>OX421414.1:20232017-22841458 GCA_949126915.1 Musotima nitidalis
TAGTACTGAAATTACTGGGAAATAATTATGAGACTCAATAACTAATGTCTCGAAAGCCATAAGAGTTTATTAAAAAATAAAATATACTTTATTGTCTTTGAGATCAACAAGATCATTTAGATTCCTCAAACAAAATGGAAATACATTAAAATGTTTAACAACAATGAATATAAATATGGGAAGTACCATAATCAATTTTCAATTTTGATTAGAGGTTTTCATAAAGGTACCTTTAATAAATATGCGCAGGCAGCCGTATCATCAAATGACAGTCTCACTCACGTCTCGCCACATTTAAAATGAGTTTAAAATATACAAATATTTGTCTGCAAAAAAGGTCTTGCGCACATAATTCGGGACGAGGAAGTCAAGTCAAAATAAATTTTTGTTCTACTTCCTATATTTTTACGGGTTCTTTTATCTTTATTTAAAAAAAATGCAATGGGATCCTACCAACAACTTAGGACCCCGTTTTTTATTTACGTCGGTAACAAAATGCATTTACGCACTGTCTCTCGGCCAAAGGGGGACCGAGAGAGGCGTGTGGGACTCACCACCGGCAGAAACGACCGCCAGCAGTAATACCCACTAAAAATCTTCCGACGACGCCCGCCGCTTGTTGAGTAAGAGGCGGGGGGCCAGTACCTGGGTTGCAGCTCTGACACCCCGCCCGCGGCCAACGTCCCCCGGACCAAAACCGGGAGGACCTCCTCAGAGAGGCGCAATGGACGCGCCCCTCCTACCTCCTTGTGCGACCATAGCGTGTGTGGCCGGCTTCTCGGAAGGTCCATGGGGCAGGGGCCCCCTGCCCCCGCTGCCTAAGACCCTCCTGGCGATGCTTGACGGGCCCTCCTGGCCCGCCGCTGCGCCCTCCACAGGTTCCTCTTAGTTTCCCCCCCGGTAGTCAGTACTAAGGGCACCCAGAGTCGCCAATCTCTGGGTGTTACCTTTTCCCCAGTGCCCTCTGCGCCCTACCGGGAGGTACTTAGCCCCCCCACCACGACAAGGTGGAGACCAGTCGGGGGGGAACTTAGGACCCCAAGCCAACCTCACCTGCAAGTGGTGTACCTGCCGATCAACGGACGAGGCTCTGGCGAACATAACAGTTGCCGGTAAACAGCAAAAGCTCGCCACCTATTACGTGGGACCAACTATATCATTGACGAAGTGTGGGCGTATAATATGCCTCTGCCTACCCCTTTGGGGAATGTATGTAGATCTATATTTTAGTGATTTCTTCAATGTCGAGTGAAAAAGATGAATTATCAAGTAATAGATTTTGCACTCTGGTGTTTATGCGGTTGCCATGACACCCGAGGTCAACATATGACAGGGTTTGTCGTTAAACTCCGATAATATGAAAGATGTCATATTAAAATAGGTTATGTAGGTTGTCCTGCATAACCTATTAGTATCTAATTTAATAAGAAGATTAATAAGTAAATAATAAATTAATAAGTGTAATTTAAAATTATGTGTATTTGGAAAACCCTCAAATGTATTTTAAATTCAAAACAACAGGTTATATCTTCTTCTTTTAATTATACGGTATGTAAAGGTTTCTCCGAAGGGGTAGGCAGAGGCATATTATACGCCCACATTTCACCAATTATATTTTCGCTCCCACCTAATAGGTGGCGAGCCTATTGCCGCTTATTGGGAACTGTTGCGTTCGCCAGAGCCTGTCCGTTGATCGGCAGGTGCACCACTTGCAGGTGAGGTTGGCTTGGGCTCCTAAGGTCTTAATAGGTTCACTGTAAATATTAAATATAAAATATAAATAAATATATATAAATATTTCTGACACTTACACCAATTATTTAGTTCCAAGATAAGTATCATTAAGAACTTGTGTTATGGATACTAAATAACGGATAAACATACATAAATACTTTTTTTTTGTAAATACATACTTAATATACATAGAAAAACACCCAGACCAGAACAAATATTCTATTTATACTCACAAATATTTGTCCTGTGTGGGAATCGAACCCACGACCTCAGGAGTGGAATGCGGATATACTCGCCACCACGCCATATTGGTCGTCAAGTATACATTTCCCTATCATTTTGATGTCACGTTAAATACAACCCTATATAAAACACATGATTACTTATCTTTATAATATAAAAAAACAAAGATAATCTCTAAATCTAGACTGCAATTTATTACAGTCATTAACAATGTAAGTAGTCCAATTATGTAAAATATATAGTTTATTGTTCTGCTAACGAAATAAACAGATTGTGAGAATGTTACCAATCTCGCCCGCATAGAAGTTAAATTTTTGAAAGTATATTATCATCATCTATTTCGAAATACCTTTTTGTGAATACGGGTACTATTTGGTGGTTTGGTTCAACACTTCCTTCATTGCACTTAGTGGTGAGACACATTACACGTGTGCCTATTCCTTTAAATTTATATAGTTTTGAAGTGAAATATCTATTTCCACGTATGAAAGCTTTAATACGTTCTGATTTTGCTTTTAAATCGCTGATTTCGACACGTACCTGTTTCAGCACGTTGACATATAGAAACTATGTTATAATAATCACTATACACGGGTTTAAAGATTTAATAAAACTCTTTGGTGAACTGGTTTTTAAAAGATTTTCGGCGAAAAGCTTAAGCTAAAGAAAACTTACTAGGTATATTGTAGAAAGGTTATACTATTTTTCTGTGTTCTTATTAGAGGTCTATCTTTTATTACGATAGTTTTACTATGTAAATAAATAACTATCCTTTCTTGTAGGAATTTAATTAGTTTTTATATAAATAGGTGTTTGTTTCTTCTTATTCAAGTTGTTTTTAGTTTATATCATCTGCTTCTTATCTTTATTATTTTCTTCATTTTATATTTTGTGTTTATTACAATTTTTAATTTAATTTTTCCGTTTTAGGATATGACGCGACAATCGATACCAGTGGCTACCAAAGGTGAGTTATTTATTATAATTAGTTTTAATTATGTTTTACAGGTGATTTTATTTGATTGAAAGTTTTGTGCACCTGTAAACATATTACAGAGATGATGATTATCATAAGTATTAAGCTTATAACTTGAATAAGTCGGTTTGTTACTAAAATGTGGTAGTACACCTAATATTTTTTAGTACTTTGATACAGACTTTTAATTGACTTTTAGTAGCTAGATTATTTCTGATAATAGATATGTTTCGAGCAAGAATTTTACGAATAAAGAAAATGCCAATTTTAGGATTTAGATTAGCTACGCCAAATTTTCGGAATAAATATATATTTTCATATAGAATTAATCTATCTTACGGATATAATAGGTTGGGGAAAAAGTCTTTTCGTATTTTTGTATGAAAAGTCAAGACATTTTTTTCAAAGTTTATTTACATTTATTTACAATATATATGTACCGTTTTGTTGAATAACTTTCTGCCATTTTGTGGGCAGAGACATTATCCCGTTACTGTAGAAACTTTGGGACTTCTGATCAAAAAAACGGGACAAATAGTTTTGGCAGTCCTCTCTTGAGGTCAACCTTACAGAACCTAAAGAATTCTGCAGAGACCGAAACAGGTGAAAATCTGAAGGCGCAAGGTCAGGGCTATATGGTGGATGCACTAGGACCTCCCAGTCGAACTCTCTTAATTTTTGCTGAGTGGCTAAAGATGTGTGTGGTCTAGCGTTATCGTGATGAAAGACCACACCCTTCCTGTTGATCAATTCCGGCCGTTTTCTCTCGACTGCTTCCTTTAATCTCATCAGTTGCTGGCAGTAAAGATCTGAATCGATGGTTTTGCCGGGCGGTAAAAGCTCATAATAAACAATGCCCTTCCAATCCCACCATACACACAGCATCACCTTATTTCGTGTTAGGCCAGGTTTGGCCACAGTCTGTGAAGCCTGGCCAACTTTCGACCACGACCTTTTTCGCACGTTCTTGTCGTACGTGATCCACTTTTCATCGCCAGTTATCAATCTCTTCAAAAACGGCTCGGTTTCATTACGTCTCAATAATGAATTGCAAATGAGTACACGGTTCATTAAGTTTCTTTAAGTGAGCTCGTGTGGCACCCAAATATCGAGCTTTTTTATATAACCAGCTTTCTTCAAATGGGTCAAAACTGTTTTGTGGTCAATTCCCAGTTCTTCAGCTACATCGTAACTACAAATATGCCGATCTTGCTCCACTCTTTCAAAAATGGCGTCCATTTTATTCGTAACAGGGCGACCAGAGCGAGGTGCATCTTTAACATCAAAATTTCCGGACTGAAAACGTTTGAACCAAATTTGTGCTACTCTTACTGACACTGCATCAGGTCCATAAACATCACAAATTTTTTTCACTGCTTGAGTTGCATTTTTGCCTTTTTTATAATAAAATTTTAAAATGTATCGAATTTCTTCATTAGATTCACTCATTTTTACGGAGAGAAAAACAAATGAAAAATAGCGGGAAACAACTTTTTTTTATTTTTTTCTTTTCTTTATAATGGAACCTTTTTAATGTTACCAAAACCAGCCAGACACAAATAGTACAGTCAAAAAAAATTTATAATAAGTTTATACCTACGTTATGCGAAAAGACTTTTTCCCCGACCTAATATAAAGAATTATTGAAATAAATTTATAATAACCGAATAAAATAAAGAGAATCAAAAACTGACGATGCTTTTGTAAATCAATACTATACTTCTCTAAATAGATGCACATTTGTCTCCAATTTATTCTAGTAAATTCGTGAATCATACCATACAGTGAATATTAGGGAATTACTCGTCATGTATAAATATAGTGCTGATACACAAAGACAACTGTAACACATCGAGAGGCAGCTAATGATCTCACACGCGTACCCCTAACGGTTTGAGCATAATTCGAATGACCATATTGAGATAAACATTTTATTATCGAGCGCTCATTTCATCTTTGTTCGTTTGCCTTTGTGGCGTGTTTGTTATGCAAGTCTGTACAGGTGTTTTGGATCAGTGACATTAAAGCTTGAAATATGAGTATTATTAAAATATATCGTTTCACTCTTCATGTTAGTCATGCATGTAACCAATATTTCGACAAAGGTATTAACTGTCTCACTGCAATGGTAGGTTTAACATGTATTAAACGACCGTTGCCCATCGGTTTGGAGTTCATATATGAGACTGTTTTCAACGTACTCAACACAACTACATTAATACGGCATAATGTTGAAGTATTTATAATTATAAAAGTATAAATAATTAAACTTCATAAAAGCTTTCATTGTAAATTAAAAAAAACGCTGCTCCGCAACAGCATAGCAATATAATCCGATAGATTAATAAAAAAAAAGTAAATATTTCCTATTATCAGTCAATCAAAACACAAAGAAATAAATATCCAAACATAGCAGAGCTTTTATTTTTTGTAAATTTTGCCGACAACAACATTTTACCGACTATTATAATATTTACCCTGCATGGAATCAAACCCACGACCTCCATATCGAAAAGCAAGCACACGTTCCTGCGCCGTATCGGTCAAATAGGTACGCAAGATAACCATTTATTTTTACAAACAGCAGCTTTAAAAAGCCCTATATCCAAGATAATTACTAAAAGTATCCGTGAGAACAAAAAAGTTTGGTTGCAAAAATATTGACAGTGGCTTAAAAAGGAGGTCGTTCGTCATCACGCGATGAATCACCGTTCTGCACCCGTACTTAATATTAACCCGAACTCCGGCAGTGAGAGGTGATGCTTTGTCTCTATCACCTATGTACGATTGGAAAGGAAAGTCCGATACCGTATTGGATCTGTCTATTTGTTTTGCACGAACGTGGTGGCTCCATTGATGGTCGGAGCTCTGGAGGTCATCGGTCTCAGGTCAGTTGTTGGGTTAACAGGTGGACTGATAAGCGAAATAAAGAGCGGTATAGAGTACGAATGTATTAATGTTTACATACGTGTCTCAATAAATCCACGTGTGATGTTTAAAAATTGTATTTGAAGAAATGTTTTGTCTTTACATATTTAATTAATAGGCTTGGAGGTTAATGATCTGTGGTTAGAAACGTTATCGTAATTAAAAAATGACTATTATATAGACGGAAATGTTGTGTATGTGTACACATACAATGACGCCTGTTTCCCCGAAGGGGTAGGCACATTATAAGTCCACATTTCGCTGCTTATAATTTTTAGTTCCACGTAACAGGTGGCGAGCCCATTGCCGCTTATCAGAAACCGTTACTTTCGCCAGAGATGAGTATTCTTTAACTGTGGTGCCGGCCTAGAATGGTGTCACCCCCTCTCATGACACGGGGAGTCGTAGGAGTCGACTAAGAGAAATCCTACCGGATGATGGTCATCCTGCGTACTGTCTTAAACTGCGACCACCAACCCACTTGCCCAGCGAGGTGATTATGGGCAAATACCCCCAATAGTGTGTAATCTATATAGGGCTGAAATGATGATTATTCTTTAATTTAGTCGAGTAAGATAACAATAAAACTATCTGATCTATAGACTTCATCTACTTACAGATTTTTTAATCATCCTATAATTGTGATCACTGGGAATAAGACACTCTTTCTTTTTCTCAAACATGTCCTAAACGTAATAAAAAAAAAAAAATAATTGCATAATAATTGTGATCGCGACTTTCCCCTGGTGGTAAATTATACTTTTACTTATCATCCCTATAGTATAATTTCGAATTTGAATCTCTAGCTATAACAAACCTGATGAATATAACATATCAACAATCATAACGTTAAATATAAACGAAATGTCGATGTATGCTTAAATTCGCAACTTTTTGGCCCAACAAAGTCATATTTGTATATTGTTTATTTTTTGAACAATTTTGATTGATAATTACTTTAATTTAATTCTTCCCATTATTATATAAACAATGTGGCTTCTTTAAATATAATGTTATTTTTATCATTATTTTATAGTAATGTGTATATTACAGATTATTTTATTTGCAAGTCCAATAAATAATTATTTGTTGTCCAACTTTCGATTGGGGTACACTTGTAAAAAGGTTTCCCAAACTTCTATATAAGTCAAGTATAATTCAAATCCAGAATTATTCGTCATCCTATCAAACCGGACGTTCCTAAAGTAGTCGTGTGTTCTCATTTGCAAAAATAGTCGACCGGCAGCTGCGACACTGCATCTGACTATTTGTTTTATCTTCCTGTATACTTAAAGTGCTTTAAACACTCATACTTTTTGATAAAACCTTAATTCAAGTATGCTCATGTCAATATCACAATTTATTGCGATTAAAAGAAACTCAGTATTGTTAAGGCTAAAAAAGGTCTATGTTCCAGCTTACATTTTAGCAAAATTCATAAACGGTTCAGGGATTTTTCATTCACATTATTTATTATCCTCCGCTAGTCCGCGTATTGGAATATTGCAGATTAGTGGGCAGTTAATAGGCTGAGATGATGTTTCATTAATGATTAATTACGAGAGATGTAGTAATCTAGAAAAGACGCGGGGTAATGAATGCCTGTATTGTACTAATGATGTGATATGTTCTAGGTTACGCCCCAAATACGCGCCTAAAGCCACTGTTAATATGACTATTATTGTGCTCATTTGATAATGAAATATACTATAGTAGCGGCCGCCCGCGACTTCGTCCGCTGTCCTACATGTAAACCTTCTTTTTGAAAAGTTTCAATCTATTAAATAAATCCGCATCAAAATCCGTCGCGTAGTTTTAAAGATCTAAACATACAAAGGGACAGTTAGACAGCGGAAAACGACTTTGTTTTATACTATACAGGACGTCCCACGAATAAGCCACATGGAGGAAAGTATCTTGAATATTGTAGATGGAATATTTGACTGAAAGAAGACGTTATTTTAAACTGCTTTCATAGAATTTTAAATAATTAAACGGTTGAAACGGGAATCGGACCTGCTACAAGAAAAAAAAATACCCTGCATCTTTATCATCGAAAGGCTTCATCATAAAGATAATATTTTGCTACGTAACAGAGTGTCAGAAATAAAAGAAAAACCATTAAATTTTACTACTGATGTGAGATTAATGAAAAAATATCATAAGTACCTATTACTAATTACTGTTTTCTCCTAAAATATTTAAGATTAATGGTTTTTCTTTTATTTCTGACACTCTGTTATTCTCTTCTTCTTCGTCTTCTTTCAGTCAAATGTTCCATCTACAATATTCAAGATACTTTCCTCCATGTGGCATAGCCGTGGGACGCCCTGTATAGGGATTCTCAATTGATAACCATATGCCATACTTACCATTAGTCAACATTATGAGGGTGCAGAAAGTGTATGAAGTTTTCCGTGTTGATCCTCATCGCATTCCTACAGACGAACGTTATGAACTGTTGCGTGACCTGGACTAATCAGAGTTGCGCAACTTAATTTGGCAACAGTCTCGCGAATGTGCCCGCCTCAATCCAGACGGTTAGATACTTGTCCTAGTTCTTGATGTTTTTCAACTAATCAGTGGGTTCTTTTATTAGCTTGTAGAAAGTCTACCTACTCGTTAAAATTGTCTATGGAATGGGTTTATATAGGCAGCCGCACCGCAGTTTAAGAATTTAAACAAATAGTATACTCGCAACTGGTGTCGCGAATGTGTCCGGAAGATTTCAGACGATTAGACGGTGCCCTACTACTTAGTGTTTTATAACTAATCTTTGGGTACTTTAAGCAGCTATTATCCACCTGTTGAAATATTAATATCTTAACAGGATGCCACACTGCTGTAAATGATCCCATGAATAACCTCTAGTTAGTAAGTTTATGAAATTAAACTTATCATTTTACTCACAGCGGAATCGCGATTATGCCCGGAATAATCCTGGACCTTACATTAAATGATAGGCAACGTTTGCCAGCTTTTAGAAGTCAATTTGTAACTAATTAAATACTCTTCCTCTACTCTTAATTTAGAAGTAAATGATTCCATGATTAACCTTAAGTTTATGGATGGGGACTGCTCAAGTTTTGGGGATTTCAGTTAATAAGCTCATAAACTGAAAGCAAAGTTCTCTACTTCTTCCTTTCATGCCTATCGGAATTTGCCTCATGTCAATGAGAAGAAATGCTTTTCATATAACACTCAATTCCTCTACTGTAAATACGTTAAGTTACCATGAAATATAAGTTAACAGCCAGTGACGTAGAAACTGCCCAAATTATACCACCAAATTGTGCGGTCGACTCATAACACGTGTTAAGTTAATCTTGACATTGTGCTCGGTCGAAGGTCGCTGAATAATCACCCTGCCTGCCATTTCGTCGCCTGATTGATGGCATTTATTCAAATTGTTATTTGTGACGCTTTCTTTATCAGCCTTAAGGTCAGATTAGTTCCATTTATCATTGATAATTCATTAATATTTGATGAAAGTTCAGTTTTATTTATTTCAATATATTTCCTATTTGTGCTGTAAGTTTCTTGAACTTTGAAGGTCAGGGTTATCTTTTTCCAGCTTTAGGTCAATAACCTACTTGTATATTTCATGAATTAAGTAATATAATTTAACTACTTACTTTTCTTTTAATTTATTTAGGAAACTATGATTACATTTGATCTTTTTTTCGAAATACAGGAACTATCTTGACTGTCATAATTATAATATATCTAATTCCGAAATTTACATTTTGATAAAACTTACAGCTTTTAGTTAAGCGATAAATAGGTATATAAATAGGTCTTTAGAAGGTTTATGTCAGAGGTTAGAACGTTACATTCCTCATGTGACCTTTCTTATCGCTGTTCGTAAACAGCAGAGAAGATACTTACCTCATCCTTTTTGGCTTATAGCATAATTTCCCGTCCATATCATCATTAAAACATCACGATAGCGTGCGGCGAGCGTGTGTTATATTTTGGGGTTGCTTGAATTTTACATGGGGCGGCTTGTTGAAACTTTGAGTCCGTTAGTTGTCGGCTGCTATAAGTGTAGGCTGAGGTGGCGCGCGGACAGTGCGCGGCCGGCCGTGTAGCGTGTGCCACAACACTGGCTGGCACCGGTGTTCCAAATTCAAGTTATTTTTGTACCAAATGGATTGCAGTTTTTAGTACAATAGTGCGGTGAACCTGACCTTCGATTCTAATCGAATTAAAACTTCTTTTTTCTAAAATTTCCTCCCTACATTTCTAAGATGCCAGTGTTGTACAAGAAAAGCGCTGAGACGCAATCGCAACAGTCAACACGGCGAAATGCGAAAACAGGCCGTAAGTGCATCCCTGTCTTCTATCAAGCATATCTCATGCTTTCTAACATTGATTCCGCATTATCCGAAATAAATCTATAATGACATCTCTTCCTTTTTGTCTTTGTATGCGGAAAGTTCACACAATCAAGACGTTTATGGCTGCGGAAGTAAAGTCGCTCTTACCAAGTTTACCGCTGCACACAACCTTCAAGGAACATACCTTTATGTTGTCGCAAAACAAAAGGAAGCTTGCGAAGCTGACAGCTGCCTCATTGAATATTTATATGAAATCTTGAATTGTCTTAAAGTCAGGTGAAGTATTGAAAAAATTTGAAGTCAACAGGTTCATTGGAGCTTTCAAAGCTACGTATATAGATTGGATGTAGTATTGACAAAACAGTTTTTGTATCTTTATTTAAAGCGAACGATGAACCTGTAATATGAATCAGTGGGATGCATGCGTAGGCGACGGCAAACGGCTTGAAAATAGTTACCCTTTTATAATAGTGTGATGGTAATGTTCTTTTAATTTTTGAAAGTATTGATCACTAGGTTTTCTATTTTATTTTCCTCTACAATTTTTCTTCTAACCTAGCCGAGGACGAAGAAGGTCCGTTGCGCCCAGAAAAAATTGATGTTAGGTCTTCTGTAAAGGTTTTGGGCATAAGAGCCTTTTTTTTAATAAATATTAGGTGTGACCAAAGATCATTTCGCTTGAAGGTTAAGCTTTATTGAACAAACCACACTCTACCAACAACTAAAATTAACGATTTTGATGTCATCATTATAGTATAATAATAATTATGATTACTCGGAGACAGAATTTTGTCGATTTTCTTGCCAACTTCTTGTAACAAGCTTATAGTTAATTGATGCTCCTAGCTTGAAGATACATTCACAAATACCTCGGAAATAATTTAATTATCTTCTAGAAATCAATTTATTCCCTCTATATTTGTTATTTCGTCATTTAATTTTCCTGAAAAAATTCCTGCCCTTGAAAATTCAATAGCATTTCCTTGACAATGACTTCAGTCCTAGGCTGTGTCAATAATATGACGTCTTGTGCTCAATTTAAGTCTCTCACAGTGTAGATTGAATAGGTCGTTAGGGTCGATGCAATTTCGCATGCTCAATATTCTTGATTTGCAACAGTTTCTCATGTTAGCTATGCTTGTTTGTCGACTGGAGAACAGTATTTTTTTCCGGCGTTGCGTTATTTTTTGAGGTAGGTGATTTTTATTGTTCGTACTTTTTTGACATTGCCTAAAAAGAAGGTACATTTTCTCTCTGATGACCCTTTCGTTTCGTCGATCGTTTGCATAGATATCAAATTGTGCAAAATTAATATGTCTGTCTAGTTTGGAGATTAAAGGCTGATGATATTTAATAGTTTTTAATTTGTTGTTTGATTTAACATAATAAAGCCTTTGGTGTGGTTGGTTCGTTTTGTATTTCCGTTTGAGAGAGTGTATGTATGTAAAATAATTAATTGATGTATTTTGTATCGCAGATATGCTAAGCATTAACCTGTCTATAGACATGGTTGAATATTTTAGAAAAATATTTATGTTTATATGGGTATATTTAAGAAAAGGTCAAATTGTTTTTTGTTAAAGTAGGGAAAAAGATAATAGAAATATAAATTTTTCGCCAAATATACGTTTAAAAAACCCTAACGAATTGTTCACATTCTCCTTTATAAAGTCTGTTTAAAACGGTGTAGCCTGCACTCGCATCAGCTTCAGTTTGCGAGCACCCTTAGCTTAAAGTACGGATACGCAGGGCGTACCGAACAAAAAAGCCTTTTTACAGAAATAGAGTTAGGCCTTGTAACGATTTCGTTAAACATATAACGAATGTGACTTAAACAAATTGTTATACAAGAAAGTTATTTCTAAACTAAATTAAACACGCAACCTCTTGAAATAAATTTATGTTACCAGCTGTTTGGATAGAAATATGAGTTTATTTAAATTATCGTGTAGCTGTTGTAAACAATGTGTAAGCTATGATGCTATTTTCCTACTTGTATTTATATTTTGCTGGTTATTGGACTACTGTGTACACTGAAAATGTTAGATCATAATAATATATTGTTAGTGAAAGGATAATAAGTTTTATTTCGGGTTCACCTAAACAACTACGTCCGTATAGCTCGTAGATTCTTATCCGGCTCGAAGGACCATATCGGGATGGTAGGATTGGATAGAGCAAACGGTTGAAACGTAACATCCTTTAACTTATGTATACTCCGCTGTAATTCTTTTTTAAACGATTTATGCAACCACAACTAGCTTAGACTAAAATCATCACGATTAATATGTACATATAATCAGTAGTTTTGTGGTGGCTATGGCTTTTCGTAATTATCACTCGCTCCGTGCCTCGGAAAGCACGCTAAGCCGTTGTTACCAGCTGTAATGAACATCTATAGTAGTATAGTAGTAAAGCCAGTGTCTTCTAACACCCTGACAGCTGGTTTAACCATAAAATGATGTTTCCCTTAAGGTTGCGGAGGTGAGATGGCAGTTGCTTTATGTTATAACTGGAATTCAGCAATACCTGGTTAAACCAGTAAGCAGACCCTGGGTCCTGGGCTTGAGTCTGGGGCAACCGGGATAATGCTAGGATATGATCAGTAGTTTTGTGATGGGTACACGATCTCTTATAACTACATTATGTAACTTAAATTGTTATTCTCTTTTTGACTGCTGCAACACAGGCCTGCGAGCCTAGTGCAGAAGTCATAGTTTACAAATATCCTTGTCACATTAATTTTTTTGCTAATAAAGATTATTATTATTATTATGTACACAGATTCCTAATACTCTGAAGCTTCTGAACTGAGGAGTATAAAACTTTGCAGACAAAGAGACAGCCATGTTAACATGGCAAATCTAAAAGGTTGGTTACGGGACTAAAAAAAAACCTTGATTTTTACAAAGTATATACTAAGACTATATGAATATCAGGATGTTTGATGTTATCGCAGTTGATAGTTCGTGGCTTGGCCTATTCCAGCAGTTTGCAGGTCAGCTACATAAATTTTGCATACACTTGCGAGTGAATAAGATATTTTTTATGCGCATCTAATTATAGACAATTTGTGTTGACCTATTTTTGTCAGACTTGTTAAGCTTGTGCGTTTATAGACGAGTTGTAACTGTTAAAATCCATATAATGATATGAAACACCATATCCTTATAATTAACTATAAAACCTTGCTAATATTTGTATATTTTTACGTAAATCTTCTGTATGAAAAATATCTAGATAAGTACTTAGGGGCTAAACATTGTAAATAACACGTAAAACTGTTTTAAAGCTAAAAATTTGTTAATTTAATAATCAAATTAAAAAAACCCTAAATGATGCCTAAAGACACTTATAATAGTAAACTATGTTTCTTCAAAAGATATATTGAGTGTTTTTTATTGTTTGTAGTCACGGAATACAACTTCTCTACTTCTACTTCTACATCTACTTCACGAATATTGAAGACATCCGAAATTCTAAATTGGTTGTACTGAGTTTAATATAAAGGTAATTTCATACTGGCAGGGAAACAAAACATGAGGATTTCTTTTCCCAATTCTTCTATACTCGCTCTTGTCCATAATAGAATCTTAAGATTTTAACAAAACATACATTAAATCTTTATCAAAGCTGAAGAAACTATTTCCACATATTAACTATTTTTCAATTTAAATGAAAATAAATATTTCTGTTATGTATTTTATATAATACAGCTTATGTCCGGTCAGCTAGTTATTAATAAAAAATGTTTCGTTTGTAAACATAGGGGGTGCTATTTATGGCTGACAATGTAATTAAAACAACCACCAACTACGTAAAAGTTAAACCCCATCACGAACGGGGAGAAGCGGTCGTCGACAGCAAAGCGCATTTTTAATTATGTGTTAGTTTACTTACCTCTTTCGTAATAATATTAAAAGAAAAATTATGTATTTTGTTGCATTTTATTTTTATAGATTGAACTAATCAGATTATTTTGTACGTCCTATAATGGATGACCGCGTGAGACCTTTATTGACTAAACTCAGAAGGTTTTGGGGAATGGGAGTGTATGTGTGCTTACCAGGATCGTAAAGTAAAAAAGGGTCTCTCCCATCTATCTTCAATTTCGAAGGAGACAGCACAGACTAAAACATTGCGGGTGTCTGAAAACTACTTATGTTATATCTATTCTTAATATGGGAGTCGGAAATAATTCTAGATAAATTTATTAGTTAGATTGATCTTTTAGAAACTGCGCCTAAACCGTCAATACTTTATTGGCTAACTATTGATGTATTGACGAATGTGTATCCGTGGTTAGTAATTTCATACAAACATTTACGCCTGTTTCCCCGAAGGGGTAGGCAGAGGCCATATTATTCGCCAACTATATAGTTAGTCCCACGTAATAGGTGGCGAGCCTATTGCCTGCCGCTCACCGGGCACTGTTATGTTCGCCAGAGCCTCGTCCGTTGATCGGCAGGTGCACCTCTTGCAGGTGAGGTTGACATGGGCTCCTTTGGTCTTGATAGGATCCCCATACACTAGTTATTTCATAGCCATATTTAAATAATTCCTAAGCGATAACTTTATTAATTTCTTAGCTTTAACTTGCATCCACGTAGGTCAGGGTGCTATAGCATAGGTCGTTGACAGGAAAGCGCATTATTTTCTTTTACTGCAATACTCCAGCTGTAACCACAAAGAAAATTTCTCTATTTATTTCTACCACAGCGAATAGGTCTTTAACCGCTTAGTTATGCTATTACCAATGGAAAAGCTTAAAATTATCTCAAGCTATATATATTTTGATCAATACCAATTATATAAAATATTACCGGTACAATTAATTACTTAATAATATTTAAACAACATTATCACTGCAAAAGCATTAAGGGATTGAGATATTTAAACATTAATGTTCATATAAATATTATTTGTGACAATTTATTTATGCTGGTGCAATATTTTCTGATAATTCCTCTATTAAGATTACATCTAGTGTAAGTCAATGTCCGACCTAACTACGAGTAAAACTTGTCTAAGTAAATGTAGAACACCGCTTGTATGGTTTAATTGACTCATCGTCGATAATGTTGTTATAATTTACTGAGTGTAAGGTGTCTTAAGTAGTTACCACGCAACTATATTCCTTATTTCTATCTCTCCCACTTCAGTTAGGGTTGACTGGAAGAGATTTCTTTTAGAAATAAGTCCACCTTTGTACATCGTCTTTTTCACATAAGGTTTTTTTGTTATTGTTTGTTTTTTGTGCAATAAAGAATATATATATATATATATATATATATATATATATATATATATATATATATATATATATATATATATATATATATATGCATTTTGAAGGACATGTTGCGTCCCACATGGCGTTATTTACCGATGATGCTGCGTCCCACTGACTTTGTGCGTCCGGAATACGGACGCAAGATTGACCGACCCTCATTTTTAGCCCAAAGGTCCCTTATGATCATTACAATGCAACGGCGAAAAATTGGCATGGACGTAATTCCATCACTACAATGCCTTTTAGCGTATTATATAGTTCCGCATTCGTCCGACTGAAATTTGGAGGACGCTAGTGTTCAGCGTATAATTTACCACGTATACTTTGAATTCAGTTCACCGATCTTATCGTGTCCATTGAATATCGTACTTAATTTGTAAAGTTTTTATCTTTTCTCGTAACAACAATCTTGCGTCTCTTAAATATCCTTAAACGGGCACAAGGTACGGTGTCTGAGAGGCCTATTCGGGGTTCACGAGGGACGCATGGCGCGAGGCGCGGGGTGGCGGGCTTGAGATGCGCTCGCGTGCCGAAGTTTGTTTGTAATTTGTATACAAACAGACTGTGCCGTGCCGGCCGTGATGTAAGCTTGTCACCAAAGTGAATTATTTGCAAGTGCGTTAAAAGTGATTATTTATTTGGTCTATTATTATAGTTAGTGATTTTAATAATATATGAATCACAATGAAAAGAAGTGCAAGGATTCTTAAATTGGCGAACCGTAAGTACTTACTTTTTACTACTTAAATAACATCTAGCTAATAAGTACCTATAAGTAACATGTTGCCTGTTTATAATATTATGATGAGCTTAGTTTGCGTTAAATTGTCTGTGAGTGAACGTGTGTAGTTTTCAAAAATGGTTGTTGTGATTGATGTGGATACTTTTTTTAAAAGAAATGATTTTATACATTTTTATAAAGCTAAACTGCAATGGCCATGGGATTCAACGCATTTCATTTTGCAAAATTGGTGCAGACATGATACGAGTATTAATATTACTAATTCAGTAGTTGAACACTTTATACTACCCATGAATTTCAATGACTATAAAAGGCTTTATAACTCTTCTTTCATGTGGTGTAAATTTTGCGAATATGCCATTTATGATCATTTTCCAAAAGACGAATGCTTTTGTAATAACCAGTAATAATCAAAAGGTACATGCTTCTATATTATCTACTTACCTACCAATTTGATTCTTATGTCGTAATATCATTCTACTTCTTACTAATACCTACTACTACTATTATTACAATTATAAACGTTAAAGTTTGTATGCACTCACGGCTGTTATCCCAGAAGGGGTAGCCACAGCCAGAGGCTTTTTTGCGACTTCACACAGTTCTCAGGGCGAGTGCGTTAGCCACTGCGCCTCAGAAGTTTAGGTATAGTGTTTATGAGTATTGTTGGATGGATGGATGCTTGTTACTCTTTCACGTAAAAACAGCTGAACGGATTTGGATGAAATTTGGTATGGAGTTACATTACATCAGACAACGTCATTACAGTTAGGTATATAAAATCTTTTTAGCAAAAAGGGAGGTGTTATAAGTTTGACGTGATTGTGTGTGTATGCGTGGGTGCGTACCTGAGCGTGTGTCTTACTTTTTATAGGTTTTCTTGTTTTTGTTTGCTTTTGGGTCGAGAGTATTTAAAATGTATTGTTTTACAATAATACAAATAAATCTGTTTTGTTTTCAGAGAGACAGGAAGAAAAAGAAAACCAACCAGAAACCTTACATGAGGTACGTACAAGACTAACGTACACACATTTTGTTAAACATACTTACCTGTCCAACTCCGTACTTACCTGTTCACACCAGCCTGTGCCTCTGAGCTTACCTGTTTATACATACTTACCTGTCTAACTCCGGGCTTACCTGTTCACACCAGCCTGTGCCTCGGAGCTTACCTGTTTATACATACTTACCTGTCCAACTCCGGGCTTACTTGTTCACACCAGCCTGTGCCTCTGAGCTTACCTGTTTATACATACTTACCTGTCCAACTCCGGGCTTACCTCTTCACACCAGCCTGTGCCTCTGAGCTTTCCTGTTTATACATACTTACCTGTCCAACTCCGAACTTACCTGTTCACACCCAGCCTGTGCCTGAGCTTACATGTTTAAAAATACTTACCAATCCGTCTCCGATTTACCTATGTAGACGTACTTACCTATCCAATTCTGAATTTATCTGTTCACATCAGCCTGTGTTGGTTCGAATTTTTCCCAGCTGAATACCAAATAGCTACTGCTATTCTGTTCATTAATTTATATAAGTCGCTTTAAAAAAAGAAAAAAAGGACTTACTTATGATGTCTAGATCATTTTAAAATTCTTCTTTTAGTGTTGTTAATCATGTATTTTATTGCTTGTATCTCTGTTTACAGGAATTATCCGATTCAAAATCTGGTTCAATATCTGACTTGTCTGCAACATGTTCTAATTACACTCCACCGAGACACGAAGTAAGTTTAACTAAAATACTTCATTAATTCATTAATAATAATATGCTAACGGCTGTTATCCCCAAAGCGGTAGCACTCTAAGCCAAAGCAGTCCATAAGCTATGTCAGAAACCTTCTAGGTGGCTTGAAAATATCTGCGAGCGCCAATTCAAGATTGAGATAGGGAATAGGTAATTTTAATGTTAAGCAAGGGATAGACAACACTTATATCACTAATCAATTGTTACCTTCATATTAACGAAACAACAATAGTAAAGTGCAAAATATAATAAGGTTTTTTTTTGTTGCAGACCAGTTCTGATGATTCTATTCGCAGTGAATTTGGAACTTCGAATAATTTAACGCCATCAGAATGTGTTTCGAACTTCGATTCATCGGTCAAGGATCCTATTAATCTTAATTATAGCGAAATAAGTCACATAAGCGGTTCTCCATGTAGTGTATTTGTAGAAAGGAAACTTCTTCAACCTTATAAAGCAGATGAATTCGTACCAAAACAAAGAATACCTCTCGATGTTAATAATACCTTGTCTAATGTATCTTTCCAGCGACCTAATAATATAAGTTTAAGTAAAGTAAGTTGTAAAATCAGTTCTCCTTTCAATGTAATTGTAAGCAGGGAATTTCCACAGCCTTCCAATGAATCAGAACCAAATGAAGAGATTATAAACGATATTAATAGTGAATCTCAAATAGAAGATAATTCTAATGATAGTACAACAATTATCCAAAGGCAAATACCCAAAAGTTCAAAGGTTCGAGATAAAGATTATTGCTTTTACTGTGAGTCATTTGTTTTAAATTTTGCTCGTCATCTACTCCGACACCATATTTATGAAACTGAAGTCCAAAAAATTGTGTCAAAACCAAAAAAAAGTCTAGATAGAAAACAATTAATTGCAGCTTTACGTAAAAAAGGAAACTACCTTGTAAATTCAAAAGAGGTCACTAAACCGATGCGAAAATTCAAATTCACTGATTATTTGCCGTGTACAGAGTGTCTGGGATTCTATTCAAAAAAACTATTGTGGAAACATAAAAAAAAATGTAGTAGTAAATCAGGAAGTAAAAACATTCAATCTGAGGCTCAAAATCTACTGATACGTCATCTTAAAATCGACGAAAAACTTAAGGAAACTGTATTTCCCCGAATGCGGGCAGACAAAATATCACTTATTGCAAAAAAAGATAACCTTATATGTGCTTTCGGATCTCAATATTTAAAAACTCACCGAGAAAAACATTTCGTTAACGTAGTGTCTAGAAAAATGAGAGAACTTGCGAAATTATTACTAGAATTAAAAAAGATTGATCCGTCCATTAATGACTTCTTTTCTGCCTTAAGACCAATTCATTATGATATCATTGTACAAGCGACCAAAATACTGGGAAATTATGACATAGAAAAGGATAGGTATGAGACACCTACATTCGCAATGAATTTGTCCACCACCTTGAAACAATGCTGCAATATTGCAATAATGTGTGCATTGAAAAAGCAAGGGCCCTACATGGAAGTAGATACAGGCAAAATAGAAGCCGACTTAAAAACTTTGATTCAAGTTATTGAATCAAATTGGAAATATGATGTATCTACACAAGCTGCAACAGATTTAAACAAGAAAAAGTGGAATAAGATAACTATTGTGCCTTTAGCAAACGATTTAAAAATTCTTAAGGAATACCTAAATAAAAAATCCATAGATGCTGCTATAAAAATTAAAGAAGGCGTACAAACTACTGATACATATACACAACTTTTGGAGACTGTGTATTGTAGGGTTTTATTATTAAATAGGCGCAGGCCTGGAGAACTTCAAAGAATTACAGTGCACGATTATTTAGAAAGCGACAATAATGACAATAATAAGTATGAAGAGTTTAATCGTGCGCTTACTGCCTCAGAAAGGATTCTGGTAAATAAATTTAAACGTGTTGTCATAAGAGGTAAACGCGGCCGCGGAGTGCCAGTTCTGTTTAATAAAGAAGTTCAAGAAGATATAAAATTATTATTATCGATAAGGCATATTTTTTTTGCTTCGACACCAAATAAATTTTTGTTTGGTAATCCCGGTTATAATAATACAATTTATGGCTATAAAGTTTTGGAAAAGCATGCCAAATTATCAGGGGCGAAACAGCCTAAAGCAATATCCTCTACAAGGCTAAGAAAACATTTAGCCACCTTATCACAAATTTTTAGCATGTCTGAAAATGATATGGAGCAGCTGGCTACATTCATGGGCCATACTAATGAAGTACATAAAAAGTCTTACAGGTTGCCAGATGACGTATACCAAACTGCTAAGATATCAAAGCTTCTCATTCTTATGGAAGATGGAAAAGCAGACGCTTACAAAGGAAAATCTCTAGAAGAGATTGATTTAGATTTGAATGAGGAGCTTACTGAAGAACCCGTGGACAACAACGAAATTATAGACTATGATCCTGAATTTGAACCTACTTTAGATGCTAATTCTGATTACGTACAAACATATTGTAATTTAAATGACTTATCTCAAGCTGAACCATCTGGTATACAAAATGATTCTCAAAAACTTATTAATGAACCCGTGTCTCAATTAGGTAACGAAAACAAAGTACGAAAAGGAAAAAAAAGAACATTGGTACCTTGGACAAAGGAACAAAAGGATGTAGTTACAAAATACTTTAAATTTCACATAAAAAATCACCAACCACCTAAAAGAAATGAATGTGAGAAACTAAAAGAACAATATGTAGATTTACTTAAGAATAAAGACTGGTTAAAAATAAAGGTATACGTCCAAAATATTTACTCTAAGGCTAAGAAATGAGATAAGAAAATTTGTGTTTTAAAATAGTATGTTTTGTTTCAAATATTTTTACTTCGTTAATGCATACCAATGATTACTTATAATTATGTTTGAATTGATGATTAATACCCGGTTTCTGAGGTCAGTATCAGCTATTTATTTATTTCATAACTTTATCTGATGTTTAGCTGTCATTAAACTTTGCTTAAAAACGATTTTAATGACATAGCTGCAATTACATAAGCAAATGAAATGCCTCTTAAAGCATTTTCAAACAAAGGACTTAATAAAGAATTAAAAAGGTTGTCAAACAGCACCTCAAAAACCGGGCATGAGACTTTTAGTTGTAGCCACTGATTTATATTAGTTATAATAAAACATACATGTTCCATTGTAATGAAGACTGATTTATGTTCATAATTAAGTTTATTTTGTTACAAGGCAAAGGCAGAGCCAATTTATGTTTAATTATTTAGTATAACTAAAATTGTTAAAATGACAGTTAAAATGTTTTGATTTTTATGTTTAATTTAGATACTCATTTTTTTTACAAAATTTTAAATTGAAAGAGATGTTGCAGATGGAGTTTAGGTTAGAGATAGAGTTTGTATTTCTTTTAAGTAGATATCTAAAACAAGAATGACGAATTGACGTCATTATGTTGATAAAAACCCTACTGATTTCTTTTACTTAATATATTTAAAAAATACATGTTCCATTGTAATGAAGAATGATTGATATTCATAATTCAGTTTATTTCGTAACTAGGCAAGGCAGAGCAAATTCATGTTTATTATTATGTCAATGTTAAATTGCATTGATTTGTTGATTGAAAAGTTTTTATGGTTAGATACACATTTTTTGTAAAATTTAAAATAAAACATTAATGGTTTTATATTAAGACATGACTTTTATTTCGTATACCCAACTAGCACACAAGCTGCTTAAATAGGCTTTGTACAATCAGAATGTTGTATAATAGCTGTTGAAGGGCTGTACGTTTAAATTGAAACGGTGCAGTAGCGTAATTAAATGGTCTACAACAGACGTGAGGTCCAATAGCTGTATTGCAACACATTTAAAAGCCCTAACATATACAAAAAACTTATCACGGACATATAGTATAACTGAGTTATTACAAAGTTAGAAATATCTGTTAAACAACGGTTAGCTTCTTTTAAACTACTTTATGTGGTAATTGGTATTCTTCTGAAGCCTTACGTTTTAAAAAACTTTTTTGGTTGTCTCTGTAACGCTATGTCTATAAAAGAGAATTATACACTTGCAATAGCGCTGAAACCAGTATACGTTAGAATTGTACAGCGAGTCAACAATAACAGCATGAAAAAATCTCTTGTACAGCTCAAACATAACTTATATTTGTCACCATGAAATTTATATAAATATTGAACTATTAATAATACGTCTACAATTATAAATTTCGAAAAGAGAATATTAAAAATAAAACGACATTTTTAAGAAATTGACGTTGGTATTTCACATAATATTGACTGTGTTGAAAACACAGACGGTCACGAGAATGGGTTCCGTAGATAATTTTATTGCGTCATATGTATCTCAGTGCAGTGCTGCAGCTGACAATAGAGTTTTAATTACGCTTATGACAATAAATTATATGTTTTCAAAAATATGCTGAGAAAGGAAACAAAGTTCTTTGCCAAGTAGCTAAAAGGCTTGGCGAAGGTAATCTATCTATGACAAGAGAACACAAAATGTTAAAGAATTCGGAATCATTAAAAGAAGGCTACAACTATTAAATTTAAAAAATTGAAATTTCTGTCAAACCTCAGGACAAATATTTTATTTATTTTATATACATTTATATCAAATAAAAGGCTTAATTTATATACTTTAGTAGAGATTTTGGTTAAATTTAACTTACCTGTCCAGCTCCAGACTTACCTTTTAACACTATCATTTGTGCCTCTGAGCTTACCTGTTTAAACATACTTACCTGTCCAACTTCGTACTTACCTGTTCACACCAGCCTGTGCCTCTGAGCTTACCTGTTTATACATACTAACCTGTCCAACTCCGGGCTTACCTGTTCTCATCAGCCTGTGCCTCTGAGCTTATCTGTTTATACATACATGCCTGTCCAACTCCGAACTTACCTGTTCACACCAACCTGTGCCTCTGAGCTTACCTGTTTATACATACTTGCCTGTCCAACTCCGGATTTACCTGTTCACACCAGCCTAAGCTTTTTAAGATTTTGTAGACCACCGAAGTGAAAATACCTACGCTATACATAGGTATTGTCACTTTTGTATGCTAACTATTACGCTTATCCCACACCTCCGCTGCGGAACCGTAACAGCGGAACCGCGGTAATTTTGTTATGACTTGTCCGCTATGTAAGAAGCGGAACACTAGCGAAACTGCCTGTTCTAACGCATACATCTTCTCTGACTACGCGCGGTTCCGCCGGCTAGCTCTAACGCCAGCGACACTTCCGCGCTTCGTCCGCTATTGTATCGCGGAACCGCGTTGATTCCGCGCGCGTTTGTGGAAATAAACAGAATTAAGAAGCGGAACTACACTTTTTTTAAAAAAAAAAGATCGATTTCACAGAAAAATTAATTGAAGCGGTTAGGAATCCTCCTCTGACTCTGATAACGACGACATTTCACTACGATTGCCTCTCTTTGACTGAATCGCGTGTCCTCAGCCGCGGAACCGTAACAGCGGAACCTCCGCGGTTCCGCTACTCAAACTACACTTGATCACAGCGGAACTCGGTTAGCGGTTCCGCTGTTACGGTTCCGCAGCGGAGGTGTGGGAAGGGCGTTAAATATTTATTATCTGTGCTTGGAGTCATTATAAGCCCTTACATAGATGTAAGCCTCTTGGCTGATAACCTGGATAAAATAATTCAAAAACAATATTCGGAACCAATCTGAATTCAATAGTAGATGGATGTAATTTAGTTATTATAATCATTATGATGTATTCAGAGCATTATACGGAATTGGTTTAAACATACATTTGGATGGAGGCGGGAATATGTATGCAGTGTCTTGAACATATTCGGAGATATTCAGTGTGCAATAAAGATTTAAGAGTGAATGGACGGACTAATTCAGTTATTCGGAACCAATCTGAATTCAAAAGTAGACGGATGTAATTTAGTTATTATAATCATTATGATATATGCAGAGCATTATACGGAATTGATTTAAACATACATTTGGATGGAAGCTGAAATGTGCATGCAGTGTCTTGAACATATTCGGAGATATTCAGTGTGCAAGAAAGATTTAAGAGTGAACGGACGCACTAATTGAGCTAGAAATATTTAATTTGAATATCACCATTTAACGTTTAAATGAAATTTGACGTCGACTACTGATATGATACTGACTAAAACATCTTACATACGCATTGAAAACATTAAAAATCTCGCTACATTCAGTGGACGCTGTAGGGTGGTAATTTGTAAAGACGCAAGAAGTCCTTCGCGATTTATATATATATATATATATATATATATATATATATATATATATATATATATATATATATATATATATATATATATATATATTTATCTTGTTATAGATTGGATTTTACCAAAGTAAATTTTCTTGGCTATATTACAATTGTTGTTGATGACAGAAGTGGGATAACTGGCAAGAAAGTACCTAATTTTAGTATCACCAGTAAGAGATTTACTCCATAGGACATATAGGTCATCATGACTTAATTCGTTGTTGAAGGTCAGGAAATATTTTCATTCGAAATAGTCAGCTGTATTTTTCTCTGAACAACACGTACCGTTGAACGTGCTTTCACGTTGGCCATTTTATCAGCTGCTATTTCATCGATACATCAGCTTTTATTTGTCTGCATACCAACCGTTGTCAAGCGGCCCGCCAATCCCGCCATGCGCCAATTGTGGTGGGAAAAATAAAACAGTCGATTTCACGTCTTGCCCTGCTTTTGTGACTCAACCTCCATTGGTTTCGGAGTATTGAGCTGTGCCGAATCACGTTCTATCCAAAGAAATTATGCTTTGATTACTATTTGTTACATGTAAACTTAATCAATCTTCGTTTTTTGCCTGATTATAATTTCAGTTATCAGTATGTCGATCACAATTCCAAGCAGTGTGGCAGCGACAGCGTGTAATAATTTATGTGGTTGGGTATGGAATTGTAGCGTCCTTCGGAATAATGTGACTCGTTTGTCCGTTGTTGATTGTCAAGTTCAAACTCTGACCGGCTCGTTGCCCATCGATCGATCCATTTATATCACTCGGGTCACACAATAAATTTTTGAACTTAGCAAAGAGGGACAAAAGCAATTTATTGCTTTTAAACGATAGCTATAATTTCCAATTCCGTTCTTTCGAACCGTAGCCATCGATTCCAGTAATTGTTCAATGAAAGCTTGCGTGGAAGCGCTGTTTCAGTTACTCTCTGACTCGTGGGCTAGACAGCTATTTTATTGTTTGTCCTGTAGTAATACTTCTATTTATAGCATTGTGGTTTTATTTCTTCAGAGAGTAAAAAAGTAACCCCTACGTGTGCAGTATAGCGATGTGAGTTATCGGTTGACCTAGTACAAATTAAACTGTCTGTAAGCCAAGTTTTTCAGTAAGGAGTCCGGTTGATATGCAATTTCACCTTCGTGCGCGGCCGTAGTCGGCGTGCGTGCGTCACGGTTCATTGCCTTGACTACGGAAAGAGATCCTAATATGGCGGTCGGAGCAGGCGCAGGATTACCTTGCGCCGACGCAGAGCGCTGCCATTACGGACAATCCGTCTAAGAAGACAGTACATAATAGGTTGGGGAAAAAGTCTTTTCGTATTTTTGTATGAAAAGTCAAGACATTTTTTTCAAAGTTTATTTACATTTATTTACAATATATATGTACCGTTTTGTTGAATAACTTTCTGCCATTTTGTGGGCAGAGACATTATCCCGTTACTGTAGAAACTTTGCGGCTTGTGATCAAAAAGACGGGACAAATAGTTTTGGCAGTCCTCTCTTGAGGTCAACCTTACAGAACCTAAAGAATTCTGCAGAGACCGAAACAGGTGAAAATCTGAAGGCGCAAGGTCAGGGCTATATGGTGGATGCACTAGGACCTCCCAGTCGAACTCTCTTAATTTTTGCTGAGTGGCTAAAGATGTGTGTGGTCTAGCGTTATCGTGATGAAAGACCACACCCTTCCTGTTGATCAATTCCGGCCGTTTTCTCCCGACTGCTTCCTTTAATCTCATCAGTTGCTGGCAGTAAAGATCAGAATCGATGGTTTTGCCGGGCGGTAAAAGCTCATAATAAACAATGCCCTTCCAATCCCACCATACACACAGCATCACCTTATTTCGTGTTAGGCCAGGTTTGGTCACAGTCTGTGAAGCCTGGCCAACTTTCGACCACGACCTTTTTCGCACGTTCTTGTCGTACGTGATCCACTTTTCATCGCCAGTTATCAATCTCTTCAAAAACGGCTAGGTTTCATTACGTCTCAATAATGAATCGCAAATGAGTACACGGTTCATTAAGTTTCTTTGAGTGAGCTCGTGTGGCACCCAAATATCGAGCTTTTTTGTATAACCAGCTTTCTTCAAATGGGTCAAAACTGTTTTGTGGTCAATTCCCAGTTCTTCAGCTACATCGTAACTACTAATATGCCGATCTTGCTCCACTCTTTCAAAAATGGCGTCCCTTTTATTCGTAACAGGGCGACCAGAGCGAGGTGCATCTTTAACATCAAAATTTCCGGACTGAAAACGTTTGAACCAAATTTGTGCTACTCTTACTGACACTGCATCAGGTCCATAAACATCACAAATTTTTTTCACTGCTTGAGTTGCATTTTTGCCTTTTTTATAATAAAATTTTAAAATGTATCGAATTTCTTCATTAGATTCACTCATTTTAACGGAGAGAAAAACAAATGAAAAATAGCGGGAAACAACTTTTTTTTATTTTTTTCTTTTCTTTTTAATGGAACCTTTTTAATGTTACCAAAACCAGCCAGACACAACTAGTACAGTCAAAAAAAATTTATAATAAGTTTATACCTACGTTATGCGAAAAGACTTTTTCCCCGACCTAATATTTACACTTAAAATGATATTTATGAAGCTTTAATGCTAATCGCTCCTCGCTCTGATGATCACCATATCGAGTCAAAGGGTTAAATAATGATCAAACATTTGGGAACGACAACAATAAGTTTGAAGTAATTGCCAAAAGATTATGTGCTGCTCGTGGTTGAAATGTCGAAGGCGCGTCGCAGACTCGAATGAGGAGATACCTGTAGAGGCATTTGAGAACAATGATTTACCTCCAGCAGAGGTGGTTGAAGAAGAAACTGATGAGAATAAGTCAAGTAAGGCACTATTCCATAATCAGGATGTTGGCCTCATTATAAGTTGCAATCGCTTTGTATGCTGTTTGGTTTGCACTTGGATTTATTTTTATTTTTCGAAAGGGGCTTCGTATTATTTTCATAACAAACGGACAAGGACGTGTTCTGCTTTATAACAGTTGCGTCACATTGGTATGGTTCACGAATTATTACACGATATGAATTGCATATCACCTAAGATCTATGTTTTTGTATGTATTTAGTACCGTTTAAAACAAACATTAATTAAACTAAGAAATGAATTCTTATATACTAAAAAAACAAATATGCTGGCGATAAGCTTTACTGAGGACGGCGGGAAAGTTAAGCGTCATGTCTACAGTTTTGTTTTATTTTCTCAAATTTGTGATATTTCTAACATTAATGTGTAATAACGGTGGATTATTAACCGTTAAGTGTTTGTGAATATACATAAGTGTTGGTAAATCAAACAAAGCAGTGCAACATCAATTTTCAAATTCTCTCAAGGAGTCCATGTGAGATCTCAGTATAGTCCCACATTTTTACTGAGGACTCGAGGGGCTTAGGGGAGGGTATCTCATTTACCATTTATAATCTTTATCATCACTCATTCTTATTTACTATGAATTATATATCACTTACTTGACACTGGCTATATGTGCTAAACGCACGACGCCATTATTTAAAAGGAAAAAAAAGGCATTACTGAAAAGAATTCGTATAAAATAAGGAATAGTTAGATCAGACGAAGAATTCTGTGGCATGTCGCAACAGCGTTTGCATTGTTCTTTTGCATTTTTGATAAATGTGCACTACGTCAAACATAAAGAAGTACAATTTTAAAGATGCACCTCTTTAACGATACAGCGCCATCCCGCGTGACACGCAACAACCAGTCGCGGTTGTCGAATGCGGGCGGGTACACGAACGGACACGGCGGCGACACGACGGGGCGGCGCGGCACCGAGAATGTCCCACCGCCCCAACAGCCGGCTCAGCAACCACCGCCCAACTCCAGGATGACGCAACAGGTTAGCTGAAAATACTTCAAGGCAAGAATTCCTTGACTAAACACCTATCTTCCTACTTTTCTGCTGCTAAGTTATCTTCCAGGCCTTAATCTGTGTCACACTTATATATCTAGCTGTAAACTTCATAGCTTTCCAAACATTTTGCCGCTGACACCCGCTACATACATTTACCTGCTTCCCGATAGCTTTCCAGAGGCATATCTTATAAATTTAAACAAAGGATGCTATTCATCTAGCTTTCGGCTTATCGTCCAGACTGTCCTTTTTGTACCTTTCCATCAGCTTAGCAAACACCTACACTGCTTATGCATTACTTTCCATGTCTTTGACTGCTCATGTGCTCCTTAAAGAGATCCAAATACTCTTGCGCAGCAATTATCACCCAAAAAAAGGCGCAAGTTAAATAAAGTTTTAAATACTCTGACAGACAGACATCGTTATTGCTTGTATAATAACTGTGATATAATAATAAATAATAAATATTTTCTAACAATTACACCAATTATTTAGTTCCAAGATAAGTATCATTAAGAACTTGTGTTATGGATACTAAACAACGGATAAACATACTTAAATACTTATTTTTTGTAAATACATACTTAATATACATAGGAAAACACCCAGACTAGAACAAATATTCATGTTCATGCACACAAAGATTTGTCCTATGTGGGAATCGAACCCACGACCTCTGGAGTGGAGTGTAGGCATACCGACCTCCACGCCATATCGGTCGTCAGATATATATTGACATAAACCTATGTCACTAGCTGTTGAGGTTTTAAGTTTATTCCTGTCTTATTATCCTCATTTCCCACCTTATAAAGCATGCAGATGCTCAGTATTTTCTCTGCTTATGTAAATGTCTTATCTTACTTGTACAACCTTTAACAGCATCTGCTTAATTTGGGTAGGCAATCGTGTCTTCTGAACTGTCTCTACATGGCGATGTCATTGTGACAAAATTACCTCTTTACTGGTCTTTTCTCACTGTGGAGCTTCTATTGCCGTCTATCTTACTATACACATTATCCTTTATAGTTTTGTTCCTATCTACATCCCTTCCTCACCCGTAACTCCCATTCCTCAGCAACAACCACCCAACTCAGGCGGGCGGTCTCGTACGGGCAGCACTCCCAGTGCGGCCTCAGTGTGGCAAGGTCTCCAGCAGTCGCCGTATATGTCGCAAGCGCAGCGGAAAGTGGCCCCTAAAGAGGTTGCATCTATTTCTTGTTTTTTGTATCTTGCATCGCTGACATGAGACGGTTTTTTAGAATAGACTTTAAGGGCCAAGTCCCATTAGTCAAGTTCTGTAACTCGACGTTATGGAAAACTTTTAGGTGAAGTCGTTGAATATGGACACATTTATTGGTAGCGAGAATAGTTTAATTTATTTGCTTTATACGGTAGGTACTATACGTTTAATTATCTGTGTTACTAACCTTTAGCTATCCCTTCCTAAATGTAACTTTTTTTTTACGCGAGTTACATTGTCTGTTGCTCTGCAACGTCTAAAATGTTATAAATAAATAAATAAATATTCTCTTACAATCACACCAATTCTTTAGTTCCAAGATAAGTATCACTAAGAACTTGTGTTATGTATACTAAAGAACGGATAAACATACTTAAATACTTTTTTTTTTGTAAATACATACTCAATATACATAGGAAAACACCCAGACCAGAACAAATATTTATGTTCATGCACACAAAGATTTGTCCTGTGTGGGAATCGAACCCACGACCTCTGGAGTGAAGTGCAGGTATACTGACCTCCACGCCAAATCGGTCGTCGAAATGTTAGATGATGAGCTTAAATTTTGGGGGCCATTTGTCTGGGTCTTGTATGTAGGGCCAAATAATATGAGAATTGATGAAGTTTACGAATCTTGCAGTTTAGTTTTGTGATGATAATATAGTATGTATACTGGAATAGCTAATGTTATATGATATAATTTTTTATAACTTTGTATTCTGAGAAATCGTCTCTACGTCAGCATGCAGTATAAAATTTTCATCAAACCAACAAATTCATTAAGTTTCAACCTGAGGGTGAATAGAAATCATAAATTATATCATTGGATCCATACACATTATTCTTAAAATGTAATACATATTTTCTTGTAAAGAGAATCAATTAAAAAGTATTGCCTATGTCCTTTCTCAGTCTCTAGACTATGTGTGTACCAAATTTCCTTTAAATTGTCTCAGTAGTTTTGTCGTGAAAGCGAGACAGACAGACAGAGTTACTTTCTCATTCATAATATTAGTATGGATATATCAACCTCCTCACCAAGTATTACTTGTCATACACATACCTAGTCTTTTAGCTGTCAATTTATCTTCATATTCCTCATGGATACATCTTTGCAATATAAGTTTTTTTTTTCATAATTTTTTTTATTGTTCATTTAACTAGGATAGCACTGCTGGAGACCATTGCTTTCAAAGTATTATAAATTTGTTTTCCTTTATTTTATTCATTATATTGCAGGAGCATTATAAAAAGTTCAATCATATTTAGTAATCACTAAGATAGTCTATCAAAAAAGTCAAAAAAAAATAATTGATGTAATATCTTGTGGAAAATTATCTCAAGAGTAATCCTTGAGATTATATTAGTGTTGCTGTAATTTGAATAAATCTAATTTCTTGAATCTTACACATTTCTTTTAATTTTAGATTCGTTACTATAATGAGATATCTTATTTTTGTAAGTCAGTTTATATAATTTTCCAGTTAAAAAAAACCCGAATATGAATAGATAATTTACAAAAAACTTTCGCGGTTCCAGTTCTCCATAGCGAATACCGTGGGCGGAGTATCGGCCAGCCGCGCTGCCGGAGTGGCCAGCACGGCCTCAGTGCCGCATGCAGTGGCTTCAGGAGCAGTCCGGAGATCCAACGTGGTGAAGGAGGTCGAGAGGCTCAAGGAGAACCGGGAGAAGAGGCGGCAGAGGCAGGCTGAGCTTAAGGAGGAGAAGGTAGGGGATAAATAATAAATAAATAAATAAATATTCTCTTACAATCACACCAATTATTTAGTTCCAATATAAGTATCATTAAGAACTTGTGTTATGGATACTAAATAACGGATAAACATACATAAATACTTTTTTTTTTTTTGTAAATACATACTTAAGATACATAGGAGAACACCCAGACCAGAACAAATATTCATGTTTATGCACACAAAGATTTGTCCTGTGTGGGAATCGAACCCACGACCTCTCGAGTGAAGTGCAGGTATACTGACCTCCACGCCATATCGGTCGTCAGGTCGTCGGGGATAGTGTATAGTATACTGGTTATTTGGAAGTTTCATCCGAGTAAACAGATAAGCTGGTTGTTGATACAGGAACATAGCGACAGATATATTTGTATTTATATTTTATCTCAATAAAGCTCTATGAAAGTCAATTTTAAGGTCAACTTGTCAATCTTGTCAAGTTTTGTACTGGGTGGAGGACAAAGAAAGTAAAAGGTCTCAAGCGATTCCCTAAATTGTCACTGTATCATGCTTTTATGATATACAGCACTGAACTGTGTATGGGGATCCTACCAAGACCTAAGGAGCCTGTTATATATACGCATGTGTGCGGGCTGCGTTCCCGCTCGGGTTGACCGCAATAAAGCAGTGTGCAATTAACTAGCGTGTTTGACTAACGTACACATATCCTGTCACTATCTCAAGAACATAACAGAGCCCAAGCTTACCTCACCTGCAAGTGGTGCACCTGCTGATCAACGGACGAGGCTCTAGCGAATATAACAGTGCCCGGTAAGCGGCAATAGGCTCGCCACCTATTACGTGGGACCAAATATATAATTGGCGAAGTGTGGGCGCATAATATGCCTCTGCCTACTTCTTCGGGGAAACAGGCGTGAAGTATGTATGTATGTACCACTGAACAATGACTTGCCCAAAGCAGTAACACTATCGGGTCTAAATCAAAGTTCGGCATTGGGGGCGGCCGATAACTTTAGCAACTCGGCGTCGCTTCACTCACGCTCATGTATTTTTTAATTTTCTGTCTCTTTCTTTCGTTTATTTCCGATTGTTCGCGAAGGCGTCAAAGATAGCCATTAATAATGTCAGTCGATTAAACCAATTTGACGTAGTAAAGCTCTATTTTTCCACAGGGTTCTACATCGTCTCCACAGATATGACACTAGTTTATGTAATGTTAAAAAAAATTAATAAATAAAATAAAATATACTTTATTGTCTTTAAGATCAACATGATCATTTAGATTCGTCAAACATTCACACACAAAATGGAAATTCGATATATTTTTTAACAACAATGAAAGAGATATTAGCGCTACCATAATAAAGAAATAAAAGCAAATGGGTTCTTTGTCAGAATTTGTCAAGGTTTGTCAGTTTATCTGTCTATTGTGGTTTTTCTCAAGATTTGTCAGTCTGTCGGTGACTCTTATCGGGGGGATCTGTCAGTCAGCCTGTCGTGATTCTAAAGGAGGGAGGGTATTGTCAGTCTGTCGGTGACTCTAACGAGGCTTCCAAAAAGGCAACGAGATTGAGAAGAATGCCTCAAGAAACTCATCTCGGCTTTTTTCAAATTATATCTTAATCTCTAATACAATTAAAGAGATAAAATATTAAGTTTACCGCTGTTCTTAAAACTGCCAAAATCTAATATCTATAGTTAGTTTATGTTTGTACATGCTTGTATGTTATAGGAAGCGTTAATGAACATGGACCCGGGCAACCCGAACTGGGAGTTCCTAGCGATGATCCGCGAGTACCAGAGCGGCATCGAGTTCCGGCCACTCGTCGGCTCCGAGCCCGTCGAGGATCACCAGATCACCGTCTGCGTGCGGAAGCGGCCGCTCAACAAGAAGGAGTTGGCCAAGAAAGAGGTAAGAAATTGCTGTTAGCAATAATACCATATATTTGTTTATGTGATTTTATTACTTTTTTTTATATTAAGTGTACAATAAAGTGTTCATTTGAATGCGCACTGACCGTTTATGCGCAGTAGTCGAAAATAAGGTATCGCAAGGGAGAGAAAGGGCGTGCGTAAGCGCTCATTGGCTCTCCAGTCGTACTCTCTCACTCACTATATGTGCAGCTATCCCTTCCAAATTTTGTTCATCACTAGACTTACGTGCCGCTACCTATACCTTTAATTTTATTATATTAGGTCGGGGAAAAAGTCTTTTCGCATAATATAAAATATAATATTTTTTTGACTGTACTATTTGTGTCTGGCTGGTTTTGGTAAGAAAAGAAAAAAATAAAAAAAAGTTGTTTCCCGCTATTTTTCATTTGTTTTTCTCTCCGTAAAAATGAGTGAATCTAATGAAGAAATTCGATACATTTTAAAATTTTATTATAAAAAAGGCAAAAATGCAACTCAAGCAGTGAAAAAAATTTGTGATGTTTATGGACCTGATGCAGTGTCAGTAAGAGTAGCACAAATTTGGTTCAAACGTTTTCAGTCCGGAAATTTTGATGTTAAAGATGCACCTCGCTCTGGTCGCCCTGTTACGAATAAAATGGACGCCATTTTTGAAAGAGTGGAGCAAGATCGGCATATTAGTAGTTACGATGTAGCTGAAGAACTGGGAATTGACCACAAAACAGTTTTGACCCATTTGAAGAACGGTGCCACACGAGCTCACTCAAAGAAACTTAATAAACCGTGTACTCATTTGCCATTCATGAAACAAATTTGAGATTTAAAGATTTGGGAAGTTTATACTTCTGTAAGTTTGACGGTTTCACCGAAATGATTATGTTACTCTCGGTGCTCAAAGAATAACAAAGTTCGACCTGGTTGAGCCCACTGAGACGTAATGAAACCGAGCCGTTTTTGAAGAGATTGATAACTGGCGATGAAAAGTGGATCACGTACGACAAGAACGTGCGAAAAAGGTCGTGGTCGAAAGTTGGCCAGGCTTCACAGACTGTGGCCAAACCTGGCCTAACACGAAATAAGGTGATGCTGTGTGTATGGTGGGATTGGAAGGGCATTGTTTATTATGAGCTTTTACCGCCCGGCAAAACCATCGATTCTGATCTTTACTGCCAGCAACTGATGAGATTAAAGGAAGCAGTCGAGAGAAAACGGCCGGAATTGATCAACAGGAAGGGTGTGGTCTTTCATCACGATAACGCTAGACCACACACATCTTTAGCCACTCAGCAAAAATTAAGAGAGTTCGACTGGGAGGTCCTAGTGCATCCACCATATAGCCCTGACCTTGCGCCTTCAGATTTTCACCTGTTTCGGTCTCTGCAGAATTCTTTAGGTTCTGTAAGGTTGACCTCAAGAGAGGACTGCCAAAACTATTTGTCCCGTTTTTTTGATCAGAAGTCCCAAAGTTTCTACAGTAACGGGATAATGTCTCTGCCCACAAAATGGCAGAAAGTTATTCAACAAAACGGTACATATATATTGTAAATAAATGTAAATAAACTTTGAAAAAAATGTCTTGACTTTTCATACAAAAATACGAAAAGACTTTTTCCCCAACCTATTATTTAGGACAACAAACAGTTACATAATGTGTAATATTAAAAAGGCTAAAACTAAATTTAGTTCATTGCGTAACCAGCGACGTTACCCACGACAAAATGTTAAACATATGAATCGAAACTTAACTTAATCAATTACAGACATATTGCTTAATTTAATTATTTAAAACCATAATATTTTATTCTGGGGTACAAGAAGGTTGATAGGATTGGATTTATGTATACATTTAAAAATAAATAATGCCATACATACACATAATACATTGATACATACATACATAATGCCACGCCTCTTCCCGTAGGGGTAGGCAGATATCACATCCTTCCACTTGCAACGATCTTGGCACATACTTTTAGCTTCATTCACACTCATTAACCTCCTCATACACGCCCGTCGGTATAGGGTACTTTTGACCTGCTACATTGATACATATACAAAACAGCCTCATCATCTTAGTTACCACACTCGCGAGCAACCAAATCGACTCAAGCGCTAATTACATCCAAAATTGTTTTGCGTAAAAGTATACAATATTTAAATAAAAACAATGTCATTTGAAAGCCTGAAACTTCAACGCTTAAGTTTTTAGCGAGTTAGCAATTGAGTCCATTTGGTTGCTCGCGAGTGTAGAAAACCAATTCTGAAAATATTCCTCATCAAATGAAATTTATCCAGATTTAGTTAGTCCAGTGAGATGCTTAGCGTAAATGTCGGGAACAACCGTGATAATATACGGGATTAGAATGATTAAGACTTCCACCGTAGGCGCTAGCTTGTGGGCGGTGGGTAATGGGTAACTCGCCGCCCGTCCGCCTGCTATAGGCGACAGGCCGCGTCGACGGCGCGTTCGTGTTCCACGCGCGCCTCAAAGAGATGTCAGCACACTGAGGGGCCCCTGGAGAGGGGGCCAAGTCTGCCGGGGTTGCGGGGCTGTTCGAAAGGGTTACCGCGGCCTTGGTGTTACAGGCTCAAGAAGGAACATGGATGGTTTTTAGTCAGTAAAAGTCTGACACACCCTTCCGCTTCACCCACAGCGGAAGATGGTCATTTGATGATTTTCCATCCGAAAAAAAAGGATGATTAAGACTTAGATGTCCTTACGTATTATTTTTTTTACGATCTATGTCGTAAAAAAACGTATCGTCTCTATAGACAAACTGAGTATGTGTTTAATGAAGAATGCGTGACGAGTATGGAAACTATATTTTATTGAATCATTTAATTATTGAAAATTTTAGATTTAATTGTATAAAAGACAAGACAATAATATTTAATTAACAAAAGTTAAGGTATTGCCTATTAGTGTTTACAGTAAAGTATGAGCAGTTTCATAATTTCTGATGGTATTATTTACTTTCAGGTGGACGTGCTAAGCGTGCCGGGCAAGGACCAGATGATAGTGCACGAGCCCAAGAACAAAGTGGACCTCACAAAATACCTAGAGAACCACAAGTTCCGCTTCGACTACGCATTCGACGACGCATGCAACAACGAAGTCGTTTACAAGTAAATAAATAATAAATATTTTTTTCCTGACAATTACACCAATTATTTAGTAAGGTGCGGATTAAACAGAAATGAAACGAACAACAGCTTGAATGATACTAACTTTTATTTAATATACGATTCCCTTATATGTATATTGTTAGAATGATGGAGTAATTACTTTAAATGTTTCATCATCTCTTAACATACCTATACATCATTAAGAACTTGTGTTATGGATACTAAACAACGGATTAGCATACTTAAAAAATATATTTTTTTGTAAATATATTCTTAATATACATAGGAAAACACCCAGACCAGAACAAATATTTATGTTCATGCAAAGATTCGACCTCTGGAGTGAAGTGTAGGTATACTGACCTCTACGCCAGCAAGAGGTCGCCAGCAAGTACGTTCTAACACACAAGTTGCATTTGGTCTAATTAGCGATTGATCGAATAGTGATTACAAAATACTGCTGCCAATACCATAGTTACAGTCGACACTATCAAGAGCGCACTTGCTATAGGTATTCCATTGACGGCATAATGAAAAAAACGTGATGTTTAGTTGAATTTAATTTAGTTTTTTAAATAGTTAATAAAGCTCTACGAGCGGTAATTTGTTCACAAGTGTATCCCTTGCTTAAGTGTTTAAAATACAACAATGTTTATGTGTCTACAGATACACGGCAAAGCCCCTGGTGCAGACGATTTTCGAGGGCGGCATGGCGACGTGTTTCGCGTATGGACAGACCGGCTCCGGGAAGACTCACACTATGGGAGGCGACTTTCAGGTACACTTACCGTCTGTTGTAGTCATACTTCGGTCATAAAAAAAATTTAAAAGAACCTCGGACATTCCACAGTAGTTTTTAACGCCAAAATGAACAGAGTTATGGGTACTTGACATCGGATAAACATTCTTATTTTTATATGGTTTAACATTTACAATGTTATATATTTAGTTGCAATTTTTTATTAGCTGTTAACCCGATTTTTAAATGTCGTAATTAAATTCTTACGTAGTCACCGTAGATAAGTTGATTTTTCCAAGTTACAAATGAGTATAAAATAGCTGATTTAGATCATGGAGGTAACGGAACCACTGTTTGTTTATTATATCGTAATGCACATACTTGCCAGATTTATCCAGTCTCTTCTTTCTCTGGTAAGCTGGAAGTCATTTCTATATAATATAAGCTGTGCCCAGTACCTTTTTTTTAAATTTTTTCTTTATTTTATATTCCGATATGGCGTGGTGGCGAGTTTACCCGCATTCCACTGCTAAATTCGGGGGTTTGTTTTCCCACATAGGACAAATCTTTGTATATATAAATATGAATATTTGTCCTGGTCTGGGTATTTTCATATGTATATTAAGTATTTATTTACAAAAAAAAAGTATTTAGATATGTTAATCCGTTACTTAGTATCCATAACACAAGTTCTTAATGATACTTATCTTGGAACTAAATAATGGGTGTAATAGTTAGAAAATATTTATTTAATTATATTTCTGCGTGTTGTACTAAATGAATATAAAAATAATAAAAACACATGTGGTTTGTTGCAGGGTAAAACGCAGGACTGCAAAAAAGGTATCTACGCGATGGCGGCGCGTGATGTGTTCATGTACCTCAAATCGCCCAAGTACCGGCCGCTGAACCTCATCGTTTCTGCATCTTTCTTCGAGATCTACTCAGGGAAGGTATAGTATTGTATTACACTCTCATACGTCTATACGAAGTATAATACGTCCTTCTGTCGAAGGACCGACAACCGATGGGGTAAACGAGTTCTTGAGTGGAGACCGCGACTTGGCAAACGTAGTGTAGGACGTCCACTCGCCAGGTGGGGTGACGATTTGCGAGTGGTCGCTGGCAGATGCTGGATGCGGCAAGCCGAAGACAGGGGAAAATGGCGCGATTTGGGGGAGGCCTATGTCCAGCAGTGGACTAGTATAGGCTGATAATGATGATCACTTCTATACGCCGTCGCAAGCAGTTTATCTAATGATGTCCAAACCAGACCTGAAGTTTTTTTTTCTTTTAAATAATGTCTTTGTGCGTTTAGCACATGTAGCCAGTGTCAATTAAGAGATATATTAATAACATATAAATCATAGTAAACGAGAAGGAGTGGTGATGAAGATGATAAATGGTAAATGAGATGCTCTCCCCCTAAGCCCCTTGAATCCTCAGTAAAGATGTGGGACTAAACTGATGAACTTTTTAAGAGAATTTGAAAAGTGATATTGCAATGTTTTGTTTAATTTATCAACACTCATATACGTTCACAAACACTTCACGGTTAATAATCCACCGTTATTAAACATTAATATTCGAAATATCAAAAATTTTAGAAAATAAAACTGCCGACATGTCGTTTTAATTTCCCGCCAAGAAGTAGACCTGAAGTTAGGAATTTAAATTTGCAGCTGCAGATGTGATAAAACTATGAATAAAAAAATTACGTATCACGGCTGCATCATGAGGCAAATAGGTTCTTAAACTGATGCTGTTTTTTATGAAATTACATTTTTGTAATTTACATAAGACAATATGGCTATTATGACAAAATTCAGAGAATAAAAAAATCATTTGTCTTTTTTTGAGCTGCTCGAAATAATTTCCTTAGGAATAAGCAGCCTAATGAGTCCACATGCGGACAAGGCCTCCCCCAATAGATAACTTTCTATTGGGGGAGGCCTTGGCCCGTAAACCCCACGCTAGGCAGGCGGGTTAATGATCGCAGTTCAAGCCAGTACGCAGAATGACGCTCTCACTCTTGACTCCTCGAATTATTTCCCCCTTCCATTGTATATCTTTGGTTAATTCATCTTTTTAATTTATTGATGTGTTTTCACATAATATTAATTTAATAATTATGACAAACATTATGAGAAGCAGACAACTAGCTGTAAAACTTGTGTCAAAGATGAACTGTTATAAATTGGTTGTAAAGTTCAGCGTTCATAAATCAATTAGCTGATTCGCCGAACTTCGTACCGCCTCAGAATCAATAAATTTTGTGTTAACTTATTCGCTAAATCAATTTTATTAAGATAATATGAATACTCAATATAAGTTATATATTAAGTTTAATGAATGCACACACAACGCCATCTACTTTAATTGCCGGAACCAGCATGCAATTCCATGTTAATTTTGGTCCAAGTTGTATTCCTGTTATATATCAAAGATGGCGTTGTATACAGATTTCAATTTCCCTGCAAAATGTATGAGGAAATGAATTTTCTTTGAGAATTTTTTCCTATGTTTTATAGTTATTCTGCTATTCAAGGTGGTATAAATACAAAAAATCAAAGGTCATAAAAATAGGTGCAGCCGTTCTTCAGCTATAAATAGTCAAACTAACACGACTTTCTTTTATAAATATAGGTTATAGCAGCCACAAGTCCAGTGGCGAGACCCCATAGCCTTCAAATGCAGAGGGTCTCGGATTCAAACCCCGGTTATGCACTTATCACTATTCGAAGTTATGTTTATAGTTGCCATTGAATAACATTACAGCTGGTTAAAACATTTAATGATGTTCCTGATTGGGTTACGAAGATTAGACGGCAGTCGCTTCATGTAATAACTAAAGTTCAGTCAAATCTGGCTGAACCAGTGAGCAGACCCTGGGCCCTAAGCTTAAGTCTAGGGCAACTGGGGTAATGCTAGGATATGATGATGATGATGATGATCCTAAAGAAATAATAAAATATAATAAATAAATATTTTTCAGACAATTACACTAATTATTTAGTTCCAAGATAAGTATCATTAAGAACTTGTGTTATGGATACTAAACAACGGATAAACATACTTAAATACTTTTTTTTTGTAAATACATACTTAAAATACATAGGAAAACACCCAGACCAGAACAAATATTCATGTTCATGCACACAAAGATTTGTCCTGTGTGGGAATCGAACCCACAACCTCTGGAGTGAAGTGCAGGTATACTGACCTCAACGCCATATCAGTCGTCTTTAATAAATAATTTCAATATCCCCAGGTGTTCGATCTCCTAGCAGACAAAGCAAAGCTTAGAGTATTAGAAGACGGCAAACAGCAAGTTCAAATAGTGGGACTCACGGAGAAAGTGGTCGACAACGTGGACGAAGTGCTCAAGCTTATACACCACGGGAATGCGGCCAGAACCTCCGGACAGGTAATTGAAAAATTATATGTATTTATGTGCTTCGCAAGGCGTTAAGCCATGTTAGAGGCCTAATGGGCGGCTTGATAAATTCTAACAGCAGGACGCCATACACCTGCCTACGCCAGTCCGCACTGGGTCAGCGTGGTGGAGTATGACCCAATACCCTCACACCTTGATATGTGAGAGGAGGCTCGTACTCAGTAGTAGGACGTTAATGGGCTGTCATGATGATGTATTTATGTCGTTATGGCAATAGGTGTGGAAAGGGTGTATACGGCTTCTTCCAAGTACTGAGGAGCCCAAGCCAACCCCACCTGCAAGTGGTGCACCTGCTGATCAACGGACGAGGCTCTGGCGAACATAAAAGTCCCCGGTTAGCGGAAAAAGGCTCGCCACCTCTACGTGGGCCAACTTTATAATTGGCGAAATGTGGGCGTATAATATGCCTCTGCCTACCCCTTCGGGGAAACAGGCGTGATTATATGTATGTATGTAGATGGCAATGGATAATAATAAGACCATATTTTTTTCTTTTTACACACACCCAAATACGCTTTTTTGCAAAAGGCTATTTGTTCCAGCTAATCTAAACGGTACCTTTTGAGATAAAAGGTATGCAAAACACATTATAGTAAGTTAGTGTTTTTTTTTATGACTGCGATCTTATCATACCCAATTTAAAATCTTGCGAATCTTTATTATTATATTTTAATACGATAGGTAGGCATTTTGTATGTCTACTGATACCGTCGTAGGAGGTGTCTCCGTGGTTCTTAAGTGGTTATTGCCAAGTATGATCTCTTGCAAAATACCAATTAGGCTATCACTGTAGTCGTCGGGCTTGTTACGATGATTTCATCGACCACAATGTCTCTTTAGCAACCATCACGTATTTACATAGCGGTGACGTCAATACTAGTATTTGCATAGCGGTGACGCACCTATGTAATCACCGCTATGTAAATACGTGATGGTTGCTAAAGAGACACTGAGTGAAAGCTCAGAAAAAAATTATATAGATAATTTTTTGATACAACTTTAAATATAGACATAATTTATGTAATAATATAACATTTTTTTTCTAAGTACCTCAATTGCCAATAGCCATTTTGCATTATGCTCATATTTCTATTAGTAACTAGCCATAAAATAATTTACCGTCTCAATCAACCTGTTTTTAGCAAACAAACAGAATTTTTATTTGAAATTATATTTTTTATTGGAATGGATGATATAAAGATAACGCTTGTTTCAGACATCGGCAAACTCAAATTCATCGCGGTCCCACGCAGTATTCCAGATAGTGATCCGATCTCCGGGCATGCACCGCGTGCATGGGAAGTTCTCCCTTATCGACTTGGCGGGGAACGAACGCGGCGCTGACACCTCATCCGCCAACCGACAGACCAGTGAGTATTGGGGAAGTTCACCCCTGATCGTACTGAATACCGCACAACGATAGTACTTACACTTTCGATTCTCCTAGAGTCCTGACATCAGCTCATATTTAACAGAGGTAGCTGTGATTCAGTAATCAAGAGTAATCGAGAGACTGGGGTCTTACATACGTCTGTACGTATATGTTAAGTCATAAAAATTTAATAGAGTTGATTGGCCCGGAAATGTAAAATATGTAATTTTGTAAAATAAATATTTCATAAAAAAATTATAATTAAATGTGAAAGTAGGCTTCGGCCTAGTTAACGCTCTGTGTATTATAATTATGCAACTCTTCAGATCTATAAGATAATACATAAGAATTGTAAAACTCCCAATATTATTTAAAATAAAATTATACTACTGTTGTATAATTTGCGAGTACGTGGTACACTGAGAGCAGTATGAGAGGCAAATACAAAATATAATGTCTTTGTGGTGTCCACAGGAATGGAGAGTGCAGAAATCAATAAGTCGTTATTGGCGCTCAAGGAATGTATACGCGCGCTCGGCATGAAGGGGAACAACCATCTACCCTTCAGAGTTTCCAAGCTCACTCAGGTATAGCAAACAACCTTTATTCTTTTATATCTACCGTCTGGCTATTTTTTATCGTCATCATCCCACGTCCAATGCTGTAGGCCTCTCCTTTCCAATTTAATGTTATTCGCTAGACTTAAGCTTACGGCCCAGGGCTTGCTTAGTATTTTTCTTTTGTTTTACGTCGGTAACAAAACGCATTTACGCACTGCCTTCCACCCAAATGGGGACTGAAAAGGGCTGTGAGACTCACCACCTGCAGACGCGACTGCCAGCAGTAATACCCAATGAAAATCTTTCGAGGTACTCAGGCCCCCCACCACGACAAGGTGGAGATCAGTCGGGAGTCGGTTTGCTTACTGAACGACCCAAATTGGGCTGAATTTCAGTTAATAAAAGGAGCGACTGCCGTCGAGAGGTGGATATTTAATTGCATAAATAATTAGTAGTTTTGATGATCTACATGAACAGTGTACGTTTGGTGGTCGAGCGATCCGGTCCAAACTGGCTGTAACATTATTGTTATAAACTTACATTATGTAAGGTACCAAAAAAATAATAATTTCGGATTCTCTTTAGCCCTTAAAAGAGCGGTGTTGTTTTTAAACGACATACTAAAAACCACAGATAAAACTGACCTTACTTTGTTATTAATATCGACAACTAGCTGTCGATTTTTTAATTATTTTTCCTACGCGGTATTACATGTTCTTTATCAGATATACCTATTTTATGCAAACGTAAAAATAATCCTCCATTTCAGGGTTAAGATCAACAGTAATCATATATTTCGACTGTAGCAATTAACAATGTCGTAAGTGAAAAGTAACCTTGTTTAAAGTAACGGCTTTTCACTTACGACATTGTTAATTGCTACAGTCGATTTACTTGTATATGTTTATTTTTAGGTGCTCCGCGACAGTTTCATCGGCGACAAGTCCCGCACGTGCATGATCGCTATGATCTCGCCCGCGCTCTCTTCCTGCGAACACTCGCTCAACACGCTGCGATATGCCGACAGGTAATTTTGTCACGTTATAATAATAATAATAATAAATACCGAAATAAAACTCAAAATTATGATAGTTCATGAGAAGAAAGATCAAATAAAATCAACAATCATTCAAACAAGTCAGCCAATTTATGACGACCGATATGGCGTGGAGGTCAGTATACCTGCACTTCACTCCAGAGGTCGTGGGTTCGATTCCCACACAGGACAAATCTTTGTGAGTATAAATATGAATATTTGTTCTGGTCTAGGTGTTTTCATATAAAATTATTTCATATAAAAAAACGGTATTTATGTATGTTTATCCGTTATTTAGTATCCATACCACAAGTTCTTAATGACACTTATCTTGGAACTAAATAATTGGTGTAAGTGTCAGAAATATTTATTTATTTATTTATTTCTGATGAACGCTTGTGTACGTTACAGGGTGAAGGAGTTAGGTACCGATACGAGACGCGCCGAGTCTCCGCCTCCAGATGTCGACATGGAGCCCGCTGCAGACCACCTCGCGCATCTGAGATCCCTCAACGTACGTACACCACACACGTGCACGTATACGCACACTTATACGTACACGTACACATTAACGACACGGATACGCACATTTTTTTCCATACGTTGCACCTTAACAATTGAAGAGACCTATCTTAAAAATACTACTTTCGGATATCTACGAAAAAAGATCGGAAGTCTTTTAATTTTAAGCGAAGTGGAAGAAACCGAAGTATAAATATCTCTGTTTTTCGCTACTATAGATCTTTGTTTTAATTCAAGTCTATATAAATTGTTGTTGTTGTCTCTCTAGACATGTTTAATTTCTCGTTTCATGGCTCCTAAGTTGAAACCTCCAAATTTTGGATTCATTATGTCAGCCCTTTAACATCCCACTACTGAGCACAAGCCGCCTCTCACATACCAAGGTGTAGGTTTGTGTAGGCGAAAGCAGGTGTATGGCGTCCTGCTGTTAGAATATTTCAAGCCGCCCATTAGGCCTAACAACTATCACATTTAGTCGGCTTAACGTGCCTTCCGAAGCTCGGAAGCGCTCGTTATCAAATGCCACACAAAACGCTCACCCATCCAAGGACTGACATCTGTAAACTTTGCTGTACTTCGGTGATCGTTTCCGACCACCTAGCACCGCAGAGCTACGAGCGATTTTAGATTAGATCTCTACAATACTGAAGGTACGGCGGATACGCATACAACCACGTTACATTAATAGTTTTTATCAATACAATGCAAACAGGTAATAAAAATACAATTTTAACATAGTCGAAGTCTAAATACCACAAGAATTCACATTATTCACACAACACGATTATACGAAATTCCCTTAATTGTAATTTACAGAAAGGCAACATGTCACCACCAGAATTTACATTACTAAGAAGTGTACACACAACACGATTACACGAAATTCCCTTAATTGTCATTTACAGGAAGGCGACATGTCAGCAGAAATGTATACGTTCCACGAAGCGATAGACGAATTGCAGCGAGCAGAGGAGGAGGTACTGGACAACCACAAAGCTGTCTCGGACTACATGCAACACGCACTGCAGCGGTGTGTGCAGCTTCTGACGCTCACCAGGGACGTGGACTACGACCAGGACGGTAAGGACTCGGCCCCAGGACTGCCCCAGCCCCCACTCGACGACCGGTTTGGCGTGCTGGCGAGGATACAAATCGTCAATCACAGGTCACATTTCGATATCTCCTATGTAAGTTAGTCCCCCAAAACGTTCAATGTTCAAAAGGGATACAAAACAAAAAAAAAAAAAAAAATTGTCTTTAAGATCAACATGATCATTTAGATTCGTCAAACATTTACACAAAATGGAAATTCTATATAGTTTTTAACAACAATGAAAGAAATATGAGCGGTAACATAATAAAGGAGTAAAAGCAAATGGGTTCTTTGTCAAAATCTTTCAGTTTATCTGTCTGTTGTGGTTTTATCAAGATTTGTCAGTCTGTATCTTTCAGTCAACCTGTCGTGATTCTAAAGGAGGGAGGGGATTGTTCGTCAGTCAAACAGTCTGTCGGTGACTCTAACGAGGAGACAACTTACGTAGGAGTATTGATTTGTACACAAATTTATTTTCATGTCATAAAACCAAAGTACATTTTGGACTGTCATCTAACTTTTATCATGTATATTTTATCATGAAAATGAATTTGGGTACAAATCGATACCTCCTACGTAAGTTGTATCCCTTTTGAACCGTTTTGGAGGAAATAACTTACATACGAGATATCGAAATGTGACCTGTGATTGACGATTTGTGAAGCTTTATATGTTATTCAAGGTTTTTATATCCCATTTTCAATTTATTTACCTTTGCACTTTTCCTTATGTGAATGCCACGTAGTCTTGAGTTCAAACTAAAAAATGATATGAAAACATTGTGCATGTATTTATTTATCCGCATGTTGTAACAGGGCGCCGCAAGAGGGCGCGCTCGACACTCCGATACGGCAGTCGTCCTGCAAGGCAACTTACGTTAGGTTCGATTCTCGATCAAGGCACCCAGCCACTATTAGTCCCTACTATAACACATTTTGGCTAAGCGGCCACATGCTTCATCATTTTAACATTTTTCCGTAATAGAAATCACAAATCTAAGTTCAGCAATTAGCCAGTGTTGCCAGGTATAAAGCATAGTTAGGGACAACCCTGGAAATGTGTAAAAATTTTTGTCCACAGAGTAATGACATTTTGTGCCAAATATGATACACAGATATTATATTTAAAACATTGTATATTTTTAATGCATACGAATTCAATTTCCTTTATTTAATTATCTTGTTAAGACGAATATACTTAAGTAACCATTTTTCTTTATTGTTTGCACATATTTAAAAAAAAAGAAACTATTTGATAATAAAATATATTGAATTCGATTGGTATGCGTCATTCTGAAACGGTATATTATATCTATTATTGGGTTTGGGTAACAAGAGAAGAAAAAAAAACACTTATTCAAGTACCTTAACGAGTCGAACAAAAGTGTCACGCCCATATTATTTTTATATCGTTCATGGCATTTATTAAATACAAAATTGTTATTTATTGCAAGTGGCAACACTGATTAGATTTTCACTCGCGTATCATTTTATATATCTAATAAAAGTGCTGGCCTTTGGGAAAATCGGTTTAATTTTCAACTATTTTCAATAATGTCGACTGCGCCCTTTCTTTAAATTAATTGAATTACTAATAGTATTATCATGTAGTATTTTTTTAATTAAAGTTTTTTCTAAACAGCACTTTATTTTTCTATGTTTTTCTATGTATATTAAGTATGTATTTACAAAAAAAAAGTATTTATGTATATTTATCCGTTATTTTGTATCCATAACACAAGTTCTTAATGATACTTATCTTAGAACTAAATAATTGGTGTAAGTGTCAGAAATATTTATATTTATTTATTTTTATTTAATTACGTAATAATGATAGAAATAATTAGTGGATTCTTTTTATCTGTTCAACTTTTGCACACTGAATTTGATTTCGGGGCAGTTAACATCAATATCAAATCTAATCCATATAAAAATACATAAACAGGATAAAATACTAATGAATGAATGAACACTTTATTGTACACTAAATATAAAAAAGTAATCAAATCACATAAACAAATATATGGTACAATGGGCGGCCTTATTGCTCACAGCAATTCTAAACACTAACCTCAAATTTAATTAATAATGTTTACTAAAGTTCATTAATAAGTAAGAACATATACACCATCTAAATTCTTCTACTGACGACCGATATGGCGTGGAGGTCAGTATACCTGCACTTCACTCCAGAGGTCGTGGGTTCGATTCCCACACAGGACAAATCTTTGTGTGCATGAACATGAATGTTTGTTCTGGTCTGGGTGTTCTCCTATGTATCTTAAGTATGTATTTACAAAAAAAAAAAAAAAGTATTTAAGTATGTTTATCCGTTATTTAGTATCCATAACACAAGTTCTTAATGATACTTATCTTGGAACTAAATAATTGGTGTGGTTGTAAGAGAATATTTATTTATTTATTCTACTATTTTCTTCTAGTATAGTATATTATAGTATATTCTAACAATAAATGAATTGAACACAACATTAACTGAAACATTTCTCCACAGTGTACGCGAGCCAATGGGAGGAGCTACTGAACGAGAACCTAGCAGTCTTAGCCCAGTCGAGAGATATGGTGGCAGAATTCCGCTCGAAAATGCAGCAGGAAGAACATCTCTCCCGGCGAATGATGCCTCGACATTAGCCCAGGACGAACACCCTAGATATACGACCATACAGGTTATCTTTTAATGTACCTTGTACTGTCTACTAGATGTACCTACCCGGTCCAACATACCGGGTTTTTAATCTATAGATGTATACCTCCTAACGTCAGCCTTATTGTTAAATATACCTGATAATGTCTTGATATATTTCCAACCTGGTTTTGTGAAATGTTTAAGACAAGTTTGAAACTTGATCGATATAGCTCGTAATTGTGTTTTTTTTAAACTGGGTATTGTTAACTCTGATAGTCATTGTAAACTTTTGATGTGGTTTAGATCACTCAAAAAAACTATCAACTGTAAACATAGGAAATACATTACTGGTGCTAACAACTTAATAACTCACCATATTTTAGACACTCCCGTAAGCAAAGTTCCCAAATGAAAAATATAGGTACCTATTTATTAATTTTGTCGCGTTTTAATGGCTTTAGACTATCATAAAGTGAGGGCGATTCATGTAATTATATCTATTGCACATTCTATAACAGCCTGCATAGGCGCTGTGATATACCTTCTCTGTTTGACATTTTTGGTCCTTCGAGCTTTGCTTTAGTACTTATTTGGTATCTTAATCTTCAGCCAGGATATGTCGAATAAAAGAATGAGCAGAATAATGTTATAATTTGACTCGGAGTTGAATAAATAATAAAAACCCAGAGTCGTCAACCATAAGGGAATTTTAAAATCTTATCAATAATGTCAATCAAGAGTTGACAGGCACCTGGTAATGTCAGTCCCAATAGCACCAAAACCACTTAATGTCAATTTAATCTTATATCTCGATCGGTGATTTATATGCTTATATGATCCTAATATGTGCTATTTTATCAACATAGGCACACAATAAAAATAGAACAAATAAGAAATGGGGAATGCGCCGTGTTTCTTGACGATAGTTAATAAATATGTGTATGCAAAAATGTATTTGCCTTTATAGGTAATATTTTTGTCAGAAAAATGATAATTTAAATCTTATTTTTATATAATAAAAATATAGATCAGATTGTGTAAGCCGGTCTCTGTGGGTGTCTGTTATACTTTACTTTTTCATCCGTACAAGTTTAGATCAGTTCAATCCAGACTTCTAGATTGTTTTGAAGTTGTTTCATACAAGTTTTTACTTGGTATTTAGTAACAAATAAAAAATGAACCGACACCATATTCTTGGTTGATATTTTTATTTAGAAGTTTTAGATTGATCATTTAGAATACTTTATTGTTAAGAAAAAACTTGAAAAAGATCTGCTTGAATCAGCTTTATTGAAATTTTAGTTTGGTGCGAACTGTATGAGGGTACAGTCAGCAGAGAAATTATAAAAATATTTTAACATTATTTTTTTGTTCAAATCATTGTAATCGTGAATTATTTTTTTATTGTTATAATATTGTAGTTCACTGTTTCCAAGCTAGAAATAGTGTTTCTTATGATTGCTAATACAAATATTTTTTTATTTGTGATGTTTCTATGTTATGTTGATTGATCTCTAGCGCATAAGAAAATTGTATTTGTTGATTTCTCTGCTGACGTTCAAAGGGGAAGGTTTCCCCTTACAATTTGGTAATAGATTTTTTTAACATTTTCTGTAGCTGGCCTACTTCACCTTATGGTGGCGCACCTTCCGTATTACTTCCAATTGATTGAGCTTTGGAGTGAATTTGCTTACATTTTTCAAGAAGGAGTTAATGGAAATGATAGACTGTAAATTAATAAGTGTTTAAAGCACAATCGATAACTTGTCGCGTTTGGGGCTAAAAGTCAGGACTTTTTTTTTCTAGTACCCTTTTTTGATAATATAATTTAAGTAACCATTTTTAGTTAATAGATGCATTTAACACCGCTAATGGCCTACTTGTTAATGTTTGTGTTGAAATGGTGTTTGAATGTACAAAACTAATGTTCCCAGTGGTATAGGATTTTAATATACTTCAGTTCAAAGTATAACGATGATAGGACGAGCGTTATAAACGTATTGTCTTATAGTATGAATAATGAAGAATGTGAACTTACTCGGTCGTTTTGTGTCCACTTGATGTTGGTGAGCGAATTGTTGTTACTGTGTACATAAATGTAGATAAAAAGGTTGAAATTTAAATGTTGTTATTCCATAGTATGACTTCTTAAAACAACACATAATACTATGCCGAATTCTCTTTTGCTATATATGTCGTTGTACGATAGTTTAAGTGACCAGATCGCATAATTTGCCTTATTAAGTAACAATAAATCAGCTAGTATTTTTTCATAACTTAAAAAATACTGCCTAAATAATATACAGTCTGGTTTCCTAAGATGAACCGAGAATTAATTTCTAAAAAGCGACATTTAATGAAACACCCAGACTTATTATGATTTAACGATTGAACAACGACATATACATATAAAAACATATGTAGATCTATATAATAAAGTGATTATTATTACGTCCATATAAGGTCCTACTTATGTACTAAATATTTACCCGATATTCCTTGTAAATATCTTTATTATAATATTGCATTCGCATCAACGTCAAGCTGGCACAAACTAACTAGAGTACTCTTTTTGTATTAAATAAGTGTTTGAGAACTGTTATAGCTTGTTAACATATCTTTTGCCTTACGAAAATTGCTTGTTGTATTTATAGTTGTGATGAAGTGATGTCTTGTCTATGTTTGATGATGTACAGTCAGCGTAAAATACTTGGTAACATCCAAAGCGGCATACAGATTGAAACACGTCTGTATTGTTAAGAGCGTTAGGGCGTGTTCCGATATATATGGCGTTTTGTGTGTTACCAAAATATTTGACGATGACTGTACCTGTACTGTACACAGAGTGGGATAAAACGTGTGAAATCGAGTAGTATTATTTACCTATCTTTTTACTAAATAGGTATTTGTAACTACGTGATTTTATTATGATTATTATCATACGGTTACGTTTAGAAACAGTTTAATTTGAAAATAATGAGATGTAATATTATTTTGCTTAATTTTCCAAACTTGCATAATTCGCGCGTTTTGTTCTGTCTGTGTATGAACGATATAATTGTTTGATTTTATATGTGTAATGCGATGAGACTGTTGCGCTAGAAGACGAATTTACGATCAAACTAACTGACACATATACAATCTCAAATATTAATTTAAACAATCAGTAACAGGCAATATTGTCAAATTAGAGTTGCCAGGTTAAAATAAATATTATGTCTATGTGTCTCTTTAATATTTTTTTACAATATTTAATATTGTTTATTGTTTCAAACCCTGCAAATAGCTGTCTATTGTCTCTGTCGTAAAAATTGCTTCTTTATTTTGTCTATAACTTTTTATTATGAATACAATAAATATAACATAGAAATTTTAACAGATTTTCTTGTCTGATTGGTTTAAATATTAAGATTTGAGAGCGTATGTTGTACGCAGTTATAACATTGAAACGTTGTGAAGTAGGTATTCAGTTAGCGCTGAATCGAACTATTTGTGTGATGTCCCGGATATGGTTGTATAATGTTATAGTAGTGCGTACGTAAGTTGAACAAAAACGGCTGTTGTCTGCGCACGTACAATCGTTGACAAAAGAAAGTAAATAAGCGCTTGTACGCGAGCGTAGCGTCCCTGCGTTGCTATAGTTACCCGCCCCCCCCCCCCCTCCATACCGCACTTCGATTGAGACCCGATACTGAGCTGCTCTACACATCCAAGGTCTTTGTTCAACTTATTGGCCGCGTATTGTACTAATTATAATACATAAACTCTGGAGCTAGTTGGCGCTATTCAGTTGTCGATGTTCTGTCGTTTAGGAAGAGGTCAATCTTTGAAGGTTATCACTGGAAAACATAGCCTAAAGCAGCTATAAAACTAAGCTAAAAATTTCATGAACGTATACTGCATTTATAAGAAAAAAAATAAGAAAAAGCCTTAAACAAAAATAACCATCAAAGTTAACCACTTACAACTGGACACTTTTAACGAAGACTTTTTTGTAGTAATTAATTAATAATGAATTTCATTTATATTCCTTTGAATAACATGACTGAGTTAGCCGGTGAGATAAATTTCTATACACAGATAATTTCTCTTGCCCTATTATATAATTATTATGATAATTTTAATTTAATTATTACCCTTATCATTCATAAAAAAACGTAAAACGTATTTCATTAATTAATAAATAGAGTAAAACTTCATAAAAGATTTGTCTGTAAGAATTTTTTTCAAGTCAATACGTTTATTATTATTTTTTTCGTGACTTATTTATGGTGTTGTGATAAATCATTGAATTTGAGTGTTCTGTGAGGTGAGTTCGCGCGTTGTCTGTCTTTGGTAACTTACCTAAATCTGTAAGCGTTTTGTATGAAAATATTGTAGCATCTATTTTACAATAAAAATGTCCAAATTTTGGAGTTTACAAAAGTTTTATGCATGTCGCCTCTATAATTCAATGAAGTTTTATTTGATTTCATATAACCTACAGGAGAAATGATAATTAATATGCACGCTCGTAATAATGGGCGTAATGCAAAATGTATTCAACACAAAAAAAAAAAATTTTTTGTCATAATATGATACACATTCTATTTAAACGTATGCTTAAATAGTAATCATCCAGGCCCGTGCTTAGACGTTAATGGTCCGATGATGATTAAACTATAATTGATCGATTTATAAGTAATTTTAAACACGTAAATTTAATTTTTGTTGGGTGCATTTTGCATAACAGCGTCCGTATGCTATAAAACAGTTCTCTCTTAATTTTGTAGGCTCCAAGATATGTTCAGGGATTTTTACTTAATGTAATACAACTATGAGTAAGGACTCTGAATATTGAGTACATTTAGAAAACGTGGTTCGAAGACAGCGGTGGCAGCACCTGTTCTCGACTGGTGCTAGGACTATCGTATCTCGCTTCTAACACTGGTCTCTACACAACCGTCGACCAGAGAATTTCAACCCTTTGCGTTGCTCTTTACGCAACTTTAGCATAGAGTTAAAAAATACCCTTCTGGTGTGCCCCTCTCAACTGTAAGTCAAATTAAACCAAGAATAAAGTTGTAGTTGATTTGTTTGTCAAGTTGCTTATAAAAATTTATAAATTTGCCGACCTAACCTCTAATTACACCCAATATATCGCATGCTTAAAGTAACATTAACCCATTAATAGATAGGTCAGGTTTGAGTTACGTACTTATACAGTCTATATATTTGTTACTAAGATCGAATCAGTGTTAATTAAAAGTTTAAAAGATAAGCAGATGTACTAATTAACAAATCAGTATCAATTTAATGCGCTTACAAATAGGACTTACAAATAGGAAGATCTTCTTTTGTGATGTCCCAAAAATCATCTTTTTTTAGTTAAGTCACTATTCCATTAAGCATGCGATATAAAAATTCACCTTAAAATAATGCATTAAAAGTATTTTTGATGTGCCATCAGATCTTTTTGTGTGTTAGCTACGAATATTGCTGAATCCTTGGGTTTATAAATCTGTACCTACATTTAATTTAAATCTAGGGCTACCTTTACATATTTCGACACTGGTTGGGAAACTCTGGTCAACCCTTTTAGTTATTATATATTTAGGGTATATTTGTAACGAATATTTTGATCTGAAGAGGTACAACATTTCACGGCTTCCCGCTGTAACATTCAGATGTTTTTGTCTGTAATACGCCAAGCGGCTACAAAAGCCGTCGCCACTCTGGTATGTATACTGTAGCTTACAAAATGTGGTTATTTGATAATGCTTGGAGCCTGTTTCACTATGTCTGGATTACAGATACTCGGCAGTTAAAATGAGTTTTGTATTTATTATCTTTCAAGTAAACGCTAATGGGGACTTATTCGGACATTGTGGAACAGTTACTTTATATAATAAATGATTTTTTTTAGTGTCTAATACATCAAATCGGTACTCTGTATCAGAGTTGCTGCTTTCGCCGATATTTGTAATTCAAATCTCACTTAATATGTAATATTTTTAAATAATTATATAATTGTCGAGATTGTAACTTTAGTTTGCCTTGAGATGAATTGGTTTGTTGTATAGGAAAGTGTCGGGGCGAGCGGCAGGCGCTCCGCCTAGTTGTCTAGTTGAAATGCTTTACGATAATAAACATATTTTAACATCGCACATTATAATAAATTAATCGAAATTGATCTGTTTGTTTTCTTCCTTTATTCCATTTTCAAGCAGTTATATATAAATTACCCTGGAAAGATAAATTAAGTATTACTGTATGAAAAAATTGGAAGCGCTTGTAGCTCCGCGGTGCTCGGTGGTCGGAAACTATCACCAAAGTAAAGCAGAGTTTACAGAGGTCAGTCCTTGGATGGGTGCCCGTTTGTGTGGCATTTGCAATCGAGCGCTTCCGTGCTTCGGAAGGCACGTTAAGCCGTTGGTCCCGGTTATAGCTAGTCGTTAAGCTATGGTAGAGGCTTAATTGGGCGGCTTGAAAAATTGTAACAGCAGGACGCCATACACCTGCCTCCGCCAATAAGCACCGGGTCAGCGTGGTGGAGTATGACCCAAACCCTCTCACCTTGATAAATGAGAGAAGGCTCGTGCTCAATAGTGAGACGTTAATGGGCTAGGATGATGATTGATGATGCATTAAAAAAAACACTAAAATAATTTACTTATATATTTATTGGCTTGCATATCATATGAATAAAATAGTATTATATGGTAGAAATAAACAATAGGCTCAAACATACATAATAGGAAGACTGCAGCATTGGCAACATATAAATTAAAATGTTCCCTTTAAGACATGACATTAAAATTTTAAGTGGAAAAAAATCTTCACAGAAATGCTTGAAATTTATAATGTTAGAAATAATAGAATCTTCACTGAAAGGCAGGATCAATACGTCCTCAGACTCCTACCAGTAGCAAATTCATTATGTAACGAGGAAAATTAATAAGTTTTCTTGACAGCTCTAAGTGCAATAATCTGTTAACATAAATTTAATATTACGCCTCTAAGTAAGTGCTCGATCATTTAGGCATCTTGATAACCTCAAATTTGTGCTGTTCATAATAAACAGACATAATTTTACATAATTATCCGTGTTAAGGAAGCAATTTTAAGTGTGGAAATTTTTACCACGCCTTACCAATAGATGAAATTCATCAAATAAAAATGTTCTTTTCGTTTGACGAATTTTACAACGAATAACGTCATTCGATATTAAAAGTCATGGCTCATCAAGGAACATAAAAGTCACATGAACATAAATGGTGGCATACAAAGCAAATGCAAAAACAGAAACTGGCAACAGATTATCAAAGTAGCATCTGTAACTGTCAAATGTTCCTCAACATGTGTCACTGTCAAAGAAACTAAATGTTGCCACGTTTTAGATTGCAGTATGGCGTTTGTGAAAACAGAGCAATAGTGCAAACGCAGAATAATTGAAATACAAATATTAAATAATATTTTTTACTTGAGGTGAAAAGACATGAACATTATCACTCACTTAACTATAGGAATCAATCACGGAGCACTGCGTTAAAAAGTCCAATACATACTTTAATATCACAGTACAATAAAACACAATAAATAATAATAAAAATATAAGGAAAAGGCAGAAAAGAACATTCTCTTTGGTTTAATAAAAACGCACTAACTTACTTCAAATACATTTAAAAGTAATCATTAATTTAAATGAAGTTAAAACTTTTTTATATAATAAAAATCGAAGGTCTTTGTAAGTTTCTAATTCCATTACTATTTTCGAGAATGAATAGAGAATAAATTTATTTTGATGCTTTTTTGTGTTCGGCTTCATATAAAGTTAAAAATTTCGTGCAATTAATGTCTTAAAAACGACTGTTTAATTAATTACATACCTACATTTAAAATAATTAGAATACACAATATCGTATCCCGCCTGCGGGCCTTGCTATAAATAAGTAATAAATAACATCAAAATTTTATTTACAAAAGGAAGAACCCTCTCTTGAGGGTGATAGGATAGATTTTATACATATGTAATTACATCATTAAAAACTACAAAAAATATATTAATAAAGGAAGGACCATCCCTGTAAGAGAGGTGGAATAACTATGACTAAATTACATAAATAATTATATAGTTTAAAAAACTACATAAAAAAATAATTTGTAGTTTTTAGTATGTATATTTTAATTTGTATGCAGCTAATACATTTTGTTGGATTACTATCTTATCACACACAATTTTATAAAAATATTTTAAATTAACTTTATACATTTATTAAGAATCTTATGATGACAAGGAAATTATTACAGGTACATAATAAAAATAAAACATATTTATAAATGTTTTACTTTATCAATAACTTAACGTATTTGATTGAAAATTAATCTATCTATATAAATGAATCCCTATTAACATTCCACACAGCACCACCTACAGCTAATTTGTGCATAATTAAAACACAGATCTTTTACTAAGTGTGCGCTTATTTTGTTTTAGTTTCCATATAAAATGTTTAGTAGAATACAATAATATGATGGAATGGCCAGCAGTTGAAACAATCCTTAATCTGATTGAGAATGAACAACAATTTTTAATGTGACGCTTCATAATAACATTCTGCTTAATGAAAAGCAGTGCTTAATACCATGGAATAGACGCGGTAAAAAGTACCCACTATTTACGGCCTACATAATGACCTGCTCAAAACAGCTGGGACTATATAAGCAAGGAAACATATGCATATAATTCCAAAGCCAAATGGTCTTACATAGGAACAACTTACCATATACCTTGGTTCGAGTGCTGATAGTCTGCACAGCATGAGATTGGGATGGTCAGAAATAGTGATTAATTTCCTATATTGTAAAGGTCAGGTCATAGCAGATCATCTTCGAACCCCTCTCCTGTGAGAATGTGAGGCTCCCCAATGGCTGGTACCATGTGTGAGTACTCGCTGGTGGCCCACAAGTATAGGTTCAAAGTGCGTTCCGTGCACTGAGCTATGAATCTGGAAAAACCCAAAGAAAGGTCTTTTTTATAAACTCTCTTTTAAAAGAATATATTGTTTGAAGCAAAAATACCAATGACTAAATATGAGCATGTATGCCGCAGCCTATCATACTATAAAACACCACCATAACATAACAATTTGAAGGTGAAAGATAAATGATACTAAATAAAAGATATAATTTAAAATAAAAGACTCCTGTCTTTATACGGTGAGTTTATTACAATGGTTTTAACATGTCTAAACACATTTTAACTAAATATTGACTTACCTCACAAACGGTCTAACATCCCCTTCATTGGCAGTCTGCAGATGCTGGTAGTAAAGATGTCTATGTTGCTTGGCAATGATCACGGGCGGGTACCCAGCCTGCATCAGCAGCAGGTTCATAAGGAGACGCGAGGTGCGCCCGTTGCCGTCAATAAACGGGTGTATATGTACAAGCTTGTAATGTGCTAATGCTGCATATCTGAAATACACATCGAAAAAAAGTTAGAGAAAATACTAAATAATAAATGAAATATCAATTTGGGGACCGATTGAAAACTTATGAATGTTGATTTTACTAAATACTAATGTGCCGATTTACTAAGGGCAGCAGTAAGAGTGGTGAAGAATCTAGTAGGAAGCTTATTAATTTTGTCTTTCAGCTTGCAAATAATTACTAAACCTAAGCATTAAGCAGCCTGAGATTTCTAGCTAATGTATAAAGCACCTATATGGCGAGGGGGTCACTATACTTGATGTGGGATAGATTCCCACAAATAACAAAATTTTTATAGATAAGTATTTTTAGCTATGTATATGTATTTATCTACTTTTCCAAAATTTCCAAGGATGTAATAAGCAGCCTATAATGATAGGTTAAATCTCTGTAATTTCATAATAAACAAAATTGTTCAAACTGTGAAAAAATAAATTGACTTTTTTGGATATCAAGCAAATTTGGTGAGCTTATAAATTAATTCATAGACTAAAATCAAAATGGTTGAAAGCAACTAGCATCCAAACCTGAAGAATAGTAAGAAATCCTATAGATTTAATAAAGAATTTGAATCACACATTAGTTAATAAATAAATTGTTTTTATCAATTTGCTATCCAATTATTGAAATAGCCTACAAAATAAAAGGCTTTAATAACATTAGTCATACCTCACGGGATGTAAGTCCAAAGCGTCCTCTGAATTGAGCCATTCCAGGAACTGCAACATGAGCCTCTGTATGTCTGTGGGGCCAGGTGGAATGTGCCCACCCACATACACCTGGCTCCTTCTAAACTGGCCACCTTCTATTGGGTCCACATGCCCAAGAACTCTCTTGTGGATCTCTAATATATCACCCATTGTGATATCTCTTAATCTGTATAACAGTGTAGAGTTAATGTATTTCATAGCAGCATCTAAACCTAAAATCTCATTGTGCTCATCTATGCTCTTACCAGCAACAGCAATTCTTGTTTCTAGTATGCTTCTAGTTTGTAGCAAAGTCATTGTGTTACCTTCTATACCTACTGTATGGTAAATATGTTGGAAATATGCCTCCTTCTTAGCTCTACGTAGAGCAGAGTTACTTTCTGGTATTGACTGCAATGCTTCCCGCTTCTCATCTATCTTTCTCAACATTTCTCTGTCTAAATTTTCAACTATACTAGCTGTCCTCTGTCTGTTCATCAAAGCTCCACTGTGTTCAGGATAATTAGTTAAAGCCAGAGTGTACAGCTGATCAGCTTTTACTACATCTTTTTTAGTATCTTCAAGGAACTCACCATAATGGTTTAAAATATCTGCATGTTTGGGTGAAAGAGCAAAGGCATGTTGAAATAATTTCATTGCTTTGTCAGGTTTCCCATGTTTCTTCATGTCTAAAGCAGCATTTAAAGAGACAACCGCCTCCGCATCACGAGCCTTATCTGTTTTCTTAGGAGTGGGAGGCTGTGGGTGACTTTCAATCGTTTCTAATTGATTTCCATACAGACCAGCTGGTATAGGAGAGAAGGGCTTTAAGAATTTAACATCGTAACTTAACAATTTGTGCAATGATATCACTACAGCTAACGTACACACTACACTGGACAATAATAGCACTGTTTTACACCTGTCCAAGATCATTTTTGTGAGCAAATTTCTTTTTATTTCACTTCCCATCGTTTCAGATTTACTAGTTCTACCTAAGAATAACATGGTTGTTTTTCTTAAGCCCCAATCTGCCGAATGATAAAATCTGTACTGTAATCAGTGTGGATAATTTAGATTGCATTATGTATTGTAAAATAATACGTTTTCCTTCGCGCCAGCTTATAGCGAAATACCACGTAAGGTCAAGATTTTTCGACGAGATATTGACAATTGACAGTGACAGATGAAACTAAATCAATTTGACGGATCAGCTGGGAATGACAGTATTGTTTTTAATTTTGCAAATAGTAGGCATAAATATATTATATCCATCCTTACACATTTCGTGTAAAGTAGTAAAATTATTTTTTGGAATATGGGTGTTCTTATTTTGTGTTGGTTTCTATACATCTCATAGGTTAAGTTAATAACCTATTATTTAAAAGACTTAACTATTCAAAAGACTTAAATTGAAGTAGGTAAATTTTATCACAAAAGTTTTTTCTTGAACTGGCGAGTTTAATAAAGTGGATCTATCTACATGCAAAAGAGAGCTATCACATATGGAACACAAGTTGCAATTGTTCCAAATCCCTCTCAAATGGCACTAGAGAATAGAGAGAATAGGGTATAAAATAAATTTAGCAGTTTGGCGCAATGATAAATCGTGTTGAGTGGATGGAGGTTTAGACCCTGGCTTTACAATTTACCCATCTGCCGCCGCCGCTACTGTAGCGCCACTAAGCAATTAGGGATAACAACGGGTTACCCTTTTAAACAGAGAAGGCAAAGTGGCGATGGGCTGGCACATGCTAACGGTTATTCTTCTTCGACAGATGCAGAGAACTCTTTTTTGTCCCTTCACGTGTTTCTCACGGTCGACAACAGTTTTACGTGGTTAGCCTGCAAATGCTAAACCATAATCATTACAGCCATTGAACATAGGCCACCCCAATAGATTTCCACGTTGATTGATCTTGCGCGGCCTGCATCTATCGGCTTCCCGCCCTCCTCGACCAAATCGTCGGTCCATCGGGTGGGAGGCCATCCTCTACTAAGTTCACTGGTTCGCGGTTGCCATTGAATAACTTTAACGCCTTATCGGTACTTCGTGCTATGTGCCCCGCCCACTGCCACTTCAGCTTGCAAATCCGGTTCGCTATGTCGGTTAAGCCGTATTTCCTCATAACATACTATCACGTAGACACTACGAGCATATCTCTTTCCATAGATACGTAATGGGTTGCTAATGTGATAGGACACTGAATTATTGATAGATGCAAAAAGGGTTGTTAATTTGATAAAAATTTTAATTTTAATAATTGATTAATGCGATATGTGTTGGAAATGAGGTAGATAGGTAACTCGAATATAAATAATCATCTTTAAAATTTTCTCCAAGTCTCTTATCAAATACATACATACAATAATGCCTGTTTCCCCGGAGGGATAGGCAAAGGCATAATATACATTTTGCCAGTAATATATTTGGTCCCACGTAATAGGTTGCGAGCCAATGGCCGTTTACCGGGAACTGTTATGTTCGCCAGAGCCTCGACTATTAATCGGCAGGTGCACCACTTGCAGGTGAGGTTGGCTCGGGCTCCTAAGATCTTGATAGTATCCCTATGCACATTCACTTAAAATAAATAACAGACAAGGATTGGTAGTGAGATAAGTAACTACATAATAATTACCAATATCAATATCATAACCAAATAAAATATGCGATATGAATGGTAATGTGTAATTACATAAATAAAAGGTAAGTAAAGAGACAGGTTAGGTGACTAAGTAAACTCGGCAGTTCTGAATTTCGTTTTATATTTTCTTAAATTTCATTTTCTTCTACATCACATTCACTAATAAATAGCCATTCAGATCATTGAGGATAATACAAAGAATTAAAGACTACTACTTAAACTATATTTATTAATTACAATAATAAAATCACTATTTAAAATTAACTAATCATAATAAGTCTAAAAGAATTAATAATAAACATTTCATTACACGCTCGGCTCCAACGAAGGATAAGCTGCTTGACTTGGGATAACTTAGTAAAAGTTTAAATATTTGTTAAAATTATTTAAACTTTATCTTATTTAAGCCTTAGTTCCACTGTCAATACCAAAACGCATCTGCGATCGCTGACGATCAACAACAAAACGCAATTAATGACATACATCGAGATTACAAAAATCGATGTAAAAAATTTGAGACATTCCATTGTTTTCGGTGAAAACTGCGCGGCAAGAACATTGGTTTCGCAGTGAGGTTCAAAAGCTTCAAATGCATAATGCACTGGAATACGTAGTTGCCGATGAAACACTAAAATTATACACATTGTGAATCTGTTCTATTAATTTGTATGTTTATGGGAAGACTACTTTACAATGATCCGATTAGTGTTTCATTGCCGACTGCACATACCTCTCATACATACACACTACATACTCGACGTGCGTAATTCGTCTCGTAACTTCCTGCTATAGGTTTTACGATGATTGCCTGACAGGTACTAGGATCTAGTACTCTACACAACACTTACTTAACTATTTTATGGCAGGATTGCAGGAAATCAGAGAGCAGACAACATGAGTTTCTTCATATCAAGCAGCTTAAGATGGGTTGGCTGCGGCCACTTAATTACATAAATAATTGTTTGTCTACAAGCGACCATATTTATTGCTAATTGGATTGGCAAGATCCTTATAAGAGTTAATTAACTAACTTAGCAGTTTAAAATGAAATGCAAATACGAGAAAAGTTTACATTTTTACTTACTGTAATTTAACATTTTGGTAGTATGGTATGGAGCTGTCAGTATGCTAACTTATCGTGTTCATAATTTCCAACGAAGGTTACATAAATATTTTGAAAGCAACAATCAGCACAGTGTTACAATTTTGGCAAAGCTTAAGCTTCATACTATGCCAAGTCGAATTCTGAAAATACAAATTATTTGCGTTTATTTTAAGCTTGGAGTTCATCGCCTACAACTAGGTATTTTGCATCTTACAAGTAATAAAAATATATAATAAAAATAAACAGTGGCCAGCACTGTGGTTTTTTTTCTTAATTATTCCGAATAATATTTCTAAATAACACCTAAATTAGGTAGGAACTTCCGCGTCGCTGCATTCTCAGGAATAAAATAATACTTTTATTCGTGTAATGCTGTAACGCGGAAGAGTCGATTTTGATAAAGCTTCACAGCCTAATTTGATTTCAAATTTCAAAAATATACTTAATATTTTCATTATTAATTTAAAATACTGCTAACATATCAAGAAATTAATTTTACATTATTGATTAATGAACTATTTATTGTAGGTTGTTGACAATATAAATTACCTTTAAATCAGTCAATATTTTAATTTTCGGTCGTGGTACTGTAAAGGTCTGAACGAGGATTTATAGTCAATTACATAGTTTATTTATAAATCATAATTGCATTACAATGTTTATGAGTTTACTCTGAAAATTGAAATTTATGGCCAGCCATATTCATCGTTTTTTTCTGAAAGACTAGTCTTTTATTACCTGGCCAGACGAATAACAATTTATCGGAAAGGTATAACATTACAAAGAACTATTTGCAGTACAGTTTAAAACTCTTATTTTTGCAAAACAAAATTGTTTTTATATCAGTAACATTAAATTTGCATGAAAAAGGTTGGTTTATTATTTAGGATTGGTTTCGGCTTGGAGTTTTATGTCAATTTTTCATTCTTCTTATTTTTCTTCACAAAATAAAAAAAAAACTGCGATATTTTCGATTTTGTTCCAAATCTTTAAGAAAATAGTTGAAGTAAGTATGAATTATCACAATAATGATATAAGTGCAAGATTAACGGCACATGGAGTCGACGATAATCATAGTGGAGTAGATAGAGCATCCCAGAGCTATCATGGTGCCCATCGCGATGGAGGAGTGGTACATTCTGAAGGTCTTCAGGACGCGCAGGTAGCGGGGACAGTGCGCCAGTTCACCTAGGATCAGGTTTCCGACCTGAAGCAAAAAAAAGGAAGTATTAGTAAAAAAATATATTTTTCTCTTCCTAACTTCACGTTCTGGCACTTAGTGCTTGGGTCACCTTCATATTGTGCAGACCATCGATGCCGGGACGGACAAATGGCTTTTATATGGGCAATAATTTATTGATTCAGGCGTCAGAACAACGATGTTTTCACGACCAACGCTGAAACGAGAGACTACTATCTTACCTGAAGATACCCTGTGTAAGAGCGAAACACGCGTGTTTCGCCCTTTGGTTCGGTTCGTGAATTATTGTTACTCTATTTTTCGGGAAATTATAGTAGCGCGGGAATTGTTAAAAATATATTTTTAATCCATTACTTGTTTTATATAGGAGTCATGAGAAGATACAGACTGAATAGACTGCTCGATTAAAAAGTCAGCAAAGCAACTTGCCGTTGCCTTGCTTCTTGGGAAAGTCAAACGTCATGTCTGCAGCTTTGTTTTATTTCCTAAAATTTGTGATATTTCGAACATTAATATGTTATAACTGTGGATTAATAACCGTTAAGTGTTAGTGTAAGTGAACGTACATGAGTGTTGGTATTTGAAACAAAACAGTGCAACATCACTTTTCAAATTCTCTCAAGAAGTCCATGTGAGAGAGATCTCAGTGTAGTCCCACATGACTCAAGGGGTTAAGGGGCAGGGCATCTCATTTATATCATCTTTACCATCACTCATTCTCATTTACTATGGGATTATATATTATTAATATATATTTTTCTGGGCAATGGCTACATGTGCTAACCGCACGAAGCCATTATATATATAAAGAAATAAACACACATCTTGCCTGATACTATATCAGGTCCTTTAATATCTTTCACGCTTTTTCCCACATGTTCTATTGGGAACACCTCACCAGAAAGGTCATGGACAGTAGCAATATATTTGTAACATCTGTATGTTGCAAATATATCTGAATATTTACTTTATCTATAAAAATGTTATTACTCCATTCTTTGAAAAGTTATATAAGATTTTCTTAGACTGCTCGTGAACAGGTGCTATAAAATGTGCATAAGCAGTTATTATATAAAAATACGAGCATTAGTCACCTACAGTCGTGTACAATGAAGGTCAGAGACATTTACAGTAGCCATATGCAATGAATTGTGTTGCAAAATGCATTTGTGAGATTGGACGAAACGAATTGCGCGAACAGTTTCAAATATTTCTGAACAATAACAATTTCTAATGAATGCAAGGTGCACTTTGAAGCACGTTTATGATATCGTAAGATTACGTAATAAAAATGACATATTTTGAATGAAGGAAACAATTATTGTCCGTTCTTTAAAGTAATATTCTTAATTTTCAATTGATGTTTTACTTTATAAGATACTTAATACGCTTCTGATTATGTTAGTACCTACATATTATTATTGTTTTAAGTAACTTCATAACCACTTCTTGGGAAAGCAGTCGAAAGAGTCCAACAGAATGAAAGTGTGAAAGTGAAAGTATACCGTGAAATTTGACCGTATCCTATGAAGGATTTAACTCTACATACACACGTAAATGTATACATACTATCACGCCTATTTCCCCGAAGAGGTAGGCAGAGGCATATCATACGCCTACATATCGTTAATAGTATTTTTGGTCCTATGTAATAGGTTGCGAGCATATTGTCGCTTGCCGGGAACTTTTGTATTCGCCAGAGGCTCGTCTATTGATCGGCAGATGCACCACTTGTAGGTGAAACTGGATTCCTTAGGTAGGATCCACTATCTAATAGGATCATCGGCATCTTTACTAATAGATCTATTAACTCACTTCTTGTCCACCGCCCGCTACTTCCTCCATCTGTGTTTTGATGTGTTTGGCGCGCAACATAGGCTTCACCAGGCGCAAGCGCACGTACGCCTCGATGCTGAATACGGCCAACAATAGGGAAAACTGAAATAAAAAACAAGCAATTTCATAACTAGTTGACTACTACGACGACCGATATGGCGAGGAGGTCAGTATACCTACACTTCACTCCAGAGGTAGTGGGTTCGACTCCCACACAGGACAAATCTTTGTGTGCATGAACATGAATATTTGTTCTGGTCTGGGTGTTTTTCTATGTATATTAAGTATGTATTTACAAAAAAAAAAGTATTTAAGTATGTTTATCCGTTGTTAAGTATACATAACACAAGTTCTTAATGTTACTTAACGTGGAACTAAATAATTGGTGTAATAGTCAGAAAATATTTATTTATTTAGTTACATAAATTATAGCTCGTAGCTTCGCGGTGCTCGGAAACAATTACCGAAGTAGGGCAGAGTTTACAGCGGTCAGTCCTTGGATGGGTGACCGTTTGTGTGGCATTTGATATCGAGCGCTTCAGTGCTTCGGAAGGCACGTTAAGCCGTTGGGCCCGGTTATCGTTAAAATGTGGTAGTCGTTAAGCCATGTCAGAGGCCTAATTGGGCGGCTTGAAAAATTCTAACACCTGCCTCCGCCAATTCGCACTGGGTCCGCGTGGTGGAGTATGACCCAATAATACCCTCACGCTTTGCTATGTGAGAGTAGGCTCGTGCTCAGTAGTGGGACGTTAATGGGCTGAGATGATGATGATATAAATTATAATATATTTGAGCAGTTCGTTAATAGCTAAGTTTAAGCTTTCGATCGATAATCAATAGACACGAGTTTAGTCGTTTAGCTAATTGTCAAATACTTAAATTGTTCAAATATATAATATTACCAAATAGGTTATATTTTTTTAAACCCATTAAAGTAATAGGTACAGTTAAAACTAGATTTGCATTAATGGGCTTAAACAGTCTATGAACTAACCCATTCACAGTGACTTGAGTAATCATTTGATAAAATGTTATCTATAATTGTATTCTGGAAACATAAAGTATTAAAATAAAATTTAAGCCTGTTTGTCTGTCTAATTTGAACCTGTGCCTATTGCGTTAGATTTTATTGGTATAGCCATTGCGTAAGGTGCACGAAGGAGGTAAGTATATGTTTATACATTATAGTTACTTTTCGTATCTAATACTATTATTAAAGTAGACTTTAACACTAAGCAAAAATTAAAAAGAACATTTAGAGTCAAAATGTAGTACATCATTGATTCACTGGTAGTCCCCAAACTAGGTAATCCTGTCTCTTGAGGGCTATTATTTGAGTTTTGCATTAATTAGACATTATCACCGTTGCAAATATTTAACACCTACTTGTGTAATGTACGTATACATTATATTATTATTATATTTTAGACATTAATGACCATATCTTAATGTACTTTACTGTCTTTTGGCGTTCGCTTGTTTGTGTGTTTTGTGCGTTTGTGTGGAAAGAGTGTGTACGAGTGTATGTGGATATGCACCCATATTCATACGAGAACGTGTCTTAAATGTATGTTATTTAGTAACATTTACTATGCTTATATTATTTTTATAGGTATATATTTATTAAGTTGTACTCGTATTAAACGAAGGAAGTATTAAGAGCGTTAAATTATACATAAACGTTTTAATTTTCATCGTTCCGGCTTTAACTATAATCTTTAGCACATAAAAACCTTAGAAGGTACAGTCAGCAACACATTGCTTGTCATACTTTGATGTATGCACGCACCTTATTAGCTGGTAATAAGGTTAATTTTTTTAGTGATGTGTTATACCGGTCACGAGGTCATCCATAATTAAGTTTGTTTTGTTAAGAATACTTTGTGACCTTTTAAAAAGCCTTGTTATTTAAGTTTAGTATTTGCACATAAAATTTAATAAATCAAATAAGCAGTAATTACTTTGGCATCTCTGTGCGCATATAATTAATGATATTTACTAAAGATAATTAAAGTAATTCATTGTAAGGATTTTATTAACTGATAAAATTAACTATCAGTTCTAGGAGTCAAAAGGTTTTGGGATTTGGGTCAAGCTAAATCTTTGTAATGAATTAAACTATTAAATTAAAATATGACAAATGTTTTTTATTAGGCGAAGTAAGTTTTATTTTAACTATTTTTTTATATATAGTAAGTTAATTTACGACTAGACTATACGTGCATTAATAATTCTACCTTTACTTTAATACCCTCAAAACAACCCAATTCATCACTACATGTAAAATGTGTCCGATTCAATGTAAATAACAGAAAAGAAAAGAAAGAAAAAAAAGATGATTCGGTCATATAATTAAATAGTATTTATTTTAATTAGGGTTTTGTATAAATAATTATATTCTTTTTTTTAATGGTTTCAAGGGGTATACTTGAGAACAGTTTAAAATATGCTTGCTATGCTTTAAAATATTAATTATCTGTTCTGAACTCGTGGAACTATGTAAGTTAGGTAGTCTGACTGATTAATAGCAAAAGTAACTTAAATTAGGTACTTTTATTCCGTGACTAGTGAGTATGTACTGACAACAATCGATTACGTGAAAAAATTGTTTCTCTTGAAAATATCAAGTTCCTTACATGTATAAAAAAGCAAAAGTTATTACACTCATTAATTAGCTTTGTATGGAAAATTAATTCTGCTAAGTATCGATTTTGTTTCGATAAAATCAATTAAGGTCATCGAAAGGCAGAATGATGCCACATCATTGCACGCCACACAACCGATTAAAAAAATGTCTGCACTTATGGCGCCGGCCTTAGTCGTATCGTAAATTTAATATTTATTTTGCACCCGGTTAAATTGGCCGACCCTGATCTTTGAAGTGCAAATAATGAGTATTGGGTCTTTCCTTTTATCTTATTGGTTTGTTTGGTACATTGATGAATCATTAACAATAATTTAAAAATCATTAATGACGCTACATCAAAGTTTAGAATGGATTTAAAGGTTTCTTTCCATACGAACAAATTTGAATATAAACACGTTTGAATAAATTGGCTGTTATAATAATGTCTAAGATATCTTTTTTTGAATTTTGATCTCTGTAATCCATTTGCAATAACAACATACCTTGAGATATAATTAAGAAGAAGAAACTATAAGAATTTTACAGCACACAGTGGATTTTATATACGATTTTCAATGTAAACTTAAAAAAAATTGTGAAAAATCTGTGAATCCACGACTAACTTTGTAGGTCATAACCATCTTCATCATACCAGCCTTAAAACGTCCACTGCTGAACGTTAGCCTCCCCCATATTACACTCTATTAAGGGTAGGTATTTGCCCATAATCACCACGCTCGACAGGCGGGCTGGTGATCGCAGTTCAAGCCAGTACGCAGGATGACGCTTCAGCCCATTCTTCCGTTTTTTTTTCTTTTTTTTTTTGATTTTTCTTCTTCATCTCTTATGACTCCCCGTGAGATGAGAGGAGGTGGCACTATTTTAGGCCGGTATCACACGACAAAGTTGACGACGTGTCAATCTTATGAGAAAGAACTACAAACAAGAACATGTGATAAATAATTATAAAGCCATTAGTATAGCTTATTTCGTTTAAAGCTAATATGTGAAAGCTTGTAATTAGCCTATAATTATTTTATAAGTTTTTTATTTTTTAAAAACAGCTGTTGCTTTTCATAAAAAAGAAGTGTATATGTGTTACGTAATTATTCGGACTATCTGCACCGTCCGTGACTTTCAATGGAGTTTGGAAGTGCTAACTTGCCATTTTGTACGAACAATGCCCTTGTACTAAATACTTATTGTAATTGTGCAATTGAATGACGCCTTTTGTATGTCTAGTTGCATTTTATTATAAAATTTTCCGATATGATGTAAGCAAAGATTCATCTATAGTCTATACTGTGGAACCCCAAATACCTCAATCAGCGTATGATACCAAAAAATTGTATTTTTTTTCTTATATGATATAATTCGCTGTTGCTTACTTACGTGGTAAGTCTGTACATTTGAAAAACTTAAAAAAGTAAATAATAAAAATCTATCATAGAAATAAAAAAATCATGATTCGAGCGTTCCCCGGTTGCGACCTCACAAATCCGCCGTCCGCTTAGTATTTGGCCGCCCCGCTTAAATCTTTCATATATTGTAAGTCATATAAATCCTCACCTGAACCCACGAAGGCTGTGCGAACCTCGTGAGACACTGGCACTTGAAGTACGTCAGGAGAGCCACCAAGCTCACTGCAGCGTTGAAGGTATAGTACACGGGGAACAGCACTGTCTGCACCCGCCCAAACTCGTGTCTCGGCAACGAGAAGTATAACACTAGGCCTGTTGAAAAAGAAAAAAAATTTGAATTGATACTCCTTGCTGTCAAAGCCGTTTATGTAAATACTACACTTTATTGATGAATTTTAATTATCCATACCAAGAGCCCAGTGTAACAATTATACATGTACATAGGTAGTAGGTACTTATTACACATAAATGTGGTAAGATTTGCTCTCAAAATAAAAATAAAGTTAAACAAAATATATTTACGGTTGAGTTACAAATATTTTTTCACAAGTCATGAGAGTACTTTTTGAATTTTTTATCAAGTAGGAAAATAAATAAATGAGTAGGTATATTAAAACCTCATTTCAAGACGTGTTCCTTTTTCAAAATTCAAGCCTCAACCATTAAAAAAACAAAATGGCCGCGTTAATCGTTTAAAAAGGAAAATAAAATAGTAATTGCCGTGGCTAGACCACTATTAAGTAATCCAGTCCATCATAATTGTGTAGACCTGTTTAACGGCTGTTATTATTTAATGATTTCAGATTTTTATTATGTCCTTATTTTTTTGTAAATTAAAACTACATATAAACATATTTGAATGGTTTTCTTGGTAAAAAATATTGTATCTAATTACTCGAATTAAAACGGGTTTCGGACGGTATTAACGATTGATATTTAAAAAGTTGAACACGGAGATCCGTGATATGTTTATCAATGACAAAATTATGACACGGCTATGTAGGCCTCTTGTTGTTCTATGAGGAGATTTAATCCTTGGGCTATTTTAGTAGATTTTGTTCTTTGTTGTCCGATCTTTTAAAGAAATACCAAGCATAGCCCTCTCAATAGCTCCCTTAGTAACTTTAGGTACAATTAACAACACGATATAACTAAACTACACTAGGAGCTTTGCGATCTCATCCCGCCCCCTCCTTTCCTCTCCCGAAAAACACGTGCTGGTCTTAGAAACCATCCTCATACTGTGCAGACTATCAGCACTCGAACCAAGAAATTTGGGAAGTCGTTTCTGAGCAAGACCACTGAGCTCTGGATTTCGCTGCCGGCTCATGTGTTTCCTATTTCCTATGATCCCGGGTCTTTTAAGCGGGGCGTGAAACGGCATTTTAGCAGGCCTTCATGAGTGGATGCGCTTTAAGTATACCGTGCTTATTTCACGTTATAAAGCGCTTTAATTTTTTTAATTCGGACTACATCGACTGCTTACCATCAGGCAGGGTATAGTCATAATAACGTGTCACATTAAAAAAAACAGTTTATCGTATGTTGTAGGCATCTCAATCAATGTTACACTGCTGTGGTTCCGGCTAGGTACCATTTTATTCATATCACTCTGCTAATCAATTGCTAACTGTAGTGAGAATATAAAATCACAACTACAGAGTGACGCACATAAAGGGGCGCGAATCGCAATGTATGTTTCACTGGTAGTACGGCTAGGAAGCCGGCTCCAATTCGCAAATTGTCAGTAATAGCTGATGACTTCCAGATGAGCCGCTCTCACGGTATTGAAACGACCTTTGTGACACAAGGGTTACTGTGAAACGATGTGCCAATCGACTAAAATGTAAGCATACAGTATTGTTTTTAGGTATTTGTGTGATGTGACAATCGATTGAATGGTATTGGTGTAGACTTAATTAGAATTAGAGCGTATTTTTGAGGTACTTGCCCTAGAATACAGCATTAGAAAGCGGCACAGACGTCAAGATGATGTCTACGATTGTATTCTTCCTATCAATTTCTTATTATCTGAAGAACAATGAGAATTGAAATGAAGGAGATGTGTATCTCATATACACATTTAAAAATTGCATTTGTGGTATAGAATGCACGACGAAAAAAACATTTTGCTACAGTTTTTATTAATATCAGGAACTTTTATTGGAATGATAATAATTTTGAGAGCCAGGAATCGTCTAAAATGTGTAGAAAGATGCGTTAGCAATAAAACATCTTATTCCGTATAACTGATTCACGGAAATGGTCCACCACACCAAAGGTTCTTACCCCTGTTTTGGCCGTCTTCGCTTCATATCCCTTCATCTAGTAAAAATTCTCTACTATAGTTGACTATCTATACTTCTACCGTGTGGGCACACAATGGTCAGCAAAATACGGATAGAGAAAGAAATGATAATAAATCTACTTAGTACGTATGAGTCGTCAGATATATTTATATAGATAAATATATCTTTTATTTACTTAAATACAGAGAGTGATTGGTCGAAATATTGTTGCTGAGTTATCCTGTTATTTTTGTAAGTTTTTATTGCGTTTTAAAAGTCGATTGTCTCATCTTCTTTAATTATTGTAAGTTGTTTTTAATACCATTTTATTTAAAGGCAAAAAGTAAAAAATACATAAATAGAGAAATAGTCAGACAGACTGACTCGCAGCAAAATTATAGTCGCAAAGCAAAACAAAATAAGGATCTTGAAGGTCTTACCAGAGATAAGCGTCATCCAGACTTGCGTTCCGAGGTGTATGGAGACAGCGCCCACATACAGCGCCCGCCATCCCCGCAAGCTGGAGTCTGGTGCTGATCTGCTGAGCCACGCCAGAATTACCAGCACACCCAGTGCAATGTGGACTGGCTGGGAGGTGCGCGTCGCGATACTGTTGGAGAACAGGAGTTGGTTATTTATAGGCGTACGTAATACTACACTGGTTGAATATTACCAGTTATGAATAATTAATAAAAATAAATGATTTCAGTATCATGTCATAGATGTAAATTATTTAATAAAAAAAACAGTTAAAACAAGATTGGTGGAGCATGACCTCTTATCATTGTATGCAATGATGTTTTATTTAAAGATGACGTATATTTATACTTTGGAGTACTCAGATTGAGTTCTTCTACGACAAAATACAATAATTACTTATATCCATAGCAACAAAGAACGAAGAAGAACCGAAGACCGATGGGGAGTTAAGGTTCTAGAATGGCGACCACGACTCAGCAAACGTAGTAGAGGGCGGCCCCCCACGCGATGGACCGATGACCTGGTCAGGGCGGCGGGAAGCCGGTGGTTGTAGGCGGCACAGGATCGATCAACGTGGAAAGCAAATGGGGAGGCCTATGTTCAGCAGTGGATTTCAACAACCAGTGATAGCAACAAACAAAATAAATGCGACAGATAATATTTTTGAATTATAAAGAAAATGATAGCTTTAAGCAAACTAAAAACTAAAATAAAAATTACGACTATTGTCTAAATTTAGCCACCTCATCTGCCTCTTTTATTTTTAATATAATTTGATCGTATGTGTTAGATAGTCTGAATGATTAAAGGCACTATTGGGCGGCTTGAGAGAAATTCGAACAGAGTTACATCTGCCTCTTCCAATGAGGATCGGCGGAGGCAGAAATTGAAGAGGAAATAAATGTAGCTTTTAGCACAAAGATCTGTAGATGAAACGTGTCGAATGGCGTGAGATGGACCTTCCCAAATATAACGAAGAAGTCAGTATACATACTAAGTATAATGGCGGTACGAAAGTCTAGCGTTGACCGTTTATGCGCAGTAGTCGAAAATAAGGTATCGCAAGGGAGAGAAAGGGCGTGCGTAAGCGCTCATTGGCTCTCCAGTCGTACTCTCTCACTCACTCTATGCGCAGCTATACCTTTCAAATGTTCTTCATCCCTAGACTTCCGTGCCGCTACCTATAAGAGCATATAACACTAATTATGGTAAATAAAAATGTGTTTTTGAGTTTACATTGAACCGTGGAGTGAAATGTGCGAAATGTCTAGCCAATTTGTCTCCCCAACAGCTCGCTATACAAACACCACAAGCACGATTATTTGTTGAACATGAGGCTAATATTTTAAAATCGACAGTGTAACGTCAAAAACTAAGACTAAGGGGGCTTATTAGAAAAAAAGATCTCAAGTTAAACCAGGTTTAAAACTGGTGCTATCACTGTCATTCATTTTATCAAATAAGAGTGACAGGTTTAACTTTAGATCTGTTTTTAAAATAAGCCTCATAGTGTCTTGCACAACTGTCACTAATTCTGTTATTTGCTAAATTTATTTAAAACATCGTTATGTCCCTCTTAACTTCAAACAAATGACTGAAATGCAATGACATTTGAAATAAAATAAGGCTATTTTTAAATAATTAATTTGGTTTAATTTAGAACTGTTGTGCAAGCATTATATTGATACGATAGTGCAAACTCTTCCAAATTTTCGGCTAGATGTCGCTGTGTGCCTATTTTCACTCTCTCATTCGAATTCAATATTATATTGACTGCATCGACGACATACGAAACCTAACATACCTATACATTCGGTCAAAACGCTTATAAGCGCCACATAAGACAAGCAGCTTAATAAATATGCAAATATATACTAATTTACATGTGTTTAGTGTGTTTGAGCACAAAACATTAAGTATGTATGCAAATTTGCATATGAGCTTTTGATTTGCCGTTAATATCGATTTGAGCAAATTATCATAATTTGCTCAAATCGGAATTATCGGTTGCATAACCGATTACTACCTATCAATAACACACGAATAAACCTTATAATTTATCGATATAAACAGATGTTATCTTCACTATTTATCCTGGATTTAAAACTCTTAAAAAATGTATACATATTTCCAATAAATTATGTATAAATATAATTATTGTATATATAATTAATTGATTTCGGCGTCACTTTAGGAAAATACATTGTAAGCAAGTGATAGATTAAAATATCTTTGTGACAATTCCCACGCAACTATTATATCGCGAAAAAGCAAGCAAGTGATAGATTAAAATCGAAAAAAAATTCAACACGGCACGTGTTTTGCATGCAGGGCATTTAAACTGCCATAGTTATGTTACTGGTAGGAATAATCAGCACAGAGAGTCGTCGTTATGACATTAAACAGCGTTTTTGACTAGCTTTCACCTTCAAAAATCGACAAAATAATTGTACATTGCCAGGAGGTTTAATAAAATAAGACCTATCTATCTTTCTTATCTTGGCATAAGACGCAATATTTATAAAATTACGGTTCAATAACGCCCTGTGTGACGCTGTTTTACACTACACGTGCTGTATGGAAATGTATGAAATTTTCATGAATTGTCAGTGTTATGATAATAATAATAACAATAATAAATTTATTTATTTTATAAACACAGAAGTATTTTAAGAAACAACAAGTTGACCCCATACATTAGTGTTTTATATATATTTATTTAATTATTAATATATAGAAATGCAGTTATCGAGTGCTACTTTGCTAGATGCGTAGTATAATGTAAACAATAAATTTCAATATAAAGTATATTCAACTTCAAACAAATGACTCAAATGCCAAATGACATTTGAAATCAAATTAGGCTTTTTCTAAATAATGAATTTGACTGTTGTGCAAGTCGCTCTTAAAATATTTTTTATTAAATAAAACAATTCGAATTATAATAATTATAATAGGACATAGTCTATCGGGTTTAGCTACTAATTAACAAATGTATCGCCGCCACAGAGTACGTGGCGCGACTACGTGAGGCCACACTGTTATCGCTATAATTTCTCCGCCCATTTTCTTTATCGGTTGTGCGCGCAAAATCTGTACATCTCCTAACCACTAGGTATACGTGCGCATACGCACGTGCCCTCGTGTAGAAAGGTAATTAGAGATTTTTACTGATTTCGTCAATATGCTGAACTTTGCACCGACCCCTTTAGCGAATCTGTATTAGATAACTGCTTTTAATTCAATGCAAATAAATAGCGATGATGATGACGGGTAATTGAAAATTTGAATTGCTGTTGTGGATTGCAGTTTGACAAGAGCGGTCGTTATAGGTTTTAAGCAAAGTTGTTTTAAATTCCCAAGAAAATTGTTTTTCTATGGAAGATTATAGTTATTTATTTCTGATATTATATTTTTTGAGTTTATTTAATAAAAATTACAGACAGATAAAGTCAGTTAATGATGACTAATCTGGACGATAATTGTGTAAGACGATAAAAGTAGATATCTTTGGAATATTCTGTTAATTATTTATAAAAAACAAAAAATAGTATTGCCAAAAAACTTGGGCTATCTATATATAATTTGAAAAGGTATATAGATTTCTGTTTAAGTGTTACCAAAGTATGCACTGATCTAGCATTCATGATTCAAAAAGTTTACCAACTTTCTCGAATGTTCTATCCTACATATATATATGTTATCCCATTTATGATGCGTCACAGAGGTCAGTTCTTGGATGGGTGACCATATGTGTGGCATTTGATATCGAGCGCTTCCGTGCTTCGGAAGGCAAGTTAAGCAGTTGGTCCCGGTTATCGCTAAATGTGGTAGTCGTTAAGCCATGTTAGAGGCCTAATGAGCGGCTTTAAAATTCTAACAGCCGGACGCCATACACCTGCCTCCGCCAATCCGCACTGGGTCCGCGTGGTGGAGTATAACCCAATACTCTCGCACCTTGGTATGTGAGAGGAGGCTCGTGCTCAGTAGTGGGACGCTTATGGGCTGAGATGATGATATATGATTTAGTGTTGTTTTAAAATTGGCATGGGGTCGAACAGTAACTTAATATAAGGAGTACATTGATTACTTTACTTTCTACATACATATATTTACGCCTTTTTCCCCGAAAGCAGAGGCAAATTATATGCCCACACTTCTCCAATTATGTTGTTGGTCCCACGTAATAGGTGGCGAGCCAATTGCCTATATTATCTTTTACTATGAAATGTAGACATCAGATGTCTACGACTTGTCTGGTTTTTGCTCTGTTTGTCACTCAGCACAATGACAACCAAGAAAGAAAAGAGAGCGAAACATTGTTAAGAGATTTATATTGATGCGAAGTTCATACATAAATGTATTTCCAGTGCACATTTGGAGAATAACAATTTAAAATATACTTTTTAAATGATGTGTTGAATGGAAGGATGTTCTGAAATACTGCATTAAGTCATCAGATAAGGAATTAGTTTGTAAGGCAACTAAGGTGGCATCTAAAGCCCATTACAGAAAGACAGTCACGTTTTTAGACACAGCTACAAAAAAACGCCAGTTCGCGAATACATTATTATGTTAAACATATCCAAAGCTTTTTAATTTTGGGACTTAAATAAAGTCTTCACATAACATATCTTAGCATTATCCCGGTTGCTCCAGACTGAAGCCCAGGGTCTGCTCACTGATCTAACCAGATTTTTGCTGAACGTCAGTTTTTACATGCTTAAATATTGTCTTCAAAATGTTCATAATGTTGACTCTACTTTGTTCTCATATATGAAAGAAAGAAAATAATTTATTCTGTGACACATGATACATTGGTTTACAAAAATACAAAAATAAAAATTAATATACACATGTGGCACCGAAAAGGCTTATACGCAGCATATGCCGAGGGGTCACTATGGCCCCGCGGGGCTGGTCTTCCATACATCCTATGGTCGTCAGCATGAGGTCAAGACTGCTCAAGGCTGCAAACATAAGTCTCGAGGGAGTTGCAGATTACCAATTTTGTATTGCACGTATCCTCATCGCATCCACATTAGTGAAAGACTGGACCGATGACCCTTGGGCTGCGTCACAGCTTTCTCAGCCTCATCAATCAGTCAGCTACCGTCCACTGCTGGGAAGCCTCTCCCAAGGAGTGCCATTCAAACCAGTCTTTGGCTATCCTTAAGTATCCCATACACATATAAACTATATTTGTCCAAATGCGGTCTTCACTCCAATACTTGTCGAATCCATCGTCCATCAGTTAGTATCCTCCTCATCTTTAATTTTTTCTTGCATGACTTCATTACTTATGATAAATGATCTGCCCTGCGTGCTCAAGAACTCACGCTGTTTAATGTACGCAGATGATCTAAAACTTTTTAGAGAGGTGAACTCCGATGCTGATTGCCTGGATCTGCAACGTGATGTCGATGCAGTTTACGAGTGGGGCGAGCAATATGGTTTGGAGTTTAACACATCTAAATGCTCCGTAATGATCTTTACCCGAAAGAGGCAGCCTATAACACACCCCTACAATATAAATGGGAAGTTACTGCCTCTGGCAACTAATGTGAAAGATTTGGGAGTCACATTTGATCGAAGCCTTACATTTCACGACCATATTGTAGCGCTGGCCAAAGAGTCATTTAGGCGATTGGGTTTTGTACTAAGGAACTGCCGTGAGTTCCATAATTTCAGCGTAATACGCTTAATATTTGCTGCTCTTGTACGGGCTAGACTGGAAAGCGCTATGTGCGTCTGGAATCCAAATGAAAGCAAATACGTACTAATGCTTGAAAAGGTACAAAAAGCATACCTCAGATATCTGTACAAACGTCAGTATGGATACTATCCGTACATGTACCCGACAAAGTTTCTTCTTGGGAGTCTCGGGTTTAACTCGCTGGAGGTCCGACGGGACAAGCATCAAATCACAATAATGTGCAAAATACTTCGTGGTAGGATTGATGCCCTAGATCTGCACGCTGACTTGTCTCGTTTATTCGTTCCCAATAACTACTATCGTAGCAGAAGGCATAAGTTGTTTGCAGTACCATCCTGCCGAACAGTGGCTCGGCGCCATTCACCTATACCACGCAGCCTTTCATCACTCAATGCTCTCTTAGATACCAATCCTGAATGTGACCTGTTTGCGGATGGATGGTCGAAAATTTTGTCGGACTGCCTGAGTTATTGTGAAAGAAAGGTATGAATGTGTGCGTGTATATCTTTATGTAACTTAAGTCTATTATAGTTAATTTTATTTTAATATTATCTAATTATTTTTTATAAATTTTATCTGATTAATTTAATTATTGTTACTGAGTTTAGATTTGTAAGTGTTGAATTGTATTTTTGAAATTGATTGTTATCTTTAATTACTGTAATTGGTTTTGGACACCGTTTTAATTAAAGTAAAATAAATAAATCTTCATTACGATTTTGTTTGCTAGAGAACGGCATCTGACTCTCAGTCATACACTGAGTGATTTTAAATTTGTTGTACAATAACTAGCCCCACAAAATAATACTAACTTCTGATTTTCAAAGTCAAAGTAGAAATAATTTATTAAATATTGGCTCAATAGAGCTATTATTAAAAGCAAAACCTAAAACCTAGCGCGCCCATTCACTGTGGGCATAAAAAGAACAGGCAAGAAAATCGTAAAGGTTAATTTTTTTTCCCGCCAATTACAAGAAAATCTACTTAATAATAAAATAATTTGACAAGTCTACAAAGACCTGTGTTCTGCAGTCACAACATTTAATAAATAAGAAGAAACGTCTTGACGTATTAAGCCGTGATTGTTGAACTCTCGGTCTTGATTGTAAGCCGCAGCTCACATCTGAGTAAACTGACGTCACAGAACCGCTGCCAAACAACTTTCGTCAATTCTGCAACTGACGTCAAACCAAATGTCAGGTAAACCGCAATATTTATCAATGCCTACTTTCATATCTCTTCCGAAAATCATGCTAAATTAGACTCAAATATTTTTATCAAGTGATGGATGAAAAATATCTTTGTAACAACTCCCGCGCTACTATAATTTCCCGAAAAACGAGATACAATTCAACACGACACGTGTTTCGCCCTTACACAGGGCATCTTCAGGTAAGATAGAAGCCTCAGAACAAACGATATCTTCACGACCAACGCTGAAACGAGAATGAAGAGTGAGATATCCCTGTGTAAGAGCGAGAGACGTGTCGTGTTGAATAGTTTCTCGATTTTTCGGGAAATTATAGTAGCGCGGAAATTGTTACAAAGATATTTTTATATCATCACTTGCTTACAATGGATTTCCGCAAAGTTACGCCTGAATCAATAAATTATATAAATATTTTAATTCTAATAATAACAAGATAATACTACAATAACAATAATAATAAGGTTGCCTGGAAGAAATTGCTGTTAGCAATAAGGCCGCCCATTATACCATATATTTGTTTATGTGATTTTATTACTTTTTTATATTTAGTGTACAATAAAGTGTTCATTCATTCATAAAACATTCAACAAATTAGTGTTAAATATGAATCAATTTACAAAACTTAGAAACATATCAAACTATTTAAATATCATAATAGACGGTTGGAAGCGATCCCGAAGTTACGTTTACTCTAGCTTGGCCTCATTCCTAAGCACTTGTGAACGTCACTTAAATCTAGAGAGAGCCACTTCACTAGGGTCGGAGCTTGTTACGAGAAGAAATTGGGTTTTATTTCCCACCAGTGAGTCGTCAGCTCATTATGGTTTTAGGAGAGGATTTCCGAGTCCAGTAGTGGGGTGTTCAATGATAGGTTAGCATACAGATAAAGTTGTATACAAAAATATGTTTCATTTGACGACCGATTTAGCGTGGAGGTCAGTATACCTGCACTTTACTCCAGAGGTCGTGGGTTCGATTCAGGACAAATCTTTGTGTGCATAAACATGAGTATTTGTTCTGGTCTGTGTGTTTTCCTATGTATATTAAGTATGTATTTACAAAAAAAAAGTATTTAAGTATGTTTATCCGTTCTTTAGTATCTACCATTCCACAAGTTCTCAGTGATACTTATCTTGGAACTAAATAATTGGTGTAAGTGTCTGAAATATTTATTTATTTGGCAGATCTTTATTCAATCTTTATTGCATACACAAATAAGCTACAAAGGCGCATTAAATTTCAAAGGCACCAGTTAACCTTAGGGTTAGCAGAAAGGGTTAAAAGCGGTGCTAAACTAGAAAAAGATGTATATTCATAAGCCAAAAGTAACTAAGTAAACAAATTTTAAGTTTCCTACTTTCACTTACAAAAATCCAAGTGCAGATGCGGCGGTGAACCAAGTAAGTCACATGCCCAGTTGTAAACAAGTATTTTAAAAATAACTAAACAAGTTTTTATCTTTATGACCCAAAAACAATTTGATATTATCTGTGTCCGCCTTGGAAGTGCAGGTACGTGCTTAACTTGAAGTGAAATAGGTTAACTTGACATGTCATGTTGTTGGTATTCCGCCACATAAAAACTATCTTGAACTTACAATGTCTCGTTCATGCAAATATGTGAGACAATTTTTCTAGATCTCTTTCTAGTTTAGCACCGCTTTTAAATCTTTCTGCTAACCCTAAGGTTAACTGGTAGAGAATGCCTTTGGTATTTATTGCGCCTTTGTATTACATTGACAACCGATATGGCGTGGTGGCGAGTATACCCGCTCTCCGCTCCCAGGTCGTGGGTTCGATTCCCACACAGGACAAATATTTGTGTGCATGAACATGAATATTTGTTCTGGTCTGGGTGTTTCCCTATGTATATTAAGTATTTATTTACATAAAAAAAGTATTTATGTATGTTTATCCGTTATTTAGTATCCATAACACAAGTTCTTAATGATACTTATCTTGGAACTAAATAATTGGTGTAATTGTTGGAAAATATTTATTATTTATTTATCTATGTACGGTATGATCGAAGCATGTTTTTTTTAAGACTTTAAGATTCTTTATTATCATCATATCAGTTTTATAAAGTCCACTGCTGAACATTAGCCTCCCCAATAGATTATATTCAATTGGGGATATTTGCCAATGATCACCACGCTGAGCAGGCGGGTTGGTGATCGCAGTTTAAGCCAGTACTCAGGATAGCGCTGCTGCCCATCATCCGATAGGACTTCTCTTAGTCGACTCTTACGACTCCCTGTAAGAGGGGCTGGCACTATTCTAGGCCGGTACCACTCGGCAGTAATACTTGCACTATAACAAAAATAGAGTTGTACATAATGTACATTAAAATTGAAAAATTGCCATTCTAATTACGCACCAAAGCTTAAGAATGCTTAAGCTCAGCCAAATCTTTTTAGAGGATAAATAAATTGTAATACATTTATGTATTTCAAAAAAAAACAGTTTGGTAGAAATAATTTATATCTTACTGAATTTGTAGTGGTTTTGCTTTTCATTTCATTCTTAAATCTAAAGCTTTTTCTGCCAGATTTTCTGCTTACCATGTTTTTGCAATTAAAATGGCCATATGTTTATTGTATGGGTGTATAGGGATCCTAAGAAGCCCAAGCCAACCTCACCTGCAAGTGGTGCACCTGCCGATCAACGAATGAGGCTCTGGCGAACATAACAGTGCCCGGTAAGCAATAGGCTCGCCACCTATTACGTGAGAATAACTATATAATTGGCGAAGTGTGGGCATACAATATGTCTCTGCCTACCCCTTCGGGGAAACAAACGTGAATGTATTTATGTATGTCTGTAAATGTTTATTGTACTACTTTTCATTTCTAATAACTTTTCCTTTCTATAGCTCACGTTGTTCTAAAGGTTACGAAACAGCTGTGAGTGTGACGGCTGCCGACGTCAGAAGGTCGATTGACGTCACGTTTGATCCCGCGGCCTGTCTCGACTGTACATCAATATTTGCACATCACTACGAGATCACGAGTCACTGTACGTCACGTCGTACCGTATGTCTATCATACGGTCTGAACTAGAACAGTAATTAAATCTCAGCCCAATAACGTCCCACTACAGTGTGTTTCAGAAACCAAGGTCTCTATCACGCGGGACCAGTGATGATTGGCGGAAGATCTTAGTCGTCCATTACAACTTTAACGCTTTAGAAATCGACTCGACATTGATTAGATTGAAGTATATTTATTTTACCCTTAAAATACTAGTTGGTTTTAGTTATTTGCGCTGGTTATCGTTTCAATCTATGTGTATGTTAAATTTATAAGTATATAGAAATATTAGTCGAGAAATGCCCTTTTCGTGGAATGCCCAGTGGAACTATATAATTATTATTTACTAATATTAATATTATAGCGACATATCACATTAGACACGAGTAAGTACATTAGTACACGAGTGATATTGGTCTCGTGTATTCAGTATATTTAAACCACGAGTCTTATTTATGGCAGGGTGACTTTGAGCTGATGATGCTCATGGATTAATTACGTGGTTTAGTGTTTTTTCTATTAGCGGTTAGCGGACGTTAACAGTCCGCAGTAATACATACAATTCAGTAATACAAAACGAAACATGCTTGTAACGAGTTTGTTATTTTTGATTTATTTAAATTTAATTATCAACATAATTATTGTATACATAATTATTGCACAATGGTAAAATACATACTAACACGCATTCACGTCTGTTTAACTACTGTCTGGTAGGCAGAGGCATATTATACGCCCACACCTCGCCAATTATATAGTTAGTCCCACGTATAAGTGGCGAGCCTATTGCCGCTTACCGGGCACTTTTATGTTCGCCAGAGCCTCGTGCATTGATCAGCAGGTGCACCACTTGCAGGTGAGGTTCGTTTGGGCTTAGATCTGGGTAGGATCCCTATACACCCAATTACAATGGTATCAAGCAAATAAAAATCACTAAGTTGTAGGTTAGTTCTCTTAGTGCTATTTTATTAGATACGGTTTCTGAACGAATTTTGCAATTCCAACGATTTACTTTGTCTGATTTTCATAGTGACAATGAATTTATTTTAAGAACGAAACTAAATGGTTTAATTTCTTATATACGTAAAATCGATTTGTTTACAATCTTTGTTAATAAAAAGTGCGAAATTGATTGACTCCAATGCCATTTCCATGAAATCAATTCAAAGAGTTTATAAGCCTTGATCGCGGGATCAATGCCGAAAAATCAAGTGTCGATAAAAATATATTGTACTTGCAGATGTTCATCTTGACGTTATAGCGGAAATCGATTAAAGGACGACTTCCATTTCCGGCTTAATATATAAAAACTAGCTTCCGCCCCGGCTTCGGGCTACAGTTTTATTGAACAACTACTACACAACGTATGGTCCTAACTGGATCAGTCATCATGGCTAGATGACATTGCTTTTTTCGTTCTAGACTGGGGGAAACCCCTCAAGAAAAAACCCTTGCCCTACAGTCTAACAACACAGTATAAGAAAAAAAATACGAACTACAAAGTGGCAGTCAAGCATGGGTCCCACCTAGGCTTCCCAACCCTCCCTCATTCCCCACGAGACTCCGGTAATAATGTTGATCTCCCAACCTCCCGGGTTACCACAATTTCTACGGTTTTTCTAAAAATTATACGCATACTTCGCTCGTACTTTACTACCTGCTCTCTTTGCATGCATTGCAATCACTCAAACACACAAAACACCTGGTGCCGCCGTTTTTTTGTCCCTTTTTTTTCACGTAGATAAACCCCCCCGGGACCCCCAAATCAACATCGATGAAGAGTCTTCCGGGTTCGTACTTTTAACAGTTGGCAACCATTGTCCCATCTGATGAAAACTGGTTCCCGCAGCCTATGAACACTTACAATACCAGAGGCAACCTACAACATATTAGCAACACCGTTTCACACCCTTTTTGCAGAGCCCCGTGCTGTAATCCTTTCGAAAACGAATGGCGACCATTCTCGCTAATTCTATAACACAAGCGTACGCTGCAGAAAGTTTTTTCTGTAACGTACCATACGCACCCGGAATTTTTAAGGTATGAGGATAAACTCCCTCCCGGAAATTTTACAGAGTTTTCAACTTACTGCTTAATTTACTTTTCATTATTAATATTATGTTTATTTCAAGCTACATTACATTACGTATGAACTTCTAATATGGCACGGAAATATAGGATTCTTGCAGTCAGCTCCCAAAGTTTTGAGTTCGATTCCCAAACAAAATAACAATTATTGCACATTATTTGTGTAGGTGTGAAATTATGCAGGTTCTAGATGCAATACTTATTATGCATGAATGTTTATAATGTATGCATGTGTGCGTGCATAGGGTTCCTACCAAGATCTGAGGAGCCCAAGCCAACCTCACCTGCAAGTGATGCACCTGCTGATCAACGGACTCTGGCAAACATTACAGTTCCCGATAAGTGACTATGGCCTGCCACCTATTACGTGGGGAAACAGGAGTGATATTATGTATGTATGTGTGTATTAACAATGTATCAAACAGCAATTTGAAGTAGAGCAATAGACAGGAGCATTCCGCCGTCTCATCTTGATATCATGAAGCTGTTAACACGATACGGTAAACAGCCCTACTATTATGTAACTTTAAATTTATCTATATTTCATTCACTTCAGTTGTTCAGCATCCATCGAGCTGTACATATATACAATCTTAAACATTATCTTGAACATAACAGGCAGTGGTAGGCAAAGTGGAATCGATAGTGATTAGATTATAAGTTTTAAGATAAGGACTTAGAGAGACTAAGTCCTTGTTACCTAATCATAAACATGATGGACGATATGGCGTTGAGGTATTCACGATCCCTGTTCCAAAGGTAGGTTACCCACACAGCACATATATATATCTGTAGTTGGATAGTCTTTCTTTCTTTCTTTTAAATAATGGCTTCGTGCGTCTAGCACATTTAGCCAGTGTCAAGTAAGTGATATATTAATTATATATAATTTATAGTAAATGAGAATAAGTGGTGATAAAGATGATAAATCGAAGATGAAATACCCTTCCCTAAGCCCCTTGAGTCCTCAGTAAAAATGTGGGACTATACTGAGATCGCACATGGACTCCTTGAGAGAAAATTTGAAAAGTGATGTTGCACTGTTTTGTTTGATTTACCAACACTCATGTATGTTCACAAACACTTAACGGTTAATAATCCACCGTTATTACACATTATTGTTAGAAATATCATAAATTTTAGAAAATAAAACAAAACTGCAGACATGACGCTTCACTTTTCCGCCAAGAAGTCCGTAGTTGGATAGTAAAGATTAATAAATCCACTTTTTTTAAAATTTGTTCCTAGAGTACATATTCTGATATCCAAAACCATTAAAATAACAACTTAAAAAAGTGGACTTATTATTCTTTACCTATCAGCTACAGATATATGGTCATGAATATGGGTATTTGTCCTATGTTTTTAAATAAGATACGTAATGAATAACAAATATAATAAATATTTATGAATGTGTTGCTCTTTCATTGTTAACTATCCATTGTACAAAGTCTGAACAGTTTGAGAATACATGGCGTGAGTGAGATTTCTTAGTAAGTAAGTATTTTTGATTTTATTATGCCATTTATTTATTATAGGAGCAGGAAACTTAAACTGTTTGCTGTGCCAACCTGCCAAACCGTAGCCCGCTCAAAATCACCCATTCCGCGAACACTCAACGCACTTAATACCATCCTGGATGCAGCACCCGACTGTGGTTTGTTTGCGGATGGTTGGCTTGAGATTTTGTCAGTGTGTCTGAGGTATTGTGAGAGAATGGGATAAAATAAGTTAATATGTGTGAGATTTTATGCCATGAACATCTAAGGCAGTCGTTATAAGAATGCCAGAGGCTTATAACATTCTGCCATCTAGTTTAATCATAGAATGATGTTTCCTCGTAATTACTGTAATTCAGCCAAATCTGGTTAACCTAATAAACAAACCCTGAGCTCCAAGCTTAACCGGGTAGTAGGGCAACCGGGATAATGAGAAATTTAGGGTATGACGAGGAATTTATTTACTAAAATTAAGCAGCGTTAACCTCTGTGAAGACCTTTGACGAAACTCTTTCAGTCAATTGATGGGTGACTGTATTTTTCGCTTGCAAGGCTAACGGCCTCTAGATATCCATAAATATATACATATATATTTTTTAAATAAGGTACAAGTGGTACACCTGCCGATCAATAGGCGAGACTTCGCAAAACATACAAGTTCCCGTTAAGCGACAATAGGCTACCCACCTATTACGTGGGACCAAAAAGAAGCGAAATCTGGGCGTGTAATATGTCTGTCCTACCCATTCGGGGAAACAGGCGTGTCTAATAGCTGATTTGCTGAAAATATTATCTGCATTGTGAAATGCCAGTATCATCTGATAATATCAAGATGTATTTGACTCTTAATATTATCAGAAAAAAATAAGACGCACATGAGATAAAATATAATTTTATCCTGTTATCATTGTTCTACGAGTACCCTCAATCTAAGAGCTATCATATTTTGTAGGTTTTTAATAATCTATTTACGCGTGGGGGGGGGGGGGGGAAATGGGCGTGTTAAATGTGAATAGTAACTTACGCCTCTTCCTTAAAGTACTAATTCCCAAGATACACTAGGATAATACTAAAAATCTAAAAAGTAATTTACTCTATTTGCGTTATTATGTCGTAGGCCGATTGTTAAATTACGCCCTCCAGTCCCAGCAAATCTACCGTCAACTTTAGGTTCAGGTTAATACTTTTCTTAAACCATAAAATAGCCAAACTAGCTACATAATAATATATAGTGTTCTGTTTTCTAAGGTTTGATAAAAAATTTCCTTGCTCTGAATCTATAGAGAATTTATCCTCAAAAAGCGACATTCCATGAAATGCCCAGGCCTATCAATGTCTGTGCGATTGGTCGACGACTTACGCACAGGCGACTAGCTTCATTTCTAGTGTAAAATACATTCATCATTATTCTGGTGCGGCTGTTTTCTATATATAATAAATAATTACAAGGAAAATATATTAATATTTCCATATTGTCAGTTGTATATTACAAGCTCGACTTAAATGTAAGGGTTGGTGGAGCCGTGAAAGATAATTATATCTCGAGAAATATTTTAAAAGAATTTGAACTATATAAATATATATAAACAAACCTTGAGGGTATATTTAGAATGCATCATATGATAGAGTTTAATGAACTATGTTAAAAATAAACAACTTTAAAAGTTTACAGTCAGATATAAAAGCATTAATAGTCGTAACATAAGGCTAACAGTTTAATTATAGTATTGGAATAAAGTGATATTGAAACACTTTATGGTACTATTAAAATGAGTTATTGCCTTGCAAATTGTCTTTACTTTGTATAGTTATAATAATAATAATAATAATATAATAATAATTTATTTATTAACCAAAAAATTACAAAATGAAGAAGTACAACTGAAAGCTTACAAATAATGCCAAAGATTACAAATTGTAGCATCTGCTGCCGAACTGGGATATTAGTCCCGTATTTCAGCATTCAGCGCCTCTAGCCTCGGACTAAGTATTACACATTATGTATAAACCACAACGTACAATTATGGTAGTTAGAGTACTAATTAACAATAAAAATTTTATGTGAGTCCTCTCGGTGTGTAAAATTTGAGTGAGTGGGTGTATGTGAGAGGGTGATTAGATGTGAGAGATTTTTTAAAAAATTATAATGGATTCTAAATTTTAATCTAATTATTTTATAATAGGAAAGGTTTTATTTTTTTATTTTTTTAAAACAAAGTTTATCACAACTGCAGACCAATGAGGTCCTCTGTCTCATCATAGGACTTTGTTACCAAGAAAGCCGATACAGATCTTTTAACTGCGACCCCATTCATAGGATATATGTTAATGATTTTATTAATTTTATTGTAAATGATGGGGCCTAAAAAGGAGAAGAATCTATGTGCCCAAGAGGTTTTCGCCCTAAACGACTGATCACACACAGCAAACCATCTGCGCTTTTTCACCATGTCTGAAGAGTACTCTAGCATAGAGTGTTGCTTAAGAACAATGCTAAGTAAGAACAATTGACGCACTGTCAAAACCTCACAGTACTCGTAAAGAAGCTTTGTTGGATATAAGAATGGTTTGAAGGTACTTATTTTAAGTATTGTTCTCTGCGACACCTCGAGTTTCTTAAGTGTAGTTTTAGGAGCCCCTCCCCAAGCTGATATGCAGTAGGTAATCAGCGACTGACACAATGCAAAGTAAATCCTTTTTAGCGTAACGGGTGGGACAACATGTCTCAAGGTCTTAAAGACATACATTAATCTGCGTATTCTCTTAGCTAACGTGTCGATATGTTGTTTAAAACTAAAATGTTCATCAATTATGATGCCCAAGTATCTTATCGAGCTCACTCGTTCAAGTGGCATACATTGACATTGCGCATCACAACCGACGCAGCTATGAGCAATCAGTTTAAGTTGATGAGAATATTTGCGCAGAGAGAAGGCTACATATTTGGTTTTTTCTGTGTTTAACGTTAGTACGTTATCTTTAAGCCATTTCTGAACCAAATTAAAACCATTTTGAGCCGATCTGTACGCTTCTTCCCAGGTTTTAGCAACAAAAATAAGGGCTGTATCGTCTGCATATGAAATGATCCTCCCCTGAGGCGGTTTCAAGGATAACAAGTCATTAATATAAATGAGGAAGAGAGTCGGTCCTAATATGCTGCCTTGCGGCACACCGTATGTAATTGGAAGATCAGAACTAGTATAAGAACCAACCCTAACACATTGAAGCCTTTCTGTAAGGTAGTCAGTAAAAAGATCAAGCTGGTTACCCCTAATGCCTAAATTTTCTAGCTTTTTTAGGAGGATGGGGACCGACACCGTGTCAAAAGCCTTTGCCAAGTCCAAAAATATAGATATACATTTATTACCTTTATCCAAATTTGCTGTTATATGATTAGTTATATTGTTTACTGCATCATCTGTGGATCTACCTCGGCGAAATCCATATTGGAATTCAGATAAGAAATGTTTTGTTTCAAGGTACGTAATTAGTCTGTTATTAATGATTTTCTCAAGGATTTTTGAAAGTGATGGAAGAATCGCTATAGGCCGATAACTGCCGACGCGGTCCCTGTCTCCTCCTCCCTTATATATAGGCCGAATTTGAGATATTTTTAAAGCTTTAGGAAAGATGCCTTTTGACAAACACATGTTAAAAACGTATGTCAGATGTGGAACTAGAATGTCCTTATGATCTTTGAGCAGTCTGTTAGTTATGTTATCCCATCCCACAGAACATTCACTTTTCAAAGACATAATCAGACTATTTACTTCTACTTCGTTTGTGTCAGAAAGAACAAAGGAACCAACTTGTTCACTTGAGGCATCTGGGATATAAATAGATGGTGAAGTTAATACAATTTTGTCTGCCAACGATTTACCCACGTTTGCAAAAAAGTGGTTTATGAAATTTACTGAGTCTTGAGGACAAACTGCTATACCCAACAACTTCTTAGGAAGTGTAGTATCTCTGGTCGTATTTGTAATGGTTTTGACAGTACTCCAAAGCTTTTTACTGTCATTTCCTGCTTTTTGAATAAGGTCTCTCTCATAGGTACGTTTGACCTTTTTAAGGATCTTACAGCAAAAATTTCTGTAACGCAAATATGTGGTTTTTAAAACAAAGTTTTCGGGATATAATTTAGACTTTTTATGTAATTTATCTCGATTTCTAATGCATCGCAAAAGTCCAGGGGTCATCCAGGGTTTAATTATCCTATTTCGACGTGACAACAAAATAGCCCTGGAGTTGTTTTCAATACCCTTCTTAATCTCACTTATTAGGTAATCCATTGCCATGTTACAGTCGTTCATTTCATAAATGAGATTAAAGTTGATACCACTTATATATTTTGTCAGTTCAAAGTAGAAGAGGCTCTCTCTTTGTAAGAAGTGAGTAAAAACTTTTTGGAATATTTGCAGATTGTGAACCGGATAAGTTGAATGATGTAGCCATACTTAAATATTGCATTATGGTAAAATAAAATAAAATATACTTTATTGTCTTTAAGATCAACATAATCATTTAGATTCGTCAAATATTCAGACACAAAATTGAAATTCGATATATTTTTTTAACAACAATGAAAGAGATATGAGCTGTACAATAATAAAGAAATAAAAGCAAATGGGTTCTTTGTCAGAATTGGTCAGTTTATTCAGTTTATTAAGTAAGAGATGCTCGTAAGCTGATAGAATCTTTTAAGCTGTGACTAGTTTTAATTTAGTTAAAAAGTAATCTGTCAAACACTAATAACTCAAACTAAGCTAATTACACTAATAATTAAGTCATTTTCCTTTTAGAGAAGCTTTTCATTTTGTCGAATTATTATTGCAAAATTTATCGATCTTTTTAAAGATAAATTTAAAATCTGATCCAAACAACATTTAGGAACTTTAAATAATTACTTATTGAGCTAAATAGGTAGGTACATTATATATTTGAGATGGTCTTATGTAATAATCTCAGAGATCTTATATAATAATTAAAGTGAATTTCAGAATACTTCTCCGTACCTTATTCAGCCCGTTAAAAAGTATATTTTAATTGCGACAAATAATCATTCCATATAAGGATTTCTCAGAACGCCACTCGTTATTTATGTAGGTCGAGTTGTAATTTGTTGCATTGATTGTATCAATGCTGGCCTGCCCATCTGCCCACCTGCCCAGAGCCTTATGGCCGTAAGGAAATGCCGACAGTTAAATATTATACGGCTGAGGACGATACGACTGTCAAGATACCGTTTTTAAACTAAGTGACATTTCTGAAATTAATGTTAAAATCACCTAATTAAAGGTCAGGAGCGAAAATATTAACAGGATTTAGTTAAATAAGATAAATTTAAAAAAAAAACTTTAGGTTGGGGTTGTTGTTAAGTAAAAATACGAAGTTCGAGCAAAAATATCACAAATTACGAATTGAATTGTTGTCTTGCTATTGATTGCATAATAAAAATAAATGATATCATTGATATTTGGACCCATTTATGCAAACAAGAACCAACCCACAATTTGAGTGAAATCGAGTTAAGTACATAGATGGCGTTCAAATCAAGTATTCTATCTTCCTAGAAAACACTGGTTCCTTTATAGCGCCTAACAATAGAGATACAGCATTACACTTGTGGAACCAACCCATTTTGACCTACTTTTAAAAATCTGTAAAGAACTATACAGCTTGGTTCCATAAACTCATATAAAACTTATCATTAAATAGACTCATGAGGCTTGGTTCCATTAGACCTAAATAATTTGCCTCTCCCGAGAATACCCACTAACATTATTTTTTATAAAAGACAAGTATGGCTATATAATTTAGGCATCCATACGGGTAGTAACGACCAAGCGTATTGTAATATTTGGGTGGAAGGAGAGGCCGGTAGAGGATCGCAGGAAGTAGGTTCGTGTCTGATAAAACATATTACAGAAAAATTAAAAGAAGGGGTAGAGACATTGTTCCTCTGGAGTGATTCCTGTGGAGGTCAAAATAAAAATATTAAGCTTACGCTAATGCTAAAAGCATTACTGAATGACCACCCTACTTTAAAAGAAATTCATCACCGATTTTTAGAATCGGGTCATAGCTTTTTACCCAACGATACGGATTTTGGCCGGATAGAGTGCGCTCTGAAGCACCAACAACGTTTGTATGTCCCAGAAGATTACATAGAGATAATGAAAAACTGTCGTAAAGTTAAACCAATGACTATCACAAGGCTTGCCAAAGATGATTTCTTGTCTTCGCGTAATTTAGAGACAAAAATCACAAACAGAAAAAAAGCAGAAGATGGTTCCAAAATCAGCTGGCTAGATACGAAAGAAATAGTCCTGAAAAAAGAAAAAATGTACTCGATTTTTATGAAAAACAACCTTGACGATGATTTTAAGGAAGTAAATATAAAGAAAAATATTAGGAGCCAGAGCGTTTTAGCCAAGAGGAATATGGACTTACTTTGGCCTACAGGCAAACCCATCTCTGAGGCTAAACTAACGGACATAAAAAGTATTTTGCACCTTATACCGAAAGATGCACAATCTTTTTATAAAACGTTGAAGGGCAGCAACATTGAAGACGATATCGACGGTTTTACCGGACCTATCGATTTTGAGGTAGAAGGTGACAATGATGAATAGTTTTAAGTATATTTTCCTTCATTGTTCTTTTAAATTTTTTAATGTTAAATGTTCCAAAATAATTCTCAGTAGTTCTAAGTCTATTAAGTTGCAATAAAACGTATATGTTGATTACAGAGCGATTGTTTTATTAATAAATATCTAATTATAAAATCTTACCACCATCGTACAAGAAGGAACTAAGCCACAAAATTGGTTTTTGCAATAAAGAACCAACCAGGTTTTTAATGATTTAATTAATAGTACGACTTTCTAAAGTTTTTAAATTTGATATTTCTAGATAGGCTACAGTATCCTACATAAGTTTAATCAGTATTTATTCATTAATATACCGTGTATTCATTTTGCAAATTCTGTTTACAAATGTCTCGTTTTCTCAAAACCTATCTGATGTGGGTTGGTTCTCGATTGCATAAATGGGTCCATTTGGCAAAAATTTAAAATGAGTCAAAACTGCGTACATAATGTTTGCATCTAATAATATCACTCATGTTTCCCTGAAGTTTTTTTCCCACATTTCGCCAGTTATATTGTTGGTCCCACGTAAGGTGGCGAGCCTATTGCCGCTTACCGGGAACTTTTATGTTCGCCAGAGCCTCGTCCGTTGATCGGCAGGTGCATCACTTGCAGGTGAGGTTGGCTTAACAGTAACATAACATGAAACACATTAACTTATTTTTAAAACTCGCCGTGCTGTGGTATAGGCCTAGCATAGTCCGTGTGGTATCGGCGTTACATCTCATGGGGAGTCGTAATACGTGGACGACAAAGAGAAATACTACCGGATGGGCAGCAGCATTACCAACCCGCATGCCCAGCGTGGTGATTATGGGCAAATTCCCCCAATAAAATGTAATCTATTGGGGAGGCCAATGTTCAGCAGTGGACTATTTTTTTTCTTTTAAATAATGGCCTAGTGCGTTAAGCTCATTTAGCCAATCATTTAGTTTAGATATATTAATAACATATAAATCATAGTGAATAAGAATGAGTGGTGATAAAGATGATAAATGGTAAATGAGATGCCGCCCCTAAGCCTCTTGAGTCCTCAGAAAAGATGTGACTATAAAGAGATCTCACATGGACTCCTTGAGAGTATTTGAAAAGTGATATTGCACTGGTTCGTTTAATTTACCAACACTCATGTACGTTCTCAAACACTTAACGGTTAATAATAATCCACCGTTGTTACACATTATTGTTAGAAATATCATAAATTTTAGAAAATAAAACAAAACTGCAGACATGACGCTTCACTTTCCCGCCAAGAAGTCCAGTGGATTTTATAAGGCTGATATGATAATGATGATGACTTTAAAAAATAGGTCAAGAAAATACTTTGCCTTTACTTCTTAAGAAAAGAGTAACTTAAACACTAACATAGATATTACATATTACGATAAACATTGCCACAAGCAACAAGATAGGTAATTTATTTACTTATCCAATAATTATCTTATCGCAGTTAAATTACAAGTAATTAATCCAATTAATTGTTAACTTTATTTTCGAAATATACTTCATCAACATCCTATTCTAGCATTATTCCGGCTGTTCTAAACATATATACATAACAGTGCCCGGTAAGCGGCAATAAACTCGCCACCTTTTACGTGGGACCAACTATATAATTGGCGAAGTATGAGCGCGTAATATGCCTCTGCCTACCCCTTCGGGGAAACAGGCGTGAATGTATGTATGTATGTCCTAAAGTTAAGCATAGCGCTAACTGGTTTAACCAGATTTGGCTGCAGTGGCGGGGCAAGACCTAAATTTGATGTGGGCAAAACAGATTTCGCGAGGCCCTGTTCTGTGGCGACCTGAAGACGGATTTTATAAAAAAAGAAATTACCATTGCAAGTTTTTATTCATAAAAATACAAATTATATTAATATTCATGAAAAATTACATATCGTAAATAAGGTGGAAATGACAACAATACCAATAAATTGAATATAAATATATAAAAATATTTATATCTCTTTATTAAAGAAACAGAAATTTCCTGCTTTTAACTTTACTAAATTCTTTAATGATTTTATCGTAATTCAGCCTATATGCCATATCTGATTCAATTGATAATACAGCCAATGCTGAAAGTCTTTCCTGGCCCATTGTATTTCTTAAATATTTTTTTATTAATTTTAATTTTGTAAAGCTCCTTTCAGCAGAGGCTGTACTTACCGGAATTGTTAATAAAATTCGGATGACAATGTAAATATTTGGGTAAATTTCTTTTAAGCTATTTTCTGTTATATATGACAGTAGCTGTTTCACGTCTTTAATGAAGTTGGGTAAATTTGGGATCATTGTATTTAATTCTTCATATAGTTCGAAAGGTTGGAAGTCACTGCTCTCACCCACACGCAGGACGTTATGTAAATCGTTACAGCGTTTTAATACTTGCTCCTCTGGCAAATTTTTTAGCTTGCTTAAATCATAGAGAAAACCGAAATCTTCAAAATGTTGATTCAAAGACGTAAATCTTAATTTCATATTGGTTATTATAGAATCAATCATGGCGTAAAAAAAATCTGTTTGATACCGGATTTTAGGAGACTCTATAGGTTGATCGCTGCTTTCATAATCGAACATCCTTTTCTTTTTGGCTACTCTTTTATCCCTAAACTCTTTTGGCAGGGCATAACAGCTTCTCTCAGTAAATTGCCGAATATCAGACAGGGTTTTTTCGAATCCAGTTTCCCGATACTCTTTTATTCAGTCACAAAATGTGTGTAAATGTTCAAGAGCAATGCTTAAATGAATTTGTACTGATTGCTATAATTTACTTATCCTATTAACACGCGATAATATCTCATACCACACATGTAAAGATACGATAAATTCTAAACTTAACATTTCATTTAGTACGGAATCGCAATCACTGAGAGTGTCTGATTGCTCCGTTTGATTTTTTAAGCTTTCGATGCATTCAACCACTTCATCGAATTGCAATAATACGGCCTTTATTGCTTCGACTCTACTTTCCCATCTTGTGTCTGATAAAGGTTTCATAGTAAGTTTTAATTTGCCTTTTATTAAATCCCAGCGTTTGCTTGAACTTGAAAATAGCAAATAAATTTTTTGTATGAAACCAAAAAAAGTTTTTGCCGCCGTAGATGAGTTCTAAAAGTAAAAAAAAAGTAAAAAAATTATTTATTTCATAAACTATTATACATAGTACTTGAAAACGTCATGATTACAAATGAAAAAAAAATACATTAGAAATAATATTACACTAAATCACGAAGCTTAGATTCACTTACATGCAAAAAAACAATTTAAAAACAAAAAATAATTAAGTGTAAGTGAATCTAAGAGCCAGTTCCGAGCCACCGCTCTGTAAGAAGAACTGGCAAGAAACTCACAGGCTATGCTCTTTTAAATATGTCCATTAGTTTGGTACTAGAATTACAATCTTCATTTGTCTGTGAAGCTATACAATGCAATATAACATAACCTTAACAATATTTATTTTTTCAAGTCATTCATATTAGAATAGCCTGTATGAAACGGCAGTTTAATCCCAAGCATTTTTATTCGCTGCATCTACCAACAGTAGATTCCAACTATGACAGCCACAAGGTGTGAAAAATGCCCTGGGGTTAATATTCAATATTCTAGTTTTAACTCCACTATTTACACCTATCCTTGGCCACGGCAGTCTTGAATATTTAAGTCGTTTTTTTCTAGGTGTTCCAGTATAGCATTGGCTAAATATTCTCCAGTTGTCTCAGTAACAGCTAGAAATCCGATAAAATGTTCGACTATTGTGCCAGTTGTCGTATCACAAAATCTTAAGATAACCGACATTTGTTCGACTCTGCCACAGTCTCTAGTGCAATCAAGCAAAAAAGAATAATACTTTGCTTCTTTAACCTTACGAATAATTTCATCGATAACTGTTTTTGACATTAATGTGATCAATTCATTTTGAATATCGAGACTTAAATAATGGTGTGAAAGTTGTTTGTCACTAATGCGTTTCATGTGTTCTCGTAAAGAAGGATCAAATTTTGATATCAGTTTAATTAAATCTATGAAATTACCGGAATTCTTAATAACGTCACCTGTCTTTAGAGATTCTCTGTGACCTCTAAATGCAAGATTATGAGATGCCAAAAAATTAATTATGTCTATTAATCTCTCTAACAAGTTGTGCCAATGTTTTTGAGATTCACGTATTAGCCTTTCGTTTTCTTGGTCTATTGTTTTGCCTTGATTTATTCCTTTCTCTAAAGTTAACCATTGGAACATATGTGCCATATGTTCTTTGGTATTCTCATGTCTGTGTAAAATGCTACTTAAATGTTTCCAGTCACAACACCCTCCTTGCACCACCTGTGTTTGTGAATTGCCAAATAGTCTGCATGGAAAACAGTAAACTTTATTTTGGTAATTGGAATAAACTAACCAGCGACGATGTTGAGTTTCACCATTATTTAGTTTTCTCGAGAAATAGAAATTGGAAAAGTGTCTGTGATCATCACCTTTGGGATAATGTTCATCACCGCTATTTAATTGTTGTATGGGGCCCCTTTGAACTATGTCACGACGCTGTGAATCCATTATGGGGAACGTCCAAAATCCCGGATCCAAATTAACAAGTACTTGCTGAGCTATGGCACTGGCATCGTCGCTGTGAATTGGGGAATCTACGTCAATCTGTTCTTCTTGATGGCTTGATGACGGCACAAGAGTTTCAGCGTCAAATTTTGATTGGCTAGAGCATGATCCAAATTCTACGTCTAACTGACGTTCGCTCTCGATACTCAGTGCATCTGGAGCATTTCCCGGTATCTCGGACGTATGTTGTGTAGAAGTCGAAACTATCGATTCAGATGGTTCTGTACTGCCAGATGCAGTTTGGTTGAGAAACTTCATCATATTTAAACTGAGAACCTGGTTGGATGCAGTCCTTTCAGCTTTTCTTTTTCTTTTTGCTGATCCAGACTCCCATTTTCTTCCAGGATCTCTATCACGGCCGGACATATCGATAATATCGTATCTATAACCTGTGCACAAAAGCAATAGCATTAACATTTTTTTGCAGTTTTATTTAGATAATGTAAAATTTAAATTTAAATTAGTCTTCAACGCATTTCCTAGTTTTTAAAACGCAAAAAGTCGATAGGTTTTTTACCGTTAAAGCTTTGGTTTCCTCCAAAAGATATATTATAAGGCGTATAATTTTATATTAAGTAATAACTGCGATACTTATTTATTACCAATTAATTATTTCTTACCTTATGATGTAAATTAGACGAGTACAGATACTGGTGTTTTACACTACACACATAACGAAGAAAACCAAAACCATTTATTTGTAAGTCACTGTTTTTTAATTTTGGTTCTGTTTACAGGAGCAATCAATATACCTTCACACTATCTATTTATTCACTAAACATTATTAAAACATTAAACTAATCTTATCAAAATAGGTAATTATTTATGCGCCTAGCGACTGCGTTGCGTGTGGTACTTTGATTTGATTGGCTGGCTTCCTAGTAAAGAAAGTAAACAAATAAAACAAGGGATTCCCCGCACTGGCCGGCGGCGGCAGGGATTTGCCCGCGATAGTTACGCTACGTAAACAAATGTTGCCAGACAAAAAAAAACATATTTTACAACACAATTAATTTATATATTTTTTTATTTAATTCTCGCTTAGAACCATGTATTTTAAACAATGCATAAAATTTTTTGAGGCGCGAGGCCCCTTGTACTGCGAGGCCGTAGGCGGTGGCCCACGTCGCCCACGCCTTACGCCGCCACTGTTTGGCTGAATATCATTTGTTACATGGAGCAACTGCGGGCTAACTGATCGCAGTTTATAAGCAAAGATAAAAATAATCAGCTACTTGTTTGTATCGTATATCAAATCTAGCGACCAAAATAGCGGTGATGAAATTGAAGGCAAGATAAACTGGCATGTCATTTCATGTATTTCCCACTCGACAGTTCTGATATACAAACAAAAAGTACAGAGCTCTGATAACTCAACAACAATGGAATCTTTGTAAACCTGTGTGTAATAAACAGCATGACTGTATCAAGAACATATTTACTTTATAGTAAATATTTACTGTATCAAGTTTTTGTACATAATCATTTATAACTTCCTTAGCTTCAGGCTTAAGTATTAGTTGGTCCCACGTAATAGGTGGCGAGCCTATTGCCGCTTACCGGGCACTGTCTCGCCAGAGCCTCGTCCTTTGATCGGCAGGTGCACCACTTGCAGGTGAGGGGCTGCTTAGGTCTTGGTAGGATCCCTAAACACCTTTAGTACATTGTTATTACAATTAAAAGGTTAAGTATATAAAGTATAAAATTTATATTGTTAGTAGTTTATAAGTAAGAAAGCGGCGTCGGAAATTACTACTTATGATGGACGATGTCGTTACTTTATAATAATTATTATTAGAAAGATACTCTTCATTGACCAAATACTTTAAAAACTGCAGATTACAATATTGAAAAAAAAAAGAAAAAGCCAATCTAGGCGGTATTATCGCTAAAAGCGAAAGCTTTTCCAGACAACCCGAAGCAAAGGAGAGAACAGGACAGCAGTAGGCAGAGCACATAAACTTTTAAAAGAATAAACACTAAAACTATGCCTCAAATAGTTTGGGAATTATTACGATCCAATTTATTTTAGAATATAAAAATAATGTTTTAGACTGAGATCAAGCAGCGCCCGTATCTTTCTTTTTCAAACGAGTTTTAAACTCATTTCAAGTATCTCTTTGAAAATAAAACATGACAGCTAAAGATATGAGTGATTGATTAATTTTTCGCAAACTGCGAATGTTCAACAGACTAATAGGAGTTCTGTGTATCTAGAAATATAAACTATTTTGCTTAAAGGCAGAGTTATTATGATTTAAGCGAAACACATTTATTCAGGGTAAAGTAAATAAATAAAATTGAAGTATCTGTTTGTAATGTCCAAATAAGACATGTTTGTAAACTAAAAACAAGCTGGATTTTGGCCCCCTTATGTCGTATTTAAACCAACAAAGCACATGTATGTCACGCGAACGAAGTCGTAGGATGCCGCTAGTATTCCAATAAACCGCGATTTTTATCTGTAATAGGTATTTAGTTTAGCATAAGTTACATGAAATGATTATTTAACGTAAACGTAACCTACGTAATAACTGAAATTCAGTCAAATCTATAATATAATAATTCAGTTGAACCAGTGAGCAGACCCTGAGCCCTAAGCTTAAGTCTAGGGCAACCGGGATAATGCTAGGATATGATAAGGTGACTTTAAATGATTATTTAGACTATTTCCATTTTAGAAAGATTTCGATTGTTTAAAAACAATCTTGACATTCTCACGATATAGCACGCGCCCCTTTCTGTCTGATCAGTTAATTCAATTCTTAACGTCGTACGTGAAAGGTGCATTTCTTTCTGCAAAAGCCTTTTAACAGTGTTATGATAACAATATCAACGAGACTGTAAACTAAAAACACAGCATTCGATGAAAAGGAACGGAAGACGTGATTCAAGTCAGGTTTGAGTCTTTACATACATAATCTTGCGCCCGTACATCCTTTTTGAGATAAAGAGAACTCTTGCCACAAAGTTCAAGAGGTCTTAAGTACATAAATAAATATTTTCTTACAATTACACCAATTATTTAGTTCCAAAATAAATAACGGATAAACATCTATAAATATTTTTTTTTGTGAAAGTTATTATACATCGGAAAACACCCAGACCTGAACAAGTATTCAGCTTCATGCACACAAAGATTTGTCCTGTGTGGGAATCGAACCCACAACCTTAGAAGCGGAGTGTGGGTATACTTTTACCACGCCGTATCGGTCGTCAAAGTTTAGTCTTAAGTTAGTATCACATATGAAAGTAAAATTACTAGTCTTAAAGCTTATTTTCCAAAATACCCTCTTGGTTGCGTTCCTTTCGGTCGGCGCTACAATTAGAATACAATACAAATACCCTTTTGGTGATGTTCCAACCAAACTATTTCGAGATGTGTCGGTTTTACTTTTGTTTGGAATACGTCAACACAGGCCTTCCGTCATCTAGGATAGACTTTTCACTTTGATGACTTGTTGTCTTTATTTCCTAGACTGTGGATTGATTGCATCACGTAACATAACTCTGAGAACTACGAAACAACCATAACAATACCGTATCGTGTATGTGCCGTCAGCACTATAAGCTAGTAAATGGTTTCCCGCATAAACGTATTTTAAACTGCAGTCAGTTTAAGTTTTAATAAACATTGACAACTAAGTAGTAAAGAACTAAAGAAGTAAAGAACGTTTATGATAATATTTAAAGTATGTCTCACTTTGCAGAATTATTTTGTTTTAATGTTATCATATTATTCATTCATATATTTATTAAAAGCATGCTTTATACTTTGAAAACTTAAATACCTACATCACGTTTTATCAAACCTTACTTTTTTCGGGTGTATAGCGTTCATACCTAGATCTAACGAGTCCAAGCCTCAACCTGCAATTGGTGTACCTGCCGATCAACGGACGAGGCTCTTGCGAACATAACAAAGCCCGGTAAGCGGCAATAGGCTCGCCACCTATTACCTGAGACCAACTTTATAATTGGCGAAGTATGGGCATATAATATGCCTCTGCCAAAATAACTTCAAAACTACAGATTACAATTAATATTAAAACACAATGAAAAAAAGTTTTATCGCTAAAAACGATCCCTTCCAGACAACCCGACGCAAAAGAGAGAATAGAAAAGCAGTAGGCAGAGCACAAAAACTTTAAAAAGAATAAACACTAAAACTATTTGTTAAATATGAATAAAATACACAAATATACAAAAAAAATATATATGTATCAAATTTCAAATACTTTTTATTTCATAAACTATTACATAGTACTTGAAAACGTCCAAATTATAAAACAATAACAAAAACAAATAAAATATAATTATACTAAAATCACGAAGCTTAGATTCACTTGCAACCAAACAATTTAAAAAAAACAAAAAAATATTTAAGTGTAATTGAATCTAAGTGCCTATATATCTATGTGTATATATATAAACACATCATACAATACAAAACAATACGTTATATAAAATCTATATATAATATAGAAAGAATAATTATGCAAACTAATCAGACATATTCAAAAATTAAGACTTTACCATCTCCTTAAAAGAGTTTAATGTCTATAAGAATTTTATTATTATTATTAAAAAGTGAAATTCAGCCAAAATTTTGGGGCACAACCGTAAAAAAAATGATGGCTTAAAAGGCTATCGTGTTGTTTGTTCAGAACACCGCCGTTTAACGTAATGTCGATATCTCGTAGCGATTCGTTATCGATTAGATAAATCATTCGTCACATTGGACATGCGATTTGGAATTCTCCCTTTGTGTTAGATAAGCAAGTGTCAGACGGTTTCACGGAATTATACCCGATGGTACAGTCTCACACAATATGTTTTTAAATTTATTTGGTACTAAAATACAAGTTAACAAATTTTCTTAGTGTGCAATATAAACTTAAATAGTTTTTCTGTGCATACTTAGTAATCTTTGTTTTTAAAAGAAAGAATGAATTACTAAAAAATCATAAATAAATTACGCCCATTGTTTGGTTCCCAGATAAGTATCGTTAAGAAATTGGGTTATGAATACTAAACATCGGATAAACATATATATATATTTTGTAAGTTTATATAAATGTACTTAGGTCTTACATATTAAGTGGGAACAATAAACCTATTGGCGAAGTGTGGGCGTAAAATATGTCTCTGCCTAACCCTTCGGGGAAATAGACGTGATTTGTATGTATCCCAATATATAATTTTGTAAGAACTTGATATTAAATAAGTATGAATGTTAAGGTTTAACATAGTTTCAAATAGAAGCTGGAGATAAACTTAAGACAAGTAAATTAATTTATTAGAAAGGTTTAATTATATTAATATGTAATTTATTGAATCAATACGGCGTTACTTTGCGGAAATCCATTGTAAGCAAGTGATGGATTAAAAATATCTTTGTAACAATTCCCGCGCTACTATAATGTCCCGAAAAATCGAGAAACTATTCAACACGACACGTGTTTCGCCCTTACACAGGGCATCTTTAGGTAAGATAGGAGCCTCAGAACAACGATGTCTTCACGACCAACGCTGAAACGATAGCTCTCTCTCAACGAGATTTCTCTAATTATAATAGCGCGGGAATTGTTACAAAGATATTTTTAATCCATCACTTGCATATTAATATGTACCTAAATTTCGTAAGAAAACAATAATAGAACAGAAATCATAACATAAGATAAAAACACGCTTCAAAGCAATTTTTTCATATTAATGTATTTTCGAGTCCAACTGTACTGCAATTCAGATAAAAGTAGGTAAGTCCAATATCTCAGCGCCCTGTTTGATAAAGCAATGTATTTTCTGTTTCTATGACAACGATTTGATATGTCACAGTTGAGTGAACGAAGATATCTTGTAGTCGTCAATATTTTCCCAATTGATAGTGGCTTTCGTAGGTAAGTATTTTATTTGCTATCTATTAGCCTATTGCGTGGTGCCCGTCATGAGAGCAAGCGGCAGCGGTCGCTGAAGCCATTTTTACATAGAGAATAGTAATGTACAGTCGTTGTCATATAATTTGTAACATGCAAAGCCCCTTAAAGATCGACAACCCTTTCTATTTTCAAGAGCGTTAGTGCGTGTTCCGATATTTTTTGCGCTTTAGGTGCTACAAACTATTTTACGCTGATTGTACTACTACAATTATGGTTTGTCATACTATAATAGTATAAAGATAGGGGAAAGAGAGAAGAAGAGATTAGAAGAAGTAACCAATTATATTGCAATATACTATAATATTATCCTATTGTTTGTTTTATACTTGTATACATTGCTGCAATAATTTCTTCGGAAAATCATCGCTTTATGAGATGGTAGTTCGTTTATGACATGAATCATTTTCAAATTAAATAGAACAAATTTTATAACAATATTTTATAACCGTTTCTGTTCTATTTAATTTCAAAGAAGACTTTCTTTACTTAACTTTTTATGAAAAAAAATATATTTCTAACCTTGATCTACGGGACTGCTTAAACGTACTATGTGGAATGTGATCACACCCTTGGTATTGAATAATAAGGTCAGGAAGGATCTAACCTATTTTGAGTCGTTAGCTTATAATTACAACTGCCGGTCATATATGAGTCCGGAAAACAATCAACGATTACGCGATTTAATAATGTACACTGCCATCTTTTGGCAAACTTAAGCACTATTATTTATAATAAGAACATACAGTTACACATACAGTTGCGAACAGAATGTGATACTCATTTATTACTTCTTCACTGATCGACTGTGGCATGCTATGAACTGAACAATTGATAAGAAATTAGTTATAAATACGGATGGAAATCCCGTTAAACCGCGGATATCACGCATTTTGAAAGATGGTGCAAAATTTTTAATTTTAATTTTTTATTTAACCATAAAACTTATAACTATCTTTACAGGCACCAAACCTAATACGATAGAGTAGCTGAGCTTACAATAAATACCTGACTAAAACTTTCACATCATTCTTATCTACTAATCATTAAACTATTAAGTAGTTTGCAAAATTTGCATGCCCTAGAGAAAAATTTGAATACTATTCCCGACCTACACACCACTAAAAGGTTCTAAGCTGTACATACAAGCATACTGTACAAGCTGTACACTAAAAGGTTCTAAGCGGCATATTATGATTTCATTGACATCAGATGTGGCAGTTTATGGGTAGAACAGTGATTCATAGGTGTTGTGACGAAGTGGCGGCCTCGATGAACGCGGACAGTTCTAGATGTAATCTATATCGGGAACTTCAAGTCGACGCTCTTTAGGAACAGAACAAAAATACCCTGAACTACACCTTGTTTGAAGCCAATAGAATAGAATGGTATAATTTATTTATTTAATAATCACAGCGCATTCGCGTGCTACTGACCACAGGCCTCCTCACACGATCCACGGTCATAGGGTAGGTCATGACCCTGTGCTCTTGTACAGAGAGAATTCGACTTTCTTTACTACGGTATAAGGTGTTTTTTTTAAATTATACACATACATATGTATACCATACTAGTCAAACGGTTTTGTGGGATATGTTTTTATGTAACTTGCATTATTAAAAGGAAATAAACGTTTTATCTATCTATCTATACATTCGCGCCATTTTCCCAAAGGAGAGGCGTGACGTGTGACTTTGTTATGCAGAAAAAAATCAAAATCATCTCAGCCGAGACGCCTAACTTTATAAGGCATCATATATACCTACATACAATCACGTCTGTCTTCCCGAAGGGGTAGGCAAAGGCATATTATACGGCCACACTTCGCCCATTATATAGTTGGTCCCACGTAATAGGTGGCGAGCCTATTGCCGCTTATCAGGCATTGTTATATTAGCCAGAGCCTCGTCCTTTGATCGGCAGGTGCACCACTTGCAAAAAAAAAAAGGTGCACCACTTGCAGGTGAGGTTGGCTTGGGCTCCTTAGATCCAATATTCAAACTTTATTTGTAAATATAATATATACTTAATGTTAAGAAATATTTAGACCGAAACAAACATTTATGTTTATGAACCTATTGTTTGATTTGCCTCGTGTGGGAATCGAACCTAGGCGGTGAAGAGTGCAGGTATTTCAGTCTTCACAAATATATAAATAGAACAAAGGTTGACGCCTCTTTAAAGTCATAAGACACGTTTGTCAAAAAGCATAAATATTAGCTCCAATTGACCAAACAGACTATTTGAGAACGCGATTATTTAGTTGAAACATGAAATTAAAATAATACTGGGGGCCTACCGCCGAGTTCGATGGCAATCGATTATAAGGCAAAATGGATTTCGAATTGATTCTGTCGTACCGCCGAACTCATGGAAATCGAAACAAAATGGTGTTCTCCATTTACCTATTGGTCTGTCACGGACTGAAGGTGAAGGTCATGAATGAGAGGTGGCTGTCGGCAGATTCCTCGGTACGGATTAATGAACGTAAACAAAGTTTGATCTAGATGGATTACCGGTAATCCATCGAATTCGGCGGTAGGCCCCCTGTTTGTGTTTTAACGACCGTCTTAAAGATCATGAGTTCGATCCTATACAAGTATATTATTAGGGATAATACGGAAGTTCAACTACGATTGCGAATAGTCTGAACTTCCAAATGATATCGACTCCGGTTTTGAATTCGGTTCAGTCCCTTTTAAATCAGAAGCTAACATCTGATACGTGTAAGAACAAGTATAAACTTGTTTTGGTGATGCTGGTATATTCTATGACACGTAGAGAAATAGATTAGGCGGAGATAAAGCTATAAATTTCTTATTCGTCGATTTACTCTAAAATATCTTTTTATTGTTAGACCTTGCTCTCAGCAGATTTCTCATCTGTCCCCGACTTCGAAATCTTCGAATCCGATTACCTATCCAGTTCCCACTCTTACCACTCAAACTTAAAAACTCTGATTCCGACTTCGGTTCCGATAAACCTCCTTTCCTAACAACCCTAGTATTTTGTATGTTTTTTTTTTCTTTTAAATAATGACTTCATGCGTCTAACACATCTAGCCAGTGTCAAGTAAATGATATATTAATAATATATAATTCATAGTAAATTAAAATGAGTGATGGATGATAAAGATGATAAATGGTAAATGAGATACCCTCCCCTAAGCCCCTTGAGTCCTCAGTAAAGTTGTGGGACTATACTGAGATCTCACATGGACTCCTTGAGGAGAATTTGAAAAGTGATGTTGCACTGCTTTGTTTGATTTACCAACACTCATGTATATTCACAAACACTTAACGGTTAATAATCCACCGTTATTACACATAAATGTTAGAAATATCACAAATTTTAGAAAATAAAACAAAATTGCAGACGTGACGCTTCACTTTCCCGCCAAGAATTCATTTTGTATGTTTGTATTCACTAGAATTAAAAAAAAAATGTTTTAACTAGGGAACAAAATACAAAAAGAATGCACTTTACAAAAAATGGCACCATTTGACAATAAAAATCAGACAGCCGTCCAATCACTTACGATAATGTCTATAAAACAATAATTGCAATCCACATGTCGAAGTGACGTAAATCAATAAGATGTATCGATATTGATATATGATAAACCTTTCTCTTGCTACATTTTAATCCGTACTTAAATACCACCTCGTGATTGAGACGTGTGACTTTGTTATGCAGAAAAACATCAACATCATCTCATACAATACATATATACAATCACGCCTGTTTTCCCGAAGGGGTAGGCAGAGGCATATTATACGCCCACATTTCGCCAATAATATTGCTGGTCCCACGTAATAGATGGCAAACCCATTGCCGCTTATCGGGAACTTTTATGTTCGCTAGAGCTTCGTCCGTTGATCGGCAGGTGCACTACATGCAGCTGAGGTTGGCTTGGGCTTCTAAGATGTCGGTAGGATCCCCTATACACCGTATACATAATCTATTTCAGCCTATTATGTCCCACAACTGCGCACAAGTCACAAATGCACGCACATGTAAACCATGAGGCATGCTTACTCTTTTTTTTTACCGGACTATAGACTCATATAGATCAACTCGTCTCAAATGAACGCTACATAGAGCTTGTACTATGTGTACATAAAGGAGATATAAGCTGATGCTATTTAAATATAAACGACGGTGCATTTTGTGTCTAAAATAATAACTTCCTAATGACCGATGAAGGAAAAACTAGTTAAACCAAATACAAAAAGTTAAAATAAAAGAAGGACTTTAAAGCTTTCAAAGTACCGAGATACATTTGAAATTCTATTGTTTCCTGCCTGCTGTCTATCAAAGCCAGTCCAGCAAACAGAAACGCTATGGTAGACCCATACTATCAAGGCGATTCGGGAAAGGAAATTCAATTGCATATAAAATATAAGATTTAATATCAAAAGACAAAATTATTTATCCAAATTTGGCTCAATAGAGCTCCTATGAAAGTCAACTTAAAAACTACTGCGGGCGGGAGCCTGATCGTAAAAGAACGGGCAAAAAATCTTTAAATTTTTTCTTATATAAAAAGATATAAGAATTAGTATTTAGCAATAATAGATACATTCGAAGCATTTGTTTATATGGTTCAAATCGGAAGTAGTTTTTTTTTTAAATAGACTTCGTGCGGTTAGCATATTTAGCCAGTGTCAAATGAAGTAAATATATTATAATACATAGTTAATGAGAATGAGTGGTGATAAAGACAATAAATTAGAAATGAGATGCACTCCCCCTAAACCCATTGAGTCCTCAGTAAAGATGTGGGTCTATACTGAGATCTCACATGGACTTCTTGAGAGAATTTGAAAAGTGATGTTGCACTGCACCACTCTTACTCATTTGCTATTATTTATACATTATTAATATATTCTTATTTTTTGACACTGGCTAAATGTGCTAAGCGCACAAAGCCATAATTAAAAAAAAGACATTTTTCACTTTTATTAATGGTACGTGTATTATTATAAAAATCAAATAGAATTTTTGTTATTACTTTTTGTAGAATGGTTGTCAATTCAAGTATGTTAGAATTTTATGTTATACATATAAATGTCATACAATAAATAAAATAAGGTTAATTATACTAAACAAAAGGATTCAATAAAAAAAAATCCTTTATTTAATTCAACAATCGTATTTGTACAAATTTTACTAAATCAAACTACAAAATTCATGGGGTCTGCATAAAAATTACCAACTAAAAGTTCAAAAATAAATGTGCAGTCTTACAGATGTTTTGAAAAATGAATTAGCTCATTATAAAAAAAGTTATTAATTTTAAATTATCATTGATTTATTTTTCTTTATGAACGTTGTGAAAATTTCAAAATAAAAAAGTACTTACACATATGCTTTGGTGTCCTGCAGGCGTTCAGCAGCAGACTTAATCAGATCATATCCAAACTTGGTGTACTGGGCGGAGACAGCCAGGAGATCAGGCTGGTAGGCCACCTCGCTCTGCCGGGCCTTGTTGTGGGGGTCTGTCACGATGTTATGTTTCTCCTTCAGCCGCATCAAATGTTTTGATATCTGCGGAGGATGCGTGGGAGTCTCAACAACCGCACTCACTTCATTAGGAGTACACATTTTGCACATTTTAACAGCACGGTGCGTCTCGAACGTAACTCGCGTCGAATTGAGCGAGGTGGCGCCGTTTCGAGAATACAAGTCGAGCAAATCGTATCCCCCCCACTGATAACGCTGAAAACGTACGGAGAATTGTTGACTGTAGTGCGTTTTGCGTTGGCGAGAGTTTAGTGATGCAATTACTTTTCATGCAGTATATTTGTTAATTATAAAAATCTTTTTTGTTAAATAATAGTATTTATTGTTTACTATATCAGCCTTTTTCTAATTATACATGCTGAAAAATAAAGCGGATTTTCACCATTGTTTATTATACTATAGTATATTCCCGACACTTTTTCGAATACTTTCTTAACTGTTGAAACATGACAGTTTTCATAATAACTTTAGTTATTTAAATTAAACATTTGGTAAGTGATATCGCTTTAGTTCTTCAGTATCATCTTTGTACATCTAATCTGTATTGCTTTATTACTTTTAATATTTAACTATTCTTGGTGGAATCTGTTTGGTATTATATTTTTAAACAGAGATCCTGTAAATCTTTTTATTTAGCAGCAGAGTTTTTGGGTTCATCGTGGTAACGTTAATGTTTACGTTAAGGTTTCATATGGACAACAGCACTATTTGCTCCTAAGGAGTCGTAAACAAGACCTAAGGAGCCCAAGTCAAGCTCACCTGCAAGTGGCGCACCTGCTGATCAACGGACGAGGCTCTGGTGAACGTGAACTTGGCTTGGGCTCCTAATATGTTGGCAGGATCCCGATACAACAATGTACACATAAACATAAAGTAAAAATATATTATTATTCCTCATAGTTTTTATTTATTTTGTATCATCATCTCAGCCCATAAACGTCCCACTACTGAGCACGAGCCTCCTCTCACATACCAAGGTGCAAGGGTATTGGGTCATACTCCACCACGCTGACCCAGTGCGGATTGGCGGAGGCAGGTGTATGGCGTCCTGCTGTTAGAATTTATCAAGCCGCCCATTAGGCTTCTAACATGGCTTAACGACTACCACATTTAGTGATAACCGGGACCAACGGCTTAACGTGCCTTTCGAAGCACGGAAACGCTCGATATCAAATGCCACACAAACGGTCACCCATCCAAGGACTGACCTCTGTAAACTCTGCTGTACTTTGGTGATCGTTTCCGACCACTGAGCACCGCAGAGCTACGAGCGCTTCTTATTTTGTATACTGCGACAGAATGCGTGTTTATATTTTAAAACTTCCTATTTTAGTGCATTACCTATCATGCAACCCAAAACCTGGTACACACAACACAGTTTATTAAAGGGCAGGTCAAATGTACCCAAAACTGACAGGCGTGTATGAGAAGGTTAATGAGAGTGAATGAAGCTAAAATTGTGTGCCAAGATCGTAGCAAGGCGTGACATTATTTATGTTTATATGACATAAAATCAATACCATAATTATGTTTTCTTAATAGTGTGCAAGGCTCTATTTTTACTGAGGTATTTTAAAAAGCAACCAGGTTTTATTTTGCAATATTTACCGAGGTGGTACAGTCGAATTTGATATGTAAACATGTGAGTAGAGAAACAATACATCCTACATAGGACATCAATTTGTCATAAACAAAGAATGAAACAAAAATGGAAATTGTTTGGTATAACTGGAAAATAATTTATACTTTTTACAGTCCTATTTAAATACTCGTATTTATGAGACTTAGCCTCTTTAGGTCGTTTTAATATTAAGTTAGACTAAAGTACTAATCTAACTAAATATTGAAAATAAGTACCTACAGCAAACAAAATAAATTATAAGTAAAGTAAACAAATATATGTAAATTGTTTAGTAGAAATATTTATACATAGCTTTAAGGAAACAGTATATGGTATAAAAATATATATTGGTATTTTTTAATGTTAATTTGTAACTCATCATCTCAGCCATATGACGTCCACTGCTGAACATAGGCCTCCCCAATAGATTTCCACATAGAGCGATCCTGAGTCGCCTGCATCCATGGGCTTCCCGCCGCCTTGACCAAATCATCAGTCCATCGCGTTGGAGGCCGTCCTCTATCAATCAATTTGTAACTCACATGTGTCTTAATTTAATAGTATGTAGTAAGTATTGGAAGTTGCGAGACAATCCCGACGCAAGTATTTTAATTACTTAATGTTTGCCTCAATTGATTTGTTTATTTATATCTACGTACACGGACAGATTATCACCGTATTAATAGCTAACAATTAAATACAAACTAGAAAATACTTCACATATAAAAAAACTATTTACTACGAAACAAAACGGTATCAGGATTCATGGGATAAGGAGGCTTGATCTGTGAATCTTTGTAATGATATGACTGTTGATCTGTGAATCTTTGTAATGATATGACTGTTGATCTGTGAATCTTTGTAATGATATGACTGTTTTTTTACAATAAAATAAATATATTTTTTTATTTTACATACCTATTATAAATTCATATATACAGTTTACGCAAAGCTATGTATAAATGTTTCTGATAATCAATTTACATACAAAATATATTTACGTAGGTAAACGTATAATTTTATATGTGTAATTTCATCTGCATATTCTTGGCAAAACTAGGTAAATGTACAATTTTCATAGCAAAGTTAATTTTATAGCAGATATCTTATGGTTCTCAAGGAAAGTTACTTTTGTTAAGATGAAAACACTACAGTATGCTGGATTTCTTATATTTAAATAATTTTTCTATATTATTAATCCAGGTGAAAGGCAGAATTTTTTCTAGTTTTGTTTCGAGAGAGAGAGATGAGGCATCTGTACTAGTATAGTATTATATTTTATATATATATATATATATATATAATATATATATATATATATATATAAAAAATGATTGTTTACATAATTGATGAATTCTATTGAAAAGGACATATATATATATATATATATTTATATATATATATTGAAAAGGACATATATATATATATATATATATATATATATATGTCCTTTTCAATAGAATTCATCAATTATGTAAACAATCATTTTTTTGACAGTTGATCTTAGTGATGTATCCATACTTGATTCTAAGTATTTCAATTGATACAAAATAATTATTAAATTCAAGATGGAACCTATATTATTTACATGATACTAGACGATTTAGTGTCTGGTTAGTTTGGCTCTGGGGACTTTAGCCATATAAATAGCGGGATCATATTGCTGGCGTACAAATGTCCATTAAACCTTTCGACTTCTCTCATGATCACAGGTTTGGTAGAGACTAGACTGCCCTTATTGGTCTTCAGCTGCGTCAACTGACTCGGCCAGACAGTAGACAGATATCGTGCAAACACTTTAGAACTTTTATTCTTCTCTTCCCTATTGCATCCTTAATACAAAACGTATGGAATTTGCGATCATCGTTACTATATTATCGTTAGAATATCTGTCCTGCGTGAAAGAAACTGAAGACTGCACAAAGACTCATTTGTCTTTAAAGAAATCCCGCATAGCGAAACTTTTGGCCATCATTATTTAATAAAGCTCTTTAAGCTTATTTTGATTCTGAATTCGATGGTCGCACTGAATAAACGTGCATGTGTTGCTGGTACCTAATAATTAAGTTTTGAATCTTTAAAAAATTAACATAAAAAAATTATTGTGAGAACAATGTATGGTTCCTTGGAATGCGAATATGATTAGGCTCGATACTCAAATGTAAATAATTACAGAGTAATTAGATTAAAATTGGTTAGTTCCTCTTATTGTTGAAAACAAATGACAAATACGATATACTGACATATTTTTAATCTTTCATTTTGAAATAATTATGTTAAAATTTGTATCGAGTTATGAAATATCTTATTATTTATTAATCCATTTCATAAAAGGATAGTATATATATATATATATTTCTTTACTAAAATTAAATATAAAAAGACATAGGTAAGTACTTATTGCGGTGCATGATGTTATTTTTAAGACACTAATTAAGAAGTTATAATTACTTGTGTAGGTAGGTCCTAGATGTCTGAGTCTTGTTAATGAGGCCTCAAATGGTGCGTCGGAATGGGACTAATTAGTTAATCGTCGGCGAAACATAAGGAGGCCTGTTTTGTCTGCTGTCGCTACAAACAGTCTTTGGTAACGTCAACATACAGCGATAACCCATCGGCGAGACTCTGAGACTGCAAGTTCATAGGGTCTCGGGTTCAAACCCTGGTAGCGCCACTTATGACTTAGATAATATATCGCATGCTTAAAGGAACATCGACCCATTAATAAATAGGTCAGGTTTGAGTTACGTACTTATACAGTCTTTCTATTTCTTCCTGAGATCGAATCATTATTAATATAACGTTCAAGACACAAGCAGAGTTACTAATTAATAAATCAGTATCAATTTAATTCGCTTACAAGCAGGACAAGTATTCTTTAGAAGATCTTCTTTTGTGATGTTCTAAAAATCGTCTTTTTTGAGAAGTCACTAATCAATTAAGCATGCGATGTGTGTAATTATTGCTTGCTCCGTATCTACCTCGGACAGCACGTAATGCGGTTGGTCCCGGTTGTCATGAACATCCATGGCATGCGTAGTAAAAAAGTCAGTGCCTTCTAATATCCTGACAGCTGGATAGACCATATAATGATGTTTCTCTCTGGATTGCGAAGGTCAGACGGTAGCCGCTCTATGTAACAAAAATTCGACCAAACCTGTACACCGTTCCAGTTCTTCTGTTACACCAGTAAACAGACCCTAGGCCCTAAGAATAAATCTTGATATACTGGGATAAGTGATGTCAGCAGACAAAACTAGACTCTCTTTATTGCGACAGTGAGTATGTTTGTTTGTTAAAACGCGTCGACATTACGTTCGTCCGATTGTGACATAATTTGGTAGAACTGAGGGCCTACTCTAATTCAACGAAAACGAAACTTCGTTATACCTATCCCTTTCACTCGATAATGATATACCTAAAGGGTGAAAGAGATAGGTCTAACGAAGTTTCATTTTCGTTGAATTAGAGTAAGCCCTCTGATCTTCAAGGACATTTCAATTTAAATAAATCACATATCACATACACTACACTATATTGAAAATACCAAGAAAATAGTGTTGATTTACTAAAAAGGTGTTTAGGGATCCTACCAAGACCTAAGGAGCCCAAGCCAACCTCACCTGCAAGTGGTGCACCTGCCGATCAACGGACGAGGCTCTGGCGACCATAACAGTGCCCGGTAAGCGGCAATAGGCTCGCCACCGATTACGTGAGACCAACTATATAATTGGCGAAGTGTGGGCGTACAATATGCCTCTGCCTACCCCTTCGGGGAGACAAACGTTACAAATAATTTCTATTAGATTTGAGTTTATTTTGTTTACCCATATAATAGTTAAATAAACCTGATGTCGAAATTACGTATCTATATAGTACAAGTACTACTATAGTATTATATAATCTCTGGTGGAAGTAGGTGTATATACAAATTTCGTTTCAGAATATTTACAACGTAGGTGATAAGCGGGTTAAGGGAAAATCGTCTAATAAAAATAATTCCAATATTAAGAATTTATTTGTAAGACCTAAGGTCACATATGTGACCTAATCCAGAAGTTGTTGGAGACAGGTAGGAGGCAGGTCAAAAGTACCCTACACCGACGGGCGTGTATGAGGAGGTTAATGAGTGGGAATGAAGTTAAGAGTGTGTGCCAAGATCGTAGCAAGTGGAAGGATGTGATCTCTGTCTACCGCTACGGGAAAGAGGCAGATTGTATGTATGTATTTATCTAAACCACTCATTTTCAGACAAATCTTGAAGTCAGACCAGCGAGCAGACTTTGGGTAAGCTACGCTACGGAATAATGCTTCGATGACATCTACGAAAATTTAATTGAACGCATTAATCTTTGAGATAATATAAATAATAACTATGAGAACATTTAAAAATGACTTTTTAGCGTAAGACTTCAAGTGTATATATATTTCAGTAAATTAGTAGTAAATACCTATAGTAATAAACACATTAGCAAAGTTAAAATTATTGATTGTTGCCTTCAAATAAGCGTTGTCAAAAATGGAAAAAATACATACATACATACAATCGCCTTTTTTCCCGAAGGGGTAGGCAGAGGAATGTTATACGCCCACACTCCGCCTGAGCCTATTGCCGCTTTCCGGGCACTGTTATATTCGCCAAAGCCTCGTCCGTTGAACGGCAGGTGCACCACTTGCAGGTGGGGTTGGCTTGGGCTCCTTAAGGCTTGGCAGGATCACTAGAGTAGTAAACACATTGAATTTTTATCTGCAAGTTAAAATCCCATATAAAGTAAAAAACCACTGGATTAATTTCCTAATATCTTACGACTTAAGACCCCGCCTACATTTTGGGTCGCATTAGATGTAAACATATCTAATCTCTTCATAGTTTTTATCGAAGTAGGAAGGCTTACAGGTGTCCTTTGTTTTTGTGATTATATTTTGGCCGAATTTCATTTATGCATTTATGGGGTATTAAGAGATACTATCAGCGTCTTAGGAACCCAAGTCAACGTCACCTGCCAGTGGTGTACCTTTTTTTTTTTGTTTTACTTCGGTAACAAAATGCATTTACGCACTGCCTTCCGGCCAAAGGGGGACGGGAAAGGGGGTGTGGGGCTCACCACCGACAGACGCGACTGCCAGCAGTAATACCCACTAAAAATCTTCCGACGACGCCCGCCGCTTGTTGAGAAAAAGGCGAAGGCCAGTAAGCCAGTGGTGTACCTGCCGATCAACGAACGAGGCTAAGGCGAACGTAATTGTATGTATGTATTTCAGTTATATGGGGCGATGTCTGACCATAGCAACCCAGAGGGAAACATCATTCTATGGTTAACCCAGCTGTCAGGATATTAGTAGGCACTGACTTCCTAATAAAGACTGGTCGACTACCAAAGGTGTTCATGACAGCCGGGACTTAGATACAGATAGTATCTGTTGGTAGCTATATACTGAGCTGACATTTTTACTCCATAATATGAATGTCATAGATGTTGCTACCCCCAAAAGAGATAAGAACATTGGAAAAACATGGAAATGTATTTTAAAGCAGGAAAACATTATGATATTCAAAATTCAAAAGTACATAATTTTAATACTAGGAATAGAAATAAGCTCTCTCTGCCAAATTGTCGACTTCACAAAACTAAAAATTCATTTTTGGGTAATAGTATCAGATTTTTTAATAAAATTCCGCAGGAAATAATTGATCTACCATTGGCAACTTTTAAAACTGTAGTTAAAAAGCAGTTTCTTCAAAAGGGGTATTATGCTGTTAATGATTACTTATCGGATAAACAAGCTTGGGCTTAACATTTTCAACTTGTATGTGTATATTAGAATAAAAAGTCAACCAGATCATTGTCGTGACCATCCCTTATTGTACAGGCTCAGCTCAGTTTCACAATACATACTTACTTGACTGTGATGGAAGGTTCCCTTAGTGCTACTTTATTGGTTACAGCTTCGGGGGACCCTTTCAGTATCATCAAATTTACACTGTGTGTGTCATGTAACAAAAATAATTTAAAAGAGCATAGCCTGTGAGTTTCTTGTCAGTTCTTCTCACAGAGCGGAGGCTCGGAACTGGCACTTAGATTCACTTACACCTAATTTTTATTTATTTGCATGTAAGTGAATCTAAGCTTCGTGATTTCAGGGTTGATATAATTTTTTTTTTCATGTATATTTTGTTTTGACGTTTTCAAGTGCTATGTAATAGTTTATGAAATAAAGAACTTTTTACTTTTACTTTTACTTTTGATATAGGTAAACGCAATATGTCGCAAATAACTTGACAATATGCTGAAAAATATTGACAAGAGTCACGCTTGAGTACAACAACAACATAATATTGTTTAGAAATCCTGATAAAACCGTTATCAGTTGTGCAAATAAAATGGACTGTTCGATAAAAACATTTGGAAAAAGCATGAGTGTTAGTGCTGCGAATAGAAAATTTATTCATGCTGATTAGTAGTATATTTCTAGTATTAATTAACGATCTCCCCCACCTCATATCGATCACGAGATTGTTTAATTTGCTGAATATTTAAGGTTAAACGTGGACAACGTGAACTTGACGACGTAAACAATGCATTCTCTAGAACACTCCACTGGTTTAATTAGTGCAAATAATTTACTATTAAATCAAATTAAAACTAAATGTGACAGCTTCACCGTACGCTTTGTAAGACTTGCTCAAACTAATGTAAAGGTTAGAGACGACTAAATAGAATTAGTAATGAGACGGTTTTTCTGGGTGTAGGTAAGACTAGACTCTAGGTTGCAATGGGGGTCTCACATCGGGAAAGTTTCACGTCGTGAAATGGATTCGACAACAAACAGACATTAAAACAGCTCGTATAGTCTACTCGGCTACTTCCACAGTGTTATCACATATGGCATACTACTGTGGGGTAATGCTGCAGACAGTGAATTTATCTTTGTGCTGCAGAAAAGGGCTGTTCGTATCATCTATGGTATGATATCTCGCAATTAATTGTGTGATAAGTTTAACGAAGAGACATTATGACTGTGTGTTCACAGAACATTTATGAAATTTTCATATATACTCATAAAAATAAAAGTGCGGTTTGTAAAAATAATGATAGACATAATTTATACTTCAGAAATAAGAATAAACTGGCTATGCCCAAGTTTAGGCTCCATAAAGTTACAAATTCTTTTGCGGGGAACAGTAATCGCATGCACAATTGCACAATACGCTGCCAGATGATGTGGCAAATTGTCTACAAATAAATTTATAAACTACGTAAAATTAAAATTGTGCCAGAAGAATTATTATAGTGTAAAGGATTTTAAGAATGACAAAGCTGCCTGAAAGTGACATGAATAGTTTGCAGTCTACGCATGTAGCTGCAGTCGACTTTAGGAGTCGACAGACCGTCGCCGCGTTCGTCGACGTGGTGACGAAAAGCGCTGGCCGCCTTCTTCATCAAGAACTTCACGTCGTCTGCCGTCGCCGTGTCGACTGCTGCAGACGTTGCCATGAAACTGCTGTTCGTGTAAAGATAGAGCTCTTAAATGGAAACATTTGAGTTTCTTAAGCGAAGCGACTTAAGGCTCGATTTATTTAGGTAGACACATTTTATATTTTACTCATGCATATTTCGTAAATAACTTTATTAGCTTTGGAGTTTATTAAAAATCTATCCCTGATTACGTAGCCGTACTACTCGCATATTACTAAGTGACGCGAATACCGCTATCTCTTGTTCAAATATTGACTATTCGTGGTAATGCGGTACTGACGTCTCATTCAGTACATTACCACAGTATATACAGAGATTCAGTAGGCCGTACTGACGGCGCAAAGTAGGGACCCAGATACAATTTTAATTCCTTTATATTTTTCAAATACCATACAGTGGCATTTAAGTTTATGATTCCTTTGATGGATAGTGGTCCACGCTGCCTATTATAGCTTATAATCCAGAGGCATCATAAGCAAACCGTTACAAATCATTCTGAAAGATAAGATAAAGAAAGATGTTTAAGGGATTACTGTTATCTCTTGGGAAAACCTCGCCAGTGAGCTCGTTCTACAACCCAAGAGTATTCGCAGAAAATTTTATTGAATGGTGAGTATCGGCTTGGGGCCTCTGCTACCGCGGTACGAAGTTACACTGTGGCGCTACAGTATTCTGCAATACGGTATCAGAAAATAATATTTACTCAGCCAAATATTTTGTTGCGTTTTTCCTTGAACTCGAGTAATCAATTCGGTAGTCATAAAAATTCTTAAAAACCACGATTTTATGATGCAATCCTAAATCTTAATGTGTTATCTATATATGGAGAGGGAGTGTCCTTTGGATTGTAGCACTATATCCTAGTTAAGTAATTACCAAATCAGTTGTTAGTTTTCCTTAATGTTGCAAGATAACCTGGGCTAGTGTAAGTGGATCTAGGTCCCTGGTGTACGTGCCCCGAGTGGGGTATACCGCGCGGTATACTACAGCCACATACGGGCAGCTTTCACGTTTGCTAACGACCGATGGTGACGCAACGACTTTATTGCTTCATAATAATATTTACGCGCTCGTAGCTCTATGAAGATAGACCAAATAAAAAATTATCGGTTTGTTTATTGTGGGCTGGCTAATCTTCTAAGCAAGTTGACCGACCTAACGGAATTTTCCATGGCAGATGTTATAATAACCCTTTAAGGCAATTTTAACCCAAAAATAACATTATAGGTCGCTCAGATACAGCTGTTATAATTCACGCCTTTTTCCCCGAAGGGTTGGCAGAGGCATTATTTAATGACCCTCCCCTCCCCCCCAGGCAGGTCAGGCGGTAGGGGGGCTGAGTACCTCTCGGCAGGGCGGAGACCGGAAAAAGGAACCTCTGGGTAGGTTGGCGACTCTGGGTGCTCTAGTACTAATTACCGGGAGGGAAACCAAGAAAGACCCTGTAGAGGGCGCAACGGGCAGGCCAGGAGGGTCTTAGACGGGGGGACGTTAGTCGCAGGCGGGGTGCCAGACGCTGCTAACCAGATACTGGCCCCGTCGGAAGATTTTAGTGGGTGTTACTGCTGGCAGTCGCATCTGCCGGTGGTGAGTTCCACACGCCCTTTCGGTCCCCCTCAGGCTGGAGAACAGTGGGTAAATGCATTTTGTTATAGACCCAATAGAAAAAAAGAGGCATTACTAAACGCCCACATTTCGAGCCTATTGCCGATTACTAGAAACATTTGTGATTGCCAGAGCGTCGCCCGTTAATCGACAGGTGCACCACTTGCAGCAGAGGTTGGCTTGTGATCCTAAGAACTTCGTAGAATGTAGGTGTATGGGGCACCATAATGTTCGTAATAAAAACTAAAGCTCAAGAATTATACAGATATAAAAGGGTATATACTACAATGCACAGGTTCTGGGTTGCCTTTTGAGACTTTCAAAGTTATGAGCGTAATTAATGTTTTCTGGTGCTTTTTGGGTGTTTTCCTATGTATATTAAGTATGTATTTACAGAAAAAAAAAGTATTTATGTATGTTTATACGTTATTCAGTTTCCATAACACAAGTTCTTAATGATACTTATCTTGGAACTAAATAATTGGTGGAAGAGTCAGAAATATTTATTTATTATTTATTTCTCTTTTCTTATGTCGGCGCAAGTCAGACGGCAAGTGCTTTGTAAAATAAATGAAATTCAGCAAATCTGGTTAGACTGAACCTGGGTCTTCCTCCCGACTGGCCTTAACCTTGTCGTGGTGGGGGGGCTGAATACCTTCCGGTAGGGCGAAGAAGCCGCTAGGGAAAAGGTAACATCCAGAGACCGGTGTCTGACCCTGAAAAAGAATTTGGCAAAAATGTGAGACGCCTATATACATCAATGTAACAACAACTATTGTACCATGTTTTATGCAAATAAATGATTATTATATTATTATTATTATATTATTATTATTATAAGGGCTAGTTTTGGTCCACGTAATACGGCAACTGAACCTGAGCCGTTTCGGTTCGAAGTGTGTACCAGCGCATCATAGAGACCGATGGCTACATCCGCAGACATGGGGCTGGTCGACGTCGCTGCACTTCGGAAAGAGACGACCGGTTCCTGGTGTCAAACTCTTTAAGAAATCGCTTCTCCAACGCTTTTGACTTGCAACAGCAGCTCCAGGCAGTTCGCAAACGCACTGGAATCTTCTCTACGATTAGAAGAAGACTGATGGAGAAGAAGAGAGCGGCTCACAGAGCTTATCTTATCCCGGGGGCCACGGACTAACCGTGGCGCACTTTGAGACGGATCTTTTGTGCATCCCCTTGCCTTTCACTCCAAACCTAAAGTACCCCAAATCAAAATCTAAAGGCCCACAGAGCTGCTACGGATCCAAAATTTACTGCAGCGATTGGGCGAGCCCGCTTTCAGTTTGCTCGTGACCACGTCGATTGGATCTTTGAGCTGCTTTTTATTATCTTTCTAATGATACCCAACACTATCCTTTTAATAAGGCTTAAGAAATTTTATAGAAGATTTTTAAATGGTGCGTGTTTTTTAATGGCGAGTGTAATTGGCGAGCCTATTGCCGCTTACCGGGAACTTATATGTTTGCCAGAGCTTCGTCCGTTGATTGGCAGGTGCGCCACTTGCAAGAGAAGTTAGCTTGTATTCCTAAGGTCTTTGCAAAATCCCTATACACATAGACTTAAGCTATTCATCATTTCAGCCCATCAACGTCCCACTACTGAGCACGAGCCTCCTCTCACAAATCAATGTGTGAGGGTAATGGGTCATAACTCCACCACGCTGACCCAGTGCGGATTGGCGGAGGCAGGTGTATGGCGTCCTGCTGTTAGAGTTTTTCGAGCCGCCCATTAGGCCTCTAACATGGCTTAACGACTACCACATTTAGTGATAACCGGGACCAACGGCTTAACGTGTCTTCCGAAGCACGGAAACGCTCGATATCAAATGCCACACAAACGGTCACCCATCCAAGGACTGACCTCTGTAAACTCTGCTGTACTTCGGTGATCGTTTCCGACCACCGAGTTCCGCAGAGCTACGAGCGCTTCTTCTTCTTCTTCTTCTTAAGCTATTACTAATAAGAAAACCATATTATACAGTCAAGGAGAGTGTAAGAGATATTCTTTTATAAGGGAATTCTTCCTTCAACGGCATAACCAACTATAATCTTTGTTTTATTTATTTAAACTTTATCGCACAAATAAAAATTAAAATATACAAAAGCCGAACTTGCTGCAAGGCATTCTTTACCAGTTAACCTTTGGGTTAGCAGAAAAGTACTTTAAAAGTACTTTTGTTTTATATGTAAAATATGAATTTGCATGCATAGTGAAACATGCATACATTTATATACTTTGTGGTAAAACTCAATTTATTACAAATATATTATATAATCAAACCAAACATCATAAACAATTATGATAAGATTTCAGATCGATGATTTATGAAATGAAAAAAAACAAAAGGTATTTTGTGTTTAACTATACTTTTTAATTTAAAATACACTTTATACGCATTATAATACTTACACTAGAATGCGAAAATGCTTACGAAAATGTTGATCTTGCTTGATAGTTCATAAAACGCAATGCATCTGGTACAATGCCAAGTGGCGTTAATTGGACATTGGACGTCTAATAATACAACATTTTGTATAAAAAAAATCATGGCTGCATGTATGCGTCACAGCTGTACTATTTCGTATCGTAAATTTTGAGTGAGTAATACGATGAGAAGTAGACACACCTCTCATAAAAGTTATCGTAATTCTTTGAAGAGATAAAGTATATTTTAAAGATAATGTAGGGAGTACAGTGTTTTCCTACCTCTTATTGTTCCGGGTGTGAAACGAGACTTTTAAAGATCGTAAGTGGTGTGAGCGATTAGGATATAAGATATGTGACTTGCATCTAAAACCAGACTGACTACACCCAGTCATTTTGACAAGTCATATTTTTTAAATTTGATTTTGAAAGTGACTCGTCAAAATGAACACATTCTGCCTGACGGTTGGCAGAAGATGCATTCCAGAAAAATTGTAGCTCTTTATATCGTGGAAACCACACGGTAACAACTCCACTAATCACGACCCGCTTGAATGGCCCTGGACTATAATCGCGGGACTTTACATATCCAAAAGCATTTTTCAATTTATTTTTTTAAATATCTAAAAGCCTTCCCAAAGCCTTCTTTAATTGATGAACTTACAAGCAAAATATTTTTTTAACTGTAGATTTGGCGCGTTTTTCAAAACAAACTAGCTCTTCTGTTTTTATACATACATACATAAATTCACGCCTATTTCCATTTTATTTGGCAGAGGCATATTATACGCCCACACTTCGCCAATTATATAGTTGGTCCCACTTAATAGGAGAGCCTATTGCCGCTTACCGGGAACTGTTATATTCGCCAGAGAGTTCTGTTTTTATATTTTGTTTTAAATGAAGTCAATATTTTTAATACATAATAATAATAAGTATCACATAACTATTGGTTTAAAAGTGTCTTAGGGGCCTCTAAGTGTTGGCTTCGGCCCCACGCATGCCTTTCAAATTTTCGGGCACCAATGGCCTGAGATCGGGGAGGCCAAATATTACAATAATAAATTAATATTGTTGTTTTATTTTGCATATTTATTATGTCTCTAAGCATCTTAGCTCCGTGTAAGTTAAACCCTACATTTCTTTTTAATCCATCACTTGCTTACAAATCCATTGTAAGCAAGTGATGGATTAAAGATATCTTTGTAACAATTCCCGCGCTTCTATAATTTCCCGAATAATCGAGAAACTATTCAACACTCTTGCGAGGCATTGGCGACTCTGGGTACTTACCCTGGGCCCTTAGTACCAACTACCGGGAGGCAAAACAAGAAGGATCTGTGGAAGGAGGAGGAGGCCCAGGAGGGCCCATCCAACAACGCCAGGATGGTCTTAGGCAGTGGGGGCAGGGGCTTCTGCTGTCTAACCGTGGACCATCCGGGGAGTCATTTTACTCTCGTTTCAGCGTTGGTCGTGAAGACATCGTTGTTCTGAGGGTCCTATCTTACCTGAAGATGCCCTGTGTAAGGGCGAAACACGTGTCGTGTTGAATAGTTTCTCGATTTTTCGGGAAATTATAGTAGCGCAGGAATTGTTACAAAGATATTTTTAATTTATCACTTTCCTACATTTCTCTATTCATCAGTCAAGGTCGCTCCAAGAACCGATGAATGACACGGTCAGTCACGTCTCCCGTATCACATAACAGTTGCAGTAACAATGACATATTAGTGTTGTCTCATGCCGATTGTTCGTCTGTTTCCATCCAACTCGACTCGTGATCTCCTCACATGATGTCGCGTCACTATTATTTATAAACTGTACCCACAGTAGGTAAGCACAGTTTTAGATTTAGAGAAAGTAAAATTAAAATGCCTATTTGCGCAGATCTATTAATAGCAATTGTTACATTAAATCTGGTACTGTCACGTGCAATGATATGTGTACATATGAATTGCGTACGTGGAGTATGAAATAGACATTTTACCTCTGTTGTATCCATGGTAACAACAATAAATGCGACAGGTAAAATTTTACCAATGATATGGGAACTAATATTTGTGTTTGGGGAAAATTATTTTATCCTGTAGCTTGAGTATGTCATGATTACTTAAATGTCTCTGCGGTAGTGGCGTCATGCGTCCAACCAATTAAGAATACCTATAATGTTCTTTAATTACTTTAAGTAAAGAGTGTAAACCAATCATCATCATCATCATCTCACCCCATTAACGTCCCACTACTGAGCACGAGCCTCCTCTCACATATTAATGTGTGAGGGTATCGGGTCATACTCCACCACGCTGCCCCAGTGCGGATTGGCGGAGGTAGGTGTATGGCATCCTGCTGTTAGATTTTTTTAAGCCGCGCAACAAGGCCTCTAACATGGCTTAACGACAACCACATTTAGTGATAACCGGAACCAAATGTTTAACGTGCCTTCCGAAACACGGAAGCGCTCGGTATCAAATGCCACACAAACGGTCACCCATCCACGGACTGACCTCTGTAAACTTGGCTGTACTTCAGTGATCGTTTCCGACCACCGAGCACCGCAAAGCTACGAGCGCTTGTAAACCAAGGTATTACTGTAAATTATTAACTATTTAAGTACATATTCGGATCACACACACATGAATATTCATAAAAAAATTTCATTCAAAATTCATATTCATTTATTCAAGTTTGGCTCAAAAGAGCTCTTATGAACGTCAAAACTTAAAAACTAGCGCGCCCATTCACTGCGGGCGGGAGCTTGATCGTAAAAGAACGGGCAAGAAAATCGTCAAGGTTAGTTTTTTCTCCCGCCAGTTACAAGAATATGTACTTAATAGTAAAACAATTTGACAAATCTACAAAAACATGTGTTCTGCAGTCACATGATTTAAAATAAAAGAAGAAAATAACTTTTTATTTTAAGTTATACGAGTATGAGTACGAATAAACATAGTAGACATGAGCAGACCAGTCCCCACTGGCGGCACCCGTTCACGAGTATGACGCATGAACCAGCCATCGTTTCGCTCAACCATATTTTAGGGAACGCAACGACCCGACGCATGACGCCACCACCGCAAAGACATTTGAGTGAGCATGACATACTCAAGCTACAGGATAAACAAATTTTAACAAAAATAACATTATATTAATTAAATGTGCTGCAAACCACAAATATTTTTGGTCTTATGAAAGATATCATTTACAGCAATTCAGTCTTAATATCTATATAATCATTTGAACAATACTATGCGTTCCTAATCAAAAACATCATTTAGGAGAATGATAGGACAACAAAAATTGTGTGTGCAGCTATCAGATTAAAAATAATATTAACTTTTCTCAGTTAGCTAAATCTTTAATTACAAATAAAAATAGTAGACAAGAGCAGACCAGTCCCCACAAGCAGCACTCGTTCACGAGTATGACGAATGAACCAGCCATCGTTTCACTCAACCATATTTTAGGGAATGTAACGACCCGACGCATAACGCCGCCACCCCAGAGACATTTAAGTGTGCATGGCATACTCAAGCCACAAAATAAAAAGATTTGTACACATTTGTACTATTAAAATAGCAGAAATAACAATAATATTTTAAAAATCAAACAGCCGCAGACCACAAAATTGTTTGTTCTATGATAGATACAATTTACAGCCATGCCGTCTTATCATTTATATAATCTTGCGTACAATAGTATGCTTTCTTAATCAATGTTTCTTTAATAGCTACTTTAAATTTGTTTAAGGGCAAATCCAATATATCATGTGGAATTTTGTTGTAGTATTTCATACCTTGCCCCATAAAAGACTTCCGAATTTTTTGGAGTCTTAGAAATGGATTTAACAGTTTATTTTTATTTCGTGTGTTAAAGCTGTGACGTTCACAGCGCTTAGAATAATTATTTATATTTTTCCGCACAAACAAAATACAGTTAAAGATAAACTGCGAGGCAGTAGTTAAAATACCAATTTCCCAAAACAACTCTCTAAGGGATGATCTAGACCGTAGTTTATAAATAAAACGTATAGCTCGTTTCTGTAAAATGAAAATAGTCTCAATTTCAGCGGCAGATCCCCACAATAAAATACCGTAGGACATCAAACTGTGAAAATAGCTAAAATAAACAATTCTAGCAGTTTCGACATCCGTTATCTCACGAATTTTTCGAATCGCATATGCGGCAGAACTCAGTTTACCAGAAAGTCTTTCGATATGTGGGCCCCATTGAAGGTGTTTATCTAGTGTTACACCTAGAAATAAGGTTGAATCGACCATTTCCAACCTCTGACCATTCAATTCTATATTGGTTTCAACATCTCTTACATTGGGTAGTGAAAAATTAACACATTTAGTTTTTTTAGCATTCAACTGAAGATTATTAACAGTAAACCAGTGAAGCAACTCTGAAAGTGCACTATTTACATCGTCATAATTATTTTTAATTCTGTTAGTTTTAAATATTATTGATGTGTCGTCTGCAAATAACACCATTTCACACTTTCTACTAATAAAGAAAGGAAGATCATTTATATACACCAGAAACAAAAATGGGCCTAAGATTGAGCCTTGAGGAACGCCCATCTGTATACACGAACCAGATGATTTAGCGCCATTAATATCTACTTTTTGAAATCTAGATGTAAGATATGAAACTATCAACTTCTGAGCCAAATCACACACGCCATAGAAATTAAGCTTAAGAATAAGGGTACCGTGGTCAACGCAGTCAAAAGCCTTCGATAAGTCACAAAACACTCCTATGGCGTTTTGCGACCTCTCCCAGGCATCATAAATATGCTGTAGTAACGCAGCACCAGCATCAGCTGTAGAACGACCCTTCATGAAACCATACTTTGTTCTGGTCTGGGTGTTTTTCTATGTATATTAAGTATGTATTTATATATGTTTATCCGTTACTTAGGATCTATAACACAAGTTTTCACTTATCTTGGAACAAATTAATTCATGTAATTATCCGTAAAAAAAAATATATTTGAGTTGGATGCGTGCAAAATTTTATTAAGATTGGCTAACATGTTTAGAATTGAAGATGTATTGTATTCATTATCTCCACTATGAACAAATCACATTGGTGCTTTGTTTAAGATACTGTTTAACATTGTGTTATCATTGCCCTTCGGTTACCAAATATTTGAACACGAACTGCGACGCGAAAATGTTGATACTTTAGTCCTCTAAATTATATCTGTTTAGTCGGTTTAATCTAGAATTTTAAAGATACATAAACTTACATAACTGAAATTGTTCAAACATAATAAAAAGTAACATTTTAAATTTATACAACCTAATCATTCCGGATTTTGGAGAAAAGGAAATATGCATGCATACGTAAATAAGGTCTAAAGAACGAGTTTTTCGCAATTTTCTTCATAACGAAAAAAGCTTCATTTAGCCACAAACTAAAGTGAGCTTGTCTTATGAAATAAAATAAAATAAAAAGTAAATAAAATAAAAAGTTATTTTCTTTAAGATCAACATGATCATTTGGATTCGTCAAACTATGAGTACTATACAACGGAAATCATGTACTTACCTTTTTATACCCAGGACAATGCAAAAACCCAACGCAAATATATCACTGTGTGGAAATTAAAACCACTGCGTTTGGACGTTACAAATAAATTATGATGGGAAAATTGATAGTCAAAATAATATAAAAGAAATAAGCTTGGCTTTATTCCGAAGCTCTTATGAATGTCACTTAAATCTAGAAGCCTAACTTCACTAGTGAAGATCCTGAGACAAACTCCTTAAGTACTTTGCACAAAATTATTTTCATTTAAATTTAAAAAGAATAAAAACAAACATACCCTCTTTCTTAAAATTAATATTCATACATTACATAATTACAGCGAAATCGCACCCGTTTCAGACAGGCGAATTGGGTTTGGCACAAAAATGTTTGCAAAAAACCTGCTTTTCTACTCACCTGGCCGCAAAAGTGGTAAAATTTCGGGTTACAAAAATACAATGCGTCTCTTCCTTACACTAAACCAGCTGGCCTACAAGAAAAACAGGCAATGTATACGCAAGAGGGTTTGTATAAGGATTGATGGGTTGTAGCGGAAATTCGAAATTACATACTTGACGAATCGGAAACTCGAAAATGACTGCGTAATCGAAGGTATCTTTTTGTGAACGAATATTGCAGGTGGCAGGTGAGAGATGAGATAAAAAGATACGTGTGTGGTTCATTGTACTATAATTGGTTTACGGGAAGTCAAAATAAGAAAAAATATCAAAATAACCGTCCTACCTGGCGTGGAAATTCCGCTCTTCGCTCCAAACATTCTTTTCAGTCAAGGCTTTGATTTCTACTTAAAATTTTTACGACAAATATTTGTGTGCTATTATGAATATTTATAAATAAATAAATAATAAATAAATATTCTCTTACAATCACACCTATTATTTAGTTCCAAGATAAGTATCATTAAGAACTTGTGTTATGGATACTAAATAACGGATAAACATACTTACATACTTTTTTTTTGTAAATACATACTTAATATACATAGGAAAACACCCAGACCAGAACAAATATTCATGTTCATGCACACAAAGATTTGTCTTGTGTGGGAATCGAACTCACGACCTCTCCGCCATATCGGTCGTCAAAATATTTATGATTTAATTTAGAAATTCATATTATAATACAGAGTGATTCAAAGAATCGATGTAATTAATAATTTATTTCAATTCGTACCTTAGAAAATTATGTAATATTTATTTAATTTTTTATATCTCAAACATTCCGCCCCCCTAATGGAAAATGCGGTAACAGTTAGTTCCAACTTCGGCCACCGGGTCAGATAAGTTTGCCCTTTCTCGAGTTCCAAACAATGTCTGCACCAAATTTCACACAAATCGGTTCCTACTGAACCTTAAGGCGTGAAGAAAAGACAGACAGACAGAAAGACAGACAGGGTTACTTTCGCATTTATAATGTTAGTTTGAATTTGTTAACATATATCAACCACCAGACCAAAAACTTTGAAACAAGCTTTTAACTTGAGGGCATTGTCCGATTCCCAATGTAATAGCGAATTCAATCTAATCAATTAAAGGACTGATTTAAAAATATACCTTATGAAGTAAGTTTGTTTTATACATGCAACGGGCAAACAATTTACATTATTAGTATATTATAGGAATTTACAGCAATACCTACGGCAACTTGCTATTAATTTATAAATAAATAAATAAATATTTTCTGACAATTACACCAATTATTTAGTTCCAAAGTAAGTATCATTAAGAACTTGTGTATGGATACTAAACAACGAATAAACATACTTAAATACTTTTCTTTGTAAATACATACTTAATATACATAGAAAAACACCCAGACCAGAACAAATATTCATGTTCATGCACACAAAATTTGTCCTGTGTGGGAATCGAAAGTTTATAAATAAAACTTTTGAAGTATTAATGAGCTCGTCACTATTTTATAATAGTACTTCGGAATTGATCTATAAACAAAAAAAAAATCAGTCAAAAGTCAAAAAAAATTCATAAACTATTACATAGTACTTGAAAACGTCAAAATTATAAAAAAATAACAAAAACAAATAAAATATAATTATACTAAAATCACGAAGCTTAGATTCACTTGCAACCAAACAATTTAAAAAAACAAAAAATATTTAAGTGTAAGTGAATCTAAGTGCCAGTTCCGAGCCACCGCTCTGTAAGCAGAACTGGCAAGAAACTCACTGGCTATGCTCTTTTAAATTATCAATTGGTTAGTTACAATATTCATTTGTCTGTGACTCTATACAACGCAACATCAATAGTAGCAATAGCAGTCTACATCAATAGTAGGCTAATTAGGAAAAAAAGAAAGACATCGGTAATCATACTAGAAAATATCACTGTAAAGGCCGCGGCATTAACTAGTTAACTAAGTATCCACTTTCTAGAATTTTATGCAATATTTGTCAATTTACTTAAGTAGATGCCAAGAATAAAGAAGAGAGAAGGCGGAAGAAAAAATATTTTTTATGATTTAATTCAGATAGTATTTTAAATTCACATATAAACGAAAAATAACCTGTGTTTAGCACGCATTGATTTGATGTTAAAATTTAAAGGGAGTTCTATCAATAATAATTTAAATTAATTTTTTTTTTAAATTGTACAATACTTAGCAATTTAATTAAAGAATGGATGTAACTATTATTAAGCATTTAACCACAATCAGGTTGTTTCAATAATACAATAATAAGGAATAGTGTACATAGTTGAAAATATTCCTGTTGAGGTAGGAAGTACCTCCGCTATATGTTACAGTCAAAATTCGTAACGGGCCAAAACCACACTTAACTGTAAACACAATTTAGACTAAGGTCATAAGCGAAAACAATGATAAGTGGTGGATGAATTTTGTATAATAGCTTCTGCTCGCGGCTACTCCTGTATTTAAAAGCGTCTAATTCATTATCATGAGTTTACCAATTTAGTTGAGAAAATATTGACTCCCTGTATTCATTTTCTAGCCATCTTTTCAGTGTCTACTTACAGTACTCACAGTAGTACCTACTTCAGATAGTAGTCTCGAATTATTCCACACAAAATTTCATTCATACCCGGTTATTACTTTATATACAGTTAGCAGCTAGACAAAGTTACTCTTGTTTTATATACCTATTAGCTAAAATTTTGTATCTGTGGATAGCTCGCTCGCTTTAAATTTAGTATCTGTAGATAGCTCGCTCGCTTTAAATTTAGTATCTGTGGTTAACAACGCGAAAATATAAATCCCAACCCGGGTTCTTGGCGGGAAAGTGAAGCGCCATGTCTGCAGTTTTGTTTTATTTTCTAAAAATTGTGATATTTCTAACATTAATGTGTAATAACGGTGGATTATTGACCGTTAAGTGTTTGTGAATATACATGAGTGTTGGTAAATCAAACAAAGCAGTGCAACATCACTTTTCAAATTCTCTCAAGGAGTCCATGTGAGATCTCAGTATAGTCCCACATCTTTACTGAGGACTCAAGGGGCTTAGGGGAGGGTATCTCATTTACCATTTATCTTTATCATCACTCATTCTCATTTACTATGAATTATATATTATTAATATATCACTTACTTGACACTGGCTAGATGTGCTAGACGCACGAAGCCATTATTTAAAAAAAAAACTCAACCCAAATAAATAACCTCGATCTCAATAAATTTTCGAGATTATTAATATTTCTAACTATTTGAAGACATTTCCTTGTATTTTTTCTCTAATTCATCATTGAAGGTTTTGTCCAATTCATTCTTACCTATGAGCGACCGATAGTGTAGTAGAGGTGGCGTGCCTGCATCCCACTTCTAAGGCCGTGAGTTTGATTTCCGGATAAGTAGTTGTGTAAATGAATATGAATCATCATATCCTAGCATTATCCCTGTTGCCCTAGACTTATGCTTAGGGCCCAGGGTCTGCTCACTGGCTCAACCAGATTTGAATGAATTTCAGCTATTACGTGGAGCGACTGCCCTCTGACCTCCGCAACCCAGAGGGAAACATCATTCTACGGTTAAACTACATTACATTCTACTGACTTTCTTATAACGACCGCCATAGATGTTCATGACAGCCGGGACCAACGGCTTAACGTGCTTTCCGAGGCACGGAGCAAGCGATAATTACGCACATAACTTCGAAAAGTCTTAGGTGCGCCACCAGGGTTTGAACCCGAGACCCTCAGAATTTAAAGGCAAAGGGTCTTACCACTGGGCTATCGCCGCTTATATGCGAATGAATATGAATACACAACGGAAAAGTTTATCCGCTCTGCTTAGTATCTACTTTTATTTAACTAAATTTTATACAAAATTACTTTTGACCTTACAATTTTTCTTACAGAATATTTTTGTTATACATGTTTTTCTGTAAAATTTACTTTTGACCCATCCAAAGGTTTGACTGTGACTTATGCATGTTTATTTTTAAACTTGATTCACGGAAATGCATCACATCTGCATGTATGCATAAGGAAATGCCGTAGTATATAAACTATTAATACGTTTGTTTACAGGGATATAACAATCAATACTTTTTGAACAAGTAATAATTAGTTTTACGGCTATCTTTAGTACTCATCATCATATACCAGCCTTATAAAGTTTCCTTAATAAGTTACATTCTATTAGGGCTATTTTCTACCACTCTGGGCAGATGGGTTGGTGATTGCAGTTCAAGCCAGCACGCAGAATGACGCTGCTGCCGATCCTTTAGTAGGATTTCTCTTTTTCGGCTCTTTCTACTCCCCGTGAGATGCGAGGGGTGTTGACTACATACCCACATAACGCATGCTTAAAGGAACATCGACCCATTAATAAATAGGTCAGGTTTGAGTTACGTACTTATACAGTCTTTTTATTTCTTACTGAGATCGATTCAATGTTAATCAAACGTTCAAACACAAGATTTACTAATTAATAAATCAGTATCAATTTAATGCGCTTACAAGTAGGACAAATATTCTTTAGAATATCTTCTTTTGTGATGTCCAAAGTATAGTATTTTTTGAGTCATGTCTATATTCCATTAAGCATGCGATAAAGGATGTCTCAGTAAGAGTGCATTAATTCATTTAAAAAAAAAAACAATTATGTTATGACAGAATTGTGATAGTTTTATTGTATTGTAAAGAAAACATGTTCCGATTAAGTATGGAATAAAATATCCGTCAAATGCCCCCACGGCTCCGATGTCAGGCCATTACTCTTTTCATGAAATATCTGTATCTCACCGATAACGCGTTGATGATTTGAGAATTTGATGATTAGGAACAATAATTAAACGTAAGCAGCTCTTACAGAAGAGAGCTATGTGGGAATCAAACCTATGATCTAAGAAGCGGAGTGCAGGTACCTCCTTTACTCAAAGTAAGCAGCAAGATTAGGCGAAGGTGAGCAGCGTTTACAGTAGTCATGTGTAGGATTCGAACTCGCGACATCAAGAGTAAAGTGCACCTCCGCGCCATATCAGTTATCACAAGTAAAAGGTAAGACCGAAATGCTTTACATTCCGGAACTTGTTGCAATTGGGGATTTTACACGCGCACGTTGCAATACGAACTCTCCCAGCCCAGCTACATTATCATGTCCATACTGCAAGTGGCTACGTGATCTCGGCTGCATCGACTTGGGTCACCGCACCCATTGCAAATATCCAAACTGCACTCCGAATCCCCACCTTACCATCAACCTCCATCCATCAAATCAAGAAATGTCTTTAAAGCTAAAGAAACTAGGTGTATTTCTGCAAAATAAAGTTTGAGAGTTAAGTCTTTCTATACATTGAAGATCAGGTTTCGCATTCCTGCAATTGGTGCCTTCCTCATGGACCCTACGTTCGTCAGTCATTCAATACACGGTGTCGTCTGTGTAATTGTAATGTACCTAGATACAATTGACTGTGGTACGGCACTGTCATGTTATGTTCATTATGTGTTTTATGAGTCGGATATTAAATGGTTTATTGAAATGACATGACCTACATCAATTTCTGTGTCTTGGTTTTGATATATTTAACGATGTATAACGTTGATTATTGCTTTGTATGATTGTGCATTCGGAAGATGTAGATTTGAGGATCATTATTTTTATACCCATTTATATATAGGTGCATAGGGTTCCTACCAAGATCTAAGGAGCCCAAGCCAACCTCATCTGCAAGTGGTGCACCTGCCGATCAACAGACGAGGCTCTGGCGAACATAAAAGTTCCTGGTAAGCGGCACTAGGCTCGCCATCTATTACGTGGGACCAACAATATAACTGGCTAAATGTGGGCGTGTTATGCCTCTGCCTACGCCTCCTGGGAAACAGGCGTGATTTTATGTATGTATGTAATTTTATACCACAAGGAGGCAAGGCTCTGCTTGATAATATTAACGATGGCGTTGTACTTAGTCGATTTTAATGTCGACACTGGCCTTAACAGAGTAACAAATAAACGTTAATAAGTTCACCTCAATATTTTTTTACTTACGTAAATTATATATTTTTATAATTTGAAATTTTTGCATTTACAATGCTGTATGTAGATGTGAGATGTTTTTTTTACAAGAAAATATCAACTAGTCCCAAAGGGTCGGTAACTATATGCATTTACGCATTGCCTCCCGGCCAAAGGGGAACTGAGAGGGGTGTGTGGGACTCGCCACCGTCAGACACGACCGCCGGCCACAGCTGTAAAACGAAAAATCGTCCAGCCCGCCGCTTGTTGAGAAAGGGGCGAGGGGCCAGTACCTGCGTTTCAGCGACACTTCGCCCGCGGCCAACGTCTGCCGGGTCAGAACCGGGAGGACCTCCTGAGAGAGGCGCAGTGGACGCGCTCCTTCTGTATGCGACGATAGTGTGCGTGTGTGGCCGACTTGTTTTTGGAGGGCCTTTGATTAGACAGCAGAGGGCCTAGCGCTGCTTGGTGGGCCCTTCTGGCACGCCTATTACGTCCTCCACTTTTAGTGAATCATTTGCTCAACAAATCAAATTAATGCTTAGTGGCTAAGTCGCAATTTTTTTTAAATATTTTGTTTTAAAGTTTTCAAGTGCTATAGTAGTGTATGAAATATAGAACTTTTTACTTACTTTACTACTTTACTTTACACCATTACGGTGGCAATTTAGTTAATGTCCTGATTCACAATGTCCAAATAAGTTTTCATTAGCGTTTACTTGGCAGATTGTCCAAACAAAACTGTTATGACGACTGCTAGTTTTAGGCCCTTAACGCGATAACTGTTGGTGATGACAGATCATCAGACCATAAAGCATATTCAAACGGAACTTAGTCACGGACCCACAACCACAAAGAACTTTAGTCGGTCGCCTGACTGTTTAAATATCACGCTTCTGTGGAAAGCCCTTATGTTAACGTGCTTAATTATGCAAGTTAGGTTAGCTCAAACAAATTAGCATCCTTATGCAATGATTGACAGTGTTTGTTGTCAAACACAGTGCTTGTTCGGTGACCGACATGTCAAATGTTGACAGTAAGTCATGCGGTATATAAATAGAGCGACTGTTGTGTTTACGGAAGCAAGGAATAACTTATTATGAGAATATTTGTTGCTTTGTCAGTTTTATTTATCTTATCTCAGTTTGGTTTTTGCAATTTATTATATTAGCTTGATTATTTAATCATTTATATGCACACAATAATTTATTTTTCTCTTGCAAACATAACAGTGCCCGCTAAGCGGCAATAGGCTCGCCACCTATTACGTGGGACCAACTATATAATTGGCGAAGTGTGGGCGTATAATATGCCTCTGCCTACACCTTCGGGGAAACAGGCGTGAATGTATTTATGTAACAATTTATGTTTAATTCTATGTAAGTATATGTTTTTTCTTGTTCTTACTGCCTCATAATTACTACTAACCTAAAGGTTAACTGGTTGCGAAATGCCTTTTGGACATTTTAATTTGTGCGATACAATTTAAATAAAATACATAATAGTTTATTTAAACAAGGATGTACAATGGATCTGCGTGTTGTATAAGGGTTTTTTTCATGCAGAAGTATGAAATAAGGTAAAAACAATTTAACAAAGACAGCAGACAGATCGCAGCTCAGTGCTCTGAGGTCGGAAACGGTCACGAACGAAAGAAGTAAGGAAGAGTTCAAAGAGGTTCTTAAATGTGTAGCCGTGTGTGGAATTTCATATCGAACGCTTCCGTGCTTGGGAGGGCACGTTAAGATGTTGATCCCGGTTATGGTAGCTGTTAAGCCATCCCCCCCGACTGGTGTCCACCTTGTCGTGGTGGGGGGACTGAGTACCTCCCGGAGGCCGGGAAAAGGTAACACCCAGAGACCGACGACTATACTTGCCAACTTTATCTTAAGTCTTTACTTTCGCGGGTCAGCTGTAAGATATTTCTCCATGGAATAAGAAGTTTTTCTATTGTGTATCTTTGTGTGTGTACTAAAATAATAAATAAATAAAATGGGATTCATGTGTGATCGGCTAAGCCTCGACTAGGTAACTAAATAAACCTATAATAATATAAAAAACCCCCCTCATCTCACAGGGGGAATCGACGAAGAGAAATCGTATAAATACGTACTGACTTGAACTTCGTTCACCAAGCCGTCTGCCTAGCGTTGTAATTATGGGCAGAGAATAATATTAAAATTTAAAAAAAAAAAAAAAATACAAAATATTTATTCACAAAATACAGGTTTGGTTGATACAGGTGGACCCACCTCCCTTTAAGTTAAATAATAACTTGTACCGGGAACGAGCCGCTCTTCATTAAGAATAACTACACAACTGTATTTAAAGTTCTTTAAAGAAATACAATTTTTAACAATTTTTGTAAGTAAATTTAAAGGAATTAATCTTATTTTAATTTTTAAAAACTGAAATAAAGATAGATACAAGAATATATATACATAATACACATACATAAATGTAATACAGGTTCAACCATACTCACAAACAACGTCGTCAGTAAATTATATTAGATTTAGTTTTTTAGATAAGTATCTCTTTATATTTTGTCATTATTTTGTTACTTTTTGTCGAATTTTTTTTTTTTAATTTTTATTATTTCTGCTAACTATGCTTTTTTTTTGTAATCAAAAAAATACTTTATAATTTTCATTTATGTAACTCGTCTTAACAAGTCCTCGGTTTCGTCATAATTCAGATTTTTCAGCCATATCGTAACAGTACATTTACACTTGACCAGTGACATCGAATATATGTTTAAAATTCTATTTATTTTATTGTAAAGAAACGCTGATTGATTTTGAAACTGAGTTGTTGCAAAAGTCGTTCTAACCTTGGAAAGAGCAACGACAGAATAGGGGTTGCGTTTTTTAATAATATTGGGATCTGGGGTTATAGATTTATGTTTCCTTAAAACACTATTAAGTATATAAAGTTTTCTAACAGTTAAAACTTCTGATTCTTCGTATAATTTAGTTGTACGAAATCTAGTCTTTTTAAACAAGGCTATTTTAAGTAAGGAACGTTGTGCTCTTTCCAAAGTTAAAAGACAAGTTTTATGAGCACCTCCCCAGACGGGCAAGCAATAACATAAAATAGATTGCGCTAGGGTTTTATATATATAAATAAGAAGGTCTTTATCAGCAATATATCTGAGATATTTAAAGAGCCAAATCAATTTCCTGATACGAGATGTAACAGCCTCAATTTGGTTATGCCAAGATAAGTGTTGGTCAATTTGAATTTATTTATTAACCAAAAGCTTACAAAATGTAGTAATACAACTGGAAGCGTACAAATAATGATATAAATTACAAATTGTAGCATTAATCTATTGGGGAGACTACTGTTCATCAGTGGACTTTATAAGGCTGATATGATGATGATGATGATGATGAAAAATATATTTAAAAAAAGAAAGAAAGAAAAATAATTTATTCTGTGACAACATCAAAAGAAAACAGATAGATTATATTTAAGTTACTATTTGAAGAGAGACACAGAAAAGGTATCAACTCAGCATAAAGCCGAGGTGTCACGAAAACGTCTTGACGCTGGTCTTATTTATATATTTAATCTTTATTGCACACAAAAAAAAAGTGATACAAAAGGCGAACTTAATGCCGAAGGCATTCTCTACCAGTTAACCATAGGGTTAACAGAGAGGGTTAAAGGCGGTGCTACAAATCCGTAGATTTCGTTTGTGAAAGCACTGCTATGACACATTCATTCTATACATTGTAAAACACAATACATACATACAGTTACAGTAAGACATAAGCATACAAATAAGACATAAGCTTGCAGGGAACCTGAGTAGCACAAGTAGAAGTGAGTTTCTTAGTCTCGAGTAAAATTACTTATACCTACTTTCATAACAATTTGTAATCTATTATCTACTCGCTATAATAATATATGACCAATCCACGTTTTATCTGATTCTAAGCCTGTTAGGCAAATTGACTGATAGCAATAATAAAACTATCGTTATCATCAAATTCTGTTATTTAAATCAGTGTAAAATTCAGTTCCAATGAAAAATACATGCACGCATATGTAATTTCCCACAAAATTTTATTGAAACTCTCTTATCCGAATCTTTGTTTTTATAGTAATAAAATACAAAAGTAAAATAAACAAAAATGTTCTCTTACAATCACACCGACTATTTATTTCCAAGATAAGTATCATCAAGAATTTGTGATATGGATACTAAAGAACGGATAAACATAGTTACATACCTTTTTTTGGAAAATACATAGGAAACACCCAGACCTGAACAAATACTCATGTTCATGCACACAAAAGTAAACAATTCTATATTTTATTATAGAAGAGAATTTTCATTTAAGATTCTGTACTGCAATGGAAACCTACAGAAGAATGTACAAGTTTACAGCGTTAGGGCGAAGATAAATATACATCTCAGGGTTCTCAAACTGGGCGATGCCTATATTTTAAGTGGCTAGTTAATTGTTTGAGAAGGACCTGGATAGTCCTCTTGGCTTTATATTTTTATGTGTTTTTTTTGGATAACAGTCTCCCGCTGTGGAGCGGAGGGGTGTGTCAGACTTTTACTGATTAAAATTATTGACAAGAAGTGGTTTTATCGAAATCAAAGTTGCAATTTCTCCTTCCGGCTCTTATCCGGTGGGACGTTGGCCGCGAGCGGGGGGCCAAACGCTACAAATCTAGGCATTGGCCCCCTGCCCTTTTATCAACAGCGGTACGCGTCGTCAGAAGGTTTTTAGTGGGTAGGACAGCTATCGGTCGCGTCTGCCACAGTAAGCCCCACACTCATATCTTTCATTTTATGACATTAAAATAAAAGATAAAGTAAGCAGACTCTGGACCCTAAGCTTAAGTCTAGAACAACCGGGATAATAATGGTTGTATAGGGATCCTCCTAAGACCTAAGGAGCCCAAGCCAACCTCACCTGCAAGTGGTGCACCAGCCGATCAACGGACGAGGCTCTGGCGAACATAACAGTGCCCGGTAAGCGGCAATAGGCTCGCCCCCTATTACGTGTGACCAACTATATAATTGACGAAGTGTGGGCGTATAATATGCCTCTGCCTACCCCTGCGGGGAAAAAGGGAATGTATGTATGTATTTATATATTATGTATGTATGTATGTATGTATGTATGCAACCGGGATAATGCTAGGATATGATATGATAATGTAAATAGCCATTGTTATTTATACCCCAATAAAGTTTCACACGATGCCTGCATGGACCAGATAGCATCTATTACGTACGTGACAAGGACTAATTGATAAAGAACTCACATGTAAGTCCACGCTACCGATATTATTTTGAACGAAAGGTAACGCGGTTGTTGATATTGAATCGTTTGTTATCAATTTGTTTATCTGTCAACGTGTCTGGATCGTAGTTGCAGCCTTTTGCATTGACTTCAAACTTGAACAATTTATTTTGCAGATTTGAGATCATATCAGCCTTATCATGATCGTCAGGACCATCAGGTCATCGTGGAAAATCACACAGAAATAAATGCGTCAGGAGTTAATCAAGATCCCGCCTGCAGTGAATGGGCGCGTTCAGTTTTAAGTTTGACCTTTATAAGAGCTTTAGAGTAAGAGTTTGGCTCACAAACTTGAATAAATTAATTTGACTGTTGACATGACTTTTTTTTAACTTATATTTGTTGCATCAGTTCAGTTTGGGTATGTCATGCGGTCGAATTCGGGCGGCCGCTACTCTTAAGATAAATAAATAAATATTCTCTTACTAATACTTCCCGAATTTGCGCGGGAAAGCACCTGCGTGAGCCGGAAGGACATCGACTCCCATCGATGGCCGACACGAGCGCCTCGAGGATACGGCACCTCGAACCGACAGCAACTTCGGCACTTCTAAAGAGCTGCCGCTGCCATGCGCCAAGAGCCTGCGTCTGGGCTTCTCGACACCACTGCACCACAGTACCCGGTGCGGGGCGGAGACCATGGCTCCGGGATTGCGCGCACCGCCAGAACACCGCCGAGAGAACCCCGGGCTCCGAGGTCCCACGGTAGAGACCCGGCGATCGCGCTAGCCACCTCATGGGAGATGGTGCGATACCCCAGGGGGTAGGTGGGGTCAGGACCCCACGAGTCGCCATGACCCTCTGCGACTGCTGCAGGATTTGTCGATGGCGACTCGCGATGTAGCTTGCCCATATTGGGGCCCCATATAAATCCTTGGACCGCACTTTTTTGCAGATACAAAGGGTAACTTTGAGATACATTTTAATTACATCGAGGACCTGATAAACTATAGGTAATGCGAGCAAAACCACAGACGAGAGCTAGTCACATAAATGTATAGCATAAGGATTACTTTGACAGAAGATAAATAACTTATGGAAATATTTGTATACTTAATTGTAAAAATCTTTAATTCAATCGAATAGAAAAGTAAAAAACTATAAAAATACAATTTTATTTCAGTATACATTGCCGTGTTAAGTCTCATTAACATAAAAAAGGATATTAGCAGTCTACGGTGTATGGAAAATACCTCAATGTTTTCCTATTAGGCTACAGGCATTACACTTGCGAGCAACTAACTTGGCTCTGTCCACACTAATAACGTTTAAGTATTGTAATATCTATTGATGATGTAAAGTTATCACTTTCACATCTACATATCTGTCGATAAGGCATCTGGGTACCGGCAATTAATATCATAAATCATCACCCTAGCATTTATCCAGATTGTGTCCTAGACTTTCGTTAAGGACACATGGTTTGCTCACTAGTGTAACAAGATTTTACTGACTTTCAGTTATTACATAGAGCGACGTAATTCACAACCTAATATAAAACATAATTATATGGAAAACCGAAAAATAAGAAGGATTAAATTTTAATATCTCTATAACTCATCCGAATCGGTTTTAGAGTGAAAGCATAACATAGTAACTATTTACTTCATTATACATATCATAAACTAAGAAATATTTTGATAAAATGAAGCGAGAAAAAAGAGAAAGCGGTATGAGTCGATTAACTTGCACTCGAGTGTACTAGTTCAGTACTTTAATATAAATGGAAATTAAACGTTTCCAAGAGTTTCCAATAAAGTGGTCTTTGACATATAAACTGTAAGTTTTATTTGTTAAATCTGATTATCCGAACATACATTATCGCGGCCTTAAATACGTAATTACATGTTCCAATCACATTACGCTTAATAAGCGGTTGTAACCGGTTTAAATTATTGATTATTATTTCTTGCTTGTATTAAGTGGTGGTAGGCTTGGTTATTAACATATACATTTTGTCTTCCGATAGATTATCAACTCTTCCTTGGGTTCCCTGGACTTGGCCCACGAGATTACTGCCATGTGGGATGTGGACTTAGCGATGATTGTTCCGATAGTGGTTACGGTCAACGGGTTCGTAGCGAAGAGCTTCGACCGGTTCAAGTTCGGGTCAAAGGTTTAGATATAAAGACTACAAAGGGTTAGATATTATTTCATCCGAATCTTTTCAGCGGAAAGCGTAACAAACGAATTACTTTCATATGTACTTGCTTTGTAAGAAAGTAAGGATTCATTTGATGAAATTAACCAAAAAAAGAAAAAACAAAGTAAGTCAATTAAATTGCTCTTGAGTGTACTTCAATATAAATGGAAATTAAACGTTTCCAAGAGTTTCCAATAAAGTGGTCTTTGACATATAAACTGTAAGTTTTATTTGTTAAATCTGATTATCCGAACATACATTATCGCGGCCTTAAATACGTAATTACATGTTCCAATCACATTACACTTAATAAGCGGTTGTAACCAGTTTAAGTTATTGATTATTATTTCTCGCTTGTATTAAGCGGTTGTAGGCTTGGTTATTATATCTTTAAATGTATATTAATACTAGTTGATCCGAAAGACTGTTGTCCTATATTTTTATTTTAAATAATGGTTTCGTGCGTTTAGCACATTTAGCCAGTGTCAAGTAAGTGATATATTAATAATATACAATTCATAGTAAATGAGAATGAGTGATGATAAATGGTAAATGATATACCCTCCCCTAAGCCCCTTGAGTCCTCAGTAAAGATGTGGGATTATACTCAGATCTCACATGGACTCCTTGAGAGAATTTGAAAAGTGATGTTGCATTGTTTTGTTTGATTTACCAACACTCATGTATATTCACAAACACTTAACGGTTAATAATCCACCGTTATTACACATTTATATTAGAAATATCACAAATTTTAGAAAATAATACAAAACTGCAGTCATGACGCTTCACTTTCCCGCCAAGAAGTCATGTTAGATCGTGGTATCATCCCCCCCGACTGATCTCCACCTTGTCGTGGTCCTGACCCGCCCCCGGTAGACAGTACTAAGGGCACCCAGAGTCGCTAATCTCTAGGTGTTACCTTTTCCCGGCCTCCGGGATGTACTCAGCCCCCCCACCACGCCAAGGTGGAGACCAGTCGAAGGAGGACGATCGCTAAGCCACCTCAATGCACAACAATTATGTCAACGCTGATTTTGATACCTCATTTGACAAATGGGTAACTATTAAACAGACATTATTGACTTATTGTGAATTTCGTCGGTTCAATAGAGTAATATGTGTAACTCACAATTTTACATTGCCATTTACAAAAAAAAATACTAAGACGAAATGGATATTAAATGTTTTACCTACTTATTTAATTGTATAATTTTATTCTATTGTAAAGTAATAAACCTGCTATTGACTTAAATTCGTGTGATAGATGTAATTGACGTATGTAATAAAATATAGACAAATATAGACGTGTAGACATACACACACGTATATATAAGTACATTCACGCCTATTTCCCGTGGGAATGCCCATAGTAGATCCCCGCGGGGAAACAGGCGTCATTATATGTGTGTATGTATCAAATTACTTTTTATTTGTGTGTGTCAGTGTGTAGCTTGATGTTACCAGTATTTATTATTATTAATAATTATATATAAGTCGTAAAAATTATCGTAGTTATAAATATTGAACGTCACATAATTCAAGTGCATAGATGGCTCAAGCGAGTAATGACGCGTTGAAGTCTTTTTCAAGTAGATCTTACGTAACTAAGGGCTGTATTAATAAACTGCACGCTTTTGTGAAAACTTCCGATATCCGTGATGAGATAACTTTTATTGAAAGATTTTTTTGTCATGTTATTCAAATAGGCAGACACTAGTCGTAGTCAAAAAGATTGTGGGTAGAAACTATTGTTTATTTCATACAGGACATCCACATTCCATTTCAAATGTAACAAGGTGTCTACCCACTTTTAAAGGTATGAAATTATATAATTATCTATGATAAACCTACCTGAATATAAAAATATACAAATGACCATAAATGAAAATCGCAAAAGTCATAAAAAGACAAATCAGATCTGTTAACCATTTCATTAATCAAATCATTTGACATAGTACACATTGAAGACTTATTCTATAATACCTTAGGAATACAGAATCACGTCGGGGTCACCACTTTAGGAATTGTATTGTATCCTATATTCCTAATAGCTATGGATATTATGGAGAGAGTTCCTGGTATATGTGATATAAATATAAAGACTATCACTTGTTAAATTCACTATATTATATAACTTAGACTATAGCGTGTTCCTTACTGCCCGATCGGTACGTCACTAATACTGGCTAGCGGTAGGCACACCGCCGCGATGCCGTCATTGCTATGTCAGCCCTTTTGTGTACCTACATTACTTTCAATTACAGTTTCATAGTTAATTTCACTAATAAGAATATTACTGAATATAGGCAAGCATGCTTATATAGGCAAGCATGCTTATTTCATTTGATCGATTTTAGCTCAGGTGGAGCACTAATGGATATTCAGATAACTTAATATTATTACACCCATTTACCACATGCAGAAGTTTGAGTGGAGAAAGTTTTGACAAGAAAATCGCCAGGAAATTGCACACAATTGAAACTGACACATGGCTTCACTTAAAGTACGCTAAACATCATCATTTTTCTGCCCTGTTTCCAATGTATCTGAGATCATCGCTCAAGCCTTTAAAATGTCAGACAAAGACAAAGACTTTTTATTTCGCATAAAATATGGTACATAAGTGGTCTTAAAATTTAATACAGTCCGCATATTTCACCAGTAACTGGTATGCAAAAATATAATTAGATGATTCTAATAAAACAAACAAATTTAATTTTCAAAATATTCACTTAGTGAATAAAAACATTTATCAACAAGCCATTTCTTTAAATGTACTTTGAATTTATTCAATGGCATCAGCTTGAGGTTATTGTCGAGCCTATTGTAGACTTTAATAGACATGACATAGCTGTTCTTGGCATAAGATGCAGTAGACATGATTGGCAGAGTCAGTTTATTCGGATACCTACTTGTATCTCTACGCTCTTTTTGATACAATTCGGGATGTGACCGAACAAAAACACAAATCTCGTATATATATAAGGATGCAACAGTTAATATTCTAAGGTTTTTAAACAAAGGCCTACAGGATGTCATGATGTCAACATTACAGATTGCTCTTATACAGGCTTTTTGGGAAATAAATGCTCGCTTTATATGACAGGAATTACCCCAAATAATAATTCCATATCTAAGTAACGATCCTACATAGCCATGATACGCTTGTATAGCAGATGCTAAATTGCTAACTTTAACTAGTCGCCATAAGGCATAAGTAAATGAGTGCATTTTAATACAAATCCCGTTTATATGTTTTTCCCAGTTGCATTTGTCGTCTAAAACTATACCAAGAAATTTTATTTCATTATTTTCTAGAATTTTTTTATCTCTCACTGTTACAGTTAGGGGATGTTTTTTTCCATTTTTATTTATAAACTGTACGTATGCTGTTTTTTCTAAATTTAATTTTAAATTATTATTACAAAGCCAGTCATCTATTTTGCACATGGTTTTATTAATTTCACAATTATAATTCTTACCATTGTTTTTTGGTATAATTATACTAATATCATCAGCAAATAGAGTGCAATCGTAATCAGTAACATCAGGCAAATCATTAATATATTAGGTCGGGGAAAAAGTCTTTTCGCATAACGTAGGTATAAACTTATTATAATTTTTTTTTGACTGTACTATTTGTGTCTGGCTGGTTTTGGTAACATTAAAAAGGTTCCATTATAAAGAAAATAAAAAAATAAAAAAAAGTTATTTCCCGCTATTTTTCATTTGTTTTTCTCTCCGTTAAAATGAGTGAATCTAATGAAGAAATTCGATACATTTTAAAATTTTATCATAAAAAAGGCAAAAATGCAACTCAAGCAGTGAAAAAAATTTGTGATGTTTATGGACCTGATGCAGTGTCAGTAAGAGTAGCACAAATTTGGTTCAAACGTTTTCAGTCCGGAAATTTTGATGTTAAAGATGCACCTCGCTCTGGTCGCCCTGTTACGAATAAAATGGACGCCATTTTTGAAAGAGTGGAGCAAGATCGGCATATTAGTAGTTACGATGTAGCTGAAGAACTGGGAATTGACCACAAAACAGTTTTGACCCATTTGAAGAAAGCTGGTTATACAAAAAAGCTCGATATTTGGGTGCCACACGAGCTCACTCAAAGAAACTTAATGAACCGTGTACTCATTTGCGATTCATTATTGAGACGTAATGAAACCGAGCCGTTTTTGAAGAGATTGATAACTGGCGATGAAAAGTGGATCACGTACGACAAGAACGTGCGAAAAAGGTCGTGGTCGAAAGTTGGCCAGGCTTCACAGACTGTGGCCAAACCTGGCCTAACACGAAATAAGGTGATGCTGTGTGTATGGTGGGATTGGAAGGGCATTGTTTATTATGAGCTTTTACCGCCCGGCAAAACCATCGATTCTGATCTTTACTGCCAGCAACTGATGAGATTAAAGGAAGCAGTCGAGAGAAAACGGCCGGAATTGATCAACAGGAAGGGTGTGGTCTTTCATCACGATAACGCTAGACCACACACATCTTTAGCCACTCAGCAAAAATTAAGAGAGTTCGACTGGGAGGTCCTAGTGCATCCACCATATAGCCCTGACCTTGCGCCTTCAGATTTTCACCTGTTTCGGTCTCTGCAGAATTCTTTAGGTTCTGTAAGGTTGACCTCAAGAGAGGACTGCCAAAACTATTTGTCCCGTTTTTTTGATCAGAAGTCCCAAAGTTTCTACAGTAACGGGATAATGTCTCTGCCCACAAAATGGCAGAAAGTTATTCAACAAAACGGTACATATATATTGTAAATAAATATAAATAAACTTTGAAAAAAATGTCTTGACTTTTCATATAAAAATACGAAAAGACTTTTTCCCCAACCTATTATAATAAAAATAGTAAGGGTCCGAGGATACTCCCTTGTGGTACACCTACATTATTGATTTTAATTAAGGATCTATATACATTAATATTATTATTTAATTCTATTCTCGCAATCTCTATATATTGTTTTCTATTGGTAAGGTAACTATGAAGTAAATTATGAGCTAATCCTCTAATACCATAAAATTTTCATTTTTGGAGAAGAATGTTATGTAATACTAGATCAAAAGCACTACTCATGTCAAGAAACATCGCTGTTACTGGCTTTCTGTTATCAGTTTGTTCCAGTAATTTATTGACTAGTGAAAAGGTAGCTAAAGCTGTTGATTTCCCTTTTAAAAAACCAAATTGTTCTGTTTTTAATAATTGAAATTTTGTAACAAAGTCAATTATCCTAACATATATTTCTTTTTCATAAATTTTTGATAAAACTGGTATTAAAGCTATTTGTCTATAGTTCTCTACTTTATCCCTTTTGTCCTTTTTATGAATAGGTTTAATAACCGAGATCTTAAGTGCTTCTGGATAAACGCCAGTACTTAACGACAGATTTATCAGATGTGCTAAAATGGGTGCAATCTCATGCTTACATATTTTTATTATATTTGATGTATCATTGAGATGTATCATTAGCGAACAAAACTGTAGATTTTACTTTTTAACTTTGCATCTGTGGAATGTATATTGTTGTATTAATAATAATAATATTATAATAATTATTATTTATTTTCTCCCATACAAAGCAATAAAACTTAAAGCTACTTAAACATATTACAAATCAACTTAAAATTCGAGGTGTACAATTTTGCCAAAGCTTGATATTATATGGGAGACTGGTGCCCAAACTAAGTAAATCCTGTGTCTTGGGTCACCACAATTGACATGTCTCCATTTTATCCAACCTACATTGATTTGATTCGTAATGTCTCTGCCAATTATTTCAAGTACGCTTAATATGCTGCACTAATGTAGACTCCTGAGGATTTCGCATTATTAACTGCAAGTATACTAAATCTTATATTTTGTACAACCAACCCAAAACAGAAAGCTACTAAAGCGAAAGTATAAAGTTTGATGATGAGATCAACTAGATTTAAGTGCAGTTTTTATCAACTAACTAACTAGGAGATAGACTAGGAGATTATGCACAAAAGATCCGACATAAAAGTCAAAGTGCGCCACGGTCAGTCTGTGTCCCCCGCGATAAGATAAGATAACTAGGATAGATGATGATGCCAGTATTTATATGCTGGCTTCAATCTCCTAGACTATCTTTCGGGGAATATTTTTATAATTCTTCATTACTTACGTACACGCGATAATATTTATTGCAGCAGTGTAGTTATCAGTTAGTATAGTGAAAGGTATCTACTATTGTTATTGTACTTTGCGTATTTGCGTCATTGTAAGTCGTAATAATTATAATGTCCTCGTATATTTCACGACGCCATTAAGCCCTGAACTAAGCAGTGCTTGTATTGTTGGTACTAGACAACGGATAAACATTATTTAAGGACTGCGTAAGTGCAAAATTAAGTACTAAGGATGGCTTATTCGCTTGAAGTGCTTACATGTACTCAAGGCGTAATATAAAGAAGTTGATGTCAAAATAGTTTAATCTAGTTTTTACATTATTTTACATACATCATACTGAGCTCGGGTCTTAGTTTAGCTCGTTTCACACAACGATCAAGAAAGTTACTGAGTGCGTATGACTTGCGCATATAAGGGCTTCCGCACACGGGCCACCGGCCATAACCACAAAACGACGCCACTGGCATATTTCCTGCAGTTTTCATACATTTTGATTTTTAGCATGTGGCGGCCACCGGCGTCAACCGTGTGCGGCGAGTCCATAAAAAATACCCTAAGAGTCGGATAGAGCGCATGCGATGCGCAAGGACCATGCGCATTGCAGGCGTCCTAGCCTTCAACGGGACCTGCAAATTACACACCTAAGTGTGATTCCACTCAACGACGATATTTTCGTTATAGAATAACTACTTTGTACTTATATTTTTAGTTTAGATTTGAGAGAAATTAAAAAAAACAACTAATTATTTAATTTGTTGATTTAGGCGTTGCTTTGCGGAAATTCATTGTAAGCAAGTTATGGATTTAAAATATCTTTGTAACAATTCCCGCGCTACTATAATTTCCCGAAATATCGAGAAACAATTCAACACGACACGTGTTTCGCCCTTACACAGGGCATCTTAGGTAAGATAGGAGCCTTCAGAACAGCGATGTCTTCACGAGTGACACTCGTTTCAGCGTTGGTTCAGAAATTATAGTAGCGCGGGGATTGTTACAAAGATATTTTAAATCAATCACTTGCTAACTAATTATCTATTTGTCTATGATCAGATCATTAAAGTCCCATTACTGAGCACGCACCAAACCAAATAAGAACCAAATGTGACATTTTTCTGCCAGATTTTTAAGACTCCTTCCATGGCTTAAGCTGGTAATCTGCTTTACTTTGGTGATAGTTTCCGATAGCACTATCCTTGTTTTGTTTTTGGAGGGAAAATCATTGAATGACTAATCTGTGGGTGGGGCAGGAGAGTGAGTCAGACTTTCACTGACTAAAAACCATTCATGTTCCTTCTTTAATCTGCTATGTCCCGAAGACGCGGTAACCCTTTTGAACAGTCCTGCAACTAGTATAGTGATAGCTTTCCGGAAAAGATTACCGAAGTAAAGCAGCGTTCACTGTGGTCGGTGCTTGGATGGGTTAGCTGTTAAATATTTAGTCTTGGTTCACTATATGTGGTAGTCGTGAAGATCAACACCATATTGTATATATGTAATAACCACATCATTTAAAACTCTTGCCTCCAGCAATCTACCCTGGGTCAGAGTGGTGGGGTATGTTCCGTATCCCTCTCACCTTATTTTGTGAGAAGAGGCCCGTACTCAGTAGATTTTTTTAAAAATAAATACATAAATATTATCTGTCGACTACACCAATTATTCAATCAAAGATATGTATTAATAAGAACTTGTGTTATGGATACTAAATAACGGATAAACATACATAAATACATTTTTTAGTACATACATACTTAATATTCATAAGAAAACACCCATATTCATAAGACCAGTACAAATATTCATGTTCATGCACACAAAGATTTGTCCTGTAAAGGTATCGCACCCACGACCTCTGGAGTGAAGTGCAGGTATACTGACCTCCAAGCTATATCGTTTTTCAAGTCATGGGACGATAAAGATATGAGATGATGAACTGTCAAACCAAAACCTCAGATATCAGTAAAAACCTGGCAATACTTCGGTAACCACATCCAACCATCTAAACTCATCAATAGCAGTTTAATTTTTTTTTTTATTAATCATTCAAGGTCGTTAAAAACTCTTTTACATAATTGTATAGGTATTAAATATTAAAAATATTATCCAGCCGTCTGACGATGTGACAGTTAACATATTTTGTAGGCTTGATGTTTATTAATGAACCTTGTTCACAGAGTATCCTTGTTGCTAGGTGGGTTGCGCCTGGCGGATTGAATTACAAATCGGACGAGCGAAAACTATTCCAATTGGAACGAGTTCATTCCGTGTCGCGAACTAGATATTGCGCGGTTTCATTGTCCGACGGTCCCGATAAGGCGACAATAGATATATCGCGTGTATTTATTTGATGGTTGATATACACACAACAGGCACGGACCAATTGGGGCGCGCTCCAATAGTTTCGTGAGTCATATTTTGCGCGGATTTATGTTATCTGTGACAAAAGCATAAAGATCATCATTAAGTTTCAAATAATTTTGCAGGTTGCGTACTAAGACACGATTCCATACGTTCGTCTTGCAGTAATGATCCGTAGTCATAAAATAGACATAATTTTATTGTTACGAAATCTGCTTTTCGATAATATTTCTTGGCAAACTTCCACTGGATTCATACAACCAACGACCTGAAGCGGCCGGCTGAGAGCATACAACTCTCACGCGACGGGAACGCCGACTTACCCGTGTCGTGTGCCACAATGGGAACACGCACTCCGAGTGGCGTACGTGCAAAGAAGCACGTCTCGCTATCCCTGCCTGTCCGAGAGTTTATTAACGTTATCGTAATTACTATGGTGTCGGAATTGATTTACTACGAGTGGGATTGTAGGCGGCTGGTCTAAGCCTACAGACAATGCTAATTTCTGACTTCTGACTTATGGGCAAGCAATGGGTATATAATTATCTTTCCAGCTTTGTAGGTACACAATTTACCTGATACACACAATATTGATTTAATATTCGGTAATAAATTTACATGAATGGTTCTCAGAAATTGATCCTTGGAATGTGACTGTGGCGTTTAATATCGAGCGTGTTTTGAAAGGCACGTTAGTCCCGATTATGACTAAATGTAGTAGACGTTAAGCAATGAAAGAGAACCTTTGGGCGATTTGGAAAGCTAACAGCAGGACACCGAACTGGCTTCGCCAATCTCACCTAGGTTCTTGAGTTCACATTAGCGGACTGACATAATGATGTTGAAACTTACTAAGACAGAAGATAAGGTTGGGATCAAAAGACCATTCTGCTTTTTCCATTTCAAATTTCGTGCTGGCACATGTGTTTCCCATCTCATTATAATTTATTGCAAGCCGGATTTTATAGCGGGGCGTAAAATAGAACTTTCGGAGACCGTCTTAAGTGGATACGCTAGTTACCGTGCTTAATTTACGGTAAGAGTGTGCTCACTATGACGTAAAATCATATGTAAAATAAGTTTATAAGTAAATTTTCAATAATGTAATTTTCTATCTTTAAAACTTTGCTTTCAAAACTTTTTTATTTTATTGGCATTACTTCGTGTTATGTGTGGAGGTATATCATTATAATCTTTGCCTATTTTGTCCCAGTATTGGGCTTACTTCACATAACAAGATAAAAGAGGTTTCATAAAAGTATGAGTACATACATAGGTAAAGAATTCTTAGTATTTTTCTGCCAGAATTGTATTTCCATAGAGTAAAAAATCAAGGCGCTTTTGAGATGTAACTTACTTGATACTTTGTTTAACCTAAAATAATGCAAATCAGTTTAATAAAAAACTAAAATATTTAATTTCAAATCTTTAAAATTTAAGTTTTATAAATATTAATATAAAATGACGACCGAAATAGCGTGGAAGTCAGAATACCTGCATTTTGCTCCAGAGGTCGTGGGTTCAATTCTCACACGGGACAAATCTTTGCGTGCATAAACATGAGTATTTGTTCTGGTCTGGGTGTTTTTCTATGTATATAAAGTATGTATTTACAGAAAAAAAAGAAGGATGTATTCAAGTATGTTGACCCGTTCTTTAGTATCCATAACACAAGTTCTTAGTGATACTTATCATGGAACTAAATAATTGGTGTGTTTGTAAGAGAATATTTATTTATTATTTATATACGTAAAACAGAATTACATGACAATGGCGCTCTTGTATTTGAAAGTAATTTATAAATTTTAAATTGTTAAGTAAATAATTAAAATAGGACGAGTCTTGATCCGAATTACAGTTAAGACACCACTAACCGTACTGGGCCCTAATTCTGCTATGTAATCTTAACGTCTCTCTGTTATCTAATACAACATTTAAATATTTTTTTACTGATTCCCTCACGTCATTATTATGTAACATACACATTTCTCGACACATAATTTGATTCTAGTTTTGATTTCATCGGCACAAAAATTCTGTATAGGGATCCTACCAAGACCTAAGGAGCCCAAGCCATCCTCACCTGCAAGTGGTGCACCTGCCGATCAACGGACGAGGTTCTGGCGTACACAACAGTGCCCGGTAAGCGGCTATTATTACGTGGGATTATATAATTGGCGAAATTTGGACGTATAATGCCTCTGCTTACCTCGTTGGGAAAACAGGTCTATGTAAAAAATCTGTCTAACCTTAATTGTAACATTATGTCTATATGCTTGTGGAATACAACTATGGGTAAATATTTTTTATTAAATTAATTGATTGATAATGGGTAGCTAGCTATTTTTTTTACTACTATCATCTTAAAAAAATCCTGTAATTTTTTTAAAACCTTTAAATAAAAATACTGTACTTGTAGTAGAATTAAGCTCTATGTACATAACCTTGTGCGAGAGTATTATCTGTGGCGTGTACGAAACGGGTTGAAGTCTAATCTGTGACGTCACGTGACATCACGACAAGTAACCTTCCACGTCTGGCTCACGGTCAATGACGCGATTTAATGTACAGTCAGCGTCAAAATAGTCAGTAGCACACAAAACGCCATATCCTCGTTTCAGTTCTGACAACGCAGAAGTCTAAAAACTGTAATTTAGACTTTTGCATATAAAATTTAAAAGATGCAAGCAATAGACAAACTAGAAACAGGGGTTCAACAAATAAGATCGTGTTATTTTGAAAGCAAAGGAATAGCGTGATTTGGTTGCGATATATAAAGAGGCACGGTATTTTTTCTCTCCTGAAAAGTTGTTCTTTATGACTACGTGACGTATGTCGGTCTTATGGCGCTTTGTACGTTACCAACTGTATGACGCTACTCAGTATGACTTATCCAAGTGCAGACAAAACTTCAAGTATATTCAAGTAAGCACTTGAGAACGTAAAAAAATTAAAAATAAAAACAATCAAAATATGATTACACTCAAATCACGAAGCTTAGATTCACTTACACGCAACGATACAATTAAAAAAACAAAAAAATTGTTAGGTATGCAAGTGAAAATAGGGGTCCCTATCGGATCGCCAAATTTTTTGTACGCCTAATTTGTAATGGCTCCCAAACGAAAAGCCTAAAATTTTTTCGCCTAATTTCACTCTTCAGAATCGTGTTTGCCCTAATTTCACTTCGCCTAACTTTTTATCGCCACATTGTCATTTACCAAATGCGTCATTTGGCAGAACAATTCGTAATCCCTAAAGTTTACAAATCCTAAATATTAATTCGCACAGAATTAAAAATCATAAAGTACAAACGCTTACTCATTTTTATAAGGCAAAATAACTTGGCAAAAGAATTGCATTATTTTGTTGCAACTTGTTTTAATCACATTGTATATAGGTATCTAACAAAAAGTAAGTTTTTGTAGTAAAAATAAAAAACTTGATACATGATATTGTGTCTTTTTTCATTTATGTATTAATATGTATTAATCTTAACATAGCATAGCTTGCATGCAGACATGCAGCATGCAAGCAGAAACTCAGCATGCGTGCAGGCATGCAGCGAGCATGCAAACATGCAGCATGCAAGCAGGCATGCATCATGCATGCAGACATGCAATCATGCAGCATGTAAGCGTGCAAGTAGGCATGCAGCATGCATAGTTTCCGTCACGGCTTCGGCGCTGCGGGGCTCCGGCGGCCCCACGCGAGCTTTTCGTCGCAGATGGTTTTCGCTCACCACAGAGCCTTTAGCTTGCTGGCCGGGAAAGCCGGCCAACCTCAGCCCCGGCGGCGAGCTCAACCCACCTGCTTCTTAGCTCGCGGGCCGCCTCGCCCCTCCGCGCCTACGCGGGCTTATATTGCACTCTAGGGTAGGGCTGACAAGACTACGTGGAGTCGGGTTTGCAGCGATTCGCTTCTGTCAATTTATTTTCTCAATAAAATTCTATGCTAAAATTAGACCTTTTATAAATTTGCGAAATAATCGTTATGCCAAAATAAAGTTATGCCAATATAGTTTAGGCTATTTTACATTAGACAATTATCATTACAAACTATAATGGTGGCAAAACTATTTATAGGCGAAACAATAATTGTACGTTTTAAGTTTAGGCCAAAACGGTTTGGCCAAACCATATTAGGACAAACAATTTTAGGCGAACCAAAGGGCACCCGAAAATAGAAGTCATTACTTAGACCATTCGGTATTACTAATCCAAGTGCAGACAGAAGTATGACTGTCCTTGAATTATCTAAATAACACACAAACAAATTATGATATCAAGTGTTTTATCCCATTTGTCCACCTGCAGTGTCTCAGTTACTGAATTACATAATAATGTGTCATTCATAACATAATCTACTGTGTAGCCTTATATTATGTGTACGGAGGGGCATTAATTGCGTCCTCAGATGCAGAGCGTCATGTATTGTTACGGAATTTACGAAATAATTATGCCAACAGATTTTTGATATTGTTTGTAATCAAATGCAATCCATTTTTAAGGGACGGTGTCATCTTCTGATCTTCTCTAAAAGTAAAATGTAAGTAAAGTAAAAGTAAAAAGTTCTTTATTTCAAAAACAGAGCACTTGAAAACATCAAAATTAAGTATAAAAAAAAATGTCTGTGTTTGGGTTTGAGATTGCTCAATTGGAAAGAAGAGGTTTTCTGTGTTAGATTTATGAGCCATAAAGTTTTTTTTATTTTTTTATTTTCAAATTATATTTTTATATATTCAAATTATATTTTTGTATGTATTTTCAAATTATATTTTAGTGTTTTCAAATCATATCTAACAAGCTTTTGTTTGCGAGTGTCCTTGTGTCTCACACTGCGGTGTAATATGCCTTATTTTACACAACGAAATGCAAGTTATAAAGTATGTGTGCCGGATCTAAATTAACTTCGATTGTTTTGCACTTATGTTCGCGACTGTCCCATTAATGTCAATGAAAGGGAGTCTATATTTCGAATGAATATTGAAGTTATTCATTGAACGACGCGCATACCCTTAGATAATGCGTCAGCGGTTAGTTAGGCACACGCGTAAACTCTTTACACCAGACCCAGACTGTGAGCATAGCAAATAAGGCATAAAACAATACTTATTCTTCATGTAACAAATATGCAACAGATTATATGGGCATTGTTAGTTTGTTTGTGTACGGTAAGTGGTTGTTTTTTTTTTTACCCTATAATATAGCAGCCATACGATGTCCACCGTTGAACATAGGCCAGATATAATAGATTTCTTCATTGAGTGATCCTAAATCGCCTGCGGCTTCCCGCCGCCTTGATCAGATCATCGGGTGGGAGGCCGTCCCCCGTTTGCCGGTTCGCGATCGTCATTAAAGAAGCTTAACGCTCCATTTGTCGTTGGATCTTCTGCGACTTCTGCTTGCTAATTCGCCTCAATAGTGCCAGAGACTAGTCCCAAACTAAACCGATTCATTTAAAACAGTCTTTAGAAAGAAGAAGGAAATTCTGAATTATTTAAGTTACATATACGTACTAATATTATATTATACAAAGAAAATAATGGTAAGATCTAAGTATGGTAATGTTAGATCTTTTCTATTTTTAGCAGTTTGTACTGACTATACTCATAAATTACAGGACTAATTTCAATAATCATTTCACCACTGAAATGCCATAGTAAAATTGTTAAAAATCTTTTCCAATTTTTTTTTAAATATAAATTAATAAAAGTTAACGGTTAAAAATGTAAACGTCTGAACAAACGTCGCGCCACTGACGTACAAAACGTCAGTCAAATAGAACAAATTAGCAATAAACCTGTAATGATTTCCCAAATACATTTCAAATTCGCAAAATAAAGATACACACTTATGGTTCAAAAGATCGAAAATCCAATTGACGCTGACCCACCGCGAAGAATCAAAGCTGACGTCATCATACTGGGATGTAGCCTGCCGGGGATCGTCACCGCGCACAAGCTCCGGAGGAAATTCGGAAACACCATGGACATTGTAGTCCTCGACATAACTGCTTCCACGAGAGCTGCTTCTCAAGACCACGTTGCATTCAAGAATATAGAAATGGACGATGAATTTGAAGATGACTCTTTTGAACTTCATTTGGGCGATAATGTTGCTCGCCATTATCTTACAATGTACGCAAAAGAATTCAATATCATGTTACCTGACGCTATTATTGATCCAGGATGCATTAAAACTACCCTCAATAAAGTATTCCAACACACGAATGGCAGCACTGTTGAATGCTCTGGAGATTTCCATGATTTCACGTACTTAAATTTCATACAGAAGTTTGAACTGAATCAATATCAGACGTTACTAGATCACAGTATGAGAAATATGTTCCACTCCAATAAGGAAGATACTGAAAGTGAACGTCAAAGACTTTTGTTCTACGACAAGACCTCAATGGAAGAACATCTTTGTGAAGCACTGTTATTTTCAACATCAAGAGATGTCATGAGAACTATTGTCAGGTTAGTTTGTGGAGCATCAGCCGATAGCATATCCGTTCTATTCTATTTACATAATTGTTACAGAACGAACAGTGCAAGAAATCATATAGACGGTGATAACACTAGACTACGAGAAAAACTATTTGGTTATTGTAGAAAAAAATTGGCCAGTCAATTACAACAGAGCATAGCTGACATAACATTGTCTGTCAAGCCTATCAAAGAAATCAAAACCTATTCTGATGAGCAAGTGATTTTGAAAACGATGAAAGGTGAAACTAATTATGTATGCAATTTGTTAGCTATGGCTCTTCGTCCAGATGAGCTACATAAGATCGAAGTGGAAGATCAGCTGCTGAATAGAGAGAACGCTTCCGTTACCAGCGCCATGTCCTGTGGCAGGGCAAAGAAATTTGTAGTGCAATATGAGGAAAACTTTTGGGAACCACAGGGTTATAGTGGAGATATCTTAAGTATAAAAGGACCTATAATTTGGGCAATGCAAAAACCAAAGCTGTCAACGACGGGTAGCATAAGCAAGTACGCAACATTGATGGGATATTTGAAAGCTAAGGAGAGTACTGGCGGTGATTCAATGGAACAAGCTGTCTTAGAACAACTCGCGAAGTTGTTCGGGGAAGAAGCAAGGAGTCCTTTCAGTTATAATGAAACTGAAATAGCTGATGTATTTGTCCCACGATGTGGAGATTATATTGCAATACGTAAAATGACGGAGTTTGTAAGTCCCAAATACTTGGAATGGGGAACCCTTGATATTTTTGCGGATGGCGACGTAGCAGCCGCTCTTCAAGCTGGTCACACCGCTTATCTGCACCTGCTCAGCTGTCTACGACCTCAAGCTCAAACATACGAAGACATAACCTCAACAGAAATGCCGACTACGTTGTGTCTTAATCCCTTAGAAAAAATTATGTCTAAATTGAACTACAAAAGGAGCATGAAGCTAATTCTTTTTACTGCTGCTGTATGCATTGGAATGAAACTTATGCGTGGATATATGCAGAAATGATTTATCATATATGTATAATTTACCTTAATATTTTTTATCATTAAACATTAATATATCTGATACTTTTCCAGGGCTAACTTTTATTGACTTATGGCTCCAATTTTCCTTCATTGGTACATTAAGGAAGTCGTGTCATGATTCTCATTACTTCTGCCATGCCTATTATAGGGCTATGATGTATAAAAAGGCCTTCTTTCGGGTCGCGACACATAAGTCACGAGCATCAACGATGTCAAGTTCATTTTAGAGGAATTTAATTTTTTTTTAAATACTCGTACATTGTGTACTAATTAACTGTATCTTGAAAGTCATTATGAGGTTATAATTCATCATTATTGTAAAGTAAAAAGTTCTTTATTTCATAAACTATTACATAGCACTTGAAAACGTCAAAATCAAATATTTATATTATAGAAAGAAAGAAAAACGTTTATTCGTAACCATGTACAACAATAAAAATAAATCAATGTAAAACAAGATACCTACATTACATGATTATGAAATAGTATCTACTCAGCACCAGCCGGAGCATCTAAAATCTAAATGATACTTTGACGCTAAACTGAAGTAATATACTAAACAAATATTAAAATATTAAGAGAGGACATTGCTACGAAATAGTATCTATTCTATAAAATTTGCGAATATGACATTTTAATTACTACCTATAAAATAAAGTTTACCATTGGCGCCTTGCGATGTGTTATATATATGACCTACCTGGGACGTTCAGCGTAAACCTCTTGTACATATATTTTAAAATTATAAACATGGTTACTACTTTGCAACAAAGAGGCTTTTAGGCCCATAGTACACGGCGTATTTTAAACGCGCGTCTTCGGCGCCGTGGACGCTGCTTGTTGCGTTTATATTGATTGATCTTTTTAAAAGAAGTACTAAAGCCAACGTAAGCAGTATTGTCTCAACCGAGGCCATTGTGCAACTGAAGAAGAGGAGTCTCTGATCAAAACACATAAGCGCAGTAGAGGCGCGTTTCACGATCGCCCCGTGTGCTTAGGTTACTAGGTTGCGTTCGAATTGCGTTTGAAGCGCGTATACGCGCGTCATCTGCGCGTCGTCGGCGCGTTTAAAATACGCCGTGTACTATGGGCCTTATTCAATTATAAAAATCCTGCGGATCCTTAGATTTGTGCTTTTTATTAATAAGTTACTTAATTGATCCCATAAGATTATGTTTCCACTACATAATTAATCTTATGGGGATAAGATAGGCTAGAAACCCCTTCCCCCAGGACTGTTCTCCACCTTTTCGTGGTGGAGAGGGTCAGTACCTCCCGGTAGGGCGGAGCAGCCGCTAGAGAAAAGGTAGGAGACCGGCGACTCTGTGTGCCCTTAGAACTGACTAAAGCGCCAAGACGGTCCTTTAGTTAGATTTTTAATGAGTATTACTCCTAGCGGTCGCGTCTGCGGTTGGTGAGTCCCACACCCCCTTTTGGCCCCCCTTTGGCCGAAAGGCAGGGCGTAAATGCACTTTGTTACCGACGTAAAAATAAAAGATTGCAGAAGTCAGTCGTATCCTTACTTTACACAGATAACCGTTCGTATGGTTTTTAACAAGGGAATATGAATAGTGAATCAAGTTCTAGGTACTGTCACTATAACGTACGAAGTCAAAGGACGCCAGGAGGAAAAACGTTAACAAAATGTATTGGTAGAAAACCAATGAAAAACTTAAAATTGCTTTGGCCGAATAAGACTGTATTTTTACTCCTTGACAAAAGTTATCAGCAATTGTGTAAAAATACTCTTTTGATGTTCTAAGTGATTAGATGTTTCATGCTAAACATCATTTCTGATCAATAGATATTTTAGACCCCCTGCTACTGTTGGTATAGTTTTTGGAATGATTGCAGTGAAACCAAAATGTAGTGGTTCAAATCCCGCCTGAAATCTGGTTTGTTCTGGTGAAATCTTTAGTCATATTGGCTTGTTGAGGTTTTCAAAAATTTGCAAATTGCATAGGTATGGGATCCATTATGATGACGACCAATATGGCGTGGTGACGAGTACCCGCATTCTGATCCTGAGGTCGTGGGTTTGATTCCCACACAGGACAAATCTTTGTGTGCACAAACACGAATATTTGTTCTGGTCTGGGTGTTTTCATATGTATAAGTAGATATGTATTTACAAAAAAAAAAATTTTATGTATGTTTATCCGTTATTTAGTATCCATAACACAAGTTCTTAATGATACTTATCTTGAACTAAATAATTGGTGTAAGTGTCAGAAATATTTATTTATTATTATTATTATTTCAAATGAGGATGAAACTGTAGAGGAGCACAAAGTGTCATACTCTATATTTAGCTCTTTATTTGCTTCTTTTGAATGTTATTTGTGTGTAGATTCTTGGTCAGGACTAGTAAATTTATATCAAGAAATTACTCTTTTTTTCTAAGTATAAATTAATTTCTAATAGAATGTACCTAAATATTTCTAAAACAATGTGTAATGTTAATTCATCTGTTGTATATACTACATAACTCGTATTTACTTAAGTATATTCTGCTTTACGGAATAAAGGGATTCAAAGCGCCTGTGTTTATATTAAGTTAGTTAGAAGCTATATGGCGCTGTGTAAGATGTCTGAATGCCGTGTGGTATCTATTCTAATAGCATAGAAAAGAGCCACCTCCTTCCATCTAATAAGACTCCCTACTTAAAATTCGATGAAAAGAAATCCTATCGGATGACGGGCAGCATCGTCATCCTGTGTATCTACTTGAACTGCGATCACCAAATCGCCTGCCCAGCGTGGTAATTATGGGCAAATACCCCCAATAGACTGTAACCTATTTGGAAAGCCAATATCCGGCAGTGGTATTTGCAACTTTTTTTTTCTTTTAAATAATGGCTTCGTGCGTTTATCACATTTAGCCAGTGTCAAGTAAGAGATATATTAATAACATATAAATCATAGTAAATAAGAATGAGTGGTGATAAACACGATAAATGAGATGCCCTCCTCTAAACCCCTTGAGTCCTCAGTAAAGATGTGGGACTATACTGAGATCTCACATGGACTTCTTGAGAGAATTTGAAAAGTGATGTTGCACTGTTTTGTTTCATTTGCCCACACTATCTACGTTCACAAACACTTAACGGTTAATAATTCACCGTTATTACACATTTGACGACCAATATGGTGTGGTGGCGAGAATACCCGCTCTCTGCTCCTAAGGTCGTGGGTTCGATTCCCACGCAGAACAAATCTTTGTGTGCATGAACATGAATATTTGTTCTGGTCTGGGTGTTTTCTTATGTATATTAAGCATGTATTTACAAAAAAAAAGTATTTATGTAGTGTATTCGTTACTTAGTATCCATAACACCAGTTCTTAATGATACTTATCTTGGAGCTAAGTAATTGGTGTAATTGTCAGAAAATATTTATATTTATTTATTTATGAAGTATAAGTTCGAAATATCACAAATTGTAGAAAATAAAACAAAACTACAGCTACATGACGCTTCACTTTCCCGCCAAGAAGTCCATTTGTAACTTTTATAAGGCTGATATGATAGAGATGTCCGAATATGGGATGCATGAAGTAAACAGACATAAATGACAGCCTCAATTTTGTCAATACTACTCTATACCCTATACGTAGAACAGGCACGGTAACAAGCGCAACTCCTTATGAAGGCTTATAGAAATTCCAAAGAAATGTTAAAGAACCTGAAACTGTAGCTTAGAGTGTATGCCAAGATCGTAGTAAGTGGAAGTATGTGATCTTTGTCTACCCCTATGGGTAAAAGGCGTGACATTATGGATGTATCATCATCATCATCTTAGCCCATTAACGTCCCACTACTGAGCACGAGCTTCCTCTCACATATCAAGGTCTGAGGGTATTGGGTAATACTACGCTGACCCAGTGCGGATTGGCGGAGGCAGGTGTATGGCGCACTGCTGTTAGAATTTTTAGACCTCTAACATGGCTTAACGACTACCACAGTTAGTGATGTATATACATAAATAAATAATTTCACGCCTCTATCCCGTTACATGTTTGTTAGGCATATCAAAGTTCCGTAAATCTAAGAACTTCTTCAACTATTTTTGCACAAAATGCTTGTTTCGCATAATGAACACGGAAGTCATCTAAAAAGTAGTTAACAACGGAGAGGAAGCGGAATGGATCGCCCAATCAGTCACACCTGATTGGTGTCGGTGTGAAAAAATATATGTCTCACTGCAGATGTCTCTACAGGCCTATAAATGACGATGATTAATACTAGGCTTATACCCAAAGAAGAGGCATACGTCATTAGAAGTCGCATGTGGGCGTTATCCGCGCACCACTTATAAGAGTAAAAACACTAATAAAACACTAGTATCATAAGTGACAAATCGATTTGTCACTTCTCAGTGGTAATACGTCACAGCTTGACGTTAAATTGTCTATTTTTTTTATCTTTTAAAAATTGGGTTCGTGCTGTTTGTACATTTAGCCAGTGTCAAGTAAAAGATATATAAATCATAGTAAATGAGAATGAAAGGTGATGAAGATGATAAATGGTAAATGAATGCCCTTCCCCTAAAACCGTAAAGTCCTCAGTAAAGATGTGGGACTGTACTGAGATCTCATATGGACTTTTTGAGAGACTTTGAAAAGTGATGTTGCCCTGTTTTGTTTCATGTACCAACACTCATGTACCTACGTTCACAAAATAAGTTAATAACGGTTAATAATCCACCGTTATTACACATGAATGTTCGAAATATCACAAATTTTAGGAAATAAAACAAAACTACTAAAAACACCAATAAACAACTCGTAATATGAGTGACAAATCGATTTGTCACTTTTCAGTGGTAAACTTCACAGCTGGACGTTAAATTGTCATGTATATTAATCCTTGACTTATCGGAATGAAGTTATATATCGTAATAAAGTTAGATATATATTGTCACTTAGTACCTTTATTCGTTCTATAATAAAATACCGAACATGCTACTTCGATTGACTTATCTCTGCTTTGTACCTTTACCTATAAAATTGTCGATATCTATGAAGATTTAAAAAAATTTATAGGTCTAATTTTTTTAAAATTATTTCTTATGCTAAATAATGTCTAAGTTCAACACTGGTCTTTGTATATGATGATTATCATGATGTATCCATTATTGCAACATTAACTGTTTAGAATTTAGACATAGTCCCCCTTTGGCCGGAAGGCATTGCGGAAATGCATTTTGTTACCGACGTAAAAAAAAAAAGTAAGGTAACTTTGATACCTACCTATCTAAAATTGAATTTCTTAACATACCTAGTATATAACATAATATATTATATAAGTGACTTAGTATAGCACAAAATCACTTTCTTTTGTCTGTCCCTATATATGTATTAGTCCTAGGATCTTGTGCGTAGATAGTGATTCAAAAGGAAAGTTTACTTGTAGGTGACGCGGACGAAACCGCTAGTGTAATATCTTATCTTATCTTAGCATTATCCAGGTTATGCCCTACACTTATGCATTGGGCCCAGGGTCTGCTCTCTAGTGTGACCAGATGGGAATGAATTTCAGTTTTTACACGGACCGTCCGACCTCCGCTACCCAGAGAGAAACATCAGTACTATAATTATTTATATCATATGCTTAATTGTTATTATAATTATACTGTAAATTTATATACTACAGACTGTAAGTGTGCGCAAAATCGTACGTCATCGCCGCCATTTGTGTAGGTACGCTTCAAATTTCTGTTGACGCGAATGGGAGAGTTCTTGGTAATTTCAGTGGCATTTCTAAGCAGAAGTAAATTTGTTATGTGATTCCCTTACACGCGCAGGAGTCGTTGCTATGACGACTTGCGATATTGTAGTACTGCTAGTATTACCAAATACTTATTTATTGCTATACCTATGCTATATTTTTTCACAATAATATCCTACTAATATTATAAACGTGAAAGTTTGTATGTGTGGATGGATGTTTGTTACTCTTTCACGCAAAAACTACTGGAGCGATTGTGATGAAACTTTGTACGTGTATAGCTGCAGTCCTGGACTAACATATAGGACACTTCTTATCCCTTATATTTACACGGGAACGGGGACCACGCGGGTAAAACCGCAGGGCGCTGCTAGTGATATATAATTTAAGTTGTATTTGGTCTACTGGTTGTCATTTCCCATTTCTGGATAAAGTTAATACATGCATTCACGCCTATTTCCCGAGAGGGTAGGCAGAGGCATATTATACTCCCACACTTCGCCAATTATATAGTTGGTCCCACGTAATAGGTGGCGAGCCTATTGCCGCTTACCGGGATGTTCACCGGAGCCTCGTCCGTTGATTGGCAGGTGCACCACTTTCAAGTGAGGTTGGCTTGGGCTTTTTAGGTCTTGGTAGGATAAATTAATCATAAGTTAATCATCACAATCACCATCACTAGTCCTTGGAAGTCTACTAAAGAACATAGACCTCGTCATAAACATCCAATGTAACCAATTGCGGCCTGCATCCACCGTGATCCTGCGCTCTTTATCTAAGTGTATGTCCTTCTGGCCTGTGTGTAAGATTAGGATTAAAATTTTAAGCTTTAGGTAACTAATGCCTCTGCCTACCCCTTCTGGGAAACAGGCGTGATATTATGTATGTATTTAAGATCCATTTCGCAATACCACCTACGATTTCGGTTCGATAATAGTGACATGTTTGACGCTGCGATCGCGAAGAGAATCTTAATGTGGCAGCTTTAGTCCAGGCGACACGTTTCCGAGGTTGGACTCTTGACCTCCGTATTACGTGGACTACAAATTAATTAGGTATCTATGCTTGTTAGATAGTCCCAGTCTTATTACCTGTTAATGAGAATATTAAAGAAATAAATATTATTTTTTTTATCTAAGGAATTTAACTATGTAATCCAAACTACGTTTGAGTTTTTTTTTCTCTGCAATTTCGATTTACTCGTTTAGAATATGTTCCAGTGTTAAGTAATCTAATTAATAAAGTTATATGCATCAATGCATTCTTTTCCTAATTCTGTACAGTCAAAGTCAAGTAAAGTGCGTCATAATCGAGTCAAGACAGAGTCATACTCACATCGTAAAATAGTGAATACTTCACAAGAGGCTTTTAGGGAGTTTTGGAGTCAACACGAAATGTGACAATTTACTGCGATATTTCAGGTACGCATCATAATACCGAAATACAAAAGAAATAAATTCATCAAACCCATAAACTTAATGCCGAATATCAAAATGTCGAATGTTTATTTGACCGAAAGTTCCAAATTCAAAATTCCGAAGAGTAACATCCCGAAGTTCACAATTTGTTACTCACTAACCATTAAAAAGTATTTTATTATAATATTTTGTCTTCATAAAGTAAAAGTTAAATCATGTTCTCATTTAACTTTGCCTGCCCTGCCTACCCACAAGTATTTACAAATTCGACATTTCGACCTTTTAACTTTTGTCCATTTCGTCATTTGAAAATCGGCATTCAAAGCCTCGGTATTTCGGATATCGGCATTTTGTACTTTCGATAAAATGATTTTCGATGTTATAGACGCTGGTAATTTAGTTCTAGTTATTATAAACTGTCAGTATTATGATGCTTATCCAATATGTCATCTTCCTACATTTGTGTACATTGCCGTGGAAGTTATGTATAAAAAAACCCACTTTATTTAAACATAAAAACTAAAATTTACGCTAGTTTTATAAAATAATTTACTGCCTCTAGTGTCTCTTTCCGCCTTGGCATCAAAACCTCAAAAAAAAGACCGTTTTTGATAACTATTTATAAATTTTTGCTTAGTTACCATACTTTTTTTTAAATCTCAGAATGATTCCCAAAAAAAACAGTTGTTGTTGAATAAATTGGCCCTGCCTATTTAGTGGCCTGATGGCTTAGGTTATCAAGAGGTTAGGACATCAAGTAGTCACCATGATGTACGAAGTCAAAGGACGCCAGAAGGAAAACCTTTACACAACAAAATCAAATCATCTAATATAAATCAATGAAATGGCCAAGATAGAAGTATTACGGAACATATGGTATGGAGGTCCGCATTCTGTTCCTAAACTCTTCGGTTTCCACACAGAACATATTAGTTGTGTGGGACGGGACACATATTTGTTAGATAATATATTTATAAAACCACGATATCACATAAGATGAAATTATAGATATGGCGTGGAGGTCAGTAGCTCTCTGCTACAATGGTCGGTTTGATTCATACACTGGGCAATTATTTAGTTAAATAAATAAATAGATATAAATTAAGCATTTCCTAATTGTAAAAACAGAAAGAAAATTACACCTTTAACAATATTAACAATAAGTTATTCGTATTTTTTATTTCAAATTCGGAAAAAAAACAGTTAAAAGAATAATTAAACTTAGTGTTGGCCGATAATTAGGCCGGTTGGAAAAAGGACGCTCGGTAAAACAAAAGAAAATTTTGCATTCCTATGTTAAATTCAAATTTATCATCATCATTTACTGAGCTCGGGTCTCGTCTTACAAACCAGGGTATGAGGGATCCAGGTCTCGACGCAGACTTGGCGGGGGCAGACGTGTGGCGTCCGGCTTGCTAATTTTAACCAGTAACTTGCTAAGTTTAACTTTGCGACTACATTCATACGTACATAATATCACGCCTCTTTCCCGTAGGGGTAGGCAGATGTCTCATCCATCCACTTGCCACGATCTTGGCCCATACCTACCACATAACCAGGATTAACGGCTTAAAGTGCATTTCGTGCACGTTAGCGCTAAATATTAAATGCCATTCAAACGGTTAGCCAGCTATGGACTCACCTTTTTTTTACTTTGGTTACTAAATGCATTTATGCACTGCCTCCCGGCTAAAAGGGGACCATGAGGGATACGTCGGACTCACCACTGCAGACGCGACCGCCAGAATAAAAAAAACTAAAAAACTACGTCCAGCGCTAGTTGAAATAAAGGGGCGGGGGCCAGTACTTGGGTTGCAGCGTGCTGCCCGGCAGTCAGCATTAAGGGCACCCAGAGTCGCCAACCTACCTGTTACCTTTTCCCGGCGGCCTCCTTCGCCCTACCGTGAGGTACTCAGCCCCCCATCACTTCAAGGTGGAGACACGTCTGCGGGGAATCTAAGGACATACCTCTATTAAATCTGCTATTTACTTCAGTGATTCTATCCAAATCCCATGAAAAAGTCCCCTGCTGAACATAGGACACCCTAATACCTTTGAGATCTATTAAATTTTTTGACCACGCTGGGCAGGCTAGTTGGTGATTGCAGTTCCAACCTATCCTAGGCCGGCCGGTGCGACACGGTAGAGTAAAGCGATTATTATTGCTCAAATGGAACGTGCCTATAACGATGGGCTGCGCTGACCTACCTATTGCGTTCACTGTATAGCCAGAAACTGTTTCCGACCAACTAGTTTAGAGCGCTTCTAAATAATGTAGATTGATTGAATAAAGATAAAAGAGAAGAAAGATATCTTATTGATCACCAGTTCCGCAACATCCAAATCTATTCTAACAGAGATGTAAAAAGTTTGTTTGTTATCTTTAAAAAACAAAACGCTTCCGCGAGGCTGATTATTTTAAATAGTAGGTATTTTAGGGCGAGTAGATTTGCTCATGGTTCCGTAGGAAATTAAAATATATTATTTCAGAAACGGTGGTTCGGTGGTCGGAAACGATCACCGAAGTACAGCAGAGTTTACAGGGGTCAGTCCTTGGATGGGTGACCGTTTGTGTGGCATTTGATATCGAGCGCTTCCGTGCTTCGGAAGGCACGTTAAGCCGTTGGTCCCGGTTATCACTAAATGTGGTAGTCGTTAAGCCATGTTAGAGGCCTAATGGGCGGCTTGATAAATTCTAACAGCAGGACGCCATACACCTGCCTCCGCCAATCCGCACTGGGTCCGCGTGGTGGAGTATGACCCAATACCCTCGCACCTTGGTATGTGAGAGGAGGCTCGTGCTCAGTAGTGGGACGTTTATGGGCTGAGATGATGATGATGATGATGATTTCAGACAAATCAATCAACCCAATTCTAAAAATTTTCATGAAAAAAATGAGTTGCCAAAATGTTTGCACGCACGTATATTCCGAATGACCAAACCAAATTAGATACAGATTTTTCATTGTGCTCTTTATTGTCAGGGCAAGGTTCGTATAAAAAATAATTTCATAAACAAAAAAGGGGGTTTGTTACGTCAGCTAATTAATCAATAATACCTTATGATGGCCAAAATATACATATATAAGACCTTCTGTAAGTAGGGTTCCTTATTATGTATGGTGAACTAAAGTATTTAAGAACATATTTTAAAGGTATGTTTCAAATGGAGTAAAGTCAACTTTCTTTAGACTTCACTTAGAAATAGGTAGTTTTGACGTGACAACGTCTTAAATTAGGTTGCGGCTGGGAGTCACTTATGAAAAAGTGTAACGCTCGGTAACGTTACGATGAGTCACCGAACGAGAGAGAGGCCCGGCGAATGCCTTGCGTCTCTCTCCCACTCAACTATGATCGGTCTGCCGCGCGCGCAGCACTAGTGTACAATGTTTTAGTAAACAAAATATATTTCTATAGTTAAAATTTGTGCAATTCTTATTTTCATTCAATTCCTTGTTCCTATTGTGCAATTTAATTATATTCATATCAATAAATATTCTACCGAGAAAAAGACGTTGTCACGTAAAATCTTCGCCCGTAAAAACGACTTTACAGGCAACCATTTTTTTTATATTATTTAAAAGCGATGTCATTCACTGACTGAGACAATAAATATGAAATAATTGACATAATATAATACGGCAGAGTAAAACATTATATATGTTTAAAGCGCAAGCAATCTCCAAATGAAGAGTTTTACTTTTTTTAGGTTTTTACCCTACCTACATTTTTATGATTTTATTACGGCACATTTATTATTATTACCTTAGGTACTATCGATCAGTTGAATTGATCATCATCGATAACTGTTATTTGTGATAAAAGAGGAACCACCCTATGCAGTTTTTACATGTTTAAAAGAAAAGGAACAATGACTTGCGAACAAAACAATTTTGTCTCCTTTGACTAGTATTCTATGGCCGTAGACCGATAGGCAGAAAAAAGTTCTTCTTAACTTTTTATAGCTCTATTTTCGATCTCTGTTTTTAGTCGTAGTATTACGCTGCTGATTCAAATATCATCATATTTATTCAATTAACAGTAGTGGGCCGCTATATTTCCAACGAGGTCGAGTGCCATTGTTTTGTTCGCTGTAGCCAAAACGTTTAGGACCCAGCGTGCTAACTTCAGTTCGGACCGCGCCGCAGCTGAGATTGACAGCTAGCTTTGACGTACGCGCAAACATTAAGTTTTATTTGGTTACTCTTGTGCAGCAAAATGTCAACTAATTTATTAAGCGAAAAATGTCAGAACGATACAAAACTGAACGGTATAAGTGCATTTACTGATAAAAGTTATCCGCCCCTGAACCCTAGGTATCGGTCGAAAAGTTTGTCTAGTGATAAATTAAATCAAAGTAATGCAGATCGTGCTGCTATCTTGGAGGATGTAGAGAGCCACCACATCGCAGATAGGTCTGAAACACCAGGCTGTCTAGTGCAGAACAGGAATATGGAGCCGGGAAAACAGTCAGTGAATGGGTAAGTTCGAATATAACATCCAAATTAAAAAAGCTGCGCTACTTTTCACCGAATGACCTCTGTTGTTTAGTTGACAACATTTAAAAGTATTCTTTTAGTCATTTGAAATTTAATTTGGAGATCTCGTAAATATTTATAAATCTTTTGGCGTCCGAAAGCTTCCCTAGATTCTCTAGATATCAAGCTGTTTTTTGAAGAAGAAGGTAGATAAGGAATTAATATTTTATGATTTAAATCAACCAATTTAAATTGTATTTTAATGTTGTTATGATAAAATTATAGTGATATAATTAGGTAAATATAATGGTCATGTAGTAATACAGTCATATAGTAATATAGTATATTAGATTATAATAATAAACTAATAATATGTTGTTTAATTTTAATTAATCTGCAATTTACCTACCCTTATAAAACATAAATAGTAGATTTTTTAAAAATTACTTTCTACATTTGTATGTAAATAATTATAAAATTATTTTTGTGTTGTTGCTATTATATAAAAGATAATTAATGATTAATACTTACAGAATAATGTGTATTAAACTATGTTCCTCACATAATATTAATTTAATTTGAAATCATCAACATGATATCTAGACGCAAATAGGGTTCCACTTGAATTTGGCTTATCTGTATTAACTTAACTGCTTATCTTACGTCCTCGCAACTGGCAACAGACAAAATAATTTATGCAATATAAATACCCTTACATATAGGTTACAAAAACAACTATTTATTTATATTATTTATTGTATAAATTTGTACACATTACAGGTAAGTTCCCATTGCAATATTTTACCTAAAAAAAAAAAAGTCACACGTAAGTTTCAGGGTCACTAATTCGAAATTCACTCAAATAACTTGTAAGCAAATTCACAAGTTCATTTTAAATATAATAGTCAGAAGCATTAAAGGTGATTCCTGCATGAACTAGTTAAATATAATTGGTGAAATCATATCAATAATGATTAAATTACAATAACTATTTCACAGGTCAAATAAATTTATTTATTATTATTCAATATTTAAATTCAAATTCAATAATTTTTTTTTTTATACTCTAAACATTCTAGAATATTATTATGGTAGCTGTTCTCATTGATGCCTTGTTATATAATTTATTTATGTATTATATTTTATTTATATATTTTATATCCATATTTTATTTATAAAACACTAAAAAATATCCTGGCGCAAATTATACAGGGTCAGCCAATGCGGGTCCCCTGGGGAGTAATCTATTCTGCCTTATGGATAATCTAGCTACTTATGCTACTTATTAAAATGTCACAAAAGAAAGAATGAACCTGGCAATTAGTATTCATATCTATTTATTTTACAATTACTATTATTCCTACGAAGTGCTCGTAGCTCTGCGGTGCTCGGGGGTCGGAAACGATCACCAAAGTACATCAGAGTTTACAGAGGTCAGTCCTTGGATGGGTGACCGTTTGTGTGGCATTTGATATCGAGCGCTTCCGTGCTTCGGAAGGCACGTTAAGCCATTGTTCCCGGTTATCACTAAATGTGGTAGTGGTTAAGCCATGTTAGAGGCCTCATGGGCGGCTTGATAAATTCTAACAGCAGGACGCCATACACCTGCCTCCGCCAATCCGCACTGGGTCAGTGTGGTGGAGTATGACCCAATACCCTCACACCTTGGTATGTGAGAGGAGGCTCGTGCTCAGTAGTGGGACGTTAATGGGCTGAAATGATGATGAAAATGATGATTATTCCTACTATGATAATTTACCCCCAGGATTTGTTTTTACAGTTACACTTTGTAAAATTTATTAAACTGGGTCCTGATTGATTGCTTTACGTTTGACAATAAAAAATATGAACTGTGTATAGGTTAAAAATCATTATAATTGCTAATGGAAATAAATAAATAAAAAAAAAAACTACTTTTGTCCATGTTACCGAGTAACTAATATCTAAGCTAAGCATTGATTAACAGGTCCATGCAGATGGTTTGTCATTGGAAAACAATTAAGAAAGCCATTATTTCTAGAGGACTTTGTGTTGAGTGTGAGATAAAGAGATTTATTGTTTTTTAAAAATTTTGAAGGACCATGGCTTCTCTATTTTAATTAGTTCGACTGATTGCGATGAACTTCTCATTTCAGCCCATATACGTCCCACTACTGAGCACGAGCCTCCTCTCACATATCAAGGTGTGAGGGTATTGGGTCATACTCCACCACGCTGACCCAGTGCGGATTGGCGGAGGCAGGTGTATGGCGTCCTGCTGTTAGAATTTATCAAGCCGCCTATTAGGCCTCTAACATGGCTTAACGACTACCACATTTAGTGATAACCGGGACCAACGGCTTAACGTGCCTTCCGAAGCACGGAAGCGCTCGATATCAAATGCCACACAAACGGTCACCCATCCAAGGACTGACCTCTGTAAACTCTGCTGTACTTCGGTGATCGTTTCCGACCACTGAGCACCGCAGAGCTACGAGCGCTTCTTATTGCGATGAACTTAGATAAATTTAAATAATTAAATATACAATATGAATAGCAATAGTATTTACAGACTATTTGTTTATTTGATTTGGTTAATATTATTATTTGTCAGATATACTAATAATTATATAAAAGAGTGCACACTTATACCTAGTATAAAATTACTTATTAAATTATCAAATAAATATTTCTATATATTATTCTAAAATTCATATATATATATATTATTCTATAATTAATATACATATATTATTCTAAAGTTAGCTGTTACTTAATAGCTTATCATTATTAAAATAGCTTTTCATATTATTTTAATATTACTTTAATTAGACCATTAGAGATAAGAAATAAATTATTTTCAAGATTACCTGAACAAAACATTAAATTTTATCTTTTCTAATATTAAGTATAGACAGATAAAAAATACATTAAATATTGTAAGAACCTGTAATTTATTGTTAAATTAAAATGCTATTACTTAATTACCACTATCATTAGAACCATACGGCCACTGCTGGACATAGCTTTCCAATGGCACATAGCTTTCCAAAGGCACATCGCTAAGCTCAATCTTCCGCTTTTCGTCTTCAGCTTTTTTGCCTACGACCTAGCTGGAAGGAATCCTACACTGAGCTTATTATTTAATGTTTAATTATCTTTTCGCTGAAGTGGCAGCAGTCATATCTGCTGTAGGACCAATAATCGCTGGGGAAGACTTGTCCTACATTTGTAGTGGTAGCGTAGACATGTCCTTCATTGGTAGTGATAGCGTAGACATGTCCTACATTGGTAGTGGTAGCGTAGACGTGTCCTACATCGGTAGTGGTAGCGTAGCCATGTCCTACATTTGTAGTGGTAGCGTAGACATGTCCTACATTGGTAGTGGTAGCGTAGACGTGTCCTACATCGGTAGTGGTAGCGTAGACATGTCCTACATTGGTAGTGGTAGCGTAGACATGTCCTACATTGGTAGTGGTAGCGTAGACGTATCCTACATTGGTAGTGGTAGCGTAGACGTGTCCTACATTGGCAGTGGTAGCGTAGACATGTCCTACATCGGTAGTGGTAGCGTAGACGTGTCCTACATTGGCAGTGGTAGCGTAGACATGTCCTACATCGGTAGTGGTAATGTAGACATGTCCTACATTGGTAGTGGTAGCGTAGACGTGTCCTACATTGGCAGTGGTAGCGTAGACATGTCCTACATCGGTAGTGGTAATGTAGACATGTCCTACATTGGTAGTGGTAGCGTATTGTAGTACGCCCTCCAGCTAGGTGGAGTGACGATCACAGTGGCATGCAATTGGAGTGGCCTATGTCCAACAGTGGACGAATGTAGGTTGATGATGATGCTGATATGAATCATCTTATGATAATGATTGTTGAGAAAATCAAAAGTCTCTGATAAACTGTACATCGCATAGACAAAGTCATGAGCGAGACCTAATATGTCATATAATGACATACATATTAGTTAGTACATTGTAATCTAGACAGAGAAGGTTAACAAACAGTTTGTGTGACAGAAGTCAATCACATTTACTGCACTTTAGTATTTACACATGGTGACCTAAACTTCAGACCTAAACATATTCTTATCATACCAGTTAAAACTTATTTGCTATATCAATAACTAACAGAATGCATTTATAGATAATTTTGTGGGGGAAATCATAATGTCTATTTTAATAATAATATATCTTCAAAGAATATAATATGTGTTTTATATCTACCCACACTAACATCTAATTATATATCTATGGGTGTATAGGGTTCCTATCAAGACTAAAGGAGCCCAAGCCAACCTCTCCTGCAAGTGGTGCACCTGCCGATCAACGGAGGAGGCTCTGGCGAACATAACAGTGCCCGGTAAGCGGCAATAGGCTTGCAGCCTATGGGACCAACTATATAATTGGCGAAGTGTAGGCGTATAATATGCCTCTGCCTACTCCTTTGGGGAATCATGCGTGAATTTATGTATGTAAATATAAATATAATAAAACAATTTAAGGTATAGCGGAAAGAAATGACTTTATTTTGTCCTTAATCGTGGTCTGCACATGGGGGTTAAACGTTTTTTTTTTTATAATTACAAAATAATCATCTATGTTTATATCTATGTGTCCAAATAGTTCATTATATACCTACGTGATACGACAGAGAGAGAACTGACTTATGATGATACTTAGCATTGTGTCTCAGAGTCTGCAACACCCCTGTGACGTGGGGTATTTTGATTATTTCAATTATTTGTAATAGTAAATTGTAATCCCATCCCACTCAGGGGGCCTACCGCCGAATTCGATGGATTACCGGTAATCCATCAAGATCAAACTTTGTTTACGTTCATTAATCCGAACGGGGGAATCTGCCGACAGCCACCTCTCATTCATGACCTTCAGTCCGTGACAGACCAATAGGTAAACGGAGAACGCCATTTTGTTTCGATTTCCATGAGTTCGGCGGTACGACAGAATCAATTCGAAATCCATTTTGCCTTATAATCGATTGCCCTCGAACTCGGCGGTAGGCCCCCAGGCTGCCGCGGACGGGTTGAACGAAAGTGATTTATGATGGGCAAGTAAATTAAAGTGTTGGGAGGGAAAGACCACATAAGACCTTCTATGACCAAATCCAGAAAGTTTTATTTTTATTCTATTTTGGAGAAAGTGCAGGTCAAAAGTACCCTAAACCGACGGGCGTGTATAAGAAGGTTAATGAGTGTAAATGTGATATCTGCCTACCCCTACGGGAAAGAGGCGTGACATGAATACATGTACGTATGTATGTAAACTGTATACTGTTTATTTTGAAACATAATATGACACGGTATAGCAGTATAAACATAGAATTGAGTGCCAGAGAGGTCATCACAGCTGATGGCCGAGATTTTGCTTCCATGACTATAAGAATTCCTCAAGAAAAAAATGCAGGTGCAGGTCGCAACTCGTGGTATACTAATTCTTCTCCAATATCACACCACTGAAATACGTAGGTACTTTACAAACTTCATATTGAGGTCAACAATAGCCAAGATACGTTCATACAAGTTAGTCATTAATTATTGTACGACAGAATTACAATCACATTTAATTCAAATGCGTAATCTTATCTATACTTGTATCATTTAAATATGCTGATGGTCAACCAAGTACCTTGTTGATGAAGATAATTTTGCAAGGACTTTCAATAAATACCAATTTTTTCATCTACCGTTTATCCTACTGTAGGTAGTCACTATCTATATCAATCGCCTTTTCTAACTCGTTGTCAGTTATCAAATGCCGGTGCATAGGAATATCCAACTAAGAGCTAAGGAGCCTTTTTATTATCGTCGGTAAAATAAAAGCTGTTTTCGCACTGCCTACCGGCCATTAGGGGACCGAGAGGGGAGTGTGGGGCTCACTGCGACAGACGCGACCACCGCAATCCTACCCACTAAAAACTTCCGACGACGCCCACCGGTGTTGAAAAGGGGCGAGGGGCCAGTGCCTGGGTTGGTAGGTTCTGGCACCCCGCCCGCAAGAGCTGAGGGGCTCCTAAAATCATAGCATTGGCTTTCTAGTTGCAGTTCTTTGATCACGTCACGGTTTAATTCCCCTTCTGGGTAAAGCAACCCAGGGGCAACAACTCCTTGGGAGTCATGTAAGTTTTGCTTAAATGTGGATGACTTGGGATTAATAAGCAATTCGTTGGCAAACCAGTCAAACGGTTTTGTGGGATATGTTTTTATATAACTTGTACTATTTAAACGAAATAAACGTATTATCTATCTATCTATCTATCTATCTATCTATCTATCTATCATTAATATTAGGTCGGGGAAAAAGTCTTTTCGCATAACGTAGGTATAAACTTATTATACATTTTTTTTGACTGTACTATTTGTGTCTGGCTGGTTTTGGTAACATTAAAAAGGTTCCATTATAAAGAAAAGAAAAAAAAAAAAAGTTGTTTCCCGCTATTTTTCATTTGTTTTTCTCTCCGTAAAAATGAGTGAATCTAATGAAGAAATTCGATACATTTTAAAATTTTATCATAAAAAAGGCAAAAATGCAACTCAAGCAGTGAAAAAAATTTGTGATGTTTATGGACCTGATGCAGTGTCAGTAAGAGTAGCACAAATTTGGTTCAAACGTTTTCAGTCCGGAAATTTTGATGTTAAAGATGCACCTCGCTCTGGTCGCCCTGTTACGAATAAAATGGACGCCATTTTTGAAAGAGTGGAGCAAGATCGGCATATTAGTAGTTACGATGTAGCTGAAGAACTGGGAATTGACCACAAAACAGTTTTGACCCATTTGAAGAAAGCTGGTTATACAAAAAAGCTCGATATTTGGGTGCCACACGAGCTCACTCAAAGAAACTTAATGAACCGTGTACTCATTTGCGATTCATTATTGAGACGTAATGAAACCGAGCCGTTTTTGAAGAGATTGATAACTGGCGATGAAAAGTGGATCACGTACGACAAGAACGTGCGAAAAAGGTCGTGGTCGAAAGTTGGCCAGGCTTCACAGACTGTGGCCAAACCTGGCCTAACACGAAATAAGGTGATGCTGTGTGTATGGTGGGATTGGAAGGGCATTGTTTATTATGAGCTTTTACCGCCCGGCAAAACCATCGATTCTGATCTTTACTGCCAGCAACTGATGAGATTAAAGGAAGCAGTCGAGAGAAAACGGCCGGAATTGATCAACAGGAAGGGTGTGGTCTTTCATCACGATAACGCTAGACCACACACATCTTTAGCCACTCAGCAAAAATTAAGAGAGTTCGACTGGGAGGTCCTAGTGCATCCACCATATAGCCCTGACCTTGCGCCTTCAGATTTTCACCTGTTTCGGTCTCTGCAGAATTCTTTAGGTTCTGTAAGGTTGACTTCAAGAGAGGACTGCCAAAACTATTTGTCCCGTTTTTTTGATCAGAAGTCCCAGAGTTTCTACAGTAACGGGATAATGTCTCTGCCCACAAAATGGCAGAAAGTTATTCAACAAAACGGTACATATATATTGTAAATAAATGTAAATAAACTTTGAAAAAAATGTCTTGACTTTTCATACAAAAATACGAAAAGACTTTTTCCCCAACCTATTATTTGCCCTCTTGCAAGTGAGGTTGTCTTGGGCTCCTTAGGTCTTGGTAGGATCCCTATGCACCCTCGAATGGTTTCCACCTTGTCGTGGTGGGGAGGCTGAGTACCTCCCGGTAGTGCGCAGTGGGCGTTAAGGATAAGGTAACACCCAGAGATTGGCGACTCTGGGTGTCCTTAGTACTGACTACCGAGGGGGGAAACTAAGAGGGACCCGTGGAGAGCGCAGCGGGCGTGGCACGAGGGTCCGTCAAGCAGCGCCAGTAGGGTCTTAGGCAGCGGGGGCAGGCGGCCCCTGCTGTCTAACCATAGACCCTCCAAAAAGTCAGCCACACACGCTATGGTCGCACTAGGAGGTAGAAGGGGCGGGTCCACTGCGCCTCTCTAAGGAGGTCCTCCCGGTTTTGGTCCGGGAGACGTTGGCCGCAGGCAGGGTGTCAGACGCTGCAACCTAGGTACTGGCCTCTTTCTCAACAAGCGGCGGGCGTCGTCGATAGATTTTTATTACTGCTTGCAGTCGTGAGTTCCACACCCCCATTCGGTCCCCCTTTGGCCCGAAAGGCAGTGCGTAAATGCATTTTGTTACCGACGTAAACCAAAAAAAAATACACTACGTTGCGCCTTTGCGTTATAAATTGTTTATGATATTTGTCGACCAATATGAAGTGAAGACCTGCACTTCACTCCAGAGGTCGTGGGTTCGATTCCCACACAGGTCAAATATTTGTGTGCATGAACATGTATATTTGTTCTGGTCTGGGTGTTTCCCTATGTACATTAAGTATGTAATTACAAAAAAAAATTATGTATGTAAGTATGTTTATCCGTTCTTTAGTATCCATAACACAAGTTCTTAATGATACTTATCTTGGAACTAAATAATTGGTGTGATTGTAAGAGAATATTTATTTATTTATTTATTGTGTGGTTCCGTCGCTGTAACATAGTTTAGCGGAAAAGGACAGTAATAATTCTGCCATTGTAGCGTATCTTCATATAATTTTAAAAAAGGTAAGATACCTAAATAAGTCACAATATTTTACTCAGATCACGATATATCAGTTAGTGGCGTTAGGTGTAAATTATTCATAGCAGTGGCGTTAAGTCATTAATAGAACTTCAATCATCAGGACACGGTTTGTGGAATACAGATGTGTTACCTCATTATTATTAAAATACATATCCACATGAATTTGAATGTTGTTTTGAGTATTAGAACTATACCTTCCGGTGTTTCTGCGTCACAGACCTAAATTCTATAGACGACGCAACCGTATCAAAGTAGACGTGTCAAATTTTTCACACCTTCCACAACGATTCACGAAAACAGAAAATACCTATATGAAGGTGTACGATATTAGTGGTTGTATAATAAGTAAATATGTTTTTCGTATCGCTTTGAAGTAACGCAGTTTACAGAGTCCTTGAATGGGTGCCCGTTTGTGTGGCATTTGATATTGAGCGCTTCTGTGTTTCGGAAGGCACATTAAGCAATTGGTCCCGGTTGTCACTAAAATGGGGTAGTCGTTAAGCTATTTTAGAGGCCTCATTGGGCGGCTTGAAAAAAAATTACAGGAGGACGCCACACACCTGCCTCCGCCAATCCGCACTGGGTCAGCGTGGTGGAGTCTGTCCCAATACCTTCGCACCTTGGTTTGTGAGAGGAGGCTCGTGCTCAGTAGTGGGACGTTAATGGGCTGAGATGATGATTGCTATATTAATCATTTTTGTTTCTGTTTGTCACGTCAGTTGACGCTTATCTATGAAATAATTGACCTGAACATATTTTCATAGGCAAGATGTTGAAATGCACTAGTCTTTTGACATAAGACTTCATAAAAATTGTGCATAATCTGGTTATCAAATTATGTGTGAAGAACGAGCTCAAAAGTAGGAGAACAAAAGTTACCGAGAACGCGCGATAGCTGAAGTGGAAGTGGGCCGGTCATGTGTCCAACGAACTGATGGACGTTGGAGCCGACAGGTGTTGGAGTGGGGACCGCGTTTGGGCAAACGTAGCCTTAGGACGACCTGCGGAAGGTGGACTGACGACTTGAGACAGGTGGCTGGTAGCGGATGGATGCGTTCTGCAAAGGATCGTTATGGTTGGCGCTCTTTGGTGGAGGCCTACGTTCATTAGTGGACGGCGATTGGCTGATTGATATGATAGATAAGATGGATAAATAATCAATTTATTTGCACACGCATACAACACACTTATACAATACAATAAAATTACACCGGAAATACAAAAAAAATACACATCTTAAATTATTCAATAATCTTACTGACTAAATAGTATAGGGAAGTGCGCTGCAGCCGTGCAAAACGGTTATGGCTCAGTGAAATTTTACTCTAACGAGCAAACTCTGATTTTCAGCCATAGACCAGACAAAAAAATAGGTCAAAAAGGGAAAATCCGCGGATGAAAGCTAGTAAAAACATACTCATTACTATCTTAATTGTTTCTGATTGTAATCAGCTATTCGTTTCAATAACATTGTAGTAGTCTTGGTTCTCATCCTTAACCTTATCAGTGTTTGTCCTTTTAGTAAGCCTGATAAATTGCTTATGTTTGTTCAAGATATTGGTTCCGGTCCCTTCTAAGTATGTTTAGTGGGCTGTCTACATATTCCCCCTTGGTCGTTGCGTTAGGAGAACGTCAACCTGTTGTTGAAATTGGGACAAACTGACACTTGTAATTTTTGCTTTAGGGTCCAAAATAATATAAGCGTGCCATACCGTGAAATAAGCACAGTTACAATCGCACCTACTCATGACAGCTTCCACAAATGTCGTTACTATATGAGCTGGATAACATAGAAGAGAATTTCAAAGCCGAGAGGTATTGCAAAAGGGACGACTAACAGTTTTTTTTTTTAGTTCAAGTGCTGGTGGAAAGTATGATTCGGAGGACCAAAACGTGCTTTCTCGGTGGCTGGTTCTTCTAATTGGTTGTAGATGGATAGTTTGGGAATGGCAAAGAACCCCCCGACAGGTCTCCACCTTGTCGTGGTGGGGGGCTGAGTACCTCCCGGTAGGGCGCAGGAGGCGCTAGGAAAAAGGGAACACCCAGAGACCGACGACTCTGGGTGCCCCTAGTACTGACTACCGGGGGGGAAACTAAGAGGGACCTGTGGAGGGCGCAGTGGGCGGGCCAGGAGGGCCCGCTCAGCAGCGCCAGGAGGGTCTAGGCAGTGGGGGCAGGGGGCCCCTGCTGTCTAACCATGGACCCTCCGGGAAGTCGGCCACACACGCTATGGTCGCAAGGGGAGGTAGGAGGGGCGCGTCCACTGCGCCTCTCTGAGGAGGTCCTCCCGGTTTTGGTCCGGGGGACGTTGGCCGCAGGCGGGGTGTCAGAAGCTGCAACCCAGGTACTGGCCCTCGCCTCTTTCTCAACAAGCGGCGGGCGTCGTCGGAAGATTTTTAGTGGGTATTACTTGGCGGTCGTGTCTGCCGGTGGTGAGTCCCACACCCCCTTTCGGTCCCCCTTTGGCCGGAAGGCAGTGCGTAAATGCATTTTGTTACCGACGTAAAATAAAAAAAAAAAAAAAAAGGGAATGGCAAAGAAAGGGCGAGATCAGATCGGAAAATTGTTCACTTACCTACCTACCTACTGTTTTATATTACCTATACCATAGACGAATTAGAAGTTCAAGGAAAATCTGTCACTAACGAACACATACTGTGCCATTTGAAGAAATCCCAATAGGCACTTGTCACCTCAAGACATCATATTGCTCGCAACATCATTCTTCAAACCGAAACGCAGTAAATACAGCTATTTTTGGTGGTACCTCCTTTAACCTTTTTTTCGCTTTTATAACTTTTATCTTTTATTACTTAATCTATTTGAGCAAATATCAAGTTGGCCAATTCTTCAAATCTCTTCGATGTAACAGATGCCACGCCACTTTTAGGCTTCATATTATGCTTACCACGAAAGATTTAACCAGAATATTAATGGGTTCCGTTTACCACTCTTAAGCTGATATGTGTCTTAATGATTACAACTGAGAAATACAAATTAAACTATTCAGATATCAGACCAGAGAGAAATAAGAAAACTGAGCCATGCGTATTAGCTTACAAATCATACCATAATTATCACCAATAACACTTTATAACAATGTAATTGGATTCATTAATGTCCCACATATAAACAACCAACCTTTTTATGTCAGCATTAGAATTTATCGCCCGGTAGTGTTTGCGCATCGCCTTATCAACAAGTCGTAAAGCAAGGGAGCGCCGACGCCGATGCTAGATATGATAATAGCATTTCGATACTCATTTTCTACTTAGTGTATAATGTGTAGGGTTGTATAATTGACATAATCGTCTGTGTTCAAAAATTCGTGCAGAAAAATAAGTGATTTATGTGACATTGAATCTAAAGTCTTAGGTGTGATACTTGTGTTTGCATCAGTGTGAGAAAATGACCGATCAGAAGGAACCTTTATTACTGTAAGTTATGTTACACCTATATATCAATAAGATTTATTTTGATGTTAATTGTCGAGTACTTCATGGATGGATCTAGTAGTCTCGATACAATAACGTAATACCGTTACGTTTTGAAGATGTTTGTTTGCTCAAGTGGTACTTTTCACGGTTAATTGCCATTGACGTTACAAACAACCTTTTTGTCTTATTAGGCTTAAATACTTTACCATCATTTGTTTTTCCATGTTCGGTTTTATAAGAATCTCGCAATTCTTTACACGTTGATATTTTATAACCTATAAAACCTCTGAAAAGTAATTCGTGGTCACAGAAGGGTAAGATGACAGGCGTAACAGATAAAGTATAATGTGACCAAAACATAATTTTTATTGCACGCGATTCTAATTACGTAAAACTATCTTCCGAACGTCTTTAGTGGCGATAGCCCAGTGGCAAGAGAAGTTACTCTTAAAGCACGTTCAGCCATTGATCCCGACTGTCGTGATCACCTATGGCAGTAGTTATTAGAAATGCCTTCTAACATCCTGACAGCTGGTTTAACCATAGAATGATATTTACCTCTGCGTTGCAGGCACGCCATTCAATAACTGAAATTCAGCCAAATCTGTTTAAACCAGTGAGCAAACCTACCGGGATAATGCTAGGATATTATGATTAACTTTTTAGAAATTATAAGCTGGAGTTGTTACTCATCAAGACTGGCTCCAGGGTTTGGACCAGAGACCCTCTGATTTTGAAGGCTCGCCTGGATCCCGCCTCTGGGCTATCGCCGCCTAATTTCAAAAACATTTAAAAAACATCTAAACATTTTACGTTTTTTTTTAAAATATGTGTGATAGATCACAATCATGTATAATTAAACCAGTAGTACAAATGTTAAGGATTTTAAGTAGTCAATACCACAAACTGCATGATATAAGTGGCGATAAAAAGTAAATAGATTGGATATCTGCATATCAACTTGACTTAATCTGTTTTATACATTTCCTCGAGCAGACTTTGTAATAGCTAAAGTTACATACTTGCTTATCGTAGGCGTTGATGTACCAAATTCTTGCTACGGCATTACAAATGTCTTGGAATAACCTTTGAAAGGGGAAACTGATGTGATATCTTTAGGTGGAAAACTTATAGCTGTTAATACAAAATCATCATCATGTCAGCCTATAAAGTCCACTGCTGAACGTTGGCATCCCCAATAGATTACATATTCTATATTTGCCCATAATCATGTATTTTGTGGATTTACGCAGTCTGAAAATTATGCTGACGATATTCGAGTGCTCAAAATTGAGAGAGTACCTAGATATAAACTTATGCTTTGCTTACTGGTTTATTATAATCTAAATCTCATTAACGTCCTACTACTAAGCACGTTCCTTCGTAACGAGCCAAAGTAAGAGGGAAGCCTTGCTTTACCACGGGAGCCTAGTGCGTGTTAGGTGCCATCAATAATGTTTAGTTGCTAATTCGCAATTTTCACATTTAAAAATTTAATTATGTCTAGTTGATAATTCCCATTTTTGACATTTTAATGATTTATTAGTATAGTTTTCTTTTAAAAATTGATGTGTTAATTTAATTATAATTTGCATGCTACCGTTGTTGGCTGAATGAGAGGAGCTTTATTTTATTGTACAAGAACTGTAATGTACCTCAATCAAGTGCAAATAAAAATATTCTATTCTATTCTATTCATCCTACTGCTAGATTAAAAGCTATTGCATAGCTTCTTTCGCGAAGACCGAATCGAGAAATTCCGTAACGAAAAAACCCAACAATCCGACCGGCACAGCGGTGATACTTTTTAGTTTTTCCATCTATCGATAAATAGCAGAACTTTTAATGACTTTTTGAAATATCACGCTTGTCTCTTTAGTTCAGCAACCCGCCTTTAGGTGGCATTGATTGTAGCGACGTTACTGCGCATGCGTAATCCCCTTCTTCGCCCCGCAATCTGGTGACTCATTGAGTTCGCTAAGTACTTACTAATTTGTTTTCTTATCGGTCACCACGCTCAAAGTGTAACTTGAATTAATATCAAAAGAAAAAAAAAACTGCATAAATAAAATAAATAAATAATTATAATTGCATAAGTTGATAAAATATGCTATGCAATAGCTTTACCGCGGCAGTCTCCGAGTGCCACACCCACGTCATTTTTTTAAACCGCCGAATAGGACCTCTAACTTGGCTTAACGACCAGCATATTTGTGTAGTCAAAACCGGGACCAACCACTTGCACCCGAAAATAATAAGCTATCCACAATCTGAAACTGAAACCAATCTTAGATAGACGCCTGTGGTTTCAATAGTTTCTAAAGTTTTAATCCAAGGATTGGTTATTGAGACGTTGTACTTGATATAAAATATATATAAGGATTGATTTGTCTATCGCAGATACCCAATTTTGGGTCGAGAGAGGTCAATAGATTCGGGCGTTAACGTGCGTCTGATGTCAGTACCACTTCACGGTTAATCCAATAATCACAAGATAATTTAAGAACCACTGATTCTCGCAGAGAGCGGGCTTAAGCGGCGATAGCCCAGTGGCAAGACCCCTTGCCTTTAAATTCAGAGGGTCTCGTATTCAATCCCTGGTGGCGCACTTATGACTTTTCGAAGTCATGTGCGTAATTATCGCTTCCTCCGTGCCTCGGAAACCACGTTAAGCCGTTGGTCCCGGCTGTGACGAACATCTATGGCAGTCGTTATTATGAAGTCAGTGCCTTCTAACAGACTGACAGCTGGTTTAACCATAGAATGATGTTTTTCTCTGGGTTGCGGAGTTCAGGCGGCAGTCGCTCCACGTAATAACTGAAATTGAACCCGTGAGCAGACTTTGGGTCCTAAGCTTAAGTCTAGGGCAACCGGGATAATGCTAGGATATGGTGACTGATTCTCGCAGAGCTACGAGCGATTTATACAACTTATTTTATTCTCCAAAATACATTATCATTGTGTTTTGAGCGTTTATAATTGTATGTGGTTTTATAATAAAAGGTCACGTTATATTGGATTATTTATAAAGTAATTGCTCGTGTGATTTTTTTATGAGTTTTATTGTTTGTACAATCGAGATTAGATGGCTTGATAGTTTTACTACCACTTCATATTTTAGAAGAATGTGCATTGTTTCTAACTGTGTTAGCTCATATCAAAAAGTTTGTATTTGTACCTACCGTATTGTTGCAATCAATAATCATCAAAATACTAAAACAAATAAAAAATTAACATTACTAAAACTTGTTAAAACAAAAACTTCATCATTTAACTTTTTCAATTCCACCATCTATCTCCAAAAATCACAAACATATATTACATCTTGTCAAAAAAAAAAAAAAAAAAATTGGTGGCGGTTAATATTCCGTAACATCATAATAACATCTATTAATCAACATTTGTTTTAATTGTTTCATAAATGCTACATCACTTTGCTCGTTTTTTAGAGAAAATGGTAAATTGTTGTAGATTTTTACAGAAAGTAAAGTAAAGTAAAAGTAAAAAAATTATTTATTTCATAAACTATTATACATAGTACTTGAAAACGTCATGATTACAAATGAAAAAAAAATACAATCGAAATCGCAGACATACTGCAGGTGCTTGAAGAGCTTAGTTTGAGACGTGTAGCTGGTATAACTTTTTTGCGTCTAAGTGAATATTTGGATGGGACATCTTCACGATTCAAGTAAAAATCTTTATATTTTCGGACGAATTTGTATATCTCTAAAATATACAGGCAAGATAAGGTTAGGATTTTATACTTTGTGAAATATTGTTTACAGCTCTCAGTTTGTTGTATATTCGCAATTGTTCGAATAAATTTTTAAACACACGGGTATCTAAATACATAAATACGAAAAGGATTATACTAAGCTGTTTAACATACATACATTCAAGCCTGTTTCCCCGAAGGGGTGGGCAGAGGCATATTATACGCCCACACTTCGACAATTATATAGTTGGTCCCACGTAATAGGTGGCGAGCCTATTGCCGCTTACCGGGCACTTTTATGTTCGCCAGAGCCTCGTCCGTTGATCGGCAGGTGCACCACTTGCAGGTGAGGTACATACTTTATTATTATTGATTAATTAATGAAATGATTCTTCAGTCACAGTTCGAACAGTTTTGTTGGACATTTTGTTTTAACTCATATGTATTACAATATACTTTGTAAATAAATATTTAATAATAATTATCCAAAATACACACTCAATAAAAAAAATATTTTCTATTCTCAGCGAGTCGTTCTTCCAATAGTTCCATGTCAGAGAGATACTTTTTGCCACCAAAAATATTACAATAAGTTTATTACCTTCTATTTTTAAATAATTTTAAATAAATAAACCACCAGTTACCACAATCAAGAATCTTAACTCATATTTCAAATTAATGTTTTTTGCCCTTCAAGCCACGGTTATCCAGGTAAATGAGTCCGCCAATTGAAATTCTATCCTTTATTGTGTCCCAGCAGTCGTCCTCTACCTTGATTAATACTGCAATGAAATATGCACATGTCATGCCATGTTTTGCATACTTGCATTGATCCAATGTCATATCGCGGATAAACAAAGGCATTACAATAATTATAGAATCGTCTGCACCATTAACAAGGTCAGAAAAGGGTCAATAAACCTTATATGTCACCCAATCCAAATATACTATTTGGTGTTTGTTAATCTGTTTTACTTCATAGATAAGATACTACGAGTATTATCTAATTCGAAACGCATGTCGAAATGGTAAGAAAATAAATTATCAGTTTACCTGTAGCGCCATCTATCGATACATTATTATCTATGAATCTTCAAAGAGTATTTTATGACAAAATATTTATATATTTTTTTTCTTCCATTATTAATTTTGTTCCTGGCTATGTGTCCAAGTAACTCTAGTATTTATTGGACATTGAAATTAGATATGGTAGATCGCTTTTTCTACGACGCTTTCTTCATCAACCTATTATAGCGTGCTGTTTTAGTTTCCAAGCCTCTTTATACTGGGCTCTGGAGTGCGTTTTTTTTTTAGGTAATGTAACATTGTTAAGTAAAGTTTGTGATCGTGTTTGTTAGTTGGGTCCGGTTGTAAACATTGTAGTGCAGCTATTACCAATCATAATACCTAATAGGATCATTTAGAATGATTGTAACATTTTAAGCACTTACTATACAAGATGATAGATAATTTGTTGACCATTGATAATGGGATTGGGAAGTACAATGGAAAATCTATCTAGTAATGATTTTATTTATGCGATTGTTATAAATTTGCATACTTAATAAAACGCATTTTACGTATATTAATCGCTTTTTTATAGCATTGATTCGAATACTTTACAATTTCGTGGTCACGGTGAGACCAATGCGACGAATCTTTCTATAGACAAGGTCACACTTTTAAAACTACCGTCCCTAAACATAAAGGGTATTATCTCAAAACGAGATCTGAAGTTAGACCAGCTTTAAAACTAGTACTGTCACTGTCTTCATCTTATCAAATGAAAGCCCCAAATTATCGAGCTTACGTCCTCAGATCTTGCAATGGTTTAGTTTTGGAGTTTACTAACTATAATAACAGTTACCTAAACAGTGGTACATTACTATTATCGTTTCCATTGAAATTGAGTTTGTCTTTTCAATTTCAATAGCATTACGGATCATTCTAGAAACAAACTGAATTTTCTTTGCGAGATGGAGGTTTATCAAATCGAATATAGTGGTTCGGTTCATATGTACTTTCACGCCTGACCTTAATAGAAATACTTTTTTTTAAAAATTATTTAAAGTGTCCAAATAGAGTTTGTTACTTCTCCATATAGTACCTACTTTGCATTAAAGTCTTAGCCCAGGATGATACTGAAAATACTATGGTCTGCCGAGGTTTAGAAAATAAATTCTGACAATGCAAATATCTTATCATAGCATAATTGCATAAATTCTTGCAAATGTTATATTAATATAATTGCAAATAGTCATCATCATCATCTCAGCCCATTGACGACCCTGAGCACAAGCCTCCTCTCGCATACCAAGGTGCCAGGGTCACGCGACCACCACGCGGACCCATTGTGGATTGGCGGAGGCAGGAATGGGGCGGGGCGTCCTGCTGTTAGAGTTTTTCAAGCCGCCTAATTAGGCCTCTTACATAGCTTAACGACTTCCACATTTAGTGATAACCGGGAACAATGGCTTAACGCGCCTTCCGAAACACGGAAGCGCTCGATATCAAATGCCACACAAACGGTCATCCATCCAAGGACTGACCTCTTTGAACTCTGCTTTACTTAGGTGACCGTTTCTGAACACCTAGAACTGTTGAGCTACGAGCGTTTCAATAGTACTGATGTTAAAAAATATATTTAACAACCACTTATATCAACGGGGACTAAAAATTCAAACTCTACTATAGAAAGGTAAAATCTTGCTACTTAAGCAGCAAAATTCCATAATAACCAAATTAATATTAACCCAAATCCGATAAACTATAGTACTTGATTATTAAATGGCTGATCTGGCCGTTATGTGTGTAAAAATGAACCGTTATTATCTGCCATTAGAAATGACCTTAACAGTGGTTTAGTTTTTAAAGACTACTGTCCTAGTTTTGGTCCTTCGAACAAGTTTATCTACCATATTATTTAGGCTACCGAGCGGTTCAAATTGGACGTAGGCCAAATTAGTTCCTCTCCTCATGCATTATTTAAAATGACGACTTAAATGTAGTGGACGTTGAGTTGGTTTACCTGTTTTTCGCAACAAAATTTGATTTTATCTCAATTAGGATATATATCTGATTACGTGGTCTTGATTTAATCTATGTATTTGCAAAAACTTTAAAAAGTTAATGTATTGTTTGGTAGACTACTGTTCTTGCACAGGTGCTGTGCTGTTATCTTGCATAATTCGGTTGCAAACTTTTAACAGCACAGCAACCCGCCTGCGCAGAATTCGGTTTTGTATATTTTTGTTCTTCCGTGGGAGTCAGATATTTTCTTGTAGTGATATTAACCTATTGTAATTCTAGATATTGATCGATTTTTATGCTCAATTCCATTCTGCTGTTGTACCTACGTAATTCAGAAAGGAACATACAAACTTTCTTATGTGTAATATTTACTAGGTTAGATGTGATCATACCACAATACGCATTCAATTCCGATTACCTAAATGCATTTTTAATTGCCTGTATTGTTCTTTTCTAATCTAATTTGTACGTTTTATAAATATTCACAATCGATTCGTATTTCATCATAGTCACTTGTTATAATAGTTATTGTGCTGTGCTGTTAGTTGATTTTCTTTCATACAATGGATTCTCAAAAGTGTTCGGATACACAAGTGTATGCATATAACAGGAATGAAGGAGTTTTGAAGTTTTATTTGCACGCGATGGCACAACGGTTAGTTGTTCGAATAATTTGACTTATTTTGCTCGCATATATCACGTTCGTTCTGTGAGAGATTACAATGATCCATGTTTATGTCCAAATATTTTGTTCATTGAAAATGAAAATCATTCTAAAGAGCGGAGCAACTGTTGAATAGAATGGATAAGTATGAAAATGACATTGAGAGCTAATGTCATCCCCATGTACTTATTATATAATCTATTCAAATTGCGATAGTCGCATTCATTTTTATAATTAATCCAGGAGAAACACCTAGCCTGCCCTACTAAAAACCTTTTACATCCATTTTGACACTTTAACAGGCGTGGCAGGATTTTTTTTAAATTGCAGTTTACTACTAAGGTTAATGTTATGCTGTCAATATATTAACCCTTGCTGTATAAAGGATTGAAGACTCCATGTTGTAGTCTTTCCGAAAAAAAATTTTTCCCAGCCGTAGCGTGAAATAATCTTACGCGGTATTTACAAGTGAAGTTAATGAAAGGTGTATAAGGATCCTTTTTTTTAATTTTATTTACGTCTGTAACAAAATACCTTTACGCACCGCCTCCCGGCCAAAGGGGAGTGTGTGGTGTGGGAGGTGAGAGCGGCAGACGCCAGCAGAGAGAGCGTATTCCGCTCCGTCTCCCGCTCCGCGCTCTCCTTCTGCGACATCACCACTTCGCAAAAGGAGGCCATCGCCTCCCACGCCCGTCCCGATTTCGACCATCATTCGCATGATGGTCGGCAGCGAAAAGGTATATAAAAATCCTACCAACATCTTAGGAGTCTAAGTTAACCTCACCTACAAGAGATGCACCTGCCGATTAACGGACGAAGCTCTGGCAAACATAAAAGTTCCCGGTAAGCGACAGTAGACTCGCCATCTATTACGTCACAAATAAAATTTGACAAAATGTAGGCTTATAATATGCTTCTGTCTATACCTTAGAGGAAACAGGCGTGATTAATATGTTAATGAAAGCATATTAAAAAGACCTCGTGCTTTGTTCCAGCTTTAAAGATGGGAAGGCGTCGTATGGAACAGAAAATTCGACGAAGGGAAGACGGGTGATCTTCTGCGTTCACGGCAACCCCTCCACGGGCTGCTGTGCGGTTATAGAAACCAACCCCGGAGACGACGGCGAAAACCCCAACAGCACCATCACAGAAGTTCGAAGTAAGCTGTGGTTGTTGTAATTAATTGTGATTGTAAGACCTTGTGATTCTGAAAATCTGTGTTCAGATAATTTTAAATATTTTCATATTGTCTCAATTCATAATAGGAAATTCAATAATAATAATATCACATATCTCCGCCTATCCGCACTGGGTCCACATGACCCAATATTTTCTCACCCTGGTCCGTAAAAGGAGAACCGTGCTCAGTAGTGGGAAGATAAAGATAGAAGGCTGGGACGATGATGCTAATAATAAGATATAGTCTTTCCGGCCTATAATAGTGCCACCCTCTCTCATCTCACGGGGTGTCATAAGACTCGACGAAGAGAAATCCTACCGGAAGATGGCCAGCAGCGTCATTCTGTGTACTGGCTTGAACTGCGATCACCAACCCGCCTGCCCAGCATGGTGATTATGGGTAAAAACCCCCAATGGAATGTTCAGCAGTGGACTCTCTAAGGCTGTTATATCTTCTTTGGTGCAATTGCGGTTTCCTGTTTCTGTTATTTCCTTGTTACTCCTTGAATAAGAGTTTTCTTATCACCTTAAATGACATCCAAATATTTTTAGCATCTTATACGATACATTTTATTAACTACAAAATTGCAAGCCTATCACATTACTCAATAGTTACATCTGTAAAGTTTCAGCATTAATAAAATAATCGTGTTCTAATATCCTTATTATTATAGACACTAGTTCAAGTGTCTCAATAATACTTAACTTAATTTTTAGTTTCCAACCATTAGCAGCCCTGTCACATTGTTTGAAGGTCTCATCAACCTTCGGTACTGAATTAATCATGTACATAGTTTCTTTAACATATATTTCCTTAGCGTTTGTATCTAACTCAATTGTCATTTTACCATCGTTTATTCTGTCCATGTCTTAGTTATTGGCAATAGGTTCTAGTTACATAAGTGTAATGACATAAAGGATATAAGGATCATCTGACTAGAAGTTAACATCATTTGAAGCAAGAAAATTTTCATTTTAATCAAGGTATTGGTCTTGGTAAAAATAAATATTGCTAAAAAATCGGTTGTCACATCATTTGTACAAAATTTATGAATGAGGTCTTTTCTTTGGTTATTCACGCTAGGAAGAAACGTATACAACTACAAATTTACATGTATTTTACACAGTGGAATGAATCAATCTTGTGAATCGAAAAGGCAGAAGTTTAGCCTGAGCTGATTCCAACATGAATCTCGTAAAGATTTAAATTTTCGCTATTATGACATATAGAGATAGATAGATATTACTGGGTGTATAGGGCTCCTACCAAGATCTGAGGAGCCCAAGCCAACCTCATATGCACTGCACCACGTGACGATCAACTGACGAGGCTCTTGTGAACATTATAAGTTCCCGGTAAACGGAAATAGGCTCGCCACCTATTACGTGGGGCCAACAATGTAATTGGCGAAATTTGGGCGTATAATATGCCTCTGCCTTTGGGGAATAAGGCATGATTGTATGTAAGTGTGTAGATATTACTGAAGAGGTGAAATCAAGAAAATCATATTATCACTGTCATTATTGGAACATCAGAACAAATTTCAAATTAAACGTAAAAAAACGCATGACTTATCAAATAAACTTTTTATCTGATGATGTATTTATCACATGAATTAATTTAATAACACATGAAATCTTATGTGATTTTTACATTAAAATATGTCTTGAATGTAGGATTTTGCTAATTTCACACCGCTGTGAACATATTAATCAATTGTTTATTGTAAACTCTTGCAGAAACCACAACGGCACAGTAGTGAACTATCACAAAACAATGCCTCTGTGATAATAACATGGACATTTGACACGCCAATTATAAACAGATTCGTTCCATAACTCAATGCTAAGAACGACGCGTAGATTTTCCAAACGATATCCGTGGAAAATTATAAATCAACTGATACTTAAGTTTGTTTGTTTGATATTTGTATGAGGCAATTTGAATTTTTAGAGTTCAATTTATATTATTTATTGTATGCCACATCACATGTTCTCACATGAGATAATTCTTGCAGACGTTTAATACTTTTTTGGCAGTTTATTTTTATCTCAGCTTTGTTCACACATTGTATGAAATGTGTGAAACGTAACGTACAAAACACACATTTAGTTGATGGATTTGGGTTGTGCAATTTTCAAGAATTTGTGATAATTGTTCATAATCTTCTTCTTTCTTTTAAATAATGGCTTCGTGCGTCTAGCACATTTAGCCAGTGTCAAGTAAGTGATATATTAATAATATATAAATTATAGTAAATGAGAATGAGTAGTGATAAAGATGATAAATGTAAATGAGATACCCTCCCCTAAGCCCCTTGAGTCCTCAGTAAAGATGTGGGACTATACTGAGATCTCACATGGACTCCTTGAGAGAAAATATGAAAAGTGATGTTGCACTGTTTTGTTTGATTTACCAACACTCATGTATGTTCACAAACACTTAACGGTTAATAATCCACCGTTATTACACATTAATGTTAGAAATATCACAAATTTTAGAAAATAAAACAAAACTGCATATATGGCGCTTCACTTTCCCGGCAAGAAGTCCTTGTTCATAATCACTTTCACTCTTCTGTTGACGAGATCCAAATTAAAGCGTTCAGAAATCACTCCAGCATATTACAACTCATCTCTAAGTAAAACATTGAATTATAAGATTACTATTTGATGCTAATTGTGCAATATCCCTACCACACCACTTCTAAACTTTAAGCACCCAGTTTGAGGCTCTCGGTACATTTTCCTTAATCATGTTGATTTACGCCTCATAGATTCTGAACAGAAATTGGATGATCTAGCGGAACCGAATGATATGTTTTTGTCTTATGGAGACAAACTAGTTGGGCAATTATAAAAAACGATTGCTACGCTCCGAGGAGGCCTTCGCGATGCAATGGGCGTGTCTTCCTTAGTAACACGTATAAAAACTACAAATCATGCTAATCGTCCAAGGTCATGCTAGTTTGGTAGTTGTCGCCGTTTTTTCAAATCTTTTGTTTGGAGGAGTAATTGATTGATTAATTAATATGTTTTAAGTATCAGCTTTTCTCTTAGACTTAATATTTAAAGGCTTTAGACTCAGTTTTAGAAAATACTACCGATCTTCAAATTATTATTATAAGATATCACTGAAAATTTTATTTGACATTTCCTGGTAGTTGTTCAGCACCTTTTTGTGGTATTCATTCATACATTCTCGTCTGTTTCCCCCAAGGGGTAGGCAGAGGCATATTATACGCCCACACTTCGCCAATCATATTGTTGGTCCCACGTAATATATAGGTGGCGAGCCTATTGCCGCTTACGTGGCACTGATATGTTTGCCAGAGCCTCGTCCGTTGATCGGCAGGTGCACCACTTGCAGGTGATGTTTGCTTGGGCTCCTTAAGTCTTGGTAGGATCCCTATTATATTCCATTAATTCATTTTTGTGTTAACGTTATATTATGATGCATTGTATAGCGTCACAGACAAATGAAGATTGTAATTTAAGTACCTTACCAATTTATAATTTAAAAGAGCATAACCTGTGAGTTTGTTGCCTGTTCTTCTTACAGAGCGGTGGCTTGGAGCTGGCACTATATTCAATTACACTTTTTTTTTGTTTTGTTGCATTTAATTAAATCTAAGCTTCGTGATTTCAGTGTATATTTCTATTGATTTTTATACAAAATTTTGAGGTTTCCAAGTACTATGTTTAAAGTAGACGTTTTTGAGTTAGAGTTCATGTAAACATAAAAGTAGGACATCATAAAACTGCATTTGGAAAATTTGCATTGTGTTCGCGTGTTGGATTAAGGCCCAAATCTCTTTACTAAAGTAACGATGAGGATATCAGATAGATTTGACCCAACCGTGTGACGTTAATGGCCTAATGACACGATAAATATAAATATACCTACACGTTTAATATGTCATTCCTCTGTAGGACCATTTGTCGGCGCATCAGTTTCCCAGCCCTTATATTGCAGCTGCGGGACTGTTGACAGTTCGAAAGGGTTACCGCGGCCTTGGGACTTAAGAAGGAAAATGGATGGTTTTTAGTCAGTAAAAGTCTGACACACCCTTCCGCTCCACCTACAGTAGGAGAAGGTCATTAGATGATTTTCCATCCAAAAAAAAACCCCCTTATATTGCATCTTCATACTATTGGGGCATAATTCGAAAAACATAATTGTTGGATGAACACAATTTAGCCCATTATATTCACAAAATCGATCATAAAAAATTAACCTATATAGGAATAGCAATATCATAAAACATCATAAGTAATCACCATGTAAATGTTGAGGCTATCCAGCTACTCGACAACACAGACCTAGTGAGAAGACTGAGAAGGACAAAACCTTTTGAGTTAGTTTAGTGTAGTGTCAGTGAAGTGTAATACTGTGACTAAGAACACATTACTAAAGTGTATTCGCCCTAATAGAAACAATAAGAATAGTGTTATTGGACAAATTCTTACTTTTGAAATACTTAGTAGTTTATGATAAAAGAAAGTTACTAATTAGTCTTTACATAGGCTAGATTGTAGTGTATATAAGATACCTCCTTTCAAAAAGGAAAGTATTTTGTATAGGTAAAAAAAAAAAAAAGTAATGTACCTTAAGCGTCAAATATTTATCGCATATTCAATTTATCCTAGCACTGTTATATATGATTACCCAAAACTTATTTAAAACTTATTTAAAACCTGTTTTATTTTCTCTTCCAGGGCATTGTCACAGAACGCGAAATGAAGAAATCGACAAGCGTGCCAGAAGAAAACTCATCATAGCTAGTGTACTATGTGTTGTGTTCATGATTGGTGAAATCGTAGGTGGGTATCCGTTTTATTTTATTTTATAGCCCATTGGCGAGACCCCTTGCCTTGAAATTCAGAGGGTCTCGGGTTCAAACCCTGGTGTCGCACCTATGACTTTTCGAAGTAATGTGCGTAATTATCGCTTGCTCCGTGCCTCGGAAAGCACGTTAAGCCGGTGGGTAGTCCCGGCTTGAACATCTATGGCAGTCGTTATTAGGAAGTCAGTGCCTTCTAACATCCTGACAGCTGGTTTAACTATAGAATGGTGTTTTTTTACCTTGGGTTGAGGAGGTCACATGACAGTCGCTCCGTGTAATGGTTAAATTCAGCTAATGTTGTGACTGAGTCCTTAGCGTAAGTCTCAGGCACAAACGGGATAAATGCTAGTATAATGATGCTATTGTAATATGATTAGGAGCTTTACATGCGATACTGAATTAAACAAGAGAGTCATAGTTAAATTATTGAACAAATTAAACATAATAGCTAAACGCAAGCAAAGATTTAGTTAAAACATCCAAGTAATGATTATTATTATTATTGACAAAACTGATTTGTGAAGACTGAGTATGAAGTTATTACCATTTAACTTGAGTTACGTAGTGTATAGGGATAGCCCAAGCCAACCTCACCTGCAAGTGGTGCACCTGCCGTTCAACGGACGAGGCTCTGGTGAACATAGCAGTGCCCGGTAAGCGACAATAGTGTCGTCACCTATTATGTGGGACCAACTATATAATTGGCGAAGTGTGGGCGAATAATATGCCTCTGCCTACCCCCTCGCGGAAACAGGCGTGAATGTATGTATGTATGTTAACTTGACTTAACGCAACTTCGAACCCAAGAGAGTCCGCTATCTTGAAGATACCTCTCGCCAGAAAGTAAGTTAGGTGATGTCTGGTTGACCCGCAATAGAAATAATTACTACGTAGAGGTGATACACCTGATTCCTTATGATATCTGATAGAAAAGGTTAAAAAGTTCAAACTCGTCTCACGTATTATCATATTCCGATTTGAATTGATGGTATAGGGCAATTAGGGTACCCTAACAACAAAGGTACTCCTTTTATAACAGCAATGGTGATAGGATAAGGAATGAAGTGATAAGGGTCGAAGCTGGTGTAAAAGAAGATATAGTGACAGGAATTGAGAAAGGTATGCTTAGATGGTTTGGTCATGTTGAGAGGATGAATGAAAGTAGACTAACGAAATTGATTTATGATGGACAAGTGATTGGAAGTGTTGGGAGCGGAAGACCACGTAAGACCTTCCATGACCAAATTCAATAACATTTTGAGAAAGGTAAACCGACGGGCGTGTATGAGGAGGTTGATGAGTATGATGAAGCTAAAAGTGTGTGCCAAGATCGTAGCAAGTGGAAGGATTTGATCTCTATCTCTGTCTACCCCTACAGAAAGAGTCGTGACATTGTGTATATAAATATGTGGTTTGTAAATTTTTTAGTTTTATAATAATGATTTATGACAACACGAATAAGGATGATTGAACTAATTAGAATGTTGAGCAACTGAAAATATGCAAAGGAAAATGTAAACATCAAATATTATTCTAGTAATAATAACAACTCACAAACAATACAACTATTGTTTACAGTAACTATATTGTTTTTATAAACACCATGGAGAGCTGAGGACTGCTACCTCATTGACGCAAATATCTTATTTTTGTCGTCACACTCTAAAATGTTAACGGTCTGCTTCACAATGTAAGTTCCCACTTGCGTTAAGCGATTGTTCTACAAAATTATTAGTCTTTTTAACTACCGAGTATCTCCTAATCTTGAAACATTAACGACGAGACCCCAGTAGCGAGACCCATAGCCTTCTTGACTTTTTAAAGTAATGTTTAGTTTGATGACCGATATGGCGTGGAGGTCAGTATACCTGCACTTCACTCCAGAGGTCGTGGGTTCGATTCCTACACAGGACAAATTTTTGTGTGCATGAATATGAATATTTGTTCTGGTGTGGGTGTTTCCTATGTACCTATATTAAGTATATATTTACAAAAAAAAGTATTTAAGTATGTTAATCCGTTCTTTAGTATCCATAACACAAGTTCTTCATGATACTTATCTTGGAACTAAATATTGGTGTGATTGTAAAAAAAAAAAGTGCGTAATGGTCGTTTGTGCCGTGCCTCGAAAAGCACGTTACGACGTTGGTCCCGGCTGTCATGTACACCTATGGCATTCGTTATTAGATAGTCAGTGCCTTCTAACATCCTGACAGCTGGTTTAACCACAGAATGATATTTCCCTCTGGGTTGCAGTCGCTTCATGTAATAACTGAAATTCAGCAATATCTGGTTAAACCAGTGAGCAGACCCTGGGCCCTATGCCCTTCAAGTCTAGGGCAACTGGGATAAATATCTCCTATGCAGACATTGTAGCACAGGCCCTAAATTACTTAACGACCACAATAATACTCACTAATACTAGTAATACTAATCGGAGAAATGGAAAGCCGTTGTATACCAAAAACGATACATGAATGAAGAAATATTTATGCAATAATACGTCAAACTATTTAGTGTGGGCATACTCGCGGATGCCGATTTAAATTCAGCGTGAGACCTGAGTAAACCATGTCACTGGGTTACACGTCACTGTTATGTGGTTCATTTGACGTGTTATGAGTGTTTATTGAGGTGTTATGAAATTTTTTTCATTTTTATTTGACTATTCAAAATAACATTACATTTTTTAAACTTATTCTATCGCCAAACTATATAATAGTTTAATGGCGAATATAACACCTTTTTAAAATTAACATATTATGTAACTAATAAGATCACAAGCATAATAATTAATCCTTCATAAGAGGTTAGGAACAGCCAGAATCAAAAACATCAATAAGGTATTTCTTTAACCTTTTTCCTGTTTATTGATGGTTATGGAAATAGATGTTGAAAGGCGTAGGTTTAGAGTTTACTAAGAACTACTTGGAATCTCGTCAGTCCCACTGAGTCTGTATGACAATAATCCTACTAATTTTATAAACGTGAAAGTTTGTATGTGTAGATGGATGTTTGTTACTCTTTCACGCAAAAACTACTGGAGCGATTGTGATGAAACTTTGTAAGTGTATAGCTGCAGTCCTGGACTAACATATAGGACACTCTTTATTCCGATATTTCCACGGGAACGGGGACCACGCGGGTAAAACCGCAGGGCGCTGCTAGTATTTATATACTTTGTTTGTGAGACAAGGCCCGTGCTCATTATTGGGACAGGGCACAGCTAAATTTAGTAAGGTTTTTTTTAACAGTAAATGTAATAAAACATTAGTTTAGTTGAGCGTTAGGCGCGTTAGTTTATAAGTATGACATTGATAAGAGCTCTATTGAGCCAAACTGGAATAGATGAATTTTGATTTGATTTGATTTGAATACCTTCTTTAATTTAACTGTGCTATTGTTACAGTCATTAACAGGGTCCGCATTGTTACAGTCATTATTTATAAAAAATTTATATGACATAACGAAAAAAAATATATAAATAAATAACGATATTTTAAACCTACTTACCATAGTGTTATCGTTGTTATGTACATAATGTAGGTAAATATATAAACAGGTGTTACTTACATCTTTATGTGGCACAAGACGACTATTTAGGTCAATATATTGCTACTAAATATAGCGCTTAATTTCATAATTTGCCTATACGTGGAAACTTGTAACTGGCTGTCACATGATTAGTATGTAATTTACCATGTAAAGTTAGCTGTAAGTTACTATATGTAACATTTATTACGAGTATTTAACGCAAGGCTAAATTGGCAAGGGCAGTAGCAGTCGCAAGGGGGTCTTTCCTCAAATTGTACTGTAATTATTACGGATAATTATTATTATAAATAATTTATTGATTTTGGCGTAACTTTGCGGAAATCCCTTGTAAGCAAGTGATGGATTAAAAATATCTTTGTAACAATTCCTATAACTCTCGTTTCAGCGTTGGTCGTGAAGACATCGTTGTTCTGAGCCTCCTATCTTACCTGAAGATGCCCTGTGTAAGGGCGAAACACGAGTCGTGTTGAATTGTTTCTCGATTTATCGGGAAATTATAGTTGCGCGGGAATTGTTACAGATATATTTTTAATCCATCACTTGCTTAAGGATATTTATGTCGAAAACAGTTCCATAGTTGGATTGTGCTTCACGCGTGTGCCTGACAGCTTTTAAGCAAAAATGCACTGGAGTGTGTTCTGAAGGGAAGTTTGAGATAATATGCCAACGACCCCATTTTATTTTAAGTATTTATATATGTTCACCCTTTGACCCACAGTACACATTGCCAAACCAAGTACCTAGTTTGGGGATAGAAGCGCCGGCGTTTTAGATATGCAACAAAATCCTACTAATATTATAAATGCGATAGTAACTCTGTCTGTCTTTCTGTCTGTCTGTCTTTTCTTCACGCCTAAACTACTGAACCGATTTGTGTGGAATTTGGTACAGACATAGTTGGGAACTCAAGTTTTGAACAAGCTGGAACCATGTGGGTAAAACCAAAAATTTACCGGAAGTCACTATTCCACGCGAACGAAGGCGCGGGCAAAAGCTTGTTTAGTTATATTTGTTACTTTTAATACATGTACACATATCTATCTAATTTAATTATGAGCAACGTTGTCCTCAGGTGGTTACTTGTCCAACAGCCTGGCGATAGCGACTGATGCTGCCCATCTCCTCACAGACTTCGCCAGCTTCATGATATCGCTGTTTTCACTATGGGTGGCCAGCCGGCCGGCTACGAGGCGGTAGGTTATAATGTTTGAATAGCTTTAAACGTTATGATATTATGCTTATGCATGCACCAGGGAAACTAAAAAGTTGTGATTGCCAGCGTTGAACCTACTTTACTAAATAAAATAGTGTTAAACACCCGAAATACAGGAAAATAATAATAGCACCGAAACTTAAACACTCAAAAGAGCATCTAGGTCTTAAAATTCAGATCAATGTGACCACTTTTCTTACAATTTATTACTACATTCTGTTGATTTTAGGGTTGTAACGGAGGCCTCCTTAGCGGAGGCGATTAGTTTTGCTTCCGCGGATGCGGAGGTTAACGGAGGCGGAGGCGGAGGTGAAAGTGGATATAGAAAAATATTCACTTATAGTATAATAAAATAAAGTCTGTATTTCAATGAAATAGTACATACATTGATAGTACGCTTTAATTACTTATTTAATCAACTAGTGTTCAAAATTAAGAAGAGGCAAATAATATTTGACAAACAAGAGTTTGGCGGCGGACGGTTGGGTCGTCGTCGAGCGTCGCTGCTTGCGCGTTTTTGTACCGATTAACGTAAATACACCTCCGTTATAACTCCGCATATATTTTACGGAGGCGGAGGCGGATGCGGAGGTACGATTTCTTGCGGAGCTTCCGCAGTACCGGAGGTGGAGGCGAAGTTCCGTTACAACCCTAGTTGATTTAGATGGCATAATTACTTAATTTTTTTTTTTTGTATGTATAGTAAAATAATTTGTAGGTACTCTAACAAAAAACCGTTTTGGTTTTATTTTCTAATAAATGCTCTTTTGTTTTGTATCCCGACAACTATAATATTTCCAAAGCTTCGTGAATAAAATAATGTCATGATTATATTTTAATGGAATATAATAAACTAAACCTCTAAAATAAGCTTTTTTGATCATCAAAAATACTGAGTGAGCATCTAATGAGGTGATTAGGTGCTCAATCAGTATTTTTGATGCACAAAAAGGTTAGGTTAGGTTGGCAATTTATTAATTTTGAAGACACGTTAAATATGATCCTATTTTAATTAAGTAGGTACCTACATGTTTCAATAGTACAGATTTAATTAGAGTTTAATGTTTTTGTAGCCAAAAGTTTACATCAAATTGTGTTCTCTTATCCAGAATGCCGTTCGGTTGGTACCGAGCTGAAGTTATAGGAGCTTTGACGTCGGTGCTCCTCATCTGGGTGGTGACCGGCATCCTGGTATACTTGGCTGTTCAGAGGGTCATCTACAAGACCTTTGAAATTGATGCCACTGTGATGCTTATCACCTCTGCTGTCGGTGTGCTGGTCAACTTAATGTAAGTTATTTTATTTTCTATGGTTCTTGCTATGAGAGAAAACATTAACTATGTACTATAATCGCTATCATTATGGTTCCACTACAAAGCAGGAATCAAGTCATCTCAAGTCAACCCAGTACGAATGGGCAGAGCCAGGTGTGTGGCGTTCTGCTAATTATTTTATATAAGTATATATGTTCTTATGTAGGCCTCTGATTTGACTTATAATCAATATAATTTTTTTTAATGTAACGCGTCATAATTACTTCATCCTGCTTGATAGTAAGCAGCCGATGCATACCAAAATAATATGTGTATGTAGTACAAGACCAACGACTTAACGTGGCTTTCGATGCACTCGATATCAAATGCCACACTAACGGTAAACCATCCAAGCACTAGCCTTCTTTTTTAATTTACTTCGGTAACAAAGTGCTTTTACGCACTGCCTTCCGGCCAAAGGGGGACCGAAAGGGGGTGTGGGTCTCACCACCGGCAGACGCGACTGTCAGCAGTAATACCCACTAAAAATCTTCCGACGACGCCCGCCGCTTGTTGAGAAAGGGGCGGGGGCCAGTACCTGGGTTGCAGCGGCTGACACCCCGCCTGCGGCCAACGTCCCCCGGACCAAAACCGGAAGGACCTCCTCAGAGAGACGCAAGGGGCGCGCCCCTCCTACCTTGTGCGACCATAGCGTGTGTGGCTGACTTCTCGAGGGTCTATCGTTAGACAGTAGGGGCCCTCTGCCCCCGCTGCCTAAGACCCTCCTGGCCTGCCCGCCGCGCCCTCCACAGGTCCCTCTTAGTTTCCCCCCCGGTAGACAGTACTAAGGGCACCGAGAGTCGCCAATATTTGGGTGTTACCTTTTCCCTGGCGCCTCCTGCGCCCTACCGGGAGGTACTCAGCGCCTCCACCACGACAAGGTGGAGACCAGTGGGGGGGGGGGGTACAAGCACTAGCTGAGCGCTCAGCGCCTGTTTCCCCGAAGTGGTAGGCAGAGGTCTATTTTACGCCCACATTTTGCCAGTTATATTGTTGGTCCTACGTAATAGGCTGCCGCTTACCGGAAACTTTTATGTTCGCCAGAGCCTCGTCTGTTGATCGGCAGGTGCACCACTTGCAGATGAGGTTGGCTTGGGCTCCTTAGATCTGAACCCTTTACACCCCAACAACACTTATGCTAATGAACAGTAAAATAAATCGGTATTGCACTTCGAATTTCCATGTTTTACTAATAATACTTTATTTTCAGTATGGGGCTGACTCTTCATCAACACGGACACAGCCATGGCGGCGGCGGTGGTCACGGACACTCGCATGGCGGCAACAACCCCGTACTCAACAATAAGGTATCACTATCATAAATATCCCAGCCATTAGAAGTACACTGCTAAACACATCACGAACCTAGGCGAGAAATTTTCAAACACCTTGTATGCAGTTGCAATGCAATGCAAAATAAAGGAATGTTTTCTTTGAGTAAAATGTTCTGTCTACAGTATTAAGAGTGCTTCCCCTTTAGGTGGCATTACAAAATTCCACCCTGTATACATATTATGAGATAGAATAGATTTCTGATTTGTTTATTAATTTCGCAGAAAGAGGGCGGCGACTCTGACGTGGAAAGTTCAGAATCCCACCAGCACGAACACGGGGAGAACATCAACGTGCGTGCCGCTTTCATCCACGTGCTGGGCGACTTCCTTCAGAGCTTCGGCGTCTTCGTAGCGGCGATAGTAATATACTTTAAGGTATGCTCAAATTATATTTTTAACTAGCAGCGCCCTGCGGTTTTACCTGCGTGGTCCCCGTTCCCGTGGAAATATCGGGATAAGGAGTGTCCTATATGTTAGTCCAGGACTGCAGCTATACACGTACAAAGTTTCATCACAATCGCTCCAGTAGTTTTTGCGTGAAAGAGTAACAAACATCCATCCACACATACAAACTTTCACGTTTTATAAGTAGGATATTCTAACAATATACTTTATTTTCGTTTCTTGTTATAAATATGTTAAATTATGAGTTCTATATGTTTTTGAATTCAAATTATTCATATGCGTTTCTTGTTGTAAATCAAGCGTACTTTCTTAATGTACATATTGTAACAATATACTTTATATACCCGCCTAAATTGTATTTACACTTATTACAAAAACTAAGAAATTATGTCAACGAAATTAAAAGTTTTATAGTTTTTAATAAGTCTGTTCAATAGTATGCGACATCAACTCAACTTAAAATGTTGTAAATTTAGCTGTTGTTGATGATTATTCATTTAGTTATTAGAAACAATGTAACCGTTACTGGTTATCCGTGATAAATAAATAAATGTTTGAACACTTAATTCAAAAAGAGAAGTTCTTCCCTCCTTCTCATAGTCAGCGTTCCACACAAAAAGGAGAGTGTCATTCCAGCCAGCTCATTTCCTTTTCAAAGTGTAATTTTTACCCCCGCGGAGATCTAAGGGGGGTACTTAGAAACCCAGGCCCTAAACGAATGGACTGATTATAATGAGGTCTACACAAAATGTAGTATGACAGCTCGCAGGTTTGTAAACGTTTGCTTAGCTTAGTAGCTCAGTTAATTTATGTAAAGTTTGTCTACATCTAGTAGTTTTAGTTTAATTCAGTTATTTGGTAACCGTGTAGCTGAAAATCAACGTTTTGCTCGCTGAGCAATACTACGTTAAGCTATGACCTTTTCGCATGAATACAGCAGACGTACAAATAATTAATTACTTTATATAAGTTAGATATATTTTTGTCTTATATTGTTTCATGTTAATATTTTGTATGTGTGTTTATTTAGTGCAATAAACGTTTTATCTATCTATCTCTTTCTCTCCACAGCCCGAGTGGAATTTGGTAGACCCAATCTGCACGTTCCTGTTCTCTATACTGGTGCTGATCACCACCTTCAACATCATCAAGGATGCGCTGCTCGTGCTGATGGAGGGCTCGCCTAGAGGCATCGACTTCCAGGTGAGATAGCGGTCACCCATCCGAACACTAGCAATGTCTTCTAACGCTAAACTTTTGTTATCGTTACAAAAGAATCAAGTAATTTGTCAGCTAATCACTTGATTACTTGATATACTGCCACGCACAAAACACAACGCACACACACAAACACACACACATACATACACACACAACACACAATTAATACGTAATGTACGTAATAACACACATAATTCCAGTATATAGTTCGCAATATTATTACACTGAAATCATGAAGCTTAAATTCACTTTAATGCAACAAAACAATTGAAAAATAAAATATATTTAAGTGTTAGTGAATCTAAGTGCCAGTTCCGAGCAACCGCTCTATAAGAAGAACTGGCAAGAAACTCACGGGCTATGTATGCTCTTTTAAATTTATCCATTGGTTTCGTAGTTGAATTACCTTATAAAATAATATGATCTTAATATATATAACGATCTGTAATATCTGGTTCTTCAATGGCCACGAATTGGCATACGTAGTAGAGGGCGGCCTTCTACCCGATGGAGCGATGATTTGCTCAAGGCGGCGGGTAGCCGATGGATTCAGGTGGCTAAGGATCGATCAACGTGGAAGGCAATTAAAGAGACTTATATTCAGCAGTAGACTTTAAATGGCTGCAATAATTAATATATATAAACATCATTATGTTAATTGTAGGGAGCGGATGACGTGCTCCCGACTAAAGGGAAGATCTTCCACCGGGCGGATGGATGTGCCCGGGGGCCGCGGCCCAACCGATGATGGTTGGGTGCTGCATATATAGTTACGAGCTTGAGGAATTTCGTTTGCGCGATTCAGTATTTTCATTCATCTTTTACGTTCCGTTCATCGCTTGTACGGTGTCGCTACATCAATAATAATAATAATCCTTTATTGCACAAAAATAATTTTAAATATTACATGAGGTATATAAAATAACATGTACAAAGGTGGACTTATCTCTAGAAGAGATCTCTACCAGCCAACCCTACTACTACTGTTACTGTTTGTGTTGATTGATTGATTGATATTGAGTACCTAAACTGTATAAAGAAGAATTTTAGGAGGCATGCATTACAATTAGAAATATAAAATGAAACATATATTATACAAAAATAAAATATTTATAATGGTTTTTTCTTGTTTTTAGTATTGCGAATTAACGTTACTAACATTAATATAGGCTGTACCTGAAATAAAGATTTTTCAGGTACAGCCTATATTAAGTAATATTAATAAATTCAAATTATTTATTTGCGTTTCTTGTTGTAAATCAAGCGTACTTTCTTAACTCTTTACCAGGCTCTGGTCCATATATTGCCACCATAAACTGAACCTTATGGGGTAAAGTTAAGGTAGAAAACCCTTAAAAAAATCAACATATTCTGCCCGTTAAAGGGTTAATGTACATTTTTTAAAGTTTGTTGTTTTTTGCAGGATGTAGCAAACACATTTTTGTCGCTGCCGGGAGTATTAAGGGTTCACAACTTGCGAATGTGGGCGCTATCACTCGACAAAACTGCCTTGGCGGCACACTTGGCGATTCGTGAGTATTTTATTTTATGCTACTTTTAATGTTTGGATAATCGCATATTCTTGATTAACAATTGTTTAAAGGCTGCATAACATCACATAAGTTGGTCGGCTTACCATGTCTTACTGTTATGGTCGTTGGTGATATACACACCATAGATATAATATACTCCCACCATACATATAGAACCCGGGTCTTTTAAGCGGGGCGTGAAACGGCATTTTAGCTGGCCGTCATGAGTGGTTGCTCTTTGTACCGTGCTTATAATAATCCTTTATTGCACAAAAATAATTTAAAGTTTTACATGAGGTATATAAAATAACATGTACAAAGGTGGACTTATCTAATAGATATAGAAGAGATCTCTACCAGCCAACCCTAGCAGTTGTAAACTAAATAGTTGTACGGGATAAATGTTGTCAAAGAAAAGTGTTACTAATAAAAATAACATATAAAAATAAGAATAAAATATAAAGCAAATCTCTTACATTCTAATTTCACAGTATAAAGCGCTTTCATTTTTTTTTGACTGACTGACTTTCAGCCAGGATGTAGTCATTATGACGTGTCACATTTAAAACAAAATTTAAAAAAAAACAAGCACTGCATGCCCTTAGCCAAGCAGAATTAAATTCCGATGCCCACTTTCAGCTCGACCTCTTGTTATTGTATTGTACGATTCTCACTTGCGGGGCCACAATGGATAACGCAAGTATCATGATTTGTATTGAAATCGAGCGTGCCGACTTTTTAATACCTACTGTGACGTCACTGCTGATATTTAATGGCGGGAAATCCAGAGTGATTCATCGACACTGATGCTGCTGATGATAAATGTTTAATACATTTTTTTTAAATAATGGCTTCGTGCGGTTTGCACATTCAGCCAGTGTCAAGTAAGAGATATACTAATAACATATAAATTATAGTTAATGAGAATGAGTGGTGATAAAGATGATAAATGAGATACCCTCCCCTAAGCCCATTGAGTCCTCAGTAAATATGTGGGACTAGGGCTTTCAATACCGATATTACGGGATCCCGTAATACCGTGATCACGGATTTATTTTGGTATTTTTCAACACCGGTATTGTGACCAGCCAATACCGCGATTACGGTATTATAAAAAAAATATTTAATATCGCGATCTGGAATACTTTTAGTAGTAGTAATAGTAATGTAATTATGACATTAAATGTGATGTTCGTAATAGATGCTTGTTGCAAGCGCGGGCAGTCGGGCACGCTGTCTCTCTCACTCGCCCCCGCCCCCGAACCTTTACTAACAATGTAACAATCAATAAAAGTTGATTTGAACATAAAAACACGTATTTTATCTACTTTATTTAATTTCTAATTAATTTTTGTATGCAATACCGTGATCACGGGATCACGGTATTGATGAGGCCAATACCGGTATTAATACCGTTGTTGACAATTTCCGGTATTTGAAAGCCCTATGTGGGACTATACTGAGATCTCACATGGACTTCTTGAGAGAATTTAAAAAGTGATGTTGCACAGTTTTGTTTCATTAATCAACACTCATGTTCATTCACAAACACTTAACACGATAAATAAGTCCATGAAATTGTAAATGTTCTTTGAGTGAATTCAAATTAGTGACACTAAAATTTCTGTGTAATTTTTAATTTTAGATATAGTATCGCATTGGGAATTTACCTGTAATAATAGTTGTACAAATCTATATAATAAATAAATAATAAAATAATTTTCTTGTAGATCTTGGTCTCATAGATCTTGGTAGGAGCCTTATACACCCCCATACATACTTATAAAAATTCAACGAGGATATTGCAAAATGTATCAATTAAACCATTTATATCTTCAGGGAGCGGCATAAGCCCCCAAAAAGTCCTGGAGCAAGCTACAAGACTGGTCCACGAGAAGTACAACTTCTTCGAGATGACCCTTCAGATCGAGGAGTTCAGCGATGGTATGGAAGACTGCAGCCAGTGCAAGATGCCTCAGACGTAACCGGGTTCAAACTCCTGGCCAGCAACAGTAATATAATAAGAGAAATACTTAACTGCACACCTAAAACAGTATCATAAAAGACCAAAATATTTTTTTAAAAAAAGATTTTTTGGTTTTTTTTTTGTGTTAGCTAAAGCTATATACTATGAATACCCACAATAGACGTTTGATTTACGCTCATATATCCTATCCGGGGTGACAGAACTGTCTGACTGTATAGTTGTAGCCAAATTAACTTTCAGCACAGATCTCGAGATAAAATGGTGTTAAATGGAAAAAGGTCTATATTGGCACTAGATCCAGACAAACAATGCTTAACCCTTAATCAGATACTGGAAAATTAAAAAACATAATTGAAAAATTTTAACTTTTTTTTCCGATATAGGGTTAATAATGTCTGTCTAATAACTGAGATTCGAGGAGGACTAAACATACTTTTACTATCGTCATCTCAGCCACTGCCAGTCTTCTGCCAAACATAGTCTTCCTAAATTGTTTTCCACTTCGATCCGGCTTCCCGCCGCTTTCCGTCAATGATATGTAGTAATAGACGTTTGCTGGTCGCGATCGCCATTGAAGAACCTTAACGGGAATCAGTGGTCGGTTCTTCGAGCTATGTGGTCCACCCATTGCCATTTCAGTTTGCAATATTAAATGTACTTACATACCTGAAGTCGGTTTTTGTTCGCAACAGACTTATGACATCCCTTTCTTTCAAGTATTTTATTGATGGAGGTGAGGTGATTGATTCGAAAACTAATGTTTAAATCGCTGGCTTAATAGAACACCCATTAGTAGACAGGTCAGATATAAGTTATGTACAGACAGTTAATCAAACGTTCAAAAGACAAGAAGCATGATTAAAGATTATATCGCTTTTGCATGTAATGCGTCAACAAATATGATAAGTCATAACAGAATCTTTTTGTTTGATAGTCCAAAAATCAACTCTTGGAGTTAAGTCAGTATTTCATTAAGCCAGCGAAATTTCGTATTAGGAATACATCGAAAATAAAATTTCTGTTAAAAATATACGGTTTTGCTACAGAGTGTTTCGGAGAGCGGCAAAATCTACTTTATGAAAAGCTCCATTTCGTCATAGCATAAGATATAATATTTTGTCTTATTACTGTTGAGAATAAATAGGATTCTCACATAAGTCTCCATAGCAATCTAGCTCAATAGACTATTGATGTGATTATTCCAATGTTAAATTATATCACATTGTGTAGTATTAGTCAGTATTCTGTATTTATTAAAGTAAATAAAAAAATGTTCCAAATATACATTTCGGTTTAAATTACTGAATGTAGTCGGTGCAACAGGAAACTTATTACAATTATACCCTGTAATTAGTTTTTATTTATTTTAAGATGTAATGAGTTATTTTATAGTTGAACTTTGAATTCAGTGTAACTATAACATGTTATTGATATTTCTTCGATATTTTATATTCCATGATTGTAAAAATATAATTTACTGAAATAAATGTATACCTATTAATGTGCCTTCATAAAATTATTAAATTTATTGCTTCTAATGAAATTAAATGTAAATAATTTTTTCACTTAATAATTTCAAAAGTATTTAATATCAGACTGATTACGTCATGGATATTATTAAGTGTAATTAAATAATAATTATTTCCCAAGTGTATACACTTTTTACATATTCAACTTTAATGTGTGTACCACATTTATTTTGGGATACTTTATAGACTAAGCTAAGTTACATATATAACCGAATTACTAAGTATAGTATATTATTATGTGATTATTAAGAAGGGTATATTTAAAAAAATATATTTAGTATTCATTACTTATACTCAGATATTTTGCTGTCATAATTATCAATATAAAATTATTTAATATTAATTCAAACAAATCCTACCGTAATACAATAAATACGATATTGTTAAGTTACTAATGTTTCATTATTATATAAATATATTATATATAAAATATAAGATGATATTTGCTCAGTTTTGTAACATATAAAAGTTGTCATAAAATATCATTATGAAAATTGAATGTACTTATATTATTATAGCAGACACAAAAGTGTCTTTATAGTTAATAGTCTTCCAAACACCGTAATATTAAGTGAAGTGTTCGCATGTGTATTTTAAATATGAAATATATTTTGAGAAAATTATGTTCTGCTGTATTTATTGACACTTTCATCCAGTGCCGTAACTAGGGCAGTGCCAGCAGTGCCCACGCGCAGGGCGCAGACCCTGGATAGGCGCAGAAATGAATGAATCTAATTTTATGTCATGCATGGTGGCTAGTAGGTTTATTTTGTTTTATTGCGAACATGGTGTAGACGCGCCCTACTGTACCTGGCCTGTATTTTCAGAGCCTGGTCACAGCATTTTTCAAGGGCGCAGTTTTGAAAGCTCGCACCGGGTGCATAAAAGATGTTTCCATCCCCCCGGTAGAAGATCATCGTTTTGGTAGGCTATTGGGAAACTTGAAAAAGTCCTAAAGGTCGACGCCATATGCTTGGCAATTTGCACTGGATCCGCCTGTTGGAGTAGACCTTAATCCCTCTCACCCTGTAGTTGGACGTTACCAGGCTGTGATGACGATGTATTTTTTTACTTACTATCCAGGCAAGAAGACAGGTATCGGCGTAGCTGGCTTGAGGCAGTAAACTTGACAGATAAGGAAATAATATTGAAGCTGCAGTTGTAAGTCTACTTAATTTCGCATATAACATACACTGAAGTTGAAGTAGGTATCTTAAGTCCCCCCCGGATAGATATCCACCATGGCGTGGTGGGGGGGCTGATCCCGGAGGGATGGCTGTTCAAGGGCTGGTCCCGGGAAACGGTAACGAAGGTTGGCGACTCTGGGTGCCATTAGTGACAACTGGGGGAAAACTAAGAGAGACCTGTGGGGGGCGCAGCGGGCGGGCAAGGAGGGCCCGTCAAGCAGCGCCAGGAGGGTCTTAGGCAGCGAGAGTAGGCAGGGTGTCAGACGCTGCAACTCAGGTACTGGCCCATGCATCTTTCTTAACAAGCGGCGGGGGTCGTCGATTTTTAGCGGGTATTACTGCTGGCAGTCGCGTCTGCCGGTGGTGAGTTCACACCCCCTTTCGTTCCCCCTTTGGCCGGAAGGCAGTGCGTAAATGCATTTTGTTACCGACGTAAAACAAAAAAAAACATGTAGCAATGAAATAATAATTCAATAACGTGTTACATTAAAGTTTTTAATATCAATTCTAACTTGGAATTAGTTTTTGAACATTAAAACTAATTCCAAAGCAGAATTTTTACATCTTAAACAGATTTTAGACTATACCAGCTTATTCTAATTTCTTATAGATTTAGAATATGTATCCAGGGTACTTGGTGGGCAAACATTTGGTTTTAGCGATCTTGGCGAAGTAGGCAGCTGACAGTCGAGGCGAACGTGTCCGAGATGGCGACGAATAATCAACTTCGTATAAACCGAACCGCTCCCTGGCGAGAAACAAGTAAATAAAGTTATAGGACATGATGAGATCCTACCATCGAAAACGCGGCGTCTCCTACGTCCTACGTCATATACAAAATCTTTTTTCAGGGCAAATCAAAAATATTATGACTTTATTTATTTACGTAACACGTCCGAAATTGGTTCACATCAATTTATAAGTGTACTAAATTTCATTTTAATCGTTCCAGTTGATTCGAATAAGTATTTCGTAATAGTGTCGCGCAGAATAGTGGATAGGATTCTCATCGGATTTATAATGAAAATAAAGATAGTATATACAGTGCCGTAACTAGGGCAGTGTCCAGGCACAGGGCGCAGACCCTAGATCATATAGCTAGTAGGTAGATTTTGTTTTATTGCGAACATGGTGTAGACGCGCCCTACTGTACCTGGCCTGTATTTTCAGAGCCTGGTCAGAGCATTTTTCAAGGGCCTGCGCCCTGCGCTCGCACCGGGTGCATAAAAGGCTCATTATGGCACTGAGTATATATAAAAAAAGATAGATATAGGTACTTACGAGAATCCTCTCATCCATTCGAAGTTGTCAATAAGACTCCAGTAAGTGTAGCCATACACTTGGCAACCATCTTGGGTGACCGCTGTGTGCAGTGCTCTCAGGTATCTGAAAAATGTTATTAACTTTTATTTTCTTCTTATTTCAAAAACGATTACATAGTACCTACTTGAATACGTCAAAAATAAATATAACATACAATCGAAAGATTATACTAAAGCTTAGATTCGCACAGCATGCAACAAAACAATACTAAAAAAAAAAAGTGTAAGTGGATCTAAATGCCACCCGTGCCACCTGTATAAAGAATTGGCAAGGTACTCACAGGACGGGCGTGTATGAAAAGATTAATTAGTGTAAATGAATTTAAGAGTGTGTGCCAAGATCGGGATCCCTTTCATTGGCATAATGTGTTTTGTCCTAAAATGGATTGGCATAATTTATTTAGCATAATATTAATTTGGCCGAGTTTGGTTTTAGCATAATATGTACTTTGGCATAATTATTATTTAGCATAATGCATTTATGCATAATTTTTTTTGGCACATTTTTTTTAGGCATAATGGAAAGTCGCATAACAGTATTTTATTATATAGCGTAAAAGTAGGTGCGGCGGGGGTGGCCCTTGGGCCACCCGTAAGCCGCTTTTTAATGACCTTACATGAATGCAATTATATTTTTATATTTATAATAATTAGGTATTTTCGTTATGGTAAAACTCCATTATGCCTTTTTAAATTTATGGTTACTTATTTTATGCTTAATCATGTTTATGCTTATTGCATTTATGCTAAAAACTGTTGTTCTTATTAGTATTATGCGAAATTATAATTAGTAGTAATTACATTATGCTAACTTATTTTATGCTTAAAATTAGTATGCTTCTTGACAGTGAACCGCCAAGATCGTAGCAAGTGAAAGTATGTGATCTCTGCCCTACGGGAAAGAGGCGTGACATTATGTATATATTAACAGATAGGTATCTCGGAACTTTGAAGAGACACTTACCCGTCGATATAGTTGACCCGCCGAGTGTCGTGGAGACCAGGCGTTAAGGAGATGCCGTTCTCAGTGATGAGCACGGGTGGGTTGTCGTATGACTGCTTAATCCAGTTCAGAGTCTTCCTCAAACCCCAAGGCACCACCTAAAGATGATGTAGATATACAAAGAGTCAACATGGTATGGCTCCCAAGGTTAGGTATTTTGTTTTGCCAATATAAACAACCATAACATGAAAGCAATTTATTGCAAGTAGGTAGGTACTTAAATAATATACTTGTGGCTTACTACGCTAGAGTGATAAAGTGAATACGTCTTATGCCGATTAAAGACTAATTGACTAAAGGGTAACACAACTCTTAACTCATAAATTACACTTAAACTAATTCTTTATGCAATAGCAATGCCCGCAGTTTAACCCGTTTAATGGAGACCATATTACGCAGGCCCAAAGAGATTTAATATAGTAATAAATGTCTTTGCGCAGGCCACACAATTGAGGACCTTTAATTATCGTTTTTAAAAATTGTTTACATTGTTGCTCTTTTTCGACCAATTGTAGTATGTTGTTCTTCTTCTTCTTTTAAATAATGGCTTCGTGCGGTTTGCACATCTTGCCATGCAAGATGATAAATGGTAAATGAGATGCCCTCCCCTAAACCCCCTGAGTCCCCAGCAAAGATGTGGGACTATACTGAGATCTCACATGGACTTCTTGAGAGAATTTGAAAAGTTATGTTGCACTGTTTTATTTCATTTACCAACACTCATGTACGTTCACAAACACTTAACGGTTAATAATCCACCGTTATTAAACATTAATGTTAGAAATATCACAAATTTTAGAAAATAAAACAAAACTGCAGACATGACGCTTCACTTTCCCGCCAAGAAGTCTTTTATGTTGTTAATAGCTTAAAACCTTTTTTTTTATTTACGTCGGTAACAAAAAGCATTCACGCACTGTCTCCCGGCCAAAGGGGGACCGAGACAGGTGTGTGGGACTCACCACCGGCAGACACGACCGCCAATAGTAATACCTACTAAAAATCTTTCGACGACGCCCGCCGCTTGTTAAGAAAGAGGCGGGGGCCAGTACCTGGGTTGCAGCTCTGACACCCCGCCCGCGGCCAACGTTCCCGGTCCAAAACCGGGAGGACCTCCTCGGAGAGACGCAGTGGACGCGCCCCTCCTACTTCCTTCTGCGACCATAGCGTGTGTGGCCTTCGACTTCGTCGAACCTTTAGTTTCTAAATTTTTCGCATTCTACCAAACTAACTCTTTGGTTTCATATACTATTAATTATGCAATATTTACCTTTAACCATGTAGAATTAGACTTCGGCCAATCAGACTTCTGTGACAAAACGACGCCCATATCGTCATCGAAGGACGGTATCACTTTAAATTTCCCATCACTCCTCTTTGCCAAATACGTGGTGTAGTGGTTCAAGCCCAGGAAGTCGTAGGCACCTCGCAGCATCACTAACTCTTCGGCAGTAAAGTATGGCAGTCGAGATCTGGAGAAGTTCTGGCGACGGGATATTTCGTCTATACGTTTGCGCATCACGGGTGGGTAGTCGCCCCCTTTGCTTAATATCGGGTGCGCGAACCATCCGAACTGAAAAAAGAAAGACAATGTTTAAACATTGCTTAAGCAGAAGTTACCAAATGTATCGAACCGTTAAGTTTAGTAGTAAAGGTGGTCAACGACTGAGTGTATACAGTTAATGGTTTACCATCACTGATGGAATAAGCCCGGTTTATTTTCTTTGTATTTTTCTTTGATTGCCGTTTTACTAAAGTTTTTAGTATTCTTGTATGTTTACTAGAGAAAAAACGACAAACATATATTCACGCATATTTTCCCCATATAATATGCCCACACTTCGGCAATTATATAGTTGGTCCCGAGTAAAAAGTGGTTTACCGGGAACGTTTATGTTAGTCAGAGCTTCGGCTATTGATCGGCAGATGCAAATCTTGCAGGTGAGGTTGGCTAGACTCTTAAGATATTGGAAGGAGCTCCATACAACAATTTTTAGAGACTTTTAGGTAGAAGTATAAAAAAAAATGAAACGTCTATCTAAAAATAACATTAGGTTGTAAATGGTAAATGTAGGTGCCCCGTATATGTTTATCTTCCAAGGGGATAGACTATGTAGCACAGGTTCTGCTGAGCCTACCTTAGGCACCATTTCTCAATTCTCTTAAAAGTTTTATTTTGTTTAGCCTACCTGTTGATGTCTTATGTTTGCATGTTTCAGAAAAAAAAAATTTTTTGCTATTTAAATTCCCGTGTGTATTATCTTAAAATTGACTTTTTAAAGTTACCTATTTTTACGAAGTCATACTCGTACATGAAATTACATCATAAGTACTTACAAGAAACTGCCTGGTCGTTTCAGCAGCAAGTTTGTCATCCACGGAGGTGGATGCAGGTTCAATCCAAGCCATGTCGAGAGTGATACCCATTAATTCTGCAAATATAAGGTAATTTTAATATTAACAAAAAAAGAACTCTTTTTTTTAGTGTAATAAAAAACCACATCATCATCATCTTAGTATATGAGGCACTGCCACGCAATACGCAGCGTTGCGCGTGATCGATCACGCACAAGCGGAGAAACATGCACCACCAGCACCTACCTTTTTTTTTTTTTGTTTTACGTCGGTAACAAAATTCGTTTACGCACTACCTTCCGGCCAAAGGGGGACCGAAAGGGGGTGTGGGACTCACCACTAGCAGACGCGACCTCCAGCAGTAATACCCACTAAAAATCTTCCGGCGACGCCCGCCGCTTGTTGAGAAAAAGGCGGGGGCCAGTACCTGGGTTGCAGCTTCGGACACCCCGCCTGCGGCCAACGTTCCCCGGACCAAAACCGGGAGGACCTCCTCAGAGAGGCGCAGTGGACGCGCCCCTCCTACCTCCTTGTGCGACCATAGCGTGTGTGGCCGACTTTCCGGAGGGTCTATGGTTAGACAGCAGGGGCCCCCTGCCCCCACTGCCTAAGACACTCCTGGCGCTGCTTGACGGGCCCTCCTGACCCGCCCGCTGCGCCCTCCACAGGTCCCTCTTAGTTTCCCCCCCGGTAGTCAGTACTAAGGCACCCAGAGTCGTCGGTCTCTGGATGTTACCTTTTCCCTAGCGCCTCCTGCGCCCTACCGGGAGGTACTCAGCCCCCCCACCACGACAAGGTGGAGACCAGTCGGGGGGGCCACCAGCACCTACCTAACCAAACCTAGAAGATTACGTTGTGTACGTAGGAGAGCAATAAGAAATACATACAAAGAGCTATGCGGTGTAATCTTCTTTTATAAAAAAAATTACTGGGGTAAGACCGCTTGCTGGTTATATATTATTTCAGACTGCTGCCCCACCCTGAACCCATGGCTGGCTACGCCCATGCACATGGCTACTGCAGGATGGAAGTTGACGAAGATTTAGTTGTGATTTTGAGGTTTTTGATTATGAAACAGAGACAACTCACTGTCGGACCCGCCATACTTGTCCCGGAACATTCTGTAGACGGCGGCATGAGCCCGCAGCACGGTGTGTCCGCACATGTAATCCTCCAGCCCGCTGGAGTGGCCGCCGGGCGCATCCAGCCCGCCGTACCCGTCATGGCAGAAGGTTAGCGGCTCGTTGAATGTCAGCCAGTAGCGGACGCGGTCACCGAAGGTGTCTAGAAGAAACTGCGGGATTGGAAAATAGATTATGGTTAGAATGCTGACATGCTCTTATAGGGCTGCAAGGTTGTGGTAGAAAACAAATAAAGCCGCTGTTGTTGAACATCAGCCTATACCAAACGTGGTCTCAGAAGTGTCCAGGAGGAAATAAGGATTGGTAAGTAGATGCTAGTTACTCATGGAGGCTCATGGTGCTGCAAAGTTAGGATAATCTTGTCTGGTAGTAACGCACGTGGTCGCAGAAGTTGTCCAGAGAGACCAATAAAATCTGAAAAATAAATGCTAAAAAGCATAGGTGCCTAGGTCATGCAAATGCTAGGAAGGTTTAAGCGGGAATATGGAAAATAGTGACCGTGTCACTTCACAGTTGCATTAATCCAAACCTTGGCATAGTCAGCGAAATATTCAGCTAGGATAGGGTTGGTCCAGCCGCCCAGGTCCTGCAAAGCCTGCGGCAGATCCCAGTGGTACATGGTGACCAGCGGCTCCACTCCGTTGTTGTGGAGCTCGTCCAGCAGAGCCTTGTAGTAACGGATTCCATCTTCGTTCACCTCACTAGAAGATAGTGTTAATTCCAATTTATTTAAAACATGTCTTTTAAATTAAATTTGAAATAAATGAGAGGCTTTGAGTTTCTTGCCAGTTATTTTCATAGAGCGGTGGCTCGGAACTAGTACCTACTTTACTTACAATAAATTTTTTTTTGCATGTAAGTTAGCTTCGCTATTTTAGTGTAGTGATATTTTGATTGATTTTATATTTAATTTAGACGTTTTTAAGTAGGTAAGTACTATGTAACAGTTTATGACATTAAGTATTTTTGATTTGAACGAGAGACGAGATTACAAGGTGGTACGAAATGGGCGACACGATGGTTATATTCATAACAGTAGAGATGCCGTCTGATCGTTAAAATGGCTAGATGGTATGTTATGTAAGGCCTAATTTGTGTTTTGCCTTTTTCGGTCTGAAGGAAGAAATCAGGGACAAATACTGTTGTAAATGTTGTAATTTCTGTATTTTTCTATGTTTCATATGTGCATAAATAATTAAATATTTAAATAAAGTGCTTCGGAATGAAGCCAAGCTTGAATAAATGATTTTGAATGATAAAAGTCAATGAAAAATAAACTAGTATTTTAGGTTCAAATCTATCGAGAGCTGATCACTCACAAGCGACGTTTTATCAAATGCCCAGGCCTGTTATAATTTGGTCAATTTAACGATAGGGCACCGACAGATATCTAGGTATCCTAACTAGGCCAACTCAAATATACTCGTAGATATTTCGAGATTTACAACAACATACTAATGCACATACTAATGCATCGTTCTCATCCCATATCTTATTTTTTATTTCTTATAGTTTAATTTGAATAAGCCTGTTAGAGTATTTATATGCATGTTGTGACACCTTCAAATGTTGTACATTTAGCTTGTTATAATGAATATTTACTTAGACATAAGAAAATAATGTCACAGCTACTGGTTGTCCATAATAAATAAATAAATAAATGCACATAATTAATACATATGTACTCAAATCTAAAATTTATTCTAAGGCTCATTAAATTACTTATGAACCTTAAAAACAAACGCTCCCATTCAATAGTGGCAGGAGTTTTTTGGAGAGAAACTTGCACATTTTCACATAAATAAATAAATATGCGCGCTTCTACAAGCATATACGACATATTCTCAACTTATACATACATACATACATATATACAGTCACGCCTGTTTCCCCAAAGGGGTAGGCAGAGGCATACTATACGCCCACACTTCGCCATTAATAATGTTGGTCCCACGTTATAGGTGGCGAGCCTATTGCCGCTTTTCGGGCACTTTTATGTACGCCAGACAACTTGTTTTCAACTTATTCACTGGCCAATTGGGCAAGAAACTCATCGGGTCTTATTACAAAAGAAGATCTAAAGTTACAGCACTAGTTTTAAACCTTGTTTAACTTTAGATTTTGTTTTGTAATAAGACTCATCAAGTTCGTTCTCATAACAAATATGTATTAGTAAGTATGTTTTGTTTACTAACAACAGCAGCCATGATAAAGGAGACATGTATAAAAAAAACCGTATTGTTTTGTTGTGATTGATAGCCAGCACCCTCTGACTAAAGGTTACATTCGATAAGGCCTGTCACAAATAGGATAGATCATTCCCAGGAAGGTAATTGACTCTGCTTATTATCTAAAATTTGCTAAGTTTACTATCTTGTACAATTAAAATAATTTAATTGTTTACAATGTAATGTAAAGGACAAAGATGATGATTATATGTGACGTACTTATGTGATAAAATTCTCGAAGCGTTCGTAGCTTCGTGGTTACTGGATGGCCGTAAATGATAACCTATATAAAACAGAATTTACAGAGGGCAGTCCCTAGATAGGGATTTGTATGGCATTTAATATCAAGAGCTTCTGTGCCTCGGAAAGCTGTTTAAACCAGCGTTTCCCATCTGGTGGGTCGCCAGCATTGCCACTATATTTTAAATGAGTACTAAGAGATGGTCGATTTTATTTCTTGACTAACGAGACAATGACGATCACTCGACGGGTGGATTGTGGGTATTGTAACTAATAGCAAAATCTGTGTTTTATTTTTCCCTAATACCGTTTTCAGTGGGTTCAAAAACTTAAGTGGGTCACGAAGGATGAGTATGATATTTACCGAGTCACAGTAGAACAAAGTTTGGGAAACGCTGGTTTAAACCGTTTCTCATGGTATAACTACGTGTATAAGCCCCATTAGACGGCTTAAAAAAATTAACGGCCGGAAGTCACACACCTTCAATAATTTGCATTAGGTCCACATTGACTGTGACACAGTTTATACTAGTACAGTCGACAACGTATACTCTTAAATTTGTGAAACCACTAGTGTCATTATACTTAATCTAAGAACAATTGTTATATTATATTGCAATAAATAAATTTATTATTTATTATTATTATTTATTATTATTACATTGTAGAGTAAAAGCTCCCCCCCCCCATTTTTTCATAGTCTAGTTGCCCTAGACTTAAGCTTAGGGCCCAGGGTCAGAACACTGGTTTAACCAGACTATGCACTAGAATTATGTGACGTTCAATATTTACAATTACGACAAATCTTACCACTTGTATGTAATAATTAATTATTTAAAATTCTCGTACTAATCAACTAATATAGAAATCAAGCCACGCACACACAAATACACAAATAAACAAGTAATTTGATACATACATTATTATATAGTTAGTTAGTACATTACAGTTATACTTTCAGTCATGGACTGCTGTCTGACCTCCACAACCCAGAGGAGATCATTCTATGGTCAAGCCAGTGAGGCAGTGCTAGAGTATAAGCTAATTTCCTCAAACTATAGGTTGTGAGAAGAGTCCCGTGCTAAGTAGTCGGACGTTAATGGGCTGTTATAATGGTGATTTGTTATTATTTCAATTTTCAAATTTAATATGGGAAGTATGGTTATACATACTAGCTTTCAGTCCGGACTCAAGAGGAGTTCTGTTTAGTATAAACTGATAACCGGGACTAACGGCTTAACGTATCCTGATATCAAATGGGCACTCATCCAAGTAGACCTCTGTGATCTTTGGGGACCCTCCCCAATCAACTAGCGTCTCGAAACTAAGATCCTTCCGATAGGTGTACTACAAATTTCTCCCACTAGTGGAGACCAGTCGGGGGGGGGACGACTATATAAGCCTGCTCCGAGATTCCTTAGCAGAACCACGTCTTCTTTGCACTGATTGTAAGAGTCGGAATCCTCCCAGTGGATGATGAATCGGTTTGCCTATTTCCTAGGTAAGTCCAGCAGGAAACAACCTTGGTAAACATATATAAGCCAGTACCCAGATCCCATAGCAGGGCTAGACCTCCTTCTACTTAGTTAGATAGATTAGATAGTTGCACTTACTTGGTCAGTCCATTAGGCAGTAGTCTGGGCCAGGAAATGGAGAACCTATAGAAGCCAGCACCCAGGTCCCTTAGCAGGGCGACATCCTCCTTGTACTTATGGTAGGAGTCAGCGGCTACGTCGCCATTGCTCAGGTCGAACACGCGTTCTGGGTAGCTGTGGGTGTAGTGGTCCCATATGCTCTCACCTTTGCCTAATTTTCAAGGTACATACATAATAATAATTGTAATATTTTCAGATAAATTTATTTGCATTTTAGTTACTATAATTTTACTATTTATTTATGTTATGGATTCTATAATTGATAATTTAAAAGGGCATAGCCCGTGAGTTTCTAACCAGTTCTTCATACAGAGCGGTGGCTCGGAACTGGCACTTAGATTCACTTACACTCAAATGTAAGTGAATCTAAGCTTCGTGATTTAGTGTAATAATATTACGATTTTTTTTAATATTTTAATTATGACGTTTTCAAGTACTATGTATAATAGTTTATGAAATAAATATTTATTTTACTTTACTATATAATGTATGACTCCGGGCAACCGGGATATCGCTCGGATGGTAAATAAATAAATAATATTTACTATAGATATGCAACCTAAAATGTAGGAAACACCAGACCAGAACAAATCTTCATGCTGAAGCTATACAATGCAATATAATATAACATTAACAATATTCATGTTTTAAGTCATTCATACTAGAATAGCCTGTATGAAACGGCAGTTTAATCCCAAGCATTTTTATCTGCTATGTAGTCTTTAATAGAATAGTATCCCTTTGAAGACATCTTGCGTTTTATTGTTAATTTAAATTTATTTAGGCTCAATTGCTATATATTGCTTATATTTTACAAGTCAAAACAAGTCTCAATGATAACTAACTTGGATCTAAATAATTAGGGTTGTACAGGGATCCTACCAAGACCTGAGGAGCCCAAGCCAACCTCACCTGCAAGTGGTGCACCTGCCGATCAACGGACGAGGCTCTGGCGAACATAACAGTGCCCGGTAAGCGGCAATAGGCTATTACGTAGGACCAACTATATAATTGGCGAAGTGTGGGCGTATAATATGCATCTGCCTATCCCTTCGGGGAAACAGGCGTGAATGTATGTATGTACCATCGTGACTATATCCGGGTCGATTACAAATGAATCACTTATGAAGGCATGATAACGTAAACATATATTTTCTAAACATAGGGGCTATCGATAAATGACGTCACACGTTAAGGGGGTAGGAGGGGGTTGACGAAGTGTGACATGGTGTGACAAGGGGATGGAAGGGATCCAACATTTCAAAATACAGGTCCTATGAACATTTTGTAACTGCTGTTTTGATGTAGGTAATTATTTCTTGCTATACAATTGCAAAATATGTGACATCACACTAAGAAGGAAGAAGTCTCACAAGTGTGACCAGGACGGAGGGGGGATCAAAAAATTACGGAATTCGTGTGACGTAACTTATGGATGACCCCATAGCAACTAAAAAAACAACGTTTATACAACTTTTTGTTCGTTGAGGGAATCGAACCTAACACCTTAATTACAGAGAGTGGGTATACCGAGTGCTAATCAAGAGGAATGGAAACCAACCTGAGACGTTCCATGCGCCTTCGATCTGATATGATGCTGTAGCCACTCCGAACATGAACTCTTTGGGAAAACAAAGCTTATGGTCCGCACCTTTGCCTTGAGCCCTGAAAACAAAACAATAATGATCATTCACTATAGCTCTGCGGTGCTCGGTGGTCGGAAACGATCACCGAAGTACAGCAGAGTTTACAGAGGTCAGTCCTTGGATGTTTGTGTGGCAATTGATATCGAGCGCTTCCGTACTTCGAAAGGCACGTTAAGCCGTTGATCCCGGTTCTCACTAAATATGGTAGTCGTTAAGCCATGTTAGAGGCCTAATGGGCGGCTTGATAAATTCTAACAGCAGGACGCCATACACCTGCCTCCCCTAATCCGCACTGGGTCCGCGTGGTGGAGTATGACCCAATACCCTCACACCTTGATATGAGAGAGGAGGCTCGTGCTCAGTAGTGGGACGTTATTGGGCTGTGATGATGATGATGATGATGGTGATGATGATGATGATGACTATAGCAATGGCAATGGAATGAGATCTCGTCTACTGTTAACTATTGTGTGACTACTTGACCACAGAATCCTTATATAATGTTTCTCCCTCCTTCTTTAATTTCGTATTTTATAGTAGTGTTTAAGTCACTGTCCTTTTGTTTTTTTTTCATTTCCACAATTTATAAATAACTAGTGGTCGCCCGCGCCTTCATCCGCGTGAACTATATATAAACCACTTGAATCACTCTATCTATTAAAATCCGTAAAAGGACTGGAGTGACCGACATAGCGAGGCGAGTTTGCAGGCTGAAGTGGCATTGGGCGGGGCACATAGCTCGAAGAACCGACGACCGATGGGGCGTTAAGGTTCTTCAATGGCGACCGCGAACCGGCAAACGTAGTAGAGGACGGCCTCCCACGCGATGGACCGATGATCTGGTCAAGGCGGCGGGAAGCCGATGGATGCAGGCGACTCAGGATCGCTCAATGTGGAAATCTATTGGGGAGGCCTATGTTCGGCAGTGGACGTCAGATGGCTGAGATGATGATGATGATGATGATCTATTAAAAAAACCGCATCAAAACCTGTTGCTTAGTTTTAGTAGACAAAGGAAAGCGACATTGTTATATGGAGGGTTCCGTGCTCAAACCCGATAAGTGACAAAATTTGCGTTTTTGGGCTTAAAGCAGTACTTAAAAGAATTTATCGGTTAATTAAAAAAAATTAAACTTAGAAGGTTTACTTATTGGATTATGAAGTCCTCAGTTTTCAGTCTTTTTTTCTGAAATCGACTTATCTGATAATATCACAAGAAAAAGCGGCAGAAATTATGTATCTGATGTTGTCACTTATCGGGTTTGAGCACGGAACCCTCGATATTACTATGTAGTGATTTTAGTCACTGTTCTTTTGTTGTTTTTTCATTTCCACAATTTATAACTAATAACTCTCTTGATTTTTATTTTCATCGTTATAATATCATCTAGTAATAATGTGTGTAATATTTAAGCAATGTAATAATCGCCCAAAATACTTTCGTAGCGAATGAATAAACTGACAAACCTTGACAAATTCTGACAAAGAACCCATTTGCTTTTACTCTTTTATTATGTTACCGCTCATATTTCTTTCATTGTTGTTAAAAAATATATCGAATTTCCATTTTGTGTAAATGTTTGACGAATCTAAATGATCATGTTGATCTTAAAGACAATAAAGTATTTTTTTTTTGTAGCCTAGTTGCACCAGTATGCACAAAAAAGATACGGTTGGAAGGCTAGCCACCATAGATCTCTGTAGTAAAAGTGGACTATGCTACAATTATATAAATAAATAAATAATAATAAATAAATATTCTCTTACAATCACACCAATTATTTAGTTCGAAGATAATAATAAAGTTATGGATACGAAAGAGCGGATAAACATGCTTAAATACTTTTTGTTTTGTAATTACATACTTAATATATATAGGAAAACACCCAGAACAGAACAAATATTCATATTCATGCACACAAAGATTTGTCCTGTGTGGGAATCGAAACCACGACCTCTAGGGTGAAGTGCAGGTATACTGACCTCCACGCCATATCGGTCGTCCATATAGATCCTTTTTGAATAGTGTTAGCAAGTGAATTTAAGCTTCGTGGTTTCAGTGTAATTATAATTATGTCGATTGTTTTTTTATTTTCATATTTAATTTAGACGTTATCTAGTAGGTACTAATATAATCTAGTAGGTGTAATAGTTAATGTAATAATAGTTTTTGATATGTGAAGTTTATTGAAAAAAAAATTTTTAATTAACTTTTCCAGTATGTTGCTACTTTAAATCCGAAATTAATTAAATCTCTTTTTTACTTAGTTATGCAAGTGTCATACTGACAAGGCTGTTTGCAAACAGATAAGATGCAGTATTAAGAGCAAATGTATTTATCTTAATTATTATATAATAATTATCGTGTTTCGGTCATAATTGTCGGTTACTACTACAAATGTCGCATGCGGCTTCATCCATACGACTTAGACCACAACAGCTCTTTGTTGAAGTTAAATTTTGATTAAAAATATCATTGCATTTCACTCATTTGTTTGAAGATGAGAGGGAAAGCGCGATGTTTTAAATAGATTTAGCACTAAACATTCTGAAAAATATTTATTGTATTGTTTCTAGTTATCATAACTACATAGTATTAAACGAAGTCGCTTCTCTCTGTCTGTCTCTATATATGCTTAGTTTTTTCAAACTACGAACTTCTATGCGTTCTTTTTTTAAATAGATAGTGTTTTAAGAAAAAGGTTTATATAAAGGTCACGCGAATCGCTAGTAACCAGTAAAATAAAGAGAAATAGGTATGCCTCGATTTCATGCACTGTTGTTGCTTTTTGTTAAAGTTTTTTTTTTTATTAATGTAATTTCAGTGTGTCTTTTTTTTAGAGTTTTGTTTATTTCTTTTAAATGACATTGTAATTCTTGTTAATATATTACATCCATATCATTCATAATTATTTAACCAACTGCGTCAACATACAAAAAATTCTATAGAACAAATGTACCTACATAATGTGCGTATTAATTTATGAGGTTATGTGTTTTACATTTAGCATTCAAGATTTTTAAAAAATATTATAATATTATAGTTATTGTTTTGAAATATCGAACCTTATAAGAAAATGAAAATGAAACCATGTATTTCAAGCCAAATAGCTCATAATTGCGCATGATAAATAAAAATAAATAAGTTAATAATTTTTCGTTCAAGTTTTACTAAAGAGTATTTTCTAACACTAATTCTACAAATCATAATTTAAAGACGTAAAATTTTACCTATGTAGTTAAATCAATTAAAAATTTTATACACCATAGAAATACTAGGTACCAATTTAATGACTAAATACTACGAATACTTAATCTCTTCGTAATTTAAATCCTTAAAAAGATATTCAAATACGATGTGTCTACTACTACTTACTATCGATTAAGAACGAATTTCTTCAGTATTATACCTCTTAGATTTAAGTATATGCGTTCAGAAGTGCTTCGGGATGAAGCAGATGATACATAATTACAGTGTGATATAATTTTTTAAATTTATTTTCGAATTTTCTATCTCCAAGTAATTGTGTGTAAGGCGGGGATATTTGAGAGATATTGAAACACCGAATGTTGAGACAATACTGGCTTTATTGTATCGAAAACACATAATATAAAGTGTTTAAAAGAATACAGATTATTAGGGTTAGTACACACTATAATAAATATACTATGTTAAGGTTGATACACACCACACCTCCTTACCATAAATGAAAAAAAAATACAAAGTAATTTTTTTTTTCAAACTTAATACTTAAATTGAATATAGTCAATCGTATAAAAATTGGTACATAACATTGTTAATAATTGTCAATGATTATAATATTTGATTATATAAATAGAAGTGAGTGTACATATTAAAATTAATTATTAGGTGTAAATAATTTTGTGCGATTTTTATGGATTATGTCCAATTTACCATTTTTATTTACTTGTACATTTGGTGTCATATCTTTGACGACAATATAAGGACCTGAATATACGCTTTCCATTTTGTTAGAATTTTCATTTCTTATTAAAATTAAATCATTTGGTTTATACACCATGGGGTTAATACACTTATCATACACTAATTTCCTAGCTATTTTACTTTTGAGTAAATTCTCTTTTGCCTCTTTTTGCGATAGCTGTAGGCGATATTTTAATTCATTAGGGTAATTGTCATGATTATACAATGGCTCTACTATATTGTTATTTAGATTACTTGGTAGCGAACAGACTTTTCCAAATACCAATTCGAATGGAGTAAATTTAGTTTCAGTATGTACGGAAGTATTAAAGGAGAAACACCAATATGGAAGCCATTGGCTCCATGACTCTGGATGACAATCTGTTTGAATACGCAAGAATGAGTTTAAATGTTTGTGAGAATTTTCTAATGCACCTATAGTTTGGTGATGGTAAGCTGTGGAACTAAGGTGATTTATTTTTAAAAGTTTACAAACCTGTTCGAATACTGCAGACATGAACTCTGCTCCTCTGTCAGTTGCTATCGCTCTGGGTATCCCATATTTAAGGATAAAACAATTTACTAAGGCTTGAGCCACTTCCTCCGCCTGTTTTGAAATTAAAGGGTGAGCAACAACATATTTTGTTAATTCGCATTGCACGGTAAAAATATAAGAATAATTATTGTAGTCCCTATCTAGTGGTCCTACTAAATCTATGTATATTTTATCGAATGCGGTGTTAGCCGTAGAAGTAATAACCATTGGTTCCTTAACCATTCTAGCATGTTTATATTTTTGACACTTCTCACATTTTTTAACAAATTGTCGCACATCTTTCTCTAAACCTGACCAGTAAAAATATTTCTTAATATTATTGAACATCCTTCTCATGCCCGCGTGGCCACTTGTGGGCAAGAGATGGAAGTCATTCAAAATGACCTTCCTGTCATCTACATTATCTATTCGTTGAACGTCGTTTAATATATAAAATCTTAGTGCGCACTTATTTCCTAGTGATTTAACTTCATTTAATAATTTATCAACAAAAATCTTATTATTCTTATTTTTCAAAATATAAATCTCGTCGACGTTTATCTCTTTACATAATATTTCTAACTCCCTCACGAAGGCGGCTCGCGTCAATCGCGATTGGAAGTCGGAATTAATAAAAATTGTTGACTTATTTTCTACATAGCATAACGCGTTTCTTTCCACATTTATTATATTTTGTCTTCTTAAATTCTCTAATTCATTTTTTTCTATAAATCTCAACTCTACCGCTTCCCTCGGTTTCGTATGACTTCCAATAACACTTGGTTGATCAGGCCAATTGCAGTTAGAAGTCATGTCACGGGGAGACTCTTGTAGTTTTCGAGCTTGTGCCCTAGTCGTTACATTAATCTGATATTCACTCATATTCTTTAATTGTTCTGACGTAAAAGTAGGAATCCGAGATAATGCATCTGCAGCTGCGTTATCCGAACCCTTCACGTATTCTACTATAAAATCGTACTCCTCTAATATTAACCGAAATTTAATAAGCCTACTTGACGGATCACGCATATTGAATAGATAAATTAAAGGACGATGGTCTGTTATTATTTTGAATTTACGACCATAAAGATATGGGCGAAAATGTTTAATAGCCCATACTATTGCTAATAATTCTTTCTCGATAGTTGGGTAACGGTGTTCCGCAGTATTTAAAGTTCTACTTGCGTACGCAATAGGATTATTATTGCTATTACTTAAAACCGCACCAATTGCGTAACCCGAGGCATCCGTTTGCACTATAAATTGATTTGTTTCTGAGAAGTCTGGATATTGTAACACTGGGGGAGACATTATACACTGTTTTAACGTTTCGAACGATTTTTGACACTCCTCATCCCACACAAAAGGCACATTCTTTTTACATAATTTATTTAATGGATAGGCTTTTGCCGCGAAATTTGGTATAAACTTTCTGTAATAATTAACAAAGGCTGTGAAACGCTTGACCTCGTCCACAGATTTTGGAGGGGGGTAATTTTTAACAACTTCAATTTTTCCTGGATCCGGCAAAACGCCATCACGAGATACTACGTGTCCCAAGTAAAGCATTTCTTTCTTGAAAAAGTCACACTTTACTGGGTTAAGTTTTAAATTGACATTTCTTAACCTCTCAAAAACATCTTGTAAATTTCTTAACTTTTCAGATAAATTTCGACCATATACTATTAAATCGTCTTGATATACGAGGCATTTTTCATAAGTGAGACCCGCCATAGCCATCGTCATCATTCGTGAGAACGAGGATGGACTAGTTTTTAGCCCCATAGGCATTCTTGTTAACTGGTATCGTCCTGAACAGAAACCTGTGTATTTTCTACTGTTTTTATCGAGTTCTACATTATGGAAACCTTGATATAAATCTAAATGGCTAAAGTAAATACATCCTGATAAAGAATCTAATATTTCGGTAATATTCGGTAACGGAAATTTGTCGTCTTCTATGCAATTGTTTAATTTCCTGTAATCTATTACTAACCTCCATTTTTTCTCGCCACTAGAATCTATCTTTTTAGGAACTAATAAAACAGGACTGCTCCACTCGCTTCTACATTCTTCTATAATGCCATCAAGCAACATTTTTTCTATCTGTGTATCTATTTCTTTTTTCTGTGAGTGCGGTAATCTATATGGCTTGGAAAATATAGGTGTTACGTTAGGTTTTAAAGTTATGGAATGTTTATACACGTTTGTGGTAGTGAAACTATCGCCTGGCAAATAAAATATATCGTTATACTTCGCGCATATATTTTCCACAGACGATTGTTCCTCGTCGTTCAAATGTTTTAAGTGCAATAATGATAATAGTTTTTTAACTCGGTTTGCATTTGATTCGTTTCGCGTAAAAGCACATACGCTATAATTACTAGCATCATGTATAATAGGTTTAAAATCATTAAGTGTATAATGTTGCTCAGTAGTGTTTAATATTTTTATAGGTATTCTGCCACACACCGGTTGAACTAAGGCGCTTGCTAAATATATACCATCGCTGATATCCGACGCACAAACTATACATTCATCTGTAAAATCCGTAGGAATATAATGAATTGATTCGCACCTAGGTGGAATTTCTAATTGCTTGTAATTAAATGTAGAGAACGACAAATCAATCTTAATATTAGACGCAGTCAATGTTATTATATTATGATCAAAGTCCAATATCGCCTTGTACTTAGTCATGAAATCTTGACCGATGATGCCATTCGCCATAATTGGTAAGAAGTCGAGCACATAAAATTTATGTCTCAGTTGATAACCATTTACGTCTAAGTTTAAATAACAATACCCGAGAGTTGTTATTTTACCACCTATACCTGTTATAGAAATCTTATCATCGTAATATGAAATTTGATGTTCTAATATATGTTTATACTTTACGACCGAGATGGATGCGCCCGTATCAAGTAACCAATTATACACGTGATTATTTACTGAAAAATTAATAGAGCAATTACTGCTACATGACAAAATTTTAGTCACGAAAAAACTTATTTTCTGTTTCCGTGGTTTCTGCTTTTACTTCCGACTCAGATAATATGTTAATGTTGTTGTTGCGCATCCTTTCATTTCTGTTATTATTATAATAAATTCTACCTCTGTTTGGGCGACTGCGCGTAGGCACCTGATGCAGCTGTTGGCGCTGGTTAGAGGGCCGATTCGATCCACCCCGACGTCCGCCGATGTAGTTGTGAGTGCCGCCTCGCTGTGGTGTTCGCTGCGAGTATGTTGGGTGTGAATGTCCCCGATGTCCTCTCGTAAAATTCTGCCTGAAACCCCTTGAACCTCTGTGATTATGGTACATACCAAAGACTTCACCAGAACTCGCAGACGACGCCGTCTCCTCATCTTGTGCGGCTTGCACAGCATCCTGAATTGAGCTGAAATTTCGGGCGGTTATTATTGTGCTTAGTCTACGGTTCCGCAAACCATCAGCAAACTTTTTAATTGCATGTTGCTCATTAATTGGTTTTAATAAATTGTAACTTTCAGAGTTGCCCTTGGCCTGCGAAATGGTAAGGTTAACAAAAAGTTCGGTTACTTGTCTACCATAGTCTTGGACACTTAAATCGTTCTGCTTAATGGAATTTAATTTAGTTTGGATTGCTGTTGCTGATTTTTGAGGTAATAAAACCTTCTTCATGTCAGCTACAAGATCTTCTACAGTAGCGTAATTAGAAGCCAATCGTAATTTGGCTGTCTGGGATAGTCTACTCTTTAGTATGAAATTAATTAATTGCATTTTGCAATCAGGAGTTGTAATAATAGAATTATAGTATTCGATATTATCAATTAACTGTTTGGTATTATTCTCCTCATCCGTCATGAGTGGTAACAAATTTATAGCAACTTTAATATCGAACTTAGCCATGGTTGCAACACTTTGTAATTGACAAGGTTTGCATAAATCAATTATATCGCTATATGTAGACTGGAACTTCTCAATATACTTCTGAATTAATTCGGAATCACTACTCGAGATCTTGCCCTTTTTAATATCATATAATACTTCAGATACATAATTAGTATATCTCGTAAAAATCTCATTTGCCTCAATAAGTTTTTTATTTAGTAAGTTCTCAGTTCTACGACTTGAACCAACTTTAATCAAATATACTCTAATCTCTTTAATTTCATTACACAATGCCTCTAAGATAGATGCCATAACTTACCACTATAAGTACTACAGAATACATTTTATTATACTAACTGTACCTCCTTTTAACGTAATCTGAAACGCGAATGATTGTCTTTAATAGTTCGTTGCACTTTTATCGAATATATATGTATAGTTATAACCGGCATATGAAAAACGTTATGTCTGCGCTGGAACCATATAGTTATTTATATTTATTACCACGTTCATTAACCGCACTTGTATTTTACACTTCACTAAATGCCCATTATTATTTTTCACTCATACACTGACCTCAGCCGCGGAAACTTTAGGTATTGCGCGTAGAAATGACCGACGGAGCGCATGGTGATGAAATTGCTGGTCAATCCACTGGAGATGACACCTCCTATAGATGCGATATGCACCGTAAAGTAAGCCCAACATCATCAGAGCGAGTATAACCGTCAGGATAATATTTGTAGTCCCGATATGTGTCCTTATTTCTTCAACCGAGGCCTGGTTGCTGCCTCCAGCCGCGTTCTGGGCAATTATCACTTCTTCTTTGGATTTAGTGGTACCCATCTTCTTTATTGATAACACTTATTACCGGATAACGCGTGAAATTGTGTGAAAGATTATCGAATCTTATTCGCGCATCGAACATATTGTAACTTTAGTCTAATCCTTATACGGTAAAGGAATTTTTAAACAACGCTCCGCTGCCCGGACTTTGGCAGGGTCGCCATGTAAGGCGGGGATATTTGAGAGATATTGAAACACCGAATGTTGAGACAATACTGGCTTTATTGTATCGAAAACACATAATATAAAGTGTTTAAAAGAATACAGATTATTAGGGTTAGTACACACTATAATAAATATACTATGTTAAGGTTGATACACACCACAGTGAACGGAAGAGCACTGCTGTCTAAAACACAGGTATTAATTTATCTAGTTCAGAGGTGGTTTATAATTTGTTTTTTAAATATATCGTATATGTCTGTGTTATTCTTTGTATTTAATTTAAAAATAAACATTTCACATCACACAAAATAAATAAATATTTCTGACAATAAAACCAATGACTTAGTTCCAAGATAAGTATCATTAAGAACTTGTGTTATTGGTACTAAACAACGGATAACATACATAAATACTTAGTAAACATAGGAAAGCACCCAGACCAGAACGAATATTTATGTTTATGCACACAAAGATTTGTCATGTGTGGGAATCGAACCCATAGGGTTTGAACCCTAGACCCTCTGAATATTATGCACACAAAAATTTGTCCACCAATTTGGTAATCGAACCCACGACCTCAGGAGCGGAGAGCGGGTATACTCGCCTCCACGCTGTTAAGTATTAAGTAACCGTAATTTAAATCCGTAATTTTTTTTTTACATATTTGAGCAAAAGAATATAAAAAATACTTACTGCGATAATAAAAGTGTAAAAATTAGAAAATAAAACCGCCACCACTCCATGTTGAATTATCTTTTTGTCGGGAGACACACGTCCGTTACCCTTCGCGATAGCCCACTGACATTGCATCTGCCAACACTCTGATTACCAGCGATCGGAATAGCTAGAGCTATTTTACGTACTTGCAACACGCTATATTCATATGGACATTCCCGGAACGAATATAATTTATATATCAAAAGAATTAGTTTAAAATTTAATAGACTCTTCTTTGACAACAAATTTAATAAGTATAGATTTTAATGAAAAACTATATGTATGAAAAATGGCAATTGTAGCAAAATAGTAGGTGACTAAGAAGCTTACTGGACTTAGAGTATTGGATAAATTCTTGTTGGTAAAATGAAAAAAAACCTCATCATACATAACATACATTCGCTCCTGTTTCCAAAAAGGGGTAGGCAAAGGCAAAGTATACGCCCATACTTCGCCAATTATATAGTCACACGTAATAGTTGGCGAGCCTATTGCCGCCTTCCTGGCACTGTATAATTTGCCAGAGCATCGTCCGTTGGTCGGCAGGTGCACCACTTGCAGGTGAAGTTGACTTGGGCTTCTCAGGTCTTGGTAGGATCCCTATACTCACCAATTGAAGAAAGAGCCTGTGAGTTTCTTCCCAGTCCTTCATACAGAGCTGGCACTTAGTTTCATTATTATCATTTCAGCCATCCCAACTGCTTTCCACGTTGATCGATCCTATAGCGCCTGCATCCACCAGCTCCCCAACGCCCTGCCTGGGGGGTCGCTCTCTACTACGTTTGCTGATTCGTGGTCGCCATCTAAGAACCTTGGTTTGTCGGTTCTTGTGCCCCGTCCACTGCCACTTTAGCTGGCAAACTCGCTTCGCTGTGTCGGTCACTATATCATGTAGGGTCACTCCGGGCAAAGCTCTCTCCATTACACGCTAAACGACTTTAAGCTCCCTTATGAGGCCCATAGTCAGGCACCACGTCTCAGTCTCATACGTCATCGCTGGCAACACACACTGGTCGAAGACTTTCGTCTTGAGACTCTGAGGTAGGTTTTGCGTAGTTTCCCGAACGCAGCCCAACCGAGCTGGATTCGACGATTGACCTCTTTCTCGGAGTTGGACTTACCTAATTGGACTTTTTGTCCCAGGTATACGTACTCGTCGATAACTTCGAGGGCCGAGCTTCCCACTATTACTGGGGTTGGCACAACATGGATATTTGTCATGATTTTCGTCTTATCTGTGTTAATTTTGTGGTAGTAGGTGTGGATATCCATGCTTCATACCCATGTCAGTGGTTTGTTTGGCGACCATGGCGGTGATACTGCACTCCGCTCTTGTGGTCGTGGGTCGTGTGGGTTCGATTCCGACACAGGACAAAACTCTGAATGCATGAACATGAATATGTTTATAGGCTTGGTGTTTCCAATGTATATTAAGTATGTAATCAAGCAAATAAAAGTATGTGTGTTTGTTTATCCGTTATTACTTTGATAGGATAACACAAGTTCTTAATGATACTTATCTTGGAACTAATTAATATGTGTGATTGTAGGAAAATTATTTATTTACTCAATCAGTGTCCATAAAACTTTAATTCTACCGATATCGGATTTTAAATGTAAGGGAAAACTATCATTTAATAAAAAATATGATTTTTCTATTATATATTCGTATTTTGTAGTTTGTGTGATACGATTACTATGGGACTGAAAAGTTATGGCATTGTATTTTGATATGTATGTATGTAGATTACGCAGATTCACTGCGTTAGTTATGTTATATATATATTAGGTCGGGGAAAAAGTCTTTTCGCATAACGTAGGTATAAACTTATTATAAAATTTTTTTGACTGTTCTATTTGTGTCTGGCTGGTTTTGGTAACATTAAAAAGGTTCCATTATAAAGAAAAGAAAAAAATAAAAAAAAGTTGTTTCCCGCTATTTTTCATTTGTTTTTCTCTCCGTAAAAATGAGTGAATCTAATGAAGAAATTCGATACATTTTAAAATTTTATTATAAAAAAGGCAAAAATGCAACTCAAGCAGTGAAAAAAATTTGTGATGTTTATGGACCTGATGCAGTGTCAGTAAGAGTAGCACAAATTTGGTTCAAACGTTTTCAGTCCGGAAATTTTGATGTTAAAGATGCACCTCGCTCTGGTCGCCCTGTTACGAATAAAATGGACGCCATTTTTGAAAGAGTGGAGCAAGATCGGCATATTAGTAGTTACGATGTAGCTGAAGAACTGGGAATTGACCACAAAACAGTTTTGACCCATTTGAAGAAAGCTGGTTATACAAAAAAGCTCGATATTTGGGTGCCACACGAGCTCACTCAAAGAAACTTAATGAACCGTGTACTCATTTGCGATTCATTATTGAGACGTAATGAAACCGAGCCGTTTTTGAAGAGATTGATAACTGGCGATGAAAAGTGGATCACGTACGACAAGAACGTGCGAAAAAGGTCGTGGTCGAAAGTTGGCCAGGCTTCACAGACTGTGGCCAAACCTGGCCTAACACGAAATAAGGTGATGCTGTGTGTATGGTGGGATTGAAAGGGCATTGTTTATTATGAGCTTTTACCGCCCGGCAAAACCATCGATTCTGATCTTTACTGCCAGCAACTGATGAGATTAAAGGAAGCAGTCGAGAGAAAACGGCCGGAATTGATCAACAGGAAGGGTGTGGTCTTTCATCACGATAACGCTAGACCACACACATCTTTAGCCACGCAGCAAAAATTAAGAGAGTTCGACTGGGAGGTCCTAGTGCATCCACCATATAGCCCTGACCTTGCGCCTTCAGATTTTCACCTGTTTCGGTCTCTGCAGAATTCTTTAGGTTCTGTAAGGTTGACCTCAAGAGAGGACTGCCAAAACTATTTGTCCCGTTTTTTTGATCAGAAGTCCCAAAGTTTCTACAGTAACGGGATAATGTCTCTGCCCACAAAATGGCAGAAAGTTATTCAACAAAACGGTACATATATATTGTAAATAAATGTAAATAAACTTTGAAAAAAATGTCTTGACTTTTCATACAAAAATACGAAAAGACTTTTTCCCCAACCTATTATATATATATGCAGCAGATGCTACAATTTGTAATCTTTGGCATTATTTGTAAGCAATTACAATTAATTATGGCAATTACACCAATTATTTAGTTCCAAGATAGGTTTCATAAAGAACTTGTGTTATTTTTGTAAAAACATACATACATACTATAATTAAGAATCTGAAAACAACCAGACCAGAACAAATATTAATATTTATGAAACACACAGATTGGTTCTGTGTGGAAATCGAACCCACGACCTCAGGAGCGGAACGCGTGTAGACTCGCCGCCACGCAATAATGGTCAACAAGCCTTCTGATAGCTTACGTTAAATTTCATATTTAATTTTGTATACGTACCTACTTAGACTAATCTTTATATATTACTTTGTGAATAACGTTGTTGGTTACATAATAAGTAAGTGTATACCTTAAGATTTATAACTAAGCAAATATTATGTACTTGTTTGTTGTTCCAAATAAATAAAATTCCAAACCACGGTCACCCATCCAAGGACTGACTTTTGTTAACCCTGCTTTATTTCTGTAATCGTTTTCGATCACCTAGCACTTGAGCTTGAATGCCCCGTTATTGGGTTCTAAAAATGGCTGCACAGGCTGTATTGTGTAAGTTATACTTATTCAACAATGCGCCTGCCAAACCTGATTGAACCTACCCTGGTTTATTAATATGCGATCGGATGCAATGTAAAACCAGTTCAACTACTGTTATGTTGGATAAATGGCACAGGAATCTTGGACGGTTTCTAAAAAAAATGTTTTAATAAAGGCGACCCGATAAGGCGCGAAGGACTTTTCTCCTGAGGTCGTGGGTTCGATTCCTACACAGGACAAATTTTTGTGATGAATATAAATGTTTTTCTGTGAGTGTCCTGTGGGGAGAATTATTAAGTATGCATATTGTATATGTTGCAGGCAGATTATCGAAAGCGACGTTTTACAAAATTACTAGGCAATTCGTGTGAAATGTCGCATTACTTTAATCTGCCTGCGACATATATACAAATAAATGAACATGACTGTATTGGTGTATGTTTATCCGTAATTTTGTATCCATAGCACAGGTTCTTAATGACTTGTAAATGTTCTAATCTAGAAACTAAATATTTTGTATGATTGTAAATGAATTATAGAATAATGAAAATATCCATAAAAATACTACCTAATTGCAGATGGATTTTCTCTTTACTCTTGGGTTCGTACACGAAGGGTTTCGTATCATTTAAACACAAATTTATCGAACTACTCAGGCTAAATAAACTGTAATTCTGTAAATGATTACCAAATAAAAGATAACACTAAACTCTGGTGATAAATTCAAATTCAATTATTCAAGCTCAAAAGTGCTCTTGTGAAGTCAAAACTTTAAAACTAGCGCGCCCATTCACTGCGGGCGGCTAGCCGCTGCTTGATCGTAATATTATAGTCTTCAAGGTTAGTTTTTTCTCCCGCCAATTACAAGAAAATGTACCTACTTAGTAGTAAAACAATTTGACAAGTCGAGAAAAACCTGTGTTCTGCAGTCACAAGTTTTCAAATAAAAGAAAAATAATAACTTTTTTTGTAAAGTTACTAAAGATAATTCACGTTTTATTGGAAATCATTGTACAATCTTTTGGGATGCAACATTATTCATTATTCGGTAGTTGCGGAGATTCTATTCACAGGAGAAATATTGTTTTATATTACGTAAATATTAGTATCCTATATGGGTTTCTTCTATGTTTGTACATAGAAAAATAAATAACTATGTGGATCTATTTGTAAATTTTTTCTTTGGGGTTAGAATGCGATGTTTGGGAATGTATAGGAATATTTTATAAATATAATCTGAAAGATGTAATAAGTGATCTTTAATTTCACCAAAATTAATTCAAATAAATGTACCTACTATATCTAGTTAGAGTGTGTTGAAATTATTTATAGTCATATTATATTTAAGATGCACAAATATTTTATATGAAACTTAAGAAAAAACACATAAGCAATTATGATTTTTTCAACTATGAGTTAGGAATAAGCTGTGTCATTTAAAGTGTCTTTTACATACATGTTTTTTGATACTACAATGCTAAACCATTAAATAAATATATTTTTTTCTAAAATAATAACCCTCAGATGAATATTTTGTATATTGACTCTTTAATTATATTATTACGTATGTATCTACCCATGTATCTAGAATTTTAAAGTAATCCTCAAAATATATTATGTACCTATAAGTACCTACTACAGCATTGACAACATATTTACACGTCTTAATAAAAATAATCTTGCCACTCTAGAAGTTAAATAAATGATAAATAAGTAATTGTGCTACTCCCCGCTAGATGGCGCGTATAACAAAACATGTTGGAAAAAGTATCACTCCTCCACGCTAGATGGCGCAACATGAACGTCGAGTTTTCTACAAAGCTTTAGTAAATTCTAGAAAGTCCTAAAGATCGTTCTTGAAATATTCCATAGAGGGAGCTGTGCGCTGTCGAGTATATATAAACGGCAGACACCGGCAGTCAGAATCAGTATTCACTTTAGAGAAATTAAAACAAGTTGAAACTGAAGGAGGGAAGAAAGTTCTTAAAATGTCTTTGTTACCATACTTCCGCGATCTCGAGAAGCCCCTAATGGAGCGTGATTTCTTCAAGCCGGAGGAGTTCTTCGGTATTAATCCATACCAGCTTGCAACTCGGGATTTATACGGAGCTCAGCGATTTAATCCTTGGAACAACGCTTTACGCCAGTGGTCAAACATGCTGAAACCTATGGAACAACTATCCGCTGCCATGAACCAACTAGCATTCCAAGATTGGGGCTCAAAGATAACAGCAGACGACGAAAAATTTCAAGTCAACGTTGATGTGCAGCATTTTTCTCCGGAAGAAATTAACGTGAAAGTGATCAATGGGCATGTGGTCGTTGAAGGTAAACATGAGGAAAAGCAAGATCAGCACGGGTACATTACCCGACAGTTCGTCAGGAGGTACGCACTCCCTCAAGGCTGCTTACCTGATACAGTGGAATCTAAATTGTCTTCCGACGGAATTCTGACGGTGACAGCTCCAAAGATTCTAGCACTGCCTTCTACAGGAGAGAAAATTATTCCTATCCAACACACTGGACCTGTTCAAAAGCAGCTCAACCCTCAAAACTAGTCTGTGATGTTTTAGTTACAAACCTATTTTTTTTTTTGTATTATTTTCGTAATAATCTAAGACTGATTTGTAATTGTGCGCTATAATGATGTACTCAATTTTCTTAACACGTTCGCGGACACTTTGCTTGATTTTGTAACCCTATCTTGACACAAGATTTTTGTATGAAAGGCTTTAGCCGTACTGTCACCGGTTAAAAAGACAACGTATTTAAATAAGACAGCACCGGCCATAGCCTTCGCCTGCCTCAAACGTTACGTCGCAGGTATGTAGTCTTTGACTATATAAATAGGACGCGCCGGCTATAGCCTTCGCCTGCTCCAAACGTTACGTCACAGGTATGTAGTATTTGACTATATAAATAGGACGCGCCGGCTATAGCCTTCGCCTGCTCCAAACGTTACGTCACAGGTATGTAGTATTTGACTATATAAATAGGACGCGCCGGCTATAGCCTTCGCCTGCTCCAAACGTTACGTCACAGGTATGTAGTATTTGACTATATAAATAGGACGCGCCGGCTATAGCCTTCGCCTGCTCCAAACGTTACGTCACAGGTATGTAGTATTTGACTATATAAATAGGACGCGCCGGCTATAGCCTTCGCCTGCTCCAAACGTTACGTCACAGGTATGTAGTATTTGACTATATAAATAGGACGCGCCGGCTATAGCCTTCGCCTGCTCCAAACGTTACGTCACAGGTATGTAGTATTTGACTATATAAATAGGACGCGCCGGCTATAGCCTTCGCCTGCTCCAAACGTTACGTCACAGGTATGTAGTCTTTAACTATATAAATAGGACGCGCCGGCTATAGCCTCCGAAGGCATCAGCCGTTACGTCAGTAGTAAACGATTATTTTACTCAAATACAGCATACTGCGACTATAGCCTTTAATATTTTTAACCCCTTCTTCTACAAAGTTTCAAAATAATTATGATAAAAAGAGCACCAGTAGATAATAAAAACACAAGGTTTTATTTATTTTAATGTAGGAAAAATTACAACGACATTACAATAGTTATTTCAACATAAAAATGACCCTTTTAATCACAACATAAACTTTCCTTAATTTTAATAATTCTAAACGACATTGCAATTAAAATCTTTAATATAATTTTAATCTACTTAGGTTAATTTTAATCACAGCACAAACATCACATCTTGTGATATTTTTATATTTAAACTTAGAATAAAATGGCACTTTTAATCACAGCACAAGGTTTCTAATTAAAACAAAAATTATAAAAAAATCAATTAAGTATGTACTTAGGAAATACTATTTCAGTCGATATTTTCTGCTTGGGAATGCCATTGCTCGAAACATCCAGGACACAAAGGTGGTTTACGGAGGCATCCCTTGCACCGATAGCTAGTTTCTTTTTTAATTTTATTCTTAGTGCAAAGACGGCACTTCAAAAAAACTTTATTTCTTTTGTAGTTTTCTGGTATGGGTATTAATTCGGGCCAGTGAATGTTTGACACCGTAGACGTTCCTTCTGGAAGATTGTTTTGGTTACTAAGCAGCGACTTCTTGGGCTTTGTCATTTTTTTAGAAGAAACAATGTCAGCACAGCTCAAATTTCCAAACCCAAGATAATGTCTTAAAATTTGTTCTCTGAACTCCAACATTGTTTCTTTCTGGTTGCAATGTTTACGGTACGTGTAATAGGCATTCCATATAGCCATGTCAAAAATATGAAAAAACACCTTCTTGTACCATCGAACAGTCTTTTTTGGAGTGGAATAATAGGATAACATCTGGTCAGATATATCAATTCCGGACATATATTTGTTATACTCAGCTACCTCTTTGGGCTTCTTCAAAAGCTTCAAATCGATTTCTCGTTATAATTAGCTGAGGATGGTATTGCGTAGTTATCATAGGTACAATTCGTTTGTCTTTCCAAGCCGAAACATACACCTTCCCTTTCCTCATCCATACGTGTTCATCTCTTTTAAGTGCTTTACTCACGACATTTTTGGGATTGTCTTTCCTGTCTTTTCTTAAAGTACCTGTCGTGTGCGTCCTACAACTTAAAAGTTTCTCAGATAAGGGCACGCTGTTATAATAATTATCCATGTAGAGCTCGTGGCCCTTAAATAAATATGGCTGCATCAGACTCATAACGAGCTTTTCTGTCTTCGATTTCGACGCAGTTTCGATATCTATTTGATCATTGGAATCAGTCTTGCCCTGATAAATTTTAAAATTTAAAATGTAACCATCACTTGTTGTCAGAATATAAAATTTTACTCTATATTTAGCTTTTTTAGTTTTGATATACTGCCTGAAAGACAGGCGTCCGCGAAATAAGAGCATTGATTCATCAAGAGAAAGCTGCTTTTGCGGTTTGTATAATTCTTGAAAAATAGCAATCATTTGGTTGGCGAAACCTAAAATTTTGTTTATACCTTTGGCATTCCCTTCATAAACACACAAACATCTCAATAATTGTTCGAACCTTCTCCCTGACATACCGTAAGTAAATATGGGATGGTAATATAACGGATCAGTATATGTAAAAAGTTTTCGAATATTGGGTGTTTCTATATGAGATTGCAAAATGCATAATCCAAGAAACTGCTTCATTTCTTCTATTGTAGTTGGATTAAAGGTCTTTTTGCGACTGCCTCTAGTATGTGGTCTGTTGACGTGGCATAATGCAGCACCGTAGATATTGGTCCGCTCTACAAGTTGTTCAATCACTGACGGAGGAAAGAAACGATCAAATATTTCAATTGGAGCTGTATTTGCATCAAGTGGAAATTGTGGTCCAATAATGGTGTCATCAAACTGAAATTCTGGTATCGGAGCGGTTGTTGCTTGCCATTCGTCTTCTACGATTGGAGATGACCTAGAACGTTGACGAGGACAACGAGATACGTCGGAAACTGATGTTGTAGTTGGTCGTTGATGATCAGTGCTCTGTGCGTCTGCAAGTAGAGGCAACATAGGTCGCTGCTGATCGTCAGCCCTTTGCCTTATATTTTGTGCCGATGCAGGACTTTCAGTGTCCGTCCAGCTAATAATATCCTGTAAAATCGTAATTGATTCAACTGATCTTGGTGGAGTTGTATCGGAATCATATGAAGGTATGTCTAAGTGTGGCTGGTGTGTATCTAGTGCATTTCTTATGATAAGCGGGGGCGAAGTTGGAATAACATCACTTGGAGACTCGACTGAAGCCGGAACACAGACGTGGACACCTAAATCTTTTAAGGTAATGGGAGATTCAACAGAAGGCACATATGCATCAGAATCTCGCCCAATTCGCGTGACAGCTGGGGACGAAATAGCTGTCAAATCACCTGATGACTCAACCGAAGTAGGAATGTGAATTTGCTCACCTAAATCATTTGAGATAGCTGGAGACTTAACAGAAAGCACTTGTTCACTTCTTATACGTTGAGTTGTCTGTTTAAATTGTCCATCACCATCCTCTTCAGAGTCAGATATGTGAGTTGTTGATGACCTGCTATCTTCATTTGGTATGTAATTTGTGTCTGAACCATATTCGCCATCACAATCATCATATGGATCCTGTTCAGACTCTTCGCTTTCACTTGATACCGATCCTTGTTCTTCATTGCTCGATATTTCTGGTTCCTCTGAACCACAAGATAGCTCATCTGATGAGGTCTCATTGAACAATTTCATAATGCGTTCATTTTCCCGTTCGAATGGATCGTTATTTTTTGGTTTACCTCCTCTCAGTCGTTGTCGAGACATCTGAAAAGTAGAACTTATAAGTAGAAGTCATTTACATCAATATTTTAGGATAAATCATTTGTTGAAACCTCTTATCATTATATTAAAAATGATTTATGAAATACTAGCTGTTACCAGCGCAGCGGCTTCACCCGCTACTACTCGAAAATTATCCCACGGGAACATAAAATCGGGATAAAAACTATCCTTTGTGTTAATCCAGGTAATAAACTATCTTTGTACCAAATTTTAGCCAAATCCGTTCAGTGGTTTTTGCTTGAAAGAGTAACAAACATACCTACATACACATACCCATATATACATCCTCACAAACTTTCGCATTTATAATATTAAAAGGATTTGTATTTATATCCATTATTATGTTCTAAAGTACGTTTCATTTAAATATTACTAACATTGTCTAATTATTTATTCATAAAAATTCCAATAAAACCAATTCTACTTACCATAAACGTTGATCAGAAACCGCGCGTAAATCACGTTCCCGACGTGTGCACTCCGCGGCGCACTCCGCAGCCAACTGAACAAATTCTCATACAATGGCCGCTGCTATAAACGCTGCGTCAGTGTGAGTGCGCACACAAATGTTCCAAGTAGTAGTACGTTGGAAGCGGTAAAAAGACATGTTATGTGACACCTAGCAATTCGAATAATTTAATTTGGGGGCACTTGATGATGAACTATATGGTAGCAGTATGGAAATTCGTCTGCTAAAGCAGTTGTGCTTCTAGAGTACAAAAAAATATCGAAGGGTATAACCGGCGCGTCATTCTGCGCAAGTTCCTAATGAATGTCATAACCGGCGTGTCCGTCAACGTGTTAAGTTGTAAATGCAAAGTATAATTAAGAAAATAAAATTAATTTTAATAATTTTATCTGCTTTTAAATTATATTTGGTCCTATCCATCTGTAAAAAATTGTAATACTGGAGTACCTACATACTCAACTATTCTCGTGTTTTTTTATCCTATTCATCAATAAAAAACATTTTAAACACATGATTATTATCTAATTAAACGTTAAACGCTAAACGGATATAATTACTCGTAGCTATTATTATTATTTATATTTTACTTTGTCTTTAACTGATCCTTGTTTTGCTGACGCGAATGATATCAATAGTTTTTATTAAAGTCTATATACATAGTGCATTTTATTTGAAAATCAGGGAATAACATATAAATATTTGTTCAATAACTAACAAGGAATATGAATAAATGACAAAAACGACAACGAAAATGCAAAACAATTCTCTGACACAAACTACAAAAGGTCTTTTGATGATTGTTCATATGAAATAAAAAAGAGGGTAGGGCTGTCAACTTTTGCTCAAGTACGTATTTAGTATGGTAATTTTGACATGAAAATTATCAAGTAAAAACCTAGATTCAAATTGATTAGATTCATTAGCAATTATAAATACAACCAGTAGGTGGTAATTATAAGCAATTAATATAATAATTGATTAAAATTAACATATTTATCGACCGATAAAATACAGAGGACGGCAAACAAATTCACTACAAGGATCGTGGGTTCCATTCGGACTCTGAGCAAATATTTGTGTACGGGAACATGGAGGTTTGCCTTATTTCGGGAGTTTTCTATATAATTACTAAAAGTATGTATGTAACAGTACTTATTATGTTCATACGTTAGATCTGCTTTGTTGGGAGTTATGTTAAATGTTGTAATAACTAATAAGCGCCGAAGTGCTGAAGTGAAGTACTTATAGCTACTTTTGTATATTTAAACGTTTAACAATATTATATGACTTTAATATAGAACATTTACATACATACATACAATCATGCCTGTTTCTCCGAAATGGTAGGCAGAGGCATATTGACGACCATTTTGACGACCGATTTGGCGTGGAGGTCAGTATACCTGCACTTCACTCCAGAGGTCGTGGGTTCGATTCCCACACAGGACAAATCTTTGTGGGCATGAACATGAATATTTGTTCTGGTCTGGGTGTTTTTCTATGTATATTAAGTATGTATTTACAAAAAAAAAAGTATTTAAGTATGTTTATCCGTTCTTTAGTATCCATAACACAAGTTCTTAGTGATACTTATCTTGGAACTAAAGAATTGGTGTAATTGTAAGAGAATATTTATAATATTTATTTATTTATTTATATTATACGCCCACACTTCGTCAATTATATAGTTCGTCCCACGTAATAGGTGGCGAACATATTGCCGCTTACCGGGCACTGTTATGTTCGCCAGAGCCTCGTCCGTTGATCGGTAGGTGCACCACTTGCAGGTGAGGTTGGCTTGGGCTCCTTAGGTCTTGGTAGGATCCCTGTACACCTATAGAATATGTATCGGTATTTAAAGAGAAATACCAAAGTATTGTGAAACACTTTATTACATTAATACACAGTAGATAACATTTAAGTACAACATCGAATAAAATTCCCTAACAAACATTTTAAAACACCAACATCCAGAAAAGTTATTGACATAAATTGACATAAGTCTTACATCGATTTCACAGTTGCTTTATTATATTATAATTTACCCTAAAATAATACATTGACACAAACACTTTTGAAAACTGCCCTGATTTAAAAGTGATTTATGTTTGCACGTTGATTCCGATGACAGTAAGCGATTAACCCTGCTTGTTGTAAACATTTTTCTTAATCATATTCTTTATGGGCATGATAACTTTGGAATCCTCGTGAACCACTTGTATAATTTTCATAAACGGCATTGGCTCTTTCGGTTTTGGTGGGTTGATGAAAGGGGCAGTAACAATCAAAAATCCGTCCGAAATCCAGCGAGTTTCAATCTTCTTTATATCACATTCCTTAGGCACCTCCAAGCGTCTAGTGAGCTGGCGAGAGGCAAATCCTTCAGAATCCGGTCGCTGCTCATGGTAGCAATGCACCAAGAGGTGTCCGTTGACTACTTTCACATTTATATCGTCCGGTGTGAAGTGCTGCACTTCCAGAACTACTTGGAAGTGATTCATCTCAACCCTGTGGTGGTTTTGGAAGGGGCCGGCGTTGAAACCGTAGTGGAAAATGTGACCCATTTGGAGGTAGTGGGCGAATGGTGGTGGAAGCCTGTTGAACATACCCATGTTCACCTGGTTCGGTATAAACGGTGAAAACGGGGGTGACATCCTTCGCAGCTCTTCCTGAGCTGTAAACATCGGCGGGAAAACACAGTTGTCGTTGTAGTCGATTATAAAGTCTCGTTGATGATGTTGATGAACAGGTTGAGGCTGTGATTGAGCCATGTTGCTTTTGCTCCTTTGTTTGCAAACTTGAGTATCAGCTCCCACGTGCAGACGTAACGACAGTGATAGGTAAAGTACTCCCGGGTAAATATGCGTTAATAAGCTGTACTGCGCATGACGTTGCTCCCACGGGGGGACGCCGGCTAGCCAGTTATTGCAAACTGTTGCATTGATAGCATTCGGGGCAAACTTTTTAAACTCTGAGATTTCAATCTGTTGAATGACCTTTCAAGCCCCCATTTTATTACAGGTACAATTGTTATTCTTGTGTTTCCTGTCTGGACGTAGTGGTCGTCCACCACTGCTTTGATTGAATATTAATTTCCAAGTATGTAAGTGTTTACTTATATATTTTTCTACTACTTTATTGTATTGGTTACTTCTAATCTCTGTTTTTCAATCACTATAGTAGACATAATAAATATTCGTAGCATAGCGTTTTCACATAAATTTTAGTGTTTTAAACTATAGTTTACATCAGTGTTACACAATACAGCAAATTACAAAGTTACATAATAAATTTTTACTCTTGCTTAACTCGTACAATTCCATTGACGACGAATCCCTGTATATTATTTTTAACTTTACTCAAGATAAAATGTTTATGTAAAATAATAAAAAGTTTAAAAACAGCAAATTAAATGTGTTTCATTTAACAATAATTTGTAGACATTATCAATAGCTAATCCTAGCGGGATCCTACCAAGACCTGAGGAGCCCAAGCCAACCTCACCTGCCAATCAACGGACGAGGCTCTGGCAAATATAACAGTACCCGGATAGTGGCAATAGGCTCGCCACCTATGACGTGGGACCAACTTTATAATTGGCGAAGTGTGGGTGTATAATATGCCTCTACCTACCCCTTCGGGGAAAAAGCCGCGAATCACTATCAATAGCTAAATACGTTTACGTAATCATCTTTACTCATAAAATGCAATAAGTTTATGTTTTGACGTGACAACGTCTTATAAATTGGTTTGCCGGGTGACACTTCAAGAAACTGCGTTACGCTCCGCTCACGTTATGCGGTCACAATGAGAGCGAGTGAGAGGCACGCGTCCCTTCCACTCGGGCATGGTTAGCCCGCCTAAGAGCGAGAGAGACAGACATAAATATAATTCTTTATATAAATAAATGTTTTATATTGTTACTATTATTTCATCCTTCTTCCTACTATACAATGAATATTCACATTAAAATTATTTTACCACTCAAAGCCGTTGTCACGTAAAACTTTCGCCCGTATACCGACTTTAAAGGCAACCAATTTTTTGTATAGGTTTTTTTTTTGCATTCTTATAAATTTTCCTGCACATTTTGGCTGGAAGACATTTCTATTAGAGATAAGCGCATCTGTGCTTCATTTTATTATATGTTGTAAATTTATGTACTATGATTTCACAAATCTAAAAATAAATATAGATTCACTTAAATAACACGCATTGCTAATAGCTTTTGGCAAATACTGAGATCACCAAACAAACGTATATATATACCTACCTCTATTTGTACTATCACCATCATGTCATATGGCGTTGAGCTGCCTGAATCCTAATTTAAATTTTTATTTTCAATTTGAATTTTTAATTCGAATTTTCGATTTGAATTTTCAATTTGAATTTTCAATTTGAATTTTCAATTTGAATCTTCATTGATACTATAAATAGAAGCAATAAAACTGTTTGTTTGTAGGTTGTGTCAGCTGGGGTTTTGAGCGGATTAAAAGTTACAAACAGCAGGCTGCATATCTTTTTCTGCCAATCCGCACTGGGTCAGCGTTGAGCGTGACCTGAATCCCAATTGCTCGTAAAAAGAGGACCGTCCTCAGTGCACTATGCACTTTAATTCTGGTGGGACTTTAATGGGCTAAGATGAATCACATCTGGTACCCATAATTATTAAAAGATTATGACTACATTTGTACATTATAATTTTATTTAGTACACAAAACCAATATTTTTGTACTTATTACATAATTACGCCTTTTTACAAATTACAGAACAAATTGTTATTCAGAATATCGAAATCTAAATTATAAGATACTAGCTGTTACCCGCGACTTCGTCCGCGTGGAATAGTATCTTTGGGTAGCATCTACAACCCCCTTTTCGCAATAAAAAGTAGACTCCTTTCTCAGGGTCTAGACTATCTATATACCAAATTTCATTTAAATTCGTTCAGTAGTTTTAGCGTGAAAGAGTAACAGACAGACAGACAGACAGACAGACAGAGTTACTTTCTCATTTATAATATTATATATAATATATTATATATAATATATATATAGTAAGGATAAGGATAAAACGTTATTCATTTATTTAGTAATGTTAGCGATGCCACTGGTATCTTTTAGTCATATTTATAACAAGTAAAAACTGAATAACAATAAAATGTGATTGGAAATTTGGACATTAATTATGATTCACCTGCTCATAAATCATGCAGATTGATGCCCGGGATGCAATTCAAAATGTTATCTGCCTCTGTCGGGGATGGTGCGAGGGAGATAGAATATTATTTCTAGGGCTCGATCGACTATCTATGTTCCAGGAAATTCAGGATTCCTGGAAATTGTAGGTGGAGTTTTGTTGACCTACATATACTTTACAATCAATAAAATTTAATGACATTTAAAAAATAACGGCTTTTTATTAAGTTCATATTGTTTTCGGTATTTACGACAATTTTATTATTATTTTTGTTTGTCTGGGTGTTTGTTTTGGTAAAATTTCAATCACTTTCCCTGGTAGACACCTGGCGGTACAAGTAGGAACCTAACTTAACTTAACAATTTAACCCTAAGTATCTATCTCACACCGTGACTTAATTCAGTCGGTAGCGTTAGCATAAAAAGTTATGCAAAAATTGTAGATTACCTAATTGTAAATTTATTTTCTTCATTTATTTAATGTATTTTTATCGATTAAATAAAAACCTTTGTTTGTCTCTAAGGTCCTATATACATTATGTTCTCACGTACAACATTATATATCAAAATCAGGATAATAAGTTTTAAACGTAGTAAGCGTTAACAGTTTGGCATTAACAATAGAGTAAGGATGATTTCAGTCCGTAGGTTCATATTGATGTAGACATTTACATTGATATAGATTTATGTTGTTGTTATAAAATATTTAAACTGTCTGATTGACTGGGACTTCGAATTGGACCATTGGAAGTATAATATTGCTTATTTTTATGTGTACTAAAAAAACACTTTTACATTATAAACATTACATATAGGGTATAAATTTACATTTTATTTGAAAAAATTGGTTGCCTGTAAAGTCGGTATACGGGCGAAAGTTTTACGTGACAACGACTTTGAGTGGTAAAATAATTTTAATGTGAATATTCATTCGAGGGGAAGGGACGCGTGCCTCTCACTCGCTCTCATTGTGAGCGCATAACGTGAGCGGAGCGTAACGCAGTTTCTTGAAGTGTCACCCGGCAAACCAATTTATAAGACGTTGTCACGTCAAAAAAAGTATGAAATATGTGACATGTTAGTCGCCAAAGTAATTTGTCATTAATACTTTTGGAGTACTTAGTGGGTTTCGCCTAAATTTAAACAGAAATACGAAATTCGAAAGCATTGCTACTACCTACTGGTGGTCACAGAAAGTTCAACCCAATACTTGTTTACTTTTCATGCGCATGCTCAATGGAGTATAGACATAACTCAAAAAATACTATACTTCACAAAAGAAGATCTTCTAAAGAATACTTGTCTTACTTGGAAGCGCATTAAATTGATTCTGATTTATTAATTAGTAATTCTGCTTGTGTTTTGAACGTTTGATAAACATTGATTCGATCTCAGTAAGAAATAGAAAGACTGTATAAGTAGGTACGTCGCTCAAACCTGACCTATCTATTAATGTGTCGATATTCCTGTAAGCATGCGATTAGCATTACCATTGGCATGCCGGGTACAGCTAGAAAAAAACTAACTAGCGAAAATAGTTTAACGACGTCATAATTACATCAATTTCACATGTTTGATAGTTTTCTATTCGTACTTGATATTTTCTTGTGATATTGTATTTTCTTTTCGGAGTGCGAGTATACCCGCTCTCCACTCCTGAGATCGTGGGTACGATTCCCACCCATATAGACGTTTTGACGTCCGAATGGCGTGGTGGCGAGTATACCCGCATTCCACTCCTGAGGTCGTGGGTTCGATTCCCACACAGGACAAATATTTGTGTGTATAAATATGAATATTTGTTCTGGTCTGGGTGTTTTTCTATGTATATTAAGTATGTATTTAAAAAAAAAGTATGCATGTTTATCCGTTATTTAGTATTCATAACACAAGTTCCTAATGATTGCTATCTTTAGACTTATCTTGGAACTAAATAATTGGTGTAAGTGTCAGAAATATTTATTTATTTATTTTTATTATTATATAGGACAGATCTTTTCTATGTGTGCATGAAGATGAATATTTTTCAGGTTTGAATGTTTTACTATATATATTATGTATGTGTATATAGGGATCCTACCAAGACCTAAGGAGCCCAAGACAACTACACCTGCAAGCGGTGCACCTGCCGATCAAATGACGAGGCTCTGGCGAACATAACAGTGCCCGGTAAGCGGCAATAGACTCGCCTATAACGGTACCAACTACATGATTGGCGAAGTGAGGGCATATAATATGCCTCTGCCTACCCCTTCGGAGAAACAGTCGTGAATGTATGAATTAAGTATGTAATTACAAAAAATAAGTACGTATATATGTTTATCCATATCACAAGTTCTTGATGAGTTCTTATGCTGGGTTTAAAATAATTGGTGCATTTGTCAACTTTTCAACTTTTGGCCCACACAAAAATATATTATTGACTTAATATTTAATAATATAAGGTTCAACATCATTATCCTTCTGTCAGGCTCCCAGTTTATCTGGCGTCGGTACAAAAATCTTTGGAAGCATTAGCCTCTGTCAATCTTCATCAACTTTATTTATTTATAATCTTATGCTACCATTACAACTAAATCTTAACCTAATGCGATAGCATAGCAATTCTCATAATTAATACAATATTCTATCTTTTTAATTATCAATCTAAAATATTATTTTAATATAACATAAACTAGCCTACCTGATATATAACTTTAGTATTACATCCTATATTTACAAAATAAGTTCTAAATCTAACGTAACTGATAACTTATTATTATATTTAACGCAGTTCTGGCGAATTCGCTAAAAGTGCATGAAAATATATCCACCGTGTCATGAACCCTGTTTATAATATGGACTTATTCACCCTTATGTCGATTATCATATCAACACACTCAATAGGCCGCTGGAAGCCGGTGGATGTAGGTGGTAAGTCAAGTCAAGACAAAGGATCTTTATTCCGTGAACTATTACATAGCATTTGAAACCGCCAAAATTACATATAAAAAAACTGAAATCACGACGCTTACATTCACTCACATGCTAAAAAAGTGTAAGTTTATTCGTTTGTAGTAACAATAGTACAAGCTATGCGATTTGCGATTAGAAACTCTATGTAAGATGTTCTTGCATATTTTCCTTGAAATATTATTAAGCACTTAATATTATTTGTCTCAATGTGAATTACTCTTATATTTTCTTAATCAAAATTTTTATATAGATCGTTGTAAGTTTTTATTTCTAAACGACAATTTATATACTTCAACTGAAATAGACAAATTGTTAAATGTGAACAAGGTTCAGGGTTGAATTCACTTTATAATGTTTAGACTGAGCAGTAGCGATAAATAACAAAATCAATACATCCCTAACGAGAATGCATCGAATGTTGGTGCATTGACCTTGAAGAAAGTATTTCTTTTCTAAAATTCAATATTCGATATTTAAATTCAAATGCATTACTGAAATATACTTGAATTTATTAAATGCATTATCCTCTGCCTGAGTTATATAACGCGATATAACATGTATGACATGGAAGTGCTAGCCCATTTTAAATACTACCCAAATTGGTGTTGAAGAAAACGTGTAGCTCTTGTCAGCGAAAGCTGGCCGGAAGAAAGTTTCTAGACGGGAGTTGATGGTAAAAAAACAATATTTAAGGAGAAAAAAGAGATAGGACTTAAGGGAAGCACATAATTTTTGCCCTGTGCGGGAATCGAACTCATAAACTCCGATGCGTATACCTACGCTGTCGGTCGCTCTCGAAATTCCCAGTCTCGCGCGTCCCGTAAAAATAATAATAACACACCTTGATTAACATATATACATACTTTCTATGTATGTATATATGTTAAGTAAGGCTATCTTATAAATAAGTTGTTATATCCTGTACTTATTGCATAAATAAATTTCCCCGAAGTGGTAGGCAGAGGCATATTATATGCCCACACTTCGCCAATTATATAGCTGGATCCACGTAATAGGTGGTGAGCCTATTGCTGCTTACCGTTACTGTTATGTTTGCCAGAGCCTCGTTCGTTAGTCAGCAGGTGCAGCACTTGCATCCCCCCGACTGGTCTCCACCCTGTCGTGGTGGGGGGCTGAGTACCTCCCAGTAGGGCGTAGAGGGCGCTAGGGAAAAGGTAACACCCAGAGATTGGCGACTCTGGGTGCCCTTAGTACTGACTATCGGGGGGGGAAACTAAAAGGGACCTGTGGAGGGCGCAGTGGGCGGGCTAGGAGCCGTCCAGCAGCGCCAGGAGGGTCTTGGGCAGCGGGGGCAGGGGCCCCTGCTGTCTAACCATGGACCCTCCGAGAAGTCGGCCGCACACGCTATGATCGCACAAGGAGGTAAGAGGGGCGCGTCTACAAAGTCTCTCTGAGGAGGTCCTCCCTGTATTGGTCCGGGGGACGTTGGCCGCGAGCGGGGTGTCAGAGCTGCAACCCAGGTCTGGTACTGGCCCCTGCCTCTTTCTCAACAAGCGGCGGGCGTCGTCGGAAGATTTTTACTGGGTATTACTGCTAGCGGTCGTGTTTGCCGGTGGTGAGTCCCACACACCTCTTTGCACGCATTTTGTTACCGACGCAAAATAAAAAAAAGGTCTTGGTAGGGTCCCTATACACTACTACCTTATATATTAACGATAATCATATTTGTAGTTTCTAATATAACTGAGTAATATGAAATCCTCAACAATGTGCACGGCCTTTTTACCTAAAAGTCCGGCCTAATTGACTAGTCTGTCCGGCTATTCTATTTCCTTGCAACCCTACCTGCACCGTTCCTAATCACTACTCAAAGATATAATAATACGTGCCATCAGTAATGTCTACATAAGTAATAATACTAATAATAGTATCCTATTTTTCTCATTTCGTGCTCTCTTCCACAAGACTTGAAAATATAATAGAATGTCAGAATCGATGTTCTGTGAACATGACTCCATCAACGTTCAAAAATTAAAGAAACAACTTGCACATGTAAAAGATCGGTAACACACCTCTTGTATTGTTATGGATGTAATTATTCTAAGTTGTTATGATGCGAATCAAATTAAAAATGGTAAGTTACTATTAACATGGGAATTACAACACGAAAGCTATTTAGTTTATAAACGAAACTTTATGGCCGGATTTTCCGTATTCTCTTTGTGGGTAATATTTTTATTTAAGAGTACCTATACGATCATAATGTAGTATATAAAATTATTCTGTTGATACACAAACTTGCAAAATAAAACATTGTTTATAATTATTATTAACAAATTAGTATTATAATATTTATTACTTTATGATGAAACATTTAAAAAAGTAATTAAGGTTCGCCATCTAGTTGCATGTGACAGAAGCTATGTGGACATTGTGGCTAGCGACATCTAGCGTTGAGTAGATAAGACATAATTGACAGATGCTGACAACCATTTAAGCTATGGAATAAAATATTTTTAGTAAATAAATTTAATGGTAAAATATAATCATTACAAATTTCCCATATAAGTATAATTAGAACTTGTATTTTTTTGTGAACACACTCCTAATATACATAGAAAACACCCAGACATGAACAAATATTAATTGTCATGTGTGGGAATCGAAGCCACGCCCTCAGTGCGGAGTGTAGATATACTGACCTCCACGCCATGTCGGTTGTAATAATCATAGCCATAAATTTAATATTACGCAGTGCTTGGAAGACAATTTAAAAGATAGGTTTTTGTCCATACAATGTAATGATGTGGCTATTTTATGGCGCTTGATTTTTGGCCCATATAGTCAATAAAGATATTATTAAAATGAAACTTCTTTGAAAGGTATTATGTGAAATGCATTCTTTTGTGTTTTGAAACTATTCTATATGGTTAACATTTTTGTTGTTTAGTTAGGAAATATAAATATGTAATAAAATTATTGTGAGTAATATTTTCATTATGTACATGAAACTTAAAAATTAACTGATATTTTTTTTTCGTCACAAGTTACTATTATTTAAATAATGATATAACCGCTTACATATATGTTTTTTTCCAACCAAAGATTAAAATATAAGATAAAAAGAACAACCATTACATAAACAATTTAAAAGGTGTAGTACCCCTGGAGTCTAGAAATGATCGCGCACAGCGCATTCCGACAGCGACGAGAAATTTCTAGGTAGCGTTTTCTAGATTCTTCTGGAGCCTTACCGAATGACGCCAGATGGCGCTGTTGCAATATAAGCCGGTGTTTTTGGCATTTGTGTCATTCTGTCTGTGAATTTGTGATACTCTACAAACAAAACACTGTGAATTTGAGAGTTTTCAGATTTTCTGAATCTACAGGTTATTAATATTCTATCCTGAAATCAAAGTGAAAGAAAATGTCTATGTTCCCGTTTTACGTTGATAGAGAGCGCCCTCGCCAAAGACGGCTTGTGGACCAACATTTCGGCTTGGGATTGACACCTCAAGACTATCTAACCATCATAGTGCCCCGAACCAGTCGCGACTACTTCAGAGATTGGAGTAACCTACAGGCATCTTCAAGAGACGTCGGCTCTACTATCAAGGAGGACAAAGAAAAGTTTCAAGTTAACCTCGATGTGCAACATTTTGCGCCTGAAGAGATTGCCGTGAAGACTGCTGATGGCTACCTGATTGTGGAAGCGAAGCACGAGGAAAAAGAGGACGAACATGGCTATATCGCCAGGAGTTTTGTAAGGAAGTATTCATTGCCTGAAGGTGTGGAAGCAGACCATATTATGTCAAAGTTGTCCTCGGATGGTGTTTTAACCATTACAGCGCCTCTAAAGGCTCCCTCTAGGTCATCTAATGAAAGAATTGTGCCCATTGTACACACTGGTCCAGTGAAGAAGCAAATTGAAAGCAATGAGGAGTAAATTTTGGTTGTGTACATCGAGAAAGTGATGTCTAAGTGATCTCTTTATTTTACGGTAGTTAGTTGCTTACCGCTTCATTATTAAACATTCCTCTCTGTTTTAATTGTTTGTGTTTAAATAAATGGCGTTATAGTCATAAATATTTTCTTATTTCTTTCTCTCATTTCTAATAATATTGAATCCTACAAACATCACAACAAACTCAGCTATCAGACGCTATTTAATTTAGCTAAGTGATTCTTTAGTCTGCCGCTAGAGGGCGTCTTAAAGAACAGTGAATTCATAAATCATTTTCTTTTTCTAGGTATCTATAAAATTAATTTTTATATTTAAAAAGAACAGTTATAATATTATATGTATTACTTTCTAGATTATTAGTAAAATATGTACCTATGACGAAAAGAAAATTGTCTGGCACGGAAGCACTCTTTGTGAGGTTTGGTGGTTTCGTTGAAATATGAATAGCTTCCACAGTCCTTGCATAGAGGGCAGCGTAAACCGGATTTAAATTAACGTAAACAATCATGTAAAAAAAATTTGTATGTACATACCTATCTAATGACTATTTTATTTTGTCATTTTTTTAGATTGTAATTAATTTTGGGTTCCGTACCTAAAATTAAAAAACAGAACGTCAATTATGGGCACAAACTAAACAGATCTTATACTATGAGTACTATGAGACAATCTGTTCAAAATATTTACAAACAATTTTTTTGCAAATACATACTGCACTATCAACAACAAACAACAAGAAAATTAGCTTATGTTCAGCTAACTTTTGATGAAAGTCCCGTTGAAATCGGGAAATTATTTCTTGCGCCGGAGTCAACAAATTTAATTGTTTATAACTCAGATTAATAGTTGTATAATCTTAGGTTCATCATTTAATTTTAGTAAAGAGTACATTGTGGAAGTTTTTATGTAGCTTTACAAAATAAAATGACTTTCCATACAAACTTACACCCTTTAGTACACATCCCTTTGCAAGGTTTCTTTGAAAAAAAAAAAGAAACACATATTTAACTCTCTTTACATAACGATTATTTCCTAGTCATTTGGAAATCCTACTATTAAAACTATAAGGTAACATAGTATAAACTTTGCTACCCCTTTTTACCCCTTAAGGGGTTAAGTTTTGCAAATCTCATCTTAGTGATCATCTATGCCCTAAGGGAAACCCCCATGCAATATTTGAGATTGCCAGCAATGGTTGTTTCTGAGACCGTGATGACTACCATAAGGTTTCTAAAGTTAAATTTTTACTAAAAATGTATTAGTACTACTACTAATCATCTATACTGCCCTACTAAGCGCAAAAGCGGTATCTCAAAAAAATCCGTAAATTTGATTTTTATGGCATCGGATAACTCAGAAAAATACGCTTCTATTGAACTAAGTCTTATAGCGGTATGTTACTTATAAGGTATAAAAAAACGTTAAGAAAGTTTTCTCTATCTCAGTTTTACCTTAAATTACTAAGGAGATTAGAGGTATATCAATTTAACGTAGGCAACCAGCCGTATAGTTGAATACCGCCAAATATACCTAATAATATATATAAATTACGTTTAATAAAAAAAAATAACAATCTGTAAATTAACGAAAAAACTAATTTTACATAATGTCAATTATCTCGAAACTAGCTTTCACTGAGATACCGCTTTTGTGCTTAGTAGGGCAGTATAAAGCTTTCATTTTAAATATAAATATTTCATTTAATCTTCCGAGTTCTGTTTTACCCTCTTAGGGGTGTAGTTTCGTAAAAACCCTTCTTAGCCGATGTCTATAGGCCTATAAGGAACCTTTTAAGTTAGTGTAGTACTTTCTGAGCTTTCGTGACTAATCAGTAAGTGATGCATACATATGTACATAAACACACATATAAACATACATATATAAACATACATACATAAACATACATACATAAACATACATACATAAACATACATATAATCACAGAGGGATATTATACGTCAACATTTCGTCAATTATAAAGTTGATCCCACGTAATAGGTGGCGAGGCTATTGCCGCTTACCGGAAACTTATATTCGCCAGGGCCTCGTCCGTAGATCGGCAGGTGTACCACTTGCAAGTGAAATTGGCTTGGGCTTCTTAGATCTTGGTAGAAGCCTATATTTACCTATATTTCTTACTCATTTTTCATATTTCGCTTGTATACATGTATATATTTATTTATCGCCTTAGATTTCACGTAATAATTTTCATATTAAAGTATAATACCACGGCGGGAAGCCGCTGGATGCAGGCGACTCAGGATAGCTAAATGTGGAGCTATCTGTTGGGTGGTATAATTCATTCAATTCAATTTAGCTCATTTAAATATACAGCAACTTTGAGGAGTCAGTCATGTATGGTGAAGGGGTATCCCTAGTTACACCAAAAGAAAATTGACAAATTATCACTTCCCAAATATTGTTTTGTAAAATTTCATTTGCCAAATTATTACTTGGCAAATAAACTCTTCACAAATAATTGTATCGTAAACGTAATGCTTTCCAAGTGAACGTTTCGACAATAACTCAGTTGGTATTACATATTTTACGCAAAATAAAATAAGCCAAATAATTCGTCTCGAAACTTTTCAAATAACCATTTCTATTTGCATCTTTACTATTAATACTAATCTACAAATATTGGCCATACATAAATCAACAGTAGTATTTTCTGGCGCTTCGCCGGCCGCTACCGCGGCACGCTCGCTTCGCTCGCTCGGCTCGCGCGCTTTGTGGTCACTGTTCTAACCTAACCTAACCAATATGTATCTAAGCCTCACTCATCATCATCACGTTAATTTAAAATTATGAACACATATTAAACAAACATTCCTTATACTATTTTATTTTTAGTATATATTTAGTATTAATATCTTAGTTTGTGATTATTTAAAATAATAAACGTAAAACTTTATGTCCAAACAAATCATTTGATTAAATGTTATTTGTCTAAAGTTTGTTTGCCGTAGTAAATTACTTGTTAAAAAACCTAATGCCATAATGTCATTATCCGTAGTAATATACTGCCGAGTAAAAAATTTACCAAATGAAAATTTGCATACTAAAATAATTCGCAACGTTGCATTGGTGTAAAAAAAGTTTGCTAAAATTTGTTTGGATTATAAATTTTTGTCAAAATAGTTTTGGCAAAACGGCAGGATCCCATGGTGAAGCTTTCAAAATTGAGAGAGTTTTTATTTGTCAACCGATGGCGTGGAGGTCAGTATGCACTCTGCTCAGATCGTGTGTTCAATCCCTTCAGTAGACAATTATTTGTATGCATGTTTTCGAAGTATTATACTTTAATATGCAATGTTATATGTCAGCATCATCATCTCAGACTTCTGACGTCCACTGTTGAACATTGATCTCCTCAATAGCTTACAGTCTATGGGGTAATGGCCCATAATTACCACGCTGGGCAGGCGGGTTGGTAATTGCAGTACAAGCCAGTACGCAGGATGACGCTACTGCCAATTATCAGGTAGGATTTCGATTTTCGACTCCCCGTGGGATGAGAAAAAGTGAGATTGTTCTAGATCAGCTCTACACGACACAATGTGGCTAAAAATGTGGATTATAACAAACTGGTCACAATTATCATTAAATATTAGCGAATTACGAGTAAACAATGTAACGATGACACATACATAGCTTGGACGGCGAGGGTCTTTGTATGTACACGAAGAAACAATTAAATTAACATAGTTGTATGAATGAAGCTAAAAATGTGTGTCAAGATCGTAGCAAGTGGAAGGATGTGATCTCTGCCTACCCCTACGGGAAGGAGGCGTGACATTATGTACGGTATCTTAAAAAAACTAAACATATAAAATACTACTAACAGATATAGATAGATAGATAGATATACTCTTTATTGACTAAAATAACTTAAAAACTACAGATTACAATGAATATTGAAACACAATGATAAAGCCAGGTCTTATCGCTAAAAGCGATCTCTTCCAGACAACCCGACGCAAAGGAGAGAACAGGAAACCAATAGGCAGAGCACAAAAACATTTAAAAATAATAAACACTAAAACTATTTGTTAAATATAAATAAAATACACAAATATACAAAAAAATAACAGTTTTATGTCTTATACAACAACAACTTTCTATATATTAGCAGGATAATGTAAGGAAAAACATAGACAAAGTATAACTGATTATGAATAGATTTGATGACAGCACTGAACTTAATTAATTCTTAAACAAATTACTATTCTTCGATACAGTACTCTAAGCTTTAGGGTACAAGGTCTAAAATATTCAAACATCTTGGAATAGCGTTCCAAGAAACTATACATCAGTCCACTCATTAACACACACTCCAGAAAATACCGATAACGATACCCTCTGACCCGAACAAAGCATATAAACTGATACCGTTTGTGTCCCCGACTCAGTCAAGTATTTCTCTCAGTCAAAATGGCTAAAATGATTGCAGTGGTGTTATTTGCCTTTTTGGCGGTTGCCCAATGTGCTCCCCATGGTTATTACCACAACCATGGACGGCATTTCCGTCCCTACCACTCTGGCAGATACGAGTCGGATTCGCCTTACGGAGCTGAATTTTTCGACACCAATCGCTTCTGGAACGACTTGGAGACACAAGTGAGGCAAGAAGTGGAAGAAGCCCTCAAGATTTTCACGGAACACTTCCCGAACTCAGTTTCCACAGCTGGATTTGTGGGCAACGAGTATAAGGTCACGATACCCATGGCGGGGTATAGCGAGAAAGATATCATCGTGAAGGCAAGGGAGGGATCTTTGATGGTGCAAGCTGCGCAGAAAGTGTCTGAAGGTTTCATGAGCAACTATATCGAAGTTCGCACGTTACCGTTAAACGTTAATGCCGACGGTGTATGGACTTATAACAACAATGTTTTGACTATTACCTTCTCCGTGAAAGCGGACGCTACCACTGAAGCTGTCACCGAGACAACCCTTGAACCCTTAGAGATTGTAACAAGAGGATTAGGTAGCCGCGAAGAGATGGATACGAAAGATTCAAACATAGACTTGTATCAAAACAAAGAAATTGAGACAAATGAGATCTCGAGCACAGTAGAAGCGACCACTTATCCGGTAGATTTGAAGAATGAAGTGGAATTTGTACCAATTAAATACTGATAAGATCATTGTTATCATTGTATGTAAATATTAAAGTGATAAAGTTGTATGTGGTGAATATTATTATGTAGTTTAGTTTACTAATACTTCTCTTAGTTATAGAATACGCTTGAGCGCAGTGTTTTGCATTCTACGCATCAAGCGCGAATCCAATGTGCCCATAGTTGGCATGCCCAAAACTCTGATAGACTTTTGAAGTCTTACTTTCACCGTCTATTGACATATAATTGTTATTTTACACAGTATTAGTTTTGCTACATTGCCTTTATTCCAATTCATAGGAGCTTAATATTTATATATTTTTTTCTTTTCTATAAATTTTGTGACTGCAAAACACAAGTTTTTTTTTGTAAGCTATGTTATTAGTTTAAGTACAATTGTAACTGGCGGGAGATAAAACCAAACTATTTTCTTGCGCGTTAAATTTTAATTGTGACCTTCATAAGAGCTCTTTTGAGCCGAACTTGAATAAATGAATTTGATTTTTTTTTGGCTAGGATTTTTTTAATAGTTAGATTGTTTTATATTGTTGGACCCACGTTATAGGTGGCGAGCCTATTGCCGGTTTTCGGGAACATTTGTGCTCGTTAAAGCCCCGTCCGTTGTTCGGCAGGTGCACCACTTGCAAGTGATGTTGGCTTGGGCTCCTCAGATCTTGGTAGGATCACTATACTCCCAATAATTTAATAATTATAAATGAATTATTACTGCTTTAAATTAAAAACATATGACATTTGAAACAGATATCATTTTTAGGTAAAATTTGATAAGAAATACATAAAACATGATTTTTAAAATGCTGAAAACACTATCCAATGCGCAAAAGCATTGATTATCGAATGGTTCTGACTTCAACTTTGATTGAAGGCTGGGTCTGTGATTGCTACGTATAGTAACCACTGTTTACCCTTGGATCCTGTGAGTCGATTGTGTATTGTATCTGTATGTTTACTCGTGGCTTAAAAGGTTATCACGTTATACACCCAGTCACTCTTTAGTCAATATCGTAATGGCCACAAAGGCCGGGTAGCATGTGTCAAAGAAAACGATTTATTTATTATTTAGAACATGTTTTATACTATCTATTTACTTATACATTTATAGTACATTTTATACATTATACTTTTACATTTTATAGGTTTTTATTTATACCACTATAATAGTCATCATGTCGGCCTATTAACGTCCTGTTACTGAAAAGGGCCCTTTCTCACATAACAAGGTCAGAGGGTAATAGGAGACAAACACGGGCGTAGCTACAGGAGGCCCAGACTACAAAATTGTACAAAGATTACAAAGTATTTGATACTATTTGCCCGGAATTTATGCTGAAAATGGTAGATTTATGAACTACAATATCTTAGTCAATTAGAAATTGATTATAAACATTAAGGAACTTATTAGCAAACAAGATCTAGAGTTAAACCAGGTTTAAAAGTAATGCTGTCTTCATTTTATCAAATAAAAGTAGATATGTGAACTCCAATCTTAGTCATTTAGACATTCATTACAAAAACAATAAGTGGCTTATTACCAAACTTGATCCAAACATAAACAAGGTTTAAAACTAGTGCTGTCTTCATTTTATCAAATAAAGGTGGCAACAATAGCTTAAACCTGGTTTAACTTCAGATTTCGTTTTGCAATAAGCCCCTAAATACATAAAAGTACACGTGAGTTAAGCTGCGTAAAGACTAATCAAGAGTTAGTTATTAAGTACCTTTAAAAAATAAAGGGTGTTCTTACAAAACAATATCTAAAGTTAAACCAGGTTTAAATTTAGTCGTGGGTGGCGGTGCACCGTTTCTGTGAGTCGGTTATGGGCGCAAAAGAGGCGGAAAAGCGCGTTAGGGAGAAGAGCCCAACAATCCGCCCCTTAGACATCGAAGGAGAGGGCAGCGCCGGCGGGCTTATGCCGGGGCGCTAACATCATAGCCGGGAGTGCTAGTGAAAGGTCAGGGAACCTTCTACTTGCACTTTTTCTGTAGCCCGAAGGAGTAGGAGGCGGCACACATGTTTCCTGGTGTACTGCCACCATGGGGTGGTCAACTATTGGTTGACGAAAAAGATGACGGGTCTGTGAAACGGACTGGCGTGGTGCTACAGGAGGATAAGGTCACTCTATCACCTTCTTGGCACCTTACGTAGGGCAGGAAACAGTGGGGTTTAGTCAGTAGTCCCGGCCACTATCATCTCAGCAGGGGAGCCCGACATAGCTTTGTGCTACCCTGCGGCGCAAAGTATGCGTAAAGGCATTTACCACTATAAAAAAAGGTTTTAATTTAGTGCTGTCACTTTCATTTGATAAGACGAAGACAGTGTTTATATTTCATTACAAACCGTTGTATATTTGCTTTTTACAAGCAACAAAGAAACAAATGACAATAGGCTATGCCTTAGCTTAATACAGGCAAGTTGATCATCGCCGTTGGCGCAGCGGGCGGGCCAGGAGGGCCTCTCAGGCAGCGCCCGGGGGGTCTTAGGCGGCGGGGGCAGGGGCCCCCTTCCGTCTCGCCATAGACCCCCCCCCCCCCCGAAGTCGGCCAGTTACGCCATGGCCGCACATAGAGGTAGGGGGGGCGCTGCACATTGCGCCTCCCTGAGGAGGTCTCCCCGGTTCTGATCCGGGGGACGTTGGCCGCGGGCAGGGTACCAGAACCTACAAACCCAGGCACTGGTGCCTCGCCCCCTTTTCAACAGCGGTGGGCGTTGTCTGAAGTTTTTTAGTGGGTAGGACTGCGGTGGTCGCGTCTGCCGCAGTGAGCCCCACACCCCCTCCCGGTCTTCCCCTTTTGGCCGGGAGACAGTGCGTATGCAGCATTTTTTTACAGAATATAATAAAAAAAAGGCAAGTTGATCATAATTCTGACTTTCAATACTTTTTTAAATTAATCACTTCTTCTACTTGAAAATACCCCATATAATAGGTTGGGGAAAAAGTCTTTTCGTATTTTTGTATGAAAGTCAAGACATTTTTTTCAAAGTTTATTTACATTTATTTACAATATATATGTACCGTTTTGTTGAATAACTTTCTGCCATTTTGTGGGCAGAGACATTATCCCGTTACTGTAGAAACTTTGGGACTTCTGATCAAAAAAACGGAACAAATAGTTTTGGCAGTCCTCTCTTGAGGTCAACCTTACAGAACCTAAAGAATTCTGCAGAGACCGAAACAGGTGAAAATCTGAAGGCGCAAGGTCAGGGCTATATGGTGGATGCACTAGGACCTCCCAGTCGAACTCTCTTAATTTCTGCTGAGTGGCTAAAGATGTGTGTGGTCTAGCGTTATCGTGATGAAAGACCACACCCTTCCTGTTGATCAATTCCGGCCGTTTTCTCTCGACTGCTTCCTTTAATCTCATCAGTTGCTCGCAGTAAAGATCAGAATCGATGGTTTTGCCGGGCGGTAAAAGCTCATAATAAACAATGCCCTTCCAATACCACCATACACACAGCATCACCTTATTTCGTGTTAGGCCAGGTTTGGCCACAGTCTGTGAAGCCTGGCCAACTTTCGACCACGACCTTTTTCGCACGTTCTTGTCGTACGTGATCCACTTTTCATCGCCAGTTATCAATCTCTTCAAAAACGGCTCGGTTTCATTACGTCTCAATAATGAATCGCAAATGAGTACACGGTTCATTAAGTTTCTTTGAGTGAGCTCGTGTGGCACCCAAATATCGATCTTTTTTGTATAACCAGCTTTCTTCAAATGGGTCAAAACTGTTTTGTGGTCAATTCCCAGTTCTTCAGCTACATCGTAACTACTAATATGCCGATCTTGCTCCACTCTTTCAAAAATGGCGTCCATTTTATTCGTAACAGGGCGACCAGAGCGAGGTGCATCTTTAACATCAAAATTTCCGGACTGAAAACGTTTGAACCAAATTTGTGCTACTCTTACTGACACTGCATCAGGTCCATAAACATCACAAATTTTTTTCACTGCTTGAGTTGCATTTTTGCCTTTTTTATAATAAAATTTTAAAATGTATCGAATTTCTTCATTAGATTCACTCATTTTTACGGAGAGAAAAACAAATGAAAAATAGCGGGAAACAACTTTTTTTTATTTTTTTCTTTTCTTTATAATGGAACCTTTTTAATGTTACCAAAACCAGCCAGACACAAATAGTACAGTCAAAAAAATTTTATAATAAGTTTATACCTACGTTATGCGAAAAGACTTTTTCCCCGACCTAATATTTACGCGATATCTTATCATATGAACTACCTACTTACTTATTTTAAATGTTCTAGTTTATGCAAATCAATCTTCACACCTAAATTGTTTATTAATGACCGAATGAATGAAAAATAGTAAAAAAATAGTGTATAGTGAAATAATTACGTTCGCCGAATTATTACTTACATTTTTAAAGTAATTTTATGGTTTGAAAGTACATTTCAAAACTCTGCAGGCTGTCAACTTTTATAATAATTCGAAAAATGTACGTAAGGGGGCTTTGACTAAAGTCGGCTCTCGAAGATAGCAAAGTGAAAAATTTGTCTTCGGATTGAATTTTATTTCAAAGTGTGACAAGCCATAATTTGGCGAACGTAACTTTTTCACCTTAAACTAAAAAATTGCCAATTTGCTTTGCAATGCACTAACAATTTACTTATGCATACTATTATAAATCCCATTCTGTAATATCTAGGAAAAACCACGCCAGGAAGCTTATTCTAGGACCCTAGGTTTCTTTTGAGACATACGAATAGAATTATTATATTTATTCAAGTTTAGTTAAATTTAGTATTTGTATCTGATATAAATTTATCACTTTTGTACTGCACATGCTAATACGCAGTTATATATAATTGCGAGTCATTTATTACAAGGCGCTAAGACACAAACTGCAACAACTATTTTAGTTAGATTAGTCGTGACATTTATAACAGAACATTGTTTCCAAGCATTGTTCCTTGTTGATTAACACCGCCTGAGTGTCTGCCTGTCTGTCACGGCTAGATAAGCTCCGGTAATAGATACATTAGTCTGTTTGCTTTGCCCGCCTGTTTGGTCCGATAGCCAGTTACTGTAACGCCTGACGTCTACTAATGACATTACTCGTGTATCTATTGAATATTTAGTATCAACTATTTGTAGGAGAAGCGCTCGTAGCAGGAAAGCAGAGCTTATAGAGGTCAGTCCTTGGATGGGTGACCGTTTGTGTGGCATTTGATATCGAGCGCCTCCGTTCTTCGGAATTATTTGATTTAAACTAAACCACAGAATGACGGGTAATTTAGCAATGCCTAAATACAACTCCATATATGTCTATCGTCGGGCTAATACGATTTCGATATGTTTATTTATTTAAGGACAACCAACAAAACATAATTTAATTCTATTCAGTCACACTTCAACGGGATACATTCCAAAGTAATGCCTCAATTACAGGCTTTTACGACATGCAAAATATGCGACATTAAACATCATTACAATTAAACATAAACTTGATGTATAAAATGTGTTATTACAATATGCGATGTTTTGCCACGAAATCTGTAAATGTTCTTAGATTAATTTAAGGAAAATAACAATTTAAACTAATTATAGACAAGAGACATATAGTTCGTGGAACCGACTACTGATAAGGCATCAAGGTTTTCCAATGACGACCGAGTGGGGGGGCTGAGTACCTCCCGGTAGAGCGCAGAGGGCGCCAGGGAAAAGGTAACACCCAGATATTGGCGACTCTGGGTGCCCTTAGTACTGACTACCGGGGGGAAACCAAGAGAGACCTGTGAAGGGCGCAGCGGGCGGGCCAGGAGGGCCCCTGCTGTCTGACTATGGGGTGCATCAACTACGCCTCTCTAAGGAGGTCTTCCCGGTTTGGTTTCGGGGGACGTTGACTGCAGGCGGGGTGTCAAAAGCTGCAACCCAGGTACTGGCCCCCGCCTCTTTCTCAACAAGTGGCGGGCGTCGTCGGAAGTTTTTTAGTGGGTAGGACTGTGGTGGTCGGGTCTGCCGCAGTGAGCCCCACACTTCCCTCCCGGTCCCTCCATTGGACGGGAGACAGCGCGTAAACAGCATTTTATTTACCGACGTTTAAAAAAAAATGGGCAACCGGGATAATGCTGGATATAATGTGTAGTACATTAAAGATAACGATTTTCCTTAAAAGTTAACAAATAACATAATAACGGCACAATATTGTTTACATAATAATATACATATATTGTTAAAGTTGTTTTAACTTATGTTTTTTATTTAAAGCAGATAACATAATGAATAACAAATAAGTGACATCATGCATTACTGGCGGCACTCAATTGTACTTATAATTAATACGATATACTTAATGTATCTATAAAACTTAGTATTCCTGTACGCAGCTCCTGAGGTCGTGGGTACGACTGATATGGCGCGGAGTTCAGCATATCTGCACTCGTGGGTTCGATTTCCACACAAGACAAATATTTGTGTGCATGAACATATAATATGTGTTATATGAAATATGTGTTCTGATCTGGGTGTTTCCAGTGTGTATAAGTATGTATTTATAAAAAAAAGTATGTATGTATATTTATACATAAAGTAAAATAAATAAGAATACTTTATTGTCTTTAAGATCAACATGATCATTTAGATTCGTCAAATATTCACACACAAAATGGAAATTCGATATATATTTTTTAACAACAATGAAAGAGATATGAGCGGTACCATAATAAAGAAACAAAAGCAAATGGGCTCTTTGTCAGAATTTGTCAAGGTTTGCCAGTTTATCTATCTGTTGTGGTTTTTCTCAAGATTTGTCAGTCTGTCGGTGACTCTTATCGGGGGGATCTGTCAGTCAGCCTGTCGTGATTCAAAAGGGGGGAGGGGATTGTCCGTCAATCATTCAGTCAGTCTGTCGGTGACTCTAAAAGGCAACGAAAAGAATTCCTCAAAAAACTCATCTCGGCTTTTTTCAAATTATATTTATACGTATTAATTATATACGTTGTTTAGTGTCCATAACACAAGTTCTTATATTATACTTATTTTGGAACTAAATAATTGGTGTGATTATACAATAATTATTTACTTTATTTACTGCCGTGGTGTGTGGTACCGGCCTAGAGTAGTAAATAAATAAAAATAAAATAAATAAATTTTATCCCTTCTCATCTCACGGGAAGACTTAAGAGTCGACGAAGACAATGTTAGCAGCTGGGTCATCCTGCGTACTGGCTTAAACTGCGATCACCAACCAGCCTGCCCAGCGTGGTGATTATGGGCAGATAGTCTATTGGGGACAGCAGCATTCAGCAGTGGACTCTTTACGGCTTATACGATGAAGATTTATTTACTCAATATATACACGCAGCGCTTTTAGCCCCAAACTAAAGAGAGCTTGTACTATGGTTTTTAAACAACGGATCAACTTAATATACATAAATACTTTTGCTACATATTGTGAATGTAAACTTAAAGTACTTAGAGAACGATCTTGACTATAAGATATTTACACAAATATGTGTCGAGTGTAGGAATCGAACCCAGGGCTTTGGGAGCGAAGTAAAGGTATGCTGACATCCAAGCCATACCGGTCTTTAAAATTTTATTTAACTCCTAAGCACATATTCAAATATTTATACCACTTCGAAATATGTTTAATACCCACTATCACAGAATTATCAGAGCACCAGATTCTACGGTTACCTATGTTTAGCAAAACAGTAAAATCCTTCCTGTGTTTTTTTCCCTCCCCAATTGGCAATTTATAATTTCCCAGCGTCAAGTGTCAAGAAAATCTGAAAAATATAATTCGGACAATTAACACATAGAAAAGAGAACTTTAACTATCTTCAACATAATAAACAAATTCTACATTGCGACTTAAAATTACAATACAGTTAATTATATACAAACAACAAAACATAACAAATCAAATTATACACTTAGAAACTTAAAGATAGTACCTAAAGTTTTAATTTATTACCTTCCTACAATAATTTCACTAAATACACTTACTCAATATCTTTATTGCACTCCATATGTTACAAAGATGTTATTTATAATATCACAGATACAATATGGACCCTGTAGGGTATGGCAACTTAGAAGAGAGGAGGATGCTAGCTTTTTATATTTAGATTATTGTATTCGGTTTATTATACAGTAATAATTATATTGAAAATTAAATTAATTCTATACCTATTAAATTAAATGTATATTATATTGTACTATAAATGGTAAATATGTTTTATTATAATGTAATAGCATGCTATTGTATTTAATATGTGACTTACTAGGAAGGAGTCTAAAGAGAAAAGTAAAATATCAATATGAGTAGGAAGTGGGCAACGATAAGAGATGAGAGTATTAAGAAAAGACGAATGATCATACAATGGGCAAGAAAAGAAAACATGATTCAGGTCTTCTTCAGCTAAACCACATTTGCATAAAGAAGACTCAAGAATTTTTAGTTTCTTAAGGTGACTGCTGAACAACCGTGGCCAAATCGAAGACGGGAAATGATCGAGGAGACATAAACCTAACTGTTACCTCATGTTTGAAATAAACTTTAATAATTTTGAACCACATCAACTTAAAAGCTGGTTCTGACGTACATAAGATTGAGAAGAAAATACAATTGCAAGAATCTTAGCAACTTTAGTCTCCGGCCAGTACAAAAATTATCAACTTAATATGAAACATTGTAAGGATTTAGAATCTGATAACTTACTACTTAAAAAATACTTTGCATGGGTTTCTCTAAACAGTGTTTAAAAATTTAAACAATGTTTAACTTTCTCTATTAAAAAACACTGTTTAGCAACCGCTTCTAAGCGAAACGATCGTTCAATGGGATTTCATTCTTCTTTTTACATTCCGTGTTAAGCAAATCATATTCGACTTAACGGAGTTCATTATTATAAAATAAAAATAGTTAACATAATTTAAAATGTGTGATTTTAGTAAAATTAAAATTTTATGTATCTAAACTGTATTTAAACTGACTTTACAAACGGTCCATATCTAAAAAAAATATGTTCAACGTAGTGTGAAATTGTACTTGTAGTCAAACCTTTAAAAAATTTTTACGAGACCCATTTTTTTAAATGTACTGCATGTATCTAATAAATAAATAACCGTCGTTGGTGTTTGCAGTCATTAGTTTCAAAAAACTATATTTAGTACCTACGTCGAAAATATTAATTAACACACAATAGTAATCTGAGCAGACCAGTCTCCACTGGCAGTAGTAACAAAAGCTAAATTAACTCATAAACTACTACGGCGATTTTGATAAAGTTTTGTAAAGAGATAGAAGACACCTGGGAGAGAAACATAGGCCATTTCTTATAATCAAAAGACGAGTGAAAATAATAATATGTATAAGAATGGATCGCCAAAATGTATGTACGCGCATAACATTCGACTGCATCTAACTTGACATTATTATAATTTTTTATGTGCGTTTTTATCGGGTGGTTTGTAAATGAGTGAAAATTATGGAAGATAGATAATATAGAATATATTATTTATTTAGTTATAAAAAATAAATAACCCTTTAAGTTTATTCGTGTCACTTCTGGGGTCCGCTTCCAAGTGAAACGGACAGGTAAAACATGACATTGTTTACGATTTTAGTAATCATACATACATACATAAATTCACGCCTGTTTCCCCAAAGGGGTAGGCAGAGGCATTACCACCCACTAGCATGCACACTACGCCAATTATATAGTTGGTCTCACGTAATAGGTGGCGAGCCTATTGCCGCTTACCGGGAACTGTTATGTTCGCTTTGATCGGCAGGTGCACCACTTGCAGATGAGGTTGGCTTGGGCTCCTATGGTTTTGGTAGGATCCCTATACACACTACGGGCTTAAGTAATCCTTTCTTTTAATTTAATTCTGACAATATAATACATAGCTGTCAGTCGTCTGACAATTAGTGGTATGAATTTAAATAACACAGGACCACAGTCTGTCGGGTCAGCTAGTCGTAAATAAAAAATCGTTTATTTCAGTAACAATAACAATTAATTTGTTGCTCTTATTGTGGTGTACTAAGAACTTTACTGTTAATAAATAAACAAAAAATGTACTGCTAAAATACAAACTGCATTTGAATTAGTCAACTATTAGTGCATATAATATATTATAATGTGGAATAAAACTCATATCGTTTACTTCTTCAATAATATAATTATTATTCATATGGATAGACATTTTTGTAAAAATACTATAAGAAGGCACTGTAGACTACACTTAATGATGTAAATGGATTACAAGAATCTCTATTTTACAGCTTATTTGTTTCACTGTAAGGCCCCACGGTTATTAAATCTTTAGGGACCCATATAAGGTAATTTAACATCTTGTGTTGTATTATTGTTTGTAGCCGTGATTCACTGGTTTTGCAGCGGATTATTCGAAAAAAATCTGAAATTTGTTCTCTCTTCAGTTTGCATTTCTTTTTAAGTTTCCCACTAATAGTGTTTAATTGTTAGACTTATGAAAAATACGTCAACCAGACCTTTCATCAATCCCAAGATTCGGTATAGTCACTTCTGCTTCATTAATATCAACGACGCAACTCTTCACAGCAGCATCGCCGAAAGAATTTTTATAAGGGACAATGACATTTAGAACGGCATCGTCTGAAAATGTCCAATAAGCTTGGCTTATATTCACAAAATCTGGTAAAATCTTCAATTCCGAACGGACTTTCTTCTCAGAGTCTTTCTTATAAGCTTGCACAAATAAAACTCGATGTTTGGCTTTAACAGTGATGTCTTGTTTATCGAATCCAGTTAGTGTAACAGTAAATGTGTAATCATTAACTGTGTAAGTATCCGTGACTTGAGCACCATTTTTGTCACATATTCTCCATATTTTCCTATCGGTGTTAACGGTGTCCCCCAATATGGAATGGAAGTCGCCGTCGTCCACATGGTTTTCCTGGTTTCCTCTGCAGGACTTGGGATGTCTATCACACCATCGATTTCCAGAAGCGAGGTGTAGACTTACTAGTAGAAGTGGAATCAGAGAGTGATACATGTTGTACGGGCAATGGATCGCGCGTAGACTGATAAAATTTGTATTTAGTTACGATATATATTCAGGGATCAGTAACGGAAGGTTTTAGATTAAACACGTAAACTACATTTCATGGAAATATAATTGCATAAATCGAAGCAATATTATATGTATTTATTTTTGCTTTAAGTTTATTGAACCGAGAACAATGGCATCAATGAAATAAATCTGTAAATTGACATAAATTATTCTGTTTTGTCAAGTTGCTCTGTTTGCAAAATGTTTCTTTCGTTGTTGTCATAACTATGATAACATACCCAATTTGGTGTTTGGCGCTTTCTAATAGACAGTTTTAGGTTAAGTAGGTGGCGACACAAAAAAAAAAAATTTAGCATTTATTGCATCTACGACTCTATACATGTGACGACTGATATGGCGTGGTGGCCAGTATAACCACACTCTGCTCCTACGGTAGTGGGTTTGATTCCTACACAAGACGAAATTTGGTGCGCATAGACATGGAATTTGTTCTGGTCTGGATGTTTTCTTAACATATTTATTTACAAAAAAAAGTATGTATGAATGTATATCCGTTATTTAGTATCCATGATACAAATTCTTGTTGATACTTATCTTGGAACTAAATTATTGGTGTAATATTTATTTATTAAATATTTATTTATTTACATAAATGGGAACTTTTGGATTTTTTTCATATTTATCTTTTAAATACATAGTTGTGAGATATATACTTAAATAATATAATTTTGTATGAATTTACTGTATTAATAATATGATAACGTTTGTCGAATATTCTAGAAAGAAACACATGCCACTGATAACTGTCACACCGAGGAAACAAATACCTAATTAACTAAAATTAAAACAGAAAATGTTCCACTGTAAACATTATAATAAAATTATACTGAATACAAAGGTTATCATATTTGAGTATGATAACAATTGGGAATGTTATTAATATTAAAAGTATACTGTAAACATTAAAATATACCTTTTTAAAATATACAGAAAAATACACAGAGCCAACCAGAGCAAGACAAATATTCATGTTAATGCACACAAAGATTTGTCCTGTGTGGGAATCGAAACCACGAACTCAGGAGTGGAGTGCGGATATATGTACTCGCCGCCACTCAATAATGGCCGTCAGTCGTATGTACTACAAAAAAAAATGTATGTTTATGTATTTATTCGTCAACTCGACACGAACAACTGAACAGTGTATCTAGTTGGTTAAACTAAAATTTGTGGGGCTTATTATTACGAAACAAGATATATTGTTAAACCAGGTTTGAAACTAGTGACAGTGTTTTGTAACAAGCCTCTGTATATTTATTATTTCTTTAACTCGACACACTTTCCCATTTTACCCTAATTCCTGACAAAGTACAGTGACGCATATTAATGTCCTGTGTCAAAATCATTATCAGCCGGTCGGATTTGCCATTTCTTTATTTTTGACGTGACAACGTCTTATAAATTGGTTTGCCGGGTGACACTTCAAGAAACTGCGTTACGCTCCGCTCACGTTATGCCCTTACAATGAGAGCGAGTGAGAGGCACGTAATAGATACTGTGTATACAATAGAAATGTAAAATAATAACAATTTACTTTAAAATGATTTAATACTTTAAAACATAACTTAAGAAATGTTGTATTAGTAAAAAGTTGAAATAAATCAGTACGAGTTATGACTAGCTTACTCAGTGACGTCACTTGTTTGCGCATCGGTATAAAAGAGCAGGGGACGGCAAGCACAGACAGTTGCCGCCTGACTCGCGAGGGGTTCACTACTAGGTACTAGTTAAGGTATGATATATTTCTGTATTTATATACTATTTCAGTTACTGTTTCACATAAATAAGTAATCTTTAATGGCTCAATGTTGCTGCCTAAATTATTATAAGGCCATTTCTATAGATAGTATATTATGACCTATTTCGTTGCCAAATAATTTAACATTATATAATTATAATGAATATAATCAATGTTGAATATTACTGTTATGAATTATAAATATTGCTGTTTAAATTATCTTTAATTATTTCCACACATAAGCTATTTTATAAATATTCTTCCTGATCTAAAGATAAAATGAATTATTGCTTAGTCTAAATTAAAGCATATTGATATCCAATCTTCAATCGGTCTTTTATTTACTTATTCTTATATATCTTACCATATCTGATTAAATAGGTAAGTCTTATTTGCTTAAGCCTTATATATTTATATTTAATTTATCTATGTATCTAACATCAGAAGTGGGATCTGTTCTCCTCTCACTAATATTTTTGTTACAAGTTTCAGATAGATTCCATCCTGCTAGAAACTTTCCAGCGGTTCGCGATGACGACGTGGCACTGCCAGTATTTAGTCCAGATTTCTGCGACAGTGGTGCAAACGGCTAGTGCAGAAGTATAGAAGAATTGGCAGAAGAGTTTAAGTGGAGCAGCATAGCAACCGTGGCAGAAGCTGGTAAGGCACTAATTTGATTCAAAACCTGACAGAACTTGGGAAATATTCAAAATTTATTTATCGGATTTCTACTCAGAATTATTAAGCAAGAGAAAAGGTTCGGTTATAGCGCAGTACAAATATATTTTACTTAATATGTTTAATTGATTAAATCAATATGTGGTAGTGTTATGACTTATGATGTAAATGTTAGAATTGTCAACCTAAAAAATAAAGAAATTTTGAACAAAATATACTTAATAACTTATCAGGGCCTAGTCAATCAAACGGTTCTATATTTGATACAAATCTTTTTGCGATAGGTGAACGAAAATGTTTTTCTTGTGATAAATCGCGTCATGTTAAAAGTCACTGCCCTATAATAAATAATTCCACCCTTAATAATACGGATTTCATTATACCTCCAATTTGTCTTAAACAAAAAATATAGTAATTATTGCAAAAAGCCAAATCCACTTGCTACCACAAAGCACAAGATAAATAAATCTAAAACAGATAGCGATAAAAGTTGACTTCTGTTACAATAAGTAATATTTCTGTAAAATCTCCTATTGATATAGGAGCTATCTGTAGTACAGTTAAAGAATCGTACCTTATTTTTTGCGTCTCAGTGGAGAAGGCGGAGGTAGTTTAGCTTTGTAGTATTTGAAGATCTTTACAAAGTATATTTTAGTTTTAATTAAATTAGTATCGGATACTGTCGGGGATTCAAAACTAAAAACAAAAAGCGTTATACTTTACCGTTCATACATATTGGCCCCATTTAAAAGAGCTGTAAACTTTATAGAAAATAACATTATTAAGAAGAGTGATACTCCATTTGCAAGTACAATACTCTTAGTAAAAAAAAAGGGGGAAAGTCAGATGGTTCAGATCATTTGTATGTCATTGAACAAAATGATTTAAAAGGATGTTTACCTTCTTCCTCTTATGGAAGACCAGTTTGATCATTTAAGAATTTTAATAATCTTTATCTCAATAGATGTGAAAAATGGTTTCTACTAAATATCGGTTTCAGAAGACTATAAAGTATACTGCATTTTTAGTTTGATACCATTTATAATACCGCATGGTTATTATGTGTTTTTAAAATTGACAATTGTAATAGACCTTTGGGTTTTTGAAAAGCTATCACGAAAGCTTTACATATTTAAATTTCCTACGTATTTATATTGATGATATTCTTATTTTATTCTCGTCGATTATGGAAGGTATTCAATACTTGGTACAAACCATTTTGGCGTCAGGTTCTGCTGGCTTTAAAATAAATATTAAGAAATGCTAATTCTTTGTAGATAAAATCGAATATATAGGTAGGCAAATTTTTAATGAAGGGGTTCGGGCGAGTAAAGATATATTTTCTGTATTAATTATTTTTTTTTTACGAAAAGGGCAAGTACGTAAGCCATATGGATTTACTCAAAGATGAAATCTTGTTGAGATTTCAACTTTAGTAGGCAATTTTAATGTTATCGTTGTTAATCAGTCGTGGCTAGAAATCGCACAAAATAATGATCCTGAAACACAAAGTTTAAAAAATAGTGTTCAAGAAGGAGAAATGGATGTAAATAGATATATAATCAAAAACAGCTTATTACACTATAGAGTAAATCTAAATGGTGAACCAAAGTTGTTTTTACCGGAGGGTACTAGAATTAATGTTTAACGTTTATTTCACGATTAAAATTCTCGTATTACAAGGTAAAACACAAAAAGGTGAATATTTCTGTAGAATGTCATCATTCGTATCATATGTTATAAAATATATTTCACACTGTCTAGTTTGGCCTTAAGCAAGGATTTCTCCATCCTTTTGCAAAATCTGCTTTGCCTTATCACACTGTACGTTTAGATCGCTCTAGACCATTTTGTCAGGTTAACTAAGGATATAAGCATATTCAATTGTAAGTTGATGAATTTACTAGTACATTGAGTATTGAGACAATGCTCAGGATACTTATACCAATTATTCGTAAAACCTTTACTAGATTCGGTACTCCAGCCCGAGTTATCAAGGAACACATTTTAGTCGCAACCAGATTTAGTCGCTTTTTAGAGAATTGCAGATAAAGCATTATTTAATTTCAATTGTAACGGCCAAGTAGAGCGTTATGTATCAACAGTAACCGATGTCTCTTTATGTACTATGTGCAGCGATTTGTCAGATTGGCCGAACGTTCTATGGAAGGTTTAAAAGTCAATTAATATAACCATTCTGAAATCTACTAAATTCTCTCCTTTGCGTTTGCTTATAAGAGTTGAAGCGAATATGCCTTGTATACGGCAAAATTGAATGATGTTCTTGACGTTAATTCTGAAAATTCCCCAATCAATGTACTGGCACAACAGCTTTTAAATTGTGTTGATCAAATATTTAAACAACGTTTTGATGCTTTGAGGCGTGACAATTTCAGATAAGAAATATGTTGTGTACGTTAGCCAGGATCATTGTCGTAGCGAAAAACTATACCCTAAGTTTAAAGAAGCCTATGAAACTTTATCAATTCTTCCAAATTATCACTATGCCCTTAGGGGTTTGGGTAACCTGAGAAATATCACTATTGATAAAGAAAAACTGCGATATTGGCCGAGTGAATTACTTGATAAGAATATTGTCGTGGTACAATCCGTATCTTAAATGTTTATTTAGTCTACCCTCTACGAGAACTAAGTATACTGGCAATACGTCTTGTAATGAATATAAAAAAAAGTTCACGTCAATTGATATGTTCAATCTTTCTCTTTATCAGTGGAAATATTGTATTCACGAGTTAGTAATTAATATTGGTTGGTTAATGGGGTTATTTAGTAAACATCTTCTTTCTTTTTTTTAACGATTTGTGTATGTTACTTGTGTGTGTTATGTAATGGTGGTTGTTGATGATATATGTATTGTATTCTACGATAAGCATAGATAGGTAATAATATATTGTATGTTTCGAAATAATAAAAAAAAAATTATTAACCTATGCTTAAATGATGTGTGATATTGGTATATTGAGTTGAAAAGAAATGATTACGATTAATGTATTCCGCTGGTCGATCATTTCGCTTGGTACAAGTCTGTCTCACTGGCAGCGGGTGTGGGACTTGTATGTCGAGGCAATCTGATTAATAAGTAATTTATTATTGTAAATAAACTTAGACATAATGTAGATATTGTATTCCGCTGGTCGATCATTTTGCTTGGTACAAGTCTATCTCACTGGCAGCGGGTGTGGGTCTTGTATGTCTAGGTAATCTGATTAATAAGTAATTTATTATTGTAAATAAACTTAGACATAATGTAGATATTGTATTCCGCTGGTCGATCATTTTGCTTGGTACAAGTCTATCTCACTGGCAGCGGGTGTGGGTCTTGTATGTCTAGGTAATCTGATTAATAAGTAATTTATTATTGTAAATAAACTTAGACATAATGTAGATATTGTATTCCGCTGGTCGATCATTTTGCTTGGTACAAGTCTATCTCACTGGCAGCGGGTGTGGGTCTTGTATGTCTAGGTAATCTGATTAATAAGTAATTTATTATTGTAAATAAACTTAGACATAATGTAGATATTTTCCGCTGGGCGATCATTTGTTTGGTACTTGTCTATCTCACTAGCAGCGGGTGTGGGGCTTGTATGTCGATGCAAATTGATCAAGTAATATGAATGGAATGGAATGAAAGAAATATGAGTTATGATATATTTCCTCGTGAATATTTATGACATAGTCTTTATGAAATATTGTGTAAAAATGTGGTTATTGCACTTCGAGAGCGAAGTGCTTGTCAGTATGGCCGTAATAGATACTGTGTATACAATAGAAATGTAAAATAATAACAATTTACTTTAAAATGATTTAATACTTTAAAACATAACTTAAGAAATGTTGTATTAGTAAAAAGTTGAAATAAATCAGTACGAGTTATGACTAGCTTACTCAGTGACGTCACTTGTTTGCGCATCGGTATAAAAGAGCAGGGGACGGCAAGCACAGACAGTTGCCGCCTGACTCGCGAGGGGTTCACTACTAGGTACTAGTTAAGGTATGATATATTTCTGTATTTATATACTATTTCAGTTACTGTTTCACATAAATAAGTAATCTTTAATGGCTCAATGTTGCTGCCTAAATTATTATAAGGCCATTTCTATAGATAGTATATTATGACCTATTTCGTTGCCAAATAATTTAACATTATATAATTATAATGAATATAATCAATGTTGAATATTACTGTTATGAATTATAAATATTGCTGTTTAAATTATCTTTAATTATTTCCACACATAAGCTATTTTATAAATATTCTTCCTGATCTAAAGATAAAATGAATTATTGCTTAGTCTAAATTAAAGCATATTGATATCCAATCTTCAATCGGTCTTTTATTTACTTATTCTTATATATCTTACCATATCTGATTAAATAGGTAAGTCTTATTTGCTTAAGCCTTATATATTTATATTTAATTTATCTATGTATCTAACACACGCGTCCCTTCCACTCGGGCATGGTTAGCCTTAAAATTATTTTACCACTCAAAGTCGTTGTCACGTAAAACTTTCGCCCGTATACCGACTTTACAGGCAACCAATTTTTTATATTACCGCAATTGAATTTAAATAATAATAATAAATAATAATTATTTGTCTTGCTTAAATTCAAAAATGGTTGAGTAATTTTGTGAAACTTCAGAAAAGCTTCTTTATGTTGTCCTCTCCAATTGGCAATTTAAAAATTGCCAGCGTCAAGAAAATTTAAAAATAGATAATTAAGACAATTAACGTATATAAAATCAAACGTTACTTTCATAGTAGAACTTTAACTATCTGCAACAAATCAGAAAAGGTTAGAAAGGACGATAATGACAATACAATTAGATTTTCTCATATAAATTGATCCCACCTGTCAATTCAAAACACTGTCACATTTCTGAACGCACCTATAAATTTATAGGTGCGTTCAGAATTGTGATACGAAAATTATTGGGTCATCTATTAAAAATATATATGATACTATTAGAAACTCTGTACATCTGTGCTTGTCTATAACATATTTAAAAAATGGTGTATTCGTTATCTATCAGTTTACCTTGTTTCCTGTGTGCATTACATTAAGTGTAGTTAAGTGTGTGTTAAGTGTGTATTTATGAAATTTTAAAGTGACGTCGATTTTAATTTAGTTAAGTACTCAGTAATATTCAAATTATACTGTTTTTTTAAAGTAATATTAATAATGTTTTAGTAATTTTTCTATATATTGTTTATTGCTTTATGTAAAGACAAGTAAGTCGCTGGCCCGTAATTGGCTAACAGAAATAAATAGCATAATTTACTGAAAAGATGAACACAATAATATTTGTGTAATACACATAAGGAAAAATAAAAATAAATTCAAAATTCTTTATGTCATAAACTTTTACAATGTACTAGACGTCAAGGGGAAATATAAAAACAATCGAAATATGGCTGCACTGAAATTACAAAGCTTAGATTCACTTACAAAAAAATAAGTATAAGCGAGTGCCAGTTCCGAGCCACAGCTTTGTGAGAAGAACTGGCAAGAAACTCACAGGCTCATTTTGCTCAGATGTTTATTATTTATTTATTTATTCAGTAAGTACAGGTTATAACAACTTATTTATAACATAGTCCCACAAAACCGTGAGTACGGTTTAACTGCGGGGTCTGATTCTCCGTACATTTATCGTCTATATATATTTAATTTTAACTATATAATTATTTTTTAGTTCTGAGATAGCCAATATATTAACAAAAAAAAAAATTATATTAAATCTAAATAGTATTGTTTTAGTTTTCTCTTAAATTTAGACTTACTATCTATAAAGGTAATGTCCTCTGGCAGACTATTTAATAAATATGGCACACGTTTTTTTAACGTTCTGTCACCATAGTAATTAATCAACTGGTTACTTGAATTACAATCTTCATATGTGTGGGCTATGATCAAATAAAGTTTTAATTAAAGCACGATATTAAAAGCAACTGACTTAACCATGAGAGTTTTCCCTCTTACTGTATGTCCTCATTTGATTTTTCTGCGTTACTCCAAGAAATGATGTTAAATTTTTGATGTGTTTAGATTGTAACATAAGTACCTATATATAAGTAATCAAATAAATAAAAATTATTTATAAATTCTGGTCTATTTATACATCATTATATTATATACATTTTATGTGTTTTTATTTTAAAATATGTTATTAAATTCTGACTCAAAAAGTGAAGCAAGTTTATTACAAAGAAAGGCCTCGATCGTTAATTAACAGACTTCAAAAATAGTGCTTACATTGTACCTATGTCATATTTAATATGTGGTCGGAAACGATTACCGAAGGAAAGCAGAGCTAACAGAGGTCAGTCCTTGCATGGGTGACCGTTTCTGTGGCATTTGATATCGAGCGCTTGCGTGCTTCGGAAGGCACGTTAAGCCGTTGGTCCCGGTTATGACTAAATGTAGTAGTCGTTAAGCCATGGTAGAGGCCTAATTAGGCGGCTTGAAAAATTCTAACAGCAGGACGCCATACGTGGTGGAGTATGACCCAATAACCACGCACCTTGGTATGTGAGAGGAGGCTCGTGCTTAGTAGTGGGACGTTAATGGGCTGAAATGATGAGGTTGTGGAGGTAAAGTCAAAGAATAGTAACTATTTGGTTTATAATATAGCCATTTAATTAATCAAATAAAATACATTTTATGTATAATATTTTGCGGATACTTAGAAATTAAACCGAAGCTCGAAGAATCGACGACGAAGGGTCTTCTACCTGATGGACCGACAGGTTTATTCAACAGTGGACTTTATATTAGATAGACGATAATGATGATAATATGAAAAAATAGTATAACAATCACGTCATTACATATGACAAAATATCTCAAGGCACTTTCACAAGGACATTCGTTACGAGACTTCAATGTTTTTGTCAATCACGTGCGAGGCAGGTACTGTGATCATTTTATCGCCAACATTAGTGTACAGTTCGTTGTTTCCTTGGACTTTATAGGCATAATTATTTTTAGAATCCCATCCTTTAAGGAATATGTCGCCTGTGAAGCATCCACGAATGAAGGCAGCGCTCGAATTTCAACGTAATGCTTAGCAGGAGTTTCCTTGTTAGCATTGATGTACACTGTCTTGTACCTAATCTTGACTTCGATGTCTGTTTCTGCAAAATCAGCCAAAGGAATCACCAGCTTATATTGATCGGCTTCAACAATTTCTCTCGTAGCTCCGTTGGAATTTTTTGTGCAGAAATTTTGAACTTTTCTGTCGATGTCTATAACATCTCTGCTCACCTCCCTGAACGTGCGGTCATGAATTACCTTTAAATGTTCAGGATTTTCATTATACTGATTGTCATGATGGTTACCGCCGTGACGATTATGATGAGCGGAGACGACACTCAAAATTGTTAAAAGAATTAACGAACGGTACATTGTAATGACTTGACATACGATCACAGAATCGGACTGAGCACTGCGTTATATAATTGTTGCTATTCCATTATATTCGTCTGGTACGCAGATAACCTTATGATTTTTAGTACGGTCAATAATAAGAATGAATACAACGTATCTACCGCTTAACGATAAAATTTTAATGTTTACTTTCGTATTAAAAAACATCTCAAACAAGGAAAAACTGTTCTGGAACTTTAATTTTGCAATTAATCAAATTTACATCGGTTATTGCCGCTTATTAAATTTACAGGGTGTATAGGAATCCTACCAACATCTAAGGAGCCCAAGCCAACTTCACCTGCAAGTGGTACACCTGCCGATCAACAGACGAGGCTCTGGCAAACATTACAGTTCCCGGTAAGCGGCAATAGGCTCGCCATCTATTACGTGGGACCAACTATTTAATGGCGAAGTGTGGGCGTATAATGTGCCTCTGCCTACCCCTTCGGGGAAACAGGCGTGAATGTATGTATGCATTAAATTTACAAATAAACAGAATTAGTTTCAACAGGACTGCGCAACTTGCCACACCGCGCATGAAACAATCGACTTATTGCAGTACGATTTCCAGAACACATTATCTCACGAAATTCTGATGTCAACTGGCCATTAAGATTTCTTTAGAGTGTTGGGAAATCAAGGGCTTATGCAAATTAATCCGAAACAATTCCTGAGCTCAAATTGAAAATACAACGCGTCATCGGTGAGATACAGCCACATCTCTGTGCAAAAGTTATGGAAAATTTTATGAAAAGAGTAATGGCCTGTCATCGGAGCCGTGGGGTGATTTGACATTAGTCAAGGCTCGAAAGTATTCACTTTATTCCATACTTATCAGAACATGTCTTCTATACAATACAATAAAAATATCACAAATCAGCCATAAAATACTTTTTTTATTTTAAAATGAAAAAGTGCACTTTTTCTGGGACATCCTTTATTTTTTTTGTGTTTTTATAGAAATGTTTAGGAGCTTGCTATGTATTATTTTTACTGCTAGTTATCCATACATATTACTGCTCATCCTTATGTATTAGAATTCTTATAAATATATTTAAAATCAAACTAAGGCCTTATTTTTTTCAAAATTGATAGTACAAGATAGGTACTATTTTTAGTAAAAACATGAAATTGATTTTATATACATCAATAAATGTAATCAGTAATTTAATTATACAATTATTTGAATATGAAATGCGAATATCTAACAATATTTCATATGAAAAGCGACAAAAACTACTTCTTTTAAACATAGTTTTACTTTTGACATATACATACATACATTCACACCTGTTTCCCCGAAGGGATAGGCAGAAGCATAAGATATGCAACAACAACAATTGCATTGTTGGTCCCACGTAATAGGTGGCGAGCCTGTTGCCGCTTACCGGGCACTTTTATGTCTGCCAGAGCCTCGTCCGTTGATTGGCTTGATTGGCTTGGGCTCCTTAGGTCTTGGCAGGATCCCTATACACCTACTGCAAACAAATATGTATGTACAAGTAAGATAGAATCGAGTTGAAATACCATGTTTTATATTTGTACTTTATTAGTGTTTTGTTCTATGAGTTTATACATACATAATATTATGCCTATTATAAGCCCACATTTCGCCAGTATATTGTTGGTCCCTCGTTGTAGGTGGCGGGCCTATTGCCGCTTACCGGGGATCTTTTATGTTCACCAGGGCCTCGTTCGTTGATCGGCAGGTGCACCACTATCAGGTGGGGTTCGCTTAGGCTCAGGGAAACAGGTGCGATATTATAAATAATAAATATTTTCTGACAATCACACCAATTATTTAGTTCCAAGACAAGTATCATTAAGAACTTGTGTTATGGATACTAAACAACGTATAAACATACTTAAATACTTTTTTTTTGTAAGTACATACTTAATATACATAGGAAAACACCCAGGCCAGGACAAATATTCATGTTCATGCACACAAAGATTTGCCCTGTGTGGGAATCGAACCCACGACCTCTGGAGTGAAGTGTAGATATACTGACCTCCACGTCATATCAGTCGTCATTATGAATCATTATGTATCACTCGTCGTCATTATATATCACTTATGTGTAAATTATGAAATTAAACTGTATGTCAATTTATATTGCTGACTGACGACTAAATTCTTGCGAAGCTTCTGTCTGTGGTAGCTAAGATTTAAGTACCTACTGTATTATCGTAGCACCAGATATGTATTCTACATAGTATGCAAATAAACTATTGATTGATTTGATTAATTTAAAATCTCAGCCTATTGGACTGAGCCACTAACAATACCACTAATATGTAGACTAATTTTCACTATGTTATACCACTACTAGAATTAGATCTACTCTCGCAAAACAAGGTGATAAGGAAGCGCATAGAACACCATGCGTACTCAGTCAGGATTTGCAATTTGCGAAGGCAGTTGTTTTTTTGTCCTTTTTATGTTAAAATCAAATTAAGTCATTATTTAAATATTTAGATAAAAATGTTGCCAAATAGTGCCCCTAGTTTGGCAAAACGACAACTACATGATTATTATTGAAAACAGACAGGGAAATGAAAACAAAACACTATGTGATGTAGTTATTTATTTCAGTCACAAAACATTTGATTATCAGTTACAGAAGCGACAGAAAAAAATGCTTTAACCCAATCCTTATGAATTAAAACTTGGTATAGTCACTTCTGTCTCGTTAATATTCCTGCATTCCTTTTCAACATCATCACCATGGGTAAGTTTAAACGGAACAGTAACTTCGAGAATTTTGTCATTATCTTTAAATGTCCAATATGCTTCGTTTACTTTAGCAAAACTCGGCAATAGCTTCAGTTCAGAATGAATACTCTTTTCTGGATCATTTATATAGGCTTGCACAAATAAAACTCTATGCTTGGCTTTAACACTGATATCTGTTTTGTTGAAGTCAACTAATGGAACAATGAGCTTGTACTCCTTCGCTGAGAAAGTTTCTTCGGATTGAACATATCTTGTGTCACAAATTTTGTAAACTTCCCTATCTAAGAGTATGGTTTCCCTCATTAATCTATCGAAATCAACATCGTCTCCTACACACCACAGCTGGTGTCTGAACGGACACGGTTCTGAGTTATAGTAACCCAATTGACGGCCTGAAGAAAGTTGTGAAGTTGCGAGAAAGAGTGAAAGCAGTAAGCGGTACATGACGTTATCTTCGAGGCGCTTCACGCAGACTGAGCGGGATTGTTATATAATTGTGTATATCGGATACGATAAGGAGGTCTGTGTTCTGGAGTTCTGTAGTAAAAGGTTTTTAGCATTTGATATTTATTTATTTCTGTATTTATTTATTATTATATATTATTATCCTTTATTGCACATAAAACAAAACAAAGAAACACATATACAAATCAAACAAGTACACAGGCTTATATCTAAGAGAGATCTCTTCGAGCCAACCCTAACAGGAGTGAGAATTTTGTATGAACACTAAATACAAACAAATAAAAAAAAATATACAAATAAATTATAATCAACTCATAAGGAAGTGCTCCTTTATCTTCTTCCTAAAAGACACCACTGACAGACTCTCACGGATATCAGCCGGCAGCTTATTCCACAACTGCGCCGCGCGGGCGGAATAAGGCCTGTGAAAGAATTTGATCTTCGAGAAAGGGTATACTAATGTTTTAGTTATACAGTATCGTTTAGGACGGGATGATGAAGGAAGCTGGTCGAAGCGGGAACGCAAGTAGTGAGGAAGCTGGGGATATTGGAGAATCTTGTAAAGGAGGCAAAGGATCTCTATGTAGCCTTATAGTAAGCCAACTGAGCTTTATTTATTTTACCGTTTGTTTTTCATGTTATGGTCATATAACGAATAAAATTCACATACAACATATTTATGTGCTGCAGATAAAATACTGAATAATGTAAAATAAAACCTTATTTATAACGATGAATAAAAAATAATTAATATCACAGCTGCACCAAAAGTGTTTACTTTTTAAGATGACGTTCATAAAACCTTCATGCGTCAATACGTTTAAAAAAAACCATACATGACTGCAGTTTTGCTTTATTTTCTAAAATTTATGATATCTCGAACATTAATGTGTAATAACGCTGGATAATTAACCGTTAAGTGTTTGTGATCGTATATGAGTGTTGGTGAATAAAACAAAACAGTGCAACATCACTTTTCAAATTCTCTCAAGAAGTCCATGTGAGATGAAATGAAATGAAATAAAATTTATTTAGACATAAATACACATAAACAAAAAAACAGTATTCAAATCAGTAAACAATTTTTACACATAAGTTTACATATAGTATGCCTAAAACGGACTCCACTCAGCATGTGCTGCAACTTTATTGAGGACTCAAGGGGTTTAGGGGGAGTGCATATCATTTAGCATCTTTACCACTACTCATTCTCATTTACTATGATTTTCAGAATGGGGTGGATGAGTCGATGACGATTAACCGAGGGTAATGGGAGAGAATAGCACTCAACAAAAGAAAAAGACAAGCAAATAAAACTGAAAAGCTCCCTAAGAAGCTACAGAGATTAGATAAATCAGTGGATCCTGGACAATGAGACCTTCAAATGGTTGTCTATTATATTTGATCAAAGAGTAGCTGAAATATGTATTTATAAAAAGGGGCGTAAATATAATATTGAGGTATGTTCTTGTTTTTCTGATGTTTTTATGACAACACTATTATCGAAAGACCGACATACGGTGTTGTCTTTACTGATTTAAAAAATTTACAAGATGACAATGTTCGTCTTATGGTAATGAGACACCTGCTCGTTCACATTAAACTTTTAACTTCACTGTATCCGTTACTATACTTTGCCTTCACCATAAACTCGGGTGTAAAGGTATCCTTTTTTTATCGTCGGTAAAAAAATGCTGTTTACGCGCTGTCTCCCGGCCAAAGCGGGAGACCGGGAGGGGGTGTGGGGCTCACTGCGTCAGACGAGACCACCGCAGTCCTACCTACTAAAAAACTTCCGACGACGCCCACCTCTGTTGAAAAAGGGGCGGAGCACCAGTGCCTGGGTTTGTAGCTTCTGGTACCCCGCCCGCGTGTATAGGTATCCTACCAAGATTTGAGGAACCGAAGCCAACCTTATCTGAAAGTGGTGCACCTGCCGAATGAGACGAGGCTGTGGCGAACATAATTGGCGAAATGTGGGCGTATAATATGCCTTCCTTCGGGGAAACAGGCGTGATATTATGTGTGTATGTATAAATTCGGCCTCAAAAAGTTTACTGTGAAACATAATATGTTTCCCCAATTTTTACATCGATCGATCTTGAATGCATGCATCGGCTTTCTGCCGCCTAGACCGTATTCGACTAGATTGATTCATACAATTAATTTTAATTTAATTTTTCCATTGCTATACTTCTCTTTATTTTGGTATACAATAAAGTGTTCATTCATCTGTTCTTTTTACTCAGAAAATAATACACTTGCTTTTTCTTGCACATATTTTACGTGTAGATAGGTTTTAATTCTTGAAAATCATATCATGTCTATGCTTAGGCTACCAATTGTATTTCCTACTGTAGCGACACCGTACAAGCGATGAACGGAACGTAAAAAGATGAATGAAAATACTGAATCGCGCAAACGAAATTCCTCAAGCTCGTAACTATATATGCAGCACCCAACCATCATCGGTCGGGCCGCGGCCCCCGGGCACATCCATCCGCCCGGTGGAAGATCTTCCCTTTAGTCGGGAGCACGTCATCCGCTCCCTACACTACTATATCTATTCTATCTACGGCTTCACTCATTATCTCAAACACGTCCATAACAGGCACTGTAATCACTATTTTGTCAATGTTGAGAGCACAATTCGTTTTTTCTTTAGATTTCAAAGACAAAAATATATTCAATTCACTATCCTCTAAGGAATATTTGGCCAGTGAGGCATCCACGAAGGACGGAATAGGTCTGATTTCTGTGTACCGTTTTCAATTGGAGTTCTTGCTGGCATTGATGTAGAATATCTTGGGTAACACGAGCTAGATTATAGATCAAGTTCGACGACCTCTCTAGAAGGCTATGATGTCCAGTTTTTCAGAGTTCCATGAACGAGTTGTTGTGCATGTCTTCGGGTCCACGGCCGTGCTTTTGGCAGTGGCGTGGTGAGCGGTGATGATGCTCAGAACAGCGAAAAGGAAAAGCGAACGGTACAATGTCACGACCTTTCGTTAGATGCACTATACAAACGATTGCCTCACATATTGACTTCCATTATATTATCTGTGCTTGGTGTGATAACCTTATAATGGCATATACATAATAACATCTTTGAGTTTGGTAAATTTGTTAGTGACTATTACTTATAGTTTGTTTTTACAGTTTATTATTTCACATAGATATTGTTAAAAAGTGTACGACAGAAGATATTAAAGGACAGGAAAACAAGAATTTATGTGTGCATTATAAAGACACCTCATCACTTTTACTAAGTCATACCGATATGGCGTGGTGGCGAGAATATCCGCTCTACGCTCCTAAGGTCGTGGGTTCGATTCCCACGCAGGACAAATCTTTGTGTGCATGAGCATTAATATTTGTTCTGGTTCTGTTTATGTTATTTATTTCTGTAGTATGTATTTTCAAAATTAAAAGTGTTTATATATGTTTATCCGTAATTTAGTATCCATTATACAAGTTCTTAATGATACTTATCTTGGAACTAAATAATTGGTGTAATTGTCAGAAAATATATATTTATTTAAAAGCAATGAGCTCTCTACATCAAATATTATTCAGCTGTATAACCATTTAGAGCCAACCCTCTGGGAACTCTCCATATTTATATATTATGGTTTCTGATCTAGATAGTCGAAAACGATCACTATTTTTTTGTGGTGTCTTATGTATTTTATATATATAAAGTAGCCCATAGCATACCTAACTGCTTCTCCTCATCAGATATTTGAATGTACGAATCGATTATGAATATAATATGTTTATTGCATATAAAATTACAAAAAAATACATTGTGACATAAAATAAGTGTAAAGATAACTTATCTGTGAATATAACTTCTATTTTATTTTCATATAATTTATTTACATAGTGACATAAAACGAGTGCAAAGATAACTTATCTGTTAATGTAACTTCTTAAGTTAAAGTTATATTATGTTCTTAGAAATTTTATAAAGCCACTTTGCTAGCGTGATTATTTGTATTACAAAACCATTTTACAGCTTCTAGATTCAGTATTACTAATAGTCTCTAAGCATATTCAAAGCAAGCGAATATGGCAAACTTTAAAGGTTCCTGGTCTGAGGAAACCTAAAATATATTTCGTAACATTATTGTGTACTGTGAAGATGATCCTTATTCAAGTGAGTCAAAGGATAAAAGATACACCTTACTTAAGAAAAAAGTACGATATCTGCTAAAAAAAATATAATGTCATTATTTTCAAGGAAATGGCTCATATACATTTACTCTTTAAATTTTGTTCTAAAAAGTTCTTAATGGTTACTTTATTCTGTAAATGGATTATGTCAAACAGTTTTTGAAGGAAATGCAATGGCTCTGTAGAGGGAACACGGTCACATCACATTTTTTTCTTTTAAAAAATTACTGTGTTAAAACATATAGCTTACAATTATTACAACATATAACTTAATGATAAATATATTGATCAATTACTTTATAAAACACTTATACCTTTATTTACACAAATAGTGGCGAAAGTATTGAAAATCATGTTCTTCTAGTAGAATTATCTATAAAGAGATTATTTTAAAAAGTATTATACCACCGCGACAAGGTATTACTAAAGGCATTGAGTATAGCAATTTTAATGATCTGTCTTAAGACACTTAGACAACGGAGTTTCTATCCGAGATTTCGCTGTTTATGCCACTCAGGTCCATGGCTGGCACTGTGATCACTTTGTCGTCAATGGTGAGAGCACAATTCTTCGTTTCTTCAGATTTGATAGGCATGAGTATCTTCAGTTCACCATCCTCTAAGAAATATTTAGCCAACGAGATATCCACGAATGACGGGATCGGTCGGATTTCTGTATAACGTTTTCCTGTTGACTTATTTTTGGCATTTATGTAGATTATCTTGTATTTGATCTTAATTTCAATGTCTGTCTCGGCGTAGTCCGACATAGGTACCACAAGCTTATACTGATCAGCTTCAATGACCTCTCTTGTGGCTCCGTTCGAATGTCTTGTGCAGGAGTTTTGAATTTTTCTGTCGAAAGCTATGATGTCGGCGCTCAGTTCCAGGAACGAGTGGTTGTGCATGTCGTCTAGTCCGTGGCCGTGCTTGTGGCAGCCGTGGTGAGCGGAGGCGAAGCTCAGAACAGCGATGAGAAATAGCGAGCGGTACATTGTAACGTCTTCTTGGTAGATGCACAACACAAACGACTGCCTTTCATATTGAATTTCACTGTTTTTATATATACTTGTCGAGATAAATCCATGATTAAGTTGGGTAAGTTTGTTATTTGGTATTTACTGTTTGAACGTATTGTTGATAAATAACCTACATGTTTTAAAGGGAAATACATCAGTTTACCCAGAAATGGGATAGATAATAATTTCCAAGTGCGAATGCATTCATTGGAAATTTTATATGTAGATAATGCTGGATATGGCATGTTACTTTATAGTAGCAAGAATTTAATATAACAATGTGTACTTTGAATTTTAGATCAGTGATTTCAGCCGAGGGGTATTTGATGGCCAATATGGTCGTGTTGTAATGAGCTCCGAGCGGAAACTCGAGCTCCGAGTCGAAGCTAACTGAGTCTACAAAGCTCGAGCTCTAAGCACAAGGAATAAGCATAAATTAGTTGTACCTGCCACTAGGCTCCAAAAGATAAACAAATCTTTTAAAGGTCAATGTGTGCGATTCTACAATAAAATCCCAAGCAACATACAGCAATTGAGCCTAAATAAATTTAAATTAACAATAAAACGCAAGCTGTCTTCAAAGGGATACTATTCTTTTAAAGACTATATGGCAGATAAAAATGCTTGGGATTAAACTGCCGTTTCATACAGGCTATTTTAATATGAATTACTTAAAACATGAATATTGTTAATGTTATGTTATATTGCATTGTATAGCTTCACAGACAAATGAAGATTGTAATTCTAGTACCAAACCAATGGACATATTTAAAAGAGCATAGCCTGTGAGTTTCTTGCCAGTTCTTCTTACAGAGCGGTGGCTCGGAACTGGCACTTAGATTCACTTACACTTAATTATTTTTTGTTTTTAAATTGTTTTGTTGCATGTAAGTGAATCTAAGCTTCGTGATTTAGTGTAATCATATTTCAATTGTTTTTTTTCATTTTTAATTATGACGTTTTCAAGTACTATGTATAAAAGTTTATGAAATAAATATTTTTTTTATTTTACATTTACTTTACTTTAAGGGCTCGCAAATCTAAATCTTAAAGGCTTGAATCTAGAAGGCTCAAGAGCCTTAAATAAAGGACTCGAGTCGAAGCTCGAGCATTAGTTTATTACATTCGTGGCGCCTAACGTTAGACAAGTAAACACCACTATTAAAACAAAGGAAGATGATTTGACCCTTTTGAATACAACCAAGTTTTTGGGTACATTGGATTCCAAGCTGCAGTGGGGCCCACATATTGGTGAATTGTCGAATAGACTTAGCTCTGCAGCATACGCGGTAAAGAAAATACGCCAATTAACAGGCATTGCATCAGTTAGGCTTGTTTATCATAGCTATTTCCATAGTGTTATGTCGTATGGTATTGTTTTGTGGGGTTGTGCCGCAGATATTAAACAATTTTTGTACTACAAAGAGAGCTATTAGAGGAATTTATAATATATCATGTTCACTACGGGACATATTTTAAGAAATTGGTATAATGACAGTGGCGGGTCAAGTTGTTTATGATAACCTGGTATAGTTACATAAAAATTTCGATCAATTTAGTAAGAAAAGCTATATATATGTAACCTAAACACAAAGAATAAGCATTTAGGTACTAGTTGTACCTGCCACTAGGCTTCAAAAAATTGTAAACAAGTGATGGAATAAAAATATCTTTGTAACAATTCCCGCGCTACTACAATTTCCCGAAAAATCGAGAAACTATTCAACACGACACGTGTTTCGCCCTTACACAGGGCATCTTCAGGTAAGATAGGAGCCTCAGAACAGCGATGTCTTCACGACCAACGCTGAAACGAGAGTCAATCAAATCAATAAATTACTCCAAAAAATTAACAAATCTTTTAAAGATCAATGTTTACGATTGTACAATAAAATCCCAAGCAATATGCAGCAGTTAAAGGCTTAATTGCTGATAAATAAAAAAAATAAAACAAGAAAAAAAATATAAACATGCTATCTTCAAAGGGATACTATTCTGTCAGACTATATGGCAGATAAAAATGCTTGGGATTAAACTGCCTTTTCTAATATGAATCACTTAGAACATGAATATTGTTAATGTTAAAAGAAGTTAATATTTATAAATTCAGAAAACTTTTACTTTCGCTTCTAATAAAAAAAGCCTACTATACGGTCGCTGAATTTCTTAGTGATAAGGACATTCTAGTATAAATAATTCTAGTAATAACAATTTAATTGAATGTGTACCTGACCACCATGTATATTATAACTTGACATTATATAAATTATCTTAAAATTGTAATTTTAAATTGACTATATAACATAATAATTTTAATTAAAATTAAATTAAATTAAAATATTGTTTATTTTTTGTTGTTTGAATAATGTATCTAGTAATAATATTAATTTCATTTTATATTTTACCTACTAAACATTTGCACGCCATTGAAAGCAGAACATAGTGAAACTACTAAACATAATGTTATCTACCTATATAAATACTAATGTATCTATGTTATCGCAAATAAATTATTTGATTTGATTTGGTTATATTAAATTGCATTGTATAGCTTCACAGACAAATGAAGATTGTAACTAGCCAATTAATAATTTAAAAGAGCATAAGCCTGTGAGTTTTTTTGCTAGTTCTGCTTACAGAGCGGAACTTGCAACTGGCACTAAGATTCATTTACACTTAAATTTTTTTTTTAAATTGTATTGTTGCATAGAGGCGAATCTAAGCTTCATGTGTTGATTGTTTTTTATATTAATATTTAATTTTGACGATTTCAAGCACAAGTATAAGATTTTTAATTGAAGCTAACTGGATTCGCGTATCTGGGTTAGATTAAGACAACATGCAGTATGTAGATTAAGGGCTTGAATCTGGAAAGCTCAAGAGCCTGAAATAAAGGACTTGAGTCGAAAGCTCGAGCTTTATTTATATGAAATATTTTTATTTTAATTACGAATAATAGGAAATAAAAATATAGAAAAACTGACTGACTGATGAAAAACTAGGCTAATTGCACACTGATTTTGAACTAAATAAAGTAAATGACTAAAACAGGATTTCTGCGTTTAATTTCCTCTAATAAGAGGAGGTATAAAATTGTAATAAAAATATGTTATAATAACAATAATAATTGTCGTTCATTTCAGACCAAGTCCATATTCATTACACTACAATATAATCAATCAAATTCAATTAAAATAAATAAAATTAAAAATAAACTTTACTGAAAGCACATGTGTATTCACATGAGTTTACAGCGTCGTGTACATTCGCATCCAGCGCGCGCGCATCGGTGAGTTCCAACGTTCAGCCAACGCACCCAGGATGCCGTTCGAATTTGCTCGCAGCCTCTTGAGCATGGACGCGCACCGCCTACGCATTATGGCGTGGAATACGTCAATGCGTCTCTCGGCAAACATTAAAGAGGCACTGCTTATAAAGTAGTGAAGTTAGATTAAAACATAAATCTTTTTTGCATCAAGTAAACAAGTAGGTCCCTAAGTAATACAATAAATACTGATACCCCGTAGGGACGCTGAAAATTGAGAGGGAACTTAAACATATTACAAAACTACGTACTTAATTATTCTATAAACTAACAAACTCTCACTAAAACACAAATATAAAATTAACAAATAACAATATTTACACAATATTATTATTATATATAACATTAACTTATAATTTATATAATAAATCACTATAGGCTTTTAATGGAGTTTGTCGTCAAAATATTCGTGAAGTGTGTAATAACATTTCGCAATCATTAAGTCTTTTAATTGTTTAGTAAATGGTTTTATGTTATCTTCATTTTTGAGGGACTCAGGTAGATTGTACATTTTTATTGACTTGTAGAGGGCCGGATCATACAAGTTTTTAACAAGATGAAGGAGCTATTAATTGTTTTCTACGTTTGGATCTTACTGTGTATTTTGACGGTACTTCTTCGCGTTTAGTATAAAAATTTGGATATTTCTTGATAAATTTGCAGATTTCAAATATATAAATGCATGGAAATGATAGAATTTTGTGGCGTATGAACTGGGGTTTGTAAGTATCGGTTTGTCGGATATTGTCGAAAATTCGCAACAGATTCTTCTGCGCAGTGAATACAGATGGCGCATCTACGCTGCGGCCCCAGAGAATGACACCATAGTTGAGCCATGGTAAAACGACTGATTTTATAACCTGCCTGCGACATATGCTTGGTCTTGTCATATGTGACTTGACTTCTATTTATGCTCTCATGTGGAAGTCACTATACTGGAACTCCGCAACTGATGTCGTGGGCTCGATTCCCATACAGGATGTATGCATGAATATTTACAAATTTATTTAAAACGGTATTAATATATGTGTAATGTAATACATAATAATGAATAAATATTTTCTTACAATAACGGATAAACAAACTAAAATATTTTTCTTTGTAAATATATCCTTAATGGGAATCCATCATTTTATCGCAATTTCTTTCAACGATTTCCATTACCCATAAAACGATTTGCAGAACTTTTTGTACACTATTTAACAAATCCTCGAATAAGGATCCATCGCAATTTCATTTCCTCGAACATTAATTATCTATAAACACAGTTCATCGTTATTTCTTTTCATGTTTTATACATTTTATCGAAATAATGTTACATCGAGGTTTTGTTACCCATATTTGTGTTTCATCGTACATTTTAGTTTGCAAAATAATTTAAACATAAATTTTTACTTCAATAAATCAATGTACATCGAAAATATACTTTCATGCAATTAATCAGCTCTGTGCGTGATGTCTTTTTAGAGCATTATCCCGAATTTATCCCGAATAGTAGTCTTATTTGCCATAGAGTGTAAAAGCGCGTAGGCTCGAGGGGCGATGCGGCCTGCTCGCGTGAGACTGCCGGAGCCCCTCAGCGCTTGAGCCGACAGAAACCATGCCTGTTGCATGCTGCATGCTGCATGTTTTCTTACTTGCTGTATGCTTGCAACATTGAAATATTTCGTCACATTTTTTAACTAATATTGTCCACACGCAGTATTTATAGTAGTTATGAGTATAATTATGAAGCTTTAGTAGAAAGGAAAAATATTAGAGGTTACTGAAACCGGGAGGTTATCACAATAACTGACAAACCTTGAAAAACCCATTTGCTTTTATCGCTCATATCTCTTTCATAGTTGTTAAAAAAGTATATCGAATTTCCATTTTGTGTCTGAATGTTTGATAAATCTAAATGATCATGTTGATCTTAAAGACAATCAAGTATATTTTATTTTATATATGGTAGTCGTTAAGCTAAGTTGGAAGCCTAATCGGCTTGAAAAATAATATCATTAGTTACCCACACGCCTGCTTCCACTCATCCGCACTGGGTCCGCATAGGGAGTCTGACCCAAATACCCTCTCACCTTGGTTTGTGAAAGGTTTCTCATGGTTACTAGTGGTGAAAAATTCTAACAGCAGGTCGCTAGATGCCTGCTTCCACTTAACCGCACTGGGTCCGCAGGGTGGAGTATAACCCAATACCCTCTCACCTTACATACGTACATACATTCATGCCTGTTTCCCCGAAGGGGTAGGCAGAGGCATATTATACGCCCACACTTCGCCAATTATATAGTTGGTCCCACGTAATAGGTGGCGAGCCCATTGCCATAAACTATTATACATCGTACTTGAAAACGACATAATAAAAATTGAAATATATGTTTGCCTGAGCCTCGTCCGTTGATCGGCAGGTGCACCACTTGCAGGTGAGATTGGCTTTGGCTCCTTAGGTCTTGGTAGGATCCCTAAACACTCTCTTTCTCACCTTGATTCGTGAAAGGAGGGTGTTGCTTAGCAGTGGGGATGTCATTGGGCTGAGGTTATTATGATAAGGAAGTTGATCGGTTTTCAAATAGGTACCTAAATGTATCAGCTCTTTTCTTGTCTTTATAAGAGCATAATTCACACATATAAAGAATATTTCTTAATGTGGTCCTATTAATAAAAATGCCTTTTAAGTTAATTAAAAGATAAAAACCGGCCAAGTGCGTGTCGGGCCACGCGCAATATAGGGTTCCGTAGTCACCCTTTGCCATAATGTCGCTATATGAACAGGTTCAGCTATTCCCCGATAGATATCACTACTACGGTATGAATGAAATTTTAATACATTTAATACAAAAATTTATTTGATTGTCGTCCATTACTCGAAAACCAGTAAAGCCTACTTAGCCGTGATAGTTTTCCTTTTAACTTCATTATATATACTACTATTGTGAATTTTTTCAGCCACTCTGAAAGTACCGTTTACCTGGTGGGGGGGGGGCGGATACTGAACTCTATCAATTTTTTCCACTTTAAAGCTTAATGTTTCGAAAACGGATCCCTAAATCGAAAAATGGTTTTAAGAAACTCGTATTACTTTTGAAAGACCTTTCTAACGATACCCAACATGATAAGATAGACTCGAGAAAAAAAAATTATTTCTACTTTACGTGTAGGGGAGGTACGTTACAAAACAATATTTTTAAAAATTTTATTCTACAGGTTTGTCGACGTGATTAATATGTATACCCACACCAATTTTCAGCTGTCTAATGTTAATAGTCTCTGCGCTAACCCGCGGACGGACGGACGGACGGACATGGCGAAACTATAAGGGTTCCTTGTTTACTACGGAACCCTAAAAAAACGAGAATTAAGCCTGTTTATTAATTTTCTCTGTGGCAGAATCTACAATGTTGTCTGTGGCAACAAAATTGCAGAGCCCACAAGACATAGTCACAAATCTACGTTATAAAGCGCAGTCCTAGAGACAGGCACAACTGTGGATATTTACTATATTAGGCGCGTTAGCTCAGATCAAATTGAGCTTTATTGAGCTCGACTTAAGTAAACTAATGGTCTGCTTTAATCATTGCGCCCCACGCCATTTGCAGGGACTTCAACCTCACACTGCAATAGCGACAGGTACTTTTAAAATAAAGCTCTTTATTGCTTACTCTTGGATTCTAGAATAAGCTGCTTGGGCTTCAAGGGATTACAGTATCAACAGGGACGGTTATGCGCTTGTGACTGGTTGTTTAACAAGCGCTCATAGACTGCAGTAACCATTTCCATGAGGTGGGCCGCATGGTTGTATCAATCTTGTGCGCATGGTTGTATCAATCTTGTGGTAGAAAGGAGAACTATTGTGACATAATTTTAATTAAATTATAGTAGATTTTGGATCATTTATTGGTTTTAATCCCGTTAAGGGTGGCTCCCATAAATAGATAAATTTGTAAAGATATTTAAGTTTTTAACACACTCTAATTACCTCGTTTGTAAAAAAAAAATTATTTACATCTGAATTATTTAATTAGAATGAAGAAATTTTAACTATCATTAGGACGGTTCTTTAGAACTTTTTAAATTAGTCCCGTAATCTTCTTTTCTTTTACGAACTACACCATCATACTGCGCAGAATATCAGCACTTGAACCTGAAGATATAGGCAGGCCGTCATGTTTTAGTGCGCTAGATAATCATGCTTACTCTGATGTGGTGCGCCCAAGTTATATTGGACTGTATCGACTGCTATCATCAAGCATCTTATCTTATCTTATCGCGGGGGCCACAGTCTGTCCGTGGCGCACTTTGACCCTTATGTCGGACCATCAAGCATATCCATTATGACGTGTCACGTAATAAAAAAAGAGGTAGCCTTGAAAGAGGTTCTATTTGGTTGCTTAAAAAATTCGAACGGCAGGACGCCATACTTCGCCAATTCGCACTGGGCACTCGTGGTGAAGTATCCATGGTTAGTTCTAACAATGAGATGTTTTGTTGCACTGTAGGATGAAATAAAATGATGTAATCGAATTATGTAAAAATACTAAAGTATAAAAATTTAAGAACGGCGATAGCCCAGTAGCGAGAACCCTTGCCCTTAAATTCAGTTCAAACCCTGGCGAATTCGAAGATATGTGCGTAATTATCGCTTGCTCCGTGCCTCGGAAAGCACGTTCAGCCGTTGGTTCCGGCTGTCATGAACATCTATGGCAGTCGTTATTAGGAAGTCAGTGCGATCTAACAGACTGACAGCTGGTCTAACCATAGAACGATGTTTTCCTCTGAGTTGCGGAGGTCAGACGGCAGTCGCTCCATAATAACTGAAATTCAGTCAAATCTGGTTGAACCAGTGAGCAGACCCTGAGCCCTAAGTCTAGGTCAACCGGGATAATGCTAGGATATGATGATGATGCGTGGTCAAGTATGACCTAATCCCTTTCTTCAAGATTCGTGAGAAAAGGTACGTGCTTAGTTGTGGCACGTTGATGAGGTTATGGCATTACATGGTTTTAAAAGGGATGGCGGTAGGTTTATCCTGGTGTACGGTGGCCACTTTCCATCAGGTAAGTAGCCTGTACTAGGGGAGTAAAAAAACATTGTATGCAGGCAGCCAGTAATCTCGTTAGAAGCTTATGGGGCAGGGCTATGTTCAGCATCACAAGGAGGTAGGAGGGGCGCGACACACTGCGCCTCTCTGAGGAGGTCCTCCCGGTTCTGATCCGGGGGACGTTGGCCGCGGGCGGGGTGCCAGAAACTACAACCTAGGCGCTGGCGCCACGCCCTTTTTTCAACAGCGGCGGGCGTCGTCGGAAGATTTTTAGTGGGTAGGACTGCAGTGGTCGCGTCTGCCGCAGTGAGCAACACAACCCCTCCCGGTCTCCCCCTTTGGCCGGGAGACAGTAAAATAATTAATTAAATGCATTTTGTTACCGACGAAAATAAAAAAAAAGGGCTATGTTCAGCAGACGTCTTTGGGCTTATGATGATATAATAAATTCTCAGTAGGTGTGCAGGTAGTTACACTGGCCCCAGGACTACTAAGTAATAATATCTTGAGTGAGTCCGAATTGTCCCGCATTGTAGTCTGCTACAATGGGCCCTCTGCCGTGCCCCCCAGCCTCTGACTGTGCGCCTCCGCCATTTGGAAACACTGAGACTGTTTTGTAATAAATGATAATAAAACCCGTGGACAGTATCACTCAACGCTTTCTGACCCCAAATTGAGAAGAGCTGGAAGCTTAGCCGGACATTGTCTAATACAATTTTAATTATTGAATAGAAATCTATGTACTGTAATCTTTTTATTGTAATAAGAAACGTCGACAATGCCACTTCAACTATAAATAAATTTTTTTTTTCTGACAATTACACCAATTATTTAGTTCCAAGATAAGTATCATTAAGAACTTGTGTTATGGATACTAAATAACGGAAAAACATACCTACATAAATACTTTCTTTTTGTAAATGCATACTTAATATACATAGTAAAACACCCAGACCAGAATAAATATTCATATTCATGCACACAAAGATTTGTCCTGCGTGGGAATCGAACCCACGACCTTAGGAGCGGAGAGCGGGTATTCTCGCCACCACGCCATATCGGTCGTCAAACAATTTTTTTTATTTTTGTGTTATTATTTTCCAATTTTGTGTTCAGTATTGCTTTTTGTTAACTTTATTTTAGGTTACCGCAGAATATCAGCGTCGTGGGTCATACTGCGACACATGCTGAGCGGTGGCCTTTTTGGTACAGTCCAGTTAGTATATAAGTTTGGTTGGTAATTGTGAATTGTTTGTGTACCAAAGAACCATATTTTTTTTCTTTCTTCTTTCTAAATCATAAAGCTAAAAAATTCAATCTTCATTTACACAAACTGCAGTATAAATAAATAAATAAATATTCTCTTACAATCACACCACTTCTTTAGTTCCAAGATAAGTATCATTAAGAACTTGTGTTATGGATACTAAACAACGGATAAACATTAAATACTTTTTTTTTGTAAATACATACTTAATATACATAGGAAAACACCTAGACCAGAACAAATATTCATGTTCATGCACACAAAGATTTATCCTGTGTGGGAATCGAACCCACGACCTCTGGAGTGAAGTGCAGGTATACTGACCTCCACGCCAAATCGGTCGTCAACATAAAAGCAATTTTAACTTATAAAGGGGTATGTTATTATGCTTATGATTGTCAGACTTTACTGCTTGCTTTGCCGTGTGGTATCGGCCTAGAATTAAGCCATCCTCTCTCATCTTACAGGGAGTAGTAAGAGTTGGCGAAGAGAAATCCTACCGAATGATGGGCATCAGCGTCATCCTGCATACTGGCTGGAACTGCGATTACCAACCCGCCAGCCCAGTATGGTGATTATGGGCAAATACTCCTAATATAATGTAATTTATTGGGGAGGCTAATGTTCAGCAGAGGACTTTAAAAGGATGATTGTTTTGGTTGAATTTATCATTTGTTTATATGGAACAAAATGTATTTAAATTAACTGAATTGTTATTTGTTGTTTCCTTTTCTGTGCATGGGTATAATTTACCTGAATAAAGAATTTATTAATATTATTTATTACTATAGAAATGGGTGGTAGGCGTCTACGCCCTTTAGTAAAAGTAGCTTGAGAAGTCATACAGCATGGCGTTTTATACATACCTTCTCCAATCCGTAATGGGTCGGCATGGTGGGTAATGAGTATGACCTATTCCCCTGTTCTGTGTCAGTGCACAGGTGGGACTTTATTGGACACAGAAAAAAATGATGATTGTCAGATACATATTGCTTGGAGTTAATAGACCACTACACAACTAAGGCAATTTTAAAAGAATCGGACACTTTTTATCAATAAATATTATCTTACAATCACACCAATTATTTAGTTTCAAGAAAAGAATCATGAAGAATATACTAAAGAACGGATAAACAAAAATTCCACAAGGTATATAAGTGATTTATAAATAATTGATATTAATTAATATATTTTCATAATTAATATGAAGCGTTATTACTATGAAGATAATATGAAGCGCTCGTGGCTCTGTGGTGCTCGGTGGTCGGAAACGATCACCGAAGTACAGCCGAGTTTACAGAGGTCAGTCCTTGGATGGGTGACCGTTTGTGTGGCATTTGAAATCGAGCGCTTCCGTGCTTCGGAAGGCACGTTAAGCCGTTGGTCCCGGTTATCACAAAATGTGGTAGTCGTTAAGCCATGTTAGAGGCCTAATGGGCGGTTTGATAAATTCTAACAGCAGGACGCCATACACCTGCCTCCGCCAATCCGCACTGGGTCCGCGTGGTGGAGTATGACCCAACACCCTCGCACCTTGGTATGTGAGAGGAGGCTCGTGCTCAGTAGTGGGACGTTTATGGGCTGAGATGATGATTAATATATTTTATGAGGCCCATAGTCAGGCACCAAGTCTCAGTACCGTACGTCATCCCTGTCAACACACACTGGTCGAAGACTTTCGTCTTGAGACACTGAGATATTTTTGACGAGAAGATATTAGCAGTTCTCAGGATCTTTCAATGTGGAAATCTATTGGGGATGTCTATAATCAGCGGTGGATTTTATAAGACTGAGATAATGATTATGATGATGATAATTTTTATATTCATGTTCCAATTTATTTAAATATTCTGTCAATAGTTGTAATTTGTGTAATGTGTGCTCTGTATCGACAATGTTGTGTATGCCTGTGATTGGTCCTGCCATTGGATCAATTAATCCGGAATCTTTATTTTGGTATGCATGTGCACCTTAATAAATATTACATATTATCTTACAAGTACACCAATTATTTAGTTCCAAGATAAGTATCATTAAGAACTCGCGTTATGGATACTAAATAACGGATAAAAAATAAATACTTTTTTTGTAAATACATACTTACATAGGAATTCACCCAGACCAGAACAAATATTCATGTTTATGCATACAAAAATTTGTCCTGTGTGGGAATCGAAACCACGACCTCAGAAGCGAAGTGCGGGTATACTCGCTACGACCATATCGGATCAATTAATCCGGAATCTTTATTTTGGTATGCATGTGAACGTTAATAAATAATAAATATAATCTGACAAGTACACCAATTATTTAGTTCCAAGATAAGTATCATTAAGAATTCCCGTTATGAATACTAAATAACGGATAAACATATATAAATACTTCTTTTTTGTGCATACATACTTACATAGATATACACCCCGACAAGAATACATATTCATTTTTATGCACACAAAGATTTGTCCTATGTGGGAATCGAACCCACGACCTCAGAAGCGAAGTGCGGGTATACTCGCTACGACCAATCAGTCAAACCAATAAAAATTCTCACACTAAAGTATTTTACACTACACTTAACACGATTACTGTCACATTTGTTAATGTGTGACAATATATGAATCACTTAATTGATGCACTGTGATGATTGATGCTACGTTCATTGTTTTGCACTGGCCTTGAGGTATATTTGTCTTTAAGGGAACAATAATCTGTAGAACATTATTGTCATACTTCCAAACTGCTTCCAAAGGATTCACAAACGTCGGCAAAATGTGTAGTTCTGCATGATCTTTGGTCATGAAGTTTCTCGCGACGACTGAAAGGACACGGTGCTTGATTTTAATATCGAATGTTTTGTATGAAATATTCAGTACTATATTTATTGTACACACGACGCCATCAAAGAGGATTGATGTGTTTTGGCTGCAAGAAGGTTTTGTTTTACTTTCGATGTTCTTCCATAAACGAGCTGCATTTTCCAAAAGAGGTCTGTATCGTGTCTTGTTCGTTGTGGGGATATAGTTAGTTGGAAATGGTAACCGAGGAATTATGGATAGTATGAAGTTTACTTCTTGGTTACGTGATTTTGTTGCTTTTGTTCTTGGTGTTAAAGGATAAGATGCTGCTGGTAAATGACTAGCAGGTTGGACAAGTCGTAAAGCACTAGGCTGCGTGGTATCGTGGCTATGTTGATCTGCAGGGTTGTCAGTGAACTCTTGTTTGGTCGAGCTGTCATAGCTATGTTGATGAAGAGGCGGGTCATTACGTTGGGTTATCACAAAACTTATCAAAAGAGTACATATAACAAGAAAATAATACATTTTAAGACGCTTATTTGGAACGGTTACTCGTTAATAACTGTAATCTTAAATGTGCGCAGTAGTTATAATAATTCAGATAATACTGTTTATGAAAAACCCATTTATAATTAACATTAACATAAGGCTTAGGACACAATGTGTAGTATGATAATTAACCAATATTAAAACATATTGACTACTTTTAGTTATGAGATCTGCCTTGAGACTAAAAACAGTTAAACATTATGTAGCTTATTACAAAACAATGGGTGTATAGGGATACTATCAAGACCTAAGGAGCCCAAGCCAACCTCACCTGCAAGTGGTGCACCTGCCGATCAACGGACAAGGCTCTGGCGAACATAACAGTGCCCGATATGCGGCAGTAGGCTCGCCACCTATTACGTGGGACCAACTATGTAATTGGCGCAGTGTGGGCGTATAATATGCCCCTGCTTACCCCTTCGGGGATACAGGTATGTATGTATGTATTACAAAACAAGATTAAAAGTTAGACCAAGTTTAAAACTAGTGCTGTCATTTTTATTTGATAAGATAACGACTGTGTATGTACATTACATTTATGTGAAAAATACTTTATTCTAAAAGTATAACCATCACCAAAAACTACATCTATATCAGTGATATAGTACTCGCAGACAGATCTAATAATAGGATGTGCGAGCCCATTTATATTAATTTCAATGTGTATACCTAACAAATAATACAAATTAAACTTTAAAAGAAATAAGCTGTGTCGAATAAATTAAATTCTCAAGAAAAACTCATAAAATACAGATAAAGGCCTGGGCAATTTAAAAATTAAACTAGCCATAGTTTTTACTATATTTTTACTTTCTGTCAAACGCACTAAAAGGTCACAAATTTTTTGCTTTTTCGGGAACTTTTTTGCTCGCCAGAGCCTCGTCCGTTGATCGGCAGGTGCACCACTTACAGATGAGGTTGGCTTGGGCTTCTTAGATCTTGATGGGATCCCTACACATCCCTAATATATGTAATACAGGCAAGTAAGGACTATTCTCGACGTGACCGGCCCCCGGAAAGTATATCTCTTTTTAAAGCTGGTGAGAAATCAGAAACTACCCACTATCGACCGATAAATATTCTTTTTAAGATCGCACCAATTTATTTGTTCCAACATAAGTATTACTAAGAACTTGTGTGATGGATACTAAAGGATGGATAAACATACTTAATATATCTATAGGAAGACACCCAGACCAGAACAAATATTGATGTTTATTCACAAAAAGATTTGTCCTGTGTGGGAATCGAACCCGCAACCTCTGGAGTGAAGTGCAGATATACTGACCTCCACGCCGTATCGGTCGTCACTCGTCGTTGATGGAAGTAAAATATTTAAAAAAAAATTCAATTTCAGCAGTATGGTTTCACTAAGGGTAGATCCACTACAGATACTGGTGCATACTGAAGCATATGTTTGACGCCTGGGAGGACAGTCTGATCAAGTGCATTCTCGACGAACCACAACACTGTACAAATCATGTTATATAACTTCGCATGCAGCGAGATGTTGCGCCAAGTATAGGGTATTTATTTTAGTCCCATATCTATGTTATTCATCTTATAAAATAAAATAAATAAATATTCTCTTACAATTACACCAATTATTTAGCTCCAAGATAAATATCATTAAGAACTTGTGTTAGGGATACTAAATAACGGATAAACATACTTAAATACTTTTTTTTTGTAAATACATACTTAAGATACACATATTCATGTAACAACAAATATTCATGTTCATGCACACAAATATTTGTCCTGTGTGGGAATCGAACCCACGACCTCTCGAGTGAAGTGCAGGTATACTGACCTCCACGCCATATCGGTCGTCAATGACAGAATGAAGATTATTTGGATTGCAACACGTAGCAAATACAAAGAGGAGACGTATGAACATTTTTACATGGAACAATGCATGACACAGCGCGGGGTAAGCGAACCGTAAGATCCCGCTATTGTCCAATAATATTGTTCCCTACCCTGCTATTTCCACTCACTTCTATATCAAACAATTTGCATTTCTGCTTGGTGTCGCTAGCTAAAGCTAAAAGTTAGTAACTCAGTCCTTAAGGAGTTAAATGCAGCTTGGTAGGGAGAAGTGGCGTAAGGCTCAATCTCGTTGCCTTTTTGGAAGCCTCGTTAGACAGATTGACTGACTGACTGACGGACAATCCCCTCCCTTCTTTAGAATCACGACAGGCTGACTGACAGATCCCCCTGATAAGAGTCACCGACAGACTGACAAATCTTGAGAAAAACCCCTAAAGACAGATAAACTGACAAATTCTGACAAAGAACCCATTTGCTTTTGTTTCTTTATTACGGTACCGCTCATATCTCTTTCATTGCTGTTAAAAAAAATATCGAATTTCCATTTTGTGTGTGAATATTTGACGAATCTAAATGATCATGTTGATCTTAGAGACAATAAAGTATATATATATTTTTTAGTCTTGTAGTAAATACATACTTTAACTCCTGTTTCCCCGAATGGGTAGGCAGATGCATATAATACGCCCACATTTCACGAATTGTGTTATTGGTCCCACTAATGGGTGGCCAGTCCTATGCCGCTTACCGGGAGCTTACTCTAAGGACATAAAAATCAATGTCGGAGATGTATGTCGCTCAGTAAGAATAAATTCGAAGAAATATCCGAAAAGCTGGAGGGTTTGCGGCATATCACATACGATGTTATGTAGCTGAGGATCTGGGATTTGGCTAGTTAACACGAAATCGTCAAAGATAATGCAAATCGCTGAGCTGTGCAGTAGCGAAATGTAGAAAATTTAAAATTTTGTCTTCACCTTTAAATATGGTTCCTCTATATCCTCTACATCACTTTAAGCATGATTTGATTCGAATTGGGAATAATGACTTTCGTAGAGTGACAAAAAGTTTGGAAAAGACAATGAAAGTGTATTGGACTTCTTGGCGGGAAAGTGAAGCGTCATGTCTGCAGTTTTGTTTTATTTTATAAAATATGTGATATTTCCAACTTTAATGTTTAAAAATAACGGTGGATTATTAACCGTTAAGTGTTTGTGAACGTACATGAGGTTGGTAAATGAAACAAAACAGTGCAATATCACTTTTAGAAATCTCTCAAGAAGTTCATGTGAGATATCAGTATAGTCCCACACCTTTACTGAGGATTCAGGGGGTTTAGCAGGAGGGGGAACTCATGTACCATTTATATTTTTTATCACCACTTATTCTTATTCACTATAATGTATATGTTATTAATATATCTCTTACTTGACACTGGCTAAATGTGCAAACCGCACGAAGTCATTATGTAAAAGAAAAAAAAATGACTTTCGTAGAGTAACAAGGAGTTTGGAAAAGACAATGAAAGTGAATTAGACCTTTGTGGACTCAAACTCCACGTCTTTTATACGGCAATTGATGTTGATGGCTTTAGTGGTTAGAAACATACGTGAAGCTGTTAGTCGTTAAGGTGAGTTAGTTACTATATGGCGTAAAAAACGTCTGGTTAAACTCCGTACTCTTGTCTGCGCCAATTTGCATTGGGTTTGGGTGGTGAACACCATATATGTAGGAGTCGTAAAGTAAAGTTTGTTATAGATGGCGCGAAATTTCCAACGGTCAACAAAACGCCATTCTTTTTTCTCCGTTAATTTGCAAAATGCGTGATGGATTATGCCCCTTCATGACTCGAATCTCTCTCGCTTTGATTAGTGCGAGGATTTGATTAACAAAAAGTTAAAGCATTCTAATTATCTAATGTATTCTAAAGTCTTGGAGCTATATTATACTGAAAATCCTTTGCCTAAAACTGTAAAAAGGTTTGAATAGAAATTTTTGTTATGTGCCCACTGCCGGCTCATATGTTTCCTAGTTCCTATAATCCAGGGTCTTTTAAGTGGGGAATGAAACGGAATTTCAGCAGGCCGTCATGAGTGCTTATTCCACGGTATGAAGCACTTAATTTTGGACTGCATCGACTGATTACCCTCAAGAAGGTTGTACTCATTAGGACGTGTCAAATAAAAATACAAAATACCACCTGCCCTGCTCCTAGTTTAACTAGAGACGACCCAGCATGTCTGTTTCTTCAAATCACCTTGGTTATCGGTCAACACTCTCTTTCCCCATTCCTCCTCCTCCTCCTTGCGTCGATTTTCCCCATCGCTGAAAGTCGTGACCATCATGGACGCAATTTAATGCGGATATAGCCCAGTGGAAGCGCTTGTAGCTCTACGGGAAGCGCTCGTAGCTCTGCGGTGCTAGGTGGTCGGAAACGATCACCGATGTAAAGCAGAGTTTACAGAGGTCAGTCCTTGGATGGGTGACCGTTTGTGTGGTATTTGATATCGAGCGCTTCCGTGCTTCGGAAGGCACGTTAAGCCGTTGGTCCCGGTTATCACTAAATGTGGTCGTCGTTAAGCCATGTTAGAGGCCTAATGGGTGGCTTGATAAATTCTAACAGCAGGACGCCATACACCTTTTTTTTTTTGTTTGTTTTACGTCGGTAACAAAATGCATTTACGCACTGCCTTCCGGCCAAAGGGGGACAGAAAGGCGCCCCCCCACCACGACAAGGTGGAGACCAGTCGGGGGGGAGGACGCCATACACCTAGGGCTCGCCACAATAGGGGCGGTAAGTCCCATCTTTGAGGAGTGGCTGGAGAGGCGCCACGGCGTCCTCACCTTCCGCCTGACGCAGGTTCTAACCGGGCATGGCTGTTTCGGTAGGTTCCTGCACAGAATCAGGCGGGAGGAAACGTCCGGGTGTCACCATTGTGAGGATCGGCCGGAGGACACGGTGGAGCATACCACCGCGGTCTGCTCCGCTTGGGCGGCGCATCGACGTGTCCTCGTAGCGGCTATCGGCGGCGGCGACCTCTCGCGTTCGGCCCTGGTGGAGACCATGGTCCGGAGCGAGAGGGAATGGGATGCTGTTGCCTCCTTTTGCGAAGCAGTCATGCTAGCAAAGGAGGCGGCGGAACGAGAGAGGCAGAGTGCCTCTCGTCACGGATCCAGCCGCCGCGGGGGACGCCCGAGACGTCGGGAGCCGAGAGACGACTCCCGGCCACCGTAGGCGCTGGCTTGTGGGCGGTGGATAATGGGTAACTCGCCGCCCTTCCGCCCACTATAGGCGACAGGCCGCGTCGACGGCGCGTTTGTGTTCCACGCGCGCCTCAAAGAGATGTCAGCACACTGAGGGGCCCCTGGGGAGGGGGCCAAGTCTGCCGGGGTTGCGGGACTGTTCGAAAGAGTTACCGCGGCCTTGGTGTTACAGGCTCAAGAAGGAACATGGATGGTTTTTAGTCAGTAAAAGTCTGACACACCCTTCCGCTTCACCCACAGCGGAAGACGGTCAAATGACGGTGAAATGAATGATTTTCCATCCGAAAAAAAAAAAAAAAAAAGCACGTTAAGCCGTTGGTCCCGGCTGTCATGAACATCTTTGGCAGTCGCTCCATGTAATAACTAAAAAGTGCAGTCAAAATCTCGTTATACCAGTGAGCAGACCCTGTGCCCTAAGCTTAAGTTTAGGGCAACCGGGATCATGCCAGGATATTATCTCATCTGCTTCTATCTGCTGCTGAGCATCATGTACAGAAGAATTAAGGGGAGTTCGGACCTCGTCAGCCCAACGTATCAGGCGTCTGCCTCGAGGCCTCTTTCCTTCCACTTTATCAGTCACCATTAACTTCTCCAAGTTATTTCATGACATGCCCTCATATACTTGTATTTATGACAAACGAACTGTGCCGACCAAATTATTAATGATAATTATTGTTACCGATTTAGATAGGTACTCACGTAGATATAACTGTGTACGTGTCAGTGTTACAAGCCAATATAGAATTAACCAAATCCAGGCTAACCCCATCTGACTTGCGGTGTAGATAATGATGTGACGGCAACTTTATAGGCCTTGCGGACCGTGTGTTGATAACGCTTGTCTCACAGAGCATAGACAACGGCCTTAACACTTGGTTAAAAATATATTTATAAAATGTGATTCAAATTAAAATGTTTATATTGGAACATAATAATTGTATGCATTAAAATTGGTTAAATGAATACTGTCTGCATTAGATATAAACAAGTGATGGTTATAGTAAAGCCTGAATCAATAAATTATTTAGTTATAAACTTTGTCGCTGGTATTAACGCCCCACCTACAGAATTTAGGCTTTTGAGTTCCACAAAATAAAGAAAAACATTCTTCAAAAAATGGTTGCCTGTAAAGTCGTTTTTACGGGCGAAGATTTTACGTGACAACGTCTTTTTCTCGGTAGAATATTTATTGATATGAATATAATTAAATTGCACAATAGGAACAAGGAATTGAATGAAAATAAGAATTGCACAAATTTTAACTATAGAAATATATTTTGTTTACTAAAACATTGTACACTAGTGCTGCGCGCGCGGCAGACCGATCATAGTTGAGTGGGAGAGAGACGCAAGGCATTCGCCGGGCCTCTCTCTCGTTCGGTGACTCATCGTAACGTTACCGAGCGTTACACTTTTTCATAAGTGACTCCCAGCCGCAACCTAATTTAAGACGTTGTCACGTCAAAAATTTCACAGTGCCATCTATTTTTTGATATGTAACAAGACATAATGATTACAGACTGCATAGTCGATTCAGTGAAAATATAAGAGCGTGGATTAAGCACAAGCGCATCTACTCATGATAGCCTGCATTATTATTATCCGCATTGCAATAGCCGTCATGAGTGGATGCGCTTTGTATCGTGCTTATTTCACGGTATAAAGCGCTTTCATTTTTTTGGACTCCATTGACTGCTTACATTCAGGCAGGATGTATGACGTGTATGACGCGATGTAGTCATTATGACGTGTCACATAAAAAATAAAAAAAACTATAACTGTTTTACGCCCTTTTTACAATATTTAGGTCTAAAGAAGCTAAGTATTAATACGCTAGGTAATCTGACACCTTACGAGGAGTTCCCCACAGAAGTTACCTTATAATTTCTTTAAAAACCTGTGTTAGGAGTGACCTAAAAGAGTAGGACCTATAAGTGGTAAAAGATTACTCGGTGCATATATTGAAATCAAAATATGAAAAGTAATAAACTATACTTTTCCTAGCAATTTAATTGTAACACATAAGACAAATAAAAATTTTTGTCTTATGTGTCGCGCTTGTAAGTGTGTTTGTGTGTGTGTTGTTGTTTTTTGCGTGAGTGTATTTGTGTGTATATATGCTCATAACATTTTAATAAATATGAATGTTCATATTGTTCCAGTGGCTATATTTAAATTACATTAATATATTTAAAATACAAAATTACATTTCGATCGGATGTCGAAAATTAATATTTTTTTTTGTGCAAAGTTTGTTTACTGGAATAACGGTTATAGTAACAGTTGAAACTAAATAAATGCTTGTAAAAATACACATGGCCAAATCTATTGCTTTTTTTTAATAGTAAGTCAACATTTCACACAAAGGATACATTCAGGATTTAAATATTTATTAGTTTATGTACATATATATATATCCTTTATTGCACATAAACATTCATAAAAAAACACAGTAACAAAAAAACATGTACAAAGGTGAGCTTATTTCTATAAGAAATCTCTTCCAGCCAACCCTAGCAGAAGTGTCAGAGATTAGTGTGTGGGCTCATAATAAAAATAATAAATTAATATAATAATATTGGGGGGAAACATAATAATAACAACTAAACTAAGAAAAAAATATATACATACAATTATAATGTAAACATATACAAATAACATATATTAACAAATAAATACACTCTAAATAAGTGTTAGCTCTGTTCTAAAAGCATCAGGTAGTGATTCTTTAGTTTCTGTTTGAAAGACGCTACTGATAGGCTATTGGTAATGTCGGACGGTAACTTATTCCACATGCGTACTGCACGAGCCGAAAAAGCTATCAAAAAAATTTCGTATTGAAATTGGGATACACAAGGGTTTTGGTAACACAGGAACGTTTTGGACGGATTGTATATGGATAGGCGATAGCCCAGTGGCAAAACCAGAGGGTATCGGGTTGAAGTTATGTGCATAATTATAACTTGCTCAGTGACTCAGAAAGCAAATTAAGCTGTTGGTCCCGGGTGTCATAAACATCTATGGCAGTCGCTATTATGAAGTCAGTGCCTCCTAACATCCTGACAGATTATTTAACCATAGAATGATGTTTCCCTTTGGGTCGCGAAGGTCAGACGGCAGTCGCTTCATGTAATCACTGAAATTGAGTCACACCTGGTTAAATCAGTAAGCAGGCCTTGAGCTCTCATAAAAGGCTTGGGCTAAATGTTTGATGATTATTATATATATTGTTCTTCATAAAATAGAATATAATAATTCTAATAGACATAAAAAGGTACCTTTCAACATAATGGAATATAAAACAATGTCGAACAAAACTATACCCATCTAATATAATTATGAACTGTCTGTTCTAAACAGTCTGTATACGCACTTCTAATTTGTTTGTTTGCGGTCTTCCAGGCTAATAGACCTCCGCTGTCGGGTCTCGATAACGCGAGAGCAGCGGCGGGTTAAGTCGGGATTATGTTGGTTAGCGACGGATTAATGTGTATTGTTGTCGTTTCCGAACACTTTTTCTTGCTTTGCGAGTTAAAACAGCTGTTTTAATGAAAATCTATTGGTTGGTTTTTTCCTTTGGGGGTTGTCAAATGGAATTAATGAAGCATCCATTTTTTTGTTGTGTGTTTTCTGACAATAAATATATTCTTCTGTCTTCTTCCCTTTACTTACCTTCGCCAGTTTATAAGTTTGCATAATATTTTTGCACATTTATAAATGTGCATAATAACAACTTCACATATATTTATTTCATAAATATATTTTAGAGCACTTGAAAACATCAAACTTAAATATAAAAAATAATCAATATAATAATATGATTACATTGAAATCACGATGCTTAGATTCACCTAATTTTTTTTTTAATTATGTACCTTTAACGTAATTGCATCTATAAGAGCTGGGTTTTTAGTAATCCTTGTAAATCTATTTTGGGAAGTGATGACTTACTTTGAGGTCTTATTCATAATAAAGTACTCAATTTGCCGCAACAATAATATTGGTTTGCCTTGCATGAACTTCCCTCATGTCATAATAACAGTGTTGTGTTCCCAACTCGATCACGCCACAGAACCTCCTGAAATATATTCGTTTTTCAGAGCAAATTTAGAAGTGCTGGTATATTCCCACTATGTCTACTATTAGCGTATTTATTGGTTAAATAATGTATTTTTAAAGGTCTTTGGTACTAGGTTGTCGGATGCTATCAAAGAAATAAAGCACAGTTGACGTTTTGGAAGGTGTCCGTTTGTATGGCTTTCAATCATAATCGTTGCGTGCTTTGGGAGACACACTGAACTATTAGCCACAGTTATCACTACGTGATTGTTGTTGCGGAGTGACCATTGATTCGTTCGTGCGTAGCGATAAAGCATTTGTGATGTATTATAAGTTACAAGTTAAGTCCCCTGATCAGTTATACAGTGACGTAACCTATACGTTCTGTTGTGTTGTTTTTTGTACAACCTCAACGGCGAGAATTTGACTCACCTTCGATGTTGGTGGTTCTGCGCATAATGCTCGAAGTCTTCGAGATAGCTTATTAAAGGGTATGTCTTAAAATGGGGGCGGAATTTTCCGCGTGATGTTCAATTAGCATAATCTTCAAATAACATAACACTATGTCACATAATTTTTCCTTCGTATACCTATTAAGAGGCATAACTGTCTTAAAGCATATTATTATGCAGCATAATACATTAAATACTCAATTTCATTTAGCATAATATTAGGTAGTCCTAAAATCCTGTAGCATAATTCAACTTGCCATAACTGTAGAAAAACCTAACTTTATTTGACATATTGTAGTCCTAAAATTATTAAGCGTAATTTAATGTATCTTAGTTACTGAAATACTTAATTTTGTATGGCATAAATTATGAAGTGTTTTGTGTGTAATAGGAAATAAATTAGTTTTTTTTTCTTTATAAATGAAATGGACAAGACGGGAATTATTTCAGCATGCAATAGGTCACGAAATTAAAGCTATCGTTATTAATATTAAGTTTCATATAAGAATTTCATGGTGATAGGAAGATTACTGGCAGAAAGGAACACACCAATGTTAAAATACGTCATTCAGGTCACGCGTCGCTTCTATATTATATTATCGATGGTATCTTGCCTTCAGCAATGTTATGAGGCGGTGTTGTCATAAACAACACATCGGCAACAATATAACACCAAAACAGTGCCTAATATCAGGGCAGCTGGGGTCATTTCACTTTGCATTTGAAGTTTGGGGTATGCCGACGGCAGTGCGCCATCAAACCCAAGTGAAGGGCGCCTTCTGCGAATAATTTAACGAAAAACAAAACCTAATCTAAGCGTGTTTCCGAAAATATCATTTTATAAATTTCTAAAGGAAGCTTTTCGAGATATCCAGCATAAGTGAAGAGTTCGTTACAATGATTTTAGCTTTCTTAGTACATAATCAAGTAGTCACGTGCATGACCAGCATAGTAATACAAGTTCCCTAGTGCTACATAATTGAAAACTGGAAGGACCTCCTCAGAGAGGCGCAGTGGACTTACCCGTGTGACTTCCCGGAGGGTCCATGGTTAGACAGCAGGGGCCCCCAGCCCACACTGCCTAAGACCCTCCTGGGCGCTGCTGAACGGGCCCTCCTGGCCCGCCCACCACAGATCCCTCTTAGTTTCCCAACACCGGTGGGGATAATGACTCGGTCAGTACTAAGGGCACCCAGAGTCGCCAATCTCTGGGTGTAAACTTAAGTGCTAGACAAATTATATATTGAACAAATCAGACGAATTTTCAATTAAAAGATAGGAACACATTCATCTTATTTAGTAACACTGTTAAAGGGATAAAGACTGCATAAACATCGCAATCCCGAACTTTTTGCACATACGAGTTAAGGTTGGGAATTATGTAAGATCGCTAAAATTTGACCTATTTTAATTTTGTATCATATTGTACGGAAAAAAATAGACGTAAATCTACATCATATAACGTTTGATTGGGACTTCTTGGCGGGAAAGTGAAGCGTCATGTCTGCAGTTTTGTTTTATTTTCTAAAATTTGTGATATTTCTAACATTAATGTGTAAAAACGGTGGATTATTAACCGTTAAGTGTTTGTAAACATATATGAGTGTTGGTAAATCAAACAAAACAGTGCAACATCACTTTTAAAATTTTCTCTCAAGGAGTCCATGTGAGATCTCAGTATAGTCTCACATCTTTACTGAGGACTCAAGGGGTTTAGGGGAGGGTATTTCATCTTCAATTTATCATCTTTATCACCACTCATTCTCATTTACTATAAATTATATATAATTAATATATCACTTACTTGACACTGGCTAAATGTGCTAGACGCACGAAGTCAATATTTCAAAGAAAGAAGAAGAAGAACGTTTGATTAAAAATAAATGAACCTGTTAAGTTTTGCACATGCACATTGATGTATGTATCTATGTGTATACTCTACTACAATGTGTAGCTAAATGAAGAAATAAAACAATTTTATTTGAGATGTTCATTCCTAAGAAGTTACGCAACGTCAGCGACCGGTAATCTGGGGGTGGGTTTGCGTAAATATATTCACTAGTCTTTTGACGATCTGGCTCCCAAAGAAATATGGAGATTTCCTAGCTCTTTGGGTATTGGAAAATATCCCTAGGACCTCTTTTGGTGTTTTTCCGATATCCTATTTGATGGGTCAAGACGCTCTAAATTAGCATTTAGTTATTGGAAATAGCGGCACAGACATATATTCTAGAGCCTATGTTTTTTATGATACTTTAACCAGTTGACCTCAAAATACTACGTGACAATTTATTTTAAATTTAAATTTACTCTGTTCCTCCATTTTATGTGTAAATTAGAATTACATTGTAAAATTATTTATAGAATTAAAATTAAAACAAATAATTTGTGACGTAAGAAATAAATAAAATAAAATATACTTTATTGTCTTTAAGATCAACATGATCATTTAGATTCGTCAAACATTTACACAAAATGGAAATTTCATATATTTTTTTAACAACAATGAAAGAAATATGAGCGGTAACATAACAAAGGAGTAAAAGCAAATGGGTTCTTTGTCAGAATTTGTCAGTTTATCTGTCTGTTGTGGTTTTCTCAAGATTTGTCAGTCTGTATCTGTAAGTTAGCCTGTCGTGATTCTAAAGGAGGGATAAACTAATTTAAGAATAGATAAACAGTTATATTTCATTTTTTCATCTATCTCTCTCTCTCTCAGATACTCAGGCTCTGGAAAACATAAAATGTCCCAGTAAGCCGCAAAAGACTCGCTACCTATTTCTTCGGACCTAAAATATAATTGACGAAATGTGGACGTATCACACTCCTCTAGCTACCCCTTCCATTGTATTTATGTATGTTTTAAATGTATACACAATTTAAGAATTCATTAAATAATTTCTTTTTATCTTAGAAATGAATAGAATCCCAGTAGATCCAGTTAAAAAGGCATCTTGGAAAATCCATTCCGTCAATGTATATAGGTACAGAAATATAGGAACTCCATTGTAAAACGGGTCAAAACTATTTACTGCATGTAATTCGACGATGGCGCAAATGTGACAACTGGTAAATAAAAGAGTTTTAAATGGGAATTTCTACGGAATATGGTTCCGTATAATTTTTATGCTACGAAGGTATTGTTATATAAGTACATACATACTTTATACTGTTTCCCCGAAGGGGTAGGCAGAGGCATATTATACGCCCACTCTTCGCCAATTACATTGTCGGTCTAGCGAGCCTATTGCCGCTTGCCGGGATCTGTTAAGTTCGTCAGAGCCTCGGCCGTTGATCAGCAGGTGCACCACTTGCAGGTGAGGTTGGCTTGGGCTTCTTAGATGTTAGTAGGAGCCCTATTCACCCCGATATAAGTATTAAAAGACATTTTCTGTCTTTCTATTTTAGTTATTTGTAAATTGTGCAATAATAATATTATTATCTTATTATTTAATCGTAAATATTTTCAAACCTTTAACACAGCGGAATCTAGCCCTAAACGAAAGCAGAACTTGCACTATGAATACTAGATAACAAAATAGGTACTAAACAAACTAAACAAAACAAATAAATATACGTACGCACCTAAAAAAGTACTACAAATTCTCATCTAGGTTGTAAATAGTGAGTTGAAGAAATCTATTTGGATTAGGTATGGGCAGCAGCGTCATACAGCGTACTGGCTTCAAATTTGCGATCACCAACTCGCCTACCTAGGGTTATGATGATGGCATTTTTTGAACAATTGGGAAGGCCTATTATTTAAAAACACATTAAGTCGTTGGTAAGTCATTACAACATATTTAGGTTTTTTTATACCAAAAGGTGGCTCTTTAGCATTTTGCCCACCTGTTGGAAAATGGTCACCGCAGTCTACAGACGCTTGTGATACCAAAAACGCAACTGGCAACACAATAGTGTCGTGCATTGTTAGCCCTTAAAAATCATTTTAAACTACCAAACCAGAGGCTTTACTACGCAGTAGACTTATAAGAAAAGGCCCGCGGCCATTAGGCCATTTAAAGGCTGATTTAATGCACTGATTTATGATGGATTGTGTCCCCAATACCCAAAACCCATCCTTTATATTACTATCTCATTGATTATCTTCAGCAATTAACGATAGCGAATCAGTTGCTAACTTTAGGCCAAAGTTTGAATCGTCTGAACGTGCGCGAACTGCGTTGGGAGATTATCTAAGCAATATTGTTATTTAAGTTAGTAAAACAAGCAAGACAAGTAGGAAAATGGGTTGTGGGAAATGTTCACCAAAGGAAAGCAGAGTTCACAAAGATTAGTTCTGGGATGTATGAGCGTTTGTGTGGCATTTAATACTGAGCGCTTCCGTGCTCACGTAAAGTTTCGGAAGGCACGTTGAGATTTTGGTTCTGGCATCTGGTATCTACGTTGGTGTCTCTCATCTTCCTGCGTTCCTTTCTTCTTCCGTTTTATTTTATTTTTAAAAACAACAGCAACTTGTGTACTATACGTTTGTCAGAAGGCATAAGGCAGACTTGAGAAAACTCATATCTTACATTTATCTAACTCCAACTAGGTTTTCGGATTTAGCAACGCGTTCACGGAACCCTGCCAAGCGTAATGCAAAGTGCGGCGGTTCGTGAAGTGCGATCTCGCCGAGAGTGCCGGGAGAACGAAGCGAAGACGAGCGAAACGAGCGGTTCGAGCGTTGCGGTATTCTAGAACGCAATAAATAAGAGCAGGAGGTTTGTTTTTTACTTTATTTGGAGTAAGTCAAATCAGAAATCTTCAAACACAGAAGTTCAGCTTTGTGAAAATCAGTAAACGTCCGACTTTTTACTTAGTGAGTACCATTTCAGTACTTGTATAATAATGATAATAGGATACTATTCTATCAAAGACTATATGGCAGATAAAAATGCTTGGGATTAAACTACCGTTTCATACAGGCTATTCTAATAAGAATGACTTAGACAAAGAGATTGTAATAGTTAAATGTGTTTGGACTTAGAGTATAAAAATTGTTAATGTTATATTATATTGCATTGTAGGTATAGTTTCACAGACAAATGAAGATTGTAATTGTGGCTCGGAACTGGCACTTAGATTCACTTACACTTAATTATTTTTTGTTTTTAGATTGTCTTGTTGCATATAACTGAATCTAAGCTTTTTGATTTCAGTGTAATAATATTTCGTTTGTATTTTTATATTTAATTTTGATGTTTTCAAGTACTATGTTATTATTACTTAGTTATCATTATATTTCACTTTTTATTTTCTTTGGTTTGTGTTCAGTAGCTTAAAAATGTTATGTTATGGGAGAGCGAAGTTTCCCAACACAAGCATCTCTATGCTTAAAGGGAAGTTTCAAATAAAATGTCAAATATGTTTTAAGTTATTGAAATAAATAAATTATTATTAATTATTATTATTATTATATGTCATAGTTTATGAAACAAATAATTTTTGACTTTAATGCAAAATAGTTATGTTATTATATTTTTAATAAAATATTATTTGTAATAAATTATATATAAATATGTTTTTTCTAAAGTCTTCCGTCTTCCGGTGGTGAATAACGCACTCCCTTTCGGCCCCCTTTGACCGGAAGGCAGTGCGTAAATGCATTTTCCTACCGACGTAAAAAAAATAATTTCGGGACACAAAACGCGGAAGAACCAATTTGTAAGGTTTTTAGTCCTTCCGCTTCACCCATAGCGGGAGCTTGATGTTTGATGATATTCCATCCGTAAAAAAGGCTATCGTAGCTTAATATTTATTTTGTCTACCGCTATATAAGAGCTTCACCACATTTTCTTACCTTTTCGACCTCCTATATTTTTTTGTACTGACTTGAAGAGTAAAATTTACTAGAGTTCTGCCTACTTTTGCCTTACTCAAGCTCTTGCCAGCAGCCAATGGGCGTGTTAGTTTTAAGTTGACAGACATAAAAACTTTTTTTAAGCAAAACATGTACAAAAAAATGCTTACAACCTGGTAACCCTGTCCTAAAAAATATGTTATAATAGGTTGGGGAAAAAGTCTTTTCGTATTTTTGTATGAAAAGTCAAGACATTTTTTTCAAAGTTTATTTACATTTATTTACAATATATATGTACCGTTTTGTTGAATAACTTTCTGCCATTTTGTGGGCAGAGACATTATCCCGTTACTGTAGAAACTTTGGGACTTCTGATCAAAAAAACGGGACAAATAGTTTTGGCAGTCCTCTCTTGAGGTCAACCTTACAGAACCCAAAGAATTCTGCAGAGACCGAAACAGGTGAAAATCTGAAGGCGCAAGGTCAGGGCTATATGGTGGATGCACTAGGACCTCCCAGTCGAACTCTCTTAATTTTTGCTGAGTGGCTAAAGATGTGTGTGGTCTAGCGTTATCGTGATGAAAGACCACACCCTTCCTGTTGATCAATTCCGGCCGTTTTCTCTCGACTGCTTCCTTTAATCTCATCAGTTGCTGGCAGTAAAGATCAGAATCAATGGTTTTGCCGGGCGGTAAAAGCTCATAATAAACAATGCCCTTCCAATCCCACCATACACACAGCATCACCTTATTTCGTGTTAGGCCAGGTTTGGCCACAGTCTCCCCCCCGACTGGTCTGTGGAGGGCGCAGCGGGCGGGCCAGGAGGGCCCGTCAAGCAGCGCCAGGAGGGTCTTAGGCAGAGGGGGCAGGGGGCCCCTGCTGTCTAATCATGGACCCTCCGAGAAGTCGGCCACACACGCTATGGTCGCACAAGGAGGTAGGAGGGGCGCGTCCACTGCGTCTCTCTGAGGAGGTCCTCCCGGTTTTGGTCCGGGGGACGTTGGCCGCGGGCGGGGTGTCAGAGCTGCAACCCAGGTACTGGCACCCCGTCTCTTTCTCAACAAGCGGCGGGCGTCGTCGGAAGATTTTTAGTGGGTATTACTGCTGGCGGTCGTGTCTGCCGGTGGTGAGTCCCACACACCTCTCTCGGTCCCCCTTTGGCCGGGAGACAGTGCGTAAATGCATTTTGTTACCGACGTAAATCAAAAAAAAAAGGTTTGGCCACAGTCTGTGAAGCCTAGCCAACTTTCGACCACGACCTTTTTCGCACGTTCTTGTCGTACGTGATCCACTTTTCATCGCCAGTTATCAATCTCTTCAAAAACGGCTCGGTTTCATTACGTCTCAATAATGAATCGCAAATGAGTACACGGTTCATTAAGTTTCTTTGAGTGAGCTCGTGTGGCACCCAAATATCGAGCTTTTTTGTATAACCAGCTTTCTTCAAATGGGTCAAAACTGTTTTGTGGTCAATTCCCAGTTCTTCAGCTACATCGTAACTACTAATATGCCGATCTTGCTCCACTCTTTCAAAAATGGCGTCCATTTTATTCGTAACAGGGCGACCAGAGCGAGGTGCATCTTTAACATCAAAATTTCCGGACTGAAAACGTTTGAACCAAATTTGTGCTACTCTTACTGACACTGCATCAGGTCCATAAACATCATAAATTTTTTTCACTGCTTGAGTTGCATTTTTGCCTTTTTTATAATAAAATTTTAAAATGTATCGAATTTCTTCATTAGATTCACTCATTTTAACGGAGAGAAAAACAAATGAAAAATAGCGGGAAACAACTTTATTTTATTTTTTTCTTTTCTTTATAATGGAACCTTTTTAATGTTACCAAAACCAGCCAGACACAAATAGTACAGTCAAAAAAAATTTATAATAAGTTTATACCTACGTTATGCGAAAAGACTTTTTCCCCGACCTAATATTATTACGTCCTCTTAATCAGCACATTTGAAAAAATGGACGTCGAAAGATAGTGTGAATGGGCGCATTAGTTTTTAAGTTGACGGTAATAAGAGCTTTATTTAGCCAAACTTAAATTATAGATTTTGACTTTGTTGATTACCTATGTGGGTTTGTTGAGTATCTTGTTTTACTCGGCACTCGTTGTCCTTCACATATTTAAAATTATTTAATGTACTTTTTTTTGTTATGACTGTTTGTGCCAGAATAAATAAAAAAAAATTGTACGGATCCAAGATTCTGTGGCTATACATTTAGTGCTGAGATTGTGCACATTCCTTGCATGTGCATTTAACTTTGCGTTCAGCGCTGGCTGCGTCTAAAGCTACGAGCTGAACAACTCCACAAAGCTATTTCATTTAGATATAGCTATCATTAGCTGTAAAGAAATTGGTTACAACCATAGACATTTTGTTCATATACAATAGAAGTGCTGTGCGCGCATAAAATTGCTGGCGTACTGGTGTATCGTATGAGCATCCAGAACTATCAAAATACATTGCCAGTTGCGTTCGTCACATCTGAATTGTACCTCACTAGAAACAATCAATGTACTGTGTTCAAGAATAACTTGTAGTCTGTAGTGAATGTCAGCAAAGTCAACTTCGAACTTAAATTATTAAATTGGAAATTTATTATTAAAATAAATTTATAAAAAGTATTTAAGTATGTTTATCCGTTATTTAGTATCCATAACACAAGTTCTTAATTGTAGTTTGGAGCGAAATAGTTGGCAGTTGTCGTAGAAAAACATTACGTATTGTAACTACATTTTTACCATAAGCTTAAGTTTCATTGTAATTATGTCAACTTTCCAATATTTTGCATGTCGTGGCAGCGCGTAATAAAGGTTACATTAAAATGTATCTCATTAAAGTGTGACTAAATAGATTTATGTAATGATTTGTTGTTTGTCCTTAAATAAATAAATAAACTAACTTTTTGACGCTTCAAATTATAACTGATTTTTTAATTAAACATGCTGCTTTTATTTTAAACGTTTGATTAATATTGATGATATCTCAGTAAAAATTTACACTAAATGCGTAACTTAAATCTGACTTATCGGTTATCGGCAATTTTTCATTAGATTTAATTGTATGTAAGTTTATATTTATATTGGCGGGCACATAGCTCGAAGAATCGACGACCGATGGTGCGTTAAGGGCGGCCCCCAACGCGATGGATCGATGATATGGTCAGGGCGGCGGGGAGCCGGTGGATGCAGGCGGCAAAGAATCGATCTACGTGGAAAGCATTTAGGGAGGCCTATGTTCAGCAGTGAACTTCGGATGGCTGAAATGATGATGATGATGATGATGAAGTTTATATTTCTCTCGTACGCCACTCATATTTTTCTGCGATCTACTTGGCGCGTTAACGGGTTGGTGGAAACTTAAGGTAAAGGGTGTATTTTTCAGCGAAGTATCATCATCATCATCATCACAGCCCATTAACGTCCCACTACTGAGCACGAGCCTCCTCACACATATCAAGGTGTGAGGGTGTTGGGTCATACTCCACTACGCTGACCCAGTGCGAATTGGCGGAGGCAGGTGTATGGCGTCCTGCTGTTAAAATTTTTCAAGCCGCCCATTAGGCCTCTAACGTGGCTTAACGACTACCACATTTAGTGATAACCGGGACCAACGGCTTAACGCGCCTTCCGAAGCACGGAAGCGCTCGATATCAAATGCCACACAAACGGTCACCCATCCAAGGACTGACCTCTGTAAACTCTGCTGTACTTTAGTGATCGTTTCCGACCACCGAGCACCGCAGAGCTACGAGCGCTTCATTCGAAATCAATTTTTTGGCATAATTATCAAATAGCATCAAACTTATTCAACTTACATCATTATTTTTTATAATATCATTAATATTGACTTAAGATGAAAGAGCTTATTTTTAATTATTAATTAAAATGATAAAAGTTTTAATTAAGACGCAAATGGCATCGAACGCAAAGCAAAACTTATTTAATAAATATCCTTTAATAATCGTTCCGAAAATCGGATGAACATTTTCAACCAAAAATTGTTACAACACGCAACGCTTTTTCAGAAAAATCCTCGGTATCGAGTACAGTATAAGTAAAATGGTCTATAGACTTTAATATGGGGGTAGCGTTATGAATTCCCCTCAAAAGGAAAGTCTGAGGCAACCGGGCAACTTTCTCGGGATATTTTTTCCTTTGTTCCTTTTTGTTTAATATTTTTAACGAACGCTCAGGGCCTGAATTTTGCGCAGACAAAAGTGGGATTATCAGTGTTAGGGAATATCTCGCTACCGCTGCTGTGAGATTTAATTTGTTTAAGAACTTCGTTACGCATTTTTAGCAATTGAGGCAGCGAGTTTTTAACTAGAAGATCATAATTTATGATGATTTTTACTGTTTACTGGTTTTTCTTGGTTTTTCACTGTTTCAGTCTTAGAATAATAACACCTAGAACGATAGTTCCCTTCAAAGCGGTCTTTCAAAAGCGAGGCAAGAAAAAAATCTATGTGTGCGTAAGATACTTGTATTTACGCTCGACGAAACGCACACAGTCAAAAAAATCATGTTGTCATTTTATTCAATTTTCCCTAAAAGTAGGGAAGTTGAAACTTTTACACTTTAGCTTAGCTATCTATTGCATTTAGTTTATGCGAAAAACCACTTTCTTTATAATTTCATTAAAAATGTATTATATTTATCCTGCCTGGGGTTAATAATTTTTCACTAATTATTTATTTAATATATTTAGAGCAATGAAACTCTTAAATTGTTATAGTTAGTCAACTGTTTTATGTAGATAGACCAGAATCGAATAATCGAAAGGTGTAATAGTTACTGTTTTAAGATGTAATTTATGCCATATCAATTGAAATCAATCAATGAAAAAATAAAGATATTTGTGTTGTCGTATATTAAAGAAATTATTCGACGCGAACAAAGTCGCGGGCGGAAGGTAGTAGCAGATAATTGTCAAATAACATTTTGTGCAATTTAATTATTGTCTAATTGAGACGTGTATCACTTACAACAAAATGTAGGAGATTTTTTCCTCTTAATGGCAACATTTTCATCAACTGTCATGTAACAAATATCGAAATTAATTTTTTCATTCTAATGAATATTTTACTTAATAATATAAGTTCAAACGCATTATTTACCCGTGTAATGTTATGTTAATATGTTTCTTGTGCTTTTCCGACGTATTGTGATATCCGTTCATAGCGCAAACCGTCATTTTTAATTATAAAATCAGGAGTAGTTTTCAGTACGACACGACCTTAGAATAATAACACCTAGAACGATAGTTCCGAACAAAGCGGCCTTTCAAAAGCGAGGCAAGAAAAAAATCTATGTGTGCGTAAGATACTTGTATTTACGCTCGACGAAACGCACACAGTGAAAAAAATCATGTTGTCATTTCATTCCATTTTCCCTAAAAGTAGGGAAGTTGAAACTTTTACACTTTAGCTTAGCTATTTATTGCATTTAGTTTATGCGAAAAACCACTTACTTTATAATTTCATTAACAATGTATATTTATTTATCCTGCCTGGGGTGAATAATTTTTCACTAATTATTTATTTAATATATTTAGAGCTATGAAACTCTTAAATTATTATAGTTAGTCAACTGTTTTATGTAGATAGACCAGAATCGAATAAAACTATTACACCTTTTTAAGATGTGATTTATGCCATATCAATTGAAATCAATCAATCAATGAAAAAATAAAGACTTTTGTGTTATCGTATATTAAAGAAATTATTCCACGCAAACAAAGTCGCAGGCGGAAGGTAGTAGCAGATAATTGTCAAATAACATTTTGTGCCATTTAATTATTGTCTAATTGAGACGTGTTTCACTTACAACAAAATGTAGGAGATTTTTTCCCCTTAATGGCAACATTTTCATTAACTGTCAAATAACAAATATTGAAATTATTTTTTTTATTTTAATGATTGTTTTACTTCATAATTTAAGTTCAAACGCATAATTTACCCTGTAACGTTATGTTAATATGTTTCTTGTGCTTTTCCGACGTATTGTGATATCCGTTCATAGCGCAAACCGTCATTTTTAATAAAAATATCAGGAGTAGTTTTCAATACGACACGACCTTGAGCACTGACGGGCCGCGTAACAAACTTAGCCAAAATGGCTAGGTTTTAGTTGCCTCACTTTGACGACGCATACTGGGCTTCTAGGTGTAATTATTCTAAGGTTTCAGTTTGGATTGATGTGATTTTTTTAGAAATAAGACTACTCTCTTACCTTTAATTATACTTAAAATTGTGGTAAATGACTTGAGTTTTCATTTAAACATTGGTGTATTTGCTATGTAATTCATGATAGTGTTTCTTATTCCATCATTTCCATTTTTCCATTATTTTTCAAAATCTGTCATACGTAGAATCTGTCAATAGTAGACTATGATGTCAAAAGTAGAATCTGTCACATACACACCTAAAACGTTATTTCATTACAAAAAGTATATATATTGATTCAAGCGTTAATATATAAATATAGGTTTCAGGTAAAAAAAAAACAAAAGTTTCTTATACCAACTTCCCATCAGTCTAAGTCGAACTTATAAATAAATAAATAAATAATAATTAATATTTCTGACACTTACACCAATTATTTAGTTCCAAGATAAGTATCATTAAGAACTTGGGTTATGGATACTAAATAACGGATAAACATACATAAATCCTTTTTTTTTGTAAATACATACTTAATATACATAGAAAAATACCCAGACCAGAACAAATATTCATGTTTATACACACAAATATTTGTCCTGTGTGGGAATCGAACCCACGACCTCAGGAGTGGAATGCGGGTATACTCGCCACCACGCCATATCGGTCGTCTTAATTCGACTCGACTCGACTCGGTCGGCTTATATTTGTTTACAGACGGTGGCTGTATAGAAATAATCTTAAAATTAATGAGTCAACAGTTAAGAGTGAACTTAATGATAACATGTTTATATTCATAAGCCTTGTTAAAAATAAACTCGGTAAAAAATAACCTCAAAATAAAAAAACCTCTTTTTACTTGTTAAAAATAAACTCTTACATAAAAAAACAATTTGCGAAACGTCAGTTGTTAAATCAATCTCAGTCAAAGGAGGCTGGCAACAAAATAGCCTGTACGTACAAGCCGTATGGGAACAGAGAAAAACAAATATGTATACAAGGCTCGATGAATTTTAAAGCGGAAAGTAAAGGGTCATGTTTGCAGTTTTGTTTTATTTTCTAAAATTTGTGATATTTCGATATAACGGTGGACTATTGATCGTACATGAGTGTTGGTAAATGAAAAAAAGCAGTGCAACATCACTTTTCAAATTCTCTCAAGAAGTCCATGTGAGATCTCAGTATAGTTCCACATATTTACTGACGACTCAAGCGGTTTAGGGGGAGCGTATATCATTTATCATTTATAATCTATATCAACACTAAATCTCATTTACTATAAATTAAATGTTATTCATAATAATATGTATTCTACTTGCACTGGCTACATGTGTAAAGCGCACGAAGCTATAATTAAAAATGGTGGATTTTTAAAGATGCCTTTAATAACCTTCGGGGACTTTTTGGCGGGAAAGTAAAGCGTCATGTCTGCAGTTTTGTTTTATTTTCTAAAATTTGTTATATTTCTAACATTAATGTGTAATAACGGTGGATTATTAACGGTTAAGTATTTGTGGATATACATGAGTGCTGGTAAATCAGAGCAACATCACTTTTCTAATTCTCTCAAGAAGTCCATGTGAGATCTCAGTATAATTCCACATATTTACTGAGGACTCAAGGGGCTTAGGAGAGGGATATCATTTACCATTTATCATCTTTGTCGTCACTTATTCTCATTTACTATATATTATTAATATATCACTTACTTGACACTGGCTAGATGTGCTAGACGCACGAAGCCATTATTTAAAAGAAAAAAAAAATAACCTTCGAAGTTTAAAAGTATTTTTTCAGGAGGTTTGACGCTTCGGCTGAAACAGGCACATCTAAAGAATTTCTAATATTTCTGAAACAGAATAATGGTGGACTTAGATATAATCTCTTCGACAATGTACATAAGTAGCCGTGACCTGTGATTTTAGGTGTTGTTTCAAAACTCCATAAAAAACATATTGAAGCCTCTACCACTTTACTGTAGGCTTTTTACTGTGACAAAATGCCAAAATTGCCGCATATTGTTGAATTCATATACAAATAATTTAAGTTATCAAATTATTTGACATTGGGAAGTAAATAAATATTCTCTTACAATCACACCAATTATTTAAGAACTTGTCATAAGGATACTAAAGAACGGATAAACATACTTATATCATTTTTTTTTGTTGTAAATGCATACTTAATATGCGTAGAAAACTTCCAGACCAGAACAAATATTCATGTTCAACCACTCAAAGATTTGTCCTGTGTGGGAATCGAACCCACAACCTCAGGAACAGTGTGCAGTTATACTAACCTGTACGCCATATCGGTTGGCAAATAATGTAATCAAGTGAGTACATATTATAGGGAAATAAATAAACAGGTTATTTCCAAACAAGAAACGCTTGGCTGGGTGAACAGATTTAAATCAGGCTGGATGCCTGGGTCTGGCAATATCTATTGAGATAAGTTCGATAACTTCAAACCAATGGTCAAGCATTGAGAGTTGTTCGATAGAACTAAATTTGAGTACTTTGGTAGGGACGCTCCAAAAACATTTTATTCATTATATATTATTATTATTACTTTTATTATACATAGATCAGGGCATGCGGTGCTTTCTATCCAATTTAAAGTATATATATAAGTGTCAGATATATATTATTTGAAATTATTATAATTGGAACCCATTTGTTAACACTATGGTTTATTGCAACACGGTTGGTGGTGCATATCAAGTTGACAGACATGGCGGGCGTATTGATAGATAGATAAAACGTTTATATCCTCAAAATAATGCAAGTTACAAATTCAAATTCATGTTCATTTATTCAAGTTTGGCTCAGAAGAGCTCTTATTACTTACGACAAAACTTAAAAACTAGCGGGCCCATTTACTGCGGACGGGAGCTTGATCGTTAAAGAACGGGCAAGAAAATCGTCAAGGTTAGTTTTTTCTCCCGAAAAGTTACAAGAAAATGTACTTAGTAGTAAAACAATTGGACAAGTCTACAAAAACTTTTGTTCTGCAGTCACAAGATTTAAAATAAAAGAAGAAAATAACTTTTTTTTTAAGTTATACGAGCATGATTACGAATAAACATAGTAGGCTAGTCCCCACTGGCGGCACCCGTTCACGAGTATGACGTATGAACCAGCCATCGTTTCGCTCAACCATATTTTTAGGAACGTAACGACCCAACGCATGACGCCACCACCGCAAAGACATTTAAGTAAGCATGACATACTCTAGCTACAGAATGAAATAATTGTAACAAAAATAAAATTTTATTGATTAAATGTGCTGCAGACCACAGATATTTTTGGTCTTATAAAAGATATCATTTACAGCAATTCAGTTTTAATATCTATATAATCATTCGAACAATACTATGCGTTCCTAATCAAAAACAAATTCCCATAGGTACAAAATTTACTATGCTATTAACTATACTAATACTATATGCTAATACTATTTTAATGATTTAGGAGAATGATAGGACTAAAGAAGTTGTATGTGCAGTAATAAGATTAAAAATAATTATAACTTTTTTCAGTTAGCTGAATTTTTAATTACAAATAAAAATAGTAAACAAGAGCATACCAGTCCCCACAAGCAGCACTCGTTCACGAGTATGACGTATGAACCAGCCATCGTTTCACTCGACCATATTTTAGGGAACGTAACGACCCGACGCATAACGCCGACACCCCAGAGACATTTAAGTGTGCATGATATACTCAAGCCACTTTAAAGAAAAAACAGCCAATGAAGGTCAGAACAGTCAGTAGCAGACAATACCTTCAAATCAAAAGTATATACAATGTTGATTAACAGTGCTCTTTCAAATTTTTAAAGGATAGAAATATTGTACTTTCTGGTCGGTTTTATTTCTAAATTGCGATATATTAAGCGTTACATAAGAATATAAGAAGGTACGCTATTTGACCAACCCTGAGGCTCATGATAGACTAGATACAAACATAACTATTTACTGATACAGAATAAGGTCGCTTTGATATTTTGTTGATCAATTATATTTATTTCTAGCCAGCAATAATTTGCAGGAAATTGTTTACAACAACATAGTACCGTCGGCCACAGGTAAAGTGTGACAGCGATGATTTATTGCCTTGTATATGTCAATCGTGTCTTTGATAAAATTAGAAATCAAAAATGTTTAATCCTTGTAATTTCTTATTCAGTATGTTTAATATGTATTAACATAATATTTGTCTACGTCTGTGTCAGTGTATGTGACTCTGAGTTTACAAAAATAAAATTATGAAAGTATGTTCATCGATTGTCTTGTACCCATAGTTCAAGCTCTGCTTAGTTTGGGACTAGAAGTGTTAATATTTATGTCTACTATTTACATACTGTTGTTACGCTTTTTCCCGTAGGTAGGCAGAGCTCACATCACATTGAGTCTCTTTTCTGAGTTGGTCGTGTAGACATCGTTGTTCTGAGGCTCCTATGTTACCAGAAGATGCCCTGTGTAAAAGTTTCTCGATTTTTCGGGAAATAATGGTAGCGCGGAAATTGTTACAAAGATATTAGGTCGGGGAAAAAGTCTTTTCGCATAACGTAGGTATAAACTTATTATAAAATTTTTTTGACTGTACTATTTGTGTCTGGCTTGTTTTGGTAACATTAAAAAGGTTCCATTATAAAGAAAAGAAAAAAATAAAAAAAAGTTGTTTCCCGCTATTTTTCATTTGTTTTTCTCTCCGTAAAAATGAGTGAATCTAATGAAGAAATTCGATACATTTTAAAATTTTATTATAAAAAAGGCAAAAATGCAACTCAAGCAGTGAAAAAAATTTGTAATGTTTATGGACCTGATGCAGTGTCAGTAAGAGTAGCACAAATTTGGTTCAAACGTTTTCAGTCCGGAAATTTTGATGTTAAAGATGCACCTCGCTCTGGTCGCCCTGTTACGAATAAAATGGACGCCATTTTTGAAAGAGTGGAGCAAGATCGGCATATTAGTAGTTACGATGTAGCTGAAGAACTGAGAATTGACCACAAAACAGTTTTGACCCATTTGAAGAAAGCTGGTTATACAAAAAAGCTCGATATTTGGGTGCCACACGAGCTCACTCAAAGAAACTTAATGAACCGTGTACTCATTTGCGATTCATTATTGAGACGTAATGAAACCAAGCCGTTTTTGAAGAGATTGATAACTGGCGATAAAAAGTGGATCACGTACGACAAGAACGTGCGAAAAAGGTCGTGGTCGAAAGTTGGCCAGGCTTCACAGACTGTGGCCAAACCTGGCCTAACACGAAATAAGGTGATGCTGTGTGTATGGTGGGATTCGAAGGGCATTGTTTATTATGAGCTTTTACCGCCCGGCAAAACCATCGATTCTGATCTTTACTGCCAGCAACTGATGAGATTAAAGGAAGCAGTCGAGAGAAAACGGCCGGAATTGATCAACAGGAAGGGTGTGGTCTTTCATCACGATAACGCTAGACCACACACATCTTTAGCCACTCAGCAAAAATTAAGAGAGTTCGACTGGGAGGTCCTAGTGCATCCACCATATAGCCCTGACCTTGCGCCTTCAGATTTTCACCTGTTTCGGTCTCTGCAGAATTCTTTAGGTTCTGTAAGGTTGACCTCAAGAGAGGACTGCCAAAACTATTTGTCCCGTTTTTTTGATCAGAAATCCCAAAGTTTCTACAGTAACGGGATAATGTCTCTGCCCACAAAATGGCAGAAAGTTATTCAACAAAACGGTACATATATATTGTAAATAAATGTAAATAAACTTTGAAAAAAATGTCTTGACTTTTCATACAAAAATACGAAAAGACTTTTTCCCCAACCTATTATAAATAAATACATACATACATAATAAATACATATTTCTGACACTTACACCAATTATTTAGTTCCAAGATAAGTATCATTAAGAACTTGTGTTATGGATACTAAATAACGGATAAACATACATAAATACTTTTTTTTTGTAAATACATACTTAATATACATAGAAGAATACCCAGACCAGAACAAATATTCATATTTATAATACACAAAGATTTGTTCTGTGTGAGAATCGAACCCACGACCTCTGGAGTGAAGTGCAGGTATACTGACCTCCACGCCATATCGGTCGTTTAAATCCATCTATATTTATATTTTAAATCCATCACTTGCTTACAATTGATTATCGCAAGGTAACGCCTGAATCAATAAATTATTTTAGAGCTCACATCCTTTGACTTGCTAGGATCCTTACACACACTCGTAGCTTAATTCACACTCATTTACCTTCTCATACACGCCCTTCAGTTTAGGGTACTTTAGACCTGACCTTTCTCAAAAACCTTCTCCATTTGGTAATGCAAGGTCTTACGCGGTCTCGACCTTGTCGTGGTGGGGGGGGCTGAGTACCTCTCGATAGGGCGCAGAGGGCGCTAGGGAAAAGGTAACACCCAGAGATTGGCGACTCTGGGTGCCCTTAGTACCGAGGGGGAAACTAAGAGGGACCTGTGGAGGGTGCAGCGAGCGGGCCAGGAGGACCCGTTAAGCAGCGCCAGGAGGGTCTTAGGCAGCGGGGGCAGGAGACTCCTGCTGTCTATCCATGGACCCTCCGGGAAGTCGGCCACACTGTTCGGGAAGTCGCACAAGGAGGTAGGAGGGGCGGGTCCACCGCGTCTCTCTGAGGAGGTCCTCCCGGTTTTGATCCGGGGAACGTTGGCCGCGGGCGGGGTGTCAGAGCTTCAACCCAGGTACTGCCCCCCCCCTCTTTCTCAAAAAGCGGCGGGCGTCGTCGGAAGATTTTTAGTGGCTATTACTGCTGGCGGTCGTGTCTGCCGGTGGTGAGTCCCACACACCTCTCTCGGCCCCCCTTTGGCCGGGAGACAGTGCGTAAATGCATTTTGTTACCGACGTAAATAAAAAAAAAAGAAAAAATCTATTATGCGGTCTTCCCCTTCCAACACTTCCATTCACTCGTTCAGTTGTTACTTTTGTTAATCTACTTTCATTAATCCTCTCAACATGCCCAAACCTCTTAATTACTACGGTTGGTACCTACGACATTGTGTTCTAGGACGAGCGTAAATTAATTTATTTATTGTAGGACCTTATATTTCAAATTGTGTATGACTATAATAGTGGCGAATGGCAGTGTCCAGTAAAACCAATGTTGGTTTTTGTAACACTGGGATTAGTATAAGTAATGTTATAACATTTTGTAATATAATAAATAAAAACATCTGCTTTCGCTCGAGCATCTGCCCTTATCACTTAATTTTTAAACCTTTCACTCAATTTAACACCGTTCAGACAATTGAGTGTAATCGGTAGACAATGCTTTGTAGCATTAAGTTCGTCTTTAGTACATTTTTCTAATTTTGAGCGATTAAGTTTAAATAAATACATATCTCTACTGCATTTAATTTACTTTCATATTTTTACTGTTAGCGAATGCTGGGTGGTTTCGATGTTGATACATTAGTATATGGACTAAAAAACGTCTATAAACTTCCAGACCTATGAAACTGTGCATTTTCAATCACTTTTTGACTGCTCAGAAAGGCGTGAAATGCCCATTCACCATGTTTCCAGCATTCACTAGTCTATCGATGTCGCTTCCACACTTTCCATCTCCCGTAAATTTTCCAAAAACACACACTCATTCACTTGTTCTCATTTCCGATCAGAAGTTCACAATCAGTCACTTCTTTTCACTCTCAAAAACATAACTTTTGACTTACTCTTATTCCTATCGCCATTAAAGAATCCTGGCCTATCGTCACCATCTCCTGCAACTCTTCAGCCGACGACGCAAGCAAAACTTAGAACCAACCATTAGCCCTAAGAAGGCAATTTGAGCGACTCGTTTATTCTCAACTCTTTCAATTATTTTTTACGGTGACGGTATACTTTTTGATACCCAATTTTTCAACCAATCAAAAAGCTACAAACCGCTTGATCTACAGTAGCCGCGTTATAATTTACGCGTGCACACCAAATATTCAGCGTTAAGGCCTTCCGCCAGTCACATGCGCCCAGAGCGGTCTGCAATACAATTTCCACAATTTCCTTTGACATTGACAAATGGAAGTCATCTCCGGGACGGCCGGGTAACGCTGCATCCACCACGACGTTCATATTTACGTATTAAACAAAATGTACACGTTTACAACATACAGACGGTCCATCACTAGGATGGACCGTCTGCTTCACATGTCTTCCGACACACGGCAGCAAACGTCATCAAATGCCACAACAACGTGCAACCATTCAAGAAAGCACCTTTTTATTTTTATTATTTTTTATTATCGTCTGTAAAAAAATGCTGCTTACGCACTGTCTCCCGGCCAAAAGGGGGAGACCGGGAGGGGGTGTGGGGCTCACTGCGGCCAACGCGACCACCGCAGTCCTACCCACTAAAAAACTTCAGACGACGCCCACCGCTGTTGAAAAGGGGCGAGGCACCAGTGCCCGGGTTTGTAGCTTCTGGTACCCCGCCCGCGGCCAACGTCCCCCGGATCAGAACCGGGGAGACCTCCTCAGGAAGGCGCAATTTGCAGCGCCCCCCCTACCTCTATGTGCGGCCATGGCGTAACTGGCCGACTTCGGGGGGGGTCTATGGCGAGACGGAAGGGGCCCCCTGCCCCCGCCGCCTAAGACCCCTCGGGCGCTGCCTGACGGGCCCTCCTGGCCCGCCCGCTGCGCCAACGGCGTAGCCGGAGAGAGAGCGGATCCCGCTCCCTCTCCCGCTCCGCGGCCTCCTTCTGCGACATCACCACTTCGCAGAAGGAGGCCATCGCCTCCCACGGCGTCTCGCTGTCGAGCATCTTTTGCATGATGGTCGGCAGCGTGAGAGCCACTCCACCCAGGGCCGCGGCTAACGTCGACCGCGGCCCCGCCCACGCAGGGCACGCCACCAAAGTGTGCTGCGCGGTGTCTTCCGCGCAGTCACAGTGGTTTCAAGATCGCACCTCGGTCAATGCTGTTTAAAGTCTTCATATTGTTTTAATAAAAAATGTTGTTAATAAGAACATTCTTCAAGTCATAACGTGGTTGTTCAGAATAGCTTACTTTATAACAGACAATTATCGCGTTGTTGGGGTGACAGTTCTAACCTTCTTAACTTCTCTGGTAGCATCTCGTTTCTGGTAGCAGTTTGATTTTTAATGGAGTCGATTTTTTAACTTAACTTACTTTTCTATCAAAAATTACTTTATAAATATCTGGCATCTTCCCGGCCGCTGCTGCGGACGATTAAGTGACTTGTGGTGCAAAAAAATCACTTATTTGATTTTACCGTCACAAAAACATTAACAAACCGCGGTTTATATCCGTAAGATTGAATTCGTTATAGTGAAATGTTACTGAGAAAAAATTCTCCAGTGTGAATGCACCTCTCGATATATTAAGCCCGTGAACATCAACATGCCTAATGCATCAAATTAGTTTCGTTTCTTTATAGCGCGTTTAGTCACAATTTTGTTGCATATGACCTTATACGACTGTTAAAAAATTAAATTTATCTTTCTGCGTATTACTTTACATTCAGCAGCATCAGCAGTATTTGTCCTTCAGCTTTGCCTGCTTGATCAGATTGCATCAGATTCCGATTCTGACAAGGGAGAGAAGTATAAGTTTAAGCACGAACGATTGATATATTTTATTTTATTTGGGGGGTTTGCAGCTAACACTGCAACTAATATAATTATAAAACATATCCTCTAAAAGCCAATAACAAGCCTCCACATATAACAATTGACTAACATTAAACTGAAATGTACATTTTAATTTAGATTAATAATCAATTTACACAGTTAACATACTAATTTACTAACCAATACTGAGTGAAGTAGTCTGCAGACAGAATTTTATAAATTATAGAAATATTGATATCGAAGGTATCATGATGATTACTATGAATTATTGAATTTAAAAGTTTGCTAACGCGAATTAAGTAGGAGTTACCACGATAAACACTACGGTGGGTTGGAACATGGAGTAGATATCTCGGATGACAATGTCGGGGAGGTACATTAATATACAGTTTACACAGAAGTTCAGGACAATTAACTTTGGACTGAGCAATTTTCAATGAATAACGCAAATCAAAATAGCTTAGGAATCAGTATACCTGCACTTTTCTCGTTAGGTCGTGTGTTCAAATATCACACTAAGTAAATATTTGTGAACATGAATTCAAATAAATACCTGGGAGTTTCCTATTGAGTATATAGATGTATGAAAAGAAATACTTCGGTATGTTTATTTGTTGTCATCATCATATCCCAGTATTATCCCGGTTGCCCTAGACTTAAGCTTAGGCTTCATCATTACAGCCCATTAACGTCCCACTACTGAGCACGAGCCTCCTCACACATTTCAAGGTGTGAGGGTATTGGGTCATACTCCACCACGTGGACCCAGTGCGGATTGGCGGAGGATGGTGTATGGCGTCCTGCTGATAGATTTTTTTAAGCCGCCCATTTAGGCCTCTAACATGACTTAACGACTACCACATTTAGTGATAACCGGGACCAACGGCTTAACGTGCCTTCCGAAGCACGGAAGCGCTCGATATCAAATGCCACACAAACGGTCACCCATCCAAGGACTGACCTCTGTAAACTCTGATGTACTTTGGTGATCGTTTCCGACCACCGAACATCGCAGAGCTACGAGCGCTTCTAAGCTTAGGCTTAGGGTCTGCTTAGCCATATTTGGTTTTAGGCTGAATTTCTGTTATTAAAGTAAGCGATTGCCGTCTGACTTCAGCAAACCAGAGGGAAACATCATTATATGGTTAAACTAGCGGTCAGGATGTTAGGAGGCACTGACTTCCTAATAACGACTGCCATAGATGTTCATGACCGCATGTTCCGAACCAACGGTTTATCGTGCTTCCCGAGGCATGAAGCAAGCGATAATTACGCACATAACTTCGAAAATGTCATAGATACGCAACCAAGGTTTGAACCCGAGACCTTCTGATTTGAAGGTTATGAGACTTGCCACTGGGCTATTGCCATTATTAAATGTTTGTCTTTTGTCTAGTACCTACAAACTCTGTTTAGCTTAGGCTTAGAAGCTTTGTGTGAGAAATTCAAGAACATAATTAATATATGTTTGTCCTATCTTTTTTGTACGGGTTATATTTGATACGCATCCGGGGGCTTTTATTGTTGCGGCGCGGCGGCGGAAAGTGTACGAAACTCGGACGCATTTAATTTGTATATAGGTTGTATATTTGTATAAGGAAGGGTAGAAACGCAGACCTATTATCCCAATAGAAATGTCAAAATCCAAAAAATGCGATTCTAACTGTGATGCTGTAACAGTTAAGATTCCCACAGTGGACAAATATTTGTGTGCTGGATTATGAAGTTTGATCATAATCTGTGGGCAATCTATTATTATAACTATGTTTTTCAACAAATCAAAATTATCCGTTTATACAATCGCTGCTCAGTTTAGGAATAGTCCCAACAATGTTGGATGTGAGCTGTTCAGGAATATTAATTTATAATGTATAATTTTTTGACAAAATAGCTAAATAAGATAGATGCCGATTAGACCTCAAAATAGGTAATTTTCCAGTACCCACGTCACGTCTATTGGTGCATTTGGTCTATGGTTGGAAGGACGGAAGATAATTAATTACTTTTAAAAGCTTTGGTTACGGTATTGTTACTAATTTATTAATTAGGGTTTTCTTATATTCCATTCTGCCAATTTTACCCGTCCGCAATGGTTTCAAGTTTTTCCCATTACTATTTAATGAATAGCCACCGGCCTAGAATAGCGTCACCCCCTCTCGAACTAATAAAAAAATATTTTCTCTCAATAACCAAACACTAATCGATGAACGTGCCGCATTGCCTAGTGTACTAACGTTTGTTTCATACCGTGATTTGTGGTTCACTTGATCTTGGTCGACAGATCAGCTTGACAGTATCCAAATAAAGTTTTTTTTTCCTATTTTTAATCAGAATTTAGCACGAGTTTCTACACTAGTTATTGTTTATTTGTATATTTTTTTTTTCTATGTATATTAATTATGTATTTACAAAAAAAAAGGTATTTTAGTGTGTTTATACGTTCTTTAGTATCCATAACACGAGTTCTTAGTTATACTTATCTTGGAACTAAATAATTGGTGTGATTGTAAGAGAATATTTATTGCATAAGTGACGTTGTAGCACCGGGTGTGCGATATGTCAAATTTTACAGCATTAGTGCTGTTGACTGTAATCAAACCACAGATGACAAAGCAAAATATCCTTTGTTGCCTAAGAGAAAACTTATTTAAGTTTTCTCTTCAGAACATTAATGAGTGGACGTGCCCTCAATGCCGATTGCCGAGGATGCCGATGAGGATTCTAGTAATTGGAATAGACCCGTTGGAGCAGCCTTAGGGCGCGTTTTCACTGTCATCTCATCATCAGCGTTATCTCGGTCACGGCATTGCGAGCACGAGTCTGCTTTTCAGCCTTTATAAATAAATAAATAAATATTTTCTGACAATTACACCAATTATTTAGTTCCAAGATAAGTATCATTAAGAACTTGTGTTATGGATACTAAACAACGGATAAACATACTAAAATACTTTTTATTTGTAAATACATACTTAATATACATAGGAAAACACCCAGGTCAGAACAAATATTCATGTTCATGCACACAAAGATTTGTCCTGCGTGGGAATCGAACCCATGCCCTCTGGAGTGAAGTGTACTGACCTCCACGCCATATCGGTCGTCAAAATTTATGCTTTCACTTTACACGGTCTTCTGCATCCTTTGTGTATACACGTGTTACGGAATTATAGTACTAAAATCGTAATCGAAGACTATGCTACTAGCCTTTGCCTATATTAAACTGGAATTTAAATTATTAAAAGCCGTATACTTGACTCCTCATTGAAATAATCAAGTAAAGTACTTAATAATATAAATGTTTCCTATATTTAAAGATAAGCACGGGCTATCATATATACCGACGACGACCGATATGGCGTGGAGGACAGTCTACCTGCACTTCACTCCAGAGGTCGTGGGTTCGATTCCCACACAGGACAAATCTTTGTGTGCATGAACATGAATATTTGTTCGGGTCTGGGTGTTTTCCTATCTATATTAAGTACTTATTTACAAAATAAAAAGGTATGTAAGTATGTTTATCCGTTCTTTAGTATCCATAACACAAGTTCTTAGTGATACTTATCTTGGAACTAAATAATTGGTGTAATTGGTGATATAATCTTAAGCGACGCAAAAGTTAAGGCCGAGAGGCAAAGCTGTTTTTTTTAAAAAGCACTTTATTATTTTTTCTGTGGTTGGAGACCCTTTTAAAAGACAAAATATTAATAACAGTTTTTATTATGTCTTTAAGTGATGTTAAAAAATTCTTTAATTTTAAATCGACACTTATAACTCTATTCATTTATTTATTTTTAGGACAACCAACAAGATCAACAAAGGTACGCAAGAATAAGTCAATTAAAGCTAAGTGTCACCATCATTACAGGTTGTTACGGGATGCAATGTGGATATGCGACGCCAAGTACATACGCATAATATAATAGATTATATTTTATTGGCACATAATGACCACGCTGGGCAGGCGGGATGGTGATCGCAGTTTAAGTCAGTCCGCAGAATGAAGCTGCTGCCCATCATCCGATAGGATTTCTCTTCGTCGACGCTTAAGACTCCCCGTTAGATGAGAGGGGGTGGCCCTGTTCTAGGCCAGCACCACACTTCACGTGTAAACCAATTGAAGTGATTGAAACACTAGTAAAGAACTTAATATAAAAAAGTTAAAATCGTTTTCTTTTCCGACTGAAAACCAGCGCCTGGTCCACTGTGTGCGCATGGCCTGGCATATGCTGAGGCACCCATTGCCAACACCTAACATTTTTTTCTTTTTTTTATGTGACTTGTGTATTTTTTTGTAAGCCTGCTAACTGCATTTTTAAAGTGGTTACTGATCCAATTGTTTTATGTATAAATAACTAGAACCATAAATCTGACATACGCATGTTGCATGTTACTACATTAAGCCAGATTTTCCTATGCCTGGGTGCTATGGTTAGACATTGGCTCTCTTCGTACTTCTCACTATATCGAAATGACATTATCGTATCATATAAAGCGTCGTGGCTTGTGTATTTAAATGACTTGCTCAAATAGGATGACAGGTTTAGCGACCATTATTGCAGTGACGACAGTTTGTATAGTTCAATGGAAACTAAACTTTGTTATACCCGCCCCTTTCACTCGATAATGATATGCCTAGAGAGTGAAAGAGATAGGAATAACGAAGTTTCATTTTCTTTGAATTAGATTAGGCCCTTTGTTACCACGACAAACGTAAATAGATAAAAATACGTCACGATTTAATTCAAGACGACTACTGTAAGGGCGCGTTCCCACTATGTCGTAACGACTAATTTATCGTTCGAAATTTGTCTGTATTGTTCGAAATGTGTCATTCTAAATGTGAACACCTCCATTTAAACATATAAGCCACGACACTTAAAACTACACAATTATCTGTCGTCACGACACGGTGGGAACGCGCCCTAAGCCGTACAAAAAATTGTTACGGTAACATGAGAATAGTTAGAGAAAAGTTGTCCCACGATAGATTAATCGTGACGACGTTGTGGGAACGCGCTCTTAGTAGTGTGATTTGAATTTCTATCAGCATTCGATTGTGGTTGATTTAAATTGAGTTCAATCACTTCACGGCACTCTTAAAATGATAAAAATACATAACGACCTACAAGGCGACTGCCGTGAACCGTAAAAAATGTCGTCACTATCCAATGGGAATAGCTAGAGACAAAACACCAACGATAAATTAATCGTGACGTCGTAGTGGGAACGCGCCCTTAGTAGAGCGATTATAAGTGTTGCACCACACATGCAGAAATAAGTATACGAGGCGCTCTAAGACTTTAAAAAGGAATGGAATAATAGAAATAGGCCTGAAATGAGAAGGGACTACCGGATTACTGTATTAATTTCAATATCAAATATATGTATTTCATAAATTAATACATAGCAGTTAAAAACGTCAAAATTACATACAAAAGCAATCAAAATATGATTACAACAAATATGCAACAAAACAATTGAAAAAATATTTAAGTGAAAGTGAATCTAAGTGCCAGTTCCGAGCCACCGCTCTGTAAGAAGAACTGGCAGGAAACTCACAGGATATTCTTTTTTAAATTATTCAATTGGTACTCAAACTGAATCAAATTATGGTTTTAGGTATCGGAATCATTGCAGGTGGACGCCCAGATTCAGAAAAAGTACTGTTATTGAGAGAAAAATTGATAATACCATATTATATCTCGTGTTAAATATTTATCTTGTGTGGGAATAGAACTTACGAATTTATGTGTAAGGGGCGCTTATTGCCTTGGAATATCAGTCGAAGGCTTATAAATAATTTGTCTCTATTTTGCAAAGCACATATCAGCCTAATTCCAAACGTGAAACCACCAAACCAATACCTATTTTCCGTGCCATCACTAACTAGGTAAGGGCGGGAAAACAAAATGGCGTCACGTACCAGCCCTGTCATGGTTACGATTCCACTTGTTTACACCCCAACCTTAACCTATTGGCTGTTAGGGTGATTTCTGCCTGGCAATGTGGCTGACAGAAATAGATTTCGCTGAGGCAACCAAAAGGTCTATAGTGGCACTTCAATTAGATTATGCCCCGGCAGATATCGTTGCTCCGTAGTAGAATTGGGCACGTTTACTGGGTTGTTGTTATTGATAAAGCTAGCTTCTTTATGTGGTTTTGTTTGCTTGGGAATGTTTATTTAAATCATTTATTGTTTCAGGCGTTACTTTGCGGAACAATCACAGCAATTTGTGAGTACGGTTCGGTAGGAACGGAATGAGAACATATTTTATTTTCAATTATTTATCGTAATCAAAAACTTAATTATTGTAAATTTTAAATTACGGTACAATAATATAGGTGAAATCAATAAATATGTTGTATTAAAAATATATTCATCTACAGTATAATAAGGTTTTTCTTACCTCAACTATTCACATGTGCCGTGTGGTACTGACCCAGAATAAGGCCATCCCCTCTCATCGCACAGGGAGTCGTAAGAGTCAATTAAGAGAAAGTTTACTAGATAATGGGCAGCAGCGTCATCCTGCCCAGCAAGTGCAGCAGTGATTCAGGCAAATATCCCCAATATAATCTATTGGGGGGGGTAATGTTCAGCAGTGGACTTAATAAGGCTGTTGTGATGAAATATCCACAAGAAAATAGTTTACAAACTGATGTCTATTTTATTACTTTAATCTAAACAGAAAGCAATTTCTAGCGAGACTTTCGTAATATCTGATATTCGGTTCTCAAATTAAATAAAATTATGGTTTTAGGTATCGGAATCATTGCAGGTTGACGCCCAGATTCAGAAAAAGTACTGTTATTGAGAGAAAAATTGATAATACCATATTATATCTCGTGTTAAATATTTATCTTGTGTGGGAATAGAACTTACGAATTTATGTGTGAGGGGCGCTTATTGCCTTGGCCTTAATATCAGTCGAAGGTTTATAAATAATTTGTCTCTATTTTGCAAAGCACATATCAGCCTAATTCCAAACGTGAAACCACCAAACCAATACCTATTTTCCGTGCCATCACTAACTAGGTAAGGGCGGGAAAACAAAATGGCGTCACGGTAATCTAAACAGAAAGCAATTTCTAGCGAGACTTTCGTAATATCTGACATGCTACATGCTAGGCCTATTCATGACATCACTGTCAGCCAAATAAATTTTGTACATTTTTCTAGGTTTTCATTCAAACGAATTTGGTATCTGAAAAATTCGTGGACATTTGGTTTTAAGAGCGAGTTTCGCTTGAAGGTTTTTTCAAAGGTTTTCATTGTTGGCGCGTGCAGATGCAACTTGCCGTGACGGGGATTCAAAATGTATATTTTTTTTCTGACTTTGAACGCAGTTATTGAATTCTTGTTTAAACTGAAAGTCTGGTAAAAAGTTCACTAGCGTGAGGCTGGTATTGAAACTTGCAGAATAACAGAAAAACAAATATTACAAGGAAGATAAAAGGTATATAAAAAAAGAATAACATACATTCTTATTTATTTATTTATAATTTTATGCTACCATTACAGGTGTCTTAACCTAATGCGATAGCATAGCAATTCTTATAATTAATAAAATATTCTATCTTTTTAATTATCAATCTGCAATATTATTTAAATATAACATAAACTAGCCTACCTGATATATAACAATATTACATCCTATATTTACAAAATAAGTTCTAAATCTAACGTAACTGATAACTTATTATATTTAACGCAGTTCTGGCGAATTCACTAAAAGTGCATGAAAATATATCCATTGTGTCATGAACCGTGTTTATAATATGGAACGCGCGGATAAGTGGCGTTTTCGCCAGTAGGTTGGTCCTGGCCACAGGCACAGCCGGCAAGCGCGGGCGCCGCCGCCGCCACACGCACCGGTCCGGCACGCTCAGCTGCAGGTAGCACAGCAGCTCTGGATTGTGCTGCATTCCACGCAACACCCTAAGAATGATGTGATCGAATAATATTTTTAGGTAAGATTATTTTGAGCAATGTTATACACATAGCTGAATGAAATGATTAATGAAGAAGGTAACATAATAAAAATAATAATAATTAGTTCCTAATTTAAGTAAATTATAACCATGCAACGAAAAGAAAACAATACAGTTCAAATACCTTTTGTTCAAGATAAAAATATTTTCAGCTAAATTACATTTTAAATAAGCGAAATAATTAAAATAATACAAAAGAAAAAACTGAATTTTTTATAAAAATACTTTGCTTTTTATTTTTTTAATTCCTATTTGAGCAAAGCTAAATGTTAATCCAAATAATGCCTAAAATGTGCAGTCGAACCTTCCAGAAATCATCGCAAGGACAATGTTGGAGCTGGCCCGTACTCTGAGACCAAGAGATGCGGCGCGCTTGTGCATTTGACGACCGATATAGCGTGGAGGTCAGTATAACTGCACTCCACTCCTGAGGTTGTAAGTTCGATTCCCACACAGAACAAATCTTAGTGTGCTTGAACATGTATATTTGTTCTGGTCTGGGTGTTTTCTATATACATTACGTATGTATTTACAAGAAAAAAAGTATATAAGTATGTTTATCCGTTCTTTAGTATCCATAACACAAGTTCTTAATGATACTTATCTTGGAGCTAAATAATTAGTGTGATTATAAGAGGATATTTTTTATTAAGAGTGCCGAAGATTCGCCTCAAAGTCCCATCTGTTGTCGAGAAGGATGCCGAGATGTTTCGGCTTGTTCTCGATAGGGATTGGAGTTCCTCCGACCACGATGCTGGAGCCCGAAGGCGGTAGCCGCCGGGGGGCATGAAAAACCATGGCTCCAGATTTCTGTAGTGCCACATCGAGGCCCAGTCGCCGTACCCATTCGACCACCGCCACGACGCGGACTGTAGCCAACAGTCTAGTATCCCTGGATTTCACGAGAATATCGTCGGCTTACCAGATGACTTTCACGCTGTTCAGGTTCACACAGCGTAGGACTAAATAAACTAAAAATATAATAAGCGAAATGTGGGATACAATATGCCTACCCCTTCAGGGTAAAGTATGTACGTATTTACTTTTTTCCACTTACACACGCGCGGTACGAATATATAAAAATTACATTTAACTGAAGATATTCTTTCATACGTTGGAGAGATCCGTCCTATTAAGTCCGTGTCGTGAGACAAGGGTTTTCGCTTCGACAGCAGCGGAACCTTGTTAAAGTGACATTTTGTCGCAAAAACTATGTCAAGTCCTAAACGGAGCAGGAATTCGTGAGGGTTCTATGTAATTGTGCGGGATCATGTCGTATACAGGGTGGAAAAAAACCCTTAACTAACCTGAAAGGAATTTTAAAGTATGTATACTTTATAAAGCAAATAATACTAAAAATAAAAATAAGCTCTTTCTGCCAAATTGTCGACTAAACAAAACGAAGAATTAATTTTTTGGTACTGGTATCAATAGGATACCACAGGAAATAATTGTAGATAAACAAGGTTGGGATTAACATTTTCAACTTCTCTTTGTATAAATTAGAATAAAAAGTCAACCAGATTGTTGTTGTGACCATTCCCTATTCAACAAAATCAGATCGGTTTCACATGAGGTACTGCGAACCAATAAAACAAATCTGCCAAAGACGTCATCAAGTTTGTCAATAATTTTGGGAATATTGTGAAAAGGCGGAGGGTTGAACAAAGTTACAAACAAGGCTAAACGGTAGTACTACCCAAAATAATATTGCGCGATTAATTTCAAAAAGAAGAAGAAAATATCAAATGTAGATGTTAAAGAACGCTGAATAGACATTCAGCCCTACAGAGAAGATAAAAGTATATCATAAAATAAACACGCTGTATTTGTAAAAGGATGATAGGATGTCAGGAAAGGTCGAGCAGGTATATAAAGTATCGCACTTTGGTGCGATCGATTCTCAGTAGCCTTATCACTCTGTAGATCCTCTGTTCATTCTTTTTTCGAAAGTAAAAACAGTATGCTAAGGGTCCTATCCACAATGCTCTTACGAATTCATCTCAGGACTGATTAACTTCAATATCGCTTGGACCGACCACCGCTGTTTTCTTTTTACATAGAGAATCTGCTGGCGTGCTATGGGGATCGCTGTCACGTGATGCACCAATCACCGACCATGCACCGGGCGTGAGATATAGAAAGATACGAGTCTTTAAAGGTATGTAAATACAAAGTCCCATGGAGCTACGAGCGCTTCGCGCTTTGTTGGTGGTTTCCAGACTTAATTCAGTCAATGGACAACTAAATAAATAAATACTTTACTATGTAACAAATACTAACCCGGCCTGACGAGTAACATTCAGGCGGACGAGTAGGAACAAACGTCCGTTCGAAACGAGATGGGAAAACTTTCCAACGTTCAAAATAATGTTCGATATTAGTTTCCCTCGCTTTCCCCCTCACATTGATACTTCGCAGAAGTATTAATTAGCTCTGTAGAAATTAATTTGGAAATAAACAGATCACGCATGGACCAAGGCCATAAAGGAATTTATATCCAGAAAAGCATAGATATTTTGCTGTTTTTCATTTGTTTTGAGATTAGTCCACCGTCGACCATTACATCCGATATGGCGTGGAGGTCAGTATACCTACACTTCACTCCAGAGGTTGTAGGTTCGATTCCCACACAGGACAAATTTTAATCTTTGTGTGCATGAACATGAATATTTCTTCTGGTCTGGGTGTTTTCCTATGTAGATTAAGTATGTATTTAAAAAAAAAAAGTTTTGAAGTATGTTTATCCGTTATTTAGTATCCATACCAAAAGTTCTTAATGATACTTATCTTGGAACTAAATAATTGGTGTAATTGTCAGAAAATATTTATATTTATTTATTTATTTATTTATTGCGTGGAGGTCCAATATGACTGCAGTCGAAACCTGAGGTCGTGGATGTAATTCCTCTACAGGACAACTATTTGTCAGCGTGAATACGACTTATTTTCATGGTATGGGTGTTTTCTATGTATGCATTAACGAAAATAAAGTATTATTATTATGTTGTCCGTTGTACAGTAGTCACTAGTCAGTCTGCTTGGTTTAAGCCTACAATAGATGTGTGATGATTAATGGCCTAATCTCGTAGAAGCGAACGTTTAAGATGTCTTTGGTGTAGTTTAGCTCTAGTCTAGGGTCTTTAGTCATATTCATATTCGTTTATGGCATTTATTTGGTGTAAATTTTAGTTAACAATAGTTTTTACATTATCATAACATGTGCTTATTAAGGTATTACAACATTGATATAATTTATGTTAATAAAAAAAATATTATTTCGTCATTAAATTCAATTATTTTATTCTACTTATAAAATATGATATGTACCAAGATCTGAGGAGCCCAAGTCCACCTCACCTGCAAGTGATGCACCTGCCGATCAACGGACGAGGATTGTTGGTCCCACGTAATAGGTAGCGAGCCTATTGCCGCTTACCGGGAATTTTTATGTTGGCCAGAGCCTTGTCGGCAGGTTTGGGCTCCTTAGATTTTGGTGAAACCCATAATTAATTACTATATTTTGTACGCATTAAACATGTGCTCTTAATCAAGTTTCCAAACTTCTTCGAGTGCTGAGACCAAAATATCCTATAATGAGTTCGCCTCTTCTGAGCTACTACAAACAAAACAAATATAATCAAAAAACTTTTGAGAAAGCTGTCCGAATGTCATCAGCTTTATACGAACTTATAAAAAACTCGTAGATCAACACACAGTATATTCACAAGCAGTAGTTCAACACACTACTAGTAAGTATTTACTGTATAAACATACATACATACATAATTTATTGATTCAGGCGTTACTTTGCGGAAATCCATTGTATGCAAGTGATGGATTAAAAATATTTTTGTAACAATTCCCGCGCTACTATAATTTTCAGAAAAATCGAGAAACTATTTAACACGACACGTGTTTCGCCCTTACACAGGGCATCTTCAGGTAAGATAGGAGCCTCAGAACAATGATGTCTTCACGACCAACACTGAAACGAGAGTGACTCTCGTACATACATACATACATAATAACACGCCGGTTTCCCCAAAGAAGTAGGCAAAGGCATATTTTACGCCCACATTTGGCCAATTATATTGTTGGTCCCACGTTATAGGTGGCGAGCCTACTGTTGCTAACCAAAACTTTTTGTTCGCCAGAGCCTCGTGCACAACGGGCAGGTACCACTTGCGCACACAAAAGGCGTGAATGTATGTATGCAGAAATTAATAATGAAGTGTTGAAATATTTTAATCCGTTCTTTAGTATCCATAACACAAGTTTATAATAATACTTATCTTGGAACTAAATTGGTGTGGTTATAAGATAATATTTATTTTATTTAATTATACGCCATTACGCGGACCGAATTGGCGGTGACAGGTGTGTTGGTGTCCTGCTGTTAGAAATATTCAAACCGTGTTGTAGGAATTTCTCATCAGATGCCGATGACAACGAAGTAGTAATACTTAAACATGGAAGCAATGGCAACACCTAGTGGAAAGTGGTCACCGCAGTTTATGGTTTTTGCAAAACTAGGTGCAATCATTTCCCGGCCCTTTCCGAAGCGCCCTTTATGAAGAGTAAACCTTGCCAAGAGAAAATTCGTTTCGTTCAGGAAACCTTAGATGTTTTATAAAATGGGTCGGCAACTATATAGTCAAATTGTAAAATTAAAAAAGAACGGTTATAACACCTGTGAAAATGAGAAACTGCCAACATAAGAAAATCTAAATGATACAAAATAAATTCACCACATGCGATGTTCTAAAATCCTATTCGCAACATAAGCGCCTTTAGATTCGTATGAGTGGTTTATTAATAATGCATTTCAAACCGCTTTAAGAAACACCTTTTGAGAAAACGCGACGACGCTGAATTAAGCTTGTATGAATATAACAAAATCAAAATATTCGATGTGGATTTCGACGGATCGAGAATAGGAGCGGAGCGGGGCAGCAGTGTGGAGACACGAAGAAATATCAACCAATTAGTAGGATACGCGGACCAGATATAAGATGTTATGCAAACTCTTTGGTTAATATTTGCCCGTGTTTCGCTCCGCTTCAATCTGGTTTCTACAATTATGAATAAAGTAACAACTCTTTGTTAATAATGCATTTCAAACCGCTTTAAGAAACACCTTTTGAGAAAACGCGACGACGCTGAATTAAGCTTGTATGAATATAACAAAATCAAAATATTCGATGTGGATTTCGACGGATCGAGAGCAGGAGACGTTACTCTTTATGGTATCGTCATCGCAGCACATAAAGATTGCCTGTCTACTGAAGCGGAGTGGGGCAGCAGTGTGGAGACACGAAGAAATATCAACCAATTAGTAGGATACGCGGACCAGATATAAGATGTTATGCAAACTCTTTGGTTAATATTTGCCCGTGTCTCGCTCCGCTTCAATCTGGTTTCTACAATTATGAATAAAGTAACAACTCTTTGTTAATAATGCATTTCAAACCGCTTTAAGAAACACCTTTTGAGAAAACGCAAAAAAATTAGAATATTACGGAATAAGAAACTCCGCATTGGATCTTCTCACTTCATATCTAAGTGATAGGATTCAAAGGGTTGAGGTTAATGGAAAGCGATCTCAGGGGTCTGTTGTAAAAATGGGGGTACCGCAGGGCTCGATTCTCGGTCCGTTTTTGTTTTTGATTTATATTAATGATTTGCCATATTTTATTAAAGAAAACCACGAGATAGTTTTGTTTGCTGATGATACATCATTATTGTTTAAGTTAAAACGAAATCAGAATTTAGACGAAGTAAACAGTGCGATCTCGAAGGTGGTGCACTGGTTTGACGTTAACAATTTGCTATTAAATGGGGCTAAAACGAAATGTATTAAATTCGTGATGCCTAACGTCAGACAGGCAAACTCTACTATAATGGTAAAGGAGGATGAGTTGACCCTTGTGGATACTACCAAGTTTTTAGGGATTACTTTAGACTCTAAGTTACAGTGGGGCCCTCATATTGGTGAATTGTCGAGTAGACTTAGCTCTGCAGCATTCGCGGTAAAGAAAATTCGCCAATTAACAGACGTTGTAACAGCTAGGCTAGTTTATCATAGCTATTTCCATAGTGTTATGTCCTATGGTATTCTTCTGTGGGGTTGTGCCGCAGACATTCAAACTATCTTTGTGCTGCAGAAGAGGGCTATTCGAGCAATTTATAATCTCCCGTGTGGACATTCACTAAGGGAAAAGTTTAAAGAAATTGGTATTTTGACAGTGGCCGGTCAATTCATTTATGATAACCTGGTTTATGTACATAAGAATACTGATCAATTTAGTAAGAAAAGCTGTATACATAACCTAAACACAAGGAATAAGCATAAATTAGTTGTACCTGCCACTAGGCTCCAAAAGATAAACAAATCTTTTAAAGGTCAATGTGTACGATTCTACAATAAAATCCCAAGCAACATACAGCAATTGAGCCTAAATAAATTTAAATTAACCATAAAACACAAGCTGTCTTCAAAGGGATACTATTGTATTAAAGACTATATGGCAGATAAAAATGCTTGGGATTAAACTGCCGTTTCAAACAGGCTATTCTAATATGAATGACTTGAAAAAATAAATATTGTTAAGGTTATGTTATATTGCATTGTATAGCTTCACAGACAAATGAAGATTGTAATTCTAGTACCAAACTAATGGACATATTTAAAAGAGCATAGCCTGTGAGTTTCTTGCCAGTTCTTCTTACAGAGCGGTGGCTCGGAACTGGCACTTAGATTCACTTACACTTAATTATTTTTTATTTTTAAATTGTTTTTTTGCATGTAAGTGAATCTAAGCTTCGTGATTTAGTGTAATATTATTTCGATTGTATTTTTTTTTCATTTGTAATCATGACGTTTTCAAGTACTATGTATAATAGTTTATGAAATAAATAATTTTTTTACTTTTTTTACTTTACTTTACGCGACGACGCTGAATTAAGCTTGTGTGAATATAACAAAATCAAAATATTCGATGTGGATTTCGACGGATCGAGAGCAGGAGACGTTACTCTTTATGGTATCGTCATCGCAGCACATAAAGATTGCCTGTCTAGTGAAGCGGAGCGGGGCAGCAGTGTGGAGACACGAAGAAATATCAACCAATTAGTAGGATACGCGGACCAGATATAAGATGTTATGCAAACTCTTTGGTTAATATTTGACCGTGTTTCGCTCCGCTTCAATCTGGTTTCTACAATTATGAATAACTAGCGGTCGCCCGCGGCTCCGCCCGCGTGGATGTCGGTTACCGCTACAAAATGCCTGCCCAGAAAAGACATGGTCAGCAAAATGATTCCCAGGTCAATCCACAGACACCGACACTACGACGACGCAGTCATTATCCGCAGGCTGCATAGATTGTCTTTATGTGGATGTTAAAGTTGTTAATGATGAAAATATTTAAATGTAATTAATACTAAGTTTTCACTCCTACCGGCCCGGAGTGCAACCCGTTGTTTTGGGATAGATAACTAAAGCTTCTCTATAAACAACATTTGACGTAAAATTATTTTCAGGTAACAAAATAAACTGATGGCCGGGAGCCTCGACCCGTGATAGGGCGCCGTGCAGCAGAAATCGTAATAATTTAATTTCGCCATAACTTCAAAACCAAACGTCAAATTTTGATCATTCTAAGACTAAATATTATCTACATAAACTGCACTTAGTGATCAAATAGATTATTTTGATAAGGATTAATATCATAAGTAAATTAAATGCGTTTAAATGTAGTACAATAAAAAAATGGTTGTTATGCCTCACTCGACATAGATAGGTATAGTGTGTCGCGGACTTTTTAGTAGATATTTATAAGATCTACAATTAATTAGCACATTTTGTGGTTCTGTCTAATGTAAAAGAATATTTATTTTATCTTTTATAGTTTAGGCTGCGTACGCAAAATGAGTAACTGTCCTGGTTGATTTTTTACACTTTGTGTCCGAAAAACCCATATATCTTACGAAACCCTATTTTTTTACAAATTAAAATTTTGCCTATGTTGCTCACTAATAATGTAGCTTTCTAATGAAAAAAAAAATTAAAATCGGTCCAGTACTTTTTGAGTTTATTCGTTACATACAAAAATACAAATCTTTCCTCTTTATAATATTATTACATTGACTCCCCCCCCCGTACCCCAGTGAGCCTACATCACATGCTGGCTAGCTGAGCGCGGTGAGCGGCGACCACGCGACTTTTTTCTAATACTTGCATTTTTAAACTCGTGATATCTTCCAAATGAAATGTCCGAATTGAATAATTCAAAAAGTTATGAAAAGGTATTGAAACCGTCTTGAATATAAAGTAAATTTTTTTGATAAGGCTTAATACCAAGGTACAAATATAGAGCCTTTTCAAGCGGCGGCATATAAATTAAATTTTTAGAATAAAAAACGGCTTACTGTGACGTAACTATAATATTTAGACATATGCTGTCGCGACACTTTTTGTAGATAATGATGAGTTCTGGAAAGTCGTAGTACATGATTTTGTTCTATCATCAATAGTTTTCGCTGCGCACGCTACTTAAGGAATTTTTCAGGTCATTTTTTTACACCTTGGGTTACATTATTGGATTTTTAGTAAGGATCCCTATTTTTTTTTAAATATAATATAGCCTATGTTACTCGGGGATAATGTAGCTTTCCAAAGGTGAAAGAATTTTTGAAATCGGTCTAGTAGTTTCGGAGCCTATTCATTACAAACAAACAAACAAACAAAGAAACAAACAAACAAATCTTTCCTCTTTATAATATTAGTATAGATATAACAAAGAGACACATGATAACTTTTTGGCTGAGGTCATCCTTTTACTTGAAGCTTGAAGCATTATTATAAATTGAAAGTTTTGTTAATATTAATATTGCCCAACTGAGACGTTAATACTGTACACCATACTCCCTAAATACGCTTCTCATTTATCGATCAAGTTGCATTTTCTGAAGTAAATGCCCTTTGCGCAAATTTTACTTCTTTTGTCTTGTCATGAAGCTTTTTCGTCTAAAAGTCGCAGAAGTTAATCATTTTCGTAAATTCCTTTGCAAAGTACACAAGCATAGTATAGAAGTTGGAGACAGACGAGCGAACGACACAAAGGCGAAACGACTTCGATTAGGCTAAATAAAGGCTTACTGTTGGCGTCTCATTTTATTTGTTTTCAGAGACATTGTAGGAATTCTCGCGTAGTGGGGTTTTTCTTGGTATTCGGGAATGAATGTAGCTACTGAAGCCTAATTCTACTGTCGTTTTTACGCTGTCATTTTATTATTATTGTTAAATATATAAAAGCGAAAGGTCATATCATGATAACCGTTAACCGTCGTCTCCGTTAAAAGTGGCTTCCTATTCCTCAGCGTCGTGAAGCTAGAATCCTCGCTGCATTATTTTCCATCCTGCATGATCCTCATTCTCCTGCTTATTTAAAATCTAACTATATTTTTTTGAGCTCAACACACACAACATCTTCGTTCTTCTCAGAATCTTCTTCTCGCCATCCCTCAGCATCATTTTGGGTACCTGTACAATTCTTTTCACATAAGGGCTGCTCAACTTTGGAACAATCTCCCAGCTAGAATAAGACTTGTGCAAAGCAAGCCAGTGTTCAAGCAATTGATTTTTAAGCTTTATTTCGAAGAGTCATCGTTGGTTTGATTGCCGTCATATTGTAGTATTATATGTTTATATTTTTATGTAGTTTATGATAAGTGTAGTTTAATGGCTGATATTATGATGATACATAATAATATACAAAAAAAACTTGGATAGTTTTCACATACGAATTTTATTATAGCCACCGCGAGTTCAAAACCTGTTACTTGCGGTTATTATTTTATAGACCAATATAGAGACTAATAAAGAGGGATGAATCTTGCATTTTAGTAAAGAATGGTTAAGAATGTCAACAAATCACTTGTTTTGATGATTTTGCAATAATAATATAACCATATACTTATTGCACAATATTCAAAGTGATATAACACTATATATAGGACTCCTTCAAATAAAAAAAGACAGAAGAGATTTTTTTTTTGATTAGATTGACATGTTCTTTAATAAATGCTTAGTAAAATTTCAATATCTATCTAAGAGTAACAACATTTGCAAAGCAACCTTTTATAAAAAAATAAACTTCAGGGATACATTTAAAACATAACTAGTTAAGTTAAAAATAGCACAGAAGTCACCAATCCTATGACTATCGCGTCGACATTAATTGACTATTTTATTGACGACATGAATATTAATTTTAATTCCACTAATATTGATAAATTAAAGACTAGTTCATCACATAGTATTTTTCTTACACCAGTGGATAAAAATAGTATAAGTGCACTTATTTTGACACTACAAATTCAGCTTCTAAAAGGACTGTGACATGTAAAAAAAAATAGGATTTTATAGAAATGAACTTAGCCCTGTCTTGGCTTTCTTAATAAACCTATCACTACGGACTGGGCAATTCCCAGACAAATTGTAAAATATAAATTGTAAAACCAATACTCAAACAGGGTGACAAATCTGACGTAAACAATTATATAGCAAACTTATAAATTTTTTTAAAATTTAAATTCTATATTTTAAAACACACCTAATCCGGATTTAAAAAGAATAAATCAACGACCTATGCTATTTTGATCTCGTTTATGAAGTATTGCAAAGTGTTAACGATGACTTCTTGGCGGGAAAGTGAAGCGTCATGTTTGCAGTTTTGTTTTATTTTCTAAAATTTGTAATATTTCTAACATTAATGTGTAATAACGGTGGATTATTAACCGTTAAGTGTTTGTGAATATATATGAGTGTTGGTAAATCAAACAAAGCAGTGCAACATCACTTTTCAAATTCTCTCAAGGAGTCCATGTGAGATCTCAGTATAGTCCCACATCTTTACTGAGGACTCAAGGGGCTTATGGGAGGGTATCTCATTTACCATTTATCATCTTTATCACCACTTATTCTCATTTACTATGAATTATATATTATTAATATATCACTTACTTGACACTGGCTAGATGTGCTAGACGCACGAAGCTATTATTGAAAAGAAAAAAAAGTGTTAACGATAAAAAATTTAAACATGTGTTTTTTCTTGACATGTTTAAGGCTTCTGAACGTGTACCACATGACAAGTTGTTAATAAAAATATGAACGTAGCGGAATTTTTCACCTTTTTGGTACGGAACCCTAAAAATGTTGGGGTGACGGTATACTTCCGCAGTTATATACAAGTCACGACATATCAACCGCCATTTCTTGATGGTAACTGTCTTGTATTTAATATTTCACCGAATTGCCCAAATTTAACGACACAAATTTATTTTCAAGCTCTGTGCATGCAAATTCTTTCTTCGTATGAGAGCATTACACTGAATTAATAATGTACATTTGGCTTTACTCCACCATTTACTACAGTTCATGTCATCTACTGAAACATTAATAAGGTTTTAATTACGACGTGTGGGATGCAAAAAGGCCAGCGGAAAAATTACTTTTTGGTACGTTATTAACGGTACCGTACCTTTGTTAAAGGATTTTAAATTTAGACCCTTCTCCTATAACCCGTCTAATTATAAACAGAATTTGGTTTGGGCGTAAAAGTTTTATAATAAAAAATGGTTGCCTGTAAAGTCGTTTTTACGGGCGAAGATTTTACGTGACAACGTCTTTTTCTCGGTAGAATATTTATTGATATGAATATAATTAAATTGCACAATAGGAACAAGGAATTGAATGAAAATAAGAATTGCACAAATTTTAACTATAGAAATATATTTTGTTTACTAAAACATTGTACACTAGTGCTGCGCGCGCGGCAGACCGATCATAGTTGAGTGGGAGAGAGACGCAAGGCATTCGCCGGGCCTCTCTCTCGTTCGGTGACTCATCGTAACGTTACCGAGCGTTACACTTTTTCATAAGTGACTCCCAGCCGCAACCTAATTTAAGACGTTGTCACGTCAAAACGCATAGACATATAGAGTACTCGCCACTTTTATCAATAACTTGAATATTTAATTAGTAGGGTGTATAGGGATCTTTTTAACATCTAAGAAACCGTTTTTTTTGTAAAAAAATGCTATTGCAGTAGGAGAGGGGAGTATGTGGCTCACTACGGCAGACGCGACTACCGCAGTCCTACCCACCAAAAAACTTCCGACAACGCCCACAGATGCTGAAAAGGGGCGAGGGGCATGTGCCTACGTTTATAGCTTCTGGCACCCGCCCGCATCTGAGGAGCCCAAGCAAACCTCACCTTCAAGTGGTGCATCTGCAGATCAACGGACGAGGCTCTGGCCAACATAACGGTTCCCTTTACCTTCATGTAGCGAAGTGTGGGCGTATAATATGCCACTACCTACCCTTTTGGGAAAACGGGCGTGAATGTATGTATGTATATACATAATTAATTACTAAAGGGTGTAATAATCTTTACATTTATGCCTCATTTGACGACCGATATGGCGTAGAGTTGTCATGTTCAGTCAGTTTTCACTCCACTCCTGAAAACGTGGGTTCGGATCCTATACAGGACAAACCTTTGTGAACACTTGAATATTTCTTCTGGGCGGATGTTTCTTTGTACATGTACCTATTTAAATAATTAAGTGAGTGAGTTTATTGGTCGTTCTTCTTACAGAGCGGTGGCTCGGCACTTACTTACACTTATTTTTTTTTGTTTTGTTGCATGTAAGTGAATCTAACCTTCGTAATTGTAATTATATTTCGGTTGTTTTTTATACATAGTTTCGACGTTTTCAAGTACTATATTGTAATAGTTTAGTTTGGTTGTGTACTTTTTAATGTTTGCAAGTATGTACTCTTAAAAAAAAAATTGAATACTTACAACAAGGACTTCTTGCCGGGAAAGTGAGCGTTTTGTTTTATTTTCTCAAATTTGTGATATTTCGAACATTAATGTGTAATGACGGTGGATTATTAACCGTTGAGTGTTTGTGAACGTACATGAGTGTTGGTAAATGAAACAAAACAGCGCAACATCACTTTTCGAATTCTCTCAAGGAGCCCATGTGAGATCTCAGTATAGTCCTACATCTTTACTGAGGACTCAAGGGATTTAGGGGGAGGGCATCTCATTTACATTTTATCATCATTATCACCACTCATTCTCATTTACTATAATTTATATGTTATTAATATATCTCTTACTTGACACTGGGTAAATGTGCTAAACGCACAACGCCATTATTTAAAAAAAATCATAACACAAGTTCTTAATCATAATTATCTTGAAACTAAATAACTGGTGTGTCTGAATTAATTCTAATAAATATTTATTTTTATAGACTCATCTCAATCCAAAAAATCTATGCTCCCACAAATTCTTTCACCAGCAGGTAATATATTATCTAATAGTATATTTAGTCCCAAATGTCAAGAGAACCGCATAACCCTGACATTTGAAGGAAAGTCTAACAATACAACCCAAGATGCGAGGGACGGACGAAAATAGGGTGTGTTGTAGCCCTTTATTACCAGCCCATTGAAGGTTAGATGTATAATTTAATCGTAATAGAACAAAAATAAAAATAAAATAAAATATACTTTATTGTCTTTATGATCAACATGATCATTTAGATTCGTCAAACATTCACACACAAAATGAAAAATCGATATATTTTTTTAACAACAATGAAAGAGATATAAGCGGTACCATAATAAAAAATAAAAGCAAATGGGTTCTTTGTCAGAATTAGTCAAGGTTTGTCAGTTTATCTGTCTGTTGTGGTTTTTCTCAAGATTTTTCAATCTGTCGGTGACTCTTATCGGGGGGATCTGTCAGTCAGCCTGTCGTGATTTTAAAGGAGGGAGGGTATTGTCAGTCTGTCGGTGACTCTTATCGGGGGGATCTGTCAGTCTGCCTGTCGTGATTCTAAAGGGGGAGGGGATTGTCAGTCAGTCAGTCTGTCGTGACTCTAACGAGGCTTAAAAGGCAACGAGATTGAGAAGAATGCCTCAAGAAACTCATCTCGGCTTTTTTTAAATTAAGAACATAATATAGCCACATCATCTCAGCCTTATAAAGTCCATTGCTGCACATTGGCCTCTCAAATAGTTTACGTTCTATTGAAGGTATTTGCCTGTCATCACCACGCTGTCGGGTTGGTGGTTGCAGTTCCAGCCGGTGTGAAGAATGACACTGCTGCTTATCATCAGGCAGGATTTCTCTTCGTCCACTCCCCGTGAGATGCGAGGATTTGGCACTATTCTAGGCTGGTACCACAGGGCCATACCACGGTACCATAATCTCACTGTCCGGTACCATATTTCTTGACAATTACACCAATTAAATAGTTCCAAGATAAGTATCATTCAGAACTTTGTGTTATGGATACTAAAGAACAAATTTTAATAAACATACATCTTTTTTTTTACATACATACCTAATACACATAGAACCACCCAGACCAGAACAAATATTCGCGTTCATGCACACAAAGATGTGTCCTATGTGGGAATCAAACCCACGAGCCCAGGAGCGGAGTGCAAACATAGATCAGACATCAAATTCAATAGAGCTTATCATAAAGTAATAATTAAAAACTTAAATACTAACGCGCCCATTCACTACGGGCCTGATCAAAAAAGAACGGACAAGAAAATCGTCAAGTTTAGTTATTTCTCCTTCTAGTTACAAGAAATAGTACCAATACCAGTTATATAATCGGTACCAAAATGTGATTTTAACGTGTCTTTGGAATCACGGAAGCACTCGATATTCATTGCCACACTTCTGTGAAATTTGATTTAATTATTTTAGCTAATTGCTTCTGACTAGTACTGAGGTTATATAAGTGATTCTATATAACAACTGGGTGTATAGTAATTATGAATTATTCTAGGACACCACTCCACACAACCTAAATAAACAGTAGGAGCAATAATATTTAATAACTTGTTATTATTATTTTCAACTTAAATAAACATATTATTCTGAACTATTGTTTTTCATATACCGATGATCTGGTCCAGGCGGCGGGAAGCCTGTGGTTGCAGGCGCCTCAGTTTAGCTCAGCTCAATGTAGAAATCTGTTAGGGAGGCCTATGTTTAGCAGTGGACGTCATTTGGCTGAGATGTTGATGATGATACGCCACTACTGCATTACTATGCATCACAATATTGTTTGTAGTGATACTGTTATAACAGTCCGATCTAATAAAATATTTTTTTTACTAGAAAAAACAATTTGGCTGCGGTGACTTGAGTGCGAATCGAACTCACGACCTTTAGATAACCGGTCCACTGCTCTATCCATTGAGCTACCGGGACTCGAATGGACACGCTGATTTTTTTCACAACTTAGTGAATTGCGTTGCAAATGAAACATAAGATTTCCCTCACAGTACGGTCTTACTGCCGATTAAATTAGGTCACAGATAACCAACGTTCGACCAATAATTTTCAATAAAAAATGTATCAAGTGGCAAACGGGTAGAAAGCATTTCAGAATGCTAAGCAAGTTCTTTGAGAGCCCCCAAACCCTCTCTGACATATGCCAATTTAGTTGAAATCGGCCACTGACCCATGTTATGGTGAATTGTGATCGACAGGCTCTTTTTCCGGGAGTAAATCGTTTTGTACTTATTTTCTTGATCTTTATAGGCCTCATCATCATCTTATAAGCCTTTCTGGAGGTGCTAACAATGGGGCTCATTTTATTATGAGGATTTTAGTCTTTAGTAACTCGCCTCACAACCAACTTTTGTAGTTGTAGACCAACCAACAAAAGGTTCAATGTGGCCAACAATCAGTTTTTTCAGGTGTTGATTTTGGTGGAGCTGAAACTTGCTTTATAATACTTTGATGACCGATATGGCGTAAAGGTCAGTATACCTGCACTTCACCCCAGATGTCGTGGGTTCGATTCCCACACAGGACAAATCTTTTTGTGCATGAACATGAATATTTGTTCTGGTCTGGGTGTTTTCCTATGTATATTATGTAGGTATGTATTTACAAAAAAAGGTATTTAAGTATGTTTATCTATTCTTTAGTATCCATAACGTAAGTTCTTAGTGATACTTATCTTGGAACTAAATAATTTATTTACTGTTACAGTAGCAGATTACTGGGCAGTTATATACCACAGGAAAAAAACTAGGTGTATTGGGATCCTACTAACATCTAAGGAGCCCAACTGCTTTGGATGTGGTGCACCTGCTAATCAACAGACGAGGCTCTGGCGAACTTTACAGATCCTGGCAAGCGGAAATAGGCTCGCTATCTATTATGTGGGATCAACTATATAATTGGCAAAGTGTGGGCGTATAATATGCCTCTGCCTACTCCTTCGGGGAAACAGGCGTGAATGTATGTATATTTGTTTATATTTTCATTTACTAACTTCACTATAATATAACATATTTTTGTTACCTTTACAGATCCCGGCAAGCGGCAATAGGCTCGCCCCCTACTACGTGGGACCGACTATATAATTGGCGAAGTATGTGCGTATAATATGCCTCTGCCTACCCCTTTGGGGATACAGATGTGATTATATGGATATACATACGTATGGAAAAAAACTTTATAATGAAATATCGATAATATTATTACGGACAGCCCTCTTTAACCCACGAATCCAATTGCTTCGAGTTTTTGCAGAAAGAGGAAATAATAAATAATATAATTAAAATATTTCCCGACCGCAGACGTTTCGCGCGCTACTTGCGCACAGCCGCGCGCAATATAACACGCACCAGTGCACACGAATCATATTGGCTAAATGCAAAATGGGAAAAGTATTGTGATATGTACGAATGTACGCGGCTTTTTTATTGAGGATTAGACGGTGGTGTAAAAACTTGGTTTATTTGAATAAAATAATAATAATAATATATGTAATATTTTCTAACAACTGTGGATTGATGGATAAACATACTTACATACTTTTTTTTTGTAAATACATACTTAATATACATAGGAAAAACCCAGACCAGAACAAATAATCATATTCATGCACACAAAGATTTGTCCTGCGTGGGAATCGAACCCACGACCTCTGAAGTGAAGTGCAGGTATACTGACCTCCACGCCATATCGGTCGTCGATTATCTTCGACGTGTCACTACTAAACACTGGCCACTGGCTAAACCCATTCACATTGGCCCTTGTAAATGGCGTCACAGGAGTGGTGGAGACCACGCGGACCTAGTGCCGATTGACGGAGGCAGGTGTATGGCATCCTGAGACTCCTGCTGTTAGAAATTTTCAAGCCGCCCTATTAGACCTCTAACATGGCTTCGCAATATACTATAGTGATAACCGGGACCAACGGCTTAACGTGCGGGTGCGCTGAATATTAAATTCCACATTAACTGTCAAATATCCAAAATCAGCCTTTGTAAAATCTGCATACTTTAATGATCGTCCACGACCACTTAGAATTGCGGATATGTGGGTGTGAGATGACAGTCTCATCCTCAATAAAGAGCTGCGTACAATCGTACACAAGGGGGGCATTCGGGGGCACTGCCGTGCCTCCAGATACAAATGAGAAAGTAAAAAATTAATAGCTCAGTCGCTGTATAACGTATGTCACTCCAAACAGTGCGACGCCCACCGCTGTTGAAAAGGGGCGAGGCACCAGTGCCTGGGTTTGTAGCTTTTGGTGCCCCGCCCGCGGTCAACGTCCCCCTGATCAGAACCAGGGGGACCTCCTCAGGAAGGCGCGATGACATGCGCCCCCCCTACCTCTATGTGCGGCCATGGCGTAACTGGCCGACTTCTGGGGGGGTCTATGGCGAGACGGAAGGGTACCCCTGCCCCCGCCGCCTAAGACCTCCCGGGCGCGGCCGGACGGGCCCTCCTGGCCCGCCCGCTGCGCCAACGGCGTAGCCGGAGAGAGAGCGGATCCCGCTCCCTTTCCCGCTCCCTTTCCCGCGAAGTGGTGATGTCGCAGAAGGAGGCCATCGCCTCCCACGCCGTCTCGCTGCCGACCTTCTTTTGCATGATGGTTTGCAGCGAGAGAGCCACTCCAGCCAGGGCCGCGGCTAATGTCGACCGGCGACCCGAACAGAAACCCGTCGAGCGCGCATGCCACCTCCTCCGAGATGGTGCGATACCCCCTAACGACACGGTTCGCCATGACCCTCTGCGACTGTTGCAGGAACTGTCGACATGTACAGGCGACGGCAACTGCCGCCACCTCCCCCGAGATTGGGGAGCAGGCGAGACAAAGCTCCCGCCGTGCTCACCAACCTCGGTGCCAGGTGCAGAAGGTGAGGTTCGAAGTCCCATCTGATGTCGAGAAGAACGCCGAGATACTTCAGCGTGTTCCCAACAGGGATGGGAGTTCCTCCAACCACGATACTGGAGCCTGGAGGCGGCTGCCTCCGGGGACCATGAAAAACGATAGCCCTGGATTTGTGCAGTGCCACCTCGAGCCCCAGCCGCCGTATCCTCTGGACCACCGCCGCGACCAAAACTCTCGCATCCCGGAGGTCAGAACCCCGGGATGTTACGAGGGTGTCGTCGGCGTAACAGATCACGTCCACGCCGTGCAGGTTCACACAGCGCAGAACGTAATCATATCCGATGATCCACGGGAGTGGTCCAGGACAGACTCCTGCGGAACACCGCACACCATACGCTGGCGACAGCCTCCTCCGCTCATCGTTGGGAAGACTACCGCTCTCTCCGACAGGTAGATCCCCAACTATCGCCGCAGATATGGAGGCACCCCGTGGAATCGGAGCGCCTCCATAATCGTTGGCCAGGGCAGGGTGTTGAAGGCTTTCGCAATATCGACCCGAACTCTAGGTTTGATTGGTCTGGTCTGACCTCCTCCAGGTGCTCGACGAGGCGGTTGGCGATGACACGCTCCAGGAGCTTACCCGCCTCGTCGAGCAGCATGATGGGCCGATAACCAGAAGAGTCATCGGCCGTACGTCCCTCTTTGGAAAGGAGTACCAAGCGGCCCTTCTTCCAGCGCCGCGGAAAAACCCCATCCTGAAGACACTTAGCAAAAAGGAGGTCACGGGGTAAAGAAAAGGCGCTTCCTCCCCGCTCAAAACCAGGTCCCACGCCCTCGTCGGAATGCCGTCGGGACCTGGGGCCGTGCTCTTGCCCTTCAGGCGTAGCACGGCCCTTCCTACCTCCTCCTCGGTGAGCTCGGGCACATCCTTAGTGCCCGAGTCACGGGTGACATCTGGCGCCGCCATAGGAGGCACGAAGTCGGATCCCATGTCTGGGAACAGTGCCTCAACCACCCTACCGAGTACCGCCGGTTCGAGACTGCTGGAGACCGGAGGGGTCCACGCGCGGAGCTTTTGCCGCACAATGTTGTACGGCCTGCCCCATGGATCCGCCTCAACGGCCACCAGCAGCTCGTCCCACGCTGCGGCTTTGGACTGGCTAATGGCTCCGCGAAGGGCGCCTCTCTATAGGCGGCGTAGAGCCGATCTGGGGCCCCCTGCCCCCGCCGCCTAAGACCCCCCGGGCGCTGCCTGACGGGCCCTCCTGGCCCGCCCGCTGCGCCAACGGCGTAGCCGGAGAAAGAGCGGATCCCGCTCCCTCTCCCGCTCCGCGGCCTCCTTCTGCGACATCACCACTTCGCAGAAGGAGGCCATCGCCTCCCACGCCGTCTCGCTGTCGACCATCTTTTGCATGATGGTCGGCAGCGAGAGAGCCACCCCACCCAGGGCCGCGGCTAACGTCGACCGCGGCCCCGCCCACGCAGGGCACGCCACCAAAGTGTGCTGCGCGGTGTCTTCCGCGCAGTCACAGTGGTGGCAACACCGGGTCGACTTCCCCCCGGCGACGTCACATAGATACTTCCCAAAGCACCCGTGCCCGGAAGGTCATCGACCCCCACCGACTGCCGACCCATCGCTCTAAGATGGGCCCGACCGCCTCGAGGATACGGCGCCTCGAACCTTCGGCAGCTTATTCGGCGCTACCGAATAAGCTGCCGCCGCCATGAGCCCGGTTAGATCCCGCCTACTTTAGGTATTTCCTAACCGTCCTCAACCAAGTGGCTGGGGGTCTTCCGCGTTAACTAAGGCAACTTTTACCATGTGGTCACCTGGACGCCGTTGAATACGTCCGTACCACCTCATGAGTTTTTCTGAAAGTTTGTTCCTTTTATATATTTGTCTATCATTTAAAAAAGTTGATACGAGATGATACAGAAGAATAATTTCTTTCGCTTATAACCTGAGCCAAGCCGCAACAGTAAGCAGGATGAAAAAAAATATTGCTTCGAATAAATATAGAAGCCAATCTAAAATTGGCAACGAAAACAACGGAGTAGTCACGAATTCATTTGCAATTCATACTCAATGGAGTTTTTTTTGCATAAATACGTTAATATAATACACAGCAATTGAATTACAGTTTCGTTTATTTTTCCCTTAAAATGAACATGAATATCTTTTACACAAAGTTATACAAGAGAAACCGATTACTATGACGGGATTGCAATCATTCATTTCTGTGGTGACCTCATACTATCAGGGTGCTGCATAAATTACGTACCTACTAGGTGTGTGTTGTGATAGTATGCAGAACCTATCACATGATTTTTGCTCAACTTTTTATTAATTATGTTTTAGTAACAAACTATTACTAATCACGCCATCTCTTGTAACATTTTTTAATAAAAGTCAGTCGTTAACCGAAAGTGCATGTTTGAATAGGTTATGGGCCCAGGGCGATCAACAAAACATGTACCGTAAAAACAAATCAAATACTTGGTACTTAAAACCTAAGTGCTGTTTAACTTAAAAGTCATAATTGCATGCATGACACAAAAATAAGAAGCCTCACACAATCATTTTTACTTACAAAACACACATTTAAAAAAAAAACTTAGACTCGTATGAACGACATGTCCGATTGATCTTTTATCTTATTATGAAAAGTGAACTCCAAGAACGAAGAATAAGTTATAGAAGGCTTGTGCTCAGTAGTGGGAGATTAGTAGACATAGATTCGATCCGATAATAGTGCGTCAGAGGAGACCGATGCTCAGTTAGTTGGGGTTTATTGGGCATAAAAAGAACTAAAATAATTATGACTAAAAGTTTTAACAAACCGACCTTAAATAAGATATGTCTGTAGATATATTGCAGAAGGCGATTAAAGCCTACCACGTCGGCTTAGCTGAATTCATTACAATTTTATTTCAATTAGAATGTAGGTAAAGTTACTGGAATATTGCAGATATTAAATAGTATTGTGAATCTACAGCACTATTAATCACATTAATAAAACACTAACACCAGAGAGCATGAAAAGCTATTTATACTCTTCAAACACAAACTTCTTACACAACACATCCACTGCTACAAATAACTCAGTGGTATCCCAGCGCGCATACTTCCAAATTCCCTTTGAGGTAAACGCCTCCTTAATATCAGAGCGAATTCGAAAGCAGGGTTTTAATTTACGACCGCTGCACCGGTCACATTTCTATTGAATTTCCATGTATTAAAACTGAGTTATTGGTAGACTGGGTTAGACAACAGGGGAAGGAAATTTAAACCTTATTATTATGTGCGCTTAAATATTTTTTAACATACAGCGATATAAGGTCTTGTAGCATATTTAAATGTGAGATACGTTTCTGACTCTTTAGCACATCGTCAGTCTAATTTTCAAACTGCGTAACTCCAAAAAATACAAAAACTTTGACTTTTAATGCATGTACAATTTCGAAATCTCTCAAGTCCCATAAATTATTTATTTATGAACGAATTTCTTTAAATTTTTTTCTTAGTTAGAGAATGTCTATATGGTAGATTATAAATTGCTCGAATTGCCTTCTTCTGCAGTATACAGCAACTTATAGCAAGACGAGGTAGAAATTAATTAGGAGTTGTTTAGGACTATTCACTTTTAAAAGTTTACTAAAAATCAGCCTTATTAATATATATCCTTTATTGCACATTAAACAAAACAAAGAAACACATATACAAATCAAACAAGTACAAAGGTGGGTTTATCTCTAAGAGAGATCTCTTCCAGCCAACCCTAACAGGAGTGAGAATTTTGTATGTGGGATAATAATTATAACAATAGGCCAAAAATATAGAATCAGAATCAGTTTTATTGCCAAATGTGGGTACAATATCAGATGGTACAGTCAAAATGTTATAAAAGTTCCTTTCACATTTTTATCCCTTTGGGATATGCAACTATTGTAACAATTAGAGAAATACATTACATAATAAATTATTTTTGTGATTATAAATACAATATGAATTTTTAATAGATTTCATCAGCTTATAAGTAAAATGTCTAATTAAAAAAGAAAAATATATATGTCAATGTAAAAAAAAATATTATGTCAATGTAGCAAATAGTAATTCAAAAACTTCTGTCTTTTAAAAAATCGTCTATGGAGTAATAACATTTCGTCAATAGCAATTGTGTCAATTTTCTTTTAAACATATCGAGTTTCAGTTCTTTTAAAAAGTATGGAATTTTGTTATAAATAATTGGGGCCATTCCTCAAACACTTTTTTTGATAACAGTGACACTATATACAAACAAATAAAAAAAACTATATTCAAATAAACTATAATATTATACACATACATACCTATGTATAAATAAATAAAGTACATATATACAACTCATACTATAATAATGTTTGAAAGAAGATATGCAAAGAAGTCTTGCATATCTTCTGTAAACCATATTAAATTTAAAAAAAAAATTCAATATTGACATTAGTAATCGAATCCACACCACAGAGGGCCTACTCTAATTCAACGAAAACGAAACTTCGTATATATCCATTCCTTTCACTCGATAATGATATACCCAAGGAGTGACAGAGATAGATGCAACGAAGTTTCGTTTTCGTTGAATTAGAGTAGGCCCTCAGTAGGGTTTTAATTTACGACCGCTGCATCCGTCACGTGCCTATTGAATTTCCATGTATTAAACTTTGAGTAATGGCCGCCCTCTACTTGGGGATGTAAATGGGAACCCAAAATATTTTTCACGTCGTCAGCAGAAAACTCGTGAGACATAAAAAAGTGAAAGGAACAAGAAAATATGCTCGTGTAAATATGCGGAGATGAATGCAAAAGAAAATTTAAACGGAATCGATATAAAAAGTTCGTATGTTTATAAATATGCTTATATATTATGCTAATTCTGTGATGGTAGTTTGCCTTTTGGAAAGTAGTAAAAAGCAACGTGTTCAAAATTTTTGAACTTGGTTTTATTATTATTATTTATTAGAAACAAACAGTCATATACAAAAAGAGATTAGTACTAAAATTAAACATAGTTTTAGACCTATAGTTTCATATCTAAGGCACTTAAATTGAAAAATAAAGAGTTTTCTCGAAATTATATAAAAATTAGATATTTATAACATTACATACAGGTGCATACACATACATTCATACATATACATATATGCACACAGCTATATATACGCCCGTATACATAAATATACACACATAGCAATGCAATATTTAAACAATGTATACACACACACACATACCTGCTCATATTCATATGTATATTAACTGTGAACAGTATCTGTAATACTAGCACACAATAATAAGATACAACTATTAAAATATAATAATAATAATAATAAAAATCTTTATTTCGGATTAACATCCATAAAAGTTTATTAGTAACAGTGAAAGACTTAAGATCTAGTAGTGTTAGTAAAAAATATTCTATCTTAACTAATATAATATAACGTACCGATGGTTACTTCACCGCATGTAGATGCACCCAACGCTCTAGCAGCGGCGAGTCCCACCGGTCCGCCAATACGCACAGGATGCTATTGGTGCTGCCCCGCATCCTTCCAAGCATTGAGGCGCAACGTTTACGCATTATTGCAGAAAAGCTATCTACGTTAGCTTCCGCAAACATGCTCGACGCGCTACAGAACCGTGGCAGACCCATCAGCACCCTGTACGCATTGTTGTATTGGACCCTCAGGTCGCTGTATGCCCGCTGGGTATAATTGATCCATAGGCTGCACGTGTAGAAAGACTGACAGTATGCTTTAAAGAGCGTCTTTTTTACTTGATCACTACACCGTGCAAACCTACGAGCAAGCATATTACAGCGGACAGCCAACGACCTACGCTCCCTTTCTATGTCCACATTATCCCGCATATCATCCTTGACCCAGTGGCCCAAATACTTAAAACGTTCTACTCTATTTATTAAAGTACCACACAAATGAATGTCTGGTACTACCTCATAACATTTATTTCTAGCTTTGAATACCATAAACTCACTCTTCGTTGGATTATATTTGAGCCCATGGGCCATAGCGTACGACTCACAAATATGAAGCATTCTTCTCAATGCACCGATCGAAGGACTCAACAGCACCATATCATCGGCGTAACTTATGTTATTTATACACAACCCATCAATATGACACCCTATCCCTGTGCTGCTGAGTTCCCGGATCAAATCATTGATGTACAAGTTGAAAAGGGAGGGGAGGAGTTAAGACGAGGCAAGTATTTTTGTTTCTCTATACCTAAAAGAGCACATATAATACAATACTTAAAGAAGGGAAATCTGTTGAGTATGGAAACAAGGCGTGTCCTACACTTTACTGGTTTGCTGTATATTGTTATTAAAAGCCAACGGCCTGAATATTATTATGGTAAACGGAAATTTACAGAACGACTTCGTTCTTTGGATCGGCTTATAGTCTCTGCACACCACTCAGGGTCATTTCGTGGTAGTTTCCGATACTGCGCCTCGAAGTGCTAGATCAACATCCCTCCACCCTTAACAAAGCTGTCTTGTGTTCAGTGTTATATATATCAGTATAGAATGCATCTTTTGAGCTTGCAAAAGTCTGCTATAGTTAACTAATTTAGTTATTATATATATATATATATTTTTTTTTGACACTTACACCAATTATTTAGTTCCAAGATAAGTATAATTTCTTAATTACGTAAAAGTAACTTGGACTTGTGTTATGGATACTAAATAACGGATAAACATACATAAATACTTTTTTTTTGTAAATACATACTTAATATACCTCATCTCACCGGCATCAGTCATCAGTCTTCAACATAAAATGTAATTACTGTCTGTAGTATGCACCTATCATTAATTATATTTTAAATTATTTTCTTTCTAATAGTTGCAAAGTTTGTAAAATGTCAAATCAGTTTTATTTCAAAGCACGGCCTGTAAAAATTTGAGGAATCTAAATGATCCTGTTGATCTCAACGACTATACAATGTATTTTATTTTTTGACTATAATGTATTATTGACATACTCAGCATTTAAATGTTACGAAACTGTAGGTATGTCAAAGTTCCATTTATTTAATTGCACGGGCGGATCTAAAAACACGTTGTGTAATAGTGATAGCGAGGAGTTAACAGCACGCGCCCGGCTGCATATGTACCTAGAGATTTTGACGAACTGTTCCGCTGTTTTGTTGAAATCCATTGCGACTGTAGTTAGAGGCAGGCTGCAAGTTGCGCTTTGATTAACAGCGGTACACACACGAGGCTCAAAGCGTTAGGGTTGGAACTTGTTTAATAATGAACAGTGTAGTTAAAGTATTACTGCGCGCGGGACTAACCTAAAAAAATACAACCTAAAAAAATACGCGCACACCTAATGCCTGAAATGTCTTACTGAACAAGCTTGGGCTTAACATTTTCAACTTGTTATTGTGTAAATTAGAATAAAAAGTCAACCAGATTATTGTCGTGATCATCCCCTAGCTCAGTTTCACATTACTTGACTGTGATGAAGGGTTAGTGCTACTTTATTGGTTACGGCATCTGGGGACCCTTTCAATATCTTCAAATATTCACTGTGTGTGTTCCGTATTGTTGTATTTGATTGATAACTTAAAAGAGCATAGCCTGTGAGTTTCTTGTCTGTTCTTCTCACAGAGCGGGGGCTCTGAACTGGCACTTGATTCACTTACATCTAATTTTTATTTATTTGCATGTAAGTGAATCTAAGCTTCGTGATTTCAGTGTATTAATATTTAGTTTTTTTTAATGTATATTATGTTATAACGTTTTCAAGTGCTATGTAATAGTTTATGAAATAAAGAACTTCTTACTGTTACTTATATTTTTATTTTAATCAAAACAATAGGTGGTTTATAACACTCTGGGTTGACACTTGTTTAAAAATGGCTAGTGTTATGTTATATTTGGAAATATTAGTGTGTCTTGGTCTAATGCTTCAAATGTATTTTTGAAATAATGTCGGACCATACTTTACGGGAAACTGCGCTAATCCAGCTCGTTTGGGCTGCGTTCGGGAAACTGCGCTATATCTTCTCGTCAAAAATACCGCAGTGTCTTAAGACGAAAGTCTTTTACCAGTGTGTATTGCCAGTGATGACGTACGGTACTGAGACTTGGTGCCTGACTATGGGCCTCATTAGAAAGCTCAAAGTCGCTCAGCGTGCAATGGAGAGAGCTATGCTCGGAGTGTCCCTAAGTGATCGAATCAGAAATGAGGAAATCCGTAGGAGGACTGGAGTGACCAACATAGCAAGACGAGTTTGCAGGCTGAAGTGGCAATGGGCGGGGCACATAGCTCGAAGAACCGACGACCGATGGGGCGTCAAGGTTCTGCAATGGCGAACGCGAACTGGTAAACGTAGTAGAGGACGGCTTCCCACGCGATGGACCGATGATCTGGTCAGGGCGGCGGGAAGCCGATGGATGCAGGCGACTCAGGATCGCTCAATGTGGAAATCTATTGGGGAGGCCTATGTTCAGCAGTGGACGTCGGATGGCTGAGATGATGATGATGACTTTACGGGAGCCGGGATAAGTGGCTTAACGTGCTTTAAAAGGCATAGAGCAAATGATAAATATGCGTATATCTTCGAATAGTCATAGGTTTTTGTATTATAATTTTTTTATATAAAACAATACACTAATTATTTAGTTCCAAGGTGAGTATCATTAAGAACTTGTGTTATGGATAGGTACTCATAAACAGATAAACATACTTAAATGCTTTTTTTGTGTAAATACATACTTAATATACATTCCTATGTGTTTTCATGAATATTTGTTCTGGTCTGGGTGTTTTTTGAACACCCAAACCAGAACAAATATTCATGTTAATGCACAGAAAGATTTGTCCTGTGTGGGAATCGAACCCATAGGGTTTGAACCCTAGACCCTCTGAATAAGGAGTCTATGGGTTTCGCCACTGGGCTGTCATCGCTCTTAATTATAATAATATGACAATGTCACTGAATGAGTAATAGTAAGTGTTTTTAACGTCTCGTTAAAAATCTATCGATTTTCAAGCCTGTAGGTACAATATTGTTTTCCGGGAAGCGTAATGTCGCCAGCACAGTGTTTTTATTCTGCGTTCGCGCTAACCAGTTTACAGTGATAGAACCTGTAATTAGCCTTTAACATAGTTAGCGTCGTAAAAACAGCTGAGTTCAAATAATATGTCAAACCTCAAAGGTTCACTGAAATTAATATTTTAATACATACATACATCACGCATACTATACGCCTACAATTCGCCATTTATAATATTGGTCCCATAATAGGTGGCGAGCCTAATGCCGCTTGCCGGGCACTTTTATATTCGCCAGAGCCTCGTCCGTTGCAGGTGAGGTTGGCTCGGGCTCCTCAGATCTAATTATTTTAATATTTCATTTTTATTCAACAATCTATACACAGAAGAAACTTACACAAAGACAGAAGCTATGAAAGACATGTACAACGAACTATTAAATAGTTTTGGAGCAAAGGCTGGTCAAAAGTGTGTAGTGTTTATCGTGGTAACTCCTACTTAATTCGCGTTAGCAAACTTTTTAATTCAACTCATTATAATCATCCTGATACCCCCGATATCTAATGCCGCAATATCTCTATAATTAATAAAATTCTATCTGCAGACTACTTCACTTAGTATTAGTTAGTAAATTTGTATGTTAACTGTGTAAATTGATTATTAATCTAAATTAAAATATACATTTCTGGTTAATGTTAGCCAATTGTTATATGTGGAGGCTTGTTATTGGCTTTTAGAATATATGTTTTATAATTATATAGAAGTGTTAGCTGTAAGCCCCCCAAATAAAATAAAATAAATAAAAGTACCTTAACCCTGAAGAGAGTGTGTGTCAGAATCGTAGAAAGTTGAAGGATGTAATTTCTACCCTTCTCTTGTTACTTTGTCTAAGCCTGCACTTTAATCGGTAATATACTCACAACATATATCAATAAAACATACTAAGAGAACCAAGACAACTCTGCGGAAGTTTCATAATTTAAGTAGAAGAAAACTTTCTACCGCAGGGGATGCGGTTGTTAGGATGAATCTGTCATGAATCTCAGCTATCCATCATCTTACAGAGGTTGCAGACTGGAGTTTCTTTGTATATAATTAACTACATCTTCTGGTGCTGAAGTTTAGAGCAAACAATTTTAACATATCTAAAACCAGGCGGCCGCCATCTTTAAAAATTAAATAATGAAAGTTATTTATTTCAAGCAACACAGACAATGGTTATTGTGTATACTAATTATAAATTAGTAAAATTGATATTATATTTATTATTTTTTCGTTAAAGATCGTTACTTTGTCTTTGAATTTTATGCGCAATTTGTACATCAGTGTTGACACTCATTGACTGTTTGTTGATAATCAGTTTTATTAATATGATAGATGAGTTTTGGCGCCAATATGGAAAAAAGATAGTATAAAACTAGTGTTAATTTGAGTTTTTATGTGTAAATATAGGACTTTTATACATAACTTTTTCAGCAACTTACACAAGTGCAGGAAAGTAATATTATTCGTTAATATTAACTTCTGAGAAGGTGCCCACGAAAGATCAGCGTCGCGACATCTCTGTGATGTTGGACAATATGCTGAGTGGATACCATTTCAATAATAGTTGAGTTCTTCTTTTACTTAAGTTCTTATTATTTTCCGTGTTAATTTCAAATCTCCATAGAAACCTCTAGTAAAGTGGGGACTTCACTAGATGTTTCTATGGAGTTGGTTTAAAGTGGGGACTTTACTATAGGTTTCTATGGTGTTTTGAAATCATAGAAGTACTACATAGAAGACTACTTTACTGGGACAGGACTTCTTAAAAAAGTAAAATAAAAAGTTCTTTATTTCATAAACTATAAATTTAAATAAAAAAACAAACTAAATATTACTACACTGAAATCACGAACTTTGACTTGACTGTGACGAAAGATACTTGATATGACTTTAAATGCGACGAAATGACGAAAACGCTGCACATTGTTGCCAAAATCTTGAATTGTCTAATTACTTGACACTGGCAAATATTCTAATTGATTGTCTACATAATTTAAAAAAAAAGTTTACTTATAAACATTTTACGGCGGTAGACAGAAGCTGACCTAGTTTCTTACCAACTTCTTCTGGCACTGCTATTACATCAATAAGTTGAACGCTGTAAAAGTAGTACCTACTACAAAAATGCTACTAATAATTTAATAATTCTAAACAGTCAGAATAAAAAACTTATCGTGGCTATAAAATGATTTTTAAGCCACACTATTCTAATTTATACGTCTCTCTTTTCTCTTTGGCTAATCACCAAAACAGGTGGACTGATTTCGATGGCAGTCGACGCTATTAGGCGTAATAGAGGCCACTTTTAAAAAAATAACATAGTACCTGTAAGTCGTCTCATCTCATAATGCCAACTTCGCAAAATGACAACCGCCCATAAAACGTTCATTTAAACGCTGAAATACGACAAAATCGGTAATCTATGTAAACTGCATTTCTTTTACTTGATTATAAAAAAAAAACCTTAACCTATTAAAAAAATATATATACTTACAACCGGTTGTCATTGCCCATAAAACGTTCATTTAAACGCTGAAATACGACAAAATCGGTAATCTATGTAAACTGCATTTCTTTTACTTGATTATAAAAAAAAAACCTTAACCTATTAAAAAAAAATATATACTTACAACCGGTTGTCATTTTGCGAAGTTGGCATTATGAGATGAGACTCTGTAAGTGTCGCGAACGATGCCGCAGGCGGCTGCTAGTCGTAAATTAAAACTGAGAGATGTTAATAAGAAAAGGGGCACTATGCCCATTGTGGAACGCAATAAAGTATTGAGTATAGTCGGAATAATAATCTGTGAATATTTTCCAATAACTACGAAACAATGTACCTACAGCAAATAATATTAAGTCCAAGCATGTTTATCAGACAAGTAGGTAAATCTGAATAGCATAATAACCCTTTTGCAGTAATTGCTTATGTATTACAGTTTTCAATTTGTGTAATGGTAGCCCAGTAGGTAGGTAAGTGGTGAGTGGACTTTTCTATTAAATCAAGGCAAAATGCGTGTCTTTGCCATATAAGGCTTAGCATTGATTAAGAATAATCTTTTCCTGCCAAATCTGGTATAAAGTAGTTTAAATTGGAACAAAGTAGTTTATCCCTGCTGTTCCTATGTCATGTACGTATTTATGTATGTCAGTTTATTTTATTTAAGTAATAGTATTTATTTCTGTTTTGGTTTATTAAAACATAACTATGTATTTTTGTTCTTTTCTATAACCCCGGTTTTCATTAAATTTTGCCTAAGCTTGCCTCGAAGAAATCGCTGTACGCGATAAGGCCGCCAACTGTATCGCCTTTCTTTTTTTATTTTATTTTAAATTTGTTGTACAATAAAGAATTTTCTATCTATCTATCTTGTAACGGTTATTACCAGACAGACGCGTGTGCGTACAAATGTTATATGTTTTTTTACCGCCCTTTGGAAGGTCCTGTCCTGTCTCTAACCAAGGTGAAATGGATCTGGTAACATTCTTATACGGGGGGATTGGTAGAGGCAGGTGTGTGGCCTCATGCTATTTCATGCCTTAAAGCCGCCTAATTTGGCGTCTAACAGGCCATCCGAAGTACGAAAGCGATCGATGTTTACCCATTCAAGGAGGGACGTCTGTGACTTTACTTCGGTGATCATTTACGACCTTTTATTACGGAGCTCTAAGCCCTTGCAGTATAAATACTTACATACATTTAATTACGCCTGTTTCCCCAAAGGGGTAGGCAGAGGCATATTATACGCCCACACTTCGCCAATTATATATTCCCACGTAGTAGGTGGCGAGCCTATTACCGCTTACCGGGCACTATTATGTTCGCCAGAGCCTCGTCTACTTAATTGTTATATAAGGGAAAATGATAAAATGCATTTATTCATTTTCAGAATTTAAATCACATTTTATTGGACAATCTTGTCCCAGCGTTTCTAATATTTGTCATCTTTGTACTTGTTTGATTTGTATATGTGTTTCTTTGTTTTGTTTAATGTGCAATAAAGGATTTAATAAATAATAATATTTTGCGGTTATTGTTGGTAACAGAGTAAAAACAGTATACTTATAAATAAAATAAGAAAACAAATTAGAATAACATACATAAAGTTAAATAAGAAGCAGTGGTACCGAACTGATAAATAATAAACTGTCCGATGTTATTTTATTTAAAACCTAAAAACCTTTAAAATTGAGCTTAGTCCTCCTTGTTTGAAATTGCCCTAAAAACGGGTGTGTGTAAATTAAAATAACTTGATATAAATTACTAAAGAAAGCTTTGTTTCAAGTAACAAGACTTTACTTAAGTCAAGAGTTGCCAAAATAAGCAACTACTAAGTACGACCTACGTTCGTCGTTGTACGTCTACGACGAAGAGAAATTCTGAACGGATAATAGGCAGCAGCGTCATCCTGCGTACTGGCTTGAACTGCGATCACCAACCCACCTGCCCAGCGTGGTAATCATGCCTAACATACTTCTAATATAATGTAGTCTATTGGGGAAGCTGGAAGTCGTAAAAGTCGACAAAGAGAAATCTAAACGGATAATAGGCAGCAGCGTCATCCTTTTTTTTTTTTTGTTTTACGTCGGTAACAAAATGCATTTACGCACTGCCTTCCGGCCAAAGGGGGACCGAAAGGGGGTGTGGGACTCACCACCGGCAGACACGACCGCCGGCAGCAATACCCACTAAAAATCTTTCGACGACGCCCGCCGCTTGTTGAGAAAGAGGCGGGGGCTAGTACCTGGGTTGCAGCTTCTGACACCCCGCCTGCGGCCAACCAAAACCGGGAGGACCTCCTCAGAGAGGCGCAGTGGACGCGCCCCTCCTACCTCCCCCTGCGACCATAGCGTGTGTGGCCGACTTCCCGGAGGGTCCATGGTTAGACAGCAGGGGCCCCCTGCCCCCGCTGCCTAGACCCTCCTGGCGCTGCTGAGCGGGCCCTCCTGGCCTACCCGCAGCGCCCTCTATAGGTCCCTCTTAGTTTCCCCCCCGGTAGTCAGTACTAAGGGCACCCAGAGTCGTTGGTCTCTGGGTGTTACCTTTTCCCTAGCGCCTCCTGCGCCCTACCAGGAGGTACTCAGCCCCCCCACCACGACAAGGTGGAGACCAGTCGGGGGGGGAGCAGCGTCATCCTGCGTACTGGCTTAAACTGCGATCACCCACCTGCCTGCTCAGCGTGATTATGCCTAATATACCCCTAATATAATGTAATCTATTGGGGAGGCTAATGTTCAGCAGTGGACTTTATAATGCGGTTATGGTGGACTTAGTTCTTGGATTGATTTTCAAACCACGGAAGTCTTAGTGTATAAACAAACACAAAAATGGTCTGCATATTAGCAAATTATTCGTTAACGCTAAGCCAGTTATTTTAAAACATTTTTTTTAAACCGTGAATTGAGCGTTAAGTGTAACATAGATTTACTGTTAATAAGTTCCATATTTTTTTAGCAACGAAATGACCAAGCTACTTATTTTAACTAAAGTGTTAAAAGACCGGTATGACGTGGAGGCGAGTATACCCGCACTCCGCTCCTGAGGTCGTGGGTTTGATTCCCACACAGGACAAATCTTTGTGTGCATGAACATGAACATTTGTTCTGGTCTGGGTGTTTTTCTATGTGTATTAAGTATTTATTTATAATAAAGTTTGTGAAATTATGCTGATGTTTAGTCCATCTGACGCGTCTTTTACCTTAAACGATAACCTACAATTACAATAATTATACCGAATATTCATTGAAAATATGCAAAAATAATAAAGTTTGTGAAATTATGCTGATGGTTAGTCCATCTGACGCGTCTTTTACCTTAAACGATATCCTACAATTACAATAATTATACCGAATATTCATTGAAAATATGCAAAAATAATAAAGTTTGTGAAATTATGCTGATGGTTAGTCCATCTGACGCGTCTTTTACCTTAAACGATATCCTACAATTACAATAATTATACCGAATATTCATTAAAAATATGAGGAGCCTAAAACATCTGTATTTAAAATGAAATAAAATTTTATTTTCTCATACATACATAAAAACACAGAACAGAAAACATAACAGTAAACAACTTTTACAAATAAGTTTACATATAATATACCTACAATGGACTCCACTCAGCATGTGCTGCAGTATTTAATAATAATAATAATAAATCATTTATTTGCCATAACGCTTACATACATAAAACTTATATCTAGCGAGCTCTGCACTAAGCTAAGCTTGTATCGCAGAGACCAGACCACAGTTACCGATTGTAAAAATAAAGCTCGAGCAAACAAAAATAAATAATAATTTTGATATACATAACTACAAAAACACTTGAAATTAAAATAATGAAAATTACAAAATAAAAAATGTATGCTGTGAATTACCTAACTAAAAAAGAAGAGATAAAAAAAAACTTGAGTGTGTGTGTATGTAAGCGTGAGTTTGTGTGGATATGTGTGAGGGTGTGCACCTGTGTAAGCGTGAGTCTATGTTACTTTATGCGGGGATAAACACGTGTTTTAAAAGCAGCATGAGTTAGTTTCCCAGCAGGTTTTCAATTTCATTGTAATTTAGGCCCATTAGCCAAGATACCAACGCCTTACCTACCTTGTTGGCCTTCAGCCCCTTAAGGTCTATCTTGCGACATATCGTGTTATAAAGACGTGGTAACAGATATAAAGGTTGCCGTCTAGCAAAGGTGGTACGAGCCAGTGGTGCTGGAATTTTGTAAACTCGTTGCGCGACTCGCTTTTCATAGTCCGGGGAAGAAAGAGCCAAGCCATGCGTATAAGTTATTCCTCTCGCTATAAACAATTGTCTAACTCGCAAGACCTTGCTGTCTCTGAAAAGTTGGTCGGTTGAGTACCTGAACGGCTTGCGTAACATAATCTTTAAAACTGACCTTTGGGCTCTCTCAAGTCCTATCATGGTTGTTTTAGCTGTACCGCCCCAGACCCTTATGCAGTATATAAGAAGGGATTGACAAATGGCTTTATATACTAAAGTAAGAGTGCTCAAAGGCCCTGAGTGTCTTAGCGATTTAATTATATAACCTGTCTTTCGGATTCTACCGGCAAGATTCGTGACATGACTTTTGTAATTCATATTTTGGTCAATTATAACTCCTAAGCATTTTATATTTGTAGCACGCTCCATTGTGTGGCAGTCGCAGGACAGATTGGGATATTTTCTTAGTTCACAGTCATGCAAACGAAGATTAGCGGATGACGGAGGCTGAGAAGCACGTGTCTTATGGAAGGCCAGGTACTTAGTCTTGCCGACATTTAGCGTAAGCAGATTTCTTCTCAGCCACTCAGTTACGCGAACTAATAATTACTTTAAAATTGTCTACTTTTATTTACTTATTGGTTATTAATTAATTTTAATACTTTTTTGTATATACATTTCATGGGCACGCCAATATTGGTCCTGTATGGGAGTTCAACCTTTAAAGCTCAAAACTTTGACGCGAAACATTTTTTACGAAAACTGGACGAAACTAAGAAATAAATACTAATCTCTCGCCGTGATCGATCATAGGTTAGCGTTAAAATCGACGGTTTTCCATACTAAATAAAATTTACTTTTAAATCCAGATTTTGAATCTCAATTTAAACAATATAAATAAATAAATAAATAATAAATAAATATTCTCTTACAATCACACCAATTATTTAGTTCCAACATAAGTATCATTAAGAACTTGTGTTATGGATACCAAATAACGGATAAACATACATAAATACTTTTTTTTTTGTAAATACATACTTAAGATACATAGGAAAACACCCAGACCAGAATAAATATTCATGTTCATGCAGTGCATGAAGTGCAGGTATACTGACCCCCACGCCATATCGGTCGACAATATATAGTTAGATATGTTGGGGCTTATTACAAAACGAGATATAAAGTTAAACCAGGTTTAAAACTAGTGCTATCACTTTCATTTGATAAGATGAAGACAGTGACAGCAGTTAAACTTTAGAGTTTGTTTTATAATAAGCAACGTTATATTTACGGATAATAAAATCAGATAAACACGTATTAAGATTAAATTAACATTTATGTATGTACAAACAATGCAATTCAATCAGGGCATCGTGTAGTACCTCTGTTGTACGATTCTGTACCACATTCATTACAATGCAACTCACTGTACCAAAAACGAGAAAATTGTTTGTGAATAATGGCGGGCAATCCTTTGACATCTGGTGGCTTTGTACGCAGTGTGGGCCGGGAGGATGCCCTAGGCTAATAATAATGTGTTTTCCCACAAAATATAACAGTGTTGCTTTTTGGACGCTGAGGGGCATTTTCGGGTTTTAGTTGTGAGAGAGGTAGCGATGCAGCAGAGTAAATACATATCGATGGCCCCAAGCAAAAAGTCTGTAATCGAAAAATGCAAATTTTTCAGGAGAAATGTTTTACTGTTTTTTGTGAATATCTTTGCAACGCGTAGGAATATTTAAATCATTGATATATCCAATAAAACCTATTTTTTTGTATATTATTACTCTTATATCAGTATAAAATTATGTTCAATCAAAAGCTAATAATCTATGAAAATACATATTACAGGAAACGTTATAAGTGAAACTTTACGGTATCAACACTTACGGGATTTTTGCAGAAAAATTATGAAAAACGACAATTTGTAACATTTAATTATGGACTTTTAAAACGTAATTTTCTATGGCAAAGATGACGCGTAATATTTTATTACGGTGTTATTGCGGTAATTTATGATAGATACAGCAACGGTATTGTTAAATTGCGTTATTTTTAGAGAGAAAATTGTTGAAAAACAAGTAGCGGTAGCACCAATACCAATATATTTTTAACCAATTTATTGAACGTAATATTATAAGTTTTGTAAGAAAACAAACAGAATATTAGTATTCAATAAAGTTTATTGGTTTAAAAACTAAAAGTTACCTCCTTTAATCAGTTTGGTAAAAATTAAACTCAAAATAATTATATCAAAATACACAAAAATAATCAAATAACAAAAAAATCTATATTAAGATACAAGAAAAGAAATAATTATAACAAAACGTTTATTATTCTTCTACTTCAGATGTGCTTTCAGTCGGGGCTTCAGTAATAATTATTCATAAAATGGATGGTAAAATCTCGGAATAGCCTCATTGTTATATAAACTTAAAAGGTCAGCATGCAACGCTTTACTTATTGGAATAGGTTCGTGGTATGCACGTTTTAATTCAAAATTATCTGTACTTATAGACCTTGAATCTTGAGTACTCTTTCGTCCTCTTCGTCTACCTAAGGCAGAACGAGGATTGTCTTTATCAAGCTCTGAATAATCGTCTTCTAAATTATATTTAAAAAACAATTTGTTTGGTTTTGAATCAGTCACACTAACTTCCATCACGTCAGCCCAGTGTATCACATTATGGTTTTTATCACACCGCAAAAGCTTATTGTCTACGAGTGGTTTCAAATCATAAATTTCAGACTGATCCAATTCTTTCACGCGATATTTTTCGCCAGTTACCTTTGAATTTAAAATAATACTATAGATTTGGTCAGGAGTGTACAATACTTTATGCTTAAGATTTTTTTCTATAAATGCATGCATAGAATCCCCCTCATTTTGACTATGTCCTGTTTCGAAAAATCGATAAGTTATGGAAATCCCAAGAAGTTTTGCAGCATAACATACAGAGCAAAAATATAACGATTTTTATACTGACCATAACAGCCATCTGAATATAGTGAAAATGTATGAATACCTTTCTCTTGTTCAGTCTTGAAAAATAATAGTACAGCACTTCCTATTTCGGTGCTGCCTCCTTTAGCTACTTGATAATGCCACACATAACAATATCCTATTTTCCGAAGGGCATCATAAACAGTAAAATTGTAGCAAGGATATTTTCGCTTGTAGTGAAACGTTCCTACTTCAGATTGAGGTATACTCAATACTTTTTGCAGGTCAAATATTGCGACTGTGGTATTACACAGTCGCAATATTTGACCTGCAAAAATTTATCAGCTGTCTCTATTTCTTCTTTTTTTAATAATCTTATCTTTTCTTTTCTCTGTAAATGGAGTCTATGTTTTTCTTCTAGAGTAGCTTTAACGTTCAAATTTGGCTGTTCATAAATTGAGCAATTGGTATTTTTTTGGTTTGAAAATAGAGTAGTAGTATTGGCAGTTAAAAACTGTTTCATATTGTCTCTTTGTCCCCATAACAATATCTGTGTAGCCTTGCTGAATACACCACTCAGTATAAAAGCGATACATTTTCGTGATATTTAAATTTTTTGAAAGATATTCTGTTTTTGAATTCTTTCTTACGAGATCCCACTATACGTAGTGGGATCCACTTTGGGAAATAAATCAATATGTGCTTTAATAGTGGCCTCTGTAGCAGTGTTCATTTTATAAGGTCTATTGTCATGCATTCCCCTTTTGTCTTTTAATCCCTCATCGGCTCTCGTAACTTTTTCTACTGCTGTGTACACAACTTGCTTTCCGATTTGCAAAATAGTCATAAAAATACATACAGGTATACGCTCATTATTTGAAATCAAATAATAGTTAAGTTTTTGTTTCCGGCTGTTTTTACGATCTAAGGTCATTCGTTTAATGGTTTTGGTTTTAACATGTCTACTAATAAACAACCATTGGTGTTCACCATCAGCAAGACCATTAAATTTATCAATTTTTTTTGTCTTATGACTCACTGATTTTTTGACCACAACCGTTGAGGGCGTGGCTTTATAGATCATTGTTTGATTAGTTTCTATTGAAAGAGAGAAATGCGCATTGCAAAATGACGCGAGGCTAGCCAAAAACTATAACGGCCGAATACAGAGTACGGCATGACGATTTTTAAATAAATTCATAAGTATTGACATATTACGTATATCATTAAGCCAATTATTATCTGCAATAACATTGTTAGTGGCTATAACGACATTCATGTATTTGAAACCTTTCGACAAAAATCCTGTATTAGAGTTTACCAAAACCATAATGAATTTATTTTACGGCAATAATCCGGTAAACGGATCTTACCAAAACAAGATATGAAAAATATTTTTGTAAGATTGTGTTACAGTACTTTTGCTGGAATAATTTTGTTATTTTATTTCCGCGCAATAAACATATATTTAATTATATCTTTATACATACAAAGAGGAAAAATCTAAAAAAAATTGACACAATGTATTCCAGTCTATAGATTCTGAATATGTCAAAACACGAAAAAGTCCGTAATAGCACTTTACCGACTTTTTGCTTGGGGGCATCTGTATTATGTAGACCTTAATACCCTGTATATATTAATAAAATCCTCTTAAATTTATAACATAAATTTTACAATACATACAAAATGTTTGAGTTTAGAGATGTTTTTAGATGTTATAAATTTACCTTTTAATGGTATGATATAATCAGATAATATAAATTTACGCATAAAAATTAAATAAACTACATACACACATACACTTACGCCTGATTCCCCGAAGGAGTAGGCTCATATGGTTGGTCCCACGTAATAAGTGGCGAGCCTATTGCCGCTTACCGGGCACTGTTTTGTTCGCCAGAGCCTCGTCCGTTAATCGGCAGGTGCACCACTTGCAGGTGAGGTTGGCTTGGGCTCTTTAGGTGTTGGTAGGGTCCCAATACCACTATTAAATAAACTATATATGGAAAATAAACAATTGAAATAAAACCTTAAACATTTGAATTTTTCTTCTAAATACTTTTTAATATCATAGAAAGATATTGTTATTAAAATATATTTAAGTGCTGTTTCAAATGTCTTGGAGGGCTTTTAATTTCGTAGGTAGGTGATTGTAAACTTTAATGGCCATGTAGTATGCGTTATTTTGATATAAACTGAGGTTAACTGTAGATAGGACAGAGCCCAGATACATTTCGGCCCTGTTTATCTCCTACTTTAAAGAAGTATTGTGGTCGTTTTCTGACCAGCCGACATAATTCAAAAAGGTATACGCCAGTAAGGAGCCGAAACTTTGAAAATAGATTGAAATGGGTTAATTTTGTGATAAATCTTATAGATCGCTATTTAGCAAAACTATGGACAATCATGTAAAAGTAAATGTTTTTCTCTACTTTAAAAGACAAAGTTTAAATTAAAACATCCTTTAACAAAAATATTATCAGCTTTCTTTGAAACTAGTAAACAATACATTACTTACATTTATAACTTTAAAATGCGACATTTAGTTTTGCAGTCCAAGGTTTTCGTGAGGAATCAGGATTGTCCAATTTTCCATATTGTTGGTCTGTGCTGACTGATTTGCGAGCAAAAGCTAGTGTCTAAGGCCACGGACATGAAGTCAGCGGGATCCTGGGTAGCAGCGACACAAGAGTAGTGCGTTTCATTGCATAGTTAATTGGTGCAAGCTGTAGGCGCTGAAAGCGGCGTATAAATGATGCGCTCCATTCTTCATTAATATGTGTTGTGCATTATACTATTGTTGTTAGTGTGCCGTTTAAAATTTGATTTGAAAAGAAACTGTGTGCTCCTAGCCCAAGCCAACCTTACCTGTAAGTGGTGCACCTTTTGATCAACGGACGAGGCTCTGGCAAACAAGTTGCTAGTAAGCGTCAATATGCGCGCCACCTATTACGTTGGACTAAAAATATAATTGGCAAAATGTGGGCTACTAATATTCCTCTGTCTATCATCGTCAACAAACTGTCGTTTCTGATGAGACATATCTTTCGCGAACAAAGACAAATCTCTCACAATACAACACTATTCCGCTCCAGTAAGCTTGGTTTTCTGCATATTTAAGTGTGGTCTTACAGTGACGCTTTTGGCAGCGCAGTTAGTATCGTGAGCCACAAACTTTGCATCTCTTAGGACTTAGATCGCTAAATAGTTTAACAACCAACGGTTTTGGGTCCTCATCCGGATAAATACTTATTGGACACACGCACGCGGGAGCCTTGCGGCAAAGGAAAATTTTGTATAAACGATGGTACCAACGTTCACGCCCAAGCCCGCTTGATATGAAAAAGGCACTAAAGTCCGGGCCTGTGTCACTACGTAGCCCGTAGCTTCTTACTTCGAGTCCGAATCTTCATAAACAAAAAACAAGTATATACCGATTGGCAGTGAAGTGACCAACGAATGCAGAAGTGGCTATCTGAAGGGTCCCCGAGGACCGCTCGAAGTCGCGTGGATGTTGCGCGGAGGGATTAGTTGAGGGGCCCCATTGATAGCGGATTTGGGCCTAAGTAAATTTAAGAAGTAAAATTAAAAATCAACAATTAATTTCAGCATCAAAACATAACATGCTTTCAGGTTAATTAGTTGCTACTGATATTGATCACTAATAACCAAGATTAGAAAATAACATACATAAAATCACGCCTGTTTCCCCGAAGGGGTAGGCAGAGGCATTTTATACGCCCACATTTCGCCAATAATAGGTGCCACGGTGGCGAGCATATTTGCCGCTTCCCGGGAACTTTTATGTTAGCCAGAGCCTCGTCCGTCGATCAGCAGCTGCACCACTTGCAGTTGAGGTTGACTTGGGTTCTTAAGGCCTTGATACGATCCCCATCACCCAGAAAACTACATATACTTAAAAAAGTATTTATAGTGATTATTATAATATATGTATTTAATACTCCATTAGGATAGGGTACTAAAGACTAAAAATCGATCCGAATGAGATATGTAGTTAGTGGTCTCACAAACAATAACAAGTATAAAGCAATGGGCAGTGAAGTGACCCGTGAATGCACAAGTGGCTATCTTCGACGCGAAGTCACACGAATCTTGCGAGAAGACCCGCTTCTGGAAAACGGGTTTGAGCCTTAGTAAATTTTAAAAGCATGAAGCTTTAGATAGGAATAAAATTACGGCTATATGAGATATATTCGATATTACTGATATTACGAACTTTTTAAGTATAAATATAGACGAGAACTGCAATTGGAAAAGTCATATTAGTTTAATAAGTGATAAAATTTGTAGATTCTCTTTCGCTCTTAGGCGCCTAAGAGAAATATTAGGTCGGGGAAAAAGTCTTTTCGCATAACGTAGGTATAAACTTATTATAAAATTTTTTTGACTGTACTATTTGTGTCTGGCTGGTTTTGGTAACATTAAAAAGATTCCATTATAAAGAAAAGAAAAAAATAAAAAAAAGTTGTTTCCCGCTATTTTACATTTGTTTTTCTCTCCGTAAAAATGAGTGAATCTACTGAAGAAATTCGATACATTTTAAAATTTTATTATAAAAAAGGCAAAAATGCAACTCAAGCAGTGAAAAAACTTTGTGATGTTTATGGACCTGATGCAGTGTCAGTAAGAGTAGCACAAATTTGGTTCAAACGTTTTCAGTCCGGAAATTTTGATGGTAAAGATGCACCCCGCTCTGGTCGCCCTGTTACGAATAAAATGGACGCCATTTTTGAAAGAGTGGAGCAAGATCGGCATATTAGTAGTTACGATGTAGCTGAAGAACTGGGAATTGACCACAAAACAGTTTTGACCCATTTGAAGAAAGCTGGTTATACAAAAAAAAAACGATATTTGGGTGCCACACAAGCTCACTCAAAGAAACTTAATGAACCGTGTACTCATTTGCGATTCATTATTGAGACGTAATGAAACCGAGCCGTTTTTGAAGAGATTGATAACTGGCGATGAAAAGTGGATCACGTACGACAAGAACGTGCGAAAAAGGTCGTGGTCGAAAGTTGGCCAGGCTTCACAGACTGTGGCCAAACCTGGCCTAACACGAAATAAGGTGATGCTGTGTGTATGGTGGGATTGGAAGGGCATTGTTTATTATGAGCTTTTACCGCCCGGCAATACCATCGATTCTGATCTTTACTGCCAGCAACTGATGAGATTAAAGGAAGCAGTCGAGAGAAAACGGCCGGAATTGATCAACAGGAAGGGTGTGGTCTTTCATCACGATAACGCTAGACCACACACATCTTTAGCCACTCAGCAAAAATTAAGAGAGTTCGACTGGGAGGTCCTAGTGCATCCACCATATAGCCCTGACCTTGCGCCTTCAGATTTTCACCTGTTTCGGTCTCTGCAGAATTCTTTAGGTTCTGTAAGGTTGACCTCAAGAGAGGACTGCCAAAACTATTTGTCCCGTTTTTTTGATCAGAAGTCCCAAAGTTTCTACAGTAACGGGATAATGTCTCTGCCCACAAAATGGCAGAAAGTTATTCAACAAAACGGTACATATATATTGTAAATAAATGTAAATAAACTTTGAAAAAAATGTCTTGACTTTTTATACAAAAATACGAAAAGACTTTTTCCCCAACCTATTATCATCTGTAGAGATAGCAATACTGGCATATCATGCTCAGGTAGCGTCCGTGCTGCAGTACGGTATTATGATATGGGGGAACTGTACAGATATAGATATAGTCTTTAAACTACAGAAAAGATGTATTAGATCTTTGTTTGGTGCTTATTACTTGGAGTCATGTAAACCTTTATTTATAAAGTATAGACTTCTCACGGTCCCTGGATTGTACATTAAACAAATTTGTATATTTGTAAAGGAGAATCCAAGACATTTCGAGAAAAGACTCAGACCAGGGAACGAGGTAGAAAATCAGATCTTAAAACTGACATTAGCAAAAAAAAGTGCAAGTAATTTGGGTACAAAAATATTTAACGCGTTACCTGATGAAATTCGTACGTTAACTGCACCTATATTTAAACGAAAACTACATAATTGTTTGATAGAGGGCTGTTTCTATTTAATTAAGGACTACTTTCAGGCTAACCATGTCAATCTTTCGTTTTTAGAATGTAGAAATAATAATTTTATGTAATATTAATCGGACAGTGACATTTTAATTTATTGAATAATTGTATCTTTAAATTCAATCTAAATATATTGTAACATTTGCACTCTTAGATATAAGTAGATTTCGACGATACAAATAACCTGTATAAGTGTATAAGACCTTTATGTAAGCACGCAAAATCAAAGCAAATAAATTCATTTCATTCATTTCATTTCATTCCATTCATTTTATTTCATTTTATTTCATTTCATTTCATTTAATTTCATTCATTTCATTCATTTCATTCATTTCATTCATTTCATTCATTTCATTCATTTCATTCATTTCATTCATTTCATTCATTTCATTCATTTCATTCATTTCATTCATTTCATTCATTTCATTCATTTCATTCATTTCATTCATTTCATTCATTTCATTCATTTCATTCATTTCATTCATTTCATTCATTTCATTCATTTCATTCATTTCATTCATTTCATTCATTTCATTCATTTCATTCATTTCATTCATTTCATTCATTTCATTCATTTCATTCATTTCATTCATTTCATTCATTTCATTCATTTCATTCATTTCATTCATTTCATTCATTTCATTCATTTCATTCATTTCATTCATTTCATTCATTTCATTCATTTCATTCATTTCATTCATTTCATTCATTTCATTAAAAAATTATCATGCTCCAAAAAGTACATAAGCACTAATGTTATTCGAAATTATTTTATATTAAATTGTGGCACTGATGCCTACAGCCCACCTTATGCTCTAAACAGTACTTCTATTGACTAAATAATATCCGCATCCACAAATTAACGCACTGAATGAATACTTCTTTTAGTTGATTTGTAAAATTTACCAATATTTCCATGAATATGTACTTGTGCTTAATAAAATCGTTGTGTTATATATACATGTATGTATTATAAATTATTGTTTCTATTAGATTATAAATTTTATTATAGGCATTATAATGTATGTTACTTTCTGCCATATGATTGTATTGGCAACACTGGCTAATTTGCTGTAGTCGTGTTTTAGTACTAATGGAAATGTATTAGCTTTTGTTTCGCTCCTAAATAAATATTAAGAAATCTTACTCAGTTGTATTGTTCATAATAACCTGATCTCAACAGTTTCCTCTTATTTACATGATTTTTATACATAAATATACCATAAATGTTATGTAAAAAAAGTATATGTAAATGTTTTAAATACTATTATAACAATTACATACACATAAACGCTGAAAAGAGACAAACAAATAAAACGCTGATAAAAGCACCCTACCCAAAAGGCCTGAGGTCCGAGATGGGTTTTTCTATAAAGATATTCAGGTAGGAAAAATCAAATGTTTGCCAAAATCTTTATTCCCAAAAGGATCCAATCTACGTTTTAATTATCCAGGATTTAAGCAAAGAAATAATATTCCTTGAAGAATTATATTTGTTTGTATAAGATTTCTATCTTGAACAAACAAATATTAATTTTTGTTGTATGAATATTTATTTCATTATTATTCTAGTTTTTACAAACATACATATTAATAAATATTTTCTGATCTTTACACCAATTACTTTAGTTACAAGATAAGTATTATTAAGACTTTGTGTTATGGAAAGTAACAAACGGATGAACATAAATACTCTTTGTAAGTAAATACATACTTCATATATGTAGCAAAACATCCAGACCAGAATAAATATTCATGTTTATGCACACAAAGATTAGTTTTGTGCGGGAATCGAACAGAGCGGAGTGCAAAAATACTTGACACCACGCCATATCGGTCGCTGTTACATACATGCCATACAAGCCTGTTACCCCGAAGGGGTGTTATATACATTAAGCATTAGAGGCATTTCGTCTAACATGGCTTAACGGCTATCACATTTAGTGATAACCGGGACCAACGGCTTAGCGTGCCTTCCGAAGCAAGGGAGCGCTCGATATCAAATGCTACACAAACGGTCACCCATTCAAGGTACTCTGCTGTACTTCTGTGATCGTTTCCGACCACCGAGCACCGCAGAGCTACGAGCGCGTAAGTATAATAGCTGTCTGCAAAAGCGTCTACGTTTGTGCAGCATATTCTAGCCGGGAGTATGTCCTTTTTCTAGTTAGGATAATAAAATAAAACAAAACACGTAATAAATTAAAACAAACAACGATATGTCTAAACATTCGCCACCGCGGCCCTAAGGAGCCCTCACACGGGACTCATCGCGGAGTTTTTAATGGCATTACAGCTCATTGTTCCCCTGCGCGTCATTCTCTACTTCGTTACGTCACTTTAAAAGTCGGAAATACGCTCTAATTTCTGTTCCGCTTTCGAGGAGAGAGTGAAAGACTTTGAAGAGAAGTTTGTTGTGGGTTAGTTCGGTTATGAAAGAGAATAATGACGTTTTATTGTTTAAATGTTTTGGCTATTATGTTGAATGGATAAGTGAATAACTTTATGGAAACTGGGAAATATCGCTGGTAATCATGAATCTTCGCGTCTATAAAAACGTCGCCATCAAGTTCAAAACTTGTCTTGTATAAAACATGTATAGGGTGTATAGGGTTCCTACCAAGACCTAAGGAGCCCAAGCCAATCTCACTTGCAACTGGTGCACCTGCTGATCAACGGACGAGGCTCTGGCGCATATAACAGTGCCCGGTAAGCGGCATTAGGCTCTCCACCTACATGGGACCAACTTTATAATTGTCGAAGTGTGGGCGTATAATATGCTCTGCTTCGGGGTAACAGGCGTTAATGTATGTATGTACAAAACATGTATAAAACGTAAGGATTGGTTTATACATGTATTAAGACTGTCTAAAACATTATTTCATTCGCATTGTGTAGCCCTCAAATATACATACAAATATAAAACACATTTGCGTTTACACTAAAATCTGTGACAGTCTATAACTTGTCTAATATATCGAGGGAGTTCTTATCTTTAAAAAACAGTCGTGTTTTAGACAAGTATTGTTTATTCTCGAAGTCTACAAGTTTGGTTACAACAAAAACAAGAGATCATAAACATTAAAAGCTTCGACAAGTTTCATACAAGTTTTACATCAAGTATTATATAAACAGATATTTCTTATCATTATATTTATTATAGATTTGAAGCGACGATAGCCCAGTGGTGGACAAGTATTATACTTGCATTCAAGTTGTCTATGCAACATGTTTTATATATTTAAATCAAAATCGAAAACATCATACAAGATATGTAAAACACTTGGTGAAAAAGAGGGGTTATTGTCCCACCACATAAAACGGCTCACGTCTCACAAACTTGGTTTGTTTATAAGATTTATTCAGATCATACTCCACTACACAGACCCAGTGCAAATTTGGTGTGGCATTTAGCTTATAGACCTTTTTAAGTCGCCTAATGATGCCTCCACTATAGCTTAACAACTACCACAAATACGTTTTATCTTCAAGAATGGAAATATGCGAAATAATAATAAATATGTTCTGACAACTACACCTAATACATACTTAATGTACAAGGGAAACGCCCACACCAGCACAAATAATTATATTCATGCACATAAAGAATTGTTCTGTATGGGATTCGTACCCACGACCTTAGGAGCGGAGTGCAGATATACTTGCCACTTGCGGGACTGTTCGCAAGGGTTACCGCGGCCTCGGTACGTAGCAGGCTCAAAAGAAGGAACATGGATGGTTTTTAGTCAGTAGAAGTCTGACACACCCTCCCGCTCCACCCACAGCGGGAGAAGGTCATTTAATGATTTTACATAGCAAAAAAAAAAAAAAGGTATACGTGCCACCACGCCATATCGGTCGTCAAAATTTAATGTTCAATCATGAATATCTAGTAATTGTTGGTTTCGGTTTAAACAGCCATTAATTCTTGCCAACTATACATTTTCGTTCACTGACACCGACTTAATATTACTGGCGAATTTAAATATGTAAATATGTGATAAGAGGCCATCAGTACTCATGTTTATATTAGGTCGGGGAAAAAGTCTTCGCATAACGTAGGTATAAACTTATTATAAATTTTTTTTGACTGTACTATTTGTGTCTGGCTGGTTTTGGTAACATTAAAAAGGTTCCCGCTATTTTTCATTTGTTTTTCTCTCCGTTAAAATGAGTGAATCTAATGAAGAAATTCGATACATTTTAAAATTTTATTATAAAAAAGGCAAAAATGCAACTCAAGCAGTGAAAAAAATTTGTGATGTTTATGGACCTGATGCAGTGTCAGTAAGAGTAGCACAAATTTGGTTCAAACGTTTTCAGTCCGGAAATTTTGATGTTAAAGATGCACCTCGCTCTGGTCGCCCTGTAACGAATAAAATGGACGCCATTTTTGAAAGAGTGGAGCAAGATCGGCATATTAGTAGTTACGATGTAGCTGAACGTGCAAAAAAGGTCGTGGTCGAAAGTTGGCCAGGCTTCACAGACTGTGGCCAAACCTGGCCTAACACGAAATAAGGTGATGCTGTGTGTATGGTGGGATTGGAAGGGCATTGTTTATTATGAGCTTTTACCGCCCGGCAAAACCATCGATTCTGATCTTTACTGCCAGCAACTGATGAGATTAAAGGAAGCAGTCGAGAGAAAACGGCCGGAATTGATCAACAGGAAGGGTGTGGTCTTTCATCACGATAACGCTAGACCACACACATCTTTAGCCACTCAGCAAAAATTAAGAGAGTTCGACTGGGAGGTCCTAGTGCATCCACCATATAGCCCTGACCTTGCGCCTTCAGATTTTCACCTGTTTCGGTCTCTGCAGAATTCTTTAGGTTCTGTAAGGTTGACCTCAAGAGAGGACTGCCAAAACTATTTGTCCCGTTTTTTTGATCAGAAGTCCCAAAGTTTAAAATTAAATTAATTAAATAAAATTGGCAGTACTCGTTTTAAACTTGGTTTAAGTTGAGATCTTGTTTTGTAATAAGCCACATAATGTTTTAAGGTATTTTATAATGTATATTAATAATGTTTGAAATTCACAAATAGGTGTTTACTATAAGAATACTATACTAATATGCAATCTATATATTTTTTGCACAAGTAATTATGTATATGTTTACAGCGCTTAATGCGCAGACTAGTATTAATAAACATATTTATCCAATCAATGTACAATATACAAAATAATTTGCAAAAAAGAGTTAAATTTGACAAAATTACTTGCTAATCAGTCCTAGCAAGATACCTCAATTTCCAATTATAATATTATGATATACAGAGTGATCGAATCAGAAATGAGGAAATCCGTAGGAGGACTGGAGTGACCGACATAGCGAGGCGAATTTGCAGGCTGAAGTGGCAATGGGCGGGGCACATAGCTCGAAGAACCGACGACCGATGGGGCGTTAAGGTTCTGCAATGGCGACCGCGAACCGGCAAACGTAGTAGAGGACGGTTTCCCACGTGATGGACCGATGATCTGGTCAAGGCTGCGGGAAGCCGATGGATGCAGGCGACTCAGGATCGCCCAATGTGGAAATCTATTGGGGAGGTCTATTTTCAGCAGTGGACGTCAGATGGCTGAGATGATTATGATGATGATATACAAAGTAATAAAAAAACATAAATACAATCACGTCTGTTTCCCCAAAGGGGTAGGCAGACGCATACACCCACATTTTGCCAATTATGTTGCTGGAGTATATTATTGGAATTTTTGTATTCGCTACAGCCTCGTCTGTTGATCGGCAGGTGCACCACTTGCCGACTCTGGGTTCCCTTAGTACTGACTACCGGGGGAGAAACTAAGAGGGACCTGTGGAGGGCGCAGCGGGCGGGCCAGGAGGGCCCGTCAAGCAGCGCCAGGAGGGTCTTAGGCAGTGGGGGCAGGGGGCCCCTGCTATCTAACCATAGACCCTCCGAGAAGTCGGCCACACACGCTATGGTCGCACAAGGAGGTAGGAGGGGCGCGTCCACTGCGCTTCTCTGAGGAGGTCCTCCCGGTTTTGGTCCGGGGGACGTTGGCCGCAGGCGGGGTGTCAGACGCTGCAACCTAGGTACTGGCCCCCGCCTTTTTCTCAACAAGCGGCGGGCGTCGTCGGAAGATTCTTAGTGGGTATTACTGCTGGCAGTCGCGTCTGCCGGCGGTGAGTCCCACACCCCCTTTCGGTCCCCCCTTGGCCGGAAGGTAGTGCGTAAACGCATTTTGTTACCGACGTAAAACAAAAAAAAAAAAAAGGAGCACTACTTGCAGGTGAGGTTAGCTTGGGGTCCTAAGATGTTGGTAGGATCCCTATACACCCTATTATTAGCCCCAGTTATAAAAATACCTTCATATATTATGACAGCATATCAGATGAGAAAAAAACCAAACGCCCACAATAAATCAAAACTTCCGGAAGGGCAAAACAAAAGGAGACAAAAAACTCGACGAACTTCCTAAAACCAAATCCGAAATTATAATCAAGCTGCTATCTGAACATCTATTTTATGATATGGGCCCACAAAACTTTAAGGACCAGGGTATATTTTGGACAAAAAATAAAGCGCTCCCTGATGACCCGGTGGCCTGCGAGTTATCAGATGGGTGCGTAGTTAAATAATAAATAATAATAAATAAATATTCTCTTACAATCACACCAATTATTTAGTTCCAATATAAGTATCATTAGGAACTTGTGTTATGGATACTAAATAACGGATAAACATAGATAAATACTTTTTTTTTTTTGTAAATACATACTTAAGATACATAGGAGAACACCCAGACCAGAACAAATATTCATGTTCATGCACACAAAGATTTGTCCTGTGTGGGAATCGAACCCACGACCTCTCGAGTGAAGTCCAGGTATACTGACCTCCACGCCAAATCGGTCGTCGTAGTTAAGGAATTAAGGAAGTTAAACGCAAAAGGATTTAGTTACATATTTCTTTGTATAATTAATCCCCTCTTAGACTTAGTGTGGATCGTATGCACCTTGTTTCTGAGAAGAGGACTGTGCTCACTAGTGGGACGTTAATGAGCTGATAGAATGTTAATATGGAGACTTAGCGATGCAAAAGACTCAGACTGTTCAAAAACAATAAAATTTGAGTTGAAGAATAAATTTAAGAATTTTATGAATATTTTTATTTAGATTTTTGATAGTCTGCAAAGTATGTGGATGGTTTCTAAGACCAGCACGTGTTGTTGGGGAGAGGAAAAAAGAGGGCGGTATATGCAGGCAAGTATTGTAAATACTTTGAAAGCCTCGAGTATCTTACATAACAACCCTAGTGCTCCCCCCCCAATCGTGACCTAACAGCTGTCCCTTAAGAACTATAAATATTTCAATATGTTAAAAAGCCTATGCCTTTCCATATAATGAAGTTATTTAGCTAATCAATATACTCTATAATGAAGCTATTCAATCGAATGCGTCATTTAAACCATGAAACGCATTATCTTCTGATTAAAATCTTTCTTTTCTGTATATGTATTAATTGTCCTAATAGTAGCAATCCTACCAATAAATAAATAAAATAAATAATAAATATTTCTGACACTTACACCAATTATTTAGTTCCAAGATAAGTATATTTGAGAACTTGTGTTATGGATACTAAATAACGGATAAATATACATAAATACTTTTTTTTTTTGTAAATACATAATTAATATACATAGGAAAACACCCAGACCAGAACATATATTCATATTTATACACACAAATATTTGTCCTGTGTGGGAATCGAACCCACGACCTCAGGAGTGGAGTGCGGGTATACTCGCCTCCACGCCATATCGGTCGTCAAAACCAATATCCAAGAAGTCCAAGCCAACCTTACCTGCAAGTACTACACCTGCCGATCAATAGACAAGTTTAGAGTAGTTCCAGGTAAGCGGCAATAGGCTCACCACTTGTTACGTGGGACTAACTATTTAATTCGCGAAGTATGGGCGTATAATCTGCCTACCCCTTCTGGGAGACAGTCGTGTCTGAAGCAATAAGGCACGGAGAGCTGAAATCAAAATTTTACTTACTAATATCATCGTTATAACTCTAATAACAAAACCAGACCAACCAAAACAAAACCTAATAACAATACGAGAAATAACAAAACCAGAAGGGTCCCTTGTTTAAAGCGGAACCCTAAACATGAGTTCAATTATGGAAGAAAACAATCTGTGAATCTGGCTTGAGCGCATATAGATAAGTAATTTGAATGCAAGATTGAATCTGTCAATCTTGAGGGGAAATCTCCTTAATGTCAAAAGCAAGAAGGCACGAAGAAATTTCACTTACTAATATCATCGATGAAGTAGTCGTATCTAGCATAATATGTAGATATTAGCAATAAAATAAGTACCTTCCTCTCGCCTACAATGTTGAACTATGTGGCCCGGCAGGTTCCGTCATTGATACCTGTTATTTTTATTTCGTATAAATGAATGTGTGCTCTGTATCGACAATGTTGTGTACGCCTGTTATCGGTTCTCATGTGAGTGAACCTTTACTAAATGTTACAGTATGCATATGAACTTGTTGGTGTATCAATTTAAATAAATAAATAAAATATAAATTAAGACTATATTAATTATGTCACCATCTATTGTAACATTAAGGAACGCAATAAAGTATTGAGTAACTGCGGGATACTAGATCGCAAAAGATCACTAATGTTATGCAGAGTTCACGGAGAAAAGTTTCATGTATTCAGTCTTTATCAGTTTATGTGCATTGTGTGTATTTCACTGCCAATATTATTGAAGCGCTCGTAGCTCTGCGGTGCTAGGTGGTCGGAAACGATCACCGAAGTACAGCAGAGTTTACAGAGGTCAGTATGGGTCCTTGGATGGGTCGGTCACCCATCCAAGGGGATGGGTGACCGCTTGTGTGGCATTTGATATCGAGCGCTTTCGTGCTTCGGAAGGCACGTTAAGTCGTTGGTCCCGGCTCTCATGAACCTCTATGGCAGTCGTTATAAGGAAGTCAGTGCCATCTAACAGACAGACCGCTGGTTTAACCATAGAATGATGTTTCCCTCTGGGTTGCGGAGGACAGACGGCAGTCGCTCCACGTAATAACTGAAATTCAGTCAAATCTGGTTGAACCAGTGAGCCGGCCCTGGACCCTAAGCTTAAGTCTAGGGCCACCGGGATAATGCTAGGATACGACGAATGCATTTTTACGCATACTTTGCACTGCGGGGATAGCACAATGTTATGTCGGGCTTCCTGGCTAAGATGGTGGTCGCCAGCACTACCGACTGAACACCACTGTCTCCTGCTCCACGTAAGGTGCCTAGGAGGTAACGGAATAACGTTATCCTCCGCACCGCATGCCTGTCCTAGACACAGACCCTTCGCCTTTTTGTTAATTTATTTTTTTTTCTCTTTATTTTCGGTTAACTTCGGATACTTTTGAACTCCGGAAAATCCGAATTTCTATTGTTAGACGGTTATATGGCGTTCAAAAGCTTTGAGATACTTTGAACATGATATTACCTGCCCAAACATGTAATTACGGCCTGTATAATGTGTTGTAATTTTCCCATTGTATGACTGCTTCTTACACGGGCGGAAGCTGTGTTTAATAAAGAAACTTTTCAATAAGCCGCCATTTTTTCTCGTTAATATCAAGATTAACATAATATCATGCAACACTTGATGGTATTATGATAATCAGTTTAGGGATAAAAGTGAATAATAATACAACAATATCACCCCAAGGAATACACAAATACTTGGTCGGAGATCCTATTATTTCATTTTAGTCTTATTTATTTATTTCCTTCAAAAACAACCATCATTACAGGTAAAATACTTATGCTAATGCAATGGTGCCTGTATCCCCGAAGACGGTAGGCAGAGGCATATCACACGCCCACACTTCGCCGGTTCTATTGTTGGTCCCACGTAATAGGTAGCGAACCTATTGCCACTTTTTATTTTTGCCAGAGCCTCGTCCACCACTTGAGATGATCCTAAGATGCTCCTGAAATACTCCTAAGATGTTGGTAGGATCTAAATACGCCCTATTACTAAATACTGATCCTAAAACTAAATTAATCCTTCTTTTTTTAAATGGAAAAGCATTTAATGACTGTCTTTCGCTGTGGGTGAAGCGGAAGGGTGTGTCAGACTTTTACTGACTAAAAACGATCCTTGTTCCTTCTTGAGTCTGCATCACCAAAGTCGACTTCCTGGAGGGTCCATGGTTAGACAGCAGGGGCCCCCTGCCCCTACTGCCTACCCTCCTGGCCCGCCCGCTGCTTTCTTTACAGGTCCCTCTGTTACGGGGTTACGGGTTAAGTAGGGATTTGGCGTTTTTAAGGTCTTTTCTAGCGGCCCATGAAGACATATCTACCTTGGACCTTATGGCCTCAATAACCATCACGGTCAAAGCATGAATACGTTTGATAATTTTATAACACACAAACGGTCACCCATCCAAGGAATGATCTCTATGAACATTGCTTTATTTCCGTAAACCGTTTTATCGAAACGTATCAATACAACGAGAAAGTTTAAAACTAATCATAGTCAATTTAAAAACCTGTCTTATTAAACAAAGCGATAAAGGACCTACCTCTGGTCGAGATAGAGTGGGCAGGCCTAAGAAAAGATGGCTTAACGTAACAAAGGATATGCGTGCCAATAGCCTATCATACTTTGCTCCCGAAGATCATGTGAAGTGCAGGAGAAAATGTAGGAAACCGGACCCTAGACCACCGGTATCTTAGAAGATTATTGAACAAAGCAACTAAATCGAAGGGGAGTTATGACGGTCGTAAAGTCTAAACTTGCAAGCGCACTTAACTAAAATGAACCAATAATCGCGCCATCATAAAACTGAGTTAGCCGAGACGCCACAAGCCAAAATCTACAATATTGCCGGAGCAATAACGTAATCACCGCGAACTTTCCGCAACACACACGGCATCCTTGCCTGATGAACTTACTTTGTATACTTAACCAACTTTAGAAGTCATTTCATTAAATATTAAATTCTTATAGACATCTTTATAGTTCTGCCATGTCCGCCTGTACGCGTCAGACTTTAAAACAAAGGAGCTGTCTCTCTCTCTCTCACTTAAAAATGAACCAATCGCTTCATCATAAACCGAGACGCCACAAGCCAATAACTACTATATTGCCGGATTAATAACGTAATCACTGCAAACTTTCGGCAACGCACAAGGCACTCTCGGCTGATGAACTTGCTTTCTACGTTTAACAGATTTACATGTAAATAATTACTTTCATTAAACATTAAATTTTATAAGTTCTGTCTGAAGAAGCCTTTATAGTTCTATCAAGTCTGTCTGTCCGCGTCTGACTCTAGCACTAAGGAGCTGTAATTTAGCATGAATATACAATTTATTCACTTGGACAAAGTGACTTGATTGAAGAGGAGTACTGGCAGTCGTAAAGCCTAAAATTGCAAGCGCGTTTAAAAATGAACCAATCTTGCCATCATAAACCTGAGTTGGCCGTGACGCCACAAGCCAAAATCTACAATATTGCTGGAGCAATAACGAAATTACCGCGAACTTCCGCAACGCGCACGTCCCTCACACGGCTGAATAACTTACTTTGTATCTCTCGTCATCTCAGCCCATTACCGAGTACAGACTTCCTCTTACACACCAAGGTGCGAGCGAGAGTATTGGGGTCTTTATATGCCTTTAATAATGTTCTGTTTTATCTAATAACAAATTTAAATCCTTCATGTATGTCAACAATGGACAAAATAGTATTGCTTAGAAATTTCCCTTTTAAAATTGTTGGTGCTAGTTTCATGAATACTATCGTGAGTGCAGAATATTTTCGTGAGTTATGTTGTGCAATCAACATCATATTGCTTTTAGGGTTTTGACAGAAAATATTTACTTATTTATTTTTGTTAGCCATCCTACGCAGACGTGTGTAGTGCGCACGGAATTCAAACTGCGGTCGTTAAATTTTATTCAAGTTTAAAACTTCTTAAGGGGACGTGTTTAACTGTCTCTGCGTTTTGCAATATTGATAACTTTATTCGGAAATATATTTTACATTACTTATGGAATATAAATGGTCCTATAGATTTAAGTGACTGTTACAAGTGCTTTGGAAAGACTCTAAGCTTACATAACTAAGATTGTATTTTCGAAGGAAGTTTAGGGTGGTTGGTACTGGTTTACATCCACTTACCCTGGAGCCACCAGAAATCTATTATGCCAACCCTTACGTTTGACTTCATATCTTATTGTCATAATCTTTATGACAGCCTTGGCAGAAAAATAAGCTAGGCTCCTCTTTTTCGTAAGGGCGATCCTCAACTCATAAAAGTACAAAATATGGTCCCCGCCAGTGGGGACTGGTCTCATTCCTACTATTTTTATCCTTAATTATGTTCATCTTGCTAAGGAGTGAGAGAATTTTTTTTTTTCTTGAAATTTTGTGACTGCAAAACATAAGTTTTTTTTTTGTAAACTATATTTTTAGTTTAAGTACATTTGTAACTGGCGGGAGAAATAATCAAACTTGACGATTTTCTTGCCCGTTCTTTTACGATCAAGCTCCCGCCCGCAGTGAGTGGGCACGTTAAATTTTAAGTTTGACCTTCATAAGAGCTCTATTGAGCCTAACTTAAATAAATGATTTTGTTTTTTAATGCTCGTCGAAATGTCTTCATTAATTTAAAATATGGTAAGTAAATCATTTTTATTTCCTTAAATAATGTTTTACAATAACTTTTTTTTTGTGTGCTTTTTTTCTTCTTTTCTTCTCCTTTTTTTCTTTGAATAGACTTCATGTAACTGTATTATGTGAAAATTGGGACAGTAGTAATTAAGAATAACTTACTAACATCCCACGTGATATGAAAGAGCGCATTAAGAGCGAGATTGCAATAGCTTCTGGCTGTCCAGGTGACATTTACCGGCACACAAAAACACAGCCATAAAGGCGTCCATTAGACATGTACTTGAGTGTCCCTTTCCGTCTGGAGAGTTATGACGTCTAACATCATTTCTAGCTTACGTCTGGAGAGATAATTTGATTTTGTGGGTAGTATTATTTTGCGCAGTACTTGGTAGAGATGTGTTTTTACATTTTGGTTTAACCATTTTACAAACACATACATACATAATGTCACGCCTCTTTCCCGTAGAGGTAGGGAGAGACCACATCCTTCCACTAGCTACGATCTTGGCACACACTTTTAGCTTCATTCACACTCGATAAATAACCTCCTCATACACGCCCGTCGGTAAAGGGTACTTTTAACCTTTTTTTTTTAGTATTATCGTCGGTAAAAAAATGCTGTTTACGCACTGTCTCTCGGCCAAAGGGGGGAGACCGGGAGGGGGTGTGGGGCTCACTGCGGCAGACGCGACTACCGCAGTCCTACCCACTAAAAAACTTCCGACGACGCCCACCGCTGTTGAAAAGGGGCGAGGCATCAGTGCCTGGGTTTATAGCTGCTGGTACCCCGCCCGCGGCCAACGTCCCCCGGATCAGAACCGCGGAGACCTCCTCAGGGAGGCGCGATGTGATGCGCCCCCCCCTACCTCTATGTGCGGCCATGGCGTGATTGGCCGACTTCTGGGGGGGTCTTTGTCGAGACGAAAGGGGCCCCCTGCCCTCCCGCTGCGCCAACGTGCAACGGCGTAGCCGGAGAGAGAGCGGATCCCGCTCTCTCTCCCGCTCCGCGGCCTCCTTCTGCGACATCACCACTTCGCAGAAAGAGGCCATCGCCTCCCACACCGTCTTGCTGTCAACCATATTTTGCATGATGGTCGGCAGCGAGAGAGCCACTCCACCCAGGGCCGCGGCTAACGTCGACCGCGGCCCCGCCCACGCAGGGCACGCCACCAAAGTGTGCTGCGCAGTGTCTTGCGCGCGGTCACAGTGGTGGCAACACCGGGTCGATTCCCCCCCGGCGACGTCACACAGATACTTCCCGAAGTACCCGTGCCCGGGAAGTACCTGCGTAAGCCGGAAGGACATCGACCCCCACCGACGGCCGACCCATCGCTCCAAGATGGGCCCAACCGCCTCGAGGATACGGCGCCTCGAACCTTCGGCACCCTCGGCACTCCTCAAGAGCTGCCGCCGCCATGCGCCCAGAACCTGCGTCTGAGCGTCTCTACGCCACCGCACCACAGTGTCCGATGCAGGGCGGAGACCCTGGCTCCGGGATTGCGCGCCACGCCAGAACACCGCCGAGAGAACCTCGGCGTCGAGGTCCCAGGGAAAAGAACCGGCGAGCGCGCATGCCACCTCATGGGAGATGGTGCGATACCCCCTAGCGACACGAGTCGCCATGACCCTCTGCGGCCGCCGCAAAAGTAGGTATATTTTTGGTTATCAAGCCTATGAACACATAAAAAGTGCCAAAATCCCATATCAATGCTATAAGTTCGAAAATCTTTTTCGCTTAACTTTAACTTTAGGATTAGTTTAATTAACTTAGGTGTATAAGGATCCTACGATGATCTGAGGAACCCAAGCCAACCGCACCTGCAAGTGGTAAACAACAGACGAGGCTCTGGCGAACTGTTATAACTATTAGAATAGCCTGTATGAGTAATGAGTTAATCATGCCATTCTATAATAATACAACGTTTTATAACAAAACAATGACATTAACAGCAAGGGTGCATAGGGTTCCTACCAAGACCCAAGGAGCCCAAGCCAACCTCACCTGCAAGTGGTGCACCTGCCGATCAACGGACAAGGCTCTGGCGAACATAACAATGCCTGATAAGCGGCAATAGGCTCGCCACCTATTACGTGGGACCGACAATAACTGGCGAAATGTGGGCGTATAAAATTATCACGGAGACGAAAACGCGTGTGGCTGCTAGTATATTAACATATATAAAGTGTAAATACAAAACTGTGATACATGTATTATGTATCAAGATTGTACAACAATACCTAATACTCACTTGAATCCCTTTCACGTAGACGCCGAGTTGAATGTGTGGTTTCCACAGTGGTTACAGGTAACGCTGCGGTTAGTACAACCAAAACCAAGCTAACTGAGACATGCTACCCGAAATTCAACCATAAACAAATAAAGATTACAGCGGTTGTTTGGGTAAAGTGCGGTTTAAATGATGTGGATGGTTGTACTGAGGTCTAAACGCTTGAAATTAATTGGCTTGTGGCTGGGTCCACCAATCTCACAATGTTTTGAATGGAAATTGCTATAGGACGGTAAATGAGCTAAGCGCGTGCGGGTCAGACATGTTGTTGAACAATCAGCGAAGAGATTTGATCAACATTATTGTGTTTGAAGGACCTGTTTCTACTATACTATTGATAAGAGCGCAGTTTGATTAATATCTTTGATTAAGATGTATGTTCGTCACTTGTTCTTACACGTTACATAATCGCATATATTGTTACCTTGAACTTTGTTAATGGTGTTGCTGTTCAATAGTTATGTATTTTTGTGTAATAGTATTTTAAGCTATTGCATAGTTTCTATCGCGGGTCTTGAGCGTGGAGACCGAATCCAGAAATTCCGTAACGAAAAAAAAACCTAACACCCCCCACTCCGACCGGCACAGCGGTGATTATATATTTTTTTCCATCTATCGATAAATAGCAGAACTTTTAATGACTTTTTGAAATATCACGCTTGTCTCTTTAGTTCAGCAACCCACCTTTAGGTGGCATTGGTTGTATCGGCGTTACTGCGCATGCGTATTTTGTATAGGTAATACACATTAATGCCGTGCAGAGAATGTATATATGACATTATATGTATATAAATGTACATAGAAGTAAATAATTGTAATAGCATAAGTTTTTAGTTTTTCCATCTACTTTAATGACTTTATGAAATATCACGCTTGGCTATTTAGTTCAGCAACCCGCCGTTAGGTGGCATTGGTTGTATCGGGTGACTAAAATTTTTCTTATCGGTCACCACGCTCAAAGTGTAACTTCAATTAATATCAAAGAAAAAAAAATCTGCATAAATAAAATAAATTAAGAATTATAGTTGCATAATTTGATAAAAAATGGAATACAATAGCTTTACCGCGGCAGTCTCCGAGTGCTACAACTCTTTTGACGTGACAACGTCTTATAAATTGGTTTGACGGGTGACACTTCAAGAAACTGCGTTACGCTCCGCTCACGTTATGCGATCACAATGAGAGCGAGTGAGAGGCACGCGTCCCTTCCACTCGGGCATAGTTAGCCCGCCTAAGAGCGAGAGAGACAGAGCGAGATTCGTTTTAAATATAATTCTTTGTATAAATAAATGTTTTAAATTGTTACTATTATTTCATCCTTCTTCCTACTATACGAATGAATATTCACATTAAAATTATTTTACCACTCAAAGTCGTTGTCACGTAAAACTTTCGCCCGTATACCGACTTTACAGGAAACCAATTTTTTTTTTGTATTTTGGTTCGTCATAATGACTACATCCTTCCTGATGAAAAGCAGTCGATGCAGTTCAACAAAATGACAGCGCTCCATACCGTTCGCTACGCACGACACAAAACTCATAATCCTTCTAACCCTACAAATATTATAAATGCGAAAGTAACTCTGTCTGACTTTCTGTCTTTTTTTCACGCCTAAACTACTGAACCGATTTGTGTGTAATTTGGTACAGACATAGTTTGGAACTCGAGAAAGAACATAGGCGAGTTTTTGTCCCGGAAAGCCCGAGATCGGGAACTATGTAGTTAAAACAAAAAATCTGCCGGAAGTCACTATTCCACGCGAACAAAGTCGAAGAGCAAAAGTTAGTACCTGCATAAATATCGTTTCACGCCCCGCTTAAAAGACCCAGGACTATAAAAGCTAGAAAGAACATGTGCAGGCAGATAATTCCGTTCCAATGCTGACAGTCTGTATGTGGATCGTTATGGTTAGACCAGCACGTGTTATTGGGTAGGGGAAAGGAGAGGACGGGATGAGATTAAAAAGCTTTTTAGAACATTTACCATATCAGTTTTGTTACATAGACACAGACACATTTAGTTTTGTCAAGTTATTTTATTATTGGTCATTCAGATTATTAAAAGCTTATTACAAAACGAGATATAAAGTTAGATCAGGTTCAAAACTAGTGCTTTCACTGTCTTCATCTTATCAAATGAAAGTGTAACCTGGTCTAATTTTAGACCTCTTTTTGTAATAAGACCTTTATTGTTTTAACGTGCAGTCTGTCTACCTCCTCCAAATGCTCTGAAGGAAGACCAGGGCTATTACAGCTTCCCTTCCATTAATGTTCCACTTGGCGTTTACTTGACAGATAGTCTGTACAAAACTGTAATTAGAACTGCCGAGTAGCTACTGGTCAGATATGGTAATACAGGTCTTTCCACTGGCGCCTTGCCTCTTTGTCAACAGGGGCGGGCGTCGTCGGAAGATTTTTAGTTTGGCCTTTGGCCGGAAGACAGTGCGTACATACATTTTGTTACCAACGTAAATAAAAAATAAATTTAAAAATGGTAATACAGGTCTTTAATAGAATTTTGGAAATAAAGAAGATAATTAGCGGCTTCGACATATATTTATTTTATAAGTTGGCAATAAACCGTAGTAGCAGATTGCACTAAGAGCAAAAGGAGGCCTTACCCCAGTATAGTATAGAAGTTGAGACTTTACTAAAGTCTTCTATGGAGTATTAGAATCAGCACAGAAAAACACAATTCACGATATTATACCACTCTCCTACCCTTGTGTATGTTAGATCAGTCCCAAGGGAAGGGTCTATTGGAGCGGCCTTATCAGACTCCATGGTAATAATTATGAGTGGAATAGGGAAAGAGAAAAAGGACGCTAAAAGTTCCAACAATATATTTATCAAAGAAAACTGTACAGCCTAAACTAATTTGTTTTAATATTCGACTAATAAAATTTTTACAATCGAGTAATTTAATTTTAACAATCAGTTTAACAATGTAACTAAATTATTGCTGGGATGCCAAGCAAACGGAAAGTAGTTGATCTGGCGATCAGTACTATCCCGTTTAAGTTGACTCCAGCCATAAAGTGGTAAGGAATTCGGACAATCTGAATGATCGGTCCTATTCCCAGTAAGTCGATTCTAGCCACAGAGTGCCTAGTAAGGATTCGGACAATCTAAGGAGATCAGTCCTATCCTTTTTCGACTCCAGCCACTAGGTAGCGGGTCAGAGCTTCGGACAACTTTAGAGGTCGGTCCTTCCTGAGTCGACTCCGGAGAGCGACTGCCTGCTGTGAGCTGCTAAGGAGTGGTGCAAATGGTGGCCGGTAGTGACGTCACGACGCGTAGCACTGCCCGCACGTTTCGTTACTTTTTCTTTGCGCCGACACGACCATTCTGACCTCTGATGCGTGCTCAGCAGCAGCAACACTGAAAGTCAAAAAAAAATCCTGGGAGTACTGTTACGTTTGTGAAGCCTCCACGGCTTGCTATAATTTTGAACAGATAATGTGCTCTAGGCTTTACAGCCGTGTTACACATGTACTTTTACTAATTGTGCTCTGGGTTTCGCAACCGTGTTACACAGATAAAATTTAAAGACTGATAGCTGTGCTCTAGGTATATTGACCGTGTTACACAGAGTCTTTAAGGTTCAAGGGGGGTTTATGCTGTGCTCTAGGTACATTGACCGTGTTACACAAAGTTTTAAAAATTGGGATGGCTGATGCTGTGCTCTGGGTACTTTGACCGTGTTACACAGAGGCTCTAAGGATAAAGGTGGGTTGATGCTGTGCTCTAGGTACATTGACCGTGTTACACAAATTTTTAAAAATTGGGATGGCTGATGCTGTGCTCTGGGTACTTTGACCGTGTTACACAGAGGCTCTAAGGATAAAGGTGGGTTGATGCTGTGCTCTGGGTTCTATGACCGTGTTACACAGTGGCTCTAAAATAAGAAGGAAGGATAGAAAAAGTAAGTAAAATATGTAAAGACGCTTACCAAGTGGTAAAGGCTGTTATGTCTCAGAGGCCGTATCTGTAGATACGTCATCAACTTCAGGTGCTGTATCAGTAGAACTTCTTTGAAATGTCTCAGAAGCCGTGTCTGTAGCTTCATCATCTATTTCTGGTGCGGTACCTATTTCAACTTCTGGCGGCGGCAACGAAATTGTAGCAATGTTATCTTGGTTGGGCGCGTCATCTTGGATAAAGTCAGAAAGAGAGTGTTCCACTACAACTTCGATAACATCGCGTTCAGCGTCTGTCGAAGAGCCTCGCGTCTTGGTCGTATTTCTCTGTAGTGGCGTATTGGAGTCATCATTAAGGGCATGGATCTCAGCCGACACGGTGATTTGTTGACCAGGGTTTGGAGCGCGTCGAAGTTGATCATGAGCAACTTTACGTGGTCGACCACCACCACCCACGCGGCGAATAAGATATCGATCATTGTCTAAGATCCTGATTATCTCATAAGGTTCGCTATATTTTAAATCTAATGAACATTGATTTCTAGGATTATTTTTAACCAAGACATAGTCTCCTAACTTAAACGAATTGATTCGAGCTTTGGTGTGATCGAATCTTGCTTTTGCTCTGGCGCCTGCCTCCAGCATTCGTTTTTGGACATGTTCTTGAAGTAAGTCTAAGTCGAAAGTACTTTCTTCTATGTTAACTAAATTAAGTAATTCAGGCGGAACACAATTTTGGCGCCTCGTAATGAGTGCCAAAGGTGTAACCCCTGTAGTTTTATGAACAACACAGTTCAGTGCAATTTGCAGGCCGGTAGTGACGTCACGACGCGTAGCACTGCCCGCACGTTTCGTTACTTTTTCTTTGCGCCGACATGTACGTTCACGAAGATCGTTTATGTCCAAAAAACTATACACATAAACCACGAATTTACACTAAGTTTCAAAAGTAACAAATGTCTTGACGTGTGTTTATCCGTGTCGCCTCTAACCCTTTAGGTTACCCTTTAGGATATACATTCTACATTAAATATGAAGCATCCAACTCCTAGTAATTAATAACACAAACTAAAGTACGTAGAGACCACATAACTCATCGTTGTAAACATTGTATGAGAGTACGAGTGCAGTACGAATAGTTGGTGCACGGGCAAGCAATTTGTGGAACTCGTAAATTCGGAGGCCGCGTTTATTGCTGGTGTTATGTTTGACATTGTCCTATACACGCCACTGCAGGGCCAGGTATGACAAAGTGGTTTATGAACGTGCAGTTTTATGGACGAAAATTAAGCAATCTTGGGTTTGTTGATTAAGTAATAAATTTAGAGTAACTACAGAGTTTTCGGTATATTAGTGTAAATAAGCATAGATTTGACAAATTTAAATTTGAGTCGTAGGTAATTTTGTATATCGAGGGTTCCGTGCTCAGTGACAAAACTTGCGTGTTTGGGCTTAAAGCAGTACTTAAAAGAATTTATCGGTTAATTAAAAAAATATTTACTTAAAAGGTTTACTTATTGGATTATGAAGTCCTCAGTTTTCAGTCTTCTTTTCTGAAATCGACTTATCTGATAATATCACAAGAAAAAGCGGCAGAAATTATGTATCTGATGTTGTCACTTATCGGGTTTGAGCACGGAACCCTCGATATATGAGTCTCCATTTGACTTATTAAGTAACTAGTGAATTTATATTAAAGGTAAATGGTATGTATATTAATACAAATATAAACTAGCATGTTGTAGTCGGATGTATACTTTTAAAAATATAAACAACATTGTATCCATTGGTATAAAAATTCAGAAATTTATAGTAAATTGAGAGGCCGCCTTTTTTGCTGGTGTCATGTTTGTGAGATAAATTGTGCTGTAGGTAAGTTAATATGTTTAGGTATAGATTAAACGAATTAAGGCGTGTTTAAGGTTAGTAGTAATACATTTTACTTATTAAACGTATGTCGTAGTATGTAGGGAATTTCACGTATTTCCAATACGTTTTAGTATAGGAAGTTTTTTGAAGATTCGATGATGTAAGTTTGGCAACGTGCGATCACTACCAAAACATAAGACAAGATTCCCTCCTCATACCAAAACATAAGACAAGGGAAAGCCCTTAGTACTGACTACCGGGGGGGAAACTAAGAAAGACCTGTGGAGGGCGCAGTGGGCGGGCCAAGAGAGATTGTTTTTATAAAAAAAATAATAGAATTGCAGAAAGCGTCACTATAAAACCTCACTAAGTATAATCTAACAAATTGTGTAATTAGTCAACATTGTAGTTTATTAAATGACTAGGTGGCTAGTTTTTATTTATATACTGACGGATCGGTTGACGACCGATATGCCGGGGAGGTCAGTATACCTGCACTTCACTCCAGAGGTCGTGGGTTCGATTCCCACACAGGACAAATCTTTGTGTGCATGAATATGAATATTTGTTCTGGGCTGGGTATTTTCCTATGTATATTAAGTATATATTTACAACAAAAAAAGTTTTGAAATATGTTTATCCGTTCTTTAGTATCCATAACACAAGTTCTTAATAAGTATCTTGGAACTAAATAATTGGTGTGATTGTAAGATGATATTTATTATTATTTATTTATACTATAAATATTTTTTTCTAAAGTAATAGGAACAGAACCTCAGTCTATTATGTGTCTACGTACACTTACATGTATAAAGTTTGTGCCCGTTCACAAAGCGTTAGCCACCATCAAGTGTGGCAGAGTGGCTTGAAATTGGCTTGCACTGTACACGGCTTCAAGTCACAAGCCGTAAAGTTTGAAGTGCAGTCGAGTGTCGTGCTAATGGGTTCCGTAGGTGGTTGTTCGGGCGGTTTCTCACGGAAAAACTGACTCAATTATCTATTGTAATTCCGTGAGAGTGGATTATTGTAAATTGTTAAAAGAGTTGTAAATAAAAAAAAAATACAACATTCAATTTCATTCCTTTATTTTAAAGAATAAGATGTAGATTAGAGTGTTCGTATATTATGAAATACCCCCACATGGCTTATGGGCGAAAAGGGGTTTTTCAATGAATAATCGAATATAGTTGAAAAACAGATTTTATTAACATACATACAAACATGTTTCCCCGAAGTGGTAGGCAGAGGCGTATTATATGCCTACACTTCGACATTTATACAGTTGGTCTTACGTAATAGGTGGCAAGCTTATTGCCGCTTATCGGGACTTTTTATGTTGGCCAGAGCCTCGTCCGATGATCAGCAGGTGCATCACATGCAAGCAGAAGAGGATGGCTCCTTAGGTCTTCATAGGAGCCTTACACTCCGCTCAGAAACTCGTGACTCTGGGTGGTTTATAGGTAGTACTGATTAACCCAGGGGGGGGGGGGAGGAACTTAGAAGGGCCCTAGCTGTCTGACTATAGACCCTCTGAGAAGTCAGCCACACACGCGTCCGGGGGCGGGGTGTCAGACGCTGCAATCCAAGTACTGGCCTCCCGCCACTTTATGAACAAGTGGCGGGCGTCTTTAGAAGACTTTTAGTGGTGGTGTATCCTACTCCCGTTTCGGTTCCCCTTTGGCTGGAAAGCAGCATTTTGTTACCAACGTGAAAACAACAAAAAGAGCCCTATACACCCATATTTTTTTCACCACATCGCATTAAATGAAATGAAAACATTCTCAATTGTTTACGTTTTCACCACACTCTGTAAACAAATGAAATACAGCATTGTGTTCTTAGCAGTCTAATCAACTCAAAAACAAAGATAAATCCAACACGGTCAGATATGCCAGCAAAACAACAACAGAACATAATTGAAAACCAGATGTGATACTCGTTTTGAAAAAGTTAATTATTTCAAATCTTTCTGCACGATCGCGTACTTATTCATAAATAAATATGAAGCACACTAAGCCGCTGTCCACCGGTCAGACTTGACACTGATAAAATATTGAACATAATTTATATGATTATCGTAAACATTCTGTTTACTCGCTGCCTTCTTAAGGACTCGGCGCCGGCTTAAGGTTACCGAGAGGGGCCAGCTTGAAATCTTCCAACGAAGGCCGCCGCTTGTTGAGAAAAGGTCAGGGGGCCAGTATCTACGTTTCAGCGTTTGACACCCCGCCCGCGGCCTACGTCCCCCAGTCAAAACCGAGAAGACCCCTTCAGACTTCTAGACGCGCCCCTACTACCTCTGTGTGCTATCATAGCGTGTGTGGCCGAAAACTATGATTAGACAGCAGGGGCCCTCTGCCTCCGCCGTCTAAGACCCTTCTCATGTCCTTCTTAGTTTCCCCCCGGTAGTCAATAGTAAGTGACCCTGAGTTGCCGGTCTCTGGATATTACCTTTTCCCAGCGGCTCCTCCGCCCTACCGGGAGGTACTCGGCTGGGTACTGGTAGGGGTATCACGCCAAAGTGGAGACCATTCGGAGGAACTACACGTGATAACCCGCACCAACGGCTTAGCGTGCCTTCTGAAGCGAAAGCGCTCGATATTACATGTCAAAAAAAGGCTCACTAATCCAAAAACTGGTCTTTCTGAACACTACTTTACTTGGGAGATCTATCGTGGAGCTATGAGCGCTTTTTCATAACTCTATATTAGATGGTCGGCGTAAATAATAAACCAATTATTTATAGAATAGTTATTTCCTTCTTAATCAGTAAGTATCTAATGTATCATGATTCCTCATAATAATATCTTCTTTATGAAATTACGAAGTATGCCACCTGATTTAGGGATGTCGAAAGTGAAAAAAAATATCGATATATCGATACATCGATATTTAAAAAAAAAACAATATTGGCATTGATATATCGCGGAAAAAATATCGGCAAAATTTTAAAAAAATATTGTGGTTTTAAAATAACAGTGTATTTAGCTTAGCCTAGCGCAATAATATCAATTATAATTAAAATAAGGCGACATAAATTTAAAAAAATACCTTCGTAGTTTGAACTTCTTTCTAATATGTCCATGAGTGTAAGTCGGCTGCAAAGGCACTTCCAAGCCAAGATCCATAAATAAAATAAAAATATCGTTTTTGATACAATTTTCGATATTGGATATTTTATATCGATTTATCGGTTAACAATATATCGGCAAAAAATATCGATTTATCGAATTAATAAAATCGAATATATCGATGTATCGATATTTTTTCAACAAGCCTAACCTGATTATCCGAATTTAGGGCCATCCATCATCACGCATCGCCAGATAATATTATTAAGCCCGGGTAGTAGAAATTGTATGTACTTTGATACCAGGCAGAAGCATTTGATCAGACTTTTCAAAATATATTTTCTTTACTTCCTGAAGTAGCATAAACTTTCGTTATGCATCATCCTTACTGTTAGGTAACCTAGGGATCTAGATAGTGACATAGTGTAGTCGAGGGAAGGCTAGGTTGCTTAATAATAGACAACTTCGCATAATTTTGTTTTTTTTAATAGTCATATAAAGAACTTACAACCAGTTGGTCTTATTACTACGATAAAACAAATAACCATCGCGATCTAACTGGGCACAGTGCCATCTATCGGTACCATTAGAAACTATTTTTTTCTATGTCATAGTTAATATAGGACTGACAGTGAAGTTTTACATTATTTACCTGCCACAGTTAACTAACTAAACTGACAATAAAGGTATTTATTTCAACGTACACATACTAATATATAAAAGTGACGCTGTCTGTCTGGTTTGGAAAAATTTCAGTTACAGAAAACTACGGAATTCAAATGGAAACTAAAATGTAGTTTATTCCTTTTCTTTTTTTTCTAAATTTATTCCATACTTTTAATAAATAAATTTTATCAGAAACAATACTTCATAGGATAGTCGCAATCGTTAGGGCAATATTTTTCAAATCGGATTACGGGAATCAGGATATGTTCATGTGACGCAGGTGATTTGTTACTTAAAGTAAATATATAGATAAGTAAAAATAAAGATAAAGTAAAAATCTTTAACCAAAATTAATCCCGTACCTACCAATTTATACACAACTTCTAGGGATGGCTGGTAAGTTTTTAAATACCTTTTGTAATCTATTTATGTTTTATGTGCACTAAATGATTATTATTATATAACTGATGAAAAATCAGCTGGGCCGTATACTTAAATGTTTCCACCTACTTATATAAAAAATTATTAGGTTCATTAAACTTTTTTTATGATACACGATTAACTTTATAACTGCTTTCACCTTGGTTTGTGAGGGGAGGCCCGTGTCTACTGAACACGGATCGTTAATAGGCTGATAATGATGAAGTAGGTCCTGACAATTGGTTCATACTTGTATATCTTCAGAGTCTCGTCCGTTGTTCGGCTGGTGAACCACTTGGCAGGATGGCTTGGGCTCCTCAGATCTTGATAGGATACTTAAACATTCTATATATAAAAACATTTATATTGTATTATTTTCACACTCATAAGTGTGTAATTTAAATCCTCACTTCCCACTGAACCCCAATACGTGGACGCCGTCGCATCGCTTATCTGCTTTCCCAGAAAATTTGTTTTGCTTTTCCTCCAGCTTTCCGGCTCGTTATACATTTTTTGAGCGTCCATAATTTGCGAACTCATCCCAGATTACGAAGTTTGAATCTACTTTTGTTTTTTATAAATCAGATTGTTATCACACTCTGAGCGTTCGGTTTTCATGATGCTTCGCTGTTTATAGCGATTTTTATCGAAAGCAAGTAATAGCGTCTTCACTTGTTTTTACACGTTACATAAGTGTGTCAGGGAATTATGATACTAAAATACATTATTAGAATACTACTACTAGCCTTTGCCTACATTGAATTATTAAAAGACTTATACTTGACTTCTCATTCATTTAATCAAGAAAAGTACTTTTTAATATAAACTTCATATTTACTAATTTCTAAAAAGAAATTAGTCTTCATAAGATATTATAAATGGTTTTCAAAATGATTTCAAGATATTGATGATAAGATAATAAATGTAAATAAAAGATTGTTTGATATTTCAAAACGTTGAAAGAAAGAAAGAAAGAAAGAAAGAAAAATATTTATTCAATACAAGTTGAAGAAAAAAAAATAACATAAAATAAGTACAAAATAATAAAAACACAAATCAATAACAATAAGAATTGGTATAACTAACTATCCTCCTATCTTATTGAGGTAAAAGTTTATGTTCGATTTATTAATAAATGTTTTATGTACCTTCTGTAGGTAAATGTTTGTAATAACTCCTCAAGTGTTTTTAAAAGAGTTTCATCCAACTTGATTAACTGTAGCACAATAATAATTATTATCGTAATAGTCAATAAAACTAGAAAGTATACTGGTGCTGCCACCTATCGTGAGATATTCTTAAGATGTGATTTGATGTGTATAAAAAGCAGATTGTAATCGTAAGAAAATTAGTATTGAGGGTCGATCCCAGAACTACGGAGTAAGTTGAGTAGATATCTACAGTGTTATATTGTTTTAAGCTATGTTCCTGTATATAGTCATTATGCCGAATAAACTACATACTTATTTGGCATAATGTTATTTTGTTTTAAGGTGTTATGATTGTGATGATTGTTGATAATAAATTAAATTATTATTTTTTACAATTATTTCACGGTTGTACCCTTGTTGTTTCTACGATTAATGTTTAGTTGGTGTTATGGACAGATATATGAAATGTTTTGTAATATACAAATGTTTGTACTGATAGTTACACTAGTAAGTGTAGTTCTGTCATATAATGTTTGTACACATGGGTGGTAATGTTTGTTTGATTTTATGTGGGTCCATGTGTACCAATCTGTTGGGCTTTATAACTGATGCAATATGATTGATATAAGTTATATATTTTGTTTATCTGCTTTAAGACATAACGTAGGATATATGGCATAACTATAATTCTGTGTTTAATAATTGATGAAACTAAATAAATGGCTATACTAATAAATATATATTACACTAAATAATAGTTCTTAAATTAAACGGAGTGTAGTTTAAAAATAAACGAAGTGTTCGAAACACTAATAAAGAACTTAATAAATAAAATAGTTCAAACCGTTTTATTGTTTTACTTTTGAATTCCTTCACCTGCTTACAGCACTTTTGTAGTGGTTATTGATCCTATTATTTGATATATAGATAACTAGAACCTTAAATCTAACAAGTGCATATATTGTGTTGAATGTTACCTTGAACTTTGCTAATGGTGTTGTTGTTCAATTTTTATGTATGTTTTGTGTTATAGTATTTTTTTAAGCTATTGAATAGCTTCTATCGCGGGCCGTCTATAGAGACCGAATCCAGAAATTCCGTAACGAAAAAACCTAACAATCCCCACTCTGACCGGCACAGCGGTGATTCGATCTATCGATAAAAAGCTGAACTTATATGACTTTTTTGAATTTGACTCGTCATAATGACTGGATCCTGCCTGATGAAAAGCAGTTGATGCAGTTCAATAAAATGAGGGCTCTCCATATCGTGGACTACGCACGATACAACTCATAATGTCTGCAAAAATTACGTTTCACGCCCCGCTTAAAAGATCTGGGACAAATGAAATATTTACCATATTTCATTACAAAACTTAACATTTTGAAATTTAGTAATGTTATGGTGGCACTTCACGTCTTGGCTATTTGTAATTGGACGTAGTTATGCAAAATGATAAGAAGATTTTTTGAGATACTGTCATAAATGTCTCACTTATAAAAACAATACTAGACAGGAAGCAGATAACATGTATTTAACAGAAATTCGAAAACAAACTACAGTTTTCATATTAAGCTATATCAAATTCACTAAAACTCCTGTTTTTTCAAATGTAAGTTTTTGTGGCTGGATCCGTTTTGCATAACTACGTCCAATTTTTATAAGTGTTTATTGCATTTGTCAAATAGTAGACATACATACATATTAAGCAAATACCAACAATGTGAACGTTCTCACACAATATAAAACGTACAAACATTTTCCAAAGCACAGATAATGTGTTCAACCGGTAAACATACCTTGGTATTAAATAAAAAGGCCAGGAAGGATTTTTTACTGATTTCTCAAAATGATTAATTATACCTGTGTTGTGTCATTCATAGCTTATCACAGTTTTGCTTAGTTGTCTGCATTTCAATACTATTTGTTCTTCTTTTTTCTCATTATATTCATATAGACTCAATACTGTTATTCAAAAATTTTATATGCATATTATAGTATTCCATTCTTTACACAAACTACTTTATAGACTTATTTATAATTTATTTTTAACTATTTAAATAGATACACTTCACAAATGCTGCGCGTAGTAACACTTCATGCCTAGGTGTCCACGGAAGATCAGTGTCGTGACATCCTATGTTGTCCGACAGTGTGCTGAGTGTACACCGTTTCTGTACATGATTTAATGTTGTTTTTTGCTTGTGTAAATTTAATAGTTTCTTTTTCTGTGTACTTACTATGTTTATTTGTACTGAATAAATTTATTTTTTTCTTTCTTACTTTCTTTCTTTCTCACGCCAAAAAGCTATGTCATTAATGATTTTGACAATCGATATGACTTCTGGTCTGCCTGTATTATCATCATATGCTGGACCAGGGCTCCAAAGACACGCTACTGAGCTCGATCTTCAGCTTTTCGCCTCCAACCACTGCCAACCGTTTGCGTATGTATATCTTATTAATTACTAATCTCTGAGTATATATCGCAGCTTTCCTACTATAGGGGTACGTCTAAAAAAATATTTAGTAAAATTATAGGGGCTCAACATTTTATAAACGCGTTTTCTTAAAAATCATGTTTTTTCGAATTGGGCCCCTATTATGTGAGTTGCGATATGTAAGCAAAAAAATAAAGTAATTATAATTAATAAAGTAATTAATAAAGAAATTATCCTAGCAAATGCTGAGATGGGTCATTTTGGTGCATCATACAATGAATTTTTTATTATTGTAATTAGTTTGTATCCACAAATTTTATGATGCACCAATAAATGATTATTATTATTATTATTATTAATTTCATTTGTGACTTATAAATATATGTAATGTTTGTTAGTTAATTTAATTGTGTTGTATGAAAACGACATCTTATACAAATTAATTCGTTTTGTACATTTTTTTTTTGTTAACCCTGTTGTATAACAGGACTATGTGATTAATATAATAAAAAATAAAGTTATACAACTAACTTTTTAACAATTGTATGAAAAAAAGTATTATTGATTGCTCAGATTTTGGGTAGGCTAATCCTAAATTTAATACGCTAAACATCTCGCTGAAACTGTAAAAAAAAAAAGTTTTCGACAACAAATTAGATCGTATTCTTATATTCTACACTACAGTCTCCACTTAACTAGTCTATTTAAAAAAAAAAAAATTTCGTAATCTATTACATAGTACTTGAAAATGAAAGGTTGGTTAAATTGGTTGCCTGTAAAGTCGGTATACGGGCGAAAGTTTTACGTGACAACGACTTTGAGTGGTAAAATAATTTTAATGTGAATATTCATTCGTATAGTAGGAAGAAGGATGAAATAATAGTAACAATTTAAAACATTTATTTATACAAAGAATTATATTTATGTCTGTCTCTCTCGCTCTTAGGCGGGCTAACCATGGCCGAGTGGAAGGGACGCGTGCCTCTCACTCGCTCTCATTGTCACCGCATAACGTGAGCGGAGCGTAACGCAGTTACTTGAAGTGTCACCCGGCAAACCAATTTATAAGACGTTGTCACATCAAAAAAATATTGAACAATATTAATCCGAGGTGATGGTTATCTAATAGATATTTTTTTAAAGTACATACACACATACATACATAATGTCAAGCCTCTTTCCCGTAGGGGTAGGCAAAGATCCCATTAAAGTACCTAATTCATAAATAGTATTAAATCATTCTTTGCGCCATTTTGGACAAAAAATTAGCACGATCACAAGTAACACAATCCAGCAAAAGAAACAAATACTCTGTTCTCCAAAATTACATTATAAAACTCGGTTCTGTATTAAAACTATAAAGTATGTTAGCGTTTGCGGGAGCATTTGTTTAGTATTTAAGTCACCATGCCTCTGGTAACGAACCGCGAAATACGTTTCAAAGCATTCGCGAACACGAAAAATAGTCTTTCTAATTATGAATTGCTACTCTGTGAAAATACGTACATACATTTTATCCCGAAAGGATAGGCAGAGGCATATTATACGCCCAAACTTCGCCAGTTATATTGTTGATCCCATGCAATAGGTCGCGAGCCTATTGCCGCTTATCGGGTACTTTTATGTTCGCCAGAGCCTCGTCTGTTGATCGGCAAGTATACCATTTGCAGATGAGGTTTGCTTGGGCTCCTTAGATCTAGGTAGCAACCCTATCTGTAAAAATATGGCTTACAACATCTACTTGAATCATAATAGATAAATTTTTTGTAATTGTTAATATTTTTATAATTGTAATTGTAATTTTTATAATTTTTATAATTGCCTATTATGGTGTTTAAAATAAAAAATATAAAAAAATTATATGGTAAAAAAAAAAGCTTCTATGTAGAAGAATTAAATTAAATTCTGGCTGTAATTTTAATATGTATGAAAATTACAGCCAGAATTTAATTTAATTTAATTACGAAGGTTCAGAGAGCAAAAGGTGATGTCTCAGCTTGTGCTGTCCAGCGTATATACTCTAGACGGCGCTGGTTTTCCTGTTCCCTGAGATGTACTTATGGCAAATATGTGCTAGTTGAAATTTGCGCTAGGGAGAAATATGTGTTTAAAGATAAAAGTCATTAAAAACTGGTGTAATGGATACAAAATAACTGATAAAAATACTTAAACACTTTATATTAATTTAAATACAAACTTAATATATGCAGTAATCAGATCATTAAAAATATTCATATTTCTCTACCCAAGGATTTGGCTTGGTAGGAATCGAGCCGAGGATCTCTGAAGCGGGGTGCAAGTTATATTTAGTATGTACGAGGTACTAAGTGTTATACTATAAATAGTTATTATATTTATGAACAGTTCAAAGTTACTAAAAAGTCTCATTTATTGTATACCCTGTACACTTTCGTATTCACAGAAGAATTTGATTTTAAATAATTTCAAAGGAAATAAGGATACAAAGTTCTAAGAGTGTCAAAGTTTCAGCTTATTCGCACTTGGCAATTTTAACTTTCATAGTTTCAATCTGTGGAACTTCGCCACGACATATATGGGCATTTATGTAAATTTTTTTTAGTAAATGAATGAAAATTACAAATGTTTTATTCCATTTGGGTTTCTATGGAGTTGGGTATATGATTATTGATTTCAATTAGTTCACAGCAGGCAGAAGCTTGATAAGAACGCTGCCGATCATGCGACGATGGTCGACAGAAAGACGGCGAGTGAAGCGATGGCCTCCTTCTGCGAAGTTGTGATGTCGCAGAAGGAGGCCAGGGAGAAGGTAGCGGAATCAGCTATCTACGGCTACTCCGTTGGCGCAGGCTAGGGGTATTAGGCTGCAGAGACCGTCCTACCGTCTAACTTTAGACCCTCTCAGAAGTCGGCCACATACGCCTTGGTCGGATAAGGAGGTATGAGGGGCGCGATACACTGCACTTCTTTGAGGAGGTCTTCCCGGTCTGATCTGGGGGGACGTTGACCTCCACCCGCGGCCAACTTCCTTCCACACACTACAAACCCAGGCACTGGCACCCCGCCTCTTTTCAACAGCGGTGAGTGTCATTGGAAGATTTTCAGTGGGTAGGATTGCTGACCGTCGCGTCTGCCACAGTGAGCCCCACACTCCCCTCTCGGTCCCTCTTAGTCCAGGTGCAGTGCGTAAAGGCATTTTGTTACCAGTAAAGAGATAAAAATAGTTATATTGTAAGTAGTGACAGCAGGTGTCCGATAGTCTTCTCTACCCATAGTCCAATTTACCTAGTCCTTCATCTTCTGAGCCCAATAACACGGCCATAGTAGATTTTACCCTATCCAAATAGTACTACACCAACCAGGATTGTCCTTAGGCATATTTTTATAGTGCAGATACGGCTAATCGCCGTTTGGTGTCACATAACCATTGGATTTAAATTGTCGAAGGCCCTACGCACGCCTCTCAAATGTCCAGTTCAGTATTGGCTCGAGATCTTTATAATACGAACTAAATAATTAATATACTAGCCTTAGTATATTAATTATTTAGTTAATTAAGTAATTATTAAGTTTATTTATTTTAAATTTTAAGTGAAAAAACAAGTCAAAAACATTACTAACACAATGTTATATTTTAGTGCCGTATATAATGTATAGGCTAGCTATGTATAAATTTATCAAATAATTTTGCATGCCAACAATGTATTATATTTTTTCCCACATCAACTGTCTATGACACCGACAGAAACCATAGCGACTAGATTCATTTAGAAATGACAGTTCCCTAGTGTCACCAACCCAATCAAAATCTTAAATATTTATCAACAAAGTATTTCAAAATCTTCAAGTATAACGAATTTATAACTAACTCGGATTTTGTTGTACATTAACGTAACTGTGAATCTTTTACTTGTTAGTTTTTTACAAAATGGGCATGCTGGACCATTTTATTCGGTATGCCAAGTTTATTGAGGATTGGTATGTTTATTTTATTAAATAATTTATTACACATATATATTAAAAGATAAACTTAAATCACATAAGTAGTAGGCAACAGTTTTAAGTAAACTACGACCTTTAAAATATCAGAAATTCTCTCGGCAACAAAAAATTACGGAACATACGTAGGGTATTTTTGGATGAACAAATGGTGTGATTAATATTTACTTTGTTTTATTATTATTATTAAATATAAGTAATTAAGTTATAGACTTATTTGCTAAGGATAGGAAATGTTCCTGATTACTGTTATTTTATTACAATTTTTTAACATTATATACCTTTTTAATAAATAGTGCTAATCCCGCCGAAAAACTGGAAAGCAGTTTGGTGGGCTTAAAATGTATGTATAAGGTTTTAAGTCTCAATAAAGCATATTATTATTATTAACTTTCGCATTATTAATATTAAATGGAAAAAAAAATACTAATAACTGGCTTCCGGCAGCCTGTAACTGAATTGTTCTTAATTCCAGAACGACGAACAATTAACAAGAGCTTGTTCACACAGCTAGTCAGCTTCACACAACTGGTGGACGATATCGCAGTCAGCATGTCCGCAGACCAGTACCAGTGGCAGAGAACAATTCTGGGACACAATGTATGTTTATATAATCTTTGACGTATTTTTTAAAGGTGATGAACACTTTGATACTTTTATAGGGAGCAAAGGTGTGCTTCCTATCAAATTCGAGATCTTACACCAGAAAACTGTGGTACAACCGATAGTGGATAGGTTTAGCAAAGTGCCTATATTCTGGATTGGCACATCGCTTGAACGATGGCGGAACATACGTTTCTTCCTAGACCGGTTGTGGATCATTGAAATTTCATCAATCTATGCGTTTGAGTATGAGCCTGAGGTACCAGTGAGATATGTGTAACTATATAAGCGACGTGCTTGAGAAATGCCGTTAGTGCGATTCAGGATGTGCGCGTCGCATGTAAGGTGGCGGAGATCACTCTTTTCTTCCACCGCTGGTCAACACTTGAAGATTATCAATCTGTGCGTATGAACATAAGGTGCTAGCAAGTATTCATCAGCGGTTATCAAGATCAGTAAGAGTCAATCTATGGCAGGGCTGCGACGAGTAGTGACGTTGTCTGAGCTACTGCTATTTAAACATACCCTCTATTCCAACCAACCCGGCTTTCTGCAGAGCGCATCTAACCGGTGACCACCCCTCATTTGTGAGACGCTCTAATAGACGGCTGCAGGTCATCCTTTCTTTGCCAAACCCCAACACGTATCATTCATTATATTATCATACTTTATTAAAATTATAAACACATATGAATCGTGAGTTTCTGTAATGCACATTGTTCATTGTTGTTTGGCATTTTAATATATCTATGTTGCTTTTTCTTTTTTGTTTTTGGTTTTTGTTTGTAATTGCTTGTTCAGCCTATAGTTTTTTCTTTGTATGTAATGTTTTCTAATTAAGTACTTTATATTCCTTTTTATTTTATTTTTGTTTTTAATTTTTTGATTATTTTTCTTTTTATCAATTCAAGCCACTGTACCTCAAATGGGTTGATTTTTGTTTGTTATTGCTTGTTCAGCCTATAGTTTTTTCTTTGTTTGTAATGTTTTCTAATTAAGTACTTTAGATTCCTTTTTATTTTTTTGTTTTCTATTTTTTGATTATTTTACTTTTTACGAATTAAAGCCACTGTACCTCAAAGGGGCGCTACAGGAACACCAGCGCTGCTGTATCAGCAGATGCAGCAGCATTACGCTGATGTATCGCCCTTTTGACAGGTTGCACACATATTGTATTTTGTTCCCATTGTATGATATTGTGTGTGTTGCTTAGTCAATTAAAAATATTCTATTCTATTCTATCACCTCCATAGTTCATCTATTGCCATGGCCGGGATATACAATAATAGAACACATGCTACTACTTCTTCTTCGTCTTTACACTCTTGGCAGAGTGGTCGTGGTCGTCACTTCAGTTGCAGTGACCCGCCTCACAACTCGCCGCCATTCCTCTCTGATGTTGGCCTTCCTGGTACACACTTGTAGAGCACTGTTCACGGCTGCTTTGATTTGGTCCGTCCATCTAATGGGTGATCTACTTCGTGCTCGGGTGCCCTCAACTTTGCCCTACCATGCTACTGCTACTACTATTTAAGTGTATGTGGTACTGATTTGCAGTTCAGCGTGAGTCGAGCCCAGTATGCAAACGGAGAGGGCTTCGTACCCGGCAGTTTTCGGCTGTGGATGCACTCTTACGAAGAAGCTCAGGTCAGCTCTTTATTTTCTAAATACATACTAATATTATAAATGCGAATGCTATAAGTTTATCAAACTTTTTGCGGTTCGGCGCTGAAAATATTATTAAGATAAAATTTGGTAAAACTTTCAAAATAATTAATTATTATTGTTAATGTAAATCTTATAATAATTATTATTTATATCATGTGACATCGACCCACGACATAAGTAGTAATTAAATAAGAACTAGACAGGGTTTAAAAAAAAATATATTCGTTTATTTTTTACAAACAAAATGGAAATTCCATATATATTTTTTAACAACAATAGCAGTATCATAATCAAGAAATAAAAGCTTTGTCAGAATTTTTCAAGGTTTGTCACTTAATCTGTCTGTTGTGGGTTTTGCTTAATATTTGTCAGTCTATCGGTGACACATATCGGGGAGGATTTGTTAGTCAGCCTGTCGTGATTTTAAAAGGGGGAGTGATTGTCTGTCAGTCAATAATGATTTTGTGGTATAACAACTCATTTAATATAGTTTACGTTTGATTTACTTTGTCTTATTTCATTTGATATAACAATCAACATCTCTAAAGAGTCTCATGATTGCACATATATAAATACTTTAATTAAAGTAAACGAATGTTGATTAAATAGACTATTGTCATCATACTTCCCCTAAAATGTAAACAAACTGTCTCGCAGCATACAGGCATGCAGGCGGGCAGCATACAGGCATGCAGCATACAGGCATGCAGCACGCAGGCAGGCATCATACAGGCATGCAGCATGCAAGCATGCAGAATGCAATTAGGTTTGCGTGTGCTCCGACGCTTCGGGTAGGCAGCCCCTTCACCCTGGCGTAACAAGACACAGGGGCTCTCCGTAGCGGTTCAGGCTGGTCCAGCTGGACTAGCATGCCGTAACTGCGATGGAGAGTTTGTCTTGTTAACCGTAACCTCCGCCTTATTATATTCCACTCTAGGGGTAGGGCAGACAAGTACCACGTCGATGGAGAGGTTGACTGAGTCGGATTCGCCATAAATTAGTATAAGTAGTAGAATTCCAATTTTTAAAACAAATTATTGTTATATCTCATAAAAGTTTTAACTGACATGCATTTATAACACCTGTATATTATGTCAAACAAAGATTACACCAAAATAAATTATAGAAACTGTATTTGATTTAAGCAAAGCAATATTTAATAAGCGTTATATCACTTATAATTTGTTTACTTATTTTTCTATCAAATTAAGCATTCTTTAAAATGAATTTCATATCTGATTTTATAGCACCTGTATTATATACAACAATAATTATACGAATTGTATTTATAGAAACTTTATTAAATAAAAGTAAAAATTATTTAAAATTTACGTTATTCCTGATAAAATTAGATCAATTAATTTTCTATCAAATGAAGCGCACCCGACTCTAACGAGGCATCCAAAAGGCAACGAGATTGAGAAGAATGCCTTAAGAAACTCATTTCGGCTTTTTTCAAATTATGTCTTAAAATCTAATACAATCAAAAAATTATAATAATAAGATTACCGCTCAGTTTATCCTAAAACTACAAACATCTAATACCTTCTTAAGAAAGAAATGAGTACTACATGTCACGTCCAGGCCGCCTTGTCGTTCATAAAATCTTTCACACTATGTGCCTTCTGGCACAATTTACACTTTATGTAGTTTTTAAATTTATTTATTGATAAATTTGCCACATCGTCTGGCAGCGTATTGTACATGCGAATACTGTTTCCCGCAAAAGAATTTGTAACTTTATGGAGCCTATACTTGGGCATATCCAGTTTATTCTTATTTCTTGAGTTTAAATGATGTCTATTACTATTTTTACACAACTTACTTTTATTTTTATGAGTATACTATAAGTTTTCATAAATTTGCTGTGAATTATCAGTCATTGTTCCTATCTGCTTCAACTTATATCCCAATAAGTCGCCCGATCTCATACCGTAGATACTACGAACAGCCATTTTCTGCAGCAAAATTATACATTAAATTTATGCAGCATTACCTCACAGTAGTATGCCATATGCTACGTAGCTAAAGTTTAAGTAAGCCTTACATTAAATAAGGTGAACCTGATATATTTAGGTTTGTTTTGATTTAAAAATATGCTCTCAAGGATAGTCCACGTTTAGTGCTAATATTACATACTAGCACTAAACCAGTGTACATAACTGTACTAAATTTGAATAAAATATCATAATAAGTAATTTGCAATGGTTCCTTCAGACGAGCACAGGGTTCTGTTTAAATTTTCGAGAATTCGATAAAGTTTTTAAATTCATTAGCGATTTCAGCATCCGCTGTGATTATTATTAGAGTTAGGTAGTACTTGAGGAATTTCACGCTTGCCTAAATTATATGCAAAAAAAATATTAATACGAAATACGCACTGAACACGGAACACGGAGTGTGGCGACGCAATATTCGTTAACAACAACAAAATCTGACGTGATGCACAGTAGACGCACGTACAGCACATAAAACCTGCTTTGTCATTATTTTAAACCAAACGGGTGAGGTTGGCTTGGGCTCCTCAGATCTTAGTAGGGGCCTTATCACACCTTATAAAACAAACAATAGCTTAAAAGTTGTATAGTTTACAAATGAATCGTTTTTTACACCTCCTGAATAGTTGAGGTTTTGCAGATATTATTTATTGATACTTCACCGTCGATATATTGGCGTGTATGGTATGTTCCGCATACTTTGTATTGCTTCAGGTGATGCTTGCGAGTGTGCTGGTGGTGGTGGGGCTTTGGTGGCTGGTGCGCGCGTTGCTCAACCTGGTCATCAACCTTGTCTGTCCGTTGCTGGTCGTCGTGTTGGCTGTGGTTTGTTACCTCTTCACCATTCAATATTTCATTTTTAATATAAACTGCATTACAGCTACAGATGTACACAATAGATAACGACAATATATGTGATTCGCGTGTCCAACCCCGACGATCCGCCGTTTACTTACAGTCCCCGCGCGTCTTTTGTTATTTTTCAAATACTATAAAAAAAAAAATTCAAAATTCATATTCATTTATTCAAGTTTGGCTCAAAAGAGCTCTTATGAACGTCAAAACTTAAAAACTAGCGCGCCCATTCACTGCGGGCGGGAGCTTGATCGTAAAAGAACGGGCAAGAAAATCGTCAAGGTTAGTTTTTTCTCCCGCCAGTTACAAGAATATGTACTTAGTAGTAAAACAATTTGACAAATCTACAAAAACATGTGTTCTGCAGTCACATGATTTAAAATAAAAGAAGAAAATAACTTTTTATTTTAAGTTATACGAGTATGAGTACGAATAAACATAGTAGACATGAGCAGACCAGTCCTCACTGGTGGCACCCGTTCACGAGTATGACGCATGAACCAGCCATCGTTTCGCTCAACCATATTTTAGGGAACGCAACGACCCGACGCATGACGCCACCACCGCAAAGACATTTGAGTGAGCATGACATACTCAAGCTACAGGATAAACAAATTTTAACAAAAATAACAATTATATTAATTAAATGTGCTGCAAACCACAAATATTTTTGGTCTTATGAAAGATATCATTTACAGCAATTCAGTCTTAATATCTATATAATCATTTGAACAATACTATGCGTTCCTAATCAAAAACATCATTTAGGAGAATGATAGGACAACAAAAATTGTGTGTGCAGCTATCAGATTAAAAATAATATTAACTTTTCTCAGTTAGCTAAATCTTTAATTACAAATATAAATAGTAGACAAGAGCAGACCAGTCCCCACAAGCAGCACTCGTTCACGAGTATGACGAATGAACCAGCCATCGTTTCACTCAACCATATTTTAGGGAATGTAACGACCCGACGCATAACGCCGCCACCCCAGAGACATTTAAGTGTGCATGACATACTCAAGCCACAAAATAAAAAGATTTGTACACATTTGTACTATTAAAGTATAACAATAATATTATAAAAATCAAACAGCCGCAGACCACAAAATTGTTTGTTCTATGATAGATACAATTTACAGCCATGCCGTCTTATCATTTATATAATCTTGCGTACAATAGTATGCTTTCTTAATCAATGTTTCTTTAATAGCTACTTTAAATTTGTTTAAGGGCAAATCCAATATATCATGCGGAATTTTGTTGTAGTATTTCATACCTTGCCCCATAAAAGACTTCCGAATTTTTTGGAGTCTTAGAAAAGGATTTAACAGTTTATTTTTATTTCGTGTGTTAAAGCTGTGACGTTCACAGCGCTTAGAATAATTTATATTTTTCCGCACAAACAAAATACAGTTAAAGATAAACTGCGAGGCAGTAGTTAAAATACCAATTTCCCGAAACAACTCTCTAAGGGATGATCTAGACCGTAGTTTATAAATAAAACGTATAGCTCGTTTCTGTAAAATGAAAATAGTCTCAATTTCAGCGGCAGATCCCCACAATAAAATACCGTAGGACATCAAACTGTGAAAATAGCTAAAATAAACAATTCTAGCAGTTTCGACATCCGTTATCTCACGAATTTTTCGAATCGCATATGCGGCAGAACTCAGTTTACCAGAAAAGCTTTCGATATGTGGGCCCCATTGAAGGTGTTTATCTAGTGTTACACCTAGAAATAAGGTTGAATCGACCATTTCCAACCTCTGACCATTCAATTCTATATTGGTTTCAACATCTCTTACATTGGGTAGTGAAAAATTAACATATTTAGTTTTTTTAGCATTCAACTGAAGATTATTAACAGTAAACCAGTGAAGCAACTCTGAAAGTGCACTATTTACATCGTCATAATTATTTTTATTTCTGTTAGTTTTAAATATTATTGATGTGTCATCTGCAAATAACACCATTTCACACTTTCTACTAATAAAGAAAGGAAGATCATTTATATACACCAGAAACAAAAATGGGCCTAAGATTGAGCCTTGAGGAACGCCCATCTGTATACACGAACCAGATGATTTAGCGCCATTAATATCTACTTTTTGAAATCTAGATGTAAGATATGAAACTATCAACTTCTGAGCCAAATCACACACGCCATAGAAATTAAGCTTAAGAATAAGGGTACCGTGGTCAACGCAGTCAAAAGCCTTCGATAAGTCACAAAACACTCCTATGGCGTTTTGCGACCTCTCCCAGGCATCATAAATATGCTGTAGTAACGCAGCACCAGCATCAGCTGTAGAACGACCCTTCATGAAACCATATTGTTGACTGTGCAAAAGTTCATTTACATAAAAGTATGCAGATAACTGATCTAAGATAATTTTTTCAAAAACTTTACTTAAAGTTGGTAAAATTGAAATTGGTCTATAGTTACTTTTATCCTCCTTTGAGCCAGTCTTAAACAGAGGTATGACTTTACTAAGTTTCATAAGATCGGGGAAAGTCCCTTCATCGACGCACTTGTTAAATAATTCTGCTAGATAAGGAGCAATAGAATCCAAGATAGTCTTAATAACTTTAACAGACATATCCCACAGATCGCCAGTATTCTTTAACTTAATAGATCCAAAAGTTTTAATTATGTCTAATTGATGAATATGATGGAACTTAAATGTGGAACTATAATTAGGCAAGGATTTCTCAAGCACAGCTAAGGCAGTGGACGGTGAAGATTTCAGCTCAAAAGTGGTCAGTGCAGGAATCTTAGCAAAGTATTCATCAAATATGTTTGCAATTGCTGTATTATCATTAACGACTCCCTGATCCTCCTTAAGAGCGTAGTTAATATCACGTGGTTTACACTTTCCTGATTCGCGACTTATAGCGTTCCAAGTTGCTTTAATTTTGTTACTGGATGTCAATATTTTATTTTTTGTGAACAAGGATTTGGCCATTACACACACCCTTTTAAATACTTTTGAATAATTTTTGACATGTTCTAAGAAACTTGGGAATTGATTATATTTTTTTAAATTATATAATTCGTAAAGTCTATTTCTACTCTTATATATTCCCTGAGTTGCCCACTCACAAAACTGAAGTTTATTTGTAGGTTTAATAGATTTAGGTGTAAATATTTTGTTAAAATCTGTTTGAATTACATTAAATAAATTTTCATACATTATATTAGGACATTATATATAACATGAACGACTTCACTATTTATCATCAATGGCTTAAGTATAGATAAGTTAGTTTGGATTTCACGTCATTAAATATCGGCAGTGACGTCACAATAGGTGTTAAAAAGTCAGCACACTGGGTTTCAATACAGATCGTGATACTTGCGTTATTTATTGTATATATATCTATATCTGTAATAATAGCATTACATTATAGTATTAAAAAGGGTGTAAAACAGTTTTTTAAGGGTTGACATATTTTTTCCCCAGCAGCCGGTGGGTATGCAAAGAAGAAGAAGATTCAGAACTACTTTGTATTTGTACAAGATTTTTAGAAAAATATTAGTTTGTAATTTTTTTAGTAGTTTGAAAAAGTTGTATACATAATATATGAAATATCAAAAAATATATCTTGATAATTTTTCCATACAGATTTGTGTGCCCCAACTGCGGACGCCATTGCTGGGCCAGAACTACCCGATGCTTGCTAATCTCCTCAGAAACATCCTAATGAACATGGCCGACAAGATAAAATGAAATATAAGCTTCCTGCTCGAAAATTTTGGTGTTTGATCTGTGAAAATTGGACCGAAAGCTTTGAACCCGAAAAAATATCATTCAGACATAATGAACGTTAATGTAAATATGTCTTACTTTCATTAAACATGTAAATAAATACTTTTTTTATGTTATTAATTTTGGCATAATTTTCACGTAGGCTTCTGAAGGAAGCAGAAAATTAATTAAAAAAATAATTATTGTAGCATTATTTCGGTTGCCATAAACTTGAGCTTTAGGCCCAGGATAATTCAAACCCCTTGGTTGGAGTGTAGCGTAGTGACATTGCTATAGTTCCGAGCCGCCCCCCCTGCCGCACTTCGATTGAGACCCGATAATTCGTTGATGCCCTTCACAAGTTATTATTCTTTAGTATTTAATGACAACCATATGCATATATAATTGAATACAGTAAAATTCGAAGCGCTCGTAGCTCTGCGGTGCTTAGTGGTCGGAAACGATCAACAAAGTACAGTAGAGTTTTCAGAGGTCAGTCCTTGGATGGGTGGCCGTTTGTGTGGCATTTGATATTGAGCGCTTCCGTGCTTCGGAAGCCGTTAGTCCCGATTATCACTACATGTAGCAGTCGTTAAGCCATGTTAGAAACCTTATGGGCGGCTTGAAAAATTCTAACAGCAGGACGCCATACACCTGCCTCCGCAAATCCGCAATGGGTCAGCGTGGTGGGGTATGACCCAATACCCTCACACCTTGATATCCGAGAGGAGGCTCGTGCTCAGTAGTAGGACGTTAATGGGCTGTGATGATGATGATGATGATGACGATGACAGTAAGATTGCAACATAAACTCTTCGAGTTTTATAGATAGTTGTTCTGCCTATGCGTCACGTATTATATTATAGCCCTTTTAGTATTAAACATTATTTAATTATTTGTTGTCCTAAATATATTAAAATAAAAAAATAAAAAATTTACGAGACCCCGAGTGACTGTGTGTGGGGCCTTGTTACGACTGCGCACTATATAATTTAGTGACAGAACCAACAAGACAAGCAAATAAAAGACTAAGCAGTAAGCAATAATTTAATTTAAAGCCGGCTCATCAGTGCACGTTTCACCTTCCTCCATTGTTGTTTACGACACTGAGTATAAAGAAAATTTCAATAAAAGCCCCGAAACGTACATTTTACTCCGTCTGAAATTGCGGCGCGTAATGAAAGCCTCTACGGTGATTGTGACATAAAATCTTTGGAATGTAATATCTGCCGACCCAATTTCATTAAACTTTGCTGTGGACTGCTTCATCCGTATTGTAATAATCTGTCTAATTTACAAAAGCTTAATTATGATAAGTTTCAAAAAATATTGACGTATTCACGACCCACTAAGATACAAGTGATGGATTAAAAATATCTTTGTAACAATTCCCGCGCTGCTATAATTTCTCGAAAAATCGGGACACATTTTTGTGAAGAAATTATAGTAGCGCGGATATTGTTAAAAAGATGTTTTTAATCCATCACTTGCTTACCAATTGAATCTTGTCCATTGTTGTTGATTGTTGATGCTTGTCCATTGAAGCGCTCGTAGCTCTGCGGTGCTCGGGGGTCGGAAACGATCACCAAAGTACAGCAGAGATTACAGAGGTCAGTCCTTGGAAGGGTGACCGTTAGTGTGGCATTTGATATCGAGCGCTTCCGTACTTCGGAAGGCACGTTAAGCCGTTGGTCCCGGTTATCACTAAATGTGGTAGTCGTTAAGCCATGTTAGAGGCCTCATGGGCGGCTTGATATATTCTAACAGCAGGACGCCATACACCTGCCTCCGCCAATCCGCACTGGGTCAGCGTTGTGGAGTATGACCCAATACCCTCTCACCTTAGTAGTAAGAGGAGGCTCTTGGTCAGTAGTGGGACGTTAATGGGCTGAAACGAACGATCGAACGAACGAACTTGCTTACAATGGATTTCCGCAAAGTAACGCCTGAATCAATAAATTATCCTCTATATACTTTCTGCCGTCTTGGGTTGTGGAAGAGCTCCCTGGAAGGTTTTTCCAAGAAATTGCAGCATGGAACATTTCATTAAGACTATAAAAAAGCGTCGGCATCGCCCTATAGATGCTCCTGTTCATAAACGGCAGTGATCACTCCATCTTTCAGATGGGCCTCATCATGCTAATAATATAAATAATTTAAAGAATATCTTCTTGACGACCGATATGGCGTGGTGGCGAGTATACCCGCACCCGACTCTGAGGTCGTGGGTTCGATTCCCAAGCAAATCTTTGTGTGTATAAATATGAATATTTATTCTGGTCTGGGTGTTTTCCTATGTATATTAAGTATGTATTTAAAAAAAAAGTATAAATGTATGTTTATCCGTTATTTAGTAACCATAACACAAGTTCTTAATGATACTTATCTTAGAACTAAATAATTGGTGTAAGTGTCAGAAATATTTATATTTATTTTTTTATCTTTTAAACTCAGGCCTACTGTCACTAACCAACGTAAATGGAATTTGTGTTATACTTCACCACGCGGACCTAATACCAACTGAACCACGATTGTCCTGCAGCATAGCTCGATTAACGATATTGTACCTATGTGTTCTATTTCGCACCTGAAGGATCCCTCTTTAACAATTACAATAAGATCCGCTGTTACTGTTAAATTCTCCTAATTGTTGTCCACATTCGAATTCGACTTTGTTAATAATAAATATGATTGGGCACTGTAGGTCTATTTCTCAAGTTTTTTTTTATTACACCAATTATTTAGTTCCAACATAAACATACTTACATACTTTTTTTTTAAAATACTTACTTAATATACATAAGAAAACACCCAGACCAGAACAAATATTCATGTTCATGCACACAAAAAATTGTTCTGTGGGGAAATCGAACCCACGACCTCTGGAGTGAAGTGTAGGTATACTGACATCCACACCATATCGGTCGTCAAAGTTAAAATTGTTATAAATTAATGTTCTGTTTATAATTATGACTCATAATATGAAAATAAATATTTTAACTTTACCTTGTGAGAAGACTCGAACCAAACATAACAACTTTAATGCTTTGACACTTGGTGCTGGGAAATTATAAAATTGCCAATTGGGGAGGAAAAGTAAACTTTGATGCTATCGCATAAATAGACAAATTTACCCAATGATCCTACATAGTTATTACTTCAAAAATGCTATTCTCCCCACTAAACTTATTCATTACCCAAAAATAAGGAAAGATAACTTAATATAAGCCCGTGTATGTCGTGTTGCAATTCAGCAGATTGCTTTGAAAGTTTAGATTGCGAAGTACGAGTGAGATAAAACTTTGACATACTAACAGCTTCTCATCCTCATTTCCTTTGAAATTATTTAAAATCATATCTCTTCTGTGAATACGTAAGTGTAGAGAGTATATAATACGGTAAATGAGACTTTTTAGAAACTTCTAGTATGTTATCGTAATTACAGTTTGTCGCCATAGTTTGTGAAAGAAGGCTATGGAACGTTAATGGGTCATCATATCTGTTCTTGTTTTTAAGACTCTCAGAAACGTCCTCTCAAACCAAGGAAAGAATGGTTTAAAACCTCCTCCAACAGCTGTTAGTACACTCAGACAAAAACAATTGTTCCTTATCACTAATAGATATGTTTGACCTTTATTGAAATTGATTGAATAGGGTGTATAGGGCTCCTATTAGGATCTGAGGAGCTCAAGCCAACCTCACCTGCAAGTGGTGCACCTGCCGATCAACGGACGAGGCTCTGGCGAACGTAAAAGTGCCCGATAAACGGCAATAGGCTCGCCACCTATTACGTGGGACCAACAATATAACTGGCGAAATGTATAATATGCCTCTGCCTACCCTTTCGGGGAAACAGGCGTGATTGTATGTATGTATATATGTTGGAATTGAACTCACAACCGCGCCATGTCAGCCGCGCCATCAATATATAGACGAATAGTAATATCTTTGAAAATGGAACTCATTCCTTCATAAACCTATCATATATAGGTGTAGATAAAATGTTTTCTTTACCGATAAACCTTAATACACCTGTTACGCCTGAGAGGTCTCCGGGAGGCAATCAAAAAGTGATTTCCCGGAATATTGGGTCCGTCTGTCTGTCAACGCCGCGTCGTGTTCTTTTAATACCCGCTAGGGTTGCCACTTCTCTGATTATACTTATGGTTGTAATATTGTAGAGGATATGATTTGTTTCGTTGTTTGTTTGCATTGAATAGGATGTAAAACTACAGGATCAATTTTACTAATAGAAAGCTATATTATTTGTGTTTCTTTTATCATATAGGCTACATTATCAATGTAAAATATTAAATTTACCACTAGAACTATTTATTTCTCCATTAGGTTATATAAAAATAATAAAAAATATCCATTTTATTGTTTTGTAGTATTGGATGCATTTTTTTTAAACTTCTATGCTCTATGTGCACATGTTTTTTTTTAAAATTAATATTTTTTAGAGATTTTCAGGAAAATATGCCTTAAGAAATAAGCTGTACCTTCCGTTGTACATGTTTTCTTAGCTACTGTTGTATGTGCACACGAACTTTTATATAGGGGTACCATTCTATTTTGGAAATTTCCTGCTGGCGTTTAAATGTTCCCAGCATCTTTAGTCATGGGTCTTTTAAGCAAGGCGTAAATCAGCATTTATGCTACCCATCCTGAGTGATTATTTTTCTGGCTTGCCCTATACAAATATACTTTAAACTTCCAGAGAACGTTATAACAATTTTGACGACCGATATGGCGTGGAGGTATACCTTTTTTTTTCTTTTTTTTTTATTATCGTCTGTTAAAAAATGCTGCTTACGCACTGTCTCCCGGCCAAAACCGGGAGGGGGTGTGGGGCTCACTGCGGCAGACGCGACCACCGCAGTCCTACCCACTAAAAAACTTCAGACGACGCCCACCGCTGTTGAAAAGGGGCGAGGTACCAGTGCCTGGATTTGTAGCTTCTGGTACCCCGCCCGCGGCCAACGTCCCCCGGATCAGAACCGGGGAGACCTCCTCAAGGAGGCGCAATGTGCAGCGCCCCCCCTACCTCTATGTGCGGCCATGGCGTAACTGGCCGACTTCGGGGGGGGTCTATGGCGAGACGGAAGGGGCCCCCTGCCCCCGCCGCCTAAGGCCCCCCAGGCGCTGCCGGACGGGCCCTCCTGGCCCGCCCGCTGCGCCAACGGCGTAGCCGGAGAGAGAGCGGATCCCGCTCCCTCTCCCGCTCCGCGGCCTCCTTCTGCGACATCACCACTTCGCAGAAGGAGGCCATCGCCTCCCACGCCGTCTCGCTGTCGACCATCTTTTGCATGATGGTCGGCAGCGAGAGAGGCACTCCATCCAGGGCCGCGGCTAACGTCGACCGCGGCCCCGCCCACGCAGGGCACGCCACCAAAGTGTGCTGCGCGGTGTCTTCCGCGCAGTCACAGTGGTGGCAGCACCGGGTCGATTCCCCCCCGGCGATGTCACACAGATACTTTCCGAAACAACCGTGCCCGGAAAGCACCTGCGTGAGCCGGAAGGACATCGACCCCCACCGACGGCCGACCCATCGCTCCAAGATGGGCCCGACCGCCTCTAGGATACGGCGCCTCGAACCTTCGGCACCCTCGGCACTCGTCAAGAGCTGCCGCCGCCATGGTGGAGGTATACCTGCACTTCACTCTAGATGTCGTGGGTTCGATTCCCACACAAGACAAAGTTTTGTGGCATGGAAATGAATATTTGTTATGATCAGGTTGTTGTTACTTACAAAAAACAAGGTATTTAATAATAAATAATAAACAAATATAAGTACTCTTCCCATTACACCAATTTTTAGTTCCAAGCTAAGTATCATTAAGAACTTGTGTTCTGGATACTAAAGAACGCATATACATATTTAAATACCGTATTTAAGTATGTTTATTCGTTCTTTAATATCCATAACACATAATTGATGACATACATACATACATTTACGCCTGTTTCCCCGAAGGGGTAGGCAGAGGCATACTCGTATTATATGCCCACATTTCGCCGATTATATAGTTGGTCCCACGTAAGGCCCATAGTACACGGCGTATTTTAAACGCGCCGACGACGCGCGTTTCAGAAACGCGCGTCTTCGGCGCCGTGGACGCTGCTTGTTGCGTTTACATTGATTGATTTTTTTAAAAGAAGTACTAAAGCCAACGTAAGCAGTATTGTCTCAACCGAGGCCATTGTGCAACTGAAGAAGAGGTGTCTCTGATCAAAACGCATAAGCGCAGTAGAGGCTCGTTTAACGATCGCCCCGTGTGCTTAGGTTACTAGGTTGCGTTCGAATTGCGTTTGAAGCGCGTATACGCGCGTCATCTGCGCGTCGTCGGCGCGTTTAAAATACGCCGTGTACAATGGGCCTAAGACGTGGCGATCCTATTCTTACCGGTCACTGTTATGTTCGCCAAAGGTGTAATTGTAAGAGAATATTTATTTATTTATTAATTCCTTTATCAAAAAGTACATATTGTCAAATGGTAGACCTGACCTAATGGCTCGAATGCTTCTTCCTTCTTTAGTGAGAGGAGATTTGTGTACAGTAGTCCAAAATTGTTATGATAATATGACAACTAAATAAATAAATATTTTCTGACAATTACACCAATTATTTAGTTCCAAGAGTATCATTAATAACTTGTGTTATGGATACTAACGTATATACTTAAATACTTCAACGAATAAACATACTTAAAGTTTTTTTTTTAAATACATACTTAATATACATAGGAAAACAACCAGACCAGAACAAATATTCATGTTCATGTACACAAAGATTTGTCCTTTGTGGGAATCGAACCCACGACCTCTGGAGTGAAGTGTAGGTATACTGACCTCCACGCCATATCAGTCGTCAAACTACTAAACACTACACCTAGTCGCAAGTTTATCTAGCTTACATAATCTCGAACCTCAAAGCACTGGGCTAGTCTCGTCTTGCTCCCGAACGTTTAGAGTAGGTAATTGCCTGTCGGCCCTAGATCTAGAACTGAAATTAATGGGTCCATAGTTTAGTTTCGTCCGAGGCTGCTCAATTTTCGTCTTTTATGTGTCCGTTATCTCTTAGGCTTTCTAGGAGACCTGGTAACTGTAATTGGCTGAGTGGAGCTTTGAGTGAAATACTGAAGGCATACATACATACATTCGCGCCTGTTTCCCCGAAGTGGTAGGCAGAGGCATTTCATGCGCCCACACTTCGCCTCTTACATAGTTGGTCCCACGTAATAGGTAGCGAGCCTATTGCCGCTTATCGGGCACTGTTATGTTTGCCAGAGCTTCGTCCGTTGATCGGCAGGTGCGCCACTTGCAGGTGAGGTTAGCTTGGGCTCCTACAGTAACACTCAGAGATTGGCGACTCTGGGTGCCCTTAGTACTGACTACCGGGGGGGAAACTAAGAGGGACCTGTGGAGGGCGCAGCGGGCAGCCCAGGAGGGCTCGGACCCCGTTTGGCCGGGAGACAGTGCGTAAATGCATTTTGTTACAGACGTAAATCAAAAAAGAAAGGATCCCTATACACCTATGAATGCGCAAATGTAAACTCGAAACACAACCAAACACGACACAAATAGTTTGATCGCTTTTATTGGTAATAAGTAACATTAAATTCGCTACTGGAAGTTGATGACACCGCCAATCGTGATAGACACAATAAACGTTTGATGTTTAATTATACGCCCACACTTCGCCAATATTATTTTTTTATTTTATTCTATTCAGGATACAAACAGTCATAACACATAAAAGTTAATTTTAAACATAATTTGCTTAGTACTAGACCTACAGATCCCTAAATTATATTATTTCCGAGTGGAAAGCGGTCTGACAACTCGGGCGCATATTACGCTGAAATTGCAAAAAACTATGGGAACGAGTAAGTGAGAACCCCGTGACTTGACGTGAGCTCAGTTTAGCGGTGCAGGAGGCCACGCTCCTCGTTTCCACTCGGAAATGTGAAAATGTGAATTTTATCTATTACCTAATACAGAGTGAAAAGTGCTTATTTTATGGAATACACAAGAGATTACGTATTTTGCAAAACATAATGGAACACAAAGGTAAGTTTTTGCCCCAATTAAAAAATTGCCCCAAAACAAACAATTGTTGCAAAAATAAAAGAATGGGAGTTAAAATATGTACAGTAAAGTCAATTGCAATATAAACAAATAAATTATAACTAAATATTGCTATAGCTACTACTTTTTACAAATAAAAATTAGAACAATATCCACCTAACTGCTTAGCATTAATCATTAATTGTGTGCTAGTTCAAGGTCACAGAAACAAATTACACATTCAAAATTAAAAAGGAATATTCAGTAAGCCAGGCATGAAGTTACCCAACCAACAAAGTCAATATATTGATATTGCACAATATTAGAGGTTCATTTTCATAATGTGTTTGTTTGTCGTGCGTACAAGCCTTTACCTCCACGCCCTGACTGCCACAGAGATGGCAAACCCATAATACGCGTGCCTTTGATGACCGTTTCCTATCAGTGTACAAGCTAAAAAGACCACATAATGTTTTTTTTATTTCAGCAACGAAAAACAGAATCACGTGTTAACGGTTATAGATGACTCCAGGTCATGTAACGTTGGCAAATGGTGGTTTAATAACACAAGATGCGTGGCAACACGAGTAGATAATTATATATTTTATCTATTTCAGTCACGCCACACTCCCATAAATACAGCCCGTTCGCCCAGCAAGCCGCATCATTCCTGCGAGCCGTCTATGATAGCGATCATCGAAACATAATTCTATTAGATTCCTTTGTGTGTTTGTTTCTTTTTAAGGTGCCTAGGGAAAGTAAGAATAGGCATTGTTAAATCTTTTTTCTGCGTGCAATAATAAATGGATTCAAATTACCCTATATCCAGTCTAAGATCCTTTCTATTAGATTCCTTTGTGTGTTTGTTTCTTGTTAAGGTAACTAGGAAAAGTAAGAAAAGGCATTGTTAAATCTTCTTTCTGTGTGCAATAATAAATGGATTCAAATTACTCTATATACAGTCTAAGATCCTTTCTTTTAGATTCCTTTGTGTGTTTGTTTCTTGTTAAGGTAACTAGGAAAAGTAAGAAAAGGCATTGTTAAAGCTTTTTCTGCGTGCAATATTAAATGGATTTAAATTGCCCTATATCCAGTCTAAGATCCTATCTATTAGATTTCTTTGTGTGTTTGTTTCTTGTTAAGGTATCTAGGGAAAATAAGGAAAGGTATTATTGAGACCTTTTCTGCGTGCAACCAAGTTACAGATCATTAGTGGATGGATTAAAACTACCCTATATCCATACTAATCATCATCGTATGAAATTCCTTAGTGTGTTTGTTTCGATTTAATACCCAGCTGAATTAAGCCCTTTTTCTACGTGCAACCGAGTTACAGATTTAAAGTAGATTTAAATTACTCCATGTTCTTTTCTTTTTAAGGTACCTATAAAAAAATAAGAATGCTATCTAGATTTAGGTACAGTTGTTTATTTACCAGAAAACATAATTTTCAAAAGACAGATTATAAATTAATAATAGTAGACTCTAGATGCAGCCAGCAAACAGGTAAATGCTTTTTTATTTTTAATGTGACACATCATAATGACTACATCCTGCCTGATGGTAAGCAGTCGATGCAGTCCAAAAAATTAAAGCGCTTCATACCGTGAAATAAGCACGGTACAAAGCGCACCCACTCATGACGGCCTGCTATAATGCTGTTTCACGCCCCGCTTAAAAGACCCGGGATCATAGGAAATAGGGAACACATGAGCCGGCAGCGAATTCCAGAGAAAATTCAGGAACTGTTTATAACTAGAATAAAAGTACTTATTTTCTGAGACCAAATTACTTAGTAAAAAAGGCCAATTATTTCAAAGTTTATTTTCAGACATTGGAACGACTTTTTTTTTAATGCAAATGCCAATAGACTGAACAGAACGAGAACAGTTTCAGTAATTTCAAATCTCCCTAGTGTTTCCTAAGTGGACTGTATTGCGTTTAGACAGACAAATTGTGGGTTGTCTATTTGTTTTTAATATGTATTGATTGATAACACGATGTTCCTGACTCGCCGTTCTTTGAACCAATCAGTCAGTGTCAGGGTGTGTTAAAGCGAAAGAATTAGAGCCAGTTTTTTTTAAAAAGACCAGTAGATAGGAGTCATTTTCATAAATAAATATTTTTTGACAATTAGTTACACCAATTATTTAGTTCCAAGATAAGTATCATTAAGAACTTGTGTTATGGATACTAACTTATATACTTAAATACTTCAACGAATAAACATACTTAAATACTTTTTTTTACATACATACTTAATATATATAGGAAAACACCCAGACCAGAAAAAATATTCATGCTCATGTACACAAAGATTTGTTCTGTGTGGGAATCGAACCCACGACCTCTGGAGTGAAGTGTAGGTATACTGACCTCCACGCCATATCAGTCGTCAATATGTCATGACTTCCATAATAATGCAATAATTTTTCTGAAGTGTGATAACAGGCTTAAGGAAATATTGAAGTCATATGAAAAGTGGACACTTGTAGGTAACATACATAGAGTTGAGCCTTTTTCCCCGAAGGAAAAAAAAATAAATTATTTAGTTATTTCAACATCACACAACATAATAAGGAGATAATACAATACATTGAACACGTACAGGTTGCATGATATCGAAAAAGGCTTCTGCTTAGTATTTTTTCAGTTAACAGAAGGGATAGGCAGAGGCGTCTCGTTGCCTTTTGGAAGCCTCGTAAGAATCACCGACAGACTGACTGACGGACAATCCCCTCCCTCCTTTAGAACGACAGGCTGACTGACAGATACACACTGACAAATCTTGAGAAAACCACAACAGACAGATATACTGACAAATTCTGACAAAGAACCCATTTGCTTTTACTCCTTTATTATGGTACCGCTCATATTTCTTTCATTGTGGTTAAAAAATTATATGGAATTTCCACTTTAATAAATAAATATTTTCTGACAATTACACCAATTGTGTTATGGATACTAAACAACGGATAAATATACTTTAATTCTTTTTTTTTTTTTTGTAAATACATACTTAATATACATAGGAAAACACCCAGACCAGAACAAATATTCATATTCATGCTCACAAAGATTTGTCCTGTGTGGGATCCGAATCCACGACCTCAGGAGTGAAGTGTAGGTATACTGACCTCCACGCCATATCGGTCGTCAAATCGGTCGTCATATCGGTCGCCATATCGATCGTCGATGTGGTCGTCACTTTGTGTAAATGTTTGACGAATCTAAATGATCATGGTGATCTTAAAGACAATAAAGTATATTTTTATTTTTTTATTTCATATCAAACGCCCACATTTCGTCAATTATATTATTTGGTCCCACGTAATACGTGGCGAGCCTATTGACGGTTACCGGGAACTTTTATGTTTGCCAGAGCCTCGGTTTGGTGTTTTATTTTAATTACGACAAGCCAATATGCTACATTAAGATAAATATCATTAAAACGTTGTGTTATGGATATTAAATATTGGATAAAAATACTTACGTGTATAAAAGTGTAATAATAATAATACTTACATGTATTAGTATAAAAGAGACTGTGACTCACAGACAAACCAGTCAAACGGTTTTGTGGGATATGTTTCTATGTAACTTGCATTATTTAAAGGAAATAAACGTTTTATCTATCTATGAGCGTGTGTGAGATCATATTTTTTCTTTTTTTTTACGTCTTTAACAAAAGCTTTTACGCACTGCCTTTTGACCAAAGGGGGACCGAAAGGGGGGTGTGAGACTCACCACCGGCAGACGCGACTGCTAGCAGTTATACCCACTAAATATCTTCCGACGACGCCCTCCGCTTGTTGAGAAAAAGGCAGGGGCCAGTATCTGAGTTGCAGCGTCTTTGCTTTGCAGTCTATTTGTCCCCTGGGATATCAATATTTTACGAGTTTTTAATAAAACTTAAATGACTATCCACTATACCTTAACATGTACAGAGCACAATATCTATTGCCAGTTTGTTTTGTTTTGCCAATGTCAGAAACAGAGGTTTTATATAGTGGAAATTGAGGAACGTTGTTATACCTCGTAGTTATTTTATAGTTACGTAGTTATAAATAGCTACAGAGCCCATTTTTAACACAGAGGCATTAAAAGTATAAAGTAAAAGTAAAAGTAAAGTAAAAAAAATATTTATTTCATAAACTATTATACATAGTACTTGAAAACGTCATGATTACAAATGAAAAAAAAATACAATCGAAATAATATTACACTAAATCACGAAGCTTAGATTCACTTACATGCAACAAAACAATTTAAAAACAAAAAATAATTAAGTGTAAGTGAATCTAAGTGCCAGTTCCAAACAACCGCTCTGTAAGAAGTAATATAAGGTCTGTATAATACAAATATCTTTGTATTAGGTAATTAATATAATTATAGGTTTTTAATTATTATTATTTTATTTATTATTATTTTTTTTATTATTATTTAATTATAGGTATATATTTAATTATAATTTTTCTTGACCTTTTAGGTCAGATTATTTTTTATATGGTGCTGTTTTTTTTAGTGTCAAATAATTTGATAACATTAACATTCAGTAATTTGGTTTACATTATGGATTTTTTAATAGAGATCCCTAATATCTTCTTGTCAAATACAAAGCCTATGTTACTTAGGGATCATGTAGCATTCTTATCCGTCCAGTAGATTTTTAGTTAATTCTTAACAGACTCACAATTACATTCAAAAATATATATCTTTTACAATTATGAAAATTAAGGTGTTTAGGTATCCTACCGAGGTCTTAAGAACCCCAGCCCACCTAACCTGCAAGTGGTGCACCTGTCGCTCTACGGACGTGGTTCTGGCAAACACACAAGTTCCCGTTAAGTGGCAATAGGCTCGCCACCTATTACGTGGGACCAATATAATATATGATTGGCGAAATGTGAACGTATAATATACATATGCATATCTTGACGACCGATATGGCGTGGAGGTCAGCATACCTACACTTCACTCCAGAGGTCGTGGGTTCGATTCCCACTCAGGACAAATCTTTGTGTACATGAACATGAATGTTTGTTCTGGTCTGGGTGTTTTCCTATTTATATTAAGTATGTATTTACAAAAAAAAAGTATTGAAGTATGTTTATCCGTTGTTTAGTATCCATAACATAAGTTCTTAATGATACTTATTTTGGAATTAAATAATTGGCGTAATTGGCAGGAAATATTTACTTATTTATTTATATCTGTTCAGGGAAACAGGCGCAATTGTATATTAATCTTATGTATGTATGTTTGTTTCAATATAAGTATAGCTGTATAGAAAATCGTTAAGCCGGCTTGAAAAATTCTAACAGCAGAACGCCATACACCTGCCTCCGCCAATCGGCACTGGGTCAGCGTGGTGGAATATGACCCAATACCCTCACACCTTGAACATCAAACTTAAAAAGCTTTAAACTTCAAAACTTTTTATTTCATAAACTATTACATAGTACTTGAAAACGTCAAAATCGATATGTGAGAGGAGGCTCGTGCTCAGTTGTGAGACGTTAATGGGCTGTGATGATATAAATAAATAAAATAAATAAATAAATATTCCCTTACAATCACACCAATTATTTAGTTCCAAGATAAGTATCATTAAGAACTTATGTTATGGATACTAAATAATGGGTCGTCAATGTATAAAATATAATATGTATATATGTAATATACCTACGAAATGTCTTACAAAATAAGTTCTGTACAACATAATTAAATAATTAAACCTTTTTGAAAGCTCAGTTCACGTTTCAAAACATTAAAGCTCTTTTCATTGTGATACGGTGCAAGAGTCATAATAATAAAATTTAGAACGTTAGTTACCAAACAAAATTAAATATTATAGAGTTTTCTTTGTGCTGGAAATGGAACCGTATTTTCCAGTGTATTCCTGTGAGAGTGCTAAGTTCCAAATTTAAATTTCAAAATGTTCAGAAAGTGGAAATTGCAATTGTGGTTTGTACGTTATGCATACACAATATATTTCAAGCTTGTAAAGGCAAATAAAAAGATGTCTGAGAAATTATATTTATTTTATTAATAATTAATTTTACCTTATAGTCATATCATATCCTAGCATTATCCCGGTTGCCCTAGACTTAAGCTTAGGGACTGCTCACTGGTTCAACAAGATTTGTCTGATTTTCAGTTGTTACGTGGAGCGACTGCCGTCTGACCTCCGCAGCCCAGAGGGAAACATCATTCTTTGGTTAAACCAGCTGTCAGTCTGTTAGAAGGCACTGACTTTCTAATAACGACTGCCATAGATGTTCATGACAGCCGGGACCAACGGCTTAACGTGCCTTCCGAGGCACGGAGTAAGCAATTTCGAACATAACTTCGAAAAGTCATAGGTGCGTTACCAGGTTTTGAAGCCGAGACCTTCTAAATTTAAAGGCAAGTGGTCTGGCCAATGGGCTATCGCCACTTCTTTAAATTTAAAAATTATTGTGAGTGATTCGAAGTCATTGGTAAGCACGCCTTAAATATACATTAGTCCTCTCAAAAGCTAAGTTGAGAAGGTATTGTGTTATACTCCATGGCAACCAGTACTGTTTGTCAGAGGTGTATGTGGTGTCTTGCTGTTGAAAATTTTTAAACTGCCTACCTAGGCTTCCAACATGGCTCAACAGCCACAATTAGAGATAACCTTAAACTTATTAATATAATTCCGATAGCATATTTAGTTTGGCTATATTCTCTTATGGCTATGTTCTATGTTAGTGGTGGTGGTTTCCGCACTTAGTTCTTATGGAGCTATGAGCGCTTAACACTGTATATCCTTCATATCCCATGGTCGACAGCCAGAGGGACTGAGAGTGAATGGCCTCTTACTGCGAAGGAGTTTGTGAAACAGGAATAAGAGAGTCTGGGTTATATGAAGATAAATAAAACGTTTATTGCACTAATTAAACATACATACAATCACACCTGTTTCCCCGAAACGGTAGGCAGAGGCATTTCACAAGCCTACATTTCGCCAATTATAATATTGGTCACGTAATAGGTGGCGAGTCTATTAGCGCTCCCGGGAACTGTTATGTTCGCCAGAGCGTCGTCCGTTGATCGGCAGGTGCACCACTTGCTGGTGAGGTTGGCTTGGTATCCTAAGATGTTTGTCGGATCACTATACACCCTAAATAAACAAGCATACAACATTTTACATTTAAAAAATACAAAAAAAAAAAAATTACAATAAATAAAGAATTGTACGTGTGCTGTAGTACAAAAAGGTCGTAACTCAACATAGTGAGCAAAACGCTGATTTTCAGAAACAACCTCGTGTCGCGAGGATAGTCGCGATCACGATTACCAATTAACTGACTTACACTTAAAACACAAACTGGACATGTTACCTAATGTGCAGGTATAAAAGGTACATATTCATTTAATCGCAATTCGCAACATGAAAGACATGTTTTTATCACCTACGCAAAAAGCTTTGGTATTCCTTGCTTTTCATTGCACAAGATAACGGCTTTTACCTTTACTCTTAATCATCATCATCATATCAGCCATTTGAAGTCCACTGCTGAACATAGGCCTCCCCAATTGCTTTCCTCGTAGATCGATCCTTTGCCGCCTGCATCCACCGGCTCCCCGCCGCCCTGAGCAGGACATCGGTCCATCGCGTGGGAGGGAGCCCTCTACTACGTTTGCTGATTCGTGGTCGCCATTCAAGAACCTTAACGCCCCATCGGTCGTCGGTGCTTCGAGCTATTACTCTTAATGCTGATTTGGATTTCTGAATTTTCAGTGGGTTTTTCTCGTTTAATTTCCCTCAAAATGCAAATTCACCGTAAAATCTTATGACAAGTTTCACATACATGATTGCGTCGTAAAAATAGTAATAACACATGGAGAATTGGCCACCGCGAGTGAGCGCCGTAAACTGCGGTTTTAGAAGTGTTGAGGTAGCTTCAGCTCACGTTACGTTTTATGTGCCAGTAACTTGTGTTAGGTTATCCGGTTTATATTAGCGGTTATTGCGCGTGAGAAACTGACGTATATATTTCAAACATTTAGATAAGTTAAATCTATAAGACTTATATCAATTCAACTTAAACTTGTTTATATAATCGACCATCTCGACTCGAATATCATTTAAAACACATAACCCAAATCAAAAGTATAAAACAAAATTTTATTAGGGATGTGTGTACGAAATTTTAGATTTAAGCTCAGTTTTATAACTTTTTTTAACTGTATGTAATGTGCACTTAAGGTAATATTTAAAATATTGTTTAAAAATAACTTGGCGGCCGCGTGTGCGTGACTATAAACTGCGGCTAAAGAAGTGTTGAGGTAGCTTTAGATGACGTGATGTTTTATGTTCAGTAACTTTGTTAGAATAACCAGCTTATATGAGCGGTTATTACGCGTCAGATACTGACGTATGTGTTTTAGACGTTTATGTGTAGGCAATGGCTTAAACAGGTGTGTAACACGTATTTTTGTAAAAAAAATTGAATTTTTGAAATTTTTGACAAATAAACATAAAACATCAAATCCTTTGTATAACATTAGAAAACCACATAGGTTAGTTGCAATGTCAGAAAGTTATATAATCTTGCATTTTTTTCGCAAAATTCGTTAACATTAACAATTGTACAAAAATACTAGTATATAGGAACCATGAAAGGGTATTCAGCCCAGCTCCATATCCTGCAACTGAATCATAAAAGTCTAAATAATAAAACTTCTAGAGCAGTTGTGCTTACACTGTAAGCAATCCTAATAGTATCTTTAACTTGGCTCAACGATTACCAAATATAGTAATAACCAACCATTCATTTATTCATTTATACTGTAGGGCTGCGTCGGGTTGCGTACTGTAGGGAGCGGATGACGTGCTCCCGACTAAAGGGAAGATCTTCCACCGGGCGGATGGATGTGCCCGGGGGCCGCGGCCCAACCGATGATGGTTGGGTGCTGCATATATAGTTACGAGCTTGAGGAATTTCGTTTGCGCGATTCAGTATTTTCATTCATCTTTTACGTTCCGTTCATCGCTTGTACGGTGTCGCTACATCACTCCCCCCCTAGACCGAAGGTCGATCCTTTGAAGCTCAGCAATCTGCGCGTGTGCAGCAAGCATGTGATGCAAGTGGGTTGTCTGCTGCGATCTGCGGTGAGTCGAGATGCAGGAAGGGAGCTCCGTGTCTGCGGTGAGTCGAGACGTGTTGGAGTTGAGTGACGGTAGGGCTGCGTTGGGTTGCGACATCGTTCGAGCTGCTGGAGTGCAGAAACTGCCACGCTGGAGTGAGTGCCGACGACTATGATGCTTTTCGGCGTGGGCTGCGGGACCAGGAGAACGAGAAGCCGTCAGAGGCTGCCGAGGAAACCAGGTAGCGTGGGGTTGCGCTGCACGTGGAAGTCCTTTAAGGCTGAATGCTGGCTGCTGTGGGCGTTGAGACTGCTGACGGATGAGAGGCGAGAGAGCGATGAGAGATGCGACGGGGTTGAAGACTGCTGATGTTCTACTGGGGTCACCACTGTAGGGCTGCGTCGGGTTGCGTACTGTAGGGAGCGGATGACGTGCTCCCGACTAAAGGGAAGATCTTCCACCGGGCGGATGGATGTGCCCGGGGGCCGCGGCCCAACCGATGATGGTTGGGTGCTGCATATATAGTTACGAGCTTGAGGAATTTCGTTTGCGCGATTCAGTATTTTCATTCATCTTTTACGTTCCGTTCATCGCTTGTACGGTGTCGCTACAATACATTTACGCCTGTTTCCCCGAAGGGGTAGGCAGAGGAATAATTTACGCCCACACTTCGCCAATTATATAGTTGGTCCCACGTAATAGGTGGCGAGCCCATTGTCGCTTACCGGGCACTATTATGTTCGCCAGAGCCTCATCCGTTGATCGGCAGGTGCACCACTTGCAGGTGAGGTTGGTTTTGGCTCCTTAGGTCTTGGTAGGATCCCTGCACACTAATAACCAGCCAACAGGAGAGATATATCTTAGTAAAACAGCTTATCTCATCGGCTGTTGTGTCGGAACTAACGGAAATCCAATTACATGAGCACTAGTTCATCTTGATGCGACCTGTAAATGTTTACTGATATAAGCCCTCGAGAAATCGCATTAGATCTCTAAGAGGGTTTAAACTCTTAGATCTAGTTCGGAATAGTATAGGTATTTAATTTTTGCCAGTTCTTCTTACAGAGCGGTGGCTCGGAACTGGCACTTACATTCACCTACACTTAAATATTTTTTGTTTTAAAATTGTTTTGTTGCATGTAACTGAATCTAAGCTTCGTGATTTAGTGTAATAATATTTCGATTGTTTTTTTTATATTTTAATTAGGACGTTTTCAAGTACTATGTATAATAGTTTATGAAATAAATATTTATTTTACTTTACTTTACATCATATTTCATTAGTTGACTATCACAAATTGTGGTCTTCATCAGGTAAAACCTAACCTTTTTAAGTCTCACCACCTCAAAATACCGAGAGGGAAGTATTATTACAATATCATGGCATGCCTAGTTATTGAGTATCTCTATTGCTGCCCTTGAAGCGTCCGTCTTTGGACATAAGCCTCCTCTCCTCCTCTCTGCTACTCCAATATTGACGGTCTTTTTTATTTTTTTATTTACGTCGGTAACAAAATGTCTTTGCGCACTGCCTTCCGGCCAAAGAGGGACCGAAAGGGGGTGCGGGACTCACCACCGGCAGACGCGACTGCAGTTTTACCTACTAAGAATCTTCGGACGATGCTCGCCGCTTGTTGAGAAAGAGGCGGGGGTCAGTCTGATACCCCGCCTCCTAAGACCCTCCTGGCGCTGCTGGACGGGCCCTCCTGGCCCCGCCCGCTGCGCCCTTTACAGGTCTCCCTTGGTGCGGAGTGATTGTCGGCGTAGCCTGCGTGCTGCTTGCCATAAGGACTCTGGTGGCGCCGCCGACAGTCATCGTTGGAAGGACCAAGGGCGATCTGAAGGTGTATCTCTGCAATACGGATCGGTGGGATCATTCGTTTACCTTCTGGTAGTTAGAACTAAGGGCACCCAGAGTCGTAAATCTCTGGATGTTACCTTTTACCGGCCTTCGCCCTACCGCGAGGTGCTCAGCCCCCCAACCACGCCAAGGTGGATCCAACGAGCACTATTAACCATCATACACTGACAACAGTATCATTATTTTACTATTTATTTTCCTCGGGCGACCGATATGGCGTAGTGGCGAGTATACCTGCACTCCGTTCCTGAGGTTTTGGGTTCGATTCCCACACAGGACTAATCTTTATGTATAATATAATAATTACTTACCATAAATATTGGTTCTGGTCTGAGTGCTATCTTATGTATATTAAGTGTGTAGGTATTTACCAAAAATCTTGAAACTAAATAATTGGTGTAATTGTCAGAAAATATTCATTTATTTATATATTTTATGTAATATCTTACTTTTTTTGTTTTATTCTATCAAATCGTTACTATTTTTTTTTTTTAAATTTTACCTCATGACCGAACTTAACGAACCATTTAACCATATATATTATATATATAGCATGGCACAAAAGAAGCTTCAATTCACCATTATAACAATTTATTCTTGAAGACAGTTTCCTGTCTCACTTGGAATTCGAAACAGTTCTTTAGTCCGTTCAAAGTGTGAAAGTGAAAAATATAAAATAATTTCCCCCTTCAAAAAGTTCTTGGTACTTAAATCCAGTTTGGACGGCTGGGAGAATTTTGGTGCCACTGTACTGCGACTTTCGATGGTAAGACAATTTTAAACTACACCTTAAGGTCACTACAGGCCAGAGTTGCGGTGTTGATCGAGAGAGTAACCGCGGCCCCAGAGCATAAAATCTCAAGAAGAAACATGGATTTTTCCTGTCTGTAAAAATCTGACACACCTTTCTGCTCAAACTTAAGGATTTTAGCTAAAGCATCCTGAAGTATGTGCGGTTTGCTACAGCAAAAGTCAAAAATAACTTTAAATTAATTTGACCCTCCAACCTTCTACTTTTAACATGATTTTGGTTCGTTACTGCCAAAAATTGTCCACCACATCACAACTTAAACTAGTAAGTAACATAGATTCGTGGATTTTTATACCAAACACAATAATATTATTACACATCCTGTCTGCTGATAATAATCAGTCGATGCAGTCCGAAAAATAGAGCGCTTCATTTTGAAATAAGTCTACTATAGAGTTCAATTAATTGTCTTAACAATATTAATTACATACACATACGTGTTGTGTTAGATCAATAAATTAAATATAATCCTATGCTAAGTTAAATAAGTAAAGATAAGATCTAGAACAAAACGCATCACTGTGGCGCGCATGCCTTTACTCTGAAGCAAAAATTTGGTAACAGTCCGTGAAGCAGGACTTTGAATGTTTGAATGAGAAAAATTAAAATGCTTATTCGGTCGTTACGGAGTTTCTTTTGGAACGTTCCTGTACCCCTCTCCCTTCCCTAAGAAGGTACTTATAAACTTGTCTGGGCGGCTATAATTTTGTAATTATTAATTTCAATTTTAGAAAAGAATTTGCTTTTTATTTTACCTATTTTTGAAAATAATTGTCATGCTCAACCACTGCCATTAGGTTTTTCATGTCGCTGTTTAGTGTTGCTATAACAAAAAATCGTGAGTTAAGTAACGCGGCAAAAGACACATCGTGCCAATATTATATATTCTAAAACGAATGTAAATTTGAGTTAATATAATTACAGAATACGTTATCATCATCACAGCGCATTAACGTCCCATAACTAAACACGAGCCTCCTCTCACATACCAAGGTGTGAGAGTATTGAGTCATACTCCAAGCTGACCCAGTGTGGATTGGCGGAGGCAGGTGTATGGCGTCCTGCTGTTAGAATTTTTCAAGCCGCCCATTAGGCCTCTAACATGGCTTAACGACTACCACATTTAGTGAAAACCGGGACCAACGGCTTAACGTGCCTTCTGAATCACGGAAGCGCTCGATATCAATTGCCATACAAGCGGTCACCCATCCAAGGACTGACCTCTGTAAACTCTGCTGTACTTCGGTGATCGTTTCCGACCACCAAACACCGCAGAGCTACGAGCGCTTCGTAACAGAGAACGTTAATTCTTAAAAACGTACACAAGTGTTAAAAAAAGTGATAAATTGCAGTGAGCTTTATATTTCCGTATTGATTCCAAAACACCATAATACCTCCAGTAAGTTCCCGATTACTTTACTCTGGTGGACGGACTTTAACTATGACTAAATGATGTAAACGCTGCACGTTGTTGCTAATATCTTGATTTATGAAATTACTTGACACTGTCAATAACTCTAATCGAGTGAGTACTGACCAGAAAAAAAGCAAGGTAAAAAAATGTAAACAAACGTAGTGACGTGTCTTCTTGGCGGGAAAGAGAAACGTCATAACAGCAGTTTTGTTTTATTTTCTAAAATTTGTGGTATTTCGAACGTTAATGTGTAATAACGGTGTATTTTTAACCGTTAAGTGTTTGTGAACGTACATGAGTGTTGGTAAATTAAACAAAACAGTGCAATATAACTTTTCAAATTCTCTCAAGAAGTCCATATGAGATCTCAGTATAGTCCCACATCTTTACTGATGGGGGGAGGGCATCTTAATTGCCATTTATCATCTTTATCACCACTCATTCTCATTTACTATGATTTATATTAGGTCAGGGAAAAAGTCTTTTCGCATAACGTAGGTATAAACTTATTATAAAATTTTTTTGACTGTACTATTTGTGTCTGGCTAGTTTTGGTAACATTAAAAAGGTTCCATTATAAAGAAAAGAAAAAAATAAAAAAAAGTTGTTTCCCGCTATTTTTCATTTGTTTTTCTCTCCGTAAAAATGAGTGAATCTAATGAAGAAATTCGATACATTTTAAAATTTTATTATAAAAAAGGCAAAAATGCAACTCAAGCAGTGAAAAAAATTTGTGATGTTTATGGACCTGATGCAGTGTCAGTAAGAGTAGCACAAATTTGGTTCAAACGTTTTCAGTCCGGAAATTTTGATGTTAAAGATGCACCTCGCTCTGGTCGCCCTGTTACGAATAAAATGGACGCCATTTTTGAAAGAGTGGAGCAAGATCGGCATATTAGTAGTTAAGATGTAGCTGAAGAACTGGGAATTGACCACAAAACAGTTTTGACCCATTTGAAGAAAGCTGGTTATACAAAAAAGCTCGATATTTGGGTGCCACACGAGCTCACTCAAAGAAACCTAATGAACCGTGTACTCATTTGCGATTCATTATTGAGACGTAATGAAACCGAGCCGTTTTTGAAGAGATTGATAACTGGCGATGAAAAGTGGATCACGTACGACAAGAACGTGCGAAAAAGGTCGTGGTCGAAAGTTGGCCAGGCTTCACAGACTGTGGCCAAACCTGGCCTAACACGAAATAAGGTGATGCTGTGTGTATGGTGGGATTGGAAGGGCATTGTTTATTATGAGCTTTTACCGCCCGGCAAAACCATCGATTCTGATTTTTACTGCCAGCAACTGATGAGATTAAAGGAAGCAGTCGAGAGAAAACGGCCGGAATTGATCAACAGGAAGGGTGTGGTCTTTCATCACGATAACGCTAGACCACACACATCTTTAGCCACTCAGCAAAAATTAAGAGAGTTCGACTAGGAGGTCCTAGTGCATCCACCATATAGCCCTGACCTTGCGCCTTCAGATTTTCACCTGTTTCGGTCTCTGCAGAATTCTTTAGGTTCTGTAAGGTTGACCTCAAGAGAGGACTGCCAAAACTATTTGTCCCGTTTTTTTGATCAGAAGTCCCAAAGTTTCTACAGTAACAGGATAATGTCTCTGCCCACAAAATGGCAGAAAGTTATTCAACAAAACGGTACATATATATTGTAAATAAATGTAAATAAACTTTGAAAAAAATGTCTTGACTTTTCATACAAAAATACGAAAAGACTTTTTCCCCAACCTATTATGTTATTAATATATCTCTTACTTCACACTGGCTAAATGTGCAAAACGCACGAAGCCAAAACTTTATTAAAAACGTAGTGACGTCCCGTAAAAAAGGTTATGTTGATAAATAAAACTTAACAATTTTGTCTATGGAATTATAGTGACTCTCTCCTATAAAGGTTTTGCCTATGAAAAATACTTATTCATTTTGTATATGGAAAGAAAGTTACTCAAACAAAAGTACTTTTAAGTCCCTATAAGTAGTAACGAACTCAGAAACGGGTCGCTCGGGTCTGCCAAGGGGACCCAAAAAGTTTACATGGTAGTTTCATCAGCTGCCTGATGCCGGCGTCCGTCTGCCAATTGAAGTACGCATGATGTCGTTGTTCGATTGTTAAATTGGCAAGATCAGAGTATAAGCAAAGTCGCGGCCAATTAACAAAGAGTATTTAAAAATGTTACATGAAATTTACTGCAGCATTTTAATTTTATTATTTTGTATTGCAAAAGTCAATAATGAATAAAATGACAGTAATAAATAATAATAATAAATATTCTCTTACAATCACACTTATTATTTAGTTCCAAGATGAGTATCACTAAGAACTTGTGTTATGGATACTAACAAACGGATAAACATACTTAAATACTTTATTTTTGTAAAAACGTACTTAGTATACATAGGAAAACACCCAGACCAGAACAAATATTCATGTTCATGCACACAAAGATATGTCCTGTGTGGGAATCGAACCCAAGACCTCTGGAGTGAAGTGTAGGTATACTGACCTCCACGCCATATCGGTCGTCTACATTAAGACAATCGGTATGGCGTGGAGGTTATGTCAACTTTTTGGGTCACTCGATATCGCAGGGCAGTCCCAATAAAATTACGGTAGTTTTATCAGCTGCTTGATTACAGCTTCCGACTACCCAATCAAAAGATGAAGGATACATTTATTTGATGGTAAAAAATACTCCTCGCGCGCTCGTAGCCCATATACAAGTTGGCTGGAAAAAATAGAGCTCCGAACTTGGCTTAACGACTACCACATATAACTGGGACCAATGGCTTACGCTCCTTTCGAAGCACATGAGCGCTCGATCATGTGCTTCGGAAGGCACGCATCAAATGCCACATAAGCGGTCACCCATCCAAGTGCTGTGATTGTATGCCACCTAGTGACGTGGAGCTACGAGAGCAAAACATATCCGATTATTTAAATTCGTCAAATTTTCTCAACCAAAATGGAAACAAAATATTTTTTTAACAACAATTAAAAAGATTTGGGCGGTGCCATAATCAAGAAAGGGCACGAAATAAAAGCAGATTGGCTTCTTTGTCAGAATTTGTCAAGGTTTGTCAGTTAATCTGTCTGTTGTATATTTTTCTCTGTCGGTGACTCTAACCGGGGGACTTGTGATCCTGTCGTGATTGAAGGGGGGAGGGGATTGTCCGTCAGTCAGTCTGTCGGTGACTCTTACGAGGCTTCCAAAAAGCTACGAGATTAAGAAGAATACCTGAAGAAACTCATCTCGAGCATTTATAGCTCGCACTAAAAGCGATTTTTAAAGCTACTACTGTCTTTCTTTGCATGTTAAGTTTTTTAATTTAAAAAAAAATTGATCTAGACGATTTTCTTGCCCTTTCTTTTACGATCAAGCTCCCGCCCGCAGTGAATGGGTGCGTTAGTTTGTAAGTATGACATTCATAAGAGCTCTATGAAGCCAAACTTGAATTAGTTATATTGACTTTAACTTTAAACTTTGCTGTTTACCTAAGTTCTTCATATCATGTCACTTTTCACTGACATCTGGCAAAACAAAGCTCTTGTTATTATTTCAATTTAATGTGACCTTTCTGATCCTCTGTTTGTTATTCCAAGTGAAGCGTAATAAGAAAATATAATTTAGTACCTTCGGAAATTGTTCATTCCGAACTTCGTAATTTGATAAATATTCCGGGACTTTGTTGTCACTTTATGGACGTTATCAATTTATGGCAATCCGTTAAGTGATTAGACTTCGCGAGTAAGTAAGAAAAGTAAGAAAACAAGATACTATAGTACTGTACTTTAATATTTTTTTTTTATAATCTGCTAAAAAATATATTATTCGTACTGTCCGCTTTGCTTTTTGTCTTGTTTTAGTATCTCATCTTCTGTCTCGCTTATAGGCTCAGGTAGGCCTTCTCTGACAAACTAGAGAGAAAGGCGTTTATGCCATACCAAGTGAAGCCAGTGCGGTTTGTTGAAAGAAAGAAATGAAGGAAGGAAAAAATCTGTATTTGGAACAAAAGGTAAGGAAAATTTTAATGATAGATTATGAGATTTCTTGTCATTCTTCCACCTCGTGTATTCTTCATTTTAATTTTTTCTTCCTACTCTGAGTTAGAGTGGTGAAGTGAAACTAAAACCCTCTTATCCTGATTTGTGATAGAAAACTTGATTGAGCGCATTAGTATTACACGACTGCTTACCACCAGCCAGGGGGCCTACCGCCGAGTTCGATGGCAATCGATTATAAGGCAAAATGGATTTCAAATTGATTCTGTCGTCCCGCCGAACTCATGGAAATCGAAACAAAATGGCGTTCTCCATTTACCTACTGGTCTGTCACGGACTGAAGGTCATGAATGAGAGGTGGCTGTCGGCAGATTCCCCGGTACGGATTAATGAACGCAAAACAAAGTTTGATCTAGATAGATTACCGGTAATCCATCGAATTCGGCGGTAGGCCCCCAGGATGGGGTAATTATAACATATAACATTTAAAAAATATGGCAAAGGAATACGGATAAACAGTCATAGATAAATCAGCAATTGTTTTAAACAAAATTTAAATCATTTGGATACATAAACAATGTTCAACACATTGGGTTAGTTCATTAGAATCTTTTGTTTTAAACAAAAACAGGAAGGTCCATCATTTAAATATCGTGGCGTTACAAAGATAAATTAACAAAAATATCGCGTAAAAAAAGGCGAGAATATCCCATCGCAATCAAAACACAATGGTTTAAAGGCAATATTTTCCTCAATTGTTCCATTTTTACAATGTGTCTTGTCGTTTCATATTGTTTTTTGTTAGGAAAAGGTCCATTCTTGTACAAGCCACGGCCGGTTGTCCCATAGTAATGCGAGTTACGTGATCTCAATGGGAATTCCCCGTTAAGTCCCAACATTTGTAGCAGCTGGCACCTCCTTACCTGAAACGCTTTGTTACAATAAAGAGGCGGTTTCATACGCGATACTAATGGAGTCTGATCCTAACGCTGCCAGACCTGCGTCATTTATGGCGAATTTGACATCTGGAGTTATGATAGTCTTAAATGTAGTATAAGTATGTCATGCTCACTTAAATGTTTTTGCGGTGAAGCGTCATGTGTCGGGTCGTCACGTTCCCTAAAACATGGTCCCCGCCAGTGGGGACTGGTCTGCTCATTTCTACTATTTTTATCCTTAATTATGTTCAGTTTGCTAAGGATTGAGAGATTAATATATTTATTTTTCTTTTCTTCAAATTTTGTGACCGCAAAAAACAAGTTTTTTTTTTGTAAACTATGCTTTAAGTTTAAGTACATTTGTAACTGGCGGGAGAAAAACCAAACTTGACGATTTTCTTGCCCGTTCTTTTACGATCAAGCTCGCGCCCGCAGTGAATGGGTGCATTAATTTTAAGTTTGACCTTCATAAGAGCTCTATTGAGCCAGACTTGAATAGATGATTTTCAGCAAGTGATGAATTGAAAATATCTTTGTAACCATTCCCACTATACTATACTATACGCTACTATCATTTCCCGAAAAATCGAGAAAATATTTAACACGACACGTGTTTCGCCCTAACACAGGGCATCTTCAGGTAAGATTCTTCGTTTCAGCGTTGGTCGTGAAGACATCGTTGTTCTGAGGCTCGGGAACAGTTATAAACATCACTTGCTTACAATGGATATCCGCAAAGTATCGCCTGAATCAATAAACTCTGTAAATGATTTTGAAATGCATGACTGTGAGCCAAAAACAGTCCTGTTTACAGAACTGGCTCTTGCCCCTTGTACATGGGCGCGTTTTATTGGAAGTTATCTTGACATTAATAACTTCTCCATTGTAACCCAAATTGAATAAAGCATGATTATTTCATTTCATTTCATCTCAGTCGCGGCTGTCTGCATTTGTTTATGCGATAAATTCAAAAAGTGTTTCACAATAAATCTTTACTTGCTTGTGTTTTTTTTATTTCACAAAGTTTGTTTAAGTGCACGCGCCTTACACTTTATAAACATATCATTTCCCCCTTCTGGTCTGCTGGGAGAAATTTCTTTTGGAAATAAGCAACTTTATTGTATCGTCGTTTATTTCTTAGTGTCATGTCATTAAAGTAAAGTAAAGTAAAAATTTCTTTATTTCATAAACTATTACATAGCACTTGCAAACGTCAAAACAAAATATACATATTTTTTTTTTATTAATAATAATATCCTGAAATCAGGAAGCTTAGATTCACCTACATGCAAACAAATAAAAATTAGGTGTAAGTGGATCTAAGTGCCAGTTCCGAGCCCCCCCTCTGTAAGAAGAACTGACAAGAAACGCACAGGCTATGCTCTTTTACATTTTTTTTTACACAACACTCACAGTGAAAATTTGAAGATTCTGAAAGGGGGACCCTTTAAACGGGAAGCTGTAACCAATAAAGTAGCACTAAGGACAAAGACAAAGACTTTTTATTTCACATAAAATATGGTACATGAGTGGTCTTAAAATTTAATACAGTCCGCATATTTCACCAGTAACTGGTATGCAAAAATATAATTAGAGGATTCTAATAAAACAAACATAAATTTATTGTTCAAGATATTCACTCAGTGAATAAAAACATTTATCAACAAGCCATTTTTTAAATGTACTTTGAATTTATTCAATGGCATCAGCTTAAGGTTGTTGTCGAGCCTATTGTAGACTTTAATAGACATGACGTAGCTGTTCTTCGCATAAGATGCAGAAGGGAACCTTCCATCACAGTCAAGTAAGTATGTATTGTGAAACTGAGCTGAGCCTGTACAATATAATGTTATATGTAAAGTACATGCATCAATAAATAAATGAATGCACTCAAGCATACTGATTGAAAGCTTTTGGTAGCTTACAATAATCTCTTAAGAAAACTCCGACAGGAAGCTCACTCCACAACCAAAGAGTATATTATCGATAGTTTTGCGTAAATTGGTTAAATTATAACGATAAATGTCAACTGAGTCGGAAACAAATTGCCTTCTGAGATAGGTCTCGACGTGCGCTGCATTAACTATACAAGAGACGTGAAGACGATGTATGTGTCCTGATTCCCGTGGAACCCTGCTTCGACCCAGTGACCTTACCAGTAAATCATAGTTTCAAGTACATGATACTGAACCAGAATCGTAGTTCACTGATAGAAAGCCACCATCTTGGCTGGATGGATTATTTGGAGACGGAGAAATTGATCGCTATATAAACTCTTTTAACACATTTACACACACACACGAACGCTGACACACCCGCACTCATATACACATATTCCCATACAAACACAGATTTTGGACACACTCTCTTAGGGCTTTCCTCTAAAAATGTACCAAATTATTTTATGTCTTTATTACAGGGATGAGACCTGGTGAACCAAGACACAGGATTTACCTAGTTTGGACACCAGTCTCCCATATAATATCAAGCTTTGGCAAAATTGTACACCTCTTATTTTAAGTTGTTTTGTAATACGTTTAAGTAGCTTTAAGTTTATTTGCTTTGTATGGAAGAAAATAAATAAATATTATAATATTATTATTATTATCTTTGAGAGTAACATAGGTTAATAGAATGAGGGGATTCAAATCATGTTATAATAATTATTTCGACGAACGATATGGCGTGGTGGCGAGAATACCCGCTCTCCGCTTCTAAAGTCGTGGGTTCGATTCCCACACATGACAAATCTCTATGTGCATGAACTTGAATATTTGTTCAGGTCTGGGTGTTTTCCTATGAATATAAAGCTTTTTTTTAAAAGTAAATACATATTATGTATGTTTTTCCGTTATTTAGTATCCATAACACAAGTTCTTAATGATACTTATCATGGAACTAAATAATGGCTATGATTATCAGAAAGTAATTTTTGTAACAAATAATGTGCTGATTACAAAACAAGATCTCAAGTTAAGCCAGGTTTAAAACTATGGTTTAACTGTAGATCTTATTTTGCAATAAGACCCTTAAATCCTTAGCTTAAAGCACATTATACTATTAGGTCGGTGAAGAGAAGAAAGTTGTAAGTAAGTAATTTTTCTTCAAATTGACTTTCTATGCTTGTCAATCGAGTCTCAAGAGCTTTTGAGTATTTCTGAAAGTCTACTTATCGCTGCTGCCTCATCAATATTCGAAATACGAACTGTTGATTTGACTGAACCCAACTTTTGACAGGTTGACATGGTGTGACAAAGCCAATTTAACTTTACAATACCTGGAAACAACCAAACGGCCTTGAGAATAAATTGCCGAAATTGAATAAAAAGCCGACAATATTTTTTAAAGGCTTTTTACTTTGAAGTTTAATGTTATAGTGTCTAATTTGAATATGTTTTGCATACATAATCTCACTTCTATATGTATCATTTGGGTTGAGCAGATATCTTTATACAACTATTTTGAAGGGATCAATAAAATTGCGGCAAAGTTTACACATTGAGCACAAATATAACCAATAAATAAATATCTGAATGAAATGAAATAAAATATTATTTACACATAAATTCATATAAACAAAGAACAGGAATCATAACAGTAAACAATATTTACACATAAGTTTAAATATAATATGCCTAAAAAGGACTCCAATCAGCATGTGCTACAGTGGAGATCTTCCGTGGAGACCTAATCTCTGGTTGAAATGTGTTAAATTGTAAGATTCTTGTTGGGACTGGGCAAGACTTAGTTAATGACTTATTTTTTTCTTTTCTAAAGCTCTTGCCCGCAGCAAATCGGTGCTTTGCATTTTCAGTCATTGCTCTCATTGCTTCTTTGATCCAAACTTGAATGACATATTTTGACTTTGATTCACCTCAGTAAATTATGATGCATAACGATCCTACCATCTTCTTAAGAATCAAAGGCAACCCCACCTGCAAGTGTATTACCTGCCCGTCAACGGACGAAGCTCTGGCGAACATAACAGTTCCCGATGTGCTGCAATAAGCTCTCTACCTGATGGTGGTGTGCGTGGAACAATAAAATTGGCGAAATATAGGCTTATAATATGCCTCTGCCTACCCCTTCGAGGAAACAGGCGTAATTTTATGTATGAACTTACTTAAGTGAAAAACCATAGACTGCAGACAAAGTCGTGAGCGGTAACTGTTTCCATAAATAAATAAATATAAATAAATAAATAAATAAATATTTCTGACACTTATACCAATTGTTTAGTTCCAAGATAAGTATCATTAAGAACTTGTGTTATGGATACTAAATAACGGATAAACATACATAAATACTTTTTTTTGTATATACATACTTAATATACATAGGAAAACACCTAGACCAGAACAAATATTCATATTTATACACACAAATATTTGTCCTGTGTGGGAATCGAACCCACGACCTCAGGAGTGGAATGCGGGTATACTACCCACCACGCCATATCTGTCGTCAATACAAGAATATTAGTATTGATTAAATCAATGAAATTCTGTAGGGTGAAATGAACTTGTAATTTGAAATTTCCAAGGTAATAAACACCAATTACTCAATGAGTTGAACAAAAACCAAATAAAGACGGTCTTTGTGTTTACAAGAAATTCAAAACATCGATAAGAAATGAGAGTTCAAATTACGCTGGTACAACTTGTTGAATGGTTCTGACTGCTGACAAATGTATTTTTATTGCTTCAATTTCATTTTTAGTTAGTACTTTTCTATTTTACTTGGATTGGAAGCCAGTTTATTTGGTTTCATTGAAATATGTCAGACGTTGGATTTTTTTAACAACATAAGGTAAATTAAAGTATTATGAAGTCTTGAGATGCTTAATAAATAGTGATACGATCAATCTGATTGACTGAACTGTACGTATTTTTTATACTTCTTATAAACGTGTATTAGCGTTAAAATTCTTTGATGCTGCAACTTTGATACATGTTTTTACTAAAAATAGAGGTGATGGCTTCTATCAATTAAACTAACTTAGTCTTATACTACGTACCTCTTTAAGAATGTTTGGTTGTGGACCATTAACGACCGATTTGGCGTGGTGGCGAGAATATCAGCTTTCCGCTTCTAGGGTCGTGGGTTCGATTCCCACGCAAAACAAGTATTTGTGTGCATGAAAATGAATATTTGTTCTGGTCTGGGTGTTTTCCTATGTAAATTAAGTATGTATTTACAATAAAAATTGTTTTTATGTATGTTTTTCCGTTATTTAGTATCAATAGCTCAAGTTCTTAATGATACTTATCTTGGAACTGAATAATTTGTGTAATAATAATAATAATAATAATTTACTCTTTATTGTACACCATAACAAGGATTACACATAAAAACAAATAAAATTAAACAGGTAGGCATATACAATGGGCGGCCTTATCGCTTAAAGCAATTTCTTCCAGGCAACCTTAAATGGACAGAAAAGTTAAGGACACAGAAAGGTACATCGTGATGTACAATAATAATTGAAAACAAAATAAATAAACACAAAACAAATAATAAATTAGACTAACAAGGATTAAAAAAAATAATAATAACTACTAAAATAATACAAACAAAAAACCAGCTACTAATTTACAAATAAAATATAAACACAACATAAAATGAAAAACTAACAGAAATTAATTATTTAAAAAAAAAAACACATTTAGAAAATTAAATTTTTAAGGAAACAGATGGTTATTATTATAAGGAAAGGTAGTGAGCCTTGACTAACGTCTTGAACGAATCCAAGGATTTTGCTTTTCTTATGTTGCCTGGTAACGCGTTCCAGAGCCGAGCTGCATGCACAGTAAAAGACGAGCCGAAAAATTTGGTGGTGTGGGGAGGAATAGCCAGAATCAGACTCTCGTGAGATCTGAGACTTCTACAGTGGGAATCACCAAGGAAATTGAATTTATTTTTGAGGTAAAAAGGAGTATTAGGATGGAAAAGGATCTTATACAAAAGGGATACAACGTGGTAATTCCTACGATAACGTATTGGCAACCAGCAGAGTTTGGCCCGATATTCAGATATGTGGTCAAACTTGCGCAACCCAAAAACAAACCTTATACAAAAATTTTGAAGGCGCTCAAGCTTGTCCAGTTGGTCTTGGTTCAAGTCAAGGTAGGAGACATCAGCATAATCTAATATGGGAAGGAGAAGAGAATGAGCTAGCGCAATTTTGGTTGTAGTTGGAAGAAAGTGACGAAGTCTCATTAATGATCCAGCCGATGCAAACAACTTGCGGCTTACCTCCTGCAACTGCGGACCCCAATTCAAATTTCAATTTCAAAAATTGTAATTGTCGGAAAATATTTATATTATATTTATTTTGTGAAATAAATAAACTTTTTGAACTTAGATCTAAAAATATTATATAAATATGATTGTTACGTAAATTTTTAAGGATTTGTTAAAATACTATTCCGATTTATATTTTATTTAATAATAAGTTACTTGTAATATATACAATAATATGTACTTGCTGTGCCCTTGCAGGGTCATGTTTGTTACCTTATATCTTTGTTAACACCTATATGTGTACAACATGAATGCAATAAAGAATTTTGAACTTGAACTTTATGTCACGATCGATGTTGGTTGTGGAAACAAAAAATTATAATCGCGACTGATTTTTGGTTGTAGATTAACCATAAAGACATCAAAATTTTCCTCATCATCGTCTCCTTCACCAGATAATCGGTCAATCGGTCCGATCAATAAGCTCATGGAGTTCCTCAAAACAGGCGTATAACTTGTTTTTAAGGCCAGGAACGCGCTAGGGAAGCTCCTGAAGTTGCAAGCGTCCAAAGACCGCGATATCTTACCTTATCTTATCGCACGCCGCAAGCTTGAGTGCGACTTTGGCTTTAAATACATACATTCACGCCTGTTTCCCCGAAGGGATAGGCAGAGGCATATTATACGCCCACATTTCGCCAATAATATAGTTGGTCACACGTAATAGGTGGCGATTAGGTGGCGAGCCTATTTCCGCTTACCGGGCACTGTTATGTTCGCCAGAGCCTCGTCCGTTGAGCGGCAGTTGTACCACTTGCAGGTGAGGTTGACTTGGGCTCCTTAGGTCTTGGTAGGATTCCTATTCACCCAGACTTTACATATAAAACAGAAAATATATCGACCCTGTAGAAAATGACGTTAGGCACCTCTGTGAATTATTTATAGTCGACAAACGGTAAAGCTGGTTTCGCCGCCATATTTTTGGTTAATTAATCCGGCCTGCACGCTATTATGTAAATCTGATGGCGCTAATGACTTCACAGCGGTGTGCGACCGGAGCGAGAGCCTTATGCAAATAGACGGGAACTTATGATGCGGCTCAAATTGTTACTTGGTTCCCGCCCGCGGACTCGCGACCGTGAATACACGTGTTGCTTAAACAGGTGGAATCGTGTCCATATTTTCTCTACTCTTGATAAGAGGCCCGTGCTCAATATAATTTTAATGTGGAAGCAACAAAAATGTTCTACCGATTACATGAAAGGACTTACTAACATATAAGGAGCCCAAGCCAATCTCACATGCAAGTGGTGCCCCTGCTGATCAACAGACGAGGCTCTGGCGTACTTAACAGATCCCGGCAATAGGCTCGCCACCTATTTCGCACGTGGGACCAACAATGTGACTGGCGAAGTTTGGGCGTATAATATGCCTCTGTCTACCCCTTCGGGGAAACAGGCGAATATATAGGAATGTATGTTTTTTTTAAATAAAATTTGATTAAACTCAATAATACATAGGAAACACCTATACTAGAAAAAAAAAACACCTATATATCGATACCTCCTAAGTATACTGAGTCAACTAGCAAATTTAGGTATTTTATGATTTTTATATAAATGTATACAATAATCTATGATCTAAATGATAGTGTTGAAAAAAATATTAAAAAGAACAATATTACTGAGATAATTTCGCGTATACTAAATCAATTTCAACATCTGATAGATTCGTACATTATATACTCATTCAACTGACATCGTACCGGTATACGCGGTGTGTGCGGGGGGACGCAACGGCACAAGTGCAACGATGTAAATATAACCAATATATAATTTATAATAATGCAGGAATCGAAGATGCCTTGCAAAACAGACATGAAAATGGTAAGTTATCTTTATCTATATATAAATATAAGCGTATAACTAATATTATAGTATTTTATTCGTAATTATTGTTCACGTCACTGACTACGACGTATACGGATACAAGTACATTTACACCAGTATACGGGGTACAAATTTCATATAGAAAACACATGACTCATCTGGCTGTAATTATGTTCTAATTAAATTTTGATATAATTGTGTTATAATTTATAACAGAAACAATAAATATTTATTGTGTTAAAATAAATTATATTTTGTATTTTTTACATTTTTTATTACATTTTTTACATGATTTTTTGTGTTTTTAATTTTAAATCTTGTTTTAGAATCTTCATTGCCACCTGGTGCAAATTTTAAAAGAGTCAGAGTCGTCAAAGAAGTCAGAAGAGATATCAACATCATCAACTATTGATAAATATTTGATGATGTTGATTTGAATGACAGCGAGGACATATTGCAGAATATTCCTTCTAATGCTTCTATAACATTCCCGAATAATATTCCTTGCTCCTCGCCTTTTGTATTGAATGGTGATAATAGAATTCATATAGAAAACCGATCGCCATCAATTATAGAAAACACCCCAGGTAATTCGCCCATCCAGAATTGGATTACTGAAAATTACTGTAATATAACTCCAGTACCATCGCCGTTTATTTCATTTGCTCCATCACCTGTTAATTTCGAGCTAATTGATAGTCCTGCAATAGCCACCCCTGCATATGACATTAATGATGTCTCGTGAGTATGAGCGTCTCATAGCGTAAAACGTCGAAAACGGACTTCCACTGCTAAAAAAGATAAAGGAAGGCTAAGAGAACGTTTTCATAAAAAATGGAAGGATCAGGAGAGGCAATATAATGTTTATAATAGAGGTTTAGAATATGTCAGTAGAAACGGAAGAGTTCATGGTAAGAGAATTATGAAAACTTCTTGCCCTACATCTTGTCGGAAAAATGCAGTAAGAGAATAACAGAAGATATTCGGCAAAGAATTTTTGATATGTTTTGGAATATTGGAAACCACTCAAGACATTGGGATCTTTTAGCAGGGTATGCTGTGAGAGCTAAAAAAAGATTTACTGTGGTTAAAGAAAATTCAAAACGTCTTTACACTATTTCCTATTACCTTCCAAGTAGTCAAGGAGATAATATTGAGACCACGAAAATATCGGTTTGCAAAACTATGTTCTTGACAACCCTTTCTATTAGTTTTAATTTTGTTTATATAGCTTTAGAAAAGTCTGACAAAGGATCAGGATTTATTGAAACAGATCAGCGTGGTAGGCATATTAATCATGTTGCGGGACTGTTCGAAAGGGTTACCGCGGCCTTGTTGTTACAGGCTCAAGAAGGAACATGGATGGTTTTTAGTCAGTAAAAGTGTGACACACCCTTCCGCTTCACCCACAGCGAAACCGGTCATTCGATGATTTTCCATCCGAAAAAAAAGGCATATTAATCATCCAAAGATTATTAATGAAGATATCGTTCGCAGTGTTATAGATCACGTTGAAGCAAGACAAAGAGAAGCATGAAGAGCATTTAAAAGAAAAAGAGAAATCTAGAAAAATGAAAATAGAAGATAAAGAGTCAGCGTTACAAAATAATAAAATCCTTACAGCAGCTTTTGATCTTCAAAAGTGCCTTAATGTCCCTCATGGGAACGTAAGTACGTTTTATTATAAACGGAAACTTTCTGTATATAATTTCACGATATTTAATTTGGGATTACGTCAAGGTTATTGTTATTCATGGCATCAACAGACAGCAAAGACAGGCGCAAATGAAATTTCTAGCTGTGTTTTTAAGTTTATAGAGGATACGGTAAGCGAAGACTACAGGTTCTGGTCAGACAACTGTGGAGGCCAAAACAGAAATAGAATTGTTTTCTTATTGTACATGTTAGCTAGTTCGAAGTTTCGTGTAGATATTAGCCATCGCTTTCTAATAGTGGGCCACACTGACATGACATCATGACACTGATTCAAACTAATTTTGAATTTGTTAATAAACCTTTAATATTTTTATATAATTTGCTAAAGCGATTTATTTTGAGCACTACAATTTTATTGTCTAAGCTTCTTATGTTATTCTTTTTGTTAATATTCATTAACAGAAGTTACCATTTTTAGTTCTTATAATTTTATTTACCTGCAAGAGAAGTCCTTGTTTGTTTTTATTTTTACTGTTTGTTTATTTTTTGAATTTTTTATAATATATTTTTAATTCTAATTTTTTTTATTGAACAAAGACAAGTCCTTGTTTTAGTTATTATTTTAAATGTTTTTTTCTTTCGTATACTTTGATAATACTCTGTTGTCGTTGATTTTTTCAAGTTAAGTCTTTTAGTGAGGCTGAATAATGTTAAAAATATTATGTTCCTAATTAATTACAACGAAAAATACACTGTGATTCTTGAAAATGCGTTGTTTTTGCTTATGACTCTTCCTTTTCTTCCTAGCCTTTACTAATCCCACATTTCGTAAGGTATTAGAAACAAAAATAAACTTCGGTAAATTATATTGGTCCAGTATACGTCAATGCTTAAATACTATATAGCTAAGTACATTCCTAGTATAATGAGTCAAGTGATGTAATTTAATTATTTTTTATGAACTGAGCCAGAAAATCCCATAATTACCAAAAGTAAGGGATGATAATAATAAAATAACAATCCTATATTATAATATTTTGGCGTAAACCATGAATTTTGGTGTACAACGTACATGAATATAAGTGGTAGTTAAACCATTGTACTATTGAGTTCCGCCGGCGTATACCGAGCTATGTACATAAAATATAATTTAAAACAAAAATCAGCAAAAACATTTCATACCAAAAGAAAAGCTTACCATATTTATTAAAAAAAACATTTAATTTACTCTGATTAAGATTAATTTCATAAAAATATAAGCGATTTGTCTTAAAATCGCTCTCCTACAAAATTACTATAATGTTAGTTGACTCATTATACGTAGGAGGTATCGATATATAGACTATAAATGTACGGAGAATCAGACCCCGCAGTTAAACCGTACTCACCAGCTTAAAGAGCAGTGCATCCAACTCTTGGACATGCCAGTCGGTACAATTATTGCATATTTCTTTATAAAACCGCAATACATTATGCATGAAAGAAGTTATGCGTCTAATAATCAGAATAAATTCCATTCATTCCTTTATTGCACAAAATTAAAATTAGAACCTACAAAATGTTACCAAAACGTATAGTACAAGAAAGATTTACACACCACCGGTATTTACTCCCAATTTAAACTACCATGTCTGGCATACCAAGAAGAACGTATGCAGATCTAGAAATCCGAACAATTAGGCCGAAACCAAATTCACAATACTAGTTTGTACATGCTTGGTGATAGGTCATTCCAATTGGCTATAAGGATAAACTTAACACGTTATCCAACTAATATTAGAAATGCGAAACTTTGAGTACCTATGTATGTTTGTTACTCTTTCACCCAAAAAACACATTTTACTTGAAAATAAGGTCATATCCAAAATCCAAAAAAAACACCATGTACCAAAAGCTCTGGTAACAAGACTTGGCGTGTTATATCGAGGGTTCCGTGCCCAAACCAAATAAGTGACAACATCAGATACATAATTTCTGCCGCTTTTTCTTGTGATATTATCAAATAAGTCGATTTCAAAAGAGAAGAATGAAAACTGAGGACTTCATAATCCAATAAGTAAACCTTTTAAGTTTAATTTTTTTTAATTAACCGATAAAGTCTTTTAAGTACTGCTTTAAGCCCAAAAACGCAAATTTTGTCACTTATCGGGTTTGAGCACGGAACCCTCGATATAGGTATGTTTGTTACTCTTTCACCCAAAAAACACATTTTACTTGAAAATAAGGTCATATCCAAAATCCAAAAAAAACACCATGTATCAAAAGCCCTGGTAACAACACTTGGCGTATTATATAGGTTATAGCCTATCAGAGTTATTTACGGGTCGCGGCTTGCCTTCAAAGAAGCAAGGATGCCGTACACCCCTTTTAATCCTATCAAAGAACCTTCGAGCCCAGGCTAAATATTATTAGAAACTTTCTATATAATATTATAGGTACCTAATTTTCGTTTTAAGTAATGTAGCTAAATATATATCGATGTATAAGACCAAACTCAGCAAATTTTAAGAAAAGGCAGGTCAAAAGTACCCTAAAACGACAGGCGTGTATGAGGAGGTTAGTGAGTGTGAATGAAGCTAAAAGTGTGTGCCAAGATCGTAGCAAGTGGAAAGATGTGATCCTTGCCTACCTCTACGGGAAAGAGGCGTGGCATTATGTATGTATGTATAAGAAAGGGTGTATAGGGCTCCTATCAAGATCTATGGAGCCTTTTTTTTTTTTGCTTTTTGTCGGTAACAAAATGCGTTTACGCACTACCTTCCGGCCAAAGGGGAACCGAAAGAGGGTGTGGGACTTACCACCGGCAGACGCGACTAAAAATCTTCCGACGACGCCCGCCGCTTGTCGAGAAAAAGTCGGGGGCCAGTACCTGGGTTGCAGCGTCTGACACCCCGCCTGCGGCCAACGTCCCCCGGACCAAAACCGGGAGGACCTCCTCAGAGAGGCGCAGTGGACGCGCCCCTCCGTCCTCCTTGTGCGACCATAGCGTGTGTGGCCGACTTCTCGGAGGGTCTATGGTTAGGCAGCAGGGGCCCCCTGCCCCCACTGCCTAAGACCTTCCTGGCGCTGCTAGACGGGCCCTCCTGGCCCGCCCGCTGCGCCCTCCACAGGTCCCTCTTAGTTTCTCCCCCGGTAGTCAGTACTAAGGGCACCCAGAGTCGTCGGTCTCAGGGTATTACCTTTTCCCGGCCTCCGGGAGGTACTCAGCCCCCCCACCACGACAAAGTGGAGACCAGTCGGGGAAGAAAGATCTATGAAGCCCAAGCCAACCTTACCTGCAAGTGTTGCACCTGCCGATCAACAGATGAGGCTTTGGCGAACATAAGTCTTCCCGGTATTATGTGGGATCAACAATATAACTGGCGAAATGTTTGCCTCTGCCTACCCCCTCGGGGAAACAGACGTCATGTTATGTCCGGTATGTATGTATATAAAAGACTATACACATTTGGATCAATTCTTAGGAAGATTTTGCCACGATTGATTAAATTAAAATCAATCCTAAATACACTTAAATCTAAGTCCGCCACTCACTGTTTGGCGGGAGTTTGTAACGAGAAGATTTGAAGAAAATTATCTTATGACTTCACCCGCTGTGTGGAGCGGGAGAGTGTGTCAGACTTTAACTGACTAAAAACCATCAATGTTTCTTCTTGAGCCTAATACTTCTCGAGTCTGCGGTAACCCTTTCGAACAGTCCTGCAGCAACTGTGCTTAAAATACGTAACATATACAAAAAATTGTGTCATTATCATCACACCACATTAAGAAAAACTGTGTCGAGTTGAACTTTAATTTCGTAATGGCATAAGATTTCAGAACATTAGCCCAAGAACGACAACTATTGAACACTGGCCTCTCCATAAAATTCCAATGTCAGCGATTGCAGACGGCCTAATCGAATGTGATTCTGCTATGAAGACTATTAACTATAGCTAATCTTCTACTAATTCTACTATATTCTGAATGGGAACATCGAACTCCTCATATACACTTTCAATATAACCGATTGCTGCATCCAAGGTGGTCCTTCTTAAAGGTGGGTCCTTAAGTTGCTAATATTCAGTTGCCAATGTGATCCTGGTAAAAAGACAACCGATTTATTACAATGTTTTGGCGGGAGGCAGAACTTTGCTGAGTTTCTAACTTTTTCCTTCTCCAAGCTTGCTCCCGCTCTTAAAAAAACGTGGCAGTCACAAGAACTGGAAATCTAAACTATAGAAACCTTTTTAATCGATTTATTTTAATGTCTTGGCGGGAAGCAGAGCCTTGCCGATTTCGTTGTCATATTTTTTCTCCAAGCAGGCTCCCGCTTCAAAATTTAAATGTCGTTCATAAGTATTTCGGAATAAAGCCAAGCTTGAATTAATGTATTTGATATTTTATTGATATCCTCAAATATATTTGGAAAGGAAACATAGGCTCCCTTTATAAACTTTCAATGTGACCAATCACTAGCCTTACCCAACGTGATTCATCTAAAAAGACACTCAACTATAGCTAATCCTCAAATATATTTGAAAGAGGCTCTTTTTCTGAGACACGCGTTAAAGCCATTGAGTAAGTCAACAGAAGCCGGCACCGTGTTTGTCGCGTGTAAGTGTCCCTTTGTACCTAATTCCGAGCCATTAGGCTCCTACCCTCTACTGTTTGCTGTTAAATACAGATAAAAGCCGGCCAAGTGCGTGTCAAAGATTACGGGTTCCGTGGGAATTTTTTTACTCGGTTTAGGTTTCTTTTATAAGTAACTTGAGACATGTATATTAAATTATAGTTTTCAGATTTAATTTTGTATTAACAATGTCAGATAAATATATGTTGTTGGTGTGCCTTAATAAATAAATGAATAACTTACTTAGGTGGTGGTGATTTTGTTAGATAGGACTAATTAGTCGTGAAGTACAGTTCAGTTTCAAAAGCTTATAACTAAATTATATTATTAATAATATTTGCAATTGTTTAAAGTAGATTTTAATGACTGCTATTTCATGCTAGCATAGCATACTTACCCACCCACTGTTATTGGCATTCTGATACATAAGCTGCAAGAAGAAAGTGAACTTATTCTATATCATGGATCACATCAAGCAATCTATGGCACAAATGATGGAATATTTCAACACTAGAATGACAAATTTTGAAGCTAATCACCCAAGTACTTCCTCCGCATCTAATTCAGGTGTGGAATATTCAAGTTTTAGATCTTTTATGATTGAAGCTCTGAAAGGCCTGCAGAGTCAAGTGGAGTTCTTATCTCGTCATGTAGATTGTCTGGAAACACAGAGTCGCAGGGACATGCATTTGCTCCATGGTGTTCCGGAACAGAAGAATGAAGATGTGTCTCAGCTTGTGTGTGAGGTTGTTAAACAAAGCCTCAAGGTCGACTCATTTGTAATTAAGGATATCAAGAAGTGCCGTCGAATGGGGCAGTCGCCTAATGATAATAAGCCCAGACCAATTCTCTTGAAACTGCAAGATGTCACATTAAGAGATAAGCTATGGTTTTCTAAAACGAAGCTTAAGGGTTCTGGTAGAACAATTTCTGAATTCCTTACACGACCTCGGCATGAAACCTTCTTGGCAGCTCGTGAGCGCTATGGCATTAATAACTGCTGGACAAGGGAAGGGACTGTCTATGTTCTTGGCCCAGATAACAATCGTAGGCGAAATTGACACTTTACTGGATTTGTATAAGTTGGAAGAACCTGTTAAGCCAGCTCCTGTTGCTGTTGCTAAAACTACCGCTGCACCGAAAGGAAAGCGGGCAGCTGCAGCTAAAAAGTAACACTGGATATTTGATGTGTGCGTATATTTCTATTATCTTATGTATTGTAATATATATTTATGACCCGATTGGTTGCTCAGATTTGCCTACTGTTGCTAATTTCAAAAAACTTTCGAGCTAACACATAATGATTACTCTACCTACAACTTTCTGTAAATTAATTGATGAAGATGTAGGTAACTTGTCAACATTTGTTTTAGTCAGGTGGTTTTGTTTACAGTCTTGGATTCAACTCTTATAAGCCTTGGTTTGGTCAAGTTAGGCCTACCAGTCAGAGTTTTTGTTTTTATTTAATTTTTTTTTTGTTTTCGTAAATGCCTTTGTATAAGTTGTTGGATGCTGTAACGATTAGGTAGAAGTGGTTATTCTTGCGACTTATTTCATTGTTTGCATGTTCTTGTAGTTTCTCTCCTAATTATTCATTCAGTAATCGATAACATTGTGGGTGGGTGGGAAACTCATAGTTTGTTATATCTTATTTATAGTTTTTATTTTTTCTAATTTTTATTCGATTTTTTTATTTTTTTAATTAGTGATTGTTTTAAGTATTATGGAAGCAGATAGTGACTGTAACAGTTTTGTGTCGTTTAGTAGTGATTCTTGCAGTTTTGAAAGCTTTCCTTCACTGGAATCTAACCTGGAAGCCGCGTTTTCGGATGCTGCTGTAAATTTTAACATAGTTCATATTAATGCCCAAAGCATACCTGCCCATTATTCTGAGTTGCTTGCTTCCTTCAGTCATAGTAATTTACATGCAGTTCTAGTCTCAGAATCATGGCTCAAGCCCTGCTTGCTCTCAACTGCATATTCCCTGCCTGGCTTTCAGCTTGTCAGAAATGATCGTGCGGTTGGAGGTGGAGGGGGTGTTGCCATATATATCCGCTCTTACCTTTCCTATACTGTAATTGATATTTCTTCTCAACCTCCTCCTGCGAATGCTGGCGAACATTTATTTCTAGAACTTTCCTTAAACCACTCCAAAATACTTGTAGGTGTATATTATTGTCCATCCTTAAGAATTAATTACTTTTCCTCTTTCGACACGATTCTCCAGTCGCTTGCACCTTCATATAGCCACATCATCGTCATGGGCGATTTCAACACGTGCTTATTAAAAAACGATGCCCGGGCGTCAAGTTTACGTTCTGTCATTAATGCCAATAATCTGTCAATACTTCCTTTGAATGCTACACACAATCTTCCCAATACTACCCCATCACTCCTAGACTTAATTTTCGTCTCCTCCCCTTCACATGTCTTCAGACATGGCCAATATCCCGCAGATGGCTTTTCACATCATGACCTCTTATTTCTCTCTTACAAGATTCGTCCACCCAAAGTCAAGCCCAAAATCCTTTTGCAGCGCAATTTTGGACCTATTGACAATGATAAGCTGCTTTATGATGCTGGTAAAATTGACTGGCTTTCGCTGTTCAGTTGTGATACAGTTGACGAAAAAGTGCAGATTTTCTGCAAAAAGCTAATTGAGTTGTATAACGTTCATGCCCCGGAACGCATGGTTAAGTTAAAACATCCACCGGCACCCTGGCTCACGGACCACATTAAGGCACTTATTCAGAAAAAGGTGGTTTCAAAGTCTAAATATTATATAAGCGTAATCCAAATTTGTCTAATTGGGACAAATTTATTGCTATACGCAACTACTGCAATAATCAGTGTAGAAACGCGCAACGCAGATACATTCACGACTCGGTCCTTACTGGTGATGCTTCCAAAACCTGAAAATTTCTTAAAACTCTGGGGGTAGGTAGACGGCGGCAACAAATCGCTTTAAATGACATAGACATAGACCAATTAAACAATCATTTTTCTGTAACTTCATCTTCTCTAGACAAAACTAATAAATCTTTGACACTTGATATGATTCAAAGGCAGCCTATGCAAGCAGAGTCAAATTTTTCTTTCCATCCTTTCACGGAGGGTGATGTGAGGAAGAGCTTTCTGTCAATTTCTTCCAATGCTGTGGGTGATGACTGTATAAGCCGTAAAATGATTTTTCCCATCCTAAATGTTCTTCTCCCAGTTCTCTCCCATATTTTTAACCATTACATTACTAGTGGCGTTTTTCCTACTGCATGGAAAAGAGCGCAGATTATACCTTTACCAAAAAAATCCAACCCAAAATCCTTTTCTGAGTATCGCCCTATTTCAATATTGCCTTTCCTTGCTAAAGTCCATGAACGTCTTATTTACAATCAAGTTAATGTGTTTCTATGTAGTAACAAGCTTCTAAATCCTTTTCAATCCGGTTTCCGTTCAGGCTACAGTACAACCACAGCATTGGTAAGTGTTACTGATAGTGTTAGGAGGGGCATGGAACATAGTGAACTGACAGTGCTTGCACTGCTAGACTTTAGTAATGCTTTTAATACCGTTGATTTCGACATATTGTTAGGCATATTGCGCTCATATAATATGTCTCCTTCGGTGATCAACTGGTTTCGCAGCTATCTCTCTGGACGCAGTCAGCGTATCTTTACCGATGGGGTTTTTTCTTCTTGGTGTGATACTCATGCTGGTGTACCACAGGGTGGGGTGCTCTCTCCATTACTATTTGGAATTTTTATTAACTCCATTTCAAATGTTCTATGCTCTTTCTATCATCTGTACGCTGATGATTTGCAAATATTCTCACAATCTCCTCCAGAACAGTTATCATCTGCTATTTACAAAATTAACAGGGATTTTAGGTCAATATCGGATTGGAGCAAGGCCTACGGTATTGCAGTAAACCCAAACAAATCACAAGTCATTGTCATTGGTAGCCAGAGGTTAATGTCCCGGGTTGACTGGTCGTGCTTGCCTCTGGTTACGTATGATGGTACCGTTATACCTATTGCTGACCGAGTCAAAAATTTGGGCGTGTATCTCGACAAAAATTTGAATTGGGGTCCGCAGTTGCAGGAGGTAAGCCGCAAGTTGTTTGCATCGGCTGGATCATTAATGAGACTTCGTCACTTTCTTCCAACTACAACCAAAATTGCGCTAGCTCATTCTCTTCTCCTTCCCATATTAGATTATGCTGATGTCTCCTACCTTGACTTGAACCAAGACCAACTGGACAAGCTTGAGCGCCTTCAAAATTTTTGTATAAGGTTTGTTTTTGGGTTGCGCAAGTTTGACCACATATCTGAATATCGGGCCAAACTCTGCTGGTTGCCAATACGTTATCGTAGAAATTACCACGTTGTATCCCTTTTGTATAAGATCCTTTTCCATCCTAATACTCCTTTTTACCTCAAAAATAAATTCAATTTCCTTGGTGATTCCCAATGTAGAAGTCTCAGATCTCACGAGAGTCTGATTCTGGCTATTCCTTCCCACACCACCAAATTTTTCGGCTCGTCTTTTACTGTGCATGCAGCTCGGCTCTGGTACGCGTTACCAGGCAACATAAGAAAAGCAAAATCCTTGGATTCGTTCAAGACGTTAGTCAAGGCTCACTACCTTTCCTTATAATAATAACCATCTGTTTCCTTAAAAAATTAATTTTCTAAATGTGTTTTTTTTTAAATAATTTATTTCTGTTAGTTTTTCATTTTATGTTGTGTTTATATTTTATTTGTAAATTTGTAGCTGGTTTTTTGTTTGTATTATTTTAGTAGTTAGTAGTTTTTTTTTATCCTTGTTAGTCTAATTTATTATTTGTTTTGTGTTTATTTATTTTGTTTTTAATTATTATTGTACATCACGATGTACCTTTCTGTGTCCTTAACTTTTCTGTCCATTTAAGGTTGCCTGGAAGAAATTGCTTTAAGCGATAAGGCCGCCCATTGTATATGCCTACCTGTTTAATTTTATTTGTTTTTATGTGTAATCCTTGTTATGGTGTACAATAAAGAGTAAATTATTATTATTATTATTATTAATTATTTAGTTTATAAGATAAGTATCATTAAGAGCTTGTGGCATGGATTAACATAAATATTTTTTTTGTTGCATACTTTAGTATGGGGTCCTACTAACAACCAAAGAGCCCTAACCAACCTGACCTGCAAGAGGTGCACCTGCTGATCAACAGACGAGGCTCTGCTAAACTTAACAGATCCCGGCAAGCGGCGATAGGCTCGCCTATTACGTGGGCCCGACAATGTAATTAGCGAAGCGTGGCCGTATAATATGCATCTGCCTACCCCTTCAGAGAAACAGGCGTGAATGTGTGTATGTATGTATGTTTTTTTTTGTAAACTCAATAATACATAGGAAACACCTAATAAAACACATATTCATATTCAGGCACACATAGATTATAGCTAAATAGCCAGATGTTCTGGTTTAATAACCACAGAATGTTGCTTCCAAAATCAGCGATTAGACCCTTTTTTAATTTTTTTATTATCGTCTGTAAAAAAATGCTGCTTACGCACTGTCTCCCGGCCAAAAGGGGGAGACCGGGAGGGGGTGTGGGGCTCACTGCAGCCGACGCGACCACCGCAGTCCTACCCACTAAAAAACTTCAGACGACGCCCACTGCTGTTAAAAAGGGGCGAGGCACCAGTGCCCGGGTTTGTAGCTTCTGGTACCCCGCCCGCGGCTAACGTCCCCCGGATCAGAACCGGGGAGACCTCCTCAGGAAGACGCAATTTGCAGCGCCCCCCCTACCTCTATGTGCGGCCATGGCGTAACTGGCCGACTTCGGGGCCCTCCTGGCCCGCCCGCTGCGCCAACGGCGTAGCCGGAGAGAGAGCGGATCCCGCTCCCTCTCCCGCTCCGCGGCCTCCTTCTGCGACATCACCACTTCGCAGAAGGAGGCCATCGCCTCCCACGCCGTCTCGCTATCGACCATCTTTTGCATGATGGTCGGCAGCGAGAGAGCCACTCCACCCAGGGCCGCGGCTAACGTCGACCGCGGCCCCGCCCACGCAGGGCACGCCACCAAAGTGTGCTGCGCATCATCCATCGCGCAGTCACAGTGGTGGCAACACCGGGTCGACTCCCCCCCGGCGACGTCACACAGATACTTCCCAAAGCACCCGTGCCCGGAAAGTAGCTGTGTGAGCCGGAAAGTCATCGACCCCCACCGATGGCCGACCCATCGCTCTAAGATGGGCCCGACCGCCTCGAGGATACGGCGCCTCGATCCTTCGGCAGCGATTAGACCCTGGGTCAACTGGACAACCGGGATAAATTCTGGGATGATAATGAGCTAGGAAATGAGACGGGTCTAAGAGTGACGAACGCAGTGCAATGACTTTAAGATTTATTTTCAGGCTTTAACGCTTGCTTTGTAACCTTATCTCCACTCGTTTGCGCAAAGGGCGTCCACAGTGCCTATCCACCTCGATCGGTCTTAAGCTTCGTGCTTGACCCAATAGGGTCCATAATTGTAACTTGTGTAGATGTAAGACCATATATTAGGTCGGGGAAAAAGTCTTTTCGCATAACGTAGGTATAAACTTATTATAAAATTTTTTTGACTGTACTATTTGTGTCTGGCTGGTTTTGGTAACATTAAAAAGGTTCCATTATAAAGAAAAGAAAAAAATAAAAAAAAGTTGTTTCCCGCTATTTCTCTCATTTGTTTTTCTCTCCGTTAAAATGAGTGAATCTAATGAAGAAATTCGATACATTTTAAAATTTTATTATAAAAAAGGCAAAAATGCAACTCAAGCAGTGAAAAAAATTTGTGATGTTTATGGACCTGATGCCGTGTCAGTAAGAGTAGCACAAATTTGGTTCAAACGTTTTCAGTCCGGAAATTTTGATGTTAAAGATGCACCTCGCTCTGGTCGCCCTGTTACGAATAAAATGGACGCCATTTTTGAAAGAGTGGAGCAAGATCGGCATATTAGTAGTTACGATGTAGCTGAAGAACTGGGAATTGACCACAAAACAGTTTTGACCCATTTGAAGAAAGCTGGTTATACAAAAAAGCTCGATATTTGGGTGCCACACGAGCTCACTCAAAGAAACTTAATGAACCGTGTACTCATTTGCGATTCATTATTGAGACGTAATGAAACCGAGCCGTTTTTGAAGAGATTGATAACTGGCGATGAAAAGTGGATCACGTACGACAAGAACGTGCGAAAAAGGTCGTGGTCGAAAGTTGGCCAGGCTTCACAGACTGTGGCCAAACCTGGCCTAACACGAAATAAGGTGATGCTGTGTGTATGGTGGGATTGGAAGGGCATTGTTTATTATGAGCTTTTACCGCCCGGCAAAACCATCGATTCTGATCTTTACTGCCAGCAACTGATGAGATTAAAGGAAGCAGTCGAGAGAAAACGGCCGGAATTGATCTACAGGAAAAAAATACCACTTGACACTAAATACGAGATTGATGGAGTTTATTTGTCAGAGGTCAATGAAGTTCGGGACCTGGGTGTGATTATTGATAGAAAGCTCACGTTTATACCACACATTAATAAAACTGTAACTAAGTCTGCCCAAATGCTCGGTTTTCTAAGGAGAAATATGGTAGGGTTTAAGAATTTTAGCACAAAAATACTATTGTATAATTCTCTTGTACGCTCTAATCTCGAGTATGCAAGTACTATATGGTCACCATATTATACAATTCACTCACAAAGGGTTGAAAGTATACAACGAGCATTTACCAGATATCTTGCTTACTCTTATAGTGGTTTTTCACATAGGAGGCCATATGACCAACGCCTATGTAAATTTAATATGATAACTCTGTCAAATCGTAGACGTATTTCTGACCTCTGTTTCCTATATAAGATAATTAGTAATAAAATACAATGCAACAATCTACTAGAAAGTATACATTTGACTGTTCCTCACTCCTATCCAAGACATAAAATAAATAAAATATTCCACATAGAATTTTCCAAAACCAATTTAGGCCGTCAATCACCAATAAATAGAATTTTGAATGAATATAATAGTGTACAAACTCGCGACCAGGACATTGACATCTTCAGTTATTCATATAGCAAATATAAAACAAAACTTATAAACATATTTAGAATCGGTTTGAGTCTTTAGTCCTAGAATAAGATTATTTTTGTAAATTCATGTTACTGAATTCTTAATTTCTTTGTAGATTTCTTTTTTTAATATCTTTTATTTTTAATAAATTTCTTATTATATCCTTTCCGCAAATTTATAGTGAATGTTATGTACACCGTAATTGTCGTACATATCAGAGGTAATTTATGTTGTGTGCTTTTTAATTTAAGATTGTGCTCATATGTATGATGTGGTTGTACTATTTTAATAAATAAATAAATAAATAAATAAACAGGAAGGGTGTGGTCTTTCATCACGATAACGCTAGACCACACACATCTTTAGCCACTCAGCAAAAATTAAGAGAGTTCGACTGGGAGGTCCTAGTGCATCCACCATATAGCCCTGACCTTGCGCCTTCAGATTTTCACCTGTTTCGGTCTCTGCAGAATTCTTTAGGTTCTGTAAGGTTGACCTCAAGAGAGGACTGCCAAAACTATTTGTCCCGTTTTTTTGATCAGAAGTCCCAAAGTTTTTACAGTAACGGGATAATGTCTCTGCCCACAAAATGGCAGAAAGTTATTCAACAAAACGGTTCATATATATTGTAAATAAATGTAAATAAACTTTGAAAAAAATGTCTTGACTTTTCATACAAAAATACGAAAAGACTTTTTCCCCAACCTATTATAAAAAAATATACAGTGCAATAAACATTGAATTGAATTGATTTCTAGCGCTAGCGCTTGTCAAAGTAGTCAGAATATCATATTTACTTAGCAGTAACCATTTTTTAACGTCAATAACAAAATGTATTTACGCACTATCTCCTGGCCAATGGCCCCCCATTGGGAGGGTAGTGTGGGGCTCACTGCCGTAAGAAACGACTGCCAACTGTAATACCCCCTAAAAATCTTGCTGTTGCTAAGGGGCGGGAAGACCTCCTCAGAGAGACGCAGTAGACGCGCCCCCATTTAGTGATAATCAAGCCCAGTGGTTAACATCAAAGAATGTCAAGGAATTAACTTCGTGAAACCTTATTTGCGCTTCTTATAAGCTTTAAATAATTAAGCAAAAAGTTACGAAAACTAGACAAAAATGTATCATAAAAGTAATGCATTTTCCTAGGGATCCCTAAATAACGAAAACAGGTAAATAATATTTTATTTGTCGGCACCACCATGTCTGGGAAACTTCTGTGCCACTTCCAGTGCGATGAATCTGCAATGCAATAAGGTAACAAATCCTGCATGGTAAATATAAATAATTTATAAATATTTCTGACAATTACTTATTTCGTTGCAAGATCTACATAGGTTTTATAGGATGTAAGGTGTACTCAAAATGCATGATGTGGTTAACCTGTAATTTTAAGTGCAGTTAGCCAAAATATTTATAGGTTCATAGTATTTTTTGTTAAAAATAGCTGTACTTATGTTGGTAACCCTGTAAATAAATAAATCACTGTATATGGTAGTCGCTGAGCCATATTTAAAGCAATACCTATTGCACGGCTTAAAAATAATCTTAAAATACTTACCTAAAATGCAATATTTTCACGCTTGTTTCCCCTAAGGGGACCCCCACACTTCGCCAATTATATAGTTGGTCCCACGTAATAGGTGGCGAGCCTATTGCCGCTAACCGGGATCTGTTAAAATTGTTAAAATGCAAAACGATACAAAATATACTGAAAGAAAGAAAATATGTTTATTTGGTCCTCAAAAAAAATTACAATTAAGAAGTTCTTATAGACCAATTAGTATATAAGGTTACCTTATATACTAAATAGTCTATACCAAAAAGGTATCTGCTCAGCATGTGTCGCAGTATGACCCACTACGCTGATATTCTGCGGAAACCTACATTTAAAATAATAAAAAGCAAAATTGAACAGCAAAAACAAATGGAAGAGAATTGAAAAAAAAAGTATAGGTGTCACACGGTCAACTTCAACGTTACACCTTCTTGGCAGGAAAGTGAAGCGTCATGTCTGCAGTTTTGTTTTATTTTCTAATATTTGTGACATTTCTAAATGTGTTATAATGGTGGATTATTAACAATTCACATTATTTAAAAGAAGAAAAAAAAAGTTGAACAACAACTTAAAAATAAATACAATTGCTTTATTCTACTAATAATTATAGTGCAATGGCTTATTACTATATACAATTTATTCTACATAATATATTATACATACATATATAATGTCACGCCTCTTTCCCGTAGGGGTAGGCAGATATCACATCCTTCCACTTGCTACGATCTTGGCACACATATATTATCGTGCATTGATAAAACCGTTAAGTGGAAACAGTGCATATTTTCTTCACGTCCGTCCATTAGTATTACACGAGAATTGTTATATAAAGTATTAACATAAACAGGAAGGATTCCCGCAAGCGGGATATCTCCCCGGATTCACCTACGGTCGTATCTCATAATTCTCATAAATCATTTCCAGCAGTACATCCGTACACAACGCAGTTCCGCTACGTCCTGACTCACAATTCACGTCCAGCTTAATATGTGTAACACTCCATAATCTATAAAATAATCATCCCTCACAAAGAAAAGTATTGTGAAATGAATGCCAGGTTTAAATTACATTAAAAATGATGAAGGTTTGATGAAAATGATTGATTTAAGCATATGTGTCGACATGTTGCACAGGACCTTTTTTGGTGAGGCTTTTCTTCATTAATTTTCGGTAAACAGTCGATATTTATTTATTTTTTTATTTATTTATTTATTTTGTTTATTTTAGTTACACGGGTCTGGCCCAATTACCATAACTAACTCAGTGAGTAATTTTACATGCATATATAGTTAAAAATATAATTAAAGAGGACATAATATTCACAAAGAGACGACAATTTTGCCTGGATTGATTCCCAGCTATCTACGAATATGTCACAGTCAGGGTACTGACCAATTACAATAATACACTAATAATTACAATAACTAACTCAGTGAGTTATTTTACATGCATATATAGTTAAAAAATATAATTAAAGAGGACATAAATATTCACAAAAAGACGACAATTTTGCCTGGATTGATTCCCAGCTGTCTACGAATATGTCACAGTCAGGGTACATAGTCATATCTGCCGTAGGACCCATAAGCGCTGGTAGACAAGTTCTATAGTGGAGACGACGGTGTGTAAGATCTGAAGATCAAGCTTAGTGGCATTCTAGTCGATGCCTAAAGGATAATAGATATAGCCGCTTGTTAAAGCCTTTAATGCTGTCTTTATACGCCGAGTAATATACTAGTAGGACATTCCAAAATAGAACGCAACTTATGTCGTCGCATCTGTCAAGAAAGTACCGGGAAAAAAACAATAATACACAAAATGTTTTGTTATTCATCCAAATTTATTTTATCACCTTCAAAGTATGCTCCTGATGTTATAAAAATATAAACAGCACTGATTTAATATAAATGACAGATGCAACTTAAACTCCGCGCCGAAATATTTTTCTCTCTATCACGCATGCACGCACGAAACACAACGCACATACACAAATACACACAAAAACACACACAACACACACGACACACACACAAACATGCACTCTTTTACCATGTAAGCATTGAAATGTTGTAAAAAAATTATTTTGGGAAGAAACTGGCTGCTTAAATACAGTTATATAACTAGTTTGGAAGCCAGGGTTTTTGTAAGAAAATTGTGAACTATATGTGGAATAAAGAAATTATTATTATTATAAATGGAAAGCAATTGTGCCAATCTAACAACAACAAAAAAGAACAAAAATTTAAATTTGGAATCATAAACAAAACATTCATTTCCGATACTTTGTGGACTGAATGTATATCTTCTAGAAGAAAATGACATAATACGCATATATTTGTCATATAATAAAGCCTTTTTAATATTCGTTTTAATAATCTCTGCAACGCTGACTCGTTCGTCTATGTTTGCTTCTCGCTTCAAAAAGGCAAAGTATGTGAATAAATGTATTTTAATTATGTAGAAGCAAGAGAAAATCCTCTTTGAATTAAGGCCCTCATAAAGCTGCGGACCGTTTATGTCGCAATCAAATCTGAGTAAATATTAGATGGGTATTTATTTCTTTAAATTAATTAGCTATATAACATGTTTGGGTAGAACTTTTAAAGGCTTCGTTAAACGAGAAGGTTCCATTAACAAATCGACAATCGAAAGGGGAACCTTCTTAATATGTCGTATTTTGTAAATCAATATCATCATTATCTCAGCCCATTAACGTCTCACTACTGAGCACGAGCCTCCTCTTACATACCAAGGGGCGAGGGTATTGGGTCATATTCCACCACGCTCACACAGTGCGGATTGGCGGAGGCAGGTGTACGGCGTCCTGCTGTTATATTTTTTTAACCCATCCAAGAACTATACTCTGTAAATTCTGCTGTACTTCAGTGATCGCTTCAGAGCACCGCAAAGCTACGAGCGCTTCATTATGTATATAAGAGTTACATTTATAATTCAAATTTTAATCCTCATCAATCAAATTGTTTTCTTTTTTATTTTTGTAGGGAGAAGCAATCTGTGCCATCAAATTTAAAGTAGTTTTGGTCTGTATGATGATCGATGTGGAGTGAAGATATGTATGCCGACAGCTTTTGATATCAGGGGTTTGAATCCTTCATTATACAAATATTCGTTTTTGAATAGATATTATCATAGAAATCTAAATAATAAGTCACTAGAAATTGTATGTGCCGCTTAAAATTATCGCTAATTTAAAAAAGGAACACATGTCGCCTATTGAAAATCTTTCTTCTTTATTTTAAACTAGCTGTTACCCGCGACTTCGTCCGCGTGGAATAGTATCTTTGGGTAGCATTTACAACCCTCTTTTCGCAATAAAAAGTAGCCAATATCCTTTCTCAGGGTCTCGACTATCTGTATACCAAATTTCATTTAAATCCGTTCAGTAGTTTTGGCGTGAAAGAGTAACAGACAGACAGACAGATAGAGTTACTTTCGCATTTATAATATTAGTAAGGATAATCGCTTCGTGCGTCTAGCACATTCAGCCAGTGTCAAGTAAGTGATATATTAATAATATATTATTTATAGTAAATGAGAATGAGTGGTGATCAAGATGATAAATGGTAAATGAGATACCCTCCCCTAAGCTCCTTGAGTCCTCAATAAAGATGTGGGACTATACTGAGATCTCACATGGACTCCTTGAGAGAAAATTTGAAAAGTGATGTTGCACTGTTTTGTTTGATTTACCAACACTCATATATATTCACAAACACTTAACGGTTAATAATCCATCGTTATAACACATTAATGTTACAAATATCATGGTTGTGGTTTTTTTTTGAAATAATGGCTTCGCGCGGTTTGCATATTTAGCCAGTTTCAAGTAAGAGATATATTAATATTATATAAAATATTGTAAATGATAATAAGTGGTGATAAAGATTATAAATATATAGTAAATGAGATGCTCTCCCCCTAAGCCCCGAGTCCTCAGTAGAGATGTGGGACCATACTGAGATCTCACATGGACTTCTTGAGATAATTTGAAAAAAGATGTTGCGCTGTTTTGTTTCATTTACCAACACTTATGAACGTTCACAAACACTTACTAATAATCCACCGTTATTACACATTAATGTTCGAAATATCACAAATTTTAGAAAATAAAACAAAACTGCAGACATGACGCTCCACTTTCCCGCCAAGAAGCCGATATTGACGTTGCTGTGATTCACAACGGACTAGAAGATATTCTTGAACACAGTACATTGATTGTTTGTTATAAGGAACGAGATATAACGAACGCAATTGGCAATGTATGTAATAGATCTGGTGCACTGGTACCGTAAGACACAGCAGTACGCTAGCGATTTTACGCGCGCACAGCACTTCTATTGTTAGATTATTCAGATTTCTATGCGTTTTATATTTTTGACGTCTTATAACTCGATAGAGCCGGCTGCACGCACGAAAAAACATGACTCATGCGGCGTTACCTCGCTCTGAGGCGTTCCATGTAAGGCTTGAAGTGCAAGCGAGAGCGCGGAACGAGCGACAAAGAAGCACAATCGGCCTTTGCGTTCGGCAGCGTTCGACATTCGTCTCTCTCCTACTTAAGTGAGCGATGCGTCTGCATGGGTGGACAGCTGCTGCTTTATTAAACAAATAAAATTAAAATTTTCTTTTGCAAAATGCTACCATTCCATCAGTATTTTCTTAAGACGTTGTCACGTTCAACTATCGTCAGTAAATCGACTTTACAGACAACCAATTTTTTTTGGTATATGTGTTTGCTAAGGACCTATTATAAGAAAGCTTATGAGACGCATTGGTTAATACAGATAATTTTAAAACTAATGACTTTGGAATGTGATTGAAATTAATCCAACAATGAATAATGTGTAATTGGTGTGCTATCCAAAATTATTAATCGAAGTTACTTACGCAATAGCACCATTCATGTTTTGACATTATTCAAAATTGTGTCTTATTACAAAACGAGATCGATTTACTTTGCGCTAATCCTTTCCACTATTTACATATCCGTACAGCTCAATCTTTACTACAGGTATACACAAAAACGGAACCTAGGTAATATAATTCTAATCCACGCGACTTAGGTTGGGCACTTCAATTCTAGCATAGACTAGAAGTCTTCATACATAGTAAACTGTTGTTTTATTAAAAGACAATTCGCAAAATAGAATATTCGAGCATAAGATGCGAGGGTATAATAAAAGCCACAGCAAATGAGGTTAATAGAAAAAAGGCAACCTTGAGATACTCTTGTAAGGAACCCGGCTCATATATTAAAGCTGGCTTCTCACTACAAGATGTAATGTAATATATATTAGGAAATGAATTCTCTTCCAACCACACCAAACATTTTGATCTAGTATAATTGTTCAGATCGTACATAACGGATAAACATAAACAAAACCATTATTTTCCATACATACGTAATATATTATTATCAAGGATTCCCCCAGAGCAGAACAGATATCCATGATCATGCGATTTTTACTGTGTGAAAATTGAACCAGTGACACCAGGAGTGGAGTAAAGGTACACTGACCTCTAAGCCATATCAGTCGTTATATCTTCAATTTTTGTCGTTCACCTTAGTTTTGAGTCGTAACGTTTACACTTAAATAATAAATCAATCAATTTTTTTTTAAAACGGGAGAGCTTTATTTTAATAAAGCTATATTTCAATAAAGATATATTTTACTAAATGATATTTCACTGTAACGGTGAAACCGGTTCCACTTTTAAAGTATGATAAGCGATAACAATTTCTATTGAGATGTCATATATATTATTCTAATGCCACACTCTCGCTTCGGGTCGGTAGCTATTTACATCTTTGTTTACATTATTGAAGTTTTAGCAAGGATCTCAAATTTTATACTGTAAAAAAATAGCCTGTATTTTTCCGGGATAATGTGGCATTCCAATGGTGAAAGACCTATCGTAATTCCCTTGGTTGTTTTTAAGTTTATTCGTAATAAAGAAAGATTCATACAAAAATACGAAATATACAAACCCTGGGCCCTAAGCGTAAGTTTAGCAACCGGGATAATGCTGGGCTAATAAATAACAAAAATATCCTGTGATGAAATATATATTATATCTCGTAGTGAAAATCTAGCTTTAGATGGGTCCAGAGAGACTTGCGCTCGCGGGCTGAATATTCAAGCAGTTACATGTACCTGGTGCTGGTATGGTCTCGTAGGGATTTGGTGTTTTTGTTTATTTCGTTAATAGAATACTTAAGTGTGCACATGTCGATTGCTGTGATCAGATGATAAAAGTATCAGAGGATGTATATGATAACGTACTTGAAGAGCTTGAGGAAAGAAGATTTGTTTTTAAGAGGAAATTAACTTGATTTGAAATTCCTTCTTCATCAGCAGCTTAAGGACAGCCACTGCAGAACATGAACCTCCCCCATAGACATCGCAAGCGGCCTGTGTCCAGCGTAATCCCATTTGTTAGGTCGTCCGTTCTTATTGCAAGAACGGCCACTGCTTAAATGTAACTTAAGCGTACGAAATTTTCATTAGTACTATTATTAAAGTCCTGTTTCACTATGACCTAGTGAGTTCCCATTAAAACTTGATAGATAGTTCATCATTTATGACAAAATTTAAGAAACAACTTAACTTTAACTTAAATATTTATTTACCTTCTTTTTGTATAATATTCTTTTCTTTTTAATTTGAACTGTTTGTATTTCATAACTATTTAACTCATATATATAATATTCTATGAAACTGTAGGTTATTAATTATCTCAAGTTTTTTTTATGTTGGTAATTTATATATGTAACAGTTTGTTCCTTAATAAATAAATTAATAATTATGTAACAGACCCTAACTAAATAATAAATAGTAACTAATAAATAATAACGTAATTTTGTCTTATAAATTTACTAAAATGACTAGTAAAAAATAATGGTTGATCGTAGAAGGGTGAAAATTTAGGATTGTATATATTTTTGTATGTTGTATCATAAAAAAATAAAATTTAGGTGTGGACTACCCCTAACATTTAAGGGGATGAAAAATAGATGGTGGCTGATTCTCAGACCTACTCAATACGCTCACAAAATTTCATGAGAATCGGTCTAGCCGTTTCCGAGGAGTATGGGTACGAAAACTGTGACATGAGAATTTTATATAATAGGTCGGCGAAAAAGTCTTTTCGCATAACGTAGGTATAAACTTATTATAAAATTTTTTTGACTACTATTTGTGTCTGGCTGGTTTTGGTAACATTAAAAAGGTTCCATTATAAAGAAAAGAAAAAAATAAAAAAAAGTTGTTTCCCGCTATTTTTCATTTGTTTTTCTCTCCGTAAAAATGAGTGAATCTAATGAAAAAATTCGATACATTTTAAAATTTTATTATAAAAAAGGCAAAAATGCAACTCAAGCAGTGAAAAAAATTTGTGATGTTTATGGACCTGATGCAGTGTCAGTAAGAGTAGCATAAATTTGGTTCAAACGTTTTCAGTGCGAAAATTTTGATGTTAAAGATGCACCTCGCTCTGGTCGCCCTGTTACGAATAAAATGGACGCCATTTTTGAAAGAGTGGAGCAAGATCGGCATATTAGTAGTTACGATGTAGCTGAAGAACTGGGAATTGACCACAAAACAGTTTTGACCCATTTGAAGAAAGCTGGTTATACAAAAAAGCTCGATATTTGGGTGCCACACGAGCTCACTCAAAGAAACTTAATGAACCGTGTACTCATTTGCGATTCATTATTGAGACGTAATGAAACCGAGCCGTTTTTGAAGAGATTGATAACTGGCGATGAAAAGTGGATCACGTACGACAAGAACGTGCGAAAAAGGTCGTGGTCGAAAGTTGGCCAGGCTTCACAGACTGTGGCCAAACCTGGCCTAACACGAAATAAGGTGATGCTGTGTGTATGGTGGGATTGGAAGGGCATTGTTTATTATGAGCTTTTACCGCCCGGCAAAACCATCGATTCTGATCTTTACTGCCAGCAACTGATGAGATTAAAGGAAGCAGTCGAGAGAAACCGGCCGGAATTGATCAACAGGAAGGGTGTGGTCTTTCATCACGATAACGCTAGACCACACACATCGGTTACGTATCATAATAACTAAAGTTGTATCGACTATTGTCGAAATAACTACGGTTGAAATAAATAACGTTTAAAATATCTAATGATCGATTCACATAAGTTTATAATAAATAATGGATGAAATTCCTAATGGACGGTTCACCTACAGTTGATATACCTACAGTTGATTTATCTAAGGTTGATTGATGGACGATTCACTTATTGTTGATTTATATAACACCCTTCTGGGTATTACACGCTTGCTTCGCTCGCGTGCAGTTTATGGTCACTATAGCAACTAACGAAAAGGCTGTGACGGGAGCTCACAGCTCACAGCCTTCTCAACCTATAACCACCCATGTCGTTTCTGTATAGAATCCACCTTGTTCGCTCGCTTCGCTCGCTCACCTGTTTTCGTGGGTATTTTTGGCAAAAAAATTGGGTAGCGAGGAGCGAAGCGACGAGCGATTAGGTTATATCGTGACCACAATGCACGAGCCGAGCGAGCGAAGCGAGCGTGCCGCGGCAGCGGCCGGCGAAGTGCCAGAAAATACTTTGGTCACGTTATTCTCCTCCTTTTATAGTGAACATAGTGAATCCCAACAGCTGGCTGGACTCCTTAAATAAAAAATGTAAATTTATATTTGAAAAAACGTTTAATCATACATATTGTAATTAGGTCACTAAGTTTAAGTCAAAACTTATTAATGAAAAATAAAGTTATTTAAAAATTATTAATTGACAATTAAAGATTCGAAGCGATAGCTTGCAATAATTCCACATTTGTGTACTCAGGGATTTCAGACAGAATATTATCTATCTTTTTTAATTGATGCTCATTCTTGGTCTTTCTTTTCCCTCATTTTAGTAAACAATTAATCCAGCGCGGTGGCGGTGCGCAGAACTGTGCTGTAGGTGAGTCGTCCATTAGGTTTTTCAAACGTAGTTGAAACATCCCATAGTTGACATAACCATTACATCAATCGTTCGATAGTTCTTTTAATTATAGTCTAATCAAAATTATTTAAGTTAATCAGTACTTGAGTCAACCAATATACAATATGAACATATGTGGGTGGACCGTAGTTATATCGACAATAGTTAAACTGTATTTAGTTATAATAATATGTAACCCACACATCTTTAGCCACTCAGCAAAAATTAAGAGAGTTCGACTGGGAGGTCCTAGTGCATCCACCATATAGCCCTGACCTTGCGCCTTCAGATTTTCACCTGTTTCGGTCTCTGCAGAATTCTTTAGGTTCTGTAAGGTTGACCTCAAGAGAGGACTGCCAAAACTATTTGTCCCGTTTTTTTGATCAGAAGTCCCAAAATTTCTACAGGAGCGGAATAATGTCTCTGCCCACAAAATGGCAGAAAGTTGTTCAACAAAACGGTACATATATATTGTAAATAAATGTAAATAAACTTTGAAAAAAATGTCTTGACTTTTCATACAAAAATACGAAAAGACTTTTTCCCCAACCTATTATAATAAAACGAGGCGATCGTAGCCTATTGGTTGAGCGTTCGGTATGAAGAGTGCACCACGCGATTGGAATCCCACTTGGCTACTCACCTAAGGGGTCATCCATAAATTACGTCACACGAATTCCGTAATTTTTTGACCAAAAATTACCTAACCAAAAATTACCTAACCAAAAATTACCTAACCAAAAATTACCTAACCAAAAATTACCTAACCAAAAATTACCTAACCAAAAATTACCTAACCAAAAATTACCTAACCAAAAATTACCTAACCAAAAATTACCTAACCAAAAATTACCTAACCGGTACATACAAGTGCGGCATTGATAATTTCGGGAATCAAGGACTTCCCTTTACTGTCCCAGGTTACTAGATGTCACAGGAACTTAGTTTTTTTGTGGGTTAACAAATTATTGCTCAGTTAACCTGGTCCAGCAGGGCCCCACACAGTATATGATATCAACAGACCATCCGGTAGGTGGTGCTACGAGGTCGCCAATTCACCACATAGTAACTCCATCTTTTATCATTTCCTGGATAGAGATGACCGGCTCACGCCCTAAATTCGGTATTACAGGGATATAAAAAGATAGCAACTCGATTTTATGCCTTAAATTGTAAGCAGTAGGCATGTTACGGATCCCTCCCGACTGGTCTCCACCTTGCCGCGGTGGGGGGGTTGAGTACCTCCCGGAGGCCGGGAAAAGGTAACACCCAGAGACCGACGACTCTGGGTGCCCATAATACGGACTACCGGGGGAGAAACCAAGAGGGACCTGTAGAGGGCGCAGCGGGCGGGCCAGGAGGGTCCGTCAAGCAGCGCCAGAAGGGTCTTAGGCAGTGGGGGCAGGGGGCCCCTGCTGTCTAACTATAGACCCTCCGAGAAGCATTTCCCTCCGCATCTTGTTACCGACGTAAAAAAAAAGGCATGTTACGGATCACAATTATTTGTTTGCTTGTAATCTTGCAGGACAGGTTTGAAAGTAACTGTATTCGCAATTTTAAACATATTTCATTGTTGCTTTAACAAGGCTGTAATGTAATGTATTCATCAAGATGAGTAATGACACACCGACCCTACAACATAACAATATCCAAAGTTTTTCTTCAATCGCCTTGTATTAAAAAAAGGCTGAAGTCAATACATTATTTTATTCGTTCAAACGTATATGTGTCGGTTATAACCAGTAGAAAGGCACAACAATCCTCAAAAACATAAATAAGAGAAAGTATAACTTAGCGAGTGATATTTTACTTAGGTCGCGCTCGAGTGGGTATTACGACAACGCGCGTATTCACTCTTTGTTCCTAACGGTTAACCCTACTTACCGGGAAATGGCTTCTATCGGAACTGTGAGCCCATAAAGCCTTTTTAGCACATGGATGTATGTCACAACCTGTGTCATCATCATCATCCATAGACGTCCTACTGAACATAGGCCTTCTGCATCAGCTTCCAATGTGACTGTTTGCAGGCGCTCCTGCATTCAACAACCTTCCAAACCTGCAACCTTTAAAACATACACATACGGTGTGCGAAAGAAACGAAGGAATAGACAAATCGAATAGCCAAGTCAGCAAAATTCAAAATCAGGTATTTTTTTATTTAAATACAAAAAAAGTTGCAAAGTAAAAAACAAATTAAATTAATTTATAAACTAAGTAAAACCTCATACTATATTACCTATTACTATACCTCAAAAAAACTTTGTTTTGAGTTCGTGACGTTCTCATCTAGGGGTGCAACATGTTCGTACATAAAAACCATATTTCAGACGGGTTACCGATTAACAATTTCTATGTATGTTTAAATGAAGATGACATACTGATACAATAAAATTAACTTCGGAGGAGTTTAAGTACATGGATGGAGGAAGCATTTCATATTTTAAAAAGCAATGTACCGATATTTACAATTTTAAATGTGTGTATGCTGTAATGATAAAAGCTCACATACAACAAAGATACTGTCTCATTTGCCATGTCATTTATTATGAAAAAAACTTACTTTTTTCTTTGTCTATAGTAATTATGGGCCAGAAGAATGCAGTAAAAAGAGCACATCAATCCCCAATACACAAACAAATGAAAGAATTGCTTAGTAAGTGTTATTTTACTTAGGACGCGCTTGGGCGGGTATTACAATGACGTGCGTTTCGCTCTTTGTTCCTAACGGTTAACCCTACTTACCGGCAAGTGGCTGCTATCGGAACTGCGGGCCCATAAAGCTTTTTAGCACATGGATGGATATATTATATGTCACATACTGTGTTGCCAAAGAAATGTTCGGTTCTTTAAATACGACGTTACCTACTTGAGACTTACTATGTGAAGTCTTTAAACGCCAAGTAAGCGGCAGACAACAGTTTTTCTATTGTTAAAATAATTTTTAAAAAAAAATTCTTACAATCACACCAATTCTTTAGTTCCAAGATAAGTATCACTAAGAACTTGTGTTATGGATACTAAAGAACGGATAAACATACTTAAATACTTTTTTTTGTAAATACATATTTAATATACCCAGACCAGAACAAATATTCATGTTCATGCACACAAAGATTTGTCCTGTGTGGGAATCGAACCCACGACTTCTGGAGTGAAGTGCAGGTATACTGACCTCCACGCCAAATCAGTCGTCAAATTCTTGTATTCTTGGGTTAAGTTGGGTGAAGAGTTTCTTTTCCCACCTTAGCGTGGTGGGGGGGGGTTTCCGAAGGGATGTCTATAGTTTCTTAACAATTGACGCAATAATTCGAAGCAAGGTAATATTTATCGGCTTAATTTTTCCAATAGCTATATATTTAGTATAATAAGTGTAGCTACTGGAAGAAGGTTCAAAGATATTATACTAAGATCTTAGGAGCTCAAAATTACAAAACGTAAAAACTAGCGCACCCATTCGCTATTTGATCGTAAAAGAAACTGGCAATAAAATCGTCAATATTGTTTTTTTCTCCCGCCAGTTACAATAAATGTACGTAATAGAAAAACAACATGACAAGTCCAACAAAACCTATGTTCTGCAGTCACAAGATTTGAAATAAAAGAAGAATAACTCTTTTTTTAGCTACGAATTATGATTACGAAATGTGGGTGTATAATATGCCTCTGCCTACCCCTTCGGGGAAACAGGCGTGAATGTATGTATATATGTGCTTTATTTTAATTCTTTTATTTCAAGTCAAGTTTAGCTATTTTGAGCTGCGCCTCTCTCACTGATGAATGATAACGACTAAACATAGTAGTTTGAAAAATGTGAACCGTCAAATGTTATTTCTTTCATTAGTTGGATTGTAATTTGAATAGGTTGATTTGATTCAAATCAATGTTGGTATCGAACAAGGTTTGTTTTATTCATAGATGGTTATGAAAACTTTAGCGCAGACAATTAGTTTTGTTGTCTGATGTAAACAGTGATGGCCGCGGTCGATTGTTGATATTATTTACTTGTTCCGCTTCTATTTCATTGTAGATAAAAGCAAATAACCTTTTTAATACACAATATCAGCAATAATTGTAACGATAGTAGAATGAAAATGGTTACTGTGTGTAGTCCAACATCAATAATAATAGCTAGCATATAAGAGAGACAGTCATGATCTCGTCACGGATCCAGCCGCCGCGGTAAATGCCCGAGACGACTCCCGGCCACCATAGGCGCTGGCTTGTGGTCGGTGGGTATTGGGTAACTCGCCGCCCGTCCGCCTACTAAAGTCGACAGGCCGCGTCGACGGCGCGTTCGTGTTCCACGCGCGCCTCAAAGAGATTTCAACACTTTTGAGTGGCCCGTGCCTGCCAGGGTTGCGGGACTGTTCGAAAGGGTTACCGCAGCCTTCGTGTTACAGGCTCAAGAAGGAACATGGATGGTTTTTTGAGTCAGCAAAAGTCTGACACACCCTTCCGCTTCACCCACAGTGGAATACAGTCATTTGATGATTTACAGAACTAAAAAGGTGTTCTGTTGGTAGAATTTTCTAACATGACAAGAACAAATATTCATGTTCATGCACACAAAGATTTGTCCTGTGTGGGAATCGAATCCACGACCTCTGGAGTGAAGTGCCGGTATACTAACCTCCACGCCAACGTTGTCGACAATGACGCGCGTTTCGCTCTTTGTTCCTAACGGTTAACCTAACATTTATCATATCAGCCTATAAAGTTCACAGCTGAACATTAGCCTCCCCAATAGATTAAAGAATATTGGAGGTATTTGCCGGTTGCTGGGCTGGGTTGGTGATCGCAGATCAAGCCAGTACGCAGGATGACGCTGCAAGCCATTATCCGGTAGGATTTCTTTTCGTCGACGCTTACGATGTGGGATGAGAGAGGGTGGGCACTATTCTAGGCCTATAAAACACGATCATCATATCACGGATACCACTCAAAGGATCATCCAAGATTTAGCCAAGTTATAAATTTTAATTTCAGCGTGTAGATGCTATTTAATTATCTAAAGGACTTAAACCTCCTGCAATCATTCTATTCTCAAATTTAGTTCTAGTTAAAATAGATATTTTACACTTCCGCGTTATGATCCTTATAAAAGCGAAAGTATAGATTTTTGTTACTCTCTTACGCAATAATGACTAAGTAAATGTTAATGCAACTTTACAACAGTATAGCTTATATATCAGAATTACACATAGGTTATAATTAATTTTTTTTTTTTTTTTGCGTTCCAGAAAACCAACAACAACCCTACTTGGAACTACCCCCCACGGTGGGAGGAGGGAGATAATGCCCCCGCATACCACACACCCGGTGTGTGTGGTTATGTCGGACTTGAACCGACTAAACCTCTCCCTGTAATAGCCTTTAGTATTTCTACCATGAAGGCGACATCTGAAGCGATCGGCGCCTGGGGAGGCACCGACGCGGCGCACACTAAGCGGAAGGCTAGGTGGCGCAAGTTGGAAGGCGGGAAGCCTTGCCTGATAGACGCACACTTTGCAGAAGGCTAGGTGGCGTGTGTTAGAAGGCGGGAAGCCTTGTCGGATAAGTGCACACTAAGCGGAAGGCTAGGTGGCTTGTATTGGAAGGCGAGAGCCTTAGCTGAATGGGTAGCCATTAGTTGCCTTTTACAACACCCTAGCTTTGGGTTGGATCTATTCTTGAGCCGGAAACCACACGGCTGACGAGGCTAAAGACGTTAACCTAGCTTGACTGACGGCCCCGCTGCCAGCAAAGTGTTGACAGCGGCTGTGAGTGTGTTAGGAGGGTCGGCGAGAACCCTCTTTGGTCTATTCCTAAGTGTGATACTACTAGCGGGCATGTCATAGTTGGCAGCCTCCCTAATTAGTGAGTTGGTGTGTGAAGCAGCATTTTTAAAATACCTCTCGGAGATACCTTTAAAATGCTGCTGGATTGTGTTGAGTTCTAAATCTCTGTGTAAATCTGCATTACGGACAAAGAATGGAGCGTTAGTAGCTCTCCTACAAAATTTATTTTGAAGGATTTGTAGTTTCTTTAATTCAGTGGGATTAGTGTGTGCGAATACTACGGATGCATAGGACATTACTGGCCTAATGCATACCTTGTATAGTGTGCGTTTGTTCCTAAGCGACATTTTACTGTGTTTACCCAACATTCCGTTGAGTCTCCACATGTATAATCTCGCTTTGCTACAAACCCTATGTATGTGGGCTTTGAAATTAAGTTTCTGATCTAGTGTTACACCTAAGTACTTGTATGATCGTTCCCATGGAATGGAAGATCCTAATAGTTTTAATGAAGCGGTTCCTGAAGGGACTAAGCATACTCTTTGGTTCTTAGCGAAGTAGACCGCTGAGCTCTTACTTGGGTTGGCCTCTATACGCCATTTCTTAAGCCACTCTCCTAGCTTATTAATAGCTACTTGCAGAGGTGGGATAATAGTGTCGGTTGATCTACCGTGCCTGTATAGTGCAGTGTCGTCCGCGAACAAGGAGAGTTGAACCCCCTTGTTCGGGATGGGTATGTCGTTTGTGTAAATGTTGTAGAGTAATGGTGATAAAGCCGAGCCCTGAGGTACCCCGGCCTCTAAGCCGTGTGAGGATGAGAGTGTACCTTCGTATCTAAAACGAAAGGTACGATCTGATAGGAATGCCTGAATCAGTCTTACTAGTCTGTCGGAAAAGTCTAGGTTGTAGAGTTTGAATATTAGCCCTGGATGCCAGACTTTATCGAAAGCCTTGGCTATGTCAAAGAATACCGCTACTGTTTTTAGATTTTTAGGGCAGAAGCCTCCTAAAATGTATTCAACAATACGGTGAACTTGTTGGGGACATGAGTGTTTAGGTCTGAACCCGAATTGATTTTCTATAATTAAGTTATTTGAAAAAAGATGTTCTTTAATCCTGTTTTGGATTACTTTTTCAAATAACTTACCTAATGAGCTAAGCTGGCTAATAGGTCTGTGATTGGACGGAATATTAAGTGGTTTACCTGGTTTAGGTATGCCTATTACTATAGCTTCTTTCCACACTTGTGGGAAGTAGCATAGGTTGAAGCAGGAATTGAATATTGTTACTAGTAGTAGAACTAGTTGGGCGGGAAGCGCCTTGAGAGCCTTGTTGGAAACACCATCGCTTCCGGGGGCTTTCTTTGGTACTAATTTCTTGATGAGAAATTGTACTTCGTCGGAGGAGACTGGTGGGATTTCCTCCGTCAGAGGGACGGAGGCCCTGTGGAGGATTTCCTCCTCAACTAATTTTGTGTGATGCGGGTCGCAGTTTTGGGTGCTGACAGTACACTGTGAAGCGATACTGTCAGCAAAACATTCCGCTTTCTCGTCGTCCTCGAAAGCGATGGTGTTGTCAGGGCGTATGAGAGGGGGAGTGAATGAAGTAGCGTCACTACGTAGCGCCCTAGCCACTTGGTAATAAGCCACGTGGGAGGGTTGGATGTTTTCCATTAGTGCGCTCCACTTATTGTTTTGGTACTCCTTTAGTTCGGCCTTAACTTGCCGCTGAAGGCGGTTTGCTGTAGCCCTATAGTCAGGAGTTGGATAGAGTGCTGCCCTTCTAAGGGCTGCGTTTTTAGCCTTGATTAAGTTACGAATACGTACTGGTAACTTAGATCTTGGCTCTGAAATAGACTTTATGTTGGCGTTAATCGCTATTTGAATTTGATTAGTCAGAGACTTAATCGCAGTGTCAACTTTCGTTGAACTGTCGAAGTAGTCAGGAGGGAACGCGAGAGGGTTCTCTGGAGATTCGAGTACTGTGGACAGGGATGCTTTGACGCCATCCCAGTCCGTAACAGTTTTTGTGGAAGCAGGGGAGTTGTTAGGTTCGGGACCTAGGTTAAGGGCTACAGGTCTATGGTCAGACCCTAGGTCGTCTAGGGGTTCCACAGATCTGAGCCGTAACGAGACATTCTTAATAATAGCGATATCTAAGACGTCAGGTTGGGCTGTTGTGTTAGCTGGGTAGTGGGTGGGAGATAGTGGGGGGATGATATCTAAATTTAATTCGTTAATTATTTGTTCGAGTTTACGTCCGTTACTATTTGTTATGCGGCTAGTCCAGTTAGTATGTTTGGCGTTAAAGTCGCCGAACATAATAACCGAGTTACCCAAGGATAAAATTTTCTCGAAATCGCTACGTAATGGTTGCGTTCCGGAGGGAATGTAAATTGAGGCTATGACTATGGACGGGTGTCCCGTCATAGCCACCTTACATGTTGAGGCCTCCATGTTAGAAAGGGAGGGAGTGACTAACGGGGAGCAGTGCAGCGATTTTTTGAAATAAATCGCCGTACCACCGCCCTTCGCATCTTGGGGTCTGTCGTTCCTAATGAAGTTAAATGAGCTAATCCTGTGACTTTTCCTAACTTTTGAGTTTAGCCAAGTTTCCTGTAGTAGGAGAAGGTCTATCTCTCTATTACGTGTGAATTCACGTATTTCATTGAGGCTTGTCGTTAAGCACCTAGTATTGAATGAAACTAGAGCTAGGGAACGCGGTTTAGTGCGGCCTGCCATTTACTATTTTTGGGTATACTATTAAATCACAACTGTGAGAGAAACTGTTGGTGTTCTACTAACGCTAGTATGCGTTCCTGCGTATTACTGGCCGCTCTGATTTTAGAGGCTAGGGTGGCGAGTTCATTAAGGTCAATGCCCTTAATGGTCGCCATTACTAGAGCTAGGTCCTCTTTGAAGGAGGACCCTTGATTTTGGGGCGCTTTAGGCGCGAAAGTGGGAGGGGCTTGTGCCACTTTCCTAGGTACGCTAGGGGGCGGGGCCGTTATGAGAGGGGGCTGAGGGCCCTTACTCTTGAGGGGAGGGAAGTTCCTATCGTTTCTCTCCGGGATTTGAAATTGTTTTGTAGCCTTTGGAGCAGGCTTGTGTTTGATTGCTACCTTGGGTGCATTCGGGCACCCCCTATAACTAGCGGTGTGTCCTACTTTGCCGCAGAGGACACACTCAGGCGGGGCCGATGAGTCGGCCGCGCGGGGACATTCCCTAGTGAGGTGGGGCACTAGGCATTTAACGCAGCGGGGGTTCGCAGAGCAGTTAGCCGCTGCGTGGCCATATAACTGGCAGCGGTGACACTGCCCTGGGAAACCCCTCCTATGGGGTACCTCGACTCTGACTCTTAAGCCACAGACCTTGAGAGACTGGGCCCTAAAAATTTCATTTGCTCCTGAGGGGAGCACGACAAGGGCGAGGTCGAATTTCCGCCCCTGTTTATTGTACATTTTGTGAGCTGCCTCCGCAGGGAAGCCTTGCTCAACTAAGTCGGCTACAATTTGGTCTGAGGGAATTTCATATGGAATCCCTCTTATTATGGCTTTAGTTTTACGCTCTTCCGGAAGAGCGTAAGTGTGGTATGGAATTTTGTTTTGGGTCATGATATGCGTGAGAGCACGGTAATCATTGACCGACGGAACAGTTATTTTAACTGCGACCCCTGTGTTGGTCGCTTGGGTATAGTTGACCTTATTGGTCATGCATAACTTTGAGATCTCGGTCCAACGGGCCTTGTCTCTCAAGAAGACTGGTGGCGGGGCCGCTACCTTAGGAAGGTACGGTCTGTTACCTACAGGTGCCTTAAGAGGCTTGTTGAGTGTGGCTGCCGGAGGGGCGGGGTTCCTAGGTGTAGGTGTAGGTGCCCTAGGTGTTATAGTTGGCTCTGAAGGAGCCGGGGAGGAACGCTTATTGCGTTTCTTTTTTGAGCGTCCTTCCACTAGTTGGAAGGGTGTGTCGGATTCCTCACCAGAGGCCCTCAGGGTCCCTGTGGATCCCGAGGAGTCCTCCGAGTCGGAACGAGCCGAGGCGGTCCTCTTAGAAGAGGCGAGTGATGCTGATGTTGATGGTGTTGGTGTAGGTGAAGCCGGGGACTCGAGGGCGAGCTCTATCGGCTGCGGCGTAAATTTCTTAACTAATCCTAAGAACATCTGAACGAATTCAGGGTTCCTAGCTAAGCTATTAAATAATTGCTGGAGTGATTGGTCGCCCGGAATTCCTTCCATGGCGCTAACTTTCCTCCCTGCCGGGAAGGCAGGGGGGAACGAATTAAAAGAGGGCTTTCCCTTGGCCGGGAGCACGTTCACTCCGGAGCACTTTCACCCCTGTCAATGGCCTCGGGACTATCCTAACCTAGGGCCCTATTGGCCGGGGACAGCTAATTGTGCGCTCGTTTGTCTAAACCTTTAAATAGGTTAAAACGAGCGCTTCGTCGCCCTGGAGATAAACTCCGTGCAATGGGCTCGGACTTCCGACTTCGCTAGTGTTTTGAACACTAGCGAGCTGTCGGGGCAAGCTCCTTTGGTTCGTTGGCACCGTAAGGTATCCACCAAAGCAACGCGTAATTAATAAAGATCGGATCTCTATTAATAGATTTTAGTTTTGAAACTAGGATACGCGAGAGCGATTTCGCGAGCGAAGTCGCAGGCGCGTGTTAGTAGCGCGACGTAACGGCAGCGTCGAGACGGCGCCGAGAGTACGCGGCGGTGGCGGCTGGCGAGCGAGAGAGCGAGCGAGCGAGCAGGCGGGAAGGTACGACCGAGCGGGGCGGCCGACCAAAGCGGAATTCGTATAATTAATTAAGATACCAACTGGTTTAATACAACAGTATAAATACTTCGAATATATTATTTGCATCTTTGGGTGTATTGGGATCCTACCAATACCTAAGGACACCAAGCCAACCTCACCTGCAAGTGGTGCACCTGCCGATTAACGGACGAGGCTCTGGCGAACATAACAGTGTCCGGTAAGCGGCAATAATCTCGCCACCTATTACGTAGGACCAACTTTATAATTGGCGAAGTGTAGGCGTATAAAATGCCTCTGCCTAACCCGTCGGGGAAATGTATGTATGTATGAATGTATGGTGAATTAAACACTAGTTCTTTAATTACTGCCACCTTTCTATAGAAGCTGATGTGACAAAACGATAACGCGATGTAACTACGCATAGTGACATCTAGCGGCAGTTTTACAAACTAATATTTTATATCTTTACTGCATTTTAAATATACGTAACGCCGTCTACTAGCAATTAAGTAAACTAAAACTAATAAATAAATGTAATTAACTAGATTGAACATATGTGTTTGCATCTCCATAGAGAAACTATAACACACCATAGTTACGTCTCTCTTAGATTAACGTGGGTGAATCCACGGGCACAGCTAGTGGTATGATAATTTTTCCATGAATGTACGCTCAATAAAGTTGGAAAGCTCAGCATGTGAGGTTTTCTGGATATTTTTCTAGCAAAACTGGAGACAGTGATATTTCTTGAAAACTTTCCATATAAAGTGTCGCATCTGTAACTGGTGCACCAAACTTTGTGAAGTAGACAAAAGTAGTTTTATTCAGTGCTTGCATAAATTTTAAGGCTCTTGTAAACGTCAAGTTGAGCGTGCGCTCTTGAGTTATAACGAGTGCGGGAATACTTTTACTAAAAATATTTGTTTGACTATTTACATCAATTATTTAGTTCTGAGGTAAGTATCATTAAGAACTTGTATTATTGGTACTAAATATATAAATAACATAAGTGTATTTTTTAAATAACATAAAGTGCGTACATGAGACTCCCTGCAAGAGTCAAATTTAAAATCAGAATTTTCAATACTCAATACTTTATTGCGTTCCACAATGGTGAATATTACAATTTGGTACATTTGTGGACCCTTTCGGGCACAGCATAGTGTAGGGGAGAGAAGGAAGGGCGCCGTATAATTCTTATTATTATTATTAAATAACTATTATTAAATTACTATTATGAAATTACCGTTACATTGTAAACTAAAATTTTACAATTATTTGAAATAAGCATTTGAACAATTGTATTATTATTCATGTCAATCATTCTGTTACAATTTTTATTGCAAATATATTTTAATGTACTGATTATATTTTGTTACAACAATATTCCATTGTATCAATTACGAAAAATATTTCTTTGTGCTTCATTGCGGGTTCATTTAGGGTGTTTAGGGATCCTGCCAAGACCTAAGGAGCCCAAGCCAATCTCACTTGCAAGTGGAGCACCTGCCGATCAATGGACGAGGCTCTGGCGAACATAACAGTGCCCGGTAAACGGCAATAGGCTCGCCACCTATTACGTGGGACCAACTATATAATTGACGAAGTGTGGGCGTATAAAATGCCTCTGCCTATGTATGTGCTTTATTTCAATTATTTAATTCAAGTCAAGTTTAGCTATTTTGAGCTGCGCCTCTCTCGCCCACTAAAAACCAGCCTTCGGCATCTCGATGCTGCGGCATAAGCTTGGCTGTTCAAAACCAAAACCTAGCAGGAGACATTTTGTTTAAACACGTTTTGTAAATTACTAAAATTACTAAAATTACTACTCGTAATCATCTTGGAAATATTGATTTTAGAAAACGCGTCTTCAATAATATGTCTTTCGCTAGGTTTTGGTTTAGGACAGCCGAGCTGAGTGGCATCCATTTTGTAGCATTACCTTTTTATTATATCTTGGTCATGTTCTGTTGTATATTGTATTGTCATGTCACGGGCTAAGAATAGATTATTTTTCTTTCTTTCTTTCTATAAAACTACGTATAGCGCCCAAACTAGGTCATCCTATCTTATGGGTGCTAAAAAGAATTTCACAATACTGATTTTACCTTTCTATAATATTATGTGCGTTGTTAACGTTTTGGCAGCAAAATCTGTGTAAAATCAAACTAATTGACGACCGATATGCAGCGATATGGCGTTGTGGCGAGTATACCAGCTTTTCACTCCTGAGGTCGTGGGTTCGATTCCCACACAGGACGAATATTTGTGTGTGTATATATGAATATTTGTTCTGGTCTGGGTGTTTTTCTATGTATTTTCAAAAAAAAAATTATTTATATATGTTTATCCGTTATTTAGTATACAGAACACAAGTTCCTAATGATACTTATCTTGGAACTAAATAATTAGCGTAAGTGTCAGAAATATTTATTTATTATTTATAATATAAAGTAAACTATTTTAATTAATAAAAGAAAATTAATGTAAAGTTATGTAAAGAAAACTCCGGTTTCTTTTATGAGTGTGAATATTGTAATAATGTTGGGTGTGTTTGATGTGATGGAACTCACAGACAAAAATATACAATACACAATGGCCGTACTTTATCCTAACTAATTAATTATTGTACTGACAATTAAAACTAATATGTTATGCTATATTTATTATTCATTACATCTGCTAGTCATTATAAATTTTTTAAATCAAAAAATCCTCAATATCAAAATAGGCTTTTTCGAGTAATAATTCTTTTAATTTGCATTGAAATTTGTTAAAGCTTTCTATTTGTAAAACCTCTAATGGTATATCCTTACTTCCTTTCCTTACTATATATAATATAATATATAATCCTTACTTATATATATATATATATAATATTATAAATGCGAAAGTAACTCTGTCTGTCTGTCTGTTACTCTTTCACGCCAAAACTACTGAACGGATTTAAATGAAATTTGGTATAAAGATAGTCTAGACCCTGAGAAAGGATATAGGCTACTTTTTATTGCGAAAAGGGGGTTGTAAAAGCTACCCAAAGACACTATTCCACGCGGACGAAGTCGCGGGTAACAGCTAGTGATTATATATTTATGGGGCCACACATTATATTAGCCACTGTTAATCATTAGCCATGTCTTGTTTGGTAGTATACAGCAACTTATAAAAACACAACTACATATGAAAATGGAAGTGGTTTTTTAACAAATTGAAAATATTTTGTTCCAACAATATTTTTCTGTAGACATCCCAATGCCTCTAGTCCGGCGTATTATTCCAATTACTCTTTTATAATGAGCCCCGGGGGATGGTTGAGTCATGTTGAGACTTGGCAATAATGTTTATGGTCCTTGAGAAAATAATACACTACACTGTGGACTCGCTGGATCTAGATCATGTGGCTTGTTAGTGTGTTCCTCTTATTAGATTTGTCTTTATTTCATCGGAATAGAGAGGATTTGTTTGTTTAAAAGAATGAAATAAATTAAATTATCTAGTTAGACTCAACTCAATGCAGGAAATAAATATAAGACTGAGAAAGACCACTAAGCTCTGGAATTCGCTGCCGGCTCATGTGTTTCCTATTTCCTATGATCCCGGGTCTTTTAAGCGGGGCGTGAAACGGCATTTTAGCAGGCCGTCATGAGTGGATGCGCTTTATAGCGTGCTTATTTCACGTTATAAAACGCTTTCAATTTCTTATTGGACTGCATCGACTGCTTATCATCAGGCAGGATGTAGTCAATATGACGTGTCACATTAAAAAAACAAAAGACGTATTCTTTAACATCGTACACAGAAAACAGCTGTTTAAGGTGAACTATAATAAGTTCATCCTATCTTATTTTTTTAAAATTTAACCTATTACAGCGATAGTTTGCGTTCACTTTGCCTCGAGAAGCCAGAAATGCTTTAACAAGAAGCAAAGAAAAACAGTTTGATGTGCACGATGAGCGGTCACCTATCGTTGTTTATAAAACTAAACCTATCTGTTTAACCGTTACCGCGGCTTTGGAACATTGCAGGCTCAAGAAGTAACAAATCTGACACACCCTCATCTCATAACAGCGGATTTTGATGAAGTATACTGGAACCATGGCAGATGGAGTCATCCTATTGAATCACGAGACAAATGAGAAGTTCATCACGACATCTATCCCGAAATCAGCTTATTGCCTTTAACACATTCTGGGTTACTCACATTTTGTGAAAAAATCCATAATTTAGACAGCCAAAGAAGAAGAAGAAGACTCTTAGTGACATGACGTAATGCCCAAAATTATCAAACTGACAAAATTTTTTTAGAGCCAATGAAAAATTAAGAAGAGTCTTAACATCATACATGTCCTCAATTGTCCGTAATCAAAGTCAATACAAGTTCAAGTCGGACCTAATTAAAATCATATATAGAAATAGTTTGACTGGAAAAGAGTTGGGAAATTACTTCAATTGTGTGGCAAAGGGTTTGAGAGCTAAAAGAGCTTTTATCCTAGCATTTGAACCTGATGCTTGGATCGAACCGCCTAACGGTTAGAACGTCAGAAGTCTGAAATGATGATAGTTTTCATAATTCTGTATGGATAGCCTGTTTTAATCGAAATAAATATTAAAATCGCTTGTTGTTTGTTTTATTTATCTTTATTTATTTAGTACACCCACAGAAATGTACAAACAGAAAAACTAAGAAATATTGAGTATAGGGCACAGCTTATTCCAAAAAGATATATCGTCCAGCTGGCCCGCGAAAGGAAAGAAAAAACTTAAGATTAAACTGGCTAGTATGTGCATTGTAGTATTACAATAAATAAAGGAAAAAAAACAATTATACATTAAAAAAGAAAAAAAAAATTATACAAAATATACTTAAATACTCACGAAGAAAACAGATACAATCAACATAAAAACAACTATAGCAACATGAAGTGTAAACATTTAAACAAAACCTAACAACAGGACAAAAAGTGAACTTTAACATGTTTTTTAAAAGAAGCAACGCTGGGGCAATTCTGAACGTGCAAGGGCAGATCATTCCATAACCTGACTGCATGAACTGAGAAGGAGTATGAAAAGAAATCAGACTTGTGAGGAGGATATTTAAGGAGGTAACGAAGATGAGGTCTACTAGGATAATCGCGAGTGTGGAGAAAAGAGATACACACATAAATTCACGCCTGTTTCCCCAAAAGGGTAGGCAGAGGCATATTAAACGCCCACACTTCGCCAATTATATAGTTGGTCCCACGTAATAGGTGGCGAGCCTATTGTCGCTTACCGGGCACTGTTATTTTCGCCAGAGCCTCATCCGTTGATCGGCAGGTGCACCACTTGCAGGTGAGGTTGGCTTGGGCTCTTTAGGTCTTGGTAGGACCCCTACACACCTATATATTTAATTGATTAACTTTTAAGAATACGGTCACTAGCGCACAGAGGTATTCTATAAAAATACCTGGGTCTTAATGTAATCGAAATCGCACGTAGAAATGAGTACGTTGATATTTATAAAACTAATAACTGTAGGTCATTTAATATCCAATAAACGGTCTCTTACCTTTATTAAATAACCTTACACCGCTTACATGTGATTTTAATTATTTGAGATGAAGTTTACGTAAAATGCATATTTAATATTAGGCCTGATGAGCTGTGGACGCAACCGATGCCGCGCGCAAGGCTAGTACATACATACTTGTAAGCAATCAAAAGAAGTAAGCCTATAGTGATTACGTTCCCCAATTCCCCATCCAGGAAGGCAATTAAAAGAAACGTGGTCATCAAAGGTGCCCTCGGAGTAATGAAAATAGATGCAAGAGGGTTTGGCAAGGGGTAACGAGGACCGTGCGTGCCCTTCGGGAATACGTCAGTCGACCTTGCCATTAGGCCGGGCGTGAAGGCCGGCGAGGTTTCCAGGTGGGATAGCCCGATTTCTAGTAAAAGTCAGCAAAAAAAGGTTAATTTTATTACTATAGCATATTCATATAGCACATTCTTTACATACATACATTCACTCACGCCTGTTTCTCCGAAGGGGTAGGCAGAGGTATAATTATTATACGACCATACTTTGCCAATATAGTTGGTCCCACGTAATAGGTGAAGACAAAAATGATAAATGGTAAGTGAGAAACCCCTTGAGTCCTCAGTAAAGCTGTAGGACTGAGATGTAACATGAACTTCTTGAGATAATTTGAAAAGTGATGGGGCACTGTTTTGTTTGATTTATCAACACTCATGGACATTCACAAACACTTAACGGTTAATAATCCACCGTTATTAAGATTAATGCTCGAAACATCATAAATTTTCGAAAAAAAAAAACAAAACTGCAGACATGACGCTTCACTTTCCCGCCAAGAAGCTCGTTGGCGTGGTTTACGGGAGGAATCGCCAATTTTTTATTTAAAAGTCAACAATAAAAGTTTTATGACATCCGTTGAAATGTTGAAGGAGAGAAATTAACGTCTTATATATTTATATATCCCATATGTCACATTCAACAAAACAAAGAAACATATATACAAATCAAACAAGTACAAAGGTGGGCTTATCTCTAAGAGTGATCTCTTCCAGCCCACCCTAACAAGAGTGAGAATGTTGTTTATTATTTTATACTTCATAGTTTTGTATAGACTTCTGACAAGGGGTAATAAGGCCCGTGCGAGTCCTTTGGGAATAAAGACTATAATAAAGACTGGGCGTGAAGGCCGGCGTGGTTTCCAGGTGGGATAGTCTGATTTTTATTGATTACTGATAAATTGATTAAGTAAATCACATACGCACGTGTCACGGGAAACGGTCCCGCCAAGCAGCGCCAGGAGGGCCATAGGCAGCTGAGGCAGGTTAGGCAGCAGGGGTGCTGTCTAACCATAGACACTCCGAGAAGAACAGACACGCTATGGTCGCACACGGAGGTTGGACGGGTGCTACTACGCCTTCCTGAGTAAGCTCTCCCGGTTCTGGCCCCGGAGGCGTTGGCAGAGTTTCAGACGCTGAAAGCCAGTTACTGGCCCCCCGCCTCTGATAACAAGCTGCTTGCATCGGCGTATGGTTTTTAGTGGATGTAGCTTCTGGCAGTCGCGTCTGTCAATGGTAACTTCCCCTCGGTCCCCCTTTGTCCGGAAGTGCGTAAATGCATTTTATTACCGACATAAAAATGTAAAAACTTAATCAGAGCCGAGTTAAATATAAATATGCCATTGATCGTATATTAAAATACGACCTCGCCAGCAAATGTCAATTCAGTGCTTTGAATAGGAGTCGCGATTGGCAAGCGCATCCACTCCATTAGTAACTTAAATGAGCCGGCAAAATGTTTTGTATCAGTGCATAACATGAAATCTGATTGCGCTATTATATTAATTAAAGCTTTGTTCGCTATTCCTGTATTCTATAGAACTTATACAAGGTTTTTTAAAAAATCATCATCATATCCTGTCATTATCCCGGTTGCCCTAGGTTAGTATTTACATAAATAATAAATAAATATTTTCTGACAAGTACACCAATTATTTAGCTTCAAGATAAGTATCATTAAGAACTTGTGTTATGGATACTAAATAACGGATAAATATACATAAATACTTTTCTTTTGTAAATAAATATTTTATATACATAGAATAACACCCAGACCAGAACAAATATTCATGTTCATGCGAACAAAGATTTGTCCTGCGTGTGAATCGAACCCACGACCTTATGAGCGAAGAGCGGGTATTCTCGCCATCACGCCATATCGGTCGTCATATGGGTATGCGTGAGGTTATGTATATATGTTGCTATATACAGCCTGACTATGGGCCTCATAAGGATGCTCAAAGTCGCTCAGCGTGCAATGGAGAGAGCTATGCTCGGAATGTCCCTACGTGATAAAATCAGAAATGAGGAAATCCGTAGGAGAACCAAAGTGACCGACATAGCGAAGCGCGTTTGCAAGCTGAAGTGGCAGTGGGCGGGGCACATAGCTCGAAGAACCGACGACCGATGGGGCGTTAAGGTTCTTAAATGGCGACCACGAATCAGCAAACGTAGTAGAGGGCGGCCCCCAACGCGATGGACCGATGATCTGGGCGGGGAGCCGGTGGATGCAGGCGGCAAAGGATCGATCTACGTGGAAAGCAATTGGGGAGGTCTATGTTCAGCAGTGGACTTCAGATGGCTGAAATGATAATGATGATGATGATGATGATATTGAGCTCAATTATTTTTTAATAATATTCTATTTTTATATTTATCAGCCGGTTCGTTGTTGAATGTATAAAGATTATTCACGGATAATCTGCGGAGAGGACACTTCACGGAGAGACGCTTCGAGTGGTACTTGAGCGCCGGTTTCCCGTGTGGAGAGAGATCACTCCGTCAAGGTTCGGGAAATCTTTGTTTTGTTTTCATGAGATTTTCTTTTCTGTATTTACTTGTAAGTCGCCTTATGGAATATTGAAAATCCAATCCATTTTATTAATTTGACCACATTTTATTTTATTGAAAAAAATAGTGCCTGGTAAGCGGCAATAGGCTCGCCTATTACGTGGGAGCAATTATATAATAAGAATTAATAAGAAGCGCTCGTAGCTCTGCGGGGTTCGTTGATCGGAAACGATCACCATTGTACAGCAGAGCTTACAGAGGTCAGTCCTTGGATGGGTGACCGTTTATGTGGCATTTGATATCGAGCGCTTCCGTGCTTCGGAAGGCACGTTAAGCTGTTGGTCCCGGTTATCACTAAATGTGATAGTCGTTAAGCCATGTTAGAGGCCTCATGGGCGGCTTGATAAATTTTAACAGCAGGACGCCATACACCTGCCTCCGCCAATCCGCACTGGGTCAGCGTGGTGGAGTATGACCCAATACCCTCGCACCTTGATATGTGTGAGGAGGCTCGTTCTCAGTAGTGGGACGTTAATAGGCTGTGATGATGAATTATATAATGGGCGAAGTGTGGGCGTATAATATGCCTCTGCCTACCTCTTCGGGGAAATAGGCGTGAATGAATGTATGTATGTATGTATGATTAACTGTAAATTATACACTGATTCAAAATATTGACCACAGTATTCAGCTACAAAAGAATAATCTTTACTCAGTGTTCATCTAAACCTTTTATTTGTACCATCTAAGCATCATGTAATGTGACATATAATAAATGAGTTGATATTTATTTATTTATAATTAGGTCAACTTACAAAACACACACAAAGACAAGGATCAATCACAAAAGTTAATGGCTCAAACAATATTGCAGTTTCCATTAAAGTTGCCACGATATTTATATACTAAAAAATTACAAGGTATAGCAAACTAAATAATAAAAAACACATTTTGTTTATCCTTATGTTGAGACACAAGTTTAAGCTTAACTAGATAACAATACCGTAACAGATTAAGTAATAAATTGATAAGAAGTGTAAAATCCAATGTAATAGTTAACGTGCAATATAAATTAACAATTCCTAGATGTACTTACATAAAACGATGAAAATGAAACATAATGCATTTGAAGAAATTGACGAGAAACTACCAAACGATTCGTTTTCATTAAACCATATTTTTAAATCCGCTTATAAATGATGGAACTACGAGATAACATTTAACAAACATTAGAAACAAAATACAACACAACCGAATTGAGAATCTTATATTTCTTTGAATTCAGTAAAAAATTAACATTCGCGTCAAAACACAAAAACGATCTACATACTTTTTCTCACAACAGCGTTATAAGATCGTGTCAACTATATTTGTGTATCGTAAAAACCTCCAGTGAGCTCAAACAGCAAGAATTATGACACGATGACCGGGAGAAGGGCCCTTATGTGCTCCAGGGGCCCTTATTGTGTTCTCAGGGCCGTCAGCTCTCGAGAAACGAATGACGGTCAATGTCTTAAGTTTAGGGATCTTGCCCAACTTTGCGAAGGTTTCTTCATAAAAATATAAGGCACAATATTTGGCAGGGACATCAGCGGCCAGCGGTGCGCGGTATGATTTTCTTATTTCATTATGTAAATAGTTTGTTAGTAGTGTTTAGTAAAGGGGAAATATGTTACCATTTGTGTTAGGGTGTTTTTTAGACAAGAAGTTCGTGAGTTTTGATTTTAGATTGGCCTTTTTTATTTTATTATGATTAGATTTTTTTTGTAATCAATTATGGCTTCGTGCGTTTAGCACATTTAGCAAGTGTCTAGTAAGAGATATATTTGTAATATTAGTAGATAATAAGTAAATAAATGGTAAATTAGAATTGAATACCCCTTGAATCCTCTGTAAAGATGTTGGACTATACTGAGATCTGGAACCAAGAAAAAAAAAACATGGACTTTTTCAGGGAATTTGAAAAAGTGATGTTGCGCTGTTTTGTTTCATTATCTTCACTGATGTACGTTCACAAACACTTAACGGTTAATACGGTGGATTATTACACATTCGAATTTTTAGAAAACAAAACAAAACTGCAGTCATGACGCTTCACTTTCCCGTCAAGAAGTGGCCCGTGACTTTGAATTCGGGTAGTTTATATTTTTTTTTATTTTTCAATTTACCTACTAAGTATTCTGCCACGTCGTGTCTTCCCCAGGTGCCGTGTGGTACCGGCCTAGAATAGTGTCACTCTCACCTCACGGGGCGTCGTAAAAGTCGACGAAGAAAAATCCTACCAGATGATGGGCAGCAGCGTCATCCTGCTTACTGGCTGAAGCTGTGGTCACCAACCAAACTGCTCAGCGTGGGGATTATAAGCAGATACCCCCAACTAAACTATTGAGGAGGCCAATGTTCAGCAGTGGATTTTAAATGACTGTTATGATGACAAGTGATTGGAAGTGTTGGGAGGGGAAGACCACGAAAGACCTTCCATGACCAATTTCAAAAGTTTTTAGAGAAAGGGCAGGTCTCAAGTACCCTAAACCGACGGACGTGTATGAGGAGGTTAATAAATGTGAATGAATGAAGCTAAAAGTGTGTGCCAAGATCGTAGCAAGTGGAAGGATGTGATCTCTGCCTACCCCGACGGAAGAGGCGTGACATTTTGTATGTATGAATGTATGATGATGTCGTCTTAGAAGTCGTCGTAGAAAAAGACTAAGGGAAGGGTTTGCTATAACTATACGAGTATATATACTCTTTTAAATAGTTATAAGAAAGCTTATGCATGATTCTATGTACGACAGTTGTCATACCATCCTTCTGCTCATAAGAACCACAATTAAAACAATCAATTGCAAAAAATAATATTGATTCTACAATTTAGTTTTCCCTCTACTCAGTAAAATATCTTTGGCAGTTTCTAGTACGTAATTAAAACGTATAGTGTTAGAGCGCCTTTATAAAATGTACTGAAGACAAAATATTTGCACGTTAAGATTTGCTTCAGAGCTAGCTAAAAAGGCCATACTGATGAGACTATGCAATTCATATTTTTAAGGGTGGTCCGCAAGCTGTGAACTGGGCCGATTTGCTGCTGATTCGCATCTGAACACGCAACCTGCCTTGTACACATATAAAATTGATTATATATAAATTTATATTTTTAAAACAAAATAATTTAAGCTATTGCGATACAATAATGTTTAGATAATTAAAATACATTTTATATTAAACACTTAAGTAAAGATAAGCGACTTTTTACTTAAAAGCCGCAGAGATACCACGACTCTGCTATTATGTCACAATCGTTTACAGTGAATTTGTGAATTGATAAGGAATTAAATTATAAGGAACGGCCGCTAGGGGTCTTTTTAAGTTTCCATGTTGTTTCTTAGCAACTGTTAGTGCTAATTAATTTCTCGCTCGTCACTTTAAACTGGATACAACTTTTGCTATTTGCTAATAACCCTGTGTTCATAATGTTAAATTACCTCGTTACTTTAATTAATATTCGTGTGTTACACTATGTACTAAATTAAATTCGTTCACACGAATGTTCCGCGCTCGTAGCTCTGCGTTGCTCGGTGGTCGGAAACGATCACCAAAGTAAAGCAGAGTTTACAGAGGTCAGTCCTTGGATGGGTGACCGTTTGTGTGGCATTTGATATCGAGCGCTTCCGTGCTTCGGATGGCACGTTAAGCCGTAGGTCCCGGTTATCACTAAATGTGATAGTTGTTAAGCCATGTTAGAGGCCTAATGGGCGGCTTGAAAAATTCTAGCAGCAGGACGCCATACACCTGCCTCCGCCTATCCGCACTGGGTCAGCGTGGTCGAGTATGACCCAATACCCTCACTCCTTGATATGTGAGAGGAGGCTCGTGCTCAGTAGTGGGACGTTAATAGGCTGTGATGATGACACGAATTTTTCGTTTTACTCGCTCATTTTAAAGTAACACATGCTAAACAGTCTATTGATTCAGGCGTAACTTTGCGAAAATCAATTTTAAACACGAATTCCTCACAATATTGAAATATAGTTTTTACCTTTATAGCGTCAAAGTCGTTCTTCTAAAGTTTCCAAATATTCTACCTGAAGATGATAAAAAAATAGTTCGTATTGAGTTGGAACTATTTCGCGGGAATTGCCATTAAGTTGTACGAAACCTTAAAATATACAAAGACAAAAGCGCTCGTAGCTCCGCGAAAGTAGGTGATCAGAAATGGTAACCGAAGGTAAACCTTAACAGGGGTTAGTCTTTGGTTGAGTAAATGTTTATTCGACATCGATATTGTAAGAAATAATTTAAAGAGTGGTTACGTTTTCATTATTTTTCGCCAGGCTGATATGTGCACCTAAACCACCAAAGGCATCACCCAAACAAACATTTAAATCGGTCCAGCCGTTTAAAGGAAGTTCAGTGACATACACACGTATACAATAAACACAAAAATACATATATAAATTAAAGATATAACGATAACCACACAAGCACTAAATTAATTATCCAATGACACATAGGACAAGAGCCTTTCTTTGCTTGTGATAGTTTAAACTGTGGCCACGTCCCATTTCTTTAAAGTTTACCTGCAAAACTTAAAGTATTCAAATGTTTTTTTTTATAGAACACACTTATGTTAAGCCAAAGCGGCTTGTGACTCAAGAATGATCACGACTCTGCTACTTAGTTACACTCTTTTCCAGTGAATTAATAAATTGACAACATTGTCAAATGGAAATGAATTAAGAACACAGCTAAATGATGAATTTATGATTAAAAGCGTGCTTTGAGCCGTAATAAATGTTGAACAGCCCTGCCGGCTTTTCAATTTTGTCACTAATTATGACAGTAAGATAATACGGAAATTGCTCACTTTGAAACGCCATCATCAATCATTCTCTTTGGTGATTAGTGGTGAGGCATTTACTCAGAGTGCCCGAGGTAAATTAGTTTCTTAAAGGTTTGGACTTATACTAATTATCGAGTGTATCTATACAGTGTAATATCTGATTACATTGATAAATTTAAGGGTTGTAAATCGGACCATATACAGCCCATCTCCCCCAGATCCCCCCCCCCCGGAATGGTCTCCACCTAGAAGTGGCCGAGCAACTCCCGGAAGACCCGACGGGGAAGAGGTAACACCCAGAGGCTGGCAATTGGTGCACTTAGTACTGACTACCAGGTGGGAAAACTGAGGGACCTGTGATGGTAGCAGCGGGCGGGCCAAGAAGCACCAAGAGGGCCTTAGGCTGCGGGGCCGCTGCTGTCTAACCATAGTCCCTCCGATCCGTCGGCTACACACGCTATGGTCGCCACGGAGGTAGGAGAGTTGCATAAACAGCGCCTCTTTAAGGAGGTCCTCTTGGTTCGGGTCCGGAGGACGTTGGCCGTGGGCGTAGTAGGTGGTGTAGTGATTACGTCTACACCTGCCGCCTTCTGTGTTGTCTGATTTTCTGACGTCACTCCGGAATATTATCGCTATAGCTTCGTGCAAAATTGGTTCTGGGGTCTTAAGCATTGCTTTTAACAAATGCATTGCTAGAGTCTCGCCACCTATTACGTTAGACCAACTATAATAATATATTGGCGAAGTGTGGGCGTATAATATGCCTCTGTCTGCCTCTTCGGGGAAACAGGCGTGAATGTATGCATGTATGTGCATAGAGTGCAACTATCCAAAAGGTAGGTAGAGGCATATTATACGCCCACTCTTCGCCAGTTATATAGTTGGTCCCACGTAATAGATGGCGAGCCTTAGCGGGCATCTTATCAGGCACTATTATGTTCGCCAGAGCCTTGTCCGTTGATCGGCAGGTGCACCACTTGCAGGTTTGGTTGGCTATGGCTCTTGGTCTTAGGTCTTTGTAGGATCCTTATACACCTTTTCCCTATGTTAGACAAATATATAATAATGAATATATCACGTAAACATTTTGCTTGTGTGACAAGTGGGTGAGTCGAATCTTAAACCAAACCAACGAAGTGCAAGCAAGCGAGACGTTTTCTCGCCTCGTTCGTCCAATTTAAAACAGAAAAAAGAAAATTAGAGCAAAAATATGAAAGCGTCAAGAGTGCTATCACTTACAGTTCATTGTGATTTCGTGAAAAAGAAAATATATTTGAGAAAACACTCCGGCAGCCATGAAACCCAAACGGTCAATTAACAAAGGAAATATAAGACCGTTTGTACCCGTAACTTTCAGAAATGTAAGGCCTATTCTTTTCATCAAAACAGATGATTATTTGTTCGTCAAGTGCGACATTTTAATTAGTTCGAGCTAGTGAATACAAATCAAATCAAATATCATAATGAATAACCCATGCCATGTTTAACATGACATTTTTACTAAGAAAAGTCAACTCGTCCGCGGTATTCCAGGTGATAACCGAACTCAAGACCATTGCGGAACCGGTCTACTGCTCTTACCACTGAGTTACCTGGACTCCATGCCTTGTTTCACAATTATTGTACAACATCGGTTACACTTCAAAATTTAAATTCATTTATCTTCATTATGAAGTGCACACATGCACAAAATATTTTGTTGTTTACAAAATACTTCGAATTTGATTATAAATTTCATAAAATTATATTTCAGCGGAAGATCATAATGATATTCCCATAAAGTAGGGAAAATACGTGATACGAATAATGAAATTGGGGGAAAAATGGGGAGTGAAAAAATTTTAATTACAAAACTTGAGAAGCGTGATTCACTGGGTCACTCGCTATCTCAGGCCTATAAATTAGGGGCTTGGTGTTATTCACAAGCGTTAGCGGTATATATGCTAGTACACGGGACTTATAGTACAAACAACCATTTTTTTCAATAGATTTTACAGTTTTCAGCCGCAGTGGAAGAAAACTTCAACTTACAAATTCGCTAAGTCCTGGAGCTTGAATAGAGAAGATTTTTGCAAGAAAATCGTCAAGAGTTGTACTTCAGTACAATTTTACTTAATATGAAATGCAATAAAATGGACTTAGGATATTTGCGTTGAGAGATGTTTTAAACAAGATTTGTCAGGTAATCAATCAAATTCTACATGAAACACATACATCAAAAGAATCTTAAAACCTTAAATAAAAATAAATAAAACACTAAGCTGTCCTATCTGCACAAAAAGGGATCTAGTTCAGCATGTGTTCAAGCGAAGATTCACAAAAACAATTAATTAATTCAGTTACGAATTACAAGCTAATATTAAAGCTGTATAAGTACAACATTAGAACCAAGCTCAAATATACCATCAAAAAGTCCATTGAGACCTGAGTCCTGTAGAAAATTAGAAAATGCAATAATTCGAAAACTCGCAACTAAAATCTTAAACTATAAAACCACTTAGCAAACACAAGCAACTGAACTTACCCGCTACCTCTCATAAAATGGGTCCTATGCTAATTTCAAACAAAATATTTAATGCCACGACAAAGTTCAGAAGCAATTACTTTCATAAATACCAGGAAAACAGGAACCAATGTCGTAGTTTTATTTTCCTTGTCCCACAAACTTTTGTAAGACGAGATATTACGATTATTATAGCATATAACAAAAGCAAACCATATAATAATAGATCTCGCCCATTTTTTTCTATGAGTTATATATTATAAACGTATCGTATTGTAAGTTTTTAAAAAAGTCATCATCATCATCATTTCAGCCCATCAACGTCCTACTACTGAGCACGAGCCTCCTCTCACAAATCAAGGTGTGAGGGTAATGGGTCATATTCCACCACGTTGACCCAGTGCGGATTGGCGGAGGCAGGTGTATGGCGTCCTGCTGTTAGAATTTATCAAGCCGCCCATTAGGCCTCTAACATGGCTTAACGACTACCACGTTTAGTGATAACCGGGACCAACGGCTTAACGTGCCTTCCGAAGCACGGAAACGCTCGATATCAAATGCCACACAAACGGTCACCCATCTAATGACTGACCTCTGTAAAGAAGTCGGCTGGAGTCGCGGTCGGTCGGTAGTAGGATTATGAGAATAAAAATCATATTTTAATGAACTTGTTTATTAAGACAGTAAACATTTTTTTTTATCCTGACGGCATTGTTTCAACGCTCTGAATACAATCTTACACACGAATACCACAGTATATTAGTAGTTACAGTTGTACAACGTTGGTGAACTTGTCGAAGATTTCACGTAGCAAATACTCTTGTACAGTCAGTTTAAGTGTAACGCATTGGTGGTTTTTGCTAATAATGCTTAGCTGTATTAGCTTAGCTAAATTTACGACCTCAAATTACGTTTGTCGCTTACCTTACCTCGAGTTAACAATAAGACTATTATTTTATTCAGCTTGTGAGATACCAACACAAACATCATTATTTTGATGTCCGCATCCAAATTGTGACAGTTCGTTTCTACGTTCAGGCAACTATTGTTTTGTGCGTTAGCTATTAAGAATTAAGTTATTAAGAATAAAATCAAGTGAATCATTATTCTTCTTCAAACTTATTTTCAATTTAATTTTGCACTGTTAATTTATTGTAGTTGGGCAGCAGACTGCATTTACGGTCATTTGAGAACGACTCATGAATCCCTTTTTCAATGACACCTCGATCATGTTTATAAATTTTCTTAGGCTTGCGTGTTACCAACTGTAATCTTTTTCTACTTTCTCTTGATGATTCTCTTTTTAAGACCACTCTTGCACAACTGTAACATTCGTTAAACTGTAACATTATCAATGAATAATAACTTACCTCTAAAGCGACGCAATATTTTACATAAATTACAATTTAATATTTTACATTTTTTTAAACGGTAATCTTATTTCTAATTAACAAATTTACAACATAGCATCGTTTATTACTTATTTAAATTTTACGGCAAAGTTCAACGAATAACGGTTGTTAATAAAAATTTAATGGAAACTATTTATCTGGGAGGTGGTGAAGAACTGCCAGGAGAGAAGATATAATTGTAACAAACACATTGATTTAAAATAAAGTGTGTGAATAATGTTTTACAAGATATTATTAAGATTTTGCTATGCGCCTAAAATTATAAATAAGATTAACAAACTTAAAAATAGGTAAATCGGTGGAGCGAGTTTTGACTCGCGCACTGCGTATTTTGCATAAAATAGTATAAGCACGTAGATTCTCCGTTTTGAGAATAATTTAATTGAATTTGAGATATAGACTATAGAAAGATGATCTTTGTTGGACTAAAATTAATCTTGAATTTTTTTTTAATGTGTTATGTCGGCTAATGAGAAATTGTATTTCGCCAATTTTTGTTTTGATAAATTGTGCCTTCTAAATATGTTTTTTTTTTGTAATTAAATTATTTTCTTTTGACTGGATCTATAGTTTAATTATAGATTGATGGCAACATTTAATTTGATTTCTACAAACAAAGAACAAGTTCCACCAAGTTCATTCTTTTATTAAGAATTTGAAACGTAAGTAATACAAATTTGTATACTGTTTATTTATATTATAACATTTTTTTATAATTTTTTTATCATTAACTAATAAACGAGTCCACGACTTAAGACAATTATAACAATTTTAACAACATAATAATGCATATAAAAAAAAAGTCATCGGGTAAATATTACAGAACTGCGAATATATAGTTTTTACAAGCACCTTACGACACAAGCAACTAGGTTACTTAAAGCAACTTTTTTAAAGAAATGTAAAGGTTTAAAAAGCAAATCGATAGAAATCGTCTCACCAAAACTATACTGAACGCCCTTCCGACGTGTGTTGATAGATTAAAAGAACATTTTTGAATTTAAATGCGCAATATTATTGCTGAATAGGCAAATGAATGAGTTTTAACTGATTTTTACTCAATAGAAAATTCCTTTATAACATTTATATTTAATAATTTTATAACATTATACCATTTTTAAAGGATTTTAACGATTTTGTGGTAAAAAAACGGTGATACTTTGAGAAATAATAATATCAGGATCTGATTATCCTGATATAATTTGCTACTCTTAAAAACTCTTATACTTTTTTTATTATAATAGGGCTCCATACACAAAATAAATATCCCCTAAGATGCAGATACAACATCACTTCCTCTGGAGGTACGTCCAGTTTTTGATAAGACAATCTCTTTCATATATTATTAATTAAATTTAAATAACAACACATTTACTTTCAACGCTTACCACAAATAATATTTACATTATATTGTCCTTAATATTTACTTATATATTAACTATATACAAAAAATATAATCACTAAACTGTCTTTCATTGTAGCTGATTATACTTTACAACTAGGTATTTACTTAAAATATTTACATTGTAACATAATTTAGATAAACCTATTGTATATTAGAATTTCTAATACTTTTTAAAGACGTTTTTAATATTATAAATCTATATGACCACCTGTTTACTTCGATTAAATCTATACGCAAATGAAAATGTCTTAACATTTAACTTTCAATTAAAATATATTTAAACATAATAATATGTCATTGCATGTCTAGGTCAATCTAGAATGCAGGGCCATATATTTCTCGCCAAATGGTAGTTGCTTCAAACGACACGGCATTTTTATTTAAAAAAATCATGAAAAATGTGCCATTGTTAAAAAACATATTGACGTTTCATTGTTTTAGAGTAAAAAGTATCAAACCGAGAGATAGTGTTATTTTGTGACTGTATAATTCGTAAGAGTCATGGAAAGATTAACTTAAATATGTTTTTTTATTAATTCATTTGCCTTAATATAGTATTAATAGGTGTTAAGGGATCCTACCAACTTCTAAGGAAGTCAACCTCACCTGCAAGTGGTGCACAGGCTGATTAACAGATCCCGGTAAGTGGCAATGGGCTCGCCACCTATTACGTGAGATCAAAATTGCTATGGGCTAAGTATGGGCGCATAATATGCCTTTGCCTACCCCTTCGAGGACAACAGGCGTGACAGTATGTATGTATTTCTCTTATTAATTTTCAACTCAAAGAGTCTTGCAATAATTTCGAATACCGCAATAATATTTATTTAAAACCATTCCCCTAAATATTGCACTTCAAATTGCGATAAATTAAATACAAAAATGTTGAACGTTTCACAAAGGTCGAATTCCAACTCACTCATCAGTAAACACGTAAATCGCAAAAAGGTTCCAGTTCGGGTGCTGTAAAGAAAAAAGAACTGTCATTTGAGTTTGGAACGTTCCATTTTTTCAATTAAATTGAGGCTGTCCTAGCGTGGCGGGGTGCTTTACATTGTCATCGCTCGCCTTATCGCGAATCATCTCCTTTTTCAATTATTAAACGCGAGCACTCCCATCGATATAATGGATAAATGAGAAAATGACAGAGCAATTCACTCGCGGCCTCCAGATTTTTATTTAAGGTTTTGTGATTTCTTTATAAATTTAACGGTTTGTTTCGTAGCCTCTAGAACGTTTTTCTAGCTTCCTTTTTTAAACGAGAATAAGATTAAAGTTTACTATATCTTTATCAATTCTAATTTAATGTACTTACAAATTTATTACTACACTTTTAGTTGAGGAAATCTCTTTAGTAACTTATGATTTTGCATTGGATTTATTATGTAGTCAATACAATTATAGCAAAGTTGGATTCCCATTATGCAAATTCGGTCTTCAACAGCACATTAAACACGAAAAAATTATAACAATTGATATGCATTTTCCTATGAACAATTCATTTAAGAGCTTATTTTAAATTATACATACAGTTTAATACTATAAATCACAGTAAAGACTAGCATTAAAATATACGAAACTAATTACTTGAAATTTAAAAACCAGCGGATGATATATTTTGATCAAAGCAACGTGTACACATGACCGAACGGTTTAAAAGAAGCGTCACATCATTCTGATGGCTGCCGTTGTGCTGTGCGGACATTATGTTATTAAATGTGTAATTTATTTTTTTGAAGTTGAATTATATTTTGTATTTTTTTAATAAAGAAGTTATTTCACTTCTGGTTTCCAAAACTATATTAATTGCTAATAAAGTCAAAATAATATCATCGTATAAATCTTGATAACAACGAAACTTATTCGTTTCCTAATCATTCATAAACTATCGAATTATATCATCCGCGGAAGCACATTGTGATACCTAAGAAAATTTAAGTACAGTCTTATTATTATGCTTTTCAAACAGTCACCTCTTCAGTAAAACGGCTTTTGTCATCTAAATTGATGACAATAGCGTGAGTCCTGGCATGCCCTGATCTCACTCCGCGCACAGTTTCCGCACTACCCGGGCTTGATTTTAATTCACTAGGTTTTTCACTTTTACTATTAAGTCCGTTATGACTAGCTACTTCTGGCGGTCTAATATCACTGCAGTTTGCTTCACCAGATATTTTGAACACTCCGTTTTGATTATCGTCATTTGTTTCTTCATCAGCTTTCCTTTTGGGAGAATCTGTAGTGACTTCGGTATGACTTTGTTCAGTGTTACTGGTTTCTACGTTTTTGTTAGGACAAAATGTTTTGTGTTTATATGCAGGGGGAGCCTCGAACGGCATGTCTCGTCCGCTGCTACTAGATTCTTCAGCTGGTGTAACTGTGCACATAAGTCTGTCAGCGACAGCACTGAACACTGTGTTTAGTTTAAGTGGAGCGGAGTGGTCTGATGTGGCTGGTTTTCTGTCATGTATGGCGGCAGCGTCCTGCATGGCAGTGATGCGTTTGGTTACTATCGTACCTGTGCCGCAACGTTCTCGCAATTTTTCCAGTTGATTGCATATCTTCCTGAACTCCTCCTTTTCAAACAAAAGAATAACAAATTAAGATTTGAAGCATAAACACAAAACTTACCTCTTTTCTCAATATTATGTTATAATACTTCTAATAAACAATGATAATAGGCTCGCCACCAAGTACGTGGGATGAACATATGAAGGGCGAAGAATATGCCTCTGCCTGAAAAAGGCGAGATTGTATGTACATAAGTACTTATAAAATAAATAAGAGTGTTCATAGAATTCGAGGGGTCAATATAGCAAATTAATTTTTTATTAGCAAAATGTAAGTATCTGGGAAGCGACATAAACTATCCTACACCAAGAAAAAATATTAAGTAACTGAAATAAAAATATAATTAAAAAAAATTGCGTTGCCACCATTGAATTCAGAACAAATCATTCAGATGAATAACAAGTTTTACATCTTAATAATATCATAATTAACAGTAAACTCAAACGGTTCATGATTAAAGTACAAACAACGAAAAAACAAATAAAGAATTCCTAATCAAATACAGAATATTAAATTAAATACAAATACGTAGATTTGTTAACTTTAACATAACAACTACAAACAGAGATATTCAGCGTCTCACTAACATCATATACGGTAAAATGAAACTCAAATAACCGCATTTAACTTGCAATATAATACTTCTCTCCTCCTTAGAGAAAACTGGGAGAAAAATACCGCAATGCCTTGAAAACGGATTTAAAATGGATAGAAATATTTCTGTTATGTCTACTAATGTATTTGAAAGCTTTTTTACATTACGTTTACTCAATGTGACCTAATAAGTGTTTTTGATGTATGATCATAAAAATATATACTAACCTGTAAGTAAAGATACATCAAATATAGAATTCTGCGAAATGTAAGCAAGTGATGGATTAAAAATATCTTTGTAACAATTCCCGCTTCACTATAATTTCCCGAATAATCGAGAAACTATTCACGACACGGCAGCTCAGCGTCTCAACTCTCGTTTCAGCACTGGTCGTGAAGACATCGTTGTTCTGAGACTCCTATTATACCTGAAGATGCCCTGTGTAAGGGCGAAACACGTGTCGTTTTGAATAGTTTCTCGATTTTTCTCGAAATTATATTAGCGCGGGAATTGTTATAAAGATATTTTTAATTCATCACTTGCTTACAATGGATTTCCGCAAAGTAACGCCTTAATCAATAAATTATTCTGCGAATTGGTTAAATTAGACAGTTATAGGGAGGGCCTTTTTGCCCAATGAACGTTGTTGGGTTTATTATGATGATATAGAAACCACTGGGTAAATGGCTTATGGACTTATTAAAAATTGTGGAGCCAATGCAAAAGTAATTGAATCCGTTTGAATGAATGAAGCTTTTAAGGAAAATTAAATTGAAACCATTTCATCCAACAAGGATAAGTCTTTTGACAAATTAATATAACATGTTTATAGATATTTATAAGAGTCTATTTTTGAAAATATTACGAAATATCTCACAATTATTTACCTCTCTTGCAAATAATTATTTCATACTACCGAGACGCCGATATGGTGGCCGTACGTAACCCGTATCTCTGCTCCTGATCGATTCCCACAATGAACAAATCTTTGTATGCATAAAATTTTATATTTGGGCTGGTCTTGATGTTTTTCATTGTATTTTAAGTATATACTCGTATTTAGAAAAAAAAAAAATTTATGTATGTATATCCGTTATTTAGTATCTCTACTCTCAGTATAGTAGTATCTTATACTCCACCACACGGACCCAGTGTGTATTGGCGCGGGCAGGTGTACGGCGTCCTGCTGTTAAAATTTTCAAGCCGCCAATAAGCCTTTAACATGGCTTAACGACTATCACATTTAGTGATAACCGGGACCAACAGCTTAAAGTGCCTTCCGAAGCACGGAAGCGCTTGATATTAAATGCCACATAAACGGTCACCCATCCAAGGACGGAACTTTGAAAACTCTGCTGTACTTCGGTGGTCGGATACGATCCGCGCAGAGCTACGAGCGCTTCAAAAATTAATCAGAAATAATATTTGTTATAATTTTTTGACATATTTGTGTATGAAGCTATATGAACTCCGATATAGCTTCATATTGTATAATTATTTCTTATGAATATATAAATAAATGATATTTACCTCCAGCTCTCTCTCGGACATATTGTCACAAAACCTTGTACTCCTGTTTGTAGTCATGGTGTATGTGGACTCGGCAGGCCTCGATCTGAACTTCCCCGTCTTCTCCCGTTCGTCTTTTCCGTGACCCTTGTACACCATGTATGCCTGACAAAAGAACAACATCTTAGAATACTTGCATCGCTTCTAAAGTTTTTTAAGCTAGTACATATCTTCTATCGCGGGCTTTGAGCTTGGAGACCGAATCCAGAAATTCCGTAACGAAAATAACCTAACACAGTCCAGTATTTCCATTTATCGATAAATAGCAGAACTTTTAATGTCTTTTTGTTTGAAATATCACGTTTGTCTCTTTAGTTCAGCAACCCGCCTTTAGGTTGCATTGGTTGTATCGGCGTTATTGTGCATGCGTAATCCCCTTCTTCGCCCCGCAATCTGGTGACTCATGCCTAATTAGAGTTTTAAGTTAGCTTTAAATAGCTTTACCGCGGCAGTCTCCGAGTGCCCCGTGTCTTTTTTTTTGCATTTCTATAAAGAGCATATTTCACTTATCACGCAATTCAATGGACACCAGTTGTTAAGTCACTGTATCGCGTTGATAAGATATTATGGTAATTATTTATTGTTACAAATTAGTGTATAGGGATACGGCAAGTGGTGCACCTGCCGATCAACAGACGAGGGTCTGGCGCACTTGGCGACAAGCGGCCATAGACTCGCTTCCTATTACGTGTGACCGACAATATAATTGGCGAAGTGTTGGCGTACAAAATGCCTCTGCCTACCTCTTCGGGGAAACAGGCGTGAATGTATGTATAGATATATTGGATAAAAACTGGTCGACCGCTACTTCGTCCGCATGACATACTGACAAACAAATCACTCTTAAATTTTAAAAAATCGCACCAGAAGCCGTTGGTACAGAGAGACAACGGAATCTGACATTGTGTTATACTTTGTACCTAACGAACATACTATTTTAAAAAATTGATAAATTTAAAAGCTTGAGTTCAAAGATGATCTTGTAGTAAATATTCAGCACGGCTGGTAGGTCGAGCCAGTTTTTTAATTTAACCTAAAAGCTATGTCAATTCAGATCTTGATAGGACATAGAAGATGCTAGTGCAAATGTTATAGAGTATTTTAGATTTGGAGGAGTTAATAGGTCATATTGCATTTGTAGAAAGAAATAAAATATGGCCATCATTAGCCCATTTCCAACCACTGAGCTGAAGCGCTCGTAGCTCCGCGGTAGTCGGAAACAATCACTGCACTATTTCCATTTTATAGGGTAGTTCATTGATCCTTTTGCTGAAAAAACAGCTCACATCTCGCTAATAACATGGTTGGACCCACGTATTAGGTGGCGTTATACAACATCAAGTATTTAGAGGACGCCTGCTTGAAGATATTTTTGATAGCACTATGCGTTCAAAGCGCAACTGGCACAAAACACTAAAAACAATATTTGAGTAAAGAATTTCAGAGCCATACTGGACCGTCTTGAAATATTTCAATAATGAATCACGGTTGCACTTAAGAATTCTAGAGTGGCTGCAAGATATTTCTAAATAAACTGGTACTGAAAATGAAGCGATCATTAAAGTCTATTTTTCTTTCTTTCTGTAAATAAGAACTAAGTTTGGGTTGATATTTGGAAAAAATATTCATACTTATCTCAAAACACATGATTTTGGAAATAATTCGGTAATGAACACAAAATGAAAAAAAAAATTGAAGACTTTTATGCAATTGGCAGCTTCCACTTTTTTTTTGATATTTTAAAGAAGGTCAGATTTATACTCTCAAGAAATATTTAAAAAAAATATAAGTCGGATAGACAAAGGAGTATTAATGTAAAAAAAAATGCATGCATGCATGGAGTGTAGTTTTGAATAAAACGAAAGCAACTACCATTTGTCTATTCACTAAATTAATTGACATAGCTATAGGCTTTCTCTATTATAAAATAGTTATATCTATGTAATCAATATATACTTGACCAAAAAGTCGCCTCTGGGTCTCGTTCCAAATCGACAAATTCTGATCTCTACGCCAAATAACCTGATATGCTTATAATATCAAATCTCAAATTGAGTCTTAAATAATTGCCCTGCTTTGGAACTCTTTTTTTGTGCCTTATACAACTGTACTGTACTTATGTAACTGTAGCTGTCAACATATTTTACAGTTCAGTTAAGTTAAGTACAGTCAGCATCAAAAGTTGGCGTCCATAGCGCCATTTATATCGAAATACGCCTTAACGCTCTTGATATAGAGCTGTGTGTCGATTGTAATGGCGCTTTTGATGTTATCAACTTTGATGCTAACACTTGTACTACATATTATTATATAAAATTATATATAATAAATGAGCTATTATCTCGTGTAGGAGTTTCCGCAAATGCGTAGGTACTGGGCACTCGAAAGGTCATTTAATTTTCTATTTGTTTGTTTTATTCCAGAATGTAGTACAAATCTTCGCAATATCGGCTTAATGATTCGTGATTGATCAAAAGTTAGTGCGAAGTTAATGCACGTCACGTACATGCTTATTAATCAATCAATTAATCTAAATCGTTTATAGCGAACACAGGTTACAGGTTAGTTTTAGATCGAGCTGTGGTCTGCCTCATGGGCGTACAATGTGTTGCGATTTCATATGACACGAAATCTGATTTTTATAGACTTTGAAAGTAATACTAATAAGTCGGACTTCGTCGAAAGTTCAAAATGATAATTCGTTTACACGTAATATGCTGCTTACGAATCAAAGTTGAAAGGAATTATATTTTCTATCTTTGCAAAAACAAAACGTAATATTTCCGCGAGTGCGTAAGAGGCTCTATCCCACAGGGCCCTTCAACAAATCTCCAGCCATATTTTCCTCTTTTCCCACGAGAGAGTTACAAGAGCAATCACGGCTATGAAACAGTGGGATGTTTAGCTAGATTTTTCCGCATGTACTTTCGTTCAGTTCAGCAAATGAAAGTTTGCCATATCAAATAAACGTCGTAATTTTCCCGAGCACGGGCCTCTCCTATCTAAGGTGGGAGGGATGATACTGCCATATGAATTAAGACTGATAATTTTAGGTAAGTCAAGAGACACTTATAATTTTTCTTTTTCTTTGCAGCCCATTGACGTCTTACTACCGAGAACCCCCCTCTCAATACTCAATACTTTATTGCGTTCCAACAATGTGTTACAGGATGGTAGTTTAGGTACAAAAGTATCAATTGTGGACCCTGTCGGGCACAGCATAGTGTAGGAGAGAGGAGGAAGGACGCTGTTTAATTACTGTTTAATTAGTTAAATCTATTTGTTTATTAAATAATTCATAGACATTTGCTCATTTTTGACTACGAGTAGTTATTATTTGTTATTCTCATTAAATTTCTTAGTAATAAAATGTTAGGTACCTATACTTAGTTATATTTGTTTTTATTTAAACTTTATTGTTATTTCATATTATTTTTTCGGTTAAATATTCTTTTATTTTTATACTATTAGATTCAATATGTGGGTAATACTGTTTTTCTATAATGCACGTTTGGGACAAATTTTAATTATTAATTAAATTATTGTTCATATGTATTATTATTATTAATATAATAGTATTATATTATTATTACTAATTATCGATCAATCAATATATATTAATGTTTAAATTATTATGTCATTGTATGTAATATTATACATATTAAATATTTTTGTGTTAAATTTATTATTATTATTATTCTTATTTGTTTATTATTTTATCATTAAAATATTCGCCTATACTATAATAAGCTTTGCTTATTAGTAAGTGTTTTAGTTTGTTAATAAAAACATTAAATTTATTTTGATTTTGGATTGATGATTTGATTTGATTTATTAAATTTATTTACATATTCATAATATGTAACTAACACACAACTGTCAACTGTGTTTTGGTCTGTAGTTTTTTTTATTTGGCGTAAAGCATATGAAAACTTTGAGAGTTTGGCTTTTACTTTTTCTACGTGTGGTTTCCAATCTATATGCGAGTCTATATTGACTCCCAATAAAGTAGTTTTATTAACAACTTCTATAATGTTTTCTTTATAGTGCACATTTATATGTATAGGTGATTTTTGTCGAGGGTGAAATGGTATTATTTTTGTTTTATTATAATTTATTTCTAGATTGTGTGCTGTCATCCAATTTGTTGTATCGTCTAGTAGTGATTGTATTTTTACATTTGGGTTAGAGTTACTGTCGATTGAGGTAATAATGGATATGTCATCTGCAAATAAAACACATGGTTCTTTTATAAAGTTCGGAAGGTCGTTAATATATACTAAGAATAGAAAACATCCCAATACACTCCCTTGAGGTATTGAGGCTTTTATAGTTTTTTTATTGGATCTTGTTAATTTAATTTCGTGTGTATTATAGTTGTACGATTCTATTTCGACTTGTTGTTCTCTCTGGTTTAAATAAGATACGAACCATTCATGACATTTTCCGCGGATTCCTATGTTGTATAATTTTTTTAATAAAATATCATATTGTACTCTATCATAAGCCTTCGTCATATCTAATAATAATCCCAATGCGTACTTTTTATTGTTCACTATATTTAGAGCCTCCTGTATACATTTATAAGCGGCTAGTATAGTGGACCGATTTTTTCTAAATCCGTTTTGCGCGTCGTTAAATATATTATATTTCTCACAGTAACTATTGACTCTATTGTACATGGCTTTTTCTATTATTTTAGAGGCTGTTGGTAGTAATGCGATCGGTCGGTAATTATTAGGGTCTAGTTTCGAGTTTTTCTTATGGATTGGTTTTATTATTGATTTTTTTAAGAGATTGGGAAAGGTTCCTTCTTCGAAAGACTGGTTTATAAGGAAACAAAAGGGTAGAGTTAATTCATCTGCGCATTTTTTAATTAAAGAGGGTAGAAACTCGTCTATTCCAAGGCTATTTTTATTTTTCAAATTTTTAATTATTATATTTACCTCTAAAGGATCTATAGAATTTAGATACATTGAGTTTTCTATAGGCGGCAACATATTTAAGGTTTTTGTTGAGCACAATGATGATGATATATTAGTTTCTCCTATAGAAGCAAAAAAGGTATTAAAGATGTTCGCCACTTCCTTAGGGTTTGATGTTTCTCTATTGTTTGCTTTTAAAGTTATGTTGCGTTTGTCATTCTTTACTATTTTATTTGTGCGTTCGTTAATGATGCGCCACATTGTCCTAACTTTATTATTTGATTGCATTATTTTATTTCTGTAATGTAATTTCTTTAAGGTGTTTATTATATTTTTCAGTAATTTTTCGTATTTTTTGTAGTGTTGTGTTAGAGTCGGGTTATTAGACCTTTTAATGAATACCTTAAGTAGTCTCTTGTTTCTGCAAGACTTTTTAATACCAACTGTTAGCCAATATTTTTTAAAAGTAGGTGTTAATTTTATTTTACATAGTGGTATGGATGTGTTTAGAATGTGTGTGAGTGTATTATTAAATGCTAGGAAGTTTTCATTAATATTAAGTTCGGATATTATTATTTCATTCCAGTTGATTTTCTGTAATTTTGATTTAAAATTTTGTATGTTTGCAGTTGTATATAATCTTTTTTTGATAGTCCAAGTAGTTATTATTGGTTTGTGTGGTAGGTTAAGATTTAGAATAGTGCTACTGTGGTCAGATAGGCCATAGTCCTCTACTATTGTGTACATATTTTTATTTTCAAAATTGGTAAAAATCAGATCAAGACATGTTGAGGTGGATGATGTAATACGTGTAGGTGTGTTAATATGTTGTGTAAACTTGTGTTCGTGCATTATATTTAAGAATTTTTTAGGTTTTAAACTATCTGTGAGCATGTCTATATTGAAATCACCTCCTATAATTACGTTTAATTTTGAATATTTTGTATCAATATATTTTAAAATATTTTCTAATTGCTGAAAAAAATACTTCTTCCTCTCTTCTATTCCAATACATGGTTATTATTAATAAATTTTCTTCTGGTAGTTTAACTGCACATAATTCTAGAATGTATTCTATTGACATATCCGTTATATCGCTTTGGTGGTTGAAGGTTATTTGTTCCTTAAGCAATATACAGATGCCACCGCCTGTGCGTGAGTGGCGGCAGTATGATGATGCTATTTTGTATCCTGTAAATTGCATTAGGTCAAGCTTATTTTCCGTGAGCCAGGTCTCTGAAATACCTAGTACTGTAAATGAGGGATTTTGATTAATAAATACTTCTAATTGATCTTGTTTACTATAAAGACTTTGAATATTCTGGAATAATATTTTAAAATTTTGGCTGTTGTTTACGAAATGTATGATTTTCAATTGTTTCATTTAATGTATTCGTGTTTAATTCATGTGTGCTTTATTTATTAATGTATCTTCTTTTTGAGTCAGAATATAATTTATTTTATTTTCTTCCTTTAAATTAGTAAACTTTCCATCTATATAGAGTTGGTTATGTCTTATTATGGCATGTTGGCCATTTTTTCTAGCTAAAATCATTCTTTCTCTTAATTGAGCTCTTTCCTTTCTTGCATTTGAATCTAGAAATTCAGATATGTAGAGTCCACTTCCTTGAAAAAATTGGCTGTTATTTATAATATATGATGTCATTCTCTTGCTGATAAGCTCTATGGATACTGGTCTATTTTTTGTACCTTTTTTACCCATTCTACGTATATCTTCTATGTATCCAGATAGGTCTAAATTAGTAAATTCCCGAAATATTTCAATTAATCTGTCATGTAATATATGTTCAGGCTTTTTATGATACTCTGTTAGGCCATGAATCACAATTTTTTTTCCTGTTTAGTTCCTGTGAGAAATGTAATGGCCTAGAGTGCGATACGAGTGGCGATGCTAGGAGTTTTATTTCTTTTTTTAAATTTTCATTTTCTGTTTGTAACTGTGATATAGTTTTGTTAATGTTATCAATTTCTAATTTACGTTGGCTATTTTCGGTAATTAGTTCTTTCGTTTTGTGATTAAATTCTTGATGTAACTTAGTAACAGCTTTCTTAATCTCTGTATGGATTGTATTTTGTATCTCCTGGATAATGAATATGTTATTTTCCTTTAAGCGTGTTGTAATTAGCTCACTAAGACTTTCCATAGTTATTTGTGAGCCGGACAATGTTTTATTGCCATTATCAGTATTTTCATTTGATTGTATTAATGTATCTCCTACAAAGCTTAGCTCAGAGTCTGTGGTATCGTTTAAGTATTGATTTTTTACTCTTGAGGTGACATTATTTATGTCAGTTGGTGATGTTATAATGTTAGTATTGACGCATTCCATCGAGGATCTTATTGGGGTGTATGTATTTCCGGTTTTTGGAATTTTACTTAAACACATTTGGCATTTCCACGTCTTTTTATGTTCTAGGGTCATTGCTTTCATATAATGTTCTTTTGAAATGGCAGCACATTGCAAGTCATATTTGCATTTGCATAAAAAACAAGTAAGATTCTCTTTAATTGGTATTTTTTGGAAACATCCTGCGCATTGAGATGTAGGTGGCGCCATCTCTTATTATAGCTTGATCAATATTATCGATCTATTAATAATAGTGACACCTAGTGTCAATTTTTGGAAACAACTATCGATGTGGTTCTGTAAGTGTATTTGCCCGCTGTTAGTTCCAGTGTTTTTCGATAGATGGCGGTGTAGTGATTGAGAATGACTTGTATTTTTTTAGTTAAAATTGTGTGTATTATTTATAATTATTTTAAAATTCTGTACCTTTTGAGTTTATTTTTTCTGTCTTCAAGTGTGTTTTGTGTCGTCACTGATTAGCAATCCTTGTTTCGTTCTATGTATTTATCTTAGAACTTTTGAATAAAATTTCCGGTTTTTTCTAGGCACTTTTTGATTATAAGCTTAGTGTTTCTGCTTATAACACAGGTACTCCAATGTCACTTATTCATTGTCACTTTAACTTTAAATTTAATACCTACTAGATCTTAATAATTCACTTTACTACCTACTTTTCTAAGATTAAAATATACGGAGCAGCTCTTAATGTACGCACAGTAGCGCCCTCTCATCAATCAGCAGCACTCTATTCAAGTAATAAAGCACTGCATACCCTATAAGCAATTATATTCTCTCTCTTTGCAAAAACAAAATTCGATATAATTTATGAAACAGCGAGTTGCTTAGCTTGATTGTTCCGCATGAACTTTTACGCAGTACTTGCAAAGAGTACTTTATAGTTATGCATTCCTTTAATTTTTGCATATTACACTTACACAATAAATCTTTTTGCAACTCTCTTGAATAAATTTGATAAGCGTCTAAGGAATTACAACATTCCAAGAAGCTTTGTGAGTAGCATAAATTAAATTTAAAGTGTACTTTTTAAATTATGTAGTGTATTGTACAAACATTGGTTTTTAAATTTATATTTAACTACTTCTCTTTATATAGAGATGAGAGAACAAAGCGTATTATATATACGCCTATTCAGAATATGTGCCATATAAAATGCATTAAAAAAGTACACTTGGCAGAATTTTAAATAAATTTCGACTCTTGACAATATTAATATGGTGAATTAAGTAACGTTTGTACTATTGGTAGATTACGTGTTAATGCGTTTTTACTCCAAAGAACTGGCAGCTTTATTTCGAGGTAAAAGAAACAAATGACCAGAAAACCTGCTTGTTTCATCAGAGCCACGTCAAAAACACACAGAAAACATCCGAGTAAAATATCTTAGCAAGGAAATCATTTGGGAATAGCAGAGGCTTGGCAACATTGAACGTGACACAAACGGCACACACTGGCTTGTTTACGTCGGCCACCTCGCTTGGACCCGAGCCCAATGGTCAGCGGGTCTAATGTCACAGTCATTACCGTCTCACGGCCAGATTGAGACGATTGCGATAGCACGACACGAGACATTTCTTTGGAAAAATGTGTGTGCATAAACTGCTACGTAGTATTGTTGGGTATTTTTTTGCGCTAATTTTAAATTAAGGACTAACTTTTGGATTCTTTCCTTATCGTTGCCTAGTAATTGGACATTAAATAGGCTGAGGCTATGGTTTACACAGGCTCGCTCTAAGTAGATGCTGGGGCCTCATATATAGTGAATTATGTCTGGTCAGGTCTAGTTTCTAAAATTGCTACTTTATTCAGTGTAATAATTGTAAGTTTTGTTCCAATTTCAAATTGGATATTTCTTTAAGCCAGGGGGCTTTAAGGCCATGGGTTTTTAAAATCTATTTGGTACTGAATTCGTTTTAGTAGTGGGACATTAAAAGCCTGAGTATTATTTTAGCACACGATCATAGTGATGTTATATTCTTATTTAATTATGTAGCTAGTTGAGACAGTCGAGAGGCCGCTAAGGCGCATTCGGGCATGATTGCCTGTTCAGGTTGAATTAGTATAAGCAGAGGTTATGTCACATTACAGTCCAACGACCAGTTTAAGCGATAAGCGATTGACAAAAGACGCGAGATCACATCGGCAAAAATTTCTTTATAGTGTTTTGTGCAATGTTTTGTTCAAATTTTTCTTTGTAATCGGAAAATACGGATTTCTGAGGTTACTAGTCTCGTATATTACTTAGCAATTATGCGTTTATATACTCAGCAAGTGGTTCCAAATGTAACATGGAACACATAATGTATGTACCTACCTTTACTACATGAGGGCTAGTCTGCTGCCAACTGTTAGCACTCTCCACGATACTTTGCTCGGTAATTAGTTAAAATAAAAATAAAATAAAAAAATATTTAATGCTTTTAAGGAATACATAAACATGACAAAATACAAAATTAGAAAGAGTAATAATCCTAAAAGCAACTGGAGTGAGCTCAGCTTATGCTGCACAGAGTAGGCTACTCTGCTCAGCGCTGGTTTTCAGCCCCCCCGTTTCATTGGGTTCGCAACATAGTAGCGACCACAGAAATTACAAAAGTTAGAAAGAAAATTAACACTTTAGCAAAATCGAAAAAGTAAACAAGCAAAAAATTTACTGCAAACAATTAGCGTACCTGTTTTAAGTTGTATTCCGTGTGTGTAGTTCTTAAATAATTTTGATTCAAATTAACAAATAAAACTGTTATGTATCATGCGTAAATAACTTAACCTCTCTTTAAAAACTCCCTCTAACCCTTGTTGGTGCTAGGCCAATGTTACGAATGTGGGCTGAGATGATTAAATAACTAACCACTGATCAAATACAGAAAAAAAACATTTAAACATAGTCCCAAAACTATATCTATTTAAATTTGGTCATCAAACCAGTTGTTCCCTGATGTTCCCTTACCATGCCTACCTTACTCCCGAAGATAAAGCAGAGAAGCAGGGTCACCGTCAGCTGCGTGTGGCAGAAGAATATGATGTACAGCAGGTCAGGGTTGGCTGGAGACTGGAGAAACAACCTGCAAACAATTAGATCTTATAACTTTGTGTATTATCTATTGTTGTCATTTTTAAACAATGAAACGAGCTTCCATCACATTGAATCCGAATTCTCTTTTGGATCTTGTGACTGCAAAACACAATTGTTTTAACATTAGGTATTTTGATTGTAACTGGCGGGAGAAAAAAACAAACTTGACGATTTTCTAGCCCGTTCTTTTACGATCAAGCTCACGCCTGCAGTGAATAGGCGCGTTAGTTTATAAGTATGACATTCAAGAGCTCTATTGAGCCAAACTTGAATAAATGACTTTTGAATTAGAATTAAAATCTGTGTATGAGTGTTGAAATGTGTAGGTGTGTGCCTATCAATTCATATCTGCTCTGCCGGTGGTTGTGTTTTCCAGCTCCTGTAGACCCTGATCTTGTAAGCCGGGGCGAGAAATAGCGTTTTGGGCGATGGCAAACTGTCGTAAGTGGATGTAAAGTAAAGTAAAGTAAAGTAAAGTAAATCCCATTTACCGCATGAAAAAAAGAATTTCCGGAAAAACTGCTAAATCGTACCAACTAAAGGAACAAAAGCATAGTTCAGAACAAAAATAAATCCATTTCGCTGTTATTTCACAAAGCACGTTTCCTACTCGAGAAACCATGACTGCAATTAACAAAATAAAATGAGTAAGCGAATAGTTGAGTTGCAAAGGAAGTTGTTTTTGAACTTTCAAGGAATTCTTGTCACGAACTATGTGGACAGGTAAAGTTGAAATGGAAGTATGAAGAGGGGAGGGGGTATCGTCGCGACTGGCAAACAGAACTTTTGGTCTTTTGTAAATTTTATAAATTCCTACCAGTTCATGTGCTTGTGCAGAGATATCTTTTAAGTCGGTTATCGGAAATCGTATTAGCCGCATCGCTGACAAGAATCAGAAGTAGAAACTTTTCCTAGACTATCTCAATAAAACAAAAGCATAACAGTATCATACGTGACGTGTAAGTTTGACTGTCTGTTTCAAAATCAAAATTTAACAGAATTGACGCTACTTCTATTTTTAGACTTACCTAAGCTGATTTGAAAATTACTTAACCAAAATGTTGTAGTCGTAATGATATCAAACAATTCATCATCATCAGCCACTGCTGAACATAGGTCTTTCCAAGCACGCCACTGAGCTCGATCATCAGGTCTTCGTCTCCAACCACTGCCAGCTGTTTTGCGTATGTCGTAGTTTGACCTAGCCAGCCCTTTTATTTTTTTATTTTTTTAATAGTGGTAAATGCCTTTACGCATACTTTGCGCCGCAGGGACAGCACAAAGCTATGTCGGGCTCCCCGGCCGAGATGATAGTGGCCGGGACTATCGACTAAACCCCACTGTTTCCTGCCCAACGTAAGGTGCCAAGAAGGTGACAGAAAGACCTTATCCTCCTGTAGCACCACGCCAGTCCGTTTCACAGACCCGTCATATTTTTCGTCAACCCATTGTTGACCACCCAATGGTTGCCACCATTGGGTGGTCCACCAGGAAACGTGTGTGCCGCCTCCTACTCCTTACGGGATACGGAAAAGTGCGAGTAAAAGATTCCCTGACCTTTTACCAGCACGCCCGGCTATGATGTTAGCGCCCCGGCATAAGCCCGCCGGCGCTGCCCTCTCCTTCGACGTCTAAGGGGATCCACTGTTGGGCTCTCCTCCCTAACGCGCTCTTCTGCTTCTTTTGCGCCCATAACCGTCTCACAGAAACGGTGCACCGCCACCCACGAAAGCCAGAGGGAGCCCAGCACTGTGCTTACCGAGACTTGTTCTTCTCCGCAGAACCCGTCTAACCCATCGGTTATCGGTCCTACGGCATATAAAACCGGCCCACTGCCACTTCAACCTGGCTTCTTTGGGCTATATCAGTATTTTTTTCATTGTCAGATCAACTCATTCCTTATACACACAATCTTTGCAATAAGTTCACGCTATCACAAAATATCATTCATCTTTGCAATTACAAAACACAAGTACAGACCACGATTGTTTAATCTTTCAATCAATCAGTCAATCAACCAAATGCCTTCCAATGTTGAACATACGCTTCCCACCAAGAGCGCTTACCAAACCAAGACCGGGGTGCAGGCCATATCCATCTGGTATCAGCATCCATATCCAAGTCGGTTCAGCTTGCCGAAAAGTTTTGCGGTCCCCAACGGTTTCCAAAAACAATTTTCCCAAACGTGGTTAAATAAATATTTCAATACAATATTTCGAATAATTATTAATCCTAACTATAGATTATATGTAAAATATTGTACGACTGATACTAATAGAAATTGCATTACAACTTTTAAAACATTGTAGAAAAACTAAAAGCATTGCGAAAATCTCTTACAGGTAAAACCTGTTCGTACAAATGTTATAGAAATTAGGAATCTCGTCTCGTTCAGTGGTACTCACTAAGAACTTTCCACGGATCGTTCGTGAGAATTGAATTCCTTTAATTCCATTTCAAATTTCCCGTGCACGGAAATTCTGTTACGCTGAGTGCACATTATGCAAAATTAGTCTGAGCAGTTGGCCAGGGGCGAATGTTAACTGGCTCTTGTTACCACATCGGCAATGTACTAAACGCCACTTTCCAGTTACGGGATACGATGTAGCATTTAGTTGCAACAATTTGCCGGAGGCCTAATTGCACAATATACACATAACCAGTATTGTTTGAACCTCGTGAATCAAAACTTAGTGAGAGTTAGTGGCTTGTATGATTTATGCGTTCACCGCGATGAGATATAGAGCAATTGAAACAGGAAACGTTACCCGAAAAAGCGTTATGTAAGAAGTTGTCGACATCCAGAAACTGATAATAAATCAAGCATTTGATTCTGCTTCGACTTTATATGATACAAAATTTATCAAGAATTTATTTACTTTCTTAGCAGTAATCGAAATAAAACTAGTATCTTTTCATAGTTGTTTAACAGTATATTATATTTCCATTTTGTTTGTAAACATTTGACGAATCTACATGATTCTGTTGATCTTAAAGACAATAAAGTTTATTTATTTTTATATACTCTCTTACGTAATCCTACAAATTTTTCGTTGTAAAAGCTAGATTTAAAGGCACCTGCTTCGTCTCGTGTAAGATTTAAAAGTTCACCACTTCCCCACAACTTTCCCACTCGTAAATTTGAATGAGCATCCCAAATTGGGTGTTGCTTGAACTTTTGGAGCACTGACCTTTAGAACGGCAAACGCGCTAGCAAATTCACTGTAAGGTATTCAAAATAAAACTGCAAAATGGTAATGTTAAAATGAAAACGGAATTAATGTCTCACTTTATGAGATAAAATCCTGAATATAAATATATTTATTGCCATTCGTAGCTGCGAAATAGTTATATTTCAGTAAGTGCCTATTTTACGCTTATGTGCACTGAAATCTAGACTCTTGAATGAATGAACATGAATAATATTTGATTTGATTATTGAAACATGATTATAGTCTATATTCTATCGCAGATTTTTTTCAGCACTATCTGTGTCATGACACAGTTACTGTACAGTAATTATGTATGAACATACATTTTGTCACTCCTCTTTCCCTTAAGGGTAGTCAGTGATCACATCCTTCCACTTGCTAAGATCCTGGCACACTCTTTCTTAGCTTTATTCACCCTCATTTACTTTTTCAAAGAAGCCCGTCGATATAGGGTACTATTACAGTTTAATATCTACTGTTATTGCCTTTAAAATAATATCCTGTTCGCTATTATGTTAAGTCACTTGGAAGCCTGCAAAACTTGTCGTTTGCGGTACAGAGTTCCCGCCGAAACTACATTTCATGCCATGCGTTTGATGTTCCAATCCTGCTCACAGTTTGTTTGTGGTCGGCGTAGCATAACCTTTCCTTTCACTCATCTCTGTTGTTCGGTTAGGTATATCCACTCATGCATCGCTTTCACACCCATATTTTAAAAGCACTATACCAATCTCTAAGTAGGTCGTCTTCTTTCCGTCAAACCGGTGACAATTATCTCGTCACGTGGCTTCTCATTACAAATGTCCAAGGCTTTTCTTTTATTATTTTAGTTTCAGATGCAACTTGTATTTCACCTCATAATTATTATCATTTATCCTAGTGCCTTTACTTTGACATAATGCATCTTTAGTAAAACACCGATCTTAAGAGAATCTATGTAATATTAAATGATTACATACATACATAATGTCACGCCTCTTTCTCGTAGGGGTAGGCAGAGATCACATCCTTCCACTTGCTACGATCTTGGCACACACTTTTAGCTTCATTCGCATTCAAGCCCGTCGGTTTAGGGTACTTTTGACTTGCCTTTCTCCAAAATTTTCTGAATTTGGTCATGGAAGGTCTTATGTGGTCTTCCCCTCCCAATACTTCCAATCAATTGTCCCTCATAAATCACTTTCGTTAGTCTACTTTCATTCATCCTCTCAACATGACCAAACTAATCTATGTCTAAGCATACCTTTCTCAAATCTTATCACTATATCTTCTTTTACACCAGCTTCGACCCTTATCACTTTATTCTTAATCCTATCAGATAATTTAACAAAAAATATCCTTTAACATAAAGTGACAACACGCTTCTGATATAGTAGTGAAAGAAAAATAATGCACTAGAAGAGTTCTGTTTAGACAAAAGACTATCGTCAATCTAGTAGGCCGCGACGCGACGCCATAACTCCTAGCATTACCCCAGTTGCCCCAAACTTAAGCCCAGGGCACAGAGTCTGCTCACTGAGCTGACAAGATTCAAGAACTTCAATTATTACATGGAACGACTGCCTTCTAACCTCCACAACCCAAAGGGAAACATCATTCTATGGTTAAACAAGTTGTCAGAATATTAGAAGGCACTGACTTCCTAATAACGAATACCATTGATGTAAACAGCCGGGACCAACGGCTTAACATGCTTTTTCGAGGCACGAAGCGATAATTGCGCAAATAATTTTGAAAAGTCACAGGTGCATCCCAAGGTTTGAACCCAAGATCCTTTGAATTAGAAGTCTATAGGTTTCAATTTGTGCTGCTCCTTTAGCAAAAGGCTGATTTACTTAAACGCAGGTACCATGAAATTTCCCTTGACACATATCTTAACAGACCTTATCGCCAAATTATTAAACTTTACAACCCTTTTCAAGTCTCGTATTGGAATTGGAAAGACGTTCCGACCGCAACGTTCGCCGACATAATTATATTTCGTTGATAACATCAAAACGTCCCATTGTAATTGTATCAATCTCCAATCCACGAGGCTTGGTTATCTTGTTAAGGGAATTGGTAATGGTTCCGTAAATGTTAAAGGCTTCAGTCTATAATAATATACACTTCTGATTTAGTCTAATATTACATATAGCTATAGTTTGGAAGCGCTCGTAGCTCCGCGGTGCTCGGTGGTCGGAAACAATCACCGAAGTAAAGCAGAGTTTACAAAGGTCAGTCCTTGGATGGGTGACCGTTTGTGTGGCATTTAATATCGAGCGCTTCCGTGCTTCGGCACGTTAAGCCGTTGGTCCCGTTAAGCCATGTTAGAGGCCTAAATGGGCGGCCTCCGCCAATCCGCACTGGGTCAGCGTGGTGGAGTATGACCCAATACCCTCGCACCTAAGTATGTAAGAGGAGGCTCGTGCTCAGTAGTGGGACGTTAATGGGCTGAAATGATGAAATTGATGATAGTTTGTTAGTCGGGGGCAAATTAAGTCAAAGTCTTTATTTTATTAAAGTTTAGCTCAACAATGCTCTTTGAATATAATAGTATATTATTGTATTTTCTCAATTAATTAAAATGAATTTATATATTATATTGATAATTTAAAAGATCTATAGCCTGAATAGATCGATAGCCTGTAAGTTTCCTATCAGTTCTTCTAACAATGGTCGAAACTGGCACTTAGTTTTATCACACTTAGGTACTTTTTTGTTTTTTAATTGTTTCGTTGCATTAAGTGAATCTAAGCTTCGTGATTTTTGTGTAATCATATTTTGATTGCTTTTTATGTTTAATGTTGACGTTTTCAAGTGCTATTTGGTAGTTAATGACACACATATATTTGAAGTTCGAAGTACAGATAACTTAATGTTTATTACGTGATTCAAAATAAAAATTGCCAACATTAAAAATAGACTACAAAGAAAAGCCCTTCAAGACCTCATATAACGTGTTGGCAATAGGAAAATGGATTGGTCACTGGACTAATTTCATTTTAAGACCCTTTTGAATTATTTAACCTCTAGCTAAATGCCAAAGAATTAGGCAAATCGCAAGGTAAAGATAATTAAAAAAAGCATAGACATCGTGATCAAAACACGTAATCAAAGCTCAACCATAATGTGTTATGTGCAATAGGGCCTGGTTTAAGGATAATATATTATCTATTTCGAGACCTATTGATTGGAACATCTCTCAATTCCCATTAATGAATATTTAATTAACTATGAACGAATTGGAATAACACCTACATTAAATTAGTGCCTTAGCTATGAAAAATAAACAGTTTTAACCTTCTATAAAGGCTGCTCAAAAGGACATAATTAGTTTGAAAATTAGGCTGCCCATATACAGCTTTACACAGAATGTTGATACAGATAATTTTGTAATTAATTTAGGTAGGTGTACCTACCGTATGGTTAACTTAGCAATCAATTTAGGGATGTGAAGATCAGGTGTCTGGTAATTCTAAACCTTATCAGTATTGGCAATTAGTAAGTCCATACACGAATTATATATCTACTTGTAGTATATTTTTAGACATATCATATCATTATCATTGGTCTAACTTTATTTGAATTAATAATAAATAAATATTTTCTGACAATTACACCAATTATTTAGTTCCAAGATAAGTATCATGACGAACTTGTGTTAAGGATACTAAGCTACGGATAAACATACTTACATACTTTTTTTTTGTTAATACATACTTAATGTACATAGGAAAAAACCCAGACCAGAACAAATGTTCATGTTCATGCACACAAAGATTTTCCTGTGTGGGAATCGAACTCAAAACCTCTGGAGTGAAGTGTAGGTATGCTGACATCCACGCCATATCGGTCGTCAAAAGGAATTCCAGTTTATTGGTCTCGCCTCTGTGCTACAAAACCTTATTATATCTTAGCATTATCGATGTTGCCCTAGACTTAAGCCTAGGACTTAGACCCGTCTGACCTCCGCAACCCAGAGGGAAACATTCTATAATGAAATCAGCTGCTATGAGATTAGGAGCTGATTTCCTAATAACGATTGCCATAGATGTTGATGACTGCCGGAACAAAAGGCTCAGCGTTCTTTCTGAACCTCGAAGCAAGCGCTAGTTATACACATAACTTTCAAAAGGCATAGGGTTTGAACCAGTGTTTGTAAAAATTACTTATTAATATTTATTCCATTTGCATTGAAATATGGTATTAGAGAGATTTTAATAAAATGTCCAGAAAATGGTCTGTCCTGATTTAAAAAGTTATTTTTTGTAAAAAGAAGCTGCCTGGTTAGGTCTAAAAAATCATAGAATGTAAAGGGTTCATACCGCGGTCTACGGAGCCCAGACCAACATTGCGTTGCGATTTGATTTATAATATACATACATACATTCACGCCTGTTCCCCGAAGGAGTAGGTAGAGGCATATTATACGCCCACACTTCGCCAACTATATGGTTGGTCTCACGTAATGGGTGGCGAGCCTATTGCCGCTTACCGAGCACTGTTATGTTCGTCAGAGCTTCATCCGTTGATCGGCAGGTGCACCACTTGCAGATGAGGTTGGCTTGGCCTACCCTATACACCCAAACACAATAGACAAACACCTATACACAAAGGAAACTATCTGTTAGTAAATATCGTTTTAAATAACCTACATAGTTATGTGCATAATTAATATAAAAATTTATTCAAGTTTGGTTCAACAGAGCTCTAATGAATGTCATACTTAAAAACTAGCGCGCCCATTCACTGCGGGCGGCAGCTTGATCGTAAAAGAACGGGCAAGAAAATCGTCAAAGTTGGTGATTTCTCCCGCCAGTTACAATAAAAATACATAATATTAAAACAATTGTGTTCTGCAGTCACAAGATTTAAAAGAAAGGAAGACATAACATACATAGTTGAATTGCTGTCGTATAGAGTGTCGATAGAGAGTGTATCCACATTCAATAATTATAATTACATGGAGAGAACAGCCTTAGGCAAGTTTATATAACTAACCTAACAAACGTCAATCAGTAACGTATTAATTTGTTAATATTATCAAGTTTGTGTGTATTAATAGAGATATTCGGGTATTCATTAAATTGGAAATCTAATGATTGAATACAATACAAATATCAAGGAGTACGCACGCGCGCTCTCCAGCGTCGGCGTCACACGAAAAGCGTACCCATTGCCCAAATTTGTAACTGCAACTTGTATTATTAATTAATAGTAAAGTATTGTGAAGAATTCAAGGCCCTATTTATTGAAGACACCTCGCCCGTACATCCCTTCGCCCATATTGACTCTAGACGTAATCTCTTTCACTTAGTCGCCTTCTCCGACACCCAGTGTCGTGATTTGGGGTGATAGAATTATTTGTATGTATGTAATTCCTTAATTCGCCCTAGAGGGCGCGCTAGTTTTTATGTTTTGTAATTTTGACTTTTATTAGATCTCTGTTGAGAAATGATTTTGAATTTTTTAATGTATAAAAATCTTGTCTTGTTATATACAGAGTGGTACTAAGAATGACGTCAATAAATTAGATTTAGATTGAACACATCTTTGAATTTTTGAGAACTTTCGACCTGTTTAAAGAATTGTGAAAAAACTCTTTAGTTGCTTCGATAAAGTATTTAAAAAAAGGTAAGAAATTTTGTTGCTTCATTGGAGCATTCCTACGAGTATCTGTTATTGGCAGAGGCGACGGAGAACGACGAAGGCAGAGTGGTGTCTTGCTGTTGTAATTTTTCAAGCTACCTAAGTAGGCGATTAGCATGGCTTAACGAATTCAATGAAAACAATAATCAACGGCATCCGAAACACAAAAGCGCTCGAAATCACTTACATACACTTTTTATTTTACAAAATACTTAGTCTTGTTGCTAGAAACGAGTATTTTCTTTATTTCTTTTAAATGTTGAGACTGCAGAACACAAGTTTTTTTAGACTTATCAAATGGTTTTAATATTAAGAAATTTTTTTTGTAAGTAGCGGGAGAAAAAACCTACCATAACTATTTCCTTGCCCTTTCTTTTACGATCAAGCTCCCGCCTGCAGTGAATGGGCGCGTTAGATTTTAAGTTGACTTTCATAAGAGCCAATAGCCTATTGAGCCAAGCTTGAATAAATGATATTGACTTTCATTCTAAGCCAAACTTGAATAAATAATTTAAACTTTGTTTAAATGACTACTAACGGTCTTCCACCCAAGGCTGACCTCAGCCCACCAGCACTTTATCTTAATATATTTTTCATCTTTTCATACAAACTAACTGAACCCTCTTCTTAGTGCACATCTTGTAACAAGAAACGAAGTAACCCTAAATTTCTCGTAGCCCGACGCTCCAGTTTATATATATTAATGGTTAGCTTTCGCACGCTCCGACATAAGCTATTTGAACAAACCTATCAAGTAAATCGCTCTTTCTATTAGGATGAGTAAAACCCGTATAAAAAGATGCAGTATTTTTATGATGTACCTATAGAGATTTTATATAATACTTTGAAACTATATTAGCTAAAGCATATTGACAACTTTTTACTAGCATAATGTGTGTAGCGATTCCACTAACATCTAAGAAGCCCAAGCCAACCTCAGACGAGGCTCTGGCGAACTTAACAGAACCCGACAAGCGGCAGTAGGCTCGCCTATTACGTGGGATCGATAGTGTAATTGGCGAAGTGTGGGCGTATAATATGCCTCTGCCTACTCCTTCAGGCGTGAATGTATGTATTTACGTACAGATTTTTCCTTTTTGTGCGTGTTCTATCGCTTGTACTAAGTAGCGTGTTCTGAAATGCTGTTTAAATACATGCCAACAGCGTGTTTTTGCCTGCGGCAGGGAATTCAACGTCACAGGCGCGCACTGTACGTGTCTAAGGAATTACAGGTATGTACTGTACGTGTCTGAAGATTTGTTCTGCCGCGTATCTTTGTGTTTAACATTGAACTCCGGTAAACTCCATAAAACGGTGTTTTAAGACGTTGGCAACGCGCATGTGACCATTAGTCTTCTTAAGTGTTTAACTGTATAGTAAGCGACACATTATTTGAATAAAGTGGTGGTTTTCTATGCAGGTCCCATAATAGAAAAACAAAAGAAAGAAACAGAAAGCGCGTTGCTATAGTAGCCCCCCCCCTCCCTGCTGCACTTCGATTGAGACCCGATAATGTGTAACAGCGTACCCAAGGTAAAACTTCAATATATGCATCAGAGGATTTACTTACATAGATATATTTAGGAAGACAGAGAGTAGGAACTCGTTGTAGATCGCCATGGAGATGAAGCGGCTCTCGTTGAACTCTGACGGCGCCTTCCGCACCATGATGCACAGCCTGATGCCCCACATCAGGAATATCACCTCCACTGTTGAAAATATTAAGGAATTACACACCGTGGTCGGCACCTACAAATAATTCTGTCACCCCAAATCGCTGGGTGTCGGAGAGGGAATAATGAGATCACGTCTAGATTCAATGTGGGCGTAGGTTTCGCCACCTCTTCCATTTCACACGTTATATTATTTGTTATATGCAGGATGTAAAGGACCGTGATAAAAGCCATAGGCTACGCAGTCTATTCATCATAAAAAATGATATACCCGAAATTATTATTGTTGGAAAGCGATATTTTGGTGAGGTGAGTGAGAGGTTGGCTTGGGCTCTTTAGGTCTCGGTAAGATCCCTATACACTCCATATATATAAAATTGTATACACTCTTACATTTAATAGATTACGCTTTACGTAGCCAGTTTTTATTGATAGATCAATCTCCTTACGAGATTATCAATCACTGTCACAAAATTTTGACAGCTTGATGGAAAAGTTATCAGCGTGAACAGTTGGCTTGGACCCGTGGAAACGGCATAATGTTAATAAATCAGCAACTCGCGAAGTTCAGAATTATCTTTTAATTATCCGGCTTCTGATTGGTGCTTGCGATTCGGACGAAATTAATTCTTGAATTTCTGCCTCGCCCGCACACTTTGACCCTCCGGAACCCCAAATCTGAGTTTTGAATAAATTAATAACTTTTTATTTTATAAAGCCACATTAACAGGCTTGGTAATTGTAAATTTTCTATGTTATTCCATAAAAATAGATAAAATAAATATTTCTGGCACTTACACCAATTATTTAGTTCCAAGATAAGTATTATTAAGAACTTGTGTAATGTATACTAAATAACGGATAAACATACATATTTTTTTTTGTAAATACATACTTAATATACATAGGAAATACCGAGACCTGAACAAATATTCATATTTATACACACAAATATTTGTCCTGTGTGGGAATCGAACCCGCGACCTCAGGAGTGGAGTGCGGGTATACTCGCCACCACGCCATATCGGTCGTCAATGGATGTACAAATATTAGTGTCATTAATTTCTTAAACATTGCTATGCATAGTTTTATGTAAGTTCATCTTATTGATTTTTGACCCTGCCGGAACTCAATACGGATTTTGAATAATTTAATGACTTCAAATTATACAGGGCCACAAGTATAGGCTTGGTGGCTGCTTAGTTTCTTATTTATGGAATAAATTAATGTTATTTATTTTTTAAGTACGGGTACACGAATAGGATGTTGCAATTAGTTTTATTGGAGTTCAGCGTATTAAAGCTTTGATGTTAAGTTTTACAGTTAACGTTGTTTTGTTTTAACATTATTAAAGTACAGGTACCTATTAAACAACTTGACGATACATATATTTTATTGTATATACTTACTTTAATTATTTAACTAAAAACACAAAGATGATAAATGAATAAATAAATAAATGTTTCTGACACTTACACCAAATATTTCGTTCCAAGATAAGTATTATTAAGAACTTGTGTAATGTATACTAAATAACGGATAAACATTTTTTTTTCTTTGTAAATACATACTTAATATACATAGGAAATACCCAGACCAGAACATATATTCATCTTTATACACACAAATATTTGTCCTGTGTGGGAATCGAACCCACGACCTCAGGAGTGGAGTACGGGTATATTCGCCACCACGCTATATCGGCCGTCAATTGTTTTCAAAAAATGTCCTGTTTGAGAATTGAACTCACGATCTTCTGCGCTCGAGACGGGAAACCACAACGCCTTCATCTCACTAACTTAAGTCAAACTTATAATGTTAAAATGTTAAATCTCTCGCTTACTGCAGTTTCCATATAAATATATTTGACGCTAACGAAGTCAGATGCATTTATGAAAATATACCAGGTTCGATTTTAACAGTGATCATTTGGACATACAATGTACACTAAGCTGGAATCTAGTAGTTTGCAGTAGCTGTTGTTTAATCCATTGAAATCTTATTGGGGAACGCTCTGATTGCTGTCAAATTCTTTTGGTCCCACAAAGTTAATTTATTTTAACCCTTAATCAGGCAATAGCATAATGTGTTCGTAACAAATATTAAACCGTAATCATTAACCCTCTCTGCTAACCCTATGGTTAACTAATAGAGAATGCTTTCTGCATTAAGTTCGCCTTTTGTATTACTTTTTTGTGTGCAATAAAGATTAAATAAATAATAAATAATCATTGATTTTCCATTTTGGTCTTTAATTAATGTATTCTTCTTTAATTTGTTTGTAAGAAATATTGGAATCTATTCTTTCAACGGGAACATAAGCTAAAATTACTAAAATTAAAAAATAATAATAACTTTACAAATTGATAATGTCGAACCAAAATGAGATTCACTCAGCATGTGTCATGTCATGACGACATGATATGAAATCAAATCAGAAAATCTAATTTTAAATATTAATTAACGTTTACAGAGAGTATATGGGGATCCGAACAAGACCTAAGAAGCCCAAGCCAACCTCACCTGCAAGTGGTGCACCTGCCCAACAACGAATGAGGCTCTGGCGAACATAACAGTGCCTGGTGAGCGGCAATAGGCTCGCCACCTATTACGTGGGACCAACTATATAATTGACGAAGTGTTGGCGTATAATATACCTCTGCCTACCCCTTAGGTGAAACAGGCGTGAATGTATGTATTTACCACAAAGTCAAAAAGTCAGGTCTAGACTACTAGTTTCTTGAAATGATTTAACTTGCATTCTAACGCACGGAAGCCTCTAGTACGCCTTAATTGTTTTTCCTCTTAATATCAATGTTACACCACATATTCAACATTCCAAATAGGAAGCTATTGACCCCAAGACAGGGTATGTAACATCGTTATATGACTAGTTAGCACGTCGTATCGTCAAATTGCGCTTCGAATAGTCAAACACACAGTGAACCCGTTAAGCGTTTGCTGAGAGTAAACTCAATTAGTCGCTTTAATAACTAGCTTGTATATTCCTTAGTTCTAATAGGCACTGTGCTTTGGGTTTCATATGGATAGGGATTGCATGGAGTTTGTGTCTGAGATATTTGAGTTGGGATTCACATGTGTAAATTTTGCTACAGCGGATGTCTTGAGGCGAATCGGTTTAAAAATTAAAAATATCTATTGGCCAGCAGTAAATGCTGATGATAATAATTAAAAGCTGAGGGTGTTGTGGGATCCTGTTAAGATCTTGTGATCCCAAGCTAACCTTACCTGCCAGTGTGGCCCCTGCCAATCAACGGACGAGGCTCTGGCGAAGGCAAAAGTTCCCGGTAAGCGGAAATAGGCTCTCCATCTTTTACACCTAGTCTGCTGCGCTCTACCAATAATATAATAATACTAACCTACTGATATCAATATATATCTAGTGTATATGGATCCTACCAAGACCCAAGGAGCCCAAGCCAACCTCACCTGCAAGTAGTTGAACCTGCCGATCAACGGACGAGGCTCTGGCGAACAAAACAGTGCCCGGTAAGCCACCTATTACTTGAGACCAAAATATAATTGGCGAAGTGTGGGCGGAATATGCCTCTATCTACCCCTTCGGGGAAACATGCGTGATGTTATGTATCTATGTTTATATGACAATTCTAGGTTTAAAGTTAAGTAACTGAAAACTACTTTTAACTACTTTTAGTAATAATTAAATCTATTTATTTGAGCAGTCCTGACCTACCAGACCGTGCTTTTCTCGACATTGGTTTTTGATATCTTCTTTGTTTCAATTAATTCCACACCACATGGGACGTAGACCTTAACCAAATGTTCCTACTTACAGAGTATTTGATTTAATGACATCACACATCTTCTGACTCAGATAAACATTGAATTTTGCTAGGTGGTAGTTCTTTTTGTGAGTACATTTCACAGAAGCGTTAGATACTTTGTCGATTTTTTTTAAATGTTTGAATTTAGTTTCGAAAACAATGATGTCATCCAGCTTACGAAAGTACTTAATAAACATCTCAGCATAGGATTTAATAATAATCTCGCGATGACTGAGAGTAAAACAGTGCTTCTCTTTATTTGGAATATGTGTAAATTGTTGACATTGATATGTCAAATTATTTGTCATAGCTTGTTAATAGAGGGCGCTTTATATATTTATATTAAATGTGTAAGTCGCTATTATTTTATATCAATATTACTTTATAGTGTTTAAGGATTCATAAGTTTTTATTCGCATTGGACTCCGCCTTGGACATAGTTCTCTCATCTATACTAAATTAGGGATTTAAGCAATAAAATAAAAAATAAAATAAAACTAGTTTTTTTGTGTCTCAAAATTATTATAATACATGTAAAATGAAACATCCCCATTAAGTTATCGGAGATACTTGTGTTGGGGGGGCTTCGCTCATTCCCTTATTTATCAAGACAAGAACTCATGCTGAAAGCCATATTGATAATGCGCTGTGCTGAAGGGGTTGAGTCTTTTAACATTTGATAATGGTCGTCTAATTTGAAACCTGGCCAAAAGCCACTAGCTACTAATGCTGGAAATAAAGCCAGATCCGACCAGAGTAATTGCTTCGTTGGCGTTGCTTGCGATGTGAAATCTCCAGAATAATTAATATGCTAGGACATTTAACTGATGGTAATCTAGCGCCTAAGTAAGCAAGGCTTTGTATAATGGATACTGGTTACAGATTAAACATTCTTAAATATAATGCATAGACAAAATACAAACTTTAAAAATACGAAAGTTGACCTTTCATTTATTACCCCATGTGAGAATTGATGTCTCCAAAGCGAGAAGCTAAAAAGCTAACTTTGATCCGAATCAGTCGTCAAAGATAGAAAGTTACTAAAGATACAATCAGATCAATAAAAATCGGATTCGCTGCTTCTTGCCCCATACTAAGCAGAGCTGAGCACTACCATAGTTACTATGGTTACTAGATAATGAACAGACATCTATAAAATACCTACGTGTCTATTACAACTATGTAATGTATGTATAGAAAGGACTTAAGACCGCTGCATATGTGACGAGATTTTATCCGGACGGGAAGTTTTGGAATCATTGTTTCATATATTTTGCTTGCAAAAACGCATAATTATGTCACAGGTATTATGCACGCCCCCGTCTCATCGTGGTTTCGCTACGTATGCACGACTTCGATCATTTGGAGAGATGAGCAGTTGTTGTTCACAACACTAGCAAGTTAGGTCCGAATTACTGTCACGGAGCGGAGGCGTTTGCACCACGTTCCCGTTTTGAACGAGGTAATCACGTGCACGTATCGTTCAAAGTGTTAACTCGTCACGTATGCAGCAACCATCGGACCAGCACAAATATTTATATTTTTGTACTGATAAACTTAGGAAAAACAACAGGTAAAATGACCTACGTGGTATATTAGTCGTCAAATGTCGAAGGTACAAAATTCACATTACACAAATACAAACACAGTGATTAACGTAGAAGTGATATATTATTATTGATCTTCTGGCCATACAGTCATCTGTCGTGCCAGGTCAGGTCGTTATAACAAAGAACAGTCAACTTACATGTGGTAAACGAATGGTCCCACCAATCCGTATTGCAGAGATAGGCCTTCAGATCGTCCTTGGTCCTTCCAACGATGACTGTCGGCGGCGCCACCAGAGTCCTTATGGCAAGCAGCACGCAGGCTACGCCGACAATCACTCCGATCCGACGCAGCAGATACATATCCGATATCTTCACTGCCTTCGCTGAACGCACTTGGAATATCACCGATATTCTGTGGACAAATGTGATGTGTCAATTGTTGTTGTACATTCTTTTTGATACATTCATTTACGCCCATAGACAGAGGCATAGCATGTGAAATATCACTGATATTCTATGAAAAAATGTGGCATGTCAAATATAATAATAAATAAATAAATATGTCTGACACTTACACCAATTATTTAATTCCAAGATAAGTATCATTAAGAACTTGTGTTATGGATACTAAATAACGGATAAACATACATGAACACTTTTTTTTGTAAACACATACTTAATATGCATAGGAAAACACCCAGACCAGAACAAATATTCATGTTTATGCACACAAAGATTGGTCCTGTGTGGGAATCGAACCCACGACCTCAAGAGTGGAAAGCGGGTATACTCGCCACCACGCTTTATCAGTCGTCGGTTGGGGAAAAAGTCTTTTCGTATTTTTGTATGAAAAGTCAACACATTTTTTTCAAAGTTTATTTACATTTATTTACAATATATATGTACCGTTTTGTTGAATAACTTTCTGCCATTTTGTGGGCAGAGACATTATCCCGTTACTGTAGAAACTTTGGGACTTCTGATCAAAAAAACGGGACAAATAGTTTTGGCAGTCCTCTCTTGAGGTCAACCTTACAGAACCTAAAGAATTCTGCAGAGACCGAAACAGGTGAAAATCTGAAGGCGCAAGGTCAGGGCTATATGGTGGATGCACTAGGACCTCCCAGTCGAACTCTCTTAATTTTTGCTGAGTGGCTAAAGATGTGTGTGGTCTAGCGTTATCGTGATGAAAGACCACACCCTTCCTGTTGATCAATTCCGGCCGTTTTCTCTCGACTGCTTCCTTTAATCTCATCAGTTGCTGGCAGTAAAGATCAGAATCGATGGTTTTGCCGGGCGGTAAAAGCTCATAATAAACAATGCCCTTCCAATCCCACCATACACACAGCATCACCTTATTTCGTGTTAGGCCAGGTTTGGCCACAGTCTGTGAAGCCTGGCCAACTTTCGACCACGACCTTTTTCGCACGTTCTTGTCGTACGTGATCCACTTTTCATCGCCAGTTATCAATCTCTTCAAAATCGGCTCGGTTTCATTACGTCTCAATAATGAATCGCAAATGAGTACACGGTTCATTAAGTTTCTTTGAGTGAGCTCGTGTGGCACCCAAATATCGAGCTTTTTTGTATAACCAGCTTTCTTCAAATGGGTCAAAACTGTTTTGTGGTCAATTCCCAGTTCTTCAGCTACATCGTAACTACTAATATGCCGATCTTGCTCCACTCTTTCAAAAATGGCGTCCATTTTATTCGTAACAGGGCGACCAGAGCGAGGTGCATCTTTAACATCAAAATTTCCGGACTGAAAACGTTTGAACCAAATTTGTGCTACTCTTACTGACACTGCATCAGGTCCATAAACATCACAAATTTTTTTCACTGCTTGAGTTGCATTTTTGCCTTTTTTATAATAAAATTTTAAAATGTATCGAATTTCTTCATTAGATTCACTCATTTTTACGGAGAGAAAAACAAATGAAAAATAGCGGGAAACAACTTTTTTTTATTTTTTTCTTTTCTTTATAATGGAACCTTTTTAATGTTACCAAAACCAGCCAGACACAAATAGTACAGTCAAAAAAATTTTATAATAAGTTTATACCTACGTTATGCGAAAAGACTTTTTCCCCGACCTAATATTTGCATGTTTTGTAACGTAGCCCGTTTAGTGCTTCAAAAAATAATATTAATATAGGCTTCAAGTATTGCTTTACATTGCAATATACGACAGAGCAGTATGCACGATGACAGCTAAATTATTTTGTTAATCTTACTAATATTATAAACGTGAAAGTTTGTATGTGTGAATGGATGTTTTTTAATCTTTCACGCAAAGACTACTGGAGCGATTGTGATAAAACTTTATACGTGTATAGCTGCAGTCCTGGATTAACATATAGGACACTCTTTATCCCGATACTTCCACGGGAACGGGGACCACGCGGGTAAAACCGCAGGGCGCTGCTAGTATTAAACAAAATTAAAGAGCAAAACTGAAGTCTATGTTAATTATTTTTTTTGCCGCCTCGGAACTGAGGCGTAAAGTGATCTAATTAAGAGGCACTTCAATCTAAAATCTGGGCTTCTAGCCTTGTTTTTAATGAAGTCATTATAATCATATCTTAGCATTATCCCGGTTGCCCTCGATTTAAACATTACGCCCAGGGTCTGCTCACTGGCCTAACTAGATTTTGGCCAAATTTCAGTTATTACATGAAGCGACTGCCGTCTGACCTCCGCAACCAAGAGGGAATTCGCATTCTATAGTTGAACCAGTAATCAGAACATTAGAAGGCGCTGACTTCCATCTAACAACTGTCATAGTTTGTCATGACAGACAGAAAAATCGGCTTAACGTGCTTTACGCGGCAAGTAGCAAGCGATAATTACGTACGTAGCTTCGAAAAGTCACAGGTTAAAACCGAAGATCCTGTAAATTTGCAGTCTACGGGTTTCGTTATTGAGCTATCGACGGTTGCCTTTAATCAAGTCTATGCATAATATAAATAAATAAATAAATAATAAAAATAAATATTTTTTGACATTTACACCAACTATTTAGTTCCAAGATAAGTATCATTAAGAACTTGTGTAATGGATACTAAACAACGGATAAACATACTCAAATACTTTTTTTTTGTAAATACATACTTAGTTTACATAGGAAACACCCATACCAGAACAAATATTCATGTTCATGCACGTAAAGATTTGTCCTGTGTGGGAATCGAACCCACGACCTCTGGAGTGGAGTGTAGGTATAATACCTCCACGCCATATCGGTTGTCATAAGTTGCGATAGCTATTGTGTGTCATTCTAGATAGACGATTGGAAAGGCTAATGGTAAACGATAACTACGACCCCACCCATTGAACACATTATGTATGCCGAAGTGTGCCTAATGTATTGCCACATCTTAAGCTTCTTTTATATTATCCTATTCCTTTTAATATATTTTATATTTTTTTCTTGTTGTTAGAACACATCAATATGTTATGTAAACAGCCTTATTAGTTTCATAAAAGCGTATTTTATTACTTTTAATACTTCAGCAACAAGTAGTGTTATTTTCATTTAGGTATAAAAAAACAAAATTACTCAGTATGGACGTATTTAGTCTTAATAGACACAATAATAATAGTGAATTGCACTAATACATACATTAAAATATAAAGCAGTTTAGGTCAGAAGAAATTTTCTCGACTAGATTGTAGTTGATATGGGGTACTTTCTTTTAAATAGGAAGGTTTGACATAGTAATAAAAAAAAGTTGTATCCTGTAAATCATCCCGTGGGACTCGAAATCTTGGAATTTTGAAATCGATTCGATAATTTATAAATTTTATATTATATTTAAAATAAATTTGAGCGGCAATAGCTCAGTGGCGAGACCCATTGCCTAAAATTTTAAAGGATATCGGGTTCAAACCTTGGTCCAAACTTAACGCTTGCTCCTTTCTGCGAATAGCAAATTAAGCTGTTAGTCCCGACTGCCATGAACGTCTAAGGCAGTCGTTATTAGAAACTCAGTGCCTTCTAACACCTAATTCTAATATTTAAGCTCGTATTATTGTGTTGTTTGACGACCGATATGTAGGTCAGGATACCTGCACTTCACTCCAGAGGTCGTGGGTTCGATTCGCACACAGGACAAACCTTTGTTTATTTATTTATTTAATAAGGTACACCTACAGCATAACATGCACATACATTATATAAAATTATTAGCAAAGGGTACTATTCTTATATGCATGCCTATTATAGGTATACACAACGTTTAAAATATAATAATTATAAGCATGTTGAAAATTAATAACATTCCTAAATATATTTCATTCGGTTTAATACAATATCATGGCTACGCACATCAAATATATTTCAGCAGTTTACTCTTGAAGGCGTTGAAGTCGTCATTAAATATATCAATGTCAGACACCTTCTTGCTGATGTTGTTGTACCCTGAACATACTCTAGAGAGCGGCTGGTGCAGACCAAGATTTGTGTGCATGAACATGAATATTTGTTCTGGTTTGGGTGTTTTCATATGTAATAATTATTAAGTATTATTAAGAATCTATTTACAAAAAAAAGGTATGTTATGTTATCTGTTTTTAGTATCCATAGTCCTTTCTTTATGCAATGACATAAGCTATTCAATAGAATTACAGGTTGCACATCAGGCCAAGTCGAAGTAAGCGAGCGGCCTGAGGGCATTGTGTTTGGAAGGCGACGTACCGAATATAGTAGGTAGAGTAAAATCGTAGCAATGTAAGAAAATCTAGAGATATCATTATGCAAGATATATTAGCTAGGTCTCTTAATCTTATTGATGAAATGGAAAATAAAATCTCCAGATTTTCTTTAGTGCTATTATTATCTATATAATGCATTTTTTATGATTATATTAATTTCGTCGAGCTCTTTCAAAAAAATGTTGTTGCAAGTTCTTAGTGATACTTATCTTGGAGCTAAATAAGTGGTGTGATTGTTTATTTTTCCTCAACAAGTACATTTGTTTTTTAAATCGTGATTGGAGCCTCCATTTAGACTAGAGAAAGTCTGTGTTAGGAGACTCCGCACTTCCATAACTGTACTGATTAACATTACATACTGATTGTAATATAATATTAATTTATTGTAATATTTAATTATTCCATTCCGTAGTTTAAGTGTGAAAGAGTTACAGACATTACTACAAACTTATAGAATAAACATAATAGTAATATAATTAATATGATTGCTTCGTAAAGGTAAAAATATCACCATATTTGTGTTAAAATCAGTTATTCTGATTAATTTACAGTAACAATAGAATCCATTTTGCAGTTTTTGCGTGAAAAAGTAAAACCTAACCGTACAAAATACGCCATTCTATTATAAGTAATAACAAACAATAAAGTCAGAGTTTTTGGAGAGAGATGAGTTTCTTGAGGAACTCATCACCGACAGACTGACTGATTGCCGAACAATCCCATCCCCCCCTTTAAAATCATGACAGGCTGACTTACAAATCCCCGCAATAACAGTCACCGAAAGACTGACAAATCTTAAGAAAAAAAACACAACAGACAGATTAACTGACAAACCTTAACAAATTCTAACAAAGAATCCATTTTGCTTCTATTTCTTGACTATGGTACCGCTCATATCTCCTATAATGTTGTTAAAAACAATTGTATTTCCATTTCGTTTGTAAAAATTTGTCGAATCTAAATGATCCTGTTGATCTTAAAGACAATAAAGTATATTTTGTTTTTATATTATTCGTATATAATATGCCAAAATTAGATTGAGTAGGTACAATTTCTGCGAATAATAATATCCACGTTCTGATCATAGCTAATGAGTTCCGTAACATGACAGCATGAGCCGTAATGTAATGAAGGAAAAAGTCAGTGTGAACGAAAAAATATGGGGCCGAGAGCGAAATTCTGAATTTTTCGGATTCAATTTGAATCCTGTTATAAATTAAGCTACACATGTAAATCTTGTTAGAAACTGTCTGCTGCACATAAAACTATTTAAAAATATTTATCTAATAACTATCACATAGATTTACGGACGATAATTTAAGGAACTGTTGCAGTTAGCATCGGCACAGCTTATTATTGAATTAGTTAACTCGCGTCGAATCGATAATAGCCACTTTAATAGCAATATTATCCTCGCTGAGAGAAATGCCATGTGCATGTCAGTCCTTGGATGGGTGACCGTTTGTGTGGCATTTGATATCGAGCGCTTCTGTGCTTCGGAAGGCACGTTGAACCGTTGGTCTCGGTTATTACTAAAAACTTGGTAGTCGTAGCTATGTTAGAGGCCTAATTGGGCGCCTTGAAAAATTCTAACAGCAAGACGCCATACACCTGCCTCCGCCAATTCGCAGTAAGTAGCCATGGATTACCAGAAATTATGTCAGACCCAAAATAAACCTGGCGAAATGAGGGCGTATAATATTCCTCTGCCTGGGTAGGCAGAACAATATTATACAAAGGGCAAGGAGTTCCTTAGGGGTATGAATTACTGGTCTTTTCTGTTCCGTGTTCTTACCTCCAAGTCTTCAGCATCAAGGCTCCATAAGTGAGACAAAAGCCGACTTCCCTTAGCCAGACCCTGGTGGTGCAAGTCAGAACAGTTGGCCTCCCGTACATGACGAGGGTCGTGCAGTAAATGAGCAGCGCACCCAGAACTATGACCCGCAGTAACGCTGGGCTGGCTGCTCGGACCACCTGGAGACAAACGGTTATGAGGCAGCTTATTCCTAAAACTGGGGGCAAGGAATGATGTTGTGCCAGGAAATATTAAGAAGTAAATTAATATAAAAACAGTTCTTCCTTATAATAAATTCGTAGATTACTGAGAGAAATTATATTTAACCACTAACTTGAATTCTCTAGGTACTAAAACCTTTTTAAGTACTTTTATTTTGCAAAGATATTAGTCGTTTGATCACACATAGCCTAAGCGTTCAGAACAATTTAGATTATTATTTCGATTATTCGGTCTCTTTTTAACCTTGTGTAGGTATACAGATAGAATATCTTTAGTAGAGATCAGCAAATATTAATAATATTTTTAATCGGAGCTACGAGAAGTATAAATTGATATGATACCAAGAAAAATATGCCTACATATATTACATACATTCACGCCTGTTTTCCCGAAGGGATAGGCAGAGGCATATTATACACCCACACTTTGCTAATTATATAGTTAGTCCCACGTAATAGGTGGCGAGCCTATTGCCGCTTACCGGGCACTGTTGTGTTCGCCAGAGCCTCGTCCGTTGATCGGCACTTGCAGGTGAGGTTGGCTTGGGCTCCTTGGAAGGATCTCTATACACCTCATTTAAGAACAATATGACCTACATGTTTATGGTCAATCCAATAACTAACACAATCAAATTTAGTGATTATATAAATAAATAATAATTATTCAATTCTGAATAATTCAACCTCAATAAACTTCACCTTTGAGACTAACTCGCTCCTTGACTGCGAGCAGGAGTTTCAATGCAAAAGAAATAAACTCGTCATGTATTCTTCTTAGTCACATTCTTAATTTACTAGCATTTTTTTAATGAAGACCAATAATCAAGGATTGTTATAACATACCAACAAATAAAATAAAAAATAGGACCTGTATAAAACTTACCCTAACATGCCCGTACTTGATGGTAAAGTAAACGATGAAAGGCAGACAGGATATGACAAGACAGGCGAGGGCAAAGATGGTGGACCGGACGACCCAGTTGAGGGCCGCAACGCATGGTGACCCGTCCAGACACGCTTCGCATCCCTCCGCGCAGGGCAGGCACTCGAAGGCATCCTCTTCGGAGTACAGACTGGTCTGGAGCTATATAACAAAGTTTCAGATGAAATATATGTAAAAAGAAGCTCTAATTTTAGTAAGAACCAAGACCTCGAATTCTGATTTGAAAAAAAAATTCACAGTGCGATCTTCTGCAACTGCTAGCGTTTTCAGGAACGGGCCTCGAACGTATGCTTTTTGCCCGTGCTTTATCTCTGCCGGGATACCAGCAGGGTCATGTATCATCTCCTGTTATCTCAGGGGCGAGGGAGAGAATTTGTAGATTTATTCTTTGTTAGGGTAGGTCCCACCCCTCAAGGTCAAAGCAACCCTCAGCGCGGTCATACTCACGTGGTGAGACAGCATTAGCTGGCAGCAGCGAGCGGTTTGCCCCCTAGAGCTGGTGCTAGTGGTAGCTGGTTATACTTATTCATTTATTGATTCAGGCGTTACTTTGTGGAAATCCTCTGTAAGGAAGTGAAGCAGTATTTCGATACAATGCATATTCGCTACTCTGAATGTGTCACCACATGAAAACACGTATCGTGATGATTTGTTTCTCGACTTTCTGAAAGACTACAGTTGAATAAGATTTATAACATCAGCTAGTGAAAATCCTGTCAATTACGGTCCAACCTGTAGCCAGAATACTCAGGACTAGAAAGTAAATAGTTTACACCCAAATTAAAACGAACGTGTTCATGACCACAAAGGTTCTGAGGGGGAGTAGAACTAACAAACCCCTTTTCATTTCATTAAATCATTAGAGCGTCCGAATGACCGCCTCCCGCTGTGGGTGGAGCAAGAGGGTGTGTCAGACTTCTACAGACTAAAAACCATCCATGTTCCTTATAAAGTCTGCTACGTCCCGGGACCGCAGTAACCCTTTCGAACAGTCCCGCAACACCCACAACCCCTTAGATGGATCAATCGTTTAAATAGAAGAAATGATTATTCATACATACATACATAATGTTACGCCTATTTCCCGTAGGGTAGGCAGAGATCACATCTTTTCACTTGCTACGATCTTGGCACACTCTTTTAGCTTAATTTACACTCATCAACCTTCTCATACACGCCCTATTTACGCGCTATTTAGAGTACTTTTGACCTGCCCTTTCTCCAAAATTTTCTGGATTTGGTCATGGAAGATCTTACGTGGTCTTCCCCTCCCAACACTTCCATCATAAATCACTTTCTTTAGTCTACTTTCATTCATCCTCTCAACATGACCAAACCATCTAAGCATACCTTTCTCAATTCAAGAAATGATTATACCTACCAGTAAATGCTTTTCATACTCCTCCTCAAGATCGCTGCCATTGTAGAACCTGTACTCAACAGTCGTATTGGGGAAGTAGAAGCCTCTCTTGCATAAACACTGGTATGATCCTCTCCGGAACCCCAAGCCTGGTACAGGAACGCACTGCGAACAAAATACATACAATTATCATCAGTTTATTAGTTACACTATTAACAGGTCAGGGGATTTCCAGATTGTTCTCGATGGTCTTTTTTTAGTTCTATGAGCCTGTTCCGAAATTTCTTAAGGAGATATCCTTATCAGATATTTCAGCAGTTAGGATAGAACATCTGTCTAGTAAACGCTGATGGAAACTTATTTGGACATTGTGTAAATATGTTGTTACATATATTGGGTGTATAGGGATACTGCCAAGACCTTTTTTTTTTGTTTTACGTCGGTAACAAAATGCATTTACGCACTGCCTTCCGGCCAAAGGGGGACCGAAAGGGGAGTGTGGGACTCACCACCGGCAGACACGACTGCCAGCAGTAATACCCACTAAATATCTTCCGATGACGACCGCCGCTTGTTGAGAAAGAGGCGGGGGCCAGTGGACACGCCCCTTCTACCTCCCCGTGCGAGACAGCAGGGGCCCCCTGCCCCCACTGCCAAGACCCTCCTGGCGCTGCTGAGCTGGCCCTCCTGGCCCTCCCGCTGCGCCCTCCTCAGGTCCCTCTTAGTTTCTCCCCCGGTAGTCAGTACTAAGGGCACCCAGAGTCGTCGGTCTCTGGGTGTTACCTTTTCCCGGCCTCCGGGAGGTACTCAGCCCCCCCACCACGCCAAGGTGGAACCTGTTCGAGGGGGAAGTTTTTAAGTGTTTAGGGATCCTACCAAGACCTAAGGAGCACAAGCAAACCTCACCTGCAAGTGGTGCACCTGCCGATCAACGGTCGAGGCAATGGCGAACATAACAGTGCCCGGTAAGCGGCAATAGGCTCGCCACCTAACAAGTACTATATAATTGGCAAAGTGTGGGCGTATTATAATAATTATCACTATGTATCATAGTCGTACAGCAAAGTAAGAGGTCTGTGGTTTGAAAAACTATAGCAGCAGGACCTGCGCATTGGTACCTCGACTTGGGTGTGTGATTTGAGTCCCTCTCACCTTGGTTCTTAAGAACAGGCCCGTGCTTAGAATATAAAACGAATTTACCATTGAAACGCAAAGAAGATAAAGCTGACCCGGCGAACTTAGCTTTACCATTTATTTTCATGAACACTAAAATTTCCTCTTATATAAAACTTGTCCTGGCAATAACGAACACAAGAAATGAAGAATTATCTATTCATTTTGTCGATTTATTTGAATTTCTTTTCTTTAGTGGCCACCCGTGACTTTGTCCTACCTACATAGGTAACCTTCCACTTGAGTCACTCTATCTTTTTATAACCGCATCAAAATCTGTTGCATAGTTTTAAAGATCTAAACATACAAAGGACAGACAGAGAAAAACTACATATTTTGTAAAATAAAATATACTTTATTGTCTTTAAGAGCAACATGATCATTTAGATTCGTCAAACATTCACGCACACAATTGAAATTCGATATATTTTTTTAACAACAATGAAAGAGATATGAGCGGTACCATAATAAAGAAATGAAAGCAAATGTTTCTTTATCAGAATTTGTCACGGTTGGTCAGGTTATCTATCTGTTGTGGTTTTTCTCAAGATTTGTCAGTCTGTCGGTGACTCTTATTGAGGGGATCTGACAGTCAGCTTGTCGTAATTCTAAAGGAGGTCGGGGATTATCCGTCAGTCAGTGAGTCTGTCGGTGACTCTAACGAGTCTTCCAAAAGGCGACGAGATTGAGAAGAATGCCACAAGAAACTCATTTCGGCTTTTCTCAAATTTTGTCTTTAATACAATGAATGAAATAAAATAATAAGATTACCGCTGTTGTACTCAAAACAACCAATATTTAAAGATTTGTACTATGTAGTGAAAAAGAAGATAATAATTTTAATAAAAACAATTAGGCTTTCAAACTTTCACTAAGGAAATGCCAAAATCTCGAAAACTACTTTACGAAGATAAGATTGAAGGAAATTCGTTGGCCCGACCGCAAGCTGGTAATAATTATGAATCCCTAATTGAGTAAGTTTGTCACGCTTTAACGCCGAAGTCTCCAAACCTATTTACATGAAATTTCGTCCAATACAAGTTTGAATACCGTGAAAAAACATTGTGGTTGCCAAATGACAATGTTTCAAATACAGGGTGTATTATTTAATTTAAAAAATGGGCCAAGTCGAAGTCGTTTATTTGTACCGAGCTTATTTTACGATATAAAGCGCCTTCAATTTAATTCAAATCTTTGTATTTCATAAACTATTACATAGTTATTGAAAACGTCAAAAAATAAAACATAAATAATAAAAAAACAATCGAAATATAATAATAATAATAAGCCCGCAGGGCAGCTTGGGGCGAGCTGTTGGTGAGTGGCGACACCACGGGCGTAAATGCGAGTGCTCCAGAAGGTCGGACTGCGGTCTCGTCTCCGGTTCGCCGGAGTGGACACCAAGAGGCTAGCAGGACCCTCGCCCCTAACTTGCCTTCATTGGCTGTCCAAGGTGGAGTCGCAAGAGCTACATGCTCGCAGGGTGGAAGTGAAAGATGCATAAGTCGTGAGTTGGCGCACTGTCCTCTTAGGCAGTGAGAAGAAAACGGTGTACACCTCTCGACACCCTGAAGCCGAGGATATCTATGTTGCGCTCCTGCCGTTGCACTACGGCTATTTTGGAGTGCCCATTAAATCCTCTGGCTAGTCACCGCCTGCCATTTACAATCATTTGAGACTGATGATGACGGCAGGTGTCTGGTAGTCTCCTCTATCCATAGTTCAATTTATCCAGTCCTTCAGCTTTTCAATCCAATATCCCGGCCATAGTAGATTCCATTTTATCCCAATAGTACTGCACCAACCGGAGATGGTCCTTAGGTGTATTTCTATAGTGCACATAGGTATAATCGCCGGTTGGTGTCAAATAACCATTAGATTAAAATTGTCTAAGGGGCCTCTACGTGTTGGCTTCGGCCCCACGCATGCCTTCCAAATGTCCGGGTCACCATTGGCCCGAGATCGGAAAAAAGACAAACATAATAATAATAATACTTCTTTCTTCTGTGAAGCTAGATAATGCAATTTAGTATAACATTAACAATATTCATATTCAAAGTCATTCTTATAAGAATAGTCTATCCCACCAAAAACATTCTGTAAAAAAACTAGCCAAGTCCCGACAGAGCTGCTTGCTTATCTCTAAAAAGTAATGAAATCTTGACAAAATTGTGCCAAGTTTAAGGTTCTTTACTGCGATTTCTTCATTATTATAGTTAGTGTGACTTTACCGTTGAAGGTAAAACAAGGGCACAGAACCAGGTGCTCCGTGACAATATTATACCAATCTGTCGCCAGAACCGCTACCCATTGACGATGTAAAATTGCCAATTGTACAACGTTGATTGAATAACAAGTGTAAATTAAGGCTTGATACTACTTTTGTACCCTTGAGTCAACGGCCAAGTCACACAACACTAACTATAATAATGAAGAAATCGCAGCAAGGAACCTTAGACTTGGCACAATTTGTCTAGATTTAATTACTTTTTAGAGATGAGCAAGCAGCTCTATCGCGACTCGGCTAGTTTTTTTACAGAATGTTTTTGGTGGGATTTCACTTCTTTTTGTAGAAACCTTATCTTATTGAACCTTATCTTAAAGGCGGTATGTCGATTTTTTTAATAGTTTGGTTGGGCTGTTGTGTTTTCTAATCAGGGTCACCAGGTACTCCAAATCTTCGATTAACCTAGTTTTTATAGTTTTCCCTTTATGTGGCTATTAAACCCTAACTCTGTACCAAATTTCAGCGCTCTGAGTTTATGGGAAGTTCTATTTTGATGATCATGAGTAGGTGAGTGAGTGTGTGTCATAAATGCGAAACTTTGCTTTCGCTTAACTTCGGAACTATAAGTCCCACAGACTTGAAATTTTGGATTTTAAGTATGTTATCATAGCTTACTGGATGATGAAAATTTCTGCGTTCTGGTTTTATCCAGAGGTTCCCAAATAGGGGCCTGAAAATGCGGCGAAATGGTTCCAGTAAAGGATGGTACGGCAGTGTTTGCTTCGCGCTCGACTTGGCGGGGGCGCTGCCGTGCCTCCAGATAAGAAATGGCAGTTTAATCCTAAGCATTTTTATCTGGCATATAGTCTTTAATGGTTCTTCATTTTATGAACTGCATCGACAGCTTAGCATCAGGCAGGATGTAGTCATTAGGACGTGTCACATAAAAAAATACCTAACAGTTCCTTACGAAATAACGACATTACTCTCTTTACATCAACATTTGTTTTATTGTCTACCTCGGGAGAGAGAAGTAAGAGCTTTTAGGACCGTTATATTGTTCTGCGAATTTCCTAAACCCATTAGAAATTATTCATTTGCTTTTGAGTGCCCCATTAGGGTCGAGGATTTGGGTTTATGATCTGAACATTTAAGGGCTCAATAACTAGTTTACTGGTCTCTGGTATTGTTTGTTTGTGTATCATCATTATGGGAAATTTCCGTTGTATTACTTTGTAATGGGAATTGTAAGTTCATGTTTCCAATTAATAATTTTCAAGTATTTTTGATTGTTATAAGAAAGTCTATGTTGAACAGTTGACCTCCTTGGGTCGATGATGACAGTTGCCGCGTCGCAATAACATACATTTATTAAGGCTGTTTCCCCGAAGGAGTAGGCAGAGGCATATTACAAAACCATTACCGTTACCGTTGCAAAACAATTGCAAAATAAATGCGATACAATTGGCGGCCTCATCGCTTACAGAGATTTCTTCCAGGCAACCTTAGGATGGAGAGTGATTAAAATTAAATGAAAACCGGAGGTGTAGAAAAGAATAAAAATATATAGCTATATTTTGATAAACAAAAGCAGAAATAAATACTATTACTTAAATAAAATAAACCTACATACATAAATAATAGGTTGGGGAAAAAGTCTTTTCGTATTTTTGTATGAAAAGTCAAGACATTTTTTTCAAAGTTTATTTACATTTATTTACAATATATATGTACCGTTTTGTTGAATAATTTTCTGCCATTTTGTGGGCAGAGACATTATCCCGTTACTGTAGAAACTTTGGGACTTCTGATCAAAAAAACGGGACAAATAGTTTTGGCAGTCCTCTCTTGAGGTCAACCTTACAGAACCTAAAGAATTCTGCAGAGACCGAAACAGGTGAAAATCTGAAGGCGCAAGGTCAGGGCTATATGGTGGATGCACTAGGACCTCCCAGTCGAACTCTCTTAATTTTTGCTGAGTGGCTAAAGATGTGTGTGGTCTAGCGTTATCGTGATGAAAGACCACACCCTTCCTGTTGATCAATTCCGGCCGTTTTCTCTGGACTGCTTCCTTTAATCTCATCAGTTGCTGGCAGTAAAGATCAGAATCGATGGTTTTGCCGGGCGGTAAAAGCTCATAATAAACAATAATAAACCTTCCAATCCCACCATACACACAGCATCACCTTATTTCGTGTTAGGCCAGGTTTGGCCACAGTCTGTGAAGCCTGGCCAACTTTCGACCACGACCTTTTTCGCACGTTCTTGTCGTACGTGATCCACTTTTCATCGCCAGTTATCAATCTCTTCAAAAACGGCTCGGTTTCATTACGTCTCAATAATGAATCGCAAATGAGTACACGGTTCATTAAGTTTCTTTGAGTGAGCTCGTGTGGCACCCAAATATCGAGCTTTTTTGTATAACCAGTTTTCTTCAAATGGGTCAAAACTGTTTTGTGGTCAATTCCCAGTTCTTCAGCTACATCGTAACTACTAATATGCCGATCTTGCTCCACTCTTTCAAAAATGGCGTCCAAATTATTCGTAACAGGGCGACCAGAGCGAGGTGCATCTTTAACATCAAAATTTCCGGACTGAAAACGTTTGAACCAAATTTGTGCTACTCTTACTGACACTGCATCAGGTCCATAAACATCACAAATTTTTTTCACTGCTTGAGTTGCATTTTTGCCTTTTTTATAATAAAATTTTAAAATGTATCGAGTTTCTTCATTAGATTCACTCATTTTTACGGAGAGAAAAACAAATGAAAAATAGCGGGAAACAACTTTTTTTTATTTTTTTCTTTTCTTTATAATGGAACCTTTTTAATGTTACCAAAACCAGCCAGACACAAATAGTACAGTCAAAAAAAATGTATAATAAGTTTATACCTACGTTATGCGAAAAGACTTTTTCCCCGACCTAATATGTTATGATAAGTTGTAACCAAAATAGATAGAAGTAATATTTATCTAGCTCTGGTTGTTTTCATATGTATTTATATGAACTACAGTGTTTATTTATTGAGATTTTGCCAACGCTAGTTAACAATCTCTTTAAGTAACATACATATTTTCATGAACCCGATTTATCTAAATGTAAGACTTTAGTTATGAAAAAAAATTGAGCACATTCGCCTACAAATATAAACAAAAGTAATGATCGTACTTACTTACTAAAATCCTAATAAATAGCGGTGAAATACTATTGCGTTCGCGAATTTTATTTATTTTTGTACTGGCTGTGCCCGCGGCTTTATCTGGTCTTTAATTTGAGGAATAATCCTACAAAATTATATTATTCCGCTCCGATTGCTACCAAAGTATTTAATAAAATTAATTTTTTTTTCAGATGTAGAGTGGTTTTGAGGCAATGGTTAATAAAAAGTGCTTGAATGAATGACATTTTTTGATATAAAATGTAATAAGCTTTTTCCCAGCAATAACAATATTATGTAATGTAATATTTATCATCATCATCACAGCCCAATAACGTCCCACTACAGCACAAGCCTCCTCTCACATATCAAGGTGCGAGGGTATTGGGTCATACTCCAACACGCTGACCCAGTGCGGATTGGCGGAGGCAGGTGTATGGCGTCCTGCTTTTACAATTTTTCAAGCCGCCCATTAGGCCTCTAACATGGCCTAACGACTACCACATTTAGTGATAACCGGGTACAACGGCTTAACGTGCGTTCCGAAGCACGGAAGCGTTCGATATCAAATGCCACACAAACTGTCACCCATCCAAGGACTGACCTCTGTAAGCTCTGCTGTACTTTGGTGATCGTTTCCGACCACCGAACACCGCAGAGCTACGAACGCTTCGAATGTAATATTAGTGATATTGAAATGATTTATAAATAATTGATAATTTAGTTAGGAAGTTGAAACAATAAATGTCAATTTTTTTAGGATTAAAATTTACACGCTATGAAATAATGTAGCCTTAAAGGCATTTAGAGCTAAAATATTTAAAACAACATCTACAACTCTGTGATAATGTAACCATATTTATGGCAAATAAATGATTTTGTATTTAAATTATGTCGTAGCGTGATTTTACAATCTTTACTTAATTCATTAATTTAGGACTATATCTAACAAAGATCAAAGTATTGTTCGTTCAACCAAAGAAACAAGTTCTTAAGCTTAAAAAATCATATCAGTGGACAAATTATTTGATGCACTTAACAGTGAGTCATCAGAATTGCGAAGAGGAAAGCCTAAAGCCACAAATTTGAGAGCAACAAGTCCCCATCTAAAACTGTTCGCTGAAATGAAATTTTTTTTTGCTAAAATGAAATATATTGGGAGCCCTCGCAAGCCGCCATCGCAAGAAGGGTGGATCTGGACGATAAATGCCATCGAAAGGTTGTGGAGAAATTGAGTAAAAGACTACCACATTAAAAGTCTCGCTACGAGAAGACTCAAACAGGATCCGTTGAAAAACCTCTTTGGCTGTATTGGGTCGAATACAAACCCTACGAGTGGCCAATTTTTGGCGGGGCTAAAAACCGCCATTTTAAGTAATTTGTCCCATTTAGGAACAGCAGGTAACTGTGAAACTGACAACAATATGGGTATTAATAACTTCGATACCTTGTTGTCAGTTTCACAACCCACGCACATATATAGGTCCACTGCTGAACATTGGCCTCTTCAATAAAATACATTCTATTAGGGAGAATTTGCCTATAATTACCAAGCTGGGCATGCGGATTGGTAATCGCAGTTCCAGCCAGTACGCAGGATGACGCTGTAGCCCATAATCCGATTAGTTTTCTCGACTCCCCGAAAGGGGGGTGGGGCTATTCTAGGCTAGTACCCCAGTTTAATAATGGTTGTAGCGTTATGTTACATAGAAATGAAAAAATATTCAATTCAACATCGCACAAACTCGTAAACAATCATAATATAAACAAAGAAATATAACAATACACAGGGACGATACAGGTTGCATGATATCGACGATAACTCTTGCTCAGTATTTGCAGTGAGTCTGTGGACAAACCCTCTACACTGATTTTCAGTAGGGGCAAAAGTTTAAAGTCTCCCTTAATTGACGACCGATATTATTATGGCGTGGAGGTCAGTATACCTGTACTTCACTCAGAGGTCGTGGGTTCGATTCCCACGCAGGACAATTCTTTGTGTGCATGAATTAAAGTAAAGTAAAGTAAAAAGTTCTTTATTTCATAAACTATTACATAGCACTTGAAAACGTCAAAACAAAATATACATGAAAAAAAATTTATATCAACCCTGAAATCACGAAGCTTAGATTCACTTACATGCAAATAACTAAAAATTAGGTGTAAGTGAATCTAAGTGCCAGTTCCGAGCCTCCGCTCTGTGAGAAGAACTGACAAGAAACTCACAGGCTATGCTCTTTTAAATTATTTTTGTTACATGACACACACAGTGTAAATTTGATGATACTGAAAGGGTCCCCCGAAGCTGTAACCAATAAAGTAGCACTAAGGGAACCTTCCATCACAGTCAAGTAAGTATGTATTGTGAAACTGAGCTGAGCCTGTACAATAAGGGATGGTCACGACAATGATCTAGTTGACTTTTTATTCTAATATACACATACAAGTTGAAAATGTTAAGCCCAAGCTTGTTTATCCGATAAGTAATCATTAACAGCATAATACCCCTTTTGAAGAAACTGCTTTTTAACTACATTTTTAAAAGTTGCCAATGGTAGATCAATTATTTCCTGCGGAATTTTATTAAAAAATCTGATACTATTACCCAAAAATGAATTTTTAGTTTTGTGAAGTCGACAATTTGGCAGAGAGAGCTTATTTCTATTCCTAGTATTAAACTTATGTACTTTTGAATTTTTATCAAATGTATTAATGTTTTTGCGAACATACATTATATTATCAAATATATACTGAGATGCAACCGTTAATATGTTAATTCTTTTAAACATCTCTCTAAGAGAATCTCTGGACTTAAGATTATAGATAGCTCTTATGGCGCGCTTTTGTAGTACAAATATATTATGTATGTCCGCAGCACAATAACATACCATATGACATAATGCTATGAAAATAGCTAAAATAAACTAATCTAGCTGTTTCTTCGTCTGTTATGAGTCTTATCTTTTTGATGGCATAGCATGCTGAGCTAAGCCTTCCGGACAAATCCATTATATGGGGGTTCCACTGCAATTTAAAATCAATATTGATGCCTAAGAACTTTGTGTCATTTAATAACTCGATATTCTTGCCATTCATTTTCAAGTTAGTTGAGACTTTTGTAACATTAGGCAATGAGAACTTTATACATTTAGTTTTACTTGCGTTAAGAGATAGATTGTTAACCGTAAACCAATGTAAAACCTTCGCAAGAGCATTATTTATCACGTCAGAATGATCCTTGCCTCTGTTCACTTTAAATATCAGAGATGTATCGTCAGCAAACAAAACTGTTTCGCACAGATCTCTAGTATAGAAAGGTAGATCGTTAATATAAATTAGAAACAATAAAGGGCCTAAAATCGAACCTTGTGGAACTCCCATAAGCAATGGCGCGCCAGAAGACTCGACTCTATTAATAACTACTTTTTGAGTTCTGTCACTCAAGTAAGATTTAATTAATTTTAAAGAATTACTATTAACACCATAATATGTCAATTTAGCTAACAAAGTAGGATGGTCAACGCAATCGAATGCCTTCGAAAGATCACAAAATACTCCAATCGCATCCTGCCTGTCCTCCCAGGCGTCAAATATATGCTTCATTAGGGCTACACCAGCATCTGTAGTGGATTTACTCTTAGTGAAACCATACTGCTGAGAATGAAATAAGGAATTCAGAGAGAAATGACAAAGTAATTGATTAAAAATAACTTTTTCAAATATTTTACTAAGAGCTGGGAGTACTGATATTGGTCTATAGTTAGTAGGATCAGACTTCTCACCAGCTTTAAAAAGAGGTATTACTTTACTGTATTTCATTAAACTTGGAAATGAACCATCATCAATACATTGATTAAAAATGACTGCCAACTGAGGAGCAATAATATTAATGATAGATTTAATAATGTTAGTTGAGATTCCCCATAAATCCTCAGTTAATTTTAAATTTATTGTATTAAAAGTATTAACTATTGTAGAGCCATCAATATGTCTAAAACTAAATAATTCACTACAAAGAGGTACATTGTCTTCAAGAAGAAAGACTGCACGCTGAGTAGAGGAGTCAAGTGCTTGAGTTGTCTCTAATGGTATATTCACAAAGAATTTCCGAAATGCGTTGGCCACCTCTTCTTCTTCTACAATATCTTTATCATCGACTTTAAGAGTTATTATGTTATGATTATTCTTGTATTTTCCAGATTCTTGGTTTATGACATTCCATGTAGCTTTAATTTTATTTTTGGAATTCATAATTTTATTTTTAAGATGCATTGACTTAGCAGTGGTGCAAACAAGTTTGAACAATTTTGAATAATTTCTAACATATTGAATAAAATTTGAATCTGTTGAAGTACTTTTTTCTCTATATAAATCAAAAAGTTTCTTCCTACTTTTATAAATTCCGGGAGTAGCCCAATCACAAAACTTCTTTTTGTTTGAAATTTCCACACTTTTCAGCTTAAAGTTATTCTTAAATTCTTATTGTACGATTCCGAACAATTTATCATAATTTATAGCGGAATTGTTTTCTAACGTGGTAAGCTTTTCGTTGACATTGCTTTGAAATTTCAAAACCAGATTCTTTGTTATTGGTCTAATTAATATTTTTTTAGTTACATTTTGAAAATTATATTCAAAACTAATAATCTGTCCACTGTGGTCGGAAGTTACGCCATACTCAATTGATTTATGTATAATAGTAAAATTACAAAAAATATTGTCTAAGCATGTTGAAGACGTAGGCGTAATTCTAGTGGGTTCAAGAAAAGAATTAAGTAAATTAAAAGACTTGAACAAATTCAAAAACCTAACTGATATTGAGGAAGATTCCAAAATATTAACATTAAAGTCACCACATACTATAACTTTTTTATTACTTTTGCATAAGGAATTGAGAATATAAATATTTGTTCTGATTTGGGTGTTTTTCTATGTATATGAGTAGGTATTTACGAAAAAAAAGTATTTTAGTATGTTTATCCGTTGTTTAGTATCCATAACACAAGTTCTTAATGATACTTATATTTTCTTTTTTTTTTTGGGATGGAAAATCATCAAATGACCTTCTCCCGCTGTGGGTGGAGCGGGAGGGTGTGTCAGACTTCTACTGACTAAAAACCATCCATGTTCCTTCTTGAGCCTGTAACACCAAGGCCGCGATAACCCTTTCGAACAATCCCGCAACAATGATACTTATCTAGGAACTAAATAATTCGTGTAAGTGACAGAAATATTTACTTATTTAATTAATAAAATATCCACACAAAAATAATTATTTAATTCGAACCAGCAATGAATCTCACTTTGCCGCGTTCAACCAAACAAACAAACACTTTAGCTGTATTATATTATTAATATAGAAAGATACGTCCTTGGGACATGTAATTTTATGTGTGGAATAAATAAAGCGCAAACAGAGATAGCTTCTCTTTGCGATCCTCGTAAAATCAGTCGGAATATTTGCGAGTGCTCACACAAAATAGTTGTTATTACAAAGTTTATTGGGTCTACATGGGATCGCGTAAAGTAAACATGACTTCTGTGTGTTGGCGAAATATTTGATGTTAATAATTACAGTGGTGAAGCGCCAGATTTTAAGAGGGCGGAAACAAATATTGAAACCGAACGAGGTCTATTTTCTTTAAATAGTTGGTTTTAGTTATCGGGGTGTGTAATAGTCGTTAAGTAAAAGTAAAGTAAGTAAAAAGTTCTTTATTTCATAAACTATTACATAGCACTTGAAAACGTCAAAACAAAATATACATGATATATACATTATATATAGCTCTTATGGCGCGCTTTTGTAGTGCAAATATATTATGTATGTCCGCAGCAGATCCCCACAATAACATACCATATGACATAATGCTATGCAGCATCTAAGGTAATTAGATGCTATATTGACGAAGGCTATTTAAATATTTCAAGCCACCGCATGTTAATATAAGTTTAAAGAGTATAATCCGAATCCGTCGCAAACAAATAAAAGAAAAATAAGGCCAGGTTCTTTGGGCATTAAATTCTAAAATGATTTTGTGGGTTTGTATTTTTATCTTTAATGTGTGTAATGTGTATGTGTGTGTGTATTTAGTGTGTCTATGACTATGTGTTTAGTGGGTATGTATTTTTATAGTTGGCGAATTGTGAGCATATAATATGCTTATGACTACCTCTTGGGGGGAAAAGGCGTGGTTATGATGATTATATGTATCATCTCAGCCCATTAACGTCCCACTACTGAGCACGAGCCTCCTCTCACATACTTATCAAGGTGTGAGGGTATTGGGTCATACTCCACCACGCGGACTTAGTGTGGATTGGCGGAGGCAGGTGTATGGCGTCCTGCTGTTAGAATTTTTCAAACCGCCCATTTAGGCCTCTAACATGGCTTGACGACTACGACATTTAGTGATAACCGGTACCAACGGCTTAACGTGCCTTCCGAAGCACGGAAGCGCTCGATATCAAATGCCACACAAACGGTCACCCATCCAAAAACTGACCTCTGAAAACTCTGCTTTACTTCGGTGATCATTTCCGACCACCGAGCACCGCGGAGCTACGAGCGCTTCATTATATGTATAAAATATCTATATTAAGTGAAGCAATTAGCCGAACTATAGGTGGTGTAAAAAGAATTTAGGCGTTATGGCATGAAACGTTCCACTCATCGTTTGTAATAATTGGTGTGAATTTGTGTAAACTCGTTCTCACTAAATAATTGGTGTGATTTATACTCCCCTCTAAAAATAACGTAATAGGTTGGGGAAAAAGTCTTTTCGTATTTTTGTATGAAAAGTCAAGACATTTTTTTCAAAGTTTATTTACATTTATTTACAATATATATGTACCGTTTTGTTGAATAACTTTCTGCCATTTTGTGGGCAGAGACATTATCCCGTTACTGTAGAAACTTTGGGACTTCTGATCAAAAAAACGGGACAAATAGTTTTGGCAGTCCTCTCTTGAGGTCAACCTTACAGAACCTAAAGAATTCTGCAGAGACCGAAACAGGTGAAAATCTGAAGGCGCAAGGTCAGGGCTATATGGTGGATGCACTAGGACCTCCCAGTCGAACTCTCTTAATTTTTGCTGAGTGGCTAAAGATGTGTGTGGTCTAGCGTTATCGTGATGAAAGACCACACCCTTCCTGTTGATCAATTCCGGCCGTTTTCTCTGGACTGCTTCCTTTAATCTCATCAGTTGCTGGCAGTAAAGATCAGAATCGATGGTTTTGCCGGGCGGTAAAAGCTCATAATAAACAATGCCCTTCCAATCCCACCATACACACAGCATCACCTTATTTCGTGTTAGGCCAGGTTTGGCCACAGTCTGTGAAGCCTGGCCAACTTTCGACCACGACCTTTTTCGCACGTTCTTGTCGTACGTGATCCACTTTTCATCGCCAGTTATCAATCTCTTCAAAAACGGCTCGGTTTCATTACGTCTTAATAATGAATCGCAAATGAGTACACGGTTCATTAAGTTTCTTTGAGCGAGCTCGTGTGGCACCCAAATATCGAGCTTTTTTGTATAACCAGCTTTCTTCAAATGGGTCAAAACTGTTTTGTGGTCAATTCCCAGTTCTTCAGCTACATCGTAACTACTAATATGCCGATCTTGCTCCACTCTTTCAAAAATGGCGTCCATTTTATTCGTAACAGGGCGACCAGAGCGAGGTGCATCTTTGACATCAAAATTTCCGGACTGAAAACGTTTGAACCAAATTTGTGCTACTCTTACTGACACTGCATCAGGTCCATAAACATCACACATTTTTTTCACTGCTTGAGTTGCATTTTTGCCTTTTTTATAATAAAATTTTAAAATGTATCGAATTTCTTCATTAGATTCACTCATTTTTACGGAGAGAAAAACAAATGAAAAATAGCGGGAAACAACTTTTTTTTATTTTTTTCTTTTCTTTATAATGGAACCTTTTTAATGTTACCAAAACCAGCCAGACACAAATAGTACAGTCAAAAAAAATTTATAATAAGTTTATACCTACGTTATGCGAAAAGACTTTTTCCCCGACCTAATATACAGGAAAAGAACTTGGGAATACTTGCTACCCTTAATTTTGAACAAGCTACCTACCGAACTAATGGCAAAGCTAAATAAAGGCAATGTCAAGCCCCTAAAAAAAATACTTAAAGAATATTATTTGAGGGCCAATAATTAATATCTACACTATAAACCAGCAGTCTATACCTTCACTCTACACGTTTACTATATACTACATACCTATATTATATTTTACACTACATACAAAGCTAGTACATAAACTGGCAACTTATTAAACTTAGTTTAAGTGGCGACTTAACTTTAGCAAATAAACCGCTGTGCGGTTTCCGTTGAATGTACCCTTTTGTTTTTTTTTTATATTATACCTACAATAAAAAAAAATGAGAATATTAATTTATTATTTATTTAATAAACACTCTTTGTATCAGTGCCGTTTTTTAATATTATATAATTTTTGTTTAGTTTACTATATGTTATTTTAGTTTAGGTATCTACGGAAGACCAGCATCGAGGCATCACTTAGATGCTACGGCAAATGCTGAGTAGATACCTATCGATATCGATAGTTCATAATCGTGTATAGATAGATATAAGTATCTTCAGTTTCACATTATTTTAATAAATAATAATTTAATTTTGAACATGGTTACGAATAAACGTATTTCTTTCTTTCTTTCATACCTAGTTTCCAGTAAATATTAAAAAGAGCGTAGACATCAACAGACATATATCGACATGATGGGTACTGAGAAAAAATATTGCGAAATCCCCAAGTTAAATGTATTCGGAGAAACACATAAGCCGATGAGGGACTTAGTTCGCTAGTGGGCCTTAAAATGTCGAATCGAGTTTGGTCAACTAGTAGCGTCTATGACTTAGGGCGAAGCTTGTTAAATTAACTATAATTATCGAAGGTTCATACGAAGTTAGGTGAACTAGTAGTCATTTACCAACCTCCTTGTTAAATTAACTACCATTACTTCACTCTAGATATCAGAGATTTTTGCAAAATGTACATTAGAACTCTCGTTTCAGCGTTGGTCGTGAAGACATTGTTGTTCTGAGGCTCCTATCTTACCTGAAGATGCCCTGTGTAAGGGCGAAACACGTGTCGTGTTGAATAGTTTCTCGATTTTTCGGGAAATTATAGTAGCGCGGGAATTGTTACAAAGATATTTTTAATCCATCACTTGATTAGAATTTGTTCTTATGTTCGCTGTATTAATAAAACACAGCCAAAACTAGTAAGTATATGGAAAACCACGGTAATTCAGGGATATAATGTAAGCTATATTAGGTACTAATGACCAGTTTTATCAATAATTTTAACAAACAAACTAAGTATTTATTATTGAAAACAGAAATCTACAATTTTACAATGTGGATATTGTAAAGTGTAGAAGGCTCCTATCAAGATCTCAGGAGCCCAAGCCAACCTCACCTGCAAGTGCTGCACCTGCCAATCAACGGGCGAGGCTCTGGCAAACATAAAAGTTCTTGTTAAGCGGCTATAGGCTCGCCACCTATTATGTGGGACCACCAATATAACTGGCGTAATATGCCTCTGCTGACCCCTTCGGGGAGACAGGCATGATATTATGTATGTATGTTTAATGTGAAATTGATATTTACTGTAAAATCCCGTATGTTATTTTACCACTAGAATGCCACACGAATGGTCACCCATCCAAGCACTGACTCTGTGAGCTCTGCTTGACTTTGACACTCGATTTTGACCACTTTATCTTACCATCTTACTTATACCGTCACTATCAAGTTCCGCAGAGCTACGTGCGCTTCACATACATACATACATAATGTCACGCTTCTTTCCCGTAGGGGTAGACAGAGATCACATCCTTCCACTTGCTACGATCTTGGCACACATTTTTAGCATACATTACATCATTCACATCTTCATACACGCCCGTCGGTTTAGGGTACTTTTGACCTGCCAGTTCTCCAGAATTTGGTCATGGAAGGTCTTACGTGGTCTTCCCCTCCCAACACTTTCAATCACTTGTCCACTTCGCTTCACAAATATTACAAAATCTAAAATCATGAAATCATAAAGCTAGTCCTGATTTTAGTAAAGTGGTCCCGAACTATCAATATTGTAATACTGAGAACTTTATCGCATGAATAATGTTGCCATATTTACTGAGTTGGTAACAATGAAGTTTACTTAGTGAACCCATTTGGAACCGTTAACAATAATAATGATTCTGCAGAAAGTGTATTCTATATAGCCTTAAATTATATTAGCGGTTTTTAGTAAGTTCCTTGTGGTAGTGGTAGTAGGAAATTATGAGGGTTCATGTGGATCAAGGACTATGGACGTAAGATGGCTGTATGTCTGTATGTAAATAAAAAAATTAAATAATTTTATTTCTTCACTATGATAAAAATATAAAAGAACCAAGGTTGACACCTTCTTTTAAATGATAAGACACATGTGCCAGAAGAAGCCACTCTTACATAAAATGCCAGAATTATCAAACACAAAAATATACATTCAAATGCTTAAAATTAAATTGGTAATTAAAAAAAAACTAAAATCAAAAAAACGAAAGCTTTTGATTATAAGTGATTGAATAGTGAGTGCGTGCGTGCGTGTGTGCGTGTGTGTGTTTGTGTGTGTGTGAGATGTGTGTGATGTGATGTGTGTGTGTGTGTGTGTGTGTGTGTGTGTGTGTGTGTGTGTAGTGTGTATGTGTGTGGGTGTTTGGCTGTATATGTATGTGAAGCATCTTTACATATTAAACATATTTAGTGGATACACTTCTCAATTTAAGGCAACGCCAACCGTTCGTGATATTAGTTTGAGGGTAACTATTACCGAAGTCAGGAAACTTTTGAAAGGAGCAGTTCTGACACGGCTCACTATTGAAGCAAGATTTGAACTCATTTCAATAATTGTCTTGCTTTCTATAGTGTGACATAAGATCTTAAAGTATACTTAGAACTAACAATAGGTACAACAATATTAGACAGGAGAGGAATTATTATATGTACACAAACTCGGTACCTACTGAATCATGACAGCCATTTTTTAATACATACCTACATTCACGCCTGTTTCCCTGAAAGGGTAGGCAGAGGCATATTATACGTCCACACTTCGCCAATTACAAAATTGGTCCCACGTAATAGGTGGCGAGCCTATTGCCGCTTACCGGGCACTGTTATGTTCGCCAGAGCCTCGTCCGTTGATCGGCAGGTGCAACACTTGCACCCCCCGACTGGTCTCCACCTTGTCGTGGTGGGGGGGCTGAGTACCTCCCGGTAGGGCGCAGGAGGCGCTAGGGAAAAGGCAACACCCAGAGACCGACGACTCTGGGTGCCCTTAGTACTGACTACCGGGGGGGAAACTAAGAGGGACCTGTGGAGGGCGCAGCGGGCGGGCCAGGAGGGCCCGCTCAGCAGCGCCAGGAGGGTCTAGGCAGTGGAGGCAGGGGGCCCCTGCTGTCTAACCATGGACCCTCCGGGAAGTCGGCCACACACGCTATGGTCGCAAGGGGAGGTAGGAGGGGCGCGTCCACTGCGCCTCTCTGAGGAGGTCCTCCCGGTTTTGGTTGTCCGGTTGGCTTGCGCTCCTTAGGTCTTGATAGGATCCCAATACACCCTATATTTTAATAAATTTATACGTTAAATATATTTGACTTATAAATTTTCATTGTACCGCCTTTTCTAGCGTCACAACTAAATGTACCCAACATTGTTTTTTTTCACCCTTCATCTGCGCTCCGATCTCGCTTATTGGGGATTTAGTATTTGGGCTGAGGGAGGGCAAGATAAGCTATACGGCATGGTATGTAAGCAAAGTCTGTACATTCTCAAACTTAAGCTTTTGCAGATACATTGAAATTCTATCTTTTCCTGTCGCCCTGTGGTCATTTGCCTTCAGCCAGACGTAGTCTTAGCCACATATGTGTTCAGAAACTAAAAACCATAACTTTTAATTACTTTCGCGCATTGTTTATTTATCACAAGCCATATAATTACTGCTTGACCTTCATCATCATACAATAGCATTATCCTGGTTGCCCCAGACTCAATCCCAGGGCCCGGGGTCTGCTTACTGGTTTCACCAGGTATATCTGAATTTTAATTATTACATGGAGCGAATGCTGTCTTACTCCCGCAACCCAAGGGGAAACTTCATTCTAAGGTTAAACCAGCTGTTAGGTTAGAAGGCTCTGACTTCCTAATAACGACTGCCATAGATGTTTACAACAGCTGGGACCAACGGTTTATCGTGCTTTCCGAGTCACTAAGCATATAACTTCGAAAAGCCATATCAAAAATTTACTTTTTAAGTATGAAAATGTAATAGTAATAATGAAAATGAAAATGAAAAATGTATTTATTGTAACTCAAGTATCATTACAAACTAGGATTATAAGGTTACAAATGTAGAAATATAAAATCACATCACATTGTTTCCAGGGGTTCCCAAACTAAGCGAAAGCTTGCATCTTGGGTTACCAATTTTCATTGGATTACAGAGTTTAGATTAAAAATAGGAAGAAAAAAAAATTATATATTTAATAGCTAAATTAACTATAATTTTAAAATTGATTGCACTTTTATAAAGAAAACAAAAAATAAAATAAAATTAAGTGAGCATAATGTGAGTCTCTGTGTGTGTATATTATGCTGTGTAATTTGTGTTTATCGGTGTGGGATAATCTTGAAATTTTACATACTGTGACAATAATCGCACTGCTATATTAAAACTGTTTCAATTCAGAAAAGTCAAAAATGAACTCCAGAGATGGTGGTAAGATTCCTTTACACTTCCAACTTTTGATCCTCCCAAAAGTATCTACTATTATAGTTTTTTATCGGTTTTGAATAAACTACAGGTTTATTTTGCTGTAAATAATGATCTCACTGTCTGGAGGGTTACGGCATTGGGCGTCAGAGTGAGCAAGGGTTTAATAAGCTTGCCAAAATAAGGCTTATTATGTGGTGTGTGCACAAAGATGGATTTGCGCGAGGCGGTACAAAGGGTCGTGATACGTCACTTCTATCGACTCTTAATACCGAGGATTAAGGCAAAAAACGTTTTTTAGTGGCTGTCTGCTGATAAGCCGATATTTTTGTTTAGTTAAGTATATTGCGTTTTATTTCTTGGCACCTTTAAATATTACCTAAAGATCTTGAAAAAATTATTTTTTATGAAGAGTAGGGTTGAATTGTATCTTTGATTTCATACATACATACATAATGTCACGCCTCTTTCCCGTAGGGGTAGGCAGATCCTCCTTCCACTTGCTACGATCTTGGCACACACTTTTATCTTCATTCACACTCATTAACCTCCTCATACACGCCCGTCGGCTTTGATTTCTGATGTTATTAATATGTAACACATAAATGTTTTAAATTTATGATATATGAGACAATTTTTTTATTAAAAAAAAGTCTACTCAGGCTCTGTGACACATGTAAAACTAGTCAACATTCTAATAATTTGTTTGTCTTATAACAAAATATAGCATTGTTTATGTAAAAAAAAAGAAAATTATCCGATCTTTATGACTATCAAGTAATTTTTCCGTTCTATAAAATGTTTTCCATTTTATAAAAATAAAGTCCATTTTATAGCTAGCCTGGCTAGACACCGTGGCTCCCTCCCATGTATACCTGATCTTGCGTCTTGTGGGGGCTTTTAGGGTAAGTGCTGAAAATCGCAAACGGAACAAATATGGAAATCTAGGGCCTAACTTTTTATTTGTTCCGTTTGTGGTGGAGACATTGGGTCTATGGGGGCTGGAAGCACAGCAGCTCGTGACAGAGGTAAGTACTCGCCTTATTGATGCTTCCGGTGACAAGAAGTCTGGCAGCTACTAGCCAGCGTATTAGCCTGGCAATCCAAAGAGGAAATATTACCAGCATTCTTGACACTATGCTCATGGGCCCATAGTTGGAAGTATCTTTTATTTATAGTTTTTATTATAAATATGTTAGTACCTAAGCTAGTTTTTTACTTAAAATACTAATTTATGCACTACTTAACAAGATAAAGTTGCCAAGAAACTCGGTGAGGTTCTGTCTGTCGCTGTTAACACGTCTTTACTTAGTATCGAATTTAATCCAATTTCCCGTTAAACATATTGTATGTAAGACTAGAGTGTACCTGATAATATAGCATATATAAGCTTGAAACGCTGGGGAGAAATCAATTATTATAGAAGAGGCTATATTGGTTAACATATCGAATGCTGCTTCCAGGTAACTTTGGTTGATATTTGGCTATCATCAATACTGGGATCTGCTCGCTACTTCGTTTGTAAATAGGAATAAAAATATGTATTCATAAGTCCTTTAAAGTAGGTACCATCTCTATTTCAGTGATTTAAAAAATCTTTATAGTTAAAAACTATGGCCACATTCAAATGACAAAATTAAAATTAGAACAATCAAAAAAGTGTCAAAAAAATAAAGGAAAAACAAGTCAATTGATTACAATAACTGTTTGAAGTTTTTTTTATAATAACGTTCCAAATATTTGTAGGCTGAATAAAAGCCCTTGAGATTAAGCCAGCAAAAGGTTTACTTTTAAGTTCGATTATTAGGTCACTTGTTACATTATAACATTTATATGAACTTTAGAAAAAATATTTATTTTGTTCAATGATATTTTAAGATTGTTCTTATCCTAATATTTAGAGCTAGCCTCATTTATGCTATAAGCTTAAGTAAATGCGTATGTGATAGGTTAAGAGTCCAAGTCAACCTCATTTGCAAGTGGTGCCTGCCAATCAACGAACGAGGCTCTAGGAAACATAAAAGTTCCCGGCAAGCGACAATAGGCTCGTCACCTATTACGTGGGACCACCAACACATCTGGCGAAGTGTGGGCGTATATTATGCCTCTGCCTACCCCTTCGGGAGTATAGGTGTGATTGCATGAATTAATGAATGAATTGTCTGCTTACTATAAGTCTGGTCATGGTTTTTCTATGTGACTTTAGAAGAAACACATTTGTAATGTCTATCAAACACATTAAATTATTCGTTAGCGGTTTATTGTAATTTTTATCTCTACGTTTCAACTCTTTTGCACGTGTTGCAAGATAAGTTACACATTTACAAACATTGATTGATTATAAAGAAAATCTTCTGTATTAATGAATATCCTAGATGTGACACAGCGATTGAATATTTCTTCATTTCGTAAATGCATGTTATGTGCCAATAATTCAACTATGGCAGGAAATAAACAAGGATTTGGAAATAGCAGATTACGGAGACATATTGCCCAAACCTTCCACAGATAAACAGCAATACATATGTCTGGAAAATGTCGGGACGACAACAGACAAAGCCTACAGTTATGAGCTTTTTTGTCAAAGATGCAAGGGGTAGTTTTGCTTGGCTTCTGGCGCGTGTCGACACATGCAGCTGTAGATTTATATCCCAGCTAGATCGTCCGCAGAAACCATTTGTCTTGTACAACTTTTCGTCTTAGAAGACCATTTTCAATCGTCATTTGTTAAATAGATAGATGGATAATCAATTTATTTGCTCACGCTCACAACACACTAATACAACAATACTGAAACAACACAATACTGCAAATCCTATGTCAACACTGAATCTATAAATGATTGTTTCCTTAAGGAATATAGGGTGTATAGGGCTCCTACCTAGATCTGAGGAGCCCCAGCCAACCTCACCTGCCAATCAACGAACGAAGCTCTGGCGAACATAAAAGTGCCCGGCAAGCGGCAATAAGCTCGCCACCTATTACGTGGGACCGATAATATAAACGGCGAAATGTGAGCGTATAATATGCCTCTGCCTACCTCTTCGGGGAAACAGGCGTGATATAATGTATGTATGTATGCAAGTGATGGATTAAAATTTATTTGTAACAATTCCCGCGCTACTATAATTTCCCGAAAAATCAAGAAACTATTCAACACGACACGTGTTTCGCTGAAACTCGTTTCAGCGTCGGTCGTGAAGACATCGTTGTTCTGAGGCTCCTATCTTACCTGAAGATGCCCTGTGCATGAGCGACACACGTGTCGTGTTGAATAGTTTCTCGATTCCTCGAAATTATAATAGCGCGGGAATTGTCACAAAGATATTTTTAATCCATCACTTGCTTGCAATGGATTTCCGCAAAGTAACTCCTGAATCAATAAATTATGTATGTATGTTTAAGACTATATTAATCTTGCTTTTTATTTTATTTGACGACAGATATGGCGTAGAGGTAAGTATACCTGCACTTTACTCCAGAGGTCGTGGGTTCGATTCCCACACAGGACAAATCTTTGTGTGCATGAACATAAATATAGGTTCTGGTCTGGGTGTTTTTCTATGTATATTCAGTATATATTTACAAAAAAAAGTATGTAAGTATGTTTATTCGTTATTTAGTATCCATAACACAAGTTCTTAGTTATACTTATATTGGTGTAATTGTAAGAGAATATTTTTTTATTTATTAAATGGAAACAGCTGTAAGAAGGACTAGACTTATATCAACATATACACGGTGCCATGCGGCTAGGTGTTAAAATATGTTCACAAATATTACGTTTGTGACCTTGCAAATCCTTTGTCAATACTGGCTCTATACATTATTTTCTTTAGTAAGTGGATTTTTTTTTCATTTATCCCAAAACCCACAGTAATCAGACAAATGTAAGTATAATATATGACTAATTATAAACCAAAATCGGGATAATATTTTTTATGCTTCATATGTAAATATTAGTAGACAGAGGTAGCTTATTTTACGTTAGCAAATTATAAAAAATTGGTATTATTCATACAATGGCTATAATAAAATATACTTCGAGTGTTTATGTGTGTGTGTGTTTGTGTGTGTGCGTGTGTTTGCTATATAATTAATATTACTTACATGAATTGTTTAGTATTTCAAGTACACAACGTTTCAGCCGAGCTTTATTGATATTAAATATGTCAATTGAATGGATTTTGGAGGAATGGGAAGATTAGGTAAGTAAATACAGCTTTTAGTTGCAATAACTCTATATCGATATTTTTACTGAGCGAAGCTTTCCTAGCGCTGCGAGATTAAGCCACATACACGAAGATCAGTCCTTACATCTGAGGCATTTAATAAAGAGCGGTACCGGAGCGGTATTTCAAAGGCATTTTAAGCTATTGGTCTTGTGTATCACAGTATATAGTATACGGTAGTCATTAAGCTAAGCTAAGCTATTGGGCGGCTTAATACTAACATCAGAACGCTGTAAATTTGCTTCTGTTACTCACAAAACTACCTGGATGTCGTATACATCTAGAATTTTCAATTGTAATTTAATTTAAAAAAATAATCATAGATTTATAATAATATTTACTGTAATACGAAACTATTGTTAATTTTATAATTCAGCAAGTTCTTTTGCTTTAATTAATTATTGTTATCTTTACCAATTTGGACACAACAAATTTCAAGAGTTAATCAGGGTCAAGATTGGATTATTCTATAAAGAGGGTATTTAGGGACGCTGCTGTGAGCTTATTATAAGACTGTTAACAAAAGCTCCAAAGCCCTGAATTAACGTAATTATAAAAGATCCGTGGCGTAGCAAAAGTGTTAAAGCTGAAAGTAGTAATCATTGTCATCATCATATCCTAGCAGTATCCCGGTTGCCCTAGACTTAAGCTTAGGGCCCAGGGTCTGCTGTTGAACCAGTCAAATAGATTTGACTGAATTTCAGTTAATACGTGGAGCGACTGCCGTCTGACCTCCGCAACCCAGAGGGAAACATAATTCTATGGTTAAACCAGCTACCAGTCTATTAGAAGGCACTGACTTCATAATAACGACTGCCATAGATGTTCATGACAGCCAAGACCAACGGCTTAACGTGTTTTCCGAGGCACGGAGCAAGCGATAATAAACGAGGCACCAGGGTGCGAACTCGAGACCCTCTGAATTTAAAGACAAGGGGTCTCGCCACTGAGCTATCGCTGCACTTTGGCAAAGTGGTAATCATTGTGAAAAGATTATAAAAAAAATATAAGATTTAATAAGTATAATTGAGACACAACTGCTTTGACAAGTCAATGAGGGTCAAGAGAAACGGTTTGCTGACGATGTCACCAGTTCTATAAAAAAACTATTCACAATAGCTCCACAGCCCTGCATTAACGACGAACGACAAATCATGCGACTACAAAACGCTGTCGTTGTTCTTTGAAGTTCGCTAAGCGTTTTCCTTTTTTTATGACGCGCGATGAGGAAATGAATTGCGTCGAAAAAAATACGAAATGTATCGGGGATAAGTGATACTTTTTGTTTCTTTTTCCTGTAGTCAACTGTTCTTTAACTGATTTATTTCCTGGAGAGGAAGGATGTGTCTTCACAATGGAGATAAATATACGCAATTAGGTAATGCTCTGTCTCATTTTTTGTGTCTTCAACTGGGACAAAAAACTGTAATAAATAAAAACTAGTTTTCTTAAAGTACCATCCTTCTTTCCGCGGCATCTATTTTATCATTATTATTAGAAAAAATCTGTGGCGTAGAAAAAGTATTAAAGCTGGACATGAAAATAAAATAAAATCTAGATTTGTGACAAATTACATTTTTAGCTTATGCTAATTACACCGACAATCTAACAAATATATAATAAAACAAAGTAATCTTTTCTTCGCATAATGATCGATGCAGTTTTAAATTTTAAGAGCGCTTAAAACCGTGGAACAAACACGTTAAAAAGCGCACCCACTTATGACGCTACTAAAGAGCTATTCAAGAAAGAAGTTTACTTAAAATAAATTGATATTGAATATTAATCACGCATTTCTAACAAGATGACATTTAAAATTCTGTCATTATTTTTGGGCCTACTATCATCATCACAGCCCATTAACGCACGAGCCTCCTCTCACACACCAAGGTGCGGTGCGGATTGGCGAAGGCAGGTGTATGGCGTCCTGCTGTTAGAATTTATCAAGCCGCCCATTAGGCCTCTAACATGGCTTAACGACTACCACATTTAGTGATAACCGGGACCAACGGCTTAGCGTGCCTTCCGAAGCACGGAAGCGCTCTATATCAAATGCCACACAAACGGTCACCCATACAAGGACTGACCTCTGTAAACTCTGCTGTACTTTGGTAATCGTTTCCGACCACCGAACACCGCAGAGCTACGAGCGCTTCACGGGCCTACTATGTCAGGGGACAATAAAGTTGTTTATAAATACCTCTGTGGTTTTCTTCTTACACTTGTCGGTCCCGGCGAATATGTTGAGCTGAGTGGAGCCCGGCTTCAGAGGGCACTGGTCGATGTCCACTCGCCTCAAGTCGATGTCGATGCCGCTGGTGCCTCTAGAAAAGAAAAAAAATCATACTATATTCTGTAACGAAAATCTTGTTTACGTAAAGTTTGATGTTTCCCTCTGGGTGGCGGGGGATTGACCAGTAAGCAGAACTTCTCCCTCGGACAGGTCTCCACCTTGGGTTGGGGGGGGAGCTGCGTAACTCCCGGAGGCAGGGAAAAGGTAACACCCAGAGATTGGCGACTCTGGGTGCCCTTAGTACTGACTACTGGGGGAGAAACTTAGAGGAACCTGTGTAGGGCGCAGCGGGCGGGCCATGAGGGCCACGAGGGTCTTAGGCAGCGGGGGCAGGCGGCTCCTGCTGTCTAACCATGGACCCTCCTAAAAGTCTGTCACACTCACTATGGTCGCACAAGGAGGTAGGAGGGGCGCGTCCACTGCGCCTCTCTGAGGAGGTCCTCCCGGTTTTGGTCCAGGGGACGTTGGCGAGGTGTCAGACGCTTCAACCCAGGTACTAGCGCGTCGTCGAAAGATTTTTAGTGGGTATTACTGCTGGCAGTCGCGTCTGCCGGTGAGTCGCACACCCTCTTTCAGCCCCCCTTTGGCCGTAAATGCATTTTGTTGCCGACGTAAAACAAACAAAAAGTAAGCAGAACTTGAGCCCCAAGCTTAAGTCTAGGGCAACCTGAATAATGCTTTAACGATAAACAGATAATATATAAATATTTTTAAATTGTTAATTATGTTTGTAAAATTTTTTCATATATCTGAAAATCATCTATTAACTTGTTGATGATATTATAAGTAAAAAATCATTATGACTATCTTAGCCACTAGAAGTCCACTTAGAAAGTTAAGCCTTCCAAACGTAAATGCAAATGCAGTTGTGCGGTGTCCTGTTGTTGCCATATTTCAAGCCAACTCTTACTCTTACTGCTTTAACACCTTTTTTTTTTGACTTTGACCTTATCCCGCTGTGGGTGGAGCGGGAGGGTGTGTCAGCTTTTTCTGACTAAAAACAATCCATGTTCCTTCTTGTACCTGCTAGTTCCCGAGGCCGCGGTAACTCTTTCGTCCCTTAACAACTAGATACTGAATTTAGTGGCAACCATTACTTTGATGTACTTTCCGAACCAAGTACTTAATGCTTTAAAGAAAACTTCAGCAGTCGTTTTCGACCAATCAGTCCCACAGAAAGAACTAAGAGAAAATATAACTAAGTCCCTAACTTTATAAACAACTCTCAAACTAATATTTCTATCATAAACAACTGAGAAAAATTTAACCTAATACCTTCTACAAGTATATTGCACATACCAACCAACTATATACTTCAAGTGCTTATGTATAGCGGTTATAACAAGCCAGAACCTTCTTGCCGAGCCAATTCCCTCAAGATATATGTGAAGGTCGCGAAGATTATGCAAAAATTTCTCTTACAATGGATGGCTATGCCTCTTGGGGCCGAGTTCAGATTTCAGCCTAAATTTCGGCCAGCTCCGTAATTGCTGGCTTACATTTTCGACATAGCACTAAATCAAGAGCTCGTTGGAAGGGGAACAAAACAATTTATTGTACATCTTGACCTGTGTCTTGTGTTCATTCAATTGTACCAATTGTATTGAAAGCGTTCGTCTTAAAATCGGCACAAATTGTTATTACAGTTTGATTGACATCACTAAATGAAGATTTTCTTTGTATTTAGACAGCCCGAAAAGTTATCATAACACATTTATCATAACTTTGTAAAAGTTACTTGATTAATGAATATTAAGTCATCACTTCTTATTAAATTACTTGGGTGTATTTGACTAAGATGGGACTGGGTGCCCAAGATAAATACTATGTGTTCGTCTTGTGCCAGGTAGGACACTTTTGAGTTCGCACTTTACTAGTACACTTTGTATAATGTACTAGTACACCTTATTAGTACTAATAGCACCTAATAATACTCACGAATGTAGCTGTTAGTTTCTGTTCGAAAAGAGACCTTAAGATCTGAAAGCTGAGCTTAACACTTTAAAGTAATAAGTTTATGGTGCTAATGGTGGTCACAATTAACAATACATAACATGGACAGAAGGATTAAAGAAATTAACGACACAATTTAGTTTAAATAAATAAAAAGCACAATTACGCTAAATGTATAAACTCTTTGATGATGAAAGCACTAATTATTTCATGTATGTAACAAAAGGACTAGTCGCTTTAAAGCGCTTAATCCGCTGTCGTGCTTTGAGTGAATATGCAATGGCCACTATGACCTGAGCTATCTACCTTGTTCTTACGTTAAACTGTAGATCGTTATTTCATTCTCAATCGGACAGTGTCCTTATAGTGCGACGTTAACGTTAATTTATAGTGCGGAGTACTCGCCTATTAGTACTAAGTACGCGTAATACACAAGACTTCTACGTGTATGGGGATCCTTTCAAGGACTTAGGCATCCCAGCCATCCTCAGCTGCCAAGAGCCAGAGGCTCCTTAGATGTTGGTGAAGTATCTATGTATGTTTATCCGTTATTTCATATTTATAACAGTTATACATAATCCATAACAAGTTCTTAATGATAATTATCTTGAAACTGAAGAATTGGTGTTATTGTAAGAAAATATGTATTTACATAAGACGCAAAACAAATATCGAATGCTTATAATCGAATGCCTATAATCGAATCGCTTTAGGAAGAACCAACAACTTTTTGAATAAGCAAACATAACGTCGTAAGGAGCTCGTGCGAGTGACTCGCTAAGCAAACGCGTAAAAAACTCCATCAAAACATTGCATATACTCAAATCGCGATCGACGCTCCCTTTTACACTGAAAAGTTATGACAACTTGGTGAGAGGTTCGACATCGCATCCCTTTATGCCTGAGCTGTTTTGCGGAAAATAAAATCTTTAATTATTTTGAATCTTCAAAATTTTTCTTTTATCGTTTTGATGTTGTTCCATTGTTTGACTTTATTGTCTTAATTTGACGACCAATATGGCGTGGAGGTCAGTATACCTATACCTATACTTATATGACGAGGCCTATAACTATATCGTTCAATTGCCTGCAGTTGATCGTGTCCTATAAGACACACATATAATAGGTAACGCAAGTATCACGATTTGTATTGCCCGACTTTTGAACAGGGTTTGAACCCGAGACCCGCCACTGGGCTATTGCCGCTCTCTCTACTAGACCACACGGCACCTAATTGTGTATTAATTCTCAAAGAGGACATTACAAAAAAGGTTACCTTAAATTTTAACTAAAGGGGATCAACATATAGTTGTGTTGGCGAAGTTACCACAATCTGTGTGTGTTTCTATGTTTCCTATTATAATAATAATAATCATTTATTGGTGCATCATAAAATTTGTGGATACAAACTAATTTTTACAATAATAAATAATTCATTGTATGATGCAACAAAATGACCCATCTCAGCATTTGCTAGGATAATTTCCCAGCGCTGGTTTTCAGTTGGGCCATTTTGGGTGCAGTGCGGGACATAACATTACAAACCTCTAGCTCGTTATTTTGACTTAACTTTTTGTTTTGTTACAATAGCTAACAAGGCCATTAAACACTTAATATTAGTTACTGAAATAAAACCATTTCATCCGCGGGTTTGCAAGTATGCAAGTATTTCGGTAAAATAACCGCCTAGATAGAACGTTAAAGAAGAACTTCTCAAGTTCCCATTCATCACATTGCCAAATATCAGTGTACTCGTTGTACTGGTTCTTTTTAATGTTATAGCAAAACACGTTTTTGCTATCGTTATTAAATATGAGCAAACCTTTCAAAGCTCAGGTAAGCCAGTGGCTTAGACGTGAAAGCATAGCAAACAAACCATTCGCAATTCAAAATATCAGTATGGATTGCTCGTTGCTATGTAGATCAATGAAATATTTATGTGAAACTTTTACTGTATCAAAGATTTTTTTCGACAACTCATCGAAAAAGCTATGTCTGATACCAACTCAAAATAGTTCCAGTTGCAAATAATTAATACAACACAATACAACACATATTTTTTTATGAAGTCGATAACTTGTATTGTACTGTATTATACTTTCAAGTCATTTTTGCAAGGGGGTCGTTCATAAATTTCGTCACACAAATTTCATGATCTTGACCACCATACATACGTCCTTATCACAGCGGATCACATTTTTAAGACAACGTCCTTTTATTTTGTAAAATAGATTGATGGTGTTAAAAGTAATTAATAAAGAAGATAAAGGTAACAATAATATTTATCATTTAATACCCATAACTCTCCACAACAAAATGTGACATCACGATTTGTAGGAATCATCAGGAACATATCGAAGGATTAGGCAGGGGCATATTGTGCGACCATATTTCTCCAATTACATTGTTGGTCCCACGTTATAGGTGGCGAGCCTATTTCCCCTTACCAGGATCTTATACGTTCGGCAGAACCCCGTCCGTTTATCGGCAGGAGGACCACTAGCAGGTGAGGTTGGTTTGGTATCCTAAGATCCCCCCGACTGGTCTCCACCTTGTCATAGTGGGAAGGTTAAGTACGAGAGACCGCCGACTCTGGGTGCACTTAGTACTAATTACCGGGGGAAAACTAAGAGGGGTCTATGGAGGGCGCAGAGGATGGGCCAGAAAAGTCCGTCATGCAGCGGCAGGGGTCCTATGAACCTCCGCGAAGTCGGTCACATACGCCATGGTCGCATAAGGAGGTGGGGGCGCACGTTAAACTGCGCCTCTCTGGGGAGGTCCTCCCGCTTATGACCTGGGGGTACGTTGGCCGCGGTAGAAGCTTCAAACCTTTTCCTCTTTTCAACAGCGGTGGGCGTCGTCGGAAAATTTCTAGCGGATAGAACTGCTGGCGGTTGCGTTTTCCGCAGTCTCAGACTCACATCTCAGTGCCTCTTTAACTGGAAGGCAATGTGAAAAGGTATTTTGTTACCCACGTAAATAAAAATGGTAGAATCCCTACTCACCGAACTTTACAGCATGTGGTTGTATAACTTTACAACATAAAAGCCAGTTTTACCTTAAATTTTTTCCTTTCGCGGGCCAGCTGGAAGATATTTCTTTTTGGTATAGGCTGTGCCCTGTACCCAAAGTTTCTTAATTTTTGTTTTTCTATATTTATATTTCTGTGTGTATTAAATAATAAATGAAATGAAATTGGTCGTGTAAGAAATAAATAGCAAAAACACCAATCTAATTTTTATAGCTAATCTAACGCTTTAATTTACCATATGACAGTTCTGGCGATAAACCCGCCCATGTTTTATTTACAAATAAAAAATAAAAACCCGCTAAACCATTCCATCACGTAACCACGACAAAAGAAAAACTGCCAAGTAAATATTTTTCCCACTGAACGAATGTAATTTCGATATTCTTTTTCTCAGTTACAAAACTTTTATGGCAAATCTGACGCTCCAATTTACCATATGACAGTTCTAGCAAATAAATCCGCTCATATTTCATTCACAGATTTAAAAATAAACACCGTAAAACAAGTACCTATATATCTACATAGAGAACACTCTGCTTGAACGCAATTTATCGAACCGCACCTGGCGAACTTTAGCGAAAATTTTAACACACACGCATTGAAAACATTTAGGTCGCCAAGTATTTTTCATTTGCCCATTGAAATATTTTTCCTGGTGATATATGACTAGTGAATTTTTGCCGCAACGGAATTAAAATACGGCTTTAGCGAAATCAAAGTGTGCATGGAAACCCGATTTATTTGAAGAGCCACGAGCTGGGTAATTGTGGATGTAAAAAGCTTTATTCTATATTTTACAGGGTTTTATAAAACTTTTTTTTTGTTCTATTATTAGAATTATTTTATTAGATTTTATGGCGATCGGGGCCGCGGTCACAGGATACAATAAAATAAAATAATTTACCTCTTATAACGCCTTATTTGCTGTTAGCAATAAGGTTGCCCATTGTACTATACATTTGTTTATGTGATTTGATTAGTTTTATGAACAATAAAGTGTTTATTCATTTACCCTCAGAGTAGTGGGAGTGTTTAAAAACCAGCGCTGTGGAAGACCAGATCTTGCCAGCAGAAGCTGAGCTTTCCAATTGTTTTTATGTACTTATTTAATTTAATAAGCTACTTTTGAAATGTACTCTGCTTGCAATTACTCGTACTTAAAGCATTATACATATTTTATTATTAATATTTATAATTATTAGGGTGTGGTGTTTTGGAAGTCGTTGGTTTCGATTTGGTCAATCGATAAGTCAAGCCCGTCAGTCAATGAGCCAAGTTAGTGCCAGGCCTGATTCGATGGCTAAATGTTTTTAACACCAGAATTCCACATATTATTTGCCTCAACCATTTCGTACTGGGTGCATGTGGTAAAGAAATATAAGTCTTAACTTAGTTTGGGCAAGGCGAATTTTAGTTTTATTTATTTTGAGGTCCAAGCCATTTAGTGATGGGACTAAGGCCCAGTCATAGTCTAATAACTAAATGGGATATCAATTAACTGAGCTGATAAACAGGGTTTGAGTAAAAGAAAGAAAAATACAGAAACAACAAAAAAAGCATCCTTAAAATCGTTTTATAATAATAATCCTTTATTGCACAAAATAATTTTAAATATTACATGTGGTATATAAAATAACATGTACAAAGGTGGACTTATCTCTAGAAAAGATCTCTACCAGCCAACCCTAGCAGTTGTAAACTAAATAGTTATACGGGATAAATGTTATTAAGGTGAGAGTACTCTAATTTTAATTATAGAAGGTGTCACCACAAGCCATACAAACAGTCACATAAATATTATTTGGAGTAATACTTTCAGAAAAACTTGAATTCAACAAACAATCGAAGATCTAATCAATTGGTAGAACTGAAAACAATAGAATCGACACGATTTAAAAAAGGGGCCGTTCTGTCACAAGCAGATAGGTTGACCCTTCTCCTTGATTGACTGGAGGGTCGGACAGATTGCGGGCGAGGCCGGGCGCTGTGCGGACAATAGTGTCAGTGGGACTTCAATGGCGGCTCTAACAACCAGTGAAATTGTCGCTATAATAAGGTCCATTCCGACTGAATCACATATAATCTTTTGCTCAATTGACTGCTCTGTTAAGTACAGTTACTATAACTGTAAAGTGAAAGTACTGTTTTGTAGAAAAAGAAAAAAGTTATGAAAAGTAGTGAAGTTGTCCTTTAATAAGGCCCATTCCGACTGAATCACATATAATGTTTTGCTCAATTGACTGCTCTGTTAAGTACAGTTACTGTAACTGTAAAGTGAAAGTACTATTTTGTAGAAAAAGAAAAAAGTTATGAAAAGTAGTGAAGTGGTCCTTTCATAAGGTCCATTCCGACTAAATCACATATAATGTTTTGCTCAATTGACTGCTCTGTTAAGTGCAGTTATTGTAACTGTAAAGTGAAAGTACTGTTTTGTAGAAAAAGAAAACAAGTTCTGAAAGTAGTGAAGTGGTCCTTTAATAAGGTCCATTCCGACTGAATCACATATAATGTTTTGCTCAATTGACTGCTCTGTTAAGTACAGTTACTGTAACTGTAAAGTGAAAGTACTGTTTTGTAGAAAAAGAAAACAAGTTCTGAAAGTAGTGAAGTTGTCCTTTAATAAGGTCCATTCCAACTGAATCAAATAAAATCTTTTGCTCAATTGACTGCTCTGTTAAGTGCAGTTACTGTAACAGTAATGTGAAAGTACTGTTTTGTAGAAAAAGAAAAAAAGTTCTGAAAATAGTTAACTTGTCCTTTAATAAGGTCCATTCCGACTGAATCAAATAAAATCTTTTGCTCAATTGACTGTACTGTTAAGTACAGTTATTGTAACTGTAAAGTGAAAGTACTGTTTTGTAGAAAAAGAAAAAAGTTCTGAAAGTAGTGAAGTTGTCCTTTAATAAGGTCCATTCCGACTGAATCACATAATTATAATGTTTTGCTCAATTGACTGCTCTGTTAAGTGCAGTTACTGTAACAGTAATGTGAAAGTACTGTTTTGTAGAAAAAGAAAAAAAGTTCTGAAAATAGTTAACTTGTCCTTTAATAAGGTCCATTCCGACTGAATCAAATATAATGTTTTGCTCAATTGACTGCTCTGTTAAGTACAGTTACTGTAACTGTAAAGTGAAAGTACTGTTTTGTAGAAAAAGAAAAAAAAAACTATCAAGTAGTGACAGCGTCGCAATAATAAGGTCAATTTCCCCGAAGGGAAAGGCAGAAGCATATACTATGCCCACACATTGCAAATTTTAAAATTGGTACCTCGTTATTAACGTGACGACTGGCGAGCCTATTGCCGCTTACCGGAAACTTTTGGCCTGAGCCTATTCCATTAATCGGCAGGTCACCACCGGAAGGTTTAGATCACTAGATCTTGGTAGGATCCCTCTACACCCCTATGTAAATATAGCAAGGTTTTCCGCCACAAATGAGATATACATATGGGCCTATCGTAGGCTTATGTAGATATGTATGTAAAAATAACAGTAATAAAACGTTTACTTCTTATACGAATAGACGTCTTACGTAACGACATGTATTACGGACAGCATAAAAAGCACTCACTGACAAATATGCAATGTGATAAGTGAATTTATTCAACAAGTATGTAGATGCGACAATTTGCATGGCATAGAGCGCGCGGCGTGGGGCGGTCGTTACTGATACTCGCCATTTATTTGTGTGCATGCCAAGTTTTGTCAAGAACGCATACCAAAGTTACCTTTACATTATTTATTAAATAAATAAATAAATATTTCTGACACTTACACCAATCATTTAGTTCCAAGATAAGTATCATTAAGAACTTGTGGTATGGATACTAAATAACGGATAAACATACAAAAATACCTTTTTTTTTTGTAAATACATACTTAATATACATATGAAAACACCCAGACCAGAACAAATATTCATATTTATACTCACAAACATTTGTCCTGTGCGGGAATCGAACCCACGACCTCAGGAGTGGAATGCGGGTATACTCGCCACCACGCCATATCGGTCGTTTTTATTAAAGCAATATGCTTAAAATTATGATCCTTTATTGCACAAATAAAAAAACTAAGAGTGATAAACTGAAATTAAAACCGTTGATTTATCACTAGAAAGGTTCGCTACTAGCCAACGCAAATAGTAATTTAAATTTTAGGTATGGAGTAAAAGAGACATAAAATAAATGAATGTGTAAAATGCCCTTCAGCCAGCTAAAGCGAAGACATATGCAAAACGGATTGCAGCGCATGGAGACGAAAAACTGAATATCGAGCTCAGTGGCGTGGGATTGGCGAGGCTCAGGTACGGCAGTGAACGAATATACGCTGATGATGATATTTTTATATTTTTTTTGTGTACATTTACCACTACCTTTTTTCGTAAGGTAGAAAGCGATCCCATTATTTTAATAGCTATGATCATTCTGCTACCACTTTCAACTTTGCGGATTGGTATGCCAAGGCAGGCAGGCCAAATATACCTGGCTAGGCATATCAAACTTATTGGTTCGAATGCTGCTAGTCTGCACAGTATGAGGGTGGTACCTAAGACCAGCATGTGAAGATATATTAACTTACCTTCACAGGGGCTACAAGCGAGCCTGCAGTGCACCTTGATACTTAAGCTGGATCTTTTGTGCATCCCCTTGCCTATCACTCCAAATCTTCAAATATTGCGAACATAGTTGGGAATCTCTTCCCATCTTCATGTTTAGAACATGAAGTTGGGAAGAGATTATATTCAAAAGTTCTTTAGAACACTATCCATAGTATACAGAAGAAGACACTGAAAAAATTAATGTCCCTATGTAGCCTAGTAGTAGAGGTTCTCAAGAGGTGTTACTGTTTCGGCAAAAGCTGAAAATCAGTGTTTTGCTCTCTCAGAGCAAAAAACCCACTGAGCCGTAGCCATTCTGCAGCGCTGCGAAACACAAGCACACTATGCGAATGCTTTACTTTTAGCTTTTTTGTTGTTATATTTGTTTTTAAATTATTGTAATTTTGTTTTTATTGTTTTATATATATGTGTGTCTTTCGTTGCAATAAAAAGTTTATCTATCTAGGTGCTGTATAACCTCAGCAACCTCAATAATGCGAACCTGTTTCTGTATTCTACTCACGTGGTTTGTGAAAGGAGGTCCCAGGCCAGAACAAAATACTTCAGGTTATAAATAAACTTCTTATAGAACTGTAACAATGTAAGAAACTTCCAGTCCATGCTATTGACATTCCGGCTACCTTGATTAAAGCGATTCCCTCATTTATTATGCTAATAGCTGTGGAGAGTTACGCGTTCGCTAAATTTCCATAAACGAATAATGTCCTGTATCTCTTTATGGTTCAATACAAGCTGGTGCCTATTTTAATAGATGACAGGCATGAGGAGTCGTTTTCATGTGGATTACTGCTAAACGTATGCTTATAAAATTAATTATTGATGGGAACGTATGCAAACAATTACTTAATGAAATTAGAAAACTTTAGACTTTGCATGGAAGTAAGTCTGACGCTAATATATAAAACAAAAAAAATATTACAATCCGTCGAGACGTTTCAGAGAAGTGCGCCCACTAACATGGTGAGACGAAATATTTGAATGTCAAGAAATATTAAAGTTTGACTAATGCAGTAGAGATGAGAGCACTCAGGAGTGTCAGGTGTGAATTTGAGTGATAGGATTAGAAATGAAGTGATAAGGGCAGATGCTGATGTAAAAGAAGATGTTGTGACAAGAATTGAGAAAGGTTGATTGTTAAACGGTTTGGTCATTTGAGAGGATGAATAAAATTAGACTTAAAAAAAGTGATTAAAAATGAACGAGTCAATAGCAGTGATTGGAAGGGAAAACGACGTAATACCTTCAATGACAAAATCCGGAAGATTTTGGAGAAAGGGCAGTTAAAAAGTATACAAAACCGACGTGCGTGTATGAGAAGGTTAATGAGAGTGATTGAAGCTAACAGTGTGTGCAAGAATCGTAAGACGTGTTGCCTACTTCGACGGGAAAGAAATGTGTCAATATTCATATATATGTGTAAGATAATTTTGCAACAAAGATATAGTATGTATATATAGATGACTACCTGATACTCCAAAACAAGAACCGCAAATTTCTTTTCTTGTTTTGTTTTTAACATATTAACATCGATCATTGGTGACGTAGGATATTTATATATTAAGATATAACTTTGTAGCAAAGATACAGCAGTTTTATAAATAAATAACAATTAATACCAAAATCATCCGTAGCTGTGTCAACCAATGATGTGTTAAGCCTGAATTTCCAAAACAATAAACGGGCTCTATTTGGTTAACATCGATCCGGGCAATAACAAAGATTGGATCGGAGATACCCGGCGAAATGGATTACCCGGCCTGCGATACTATTGTACGGTTAGATGGCCGTTACGTCTGATATTGGCTTAGGTTTCGTGGACATATGTACAAATAGCACAAGCTTTGTTCTCTTCCACATATATCTAAACATATGTACAAAGAAAAGGAAGAGCTAAGATGAATAGATCAAGGTCACTTTTGAAATATAAATATGTTAAAGTTTGGAACGATTACGCATCGTCATTGGAAACAAGCTGCAAATCTGAAATTTCTATGTGATTTTTTATATAGGGACTGCACCACACAACTTTTTACATGCCTATTAACTCTTTGGTTAAATTTTGGAACGAATACTTATCAACTTCAATCTAATAACCTCCTAATCCACTAAGGCAATTGGTATTCACAAAATCTCAAATCAACCTATGAACAATGGTTTTGTTTACAGGATAAAAGTTTATCTATAAAGTTCTAAGTTTAAGTTTTTGAAGACTGTTTGAGTGAAATTTGACACAGAACGCTCTCGTGTTTCAAAATCAAGTTAACCAGTAGGTCCCGTTCATCACTTTATGTGGCAGTCAATAGGCTAAGTTAGGAGCCCTATAGAGCGGCCTTGATAATAATAATAATAATAAATCATTTCATTTCCTCCACATACACTAATACTCCATGGACACAATTTAGGTACAACAATATTTAGTGAAATGCGGGAAGCTGGGGTCTAAATTAGGCAAAAGTCTGCCTGTGTCTTAGATCACCAGGCCTCTCACCCGCGGATAAATTACTATACATAACCGATTGTCAGTGAAGTACGAACATTTATACAAAAGTATTAATTATAAAATAAAGGTGTGTGTGTGTGTATGTATGTGTGGGTGTGTGTGTTAGTGCGTGTGTCTGTGTGTGTATGGGCGAAGGCGTGTGGCGTCATTGAAATATAAGTATATTCGTATACCAAAATATTCTCGGTTTGGTCTTAACTAAGACTCTGAAGCCACCCTAATAATTTTGGTTTGCATTGGATTTTAGTATTTGGGTATATATTTAAAAGTTTATCAGCATAACTATAAAGTCAAGAGCCTCGATAGCAAATGAACTTCTTGGGAAAGGCTGTGCGAAAGCTCTCAGGGATGCAGACCTTTTAGTGACGTCTTGATAAAACAGTGGCAAATATTCCAAATTTGAGTTTTGTTGAAGTATGCAAACGAGAACAAACAGCTGTCGCACTGTTAATATTTCGACTTCTTCATATAGTGACACTGTGGGAAAGAGTCTTGGTTTAAATACCTCACAGGACTCACCTTCAAGATCAATCTCTGAGCTCTTTCTAGCTCAATAAGTTTTATTTTTGCTGCACCACCCCAAGTAGAAATACAATATGAGATGACAGACTGAACTAACGTTATGTATACAATTTTGAGCGTTTTACAATCTGCAACATGTCTAAGCTGCTTTAACACATATGTAAGTTTTCGATTCCTCTGTGATACATTGTGAATATGTGGGCCAAATGTTAAATTGTTATCTATATTAATTCCGAGATATTTGATGTCATTAGTAGCGTGGATTTGGGGGCAATCGCATTTAGATGTGGGTGGTTTTTTACATATAAATATGGCTTTATGTACATATAAATTATATTTTTTGAGATCAGACGATGCAACGTTTCTAATTGAGAACGAAATGTATTTGGTTTTGTCCGAATTGAGCGTCAAAGAGTTACAAGCCAACCAATGTAAAACTGTGTCTAATCCCTTTTGAGCCAAAAAGAAAGTGCCATCCCATGTATCGCCAAAGAATGTCAAAGTAGTATCATCAGCGTATGAGACAATATTATATTTTTTTTTACTTTAACTGGCAAAGGTCATTAATGAAGCATAAAAATAGAATCGGTCCGGTTATGCTACCCTGCGGTATTCCGCATTTAATTGGTAATTCATCACTTTCCCAATCTCCTATTTTCACGGGTTGTGTTCGAAATCTTAAAGCATACAATTGCCTCTACGGATCCTTATTAGGTATGCGTGATGGAATTATGTTATTAATAATGTATGGTTAATTTATAATAGTCATAATTTGATATGACCGAAATTCGTTTTCCGTAATTTGAGAAATGAAATGGTGGGACGTTAATAGGATAAATTATTCATAGTGATCCATCTAAAAACATTACTTAATTATAGTGTTCAGAGTAATACTACATAAATAGATTATTAGGAAGTTTTAATATAGACATAATATTATAATCTGATCTGACAAAAAAACTTAATTGTATAATCAATCCTAAGGGATTGACATGCACTCAAGTTATAAGTAAAGTAAAGTAAAAAAATATTTATTTTATAAACTATTATACATAGTACTTGAAAACGTCATGATTACAAATGAAAAAAAAACAATCGAAATAATATTACACTAAATCACGAAGCTTAGATTCACTTACATGCAACAAAACAATTTAAAAACAAAAAATAATTAAGTGTAAGTGAATCTAAGTGCCAGTTCCGAGCCACCACTCTGTAAGAAGAACTGGCAAGAAACTCACAGGCTATGCTCTTTTAAATATGTCCATTAGTTTGGTACTGGAATTACAATCTTCATTTGTCTGTGAAGCTATACAATGCAATATAACATAACCTTAACAATATTTATGTTTTTAAGTCATTCATATTAGATAGGCCTGTATGAAACGGCAGTTTAATCCCAAGCATTTTTATCTGCCATATAGTCTTTAATATTGATTAAGATCAACCCACCTCCAACCCATGGCACATACCAACCTGAAGGGTTATTATGGCCGAAATGCTTTGGGTTACGTCCGCAGCCACGCATTTAGCTCTGCTGCGGATCGTTGCTTGAACCCGACAAATTTTAAAAATCAAGTACCAGTCCCCATGCGAGTTCTCCCCTTTCTGGGGCCTCGTCTAGCGTCTGAAGATGTATATAAATATATTTAATAATAAACCACAGCCAGTATTCAGTACAAGCGCCGTGAGGCGGTAAACAAGATGTTAAGGCTGTGGTGCTACCCGTCTTGCTGGTCCTTTCTCCCAATCTGATGTGTTCGATGATATATATAAATATATTTAATAATAACCACAGCCAGTATTAGTACAAGCGCCGTGAGGCGGTAAACAAGATGTTAAGGCTGTGGTGCTACTCGTCTTGCTGGTCCTTTCTCCGAAGATGCCACTGCTGCGCAAACGATCTGAAGGATCGGAAGTTCGCCTCACACGAAACAAGGTCCCGGTAGTAGATCGGACCGAACTCCTCCGCTACGATCCCATCCATCATTTTTTCTCGCAGGTCCGCGTACAGAGGGCAGAACCACAGTACGTGATGTCTGTCCTCATCCTCCATGCCGCACTCGCACATACTCACGCTACATAACTTCATATCGCTCAAACGTTTCCTAAAGCATCCGTGACCAGTGAGCAACTGTGAAGTTACATAATCAGGTTCGACCCAGCGTGCGCCGAGCCTCACCGCCACGTCCGGGAAGACTTGATGGAGCTCTCTTCCTTTCGTGTCCTTGGTCCATCTTTCCTGCCATACAGCGACTATGTCCCTCCAAATGACGCGCTTCCGTCCGCTTAACTCGTCCTTGGCCGCGTCCTGTCGTGCCACCTCCGTCCTGCCTGCCCGGATTACCTCAAGGTCGGCCGGTAATACGCCGGCCAAGACCGGCAGGGCTGCTGTGCTGGTCGATCGATACGCCTTCGTGAGAAGGATGAGCGACGTCCTCTGGCCCTTTAGCAGAGACCTACTAATGGTCGTCACCATAGCCCGCTCAAACCAGCACGCGGCCGCATACACAATCGTGGCAACGAAGGTGCCCTGGTACAGCAAACGAAGGCCTGGAAATCGAATGCCCCAGGAAGACGCCGACACACGCGACATCTTCCCGAAGCATTTGGCCGCGCGATCTACTATCGACTGTGCATGCGGACCGAACAAAAGACTGCTGTCCAACACGACGCCGAGTACGGGTACCGCGTTTACGCTACGGATCGAGTCCGGACCGAATCTAATGACTGGGGGTCGCTGGAGTTTTCCTCTGATCGTCATCGTGGATGACTTGGCAGAGGAAAAGCCCAGCCTGTTCCGAACGCCCCAGTCTGCGATGTTACTTAGGGCTGTCGAGGCCGAGGCCTCGATGCCGGCTCGCGAGTTGGACTCGATCAAAATCGTCACGTCGTCGGCATAAGCCACCACACTCGCCCCCTCCGGCATCGGAAGGCGTAGCAAGTCGTCAAGTAGGACGTTCCATAACGTCGGACCTAAAACAGAACCCTGAGGACATCCCATAGTGGACTCCTTCCACAGCGACTCGGCGCCCACGAAGAAGCCAACCTGGCGCCCGGTGAAGTAATCCGCCAACATTTTGTAAATGTTAGGCGGAAGTCCCCCAGCCTTAGCCTTGACCATGATCATGGGCCACCATGCGTTGTCGAAGGCGCCCGAGATGTCAAGATAGACGGCCTGTACGTACTTCGCTGAGGAAGTTTTGGCGGCGCTTATGATGGTGTTCAGCGCCGTCACCGTCGACCGACCTTGAGTGAACCCGTGCTGACGGTCCGATATCCCAAGTGGGATCTGAGGTGCACAGTGTAAGATTACGCGCTCCAGAATTTTGCCGAGGACCGAGAGAAGCGTGATCGGTCGATACGCCTTTGGGTCAGTCAGTGGCTTGTCGTTCCCTTTCGGTATCACAATCAGCCGTCCCTTTTTCCATATATCAGGAAACACTCCCTCCTCAACACACTTTGAGTACACCCGGTGTACTTCTGTCGAAGCCGCTTTCCATACATGTCCCACGATTCGTGCTGATATACCGTCAAGTCCTGGCGCAGTGTTCGGAAGGCTCCGAATTATGGTCCACAGTTGCTCAATCGTCGGGGGGACCGCAGGACTACCGCTCGGGATGAGGGTGGCCGAGATCCGCACCTGTTTGTGCTCCTCTGTGTCCCTGGACACGCAGTCGTCGGGGCACAGCGAGTACACAAGAGCGTGCATGGCCTCACCCAAGGTCCCAGCGTAGCCGTCAGCAAACTTGGTGCCGTTGATTATATTGGCTGGAGGACGGCTCCGCCCGCTCGCCGCTCTATACGCCAGGCCCCAAGGGTCCTGGTTCCCGGACTCCGCGAGCTTTCGGAAGAAACTGCGTTCCGCATCAGCCATACCCTTGCGATACTTCGCTCTCATCGTACAGAACTCTTCCTTATTCACCTCTTCGGACCTTCCTCATTTACCTCTGCTCTTTTGCCACTTCCTCCTCAGCGACGCAGTGTTCCTGCGAAGCCGGTCTAGTTCGCTCGTCCACCATTCATACCCACCTTCCTTTCTCTTCCCTTTCTCTCTAAGTACCTCTCTTGCCGTTCGACAGATCCTCTCGGAGAAGTCGCGGCAAGCCTCACCTGCTGGTCTGGTGAGGTCGAGGTACCCCATGCGTTCGTGGATTTTGGCTTCGAAGAGGCCCCAATCCACGCCCCGGTCCCTGAACGCGATCAGCTTGTCCCTCACCCCAGCCGCCGGCGCAGCAGCGGCCCGACTCGTCTCCACCGTGATCAGCCTGTGGTCGCTGACGCTAACGTCGGTGTGTACGGTCCAGTCGTGTACTTTAAAAGAGCGCGACGTTAGCGTCAGGTCGATGTTAGCTTCGCCATTGGCCGTGGCGAAAGTGCTCGGCTGGCCCTCTCTGTTAGACAGATCAAGTGAATTGCCAGTGATGAAGTCTTCTACTGCTGAACGTCGGTGGTCGGCTGTGTGCCCTCTGCCGACACTTTGCGCCACTGTGCAATGCCACATTGGTGAGTGGGCATTGCAGTCTACGGCTAATAATAGCCGTTTCCCGCGCGCTGAAGATGGTGTATGTGCGGGTCAATATCGTCGGAGTATTTGAAGTACGCGGTGATGAGGTATACGTCAAAATTGTGCACATGGATTACAAAGCAGTGGTCGGTGCACATGCTGTTGTTTACCGCGCAGATGATGTCGCTGTTGTGGACGTATACCCCGGCCTTGGCTGCTGGTCCCCTCTCCAGTATGATGCCCGACGTTGCGAACTGCTCCTGGACGAGAACTATGTCCAGGTCCAGGTCTCTGGCGATGGCTGGCAGCTCCTTCGTGGCCAGCTCGCCACCGCCCAGGTTCACCTGGCAAATCTTCAATTTACGGGCCGTGTTATCCATAGGTGGTCATGGATACGGCCCGTTCTTCTGCGTGGAGGCGCGCTGGGCAAGCCCTGGCAGCGGTGGCGTGGGTGGTCGCCTCCTTCCTTCCGAAGCGATGGCAGGTAGCGCATCGCGCAGCTTCGGCCTTACAATCGGTCATTTTGTGGCCCGTACCGCCGCAGCGGCCACAGGTGGTCTCGGCCGCGCGGCAGTACTTCTCCGGGTGCCCGTACATCTGGCACTTGCTACAGCAAGTGACTGAGACGTAGTCATTGACATAGGCTACGTCCCAGCCCACGAACACCCGGTCTTTCGCTCGTAGAGCGGCGCGAAGGGCGGCAGTGCACTGCAGCACAGCCGCCCGCTGGTTATTCCTCCGCGAACGCTTGAACGCCAGCTTACACTCCGATTGTAGCTTCTCTAACGTCCAGGTAGGGTCGTCTTCAAAATTCTGTTCCTTAAGGCACTTTACTAGCTCTTCTTGGCTGGGGTCGGTGGAAAGGGGCGCGAGGGATAAAAGTGGTTGCCGCTGCTTTGGTTCCTGAACCCTGAGGGAGGGAGGTACCGCTTCACGCAGCCTCTTGGCGGCCGCGACATTCGCCGTGCTCACCACGACCCCAGCGTTCCCGACCTTCCTTACTCCCGTTACCTGGACGTTAGCCGTGCGTGGGTCGACCGACTTTTTCAACTCCTTCTTGGTGTCCTCCGCTGTTTTGAGTGGGCCGTCCGCCACCGCCGGGTAGAAAGCCAGCGTTGGGCCACGTGCCGGTGGCATTGGGCGCGAGGTTTGCGAGCTTAATTTAAGCGCGTTCGCGTAGTTGGCGGTGCTGGTGGTGGTGGCGGAGACCGGTCCGGCGGAGGCGGAAGCGGCGGCGGTGGCGGCGGCTGTTGCGACCGCGGCGGCGGCGACGTCTCGAGCCCTCTCTGCGTCCTCCTGGGCGGCGATGGTGCGGGCGCGCTCCTGAGCGCCCGCCTCCTCTAGTCCCCCCGCCTCCTCTAGTCCCCTCGCCTCGCGCCTGGCTGCGCGGCATTCGGAGCGCTCGCTCTCGGCGAGGAGACCTAGGTGGCCCACTATCTCCATTATCCTGCCCAGTTCCGAACGCAGCGCTGCCTGGTCCTGCTTCAGCATGCGCGAATTAGGTCCCCCGGCGAGATCGGCAACGCGTCGTGCGGCGGTATTTGCGCGGGCCCACAGCTGTCTCGCCGTGGCGCGGTCCATGGTTTCTTCGTCCCCACTTTCCTCCAGAGACCCGCACTCGTCCTCCGATGTGAAGGGGGTGCGGGGTTCGGCAGCGGGGGTCTTGGCAGGCGTCGGCTTGGGTGCCTGCGGGGTGGCGGCAGCGGAGGGGGGCGGCATCGTTCGGTCGTGGGTTTTGCGTGTCGGGCGTTTCTTCGTGCCCGTGGTATTACCCTCCTCGGGTGACCTTACCCGCTTCGCCGCTTGCGCCTGTTGGGCCTGGCGGGTGAGCGGGGTGCAGGGGGGGTCGGCGACAGGCTTCGCGGGAGCAATGGCGGCGTAGGTGGCGCGCACAGCGGCCTGCGCGACTTCTAAGGCCGAAGGCGACACTACGGTTTCCGCGTCCCCGCGCATAAAAGCGTCTGCGGGGGGGGTAGCGGGGGCGGCTGGTCCTGCCTGTCGGCGCGGTTCCGGCGGGGAACGTGGGAGGGACGTCCTCTTCCATCCCACGTCATCCGGGCGAAGTTCTTCAGGACGGGGGGGGAAGGGGTCCCCCCCGCCGGTGGTGTCCATGGGGGGTGCGACCCGTCAGGAGATGCGTCCTGGGTCCACCTGTGCAGTGCTGCAGGAATTAGTTCGAGGTTCCCGGTGGTTCCCGAGATATTCCCCGAAAACCAGAGGAGTCACCCGGAGTTGCGACGCCGTGGGCACACTATATGCTGCCTAATGGATACGACGATCGACGAGTTTTGTAAAAAATTTTTCTAAGTCCTAGAAATATTTTTACTTAAAAATTTTATAAGTCCACACGAGTGCACACAGTATGAAAAACTTAATAATTAACAAAAAAGTGCCAGCACTGGACTTAGAAAATTTCTCGAAAAATTCAAGAAATTTTTCTAAGTCCGTAAAATTTTCTAAGTCCTTAAAATATTCTATGTCCTAAAAATTGATTAAGATCAATCATCACTGATTGAGCACCTAAGGGGCACTTCGGTGGCTGAATTAGAGCTCTTACCAAGAAATACAACATTGATGACAGCAGACGCCGTCACCTGTCGGCAGCTAGCCGTTGACGTGCCTGCAGCAGACTGTCAATACGACGACGGAGAACGTTGGCATGTCAACAGCTTGCTAAAGAAGGCGGCTAGCTTTTGCCAGCTGCTAGCTACAGCCGACAACGCGTCGACAGCACGTCGACGGCCTGTCGACAGCCAGCCGCAGCCTCCTAACGTTGACTGCAGTTATATATGTCGCCAGCAAAATGTTGCTCGTGTGTAAAAGCCCTTAATATTTTTTATTAGCGATAGATAGTTAGGTTTGGTTGGAATTTCATAAATTTTAGTAACACGTTCAAAACAATATTTTTAATAATATTTATTTATTTATGGTACAGCAACAGAGTACAAATTAGGAATCATTATTCCTATATAAAGTAAATATTATATAATTAAACCTGAACCTTAGGTCAAACATACCTGCACTTCCAGAGGTCGTGGGTTCGATTCCCACACAGGACAAATCTTTGTGTGCATAAACATAAATATTTGTTCTGGTCTGGGTGTTTTTCTATGTATATAAAGTATGTATTTATAAAAAAATAAGTTTTTTAAGTATGTTTATCCGTTCTTTAGTATCCATAACACAAGTTCTTATTGATACTTATCTTGGAACTAAGTAACTGGTGTGATTGTAAGAGAATATTTATTTGTTTATTATGTATTATTCACTTGATGTGTTCAAATGTTGAAGGTGTAGACATCCTTGTCATGATCGATTTGCTGTAACCCTCTTTAAACTGCAGTATTTTTAATACGAACAGCTGAGGATTGGCTGACTGCGTTTCCGAGTTTTAGAATATTTCTACGAAGTTGCACGCCCCGAATACGGACGAACAAATAGCGAAACTCGTATTGGTGTAACCAATTTCTGTATATGAAATACTATTTAGTTTACAACTGCTAGGGTTGGCTGGTAGAAATCTCTTCTAGAGATAGGTCCACCTTTGTACATGACATTGTTATTTTATATACCTCATGTAATACTTGAAATTATTTTTGTGCAATAAAGGATTATGATAAAGGAGTACAAAGCTACGTAATGTTTGTAAATAGATTCAACGTAAGCATACTTAACAAAATAGATTTTAAAACAAATACTTTATTTTTAATTTAGTTAAAAATCACAGCCAAATGTATGTAAGTGTAAGTTTTATGTGATTCTAGATTCTCAATAAAAATTTATGAATCATGTCAATGTTGTCTTTATTTGTTACTACTAGAAAGAAAGAAAAAAGAAATAAAGAGAGAAAGAAAGAAAGAAAGAAATGTGTTTATTCATAACCATGTACAAAAAAACGAAAAGAAAATATAATATTAAACTGAAAATACCTACATCTCTACATGACTATGAAAAGGTGTGTCAGCATGTTTAAATATAAAAAAATTTAAGACTTTTATTTCCAGATTACAATAAAATTTGAATACATTCCGCCAAACTGCATAGCAGTTTGTTGGCAGAAAAACACTCCATATTTATATTTACATTGCATGTCAAAATACAAAATTATCATCATTCACTCATTAATTCATTTATACAATTAATACATTGTTATTATTTACGTATGCTATATTAATAAATTAAATTACTATTACATCATTTTTTTATTTTTAAATTATTACAAGTATTATGTGCCGTAGCATCTAAGTACTACGGGTACTATTACGGTTAAATTTAAAATAATACGTGATAACTTTTTTTACCTTTACAGTTGGAATTATGTTGGCGCCTACACGAAAGAACACAACGGCAGCAATTTATTTTCTAAAACTATTGTAAGTTCAAGTTTTTAAGTGTTGAAAAAGTGTACATATAGACATAAATTCTTTTACTGTGACTTAATAATATGAACCGTATGAAAACTGCAGGAAATATGCCGGTGGCGTCGTTTTGTGGTTGTGGCTGGTGGCCCGTGTGCGGTAACCCTTAGAGTAGGCCCTCAGGTCACTGCGACAAATTTAACCGCTACAGCCGAAGCATACGCGCTACTCACTAGACTCGTGTTACGAATGTCGCTACGGTATCTGCACCGTGTTGAAGTCTCTTATAGGTTTATATTTGCCCTGGTACTTTAGAAGTGGTCCAAGCCAACCCCACCTGCGGGTGGTGCACCTGCTGATCAACAGACGAGGCTCTGGCGAACGTAAGTAAGCGGCAATAGCCACCTATTACGTGAGACCAATGATATTGTCGTAATGTGGCCGCATAATATGCTTCTGCCTACAGGCGTGAATGTATGTATATATGTACGTACTTTATTAGTTAAACATCTTACAAGAAAGTAATGTTGTGACCCCAACCATTTTACATTCAAGTATGTCTAATCGAATTTCTTAATCTAGCAATAATTTGCTTGTAGTTTGTGTGACAATCAGAGCAGCTGTAGCGCTGAGTCAGAACAATACTGCTAAGTGAAAACCCTGCCTCCATGTCAAACTATGTATGTGTGAAAATAGCTTAACTATACATAAATAATTTATTGATTCAGGCGTTACTTTGCGGAAATCCATTGTAAGAAAGTGATGGATTAAAAATATCTTTGTAACAATTCCCGCGCTACTATAATTTCCCGAACAACGATGTCTTCACGACCAACGCTGAAACGAGAGTCGTTGTCGTTGTTCTAAGGCTCCCAGGTTCTAAGGTTCTAAGGTCCCTCTTCCCCCGGACCACCGCCAGGTGCAAACGTGACTACAGAACCGTACTAATTGTTTTTGCAAATATTAATAACAAATTTATTAAATTTAATTCGCTCAAGAGAACAGGAGTGCATAAAGTGAAAGAAGTCGTCGCTACTGATCATACAAGCCTGGTACTTCGCTTCGCCGTGAGTAGCTATTTTCGATTAAGAAACATAAAAGCACCAATCCTGCGCGTGCGCAATCGCTAACGGATCGCTGGCGCCGCCCCACCGTTACGTGATTGACGGGTGCTGTCCCCGCCTACTCGCTCCGTGCCTTACGGTCGGCCAATAGCTATCCATCTCTGCTGCTACACGTCTTACTGATACTTCCTAGTGTTTTCTGTTAGCCTGGTAACATGGACTCGACAATGAATAAATCTGTCTCAGATACGGAGATTCAATTGGCGGGAACTTCAAGTAAGACCCCGCCAAATTTTGTATTTCAACGTGTTAAGCGAACTAGGGAGGACAGGGATGACTCGATTTCTAGGCAGTTGGACGAATTTAGGGACGAAATGAGAAAAATTATGTCTCTTCACTCACATAACCAAGGAAATGAACTGAAGCAAGTTACTACTACGCTAAAAGAAATTCAGCAGTCAAACCTAAGTATAGAAAAATCAATTGAGTACCTTACTACTCAAAATGAAGAGTTCAGAAAAAAGATTGAACAACTGGAGAGTCAGGTCAGGGAAGACAAAAAGTATATTACAGTACTAGAAGATAAAATTGAGGACATGCAGATGGGGAGTCGGAAAACTAATTTTGAAATAAAAAATGTGCCGAAAAAGAACAATGAGACTAAGGAGGAACTGATCGAAATGGTTATGTGTCTCTCACAAAGCATAGACTGTAAAATAAGCAAATCGGACATTAAGGATATATATAGAGTACATTCAAAAAACAGTGAAAAACCAAACATACCAATCATTGTAGAAACCAGCTCCACACTATTAAAGACTAATTTTTTAAAAATGGGAAAGGCTTTTAACATCAGACACAAAGCCAAGCTATGCTGTAAGCATTTAGGGTTTAAAACACAAGAAAATAATCCTGTCTTTATAGGTGAACACCTAACAGTAAAGGGATCTCGACTACATTTCCTTGCACGTGATCTAGCCAAATCAATGGCCTATAAGTTCTGTTGGACAGCATATGGCAAGGTTTATGTCAGAAAAGACGAGAATTCACCGATCATCAGAGTAAGAAGTGAAGAGCAAGTACATCAACTACTTGTAAAAAAATGACTATATGTTGGTAATCAAACAAAATCGAACTGCTTTACTCATGTATACAACACTAACACTCAAATCATCTTACGTATCCATTCTTACACTCATAATCTCAAAGTACACCTCACACTTCACTACTCACAACTCAGTATGCACAATAATATTATAAACCATAAATATATGCTAAAAATAAATATAACCTTGAAGTTAAAGCCCACACCAACTAAAATAAGCAACCTACTTGCAATGCAAACAAAAATGAAGAATGTTATCGTATATTTAAACAAGTATTCAAAAGAAATGACAAATTTTGAAAAGATCCCTTTATCTACGTATCTAAATTATGTGTGACGTAGTTCATACCCTTCAAGAAATAGATGAAATTAAAATTGCACGAGCTATTGAATGTGATTGTTCAAACTTGTATAAGCTGATTCATGTAAATAAAAACGACATAACTATTATATCTCAAAACATTCGGAGTATATACTGTAACTTTGATGATTTTCTTCTGACGTTGGCAAATCTTGAATTTGAAACTGACATAATAATCTTAACAGAGTGTAGACTAAATAATAATAAACCAATACCACAACTGGATAAATATCGCTCTTATACTACTACGACTCAGCATAATCAAAACGATGGGGTGGCAGTCTATATTAAAGAAAAATTACAACATAAAGTCAAAGAAATTAGACTAACTCAAGCCACCTGCCTTCAAATTGATGTTCTAAATAATAAAGTCCTATGCATCTATCGGTCACCGGCTAATACAAACACTGAAAATTTCACAGAATCACTTAGTACACACCTTGATACTTTAAATTCACAAAAGAACATTGTATTAACAGGTGATATAAATATTAACATTAATCCTTCAGATACTGAACCATCTCATCATTATAGAAACAGATCTGGTTATCTTAATATGCTGGCTACACATGGACTTCTTCCAGGACACACCTTGCCAACACGGGAAAAAGCGTGCCTGGATCATTTTATGCTTAAAATTAATAAAAAGAAAACTTCAGCATCAATCGCCATTCTACATACATCTATCACTGATCACTTCACTACATTTCTTTCACTAGCAAAAGTTAAAAAAAAAAATTATGTTAGTAAAACTAAGACTGTGATAGATTTTGATGAGGCCCTTAAATTTCTACAAAATCAAAATTTGACTGAACTATTATTTTGTAATGATCCGAACTTACTAACAAATCAGCTGATATATATATTATCGGAATCCATAAAAAGCAACTCCTACATTAAAACAGTTACAAATAGTAAACGTATACTCAAACCTTGGATCACATCGGGTATTTTGCGCTGTATAAAAAATAGAAATAAACTACAAAAGAATTATCGTAAGGACCCACATAATGAAATCCTGAAAATAACTTACAACAGGTACAGAAATTATTGCAATAACCTCATTAAAAAACTTAAACGACAATATGAAAGAGAACTCCTTGATAAATCTGTTAATAACACTAAGTTACTCTGGAAAAACATTAAAAATATAACCTTTTCTACTAAAAATGATAATCTTAACTCTGAATTAATTAGCATCAAACCTTCTCCTATTGAATCAGTCAATTTCATTAATGATTACTTTAATAATATTGGTAAGCAACTTGCTGAACAAATTGAATCACATGCAGATAACTACTTGGCTGCCACACTTGATAATACACAAATTAACTCTATGGTACTTTTGGATACAGATGTTGATGAGGTTGATAGAATTTTAATGAGTTTAAAATCGGATAGTGCTCCAGGCTGGGATAATGTTTCGACAAGATATTTAAAGCATGTAAGATGTGAGATTGTACCTATCATAACCTATCTTGCAAATTTGTGTTTTGAGAAGGGCATTTTCCCTGATCTCTTCAAACGCTCCGTAATTACTCCAGTTCATAAGGGTGGGGACAGAGACGATGTTAATAATTATAGGCCCATATCTGTTTTACCGGCAGTTTCTAAAATACTTGAGAAATTGCTGAATTCCAGACTGGTTAATTATCTCTCTACATTCAAAGTCTTATCCCCTTTTCAGTTTGGTTTTAGACAAGGTAAATCCACTGAGGATGCAGTTACTTCTCTAACCTCTTTGGTAACAGAACAACTGGACAAAGGTAACAAGTGCCTAACAGTGTTCTTGGATCTAAAAAAAGCCTTTGATACCGTCTCTGTCCAAATCCTCATGAATAAGCTGGAAAGGATTGGAATAAGAGGAACCTCGCTAAATCTGTTTCGGGATTATGTTACAAATAGGAGGCAAAGGGTTAAGGTGGGAGAATACATCAGTGAGGACGCAGAGGGGTCGTATGGTGTACCCCAGGGCAGTGTATTAGGGCCAACCCTTTTCCTTATCTATATAAATGATCTCTGCAACATGAAAATTAGTAATGCCCAAGTATTCTCCTATGCCGACGACACTGCTGTTGTTTTTTCTGGTAAAAGTTGGGACGAGGTTCGCACTAGTGCTGAGGCGGGTATGGCTCAGGTAGCTAAGTGGCTAAATAGTAACCTGCTCACACTAAACACATCTAAAACAAATTATATGTGCTTTAGTATTTACAGCCATACTCAGCCAAACGACTTAAATATAAGAGTGCACATATGTGATAATATAAGAAGTGCAACCTGTGAATGCTCGATTATAAACAAAGTCACACATACCAAATACTTGGGTGTAGTTCTGGACCAAAGGTTAACCTGGTACCCCCACCTTGAGCAAGTCATTAGCAGAATAAGAAAACTTAAGTGGATATTTCGAACTTTGAGGTATGTCGTGCCAAATAATAACTTGAGTACTCACGACTCCCCAAAGAATCTTCTAAATGAGATATATATTGCTTTGGCACAATCGATTTTGATATACTGTATCCCTATTTGGGGTGGTGCAGCAAAAACTAAATTCATAGAATTAGAACGTGCACAGCGCGCATTGATTAAAATAATGTATTTTAAAAAAATTAGATTCCCGACTGACAGCCTTTACCTTTCCAGTGGTTTACTTTCGGTTAGGAAATTATATATAGTTCAAATCATCTTAAAAAAACATAAAATTCTACCCTACGATGACAGTAAAGCAAAGAAAAGAAACAGAAATGTTGTCGCGCAAGTTCCTCAAACGAATACCACTTTTGCGTGCATACAATTCAATAGACGCGCAGCTCAGTTATATAATAAAATAAACAAAAATAATAAAATTTACGACAAATCATATCATGTATGCAAAAAAGTAATAATAGATTGGATAAAAACACTTAACTATGATGAGACAGAAGCACTTTTGCACCAACTAAAATAAACAATAACATGGTACAAACACAAACATATACAAGCGTAATACAAACAAATACACACAGACACACACACCCTCACACTCTACACATTCACACACACACACACATTTGCACATACACATTGCACACACACGCTTTAACTTCCAAGACACTTATACCTTAGAACTAAAAACTAAAATAATTGTTATAAATATTAAACATTTTGTAAAATAAAATGTATTAAAATTAAAAAGTATCGTTATAAATATTAAATTGTATGTAAAATAAAATGTATTAAAATTAAAAAGTATCTAAACGTAAAGCTAAAGATAAGATATGTATTGTTGGATATGGAAGAGCGGAGGCTCCTACTACAGGCATTCTATGCTTAAAAGGAGTCTCCAAATACTATTAATTGTAAACAGAAACCGTTTGATGAAATAAAATATTTTGTATTTTGTATTTGTATTTGTAAGGCTCCTATCTTACCTGAAGATGCCCTGTGTAAGGGCGAAACACTATCGTGTTGAATAGTTTCTCGATTTTTCGGGAAATTATAGTAGCGCGGGAATTGTTACAAAGATATTTTTTATCCATCACTTGCTTACAATGGATTTCCGCAAAGTAACGCCTGAATCAATAAATTATTTAATTCTTAATATTTTTAATTTCTATATATATAATAGTATACTGCCTTCTTGGACTATCCAAATAAAACAAAGACTTGCGTTTCTCTGTAAACAAAAGATCATTTATTTATTTAATATTTGTACATTTTACCATCTAAACATATAAGTTATCAGTAAGTTCAAACACTTCACTTACCTGTAGACAAAAGAAACAACATTAAAAGCCTTTATTTCGGTTTAGATTTATTATCTTCGCTCAAAAACAATCGTGTGCTCAGGTTGCTTTCAATATATCCTAATTCATCAAACGTCACTGTCACTCACCAACATGAGGAATAGACAACACAAGTAGTATGTAGTACTAAGAGTATTTCTTTACATCTATATATTAGGTCGGGGAAAAAGTCTTTTCGCATAACGTAGGTATAAACTTATTATAAAAATTTTTTGACTGTACTATTTGTGTCTGGCTGGTTTTGGTAACATTAAAAAGGTTCCATTATAAAGAAAAGAAAAAAATAAAAAAAAGTTGTTTCCCGCTATTTTTCATTTGTTTTTCTCTCCGTAAAAATGAGTGAATCTAATAAAGAAATTCGATACATTTTAAAATTTTATTATAAAAAAGGCAAAAATGCAGCTCAAGCAGTGAAAAAAATTTGTGATGTTTATGGACCTGATGAAGTGTCAGTAAGAGTAGCACAAATTTGGTTCAAACGTTTTCAGTCCGGAAATTTTGATGTTAAAGATGCACCTCGCTGTTACGAATAAAATGGACGCCATTTTTGAAAGAGTGGAGCAAGATCGGCATATTAGTAGTTACGATGTAGCTGAAGAACTAGAAATTGACCACAAAACAGTTTTGACCCATTTGAAGAAAGCTGGTTATACAAAAAAGCTCGATATTTGGGTGCCACACGAGCTCACTCAAAGAAACTTAATGAACCGTGTACTCATTTGCGATTCATTATTGAGACGTAATGAAACCGAGCCGTTTTTGAAGAGATTGATAACTGGCGATGAAAAGTGGATCACGTACGACAAGAACGTGCGAAAAAGGTCGTGGTCGAAAGTTGGCCAGGCTTCACAGACTGTGGCCAAACCTGGCCTAACACGAAATAAGGTGATGCTGTGTGTATGGTGGGATTGGAAGGGCATTGTTTATTATGAGCTTTTACCGCCCCGCAAAACCATCGATTCTGATCTTTACTGCCAGCAACTGATGAGATCAGCAGTCGAAAGAAAACGGCCGGAATTGATCAACAGGAAGGGTGTGGTCTTTCATCACGATAACGCTAGACCACACACATCTTTAGCCACTCAGCAAAAATTAAGAGAGTTCGACTGGGAGGTCCTAGTGCATCCACCATATAGCCCTGACCTTGCGCCTTCAGATTTTCACCTGTTTCGGTCTCTGCAGAATTCTTTAGGTTCTGAGAGGTTGACCTCAAGAGAGGACTGCCAAAACTATTTGTCCCGTTTTTTTGATCAGAAGTCCCAAAGTTTCTACAGTAACGGGATAATGTCTCTGCCCACAAAATGGCAGAAAGTTACTCAACAAAACGGTACATAAATATTGTAAATAAATGTAAATAAACTTTAAAAAAAATGTCTTGACTTTTCATACAAAAATACGAAAAGACTTTTTCCCCAACCTATTATATAAAAGAAAGTCGTGTTAGTTACAGCACTTATAACTCAAGAACGGCAGAACAGATTTGGGCGAAAATTGATAGGGAGGTAGCTTAGAGCCAGGAGACGGACATAGGATACTTTTTATCCCGTTCGACAGCGTTTCCGTGTGACTTGACAGGAAACGTCAGTCACTATAAAACGTGATATAACAAAAAAGAATCAGACTTGGAATAACAAAACGCAAATGACAGCTATGTAGTGACGTATGGATGACAATTTGATATTTGTAAGAAATCAATATTCAAACTATTTCTGACTTCTTGGCGGGAATGTGAATATGAGTTTTGAAATAATTTTTTAGGTGAATTGAAGTGAAGTTTAATTAATAATGCCGCGAACAAGACTATCGAATCTTTACCGACAAAGCCGTAATGCAAGAAGAATACGAAATACTGGAAATGAAAAGACTGAAGAAGAACAAGAAATTGCACGTGAACATCGCCGCAATAGTATGGCTCGACTTCGTGCTTCAATAAATAATAATTAAAAAAAAATGTCGTGTATCACAAAGTACTTAAGTGAAGAGCAACTTTGTAATAAAATATAGAAATAATAATAAATGATTAATGTAGGTATTTAATTTTTTTGTAATTTTCCAATAAAATAAAAACACAATCTGCTTATTTATTGCCATTAAGGCGGAACAAAGTTCGCCGGGTCAGCTCGTATATAATATAAGGAAGAAATGTGTTCCTATTTTAAATTTTGAAGACCAAACGTTATTTTTAAGACCTAAGTACACCAAATGAAACATTTTTTTTTCTTTTTTATATCCTGCATAGCAGAGCAATCTGTTTTACACATTTAGCTGCTTATTTATTTTACCTAAGTCTGGGTATGTCTTTTTGTTAGAGGGAGGATCCAATGACCCCGACCACTTTCATGTTCAGAATCGTCTGTGAAGGGATGGAATATTATTCCTCCTCAGTCTTGAGTGTTGGATACCATTATCTAATAACTCAGCAGCTAAGGCATTTACATGCTTGGATAGTTTTTTTTGGTATTTGAGACTTCGGATAGTGTAAAGTAAAGTAAAAAAAATTATTTATTTCATAAACTATTATACATAGTACTTGAAAACGTCATGATTACAAATGAAAAAAAAAAACAATCGAAATAATATTACACTAAATCACGAAGCTTAGATTCACTTACATGCAACAAAACAATTTAATAACAAAAAATAATTAAGTGTAAGTGAATCTAAGTGCCAGTTCCGAGCCACCGCTCTGTAAGAAGAACTGGCAAGAAACTCACAGGCTTTGCTCTTTTAAATATGTCCATTAGTTTGGTACTAGAAATACAATCTTTATTTGTCTGTGAAGCTATACAATGCAATAAGTTAAGGTTATGTTATACAATGCAATAAGTTAAGGTTATGTTATACAATGCAATAAGTTAAGGTTATAAAGTGATTTCCTGTTTCACAGTATTTAGTTTTAGATCTTTTAGTAAATATTTGTTAGCGATACATTTTGGTATATTTATGCTCCTCATAGTCTTTGTTTGGAATGAAACAATAAAGAACTATGAGTATGATTATGAACTAACATTGCATACATTATAGCTTCGAGACGTTCAAGTTTAGTACTATATTGCTATAATTCCGCTGAGACGAAGTACTCCATCAACGAAATACATACTAGTATAGCTAAACTTTAGTGTTGCATACAAATATGGCTTATCGAAGTTCTGAGTTTAATTCCATAGTGCTTATTACCTTGTGCGACAATCAGAGCATTGCTATAATAATGCCGCTAAGACGAAGCCCTAAGCTTCACCTGTGAGCTCTAACACGGCGCTGCCGCATACAGTGATACAATGCAGTAAATCGGATACAGACTCAGGTTAAACTAATGCAACTAAAACCGTTCTGTAAATTAATATATCGTGCTGCGTCCGGCTTGATATTAATATTAATGTTACAGCAAAGAGTACGAAACAGGATTTAATAATGAAAAGCGTATTCTTCTCTTCTTTTCTATCAAATCTTATGATTGCGAAACACTTTTAAAGTTTGTGGGATATGTTAATATCGCTGACTTAATCGAACATAAACCCATTCATAGACAGTGACAGGTCAGATTTAAGTTACGTACAGACAGTCTTTTTTATTTTTCACTGAGATCTCATCAACAAATAAATAAATAATAAATAAATGTTTTCTAACAATACACCATTCATTTAGTTCCAAAATAAGTATCATTAAGAACTTATGTTATGGATACTAAATAATGGATATACATACATAATTGCTATTTTTTTTTTGTAGTTATATACTTAATACATAGTGAAACTAATATTCATGTTCATGCATACAAATATTTGTCCTGTGTGGGAATCGAACCCACGACCTTGGAGCGAAGAGTGGGTATACTCGCCACCACGCCATATCGGTCGTCAAGTGTCGTCAAAGGTTGTCAATGTCGTCAATGTTATAATATATCGCTTTTGCATGTTATTCGTCAATAAATATGATAAGTTCTCATAACAAAAGCTTCTTTTATAATGGCTTAAAAATCATCTCTTCGAGTTAAGTTAGCATTCCATTAAGGAGTCATCCATAAATAACGTCACACGAATTACGTAATTTTTTGACTTCCCCTCCGTCCTTGTCACAGCTGGTCACACTTGTGACATACCCTCCTCTTTATTGTGATGTCACATATTTTGAAATTGTACAGCAAGAAATAATTACATCAAAACAGCAGTTACAAAATTTTCATAGTACCTGGATTTTGAAATGTGACGTCACGAAATTTAGGACCCCTCCCAACCTCTTTGTCACACCATGTCACACTTTGTCAACCCCCTTCTAAGCCCTAAAGTGTGACGTCATTTATGGATAGCCCCTAAGCCAGCGGTATGCTGAATAAGGAACAGGATGAAAGTCTACTGCTATTATAAATAGAGTTCTATACTTATTCTGACATATTCTGTACAAATCTTTAAAAGGTCAATGTGTGCGATTCGATAATAAAATCCCAAGCAATATATAGCAATTAAGCCTAGATAAATTTAAATTAACAATAAAACGCAAGCCGTCTTCAAAGGGATATTATTCTATCAAAGACTATAAGGCAGATAAAAATGCTTGAGATTTAACTGCCGTTTCATACAGGCTATTCTAATATGAATGACTTAAAACATGAATATTGTTAATGTTACATTATATTGCATTGTATAGCTTCCCAGACAAATGAAGATTGTAACTAACCAATTGATAATTTAAAAGAGCATAGCCTGTGATTTATTTTTTAGTTATTCTACAAGGCGATGGCTCGGAACTGGCACTTAGATTCACTTACACTTAAATATTTTTTGTTTTTTTATTTGTTTGGTTGCATGCAAGTGAATCTAAGCTTCGTGATTTCAGTATTATTATATTTTGTTTGTTTTTTTTACATTTGTAATAAATTTTGACGTTTTCGAGTACTATATAATAGTTTATGGAATAAAAAGTCATTGAAGTTCAAAGTTTGAAGTCTATCTGTTATAAAGCAAATGCAAATATAAATAAATATATTTAGGCCTTTGCCGAAGCCTGCCGCAAGCAGACCCTGGGCTTAAGTCTGGGGCAAACGGGATAGTCCATGATGATGACCAGTGTAGGCGACATTTTTGCAATTCCCGTGCTTACTGTTCGCTAGGCTTATAACGTCCGGGGTTGCGGGATTGTTCGAAATAGTTACGGCGGCTTCGGAACATAACGGGCTCAGGAAGGGAAATGAATGGCTTTTGTAAGTAAAGGTCTGACACATCGTTCCGCTTCTAAAATAGCAAGAGGCTGTCACTTGATTCAATTCATTTTTCATTCAATCAAATCACAGGAGTCTTTGATAACATGATTCAACCGGTTTGCCTTTAAAAAGCTGTGCCCCAAAGTTCACACGCTCGTTTAACGATAGCCGTTTACGCGAAGTTCAAGACCCTGGAGTCAGTCAATATTCAGCTTACAAAAAATATATATACGTATAAATAAATAAATAAATATCTACATAATATAATTATAATAATATTATATTGTCAACAATCTGAACCCGAATAGCACTTGAGGCATTGTGACTTACGGAATCCATACAAAATGGCTCTCTATCGAAAAAGTTAATTTAATAAAAATAATTTGTAACAGAAAAAAATAACTTCGATTTGATTTAAAAGCTTCGGGCGACCCTTTGAGGATTTATTTTGTAATTTCAGCTTTGAGTTTTATTATAATTACTTATATAAGTAATCCTTACAAAAGCCCCCCGAACGCCTATAAGTCCCAAAATAATTGAATGCCTTTTTATCGGTAAAGGAAAGTAAATAAAACCCTCTTTACGCAATTAATATTAAATTTTTTCCTCTTTTCTACTTCTTTGTCCGAGAAGGTGCTTTGGTTTATAAAAAGACAGATTTTGAAAAAATAACAAAATAGAGTTTAGTAACATTTATCATTTCACTATTTACTATTCTGACATACTCAATTTCACGTTCTATGACATTAATGACTTAATGAAGTATCATTCGCTTTTCTTTTGTTATTGTTATTTTGTATTATTTTTACTTTGGTGTATAATAAAGAATTTTCTATCTGTATATAATTTTCTTTTCTATGACGTGTATTGTTGTATTACCAATAAATGAGTATTTGAGTATTTGTCATTGGCTTTATTTTTAATTTGTGACCATAGTTGGAGCGTCATCACTATATCAGCCCTATAAAGTCCACTGGTGAACATAAGCCTCCCCAATAGATTACATTATATTAAAGGTATCTGTCAAGCAGATGGATTGACGATCTCAGATCAAGCCAGTACGCAAGTAGACGCTGTCGTTTATTCATACTATATAATTTTGATCATCACCGGACGACGGTATGATTTATCTTCGTCGACTCTTAAGACTAATTTATATATTTTTGAAGACCAAAAAATAATTGTGGTTTGCAGCACATTTCATCAATATAATATTATTATGTTAAAATTCTTTCATCCTGTAGCTTGAGTATGTCATGCTCATTGAAATGTCTTTGCGGTGGTGGCGCCATGCATCGGTTCCTAAAATATTATTGAGCGAAACAATGGCTGGTTCATGCGTCATACTCGTAAACACCTGCCACCAGTGGGGATTGGTTTGCTCATGTCTAAAATCGAATTAAGTCAGTACTAAAAATAGAGTTATATTTTCTGTTATTTTTAATCTTGACTTCTGACAGGTTTTTGTAAGCTTGTCAAATTGTTTTACTATTAAGTGCATTTTCTCGTAACTGGCGGGAGAAAAAACTTACCGTGAAGGTTTTCTTGCCCGTTCTTTTACGATTAAGCTCCCGCCCGCAGTGAATGAGCGCGCTAGTTTTCAAGTTTTGACCTTCATAAGAGCTGTATTAAGCCAAACTTGAAAAAAATATTTTAATTTTGACTTTGACTTTTGACTTTGACTTTTTGGACCTTTGAGTTTGACTCCCCGTATAATGAGAGGGGTGGCACTTTTCTAGGCCGGTACCGCACGGCATCGGCTCATCGGCTCTCGGCACGGCTGTTGGAGCGTCATACCTAAACAAAATGACATAGACGACTTACTTGAAGAAGTAAGTGTTGTTGCTGAACCCGAAGAAGGGCACTGTATAGGTGAGCATCCAGATGTTGCCTCCTCCGCAGTCGTAGTAGGGCTTCGACCACTTGCCGTCCTCGTAGGTCACCGACAGGATCTCATCCGGTTCCCGCTCAGTGTGAGCGGTGTCATTGTATGTGTAGGTGTTGAAACCTGGGAAGATATAAGAAGATATAACCATATATTTCTCTATTGTTATGATAAGAAGTAAATAAAACTGAAGACTGTCTGTTTGTATTATTAAGAGAATTTTATAAAATTTGTAAAAATAATACAGTATTTATTAATTTTATTTATTTAATCTTTATTGCACACAAAAAAAAAAGTGATACAAAAGGCGAACTTAATGCCGAAGGCATTCTCTACCAGTTAACCATAGGGTTAGCAGAAAGGGTTAAAGGCGTGTTTTAGCTGTATTTTCAATAGCAGATACATACATACATAATATCATGCCTGTTTCCCCAAAGGTGTAGGCAGAGGCATATTTTTATTTTTTCTTTTAAATAATGGCTTCGTGCGTCTAGCACATCTAGCCAGTGTCAAGTAAAGTGATATATTAATTATATATAATTCATAGTAAATGAGAATGAGTGGTGATAAAGATGATAAATGGTAAATGAGATACCCTCCCCTAAACCCCTTGAGTCTTCAGTAAAGACGTGAGACTATAGTGAAATCTCACATGGACTCCTTGAGAGAATTTGAAAAGTGATGTTGCACTGCTTTGTTTGATTTACCAACACTCATATATATTCACAAACACTTAACGGTTAATAATCCACCGTTATTACACATTAATGTTAGAAATATCACAAATTTTAGAAAATAAAACAAAACTGCAAACATGACGCTTCACTTTCCCGCCAAGAAGTCCAATATTCCAGAGACATATTATACGCCCACATTTTGTTAGTTACTTTTTTAGTCTTACGTAACCTATTGGCGAGCCTATTGCCGCTTACCGGCACACTGTTATATTTGCCAGGGCCTCGTCCGTTGATCAGAAGGTGCACCACTTGCAGGTGGGGTAGGAACCCAAGCCAGCTTTTAATTAAATTATTAAATAAACATTCTCCTCCCCTGAATCCTGACATATCATGTTTTTTACGATATTGAATTGTATATTTTCCCGTTAGAATTTAATTGTTAGATATTAAGCACTATTTTTATTATGGTCCATTTAAAGTCGTGCTGTGTACACTGATTGCGATTGTTTAGCCAATTTCATTTTTGTTTGTACATTTTAGTTAAATTTTAAGTGGCAATAGGCTCGCCACCTATTAAGTGGGACCGAAAATGTAACTGGCGAAGTGTGGGTGTAAAATATGTCTCTGCCTACCTCTTAGGAGAAACAGGCGTGAATGTTTGTATGTATGTATGTATCATTAAAAGCTACATATGCTCAAATGTTTATTTATATTCTTATATTATTTATTTAATTACACAATATATTCTATGTCATTATATTAACCCCTCAGTGGTGGTTAAAGAATTTTAAGGCACCCAAAACACGATTTAAGTTTTTAGTGTTGCGGTCAGAGCGGTTGCTTTCAAACTGAGGCCGGTTTCAAAACCCGTCCCCTATTCTGTAGGGTTGGAATTCTTGTGTGTTCGACCGACACTTATCCTACCGAAGGCCAAATAGAATTTTGTACCTTCAATAAAAAATGGCATGTCGCAAATTCTTTTGGAGGATGTCAAAATAAAAAATAAATACGAGGCGCTCGAAGCTTCGCAGTGCACGGTTGTCGGAAATGATCACCGAAGTAAAGCAGAGTTTACAGAGGGCAGTTCTTGGATGGGTAACCGTTTGCGTGGCAATTTGATATCGAGCGCTTCCGTGCTTCGGAAGGCACGTTAAGCCGTTGATAAATAAATAAATAAATATTTTCTGGCAATTACACCAATTATTTAGTTCCAAGATAAGTATCATTAAGAACTTGTGTTATGGATACTAAACAACGAATAAACATACTTACATACTTTTTTTTTTGTAAATACATACTTTATATACATAGGAAAACACCCAGACCAGAACAAATATTCATGTTCATGCATTTGTCCTGTGTGGGAATCGAACCCACGATCTCTGGAGTGAAGTGTAGGTATACTGACCTCCACGCCATATCGGTCGTCGAGTTGTCACTAAATGTGGTCTGTAAGCCATGTTAGAGATTTTAAGTAGGTGGCTTGAATTTTTTGCAGCAGGACGCCACAGACCACTTAACACTGGGTCCGCGTGTTAAGGAATAACCTCGCACTTTGGTTCGTGAGAGGAGGCTGGTGTTCAGGTAGTGGAATTTCAATGGGCTGATATAATGACTTCAATAATGACTGAAAAAAGGCAAGCAAACTAGTTGCAAAAGCAAACAAGTTGCAAAAGCAAACAATGTATTATGTGGAGCGGCCACTATATAAAAGCAAAGGGAGCTAGCTTTTCTAGTGCCAATGTGAGAGAAGGACGACAGACACGACTCATCTAGAGATCTACTAAAAGTAAACTTTGCTTTAAGTATAGTAGATATCTATCTATCTCTTTCTTCTCGCAACGCTGTTCAGCGATTGTGGTTACAGTGGAGTCTATATAATTATTAGCAGATGTGACTCGCCTTACAACATCACGCCATCTCTTTCTATTTTGGTGTTTCTGGTGCACTCATGCAAAGGAACTCCTACAACAGACTCGATCGGATCTGTCTATTGCATGGCTGATAGATTTCTATTACCCTAATTCATAATCCAGTCAAACTAGCTACAAATACCCTCTAATACAACGAACAAATAGCGAATGATCCCCTTATAACTTAGCCCTAAAACATAGATCTAGCCTACCCGCAACCCCACTCAATATAATACCCGCCAATTAATACCAACTACCGCTAAATCCCGATAACATGGAGACAAAGGTAATGTAGTAGGGCCCATTTTTTTGGCAGCCAAAGCTCTATTGAGTGTCAGCAATAAATAAGATGAACGACGGACCGTGGTGGTTGATGTCCCGCTAATTTACAAGTCATTATCTTATCAAGTAAAGCTGCATGTTTTATTTATTGTCTAAGGTTTGTCACAGATTTTCTTTGAAGTTTTTGGGGATTGGGAGAATCTTTAAGTGAAGCTATTGGCAAAATGTAACATTTCATGGGACTTGAGAGAGTGTGTTGTTAAAATAATATAACCTTCATAAGTTGTGCTTATTATAGAGCTATTGCGTAATTGTAAGAATGACTTAATTCCAAAATAAGAATAATTACAACAAACACCTCACTTTAAATCAGTGATTATTAAACTTAACATCTTATTAGCGCTAGAATTACGAACGCCGTTTCACTAGAAGAGTATGCTATGAGAGAAGTTGGCAAGGAACACGACTAGGTTGAGGTGTTACTTAGTTTCCTATTGACAACGAATCACTTTAATATACTCGAACCGTCAGGATAAATATAGTTGAGTATACAACGATTTGAACCCGTTAACTGTATTATATTTAGTGTGAACTACTCGTCTTTCACAGCCCAAATTATTCGTAGTTCACAGTAAAGCAAGTATGAAATAAATGTGGTAGTTTATAAATTAAAACTGACCTAAATTTCGAAATAATTTATGATACTAGAAATTGTCTAAAGCAGTTGTTTGTCGTTATATTTCGCTCATAATTAGTTATTACAACGTATGGAAAATAATATTTAAATCCAAAAATAATAAAACAAGAAGTAAAAGAAAACACGCCAGTCCGCTACTAATTAAAGAAAAAGGTTCAGTGTCAAGAATTAAAACATCAACACTAACAAGAAGACCGTTTTGCAACTAAAACTCTTTACTTCGATAAACACAGTGACAGAATTTATAATAAAAAATAATGGCATGGAGTAAACTGAGCGTGTTGACACAGACAAAGTTTTAAGGACAGTTAGACACGAACATAACCTAAGTAGTGGCAGTGGCTGCCTCAAACATTACGGGGCACAGTGTGGAAAATCTGTATACTATTACTTTTTTCTTTGTATAAACTATAATAGCCGTAAGTAAAAAATTCTAAGAACTATTAATTGCACTCAGAAATATTCTTGGTGTGAAATTGAGTGATAGGATAAGGAATGAAGTAATAAGGGTTAAAGCTGGTGTAAAAGAAGATATAGTGACAAGAATTGAGAAAGGTATGCTTAGATGGTTTGGTCATGTTGAGAGGATGAATGAAAGTAGATTTACGAAAGTGATTTATGATGGACAAGTGGATGGAAGTGTTGGGAGGGGAAGACCACGTAAGACCTTCCATGACCAAATATAAAAAATGTTAGAGAAAGGGCAGGTCAAAAGTACCCTAAACCGACGGGCGTGTATGAGGAGGTTAATGAGTGTGAATGAAGCTAAAAGTGTGTGCCAAGATCGTAGCAAGTGGAAGGATGTGATCTCTGCCTACCCCTACGGGAAAGAGGCGTGACATTATGTATGTATGTATGTATGTATTAATTGCTGTTTGGTGGCGGCTCATTCAAAGAATACTACCAACCCATCTCTTTCCTTGGGTATCGTTAAAGGCGACTTAAGACTGCACATAATATCCAACAGCTTAGAGAGGCGACAGGCTCACCACCTATCACGCTGAGCACATGTGCAATTGATATTTGGTGAAAAGTGGTTTGTGACAGTGGAGTGCTTTTGCAGTTCTTGTTGCCTAGTATCTGACTACCCCTTTAGGGATAATAGTCGTCAGTATGTATATGTATGTATGTATTATATTAATTGTAATTGTGGTGATTCGCATTATCCATTGCGGAAATTTTCCAATCCAGAGAGGTGAATTTTATCAGCTAAGTTGGCCGCAGAAGAATATTAAGGATCACTAAAATCTATAAAATGGTTTTATCATTATGATTATTTAGTTGGTGATAAATGTTGGTACTAGACATCAGACCCGATGAACCGATGATCTTATCAAGTCGGCGGAACACCGGCAGACGGCTTCAGATCGATTGTGGTGCAAAACATGTAGGGAGACATTTATGAAGCTATGAATTTATTAAAATTTGCCGTTTGAGCAATATGCCGTACCGTTAGACATGATTTTTCGTAACTCTTCAGAAACTCAATACATCGTACAATCTGGTCGGTATTGCGTGAGGGAGCAATCAATGACCTACTGCCACAATCCAGCCAAACTAAGGCCGTTTAACTAAATATAGACATTTTCACCTAGATTTATAACTTTGACTTCACTCATTGTCTGACGTTGGGCAGAAAATATTGAGCATATTATGTAAGAGAAGAAGACTAATGTATTGTTTGTAAGAATAATGCACACAGAACGATTCGAAAAATACCTTTAGTGCTTTACTTATAAGTCTCGTAATAAAAAAAAATAATGCATGTATTATTCTAGTGCGGTTAGCAACCCGCTCAATAAAACCACATTGTAACAAAAATATTTAAAAATAAAACACTATTCAGTTATTTGTAAATATTTTGAGAAACATTTGTAAAAATTTAGAAAAAGCGATATATATATATATAAATATAAATCGTATATATATAGTTACGGGCATTTTAACGTTACATACTAAGTGGAAATCGAGGGTGGAATTCTTCAGCAATCTTTTATGCTTTAAAAGTGCACAGGTATTCTGGTAATTTTTAGTTAAATTGAAGGCTATTTTTAACAAAGGTTAACTCCTTTTAACATATCTGCCAATGAAAATCCCAGTTTTAGTTTATTTCAAAGATAGCTACTACTAACAGACAGATAGATTCTTCAAATTAGTTTTTTGCTAAGTCCCGTATTACTTTTTTAAGCATTCAACAAACAGGTCTTGTTTTGATTTTAAAAACAAGACATATCGATTTTATTTATTTGTGTGTTTTGTCAAAATAAAATAGTACTTCTTTATGAAAACCCTGCAAAAGTATGGATGGGATGCTTCTCAGTTTATATCTTGGAGATAATGTGCAACCCTCCTCTAGCTTTTGTTTTCGCGTGTCGGATTTACGCATTAAGTACATACAAGTTAATTCTAGTAACCTTCTCGTCACAGCTTATCGCGCTGTGCGATGATTTTAGCTCGGAGTTTGGCGGGATTATTGGCAAACAAATGGATTAAGTAAACTTAAATTGCGGATTGTAACATCAAAACTCTCGGCGCGATTATCACCCATGAGTGTTATTACTCTCAGTGCAAAAAAAATTGGTGTATTACGGATCTCAGATGTGAGTCCATTTTGGCTATTCTTTATGAAACAGAAAGAGACAAACTATAGCTCACTGGCTTCATCCTAGCCTTATCTAACGATTACCACAAATTCCATTAACAACCCATATTTCTGAGCATCTGTCAATGTAATCGCATTCATTTTCTTTCCCTTCTTTATTTTCCATGCTATTGTAAATAGTTAAAATAATTTAAAAAACATATGTTTCGTTTTACAATTTGTTTAAAAATAATTTCCATTGTTATTTAAACTGATATTAGAATTATACATTTTCTTTAATTTTAAGACTCTGGCTAAACGGCTCAATACATGCTGCAAATTGGCCTTCTACGTTAAATAAATTATTTCAAGCACGATAGCGCTCGATATCAAATGCCAGATTAGCAGTCCTATGTATACCTAGAAGACAATTCAACAAGACAAGACCTATTCAAAGACTGATTTCTGTGTATGCTGCTTAATTTCTATGACCTTTTCCTAACACCATATCTCATGGTACAAGCGCCTCCTATTAAATTATTATAAATATGTCACAAATCCGAATCAATGTTAATAACTATTAGGAACATTAATGAACTTACCACTTCTAAACTGGTTGTGATTCCGGATGACGCGCTCGGCATTCTTGCGCGCAATGTAGAACCACTCGGAGGTGTTACTCAAATATTTGTACTCGACTGCCAAGTCCTTAGCTAATATTGGTCCTTCCGGCAATCTGTACGCGAACGGACAAAACAGCTGGTAATCCTTATATTGGTATTGGTCATAGCAGTTCCCGGCTGCAAATATATCGTCATCGAATTCCACCATCGAGAACACGCTTGCATGCAATAAATACTCGTTGTGCATAACAGACGATCCCGCGTATTTCCACAGCCTAGTCAGCATATTTGCTCTGTTCACAGCAACATCAGCTTCAATTCTAAATCTCTCTTGTGCATATCTATCTACAACGCCCTCTCCTAAATTCAGATGAGTACCTGCTGTACAGTTTTCGCCTAACAAATGTTGTGTTTCTATCAATCTTAGAAATTTTGTTACTACATCTTCATGCACACTTGGTCTTGAAATAGTGATATTGTCGTTTTCACTAATGCTTTCATTATAAACAATTATTGTATCTGTATTCACATCATCCATAGTCATTCTCTGGGAGTCATTATTATAACTATGATCTACATTATAAAAATGATCTGTTAGTGACAGATCATATTTTGTAGGCACAGTATTTTGGAGAATTTTTGAGAAATTTCCAAAAAACTTTTGAAATACATCGGTGTTGCCACTGGAAGATCCATCATCATCGTCTGGCGCTCCGTAAGACCTGAATGCTGATACTACTGGATCTTCACCAGACTTGTCGATGTTTTCTGTAACAAAAGAGAAAAAAATTGCTTAGGTTCTTCATATTATCTATTTTATTTCTGACAGCTGAGATGACGATTTAGTTTAGATATATGTGATAATTTAGAAGGCATTATACGTAGTTTACAAATGGAAACTATGTCATACATATACATCTGCACACTCATGCCTGTTTCCCCAAAGAGGTAGGCAGAGGCTTATGTGCCCACACTTCGACAATTATATCTATGTCATTGAGGATACAAAGTAAGCTCTACAAAAGATTGTTAACTAACCAGACGATTAGCAACTCAGTCCTACTACCAAGCAGATTCAGGGCAGGATTCAGTACAGATATAACAGCAGAAGGCGGTCGAACTCAGTTTGTAACTTTCTAACACCACTAGCGATATTTATTCAGTTAAAGGTACGATAAAGTCTTGATCAAGATTAAAATTAAACGAGGTCTTAGCAAATTATACTGTTGTAACAATGAACGTACCGCTTTAATGGTCCTACGCACGATATCCGGTACTGTGAGGGCTTAAGCAAATTAATTAGTGTCACCAAATTCTTTACCTCATTTAAAACTGACCATATTTTGATAAGTTAAGTTTTATCGTAATAAGGAATCTAACTAATAGGCATCACATTTCAGAAAACTTTGTATAATTATGAATTTATGGCATTAAAATAAAAACGAATAAATAATATCCAGCTGTAATCCAAAATTATGTTGTCAAGCTACGGATTCGTGATTATAAAATTATTATTTTTTTAAATACTTGTGAATACAACTTTCGAACTTAAATATCTTGTCAGATAGAATTAAAATCCACGACAACAGGAGTAAATTACTGAAATACAATCCGCATCGTATCAGTAGTCAAACGAATTAAAATGAACGGTTCATTGAGAGTAAATTTACCTGATCATTACAATACCAATTTACAAACTGACTGAAATGATTACATAATCAAGTAGTTAAGGCTTAAAGCTTATTTATTTAGAGACCTATAGAGGTACAGTTTTTGGAAATTTCCAAAAATCAGCATAAAATTACAGCCAACCTTAATAATGCAGTGCACTTTAATACCTATGACATTGACAAATCGATTGGCAACGACATTGGAATGACAGAATAAAATTATGTTAATTATATTTGGAAGAAGGAAGCCTCTTGCCTTCGGAAGGTTACATCAAGGAAACACAAATAGTCACAAGTACACAACAGATGTGTCATATATTCTTAGTTTCCACATGTACGGCATAGTGGTAATAAATACGTCACGTCATTATGTAGTGAACATCGCATTCTGTGGAGCGTTTTATGTGTGGCAAAGTAACCTGCAATATTAGCTTAGCTTATTTTATGCAATCTTTGCACATGGTTTTCCAGCAGCTCCTTTCTATAAGACTCAATACACCCATTTAAATTAATGAAGGCATTTTTGAGTAGGCAGACGCAACGAGTGACATAATTTTATAACATATATTATAATTATGCACAAATAGTAGATTCAGACGACTCAAAACTTAACATATGAGTATAAATAAAGACAGAACTAACAAAAGAAAACACATAATAACAATATCATACATGATGATGACAAAAATAAAAAAATAAAAAACAATACCAACAATATTACATAGTCATACAGAAATAATGTTTAAAGATGGACCGTAATAGAAATTCAGACTTTATTAAACTTTTAGCCGTTGTTCTGTCGACACTATAAGGGATAAATGCAAAGTCTTTACCAGTAAAGAGGATTTCGCCCAGTAAGTCAGTAAACTCTGCAATCACCCCCTATAAAGAAGGATTTTGTTTACGAGGGCAACAAATCGCGAATTTCATTACAACTGTAGGCGAGGATTCATGGCCAGAATTGTTTATTGAGCAGCAATTTAGCTCAACACGGCTACTATTGCTCAGGTTTTACAAACATTCTGTTATGAAATATGGTTTTGGATATCATTGATAGGTAGGTACGTTTTTAAATTTTGCTATTGATGCACACGTACAAACGTTGCTAACTAAACTTTGTTGTGATAATGTGATTGTAATTAAAAATCTGAATATACATTATTATTTAAATTTTAAATAATAAATAGCCCTTCTAAAACTCGTATTGTAACAAATTTATAAAAATCCTTTTTAATATTGTTACGTACTGTCGACAGGAAAAACGGCCTTGTATAATAAAAACGGTACGAACAATTTATTAAAATCAACGTGAAACATACCACTCTACTCTTGGAAATAATTAATAAGTTAATCAACCTTTTAAGTTTAAGTCACGTGTATTGAGACACAAATAAATTATATTTCCAGTAGGTACCACAGATCGCTGTAAGTCATTCAAAACTTCGGTATTTTGTTTTTGTTAAGCCCCGCTTGTAGTCCATAAAATGTGTTTTTTTTGTATATTGAATCGTCTAAATAAAAGAAAACAATATGATTTTGACTTTAGTCCACTAATCCGAACTGGATTCGAGTACTTTCACTGAAAAGGCCTAACGAATACTGATCTTCCTAAAGAACTTATCTTGTCTTTTTGTTATGATTTTTTACTTCCCATATTTTAATATTGACATAATCATAGACAATTACATAAAATAAATGTAAAAATTAATTACATCTTATTGATTTATATTCGGGCCGACTTATAAAATCGAATTGTTTTGATGGCTGCATAACATAACTGATGGATTTGTGATTTGCAGCACCTTTGTTCTTTTAATATTAAAGTATTTTTTGTTAAATTCCCTTTATCCTGTAGCTTGAGTATGTCATGCTCACTTAAATGTTTCTGCGGTGTTGGCGTCATGTGTCGGGTCGTCACGTTCCCTAAAATATGGTTGAGCGAAACGATGGCTGGTTCATGCGCCATACTCGTGAACGGGTGCCGCCAGTGGTCTGCTAATTTCTACTATTTTTATCCTTAAATACGTTCATCTTGCTAAGGAGAGAGAGCTTTTTATATGTATTTTTCTTTTTTTTAATTTGTGACTGCAATCCTCAAGTTTTTTTTTGTGTAAACTATGGTTTTAATTTAAGTAAATTTGTAACTGGCGCAAGAAAAAACAAAACTTGACGATTTTCTTGCCCATTCTTATACGATCAAACTCTCGCCCGCAGTGAATGGGCGCGTTAAATTTTAAGTTTGACCTTTATAAAGGCTCTATTGAGCCAGACTTGCATAATTGATTTTGACTTTAACTTTGACATTTTGGAAGACATCTTTTATTTATAGTTTTAAGTTTAGGTAGTTTATTTAGGTTGTTGCCATATCTGTTGTTAAGTATTCACCGTAAAAAAAAAATGTAAATGCTATATAAAAACATACATACACTCACGCCTGTTTCCCTGAAGGGGTAGGCAGAGGCATATTTTACGCCCACACTTCGCCAATAATTGGTCCCACGTAATAGGTGGCGAGTCCTTGCTAAATGCTATATGTTTTGCTATTATTATAGTGCCCTTTCAGTGTTCGAATTACTTTTTGTAAACATATATATAATCATATGAAACACTTAATAAACCTGCGGATCAACAGACGAGGCTTTGGTGAACTTAGCAGGTTCCGGCAAGCGGCAATAGGCTCGCCACCTATTACGTGGGACCGACAAAGTAATTCGCGAAGTAATGAATGCGCCCGCATATATGGAAGTGAGGAAGTATGTGTCTATATAAACAGTTAATACATACACTTGCATACATATATATACATACATACATACCATCACGCCTCTTTTCCCCAAGATGTAGGCAGAGGGCACAATATACGCCTACTAATAAATAAATTAATTATGAAAGATGGCGTACAGGCCGGTATGGTATTATCTGAATTCACGTAGGAATGAGTGGTTCGTGAGAGAAGCCCCATGTTCGTCAGAAGTGGGCCCTTACTGGGTTGAGATGTCAATGCCTTTCCTTTCCCGAACAACACGTGCTGGTCTTAGAAACCATCCTTATCATACCAGAAAAAGTAGGACTGATATAATTAACAACATTTAAAAAAAATTAATTATGAAAAACAGTTGTATAAACATTTGTTTTTTATTATACTTTCGAGAATGAGTGGTGATAAAGATGATAAATGGTAAATGAGATGCCCTCCCCCTAAGCCCCTTCAGTCCTCAGTAAAGATGTGGGACTATACTGAGTTCTCACATGGACTTCTTGAGAGAATTTGAAAAATTATGTTGCACTGTTTTTCTTAAATTACCAACACTCATGTACGTTTACAAACACTTAACGGCTAATATGATAAATTCACCGTTATTACTCATTAATATTCGAAGTACCACAAATTGAAGAAAATAATACAAAACTGCAGTCATGACGCTTCACTTTCCCGCCAAGAAGTCCGCAAATAAGATTGCAATATTATTAAACATATTGTTTATTCTTTTATCTCAGTAATAAGTATCGTCAAGCCACTCGAAGGGATTGTTCTTAAAATAAACAAAGAGATTGGACGAAGAGTATTTTCTATCCTTAAAAATTGATTTCCCTAGAGGAGGCGGCAAATTCACAAAGGCTGATTTGCTTGACAAGTATTAACATAGCGACCATCCGTCAGTTGCGGAGGTAACAATTAGGTATATTGCTTGCATACTCTTTTTATTGTTTTCTCTTTGTTTAATAACATTACAATAAAATATAGTGACGACCGATATGGCGTGGTGGCGAGTATACCCGCATTCCATTCCTGAGGTCGTGGGTTCGATTCCCACACAGGACAAATATTGTGTCTATAAATATGAATATTTGTTCTGGTCTGGGTTTCTATGTATATTAAGTATGTATTTACAAAAAAAATATTGTATTTTTGTATGTTTATCCGTTATTTAGTATCCATAACACAAGTTCTTAATGGTACTTATCTTGGAACTAAATAATTGGTGTAAGTGTCAGAAATATTTATTATTTATTATATTATTTATTGTTTTCTTGTAACGAGCGGGAGAAAAAACTAACTTTGACGATTTTCCTGCCCGTTCTTTTACGATCAAGGCCCCGCCCGCAATATATGGGTGCGTTAGATTTTAATATTTACTTTCATTAGAGCTCTATTGAGCCTAACTTGAATATATGATTTTGATTTTGAGTTTGAATAATTAATGCTGTTGTATAGTAAAATACAAAAAGCTATGCTTTTTTTTGTATACTATATATGGAACGGAAGAATTCCCGTAAAAAATGAAATAACAAGTTCGTGACGATAACAAATAATTGTCTTTGTATTATACATAGGTTCTGTTGTTGCTTAGTAGAAAACATAAAACATTTCTATTTGATTTTGAATTGAACAGAAAATATCTCTTTAAAATTCAAAAAATTCAAATTCAAAATCATTTATTCAGGTTTGGCTCAAAAGAGGTTTTATGAAGGTCGAGCTTAAAAACTAGCGCGCCCATTCACGGGAGCTTCATCGTAAAAGAACGTGCAAGAAAATCGTCAAGGTTAGATTTTTCTCCCGCCAGTTACAAGAAAAAAAAAATATAAATATTACTATTTATGTACAAGAAACGCTCTTATGACAGTTTATAGTGGAAATCAACCTATAATATCTACTTCTGATTTAGTAAATGGGTATATAGCGATCCTACTCACATCTAAGGTGCATGCGGCAATAGGCTCGCCACCTATTACGTGGAACCGACAATGTAATTGGCGAAGTGTGGGCGTATAATATGCCTCTGCCCACCCCTTCGGCGAAAAGCCGTAAATATATGTATGTATGTTCAAGAATAATCTAAAATAATAAGCCTAAAGCTAGAATTTAATATCTCTGTCTGTCTATCTAGTCACTAATTAATTGCTTTGTAAACAAGATATCAGTTTGTAATAGGCAAATATCTTGGATATTAGTTATAGATCCTTACCTTGTTGATTTTAACTTTGGAAGTGCGCAAACTCTAGTACGGGGGCGTCTACGCAAGCAGGAGATAATTACGTTGAAAATTTAGCCGTTTTTAGTGATCATATTCCATGTCTGCCCCAAAACTATTATCAACTATTCGACTGCGCCAAACGATTTAAAAGAAAGGGTTAAGACTTTGAAATATGACTTTATTGAAAGTTGAACCCATTAGCTAACCTATCTCCATTCGTGTGAAATTTGACGACCAATATGTATGTTTACCCGTTATTCAGTATACATAACATAAGTTCTGAATGATACTTATCTTAACTAGAGTATTTCATGCTCACCTAAATGTCTTTGCGGTGGTGGCGTCATGCGTCGGGTCGTTACGTTCCCTAAAATATAATTGAGAAAAACGATGGCTGGTTCATGCGTCATACTCGTGAACCGGTGCCGCCACCAGAATAAAAGAAGAAAATAACTCTATTTTTAATTATACGAGCATGATTACGAATAAATTTAGTAGACATGAGCAGACCAGTTCCCACAAGTAGCACTTGTTCACGAATATGACGCATGAACCAGCCATCGTTTCACTCAACCATATTTTAGGGAACGTAACGAGCCGACGCATGTCGCGTCGCAACCACCGCAAAGACATTCAACGGTGCATGACATGCTAAAATAATAAAATAAAATGATTTCTTTAAAAGACAAATAATAATCTTATAAAAACTTAATGAGCTGCAGATCACAAAATTGTCTGTCCTATGGTAGATACAATTAACAGCCGCATCATCTATATAATCTTGTGTACAATAGTTTGCTTTCTTCATGAATTTTTCATTAGTGGCCAATTAAAATTTGTGTCAATTCGGACACCGTGTCCAATTCGTCAGCAAGTCAAGTCCAACATATTCTGCGGAATTTTACTGTAGTATTTTTTACCTTGCGCCACAAAAGACTTCCGAGTTTTTTGACGTCTTCGAAACGGACTTAACGGTTTGTTTTTATTTCTAGTGGTAAATCTGTGACGTTCACAGCGTTTAGATCTATCATTGTTAATTTTCTGTACAAACAAAAGTACAGTAATAAACTGTGAGACAGTGGTCAAAATACCAAATTCCCGAAACAACTGCTTAAGGGATGATCAAGACCGAAGTTTACAAGTAAAACGTATAGCTCGTTTCTGTAAAATAAAAATAGTCTCTATTTCAGCCGCAGATTTGGATTTGGAAGTTTGACTTTTAAAAGTTGCGCCCATTAGCTATCCCTTTCCTATTCGTGTGAAATATTATTACATAATTGAGCTGTTAATGCTGCAGATAGCTTTGGGGGATTTAATGATTATCTCTCGGATCGTATTTGGTCACTATTTATTGGACCAATTTTCCTTATCTGCACTCAGCTGTAATTAATGTCCTATATTGTATAAAGCCTATCGTAGTGGAATGATTGGCTTCTGATAAAAAAGTGTAATTGTTATAATATAAAAATAAATATAAATATTTTCTGACAAATACACCAATTATTTAGTTCCAAGATAAGTATCATTAAGAACTTGTGTTATGGATACTAAACAACGGATAAACATACTAAAATATTTAGAACAAATATTCATGTTCATGCACACAAAAATTTGTCCTTTGTGGGAATCGACCCACGATCTCTGGAGTGAAGTGTAGGTATACTGACCTCCATGTCATATCGGTCGTCAATGTGTTTGCATCCTCATTGTTGAGGCTTTGAAATATGGAGCTATGTGTCGGATTGGTCATTATTAATAGCTTAGTTACTAGAAGTCCACTGCCGAATACGGCAAGGAGCGCTTTTACTTACCTGGACTGCATAGACAGTCAGGTAAAAAAAAAATTAAACGCTCCCCAACTGTTTTCCACGTCGATCGATCTTAAGTCAACTGCATCTACCGATTAGGGTGCCCTTTGGTTCGCCTAAAATTGTTTGTCCTAATATGGTTTGGCCAAACCGTTTTGGCTTTTAAAAAATTTTAGGCTTTTCGTTTGGGTGCCATTACAAATTAGGCGTACAAAAAATTAGGCGATCCGATAGGGACCCACCGATTACCCACTGTCTTGATCACGCCGTCGGTCCATGTGGGATTAGTAGGAGTGATTGTAGAGATTTTGGGGAGATATTTGAAGCAAGCTGATAATTTGTCATGTACTTCTTCTATACCCTAACACAAAACTGTAAACCTTCTTACTACGACTCCCCGTATAACCAGACCAAAGGGTAAAGTTCCATCTGAAGCACAAAAGTGCAAAACTCTGCTTTACTACTGTTCCCAACCACCTAGTACTGCAGCATTACGCTAATGCAGTGTTATTTACGATTCAAGAAACATTTGTAATCAAGTTATTTTAACAGGATTCATTTTAGTTAAAAATTACAAACAATTTGGATGAGCAACAAAATAAATGTATCATCGAAAAATAAAGCAGAACGAGATCTAGTCCCAACAGAATCCTGAACATGTTAGTTAATAAGTTTGATGCACCAATTATTAGGCACTTTGTGTCTGTATTGGTGCATCAAAAGCCACGGCTATGATGTTGTAAAATTTTTGTAAGTATATTTTTTAGATTACTGTTGTGCTTACTAATACTAGTCTTTAAGTTATGTAAATTACTAACAATTGGACCATTGTTGTCAAATAAATGAATTTAATTATTATTAGTATTATTAAGTAGTAGTAGTATTATAAAACTACAATTGTTAAATTAGCACAACTACTTCTTAGTTTTGTGTTAGGGCACAATAGAATAGACAAAGGATAAGTCTTAAGCTTGCTTCAAATACCTGCCCAAAAATGTCTACAATTCTCGGACTATTAGTTTCTGACTAGACGACGCGGTTTGAAGTATCAAAGAATGTTCAATAAGTTCAGTTATTAAATTTAGATTCGCTTGAAATTCGGCCTTACTTCTTTACAGATTTTAACCGTCACCAAAATATTAATTGAATTACTCCTAATATTGGCGACATTTTATTGTAAAACATTATAATTTAACTCTTAATCAACGTCGAAGTGCCAAAGAAAATCCCATAATTTATTATTCAAAAGCTTAATTACTAAGTTCAGCTTAACTATAGATAAATGGGTTTTCATAAACTTTCTAAATAATAATTCTTATCTAAGTTGAATGACATGAGAGCAGACAACAATGAATCTGATTCTGAATATGAAACCATAATTAGCTGACATTATTTTATTCAAAAGTTTAATATACGAATGATTTATTATTCATTTGATAATAAACGACGGGCCGGTCTATACCTACTTTTATCAAATGTAGCTCGTGTGTTCTAAACCATTGGAGGACTGTTTCCAGTGAGTCAATTGAAAGAAACTCGGGTAATGATAATTCATGTTGCAGTTGAGGTTTTGCAGACGAGACAAATTTAAAGTGGGAATGTGGAGCAACTTTACATGGCCCACCAGTACCCTAAAACATGATTGCGGGACGACCTAATGGGATTGCTTTTGTTGGGGCAGCATATTGGGCTGGCTAAGTTTAAAAGTTGAGGCAAATTCAACCTGACTTGTCATCGACGCGAAAGAAGAAGCGCGGTAACAGGCGATACTCATGCCTTTCTGCATAAGTGCGGTTTGACGTTAAGACTAAAGGACCCGGGACTATATGGGCAACAAAAGCTAGACTACGAGTAATATTCCACGATAATGACGACCGATATGGCGTGAAAGTATACCTGCACTTCACTCCAGAGGTCGTGGGTTCGATTCCCACACAGGACAAATCTTTGCGTGCATGAACATGAATATTTGTTCTGGTATGGGTGTTCCTATGTATATTAAGTATATATTTACAAAAAAAAAAGTATTTAAGTATGTTTATCCGTTTATTAGATCCTTAACACAAGTTCTTAATGATACTTATCTTGGAACTAAATAATTGGTGTACACCAAAAAAGTAATTAGTAGATAAGAATTATGTGAAAGTTTTTAGTCATATATTTAGGTATTGTAAGCCCAGCTACTATATCGTATTAGGTTTGGTGCATGTAAAGATAGTTGTAACTTTTATGAATGAATAAATAAATAAATAAAGATGTTAGTGAGTGGCTTTTACATACACTTACTTCCCTACAGCGGGTCGCACCAGCCTCCGCCTATCCATTAGTTAAGAGATAATAGTTTTTATGATTCAGATATAGATAAAAATGCTTGGGATTAAACTGCCGTTTCATACAGGCTATTCTAATATGAATCACGAATCTAGAACATAAATAATGTTAATGTTATATTATATTGCATTGTATAGCTGCACAGACAAATCCAGATTGTAATTCAAGTACCAAACCAATGGATAAGTTTGAAAGAGTCTGTGAGTTTCTTGCCAGTTCTTCTTACAGAGCGGTGGCTCGGAACTGGCACTTACACTTAAATATTTTTTGGTTTTAAATTGTTTTGTTGCAGTTAAGTGAATCTAAGCTTCGTGATTTTAGTGTTAAAATATTTCGATTGTTTTTTATAAATATAATTTTCACGTTTTTAAGTACTATGTAATAGTTTATGAAATAAATGATATTTGATTTAGATTTTGATTATGCTACAAGGTGGCGGCAAAGCATGCGGCTCTCGACTAACGCGCTAATAATGCCTTTGATAACAAGTTTTTTGAAACGCTACAATCATACTGTATCTTATTAATATTAGTAATATAATATTAATACTGTCAAGAACACATTTCATTAGCACAATGGGACATAATTAAAGTTAAAAAAGACTTAAAACTTAAGTGCCGGACTTTTGACTAAATACTTAGGTATTAAGCAAAAGCTATTTGGGACTGACGATAACAAAGAGACCTAATGGCTCGGCTCTAACCAAATCCGTTTATTCTTTGCTTGTGGAGTCATTCGCCTTAAATTCCATTAAGACCCCATTCAGACAAGGCCCGGCATAGCTTTGAGCTTGAAACGAATTGGATCTAAATTAAATCTTGAAGGAACACTGCCACTTTGTACTTGATCATGTATTTATGACACGATCTTATGGGGAAGCATATTTAGGTAAGGTAAAAGAAAAGTAATTTTTTTTTTCATTGGCTCATATTAAAAATAAATTATAGGTAGTTGGGGGCTGGGACAGAGCAGGCTCCAGATGGAACTTGGGTGGTTTTTAGTCAGTAAAAATCTGACACACGCTTCCGCTTCTCCCACAATGGAAGTCAATCATATTAATAATTTTTAAAACAAAAAAAAAGCATAATTTAGAGTGTTTGCTAAATACCAGAAGGACTTCTTGATAGAAAAGTGAAGCGTCATGTTTGCAGTTATTTAAAATTTTCTAAACTTGTAATTTAAAAGTGTAATAACGGTGGGATATTAATCGTTAAGTGTTTGTGAAGATACATGAGTGTTTGTAAATCAAACAAAACAGTGCAATATCACTTTTCAAATCCTCTTAAGAAGTCCAAGTGAGATCTCAGTATAGTCCCACATCTTTACTAAAGACTCAAGGGGCTTAGAGGAGAGATGCCCTCCATTGATCCCAGCCATTTACCATTTATCATCTTTATCACTACACATTTTCATTGACTTTATTTATGTATTATTAATATATCTCTTACTTGACGTCTATCAAGTAAGAGATTTGTTATTAGTTGTAACAGCAAGGCTAGTTTATCATAGCTATTTCCATAGTGTTATGTCCTATGGTATTCTTCTGTGGGGTTGTGCCGCAACATTCATACTATCTTTGTGCTGCAGAAGAGGGCTATTCGAGCAATTTATAATCTCCCGTGTGAACATTCACTAAGGGAAAAGTTTAAAGAAATTGGTATTTTGACAGTGGCCGGTCAATTCATTTATGATAACCTGGTTTATGTACATAAGAATACTGATCAATTTAGTAAGAAAAGCTGTATACATAACCTAAACACAAGGAATAAGCATAGATTAGTTGTACCTCCCACTAGGCTCCAAAAGATAAACAAATCTTTTAAAGGTCAATGTGTACGATTCTACAATAAAATCCCAAGCAACATACAGCAATTGAGCCTAAATAAATTTAAATTAACCATAAAACACAAGCTGTCTTCAAAGGGATACTATTCTATTAAAGACTATATGGCAGATAAAAATGCTTCGGATTAAACTGCCGTTTCATACAGGCTATTCTAATATGAATGACTTGAAAAAATAAATATTGTTAAAGTTATGTTATATTGCATTGTATAGCTTCACAGACAAATGAAGATTGTAATTCTAGTACCAAACTAATGGACATATTTAAAAGAGCATAGCCTGTGAGTTTCTTGCCAGTTCTTCTTACAGAGCGGTGACTCGGAACTGGCACTTAGATTCACTTACACTTAATTATTTTTTGTTTTTAAATTGTTTTGTTGCATGTAAGTGAATCTAAGCTTCGTGATTTAGTGTAATATTATTTCGATTGTTTTTTTTTTCATTTGTAATCATGACGTTTTCAAGTACTATGTATAATAGTTTATGAAATAATTTTTTATTTTTTTTTGACACGAATAATCCTTCCAATACCAGAGGAGCCCAAGACAACCTCACCTGCAAGTGGTGCACCTGCCGACAAACGGCTGAGGCTCTAGCAAACATAACAACAAGAGGCAATAGGCACTTATTACGTGGGACTATATAATTGGCGAAGTGTGGGCATATAATTGGCCTCTGCCAACCCCTTCGGGGAAATTGGCGTGAATGTATGTACGTATATATGTGTAAGAAGGATCTTGTTCATAGTCCAGACTCACTGCATATAGCCAATATCAACTGCTTAACATGCCTCCCGAAACACGTAAGCGTTCGATGACACAGATTGGCACTCATCCAAGGACTGACCCCTTTAACTTTTCTAGTTTTGAACAACAAGAATGTCAGGTTTTAGAGGCCCTTAACACATTTTGTTTTTATTTGTTGTTGTTTAGTAAAAGTTTAGATTATGTCTCACTTCTGACAAAGCGCCAGATTATTAGGCAGCGTTCACTGGGAAATCAGTATCATAATAGTTGATATAAATCGAGAGCTCCCGTGCACCGATCTCTTAATAAAATCAACCGTTTGCCCTTAAACCAGGAAGCTGCGTATTTTAATTTAAATATTTGAACTTTGACGACCGATATGGCGTGGAGGTCAGTATACCTGCACTTCACTCCAGAGGTCCTGGGTTCGATTTCCACACAGGACAAATCTTTGTGTGCGTGAACATAAATATTTGTTCTGGTCTGGGTGTTTTCCTATGTATATTAAGTATGTATTTACAAAAAAAAAGTATTTAAGTATGTTTATCTGTTATTTAGTATCAATAACACAAGTTCGTAATGACACTTATTTTGGAACTAAATAATTGGTGTAATTGTCTGAAATATTTATTATTATATATTTGAACTATGTGAAAGTGAACTATGACGTCATAGTATGGTGTTGTATTCTGGGTAGAGGTCAAAGGTAACATCCACTACATTTACATAAATACATTTTAAGAGAAAGTATTAAGAATTAATCAGGACTACCTACCTCACTTGAACAGACCTTAATGGCTGATTTTAATCTAATAGTCTGTATAATTTGAATAAATCAAAATTTGATAACTTTCAAATTTTGATTTATTCAAAAAAGTTTTATGAAAGGCAAATACAAAAAAATACAAAATAAACTTTTTGTATTTTGTACCTCACTTGAACAGACCTTAATGACTGATTTTAATCTGATAGTCTGTATAAAAGTTTTCAAATTTTGATTTATTCAAAAAAGTTTTATGAAAGGCAATTATAATTTTAGACTGTTTGTTCTGTATATTTTGGATGCACTCGTTACTCCACTATTATGTGTTGGCCTTCTCTGACAATATAGCTCTAACTAAAGTTATACTTTTATAACCATAACAGAGCAAGCCATTTTGGCAACAGACTTCATATAAATATTGACGTTAGCCCGTCGGACACAGAAAATCCACTAGTAAGAGCGAGGGGAGAGAGAAGAGGCGCTCAAAATAAGAGCAAAAACAATAATAAGGGCAATTTATCAATTGACAATTGAAGTATTTCCAACAGTACAATTATACACAACTGTATAGTCGTAACATAATAGGAAGATTAATGCATAGGAGCACTCTAAGAAGAATTCCTATCTTATCAAATGAATTGGTCTGAAAAGGTTTAATTTGATTATATGAAAACTTACACAAATGCGGCTGTTAGAGTGAAATGTCGTTTAACACCGATTATAGCGCTGTCTCACTTTGTCATTTTTGCCTTTGGATATTTACATAAAGCTCATGGTTTTGTTGGATTAGAAAGCGCTGAGTAAAATTCAACAGAGAAAATTACACATTCCGCTTAAATCAGACTAAGGCGAACTCCTTGGGCATGTAATGAGGTCAAAAGTAAATAAGAAATTTCAGGTATTCGTGTAAAAATATGACGAAGAAAGTTGTTTACAAGGCAAAAGTTTAAATAACCTCATTAGGAATTTCAGATACGCTTTTGAATTACTTTATCAAGCAGCAAAACACTAAAGAAAATAAACTTTCTCGACTGTTTGAGGATTTTTTAGTAATTTCTGTCTATTTAGTTGAGAGGTGACTTTCGAATTATACTTATTTCCAAAGAAGTTATCGATACTCGAAGTTCTTTCAGTGACGACCACGAACTAGCAAACGTAAAACAGAGCTCCTTCCAACTAATGGAGCGATGATCTGGTCAATCTAGCTGGAAGCTAAAGCTTATAGGCTCATGTCAGATCGACGAGAAAACCAGTAGTTATGATAAAATAAAATAAATTAAAATATACTTTATTGTCTTTAAGATCAACATGATCATTTAGATTCGTCAAACATTCAGAAGCAAAATTGAAATTCGATATATTTTTTTAACAACAATAAAAGAAATATGAGTGGTACCATAATAAAGAAATAAAAGGGTTCTTTGTCAGGATTTGTCAAGGTTTGTCAGTTTATCTGTCTGTTGTGGTTTTTCTCAAGATTTGTCAGTCTGTCGGTGATTCTTATAAGGGGAATCTGTCAGTCAGCCTGTCGTAATTCTAAAGGGGGGAGGGGTTTGTACGTCAGTCAGTCAGTCTGTCGGTGACTCTAATGAGGCTTCCAAAAAGGCAACGAGATTGAGAAGAATGCTCCAAGAAACTCATCTCGACTTTTTTCAAATTATATATGTTAATCTGGGAATGGAGTGCAGGTATTACTCCATTTCATATTATTTATTTATTTATAATCTTATGCTATCATTACAGGTGTCTTAACCTAATGCGATAGCATAGCAATTTTTATAATAAATACAATATTCTATCTTTTTTATTATCAATCTACAATATTATTTAAATATAATATAATATAACATAAACTAGCCTACCTGATATATATAACTTCAGTATTATATCCTATATTTACAAAATAAGTTCTAAATCTAACGTAACTGATAACTTATTATATTTAACGCAGTTCTGGCGAATTCACTAAAAGTGCATGAAAATATATCCACTAATATTGTTTGTCTACTAATATATACTAATATATTGTTTGGGTAAGCCCACAATCAACAGTGGACATCTTGCAGCTGAGACGTAGACGTTAAAACCAATAACCTTAACAATTTTAATGGAAAGACACAAAACAATAGATCTCTTAAGTGTCTAGACACCGGTGACTAAATAGGTTTAATCCGAAGTTACTGTTCTGTAAATTATAATAGGGAACGTTTCGTGAGCATAGGACTTGTCCAGTCAACCCAAGTCCGCCCAAACTGCTTAATCCAACTATACGTCGTGTTGACACTAGCTAAATGTTGACCAAGATCATTTACTTGGGCTATTTGAGGACTGAGCAAATAATAGCTTTCAATAAGTAAAGAGACGGTTTTATGAACACAAATCTTATGACTTTTGAAAGGGTGAATTTCGCTATACTTGATATCAATTTTCTATATAATTACTGCGAGTTTACTCATCTAAATGAAACCACATACAAAATATTAACATTAAAAAAAATATAACTACAATAATATACAAAAAAAGAGAAATAAAGAGAAAGAGATGCTGTAGTAGTGCGAAAAGGTCATAGCTCAACGTAGTAATTCTCAGCAAACAAAAAGTTGTGAAATATTTCAGGCTTTATCATACTGAAAAAAGGCCTTATAAAATACAGATTTGTAAATCATATTTATTATACCAACCACAAAACAGATAACAACCACATAAATAAAAAAGTGATTAATTATACAGTCCTGCACCTGATTATTATCCCGAACATATTGAGACATCAATTCAAAACAAAGTGACTCTTTTATTCGACCCGTAGCACCGATTCAAAGCTCCAAATACGATAAATCAAAATCAAATCAAATCAAATACTTTTTATTTCGTAAACTATTACATAGTACTTGAAAACGTCAAAATTATAAAAAAATAACAAAAACAAATAAAATATAATTATACTAAAATCACGAAGCTTAGATTCACTTGCAGCCAAACAATTAAAAAAAACAAAAAATATTTAAGTGTAAGTGAATTTAAGTGCCAGTTCCGAGCCACCGCTCTGTAAGAAGAACTGGCAAGAAACTCACAGGCTATGCTCTTTTAAATTATCGATTGGTTAGTTACAATCTTCATTTGTCTGTGACGGTATAGAATGCAATATAATATAACATTAACAATATTAAAGTATCCTTGTATTTCAAATAAATTTTTTGAATTTCAACATCAACGTATACGATGGTCATATTTCACACGACGACGGTTTCCAAAAATATGTCACAGAAGCACTTACATTAGAAAAGCGCTTTCAACAAAAACAAGTCTTCGTTTATTTATCATAAAAGTTATTTTAAAACGAATGTTGTTTGTAGAAAAAAAGGTAGGTACATTAACGAAACGGAAAGGTTACCCAAATCTGATATAGTCCCACACGATTATCGAATTACAAAAGGTCTCGAAGTCAATTAGATTTACTGAAACGTAACGGGCACCATTTTAATAGTATGACATAAAATTTTATAAATACACATAACAGGTGCCTGTTGTTAATTAAATTGGGCGATAAATTGAAATGTATCTCCTCAATGATAAATATTTTGAAACGTCTCTAGTGACGGTAACGTAATATTTTATTTTGACACGATTTACGAGTTAAACCATTATTTCGGGTACTTATTTGAGTTATTGTTTTTCAGAAATATTATGGACTAGCTGCATTATGGTAAAAATACTAGTTGAGCATTTAATACGATTTTATTTGCTAATCGGCGTTAATCGGGCTTTTTTGGAAGATTATTTTAACGTATTCCATCCATTTTAGAAAAAAAAAACTATTAATATTCTACTGCAACACGCGCCGTGGCTGAAATGAAGTGTTAAGAAAACTTTCAATATCAAAATTTTTAAAATGAAAAATAATTTTAAAAAAATTGTGTTGCCGGTCAGTGGCGTTCGAAAATTAAACGTGATTTTTGATGTGAAAATAACGAACTAGCGCGCTTGTACTACACTGTTTTTATACCGTAGAATTTTTACGGATTTCGATTTTTTTGTATACATACTCGTTGGTAAGTATGCTCAGTATTTGTTTACAAAAGAAATAGCTAGCCAGGCTAGGTGATGCTAGCTAAGTGCTTTAGATCTGGGCCACCTTGATTATACCCTCATATACACTCATAATTTTTTTTTAGTCGAGCAATTATGCCTTTATTTGGCTTTTACTTTGGCATAAACTAGTTGTACCTGCCACTAGGCTCCAAAAAATTAACAAATCTTTTAAAGGTCAATGTGTGCGATTCTATAATAAAATCCCAAGCAATATACAGCAATTAAGCCTAAATAAATTTAAATTAACAATAAAACGCAAGCTGTCTTTAAAGGGATACTATTCTATCAAAGAATGGCTGATGAAAATGCTTGGGATTAAACTGCCGTTTCATACAGGCTATTCTAATATGAATTACTTAAAGCATGAATATTGTTATATTATGTTGCATTGTATAGCGTCACAGACAAATGAAGATTGTAACTAACCAATCGATAACTTAAAAGAGCATATAGCCTGTGAGTTTCTTGCCAGTTCTTCTTACAGAGCGGTGGCTTGGAACTGGCACTTAGATTCACTTACACTTAAATATTTTTTGTTTTTTTAAATTGTTTGGTTGCAAGTGAATCTAAGCTTCGTGATTTTTGTATAATTATATTTTATTTGTTTTTGTTATTTTTTTATAAATTTGACGTTTTCAAGTACTATGTAATAGTTTATGAAATAAAAAGTATTTTGACTTGGACTTTAACTATCAACTTCCCTACACATTCGCACCCCCGGTGCAATACTGTCACTTATGCAAAAATGTAGTTTTTCAGGAGAAGCATTTAAAACTTTGACACCTCACAAAACAATGACTTTAAGATATACCGATGAGATGAATAGTCTATACTAAACTGTCAACTATCAACTTTATTTTTGGATAAATACCTGTCTCTTTCTAATTAAAAAAATATACTATACCATTATTTAAAACTTTCAATGCCCTCAGAAGTGACGTTGTGGATCTAACGAAAAATTATAACTGTAGTTAGGTCACTCTAAGAAAAAAGAAAACAAGAACAAATTATTTAATTAGTTTTATTTTTAATCATAAATATGTAGTTTTAATAACGAAAGAAATAAAATTAGTATAAACTCTTCGAAATAACATAAGAAATTTTGTACTTCTTATCATTTGTACGAAAAAAAATTAGTAGAAAATAGTGTGTATGTGTACAACTGTATCTTAGGTCAATATTGCTCCAGAATTAAAAAAATAATTTGTCACAATTACCTTAGTAACAGTGTAGCTCCAAGACACATTTACACTGGCGGGAGACCGCACACAACTGACCAAAGAAACGATGTCGCTCCCAGCACCGCCGTGAATCGCGCCAAAACGACAATGACACTCACGCTCTCTGACGGAAACTATGAATACTATACAAGTGACGTTATCGCACCAAGTAAAGGGGTGCTTTAGGACCATTTTAAAGTATTTAACTCATTTTTGTGTTTTTTGCAAAAGTGACAGTGTCGCACCGGGGGTGCGAATTATGTGGATAGCCGGCACCAACGGCTGAACTTTTCTTCTGAAGCACGGAAGCGCTCGATTTTAAATGCAATTAATCTAATTACCACAGTTAATGTCAGTATAAATCATTTTGAAAACTAGTACTTATATCTGTCAGGTCTCCAATAAATCTGGCATATCTTTTAACCTCCACGGTTAGGCCAGGGCGTGGTTATATATAAATACATACATTCACGCCTGTTTCCCCGAAGGGGTAGGTAGAGGCATATTATACGCCTACACTTTGCCAACTATTTAGCTGGCGAGCCTATTGGCGCTTGCCGGGCCGCGTACTTATATAATATATTTTATGATATTCGTTGCGTAATGTGATAGTTAATATTTCTTTTATTTATTGTAAAAAGTGTCGTATGCAATCATAGTGATACTGACCAATTGAAATAACTTTGTGAGGATGGCTTAGGCTCCTAAGGTCTGAATGGGATCTAAGATCTTAAGAGCTCAAGCCATTCCCTACACACTTGATATTATTCCGAAAAGGGAATAACTATGACCCTAGGCAAAAGAGTCCAATATAATTTACTTAGTCAATGTCAGTATAAGTTTTACCTTTTTATCGACTGGTGGGTTGTCGTGTGAGGTTATTTACTGCGTGGACAGATAAATCAAATGCGGAATGAGTTCAATCACTGTCTGTATTGTCCAAAATCACAAATAGTTACACAAAATTCGGTTTACAAATCTGACTCCATAAATTACTAAGTAGTTAGTTAATTTCGAATGAACGTGAACCTGAACGTGAACCTGGTCGTGAACGTGAACGTAAACGTGAACGTAAACGTGAACGTAAACGTGAACGTAAACGTGAACGTAAACGTAAACGTGAACGTCAACGTCAACGTAAACGTGAATGTGAACGTAAACGTGAACGTCAACGTAAACGTAAACGAGAACGTGAACGTGAACGTGAACGTGAACGTGAACGTGAACGTGAACGTAAACGTAAACGTGAACGTAAACGTTAACCTGACGAACCGGGTGTTATGTGCGACTGGGCTCCCGATCGCGCTCCACCGCGTGGCCGCACTAAAATGTGTGGTCAGCATTTACTGATGTGACGCTACAAAGTCATTGACGAACCCCGATATCCTTCTAGAAACTAGCACTCGTATCTGTCAGGCCATTGAGCAGGCCTCCAATAACCTAGACAGACCATTAACCCTCCACGGCGCGTGGCCATATTTCATACATTCTCGCAGAATTGGCTCGCATCGCAACTTGACATTCTTGGCCCATTATTCAAATGGGCCACTTGATCTAGTTCAAGAAGCACGTTAACGGTTATTAACTGCCTTACTGTGATTTTAATAGTTCTGGGCACATTTACTATATTTCTTAGTGATATTGCAAAATTCTCAAAAGTGGCGATAGCTCAGTGACGAGTCCCCTTGCCTTTAAATTCAGAGGGTTCCAACCCTGGTGGCGCATCTATGACTTCTTGAAGTTATGTGCGTAATTATCGCTCGCTCTGTGTCTTCTATTTATGCATATGTTTTCATATCGTAGGGTCAAGTGCGGTCTGCATTTTACATTTTGTCATAAATCATAAATAAAAGTTTAACATAAATGTTTACCTGTAATGGATAATTGTTTATAATAATAAAAATATTATTTTACAATATACTAAATGGAGTAAGTATATTTTATAAAAAGGTGAGGCTGAGGTGAGGTAAAGCAAATTAAATGAAAATATATACATACATAATGTCACGCCTTATTTCCGTAGCGGTAGGCAGAGATCACATCCTTCCACTAGCTACGATCTTCGCACACACTTGTAGCTTCATTCACACTCATTAGCCTCCTCATACACGCCCGTCGTTTTAGGTTACTTTTGACTGCCCTTTCTCTAAAATTATCTGAATTTGGTCATGGAAGGTCTTACGTGGTCTTCCCCTCCCAACACTTCCAATCACTTGTCCAGCATAAATCACTTTCATTAGTCTACTTTCATTCATCTTCTCAACATGGCCAAACCATCTAAGCATACCTTTCTCAATTCTTCCAAAAATGAAATATATACTACCAAAAATCAAATTGCATTATATTTTATTTTGCTATTCAGAGCGTATGCATTTGACATTTTGAAGAATAGCAGGCTAACCGTTTTTGAAATAACTTTGTATTCACAAAAAACTTTTAGGTGTAAAAACTGCCTAAACAATCTCATTAGCATTAACAACATTACTCTTAAGTGGAATCAACATGCAATAAACATTAAACTATAATTACATTTCAAAGCAGCGTATGTGATACTGAATTTGACACAAAAAGCGACCTATTTCTGCTCGACGGAGCGTTAAAGTCCCGTGAGTTATATCACAGAGAGAGGTTAGAGTAAAGACCGTACACATCTAGGACGAAAATGAAAATGTGGCATCGTAAAACAAGATCCTCACTCACTATTTGCTGAAAATGGTCTGGTTTATGCGAGTAGCGTAGAAATTATGACATTAGGTACTGTATAAATCTTTAAATTCTGTGTTGTCATTTCATTTAGAATTCGTTATGGTAATACGGAAAGCGGGTTATCGCATTAGGTTGTTTAATCTTTCAATTGTTTTGTTATTTATTTGGACACAAACGTATGAACGTTTGCTAATAAGAACCCGTGTTGGTTGAATTCATTAGATATCAGCCCTTCCTCGGTAATATTTTCTGTTTCTTTACTATATACATTGAAGTAAATGAAATAACCTTTTTAGATAAGAACCGAGATGAGTCTCTTCAGGCATTCTTAAAATAAATAAAATATACTTTATTGTCTTTCAGATCAATAGGATCACTTAGATTAGTCAACTTTTTACGCACAATATAGAAACTCGAGATTTTTTTTAACAAAATTTAAAGAAATTTAAGCAGAACCAGAATCAAGAAATAAAACAAATGGATTGTTTTTGGAATTTGTCAAGGTTTGTCAGTTTATCTGTCTGTTGTGGTTTTTTTAAGTCTTGTTGCCTTCTGGATGCCTTTTTATTGTGACTGACTGTCGGGCAACCCCCTCCTCCCATTATTATCACGGTAGGCTTACTGACAAATCTTGAAAACAAAACCACAACAGACAAATTAACTCACAAACCTTGACAAATTCTGAAAACGAATCCATTTTGCTTTGATTTCTTGATTATGGTACTGCTCATATCTCTATCATTGTTGTCAAAAAATATTGAATGTCCATTTTGTTTGTAAAACTTTGACGAATCTAAATCATTTGATCCTGTTGTTCTTAAAGACAATTATGTATTTGTAAATTTGTACTAAGGTACGATTTTATTTCGCTTAAATTGAGGAAGGCTCGTTACTTGAGCCTTTTAAGGACGGCTCGGTTAGATTTGAGAGTGATGCTCTGCATTTAGCAAAGTTACCTCAGGGGGAATTAAGGCATGAAAAATTGCTGTGGTTTTCCGCCCTTCATGCGCTGCTTTACTTTCATCTTTGTCTATCCAAACGACCATGCACGACTAAAAGAGCGACTCATTAAAGAAATTTGCAGTTTTGCATCCATTTTTTTGCTTCCTCGGTGTTACGTTCCTCTTATTACAATCCAAGTTGAGTGGAAATTAGGTTATGCTCCACTTTGGATAAAGTGCGGCACGACAGGAGAAGAAGAAAGAAAAAGAAGAAAAATCGTTTATTTAAATATTTCAATCATGACAACAAATACTTAACATCTGCCAAACAGTAAAACAGTTTGATGGCAGTTGTAGGACCCAAAAATCAGTCACATTATACTTTACAATGTATACACACTTTTTCACAATAAAACAAACTCGGTTCTGGAGGTCAGACGGCAGTCGCTACACGTAATAACTGAAACTCAGTCAAATCTGATTGAACCAGTGAGCAGACCCTGGGCCCTAAGCTTAAGTCTAGAGCAACTGGGATAGTGCGAGGATATGATGATGATTATTGCCACCAGGGTTTGAACCCGAGACCCTCTGAATTTGAAGGCAAGGGGTTCTACACTGGTCTATCGCCGCTTTCGATGCAACAATAATAATCTCCTTAAAATAAACCTTAAGCTGGAGCCACATGTGTTGGTTCATTGCTTCCTGGTGGATTAAGCGAGATTTAATTATCTAGTTATTACGTTTTAACGGCCGTTTCACTCCCAAAACTTTGCTAGTTTACAGGCATTTGATATTAAAATATTAGGTAGCATGGCAGTAATTTCGTTATAAAATTTCTAAATGAGTTTAAAACCCACAATTAATATAAATGTTACCACAAATGACGAAAGATTTGTAAAATATTAAGCATTAAGTTTTTAAGTGTTTAGGGATCCTACCAAGACCTAAGGCGCCCAAGCCAACCTCACCTTTTTTTAGTTTTTATTATCGTCTGTTAAAAAATGCTGCTTACGCACTGTCTCCCGGCCAAAAGGGGAAGACCGGGAGGGGGTGTGGGGCTCACTGCAGCAGACGCGACCACCGCAGTCCTACCCACTAAAAAACTTCAGACGACGCCCACCGCTGTTGAAAAGGGGCGAGGCACCAGTGCCCGGGTTTGTAGCTTCTGGTACCCCGCCCGCGGCCAACGTCCCCCGGATCAGAACCGGGGAGACCTCCTCAGGGAGGCGCAATGTGCAGCGCCCCCCCTACCTCTATGTGCGGCCATGGCGTAACTGGCCGACTTCGGGCGGGTCTATGGCGAGACGGAAGGGGCCCCCTGCCCCCGCCGCCTAAGACCCCCCGGGCGCTGCCGGACGGGCCCTCCTGGCCCGCCCGCTGCGCCAACGGCGTAGCCGGAGAGAGAGCGGATCCCGCTCCCTCTCCCGCTCCGCGGCCTCCTTCTGCGACATCACCACTTCGCAGAAGGAGGCCATCGCCTCCCACGCCGTCTCGCTGTCGACCATCTTTTGCATGATGGTCGGCAGCGAGAGAGCCACTCCACCCAGGGCCGCGGCTAACGTCGACCGCGGCCCCGCCCACGCAGGGCACGCCACCAAAGTGTGCTGCGCGGTGTCTTCCGCGCAGTCACAGTGGTGGCAACACCGGGTCGACTCCCCCCCGGCGACGTCACACAGATACTTCCCAAAGCACCCGTGCCCGGAAAGTACCTGCGTGAGCCGGAAGGACATCGACCCCCACCGACGGCCGACCCATCCCTCCAAGATGGGCCCAACCGCCTCGAGGATACGGCGCCTCGAACCTTCAGCACCCTCGGCACTCCTCAAGAGCTGCCGCCGCCATGTGCCCAGAGCCTGCGTCTGAGCGTCTCTACGCCACCGCACCACAGTGTCCGGTGCAGGGCGGAGACCCTGGCTCCGGGATTGCGCGCCACGCCAGAACACCGCCGAGAGAACCTAAGCGTCGAGGTCCCAGGGAAGAGAACCGGCGAGCGCGCATGCCACCTCATGGGAGATGGTGCGATACCCCCTAGCGACACGGGTCGCCATGACCCTCTGCGGCCGCCGCAGGATCCGTCGATGGCGACCCGATACGGAGCTCGCCCAAATTGGGGCCCCGTACAAGGCTTTGGACCGCACCACTCCCATGTAAAGGCGACGGCAAGTGCCGCCACCCCCCCCGAGATTGGGGAGCAGGCGAGATAGAGCTCCCGCCGTGCTTACCAACCTTGGTCCTAGGTGCCGAAGGTGAGCTTCGAAGTCCCATCTGCTGTCGAGAAGGACGCCGAGATACTTCAGCGTGTTCCCGACAGGGATGGGAGTTCCTCCAATCACAATGCTGGAGCCTAAAGGCGGCCGCCTCCGGGGACCATGAAAAACGATAGCCCCGGATTTGTGCAGTGCCACCTCGAGCCCCAGCCGCCGTATCCTCTGGACCACCGTCGCGACGCCGGCGGTGGCCAAAACTCTCGCATCCCGGAGGTCAAAACCCCGGGATGTTACGAGAGTGTCGTCGGCGTAACAGACCACGTCCACGCCGTGCAGGTTCACACAGCGCAGAACGTAATCATATCCGATGTTCCACAGGAGTGGTCCCAGGACAGACCCCTGTGGAACACCGCACACCATACGCCGACGACAGCCTCCTCCGCCCATCGTTGGGAAGACTACCGCCCTCTCCGACAGGTAGCTCCCCAACAATCTCCGCAGATATGGAGGCACCCCGTGGAATCGGAGCGCCTCCATTATCGTTGGCCAGGGCAGGGTGTTGAAGGCGTTTGCGATATCGAGCGACACCGCAATCAACACCCCACCCCGGGAAACCGCCCTCTCAGACAGGTCCCGCAAGCGGCTGATCGCGTCAATCGTCGATCGGCCGCGGCGGAACCCGAACTGGAGGTCGGACAAATCCGGTCCGACCTCCTCTAGGTGCTCGACGAGGCGGTTGGCGATGACACGCTCCAGGAGCTTACCTGCCTCGTCGAGCAGCACGATGGGCCGATAACCAGAAGGGTCATCGGCCGGACGTCCCTCTTTGGGAAGGAGTACCAAGCGGCCCTCCTTCCAGCGCCGCGGAAAAACCCCATCCCGCAGACACCTAGCAAAGAGGGAGGTCACGCGGGGCAAAAAAGGCGCTTCCTCCCCGCTCAACACCAGGTCCCACGCCCTCGTCGGAATGCCGTCGGGACCTGGGGCCGTGCTCTTGCCCCTCAGGCGTAGCACGGCCCTTTCTACCTGCTCCTGGGTGAGCTCGGGCACATCCTCAGTGCCCGAGTCACCATGGGTGACGTGTGGCGCCGCCATGGCGGGAGGCACAAAGTTGGTTCCCCTGTCTGGGAACAGTGCCTCAACCACCCTACCGAGTACCGCCGGTTCGAGGCTGCTGGAGACGGGAGGGGTCCACGCTCGGAGCTTTTGCCGTACTATCTTGTACGGCCTGCCCCATGGATCCGCCTCAACGGCCTCCAGCAGCTCGTCCCACGCTGCGGCTTTGGACCGGCTGATGGCCCCGCGAAGGGCCCTCACCGCCTCTCTATAGGCGGCGTAGAGCCGGTCCACCTCGGCTTCGTCGCGGATTCTCCTTCCGCGACACCTCTGGTAGCGACGCCGCTCCACCGCACAGGTTCGGCGGAGCTGGGCGATCTCCGGCGACCACCAATAGACCTGAGTTCTGCGAGGGGGGGCGCGAACACGGGGCATGGCCACGTCACAAATACGCGCCATGGCCGCGCACACCCTCGCAGCCTCCCCCTCAACGTCCACCAGCGGTGGCTCCCGTGGCCACGCCTCGACCAGGGCTGCCTCCCGCAGCAAAGACCTGTCGAGGCGCTTGATCGCCCATCGTGGGCCGTCCAATCGCGGCTCCCCCCCATCTCCGTAGGGCGCTGGCACCGATGCGGAGACACTGAATCTGATGTAACGGTGATCAGACAATGTCTCCACATCCTCCAGCACCCTCCAATCGTGAACACGATGCGCGAGAGAGGGCGTCGCAAACGAGACGTCGATGACAGACCCCCCGTTGTGACGCACGCACGTGTTCACCGAACCGCGATTGAGGATAGACAGCCCACACTCTGTCACCCATTCCTCCAGGGCTGTCCCCCTACCGTCAGTCGTCCGGGAGCCCCACGCCGAGGATTTGGCGTTCGGATCCCCCACGAAAATGACGGGATGAGAAGGGCCCTGGACTATTGCGCCCAGCCTAACTAAAAACTGCTCAAAGTCGACGAGGGGGCGATTGGGGGAGAAATACACTCCCACAACCACCACCGCGCCGACCCGAGCAGCTACAAACCCACTCCCTCTCCCGACGAGGACGAGAGGGGGGGTGCCCGCCGCTGCACGCTGGATTATGCCCACTGAGCCGTCCGCGTCGCAGACCCAATCTGAACGGATCGGGACGCGGTAGGGTTCAGCGGCCACCGCGACATCGACTTGCCACTCCGCCATGGCCTGAAGAACGAGGTCTTGGGCCGCGGCGCAGTGGTTAAGGTTCGCCTGTAGGAAGCTGAGCTGGAGAGCCATTAATTAATGAGTCTCCATATCAACCTCCTCCGGCCGATCAGCAGCGACGGTAGGGCCCTGTGCAGTAACGCCTCTGCTAGGGCCCTTCTTTTTTGCCTTGGGGGACCGGGCGCAAGCCTTACCCCCAGGGCGATGGTCGGCCACCCTCCCAACAGCCTCACAGAGGGGGCAGTGGGGGGGGGGCCGAGCAGTCACGGGCTCGGTGCCCTGGTCGAGCGCAGCGGAAACAATTTTCACTGCGATCGACAGACGACTTGCACTGGGCCCCCAGGTGGCCCAGTGCAAAACACCGATAGCACCGACTGGGGCGAGGCTCTAAAAGGCTCGTCCCGGCCGACACCCAGCCCACTAACAGCCGCCCGCTGGCGACTTTCTTCGCCACCGCCACGGGGCAGGAGACCACAATGGCCCCCAGCCCCGCAGAGGTAGCCCTCCCGATTTCACCCGGCTTGATGAGGTCGGGGGCGCAGCCGCCCACCGCTGCCACTGCCGACACTACTTCCTCTCTAGAGACAGAGTCATCCAGACCCGAGACGCGGACATCTGCCCGCATCACCGGTCTGGAGACCCTGACCTCCTCCGGCTCGTAAATAGCGCGGAGGCGCTCTGCGAGCCTATCGGCCTTGTCTTCCCGGGCCTCCCCTGCCAACTCCAGAACCCGGGCCCCCGTAGCCGCCTTGCGGAACCGCACTGAGGCAATGCCGAGATCGGCAAGGCGTATTTTCGCCTTGGCCTCAGCGATCACCGTCTCGTAGGTACGGCCCCGCTCCACTGCGCCTGGCAGCAGCGTCATTACGACCGCTGCTGATGATGGCGGGCGCAGTGCCTTCTTCTTGGCGGGGGCTGCCGATCGGCCGGATTCTGGTGCTGGCCTGGCAGGAGCAGCGCTCCGCGACACTTTTGCCTGCGCCGCCACTCTCCCTTTGGGGCGGCGCGAGACGACCGTAGTCCACGATTCCCGCCCCTGGCCACCCGACTGGGACGAGGTGGCAATGGGAGCCGGGACGACAGGGCGAACTTCAGGGGAGGAAGGGGCAACAGGTGCAGACGCCGAAAATGGCACCGGCTGCTTCCCCCCCTTTCCCTTCCCCTTTCCCTTCCCCTTCTCCTTATTGGTAGGAGGAGGAGGAAGCTGCGTTGCGGCCATAGCAGGAGCCGACGAAGGGCCCGGCTGAGGCGAAAGGGCCGCCCGGTCGGCTCGCAACGGGGGACGGAACGATTTCCCGGGCAGAAGGCGGCCAGACACCTCGAGGCCCTCTATGCGCGCGTCCAGGACTCTCATGACCTGCGCCAGGTCGACAGGCGCAGGCCTCTCCACTCTCCGCACCTCCTCGCGGAGAGAAGAGACCTCCCTCAACAATTCTGCATGCTGCGAGAGAAGGCGGGCGTTCTCCTGCCTCAGAGCCTTGTCGCTTGCTCTGAGGCGCTCCAACTCCTGCCGCAGCATGTCATCCTCCGAAAAGAGGAGAGGCCGAGTGCAGGCCAGCGCCCGGCCAGCACTCAGCGCCCTTCTGGCCTCGCCGAGACCGGCCGATAGGCCTTGGGAACAACCGCGGCCACGGGCGCGGCCGCGCTTCGTTGTCGCCCTGGTTGCTGGAGGCTCCTCCGTAGCCAGCTCGGCCTCACTGGATGAGCTCGCTCCGGAGGGCCTCTTTCTCTTCTGGCGAAGGCAGCGGGGCTGAAGCGCAGAAGAGCTGCTCTCTTCCACCTCCGATATCTCCAACGATTCTGCGGGGCCTACGGTGTCCATATTTCCCGCAGAGCTGTCGGAAAGAACCTCCTCCGGCGCCGGCGACGAGACAAACTTGCTACGTTCACCTCTCGTCCTCGGTCCTCCACCGCCCCTCAGGCGCAAAACCTCTAATCGCTCGGCAAAATCGGCATCCATGTTTACAAAAGCAGTGGTCGTTGTGGCGGGAGCCAGCAGCCTGCTGACCCCCGAAGCAGCTTGTGCCCCCTCCGTATACACGGGGCAGACACCCGCCGAGGCGGGTGTGCAGGATTCCCCCTTTCGGGGACCTGCCCGGAGAATCTTTATCAAACTACTTTGTATCATAATGATTCCTCTCCATCTCTTTTTTCAGGGGTGAGCTCCCCTGCACGCTAGCGACTGGACTCCCTCCAGCCATGCATCCCTTCGGCACGATCCGCTCACCTTGGGATTGGGGTAATTTATTATAGTGGTGTTCTTCCACGCGGCACCACTCTCAATGAGCAGCACCTCCGTTCCGCAGACTGCGGGTTACGGATCGCCCGACGGGGAGTCAAGAGACCCGCCCAACAGTCACAGCAATGTGACTGCCGGACCCGCCGCGCCGCAGACCTTGCAGGTCTGCCACCCACCGCCGCCTGAAAGCGGCCACTGCCCTCGAAAGGGCGAAACAAGAGGCGCTAGAAACGCCTCGCCACCACTGGGAAAAGGCTGCATCCCCTGCCACCTCAGATGAGCTGAGGCGTGCTGGGAGCAGCCGAAACCCTTCGACCGTAAGGTACAGCCCTCACCCTTTGTAGGCCGCTTTCCGATTGCGAAACGAACAAAGCGAAACGCAACCGGGGGTGCGCCCTGGACCCACCAGTTTTGGTCCGCGCCGAACAAGCCGGTACCACTCATATCTGAGTGGCGTTCCCCTATCCGCCACCTTGGGGACGCGCCCGATGGAAGTCTGGCAACTCCACACGGGAAGCCAACCTCACCTGCAAGTGGTGCACCTGCTGATTAACGGAAGAGGCTCTGATGGATATAATAGTGCCCGGTAAGCGGCAATAGGCTCGCCACTTATTACGTGGTACCAACTATATACCTAATTGGCGAAGTGTGGGCGTATAATATACCTCTGCCTACTACTTCGGGGAAACAGGCGTGAATGTACGTATGTATGTATGTATGTATTTATTACGTTTTAGGAGGTATTAATATAATTTGCTGATCCCCACCCAATTGGCCTATGATTTGATCTAGGCAGCGGAAAGCAATAAAGAAAGAAAGGCAGCTTAATTAGTACAGGATGGATCAACAATTGGAAATGCCTCTTCACTAGTAGACTTCAAACGAAAAAAAAGGTGATGATGATGAATCCAGACAAACGGTCTTTCATTCAAAAGATGAACCTTTATTATCGCAGCAGGAGGTGGTAATATCTAAAAACCTAATATATTTATTTATGAGCCTAACAATGCAACACATTGATTTTATGCTGATATAATTATTATTATCTCAAACCAACTTTATGTGGTTGACAGAAATATCTTTGAACCAAAATTAATTAATATTTTGAAAGCCATCGGCCTCAGGCAGGATAGAAAATCTATTGTTAGTTGATAATTTGTGTTTAAAGTCGCGTTCGTTAAGCGCTTTTGGCCTATTCATTAATAACATCATTCAAGTCCCACTACTGGGCACAGGCCTCCTCGAGGATTAACGTCATTCTTTTTCTTTTTCTCGTAAATACGTACTCATTTTTTTAGAGTAATTTCTTGTGTCGAGTTATAAAATTTCGAGACATAAATACAGCTTTATTTTTTTCACACTGTTTACAATGCTTTCTTGCTTTGAAGTTACAATTTTATAATCATTTCAATTGTCAGATAATAAATGAGTGACGTTTGTGATTTTTTTTTTTTTAAATAATGGCTTCGTGCGTCTAGCACATCTAGCCAGTGTCAAATAAGTGATATGTTAATAATATATAATTCATAGTAAATGAGAATGAGTGGTGATAAAGATGATAAATGGCAAATGAGATACCCTCCCCTAAGCCCCTTAAGTCCTCAGTAAAGTTGTGGGACTATACTGAGATCTCACATGGACTCCTTTGAGGAGAATTTGAAAAGTGATGTTGCACTGCTTTGTTTGATTTACCAACACTCATGTATATTCACAAACAATTGAATCTTCTCATTTATAATAACTCTCACGACTTTAACAACCATAACTCAAATTAAGTACCTGAACATAACGGCTTATCTCATAAATCGTGTCAAAACAAAATATAACGTTACTGTCACTAGAGGCGTTCTATAACATTTATAATTGAGGAGATACATTTCAATTTATCGCCCAATTTAATGAACAACAGACACCTCGGCTGGTCCATTGAAGAACCTAGTAAGGGACATATTTTCCGATTTTTGTTTTTTATCATTAATGATCTTAAAATTAGGGTCTCCATAGGATGTAAAGACAGAAATTGCAATTTTACATAAAACAACGGAAAGACGCGTTCCTAAAAACCTAGCAAGTGCAATTCGAATTAGCTTTAACCAAAATCAAAACCTAGCAAGCAACATTAACCATTTTCAAACCTAGTAAGTGCGTGTACTTACTAGGTTTGAAAATGGTCAATGTGCCTTACTAGGAATTGAAAATATTTTTCAAGTTATCCGTCGACCAATAAGAAACTAGTAAGAGGGTGAAGGGTCTTGCACGGGCGGGAAGCACACCCGTAGCCGGTCTCTCCGCGCTATTGATACTGCGCCAGCGCTTAATTCGTGAGGTCATGTTGAAAATTTGCAAGTTTCCGTAAAATGTGGTACCGATTTATTTAAAAAATGAGTCGACAGCTACAATTTTATCGATCGAAACAAATATTAGCCGCATCTGCCAACCAGGATAACCATTCTGATGAAATGGGGTAAGTATTTATTTCTATTTTAATGGTTTAGGGCATGTATTTACGGTTTGAATGAAATATTTGGTATATTTATAATGATTTTGTATGTTAACTTTACTTACGTAAATAATAGTTTGGTATGCGGTTGCACCACATTTAAGTAGTGATTTTTGATAAATTTTTGATGGTTTTCATAGTAAGATGGTGCACAAATTAATTACTTAACGTTATAATCAGGCACCTTACCAGCTAAAAACTAAACTACTTTATATGTCTAATGTTGAATGTTTGTGTGTGTGTGTTTTGGCAAAATGTATCTAGCACTAATATTCTGGGTTTTTTTTGCACGTGCTTTTATTTTGGGTTATTGTTTTTATTTCAGTGCACAAAAGCATGGTCGCACGCATAAATCATTAGAATTGCTTTAGCCACAGCCATCCACATCATTTGCTTCTGTGCCCGAATGTTATAAACGTGCTTGGTTCATGCAGATATTGAGCTCAGGATGCGGGAGACAAAGAAATATATTTGACTTCCAAGATTTTAAAGACGTCGTTATGATGTCAAAAAGCAATATAAAGGTACTTTAACTTGAAAAAGTACAAGAGTGGCCTAAAAAATAGGACACCTCGTCTAAATGAGCCTTTGAAAGATTTTAATTTAAATTCAGTAGTAGAAGTCAAATTTGTGGCAGGTTCAAGAAATCTTCTCTTCAAAACTAGGTTTGTTTTTTATTTAAATAAAGAGTACGCTAAATTTTAGATATATATGCGCAAATGTTTAAAATTTGCAATTAACAGTTTGCTTTTTACTTATATGGTATATAATTCAACTACCATTCTTTCTTTTTCAGATTTGAATTTGAAAGTGTCTGTGATACCCCTAGAATGATCAATAATCCACGAGGTGTGACAACACAAACATAAAAGAGGAAATGATAAAAAAACTAGTGCCTCTGATGCCTGAATCAAGACGAAGTTTCTGGTATAATCTACCTGTCAATGATAGCTCATTGGATCTTTCATCTACTTAACAACGCACTTCCGAGGAATAATATTTCGTGATACCGTATTTTGTTCTTTTCTTTTTATTAAAATTAATATGTATATTGAGTTGTTAACTTATTTTTCATTACATTTACTATGTTTAAAAAGGATTTCGAGGTGTTAGCAGACAGCTGATAACCATAATACTACCTAGCAAGTACTCATACTAGGTTTTGGTTCTGGTTTTTATGAGGTACCTATGTGAACAAATTCCATTTTAGTGTTAGTAAGGGGCACAAAACTTGCTATTTATAAGTATATATGTTTTTGTATTCCATAAAGTATAGTTTAGTTACTAATCTATAACATAAACATCAGAAGTTATTCAAATCTTTAAGCGCCTCAGCAGGGTAAATGAAAATATGTTTTTTCGCTCTCCTGTAAAATTTGGTCCGCTGCACATACTAGGTTCTTCAATGGACCAGCCGACCTATTATGTGTTTATATTAAATTTAATGTTGTACTATTAAAATGGGCACCGTTACGTTTGAGTTAATCTAATTGAATTCGAGACCTTTTGTAATTCGATAACGGCATAGGGGTCCATCTGTGCTAATTTGGGTAACCCTTACGTTTCGTTGGATATCTTGTTTTGTACAAACAACGTTCTTTTTCAAATTCACATTTATTTTCAATAGACGAAGGCTTGTTTTGGTTGAGAGCGCTACACGAACGGTACTGCATCTGCGATACGTTTTCGAGAACCTGTGCATTTAATGTTGACATTTAAATTTTACCATACCCCATATGGCACGTCGTTAATGGGTGCGCTTTGTACCGTGCTTGTTTCACGGTATGAAGCGCCTTAATTTTTTTTTTGGACTGCATTGACTGCTTACCATCAGTAGTCACTATGATGTGTCACAATCAAAAAAATATATCATTTGAATCGGTGCTGTGGGTGAAGAGTTAATTTTTCTTTAATTTATGTCGGACATACTACGCTATAGTTAGTGGTTCCATATAAAAATGTGTATTTCTTAGTTCAACATAATATAATACTACTATTTTCTTATACTTGTGTTTGATTTGTTGAAAGTGAACTCTGGTATAAAATAGCCAAAACTTAACAGATTACTAAAATATTTTTGATAAGTCTTCACTATCATCGATATATTATGGCAGTCTATTACTGAAAATAGGGCTGTCCAATCGCAAGATATTTATTTCGATTCGCAGCCACTTCGATGTAGCTGTGCCAGCTTACTCACAAAGATTGTAGCTCCCTAGGGCTCTTTATACTACTTTTGTCTTTTGCCATTTCACGGTTATTGCTTAAGAACTCCTATTTCAATGGCTTGCTGTTCCTCACCGACCTTAGACCTCCGTATTAAAACAATAACTTGTCTTATATCCTTAAAATGAAGTTAGTTTTACTTAGTTTCTAAAATATATTTACGACTTTCGTTTCATAGTAGTTCGAAATATTTAGGAGAAGTCATGTCAAGGTAAATTAAGTTGATAGTAAAACTCCTTTAACGAGTAGGTATAAAAATTAAAATATTAGTGAAAACTATAATAATTTTAATGCAGCTGGGACACCTTAGTGTTTTATATTTCCTTTTTTATTATTTAGTGTTAAGGCCCTTTTGTTTGTGGGTCTCAATTGTACCAAATAAATATCATTTTGTTTATTTGTTTGCTTAAAGTTGGTAATTATGTAAATTATCTTCTTTTCTTTTTTAAATTAATGGCACCTCAGTCAGACTCGTATGATGACTTCGCATGTGAATAAAAGGAAAGGAACAAAAAAAAAGCTTTAATAAATGTTAAAAGAGAATTAAAATTAGGATAAGTTAAGTGTAAAAAATCGTCTTTCAAAAAAACTAATCGAAATATTTCACGTCAAGAGAAGCGTATAGGATAAATGTAATTTTTTAAACGACCGCTGCATATGACATGATGTCGATAGAAGATTCCACGAAAATTATCTACAGCAGTACGGTTCGACTGCGGAAGTTATTTCTTAAGACAAGTTTGCATTTGACAAGTTAAGTAATTATGATGTTTCATATTAATTTGAAATATTAAGGAGAAGTTAATTAAGTCAATCAAGTCAAGGTACATTAAGTCAAAACTAAAACTTGTATAACATCATCACAGCCCATTAACGTCCCACTACTGAGCACGAGCCTCCTCTCACATATCAAGGTGTGAGGGTATTGGGTCATACTCCACCACGCAGGTGTATGGCGTCCTGTAGTTAGAATTTTTCAAGCCGCCCAGTAGGCCTCTAACATGGCTTTACGACTACCACATTTTGTGATAACCGGGACCAACGGCATAACGTGCCCGGATGCACGGATGCGCTCGATATCAAATGCCACACAAACAGTCACCCATCCAAGGATTGACCTCTGTAAACTCTGCTATACTTTGGTGATCGTTTCCGACCACCGAGCACCGCAGAGCTACGAGCGCTTCAAACTTGTACAAGTAGGTATATAAAAAAAGGTACCGGCCTATAATAGTGCCACCCCCTCTCATCTCATGGGGAGTCGATAAGTGTTGACGAAGAAGAATCTTACCGGAGGATGGGCAGCAGCGTCGTCCTGCCGGTTGGCTTGAACTGCGATCACCAACCGGCCAGCCCAGCGTTGTGATTATGGGCAAAAATCCGCTATAGAAAATAATTTGTTGAGGAGGCTAATGACTTTAGCAGTGGACTTTATAAGGCTGATATAATGATGGTATAAAACAAAATATAAGTGAAAATTATATTAATGTTATATGAAGCGCTCGTAGCTCTGCGGTGCTCGGTGGTCGGAAACGATCACTGAAATACAGCAGAGTTTACAGAGGTCAGTCCTTGGATGGGTGACCGTTTGTGTGGCATTTGATATTGAGCGCTTCCGTGCATCCGGGCACGTTATGCCATTAGTCCCGGTTATCACTAAATGTGGTAGTCGTTAAGCCATGTTAGAGGCCTAATGGGCGGCTTGATAAATTCTAACAGCAGGACGCCATACACCTGTCTCCGCCAATCCGCACTGGGTCAGCGTGGTGGAGTATGACCCAATAGCCTCACACCTTGATATGTGAAAGGAGGCTCGTGCTCAGTAGTGGGACGTAAATGGGCTGAGATGATGTAGTTGTAGCGAGATTTGAAGTGGCAGTGGCCTGGGCACATAGCACAAAGAACTGATGACTGATGCGGCGACTTAGGATCGCTCAACGTAAAAATATATTCGGTCGATATTTAGCAGTGGAGATCATTTTGCTGAGATGATGATAAGCCTAAGTTTATCTCAAATATTTCAGAACTATAGATTATCTTATCTTATCAAGGAGGCCACAGGCAAGCCTGTGGAGCACTATGGTTGTATGAATCAATTGTGCCAATCTACGTTCTTATACGATCAAGCTCCCGCCCGCAGTGAATGGGCGCGTTAGTTTATAAGTATGACATTCATAAGAGCTCTATTGAGCCAAACTTGAATAAATGAATTTGGAAATTTGGAACATAACTTGTAACAATAGATTATTGCGATATGATATATTTGTTTTAATGTCACACGTAATAATAACTATATCCTGCCTGATGGTAAGCAGTCCATGGACTCCAAAAAAATTAAGACGCTTCATACCGTATACAATATATTTTCTTACGTCTAAAACACCACGCAAACCACAAGGGTTTTGGTCGTGCTAATAAAAACTGTAATCAATATTATCTAAACGCACGAGAATGTTCTCATTTTAGTCTACATATGACTTAAGCACCCGGTATGTGGCAATAAGCTCGCCACCTATCACGTGGGACCAACATTATAATTACAAAATGTGGGTGTTTCATATATCTACCCCTTTGGGAAATATATGTATATATCTTAAACACAAGAGCTCAATGTCACAAAATCTGTGAAGCTGGTAATAATTACAGACAATCTATATGGGGGAACTGCCTCAACTCGACTTAATGAAACCTTAATCTTACCCGCATCAATCAGTGTGAGCAGTCAATTACGGAAACCCTTGCATGACTGGACGCGATAAGTTATTAACAATGGAAAGATAGGAGGTGTAGCCAAGTGGCAATCAACTGATTAACTGGTTTTGTTATTGTGTGCCAAGTGGACTGCTAAGATACAATAAGGGTCTATTTTAAACTAAGCAACATTCTCTACCACCTGCTTGTTTCTCCGAAGGGGTAAGCAGATGCCTTTTATATTATAGTTTGTCCCATGTAATAAGTGGCCAGCCTATTGCCGCTTACCGGGAACTTATAGTTTGCCAGATTCTCTAAGAAAACAACTAAATAAGGTATGCAGGTATTATTTGCATCACAAGGTGGTAGGGGGGGGGGGGCGCATCAAATCGCGCCTCCCTGAGGAGGTCTTCCCGGTTCTGATCCGAGGGACGTTGGCCGCGGGCGGGGTGCCAGAAGCTACAAACCCAGGCACTGGTGCCCCGCCCCTTTTCAACAGAGGTGGGCGTCGTCGGAAGATTTTTAGTGGGTAGGACTGCGGTGGTCGCGTCTGCCGCAGTGAGCCCCACACTCCCCTACCGGTCCCCCCATTGGCCGGGAGACAGTACGTAAACAGCATTTTTTACCGACAATAAAAAACAAGGTATTATTTGCATGTATGTCGGGCACGCCACTGAGCGGGATGATAAAGTATCAAGCAGATGAAAGAAGAAGAAAACAATGGCGTTTCCTTTTCTTTCTTATACATAACTTTTGAGTTTTACGTTACATTAGCTCTGCTTAGTTTGAGGCTAAACGACGCTGTGTATAATGTCAGTGGGAATGAATAATATTATATACAGTGTAGTAACCCTTTATCCGTACATGAGTCGTTCGACACCGGCCTAGAACAGAGCCATCGCCTCTCGCCGCATAAGGAGTCGTAAGAGTCGTCGAAAGGAAATTCTACCGGATGGTCAGCATCGTCATCCTGTATACTGGCTTGAACTGAGAAATAGGATGTGGACTATAGGGGAGCCCAATTTTCAGCTGTGGACTATTATGATTATACATCTAGTAGCGCGTAGCTCCCTCTGTGTTCCTAAGCTTAGATATATTTCTGCACTTAACGGAGGCAGCGACGTTCGTTTGAATGTTTTAATAGTAAACTACGCTCGTAACAATTAATTGTTGTGTATTTGTGCGCTTAAATTGTTTATGACGTGACATCGTCTTATAAATTGGTTTGCCGGGTGACACTTCAAGAAACTGCGTTACGCTCCGCTCACGTTATGCGCTCACAATGAGAGCGAGTGAGAGCGCGCGTCCCTTCCACTCGGGCATGGTTATAATTCTCTAATATAATTCTTTGTATAAATAAATGTTTTAAATTGTTACTATTATTTCATCCTTCTTCCTACTATACGAATGAATATTCACATTAAAATTATTTTACCACTCAAAGTCGTTGTCACGTAAAACTTTCGCCCGTATACCGACTTTACAGGCAACCATTTTTTTTTTTTTAATATACATAATATTATATACATATATATTGTCACCTGTTTTTATCGCAGAAGTAGGTAAACAGAGATTAAATAGTTCCACTTGTTACAATCCTGGCACAAACCTTGAGATTAATATATATGCTCATAATTGATTCTTCTTGAAAAAAATAAAGATTGTAAAATGTTTAGGGGCTCATTACAAAGCAAGATGATACCTTTTGACTTTTTAACAAGGAACATGTTTTTTACAGGCAAAGGGGCTTATTTCAAAACAAGATCTGAAAGTTAAACCAGGTGTAAAACTAGTGCTGTGACTGTCTTTTTGAATAGTTTCTTGAGGCATTCTTCTCAATCTCGATGCCTTTTTGGAAGCCTCGTTAGAGTCACCGACAGACTGACTGACGGACAATCCCCTCCTTCCTTTAGAATCACGACAGGCTGACTGACAGATCCCCCCCGACAAGAGTCACCGACAGACTGACAAATCTTGAGAAAAACCACAACAGACAAACCTTGACAAATTCTGACAATGAACCCATTTGCTATTTCTTTATTTTGGTACCGCTCATATCTCTTTCTTTGTTGTTATAAAAACATATCGAGTTTTCATAATGTGTGTGAATATTTGACGAATCTAAATGATCATGTTGATCTTAAAGATAATAAAAGATAATAATAAAAGCTGAAAAGTTTATGTTTGTTTGGTTGACCGCGATAATATAAGAAACTAAATGTTCGTAATGTGTAAACTGTAGAACAGTCGCATAAACTTGAAAGCAAGGTAATCAGCCACAAAAAAACCTATTTGGTGGTAGTCATGCGCACACAAACACGTTATGACGAACGTCGTGTCGGAAAACCACACAATCTTGATTTCTAGAATTGTATTTAAGACTAGGGGGATATTAGCATACGCAAGTGCGCATTAAATAAAATATTATTAAATAAAAAAATCATATCAAATCAACTTTTCAATCAACAAATATATATGTATATTTTATTTTATTTATAATATTTTAATTTTATCTTTATTTTATAAAGTAAAACTTTTGTAACCAACCCCTTTGCATGTAAAAAAACATGCTCCTTGTTAAAAATATTAAAAACTTTTTGAAGCTACAAGGTATCGTTTAAAAGAGTGCCCTAGCTATCAAGGGTATCGTAAACTAGTTTTAGCCGGTTGAGCGTTCGGCTTAAACAATGTACTGCACCAGTGAGCACTGACTTCGAATAAACTACAAAGTTGAACATCGGTCACACGTGCAATTTAAACTCACTACGAAGGGTTGACACGGCTTTTAATAATACTATATTATTGAGGAAACTATATTAATGTGGGAGCCGGTGGATGCAGGCGGCAAAGAATCGATCTACGTGGAAAGGAATTGGGGAGGCCTATGTTCAGCAGTGGACTTCAGATGGGTGAAATGATGATGATGATGATGAATGTGGAAACTTAGAAAATTAATTGCTATTTATATTGTTAGTAAGTGTTAGTAATTTCTACAAACACACTGCGGCTTGCGTAAGCGTATTAATAACTGGCAGCCAAATCGTAGAATATCTCGCACGTCACGTTAAAAATCATTAATTAAATGAAAAAGAAACAAGCTTCTAAATTATATTGCACACAAGTTATGTTCGAAATTGAAACGATTCCTTCCTAAAACAAAGCACAATGTAAACAATAATTTTCTTAATTGAAAAAGTCTTAAAAAACACAACAACACAAAATTGTATAAAAAGCATGAATTTAATGAATACGAACGTTTGCTTAACATGAGGAAGAGATTTTTAAATAAATAAGAAACAAAATAATTAATTGTCGTTCACAGTATAACGGTTGAATGTTTGGTTAAGAGCCTGATAACAGGAAATTAAAATTCCCCCCCCCCCCAGACTGTAAACCAACTACCTTGAAGTGGAGGGGGGGGGGCGAAGCATATCGCGGAAGGGCTAAAGAGGCTGCTGCGAAAAGAGCCAGAGGCCGACAACTCTGGGTGCCCTTAGTACTGGCTATCAGGTAAGGAAACTAAAAGGGACCTGTGGGGCCAGGAGGGCTCGCCAAGTAGGTCATATATATGGTCATAGGCTGCGGGGGAAGGGGGCCTTTGCTGTCTCACCATAGACCCTCCGAGAAGCCACACTCCACGGTCGCACACGGAGGTAGGAGGGTCGCGGCCATTGCACCTCCCCGAGGAGGTTTACCTGTTCAGGCCCACAGGCGGGGTGCCAGAAGCTGAAAATCAGGTACTGGCCATTCGCTCTTTTCTGTCAATAGTAGCAGAATTCGTCGGAGATTTTTGTTGACAATGACTGCTGGCGGTCGTGTCTACCGGTGGTGAGTACCACACCTCCACTCGGCCCCCATTTGGCCGGGAGGTAGTGCGTTACTGCATTTTGTTACCGACGTAAAATGAAAGGATAGTACGTGTAATACTGGGCTTAAGTTTGTTAAGAATTCATGTAGTAGCCGATTGCCTAATAACACTGCATGTCTTAGGTGAGCGATGGTACCCATTCATGGTACTGCATACCCATGGTTAGCAGTCTAGCAGGGAACCAAAATAAGTAAAGTTTCTTGACCATTTTTCTTCTACTTAAGCTTCTGTTCTGAGTAAATGGGTGCAATCATTTTAAAACTTATAAGAGGTTTATTGACCTAAACTCCGATAAACTATTTTAACTGACTAATTAAAATTGGAACTTGACTGACCTTATGATCGTAAAGCATCATCATTTCAGCAAAGCAAAGTCTATTGCTATCAAGCTATTTGTGCAATGGTCATTCCGGTCAACAGTAAAGTTGGCCTAAAGTATCCATTGTTTGGCTAAGATTTATGAAACTGTGCTTGTCCAAGCAAAACAAATCTGGGTGAAGTAATTAGAAATTTCAATGCTTTTGTGCTTTGCATCGTTAAAGCCACTTTATTGTCCAAAAAAGATTAAAACAATTTATCACGCCGAACAATGAGATAAAGCATTTCATTTTCATTTTTCATTTTTTTCATTTTCATTTTCATTTTCCGTTTTTCATTTTTTCATTTTTTATTTTTTCATTTTCATTTTTCATTATCATTTTCATTTTTCATTTTCACGCCGAACAATGAGATAAAGCTCCTTTCTATCTGGCGAAAATTTGTATGCAATTTACTAAGAATATTATACTAATGATTTTTTTCTATAAAAATGAAGTGCTCATTACTCTCGGGTCAGTGAAGTGAACCAGAGTTCACAGAATTCTATCCTACAGTGGCTGACTTTTTATGTGGCTTTTAATATCGAAGGCTTCTGTGGTTCCAAAGGCATACCACCACCACAACACCAACATATCCCAATTGACGACCGATATGGCGTAGTGGGGTAAATACCCGCTCTCCGCTTCTAAGATGATGGGTTCGATTCCCACGCAAAAAAATTTTGGTGTGCAAAAACATGAATATTTGTGTTTTCCTACGTATATTTTATATATATTTACAAAAAAAGGTATTTATGTATGTTTATCTGTTATTTATTATCCATAACACATGCTCTTAATTATACTCATAATGAAGCTAAATAATTGGTGTAATTGTCACAAAATATTTATTTATTTATACTAAGTCCCCTTGACAGAGTATGTTCTGATTTCCTCGCTCATTGGTTTTTGAGAAATTAATTAACCTTGACGTGAATGATCTGAGTTGATGGTGGTTATAATTTAATAGTAATAGATGGCGAGCCTTTTGCCACTTACCGGGAACTTTTATGTTCGCCAGAGCCTCGTCTGTTGATCGGCAAGTGCACCACTTACAGGTGAGTTTTATGGTTTTTAAGCACACACTCCTACCAAATTGACATCGTGCGGTTAGCTCGTTTAGATAGTCTCAGAAATAATATTATATAATTCATAGTAAATGAGGATGAGTGGTGATAAAGATGATTAATGGTAAATGAGATGCCATCCCCCTGAACTCCTTGAGTCCTCAGTTATCATCTCGATATAGTTATCGAGATATACGTGATGTTGCACTGTTGTCTTTCATTTACCAACATTAATGTACGTTCACAAACATTTAACGGTTATTAGTCTTTCATTATTACACATTAAAGTTACAAATTTTAAAAAATAAACTCAATTTCAAGCTTAATTAAATTACAGAATAACAAAAACCAAATTATACTTAAAGTTTTTTTCAAAACTCAGTACTAGTCCTTGAAAAAAGAATTCAAATATACAGGGGATTCGGTAGGTTATTTAATTATTTAGAAAAGGGTAGGGCCCTTGTCGGCTTTGTAAATAATTAAGTTGTGTTTTACTTTCCTATTCCCAGATTACAAGGGTCAACGGTTGTCGCTTCCGTGTCTCTGCGTTTCAGGTATTTAGTGAGGGGTTTTATTGACGGTAGTTTTCAGTAGCCCCCTAGGTGCTATTGCATTACTTGAAGTGTTGGTTTCTGGATGGTATTGAAGTAAGATGTTACACTCGCGAGCACCCAAATCGACTCAACCGCTAACTCTATACTAAAACATTAATTTAAGTAAAAGCACAGGTAAAAGTATACATATATACATAATATCACGCCTGTTTCCTTGAAGGGGTAGGCAGAGGCAGTGCCGTAACTAGGGCGGTGCCAGCAGTGCCCAGGCGCAGGGCGCAGACCCTGGAGGGGCACAGAAATGACCAGGCTCGTATCTAGTTTTATCTCATGCATGGTAGCTAGTAGGTACATTTTGTTTTATGGTGAACTCGGTATAGGCGCGCCCTACTGTACCTGGCCTGTATTTTCGGAGCCTGGTCAGAGCATTTTTCAAGGGCGCAGTTTTGAGAGCTCGAACTGGATGCATAAAAGGCTAGTTACGGCACTGGGCAGAGGCATATTTTACGCCCAAATTTTGCCAGTTGCGATCGTATTGCCGCTTACCGAGAACTTTCATGTTTGCCAGAGAGTAAAACATTTAAAAGAAAACAATATGTCTTTATTTAAATGTTGTATACTTTAACTTAAAACAATGATTGAATGTAGTTAGCGGTTGAGTCAATTTGCTCGCGAGTATAGAATTAGTCATATACGATTCCCGCACAGGATAAATCTTTGTGTTCTTTCACATGAATATTTGTTCTGGTCTGGGTGTTTCGTATTATACAAAAAAAACCTTTAAAAATATTTTTCCGTTATTTAATATTCATTACACAAGTTTTTAATGATATTTGTCTTGGGCTCAACTAATTGATATGATTGTAAGAAAGTTATGTATTAATTATCATAATGAGACATTATGATATCTAAAGAGAATCAGAAACCGAATTTACATTTCCAAATTTGTAATTTCTATCTTCTACAATATCTATGTTATCTCTTACAAAAGGCTAATTATAATTTTAATGAGTTTTCAGTCGCAGTTAGTCAATAAAAACTATGTAATATTCATTCAGTATTAAGTTTACATATTATCTTTAAGTTGTGTAACTATTATGTAAAACGCTCTCTTTCCGAATATTTTGCAGTGCCGTTACGAGGTGTCATGTGTATAAAGTGCCTAGGTCTTATTTATGTGCTATCCACCTGTAAGATAGCATGTGACAAGCAAATTAATAGATGAAAAATAATTAACTAATTCTAGAATTCCTAGTTATCTAACCCAATATATTTCAATTTATTTGTATAAAAAACGTTTTAACTAATAAAAATAATAATAAAAACATTTATTGCCAAAAAGTGGTACAACATTGATTCACTGGTAGTCCCCAAACTAGGTAATCCTGTCTCTTATGGACTAGAATTTGAGATTTGCATTATTTTTAAATTATCAGCGTTGCAAATATTTAACAATCATTATATTATATTATATTCAAGACATTTATGGCCATATATTTGTGTACTTAAATAACTTTTTACGTTAGCCTGTTTTGTGCGTGGGTGTGGAATGAGTGTATTAGAGCGTGAGTGGGTATATGGTAACGTATGTGAGTGTGAGATAGCATGTAAGTGCAAGCATAGTAGCATGTAGCAAGTTCTGTAGTTGACACGCATTTTATCCAGAATATGACTAAATTTGTACTATATTTTTTTTTTTTTAATTCTTAATAGAATATTTTCTATACCAATGAGATCTAGGAAGTAGATATATAATATAATATATGATTTCTAACAATTACACCAATTATTTAGTTTCAAGATAAGTATCATTAAGAACTTGTGTTATGGATACTAAACAACGGATAAACATACTTAAATACTTTTTTTTTGTAAATACATACTTAATATACATAGGAAAACACCCAGACCAGAACAAATATTCATGTTCATGCACACAAAGATTTGTCCTGTGTGGGAATCGAACCCACGACCTCTGGAGTGAAGTGTAGGTATGCTGACCTCCACGCCATATCGGTCGTATTAAGTCAAGTCCATATAACTATCTATAATAATTTGTCGTGCAATTAATGTAATCATTCAAATTCATATATTCAAGTTTGGCTCAAAAGAGCTCTTATGAACGTCAAAACTTAAAAACTAGCGCGCCCATTCACTGCGGGCGGGAGCTTGATCGTAAAAGAACGGGCAAGAAAATCGTCAAGGTTAGTTTTTTCTCCCGCCAGTTACAAGAATATGTACATTTATAACCAGAGTGTATTAAATAATCAAACAGTATTATGTCAACGTTCGGTTGTTTCATTTCTCTCTACATCCCACTTCTTTACACCAACGCTTCATCTTAACTTCTTATTTTTCGTACAATTTCTTCGAATATCAGCAAAGGGCGGACACGAGGGTCATACCGGTCGCCGCGTCGCAATAAATAAACCAAAATTAGGAAATCCAACTGGCTTTTTGCTGCTTGTCTGCACCCTGCTTTATCAGTTTCTACTTAGTTATGTCATAAAAGAGTAAATGTTTACAATAATTTCTAAGCAATCTAGAGTTTCTTGTAACCGACACAAAATTATTAAGTGAAAAGTATTATATCAATCCGGCCTAGAATAGGTGCCGTGTGGTACCGGCCTAGTATAGAGCCACCCCTCTCATCTCACAGGGAGTCGTCAGAGAAATCCTACTGGATAATGGGCAGCAGCGTCATCCTGCGTACTGGTTTGAACTGCGAGCACCAATCCGCCAGCACAGCATACTGACCCAATATAATTTATTCTATTGGGAAAGCTTATTTTAAGCAGTGGACTTTATAAGGCTGATATGATGATGATGATTATATTAACCACTAGAAGATTTAGTTAGTTTGATTGCGTTCAGTTACTTTCACAATATTGTAGTCTTGATTGAAAGATTGTATTGATTTTTCCCGCAAAATTTTCCTACCTAATTCGTGCCATATTTTGTTGCAATCTTTTAATATAGGTAGTAATATATAGAAACAAAACAAACAAAGACTTTTGTCTTTTATGAAAATTTGACCTCCGACCTTAAGCAGAGCTCTGGTATCTGTTTGCAAATACTTTCTATACTGCAAGTGATGGATTAAAACTTTCTTTGTAACAATTCCCGCGCTACTATAATTTCCCGAAAAATCGAGAAACTATTCAACACGACACGTGTTTCGCCCTTACACAGGGCATCTTCAGGTAAGATAAGAGCCTCAGAACAACGATGTCTTCACGACCAACGCTGAAACGAGAGAAACTCTTTCTCTTGTTTACAATGGATTTCCGCAAAATAACTCCTGAATCAATAAATTACTTTCTATACTATTTACCGCTCAACAACTTAATCACGATCTATTATTATCCGACAATTTCTTCTAAAATCAGCCAAGGGCGGACACGAGAGCCATACTTAGGAAAACCACTAGTATCGTTTCACCCCGCCTTATCCGTTTCACTGGGAATCTATGTCTGGAAGCTTTTCGATATAATTACGTTGCTTTGGTGATAAAACCCTACGTCAAAAGCCTTTGATATTGTTTGTATTGAATGCTGTGAGAATCTGAGAAGATAATTTTGTCATCTTAAATTGTAATATCTGGTCCTTAGAATAAAGTATTAGATATACAAGTATTATATTAAACTCGTAAGGACTGAGATTAAGCAGGACTTTTGTTAGTAGAAATTTGAGAAAAATGTCCCAGAAATGAGTTGGAAACACTTTTCTGTCCCTTTAAGAAGTCTCTTGTCCCTTGAGAGGTTTGCAAGTGCTGTACTACTTTGAAGGATTATATATATATAATTAAAAAAAGTTATTATCTTCTTTTATTTTAAATCTTGTGACTGCAGATCACATGTTCTGTAGACTTGTCAAATTGTTTTACTACTAAGTACATTTCCTTGTAACTGGCGGGAAAAAAACTAACCTTGACGATTTTCTTGCCCGTTCTTTTACGATCAAGCTCCCGCCCGCAGTGAATGGGCGCGCTAGTTTTTAAGTTTTGACCTTCGTAAGAGCTCTTTTGAGCCAAACTTGAATACATGATTATGAATTTGAATTCTTAGCACTTTAGCCGTTGCCCTAAAGCTTAGCTTAGCTTACCTTCTTCTCTCTGGTCTAATCAGATTTGGTTTGAATTTCAGTAATTACATGCGAATGTCGTCTGAGAGAAACCAGAGAGAAACATGATTCTATGGCTTAATATGTCAGAATATTAAAGGGCACTGAATTCTTTATAACAACTGCCATAGATCGTGTCAGCGGTGACCCAACGGCTTAACGTGCTTTCCGAGGCACGGAGCAAGCGATAATTACGCACATAACTTCGAAAAGTTATACCAGAATTTTAACCCCTATAGGCAAATGAAGGATGAAAGCGTGTTTTTATTTTTTTATATATAATTTACTTTATAAACGAACTAACTATTAAAATTATATGTACAAGGAACACTTAAACATGAAAGTGATGGATTAAAAATATCTCCTAAACGAGAGAGTCTCTCGTTTCAGCGTTGGTCGTGAAGACATCGTTGTTCTGAGGCTCCTATCTTACCTGAAGATGCCCTGTGTAAGGGCGAAACACGTGTCGTGTTGAATAGTTTCTCGATTTTTTGGGAAATTATAGTAGCGCGGGAATTGTTACAAAGATATTTTTAATCCATCACTTGCTTACAATGGATTTCCGCAAAGTAACGCCTGAATCAATAAATTACTTAAATATGCGTTCTATCGTGGTAGTAGTTACAATTTATCAAAAAAGAAAAATTATTCCTTCAAAGTAGTACAGCACTTGCAAACCTCTCAAGGGACAAGGGACTTCTTAAAGGGACAGAAAAGTCTTTCCAACTCATTTCTGAGACATTTTTCTCAAATTTCTACTAACAAAAGTCCTGCTTAATCTTAGTCCTTACGAGTTTCCACCATTTATCGATAAACATCGCATAGCCGAATAGTTCGGTATCGATATGAATCGAGTTCTCGCACAGTCGATTTAGTAAAAGGTTTCAAAGGATTTACGTCTGACCCCGATTTACCGATAAAGAATTACCGAGAAAGTTTTGAAGTTTTTTTTATTTACTTTCACTAATAATGTTTGAGATTTTCTTACATTACTTAAGGGTGCTTTTACTTTGACTACTAGTTCGTTATATTGCTTATTGTCGTGTGTATTCAGACTTTGCATTCGAGCTCTACTTCCATAGGGAGTTCTGATATTTTGTACTTCAATAATGAGTTTTTTTTTCTTTCAAATAAAGGCTTCGTGCGTCTAGCACATCTAGCCAGTGTCAAGTAAGTGATATAATATATTAATAATATATAATTCATAGTAAATGAGAATGAGTGATGATAAATGGTAGATGAGATACCCTCCCCTAAGCCCCTTGAGTCCTCAGTAAAGATGTAGGACTATACTGAGATCTCACATGGACTCCTTGAGAGAATATGAAAAGTGATGTTGCACTGCTTTGTTTCATTTACCAACACTCATGTCTTACAAACACTTAACGGTTAATAGTCCACCGTTATTACACATTAATGGTAGAAATATCACAAATTTTAGAAAATAAAACAAAACTGCAGACATGACGCTTCAATTTCCCGCCAAGAAGTACAATAATGAGTTTTTGACATTAACATAATCTTAAAAGGAGGCTTGTGCCTAGTACTGGGACGCTATAAGATAATGACACTAGTATGAGACATTCGTTAGTAGGTTTGGTTTTCAAGGAATTATCCGCTAGTTATTGGTTATCTATTCTTCAGCGTCGCCAAGTAAGGCTCCTAACTACCATTTTTTCCATTTTACGTAATCCTGAGTCACCTGAATATTTACGCTCCAAATTCAGAACTCTCTCTTCTACTCATTCTAGGCAGCTTCGCTCGTGTGAGAACTTTCTCCTTACCACTCCACAAAACAGTTCAGGTTTTATGTCGAACTCTTTCTGCATAAAAGCTATTCAGCTTTGGAATCCCCTCCCTATTGATATTAGGTTGGCAGAAAGCAAACCTACTTTTAAAGGGTTGCTTAAAAAATACTTTCTTGAGGAATTATCATCCGATTGACTCTACATATCATAATTACTATTAATTTTGTGTATAGGTATATGTAGTTTATTAATAACACATATTTAATTCTATGTAAGTTTATGTGTTGTCTTATTCGTACTGCCTCATACTTTTCTGCTAACCCAAAGGTTAATCATAATAATCATAATCATAGTTCTTTATTGTTTCATTTGGTGTACAATTAGGTCTTAAAAATAATATTTTGTCCTCAAATGAACCCTGCAAGGGTATCACAATTTAAAATAGGAATACATTTCTTCCTTCCTTCGCCTTTTGTACATTTTAATTTTAATTTGTGCGATTAAGTTTAAATAAATAAATAAATTACTGACTGGCGCCTTTTGCGTGCAGCAATATGATATAACTTAAAATTCATGTCATCTTAGACAGAAAATTCTGGTTGCACTTCCACTGAGACTCTTGGCCGTTCGTATCAGTTGGTAAAAAATAATTTGTTTCCACGACACCACAAATCTAAGGTGCCAAGCGCTACTATGTATAGTAGAATAACTTATCTTGGGAGATATCTTGAAATTAAATTTGATTATATCTTGTTACTAGAGGCACGCCCGTGCCAAGGCAGCTATTTTCTTAAATACTTTAAGTAACATTGGAGTAACATTTTTGATCTTCGAATAAAATATTATTTAGGTAGCTTATTATGATTCTGGGATAATGCGTATCATGGGCAATATGTTACTAATTATATATTATATATATATATATAATATATAATTTATTATATTATTAATAATTAGTAACATATTATGTTAAGGGTATCCTGCACAACGTTCACTTTCGATTTCGATCGATCGATTTATATCGATTTTTTATTTCCTTTTTTTAACAATGATCTTTAACCAAATTTGATCCCGTACCTACAAATTTATACACAACTTCTAGGGTTGGCTGGTAGAGATCTCTTCTAGAGATAAGTCCACCTTTTTACTTTAAGTTTTTAAATACCTTTTGTAATCTATTTATGTTTCATGTGCAATAAAGGATTATAACTAATTCTGATTAAAACTAAATATATTTAAAACGTCGTTCTGTCCTTCTCAACTTTCAGCAAGGGACATTTAAAATAAAACTTTGCTTTAATCAACATTACAAATGTTGGGCAAGCTGCCCTTAACATTCCAATGGTTAAACTAAAGAATACGGTAAATAAATTTATAATATTTTAGTTTTTTTATCAATAATATTCAAAAAAATAATCTTACCTATTTATAATATATGTAAGAAGGTATTAAAATACAAGAAGGGCAACCCTACAAAATTCTCTCACGGTAAATGTTTATTTTAACTACGAACTAAAACGGATTTAAATCTCATTAGTTTGCTACTGAAATCTTGTAAGGGTGTTGCCGATACAAAATTGAACTGTAAAGCTGCGTCCATACTGCAGTTTGTCATTAATTTTAAAAACCAATCAAGAGTCATTTACTAATTTTAAGTTATAATAATTTTATTGGCATTTTTTAGGAGCTATGATCCAACTTTTAGAAACTTCAAATAATGATATTAGTATAAAACCTAGTTTCATGGCAAATGTGAGTTATGGCTATTGAATTGTTTAGTCATGTGTTTAAACATATTGCTAAGAATATTCACTGTGTTTTTTATGATTATAATTGATTGATAAATGAAAAGAGCATAGCAAAAATGCAATAAATATTGCCAGCATTATTGGCACCATACCTATATGCCCACAGTTGGAAGACCTCTTTTATTTTTATTATGTAAGTAAGTAGGTAATTAATAAGGTAATTTAAGGGGGATCTTACCAATGTCTAAGGAGATCAAGCCAACCTCATCTGCGAATAGTGCACCTGCCGATCAACAGACGAGGCCTTGGCGAACATAACAGATCCCGATAAGCGGCAATTATGACACGTGGGCCTAATATGCCTCAGCCTACACCTTCAGGGAAACAGGCGTGAATGTATCGACGCTGGAAAGGCAACCTTGCTAATGCGCCAAATTTGCGATAATTAGTTATATATATCATTAGAATCGCCTGATTTTTTTCTGCAGATCTTTCTTGCAGATCTCGGTTTCATTTTTGACATTCATTTGACTGACATTTAGACAAAAAACAAATTTATTTTCGAAATTGTCATTCTTTGAATCGCTCTCCTGTAAAGTAGCTGTAGTGTATTGGCTGTATAGGTTGTCTCATGCGCCAACGTCACGCGTCAGTCGTATTTCCGGCGGTCGGGCGGAACGGAACTTGACGAGTGTTGTGTGCGTGCTGTGGTGTTGGTGAGCCGTAAAATATTCCCATTAGCAGGATAGTACATGTGGCGACGAGGACGAAAGTGAGTACACAATAATTATCTTAAAAGGAAAAAGATAGGAAAATAGTTACCTATCTTGTATAAACTGCGGACCGCCGCGCCATGCTTACGTTCGCCGGACCTCCCAATGTATTGCTTTGCTTACTTAGCGTTGTCTGTTTGCTCAGCGAGAAATTTTATTGTAACGTATGTTTACGTTTTCGAAACAAATGGGCTGGATGGCTGGGACCATAGTAACCGATACCTAACAGCTTAATGTTACAATTAGTAGCCTGTATTGGTATTAGAATGAACAGGTAGGTACTGCTTTATCGCTTATAGGCAATGCACGCTACTGGCTACAATAAAATGAAGTAAACAAGTTACTTTATCCGCAGTTACAAGTACTATTAATTATCATCCAGTAGACCTGACCGATAGGTATCCGCACCAATACAGTTGTATTGAACGATTGTGGTTTATTTATCGTATTATGTTAATAATAATTTCCTTTAATATTGCTTGCATAACAACAATATTATTATAAGGAATAAGGTATCATCCTTAACACTAACAATACTTGCTTAATAATTTCTAGAGTATTTTAGTTAATTGTGAATTCACCTGTATATATTAATTAGAAAAATTTTGGTAGGCACCTAGGTATATTTAATCTGAATATATACTGGAAACGCAGATTAAAATTAATCTGTTATTACACCGATGCAAGACTCAGTTACCTATGTGTTGACATAAGTACTGTTATGAGTTTATTTACCTGAAGCAGTTACAAATTAACTGATCATTAAATTGATTTAAATGAAGCATGATAAAGCCATCATGTATATACACAGAGCAGATAAAAAAAATCTGATTATTAAATTAATAACATGCAGGCAGTTATATTGTTGACTGTAACTTAGTGAAAAGTTAATATGACAATTATATGAAACATGAAGTAAGAACCTACCTATATTATCTGTTAAAAAGAAAAAAAAACTAAATATTTTAATATTTAGTTAAAACAGCGGTAACAAAAACCGATCATTAAATTGATGTTCATAGCAGATAATACCTACTTATCTGAATCATTCGATTGATTATCATGTCTCAAAGTTTGCGGATATAGATAATCCGATCATTAAATTGATGTTAATAACAGATAACACCTATCTATCTGAATCATTAAATTGATCATTTCAGGTTGCCCAAAGATGTCACTTCTGTCATTGGAAAAGTTTGATTGTAACGGGGAATCCACCTCGGTGGGTGTACGATGGGAACGCTGGAAAAGAGCATTGCTCATATACTAACGGTTAAGGTAAATAATAAAGCTACCTTTAGTGAATGGGCTACTCCTGGGCTACATAAAAGTAGAAAGAGGCTGTATGAACTGTATGATGAGAAAAAATTAAACAACAGTGAACAATTTTATAATTATGTAAGAAAATATTCTAAAATATTTAGAAAAGCATGTCATACGGCCAAGTCTTATTATTTAAGCTCTAAAATAAAAAATTGTGATGATAAGATTAAAATGACCTGGAATATTATTAATAGTGAAACGGGAAAAAGTAAAAATTATAATACTGAGTTTAAACTTAATATTGATAAAAAAACTCTTACATCTGACTTAGATGTAGCCAATGCTTTCGAAAACTTTTTTACTAATATTCCAGTGTCTATCACAAAAGATTTAAATTGTTCGCCCACTTTAGCGGAGTCTATTTTGAAAGATAACGTGAATATATGTACAGTAGATTTTACGTTTAGTCATGTTACATCTATGGATATAATTAAGACATTCAATACTCTTAGTGTTAAGAAAGCTGCAGACCTCTGGGGCAATTCCATAGTAGTTACCAAGCCTATCATTGTTTCAGTGGCGCACAGTTTGGCTCTAATATTTAATAAATGTGTAGATTGCGGCAAATTTCCCGATCTAATGAAAGAAAGTAAAATCATTCCATTATATAAATCGGGCAGTACAACAGACCCAACAAATTTTCGACCTATCTCAGTGCTGCCTACATTTAGTAAAATTTTTGAAAAACTTGTTTACAACCAGATGTTAATATTTTTCAATAAAAATGGATTAATGCATTCAAAACAATTTGGATTCACTAAGGGTCGCTCTACAACCGATGCAGGTGTTGAGCTTTTAAAACATATATTTGATGCTTGGGATAATTCTTTGGACGCTTTAGGTATTTTTTGCGATCTGTCCAAAGCTTTTGACTGTGTTCCTCATGAGGCATTGATAAAAAAATTAGAATATTACGGAATAAGAAACTCCGCATTGAATCTTCTCACTTCATATCTAAGTGATAGGATTCAAAGGGTTGAGGTTAATGGAAAGCGATCTCAGGGGTCTGTTGTAAAAATGGGGGTACCGCAGGGCTCGATTCTCGGTCCGTTTTTGTTTTTGATTTATATGAATGATTTGCCATATTTTGTTAAAGAAAACCACGAGATAGTTTTGTTTGCTGATGATACATCATTATTGTTTAAGTTAAAACGAAATCAGAATTTAGACGAAGTAAACAGTGCGATCTCGAAGGTGGTGCACTGGTTTGACGTTAACAATTTGCTATTAAATGGGGCTAAAACGAAATGTATTAAATTCGTGACGCCTAACGTCAGACAGGCAAACTCTACTATTATGGTAAAGGAGGATGAGTTGACCCTTGTGGATACTACCAAGTTTTTAGGGATTACTTTAGACTCTAAGCTACAGTGGGGCCCACATATTGGTGAATTGTCGAGTAGACTTAGCTCTGCAGCATTCGCGGTAAAGAAAATTCGCCAATTAACAGACGTTGTAACAGCTAGGCTAGTTTATCATAGCTATTTCCATAGTGTTATGTCCTATGGTATTCTTCTGTGGGGTTGTGCCGCAGACATTCAAACAATCTTTGTGCTGCAGAAGAGGGCTATTCGAGCAATTTATAATCTCCCGTGTGGACATTCACTAAGGGAAAAGTTTAAAGAAATTGGTATTTTAACAGTGGCCGGTCAATTCATTTATGATAACCTGGTTTATGTACACAAGAATACTGATCAATTTAGTAAGAAAAGCTGTGTACATAACCTAAACACAAGGAATAAGCATAAATTAGTTGTACCTGCCACTAGGCTCCAAAAGATAAACAAATCTTTTAAAGGTCAATGTGTGCGATTCTACAATAAAATCCCAAGCAACATACAGCAATTGAGCCTAAATAAATTTAAATTAACAATAAAACACAAGCTGTCTTCAAAGGGATATTATTCTATTAAAGACTATATGGCAGATAAAAAGGCTTGGGATTAAACTGCCGTTTCATACAGGCTATTCTAATATGAATGACTTGAAAACATAAATATTGTTAAGGTTATGTTATATTGCATTGTATAGCTTCACAGACAAATGAAGATTGTAATTCTAGTACCAAACTAATGGACATATTTAAAAGAGCATAGCCTGTGAGTTTCTTGCCAGTTCTTCTTACAGAGCGGTGGCTCGGAACTGGCACTTAGATTCACTTACACTTAATTATTTTTTATTTTTAAATTGTTTAGTTGCATGTAAGTGAATCTAAGCTTCGTGATTTAGTGTAATATTATTTCGATTGTTTTTTTTTTCATTTGTGATCATGACGTTTTCAAGTACTATGTATAATAGTTTATGAAATAAATAATTTTTTTTACTTTACTTTACTTTACTTGGAAGCGTCTGATATTGGTAAAGACATAAAGAAAAGGGCTTCTTTACTACATTTCGCTGGTTAAGATTTGCAAGAAGTGTTTTATAACATTCCTGGCGCTAATATTGAGCCAAGTGATGGTGTCGACGTGTTTGAAGTTGCAATATCTAAACTAGATTCATACTTTGCACCAAAACAGAGCAAAATCTACGAGCGACATTCATTCAGGCTGCTCAAACAGGAACCTGAAGAAAAGTTTGAGAAGTTCCTAGTGAGACTGAGAAAACAAGCTGATAAATGCCAGTTTGCTGATCGAGACGAGAACATTATCGACCAAATAACGGAAAAATGTTACCTACCGGAACTGAGGAAAAAGATACTACAGATTGGAGATGAAATTACATTGGACCGAGTAATCACGGAAGCAAACACACTAGAAATTGTCAATAAACAGCTAGAAGAATTTAAAAACTCTACAAGATCAAATGGGAATCAGGAAGTGAATAAAGTTGATAGTAAAGATAAAAGGAGTTTTTATAAACCAAACAATATACAGCTAGGATGCGGTAGATGTGGTAATTCACGACATGCCACATTTGACGCAAAATGCCCGGCAAGAGAAAAAACATGCTTGAAGTGTGGTCTCAAGGGACATTTCAGACAATTCTGCAGGACTAAACTACCCTTGAAGAGGAAAACAGAAGAAAAATATAGCCAGGAAAGAAAGAAAGGTCGAATTGACAAAGAGAAAAGTGAAATAAATCAAGTGCGTGGCTCTTCAAACGAGTTGGTACAAAAAGAGGCAGCAACCGAATATGTTTTCCATATTGATGACGATGTGGAAATTGATTGCACCATTGGAGGAGTAGACACTAAGATGTTGATTGACTCAGGCTGCAAGAGAAACCTAATTACGGAAGCAACTTGGGAAACAATGAAGAAAAACAAAGTTAGTTTGTGTAATCAACAACCAAATCCTAATGTAATATTCACGGCCTATGGCAGTACTACACCGCTAAAGATAAGAGGATCATTTGAAGCTCGGATACAAATAGGTACGAAATACGAAACCGCAACTTTCTATGTCGTTATTAATGGCACAAGAAATCTCTTGGGAAAAACAACCGCAATGTCATTAGGAGTGCTAAAAATAGGATTGAATGCAGAAGTTAACCAAATAAATACTGAGAAATTCCCCAAATTCAAAAATATATTAATTCAATTACCGATTGATGATTCAATTCCACCCGTGTCACAGCCTTACAGGTATTGATTTCATTGTTATAATATATTATATATTTATAAATAATAATGTGAGGTACAAATCCAAATAAATATTGTTGATACTTTAGTATACATAATATTGTAATAAAAGATGTTGATGTTATTATTAAGCGTTATTACTTGTTACTTACTTCTGATTTTTACATTTTTAGAAGAACCCCGATACCTTTAGAAGCTAAAATTGAAAGAAAAATTGAAGAGCTTAAACAAAGGGATATTATAGAACCAGTTGTAGGCTCTTCCAAGTGGGTATCCCCTGTGGTGCCGGTGTTGAAGGAAAATGGAGAAATACGTCTTTGTGTAGACATGCGTCGAGCTAATGAAGTTATTATACGAGAAAATCACCCATTGCCAACAATGGATAAGTTACTACCGAAAATGAAAAATGCAAAAGTCTTTACAAAATTGGACATAAAAGACGCATTTCACCAAATGGAGATACATCCGGCTTCAAGACATATAACCACCTTCATAACCAATAAAGGCCTATTTAGGTATAAAAGACTTATGTTTGGCATATCGTGTGCTCCGGAAATCTTTCAGAAAACATTAGAGCACATGCTTTTAGGTTGTGAAGGCGTGTTAAATTATATCGATGACATCTTGATATATGGGAAGGACCTGCAGGAACATGATGCGCGAGTAAAGAAAGTGATGTCAGTCCTGAAAGAGAATAATGTATTAGTAAGAGAAGACAAATGTTCTTTCGGAATGAGCAAAGTGAGTTTCTTGGGACATGAGTTGTCAGCAGAAGGCGTAAGGCCATTGGAAAAGTACATCTCCACAATAAAAGAATTTAGAGCGCCTAAAACTACCGGAGAGTTACGAAGCTTCTTAGGCCTGATTAATTTCGTCAGCAAATGGATCCCCAATTATGCGACAGCAACAGAACCGCTTAAAACACTACTTCGAAACAAAAAGGGAGATCGAACAGATATTGCAATTCATTGGGGACCAGAACAACAGCGATGCTTCGATTCATTGAAGAATATTATGACAAATATACCTAGCTTAGGCTACTACGATGTAAACGACCGTACGACGGTCATAGCAGACGCAAGCCCTGTGGGCCTGGGTGGAGTACTAGTTCAAATTGATTCTGAAGACAACCCCAGGATTATTGCATATGGTCACAAAACTCTGACTGATTGTGAACGCCGCTACTGCCAGACTGAGAAAGAGGCATTAGCCCTTGTATGGGCAGTAGAGCATTTCCACATCTTCCTCTATGGGAAAAGATTTGAACTTATAACAGACCACAAACCGTTGGAGATTATATTCGGCACCAAGTCCAAACCATGTGCTAGGATAGAGAGATGGGTTATGCGCCTACAGTCGTACAGCTACAAAGTAGTTTATCAATCGGGTAAGACCAATATCGCAGACTCATTGTCTAGACTCGGTAAAAGTGCAGAAAAATCTTTAGTACAATTGAAAGACGATCATATCTGCCAAATTGTGGACCTTGCCCGACCTCGAGCAGTTTCCCTTAAGGAAATAATAGATAGCTCAATGGACGATCAAGAAATCCGATATGTAAAAGAAGGTTTGTATCACAACATATGGAACGATGAAACTGGCCAAATCCGTAGAAGGAATATAGTGCACTTAAAAAAGATCCATGGCGAATGGAGCGTGTGTCAAGATCGAAATGAAATCGATGACGGAGAAATGAATGTTGAAACTTAATCCCACTTCTTACACCACAATGGTGTTAAATTTTGATTGACCCATTCAGGCGTAGATTAAGGTTTGATTCGATTACTAAACCCTGAAAATTAATCTAACTAGTAGTAAACTATATCACATACATAAAACTGTCTAATGATTAGATTGATTAATTAATTTACACTCATTATCAATAAAACTAAATTAAAATAAAAAAGGGATGTAGTGTATTGGCTGTATAGGTTGTCTCATGCGCCAACGTCACGCGTCAGTCGTATTTCCGGCGGTCGGGCGGAACGGAACTTGACGAGTGTTGTGTGCGTGCTGTGGTGTTGGTGAGCCGTAAAATATTCCAATAAGCAGGATAGTACAGTAGCCAAATGGTGCATAAGCAAGGTTGCCTTTCCAGCGTCGGTAATAATTAAGATTCATAATTGTTAAATTTTTTAAATTTATCTAAATATGTGATATCTACGTATTAATGTTAAAAATAAATGTTAAGAATATTATGAAAAATAATACTACACAAACTATATTGACATGACAACTGTAGCCATGTCTTTGAAGTGTTTGTTTATACCAAATTGTGGTACCCAAGCATGCGCGCGCGCAATCTTATGAAAAGTGTTCGTTGCAGCCTATGGTCGCATGCAAAACTACAAGCATAAATACCACGTCGCCGACCCTTTAAAAACCGTTTTACGCTTTTTTGACTAGCCCCATGCAATCTCTTACTTTCACATTGTTAATTTTGAGCGAACGCGAAATATGCTTTTATCAAAGGCCGTCTGAATGCGATAAAATCTTATCACGTGGACTCGTCGTAATGAAATGAGAATAGCTCAATTACGTTACTAGGCACTCAAATCCATACTAATATTATAAATGCAAATATAACTCTGTCTGTCTTGCTGAAACAACTGAACCAATTTAACTGAAATTTGGTACACAGATAGTCAAGAGCCTGAGAGTGGGCATAGGCTTCTTTTTAATTAGAAAAATGTGTTGTAAAGAGTTGAAAACGGGGATGAAAAGTTGTATAAAGTATTGTCATTTTCAGAACTAGAAACGTAGAATTTGTATTTTAGGCTGTTGATTAGATATTAATAAATATGGCATTGAAAGTTTGTCCCCCGGAATCTGCATTAACAAAAAGTATCTATGTTTTCCTATGTATAGTATGTATTTACAAAAAAAAAACAAAATATTTAAGCATGTTTATCCGTTGTTTAGTATCCATAACACAAGTTCTTAATCATACTTATTTTGGAACTAAATAATTGGTGTCAGAAATATTTATTTATTTATCTATAGGTTACGTCGACGGAGTTGCGGTCAGCTGCTAGTATAAATATGTATTATCAAAGCTATTCATCAATAGTTCTGTCCAGAACTCTCGTAAATACAATACATAACTTTTTAATTAAATTATGGACAACAGAAAACTGAGTTCAAGAACTAATAAATGCACTCCAATGTAAGTACAAATTGAAAATATTCCAATAGTTTGTTTCCGAAGGCCCCTTTCAACGGAAACGAGGCCGCGGACAAGAGGAGAAGTTAAAACAAACTCGGCCCTAGACTTTTAACCCAATATAGCACTTTGAAACTTTAGCAGATGGCATGCAACTTAAGGTCAGCTGTTGTGTTCCGAGCACTCTTATATTGCTGGTTGTTTTGCTATATTAGTTTTTAAACATGACTTTTAGTAGACTTACAATTAAACTAAATTACATTGTCTGTTTGTAATGTCAAAAATGACATTATGTTTTTGCAAATGTGAATTAAAATAATAAGGCGTACATATTTTTTTATTTTATTTTGACATGTATTTAAATTTATTTTACCGATAAGTATAGCGTTAAAAAAGTTCGGTAGTCGACTTGAATAAAAAGGTGACAGGATTCGGAAACTTTTTAATCAAAAGTTAGTTCGATATTTAAACTTGAATTATTTATTCATCATAACAGCTTCTGCGTATGTAGCTTTCCATACAAAGTATTTATGCAAATGAGATACAATTTTTAGTTCTGAACTAGAAGGCAATATATTATTATTATACCTTCTAATAAATACATCCATTGAGTATTATACATCTACGATCTATGTTAAAGGCCTGAATATTTTGTGTAACGCAACTCAATAAAAACTATCAAATTATTTAAAAACCCTACTACAAATAAAGAATAGGACGAGTTTTTTCGTTTTTCTTTTAAATAATGGCTTCGTGCGTTTAGCACATTTAGCCAGAGTCAAGGGACAGATATAATAATATAAAAATCATAGTAAATGAGAATCAGTGGTAATGAAAATGATTAATGATAAATGAGTTGCCCTCCCCCTAAACCCTTGAATCCTCAGTAAAGATGTGGGACTATATCGAGATATCACATGGGCTTCTTAAGGCAATTTAAAAGTAATGTTGCACTGTTGTCTTTCATTCATCAACATTCATATACGTTCAAAAATATTTAACGGTTATTAATCCACCGTTTTTACACATTAACCTTCGAAATATCACAAGTTTTAGAAAATAAAACAAAATTTCAAACATGACGCTTCACTTTCCCGCCAAGATGTCATGGTCCGAGTTCACTACGTTTCACACATTTTTTTTTCAAGGAGTAAAATCCAAAAATAAAATATTATTATAACGTTGGCCCGAAAAGCCCCCATCTAGGCTTAAATTAAAAAAAACCTGGGTAGGTATCGGATATGTAATGTCCAAGTACCCACATAGTTTTATACAATTGTAAAAGTCTGAATATGAAAACGTAAAATTCGTGAACGTAGTCGATCGCCTGCTCAATATGTACTTTATATCTTAACATCCTAAAATAAACAGTAATATATATATTTTATTATTACAAACTCCTGTTTTGACAAATATCTTTATCTTTATTAAACATATTCCTCGATTCAATGACGTTCCAAGGGTGAGAAAACGTTGATCAAGACTATGTGTAAGTACACTTAAATCCTATTTGTGTGTACATAAAACCACACACATAATTATAACAGGCATTTAGAAGCAACTCGTCGTGGTATATAGGATCGATGATTGGATATTATACCAACATCCGTGCCTTATCGGTCGTCTGTTAATAATCAGCACACATTAGGTTTATCCCGCTTTATTAAGAAGGCTGATATAGCAATCGACACGTACAAGGGAAATGATTTTAGTTTCACCAAAATATTGAGAAACTATGTAGATGTCTTACTAATCATTTTGTGTAAATTTTGAATATCCTGACACTGAAAATCCACCACGCGGACCCAGTGCGGATTGGCGGAGGCAGGTGTATGGCGTCCTGCTGTTAGAATTATTCAAGCTGCCCAATTAGGCTAGATGCCTTACATGGCTTAACGACTACCGCATTTAGTGATAACCGGGATCAACGGCTTAGCGTGCCTTCCGAAGCACGGAAGCGCTCGATATCAAATGCAACACAAACGGTCACCCATCCAAGGACTGGCTCCTCAGGTCTTGGTAGAATCCCTATACATCCATATACATTTATGTTAAGACTATTTATTATGTCTACCTTTGTGAGAATAAAATTATATAATTTATTAATGTACCTGCTAAATACATAACATGAGATCTACTAACTATTTTACAGTGCGAACCATATGCTCTAGGCAACATTTTACATGTTAATATTATTGTGGTGAGATTATTTAGTCATCAATTGATCTCATATACCCACATTTGTCTTATTTTCTAAGAACACCTAAGTAGGTAATAATATATAGAATTTTAACACAAATACGAGGCAAAGTGCTATAAACATTTGCAATTAACACTCAGACGACTCGGAAATCGCATAAAACTGCACTCGAATTTAAATTAATTACTCATTTCGTACTTTTCTCATTACTGTTTTAAACTAGTTTGGTACAAATGGAGTGGATAATAAGTCAAGTAGCATCGTAAATTAGCTTTTTAGCTATTTAGAGGTAATTTCTAGAATGTGTGCGCTTCATAAAGAAAGCTTTCGCTTGACAAACTGTTGGTGTCTATAATCACTTTTTACAGCAGCTTTACGGTTAGAGATGATATAGGTGGCTTCATAAAAATAAATGTTATTAGTAGATACAAGGCTAATGTGCAATGAATTACCTTGGTGGAGAGTATCTGTTACATTGGGATGTTATAGGTTTATCGCTCAAAACTAAGAACTCTGAAAAGTAGCCAGTTAATGAGAATGAGATAATTAATTATGACCCTGCTAAAACATCATAAATTGGCCACTTAGCTTAATATCTGTAGAAAGTCCTGAAATTTAATGCAATAAAGTGAATTTAAAAAAATGAAAAGAGATAACAACACTTTACATAAATGACAAATATTCAAAAAGAAGGAAAATGTGTAACAACAATTTAATAAGAAGGAAAATAGGTGACAACAACTAAAAAAGAAGAGAAATGGATAGCAACAATTAAAAAAAAGAACAATGGATAACAAGAATTATAAAAGGAGGTAAATGGGTGACAACAATTCAAAAAGAAGGAAAACAGATGACAACAATTCAAAAAGAAGGAAAATAGATGACAAAGTTTCAGAAGAAAGAGAAAATATATCACTTTTATTCCAAGGTAGGCCATATAGAGAAAAATATAATCTTCACATCCCCGTGTAAATTCGGAGTAATGATCGTTTTCGCCCAGCTTACAGTCAACGCGGAGAAAAGTGGCTTCGGCGGCCACGGCCACTTCGAGCTCATTAATTTCTCGCTTACCCTCCGGCAATTACATAAATTCGTGTCGTCGCCTGAGCTATTGGCTTCTGTGCTGCGTTCAGAACGCCTCGTTGGTGGACCGGTTTCTATTTTATCAATGCTTTAATTTTCAATGTTTACAATTTTATTTTTCATCAAGATATTCGTTTTTGAAGTATACAATTTTATTTCACTATACAAGTATTAAGATATTTGATTTGAAGTATACACTTTTATTTCGCTATTCAAGTATGATTTCACTGAACAAGATGATCATTAATCAGATGATAAGTAAGTAGTATTAAATATATGTCTTATAAGACGTTTGTTTTGCATTACTATAAGGAAATGTGTGATAAGATCTGCGCAGCTTCATTATAAGACATCAGTTCTTATCTTAAGTCTCATGAGCCTAGTCATAAGTTTGCATGGCTCCACTAATCCGCAATGGGTTTTTCGTCCGTGTGTTGGAATACACCCAGTACCTTCTCATCTTGGTAAATAAGAGAGGGATCGTGCTTAGTAGCGGGATGTTGATGGACTTCAAACTTCAAATATTTATTGCGATCATGAGTAGATACAAGATAGATAGGATGTTATAAAAGGTAATGGTACATACATAATACCCTGTTAGGGCGCAGCAACACAATTTTAATATAAAATTACTTACATACTATTTAATTAATCTTATATTATATTATGTATCTATTTATATATATTATTATACTTATATACACCTTTATTATTATTTTTCCGTTGTATTTATACTATTTTTTTAACATATAATAATTGAATTATCTTAAACGAATAAATAATTATTTATTTAAGATAATGAAGATAATATTAAATAAATATTTTCTGAAAATTACACCACTTATTTAGTTCCGAGATAAGTATCATGAAGAACTTGTGTTATGGATACTAAGTAACGGATAAACGAACATAAACAATATTTAAACTGCACCTGTCCACGAGTAAGCAAATGAATCAGCCATCGTTTCGCTCTATTATATTTTAGGGAACGACGCATGACGCCACCACCGCAAGCTACAGGATAAAGAAAAATAATATTAATGAAATTAGCTGCTTTCACTTTATTGCATCCATAACATGTCTACAGATGTGCAGAGCGCATCAAACAGTTTCGGAGATGCGCATCTTACTGTGATATTCAGACTAGGACATAATTCTGCAAGGATCAAACATCGGGCATGGGCGTCCTATAACCGCACTTTTAATTTAAAATGATACCAAAACTATTTAAAGGTGCAGGCCGAAAGCCAGCTAACTCGCCCAAGTACTATAAGCGAACGAGTCAACAAATCCACAATTTATGTTGCATCATTAAATCAGAGAGGTTGCGTGCCATTAGCGGAACGCGGACCCCTGAAGCTCACCATAATATGTTTACTGAATGAAATTTACGAATAGTTTTGCGGAAAATATCTTTCCTCTCCAGTTTTTATGTTTGTAGGTACAAGCACAGATACAGTTCGTAAGAACCGCCACCGCTGCAAATGTAATACAGATGAGAGCGTAAAATGAAATGTGGTTGGAATAAAAAGCTGATGTTTTATTTCCGTCGTCCTTTTGTGTAGATACATTTTATTTGTGAAGAAACGTACGACGTTTAACGTATTTCATTTCATGTTGGCTTGAACGTTTTCAAGTATCTCGCGGCATGAAAGGGAAAATATTCGGTAATATATAACATTCTGCATTATGATACAAGTTTGACTTCTCCCTTTATAAAGAAATATGTGGGTCAGGTTTAAAAGATAAATCTTTTTACATACACACATACAGCAACTCCTGTTTCCCGAAGGGGTAGGCCCAGGAATATTATACGCCCATATATCGCCAATTGTATAGTTGGTCCCACGTAATAGGTGGCGAGCATATTTTCGCTTATAGGAAACTTTCACATTGCCAGAGCCTCGTTCGTTGATTAGCAGGTGCACCACTCCTGCTGCTACAGCCCCTCCCCGAAAAGGTGGGGGGGCTGAGTACCTCTCTTGGTTGGCAACTCTGGATGCCCTTAGTACTGACTAATAAAAAAAAGGTGCACCACTTGCAGGTCATGTGGGCTTGGGTTCCAAAGATGATAGGATCCCTGTAGGTGTAGGTGTGAATGTAGTCTTTTTACTTTAAATAAATATTCATACTTTTGGTCAATCTATCTCATATGGTACATCGTTTAATTCAATTTGTCGATAAAGGAAGACATGATAAACGTAGCGTAATAGTTATTTCAAATTTTTTTACCATAATTTATTAAACTACATTTCATATATTAAATTGAATGACACTATTGACATAACAATAACTTCATATGCATATCAAACGTTATAAAAAAAACATGTTGCTACATTTCATACGGATGGGTATAATGTGCAAAATATACATACATACATAAAGCAAATAAATATTCTCTTTCAATTACACCAATTATTTAGCTCTAAGATCATTAAGAACTTGTGTTATGGATACTAAAGAACGTATAAACATATATTAATTTCATTAAAAAAACATTTTGTTAATAAGATTTGTCTTGTGTGGGAATCAAACCCACGACCTCTGGACCGGAGTGCAGATATACTGACCTCCACGCCATATCGGTCGTCAAATTCCAATTGGCATCCCACTCTTTGATGTAATAAATCTTTTTTTTTTGGTCAATCAGTTCAGTTTGTCAGTATATGAATCAATTGAGAGCCAATTTATTGACGTTTAATGTTGCGGCAATCTGTTACATCCGGCACAACATTATCACTAGACAAATTTTCTCCGTCGACCATAAGGTAAAGTGTCTGTGCAAAAAACCAGAAAAAAAGAATAGCATTTTCCAATTCCAGGAAACACATTATGAGGTTCCCTCTGACAATTGCAAATAATTTTGATGCTGAACAAAATACTTTAATACACAGATACAAAACAGAGTCAAGTCACTGGTCTTAAAGAATTAAAATTCAACTGCAATAATAGAAAAAAAGCCGCGATCTCAATGTTCGGGTCTGTGCACTGTATTAGCGACGCGGGCAGCGGGTCGCTATACTGTTTCTACCTGTGCTAGTCAACGCGGAATGTTGTGCTGTCGACTGCTTGTGTCTTCGGCTGCATGATGGATAATAACATTTCAAGGTCCGGCATTGGGCCAAGTCCTATTAAATACCAATTTGAAATGATTTGAACTCTTTCTTTCGGATGGTTAATCATCGAATCGTGAAAATCAGTGTACCTGCGCTCCACTCTTGAGATCATCGTTGGAAAACTAAGTGATCCCATAAGAGTTGATCTAAAGGGGACATAAGGTTGTAAGATTATGTATGTATGCATTATAAATAAGGATAACAGACCACCTGCTACCTACATCGCTAGTTGCTATCTTCTAAACGCTACCTAAACGGAGCGTAATTTTAAACTTGACTACAGTGGCTAGTAATATTCTCGGTCAGTGGCAACATTATGTGTTAATCTTTAATTACTTAGGTATATTTCCTGATCATTAGTAGATCGATCGCTTGCCACCTACAAAGCAATCTAAATTATATAATTTATTTATGTATTTAAATGGTCACCAACATATTAAACATTAACAATACAAATAAAAAAAATTACCATAGCAGTATTTAGCTCAATGTCATTATAATTATAGGCGAAGACAGCATGCAATTAAAAGAATTAATGCAATTTAAAGAAATTATGACGGATGTGTACAAATCTTTTATTCACATTTATAAATAAAGATCCTTAACTAATTACGGATTTTTTATTTAGGATATTTCTTATTAAGTTGATCCCTGATCCGTATAAAGACCGACCACTGCTGTCTACAACGCTAATCGCTCTCTTCTAAAACGCCGCCTAAGAAGGGTATAATCTCAAATTTTAGCCTCAGCTAGCCGCTGAGGCTAAGATTAGCCTTCTTTATCATATCATTAGCATCTCGGTCAGAGTAGCCAATTACTTAGCGGGTCAAAAGAGGTTATGACGTTTGTATGTATGAAAATATAAGGCTTTTATTCATATTTTTATAAATTAAATTTCCTTTCTGATCAATTTTAAACCCACCGCCCCTGACTACATCGCTTGTCGCTTAATTACTTAGCCAAGCCAATTACGATAATTTTGCTTACCATTTGCTCGACTTAAAAGCAGAATATCTCCTTAGTTAAAAGGCTGAAATAGTTAATTGCTTCAACATTAAAAAGTGCAAAAGTAACCGACCATCAGATGGTAGCATAGTTTTTCTGTTAACGTAAGTAGACAAAAATAACTAAGTTTGAAAAAATCTCTTACCACGTTTTTCGTACTAGACGAACTATTTTGCATCGGGGCTTGTACTTAGCGGATCAAATGAGATAAGGACTGATGTATGTATCATAATATAAGGCTTCTAATCATATTTATAAATAAAGATTATTAACACAATAAGTATATTTCCAGATCTTGATAAAAACCGACCGCCCGCTACCTACAACGCTAATCGCTCTCTTCTAAAGCACCGCCTAACAGGGGCATAAGCTCAAATCTCGGCCACAGCGGCCAGTGGGCATCTCGGTCAGAGCAGCCAATTACTTAGCGGATCAAACAAATTATTCTATTGTAGTGGACGTTTTAAAAGATATTCTAACGTCCGTTCTGCGGTAAAATGTAGATGAAATTTTATATGGTCTGTCTCTTAATATGCCATTGTTTTGTTGTGTTTATTGTTAACTAGCGACCCGCCCCAGCTTCGCACGGGTGGCATGCTAGTATGAATTACATCATCATTACAGAATGTATGTATATAGGCCGCCCGTACCTACCAACGCCGCAACCATAATTTTTCGATTCAGCGTAAGTTTATACGTTGGATATTTTTTAAAGTACTGATCCAAATTACATAATGTCAAAAGACAAATTTAATCTATATGTAATGTCCAAGCTTACTAACATGTTTATTTGGATAAGAATTAATGTTCATAACTGTATATATTTAAAATGGCTTAGAAAAAAAAGAAATTATTTCTAGTAAAAAGTCAAAAGATAAAAAGTGGTTATTGTGGGTTATTCTTGAGAGATAGACATATACCATTGCGGAACATGGTTTTTTTTATGAAAGATATTATTTAATTTTCATGTCAATTGTAATGAATGTGCCAGTTCCGAGCCACCGCTCTTTGTTTTTCAATTGTTTTGTTGCATGTAAGTGAGCCTCGTGATTTAGTGTAATCATTATTCGATTGTTTTTTAGATTTAATTTTGACGTTTACAAGTACTATGTAATAGTTTATAAAACCAAAATATTTAAAGTTTAAAATCATGTAAAAACATGCGATCACTACTTAAAAATTTGTTGATACCATCAATGAATTCGCAATTTTCACATTTAAAAATTTTAATGATGTCTAGTCGATAATTCCCATTTTTGACATTTTAATAATTTATAAGTATAGTTTTCTTTTAAAAATTGATGTGTTAATTTAATTATAATTTGCATGCTACCGTTGTTGGCTGAATGAGAGGAGCTTTATTTTATTGTACAAGAACTGTAATGTACCTCAATCAAGTGCAAATAAAAAAAAAAATATTCTATTCTATTCTATACATCTAAAACTATTAACATATTGAGCGAGTATGTCCCCCACACTCACCATCCATCACCTTCTCCCAGAAGCGTCGCGGCTTATAGCTTTAAATTCCTTCTGAAACATGTGCCGTCAATATCGGCACATTCTACCGAGCTTCCGCCAGTGTCGTGGGGAGAATAATGAGAGGCAGCTCTGAGGACGGGGTCTTCGAAATTTCAATGTCTTGACGGGTCTTTACTGACAAATTGCGTGTGATATTGGTAGTGGAATTAAATACATTTCAAATCGTTCCCTCACTGTCGTAACGACAAAGTTGTGCTCTGAAGAATTTAGGTACATTAAAAAATAATAATAATTTACTCTTTATTGTACACCATGATAAAGATTACACATAAAAACACAGAAACTTTACCAGGTATATACATTGGGCGGCCATATCGCTTCAAGAAATTTGTTCCAGACAAGAGATTATTTGTACAGAGGACACAGAAAGGTACAACGTGATGTACAATTATAATTAAAAACAAAATAAATAAACACAAGACAAAAAATTCAATAGACTAATACATGGATAATAAAACTACTAATACTAATGATATAAAAACAAAGCTTCAAAATGTATAACTGATTACAAATAAAATATAATATAAACACAATAAAAAAATACATTTACGTGTATATTTGAATTTTAATGTTATATAAATATTCTTTATTGCACAAAAAAACAATAACAAAAAAAAGCCTTATGTGAAAAAGACGATATACAAAGGTAGACTTATTTCTAAAAGAAATCTCTTCCAGTCAACCTTATGTTGCACTTTTAAAGTAATCAGAATATTGCTATCATCCCTTATAAAACAGAGTGAGAGGGATGTAGGTCTTTTCCCACAACGTGAATCCAATACGAATTGCCGAATAGATGGAGTACATTAGGCCTTTGCCGTGTGAGACGGGTCCTTACTGACAAATTGTGTGTGTAATAGAATGAAGAATGTTTCAATAATTCCTACATTTTCATCACCACAAATGCTCTGGATAAACTGGGTAAATTCTTCAACGTACGGCTTTGAAGAAGTGCAGATTACTATAGTCATTAACAACATCATTGCTCATCAAAATAATAGGTTGGGGAAAAAGTCTTTTCGTATTTTTGTATGAAAAGTCAAGACATTTTTTTCAAAGTTTATTTACATTTATTTACAATATATATGTACCGTTTTGTTGAATAACTTTCTGCCATTTTGTGGGCAGAGACATTATCCCGTTACTGTAGAATCTTTGGGACTTCTGATCAAAAAAACGGGACAAATAGTTTTGGCAGTCCTCTCTTGAGGTCAACCTTACAGAACCTAAAGAATTCTGCAGAGACCGAAACAGGTGAAAATCTGAAGGCGCAAGGTCAGGGCTATATGGTGGATGCACTAGGACCTCCCAGTCGAACTCTCTTAATTTTTGCTGAGTGGCTAAAGATGTGTGTGGTCTAGCGTTATCGTGATGAAGTCTGGGTGTGTGAGTGGGTGTGGTCTTTACCACACCCTTCCTGTTGATCAATTCCGGCCGTTTTCTCTCGACTGCTTCCTTTAATCTCATCAGTTGCTGGCAGTAAAGATCAGAATCGATGGTTTTGCCGGGCGGTAAAAGCTCATAATAAACAATGCCCTTCCAATCCCACCATACACACAGCATCACCTTATTTCGTGTTAGGCCAGGTTTGGCCACAGTCTGTGAAGCCTGGCCAACTTTCGACCACGACCTTTTTCGCACGTTCTGGTCGTACGTGATCCACTTTTCATCGCCAGTTATCAATCTCTTCAAAAACGGCTCGGTTTCATTACGTCTCAATAATGAATCGCAAATGAGTACACGGTTCATTAAGCTCGTGTGGCACCCAAATATCGAGCTTTTTTGTATAACCAGCTTTCTTCAAATGGGTCAAAACTGTTTTGTGGTCAATTCCCAGTTCTTCAGCTACATCGTAACTACTAATATGCCGATCTTGCTCCACTCTTTCAAAAATGGCGTCCATTTTATTCGTAACAGGGCGACCAGAGCGAGGTGCATCTTTAACATCAAAATTTCCGGACTGAAAACGTTTGAACCAAATTTGTGCTACTCTTACTGACACTGCATCAGGTCCATAAACATCACAAATTTTTTTCACTGCTTGAGTTGCATTTTTGCCTTTTTTATAATAAAATTTTAAAATGTATCGAATTTCTTCATTAGATTTACTCATTTTTACGGAGAGAAAAACAAATGAAAAATAGCGGGAAACAACTTTTTTTTTTTTTTTCTTTTCTTTATAATGGAACCTTTTTAATGTTACCAAAACCAGCCAGACACAAATAGTACAGTCAAAAAAAAATTATAATAAGTTTATACCTACGTTATGCGAAAAGACTTTTTCCCCGAACTAATATGATAAAATATACATTATACCCAAAATAAAAACCCAATGCTGGATGACGGAAGAAAAAACAAAAGCAGACAGGTGCTTAGTGATTTTGACCTGATGGAAAGTGGTCAAACTTTATAAACTTTTATTTCATAACCTATTACATACATAAAATCACGGCATACTAAATACCCACACTTCGCCAATTATATTGCTAGTCCCACGTAATAGGTAGCGAGCCTATTGCCGCTTATCGGGAACTGGTAATTACGCTAGAGCCTCATCTGTTGATCGGCAGGTGCCCTACTTGCAGATGAGGTTGGGTTAGGGTCCAAAGCTCTACTCGCGCTTTTTTGCAGCCCAAAGGAGTAGAAAGCGGCACAAATGTTTACCGAATCCAGGGGCAGAAAAAGAAAAAAGAAAAATATGACGAAGGGTCTGTTACACAGGCAGGCGTGCAGTGCCAACGTAGGAAATGGTCACTCTGTTACCTCCTTGGCACCTTACGCGGAGCAGGAAATAGTGGGGTTTAGTCGTTAGTCCTGGCCACCACCATCTCGGCCAGGGAGCCCGACATAACTTTGTGCTGTCCCCGCAGTGCAAAGTATGCGTAAATGCATTACCACTCAAAAAAAAGGGTCCAAAGCTCTGGGTAGGACCCCTTTACACTATTACATAGTTCAAGAAAACGTAAAAATTAAAAATAAGAAATAATCGAAATATGATTACACTTAATCGCAAAACTTCGATTCACTTACAACACTTAAAAGCAACAAGACAATTAAAAAATGTTTAAGTGTAAGTGAATCTTAGTGCCAGTTCCGAGCCACCGCTCTGTAAGAAAAACTGGCTAGAAACTTAAAGGCTATGCTCTTTTAAATTCTTCCATTGGTTAGATACTTTAATTACAATGTTCATTTGTCTGTGAAGTTATACAATGCAATAAAATAAAATTAACAATATTCATGTTCTAAGTCAGTCATATTAGAATAGTCACTGCGGGCTGTGGTCACTTGCAATACCAGAGGCATTTTATTTTTATTAAAAAGTTTGGTTCCTCAATTACTTTAAACAGTTTAATCTTATATTAAGCTAGGCACACATATTAAACAGGACATTTATTAACATGGTAACCTACAGTAGGTATATTATTTCGACTATAATGTAAAAGCTATTTTGACTCCATCAAAAGTAAAGACACAACTAGTGAAAGATATAAATATTTTAATACTTTTGTATACTTTATGACAGTATAAAGTGTATACTACACATTAATTATTCAATCCCTGTAATATTTTAATAGATTAGATACTCATAAGGTACTTTTATAGTCACCGGTATTAAATAATTCATATTGAATCAATAGTAAACGTATTGATTATGCTGAAGGCAATTACATAGAGTGGCTCATATTGCTTCTAAGCACCTCTTTTTTAAGTTTCTGACCTCTAGGCCAGAACAGTCAGAAACTTTGCACAATTATCTGTCTGAATGAGAATATATGTTTGGCTCGGTTTTATCTATGTAAATATATAAATATAAATGTATGTGTTTACGTACAAGATGATTAACTGTTTCTAGTTCCCATAATAGTTTCGTAAAGCTAATTGACCCTGCATAATAAAGTAATTATTTAGCATAGCTGTATTATATTATTATTTTACATTCATACATACATACATACAATAACGCCGGTTTCCCCGAAGGGGAAGGCAGAGGTAAATAATACTTCCGAATTTCACCAATTATATTGTTGGTCCCTCGTAATAGTTGAGTTTATTGTCGCTTACCGGGAATTTTATGTTCGTCAGAGCCTCGTTCGTTGACCGGGCGGCACGAAGTTGAGGTTACCTTGGGCTCTCAAGGTGCGTGTAGGATCCCTTTACACACTATTATTGTACATGTCTGTTGTAATTTCTATATATTTATATGTGTGTAAATAGTTAAATAAATAAATATATTATTATGATATGTTATCTGCATCAAATTTGATTTCAATTTTATTTTACATATTTCTTTAAGAAATTGATACCGTGGAGTTGTTGTTTTTATTGCTGCTAGGGTTGGCTGATGGGAACCACGTCTAGAGATAATTCCACCTTTGTATAATTAATTTTATGCACTCCATTTAGCCATTGGTGCAATAACAGATAATTATAATGTCTGTAAATTTCGCAGTAAAAATGTGAGATATCCAAATCTCTTAATATATAATCATATTAATATATTTATTTCCACAAAAAATTAAGATTAATACATATACAAGTACAGCTTAAAATCAATATAAATACAATCAATATAAAGGACATCTGTTTCTGGACTAGATAAATGAATATCTGTATTCCAGAAAACAGCGCTCTTCTACAAAGTAGTACGTACAATCATAAGCGAATTCCATTTTCAAATATAATCAAGAACCGACGTTTTGACAAATTATAAAAAGGGTATGTGTATTGTATGTTATTTGCAAACTAAAAATGTGTCTTTTGTAGAAGGTACTAAAGGAACCCTAATCACTAAGCCTCCACTGTCAGTTTCTGCCTCATGATCCGTTCTAAGTAGACAGTTGACATTTTTCATAGAAGTTATTTCTATTACCGCTTCAATAATGATAAAAATAGAATACACGTGAAGAGGTTCAATGTATCAATATCTTTTGATGTGTAAAGGTTTGTAATGTAACTTCAATTCTTCTCATACTTACCAACAAAAAAAAAACACAAAATTCGATCGAGCTGTTTCAGACAAGTACGACTACACATAGGCCTCATCCTGCATAGACAAGTGTAATAATAATTCATCATATAAGTCTTACAAAGTCCACAGCTGAACATAAGTCTCCCCAATAGAGTAATTCTATTGGGAGTATTTTTGCCCATAAACACCACACTGGATAGGTGGGTTGGTGATCGCAGTTCCAGCCAGTATGCAGGGTGACGCTGCTGCCTATCATCCGGTAGGATTTCGCCTCTTACGAACCAATGATATCAGAGGGGGTAGCACTATTCTAGGCCGGTACACCACGGCCTATAATATAACAATAATTAAAATATTTAAAATAATAACGACCTTTGCTCCTTAGTCGAAAGTTCACCTTCTAGCAAGTCGCATCTTTCGCGCTAAACACTTAAAATACAATTAAAGACTTAGTTCGGAACTAAATGCCACTATGTAAAAATAGCTTTGCAATCATAGTAAATTGATTTTTCGTCTTGCCAAAATCTACAAGACCTCACTCAGTAAACTTGTGCGTTTAAAATAAAGTCGATATCGACAAAGCTTTCTTAGAAATCGTGACTAGCTGATATAACTTTTGGATTTGAATATTTTCTCAAATATCATATTTTAATTGAGTTTCACAATTGGTTCGGAGCTAAAGTCAAAATGAATAATTTTATTTTGATAGAAAGTTTCGTCTTATTAATTTATAGGCTTTTTCAACGATCATAAGTTCTAACTTCTGATCGTTGAAAAAGTTATCTGATATATTTAAAACTAATTATAGAAGTGATTTAAAATTATATTTTAAGCCCAAAGTAGTAAAGGAACGTGTTGCAGGTAATCCTGCAAGTGGTACAGCTGTCGAACATGGTTCTGGCAAACATAATAGCTACCCCCCCGACTGGTGTGTCCACCTTGGCGTGGTGGGGGGCTGAGTACCTCCCGGAAGCCGGGAAAAGGTAACACCCAGAGACCGACGACTCTGGGTGCCCTTAGTACTAACTACCGGGAGAGAAACTAAGAGGGACCTGTGGAGGGTGCAGCGGGCGGGCCAGGAGGGCCCGTCAAGCAGCGCCAGGAGGGTCTTAGGCAGTGGGGGCAGGGGGCCCCTGCTGTCTAACCATAGACCCTCCGAGAAGTCGGCCACACACGCTATGGTCGCACATGGAAGTAGGAGGGGCGCGTCCACTGCGCCTTTCTTGAACTGACTTTCATCAACCAATAGTTAAAAAATAAGCTACAAGCTGCTTTTCTCTATGGAATTCGATTTCAAAAAAGTACCTATAAGTCAGACGGACGATTTACCATAAAAGAGGGCTAAGTTCTAAAGATTTCCAGACCGTCTGATTGTGATTTATGTACCATTTCAAACATTTTCTCATCTGAACAGTTATTGTCATTTTAATGAAAAGATATCAAGGAAAATCATTAATTACTTAATAGTTATTTTATGCGGTTAAATGCCACATAGTACCTACCTTACTCCCACACAGGGTTCGATTCCCAAACAGGACAAATCTTTGTGAGCATGAACGTGAATATCTGTTCTGGTCTGGGTGTTTTCCTATGTATAATAAGTATGTATTTACAAAAAAAAAAGTAATTAAGTATGTTTATCCGTTTTTTAGTATTCATAACACAAGTTCTTAATGATACTCTTATCACAAGCAAACATTTTGCTTAAAAAGAGATTCCCACAAATGTAATAGTTCTATATTTGTAAGTTATAGAAATAAATATTTGTATTTGTATTAAATATTTGTATTTATACTTATCTTGGAACTAAATAATTGGTGTAATTGTCAGAAAATATTTATTTTATTATTTATTTATTAATTACTAGTTCCATAATTAAGAAATATCCTTTTGCAATCATTTATTTAGCTGCAAGATAAGTATCGTTAAAAACTTGTGTTATGGATACTAAAAAACAGAAAAACATAGTTAAACACATTTTTTTATTGTAAATACATACTAAATATACATAGGAAACACCCAGGCCAGAACAGGTAAATATTCATGTTCAAGCACATAAAGATTTATTATGTGTGGGAATCGAAGCCACGAAGGAGCGGAGTGCAGTATACAGACCTCCATGCCATATGGGTCGTCCATTGTATTAGGTCGGGGAAAAAGTCTTTTCGCATAACGTAGGTATAAACTTATTATAAATTTTTTTTGACTGTACTATTTGTGTCTGGCTGGTTTTGGTAACATTAAAAAGGTTCCATTATAAAGAAAAGAAATAAATAAAAAAAAGTTGTTTCCCGCTATTTTTCATTTGTTTTTCTCTCCGTTAAAATGAGTGAATCTAATGAAGAAATTCGATACATTTTAAAATTTTATTATAAAAAAGGCAAAAATGCAACTCAAGCAGTGAAAAAAATTTGTGATGTTTATGGACCTGATGCAGTGTCAGTAAGAGTAGCACAAATTTGGTTCAAACGTTTTCAGTCCGGAAATTTTGATGTTAAAGATGCACCTCGCTCTGGTCGCCCTGTTACGAATAAAATGGACACCATTTTTGAAAGAGTGGAGCAAGATCGGCATATTAGTAGTTACGATGTAGCTGAAGAACTGGGAATTGACCACAAAACAGTTTTGACCCATTTGAAGAAAGCTGGTTATACAAAAAAGCTCGATATTTGGGTGCCACACGAGCTCACTCAAAGAAACTTAATGAACCGTGTACTCATTTGCGATTCATTATTGAGACGTAATGAAACCGAGCCGTTTTTGAAGAGATTGATAACTGGCGATGAAAAGTGGATCACGTACGACAAGAACGTGCGAAAAAGGTCGTGGTCGAAAGTTGGCCAGGCTTCACAGACTGTGGCCAAACCTGGCCTAACACGAAATAAGGTGATGCTGTGTGTATGGTGGGATTGGAAGGGCATTGTTTATTATGAGCTTTTACCGCCCGGCAAAACCATCGATTCTAATCTTTACTGCCAGCTACTGATGAGATTAAAGGAAGCAGTCGAGAGAAAACGGCCGGAATTGATCAACAGGAAGGGTGTGGTTTTTCATCACGATAACGCTAGACCACACACATCTTTAGCCACTCAGCAAAAATTAAGAGAGTTCGACTGGGAGGTCCTAGTGCATCCACCATATAGCCCTGACCTTGCGCCTTCAGATTTTCACCTGTTTCGGTCTCTGCAGAATTCTTTAGGTTCTGTAAGGTTGACCTCAAGAGAGGACTGCCAAAACTATTTGTCCCGTTTTTTTGATCAGAAGTCCCAAAGATTCTACAGTAACGGGATAATGTCTCTGCCCACAAAATGGCAGAAAGTTATTCAACAAAACGGTACATATATATTGTAAATAAATGTAAATAAACTTTGAAAAAAATGTCTTGACTTTTCATACAAAAATACGAAAAGACTTTTTCCCCAACCTATTATGTATAATAAAATATTTATCATTTAAGGTTCAAATAACAAATAAATCGTACAAAGTTCTTATTTCCAACCAATAAACCCATTCCTGTTGTAATATAAGGTCAAAATTAATTATTTTTTATTAAATCATTTAATCAACTTAAATAATTGCAGTGCACCACAGATTAATATCTACGAAGTTAAATTTAATTACAAAACAAATTGAATCGGGTCATTTATAAATTTTCAATTGCAGTCATATCGTATAATTGCAGTTAAAAATACAATAGGCCTGTATTTCCTCACTGTACGCACTAAAACAATCGTTGATAGTATTAATTTATTAAAATTTATATAAGTAATTACGTAGGTACAGATTTCGTACATATATTTTTTTTAATTTTTGTACTCATGTTTAGTATATTTCTTTATATGATACATACACACACATTATCACGCCGGTTTCCCCGAAGGGGTAGGCAGAGGCATATTCTCTTATAATCACACCAATTATTTAGTTCCAAGATAAGTATCATTAAGAACTGGTCCATAAAGATTCTAAAGAACTGATAAACATACTTAAATACTTTTTTATGTTGTAAATATATACTTACTATACATAGGAAACACCCAAACCAGAAGAAATATTCATATTCATGCACACAAAGATTTGTCCTGTGTGGGAATCGAACCCACGACCTCAGGAGTGGAGTGCGGATATACTCGCCACCACACCATATCGGTCGTCAAAATAAGAATATGGACAGAAGTAGGTCAACTAGACCTGAAACGATTGTCAAACCGTTCTGATTTGTACTAAAATATTTATAGGAGACACTGAACTAACGCCTCTTCAAATAATTTAACACCTAGTATTAATAGACGTGGCCAGAAATCTTTTCTTTATAATCACTTTATTTTGGAAGACGAGGCCGGAGTCACGCCATTAGATAATAAATAATAATAATAAATAATTTTGTTCCAAGATAAGTATCATTAAGAACTTGTGTTATGGATACTAAATAACGGACAAACATACATAAATACTTTTTTTTATAAATACATACTTAATATACATAGAAAAACACCCAGACCAGAACAAATATTCATATTTATACTCACAAATATTTGTCCCGTGTGGGAATCGAACCCACGACCTCAGGAGTGGAATGCGGGTATACTCGCCACCACGCCATATCGGTCGTCATTAGATCAACATACCAACAATACCATAACAAGATTACTTGATAAGACGATATTTTTTTACTAGAAATATTTATTAACACACTAATTACTACCAACAAATAACAGTGTGTATAGGGATCCTACCAAATTCTAAAGAATTTAATTTGAGGAACAAAGACCATCAGTTTATTTTGTTACCTGAAAATAATTTAACGTCAATGTTGTTTATAGAGAGGCTCTACAATAATCGCTTTAGTTATCTATCCCAAAACAACGGGTTGCACTCCGGGATTGCCGGCAGAAGTGAAAAACTAATATTAATTAAATAAATAATTTGCACAAAGATTTTCAGATTTTTTATTTCCTGATTTATACAACAAAATCTGTAAAATTTGCGAATCTAAAGAAGACACTGCGCGTAATGCTAACAGAAGCTACTAAATATTTAATTAACTTAACATTCTACGTAGTAGAACAGCTACTAAGACCTGCACTGTAAGAAGCCGACCATTTTGCATATAACACACGCACACACACACACGCACACACAAACACGCATGCACACACACACTCACACGCACACACGCACGCACTCACACGCACACACTCACACGCACACACTCACACATTAGTTATCTTTATGTTATATAATTTACTTAAGTCTTGTATTTGAATTTGAATTTTGATCTCTTTAGTCCTAAGGAAACCGTATTAATGATGGCCGCGATACAGGCTCCGCCTAGTGCGATTATCATTGAAAATGATTACTGTAAACACTGGAATGCGTAATAATGATTTATTATTATAATTACATTTAAATATTTTTATCATCAACAACTTTAACATCTACATAAAGACAATCTATGCAGCCTGCGGGTAATGACTGCGTCGTCGATGTTAGTGTCGGTGTCTGTGAATTGACCTGGGAATCATTTTGCTGACCGTGTCTTTCCTGGGTAGGCATTTTGCAGCGGCAATCGACATCCACACGGGCGGAGCCGCGAGCGACCGCTAGTCTCATCATAATAAGATTTTTCTACTTAGTTCTACAACGGCTTAGTTGTAATACATTTTGTTGTAGATACAACGTGAAAGTAATTTATAGGCAATCTCTCCCGGTTATTCAGCTTTATGGTGAAGTTACTCTTCGTTAAGGCCGAATTGATTCTTTATTGGTCAATAAACGTAAGCATTATTCGTGTTGCTTTAAGGTTTAAGCGCTAATTTTGGCGTAAGCTTTTATAACTTGATCAAATTTGATAATTACTTTGGGGCTTATTACAAAACAAGATCTGAAGTTAAACCAGGTTTTAAACTAGTGTTCCCCCGACTGGTTTCCACCTTGTCGTGGTGGGGGGGCTGAATATCTACAGGTAGGGCGCAGGAGGCGCTAGGGAAAAGGTAACACCCAGAGATTGGCGACTCTGGGTGCCCTTAGTATTGACTTCCGGGGGGGAAACTAAGAGGGACCTGTGGAGGGCGCAGCGGGCGGGCAAGGAGGGCCCGCTCAGCAGCGCCAGGAGGGTCTAGGCAGTGGGGGCAGGAGGCCCCTGCTATCTAACCATGGACCCTCCGAGAAGTCGGCTACACACGCTATGGTCGCACAAGGAGGTAGGAGGGGCGCGTCCACTGCGCCTCTCTGAGGAGGTCCTCCCGGTTTTGGTCCGGGGGACGTTGGCCGCGGGCGGGGTGTCAGAGCTGCAACTCAGGTACTGGCGCCCCGCCTCTTTCTCAACAAGCGGCGGGCGTCGTCGGAAGATTTTTAGTGGGTATTACTGCTGGCAGTCGTGTCTGCCGGTGGCGAGTCCCACACATCTCTCTCGGTCCCCCTTTGGCCGGGAGACAGTGCGTAAATGCATTTTGTTACCGACGTAAATAAAAAAAAAAGGTTTTAAACTAGTGTTATTAAATAATGGCACTAGTTTTAAATCTGGTATAACTTAAGATCTTGTCTTATAATAAGCCCCTTTGTGTTTTAGTTGGGGTTGGGTTCGTCTTAAGTAGAAGTCATCACAGTTTATGTCATGCCAGGGTGGTTGGAATCAATAATCGTAAGCTGCGTTCACAAAGCTCTGTACTTGAATGGGTGACCCTATTGTATGTAGCCACAATGACCTTTTCGTGCTTTGAAAACTTATTAGGACTTAGTACGGTTTTGATGCCTAAGAATGGGGGCTTTAACATGCTAACAGCCGAGTTGCACTGTAATTAGTCAGCTAATTAACGGCCACTGCTAAATAGGCCTTCTTCAAAAAGCCCAATCCTGAAGACGGTGACTCATGTTCCCTTCCATTGAATACATTATAAAATGTGAGTTATATTTCTGTGTAGATACAATGTTTGTGTATAAAGATCCTACCAATACATTTTGCATTTGCAAGCCTCTCTTGATAGTATTACAGAAAATTATAACTTTGCTCAAAAAACAATTCAAGAACATGTTTGCACCTTCAGTGATTTAGCGGTAACTAATATTAAGCCAACTAATATAGATTTTAAAAAAATTGATAGCACGGAAATAAAATTAAATAATGTCAATTCAAGCTATGCCTATACACAAAAGTATGTAATGTTTTCTGATGAAGCTGGAAAGGACATTGGTCAGTTATTTTATAACAAGTCCGGATCACATATAACAAACAATTGTATGCCAGGGGCTTCATTTAAAGTAATTATGGAAAAGATAATCAATAGTCAATTTTCAAAGGATACCAATGTCATAATTTGTATAGCTAATAGGGGTACAGTCACAAAAAAAACTGTTGCCTACTATATAGAAAAATTGTCTATGGTCACTTGTAATAAAATAGTTATCTTTTCTTTTCCTTTTAGTAAGAGCTTATCTCAAAAAGAAAATTATGTTAGATATAATTTAAATCTATCAATTGATAGTTTGACATTTTATTACCATAACAAATTTCATGTTATTGATATAAATAACTTAGGTATTAATTTCTATTTGACAAATGGTAATTATTACATACCTAAATATATTAAAAAACGATTAGCTTCTACGCTATATTATTACTTTTTTAACTTAGCCAAAAACTTGGCTGTGAAACCTGCTTTTATTGAGCAGAACATTATTAATAATTCAAACTTGGAATCAATTCCAAATAATTTAAATTTACTCATAAGACAATAGAGGAGTTCTCTTGCAATAGATTGACCAATGAAAAGCCGCTCTTAAATTTATTTCATCAGAATGTTCAAGGCATTTCAGGCAAAGATCTAAAATTAAGTTTGTTATTAGAGTCATTAAATATCCATGTAATGTGTATAACTGAGCATTGGCTAAATGTTAATGAGTCTCTACTGGGACTACAAAATTATAAAGTAGCTAGTGCATTTCACAGGAAACAATCTATAAGAGGTGGATCACTTATTTTAGTACATAATAGTTTAAACAATAGGGCTCGTAGGGATGTTGAAACATCTTCAGTTGAACGTGTTTTAGAATTGTCTTGTACAGAGCTTAACCATTTTATTGTTTTATGTGTTTATAGACCGCCTAGTGGCAATTATCAACAGTTTGAAACTGCAATGGAGGATGTTTTAGCAACCTTATGCAAAAGTAATAAAAAAGTTATAGTATGTGGTGACTTTAATGTTAATATTTTGGAATCTTCCTCAATATCAGTTAGGTTTTTGAATTTGTTCAAGTCTTTTAATTTACTTAATTCTTTTCTTGAACCCACTAGAATTACGCCTACGTCTTCAACATGCTTAGACAATATTTTATGTAATTTTACTATTATACATAAATCAATTGAGTATGGCGTAACTTCCGACCACAGTGGACAGATTATTAGTTTTGAATATAATTTTCAAAATGTAACTAAAAAAATATTAATTAGACCAATAACAAAGAATCTGGTTTTGAAATTTCAAAGCAATGTCAACGAAAAGCTTACCACGTTAGAAAACAATTCCGCTATAAATTATGATAAATTGTTCGGAATTGTACAACAAGAATTTAAGAATAACTTTAAGCTGAAAAGTGTGGAAATTTCAAACAAAAGGAAGTTTTGTGATTGGGCTACTCCCGGAATTTATAAAAGTAGGAAGAAACTTTTTGATTTATATAGAGAAAAAAGTACTTCAACAGATTCAAATTTTATTCAATATGTTAGAAATTATTCAAAATTGTTCAAACTTGTTTGCACCACTGCTAAGTCAATGCATCTTAAAAATAAAATTAAAGCTACATGGAATGTCATAAACCAAGAATCTGGAAAATACAAGAATAATCATAGCATGATAACTCTTAAAGTCGATGATAAAGATATTGTAGAAGAAGAAGAGGTGGCCAACGCATTTCGAAAATTCTTTGTGAATATACCATTAGAGACAACTCAAGCACTTGACTCCTCTACTCAGCGTGCAGTCTTTCTTCTTGAAGACAATGTACCTCTTTGTAGTGAATTATTTAGTTTTAGACATATTGATGGCTCTACAATAGTTAATACTTTTAATACAATAAATTTAAAATTAACTGAGGATTTATGGGGAATCTCAACCAACATTATTAAATCTATCATTAATATTATTGCTCCTCAGTTGGCAGTCATTTTTAATCAATGTATTGATGATGGTTCATTTCCAAGTTTAATGAAATACAGTAAAGTAATACCTCTTTTTAAAGCTGGTGAGAAGTCTGATCCTACTAACTATAGACCAATATTAGTACTCCCAGCTCTTAGTAAAATATTTGAAAAAGTTATTTTTAATCAATTACTTTGTCATTTCTCTCTGAATTCCTTATTTCATTCTCAGCAGTATGGTTTCACTAAGAGTAAATCCACTACAGATGCTGGTGTAGCCCTAATGAAGCATATATTTGACGCCTGGGAGGACAGGCAGGATGCGATTGGAGTATTTTGTTATCTTTCGAAGGCATTCGATTGCGTTGACCATCCTACTTTGTTAGCTAAATTGACATATTATGGTGTTAATAGTAATTCTTTAAAATTAATTAAATCTTACTTGAGTGACAGAACTCAAAAAGTAGTTATTAATAGAGTCGAGTCTTCTGGCGCGCCATTGCTTATGGGAGTTCCACAAGGTTCGATTTTAGGCCCTTTATTGTTTCTAATTTATATTAACGATCTACCTTTCTATACTAGAGATCTGTGCGAAACAGTTTTGTTTGCTGACGATACATCTCTGATATTTAAAGTGAACAGAGGCAAGGATCATTCTGACGTGATAAATAATGCTCTTGCGAAGGTTTTACATTGGTTTACGGTTAACAATCTATCTCTTAACGCAAGTAAAACTAAATGTATAAAGTTCTCATTGCCTAATGTTACAAAAGTCTCAACTAACTTGAAAATGAATGGCAAGAATATCGAGTTATTAAATGACACAAAGTTCTTAGGCATCAATATTGATTTTAAATTGCAGTGGAACCCCCATATAATGGATTTGTCCGGAAGGCTTAGCTCAGCATGCTATGCCATCAAAAAGATAAGACTCATAACAGACGAAGAAACAGCTAGATTAGTTTATTTTAGCTATTTTCATAGCATTATGTCATATGGTATGTTATTGTGGGGATCTGCTGCGGACATACATAATATATTTGTACTACAAAAGCGCGCCATAAGAGCTATCTATAATCTTAAGTCCAGAGATTCTCTTAGAGAGATGTTTAAAAGAATTAACATATTAACGGTTGCATCTCAGTATATATTTGATAATATAATGTATGTTCGCAAAAACATTAATACATTTGATAAAAATTCAAAAGTACATAAGTTTAATACTAGGAATAGAAATAAGCTCTCTCTGCCAAATTGTCGACTTCACAAAACAAAAAATTCATTTTTGGGTAATAGTATCAGATTTTTTAATAAAATTCCGCAGGAAATAATTGATCTACCATTGGCAACTTTTAAAAATGTAGTTAAAAAGCAGTTTCTTCAAAAGGGGTATTATGCTGTTAATGATTACTTATCGGATAAACAAGCTTGGGCTTAACATTTTCAACTTGTATGTGTATATTAGAATAAAAAGTCAACCAGATCATTGTCGTGACCATCCCTTATTGTACAGGCTCAGCTCAGTTTCACAATACATACTTACTTGACTGTGATGGAAGGTTCCCTTAGTGCTACTTTATTGGTTACAGCTTCGGGGGACCCTTTCAGTATCATCAAATTTACACTGTGTGTGTCATGTAACAAAAATAATTTAAAAGAGCATAGCCTGTGAGTTTCTTGTCAGTTCTTCTCACAGAGCGGAGGCTCGGAACTGGCACTTAGATTCACTTACACCTAATTTTTATTTATTTGCATGTAAGTGAATCTAAGCTTCGTGATTTCAGGGTTGATATAAATTTTTTTTCATGTATATTTTGTTTTGACGTTTTCAAGTGCTATGTAATAGTTTATGAAATAAAGAACTTTTTACTTTTACTTTACTTTACTTTATACCTGAGAAGCCCAAGCCATCTGCAAGTAGTGCAACTGCTGATCAACGGACGAGGATCTGGCGAAGAAAACAGTGCCCGGTAAGCGGCAATATCCCACCTATTACGTGGGACCAACTATATAATTGACGAAGTGTGGGCGTTTAATATGCCTCTGCCTACCCCTTCGGGGAAACAGGCGTAGATGTATGTATGTATGTAATTATATTTTTGCTTAAATTTTTTTTTTTTTGCATTTACAAAATTGCTTTTTATTTTAATTATATGAGGCGATTTTCACTAGACAAAACCTACTTGTACGAGGACCTTGTATAATTCGAACCCACAACCTTTAGAGAAACGGCCCACTGCTGTGTTTACATTACTAACCCCTAAAGTACCCGCTGAGGCAAATATTTTTCGTTTTTCTTCGCTTTCTTAAGAAAATATCATTGTCGTCTACAAATAAGTCTCCTTTCCATAATACCTTAAAGTAATTCATTGTTTGAAAACAGTAAATACCTGGAATAACAAATAATGAAGGTAATGAGGCAACTTATTTACGAGTTTTTTTATGACAACATGAATTCTTTGACTCTAAATACATTTCTAACAAAAGTACAGAAGAAAAACAGGTTGTTAATAACAATCAAAACCATTCCATCACGTAACCACCACAAAAGAAAAACTGCCAAGTAAATATTTTTCCCACTGAACGAATGTAATTTCGATATTCTTACTCTCAGTTACACTGTCGTTGGGAAAAACTTGTTTACTGCCAATAATACTTAAGGAACGTATACTTGGGAACAGTAATCATGCAATATGAGTTTAGCAAGTCATTTATATTAGGGAACTTGGAGGAGAGGAGCTCGTTTGCTCGACAATATAATTAAGAAAAGTCGTAGTTATTAATGAGTGGTTTTAATTAAAAAGAACCGGTATTGGAAATCGATAGTGTGGTTTGTTCTGTCGTAGAACTTGGCTTCGTATGTTATAGCTACAATGTATGAAATGTAGTAATCTTACTTTGTCATATGTTTTTTTTTTGTTTTACGTCGGTAACAAAATGCATTTACGCACTGCCTTCCGGCCAAAGGGGGACCGAAAGGGGGGTGTGGGACTCACCACCGGCAGACACGACTGCCCGCAGTAATTAATACCCACTAAAAATCTTCCGACGACGCCCGCCGCTTGTTGAGAAAGAGGCGGGGGCCAGTACCTGGGTTGCAGCTTCTGACACCCCGCCTGCGGCCAACGTCCCCCGGACCAAAACTGGGTGGACCTCCTCAGAGAGGCGCGCGCCCCTCCTACCCCCCCGTGCGACCATAGCGTGTGTGGCCGACTTTCTGAAGTGTCCACGGTGAGGCAGCAGGGGCCCCCTGCCCCCCCTGCCTAGACCCTCCTGGCGCTGCTGAGCGGGCCCTCCTGGCCCGCCCGCTGCGCCCTCCACAGGTCCCTCTTAGTTTCTCCCCCGGTAGTCAGTACTAAGGGCACCCAGAGTCGTCGATCTCTGGGTGCTACCTTTTCCCTGGCGCCTCCTGCGCTTCTTTCTTCAACACCTAATCAGCTTCATGATTATCATCACAAATGGTGGACCACTAGAAAACCACCTCCATTATCGATCTATTTATTTATATCATTATTTATAAATTTATCTCGATAGCTTACATCATTGTAATTCTTCTTTAACAGTATTTATTTATTTAATTTATTTATTCAATCTTTATTGCACACTTAGAAGTATTACAAAAGGCGAACTTAATGCCATAAGGCATTCTCTGCCAGTTAACCTTAGGGTTAGCAGTAAACTTTAAAGGCTTTATAATATCAAATTGGTTTTACGTAGTCATATACATTCATTCGCCGAAAGGGTAGGCATATAATCATAAAGAATATGCCTCTTATTCTATGCTCACACTTCGCCAATTACATAGTTGGGGCCACGTAATAGGTGGCGAGCCTGTTGTGGCTTACCAGGAATTTTAATGTTTATTGTTAATCAGCAGGTGCTCTTTCACCAGTCCGCCACATTTCAGATTAATAGATAAAATAAATCTTACAATTAAATTATCTAAAATTCTGCACTAGTCTGTTTATCTTAATCAAAATTAAATCATCTTAAATTCTGCACTAGCCTTTTTATTATAATTTGAAAATGAGCATTAAATAATAAAAATTCTATGAACAGAGAAAATAATTTTAATCAGTGTCTATTGTGTCACACGTGCCGTGTAGTACCGGCCTAGAATAGTCCCACCCCCTTTCGTCTCACGGGGAGTCGTAAGATTCGATGAAGGGAAATCCTACCGGAACATGTGCAGCAGTCATCCTGCGTACTGGCTTAAGCTGCGACTACCAACCCGCCTGCTCCGTGGTGATTATAAGCAAATACCTCCAATAGAACATAACTTTCGATGCCAATGTTCAGCAGTGGACATTACAATGCTGATATGATCATGATGATAGATAAACTATTTATTGCAACGAAAGACACACATACATATAAAACAATAAAAACAAAATTACAATAATGAAAAATAAATATAACAACAAAAAAAATTAAAAGTAAAGCATTCGCATAGTGTGCATGTGTGTAGCAGCGCTGCAGAATGGCTACGGCTCAGTGGGTTTTTTGCTCTGAGAGAGCAAAACACTGATTTTCAGCTTTTGCCGAAACAGTAACACGAGACGCGCCCAAAATACCGTGTATAATCTATATATATAAAAGAAAGTCGTGTTAGTTACAGCACTTATAACTCAAGAACGGCAGAACAGATTTGGGCGAAAATTGGTAGGGAGGTAGCTTAGAGCCAGGAGACGGACATAGGATACTTTTTATCCTGTTCGACAGCGTTCCCGTGTGACTTGACATGAAATGTCAGTCACTATAAAACGTGATATAACAAAAAAGAATCAGACTTGGAATAACAAAACGCAAATCACAGCTTTGTAATTGACGTATAATGATAGCTATGTAATGACGTATGGATGACAATTTGTTATTTGTAAGAAATCAATATTCAAACTATTTCTGACTTCTTTGCGGGAAAGTGAAGCGTCATGTCTGCAGTTTTGTTTTATTTTCTAAAATTTGTGATATTTTGAACATTAATGTGTGATAACGGTGAATTATTAACCGTTAAGTGTTTGTGAACGTACATGAGTGTTGGTAAATCAAACAAAACAGTGCAACATCACATTTCAAATTCTCTCAAGGAGTCCATGTGAGATCTCAGTATAGTCCCACATCTTTACTGAGGACTTAAGGGACTTTGGGGAGGGTATCTCATTTATCATTTATCATCTTTATCACCACTCATTCTCATTTACTATGAATTATATATTATTAATATATCACTTACTTGACTAAATTTAATTAATATTGCCGCGAGCAAGACTCAAAATCTTTCCCGACAAATGCAAGAAGAATACGAAATGCTGCAAATGAAAGGACTGAAGAAGAACAAGAAATTGCACGTGCCGAAACAGCGCCTTAATAGTATAGCTCGACTTCGTGCTTCTCAATAAATAATATAAAACAAAAAATGTCGTGTATCACAAGGTACTTAAGTGAAAAGCAACCTATACTAAAATACAGAAATAATAACGAATGATGAATGTAGGTATTTACATTTTATGGATTTTTTCCAATAAAAAAAAAACTATCGGCTTATATATTGCCATTAAGGCGGAATGAAGTTCACCGGGTCAGCTCGTTTATAATATAACGTACAACTTTATAAATAGGTATAGAGTTATATAAAGTAAAAACATTTAAATTAAAACACTATCATGACAATTAATTAAACCATTGATCTTACGTATATAATAAACAAAGTCAATATTACTAATATTATCAAAGTCAATACTACCACAAAATAAGACATGATGATGATGAAACTCGATTATCACTATTTTAGATATTGTAGGCGTCGATGAGAATGTTCATTTATGGAAAACAGTCGAACTTAGACAACTGTCTATCAAAGTTTCTCAGTCTAGCCAAACGACGAATTCAGCTTAGCGGTCTAGAAACTTCCTTATATCCTCCCCTAAACACTTCGCAGAGTATTGAAACTCCAAGGTGCATTGTATTGTGGTAATAATGACAACCAGGCTAATATCCCTCTGCGAGTCTTTGGGCTCAGGATTAAAATACTACAAAGTATTTTAGACATCGACATAACTTTCATCTATGTATGTCAATATTATAAATAGATAGAAAAATCTTTATTGTACACCAAATTGAAAATAAAACAAGAAAACATTTTCAAAAGAAAAGCGATACAATTGGCGGCCTTATCGCTTACAGCTATGCCTGGAACAACCTTAGGATGATTATAATTAAATAATAATAAATAAATATTTCTGACACTTACACCAATTATTTAGTTCCAAGATAAGTATCATTAAGAACTTGTGTTATGGATACTAAATAAGTGATAAACATACATAAATACTTTTTTTTTGTAAATACATACTTAATATACATAGAAAAACACCCAGACCAGAACAAATATTCATATTTATACACACAAATATTTGTCCTGTGTGGGAATCGAACCCACGACCTCAGGAGAGGAATGCGGGTATACTCGCCACCACGCCATATCAGTCGTCGAAACAATTATAATGAAGGGTAATAATTTTGACATATTAACTCAGTGTGTTTGTTAGCTTATACTTGTTAAATGAAGGTAATATTGAAAATAGTAGCAAGAGGTTTACCTACCATTGACCCACAATTGGAAAAGGGTGTTCAAGTGGTAATCAAGGACTTGCACTCAGCAAATCTGAAGTGGTAATAAGGAAACTTTGCTTGAAAAATCTATCTGCTGAAAAATGTTCTGGAGTGGTAATAGTTGGCGGACGCGGCGTAAGTTATAGAAATCGGAGATAAACCAACTGATCAGTATTTTTCTATTAAATTATTATTAATGGAGCTCAATTTGTATTTTTTTTTCCTTTCAAATAATGGCTTCGTGCTGTTTGCACATTTAGCCAGTGTCAAGTAAGAGATATATTAATAACATATAAATAACAGTAAATGAGAATAAGTAGTGATAAAGATGATAAATGGTAAATGAGATGCCCTCCTCCTAAACCCCTTGACTCCTTGGTAAAGATGTGGGACTATACTGAGATCTCACATGGACTTCTTAAGAGAATTTAAAAAGTGATGTTGCACGGTTTTTTTTTTTAAATACCAACACTCATGTACGTTCTCAAACACTTAACGGTTAATAATCCACTGTTATTATAAAATAATGTTCGAAATATCACAAATTTTAGAAAATAAAACAAAACTGCAGACATGACTCTTTACTTTCCCGCCAAGAAGAAGTCCAATTTGTATTTATTATAAAGCATCCGCACTCTTAGGCTGCGTTTCCACCAGAGCTGTTTACCTACAAGGATGCGTTGGGAGGAATGTGTCCGTTAGGAACCAATAGAATCGCTTCATTTACCTAGATTCTATCAGCGCAGCGATTCCATTGGTTCTCTATAAACACATTTCTCGCAACGCATCCTCGCACATCTCTGGTGGAAACGCAGCTTTAAGCTGCTTGTAATGAACTGACAAAATGGCAGACAAGACGAACGTTACTATACGTTGACAGTTGACGTCAACGCATAGACGACTGCCGGATCACTCGACGAGTGCAGTTGTCTCTGATGTTGTCAACGCAAGCTCTCACCTTAGTGCAGCGGTGCTCCTAGATTTAATATAATAAATTTATTTATTTGTATTAGGTACACGGGTCTGGCCCAATTACAATAACTAGCTCAGTGAGTAATTTTACATGCATATGTAGTTGAAAATATAATTAAAGAGAACATAAATATTCACAAAAAGACGACATTTTTGCCTGGATTGATTCCCAGCTATCTACGAATATTATAATTAAGTAGTATTACAGTCCTAGTATAAGTAAATAATATTTGATTTCACCATTTCTATCGTGTGTTTTTGAAATATTAATTACATGAGGTTTTTATCATGTAGTTCTTGTATATACAGCCTTAGTCGAATAAACAAACGACGGAAGTCCACATTTTGACATATCTCATATTTTACCAAAAAATCAAAAAGTACGTAGCGGTGAGTTACATTCATAATAAGATTTTTATTGCAATACTTTTTTATTCCCAATCACTAGAGACAGGAAATGAAAGTGCTTTAGTGGTGTTTTATTGCCGAAACTCGCGTATCGCTGAAGTTCTATATTATTATTGGCTCACGTGCTCACCGCGATAGTTTTAGAAGTGTCAAAAGGCCACGGCTCTTCAGAAGTGCAAATCATCTACCATCCTTAGTACCTAATGATATAAATGACAATTTGAGTTTATTAGTAACGTTTTTGTGCTTAAAAAGTTAAACCAACTTTCATTAATAAAATTTTGGTGTATGAGGTGAAGATCTAACTCGATATAGGAATATGCGTTGCATATTGTTATTGTATTGTTGGCATGTTAAATATTATTATGCTAGGTAATTTCTACACTGGTAGTTCATACGGCTATAACAAAAATGGCAAAAGATATGTATGTTATATATGAAGTTACACCTATAAGAAAGCATATTGCTATACTAACGATCACATTCTAAATTGTATAGTTTTTTGGAGTCGTGGAATATGGGATAAATCCCTCACAACACGGTTTGTGAGTGCACGGGTGTGCTCTGCGGCTGTGATGAGTTGGCATTTAAATCCCTAAAACTTGTTTTATTTGGAAATAATTATGTCATCATCATCATCTCAGCCCATATACGTCCCACTACTGAGCACGAGCCTCCTCTTACATATCAAGATGTGAGGGTATTGGGTCATACTCCACCACGCTGACCCAGTGCGGATTAGTGGAGGCAGGTGTATGGCGTCGTAATAATTATGTATTTATTGTTTATTCATAAATTAAGCGGCCTGTTTTTTATTTGAAGTAAATTTAAAAAAAATATATATTTATTGAAAGCGCCTTCTTAGCCCCTCCAATGCACACTCGTATTTTTCACTCGACGAAGCAGTTAGTTGTGGTTGGTGGATATTACTTTTACGGCCTTCCGATTTATGTTTCGGCACATCGGCCATATATCTAATGGTGTGCTAGATTAATATTTTATACTTTTGTGGAAACATGGTCGACTGATATGGCGTTGATATCAGTTCAAATGCACCTGGTTTCTAATATCGTGGGTTTTATTAGACACGGGGCTAATATTTGTAATCATCTATTACCACATTTACGGTTTCCGCCCGTGACTTCATGCTTCATCATCATCATTTCAGCCATTTGAAATCCACTGCTGAACATTGGGGAGCCAATTGCTTTTCACGTTGATCGATCCTGTGCCGCCTGCATCCATCGGCTCCCCGTCGCCCTGACCAAATCATCAGTCCATCGCGTGGGAGGCCGCCCTCTATTACGTTTGCTGATTCGTGGTCGCCATTCAAGAACCTTAACGCCCCATCGGTTGTCGGTTCTTCGAGCTATGTGCCCCGCCCACGGTCACTCCAGCTTGCAAACGCGCTTCGCTATGTCAGTTTCTCTAGTTCTCCCACGGATTTCCTCACGTAGGGACACTCCGAGCATAGCTCGCATCTTGCTTAGATAACTTTAATAATCACATTTATTTCAGCTAATAACAGCCCTAATAAAATAGATTGATTAAAAGAAAGACTTTACATACAAGGCCTATCCAATAGATTTCCACGTTGAGCGATACTGACCCGCCTGCACATACTAAGAGCCAATAGACTTTTTGGCGGGAAAGTGAAGCGTCAAGTCTCCAGTTTGTTTTATTTTCTAAAATTTTTGATATTTCGAACATCAATGTGTAATAACGGTGGATTATTAACCGTTAAGTGAGTGTTGATAAATCACACAAAATCGTGCCACATTACTTTTCAGTATAGTCCCAAATCTTTACTGAGGACTCAAGGGGTTTAAGGGAAGGGCATCTCATTTACCATTTATAATCTTTATCACCACTCATTCTCATTTAAAATGATTTATATTTTATTAAAATATCTCTTACTTGACACTGGCTACATGTGCTAAACGCACGAAGCCATTAGGTATTAAAAAAAAAAGAGCCAATACATACGTACAAAATAAACCGACAAAATCTTTATGTAGAGGAAAATGTCGAACATACAGCCTTATATTAACAGGCAATACACATAATATGGTAATTAAAGGGAAGCCCTTTCATTTCCGGGTACAACTTACCTATATCATTTCACACGTCAAACGTGACATTTCATTTGCAAATTTGGCAGTTGAAGTACCCGCAACTCGTGTGGGATTTATGGATTAATAAATGGTCTTCATTAATAATTAACGTTTTTAATTTATACGCAACTATATTCTATACTTATCTTAAGATGCTAAGTAAGTACACTGCCCAAGTAGACTGTTCCCAATTTTATTTATTTTATATATTTTTTATAAGTGCCCTTTGGTTCGCCTAAAATAGTTTGTCCTAATATGGTTTGGCCAAACCGTTTTGGCCTAAACTTAAAACGTACAATTATTGTTTCGCCTAAAAAGAGTTTTGCCACCATTATAGTTTGGCCTTAGAATTGAAAGGCCTAATTTTAGAATGTCTAATGTAAAATAGCCTAAGCTATATTGGCATAAGTTTATTTTGGCATAACGATTATTTCGCAAATTTGTAAAAGCTCTAATTTTAGCATATCTAAAATGAAATGTGCCAATAATGTATTGGAATAAAAGCATAGAATTGTATTGAGAAAATAAATTGACCCATTTTTTATACCTACTCGACAGATTTGTTCTTACCCACATTTATTGTAAGTTTCTCATGTCAGTGACTGTATGGTTTTTAATGAGAAAACTAAATATTCTTTAAACCCAAGGTCAATTTGACAAAATTGAAAAAATACGGTCTTATTTATTGTTTGAATTTAAGAGTCAAAATAGTTCAAGTTTGGCACAATAAAACTAGGTATTATGAAAATTAACTTACAAACACAAGAATACAGCGCCCATTTGCTGAAAGCTGGAGCGTGTCGAGTTCAAACCTCCTTAAGTTTTTTTCTTCCATAATTATTAGAGGGATTATAAAACCTGGCCGAGTTTCTTGCTAATTTTCTTCGCATAGTTCCCGCTTTAGTAAAGTGGCCCTCCCTACTTTCACAATTGCTTCGGAACAAAGCCTAGTTTGAATTTACATGTTAAAATAATTATTTGTAGAAAAAAATAACCGGTAAGTTATAATGACCAACATTTAAACATTCCTCTTAAATAGAACTCTATGTATGAAAAAATATCGCATTAAAATCCGTTGTGTAGGTTTGAAGATATAAGTATATGGGTGTTATTTAACGTGTCTTCAAAATTAATAAATTGCCAACCTAACCTAACCTTTTTGTACATCAAAAATACTGATTGAGCACCTAATCACCTATTAGATGCTCACTCAGTATTTTTGATGATCAAAAAAGCTTTTTTTAGAGGTTTAGTTTATTATATTCCTAAGTATACATAGGGACTGACAGGGGAAAGCGACTTTATACTAAATGTAGTGTAATGTAAGATGTGACAGCTTAAATAGCAGAGAACAATTTATTGTAATCACATAACCAAAGACTATAAGGCACCTCCGGTAAGACAAGGGCGTAATTTCAGTATTTGCAATTTTACAGAAGACCCATTTTAAGATTTTTTCGGCACTCAATGCGATCTGTCTAGTTAATATTACTCTAAAGTAATTCTCCTTTACACGAAGTAAACTATTTATTATGGTGTCTTTGTCCCACCAGTTGAAAAGGCATTTTAAAACACTTTTGCATACCTAACTAATTTTCTCAATTTTTGTCAATGATGCCCTTGTCTTACCGTAGGTGCGATATAGGAACGAGTAACATAATCCCGTCAGTAATTGAAAGTTCTAAAACTCTTATTAATATTTAACATCCCCTACACATGTTACAAGTCATCCTCGTGCGCAACAAAGTTTCAGTATTAATAACCTATGGTACGCAAACACAGAAGTGACATTAAATATTAATGACTTTAGTAACATAGTTCGCTTCAAATTAATTGTAATAATTATTTATCATTTCTGAGAAGTGATATTTGATGGAATTATAACATTATTTTTATTAAAATATAATGTATAAAGAATTTATGTAATGAAATTATTGTACAACGTATGTGTGTATTAATCTAAATTGTAATTAATCTGTTTATTTAAATTTTGATTACATTAATTTGTATAAAGGTTATGGCCAGTACTTTTCTCTTGTTATTTCGGACACAATCGAAAAGTAAAAATTGCGATTGCATTTTTATGACACAATAAAAAAAATCCCTACAAAATCTTTAAGTTATATCTCTTGTCAATATGTGTAAAATGCGTCTTTGGCTATGAAAACGTAACTTCGCTATACTCATCTCTTTCACTCGATAATGATATACCTAAAGAGTAAAAGAGAGATACAACGAAGTTTCATTTTCGTTTAATTAGAGTTTAGGACCTTTTTTATTTTATATAATAAAAATAGGTAAAAAAACTTTTTAAGTTAAACGGTTTTATGTTAAACATACATTGCAATGTGATAAATGTACTAAAAACCAAAAAATTATAAAATAGATACAGTCGTGGGAATTATAAACATATGCATAGACTAGACTTAAATAAAACCGTGGGGCACGTCAATTGTCTACAATCGTTCATTAATATGTTTGTTTTGTAATGTTACACTTTAATTACCTTTTTTATTTTATATAAAAAAATAATTAACATTTATTTATTCGAAGTTGACTTTTTTCCGAAGCTCTTATAAACGTCATGTACATTAAAATGCAAAAAAACGTCACATTTAGGAGCGCTTCTTTACTAGACCGGGAGTCTACCTCCTATGGGGGGAATGAGAAGATGACAAGAAACTCAGGTTCTATTTCTTTTTTCTAATACTAAGACATATACATAAATCTATTTATGGTATACATACAAATATTCATTCACGCCTTTTTCCCCGAAGGGGAAGGCAGAGACATACTATATGCCCACATTTCACCAGTTATATCGTTGGTCCCACGTAATAGGTGGCGAGCCTATTGCCGCTTACCGGGAACTGTTAGGTTTGCTAGAGCCTCGTCTGTTAATCGGCAGTACCACTTGCAGGTGCGGTTGGCTTGGACTCCTTAAGTATTGGCAGGATCCCTATATTTATGGTATTGAGAAAGCATTGTTTAAGCAAGCGTGTTTAAGCAAAAGTGTCAATGTTTTACATAATAAAGAGTAACATCGTTAGTACCAGTTTTTTCCTTACGAGAAGTTATTTTACGGGAGGCAAACCCATAACGTGTCATCTCTCGGAAATAGGTCTGACTTAATATCATATTCCTGCGGTGTATCACACACCTTAAGACCCCTATTAACTTGGGAGTATGGGTGGTATTCGTGCGATAAAAATTAATGACAGACTGAAGCTGTTAAATGCTTTAAGGACAACATATGTGCCTTGTTGTATTTTTATTAATATCAAGGTATTGTAAGGTTTTATTTTAACACTAACAGTCACCCGCCAATACGTCATTGTGCCGTACATATAAATACCTTGTATTTAGTTAAGGTCAAAAGGATTGAGCAGCGGCCTTATAATTTTAATTTTAAATTCAAACCTCGACTTTTCGGAGTTATGTGCGTAATTATCGCTTGTTTCGTTGGTGGGAAAACACATCAAGCCGTTGGCCCCGGCTGTCATGAACATCAATGGAAGTCTTTATTAGGAAGTCAGTAGATTCTGACAGCTCGTTTAACCCTTGGATGATGTTTCCCTCTAGGTTGCGGAGGTCAAACCGCAGCCGCTCCATGTAATTACTGATATTCAGTCAAATCTGGTCAGAACAATTAGCAGACTCTGGGCCCTAAGTTAAGTTTAGGGCAACCTGGTTACTGCTTTATTATAACGGTGTTATTCTGAAAGGTAAAACGGTATCTAACATTAACTTTCTGCCAGTAAATATCCACTCGAAATTTGTCCAGCATTTTCGGAGATAGCTATATTTAAAAAATGTTTTTTGTTTTAAGTACCTTTATAAGTGATAAACAATATAATTAAATATTAACTATTATATTTTTAACTATTTATATTTTTATTTATTTAAATTTTATATTAAAAATTAAGCCTAAGAGCTACATAGTAAACGAAAATACGACCAAATTGGTGAACGATATGGCGAGTATATCCGCACCTCGCTCCTGAACAAATGACTGTGTGCATAAACATTAATATTTATACATACAATCATGCCTGTTTCCCCGAAGGGGTAAGCAGAGGCATATTACACGCCCACACTTAGCCAATTATATAGTTGGTCCGTGGCGAGCCTATTGCCGCTTATCGGGCACTGTTATGTTCGCCAGAGCCTCGTCTGTTGATCGGCAGGTGAGGTTTGCTTGGGCTCCTTAGGTCTTGGTAGGATCCTTATACACCCGTAGGATTCCTATACATTAATATTTATGTATTTTTATAGCATATAATAAACAGTATTTATAAAAATATTTACAAAATTAAGAAAACTAATATCCACTAAACACTTAAACCAGTATATATTTATAGTTACCTCTCCACCCACGTTTTTGACCTCTAAGCAATAATATATACCTGGGGTAAATGGTCCAATTATGTAGGTCTCACTTCGCGAAGTAGGTTAAGCATCGGATTCAGCTGGCCTGGGCAGCTTTCGAGAAACTTGGGGCTATCTTTTCGTTCCACAATTTCAAGAGACAACTCAATGTCAAAATCATTTCGATAGATAAGATAGATAAATAAATTCTTTAAATAATGCAAGTTACATAAAAACATATCCCACAAAACCGTTTGGCTGGTTTGTCTGTGGGTCACAGTCTCTTTTATACTAATTGACCTACGACGACCGATATGGCGTGGAGGTCAGTATACCTACACTTCACTCGTCCAGAACTCGTGGGTTCGATTCCTACATAGGGCAAATCTTTGTGTGCATGAACATGAATATTTATTCTGGTCTGGGTGTTTTCCTAAGTATATTAAATATGTATTAACAAAAAAAAAAGTATATAATTATGTTTATCCGTTGTTTAGTATCCATAACACAAATTTGTAATAATACTTATCTTAGAGCTAAATAATTAGTGTAATTGTCAGAAAATACCTGTGCTGAATAGTTATTCTGGGAATCATTTATTTTTGCGAACAACCTCCTCAGGTTTATATATTATAGCTGTTACTCTCTCCTCGTATATGTGTGCATATTGTCGTGAACATTTTTTAGATCATTTATTTTATATTTGATACATATATTTTAGGTATCTTTAACAGTTTTCGCAGCGCACGCAACGGAAGCCCTCAAGGATGAATAACTTTACCCCGTTTTTTTCACATTTTTCATTATTTCTTTGCTCCTAATAGTTGCAGCGTGATGTTATATTGCCTGAAGCCTTCCTCGATAAATGGTCTATTTAACACAAAAAGGATTTTTCAATTCAAACCTACTGGTTCCTGAGATTAGCGCATTCAAACAAACTCTTCAACGGTGGTGGAGTATGACCCAATACCCTCACACCTTGATATGTGTGAGGAGGCTCGTGCTTAGTAGTGGGACGTTGATGGGCTGTGATGATGATGATGACTAATAATTAAATTACAATTCTGCACATACCCAATATAGTGTTTTTTTAAATTTGCTTAGTGCTTGCGTTTGATACTATTTAAAAGGTATGGAAGCCGTTTTTTATAGTCCTGTCATCATAATTATTGTATACTCTGGGTACATTGAGTTTACTGGCGGTCATTGAGCGAGTATGAGTAGTGTTGTCGACGCAAGTTAGACCATGCTCCCGATTGTTATGGTTAACTGCTAGCAAATATTTAATCTAAGTGGTAGAATATTATATATTTTGAATAATCTAATGTATATATCCTTTATTGCACATAAATATTCATAAAACAATCACAGTAACAAAAAAACATGTACAAAGGTGAGCTTATTTTTATAAGAAATCTCTTCCAGCCAACCCTAGCAGAAGTGTCGGAGATTAGTGTGTGGAATCACAATAAGAATTAATATAATATAATAGGCATTGAGGGAAAAAATAGTAATAATAACAACTAAACTAAGAAAAAACATATATACATACAATTATAATGTTAACATATACAAATAATATAATATTAACAAATGAAATATTCTAAATAAGTGTTAGCTCTGTTCTAAAACTCTTATCTTCGGTTTTTTTACTTACTAATAATTTTAAGAAACGTATTTGTAGTGTTTCTAGTGTTAGCAATTTGTTTTACAAGTGGACCCATAATTATAAAGAGCATATTTATATATTATAAAATATCTTTGGGAACTTTGTTACTTAATTGGTAAAATTTTGTTACTAGTATTCTAAACTTGTCACAAATATAATCTACATGCGGAGTACATGAGAGGTTATACATAAACTGTTTTAGAAACAAAGTCGCATTCCTCTGTCTCTACTTATGCTGTGATCTTTAAAACTACGCCAAAGGATTTTGATGCGGTTTTTTGTACTACATAAAGTGATTCAAGCAGAAGGATTATGTGTTGATCACGCAGACGAAGAAGAAATAGTAAAAGAATAAAAATAATAACTATAAACTTTTTTCAATCAAATGAAAGGAATTAATTTTTAATGCCAATCCTTTGTCGCCCTAAGTCTTTGCACTGCGCTCCCAATATCCAGGATTTGATTTATATTGAGTCAAATTATAAGTAGGTGTATGTTAAAACTAAAATTTATTGAAGCCCTTGATAATATATTTACAATTATTAAAATAATTATCATATATTTTATGTAATGTAAGTAAAATAGCATCATTATTTAAAAAAAGAAAATATAATTTAAAACGAGAGAGAATATTAAAACTCTGCCTTCGTTACGGAGTATGTGCAGAACCGGTAAAGTTTTCAACTCAATACTGAATTTCCAACTGGAGGTTATTTCAATAAGCGGCTCCTTAGGCCCCTTATGCCCCTTGACCTTGCTGGCTGTGAGCGTGCCCACACTTCGCCGATAAACTTTTTCTAACACCATTTCCACATTCAACCTCATTAACCCTTTAACGGGTAAAACATGCTATAGATTTTTATTGCTTATCTACCTTAAATCAACTCCATAAAGTTCAATTTATGATGGGAATATGTTTACCACTACCTTACAAAGGGTTAAGTGAACTTCGGCCTTATTAAACAGGCCCATATATTTTTCTTGTTTAGATCAATTTAGTAGTAATCTTTTTTTAAATTGTTCTAAAAACTGTATTACATTGACAACCTACGAAATCCACAATTTGTTTCGAGAGCCACTTGCTTTCAGTAAACTTAAAAAAATATTTACCATTTTTCACAATTTGGATACTCGTTTTTTATTGAATCGACGCATACTACAATTTGCCTGCGACATGTATATAATTATAATGTCTGTGTGAGTAAGTGTTTCATAAAATTTTAATATTATTTTCTTCATAAAATTTCTAAATGTTTTATTAAATGTACAAAATGTGAATTTTATTTCATATAATTTTAATCACAGTCCATTAACGTAATGCTAAGCACCGGCTTCTTAAAATGGAGGATGAGAGAGATTTCAATTACAGAACACTTTATATAATGAAAACCTTAATTATTACTAAAATTACTAACTGAATCTGTTACCATAATTTGCTAACAACTAATTTTGAACCAAACTTATCTCATACAAAGTTGCTTTCGCTCTATCTACTGTATTATGGAAAATTGGAAAACTTGTATCAATTTCAGAAGTCACAGATTAGTTAGAGATACAGTAGTTTTATTCTCTGATAGATTTGTCTTCATATATTATACGTATAATTACGCCTGTTTCCCCAAAGGGATAGGCAGTGGCATATTATACGCCCACGTTTCGCCAATTATAAAATTGATATCACAATTACGTGAATCACGTAACCGGTTCAAGTAAGTGGCAATAGGCTCGCCACCTTAATAGGTGGCAGAAACTTATATGTTCGCCAGAGCCTCGTCCGTTCACCGGCAGGCCTGGAAGGTGCACAAGGAGGTAGGAGGGGCGCGACACACTGCGCTTCTCTGAGGAGGTCCTCCCGGTTCTGATCCGGGGGACGTTGGCCGAGGGCGGAGTGCCAGAAGCTTCAAACCCAGGCACTGGCCCCCTGCCCCTTTTTTCAACAGCGGTGGGCGTCGTTGGAAGTTTTTTTAGTGGGTAGGACTGCGGTGGTCGCGTCTGCCGCAGTGAGCCCCACACTCCCCTCTCGTTCCCCCTATTGGCCGGGAGACAGTGCATAAGCAGCATTTTTTTACCGACGATAAAAAAGGCCTGAAAGGTAATGACGATGAAATAATATGCCATTGTATTAATGTTGAGAGCTGCACAGAAAGTACTTGACGTTCCGCAAAAGTTCACAACTTTAAAGACTTTTTTATTTATTATTAATACCGCATATTTAGTTATTATTTCTTGATACTTATAATTTAAATTTTAGTAAGTATTGCTAATATTTTGTAAATAATCATAATGTATAAGATGTACGTCCCGCACTGCACCCAAAATGGCCCTGCTGAAAACTTGCGCTAGAACACTGGACTAGCATATGCTGAGTTAAGTCATTTTGGTGCATCATATAAACATTTTAAAATTGTTTTTAGTTTTAATTTTTAATTATATGGTGCACCAATAAATATTTTTTTATTATTATGTTAAAGAGTCCTTTGGAGAGATTGGCATAACATAAAGTGTGCCAACAGGTTATCAAATCTTTACATATAATAATATATTTAAAAAACTTGCTAGTACCAAAGTGCATATATCAGCCATTATTCGCTTTTACGCATGAAAGAATGAGACATTTTACTGTGACCATATGATATATTAATAATATAAATCGAAAATATATTTAAATCTTATCTGAAATAAAAACGCAGTTAACATAGAAATGACATCACAGAGCCTGTTGAACTGTTTTTGTATAAAGATGAATTTATTTTTTTGTCTGCTAAAAAGGTTGTATTTGTTATAACCAATATCAGGTGATGGTTTAACGTCTTAATATGTTGTAATAAACGGTATTTATATAAAACAAAACAAAGTTTTATCTGGGAACCGAATAGACAATTTTCAACAGATCTTATTAAGTACGATATGAGAGAATTCGTATTGTCCTAAGAAACAATAACGTCCAACCTCTGTATCAGCCACACCCTGTGGTAATATATGGCGATAGGGATTCGTGTTGAAACTCTGCGTTTGAAATTATCTTTAGAATTGAAACTTAAATGACTTGAAGTAACATCGTTCTCAAAATTCCAGTGTTATATCGTGTATAATAGGTGTCATTATAATTATATCGCTTTGTTTTCCCTAAAAAAGGCGGGTTATATAAACATATAACTAATAACAGACTTATTAGTGTGTCTGTCTGTGGGATTGTAACTTCTAAATACTTAAAAAATGACGAGAATGTTCTTCAGTAAGATTCATGATGATATGTTTGGCTGTGGCATTGTTCTTAGCTACAATTAAGAAATATACGTTTGGTCGTTTTAAGGTCATTAACTCGTTTGTTATCTATGATATTAAATCTTAGACGCTTTCAAAATTCACGCTGTGAGGATATAATAAAAATAAAATAAACTTTATTGTCTTTAAGATCAACATTATCATTTAGATTCGTCAAACATTCACACACAAAATTGAAATTCGATATATTTTTTAACAACAATAAAAGAGATATGAGCGGTACCATAATAAAGAAATAAAGGCAAACGGGTTCTTTGTCAGAATTTGTCAAGGTTTGTCAGTTTATCTGTCTGTTGTGGTTTTTCTCAAGATTTGTCAGTCTGTCAGTGACTCTTATCGGGGGTATCTGTCAGTCAGCCTGTCGTGATTCTAAAGGAGGGAGGGGATTGGGATATTGAAAAGAATGACATATGGAATACTGCAAATGAAAGAACTGAAGAAGAACAAGAAATTGCACGTTAACAGCGCCGCGATAGTATGGCTCGACTTCGTGCTTCTCAATAAATAATAATAAAACAAAAAATGTCGTGTATTGTCGGGTACTTAAGGGACTTCTTGGCGGGAAAGTGAAGCGTCATGTCTGCTGCAGTTTTGTTTTATTTTCTAAAATTTGGGATATTTCTAACGTTAATCTGTAATAACGGTGGATTATTAACCGTCAAGTGTTTGTGAATATACATGAGTGTTGGTAAATTAAACAAAACGGTGCAACATCACTTTTAAAATTTTCTCTCAAGGAGTCCATGTGAAATCTCAGTATAGTCCCACATCTTTACTGAGGACTCAAGGGGTTTAGGGGAAGGGCATCTCATTTACCATTTATCATCTTTATCACCACTCATTCTCATTCACTATAATTTGTATGTTATTAATATATCTCTTACTTGACACTGGCTTAATGTGCTCAACGCACGAAGCCATGAATAGATAAAAAAAAGACAACTTTAACGTAGTTTCATCGCTGGCCGGATGTCCGTTTTACGCGATGTCCCACGCCTCATAACATTATGTTTGCTGACTGCCCGGAAGCAGGATCGCAGTGAATAAGGATTGCGAGCGATGTCGTGTCAAGGGAATATCTTACAAATACCAGCGGAAATTGAGTTCACTGGGAATTGTAAAAGATCTTCTTCTTCATATTTAGTGTCAGATTTGCAGGAGGGAATTTCATTATGTCATATTCCTTTTCAATATAATATAATAATTTTACCTCGTCAGACTTTTACTGACTAAAAACCATCCATTTTCCTTCTTGAGTCTGCTACGTTCCTACCTAACATTATCCTAGACTTAAGCTTCGGGCCCAGGGTCTACTACAGTTTACATTTTTAGAAGGCTCTGACTTCCTAATAACGACTGCCATAACTGTTCATGCCAGCCGGGATCAACGGCTTCACCTGCTTTCCGAGACATGGAGCAAGCGATGATTACGAACATAACGGTGCGCCCCCCGGGTTTGAACCCGAGACCCCATGAGACTAAAGGAAAGGGGTCGCGCCACTGAGCTATCGCCGCCCTATAAACATGTGCAACAAAAAACCTAACAAAATAAATAAATTAATTGAATTAAATTAAATACACTTTAATGTCTTTAAAATCAACAGGATCATTTAGATTCGTTAAATTTTTACAAACAAAATGGAAATTCAATATATTTTTTAACAACAATGAAAGAGATGAGCAGTACCATAATCAGACTATAAAAGCAAATGGATTATTTGTCAGATTTTGTCAAGGTTTGTTAGTTTATCTGTCTATTGTGGTTTTTTTCTCAAGATTTGTCACTTTGTCGGTTACTCTTATAGGGGGTATCTGTCAGTCAGCATGTCGTGATTCTATAAGGGGAGGGGATTGTCCGTCAGTCAGTCAGTCTGCCGGTGACTCTAACGAGGCTTCCAAAAAGGCAACGAGATTGAGAAGAATACCTCAAGAAAATCACCTCGGCTTTTTTTTTAATTATATTGCTTTCATTTATTATATATTTAAAATATATATTGTCTCTAAGAAGTCAGAAACGATGATTGAAATTAAACAAAGCTTATAGAGGTGTTTGGACTCGTCACTGTTTGTTTATCATTTGATATAGAGCCTTCCCTTGCTTAGGATAAGGACTTTATATTATACTTATTGCACTCCATAAGTTACAAAGATGTTAAAATTACATATATGAAACCCTGTAGGGCACGGCAAGTAGGAGAGGCTAGGAGTCACCTTACACTTGTATTTACAAGAAAATGTATAATTTTATTACTATTATTTATCGTCTAAAAATTGTTGTAAGGAGTAGTATTTTTTATATTTCGTTTATATTGAGTATGGGGTACGGAGTAAATAGCGGAACATTAGAATATCAAATTATATAAAAATACGTGTATCAAAATCACAATCATTAGGTCGAAGAACGGTTGGGCTAACCTCCAAACCATATCATACGTCAAATTAATAAAAACAAAAACACTTAGAGGTAAGCAAAAATACACCAATAATCGCAACAAAACAAAAGTACCTGCAAAAAATCAAATAATGCTCCCAAATACTAATATTAGACAAAACACATTTCCTTCAGACAAGCCATAAATAAAACTGGCGAAATTGGCTTATTTTTTATATAGAACATTATTTTTCACGTGTGTTTCCAATTTTCTGCTCCCGGCCACCCTCTGGGAAACGGTAGACCGTAAACAATACATTCAGTGATTAATTCACACATTCCCTTTGCCAATAAAAGTGTTTTACCTCAGGGCTTTTAAGCCAGTTCCGAAACAATTGCTGGGGAATTTATTCATTCAATGAATCGCGTTAAAAGGTTGAAACAAATAGTGCGTTCCTAATCCGGGGATTTTATTTGGCAATACCTTTTATTGTGTTAAGTAAAGGTTTTTCTTTTCGTTAGGGTAAAGGTGAATAAATGGATCAATTGAAATACTAATTGAATGAAGGGAACATTCAAATCAGGAAGCGGGTGTTAAGTGCTATCATTGTTTAGCTCCCCACCTTTTAATACAATACATGCAATACAGTACTGTACAATACAATACAACCCAACACAATGCAATACAATACAATACAACACAATACAATACAATGCATATAATACAATGTTATTTTCTCATCATAGTAGAACTCACTTTTAGGTTAAAAATGATAGATACCTAAAAGTAAATCTTAAATCACGTCTAATAATAACTAGCAGCGCCCTGCGGTCTCACCCGCGTAGTTCCCGTGGAGATATTATCTGCTTATTGCATGTGCAATTCCAGGATTGCAGCTATTTACATATCTATTTTATCACAACCGGTCCAAAAGTTTTTGCGTGAAAAAGGTACAAACATATACACACTCAAACACATACACACTCACAAACATTACACACTCTCAAATATACACACTCACAAATATACACACTCAAAGACATACACACTCACAAACATTACACACTCTCAAACATACACACTCACAAACATACACACTCACAAACACACACACTCACAAACATACAAACTTTTGCATTTATAATAATAGTAGGATGGTGCCGCTATCAGGATCGACGTGATGTGACGATATCGAAGTAGCAACCGAATGAGCCGACCAAACTTGAGAGACGAGGGCTGTTTGACGCCTTAACACGGGTTATGATACATGTTTTTTTAAACTTAGGTTATGGACCACCTGATAGAAAGTGGTCACTTGCAATATCATTAGATCATCATCATCATATCAGCCATTTGAAGTCCACTGCTGAACAAAGGCCTCCCCAATTGCTTTACACGTTCATACAACATTGTAGTATTCCCATTTCATATTCACCTTAAATGGGTTAAATATTGTATCTATAATATAAATTATAGCAATGATAATATAATACTATACTATTATAGTAGACATATATGTATATAGTTTACTAGCATATTCATTAAACCTCGCTAGCATCTGTTTTTATCCTAAATTTATTGCCCTGATTTTATTATTAAGAAATATATTTCAGCAGCTTTTTATGAAATTAAATTTCTTTGACGTCATACTTAATTTTTACATTAAATAAGACAGTAACTGTAAGATATTATTAACTTCTCTGAATATTCCGAAGTTAAGTGGGTTGAGCGGTAGATCATTCATTATAATAAAAGACCTTTTACTTAAAAATATATCTAGAAAAGTTTCTCGCAAAACGCCAGGAACTTTCCGCAGTCCTATTCATATCTATTGTCCAAAGTGGAAACTGCGGAATCGACATTTTTCTCTCATACATTAAGTAGTTTTTTTAGACGTCAGCTGCTTAACAAAAGACCCGCCATTGTTATAAAGTGCTGTGAATTATGACACGTTAAGAAATTATTTAGTTAGAAAGTCAGAAATGAAAGTTTTCGTAGGAATACTTTCAATTAAATTCAATTCAACATAAATTGAACATGAATTGAATTGAATTGAATTGAAAGTATTCCTACGAAAACTTTCATTTCTGACTTTTCGTAGGAATACTTTCAAAACGAATTTGCGTTAAACTTTATTAAATGGTTCAGTTGTTTTTGGAGATGGTACGGTCGATAGACTTTTAATTTAAAGGCATTGCTAATTGCATGGAAAATTGAAAGCTTGGAAATGCCTGTAACTTGCCTGTAACAATTTGGGGTCTAAGATCTGAAGTGAGTGAACACTGATATTACAAAAGCCTATGTTAGGGTAGGGATTTGACATATCACAAGGTATACTCAAGCATACGGAGTTCTAAATGGTGAATTCAATTATGTTGTCATTTAAGACATTTTGTAATAAAATTTGCCATAAGCGATATCCAATTTATAACTGTCCTACATTGCTAGGACATCATAACGAGTAACAAATTGCATACACGAGGATAAAAACATCTGAATGTGTTACTTCCAAAATACAATCTGTCAACGTCAAATTATATCTACGAGAGCGATAATGTGCTGAGTCATCACGCATTGAAACCACGATAGGCACTTTGCTTTATCTATCCATTTTATGTCATAGGAAAATTGTGAGCATGTTTGTTGGATCCATTAATAACAACAATGGGTGAAGGGTGAAGTCTGGCGCATACTGCGTGTAGATTTGGGGAATGATACTCAATATTGTTGTCCTCTTGTCAATGAATTTCCGCAGAGTAACTCCGATATCGTTAGTAGTCAGAAATGTTGGTGTAACTTAGGCACAGGGAAGTTGTTTCATGCGTGTCTATTTATATGAAATTTAAAATGGTTTTCTGCGACATTCAATAAGTTTAGTGCGATATTTGATAAGTCTTGTACTATAGAAAAAAAAAATACCCTTATTTAATTTATTTTCAAGTTTGTTGTGCATAGTTTGTCCTTCTTATGTAGTATTTATAGGCTTGTACGGAAGACCAGCGCCGCGGCGCCATAGTGGCCACTCGGCATATGCTGAGTAGGTATGAATCATGTGTCACGGATAAATTATTTTCTTTCTTTCTTATTGTTTTAATGTTAAGCACATTTTTTTGTGTGGAAGAAAAAACTAACCTTGACGATTTTCTGGCCTATTTTTGGCATTCGTTTTTAATTTTGGCATAAGAGCACTATCGAGCCAAACATGAATAAATGATTATGGCATGAATTTCCTTCCGAAGCACGCAAGAAGCGCCTGATATTAAAATCCATTTCGTTCTATAAACACTGATAAGCTTCTGTGATTATTTCAAATCAACGAGACTACACCGCTCGTAGATTTGTGAGTAAACTCTGCTTTACTTCGGTAATCGTTTCCGACCACCGAGCACCGCGGAGGTACGAGCGCTTTATTTTAACTAATTGCAGTTACCAAGTTTTAGTTAAAATATCGAAAGCTATCGCATCAATAAAATCAAAAGGACAAACACCTCGTTTTCTCCTTTGTCAACATATCCTAGCCTTATTCTAGTCTGCTCAATGATCTAACCAGATCAGAGTTAAATTTCCGTCATTACGTGGAGCGACTGTTCTCTAACCTTTGCAACCCAGAGGAAAACAGCATTCAATGGTTCAACCAGCTGCCAGGATGTTAGAAGGCACTGACTTCTTAATAACGACTGCCATGTTCATGACAGTTGGGATCAATGGCTGAATGTGCTTTCCGAGGCACGGAGCAAGCGATAATTAGGCACATAACTTCAAAAAGTCATAGGTGCCAGGGTTTGAACTCAAAACCTTCTGTATTTAATTACGACCGATATGGCGTCGAGGTCAGTATACCTACACTTCACTCCAGAGATAGTGGGTGCAATTCCCACACAGGACAAATCTTTGTGTGCATGAACATGAATATTTGTTCTGGTCTGGGGGTTTTCCTATGTATATTAAGTATGTATTTACAAAAAAAAAGTATGTAAGTATGTTTATCCGTTGTTTAGTATCCATAACAAAAGTTCTTAATGTTAAATCTTAAACTTATCTTGGAACTAAATATTTGGTGTAATTGTCAGAAAATATTTATTATTATTTATTTATTTTTAAGGCAATGGGTCTTGCCTGCGGCTATCGCTGTTGTCTTCTTTTCTTTATGATCCACATAAACTGTCAGATTTTAAATTCAATAGTAATATCATTTAACCACCCTCACAAACTTTGTTATCTATATTATTAGCAGGATCAACTCCTCGTCTCCTTCTGTGTGAAACTGTGCAGAACTAGATAAAAGTTTAAAGTGGCAGTCGGTCGGTGAAGCGTTCGATTGAGGTTGGTACTTAACCGATATACGACAAACGTAAATCCAGTTTTAACGCAACTTTAAACTTTACTAAGAGGTAAACAGTTTATAAACTGATATGTCTTATTTATTAAGTAAGTTTAAAGAGCGACGATAGCGTAGTGGAGAGATATATAGCTTTCAAATTCAGAGGGTGTCGGGTTCAAACTCTGTTGATGAACTTATGACTGTTCGAAGTTATGTGCGTACGTATATCTGTGCATCGGAAAGCACGTTAAGCTGTTGATTTAACTTCAAGTGACAATTAAAAATGAATTATAGTATTATAAGTCCTAAGTTGTCTATTTAGTGTTGGACAAGTTAATAGTGTTTGTATCAATATATATTCGACTACCGATATGGCGTGGAGGTCAGTATACCTGCACTTCACTCCAGAGGTTGTGGGTTCGATTCCCACATAGGAAAAATCTTTGTGTGCCTGAACATGAATAATTGTTCTGGTCTGGGTGTTTTCCTATGTATATTAAGTATGTATTTACAAAAAAAAAGTATTTAAGTATGTTTATCCGTTCTTTAGTATCCATAACACAAGTTCTGAGTGATACTTATCTTGGAACTAAATAATTGGTGTGATTGTAATAGAATTTTGATTATTATTATAATTATATTTAGGCTATATCTTTTTTTTTTTTTTAACAAAATGCATTTACGCACTGTCTCCCGGCCAAAGGGGGACCGAGAGAGGTGTGTGGGACTCACCACCGGCAGACACGAACGCCAGCAGTAATACCCACTAAAAATCTTCCGACGACGCCCGCCGCTTGTTGATAAAGAGGCGGGGGGCCAGTACCTGGGTTGCAGCTCTGACACCCCGCCCGCGGCTAACGTCCCCCGGACCAAAACCAGGAGGACCTCCTCAGAGAGACACAGTGAACGCGCCCCTCCTACCTCCTTGTGCGACCATAGCGTGTGTGGCCGACTTCTCGGAGGGTCCATGGTTAGACAGCAGGGGCCCCCTGCCCCCGCTGCCTAAGGCCCTCCTGGCGCTGCTTGACGGGCCCTCCTAGCCCGCCCGCTGCGCCCTCCACAGGTCCCTCTTAGTTTCCCCACCGGTAGTCAGTACTAAGGGTACCCAGAGTCGCCAATCTCTGGGTGTTACCTTTTCCCTAGCGCCTCCTGCGCCCTACCGAGAGGTACTCAGCCCCCCCCCCCACGACAAGGTGGAGACCAGTCGGGGGGGATATTTAGGCTATATCTTGGCTATCCCATCATGCATAGAAAGTATATCGGGTCAATATTTATACTATATTTAAAAGTCACAAAATAGTATACTTAGGTAATAACAGAAATGAAATGGTAATTATCATTTATAACAGTCACGGCGTATATATGTGACCGTAGCGTAACGTACCTTTTTAACTATATGCACAAACAAATTGTTACTTGTCAATATTAATATAAACATTTTAAGCTTTATTTCTCTTTATTTAGAAAGGTAACTTTTCTCCAGTGCAAACAGAAGATCGCGATGCAATTTGTAACGTAAACATTTATTATTCAACACTACTTAGCTTATTCATTAAATATTTAAGGAGAATATTGTAAAGGAATATTGTAACTTGCTAAGTTCAAAACATTGTTTGTTTCGTACAAGCAAACTGCACAAACACTTACTCGTAAATAAAATGGTTTGTAGAAGTTATGGTTACAAAGAGAGCGAAGAAGGTTAAGCAGCGTTTAGAGAGGTTAAAAAACCTTAGATTGTAAGGTCACGAACATTTTAACGTTTTAATAATATAATAATTGTAAATGTAAATAATGTTCTGTCCACGTCTATTGTAAAAAAAATAAAGGTGATCACACAGAGTTCCATGAATATAATTTGAGTAGGTGGCGTCTAGAGACTTTGTGGTCGGGAAAGGACAAAGAGGTTAAGAAACGTACGGAGAGGTTAAACGTTAAGTATGAAGGTCACTAACAGGTCAACGTTTTATATATTATTTATTTATTTAAATTTAATCGCAAAAATTTAAAAATTGTACAAAAGGCGAACTTAATGCTACAAGGCATTCTCTTCGAGTTAACCTTTGGGTTAGCAGAAAAGTAATACGAACAAGAAAATATATAAACTTAGATAGTTTTAAATAAGTAATATTAATTACATATACCTATACCCTACTACTACTAACTACATATACACAGAAATAATAATGATCATGATATGTAGACTCAATCAGATGATGACTCATCAAGATAGTATTTTTAAAGCAACCCTGTAAAAATAGGTTTGCTTTCTGCCAACCTAATATCAATAGGGAGTTCCAAAGTTGAATAGCTTTTATGCAGAAAGAGTTTGACATAAAACCTGAACTGTGTTGTGGAGTAGCAAGGAGAAAGTTGTCACACGAGCGACGCTGCCTGAAATGAGTAGAAGAAAGAGTTCTGAATTTGGATCTTAAATATTCAGGTGATTACGGATTGCGCATATTTGAAAAAAGGGTAGTTAGGAGGCTTACTTGGCGACGCTGAGGAATAGATAACCATTTCAGTTTAAAACGATATGGAGAAATGTGGTCATACTTACGGACCCCGAAAATAAAACGAATAGCACTATGTAATAGCCTAATAAATTTTGTGTCTCTTTTACCGAGGAAAATAATAAATATGACACTAAGAGATCGAAGCTGAAAAGTGTGTAATGAGGATTTTTTTTATTCTCTTTTTTTTTCAGGACTTTTATCTTTCAAAGACATGTCAGTCGAGGGTTCGAGTGTTCGACCTCACTTAATGAGGTTAAAAACACATTAGCAAAACGATAAAAAATTTACGTGACGGAAACATTCAGTGCACTGTAGGTATGGTACCGGCCTAGAATAGTGCCAACCCTAGAAATCTCACATAGAGTTTTAAAAGTAGACGAGGGGAAATATAAACTGATGATGGCCAGCAGCGTCATACTGCGTACTGTCTTGAACTGCGATCACCAACTCGCCCAGTGTGGTAATGATGGGAAAGATCCTCTAAATAAAACGTAATCTTTTGGGGAATATTAGCCATATAAAATTCAATACATCTATATTGGATTTGATAACGCTGATATGTTAATAAAACAGTTACTGATTCAGGAAATGACCTCGGTGAACACTGTTTACTCTTTTTGACTATTTCCTTACATCTAGTAGAACGTTGCTAATAGCGCTATCATTTATAAAGAATAAAGCAAGATTCCATACAAAAGTAAAGGAAAATAATTTTAGTGGCCAACTGTACAGAGCATTCCACTAGATTGAAAATTCCACACAATTGGGCCACACAAAAGTCTTTTGTTATTGAACAAACCACCATTTCACAAGTGACCTACAAATGTGCTCCGCAGTTCTTGGCAAAGCATTTTGATAACGCGAACGAAAAAAGTTTAAAATAACAACAATAATGCTGTATATGCGGCACCTCTGTTATAATAAAAAAAATATAGTTATTTAGTATAGATATTTCTTACATTTTAAACTTGTAAGTCAGTCTGATAGGTGATTTGTATGACATTCTTTATAACGCGTTTCTGGGCTTCGAAAGGCACGTTATGCCATTGATTCCGGTTGTGCGTATATTATGTTATAGTTACTAAACATAGATTATATGCATTCTATAATGCAAGAACTAAATTGTACCTCCTGGCGGCAGAACATAACCTGATGAAGTTGTATAACTCTTATCCTATCCAGCTTCAGCCCGCATTGAATGAAGTTCATAAGAAATTTATGTACACACGCATATAAACTAATTCAACATCTTTGTCTATTCAGTGACACAAGACCAAGGAACAACTAAAACAAAGTGACTGTGCTCAAATATATATATATTTTAATTCTTAATATACATACAATTTGTACAGGGATCCTACCAAGATCTGAGAAGCCCAAGCCAACCTCACCTGCAAGTGGAGCACCTGCCGAGAAACGGACAGATAGATAGATAGATAGATAGAAAATTCTTTATTGTACACCAAATTAAAAATAAAACAAGAAAACAGTTGCAAAAGAAAAGTGATACAATTGGCGGCCTTATCGCTTACAGCGATTTCTTCCAGGCAACCTTAGGATGGAGAGTGATTAAAATTAAATGAAAACCGGGGGTGTAGAAAAGAATAAAAATATATAGTTGTATTTTTAATAAACATAAACAAAAATAAATACTATTAATTAAATTAAATAAACGTACATACATAAATACGTACATGATATAGGAACACTGAGCAGCAGGACATTACTTCTCTAAAAGGAAAAGCTTCTTTATTCCAATTTTGAACACATTTAGTGATTGCGCATGTCTTATAGTAACCGGGAGAGAATTCCAGAGACGAGCAGCTTGTACAGTAAAAGATGAATCGTAAAAAGAAGTGACATGTGACGGAATCTCAAGGCTCAGACTTTCCGATGACCGCAAAGAACGCGAATGTAAGCAGTGAAGGAAGTTAAAGTTATCTTTAAGATAGTGAGGGTAAGTAGGATTGTGCAAAATGTTAAAAAGAAGAGATAGAATGTGAGTATTCCGGCGAAGACGAATAGGAAGCCACTTGAGTACAGAACGGTAATGAGATACATGGTCATATTTGCGCAAACCAAATATGAATCTTATACAAAAATTTTGAAGACGCTCAAGTTTATTTAGCTGGTCCTCCGTGAGATCAAGAACGGACGTGGCTCAGGTAAACATAAAAGTTCCCGGCAAACGGCAATAGGCTCGCCATCTATTACGTGGGACTAATTATACGATTGGCGCATTGTGGGAATGTAATATGCCTCTGCCTACCCCTTCGGAGAAACAGGCGTGATATTATGTATGTATGTCTAATCAATCGAGGAAGCGCTCGTAGCTCTGCGGTGCTAGGTGGTCGGAAACGATCACCGAAGTACAGCAAAGTTTACAGAGGTCAGTCCTTGGATGGGTGACCGTTTATGTGGTATTTGATATCGAGCGCTTCTGTGCTTCGGAAGGCACGTTAAGCCGTTGGTCCCGGTTATCACTGAATGTGGTAGTCGTTAAGCCATGTTAGAGGCCGATTGGGCGGCTTGATAAATTTTAACAGCAGGACGCCATACACCTGCCTCCGCCAATCCGCACTGGGTCAGCGTGGTGGAGTATGACCCAATTCCCTCACACCTTGATATGTGAGAGGAGGCTCGTGCTCAGTAGTGGGACATTAATGGGCTGAGATGATGATGTCTAATCAAAAAAATCGTCAATGTCAAGAGCATGGTTGGTAGCAAGGCTTATAGTCCTTAATGTGACATAAAAATAGTTTACAGACGCCATTAGTGCTCTGTACTGTGTCTAAGTCTTTTTGGCAGGCAACAGCCAAAACTTAGCCAAAATGTACATGGGTGGCCAGGAATGAGGGCCTACGAACTCTTGCACTTCATAAAACTTGCATAGTTTATTTTGAACTTGTTCTCAGTGTAAGATACGTTAAGATAAAACGCAGTAAGATAAACTTATGTGGGAAAAGTTGGCGTCCGATTTGGCGTTAATGTATACGTTCTTGCGCTTCAAGGAACGTGCGTCTGATTCCCATAATTTGTTGTGTCCATATGTAAGTATATAATTATTAAAAAAAGCATTTTATCCGTTGGTTAGTGGCCATGATATTGCCTAATAGACTGAAACACGAATTAACTCTTCAACTATTGTAATTATCCTACTAATATTATAAAAGCGAAAGTAACTCTGTCTGTCTGTCTTTTCTTCACGCCTAACCTGCTGAAGCGATTTGTGTGAAATTTGGTACAGACATAGTTTGAAACTCGAGAAATTACATAGGATAGTTTATATTCCGAAAATCCCGCGAAAGCGGGAACTTCTTACAAAATCCCGTGAGTTCGGGAACTATGTGGGTAAAACCAAAAATCTAACGGAAGTCACTACTCCACGCGAACGAAGTCGCGGCCAAAAGCTATACCTTATAAATGCTCACAGATTAATTGATTGTACAAACTGCTTATTTTGGTATAGATAGCTCTGAGTAGATGTCTAAGTCTATTGTCTATTTTATTATAATCAATGCAACCTAACTTATATTTCAGTAGGATTCAGTAAATTTCTAAAGAAAGAACAGTTGGACCAAATATTTTTATTAGTTGCAGTAAATGTTAATCATTTGTAAATTTATGTGTAGAATTAAATTTGAAAAAACATACGAATGATGTTAAACCTACTGCTATATAGGTCTTGATTGACATACGTGAATGTTTCAACCTTGACTCAAAGAAATGTGTAACAGCTGCATAATAAGTATACGAGTAAAAGGAAATACGGTTCTTGCGTGAAATATAACTCTTTATTTTAACGTACTTAAAAGCTTTGCTTTCTGACTTGAACTACTGCATTGAATCAGCACCGTACATATCAAGAAACTTTAGACAATTATTTTTTATCCTTCTTATAATCGTGCATTAGTCTGACAGACCGGCTTTTTTTGTAGATTTTTATACTTTTATGAGGCCGTTAAGTTTGCGGCTCACTTGATATAAAGTAGTCACTACTGCCTATGAACGTTTCCAGTACCACATTTTAAATCTTGAAAGAAAGAAAGAAAGAAAGAAAGATTTGTTTATTAACTGCACAAGTAGGTACATAACAATTGTTGAGTTTCACAAAACTGAAATTGTGCAGTCAAAAGGTATTGCTTCAGCGTAATGCAGCTATAACAACGCAACATTGTTATCACTGCGCTGGTTTTCAAGCAACACCTCATGACGCAGTGGCATTAATAAAACTTAAACTAATAATAATTTTTGAAAAAATAAAATTGTTAAATACTTTTATTTTAAAAAGCCCTGTGCTGTAATCTCTATTGTAATTTTAATTTCAAATGACATCTGTACCCATAACCTGTAATTCACAACAAAGTATGATATAATTTTGAAGGTTGACTGGTAGAGAATGCCTCATGGCATTAAGTTCGCCTTTTGTACATTGTATTTTTATGTGTTGCAAAAAAGATTAAAGAAATAAATAATTACGATAGACCGATGACCTGGTCAGGGCGGCGGGGAGCCGGTGGATGCAGGCGGCAAAGGATCGTTCTACGTGGAAAGCAATTGTGGAGGCCTATGTTCAGCAGTAGACTTCAAATGGCTGATATGATGATGATGATAATTATGAATATGAGAAACTAATTTATAATATTGGAGACCTTACATCCCCTTCTTACTAATATTATAAATGCGAAAGTGAGTCTGGTTTATAAGCTTTCACGCCTAAACAAACTCCTTGGCTGATTTGTTATACACACAGATAGAACCGTGGAAAATATCAAAAGCTTCTTCTTATACTAAAAATGCAAAGATTATGCGGAACGCGGTAAACTGTTTGTTACTTTTTATCGTCTATTTAATTATTCTCTTAGAATTGGACTCACTCGTTTAGAGCTTTTGCCAGTGTCAAGTATATTACTAGTTATTGAGTCACAATCAAGTTTAGTTAAGTCCGTCATAGTCGCATCAAGTTAATGTCTTATCCCAATAAAGTAGTGGACGCTTTATTAGTAAGTCTATGGAGTTTTGGAATAAACACGGAAAATCACAATGTACAGTAATGTTCCACTTTACACAACCTGTTTATATTGCTGAATAAGTTTTTTTTTTAATGTGACACGTCATAATTACTGCATCCTGCCTGGTGGTAATCAGTCGATGCAGTCCAATAAAAAATGAAAGCGCTTAATAGCGTGAAATAAACACGATACAAAGCGCATCCACTCATGACGGACTGCTAAAATGCCGTTTCACACCCCGCTTAAAAAGTTAATATAAAATATTCACACATTGAAGCGCTCGTAGCTCTGCGGTGCTCGGTGGTCGGAAACGATAACCGAAGTACAGCAAAGTTTACGGAGGTCAGTCCTTGGATGAGTGACCGTTTGTGTTGCATTTGATATCGAGCGTTTCCGTGCTTCGGAAGGCACGTTTAGCCGTTGGTCCCGGTTATCACTAAATGTGGTAGTCGTTAAGCCATGTTAGAGGCCTAATTAGGCGGCTTGATAAATTCTAACAGCAGGACGCCATACTCCTGTCAATCCGCTCTGGGTCAGCGTGGTGGAGTATGACCCAATACCCTCACACCTTGGTATGTGAGAGGAGGCTCGTGCTCAGTAGTGGGACGTTAATGGGCTGAAATGACGAAAAATGATGATTCACACATTAAAACCCAAATTTACACTCGTTTCGGAAAACAAAAGACTGCCGCCACGTGTAAATTTCTGCGTTTGCGGAAAAACGCTTAAGGGCTTTTTACAAAACAATATCTAAAGTTAAGTCAGGTTTAATTACTAGTGCTGTCATTTTTATTTGATTAGATGGGGACTGGTCTGCTTTTTTCTACTATTTTTATCATTAATTATGTTTATCTTGCTAAGGAGTGAGAGATTATTATATATATTTTTCTTTTCTTAAAATTTTGTGATTGCGAAACACAAGCTTTTCTTTTTTTTATAAACTAAGTTTTTAGTTTAAGTACATTTGTAACTTGCCCGTTCTTTTACGATTAAGCTTCCCGCCCGCAGTGAGTGGGCGCGTTAAATTTTAAGTTTGACTATTGAGCAAAACTTGAATAAATGATTTATTTTTTAATTTTTAGAGTGACAGCACTAAATATAAACCTGGTCTAACTTTAGTTTTTGTTTTGTAGTAACCCCACAATTTTTTTCATTCAATACTAAATATTATTAGTTTATGTAAAACTTTTGGCATTGGAAGACGGAGTTTTGATAGACCACCTACCAGATGATCGGATGAAATCAGGAACTTTTTGGATTAGAAATCCTTCTGGATCAGTATTACTAGCAAAAAGACGATTATTTTATATATACGATTATTTTATATATTACTAGCAAAGAGAGTTTTGTTCAACGTTGGAACGAAAGAAGCTAAAGAATAAGAGTAACAAGCCATTGAGGCACACGTGTAAACGAGCATTGCTTATATATTTCGCAGTCTTTTACTACGTCTCTTGAGGTCGATGACTGCCTAAACCTTGACTTCCATATATTTTTCAGTACAAACTTGACTAGAAAACACCTAGAACCAATTTGTCCTATGCGAAAAGCAAACTCACGACCCAAGTATACAACCACCACTCTATAAGTGTCGGTTGAGGTAAAAGGTCAGTCTTAATTTATGTTAATTACATTCTCCGTACACAAGAGGCCCTAAATAAAGCAAGCTGGTGGGGATCATTAGGGTCGTGACGAAAAGAAATTTCTTTTGATTGAGATAAATTTACGTTTTAATTTCAGCTTTGTGTTAATAATGCAAGGAATAAAAAGAAAAATTATTTTACATCTCAACCACTGGTTTGGTGTTGGTAAAATATTTGTTTTATATTTTTTCTTATTTACAGCATTTTCAGTTAAGAACGTTACAGAAAACCAGTGCACTGGTACCCCATTGCAGCATTGTTCGCATATTTTCTTACCTTTATCTGTGAAAGGAGGTGTTTATTATTAAGAGGACGATGGATGTCGCTGACTTTGGCAATTCAGAAGCCTATCAAGGCGTCCCACTGTCGAACAGAGCGTCAGGAAAGATTCCAGATGGATTTCGTGCATCGATTGCATATAGAAATTCATCAAAAATGATAAATAAATAATTTGGCATAAACTTGCTATTCATAGTTTAGAAATAAAATGGCCGAAAAATAGACGAGAAGCAACTTTAAATATGTAATATAAAGAATTTAAACGGCGTAATTTTATTTTGAACCACACGTTCTTCTATGTTATATGTTATAGATTTGTGTATATTTCTATCGTAGTTTAACAAAGAACAATCAAATCAAAAAAGCCCAATTTTAGCGACCTCACATAATTAGGGAATCATTAAGACGCAAATTGGCAGAGAGGATAATAATCACACGTGTCTTCAAATTTTGTTTATTGTAAAGTTTTTATTTTAAAAAAATTATGTCATTTCATGTTAACCCGAAAAGAATTATATGATTCTTGCAAGACTTGTAAAAGCTTGTCCTTCAATTACAAAGTTCTCATATACTTGACTTCCACCATCATTTTATACTCGTATTTAAAAATAACTGTACAAATATTGCGAGTAAACGCAAAAAATGTTATGTATACCTCTACAGGCCAAATTAAACGTCTAAGAATATAATTCAGTAGGGACTACAACTCGTATGAAAGTGCCCTACGTCATGCAGGATGTAAGAAGGTTTTCCCCTCCAACCAATTAATTTTAGGGGCTCACGCACAATAAAAATAATAACTGGGAGCGTGTTACTGGAATACAGGATTTTGCAGCTGTATTTTTTGCTACATTTAGCGGTGCTCATTATTTCTCTGTCTGCAAAATTCTGACAGAAAGTACTTAGCTTTATAAATTAAACTGAAGAGTAACGTTTCCGCTTGAACTGTAAAGCATTAACTAGCTAGGTCTTGTTTTTTGACAACTCAAACTGTATGTAAATTGATTAGAATATAGATATTGATATGAAAAATTAAAATATTTTGCCTAATATTTTATCCTCTTTAACATTTTTCGATCCTAACAATAATAAGGTCTCAATTTTGATAAGATGCCTAAATAAAGTCTGAACAAAGATAATTTTCACGCTTCTGACTGTATCGCTAAATGATATATAAGCTCTACCTGGTACTAACTTGGGCTATTACTGTTCTTGACTTTTCGAATAGTGTTATGGCCAATAACGTTTAAACAGATTAACGCTGAGACCACATGACTTATCCTAAACAGACACGGCTAAAATCTGCATTTTAACATCTGGCAAGCTGTTAACTCTTGCAGTTGTCAACATATATATGGTGCGCAGAATATAAATTGTTTGAGATGGTGATTATGAAAAGGGAGGACAGCAGTGGGGCAAAAACACTACCCTGAGAAACCGCAATAAAAATGTTACACCATAATTAATGGGAGGCATCCACATAAAAGCAGTCGCAAGCAGCGAAAAACAAGTTGAGAAACCATTTTAATGCTGCAGGATATGTTTTGTGAAATAAAAGTAAGCATGCATCTCCTCAGTATTATATTTAAAAATATTTTATACAGTGTTAAAAGCGTTACTAAAATCCAACAGTGTAAGGTTAAAGTTATTTTTTGATAAATGATAGCTGAACGGATATTACTGAAGAGTTATGTGAGTAAAGAGGTCTTATATGTCAGAGAAATAAATTTAGTTTAAATGGTTTCTTTTATATTCTTACTAATCATAATTAAATATTAGGTCGGGGAAAAAGTCTTTTCGCATAAAGTAGGTATAAACTTATTATAAAATTTTTTTGACTGTACTATTTGTGTCTGGCTGGTTTTGGTAACATTAAAAAGGTTCCATTATAAAGAAAAGAAAAAAATAAAAAAAAGTTGTTTCCCGCTATTTTTCATTTGTTTTTCTCTCCGTTAAAATGAGTGAATCTAATGAAGAAATTCGATACATTTTAAAATTTTATTATAAAAAAGGCAAAAATGCAACTCAAGCAGTGAAAAAAATTTGTGATGTTTATGGACCTGATGCAGTGTCAGTAGGGGTAGCACAAATTTGGTTCAAACGTTTTCAGTCCGGAAATTTTGATGTTAAAGATGCACCTCGCTCTGGTCGCCCTGTTACGAATAAAATGGACGCCATTTTTGAAAGAGCGGAGCAAGATCGGCATATTAGTAGTAACGATGTAGCTGAAGAACTGGGAATCGGCCACAAAACAGTTTTGACCCATTTGAAGAAAGCTGGTTATACAAAAAAGCTCGATATTTGGGTGCCACACGAGCTCACTCAAAGAAACTTAATGAACCGTGTACTCATTTGCGATTCATTATTGAGACGTAATGAAACCGAGCCGTTTTTGAAGAGATTGATAACTGGCGATGAAAAGTGGATCACGTACGACAAGAACGTGCGAAAAAGGTCGTGGTCGAAAGTTGGCCAGGCTTCACAGACTGTGGCCAAACCTGGCCTAACACGAAATAAGGTGATGCTGTGTGTATGGTGGGATTGGAAGGGCATTGTTTATTATGAGCTTTTACCGCCCGGCAAAACCATCGATTCTGATCTTTACTGCCAGCAACTGATGAGATTAAAGGAAGCAGTCGAGAGAAAACGGCCGGAATTGATCAACAGGAAGGGTGTGGTCTTTCATCACGATAACGCTAGACCACACACATCTTTAGCCACTCAGCAAAAATTAAGAGAGTTCGACTGGGAGGTCCTAGCGCATCCACCATATAGCCCTGACCTTGCGCCTTCAGATTTTTACCTGTTTCGGTCTCTGCAGAATTCTTTAGGTTCTGTAAGGTTGACCTCAAGAGAGGACTGCCAAAACTATTTGTCCCGTTTTTTTGATCAGAAGTCCCAAAGTTTCTACAGTAACGGGATAATGTCTCTGCCCACAAAATGGCAGAAAGTTATTCAACAAAACGGTACATATATATTGTTAATAAATGTAAATAAACTTTGAAAAAAATGTCTTGACTTTTCATACAAAAATACGAAAAGACTTTTTCCCCAACCTATTACATACATTCACGCCCGTTTCCCCGAAGGGGTAGGCAGAGGCATATTATACGCCCACACTTCGCGAATTCCATAATTAGTCCCACGTAATAGGTGGCGAGCCTATTGCCGCTTACCGAGCACTGTTATGTTCACCAGAGCCTCGTCCGTTAATCGGCAGGTGCACCACTTGCAGGTGAGGTTGGCTTGGGCTCCTAAGGTTTTGGTAGAATCCGTATATTTATTTATTTATTTAATCTTTATTGCACACAAAAAAAAGTGATACAAAAGGCGAACTTAATGCCGAAGGCATTCTCTACCAGTTAACCATAGGGTTAGCAGAGAGGGTTAAAGGCGGTGCTACAAATTAAAACAAAGGAATATTAATAAACTTACATAAATCAACATACTAATAAAATACACTACATATACATAAATATACATAATACAGACAAGATGATAGTAGGGAGACTTAAACCGACGAGGACTCACTTAAATAGCAATCATGCAACATAGTTTTAAAAATATTTTTACTTTGTGCAAGTCTTAAATCAATAGGCAGAGCGTTCCATAACTGTGCAGCCTTAATATGAAAAGAATTTGCAAGAAACCCTGTATGGTGCTGTGGAGTATACACCATTCTTACTAACCAGAAGTATTTTTTCATTATTTATCTTCCTACGGGATTAATACCTACAATTACAATACAATTTTGTACCGTGTAAAACAATATGCTGTATGTGATTTGCTTCCTATCCAGTTTACCCAGCTCCTGTAACTACCGCGAATAGAAGTCATAAATTATTCGGTTGGTGAGCAGTAGTTTACAAAACTTGTATCCCAGAGTTCTTGCTTACCGTCTCCACTCCCTTGGTTGTATAGAAAAGTGCAGTCTAATAACGGCACCTTTAAGGCAATGTTGTGTTCCTGCCAGTGATTTATGTTATACATTTGCATTTTCACGTAGAAGTTAGAAGGGGCGTAGCTTTAGTTTATCGAGATTGCATTCTATTGGCGTTTCTATACAGAGAGGAGCTATATGTTTTAACATATTGTAGTATGTTTCTACTACATTGAAAATGGATAGAATGTGATGGAAAATAAATTAAAAAAAAAGTATTTTTATTTGTGCATCACTTTCTTACATACAACGATATCTCTTCAATAGTTTTGATCAAATTATTTGTTGTAAATTAATATCTATATATCCGGTAAGCGGCAATTGGCTAGTTACCTATTACGTGGGACCAACAATATATTTCTATCATATGCCTCTGCCTACCCCTTTGGGCAAACATGCGTGATGCGTTTGTATGTATTTAAGTGATCAAAACAAGACATATTTCTTTGATTATCGTTAAAAATGCCACAGATATCATCATTATCGGTACAGCTAAACAACTCCGCCAGTTATGCACAGGAATCCCAAATAAATCTCCATAATAACCAATCCTGCACGCTGATACAACGGCTTCTCTAAAGTCTAATTATTTCCTTTTTGTGCAAGTCTGACTATATACATATTATATAAAAAAGATGAAATAGTGAATCTGTTTTTTTTGTAGACTTGTCAAATTGTTTTACTACTAAGTACATTTTCTTGTAACTGGCGGGAGAAAAAACTAAACTTGACGATTTTCTTGCCCGTTCTTCTACGATAAAGCTCCCGCCCGCAGTGGATGGGCGCGCTAGTTTTTAAGTTTTGACCTTCATAAGTGCTTTTGAGTCAAACTTGAATAAATGATTTTGTGAATTAGTGTGTAATTAATTACTTAAACGACTGTCTGACAACCTCCCTCGTTGTCTGCATCATTAATGCAAGTTCATTAACTTTTACTTTCAATTCAAATTTTGATTGAATTCAAAAAATTACTGATTTGAATAATTAATTGGATCCTCCATTGGAATCATTTGAAGGCATTGTCTAGCATTAACTGTATAAATAATTATATTCTGTAATCTATTTTTTAAGAGCTACAGGGGGTTCGTGATAATATATGCGTTGTCGAAAATAATTATTAAAGTTGAGCAGTGTGAACATTAGTCTGGACTCAGATCAGATTTTAAGTGTTCAGTGTTACGGAAAATATGTTCAACCCCTTGGTATTTGAGTTTTCACTACTCGTATATGTGTGAGTCGGTCAAGTTACAGGTTTTATTGGGATTGAAAATTGTGACAGTAGGCGAATGGCTTTCCTTGCCTTATCCGCAGTATTTTTTCTTAGCCGCATTTTGTTTATAGTATTTGATAAAACGGTGGTGCGTTAAGGTTCTTCAATGGTGACTTCGAAACAGTAAACGTAGTAGACGACGGCCACCTACGCGATGACCATGTCAAGGTGGCGGGAAGCCGATGGATGCAGGCGACTCAGGATAGCTCAATGTGGAAATCTCAATGTGGAAATAAATCAGGAGGCCTGTTTAGTCCGGATGTTTAGCAGTGGACGTCATAAGGCTGAGATGATGATAATGAATCTATATTTCTCTGACCTTTTTGGATTTTGCAAAATACCGAATATTTAGATAATATATAATAACTGAAAATAATAATAATTATATTCTTGTTAGTATTGAGAAGATTACATCGAATAAACAACAAACAAGACTCATTTGATCTAAAGTATTAACGAATTCATCGTCTATCGAAGGTCCCAGGAGTTCAAAACTTCTACTAAATATCGACTCTTCGCTACGTCGATACTATATAACTTCGACAATTGTTTATTAATATCAGGATAAACCACTGAATTTCAGACGTCTACCAACAAAACCGCCTTTAGCCTTAAATATCTGCAGTATTCATAGATATTTGCAGGGTGACATAGTGATGGAGTAACATAGAGTCAAAGTTATATAGTGTTGAAGTGACGTAGTGTCAAAGCAATATAGTGTCAGTGTAACATAGTGTGAGTAACATTGTGTCGGAGTAACGTAGTGTAGGAGTAAAATAGTGTCGAACTAAGGTTGTGTTGGAGTAACGTAAAATGAAATGAAACGTAGTGTCAGAGTAACGTAGCGAAAAGTCACATAGTGTCCGAGTAACGGAGTAATGTATTTTTTGAGTAACGGAGTAACGTTGTTTAGGAGTAACGAAGTGTCAGAGTAACGTAGCGGAGGAGTCACATAGAGTCTGAGTAACGAAGTGTCAGAGTAACGTAGTGTCGGAGTAAAGTTTTGTCGAAGTGACATAGTGTTGGATTTAGGTAGAGTATAGAAATCCCACCAACGTTATGGTGCATACTTCTGTTTTAGAAGCTATTAAACAAATTAAACTCTTTTTTCACCATTTAATTTTATCTGTTTACTAATGTTGTTACATACATTTTTTCAGTGTCTTTTACTTCAACAGTGAGTCAATATTTAACAGTATGTCAATATTCAACAGTATTTCAATATACAACAGTATGTCAATATTCTATATTCAGCTTTCCTATCAGAACTGACACAAACGGGGAAGCCCGTCAGTCTAAATATATATTTCAAACAAAGTTACATACAGTTACAAAAAGCTTAATATTTAATTAAAGATATCAAATAATTTGAGGGCAGTGACTAATAATTATAGACTGAATGTTAATTAAATTATTACTGTTCTCTAATTACAAGTACCAACTGTTGGTAATTAGTGACGCTGAAAAGGCTTAAAAGGCTTATTGCGAGACATCTGGACACTTTGTTTTCTGGCAATATAATTATAAAAATGTTATGTAATGTTGAATATATCTGTTATATGATTATTTACTGGAAATTCTTAAATTGAACTGAGCTTTGGGATTAAAGTATAAATTACCACCACTTCAGCGTATGAATCCTTAGTCATTTCATTCACTTCATAGGTCTCTGTAACGAAATCTCTATAATACCAAATAGATTTAATAGTCAAATCACCTAGGCGATTTTGTGACCTTTTGTTGGTTTACTACATTACATAATATCTATTATCTGACAATTACAACAATTATTTAGTTCCAAATCAATTATTATTAAGAACTTGTATTATGAATACTAAGCAACGGATAAATAATCAAAAAAACTTTTTTTTTCTTGTAAAAATGTAGATTATTTATTATAATAGAATAGAACACCCAGACCAAACATACATTCATGTTCATGAATACAAAGATTTGTCCGGTGTTGGAATCGAACCCACGACCTTAGGTGCGGAGTGCGGATATACTCGCCACCACGCTATATCGGTCGTCAATATTTATGCGAATGCGAGTATGAGGCGTCCTGCTTTTAGGTTTTCTCAGAGCAGAAAATCAGAGCCTATATAATAGCTTATCGACTGTCTTATAAGGGAACCCTTAACGTTAATATCAATGCATGGAAACGCTCGATATTAAATGCTCAACAAATAGTAATAATAATTATAAATCTTAATTTCCACTGAATACAATCATAACATGTATAGGGATCCTAGCAAGACCTAAATAACCCAAGCCAACCTCACCTGCAAGTGGTGCACCTAAAATTAACGGCTCTGGCGAACATAACAGTGCCCGGTAAGCGGCAATAGGCTCGCCACCTATGACGTGGGACCAACTATTTAATTGGCGAAGTGTGGGCGTATAATATGCCTCTGCCTACCCCTTCGGGGAAACAGGTGTGAATGTATATATGAATATATGTATGTATAATCATAACAACAAACATATACATTAAGATATATTTATATTCTATGCTACAGGCAGCAGCGCTCTTCCTTTTACATTTATAAGTTAATGCATGTTCAAAAATTTATAAAAATATAATAAACGATTCAAGCCACATTTAAAAACAAAACAGTTTATATTAAACAATAGAATTGAGAGCATGAGTGTGGTGTTTCATCCTCATGTGTTGAATGTTAGTAAGTAAAAGAGTGTAGGAGAAGATTTATTGAGATTTTTATATGTAAACTATTACAAAGCACTTGAAAAAGTCAAAATAAAATATTTATAAAAAGAAATTAAATGTTACTACACTGAAATCACGAAGTTTTGATGACACACACACGCACACGCCCACGCACACAAACACGCACACTCTCACACGCACACACTCACACATTAGTTATCTTTATGTTATATAATTTACTTAAGTCTTGTCTTTGAATTTGAATTTTGATCTCTTTAGTCCTAAGGAAACCGTATTAATGATGGCCGCGATACAGGCTTCGCCTAGTGCGATTATCATTGTAAATGATTACTGTAAACTCTGGAATGCGTAATAAAGATTTATTATTATTATTATTACTTATGTACATGAACAAAATAAAAATTAAATGTGTAAGTGAATCTAAGTGCCAGTTGCGAGCCACCGCACTGTGAGAAAAACTGACAAGAATTTCACAGGCTATGCTCTTTTAAATTATAATTTATAATTATAATCAATCAAACATAACATTACAGAACACACACAGTGAATATTTTTTAAGATATGAAAGGTCCCCAGAAGCCATAACCAATAAAGTAGCACGAAGGGAACCTTCCCTCACAGTCAAGTAAGTGTGTAATGTGAAACTAAGCTGAATTCGTACAATAGGAGATGGTCACGACAATGATCTGGTTGACTTTTTATTCTAATTTACACAAATACAAGTTGAAAATTTTAAATCTAACCTTTTATATCTGACAAGTAATCGTTTACTGCATAATACCCCTTTTGAAGAAATAGCTTTTTAACTACAGTTTTGAAAGTTGGCAATGGTAAATCAATTAATTCCTGTGGTATTTTATAACAAAATCTGATACCATTACCCAAAAATAAATTGTTTGTTTTGTGAAGTCGACAATTTAGCAGTGAGAGTATTTTTTTATTTCTAGTATTAAAATTATGTGTTGTTTGAATTTTTATCACAGGTTTTAAAAAATAAATGGTCACCCATTCTGTGGACTTAGTGATTGTTTCTGATCTTCTTCAACCGCGAAGCTACTTGTACATTTTTTCTACAAATACAAAATTCAGTAATTATCTTATTAGTTATTCCCTTTGTAACATTAAGTAGGTACCACGAAATAAAAATATTACTTACATTTCATTTTGTTTTCCTTAAGACAATGCTGGAGTACCGCTAATATAATGAATATTTATGAATCAAAATACACCCATTTATATAAACCTTAATACCCTTTTAGTCAAAAGAGATTGTTATTACTTGAAAGTTGCTTCTGAGAAACCAATTCAGTGTAACAAAAAATGGTTTGTGAGCAGAATAATGTTTCTGAGTATACTAACATAAGATTCTTAGTTGATACTTAGATGTGTAAGCTGGTTACTAAAAACTGGTTAGACTATTAAGCAGACGACGACAAGTGGAAGAAATAAGTGTATAGGGTTCCTATCAAGCCCAGGCCAACATCAACTGCAAGTGTGCACCTGCCGATCAACGGACGAGGCTCTGGCGAATTAAAAGTTCCCGGTAAGCAAAAATACGCTCGCCACGTCCTATTTCGTGGGCTCAAAAGTATTACTGGCAAAATGTGGGCGTCTTTTATGTCTCTGCCTTCCCCGAAAGGGGAAATAGGTGTGATAATATGTTAGTAAGTTTGTAAGCATCTACTTTTATAAGGTGACATCCTTACAACTGGTTAAACTATAAAATGATGTTTCCCCCTGGGTGACGGAGGTCAGACGGCAGTCGCTCCATGTAATAACTGAAATTCAGCTAAATCTGATTGAGCCAGTAAGCAGACCTTGGGCCTTAAGCTTAAGTCTAGGGCAACCGGGATAAACCTAGCATTAGCCAGGATATGATGACCCACAGACAAGTTGAACTGATCAGTATTTTTTTTTTATCTTAATAAGAACTATGTTGCGAACCCAATGTCGGGGGGGCTGAAAACCAGCGCTGCGCAGGGTAGCCGACTCTGTGCAGCATAAGCAGAGCTCACTCCAGTTGCTTTTAGGATTATTACTCTTTTTAATTTTGTATTTTGTCATGTTTATGTATTCTTTAAAAGTAATAAATGATTTTTTATTTTATTTTAGAATGGACATACGAGTATAACGTGCCCGACAATTACTTTCGAAAAGGGTTTGTCGATAGCGCTCCTTTTTCGCGCAGCCCGTGATTATTGTTTTTCAGCCGTGCCCTCAGTTTTACCCGGTGTAATTCTAGGAAAAATACCACTAACCATGCGATACGCAAATGCGATGTTACTGGATCTTTTTATTTTTGTATATTATCTTTATTTTGTGTCTTTATTGTCTAGGTTAATGGATAATTGTAATCGACCTTATGTAATAAGTTTTAAAACTGCAAAAACATAGCTGTAAGCCTCTCTAAATAAAATATATTCCATTATTGACGACCAATATGGCGTGGTGGCGAGTATACCCGCTCTCCACTCCAAGGTCGTGGGTTCGATTCCCACACAGGACAAATATTTGTGTGCATGAACATGAATATTATTCTGGTCTGGGTGTTTCCCTATGTATATTAAGTATTTATTTACAAAAAAAATATATTTATGTATGTTTATCCGTTATTTAGTATTCATAACACAAGTTCTTAATGATACTTATCTTGGAACTAAATAATTGGTGTAATTGTTAGAAAATATTTTTTTATTTATTTATTAATATTGTGGAGTAATTTACCTCATGGCACCGACATCTGCAGAATACCAGCGTCGTGAAAATCTTTATTGCAACCTTATGCTGAGCGGAGACCTTTTTGGTACTATTTTAGATTTAAGATGGTGTTTTAAGTTTCCGTTTTATTTTTTAATGTACCATATAATTTATACGTTATTATTATTATTATTAATAGTTTGCGCAGCGCACTCAGCGCAAAAATATTTTTTTTTATTGACATTCGGTTTCTTTTGGTCGTAGCATAGTGCTAAAGTTTTTCTCAATTATTGGTCTATCCTGCACAAAAAATATTATTTTAACTCGAATCAGTATCCAATTTTTTTCGCGTTGAAGCAAATAAATAAATTCACAAGTTTATATATTACCTACTGCCTATCATTAAAAAGTGTTTCCACAAATGTAATGACTTTTTTATTTAACTCACTATGTTTTATTTTGGTTTCTAATCCAAACACTGCACATAGCAATACAAATTGATAAAGAAATAGCAAAAAAAACTCGTTTTACTCATAAGGCTAAGTCAGAAATTAAGTGCTTGTCTTTTCGCTATGCATAAAATAGATTACCTTATACGAATAGATTAATACTTTTATGTTAAATTTTTTCCTAAGGAACAATGCAATGTTATAGATACAAAATAATATGAAGCGATGGTTAAAACTAGAATTAAATTGTTGTCTTTCGTTCCGGATTTACAAGTCGCCACTTAGGCTAAAACGGGCTTTAATATAGCTTTATTTAGTTAATTATTATTTAATTATAAATTATTATTATTTTGGCTTATTTAAAATCGACTTTTAATAATAGGTAAACAAAATGTATTGTATTTATGATTTTTATTTTTTTTTCCTTTTCTGTGCATAGGAAGTTGATCTAAATAAAGAACTCATTATTATTATTATAATGTTATTCAAATGTGAATAACCTCAACCATATCAAATATTTAGTGACTAGATGAATCATCATTATCATATCATAACATTATTCCAGTTGCCCCAGACTTAAGCTTAGGGCCCAGGGTCTGCTCACTGGTTCAACAAGATTTGACTGAATTTCAGTTATTACGTAGAGCAACTGCCGTCTGACCTCCGCAACCCAGAGGAAACCATCATTCTATGATTAAACCAGCTGTCAGTCTGTTAGAAGGCACTGACTTCTTAATAACGACAGCCATAGATGTTCATGACAGCCGGGACCAACAGCTTTAAGTGCTTTTCATGCAAAGAGCAAGCGATAATTACGCACATAACTTCGAAAAGTCATAGCGCATGCTTAATGGAACTTAACTCAAAAAAAACGACTTTTGGGACATTACAAAAGAAGATCTTCTAAAGAATACTGGTCCTACTTGCAAGAGCATTAAATTGATACTGATTTATTAATTAGTAATTCTGCTTGTGCTTTGATCGCTTGATTAACATTGAGTCGATCTCAGTAAGAAATAGAAAGACTGTATAAGTACGTAACTCAAACCTGACCTATCTATTAATGGGTCGATGTTCCTTTAAGCATGCGATAGGTTGAAACCCAAGATAGTACTAGATGAATATGAATGGTAAATTAGGCGTTCATTAGTTTAAGAGTAATAATGATTTTTATTTCATTTAAAATAAATTGTATTTTATGATATGAAGAGACAGTTAAAAATATTTTTGTAGTACAAAATCATATTTTGCATATTTATATCATAGCATTGAGAATTATCAACAGTAACATTAGTTTAGTCTTTTTTCACACAAAATTTAAATTATCTTTTACAAAACTCTGTAGTGGAAAAACATAGTAAAAAACCCAATGTTTACATAATTGATATTAAAATATGTTTGTTCTATTTTACAAAACCTTAAATATATTCCTAAATGAAATTATTATGCTTAATTTTCTTTTAAATCGAATATATTATAACACAGTTTTCCTCAAAATCTGTTATTTCGATATATATAGTGTGATTTTCTCGCAGGATTAGGATTATATTAAATTCCTATAATAAAACATAGTTAAAAAAAATATATGTGACTCAATCTGACATCAGTGATTTATGCTAACTCTGCAAAAACTAAAGTCACATTTATTCCCATTTGTAGTTAAAATTATAGGGCCGTAGCAAAAATAAAAAAAATAAAAATTAAGAATGGACCAGACGCTTACAACATCCAAAGAGGTATCGATTAACTCAGACAATGTATTAGTTCACCAGGATTATGGAAATTTTGTCTACATGGAGCAATAAGCTAGATTCGAGATTTTTAATATGTAACAAATATATTTTATTTGAATTAATTAAAATAATTATTTTTAGTTCTTTGGAGTTAGATATTAGAGAATTCTGCACATAAAACAAATATTTAACTGTTCACAGTTCAATTTAGTATAATAATTCAAAACACCATAGTTCTTCAAATCAAATCAAATTAAAATCGATTAAAGGGGTGTTACGGTCTAGGTGTTAGTACAAGTTTAGGTCTAGCTTGAGCGTACATTGGATTGCAATGACATATGGCACAAATCATAATTATTTAATAAAATTAAAAAATAATAACACACAAGTCGGACTTAGTCAGAGGTTTATATTTATATTTCGTTTAAATATTATTTGACACTATAATAGCATCCCAGAATAGCATCTTTACCTTTAAAAAATCGAACACTAGAAAGTTTCTAAACATTTCCCAACTATTAAAATTCCAATACCTCCTTACAGAACTTCAAAAAAAGTTTGAACTCACCTAACTCGCTACTCCTCTCTGCCTCAATTTGCGCGATCAGACCGCGGGAGCGCGCGTGCAAGCGCGTCAGATGCGCCCGAGACCTTCCATGCCTTATCAGCCCCTTGCCACCATGCCTGACCCTCACCACTTCACTGTAATCACCATTTACGACTGTCGCGAAGCATAACAGCAGTAGCGTCCGCATCGTCACGTCATCGTAGACGACCACCCGCCACGGCCGCCGGACCGATACTAAAGTCCTGTAGGACTTCACTTCAGAGGAATTAGTTGAACACGCGGTCGCGAAACTTTTCTATAATTTCTCTTTTGTTTTGTACTTCAATTATTTTTCGGCCATCAACCTGACTACGTTTTAGGTAAGGTCTTTAGTTTTAGGTAAGGTCTTTTGTACCGTGAAACTATGAAATTCTGCAGCACGAAAAATTGATTAACTTTTTTCTAGAGTTTTCTGTATAATAACTGTCGTTGAACTTAACGACTGTTAATCTAATATTCTAACTTTTTTTAGTAATTATCGTCTCCCGGCATAGGTCAGCTACCTTACAGCCGTACATAAAAGTCAAGTAAAAGGTTTTATTGGGCGGTAAGATTAATTCTAGGAGCAAGACACCAGTCCTGCATCCGCCTAGCCCCTATTAGGATCATGTTTAGAAGTGGGGCTTTAACAGGCTGATGATGATAATGTATGTAGATTAAAAAGTTAAAGACATTTGCAATGTTCATTTAAATTCGGAGGGACTTCTTGGCGGGAAAGTGAAGCGTCATGTCTGCAGTTTTGTTTTATTTTCTAAAATTTGTGATATTTCTAACATTAATGTTTAATAACGGTGGATTATTAACCGTTAATTGTTTGTGAACGTACATGAGTGTTAGTAAATAGAATAAAACAGTGCAACATAACTTCTCAAATTCTCTCAAGAAGTCCATGTGAGATCTCAGTATAGTCCCACCTCTTTACTGAGGACTCAAGGGGCTTAAGGGGAGGGGATCTCATTAACCATTTATCATCTTTATCACCACTCATTCTCATTTACTATAATTTGTATGATATTAATATATCTCTAACTTGACACTGGCTATATGTGCAAACCGCACGAAGCCATTATTTAAAAGAAGAAGAAGATTTAAATTCGGGTACACTTACATACATTTTAATAACACAACACAAGAAGTGCTGTGCGCGCGTGATACTACTTTGGGGTCATCCATGAATTACGTCACACGAATTCCGCAATTTTTTGACCCCCCCTTCGACCTTGTCACAGCTGGTCACACTTGTGGGACTCCCTTCTCCTTAGTGTGATGTCACATATTTTGCGATTGTACAGCAAGAAATAATTACATCAAAACAGCAGTTCCAAAATTTTAAAATGTCTGGGATTTTGAAGTCACGACATTTGGAATCCCTCCCATTCCCCTGTCACACCATGTCACACCAATACCAATTTTGACGTAATCAAGTGCTATATAATAGTTAATGTCATAAAAATATAAGTTAGAAGTTTAATTGCTAAAATTTTTACTTTTATGAGATTTATTTATCGTATTAAATTCTTAAGTATGGATAAATCATAGATACCGATTGAATAATAATATATGTCTGGTTTCCTCTTTCTGTAGCAATTATTCTCGTAGCTCTGACTACGATTGCTACGAACTACGGCGTAGACACTGCGATTTAAAAACCAATGAGTTTGATATAATAGGTTGGGGAAAAAGTCTTTTCGTATTTTTGTATGAAAAGTCAAGACATTTTTTTCAAAGTTTATTTACATTTATTTACAATATATATGTACCGTTTTGTTGAATAACTTTCTGCCATTTTGTGGGCAGAGACATTATCCCGTTACTGTAGAAACTTTGGGACTTCTGATCAAAAAAACGGGACAAATAGTTTTGGCAGTCCTCTCTTGAGGTCAACCTTACAGAACCTAAAGAATTCTGCAGAGACCGAAACAGGTGAAAATCTGAAGGCGCAAGGTCAGGGCTATATGGTGGATGCACTAGGACCTCCCAGTCGAACTCTCTTAATTTTTGCTGAGTGGCTAAAGATGTGTGTGGTCTAGCGTTATCGTGATGAAAGACCACACCCTTCCTGTTGATCAATTCCGGCCGTTTTCTCTCGACTGCTTCCTTTAATCTCATCAGTTGCTGGCAGTAAAGATCAGAATCGATGGTTTTGCCGGGCGGTAAAAGCTCATAATAAACAATGCCCTTCCAATCCCACCATACACACAGCATCACTTATTTCGTGTTAGGCCAGGTTTGGCCACAGTCTGTGAACTTTCGACCACGACCTTTTTCGCACGTTCTTGTCGTACGTGATCCACTTTTCATCGCCAGTTATCAATCTCTTCAAAAACGGCTCGGTTTCATTACGTCTCAATAATGAATCGCAAATGAGTACACGGTTCATTAAGTTTCTTTGAGTGAGCTCGTGTGGCACCCAAATATCGAGCTTTTTTGTATAACCAGCTTTCTTCAAATGGGTCAAAACTGTTTTGTGGTCAATTCCCAGTTCTTCAGCTACATCGTAACTACTAATATGCCGATCTTGCTCCACTCTTTCAAAAATGGCGTCCATTTTATTCGTAACAGGGCGACCAGAGCGAGGTGCATCTTTAACATCAAAATTTCCGGACTGAAAACGTTTGAACCAAATTTGTGCTACTCTTACTGACACTGCATCAGGTCCATAAACGTCACAAATTTTTTTCACTGCTTGAGTTGCATTTTTGCCTTTTTTATAATAAAATTTTAAAATGTATCGAATTTCTTCATTAGATTCACTCATTTTTACGGAGAGAAAAACAAATGAAAAATAGCGGGAAACAACTTTTTTTAATTTTTTTCTTTTCTTTATAATGGAACCTTTTTAATGTTACCAAAACCAGCCAGACACAAATAGTACAGTCAAAAAAATTTTATAATAAGTTTATACCTACGTTATGCGAAAAGACTTTTTCCCCGACCTAATATTTTGCTTAAATTGATACACTATAGCGTTATTATTATCGTGCGATTGGTTAGAAATATAATATAATCATCATATGATATTTGACGACCGATATAGCGTTGTGGTCAGTATACACGCACTTCACTCCAGAGGTCGTGGGTTCGATTCCCACACAGGACAAATCTTTGAGTGCATGAACATGAATATTTGTTCTGGTCTGGGTGTTTTCCTATGTATATTAAGTATGTATTTACAAAAAAAAAGTATTTAAATATGTTTATCTGTTGTTTAGTATACATAACACAAGTTCTTAATGATACTTATCTTGGAACTACATCATTGGTGTAATTGTCAGAAAATATTTATTATTATTATATCAGCCTTATAAAATACACTGCTGAACTGCTGCTGAACTGCCTCTACAATAGATTGCATTACACTGTGATTTAATACAATATTATATTTCAATTTAGATAGTACCTATTCAGCGGTTACTACGGTGCCTAAAATAGTGCCCCCCTGCTCTCATCTCACGGGAAGTTGAAAGATTCGATGAAGAGAAATCCAACGATATAATAGGCAGCAGCGACATCCTGTGTACTGGCTTGAACTGCGATCATCAACCCGCCTGCCCAGTGTGGTGATTATGGGCAAGTGCCCCCAATATAATGTAATCTATTGTAGAGGCTTATGTACAGGAGTGGACTTTATAAGGCTGTTATAATGATGATGATGACCTTAATTCGAACGGTTATTGGTACATTTAGTCCTTATAAAGCTTTTTCTCTGATTGAACATGAAACGTCTCATATATTTTTTTTGCATAGGGTGCGTAGGGATCCTTCCAAGACCTAAAGAGGCCAACCTCACCTGCAAGTGGTGCACCCACCGATCAACGGACGTGACTCTGGCGAAAAAAACATTTCCGATAAGCGGCATTAGGCTCGCCACCTATTACGTGGGACCAACTATATAATTGTCGAAGTGTGGGCGTATAATATGCCTCTGCCTTCGGGAAAACAGGCGTGAGTGTATGTAAGTACGTAAAAACAGGCGTGAGTGTATGTAAGTATGAAAAAACAGGCGTGAGTGTATGTAAGTACGTAAAAAACAGGCGTGAGTGTGAGTAAGTATGAAAAAACAGGCGTGAGTGTATGTAAATAAAAAAGCGTGTGTATGTATGTATGAAAAAAAAATTGCGACATGTGTAGGTATTTATAAAAGCTATTTATATGTGTGCGGCCGTGACGGCGACAAGGTCAGACGGATAATCGCCGCTTAGCCCTCGACAGCTTAGTTTAGCACTCACGTATCATGTAGGCAACAATTCATGGACTACCTACTTCAGTGGCTTGTTTAATCTAACAGTACTTAATAACGTGTACGGCAAACAAATTTATTGAGATGCAAGGGGTAAGAATGTCGCCAATTTTATTTCATAGGTTATGGTCGTTATAACTTAAATAAAAAATTTAACTATGGAGATATATTAAGTTTTGTAAATAAATTGTTGTACTGTGAATACGCTAATGTTATCTAAATTAATAATAACAATAATTTATTAGTGGATCATAGATAATTTCCGATGAAAAGACTCAGAAAGTATTTTAAATAGAAATATAAACATTATTCTCTAGCTCTTTAACTTTATTAAATACCTGTATACCTTTAAGATGAGTGTCTAATCCGCTAATCTCGATCAAGTCGGATTTCAAACAAAAAAAAGTCATATCTACTGCAACAAACAGACACACAAACACGATAAACTAAGCAAGTGATGGATTAAAAATATCTTTGTAACAATTCCCGCGCTACTATAATTACCCGAAAAATCGAGAAAATATTCAACACGACACGTGTTTCGCCCTTACACAGGGCATCTTCAGGTAAGATAGGAGCCTCAGAACAGCGATGTCTTCACGACCAACGCTGAAACGAGAGTGAGAGTTTTTCTCGTTTTTCCGGGAAATTATAGTAGCGCGGGATTTGTCACAAATATATTTTTAATCCACAACTCGCTTTCAATGGATTTCCGCAAAATAACGCCTGAATCAATAAATTACGTCAAACTAGTTTGTTCAAGGACTTAAAATTATTTGCTTCATTTAATTCTTATTAGAAATATTATAATAGTTTTTTATACCCTTCCCTCGTAGGAGTACTGAAAATACCTCATTAAAATTCATAACAGCAAATACTTCCCAAAACAGAATTGATCGTGGCCAACAGAATATTTAAACAGCAAATTATTTCGCAGAACATTTAGCATAACTTAAAAAGCATTTTTACCGCTAATTGTAGTTTCATGATCATTATTTTCAACTCTTACTTATCACGACATAGTATAGGTTAAACCAATTTCAGTAACGATGCGACTCGCCCATTCCTTGTTAGGCAAGTCGTTAGTTATATGAAAAACGGTTTTAAATTACATGTTACTGGAGAGCCTTGATGCCATTAAGATAGAGTTAAAGGTAGTGATTTTAAAATTTACGTGAACACTTATGATCACCGTAGTTTGTTAGTGCAGAACTTCCAAAAAGGTTGACTTTTGACTTTTTATTAAACAAGCTGGCTGGAGGACAAAAATTGATTGCAGCAGCATAGCATATAACTACAAGCATAAGCTTATAAGTTCAGACTGAAGCGCTCGTAGCTCTGCGGTGCTCGGTGGTCGGAAACGATCACCGAAGTACAGCAGAGTTTACAGAGGTCAGTCCTTGGATGGGTGACCGTTTGTGTGGCATTTGATATCGAGCGCTTTCGTGCTTCGGAAAGCACGTTAAGCCGTTGGTCCCGGTTATCACTAAGTTAAGCTCGTTAAGCCATGTTAGAGGCCTAATGGGCGGCTTGATAAATTCTAACAGCAGGACGCCATACACCTGCCTCCGCCAATCCGCACTGGGTCCGCGTGGTGGAGTATGACCCAATACCCTCTCAGCTTGGTATGTGAGATGAGGCTCGTGCTCAGTAGTGGGACGTTTATGGGCTGAGATGATGATGATGACAGATATATATTTCAGTCCATTCGTTTAGACTGTAGATGATATACCTGCAGCCTGAGACCTTCCGATCAGGGTAGTCTGCTATTCCAGCCTAGGACCATGACAGTCAGCTGTCTTCTGAACAAATGTTCATGTTTATGCTGAAAAGCTGGCTGCAGGTCACCCCACGCATTATCTTATGAACGTCGACTTAACGTGCCCATTCACTGCTGGCAGGAGTTTGATTTAAGAAGAATCGGAAAACCAACTCGTCAAGTTCTGTTCTCCCGCCAATTCTGCGCCGTTTCAAGCGTTTAGACTGCATGTGATGTAACTGAGACCATCCCGGAAGAAAAATCTGCTATAGGCGAGTTAATTGTCAAGCTCACTTGATCCTACGTAATGCTGCCATAAGCCTTAAAGACACCTGCATAATTATACCATTAAAGGCACAATTAATCCTCACTGCGGCGGCGCTGGTGGCGATATCGCTTGGCTGCCCACAACAAAAAACACCTAAATTACTTTAATTTCGAATATTACTTATAATACACGAATACACGCTATTACGTACACTTGCATATACATTTAAGCGACGCGCTGTACGGTGATTAACAATTAAAAAGCAACAAATTATAACGCGACACTCACCTTGAATAGATCTTTTTTTTAAATTCAGCAGTGTCTATTTTATCTTTTTTTATATTACAAAGTGGCACTCAAACATACCTGTTGGAAAGTGGTTACTGTAGCCCACGTGCTTCCCCCCCGACTGGTTTCTACCTTGTCGTGGTGGGGGGGCTGAGTACCTCCCGGCAGGGCGAAGAGGCCCCGGTGGGGCGCTACGGAAAAGTTATCACCCAGAGATTGGCGACTCTGGATGCCCTTAGTACTGACTACCGGGGGGGAAACTAAGAGGGACCTATGGAGGGCGCAGCGAGTAGGCCAGGAGGTTCTTAGGCAGCAGGGGCAAGAGGCCCCTGCTGTCTAACTATGGACCCTCCGGGGAGTCGGCCACACACGCTATGGTCGCACGGGGAGGTAGAAGGGGCGCATCCACTGCGCCTCTCCGAAGAGGTCCTCCCGGTTTTGGTCCGGGGTACGTTGGCCGCAGGCGAGGTGTCAGAAGCTGCAACCCAGGTACTGGCCCCCGCCTCTTTCTCAACAAGCGGCGGGCGTCGTCGGAAGATTTTTAGTGGGTAATACTGCTGGCAGTCGCGCCAGCCCACGTGCTTGCTACACCTAGGAAATCACTAACATATATCCTTTAAAAAAACTTTTAAGGGAAATAAACTTGAAGAGCTGCTTTAATCTCTTCAGCAAAGCTGCATCATTCCAAAACCCAACTGTTTTAGGGTTGGCATCGCGCTTGTGATGTCACTGGTGTTGCCACCCTATGGTATAAAAAAACACAATGGTCCACGGCTGAAAGTATACTTGCGTATGCATGTCTACAAGCATAGTTTTATCATAAAATAATTAAAGGCACAGTATTTTAATGCAGAATTGAAAGCCCATCCTTACCAACAACTGAATATTACGAGTAATACATATATTAAATTCTGACGAAAACAGGATCATGTTTGTTTGCGGATGAAATACAGAGACTCAGCTTAATTAAATTATTAATTACAAAGATCCCTTCTTGGGCATTAGGTTGACTTCAATATCATATTCTTCTCTGAAAATGAAGGCCGTATTTTTCTTGGTAAGAAGTGTCCGTGTTGACCAGTAAGATATTTTTTACATACATTATTTTTTTATAAATTTTTAATATACATTAACTTATAAATGTAAAAGGAAGAGCGCTGCTGGTTGAAGCACAGATATTAAGTAATCTAGTTTAGGCGCAGATGTTCATAAAATGTCATTGTAAATATATCTTATTCTATATGTTTGTTGTTATGATTGTACATACATACTATCACGCTTGTTTCCGCGAAAGGGTAGGCAGAGCAATACTGTACGCCCACATTTCGCCAATTGTAGATTTGGCCCCACGTAATAAGTGGCGAGCCTATTGCCGATTACCGGGAACTTTCATGATCGCCAGAGCCTCGTTCGTTGATTGGCAGGTTTACCAATTGCAGGTGAGGTTGGTTTGGTATCCTAAGATGTCGGGCGATGAAAAATTTTTGTTTCTTTAACTAACGCGGAAAAAAACAGCTAGGCAGTTTTCAATTATCCAAAAGAAGTGATAACCCGTGTTTTTATGTGTTAGAAATACTGTCTTCGGCAATGTACACAAGGAAAATGGCATATGATAGATATATAAATTTTGTCAAGGTCTGATAGCGATTTTGTGTGGCGTTGGGCCGCATTTGGCTCGAAGAGTTGATGGCCTATGAGCCGATGAGCCAGAGAGTGTTGGATTGGGAATGGCTCCCGAGAACGAATCGCAGGAGTGTTGATTGACCGCCGGCTAGATTGTCTGACGATATTGCCAAAGCATGAGAAGATGAATAAAAGTGGACTAACGAAAGTGAGTTATGATGGACAAGTGAATAGAAGTGTTGAAAGGGGAAGAACGTAAAACCTTCCATGACCAAATTCAAATAAAAATAGAGAAAGGGCAGGTTAATAATACCCTAAACCGACGGGCGTGTATGAGGAGGTTAATGAGAGTGAATGAATCTAAAAGTGTGTGCCAAGATCGTAGCAAGTGAAAGGATGTAATCTCTGCCTACCCCTACGGGAAAGAGGTGTGATATTATGTATGCATGTATGTATGTATTGCCAAAGCAGCGGGGAAAACCTGGCAAAGAAAAGCGCAACAACGATGGAAGTGGCGCCCTATAAAAATGGGTTGAGAAAGTAACTAAAGTAAAGAGATTTAAATAATTCAAATCCCCGACTTTAGAAAGCAAAGTGTAGGTAAAATAGCTCCAACAATACTGAAGTAGTTTTGCCAGTTTTCGCTAATATGTTTAAAGCAATGTCGGTAGTATAATGCGCTGCAGCATTTGCCAATCGAAGTTCTATAATTAGATCCGAGAAGCGACCAAGAGCACGGACGTGGCGAGACTTAAGGGGAGTATTCACAAACTGTTTAAAAGTCAAAGTTCAAATCATTTGTTCCAGTTTTGCTCAATTAAGCTCTTATGAGTGCCAAATTAAAAACTAACACAACCATTCTCTGTGGGTGGAAGTTTGAAAGTAGAAGAAATAGGTAAGACCCATTCTCTGCGGGTGGAAGTTGGAACGTAGAAGAAATAGGCAAGAAACTCAGGCTTTTTCTCCTGCCATTTACATAAACTAACATACATACCTACAAACATTCACGCCTGTTTCCCCGAAGGAGAAGGCAGAGGCATTTTATACGTTCACATTTCGCCAATTACAATGTGGTTCCTGTCAACCCCCTCGGGGAAACAGGCGTGAATTTATATATGTATGTATATTTAAAGCTTACAGGGTCTTACATTTGAAAAAAATGCATTATGAATTTTTGCAATATGCAATATGAAAAAAAAAATTTTTTTTTAAATATGAAATGAGGTTCGCGACGCCTGTCTATTCCAGCTCCTTTAACGAGACGTCATAATGGTGTTACCGTGTTTATTCAACGATATGAACCCTTGACAGATTTATAGACGATATTGACTTACAGTCAGGCAAAATGTGGCCATTACAACGAGTCACATAAATAAGAAGATTTCTTTTTCCTAATAATTGTATGTATTTTGCAGTTCAAAGTTCTGGAGCTTCATGATACCCTAGCATTATCCCTAGACTTAAGCTTAGGGCCCAGGGCCTGCTCACTGGTTCAACCAGATTTGACTGAAATTTAGTTATTACATACAGCGACTGCTGTCTGATCCCCGCAACCCAGAGGGGAACATTATTGGATGTTAGAAGGCACTGACTTCCTAATAACGACTGCCATAGATATTCATGACAGCCGGGACCAACGGCTTAACGTGATTTTCAAGGCACAGAGCAACCGATAATTACGCAAATAACTTCGGAAAGTCATAGGTGCGCCGCGCCATGGGCTATCGTCGCTCTTCTCTGGGCTACATGCATAACTTCAAAAAGTAAAATAAAACCTATTTATTGTCTTTAAGATCAACAGAATCATTAAAATTCGGTAAACTTGTATAAACAGAATGGAAATACCATAAACTTTTAAAAAAATAATAAAGTCATAGTTTTGGGTTTGAACCCGAGACCCTCAAAATTTAATGGCAACGAGTCTTGCTACTGAGCTATCGCCATTTTCATAGAGTTATTCTAGCATATGTCTGACAAAATTCGAAAAAAAAAAATCAAATTCATTTATTCAAGTTTGGCTGAAAAGAGCTCTTATGAACATCAAAACTTAAAAACTAGCGCGCCCATTCACTGCGGGCGGGAGCTTGATCGTAAAAGAACGGGCAAGAAAATCGTCAAAGTTAGTTTTTTCTCCCGCCAGTTACAAGAATGATGAAAAGATGTTTCAAGCTAATGGTTAGAAGAAACAATTGACTTTTTTTATTGTCGGGTGGCAGTCAGTCATTTGGCACCTACTATTTTGGGTGTATAGGAGTTCTACCAAGACTTTTTTTTTATTGTCGGTGCTTTTTTCGCACTGCCTCCCGGCCAATAGGGGGACCGAGGGGGGAGTGTGGGGCTCACTGCGGCAGATGCAACGGACAAGGCTCTGGCGAACATAACAGTGCTCGGTAAGCGGCAATAGGCTCACCCCCTATTACGTGGAACTATATAATTGGTGAAGTATGGGCGTATAATTTGGTCCTGCCTACCGCTTCGGGGCTACAGGAGTGAATGTATGTATGTAACTATTTTCGTTGGTTCTTGGTACCCTGACAAGAATAAAGTGTAAATTATTGAGATGAGGTGCCAATCTAGGATCTGAGTCCTACTAAATCAAACCCCAGGTGAGTACTCGCCCTTAATAAGAATTCGTATTGAGCTTAACACCGCTAAGAAGTTATCACTTAACTGTTAATAATAAAAGTCAGTTGGATTCGTTGCATCGAACTTCTTACTTCTTTCTTATCTGCATTCAAAAGTTCACTTGCGCATTAGATTCATAGCAATAAGGACATCCCGTCGAATTAATAACCTCTACCTTTTTAGTGGAATATATTAGAACTCATTTCATTCAACCAAAAGTCATATGAACAGCAATTGTACTTAATAATCATCAACATTAAAATTAAATTACAATACACATTACAATTGGAAATAAATTACTTAAAACGAAATGTCTAATACCATCAATTACATATTTATAATTATTTCACATGTCACTTAATTTTTTTATAATACAACTATTTGTTCATTAGTCATTCATTACATGAACCACTGAACCATTGTGGATTTACTGACAGTCAAACCTATGTGCAAAATAGGTTTCCTTATTAGTGGACACTAAAATTCAACCTCATTTAGTTGCATTTCGTTTTGAAGGTTTTCTACGTATTGTAAGCACGGTTTTTGGGAAAAGAATTTTGAATTTAAATGTATCTGTTTCAAAGCAGGAATATTACAAGCTTTGATTAGTTTTCGGCTGGAATCGCTGTTTGAATAACCTACTATTTATCACTTATTTCATTCCACACCGAAGATATACTTTAAAAATACTCTCTTGAGAAGTTAACATGTGATTGAGTCTACATATCATAATTACTTTTATTTTTGTGTATAGGTATGTGTAGTGTATTAATAATACACATTCCATTCTATGTAAGATTATATGTTTTCTTGTTCCTACTGCCTCATACTTTTCTGCTACCCAGAGGTTAGCTGGTAGAGAATGCCCAGTAGCAATATGTTCGCCTTATGTACATTTTTTTTATTTGTGCGATAAAGTTTCAATAAATAAAAAAAAATTATACATATGCACAAATTATCTCACAAAAAAAAAATAAAGAAACTCTTTTATTGGTAACTAAACACATAACAAGCAACTACAATGGAGGGTGTATCAGAGTTGTACTGACTATAAATCATCCATTCGACTACCGAAATGACGTGGAGGTCAGTATACCCGCACTCCACTCCTGAGGTCGTGGGTTCGATCCCCACACAGGACAAATCTTTGTGTGCTAGAACACGTATATTTGTTCTGGTCTGGGTGTTTTTTATGTATATTAAGTATGTATTTACAAAAAAAAAAGTATATAAGTATGTTTATCTGTTCTTTATTATCCATAACACAAGTTCTTAATGATACTTATCTTTGAGCTAAATAATTGGTGTGATTGTAAGAAGAAAAAAATAATAATTCATATTCCTTCTTGAGCCTGCTATGTTCTGGAGCCATGGTAACCCTTTTGAACAGTCCCGCAACTCCGGCTTGCTTGGACCCCTCCACTGTTGACCCTTAGTGTGATGTCATCTCTTTAAGTAGCGCGTGGAACACGAACGCGCCGTTGACGCGGCCTGTCGCCCATAGTAGGCAAACGGGCATACGATACTCACCCATTACTCGCGGCTCCCTATGTCTCGGGGTCCTCCGCTGTCTATAATTATCCAGCTATCAGCATATTAGAAGCCACTGACTTCCTAATAACGACTGCCATAGATTTCCATGACAGCCGGGATCAACGGCTCAACGTGCAGCTAGCGATTATTATGCACATAATTTTAAAAAGTCATAGCTAGGCGACCGAGGTTTGAAACCGAGATCCTCTGAATTAGAAGTCTATGGGTCTTGCCAACGCTGCTCAATAATTTTTTTTAAATAATAATGTATAAATAATTTAATAGAAACATTTGTGCTTGCTTTGTGATCACCAAAATTTTGCGTTATATAAACGGCAGACTAGGTCTACTTTAGGCAGTGAAATGAAATGAAATGAAATGAAATAATTTATTCACATAAAATAGAGTAACATGAGGTGGTTTTCGTATATAAAAGAACATTTATTTTGCCAAACGCAGGGCGTGTGAATGTCAATATAAAATAAGTAGAATTAAAAAGTCATTGTAATAATCATAATAAAACAAAATTGATGTCAAAATATCAAATAATATCAAATTATATAATTTCAATTTTAGTGTTAAAATATTCTGCGAGTGAATAAAAACATTTAGTTTTAAGCCATAACTGTAGTTTTATTTTGAATATGAGTAAACTAAGCTCTCTCATCTCTCTAAGTCTTCAATGCAATTCCTAATCTCAAACTTAGTTACTTAAGACTCTTTTGAACTATCACCTAATATATTTGTTACAATAACATGAGACATACATACGTACTCAATACTCAATACTTTATTGCGTTCCAAAATTGTGTTACAGGATGGTAGTATAGGTACAAAAATATCAATTGTGGACCCTGTCGGGCACAGCATAGTGTAGGAGAGAGGAGGAAGGACGCTGTTTATTTACTTGTTAGTTAAATCTATTTGTTTACATTCGTCTTTGCATCCAAATTAAGAAATCAGCAAAACACAAATCAAGGTCAACAAAAAATAACATATACTCAATTTAGGAAAGTGGAATAAAAACATTTCTTCTTCTTAAACGAGAACGCTGGATGTGATAAATAATAATAAATCAGTAAACAGCGTCGTTCCATTTCGTGTAGGTAGTGAAAGGGAATAAAAATACATTTCACAATCGCACAGAGTTAGGCCGTGTCCCCAGTAGGCAAACTGTTAGCGGCCGACTGAGTTGCAAGACTGAGAGACCGACGCTGCAAACTGCGTATAGTGAGCGCAAAACTAGCAGACTGTGGACACTCCATTTCAAATATATGGAAGGGCGTACTAAATCGGTACGCCGCAAACTCAGTCGGCCGCTAACAGTTTGCCTACTGGAGACACAGCCTTACAGCGACACGTGCCGTTTGCCAATGAAGGTTTCATTGATCATCTCTTCAACTTCCTGGTAAGTATATATTTATATGTTGATTCTACTTAATGCGTCTTTAGATTTTAAACTTATTGAAAAAGGAGTTTTTGTTTGAAAGTGGTGTATTTTATTTATTTGGTACAACCAACAATTACAATAAAAAGCTTACATATAAATCACACAATTACTTATAATGTAACCAATAGCGTTATTCACAAAATAATTATATTAACTGTGCATTAAAAAAGAAAAATAATATTAATAACCAAAAAAATCATGAAAAAAACAAGTGAAGGGGGTGTAGGGGAATACAACTAAGACCTTAGAATCGAAAGCCAACCTCACCGGCGCGAGGTGCACCTGCCGATCAACGGACATGGCTCTGGCAATCATAAAAGTTAAGTGGCAATTGGCTTGTTACCTATTGCGTGAGACCACACAGTGTGCCCCTTAGGTGAAGCAGGCGTAATTATATGTATATGTTATAGGCAATGTGTATAATCCGGCGTTATATATACTGCCTAGGCATTCTATATATTGCCTAAAACGTTCAGGCAAATTGTATAATACGATTAATTTCATATATTGCCTAAGTATTATTTTAAATGCCCGAAGCAAATCTATGGGCAATGTGTATAATGGACGACCACGGGAACTACTATTATAATTTATCAGATGTACTGTGGCATAATTATATTTAGGTCAAACGTACTTATGCATAGTTTTAATTTGCACAATGTATTTGGGCATAATGTACACTTGTACAGTCGCATAAGAGTATATTAGTTTAAAAGTTAGTAAAATAGAGCAAAATCTTACATCATAGATTAGGTTTGAAGTTTTTTTTTTGTTAACCCTTAATATAGCACCGAGCAAAGTAAAAAATAGTTAATGTTACTTATCTTAGCTCTGAAAAAAAGAGTATCTATCTAACTAAATAATAGAAAAGAAAAAATGATTACATACATTACCTATGCCTCGACCGGCATTCTATACAATGCCTAGGTGTTCTATACATTTTCTAGGCAAAGCGTAGAATAGTTTAAACATTGAATCATTTCAAAGTCATATATTGCCTGAACGACTCTGGCATTCTATACATTTCCTAGGTATTGCATAGAATGCCTGCATTATACGCATTGCCATATATATATATATATATATATTTAAACAGAGATAGTATGAGTTTATATCATAAAACATTTTTAAATTTTAAACGTCTTCTAGTCATTCATGTAGATATGGTTATATTATTTATAACTAAATAACCAACACACTATATCGCGATATAACTTGATTTGTAGCCCCAACAAAGTTACACTTTGTGTCCCATGCCCTACAAATAAACTTTTGGGAACGATAAAAAGATTTATCATTAGTTTGCGAAAGGTTGTGATGTTGTTGAAACTTTCAGTACCTACCCTCGCAGTTTTCCTGTACGTTGTTCAAAATATAGACAATATTTCGCACTTGAATAGATTTAGAAGATTAGGGGCGATGTCAAAGTTTTTCTATCCACCAACTAGTATTTGTTATTAGTTATAATGGAGTGTTATTTTAATGTTTGGCATAGTGTTCATATTTTTGTTAGCAGAAAAATGTAGTCTGTAAGCTGCTGTGAAATTGCTAATTGATTAGCAGCTCATGACCAGCAAACATTACAAAATTAATCAGTAATTTATGTCATTATGGCATTACGGATGGCTGTAATTATTTTTGTACAGCATATTAATTATGTATATAGGGTGTAAAGGGTTACTATCAAGACCTAAGAAGCCCAAGCTAACATCATCTGCAAGTTGTGCACCTGCCGATCAACGGACGAGGCTCTGGCGAACATAACAGTGCCCGGTAAGCGGCAAAAGGCTCGCCACCTATTACGTGGGACCAACTATATAATGGGCGAAGTGTGGGCGTTAAATACCTCTGCCTATCCCTTCGGGGAAACAGGTGTGAATGTGTATATTTATTATAAGTTTGAGCTGCGATGAGAAAAAAATACGACTTACTTGAACAGCCTATAACTATAACAATAAAATACTTTTTAATGTTAGGAAAAAAGAAACTCAACCTAACCAAAATATCAGATCACAATAAAAATATAATTATAATAAATGATTTAATGTTTTGAATATCTCTACCCTGAATTGCTGTCTTTGTATGCTGAACAAATCATTTAATGCTGTTTTTTTGTAGCTCACAAAATTTTATAATCGCTAAATATTGAATCACTTCTTGACTTGACTTACATTCACGCCTGTTTCCTTGAAGGCGTAAGCAGAAGCATATTATACGCCCACACTTCGCCAGTTAAATTGTCAGTCCCACGTTATAGGTGGCGAGCCTATTGCCGCTTGCCGGGATCTGTTATGTTCGCCAGAGCCTCGTCTATTGATAAGCAGGTGCACCACTTGCAGATGAGGTTGGCTTGGGCTCCTTAGATGTTGGTAGAATCCCTATACACCCGTATACGTTCGTTATAATATATAAATATTACTAAAATTTTGCCAAAATCTGATTACACAAGCAGACTCTGAGCACTAATGCGACATTGCCGCTCCGATTATTGCCCAAACTGCATAACATTAAAATCGTTGAAGAAGCAACATCTGCAGATACTGCTGCAACAGAACGATATCCACAATAATTTGTAAACCTAGTAGCTGATGGAGGATACAAAACTGAGCAAGTACCAAAAATTTGTTTAGAAATAAAAGCTAAAATTTTATAATTAATAAATTAATTCTGTTTCTGTTATTTGATGTCCTTAGCAGAAAAAATATCACGTTCGCTCAAACTCTGCGGGAAGCTTTAACTCCCTTGGGTGAAAATCAGTCTTTGCTCTCATCGAGGGCAAAGTTTCACTGAGCTTTGGCCCCTTTGCGTCATGCCATGGAAAGTGCACTTAATATGTCATATTTGTTTCAAAACATTAAGGGTGTATAGGGCTCCCACCAAGATCTGAAGAACCCATTTTTTCTGTTTTACGTCGGTAACAAAATGCATCTACGATTACGAACTTTGATTTACCAACACTCATGTATGTTCACAAACACTTAACGGTTAATAATCCACCGTTATTACACATTAATGTTAGAAATATTACAAATTTTAGAAAAACTGCAGACATGACGCTTCGCTTTCCCGCCAAGAAGTCGTCAGCACATTTATAGATCAATCAATCAGCACCTTTGAAAATGTACAATCAAAAATGTTTTTTAAAAAACTTACCAACGAAAGCTGGAACCTTTTTTAAAGCATTTAATTTGAAAAAGATGCGCGGAAAGTCTGATTACAACGAGCTCCCTCGCATAAAATTAATTATCGCTGTTAGTCGCCTCTTAATAGAGTACATTTGCCTCTGAACCTTCTCAAGTTCTCACCAAAAATATCTTCGTAAGGTGCAAGTGATATGCTAAAGTCAGCTCTAGTGCTGAGCGTTAGGATCGCTTTACAATGTTAAATGGTGTGAAGAGGCAAGCGCTTAGTCTCTCTTTCAGGCGTGATTAAGGCTATCTCCCATTATCGGAATGAGAAATCCCTGAATCACCACCTCCCCAAGGGTCTTTATTATCCTTTGTGCCAATGTATGAGGTTTGAGCGTTTTATTTGTTTATGAATCAAACTAAATGTGAACTTACACTAAATTCGCAACACGGTAACATGTCATGTAAGGATTATTATTAGTGCAATACAAAAACCGACAAAAGCAGAGATAGCTATACAGCTCAAGTTACAAAATATCATCACATCCTAGCATTATCCCGGTTGCCACAGATTTAAGGTCATGGTCTGCTCCCTGGTCAGTTATGACATAGAGCGACTGCCATATAACTCCCATTCTATGGTGCAATCAGTTGTACAGTATATTAGAAGGCACTGACTTCCTAATAACGACTGCTTAGCTGCTCAAAACAGCCGGCACCAACGACTTAACGTTTTTTCCGAGGCAAAGAACAAACGACAGTTACGCAAATAACTTCGAAATTCATAGGTGCGGGTTTGGACTCGAAATCTTCTGAATCAGAAGTATTTGGGTCTCTCCACTGCCCCAATCGTCGCTTAGGATACAAAATATATCTACAAAAAATAATAATACAAACAATATATACAATGTTTTAAGAGACTATTGACGTTAATTGTTAACAATGTCATGCATACTTAGTCGAGCTGGGACAAGTCATTATGGGATATAAGTGACAGTTACTTAGCATAGTCGCTGCTAAGTGCTATGGTTGATCAATACGACTAAGTTGGTGAGCACTCCCAATATTTATGCGTCTATTTCTGACGCATAGTACACAAACAGATCGCAAACACTGTCTCTGTTTATTTTCGAATTCTAGAGCGATATTATAATAAATTTGCATATAGTACGTTTCTAGAAGTACGGCCAATTATAGAATTCCGATAATATTCTCTAAGTTCTTTCTACAAAGTTTAAATTAAGGAAAAATACACATTCAGCGTATTTTTTTTCTTCAAATACATTTAAAGATATATGTTATATAAACAATTGCATTATTACGTGCGAGAAGAGTATATGGAGGTATATATTATAATTGCGTGCACATTTGAGTGTTTCTTATGTGTATATACGGCTCCTACCAAGATCGGAGGAGCCCAAGCCAACCTCACCTGCAAGTAATGCACCTGCCGATCAACGGACGAGGCTCTGGCAAACACAAAAGTTTCCGAAAAGCGGCAATAGGCTCGTCACCTATTACGTGGGATCAACTTTATAATTGGCGAAATGTAAGCGTATAATATGTCTCTGCTTACCCTTTTGGGGAAAAAGGCGTAATTATATATTTGTACTTGTATTACATATTTATTAGATATAAGAAATAAATTTAAAAATGCTTATCCGTTCATTAGTTTGACGACCGAAATGGCAATAAGTCAATCTGTCTGCATTTCACTCCAGAGGTCGCGGGTTCGATTCCTACACAGGACAAATCTTTGTGTGCATAAATACGAATATTTGTTCTGGTTTGGGTGTTTGCTATGTATATTAAGTATGTATTTACAAAAAAAAGTATTAATGTATATTTATTCGTTATTTTGTTCATTCAAGTTCTTAATGATATATATCTTGAAACAAAATAATTGGTGTGATTGTAAGAAATAAATTATTTATTTACGCGCTTACTCTTTTCACTTAAACCGATATACACCCTTCTTCGAACCATTGTAACAATAAGGCTCTTGTTGCTTGACTTGCATTTTTTTGACCTCGTAATAGTTATAACGATGATTCCTATATGACATTGCACTTAATTTTTTTAACTTAATACTTTAATGGTAATCAACGTTTCGAATGAGAGATATTTTTATATTTTTGAGAGTTTTTTTTGTAGTAATAAGAAATAATAAAATGTGATTTATGACGGACAAGTGAGTAGATGTGTTAAGAGGGGAAGACCGCGTAAGACCTTCCATGGCTAAACTCAGAAAATTTTGGAGAGGTAACCTAAGCGGACGGGCGTATATGAGAAGGTTAATGAGTGTAAATGAAGCTAAGAGTGGGTGCCAAGATCGTAGCAAGTGGGAGGATGTGATCTCTGCCTACCCCTACGGTGACATTTCGTATGTATTCGTGGATATATAAACGGTTAAACTATCAGGAACTTAGAGGAGTCCAAGCCCTCAACTGCAAGTGGTGTATCACCTATGTTTTTTTATACACAGCGCCATCTAGGCTCAGACGCAACTAGTTTTACTTTAGGTACCAACACTATGGATGAATATAAATTTGTAATAGCAAAAACCAATTTAACTAAGATAAATATTCCTGTTCATTTACACAAATATTTTTTGAGTAGAAATCGAACTCAAGACCATTAATGCGAAAACGGTGATAATTTTTTGCGTTACATCGGTTGTCATATTTTAATATAACCTATGAGTTAACAGAACCAACCAACTCATAGAAGCGTGACAGCGCTGTCGGTAATGCCTGTTATTGTTTTAGGATTGATTTTTACCTCAGTTCTCAAAGCGACCGCATAATACTCGAGTGCAGAATCCAAAACTTTATTTTAATGTTCACTCGTCAATTGCAATGTTATCTGTTATGGATAATACTACTATTAGGCACCGGACTTCTCTGTAATACCGAAATAAGATTCAGATAGACAACCTACACGGATCCAGTGTTGATTGAGGGAGGCAGGTGGGTGACATAACAAAAGTATATAATACGGCTGGAAAAATACTATATAATAGGTAAGCGAAATGACAGTGCCTTGTGAATCATTTAAGCGATCAATATGAAATGCTACAGAATCGGACATCCATAAAGACATAATATATTTTGTTTTCTTAAATACGGACTTACTCGTGTAAACGCGCCAGTGTCAGGTACTTTAATTATTAATGTAATTTGCATTGCCATATTGTGTATGTCAACGTTTAGTAAAGTCCGTCATAGGCGAGGGTGTATAGGGATCCTACCAAGACCTACGGAGCCCAAGCCAACCTCACCTGCAAGTGGTGCACCTGCCTTTAATTTAATTTTAATCGGTTCAAGTCAGAATCATACCCTAGTAAAATAGGAAAGACTTCACAAACTTAGAGGAGTCTAGAAAGTTTTGAATAACATGGAAAATCATTGAACACTTTCTTATATTTGTTTAATTTTATCTAATCTAATCCACTGTATTGAGAAAAACCACAACAGACAGATAAACTGACAAACCTTGAAAAATTCTGACAATTTGGATTTGCCCTTAAACAAATTTAAAGTAGCTATTAAAGAAACATTGATTAAGAAAGCATACTATTGTACGCAAGATTATATAAATGATAAGACGGCATGGCTGTAAATTGTATCTATCATAGAACAAACAATTTTGTGGTCTGCGGCTGTTTGATTTTTATAATATTATTGTTATTTCTGCTACTTTAATAGTACAAATGTGTACAAATCTTTTTTATTTTGTGGCTTGAGTACGTCATGCACACTTAAATGTCTCTGGGGTGGCGGCGTTATGCGTCGGGTCGTTACATTCCCTAAAATATGGTTGAGTGAAACGATGGCTGGTTCATTCGTCATACTCGTGAACGGGTGCTGCTTGTGGGGACTGGTCTGCTCTTGTCTACTATTTTTATTTGTAATTAAAGATTTAGCTAACTGAGAAAAGTTAATATTATTTTTAATCTGATAGCTGCACACACAATTTTTGTTGTCCTATCATTCTCCTAAATGATGTTTTTGATTAGGAACGCATAGTATTGTTCAAATGATTATATAGATATTAAGACTGAATTGCTGTTAATGATATCTTTCATAAGACCAAAAATATTTGTGGTTTGCAGCACATTTAATTAATATAATGTTATTTTTGTTAAAATTTGTTTATCCTGTAGCTTGAGTATGTCATGCTCACTCAAATGTCTTTGCGGTGGTGGCGTCATGCGTCGGGTCGTTGCGTTCCCTAAAATATGGTTGAGCGAAACGATGGCTGGTTCATGCGTCATACTCGTGAACGGGTGCCACCAGTGAGGACTGGTCTGCTCATGTCTACTATGTTTATTCGTACTCATACTCGTATAACTTAAAATAAAAAGTTATTTTCTTCTTTTATTTTAAATCATGTGACTGCAGAACACATGTTTTTGTAGATTTGTTAAATTGTTTAACTACTAAGTATATATTCTTGTAACTGGCGGGAGAAAAAACTAACCTTGACGATTTTCTTGCCCGTTCTTTTACGATCAAGCTCCCGCCCGCAGTGAATGGGCGCGCTAGTTTTTAAGTTTTGACGTTCATAAGAGCTCTTTTGAGCCAAACTTGAATAAATGAATATGAATTGCTTTTACTTCTTTATTATGGTACCGCTTATTATGGTTATGTCCATTTTGTGTGTTAATATTTGAAGAATCTATATATACACATAAATACTATAATAGTGCCGCGATGTCTCGTTCTTGCGTAAGCGCCAAAGAAATTAAAACTTTGTAATTAATATTTACACTTAATTTCAGTCCATTAATGTTTTACTACTCAGTGCAAGCATCATCTTTGGCTTGTGAGAATACGTACATCATCAATTTAGCCATTTAAGTTCATTGCTTCAAATTACATATCCCTCCCAATTGTTTTCTACATTGATCGATCTGAAGCCGCTTGCATCCACCGGATTCCTGCCGCCTTGACCAGATCATCGGTTCATCGCTTCGATCATATAAACAATAGATACACGATTGCTGCTCAAAAAACGGCACCACGAAAACAAGGCATAAATCAGAAATATGCCTTGTTTCACTCTCAGTCGTCAACTGACCGCGTAAGTGGACGATGCCGAGATGCTCCGTGAAGAATTGTAAAAACTACATCTTAAAAGTGAAATAGAAAGATGGTGTGTCATAATTTCACTTCCGACGTGACTAAACGACTAAACGAGAGTACTCTTGTTTCAGCGTTGGTCGTGAAGACATCGTTGTTCTGAGGCTCCTATCTTACCTGAAGATGCCCTGTGTAAGGGCGAAACACGTGTCGTGTTGAATAGTTCCTCGATTTTCCGGGAAATTATAGTAGCGCGGGAATTGTTACAAAGATATTTTGATCCATCACTTGCTTACAATGTATTTCCGCAAAGTAACGCCTGAATCAATAAATTATTTTAGTCATGTCAAACTTAATAACACAGAAATCGGCTAATTAAAACCTGCGTTGAACTAAGCTTTGTTGGAGTTAATAATACCGAAACAATTTCTGAATGGGTTCCACCTGAAAGGGAAGGGTCACAAATTCAATTACTGTACAACTAATTTTAAATGTAAATTTTTAGGCGACAAAATATCAAAGGTCTCTCTTTAACATTTGATGTCAAAATAATCCCCTCCTGTTTAAATAATATGAACAATTGTAGGTGCTTATCTTAATTAAGTTCTTGGTAACAATTTAACGTATTTTTTAAGCTACTTACGCTGTGAGGTAGGGAAGTCTGCCAAGAGACGAAAAACAATAGAATTTTAATTGCCTCTGTTTGCCTGTAGCTTGGAAACTTTATTCGCCATCCCTCAGCATCACTCTGGGTACCTGTCCAACGTCCAACGTCCAACAAAAAGCTGTTGACGCGCCTGATCTGCTTGCATCTTTAAACATCAACACTAGATACAAGTCGCGCAGTCCTAATACTTTCGTAATGCGAGTCTATAAAAACAATACGTCCTACTACAGCCCTCTAGTCAGGATGTGCCGTTTATATAATGAGATAACGTGTGGTGGCAATGATATCGATATATTTGATCCCAATTTTGCGCAGTACAAAAAGTTGACATCTAACTTTTTCACAGACCAAGCATCCTCCTCTCATAAATCCTAATATAGTTTTTTCCTAATATTGTTTTTTTCCCGTGTGTAGTTATTGTTTATATTATATTGTCTGTTATATTTTCCCGTTAGTATTTAATTGTTAATATTAGCATTTTTTTTTTTAATTACTGTTAATTTATAAGTCATGCTGTGTACACTAATTGTGGATTATTGTCTAGCCTTATTTTTTCTTTTCTTTTAATTAGTCGTACTAAATTTTTAATGATAATAATCTGTCCGTGTACCTAAATAAAATAAATAAAAATAAATAAATTCTTTTCACTTAAGGGCTACTCAACTTTGGAACAATCACCCAGCTAGAATAAGACTTACGCAAAGCAAGTCAGTGTTCAAACAATTGATTTTTAAGCTTTATTTCGAAAAGTCATCGTTGGGTTGATTCTCCTTGCTGTCATATTTTAGTAGTATATGTTTATATTTTTAGGTAGTTTATGATAAGTGTGGTTTTTTATGGTAATTTATGTATATTTATTAACTACCGCACCGCCTTTAAAGCCTACAGGAACTGTGCAAATCTACAAAAATAAAAGCATAAGACCTTTTTCAAAATTAGTTCGATATTCAATTTGTTGTAGCATATGATACGTCAAATGAAAGACTTTACGATCTAATCCCATCCTCCCCTTTAGTACACTTGCTGTTTCTTGCTTGCTTCTTTCTATAATTTTTGGTTTATTTGTAATAATTTTTAGCTACTGATTTTTTTACTACAAATTAATTATTACAAGAAAAAATTATATACAAATATGCAATAAAATTAAATGAGCTTCTGTGTGTTCAACAAACATACTTTCGCTTTCGTCAATATTTAGACACAATTTCAATTCTATTGTTTCGTCTCTCACTTTGTCTGCTATATTACAGACTAATACATTTTAGACTGTAGTTAGCCAAGATCAATATCAAAAACTAATTATTCAACCGTTCAAACCTCGCCTATGATTTTGACAATTTCACTGTAAAAATATTATACTAAGCAAATTGCGAAATCGTGAAAAACTCAACGATATGTTTCACAAGAGAACCAAATTTATTCAACCACATTTTTTTCCAATATTGCACTCAATTCACACCCGTAGTTTTAATAACGAATGGACACTTCGTACGCGCGAAATTCATTTTTGATCCCTACATGGACTGAGCCAGTGAATTGTGGAAATAGCCCAATGTTTGCTTAATTAACGCTTTTTGTTTGTTATGTATTCCCACACAAAATTTGTTAATAAACAACTTTTGTAAATCCAGTATTTTGAAAGCTTTCTATAAGGATACATCGACCTACTTCTGGGAAAAGGTTTTTTAAATTATTCTAGATTTTCTGTGCATTGCCGAATGGTCCCAATATATGGTTCTTCAAATACTTGTGTAAGTTTTAGAAGACTTATTAACTTATCGCAAATATTAAAATGAATTTCTAGCAAATTTACAAACATTCAAATTATTCTTGAGCACAATTTAGCATTAAGGACAGCCTTTGGGCCTGTTTACTACCTAACAACCTATAACGCCTACCTACCAACGCAATCTGTGGCAAAGAGTTGGCGCCTTATTGAGTTATAGTAGAATATATCTAAATATAATTCAGAATAATCAACATCATCAACTCAGCCAAATGACGTCCACTGCTAAACTGAGACCTTCCAGATAGATATTCACATTGAGCGATCCTGAGGGACCTGCATCCGTCGGCTTCCCGACTTGACCAGATCATCGGTCCATCGCGTACGAGACCGTCCTCTACCACTTTTGCCGGTTCCAGGACTTCATTGAACAACCTTTACGCCTCATCGTTTATCGGTTTTTCGTGCTGTGTGCTCCGCCCACTGCCACTTCAGCTTACAAACTCGCCTCGCTTACCGCATAAATAGACAAAAAATTTCGATTATCGGGCATTAACCTGATACAAAGTACTTTTTGAGTGAAATAAAATGTTATTTATTCGCTAAAACAAAAAAAATGGATAAAAAGGTGAAATGTTACATATGGCATGCAAAAATTACAAAGAGCTGCTACCTAATTGAGTTGAAATACAAAGTAACTGAAAACCAAAGTAAAAAAATCTATTACAAATGTCGATAGTTAAGCATGCGGCATTTGCCAAAATTTCATTCGCCATGATAATGTCATAGGACTTCAGAACGGGCAATGATTGGAATCATATCTTATTTCGATGCGCTTGTGGTTTTAGTATTAACTACAAAATTGAATAACGGAAATGCGTTTTTACTAATATATGTTACGCTTGATATAGGTTTAATGGACAGCTTTCAGTTTACAATTACAATTGTAAATTGTTAATCGGATTTGTTTAGCCCAGTAGAGGAGCGACCATGGCCCAGTGGAGAGCGTCGATGTCCCAGTGGAGAGCGACGATAGTTCAGTGGCGAGCCTATTACTTATTAAAGTAATATGCGTAACTATCGGTCCTCGCTGTCATGAACATCTATGGCAGTCGTTATCAGGAAGTCAGTGCCTCCTAATATTCTGGCAACAGCTTTAACCATAGAATGATGTTTCCCTTTGGCTTGTGGGGGTCAGCTGGCAGTCTCTCAATGTACAAACCAAAATTTGGTTAAACCAGTGAACAGACCCTGAGCCCTGTGCTTAAGTCTGGGGCAACCGGGATAATGCTAAGATAAGATGATGATGACTCTAGAACTCGTATACCTTAACGGTGTAATATTAAACATAATTTGGTTTTCCCTAACAAAAAAGTAGTATAAAATTCATTGAAACTTCTCTAAACTAGAATTGAATAGTGCCTAGCAGTGTTTAGAGCTGCAATTTTCAATATCAATTTGCTTCGTATCGTAAATATTAAATTTGTCGCTGCCATTTTCTGACAACGTTAACACAAAATTGAAGGTTATTTGCCAACTCTTAGAGTCCGTTATCGTCAACCGAGGTCACTGTTAGTTTTCCAATGCTGTAGTTTAAAATATTGCTATGAAATGCTTTCGTGCTGATATTGTTCATGAATTATAATTTTCCCCAATTTTGTTTATAGTTGTTTGCACATTTTGCATGAGACGGAGTTAAAATAATGTTTGGGCACGATACTATTCGTATGAAAAAGAATATGTTTTTGGGATAAAATCAGATTGGTATCATTAAAGATGTGGTAAGCAGCTCAGACTGTTTGACGCGGTTCGAAGGAGAAGCAAGAAGATCCAAGATTGGTCCAAGATCACTGGCTTACTAGTGATATTGCACCCTTAAATCTAGGCAGATGATTTTTCTCTCTTTGCGTGGTTGTCTGCTTGTTTAATAAGGTATGTTCTTGGGAAATGGTTGACAGTTGTAAGTAACTGCAGCTCTCGCCATACAGCCTAAATAGACACTCGCCTAAAAGTTTAGAAATATCGATGGCGCGCTCGGTATTTTTTTTCTGCGTATAGTACCTATACGTATATTGGGTTGTGAAATAAGCTACAAGCTACCAGGTGTTCCCGAGAAATTGCAGCATGGGGTGCTTAATCGTTCATCAAGTGTTTAATAATACGAGTTCTATCAGTGGTGGTGTAATGACTTGAACCTTTTACCTGGGTTTGCGAGAGAAGTGTCCCATTTGTGCGACTTAACATAGCCAAGATGAAAACGATGATGAATACGAAAAAGTAAAATGTGCTTAACTTGAAATTAAATAACAAAACGCCATTTTTTAAAAGCCTTACCTCTTATTAATCATTTCTTATGTCAGACAAAAAATATTTATTTTTGGTGTTAAATTAGGCACTAGAACTGATGAGTAGGACTAGTGAGAATTAAACAATCCATAATGTTATCAACTGCGAAACCTCTAGAGCCTTGCTCAAAGTTCAATCTGATCAGTATTTTTATATTTGACGTTCCTGGCTCAAACTAGGGATTCAGTTAATAATCAGAGTCAGCCTTACCGCTGACTTAATGCTGAACTGGACACTCATTTGATATAGGCGTGGGTTACATATATATACATACAACCACGCCTGCTTCCCGAAGGGGGCCTACCCCAGAGACATCATACAGGTGGCGAGCCTATTGCCGCTCACTGGGTCACCACAGATGCACCACTTGCAGGTGTGGTTGGGCTTCAAAGATGTTGACAGAATCCATACACCATGTGGGATACTCGACAAAACCTAACCAATTACATTATAATAATAATAATAATAAAATCAATTTATTTGTCTTCAATTATTTAACATAATAATAGTTACATTGTAGGTTCATTTCTTATACAGTATATTTAATCTTAGACAAAGCGGCTTGTGACTCAGAAGTCGCAGAAAAACCACGACCCCTGCTATTCTGTCACCACCTTTTCCACACATAGCATTCCTATAAATAATGACATCGTGCAGCAATATAATATTTAAATATTTAAAGAAAACAATTAAGACTAAAAATTTAAAATTAAAATTATATACCTACTATGTTAATTTTTGTGTTGTGTTAAGGGATCCTTCCAAGACTTAAGGAGCCCAAGCCAACCTCACCTACAAGTGGTGCACCTGCCGATCAACGGACGAGGCTTTGGCAAACATAACAATGCCTAATAAGCGGCAATAGGCTCGCCACCTATTACGTGGGACCAACTATATAACTGGCGAAGTGTGGGCGTATAATATGCCTCTGCCTACCCCTGCGGGGAAAAAGGCGTCAATGCATGTAATGTAATGTATGTGTTAATTGTAATATCCTGTGTCTTGTATCATATAATTAAGTTTATATTTTTATTTGCATATACTTTGATACTAATTCTAAACCTAGACACGACAGAGAATGTCAATCTGTCATCCAGTTTTAGGCCCGCTAATGTTCAGACTGACAACGTAAAACGCAAATGACTTGCACACGCTCACTCTCACTTATTTATAAACATTCAAAGCTAATTCTGGTTTTGACTGTAAAATATCTTTTCTATGTTGTTTTTCTTTGTTTTAAAAATGAGCCAGCGCATAAGAAACGAGTAGATACACAATAGAATGTAAAAGAATCCAGCCGCGCCAGAATGAATGATGCATGAAATGAGACCTACCTCGCACGGCGTCCTATTTACATTATTTATAAATAAATAAATTTACTTTATTGTTTCTTTCAAATCCTTTTGCGGTATTGTTTTGTTTGAGAAAAACTTGGAGTACCTACATCTAGAGTGGGAAAACCTGTTAGCTCTTTTGAGCTTATTTCGGTTACCTAATTAAAAATATATATAAGAGTGGTAAACATTAAACAGGAAACAATGCAATGTCTTCAAATTATCTAAGGCTGGGTTGCACTAGCTTACATTAACTATAATAAAATGTGGAAAGACTGTATGAAAACACCAATAATAGTTCTGGTTAAAGTAAGGTGGTGCAACTTTGCCTTAGTGTCTAAAGATCATTCTTCTTCTTCTTCGGCCATTATATTTTGTCGACATGTACGATACTGAGCGTTCAACGGCAAACGCGATGCAGCAAATATAGCCCCACCAGATGGATGGATGATCTTGTTAAGTCTGCGGAAAAGAATAAAGGAAGCCTAAGACCGGTTTGCATGGAAAGCAGTTGGTTTGCGGGCGGGGTGCCAGAAGCTACAAACTCAGGCACTGGTGCCTCGCCCCCTTTTTAATAGCGGTGGGCGTCGTCAGAAGTTTATTAGTGGGTAGGACTGCGGTGGTCGCGTCTGCCGCAGTGAGCCTCACACTGCCATCGCGGTCCCCCCATTGGCCGGGAGGCAGTGCGTAAACAGATTTTTTTTACCGACGTTAATAAAAAAAAGCTGTTGGTTAGGGCTATTGTATATTGGGTTAACCAGCGCTGTCGTGGTCCTCCACTGCAGCACATGCTGAGAGGTATCCTTTTTGGTCACACTTCATTAGTGAAGATTGTTTACTGTAATGTTTTCTGTTATTATATCTAAACCAAATTTTATTTCATTTTCATATTTAGCGGCGTAATTTACAAGAACGAGAGTATGTTCCTATTTCAATTCAAATAGATTACTCTAGTAATGATATGAAAAACTTCGTATGCTATAATACGTTTTACGTTCCGGTTCGAATTGTGTTACAACATAATCTTACGTTTTGGGATCATCAATCATATAAGCATAATCTATTAATAATGATTCTTTCACGGTTATGCATTTGTATATAATGCTATTTTGATGTTGAGAAAAAACCTCATTAATGTGAGATAATAATATTCTGGAAATGCGTATATTCGCGTATATAATCTGTTTGTTTTCCGTCTGAGTAAAGAAATGTTTTCGTAACATAATAATTATATTGTGATAAATAAAGGTACTCCGGTTTATATGGCTGTCTGTATCTAAGGCTGATGTCTGAAACTGCTGGAGCGATTATGGGACAGATTATCGTTATTAATTAGTTGGTAGACGGACTCGGAGTGTCCCTACGTGATAGAATCAGAAATGAGGAAATCCATAGGAGAACTAGAGTGACTGACTTAGCGAAGCGCGTTTGCAAGCTGAAGTGGCAGTGGGCGGGGCACATAGCTCGAAGAACCAACGACCGATAGGCTTTAAGGTTATTGAATGGCGACCACGAATCAGCAAACGTAGTAGAGGGCGGCCCCCCACGTGATAGACCGATGATCTGGTCTGGGCGGCGGGGAGCCGTTGGATGCAGGCGTCAAAGAATCGATCTACGAGGAAAGCAATTGGGAAGGCCTATGTTCAGCAGTGGACTTCAAATGGCTGTAATGAGGACGATGAGACAGACTCTTCTTTCCTAACTACACAATGGGTACTTATCATAACTTGAGGTCAACTCAAGATTTTTTGCCCCTGTACGAACTATCAGATCTCAGACAAAAGAGAGAGACAGACAAGATAGTAATGTTTCTGCGTTGATCACGGCCGTTCGATCTAGGAGTACTCTTCTTGTACGGACGCTTGTTAGCTCCTACAGTTTATACTTAATTTGGCTTTTATTTATATATTATTCAGATAGGTAATAGTAATTTTAATACGTAATAAGTAATATAAATACGTAGGTCCGTTTAACGTTTAGGTCTCCACGGAAAACCAGGGCTGTTGTGGCCTCCTTTTTAGGAATAATATATATAAAAACTTATTTCTAAAAATTGTTTCTTACTGTCTTGTTTTTTGATTTTTATGTATTTATGTCTAAATAAAATTTTATATTTCATTTCATTTGATATATACAGCAAAATCCCAGACCAGACCAAGTACCATCATTTTTGTTCATAGACAGAATTGTCTATGAACAAAAATGTGAAATCATTGTTATTCATATTTATTTAGAGTTATTGATACTCCTGATATTAAAAGTCCTACACAGGACTAATTTTAGGAATCGAACCCACGACTACACGAGCAAAGTTCATTATTACTGTCCTTTGGCAAATAATAATATGTCTTTTGTGTCGATGATTCTATTAAGTTATTTCTTAATCCTTGTTTAAAATCAAATGGTCCGTAGATAATAGTTTTTTGATCGATAAGCAAATAGCCTTTAAGATAACTCCAACTGAATCCCTGGCAAACCTCATCTCCGGTATCCATGATAGGATCTTTACACCAATACGTCTTTCATGACCTCTGCTTTACTTCCTAAATAACTTCTAAAATAAATAGTTAATTACAGCTTGGATAAGTGTAGCTATTATAACTTCAACTAAAAACTAACGAACCTATTCACGGCGGGCAGTTGCTTGATTAGAAAACAAATTTACCATGACGGTGGAGGAGCATAGATTGCCATCTTGAAAAGTTTCAGCACTCGGTTACTTTTTATATCGCATGGCCCGTCCGCCTACTATAGAATATAGGCAGGCTGCGTCGACGGCGCGTTCGTGTACCACGCGCTTCTCAAAGAGATGTCAGCACACTGAGGGGTCCCTAGGTAGGGGGCTAAGCCTGCTGGGGTTGCGGGACTGTTCGGAAGGTTTATCGCGGTCTTGGTGTTTACAGGCTCAAAAGGTACATGGAAGGTTTTTAGTCAGTAAAAGTCTGACCCCCCCTTTCGCTTCACCCACAGCGGATGACAGTCATTAGATGATTTTCCATCCGAAAAAAAAGTTATGACACTTCAGCGTAAGGCTCACGTAATAGAAAATAGTTACCATAACACTAGGGCGTTGTTGACCTTGCCGCGTTGACGGTGGCTCAAAGAGATGTCAGTGCAGTAAGGGCCCCAGGGAGGGATCAAGCCTGCCGGGGCTGCGGGACTGTTCGAAAAGGTTACAGCTGCTTCGTGACGTTCCCGACCCACCATCAACGAGAGAAAATCAATAGGTGATTTACTATCCAAAAAAAAGAAATTTATGGAGCATTTGAATTTTTAAAGATAACCGTAATTTCGCCAGCTACAACAACAAATATGTAAATTTCTTTTGTGTTTCTTATATCTAAAATTATACTGTTCAGTTCATTACATTCGGGAAAACTTAGTGTTGCAAAGCAAACATTGAATATTTTTAGAAAGGGCGATACTGCGTAAATATTTATATTCCACATATATGAATTGGGACTACCTTTGCAAAACAGCCCTCGTAAGTGAAGAAATAATTTAGTCTTGGCATCATCTGAAGATCAGTGCGCAGCAAAGACCAAGCTTATTGGACAAGGACTAATTTAAAAAATTCTTCTCTCGAAAAGGGAAGACTTCCCATTGGAACTTCAAATCGCCTTTCGCTAAATTTTCATTCAAATATTCACAATGCAACCTTTTTCTGAAAGAAATTGTATAGATAAAACTTCATCTCCAACTAAATCGATAGAATTGAATATTGCTGCTGCAAACTTACAGTGTCAATTCAATTTACCTTGCTAAGCCCAAAGGCGTGAAGCATAAAGGTGATTGTAGTTTGGTTTTAACTTGGTGGGTGTAAAGATAAATTGGTATTTAGCCGGCGATGAGGCGCTACTCCTGAATCGAGGTATTCAAACAGAAGTCGGCAACGATTGAAAGTATATCAACTTGGCGGGGGCGATCGGGGAAAATATAGGTAAGTACCCTAGAGTTACGTGATATCCTAAAATGCGGAAATAAACAGGCATCCGTTCATTCAATTCATACTGAATTGTTGTCTTTTTATGTATCTGTATTAGGCACACCACACATATTAGAGGCGCGACGCACTGCCGATGATTATTACAAATATTACGGGACTTGTTACAAAACGAGATATAAAATTAAACCAGGTTGAAAACTAGCGCTGACACTGTCTTCATTTTGTCAAATTTAAGTTGAAAAACGTTGATAATTTGAAATAAGCCGAGTTGAGTTTCTTGAGGCATTTTTCTCAATCTCGTTGCCTTTTAAAAGGCTTTTTAGTCACAGACAGATTGAATGATAGACTGACGGACAATCCCTTCCTTTCTTTAAAATCACGACAGGCTGACTGACAAATCCCCCCGATAAAAGTCACCGACAGAGTGACAAATCTTGAGAAAAACCACAACAGACAGATAAAACTGACAAACCTTAACAAATTCTGACAAAGAACCTATTTCTTTACTATGGTACCGCTCATATCTCTTTCATTGTAATTGTTAAAAAAATATTTCGAATTTCCATTTTGTGTGTGAATGAATGTTTGACGAATCTAAATGATCATGTTGATTCTAAAGACAATAAAGTTTATTTTATTATATTTTTTTAAGTTAGTTATCAATTAACTTCAGATTTTCTTTTGTATGTAGCCCCTATATTATTTTTGATTACCTACTTAATTTTAACTATCTTTTATATTATTGTGGTAGCTTTAAGAGTGCACGGAAAAGCTGTTTAAATTAATGGTCAGTGTACACTGAGAATAGTCGTTTTCAGCTTACAACATAAATTATTAATTTTTCGACAAGAAAATAAGAAACTCTCTCCTCAGAACTTGGTGGGAGCCCTATACACCGTATAAAAATAAATAATACATATTAAGTTAGCTGTAACACTGAACTTCAGCTTTCACCCAAGTGAGTTAAAGCTTCACGCAAAGTTTAGGCGAACGTGGCTATTTATATACATTAATACATTCACGCCTATAATAAAAAAACAAGATAATAATAATAGACATAGCCAAGACCTTCTGCCGTTATTGTCCAATTCTTATATCCAGTTAGCATCTTTACATACTGCCCATTACATATCCTTTTTACCACATATTTACAGACATATAAATAAATAAATAATAAATATTCTCTTACAATCACACCAATTATTTAGTTCCAAGATAAGTATCACTAAGAACTTGTGTTATGGATACTAAAGAACGGATAAACATACTTAAACACTTTTTTTTTATGTAAATACATACTTAATATACATAAAAAAACACCCAGACCGGAACAAATATTCATCTTCTTGCACACTAAGAGTTGTCCTGTGTGGGAATCGAACCCACGACCTCTGGAGTGAAGTGCAGGTATCTGACCTCCGCTCCATATCGTGAATAGAATATAGAAGTGAAACAAATATAATGGTCACATTTCTTTAACGTAATGATTTATGACTCAGTGTACACGTTTGTAATAGCGCAAGTATAATTAAGAGCGTTAAGCCTACCACTTATATGTTTCATGCATTGAACATTGACTGTCCAACATCGAGACATATGCTGTATGTGGAGGAAAAAGGTGGGGCGAAGAGACGGTGCGAGGACGCGTGACCGCGGCGCCGGCGGCGACAGATCGGCCCCCACTACGACACACTCGACCACAGGATCTCAAGACGACCATATGTCACTCTTTGCAATTTTAATTTTATTAACTTTCTTTATTATATAATTTAAACATACAGTCCATTTTCATTTATACATCGAGGCGTAAACATTGACTCCACTGTAAAACAAAAACATTGAAACCTGAAATATTCTTTAAAAAGATACCATTCACTTATCCAAGACAGAAGCGGAACAACAAAGAATCGTGTTAAGCTAATAGACAAAGCCAAAACCTTCTGCCGTTATGGTCCTCATAAAACCGACGGCGGCCATAAAATGAACAAGCTATTATTAGACAGGTCACTTTACAACGGAAAACAGAGAGATATGGACAAAGTAAGAGTAATGAGAGTTTATTTAGTGGCAGTAAAGAAAACATTTAGTGGCCAGCTTAGTGGTAATAGATTTCATCAGTCATAAAGCTGGGAAAGGTTATAATGATGTCAGAACATAACGGAACGGAATAACAGAACATACAGAAATTTACTTTATTTGCAGTATTTAAGCACACTGGAGTAAGCAAGTCATGGATTAAAAATATCTTTATAATAATTACCGCGCTACTATAATTTCCCGAAAAATCGAGAAACTATTCAACACGACACGTGTTTCGCCCTTACACAGGGCATCTTCAGGTAAGATAGGAGCCTCAGAACAACGATGTCTTCACGACCAACGCTGAAACGAATTGTTACAAAGATAATTTTAATCCATCACTTGCTTACAATGGATTTCCGCAAAGTAACGCCTGAATCAATAAATTACACTGGAGTACACTACATGATTCACAAGGAAATGGAGCAAATTATTTGAACATACTACATTTGTATGTTTCCATTTATGTTTGTCATTAGTGAGTTTTGAGGCCTGTCACAGTTAGCTATTCACTGAATACATGTATGTCGTCACTTGCTAACCCAAGAATTTTCTAGAAATTATTTCTTTTGAAAATTTTGCACACTCCTCCCGACTTCACCTTGAAGTGATGGGGGGATTGAATACCTTCCGATAGGGCGGAGGAGCCGTTGAGGAAAAGGTAACACTCAGAAACCGGCGACTCTGGGTGCCCTTAGTACTGACTACAGGGTAGGGAAAGTAAGGTGGACCTGTTGAGGGCGCAGCAGGTGGGGCCAAGAGGGTCTGTCATATAGCGCCAGGAAGGAATTAGGCTGCGGTGGCAAGGGGCCTATGCTGTCTGACCATAGGCCCTACGAGAAGTCGGTTACTCACGCTTTGATCGCTCATGGAGACAGGGGGGGAGCGTTCGATGCGGCTCTCTGAGAAGGTTCTCTCGGTTCTGGCCTGAGGGACGTTGGCAGCGGGCGGGTGTCAGTCGCTGCAACCTAGGTACTGGCCCCCCGCCCCTTTATGTTATCAAGCGGCGGGCGTCGTCGGAGAATTTTAGTGGGTAGTACTGCTGGCGGTCGCGTTTGCCGGCAGGGCACACCTCCTTTCGGTCCCCCTTCGGTTGGAAGGCAGTGCGTTAATGCATTTTGTTTTGTTTAAATATCCCAGATGTCTAATAGTATATTATTATTCCGTGGAGCATTTACTTATTTTGTTTGTATTTTTTGTAGCTTTCAGGGAATTTTTCAAACAGTCACTATTTACATATCAAGATTGAATCCAATATTCACGGAATAATCACTTGCCAAGTAACGCATTTACTATTTCAAATATACTTTGAAAAATCGATAATTTAAATCTTCTAATTAAATTTGATAAGTTGCTTTTGTCGTTGAATTATAAATCTATGTGCTTATATTTAAAGTCTATTCAATCACTCCGGATAATATACATTAATATGTGCAGAAGGGTTGATGTACAAAAATCTTTATAATGTTCTTGATTTATTCATCATCTTAATTTAGGCTTTTCCAATTATTTTAAATAATGGAGGTAAATGCCCTTATTTATCACATCTTGGCAACAAGGTAAGTAATGGCGGATCGGGGCAGTCTGTACATCCTAAAAAGAAGATTAGAAAACTTCATGGAATATGCAAAGAGGCGGTATAGGAAATTGTATGGATGAAATCGCATATTTAATAACTTGGGTCGTTTCGATGCTGGTTGATGCCATGAGACTATCAAGATGGACATAGTAAGATTAAGAATTTGATAATTATTCTTTCTCGTTCAGAGACAAGTTTTGGGATATAAAGTTCTGCCTGTCATTCTAATCATCATAAAAAGTATCGCTATTGTGGACCGGTGCCGTTTGTTTATGGTTATATACGTACATATTAACACGCTATTGAGTCCTCTGGATAAAAACAGTATGTTAATGGTAGTAGGTTCAAATTCTTCTAACCGCCTGACTGGTCTTCCTGTGTTTGATTGTCTAGCCATTACTCTTTCTGAAAAGCAGCAACGAGACGTTTACATGAAAGGTATCGTACCGTGATTCTAATATGGAATCACGGTACGATACCTTGTATAAATGTTGCTCAATCTATGAAATTCTTATTTGGTTTACGCTGACATTCCGTGCAAATGTTCGGATTGTTACCCTGGGTATGTGACTCTAAATAACTCATTCCACGAGCCGGACTTAGGGCTCTTACACAAAAACACGATGCGACGTCGTGTCGTAAAACTCATCGAGCGAGCGAGATTGTATCGAGCTTGATACAAATTATAAATAAATAAATAGTTAGATAGTTCCAAGATAAGTATCACTAAGAACTTGTGTTATGGATACTAAATAACGGATAAACGTATATAAATACTTTTTTTTTGTAAATACATACTTAAGTTACATAGAAGAACACCCAGACCAGAACAAATATTCATGCACACAAAGATTTGTCCTGTGTGGGAATCGATACCACGACCTCTCGAGTGAAGTGCAGGTATACTGACCTCCACGCCATATCGGTCGTCAAAAATTGACTTGTTATTATATGTAACTTGTCGTAGAATTCCACGACACGACGTCGCATCGTGGTAATGTGTAAGAGCCCTTAGTGTCCAGAAGGATGGCACAAACAGCAAAGCATCAAGCCCCAATCATCACACATAGAATAGTTCTCTATCTGATAAGGATTATTGTACAAATGTTGCGCTTTACTTATTTATCAATATAGAAAATCTGCTGCAGTGTACCTTTCATATAAATATTTCCAAAAATAAGTCACTCCACCTGGTTTTTCGGTATGAGGTTGTCTTTCCAGTCCTATAGTCCCATTGCCATACAGAGAGTAGAAGTAGTATACTAAGCAGATTTAAGAGATAGCACCTACAGTCGACTTTAACATTTTCTTCCAGCGCATGTAAAAGTAAAAAAAATATTTATTTCATAAACTATTATTATACATAGTACTTGAAAACGTCATGATTAAAAATGACAAAAAAAAACAATCGAAATAATATTACACTAAATCACGAAGCTTAGATTCACTTACATGCAACAAAACAATTTAAAAACAAAAAATAATTAAGTGTAAGTGAATCTAAGTGCCAGTTCCGAGCCACCGCTCTGTAAGAAGAACTGGCAAGAAACTCACAGGCTATGCTCTTTTAAATATGTCCATTAGTTTGGTACTAGAATACAATCTTCATTTGTCTGTGAAGCTATACAATGCAATATAACATAACATTAACAATATTTATGTTTTCAAGTCATTCATATTAGAATAGCCTGTATGAAACGGTAGTTTAATCCCAAGCATTTTTATCTGCCATATAGTGTTTAATAGAATAGTATCCCTTTGAAGACAGCTTGTGTTTTATTGTTAATTTAAATGTATGTAGGCTCAATTGCTGTATGTTGCTTGGGATTTTGTACATATACTTTACAACCTCCATTTGTCCTAGGTCAATCCCCCCCGACTGGTCTCCACCTTGTCGTGGTGGGGGGGCTGAGTACCTCCCGGTAGGGCGCAGGAGGCGCTAGGGAAAAGGTTACACCCAGAGACTGACGACTCTGGGTGCCCTTAGTACTGACTACCGGGGGGGAAACTAAGAGGGACCTATGGAGGGCGCTGCGGGTAGGCCAGGAGGGCCCGCTCAGCAGCGCCAGGAGGGTCTAGGCAGCGGGGGCAGGGGGCCCCTGCTGTCTAACCATGGACCCTCCGGGAAGTCGGCCACACACGCTATGGTCGCAGGGGGAGGTAGGAGGGGCGCGTCCACTGCGCCTCTCTGAGGAGGTCCTCCCGGTTTTGGTCCGGGGGACGTTGGCCGCAGGCGGGGTGTCAGAAGCTGCAACCCAGGTACTGGCCCCCGCCTCTTTCTCAACAAGCGGCGGGCGTCGTCGGAAGATTTTTAGTGGGTATTGCTGCCGGCGGTCGTGTCTGCCGGTGGTGAGTCCCACACCCCCTTTCGGTCCCCCTTTGGCCGGAAGGCAGTGCGTAAATGCATTTTGTTACCGACGTAAAACAAAAAAAAAAAAAAAGGCCATCAACTTAATGTTTCGCATTGTTTATCTAAAACCTCAGTCAGAGTTGTTTTGACTAGACATAATGAAAGAAAAACCATAACCATTTACTTGTAAAAAGAGCATTGCCATTAATTCTACTTCAATTTTACTCAATATCCAACGAAAGCGTATTAACATTATATATAGGCAAATTGATTAAAATCTACTTGATCAAGACCAGGGATTCTGCATTCATCCATTTTGTATCCCAGGTATTTGGGTCGCGGCTTATGCCAACCTGCGATATTCAACATCGAGTTTTTGGATGATTAATATTGTAGCAATACTTCTGTGCTTACAATAGGGATCAAGTTTGACTTTTTAATGTGGATTGCTGTGCAGTCAATTTGTTCTTTATGAAATTTATTACACGATCAATGTGATGCTTCGAAATGAAATGTATTCAGTATGATACGATTGAGAAAATATTTATCGGTGATAAATTACTAAGGTGAACGATAAGAAAATATATGCTATGGTGTCCTCTGATAAAGTTGAGACAAGGCAAAATCGGTCCCCGAAGAAATGTCAGCACACAGAAGGACCCCCAGCGAAGAGGCCGAGGCTTCCGGGGTAGCGGCCCCGGGACATAGCACGCTCGAGAAAGAATATGGATGGTTTTTGAATACTATAATTAAAAACTTATATTGCTATGCCCTTGCAGGGTACATGTGCTGTACTAAATTAAATATTTTATAACATTGTATACCTAAACCACATGTAACGCAATACACGATTTGATTTGATTTGTTAGTAGAAGTCTGACACACCCTTCCGCTTCACCCACAGCAGGAGACAGTCATTTGATGATTTATACCATTTAAAAAAAGTACAGAATCTGTAATCGTTCTCCCTCCCTGCCATCATGGTTCAATCTATATATTCCAATAAATCGTTAACATTTTTCCTCTTTTTACAAATTACTTTACCTTGTTGTACATAATATAAAATTTTGCGGTTTATTTCCCAAAAGGGGTAAGCAGACATATAATACGCTCTTAATTCGCCAGTTGTACTATAAGTCCCAAGTATAACAAAGCAATCCCATTGTCAGCATTACATTATTTTATATAGAAGTTTACAACATTTCACACGTTTCGTCGTTTCACGAATTTATTTATTTAAACTCTGTATTGCACATAAATCAAAAATAATAAAACATTACAAATAAAAAGGACATGTACAAAGGCGAACTTATTTCTATAAGAGATCTCTTCCAGCCAACCTTATAAGGAGTCAGATAGATAAAACAAGGATAGGTAAGATAAATATGCAAAAAAAATTAAAACAAAAATTTCGTATGAGTATACAAAAGCAAATAATATAAACAAATACAAAACTCATAACAAAATATACGTTTGATTTTTGACATTTGGATTTGCTAAGCTTACAGGAGTCAGAACAGACAAATTCCTTCATTAACAATTTGAAGTAAAACATTTATGAATATAAACCAAACCGCGACCGGATTAGACTAGTTTCTTACATCTTTTTCTAATTTCAAAAGACACTTTCATAGATTTCTAAATTTCAGTTCCAGTATTTTAAAAAGCTAACGGGATACAATATCGAGGATTTTTTTTATAGGTGTATAAAAGCAAACGGCAGCGCAGCATAAATTAAGAATAAGATATCGTTGGAATATATAAATAGAGCATTTTTAGATAAACACTTTTTTTTCCAGCCAATGAGGTGTATAGGGATCCTACCAAGACCGAAGGAGCCCAAGACAACCTCACCTGCAAGTGGTGCACCTGCCGATCAATGGATGAGGCTCTGGTGAAAATAACTGTGCCCGGTAAGCGGCTAGAGGCTCTCTCAACTATATATTTGGCGAAGCGTGGGCGTCCAATTTGCTACAGTTTACCCCTTAGGGGATCCCTAATTTATATATCCCTTCCTTACTTGTTTTCCAACTCAACCTCGCAAATCAATTAAACAATGAGAGTATTTTTTATTTTTGACGACCGATAATGGCGTGGAGGTCAGTATACCTGCACTCCACTCCAGAGGTCGTGGGTTCGATTCCCACACAGGACAAATCTCTGTGTGCATGAACATGAATATTTGTTCTGGTCTGGGTGTTTTAAGTATATATTAAGTATGTATTTACTAAAAAAAAGTATTTATGTATGTTTATCCGTTATTTAGTATCCATAACACAAGTTCTTCCATTTAAATAATGGCTTCGTGCGTTTAGCACATTTAGCCAGTGTCAAGTAAGTGATATATTAATAATATATAATTTATAGTAAATGAGAACGAGTGGTGATAAAGATGATAAATAGTAAATGAAATACCCTGCCCTAAGCCCCACGAGTCCTCAGTAAAGATGTGGGACTATACTGAGATCTCACATGGACTCCTTGAAAGAAAATTTGAAAAGTGATGTTGCACTGTTTTGTTTGATTTACCAACACTCACGTATGTTCACAAACACTTAACGGTTAATAATCCACCGTTATTACACATTAATGTTAGAAATATCACAAATTTTAGAAAATAAAACAAAAGTGCAGACGCTTCACTTTCCCGCCAAGAAGTCCTCAACACAAGTTCTTAATGATACTTATCTTGGAACTAAATAATTGTTGTAAGTGTCAGAAATATTTAATTAATTTAATTTAATTTTCTCAGAATACTACTTCCAATCTAACCAAATCATCAATTACAGGTCGGTAAACAAATAATCTGAACAATCAGAAACATCCCTAAAGTTACGGCTACAAATTAGCTGACTAATATAACTCGGACAAAGTGCGGAGTCACAAGTTTTAAGATTGAAGAAGTTACTAACTAATTACTTAAATAAATAATGTTGTTTTTCGGCGTCAACAGGTGGTCTATTTTATTAATGGAGTTCTCTGTTATAGAAAATTATATATTTATTTAATACTATAGTTAAAACGCGATATTTTTATTTCATACATTGTTATAGTATACTGTCACAATTTTACCTATATGCGCATTGATGGACTATTGGTACTTAATTCATAGTTTAAGAACTAAAGACGTGCGTAGTAATGCATACTGCGTGTGTATTTGCCAATAAAATAAATTTTCAATTTAAATTTTCAATATTTTATAATATTTTTTAATTTATTAAATCACAAGGGAAAACATACAGTATTTAAGTAATTAACAGTAAATAGCACACAATATCAAAACAGTATCCACAGAAAGAAGCGTGGTATACGCCGGTTACCATCCTATATTTCGCCAATTCTTTTGTTAGTCTCACTCAGTAGGTGACGGGCCTATTGCCGCTTATCGGTGACTTTTTTATTTGTTGATCGGCAGGTGCACCACTTGCAGGTGAGGTTGGCCTATACTCCTAAGATTTTGGTAGGATCCTTAAGCGGCTTAAAATATTTTTAATCATCATATCATCTCAGGTCATTAACGTCCCACTACTGAGCACGAGCCTTCTCTCACATACCAAGCTGTGAGGGAATTGGGTCATACTCTACCACGCTGACCCAGTGTGGATTGGCGGAGGCATGTGTATGGCGTCATGCTGTTAGTATTTGTCAAGCCGGCCAATTGGGCCTCTAACATGGCTTAACGAATATCACATTTAGTGATAACCAGGACCAATAACTTGACGTGCTTTTTGAAGCACGGAAGCGCTCGATATTAAATGCCACACAAACGGTCGCCCATCCCAGGCTTAACCTATGCAAACTCTGCTTTACTTCGGTGATCGTTTTCGACAACCGAGCACCGCTGAGCTACGAGCGCTTTAGTGATTTTTAATGTGGCTTTATTTTTTTTACAATCACACCAATTACTTAGTTCCAAGATAAGTATCACTAAGAACTTGTGTTATGGATTCTAAAGAACGAATACAGTGTATAGTGTGTATTTGTAAATACACACTGTCTTAATATACATAGGAAAAAACCCAGACTAGAAAAAAAAACGAATGTTCATGCACACAAAGGTTAAATCAAAAATAAAGATAAGCTCACACTGGACGCGAATACACACGATTTCACAGCGTCGTGTGCATTCGCATCCAACGCGCGAGCTTCGGAGAGTCCCACCGTTCAGCCAACGCACCCAGGATGCCGTACAAACTTGCCGTCATTACTTGACTGTGATGAAGGGTTCCCTTAGTGCTACGTCATTGGTTACGGCTTCTGGGGAACCTTTCAATATTTTCAAATATTCACTGTGTGTGTTCTGTATTGTTGTATTTGATTAATAATTTAAAAGACCATAGCCTGTGAGTTTCTTGTCAGTTCTTCTCACAGAGCTGCGGCTCGGAACTGGCACTTAGATTCACGTACACCTTATTTTTATTTATTGGCACGTAAATGAATTTTAGCTTTGTGATTTCAGTGTTTAGTTTTTTTTTATTTATAATTTGTTTTGACGTTTTCAAGTGCTATGTAATAGTTTATGAAGTTGAGATTTTTTACTTGATTTTACTTTTACTTATCTTGTTCGCAGCCTCTTGAGCGCGCCTCATTATGGCGTGGAATCCTAATAATCGTAATAGTTCCTTACTCTTCAAACATATAGTAATATTTATACTGATCTGTGATGAGTTCCACATAATCACAGCAGTAGCCGCCCCTTCAGCCCTCTAGAGATCAATATACCCTCTAACTAAAAGTATAAACAGGGCGCATATAGCCGTGCCTCCATTGGCGAAGCACTTAAGCACGATCCTATATTCTCCAGATATGGGCCTAATTCTGCTAGTTTTTATTAGTAGTCGAAGCAAAATTTTAAGATACTCAATACTTTATTGCGTTCCACAATGGTTTTATACAGTGGTGAATATTACAATTTGGTACATTTGTAGACCCTGTGGACACTTTTCATATTGTTTACTGATAATTACATCATTCTTAACATTTAGTACAAAAATCGTCTTATAACATATAAGTATTTAATTACTCGGATTAGGCGCTGGAAATCATGCAAGCACTTGAAATCTAGCGCTTAAGTGCTTCCGAAAGCACGTTAATCCGTTGGTTATAAAACGTGATAGTCGTTTAGTAATCCGACGACCAATTTTGCGTAGAGGCGGTTATAGCCGCACTCCGCTCCTGAAGTCGTGGGTTCCATTCTGTTCGGGATGTTGTCCTATGTATATTAAGAATGTGTCTATGTTAAAATATAGAAAGTATTTATTTAGTACCCGTCATTGATTGGAATACTCGATAATTCATCCTAAATTGTTCAATATATATTAGATTTGTTTAGGTAGAAATTTGATTTTATTTGAAATCTGATCTGTTAGATCACAATAGAATCAGGCCCCTGATTCTTCGAGAGTGACTGGCATGACTTGGCAACATTACACACATTCAACACACATACAATAAAAATATGAGGAAGAATTGGCAAAGCTTTTCTATAAACCTAAATATGTTCAATGTGCGGAAGTAATAAATGTATTTATTTAGGTACTTATATTTGAAACTACGACAGCTCAGTAGCGAGACTTGTAGCCCCAAATTTAGAGAGATTTGGGTTCAAAACCTTTGATGTTATGTGCATGATTATTGCCTTCGTGCCTCGTAAAGCACGTATTGTACTGGCTGTCATGGCTTAACCATAGAATAATATTTCCCTCTAGGTTGTAGAGGTCAGACGGGAGGCGCTCCATATATTATATATTATTATACCAGTAAGCAGACCCTGGGTCTTATGATTTAGTCTAGGGCAACCGGGATAATGCAAGGATAAGATGATAATTCACTCATTATCGGAACAAAGAGTAGGGATGGAATTCAATGTAGGTCTGATATAATAAATAGATTCGTCGTCGTATCAGTCTACTGTTGAATGTTGAATCGTAGATCAATCTTGAGTCGCCTGCATACTTATTATTGCTTATTGCATGTACTTATTGTTGCGTGAAAGAGCGTTCATTAGTAAATTTAAAGAACCCGATCGCGCATCGGTCAGCTTTTTTTCAAACGATGCACTATGTAAACTGCAAATTTTGCACGTAAATCCGAATGTACATGCCGGCTAATCGAGTTCTACTGATTTTCTCATACATACAGACATTCGCGCCTGTTTCCCCAAAGAGGTAGGCAGAGGCATATTATAATATTATAAGCCAACACTTCGCCAATTATATAGTTGTTCCCACGTAATAGGTAGCGAGCCTATTGCCGTTTACCAGGCACTGTTGTGTTTGCCAGAGCCTCGTCCGTTGATCGGCAGGTGCACCACTTGCAGGTGAGGTTGGCTTGGGCTCCTTAGGTCTTGGTAGGATCACTATACAACCTTCTTATTTCTGAATATAATTATCACGAAAGGACATGAACGCTAAACGACCCTAAAATTCGTAGTAAAATGTTAATTATAGTGTTGAACATTAAACCCACGAATTCACAAGATCGAAGTGAAATATCAACTTTAAGACCAAGTTTCATTATTATATGAACGTCTATCACTACAGGAATCCGAGAATAACTAAGTTTGAACTAATTTTTAATTAAACAAACGTTGTATAAACTGAATTCCCCTTAATCCCGGTCTAGAGGGAACATGAACTTTATTAAATCTTGGGTTTACTCAAGAACTTCAACCGCGGTTTATGATGTCATCAATCGTGCCAGACTTGCTTTAATAAAGTTTTGAACTATAAATCTGTACATGGAAAATCTAAGCTCATATTAAAAGAATGTCGACCTGCATTTTTGAACTGCTTAAAAATTGTTTGTAACGTCGTTTAGTTGCGGCACCTCCACTAAAGCAAGATTGGGATCTCGTCTACCTAGTGTACACATGGGGCTACACCACGGATTAGACGTCATTTATCTAATCCGGGGGCAACACAAAGCAGAGATAAGTGCTAGCCATTACTCACAATTTTACATGTTTCATCCAGAGATCTCAGTGCTGAAAATGAATTTGCATACGATCTCTTTTTAAAAGTTTTCGGCACACCTCTGTGTTATGAATTTACCAGCACAAATCTTCAAAAATTATAATTGAAATTGTCTTCACCTGGGTGACAACATTCTAATTTCAGTAGAATTGAGAACAATGTCTATTTCTGGATGAACGGCGTCTCTTGCGCATAACAAAAAAATATTTTTAAAAAAATAGATAGATGCCTACGCAACATTATCTTTAATACTTGACGTATTATTATCATTAATTGACGACCGATATGGCGTGGAGGTCAGTATACCTGCACTTCACTCCAGAGGTCGTGGGTTCGATTCCCACACAGGACAAATCTTTGTGTGCATGAACATGTATATTTGTTCTGGTCTGGGTGTTTTCCTATGTATATTAAGTATGTATTTACAAAAAAAAAAGTATTTAAGTATGTTTATCCGTTCTTTAGTATCCATAACACAAGTTCTTAGTGATACCTATCTTGGAACTGAAGAATTGGTGTGATTGTAAGAGAATATTATTATTATTAAACGAATTTGTCAGGTAAAATTATCGCGACACCAAGCTACTATTTTATTTTAATGTTAAACTGTTCAAGTTCATTTTTATATATGTTCTGTTTTAATGTCATGCTGAGTAGCTTTCCATTGGAAGAATATACTCATATGTCGTTGCCTTTTTGAAAGCCTCGTTAGAGTCACCGACAGACTGACTGACTGACGGACAATCCCCTCCCCCCTTTAGAATCACGACAGGCTGACTGACAGATACCCCCGATAAGAATCACCGACAGACTGACAAATCTTGAGAAAAACCACAACAGAAGAATAAACTGACAAACCTTGACAAAGAACCCATTTGCTTTTATTTCTTTATTATAGTACCGCTCATATCTCTTTCATTGTTGTTAATAAAAATATTATTGAATTTCCATTTTGTGTGTGAATATTTGACGATTCTAAATGATCATGTTTTTTTTTTTTTTTTTTTATGTCGCTAAGAGATGCCGGACTGCCGGACTTATAGCTCAAGGATATTTAGATGTTTAAGTCGTCTCACATACTACTCCATAGTGAGCTCATTAGGTTGATAATTATATTAATCACTCTTTGTATTCAAAACCAAACTCAAAATTTCGTTCTCATTGGTAGTAATTTCAAGGTGCTCGTGAACTTTATTGTTGGTTATGTACCATAGTACCTCTGCGATCGCTCTTAGTATCTTGTTTCATTGGCGCTTTGATATACCGCCTTTAAAGTTTTCGGCTCACCCTAAGGTTAACTGGCAGAGAATGCCTTATGGCATTAGGTTCGTCTTTTGTAATACTTTTAAGTGCACACTTAAAAGTATTACAAAAGACGAATAAAGATTAAATAAAATATATTAATAAATAAAATAAATATACTTATGTTGGAGTCGGAGGATTTTATAACTAGCAATATTATCTAAGTACAAATCATCGCAGCGCAGAACAATCGACGCGGATTTTTTCGACGATTAGATTGATATTATAAAACTCATTTTACCCCATACTGTCGCTTAGTAAGGTTTGCATTTCATGCGTCGATATATTTTTTGTTAAGTTATACTTATAGTACATAGTAAACACACAGACTGCGAAAAATTTTCATATTTATGCACATTTCGTGTGGAAATCCTCACGACCAAAAACCTGGCAGGTTTACTGAACTTCAGAAATAAAATTATACATCTAACCTTGACAACCAACTCCGTTTCTAGCTGCCAAAAATATCTGCTGTTTTCAAACAAATTTAGACTGAAATTGTCACCAAACATATATTTTACTCTCTGGTGACTAACAAAACGTGAATCGCGCTCCGTCGGCCGTGCGACCCGCTCGAAAATAATTTAATATCCACGTAAGTCTCTTTCACCCCACGCGACTCGTGTAGCTAATTACTTCTTCGCATTTATCGAGATTATTCCACACCTGCGCTAGGTGGCTGTAACGAATATATTACAATATCATTTCTACAAAATGCGAGCTTCATTTATTTTGCATTTTTGTTTTAAAATTTATTTTGCAGAAATTTTAGAATGAACAATTTATGATGTGTCTTTTTTACTGTGTTAGGTATAATTATTTAGGTTCTTTACTGTTCATGCCGTGTATATCAATGGGGTGATAAAGTACTTCAATGGCAAACACTGATCTCCGAACGATGACCAATCTTAAAATCGATCGGCGGAGTGGAGTGCAGTTAGGGGGAGGCGCAAGAAAAAACCAACCTTGACGATTTTCTTGCCCGTTCTTTTACGATCAAGCTCCCGCCCGCAGTGAATGGGCGCGTGTAATTTTAAGTCAGACCTTTATAAGAGCCCACCAAAGTTAAATAAATTATTTTGACTTTGACAAGGCCTATTTTTAGCAGTGTTTTGTTTCTCATTGCTGAGATTTTGAGACTTTCTCAATCGAAAATACTGCTTCTATCGTCTATGTGTCGTGACGACCGATATGGCGTGATGGTTAGTATACCAGCCCTCCGCTCCTGATGTCGTTGGTTCGATTCCCACACAGAACAAATCTTCGTGTGCTTAAACATTAATATTTGTTCTGGTCTGAGTGTTTTCTATGTATATTAAGTATATATGTACAAAAAAAATATATTTAAGTATGTTTATCCGTTATTTAGTATTCATAAGTTCTAAATGATACTTATCTTAGGACTAAATAATTGGTGTAATTGTTAGAAATTATTTATTTATTATTTATTTATGTGTTATTTAATCAATTGGCGCCAAGTTCCAATGTTCCAAATATGGTGTAGTAGTTAATCCACTCGAAACACAAACGCTGTAAGTTAACATGAGTGGTTAAGAATTGCACACCGGTCAGTGAACAAATCTGATGGAATATAGGAGCGGATTCAATAAAATATTCTATCGCTAGAATTGCCAACATTCCTGAGAAACTGAAAATCTGTTGGAGCAAGGTCCGGTCGGTATACCAGTCGTAGCTCCTGTAATTTACCGAGCGTTTGTTGTGCAGTTTGTGGTCTAGCTCGGTCTTGAAGCAGCAGTAGGCTAGAATAATCAGCCTGTCTTGATTGTCTCAGTGCTATTGTTTCCATTGACAATACATAACTGCTGTATGTCGCTGTATTATTTTGTAAGGAGACAAAAGAAGAAAACTAAAGGGTATTTAAATACATATTGGAATTTATATTCTAAGAACTCTTGGCACCTATGAAACGTATAATGTAATCTCATTACCAAATTATGAAATAAATAGATAGATTAGTATCAATGCATGAATAATACAAAATCGTACTCGTGTAGTTCGTACTTTAATAAGAACCTAACTGTATATGAACATGATTGTTTATAAAGGTCCCTTTTTATACTGATTTACTAGCAGTCGCCCGCGGCTCCGCCCGCGTGGATGTAGGCTACCGCTGTAAAATGCCTACCCAGAAAAGACACGGTCAGCAAAATGATTTCCAGATCAATTCACAGACACGGACACTAACATCGACGACGCAGTCATTATCCGCAGGCTGCATAGATTGTCTTTATGTGGATGTTGAAGTTGTTAATAATCAAAATATTGAAATCTAATTAATACTTTGTTTTTACTCTTACCGGCAGTCCCGGAGAGCAACCTGTTGTTTTGGGATAGATAACTAAAGCGATTATTGTAAATCTTCCCCATAAACAACATTTGACATTAAATTATTTTTAGGTGACAAAATAAACTGATGGTCGGGAGCCCCGACCCGTGATAGGGCGCTGTGCAGCAGAAATCGTAATAATTTAAGTTCGCCATAACTTCAAAAACAAACGTCCAATTTTGATTATTCCAAGACCAAATATTATCTACATAAACTGCACTTAGTGATGAAATAATTAAATTTGATAGGGATTAATAGCATAAGTAAAATAAATGCGTATAAATATATTACAAAAAAAAATCAAGATTTTTAAATAATAAAAAGGGTTGTTGTGCCTCTCTCGCCATTTATATAGGTATAGTGTGTCGCGGACTTTTTAGTAGGTGGTATAAGATCTTTAATTCATTCATACATTTTGTGGTTCTATCTTTTATAGTTTAGGCAGCGTACGCAACTGTTCTGGTTGATTTTCACTTTGTGTTCGAAAAACCCAAATATTTTACGGAACCCATTTTTTTCGAAATTATAATATAGCCTATGTTACTCAGTGATAATGTAGCTTTCTATTGAAAAAAGAATTATTAATATCGGTCCAGTAATTTTTACATTGACTCCCCCCCCCCCCCCCCCGTACCACCCCAGTGACGCTTACACGGAGCCTACATCGCATGCTGGCTAGCTGAGCGCGGTGAGCGGCAACCACGCGACTTTTTTCTAATACTTGCATTTTTAAACTCGTGATATCTTCCGAATGAAATGTCCGAATTGAATAATTCAAAAAGTTATAAAAAGGTATTGAAGCCGTCTTGAATAGAAAGTATTTTTTTTTGATAAGGATTAATACCAAGGTACAAATATAGAGCCTTTTCAAGCGGCGGCATATAAATTAAATTTTTAGAATAAAAAACCGCTTACTGTGACGTAACTATAATATTTAGACATATGCTGTCGCAACACTTTTTGTAGATAATGATGAGTACTGCAAAGTCGTAGTACATAATTTTGTTCTATCATCAATAGTTTTCGCTGCGCACGCTATGTAAGGAATTTTTCAGGTCATTTTTTTACACCTTGGGTTACATTATTGGATTTTTAGTAAAGATCCCTAATTTTTAAAAAAATATAATATAGCCTATGTTACTCGGGGATAATGTAGCTTTCCAAAGGTGAAAGAATTTTTGAAATCGGTCCAGTAGTTTCGGAGCCTATTCATTACAAACAAACAAACAAACAAACAAACAAACAAACAATTCTTTCCTCTTTATAATATTAGTATAGAAAAACACTTTACCTTTTCCTCTCTTTTCCGGAATTTAATTTGCACTGGAAGGTAAAAAAAAAGTTCTGCCCATGGTGTAAGGGCGCATTTAACCCCTTACCGGGCAGAACATGTTAAATATTTTCGCGCACGCACGCACGCACACTCATCAAGTAGTTAATTTTTATTGTTATATCGTTTGGAAGATGCCACTGGCTGCTGAAATACAGTATCTTTACTAGTTCGGAAGCCTATGGAATCATTTAATTTGTATATTGTTTAATGAATTCAATAAAGATTTATTTATTATTATTATTTTCATCGCTTTTCTACCTTAACTCAACGCCATAAGGTAAATCTTATGGTGGGAATATGTTTACCACTACCACTGCAAAGGGTTAATAAGTTATCTTGACATAAAAAATTTACGAACTAATTGAATAATATTTTTTTTATTCTAACCCATTGTTCCAACGTAGGACTTCTCCTACATGGCCCTGTGATGAATATGGTGCAATGCAGTCGTATGACTTATGATTATGTCACTGTTTGTATTAAAAATGTGTTAAGGTTGTTGCCAGACCTTGGGTATAAAGATTCAAATTGCACCTATTCTTTTAAATTTACAATGGCCAATACATGAGCGTTTTTCTTTGGAACTTTCTTGATTTTTTTCCTTTTGAAATCTAAACATAGTTTTAAAGTTAGTCTTTTTAAAAATATTCATAATTTAGTACAATCAATATCTATTTAGCACATAATTATGTGCAAAATATATAGAACATAGTCAGGAAAGATAGTTTAAAAAAACCAACAACAATGAAATTGATGAAATAATGGTCAGAAAACGGAACTATAAACTCTTTCCTTTCATTACTTTAAAAAAGGAACTTTGCATTATGTCCTCTGGTACCTCAACAGCCTACTTCAATAACTTCACCCTTATCCTTTACCTCTTATATTTTCCTATTTCCCAAATGTATTAAAATTCCGGTTAACAAACGTTTCAAAGGCAAGTTCTATATTCCACTTGTATTTTATAAAGCGCCAGGAGAAGTATTGCAACATTTCCCATTTCTTCAGAAGTAACTGCGATCCCAAAAGAAACTTTCCAGTCGAGTTGAGCCCTGGGGATCATAGTTTTTTGCGTATTGATATCTTCAATACCTGCTGACATTGAGTGCTTTCTTGTGTCAAAATGCTTTGTGGATGTTAAGATGTGTTATTAAAATGAGAAGTTTTCTTTGAGCATTCTCAAGTAATCCTTGTCGTGATTGCCAGGAAAAATGAACTGAAAGTCACGAAGACTTGTCTGTTGGTTTTAGGTTAAAGAAATAATAATGATGCTATGATGGGCACGGCTAAAGATGCTTTGTAAAAAAATATTGATTCAGGCGCTACTTTACTGAAATCCATTTCAAGCAAGTAATGGTTGCAATAATGTGTTTCAATTTCCGCGCTAGACTTATAAAATTTTTATTTATTCAATTATAGACAACCAGTAGCTGTTACATTAGTTCTTATATCTAAACATTAAAATGTACTATATAAAAGTTTAATGTACAGCATTTAAAGATGCATATTGTATGCACCAAATGTTTTGTAGTGACCGAAAAAAAGAAAGAAAATAATTTATGATAACAGCATAAAATACATAAAACTTGCAAAAATTACAATTCTAAGCTAAATTAAAATAAAATAAGTACTTACAGATAACACAGACAAACATTACGTAACCAAAGATTATGAAAATGAAAATTTAGTTCTTTTTAAAATCTCTAACACCTTTTTTATAAAGACGTCGTTGTTCTGAGGCTGTTTGTAATATTATCTGATGATGACCTGTGTAAGGGTGCTTTTCGATTTTTCGGGAAAATTCCGTTGCGTGGGAATCGAAGAAAAGTAATTACTTCAACCATTACTTGTATGCTTTGTTGCATTACACTAAAGTTGATATTTATTTTAAGATGAATAGTGGTGAATATTTTTTTTCTTTTCAGCAAAACGACAATCAGGACACACGGTTAAGGCTATAGAGGGTTAATAATTATGGACCGAAGTTATTACTAAAAAGGTATATTTTGACCAAATGAAATTGTAAAATTAAGGCAAGATATTTCAGTGAGCCAGCTGTTGAGAAATATTGCACTAAATTTTGCAATAAAAATCTATTAATCAAGTATGTAAAGGTATAAGTTTTAGAAAACAATTGGTCTTCGTGATTGTAATTTACCAAAATCTCGAAAGCAAATAATGAACAAAACAGCGCCCATAAAGTGTTCCATATCCCCTTAAGCCGAGATGATAATGTAGATTTGTCAAGGTAATCCATTCAGAGCTGGTATTAATCTTCCCTCGACAGGCTTACGTCCGTAGGCCGCGCCAAATAACATGTTTAGACATCAACATACGCCAATATATTATCAGCTCTCTTCTTTGTCTCGATATTTTAATTGTGACTGATTGGAAAGTTTAGTACACACATACATTCACGCCTGTTTCCCCGAAGTGGTAGGCAGAGGCATATTATATGCCCACACTTCGCTAATTTTATATTTGGTACCACGTAATAGGTGGCGAGCCTATTGCCGCTTACCGGGCACTGTTATGTTCGCCAGAGCCTCGTCCGTTGATCGGCAGGTGCACCACTTGCAGGTGAGGTTGGCTTGGGTTCCTCTTGGTCTTGGTAGGATCCCTTAACACTAGGAAAGTTTAGTGCATTGCCCTAATTAATAATACTGAGAAAAATAATACACAGCACTACTGTAACTTCTTCTATAATTTCTCACACTTGTACCAATTAACACATTTGATTATATACGTATAGATTATTACATATGACTACAGTGTGACCTAGCGAAACAGTGCTCCGTAGACGTATAACTCGCTAGTTGCCACGAATGCGTACATCGGGGTTTTGCTGAATAAACATTCACGATAACGCATGACCGCTACAGAAAGTATAACTATATCTAGTTTATTATGCAGTGTATTATTAAGGTATCGCACGATGCTTATAAGCTTTTGGTTACTATTGTTTATATATTAGTTTACTGTCTGTTTTATAAATTTGACCTTCGAACAGGGGGCACCCTAAGAAATTGAATGTCTGAGTGAATACTAAGGGAGTTCGTACACGTGGCTATTCGATAAAATGGCTTTTGATCAAATAACCCATTGGTTAAATAGCTCTTCGATGTTATTGCATTAGGGGAAATAAGCTTCGCAGAACTGTCTTTTGATATTGAGTTCGAATTTTTTTTGTAAATGTCCTCATTAGTATGTTTGTAATTTATTTGACAATAAACATTCACATCATTTGCACAAAAATTTTCACCTATAAACTGAGTGGATTATGATGAAACTTGTAAAATTAGACGATATCCCAATTTTTTCTGTCGTTGTTTAACATACAAATGCGTTTCTGTGTAATTATCTCGTTGTATCCCATTAACATAATACTACTGGGCTCAAGCTCGATGAATTAAGGTTATATTATTATGTGAACCCAGTGCGAATGGCAGTTGCAAACGTGTAGCTTCTGCAGTACATTTAATGATCAGAGATGAAAGGATGACAATTCGCTTAAAATATCAACACTCCAATTAATTATAATGGTCTACATCATAAATTTGCATCACATTATAAGTGTCGAACCAAAACCACCAATTCTAACACCGAAATCAATTTAACGAAGCATCGATTTCATATGAAAATGTATATAAACCACATAATAGATTCACACCATTAATGGTCAGCTTGTGGCTGGCCGACTATGGTAATTACGGGTTGCGAGAGCGCTCATTAATCACTAGGTGCTGTCTCACTATCCCAATCCAAATGTACTATTCGCAGTTGCTATACCCACCTGCGGTTTGTTGGCAAAATCCCTTTAGACCGTAATTGCGCCTTAGTTGACGATTTCAATTCCTGCAACATACAACTTGATGAATTGAATTGACTTTCAAAATTTACACTAGGCTGAAAATTTTCCGGTGGAATTATTTTATAGATTAAATTTTTCGCTGAAGTTTTTAAATATTACCATACACAAGTAGCGCTCTGCGATGTTAGGGGGTAGTAAACGATCATTAAAGTAAAGCAGAGTACAGTCCTTGGAAATAATAAAATTCAATCGTCAACCATTAACGTACCGCTACCGGCCTCAGGGTTCTTCCTTAAAACATAGATGAAAGAGATTCAGGTCATACTCGGACAAAGAGTGATTTAATGTGCCACTCCATGGCAACAAATATTAGTAAAAGAATTTAATGTTGCCTAAAATATTAAAAAAAGGAATAAGCTAAAATAGTTTTCTAAAAGCTCGTAATATCAGCTTACAGTTAATTTGGTTTAGTAGCCGAGTGGCCAAGTTCAGAGGGCGCACGGAGCCGAATAATAAAAAGGTTTTACGATCCATGAATGCAGCAACAGATAGAGTTGGTCCGCCGACATGATTTACTGGTTCGGTCCAAGTTATAAGAGATCTACAGTATTGCTTCCAAAATTCTTCCGTAAATTATACAAAAGTCAATTGCGTGCTCAGAGATTATATTGGAGTCAAAATTTGTGCTCATATTTACAACTACATTATGTAACTTAAATTGTTATTCTCTTTTTGACTGCTGCAACACAGGCCTGCGAACCTAGTGCAGTAGTCATAGTTTACAAATGTCCTTGTCACATTTATTTTTTTGCTAATAAAGATTATTATTATTATTATTTCGGCTATTAAATGCAAGTGAATGGCGCCCGTCACTTTGGTTAAACGTCGTCGTAAACGATCACTGCAAATAAGTAGAGAAAGAGGTCAATTCTTGGTAGTGTGACCAAACAATATCTAACGCTTTTGTTCTTCGAGAGGCAGTTAAGCTCAAAGAGTTTAGTGAGGATTGCGTGGCAGTTAATATGGAGCGCTCTTTTGGTTCTGATAGCATGTGAATCAGTTTGTTCTAATTATCACGCTTATCATGAAGAGGCGCTCGAAAATGGGGTGGTTTGTAATATCTAACAGTAGCAAACCATACCATACCAACCTTCCATTAAGCCAAATCTCCTATAAATATAAGCGGTATAAAAAGCGAATCTTGTAAAAATGTATAAACACCTAGGTGCCTAAAACATATCAGGTGTCTCCAGTGAAATGATCGATTCTGGATATAACTATAATTTTCCTCAAATAGCTTCAGTTTGTGACTTGGGCCACACGAACCCTTTAGAAATCGGCTTTGGATTTCCATCATTTTATTTTCGGGGTCCATTCACTTAGAAAAGCGAGAAGCATTTATTTGGATGAAAATTTATTTGTGTTTTATTTATTAACAAAATTCTAGTTTGAGAATATCTATTGTAAGTTTTATTGTAAGTTATTGAATATTTTTAAAGACATTTAAAAAACCGAAATGAACACTTTTTTAGGAATTATATTGTGTAAATTATGTGTGTTATATGAGTGTACTTACCGCTATTCTTGGAGTATACCTATATTAGGCATGCATGTAAGAACAGTACCCTTAGCTAATAAGTTTCAATAATGTATGTGCATGTTACGCTGTTGGTGTACCTTATTAAATAAATAAAGTTTTCGATTTGTTGAAGCTTAATCTTCAATAATCATATAAACATGGAACACCTTACTTAACTTTTTAGCTAATAAGAGCTTTTTGCGATTTTTATTACCGTATAAGGTTTTATTGCTAATTATTCACACGCGTATAATTGATATCGTCAGCCCAATTTTCACTAATTGAATATAGTTGTTGTTTCCAATATGTTCAAAACTAATTAAAAATACATTTGTGAGTGTTGGAATTTCCATTAGAAAGATCTCGAAATTTTCAACTAGATAGCATTCAAATTCAAATTTCGTATTTTTTAGAGTTACGTATTTTTAAAATTAGACTGACGATATGCACTATAAATAAAACATTTGTCTTTGTTTATAGTGCATATGTAGCATAATTATTATTTCGATTTGCTCTTATTTTTTGATTATGGAATTGGAAAAAATTGACGAATATAAATGATCGTGCTGATCTTCAAGACAATAAAGTATAATTTTATTTAAATCAAAAAACAAAAGGATAGTTATATTTGTAAATTATAAATACCTCAAATCACTTACTTATTAAATTTTTAATGCAAAATTTTCTACAAATCACGTCGCCATTTGAACAAGCAGAAAATTGCAGTAAAGGGATCAATATTTTCTTTTGTAAACATGGAAAGCATCCAGACTTAGATAAATACTTGTCTACAGCATACCGACTTATCCGTAGAACAGAGTCCGATGTGATCATAGAGCAATAATACGATAAATAGCTAAACGAGATAAGGAATACAAGCTCTATTGATATACATTTTTAAAATTTTCGTATCTTATATAGTTTGAGAGATACAGAATCGAACAACGTTCAATGTGATTTAAGTTTCGTAGAAAAACGCACGAAGTGGTCAACGGACAGTGCGCGGGGAGTGGGGACGGCGCGGGCGCCACGTTCGTTCGTCACTCCGGCCTCTTTTCGTTGGAATGCGGGCGTTTTCATGTCATGGGCTTAGTTTTTTTCGGTTTGATGAATATATCTAATTAGTTAAGTGTTTTGCATTAACAAACATATTGTTAGAGATGTCGCGATCACGAAAAAATTAAGACATGCTTAGAAAAGATGAAGGAGAGCCTGAGCGAAGTTCATCACATTCAAATTCGCCCGCAGTTTATATGAAAAAAACTGCAGGTGCCGGTAAGTTGACTTTTTAGTTGTAATATTTAATCAATATTATTGTGTCCTACACTATTACATTGTTATATTTATAAATATTACATCTATTATTAATTTTTGTATCCGATACTACTTGTGGGCGATCGATTTTTATATAGTACGTTTTTTTATGGAGAAGCACAAAAACGCAATTGTAGTTCGAAAATACACTTAGCGTAATGCATATTCATAGAATAACCAGTATCTATGAAATAATAAATAGTAAAAAGTAGAAGTCTTTACAAAACTTAGGCCGATTTAATACGAACATCATGGAACTTCTAAGCGTTTCATGTGAATATTGGACGTTTTTCTACGGAAACTATGATACGATTTGTTGGTTCGATAATAAAATGGGACGTTAATACTGGGATAATGGAGTCAGTTAGGACGTTATTCAATTTAAAATTTCGTTAAATATAAATAATTTTGGATAAAATTTGCATAATGAATTGCTAGGTAGGTATATAGTCTTGCTATTTTAGTAATAATATATTTTTCTATTATTTTAGTTGAGAATGTTGATGAAAAAGGCATTAAACCACCATTGTCACCTCTGCCACCTGGTGCAGACAAAATCAGCTAGGAATTGACTATTAATATATGACCCACCAACCAAAAATGTTAACTGTAATTAACTTAGTACATTTATTTTAGAAGTACCGTCTACGTCTACTATGACGACCCCATCACCAAAATCACAAGATCGTCATAGATGAGGCAATGAAACAAAGACTAAGTGTTTGTGACCATGTTTGAGCATTTGTCCCTGTTAGATCGTGCTATATACGCAAAAATAGCCAAAAGCTCTACTTACAAGGTGACTTATTTATTTAATCAGAACGGAATACACCAATTACATTAATTATCAAAAGTATACACCAAGTAATTCCAAAATGTTTAAGTTGTATCTTGAATGGTTCGAACCTGATAAATACACTTCCAAAGCTACAAGAGAACGCAAGTATCGGGACATTATGAATCCAAACTTCAATCTCGCTTTTCATATTCCCAAAAATAATCAGTGCGATGATTGTCACATTGTCCGAATCACAACATAATCCAACGGATCAAGAAAAAGAATGATCCCTACAAATTATTTTTGAAATATGATCTCACTCAACCTGATTTTAATAATTTATTGATTCTTGTTACCACAAGAGAAACTCGGTACAAGTTGAACAAAAAAGCCGAGATGAGTTTCTTGAGGCATTCTTCTCAATCTCGTTGCCTTTTGGAAGCCTCGTTAGAGTCACCGACATACTGACTGACTGACGGACAATCCCCTCTCTCCTTTAGAATTACGACAGGCTGACTGACAGATCCCCCCGATAAGAGTCACCGACAGACTGACAAATCTTGAGAAAAACCACAACAGACAGATAAACTGGCAAACCTTGACAAATTCTGACAAAGAAACCATTTATTTTTATTTCTATAGTATGGTTCCGCTCATATCTCTTTCATTGTTGTTAAAAAAGTATATCGAATTTCCATTTTGTGTCTCAACGTTTGACGAATCTAAATTATCATGTTGATCTTAAAGACAATAAAGTATATACTTTTTATTTTTTATTTTACTAAAACCTGCATATACTGAACCTATTATGGTCGCTGCTGCTAAGTATAAAAATTTGATTGATATGTGCCGCTCGGGAGATATTACGGTGGAGTATCATCAATATTTTAATGCTTTGCCACACGGTACCGGTGATGATTCTGAAGAAGTAGATCCTGATCAATAGGACAGCATCCAATTCCTCAATTACTTACTTGAGTACTTATTATCATTCACATTGTTTCGCTTCATTCGTGTTTTTATTTAATATTGTTATTTGATGTTTGTCTAAGCATGATTTAATTGATATATTTGTGTAGCAACCATTATAGGTTAATTAGAATATGCAGGTTGTAATCAGTCTTAGTTATAGATTCTAAGACTTATTAATAATAATATTGTACACGGTGGTTGTTATATGGTTTATTTTAAATTGAGGATGAGGAGCAAAATGTCTTGTCTGTTGTCATGATATGTAGGTACTTATTACATACATTTTTAAGACTATTAAGTTAGGTCGTAACCTAGTTGCAGTGCTGTGATATAATGAGTTACCTACCTATTTAATTATTATTTTAGTAACACTGCCAGAGTATTGTTCATTTTACGTCAGTTTAGTGGTTATCAAATATAAAATCGTCTAGGTAACGATGCTTTTAATTGAAACTGATTAAGACTAATAATTTCTATGGAAAAACTATTTTATTGTTAATTTTTAAACAAAGTTTAAGTATGTACCTGCCTCTACTATTGTTCGATTAGAAAGATTAGTGTGTAAGTTATATATATTTAAATTTCCTAAGCACGTCACTTTGATGTCATTGGTGTTCCAATTTTTAAGATTTTACTGGTTTTATTAGGTTCCTATTTTGAGCTTTTCTAAACTAATAAACGATTTAGAACATTCATTTTGTTACGTAAGGTTATTGTCATAACTAATGTTATGGCTAACTTTATATTTAAACTAGATGTGACCCACGGTTTTACCCGCGTAAGTCCCGTTCCCGTGGGATTTTTTAGGATAAGATAGCCTATGTGTTATTCCAGCACTGCAGCAATACACATATCAAGTATCATCATAATCGGTCTAGTAGTTTATGCGTGAAAGAGTAACAAACAAACAAACACACATACATACACATACATACATACAAACTTTCCCCTTCATAATATTAAATAGGTATATCAAAGTAGCATAGAGGTATTCATATAGGACCTATAGGTGATAGAGTATTCAAACAAAAAACGTTCAAAGTTAATATAGAACGGTATCTAATTCAGATGTCTCCGTAAAAAAACGTATTATGTTCACTAAGGACTCCCGCTCTTCCGCTATAAAACGTCCAATGTTGATATGGAACCCACTATTTCGTGAAATAAAAGCATTAGAAATGTACATTAAGGAGCATTTAACAAGGCTAACGCTTTATATAAACATGTCAAAAAATCGAAATGTCAAGTCTCACTGTTTTAGAATAACACAAGTTAAAAACTTCTTTGACCTCTACTGAAAACTATCAACCCTACAGATCGAACGTTATTCTACGGATGAGTCGATACCAGACAAATATAACATTAAAATGCAGGGAGTATAAGGAGCTTAGACTAGGTGTGGGCGGTATAGCTGTTACTGAACTAACCTGATACGTTTTGTTGTGATTTATTTTACTCAACAGCCAAGGTGTTAAACTACACATTTAACGAGTCTTGTTGATACTATACAGCTTAATTGCAGTTGTTCAGTGAGAGATAAAAAATGTGACTTTTTTGTTTTCTCATCATTATTTCCTAGCATTATCCTGGTTGCCCAAGACAAGCCCAGGGCCCAGGGTCTGCTCACTTGTCTAACCACATTAGGCTGAACTTCAGTTATTACGGTGCGATGGCCAACGGACCTCAACAACCCAAAGGGGAACATAATTCTATGATTAAACCAGTTCTCAGAATATGAGAAGGCACTGACTACCTAATAACGACTGTCAAAGATAATTTATTGATTCAGGCGTTACTTTGCGGAAATCCATTGTAAGCAAGTGATGGATTAAAAATATCTTTGTAACAATTGTATTTTTAGGAGGCTCCTATCTTACCTAAAGATGCCCTGTGTAAGGGCGAAACACGTGTCGTGTTGAATAGTTTCTCGATTTTTCGGGAAATTATAGTAGCGCGGGAATTGTTAAAAAGATATTTTTAATCCATCACATGCTTACTGTCAAAGATGTTCATGACAGCCGGGACCAACGGCTTAAAGTGCTTCCCAAGGCACAGAGCAAGCGATAATTAACATTTCTATTTTCTCATTACTAAATCCTAGAATTATCCCGCACAAGACTTTCATGTCACAAAAAAATTAGCTGAACTTCAGTTATTACAGGGAGCAACTGCCATCGAACTTCCACAACTCATTTTATGGTTAAACTAGTTGCCAGTATATTAGGAGGATGTGACTACCTAGTAACGACTGCCATAGATGTTCATGACAGCCGGGACCAACGGCTTAACGTGCTAACGTGTAACTATCAAACTTGTAGTGTATTTATCTAATCCTTTAGTTTTTATGACAACGTTGGGGAATGGGCTCTAGTAGAATATTAAAAACTCCTAAAACATTTCTCCCTACAGAGTAGGTTAGTTGGTTTTCTTTAAATCATAAGCAACTTTTTCGCATGAAAATAAATAAAACACTAAAATGAATTCTCCTACAAACATAACATAGAAATGTACACATTAAGCAATATTGCATCATTTTTCATCAGGCGTTAAGATGAAGCGGCCCGCACTGCACGGCTACAGAATGCAAGCCGTAAATTTTGGCTTACTCCAGCTTGGTTGGCTAGTTCCGACTGTGGAGTGGCCTTTTACACACCGACGATGCGAGAGTTGAAGTTATGATGTGTCAGTGACAGAGAACGGACTAGATATTGCGTTATTATAGTGGCTTTGCGTCACTTGCAAGAATTTTGGTTGCTCTTACTTCAGAAGGCGAATGGGAGCGTCCATTATTTAAGACTATTAAAACAGATTATTAGACAACTACAAAATATTTACAACTGTAGTTACATATTAATCTATGTTTTTGCTTTTAATATCATTCCACGTTTTATTAGAACATCGGTTTGTGATATTAGAATATTCTCAAAAACAGCATTACTTTCGAATTAACATAATCGACATATGTATTTAATATGCATAAGATAAGTCAATGGAATACTATAAAAATCTTAGGATCCCAAGCCATCCTCACTTGCAAGTGGTGCACCTGCCGATCAACTGAGATGGCTCTGCCAGGTGGCAATAGGCTCGCCACCTATTACGTTGGACCAATAATATAACTGGCGCAATGCAGGCGTATAATATTTCTCTGACTACCCTTTGAAAGCAGGCGTGTTTTATGGTATGGTCTACGGTGAGTCACAGTGAGGCGTAATTATAATTAGAAGTAAGTTGATAATTAGTTTATAATTAACATACTCTTAGTCCATAAGTTGTACTAACATTTTGAGTCCTGATCACTTGAATAAAGAATTTTATTATTATTATGTATGAATTTACATATTGGAATTACTACACTTTCGTATAAATCATATATGAAATTTCTACTCTTTTACAAAGCTTAAAATGATTAAAAGGTATTCATCAGCTCAGCCTATAAGTATCCCACTTCTGATCACGGGCATGAACTTAGGTGAGAGAATAAACAAAGTATTATCTATAAAAAAAAAATATGCTACTCATCGCGACACTTTTCACGAATTAAAAGATAAAAAATATTTCCTTAAAATAATCGTAATTAACTACAATTGCAGTCGGATCGTAGTCGTGTCGTAGGCGCTTTACATCCTAAGGTCGGCAAAGCTCGGCGCAGATATACCGTAACAAGCCTCTGATGAATTACGGTTCGTGTCTGGCCTTGGCTATGTATTGGTTCACTGCTCCAGAATACGAATTAACTTACTGTAATGTCTATGCTCCATATTTGATATATTTTTGTTTATTTATTTGACGACTGACAGGGCGTGCTGGCGAGTATAACCGCACTCCGCTCCTTGGGTCGTGGGTTCGATTCTCACACAGGACTAATCTTTGTGTGCATAGACATAAAAATTTGTTTTAGTCTGGGTGTTTTGCTATGTATATTAAGTACGTATTAACAATAGAAATTATATATTATTTCAAACAAAAAAAAATATTTTTAATATCCATGACACAATTTCTTAATGATACTTATCTTGGAACTAAATAATTGGTGAAATTCTCCGAACATATTTATTTATTTATAGAAAAAGATTCACCATCAAATTATCATTTTACATTAATAATGATTTAAAAGATTTGCCTCTACAGGTATTAATAAAACTGAGGAATTTATGTGGAAAATAAGAGTAAAAAAATATAAACAAACACTATAGAACAGAAACCAAAACAATATTCCAAAAAAAAAAAAACAAATAAATAAATATTTGTGACACACCAATTATTTAGTTCCAAGATAAGTTTCATTAAGAAATTGTGTAATGGATACTAAATAACGGATAATAAATACTTTATTTTGTAATTACATACGGAAAACACCCAGACAAGAACAAAATTAAATATTCTTATTTATACACTCAAATATTTGTTCTGTGTGGGAATCGCCACCACGCCATGTCGTCAAAAACAATATTAATTACATATATATACATAATATATAGCAATAATAATATTACCATCATCTTAGCCATATGACGCCCACTGATGAACGTAGTCCGTCCCAATAGATTTCTACATTGAGCTATCCTGAGTCGCCTGCATCCACCGGCCTCCCGCCGCCTTGACCAGATCATCGGTCCATCGCGTGGAAGGTCATCCTCTACTACGATTGCCGGTTCGCGTTCTCCATTGAACAATGTTTATGCCCCATCGGTCGTCGGTTCTTTGAGCTATGTATTTGAGCCCCACCCATTGCCACTTCAGCCTGTAAGATCGCCTTGCTATTTCGGTCACTCCAGTCCTCCTACGGATTTCCTCATTTCTGATTCAATCAAGTAGGAACACTCCGAACATAGCTCTCTCCATTGCACTCTGATAATATATATATACGAGCCCCGATGCAAAATAGTTCGTCTAGTACCAAAACGTGGAGAAAGATTTTTACAAATTTAGTTCTTTTTGTCTATTTACGTAAACAGAAAGACTATTATAAAACAAAATGTATGCATAGTTATAGTTAATTAATTTTTATGGTTGTTTACTTTCTAATGTATGCCTATTCTAATGTATATGTATGTATGTGTATATTCTAATGTGTGCCTCCCATTCCGTCACTCAAACATCAAGATTATTTATTTTTTCAACAAGACGGTGCTTCTGCCATACTGCAAGGACAAGTCACGGGTGCTGACAGAGAGCATCTCAATCATCGAATGGCCATCTAACAGCCCGGACTTATCGCCGATTGAGACCTTGTGGCGGAAAATGAAAAAAGTCCTTCACAAAAATCTATCAGGATCGAAGAGCGACGTGAAAGCTAAATAAACTCTTTACCGTTGCCTTTTGGAAGCCTCGTTAGAGTCACCGACAGACCGACTGAGTGACGGACAATGCCCTCCCTCCTTTAGAATCACGCACATAATATAAAAAATATTAAATAAAATATTCAGGTGCCTACGCAATAATATCTTTTATACATGACATGTATTATTATCATTAAACGAATTTGTCAGGTAAAATTATCGCGACACCAAGTTACTATTTCAAGTTCATTTTTATATATGTTCAGTTTTAATGTCATGCTGAGTAGCTTTCCATTGGAAGAATATACTCATATGTCGTTGCCTTTTTGAAAGCCTCGTTAGAGTCACCGTTAGACTGACGGACTGACGGACAATCCCCTCCCCCCCTTTAGAATCACGACCGACTGACTGACAGATCCCCCCGATAAGAGTCACAGACAGAATTTCAAATCTTGAGAAAAACCACAACAGACGAATAAACTGACAAATTCTTTTCCTTTCTTTTCTTTTTTTTATATCTCTTTCATTGTTGTTAAAAAAATATATCGAATTTAAATTTTGTGTCTGAATGTTTGACGAATCTTAATGATCATATTGATCTTAAAGACAATAAAGTATATTTTATTTTATTTTTTTTAGTTTCTTGGCTTTGTGTGAGTCAATTCCGACCGACGAGTGTGCAGCGTTGGTTGCGACCATGCCTCTTCGCCTTAAAGCTGTAATTGAAAGCAAAGGCGACACAAGTAAGTGGTAGACGAACTATTTTGCATGAGAACCAATGGTAGACGAACACTTTTGCGACATGTGTTTCAGAATATATATTTATTTATATGGACGACCGATATGGTGTGGAGGTCAGTATACCTGCACTCCACTCCAGAGGTCGTGGGTTCGATTCCCACACAGGACAAATCTTTGTGTTCATGAACATAAATATTTGTTCTGGTCTGGGTGTTTTCCTATGTATATTAATATGTATTTACAAAAAAAAAGTATTGAAGTATGTTTATCCGTTCTTTAGTATCCATAACACAAGTTCTTAGTGATACTTATCTTGTAACTAAATAATTGGTGTGATTGTAAGAGAATATTTATTTATTTAATTATTTATTATTATTATTTATTTATATTTCGTAAAGTATTGAAATGTTTTTAAGATACGTTTAAATAAACTTTAGAATGTAACTCAAACTGTGGTTAACATTCTTTTTAACTTTCTTAATTACTTTACCAAAAACACTTTACATTATTTCATATTATTTTATTATTCATACTAGACGAAATATTTTGCAAAACAATATTTGCAAATATAATTGTATTGTATTTGTTGACACGTCGATGTTTTACCACAATCGCTTTAGCGTTTTATTTATTTATTTATTACATTTAGGGCGACTAACAAAACATACACCAAAAATAAACATAAGAAATACAGTTAATACTTAAAAGCTAAGTGCTGTTTTACTTACAAGTTACCACGGCTTGCAATAGAAGACTTAACTTAAGTTACAGGCTTTAACATATAATATATTATAACATATATTAAAACTAGTTTTATGAAAAGGCTTGATTTATTAAACACTTGATGCAATAATAATAATGAGTTATTTATTCAGATCATCATCATATCGTATGGCGTTGGGCTGCCTGAATCCTTATTTAAATTTCCAGTGTCAGATGGCGTAGCCACTTCTCAGCAGCTGGAGTCAGAAGATGAAGTTCTTCTTTTATTCAGATAAATTAAACCCATGAACGAAAAATAAAACAACAATTAAAAAGTTAGAAATACAATGCAGTTAAATTTTGTTCTATTTAAAATATATTTTTTTAAGTAGTCTAAAGTAAGTAATAAGTAATATTTATCTAATCTAATCTATTTATCTATAATCTTTTTATCTCCATCTATAATAATAATTAATAAAATATTACAAACGAACAACTGAAATTACCTTGAGCCGACTTGAGTCTGTTCTAGAGCACTCGAGAAGCTTAATTAAAACGTCGGACTTGACGCCAGAATAGAGCTTGATTGTGAATGTAATACTTATAGCATACGGCGGTAAATATCGCACATCGATCCTTTAAAATTGTAGTACTTGTACAGATAAGGACAAAGACATAATTATTTGTCAAAAGTAGATCCTTATAGTTCGTCTGGAAATACATACAAATCAATATTAAAGTATCTTCTTCTTCAGTTTAAATTTAGATAATCTATAAATAATTTATTGATCCAGGCGTTACTTTGCGGAAATCCATTGTAATCAAGTGATGGATTAAAAATATCTTTGTAACAATCCCCGCGCTACTATAATTTCCCGAAAAATCGAGAAACTATTCAACACGACACGTAAGTGTACGTGATCTTCAGGTAAGATAGGAGCCTCAGAACAACGATGTCTTCACGACCAACGCTGAAACGAGAGTGAAGAGTGAAGTTTGAATCACTTGTTTTAATCTATAAATATAACGCTTCGTCGCATTTGGTCCACCTGTCTCAAAACCTGTCTATTTCTGAAATATTAGGAGAAATATCAAATATTTATATCGTTCATTCTCACAATGTGGGCGTATAATAAGCGGCGAAGTGTGAGTGTATATAAAATCAAATACTTTTTATTTCATAAACTATTACATAGTACTTGAAAACGTCAAAATTATAAAAAAAAAACAAAAACAAATAAAATATAATTATACTAAAATTACGAAGCTTAGATTCACTTGCAACCAAACAATTTAAAAAAACAATAAATATTTAAGTGTAAGTGAATCTAAGTGCCAGTTCCGAGCCACTGCTCTGTAAGAAGAACTGGCAAGAAACTTACAGGCTATGCTCTTTTAAATTATCGATTGGTTAGTTACAATCTTCATTTGTCTGTGACGCTATACAATGCAACATAATATAACAATATTCATGCTTTAAGTAATTCATATTAGAATAGCCTGTATGAAACGGCAGTTTAATCCCAAGCATTTTTATCAGCCATATAGTCTATAATATGCCTCAGCCTATCCCAACGGGAAAAAATGCTTAAATTGATGTGTGTGTAATATTACATAGCACTTGAAAACGTCCAAATGAAATAAATATAAAAGAAACCAAATATTACTACACTGAAATCACGAAGAGTAGATTCACTTACATGCAAAAAAATAAAAATTAAGTGTAAATGCGATGCGTCTAATATTTATATGAGACCAAGCTAAATGCCCTTATGGGCATCTTGAAGAACTTTAACTAATTTGTTATTATAAAAATCAATGCTACAACATTTTTTTGTAAAAATCTTTCCAGCCAAAAGTAGCAATAATTAATTTGTAGATATTATTTTTAAATGCAAAAAAAATAAAAAGCTTTTTAAGTAAACTAAGTCAAAACATAAGTGTAACATCACTTTTCAAATTTTCTCTCAAGGAGTCCATGTGAGAGCTCAGTATAGTCCCACATCTTTACTGAGGACTCAAGGGGTTTAGGGGAGGGTATTGCATCTTCGATTTATCATCTTTATCACCACTCATTCTCATTTACTATAAATTATATGTAATTAATATATCACTTACTTGACACTGGCTAAATGTGCTAGACGCACGAAGCCATTATTTAAAAGAAAGAAGAAAGAGTCAAAACATACAAATACTTGAATGTTAATATTTTTTGTTATCTTTATATGTAAGACAGTATAAAAACATATACACAAATACATAAATTATATACAATATTCATATACCACATTATATCATGTTTAAATAGTACTATCACGCTCCTGGTAATCGGAGCAAAACCTACATTCAACTGCAAATAATACATTATTCAAAAGTACATGCCTGTATTGACATGACAGATTGATAAAAACATCCAGGGCTCGTAATAAAAATGCAAAAGGTAATGTCATGTCATGTCAATTGTCGCATCTGTCAACGCTACGTTGTTATATTTTTTTGTACGTGAATGACTGTTTTGTTTTCAATTCTTTTGTTAATGGCGTGCCAGTCACATTAAAAAAATATATACATTTTATATGCATTAAAATAAGTAAGACTTCTTGGCGGGAAAGTAAAGCGTCATGTCTGCAGTTTTGTTTTATTTTCTAAAATTTGTGATATTACTAACATTAATGTGTAATAACGGTGGATTATTAACCGTTAAGTGTTTGTGAACGTACATGAGTGTTGGTAAAATAAACAAAACAGTGCAACATCACTATTCATATTCTCTCAAGAAGTCCATGTGAGATCTCAGTATAGTCCCACATCTTTACTGAGAAGTCAAGGGGTTTAGGGGAAGGGCATCTCATTAACCATTTATCATCTTTATTACCACTCATTTTCATTTACGATAATTTATATGTTGTTAATATATCTCTTACTTGACACTGGCTAAATGTGCAAACCGCACGACGCCATTATTTAAAAAAAAAAAGTAAAGATATGGTCTTCTTGGCGGAAAAGTGAAGCGACATGTCTGGAGTTTTGTTTTATTTTCTAAAATTTGTAATATTTTTAACATTAATTTGTAATAACGGTGGATTATTAACCGTTAAGTGTTTGTGAATATACAGGGTTGGTAAATCAAACAAAGCTCTCTCAAGGAGTCCATTTGAGATCTCAGTATAGTCCTACATCTTTACTGAGAAGTCAAGGGGTTTAGGGGAGGGTATCTCATTTACCATTTATCATCACTCATTCTTATTTACTATGAATTATATATTATTAATATAGGTATCACTTACTTGACACTGGCTAGATGTGCTAGACGCACATAATGCGACTAACTTGAAGGTATTATGAGTGACCCAGCGAACTACTTTATATTTTAAGACATATTAAGCATAAATCAAATTTTATTGAAGAATCGATTTCAGGCGGGGTGCCAGAAACTACAAATCCCCTGACACTGGCCCCCCGCCCCTTTTTCAACAGCGGTGGGCGTCGTCGGAAGTTTTTTAGTGGGTAGGAATGCGGCGGTCGCGTCTGCCGCAAAGAGTCCCACACCCCCTCTCGGTCTCCCCCTTTGGCCGGGAGACAGTGCGTAAATGCATTTTGTTACCGACGTAAAAAAAAAAACAAAATAAAGTTTAACTTTGGCGTCACATGTAGACCTACTGTATGTACCATCTTATTTGTTGTGACATGCAAGAAATAGGTTGACTTGATTTGATTTAGCAAGACCTCTGTCTTGCCTAATTAAATCAAGTCAACCTCTGTTGTCCTTTGACTCTTTAAAGGCTTGCGAAAAGTATTTTCTAAAAAGAAATGTTACTCTTTCTTCTTGCTTTTAAGCATTTATTTATATAAAAAAACAAGATAAATTAAAGTACGAATATATAAACATAAAATAAAAGCTAATTGTCATCATAATTAAAGATTGTTATTTTTTTTATTTTCGACGACCGATATGGCGTGGTGGCGAGTATACCCGCATTCCACTCCTGAGGTCGTGGGTTCGATTCCCACACAGGACAAATATTTGTGTCTATAAATATGAGTATTTGTTCTGGTCTGGGTGTTTTCCTATGTATATTAAGTATGTATTTACAAAAAAAAATAGTATTTATGTATGTTTATCCGTTATTTAGTATCCATAACACAAGTTTTTAATGATACTTATCTTGGAACTAAATAATTGGTGTAAGTGTCAGAAATATTTATTTATTTATTCATTTTGTTGCTTCGAATTGAAATCTGAAGTAATTGGTTCTTGTTATGATTATGCTTATTATAGACACTTTTATATGACTGGTGTTTTGGTACATTTAGTATATTTGGTACATACAAAAAAACGTAACGATCTAAGTTACGTTATTTTATCTATTATGCGCAATTTGTACATAGGTGTTAACACTGATCAACTTTTTGGTAATGATAATTAATATTATTAATATGATTGGTGGGTTTTAGCACCAGGGGGCCTACCGCCGAATTCGATGGATTACCGGTAATCCATCTAGATCAAACTTTGTTTTGCGTTCATTAATCCGTACCGGGAAATCTGCCGAAAGTCACCTCTCATTCATGACCTTCAGTCCGTGACAGACCAATAGGTAAATGGAGAACGCCATTTTGTTTCGATTTCCATGAGTTCGGCGGTACGACAGAATCAATTCGAAATCCATTTTGCCTTATAATCGATTGCCATCGAACTCGGCGGTAGGCCCCCAGTACGGAGCAAGATATATCGCAGCAATATTTTATTTTCCAAAACTAGTGTTAATTTGAATTGTTTTTGTAAATATTGGGGATTTTCAGACATACTTCTTCAGCAACGTACACAACTGTAGGAAAGTAGTGTATTGCAGTGAATTGTGATTTTCCATGTTGATTTCGAAAATCCACGTAAACCTCTAGTAAGGTCTTTACAGACTGTGTCAGACTTCACTTGACACGGCTGTAAATGTGACTAAATGACGAAAACTCCGCACAATGTTCTTTCTTCTTTCTTTTAAATAATGGCTTCGTGCGGCAAGCACATTTAGCCAGTGTGAAGTAAGTGATATATAAATTATATATAATTTATAGTAAATGAGAATGAGTGGTGATCAAGATGATAAATCGAAAATGAAATACCCTCCCCTACACCCCTTGAGTCCTCAGTAAAGATGTGGGACTATACTGAGATCTCACATGGACTCCTTGAGGAGAATTTGAAAAGTGATGTTGCACTGCTTTGTTTGATTTACCAACACTCATGTATATTCACAAACACTTAACGGTTAATAATCCACCGTTATTACACAATGTTAGAAGTATCACAAGTTTTAGAAAATAAAACAAAATTGCAGACATGTCGCTTCGCTTTCCCGCCAAGAAGTCCGCTAAGGTTCTTTACTTCCCTTTTTGGTTTGTAAATTTTTTATACTCTTCTTTTTCTAACTTTGTTTATGTCTTTCCAGCGCAAACTCGCTTCGTGACATAACGTTGTTATAATGTAGTCGTTTAGGTTATCGCGTCTGGGTTTATGGACTGTCGTTTCCTGGCTTCCCTGCATTTTGCATCTCGACGCTGGCGGTTTAGATACAGCACACGAATGCTGATGATGTTTCATTACGCAAATGAGTTTTATATGTTGTTTTCAATTGTTCTTTATGTGACACCGAAGGGGTAGGCAGAGGCATATTATACGCCTATACCTCGCCAGTAACTGTAGATTAAGCAGGTCTTCAATCTGGACATGCATATACACATACATACACACTTACAATTATACATACATACATAAAATATATATATAGGTACATACATGGTATCACGCCCGGTAAGCAGATTATAGACAAAAGACACATGAAATATGGTATATAAGTGGTCTTAAAATTTAATACAGTCTGCATATTTCACCAGTAACTGGTACGCCAAAATTTAATTAGAGGATTCTAATATAACAATCATAAATTTATTGTTTAAAATATTCACTCAGTGAATAAAAACAATTATCAATAAGCCATTTTTTTAAATGAACTTCAAATTTATTTAATAGCATCAGCTTAAGGTTATTATCGAGTAATACGCCTTCATTTCGTCAATTATATTGTTGGCCCTACGTAATAGGTAGCGAGCCAATTGCTACGCAAATATTATATATACAAGTAAATAGGACGATTCCTAAGCACTAACACGTATTTATTGTGGATACCTAAGACACAAGTAATTAAGTTTACTTAGTTTAGGTAGATATCACTTTAATTAATTGCATTACTAACCCAATTTATGTTCGTAAAATATTGTAATTAGGCTAGTTATCATACAGAAATAAAATATTACTATATTACTAAATAAATTACTAAACAAAATGATCTAAAAACGATTGTGTCATTATTGTTAGTATATATTAACACAAAACCAATGTCAGTACCGTCATAACTCCATAACAGAAACTCATTCAATATAAATCAAGTTCCATAATCAAAGCTTAACGTTTACAATAAACGATTATTTCTCCCGCCAAAACCGTTTTATAGCAACAAACTCCGCAATATTCCGTTCAAAATTATTTAATAATAGCATCAATTATGAAACATCAATATTAATTAATGGGGCTTGAACGTTATTGAATTTGAAATTAATTTTCTCGGAAAGTGATTATTAGTTACAGACTTGAAGCGTTATAGCATTTGATTTGATATTGATTCTGAGTGTCTGAGTGTCTGGGTGTATAGGGATCTTACTAAGATCTGAAGAGCCCAAGCCAACCTCACCTGCCAGAGGTGCGCCTTCCGAACAACGGACGAGGCTCTGGAAAACATGAAAATTCCTAGCAAACGGCAATAGGCTTAACACCTATTACGTGGGGCCAACAATATAATTGACAAAATGAGGGCGTATTATATGACTCTGCTTATCGGGCGTGATACTAAGTATGTATGTATGTATATATTTATATATGTATGTTTATATGTATATTTGTAAGTGTGTATGTATATACATACATGCATGTCTAGATTGAAGACCTGTTTCATCTGAAAAAAGGCACATAAAAAATGCTATATCAAATAATTTTGGCTTAGGCATTAAATAATAACAATCTAAAAATCAGAAATCGTGGCTAACAATTAAACGTAGAAACATAATCAGTGAACAGTGTGGAATGTAGTTGAAATCCATAGATAAATAAATTAAAAATATTTTAATTAGTTCCAAGATAAATATAATTAAGAACTTGTGTTAAAACTAAATAGCGGATAAACATACATGAGTACTTGGGTTGTAAATAAGTACTTAATCTACATAGAGAAACCCCCAGACTAGAACAAATATGACGACCGATATGGCGTGGAGGTACCTGCACTTCACTCCAGAGGCCGTGGGTTCGATTCCCACACCGGACAAATCTTTGTGTGCATGAATATATGTTCTAATCTGGGTGCTTCCTATGTATATTAAGTATATATTTACATTAAAACAAAAGTATTTAAGTATGTTTATCCGTTATTTAGTATCCATAACACAAGTTCTTCATGATACTTATCCTGGAACTAAATAATTGGTGCGATGAAAGGTAAGACAATATTTCTTTATTATTAATTTCATATATTTTCATGCATAGGAAGATCCACAACGCACAACCTCAGGAGCAGTGTGCGGATTTCGCGCCACCACGCCATATCGTTCGTCAAATAGATTCATCTAATCTAATTAATGGGCTAAGCCCATTAACGTCCCACGACCGAACACAAGCCTCCTCTCACATATCAAGGTGCGAGGGTATTGGGACATACTCCACCACGCTGACCCAGTGCGGATTGGCGGAGGCAGGTGTATGGCGTCCAACTCTTATAATATTTCAAGCCGCTCAATTAGGCTTCTAACATGGCTTAACTACCACATTAAGTAAGAACCGGAACCAACGCATTACGAATTTTCATAATCACGGAAGCGCTCGATATTAAATGACACACAAACGGTAACCCATCCAAGGACTGACCTCTGTAAACTCTGCTTTACTTCGGTGATCGTTTCCAAACACAATGCCTCGCGAAGCTACGAGCTCTTCAAATTGATTAGATAAATAAAAATAGTCGTCAATAGATGTGTAAGTCGCTACATCCACCCTACTTACCTAATACCGTATATAATATTTCATTTTAGATGATAATGTCCCTAACGTGGGCCTTTACGTGTGAGATCAGTGCACTATAAGGCTTATAAATGACTGGGCTTATATCTAAGACCACGTAATGATAATTAATATATGTATTATTAATATTTATAAGCCCGGGTCAGGACAATAATTAGGCAGGGTTGTCATTCTAATCCACTGGTACTTATGTAATCTGTTTGCCTTCCTTTAATATAATTAATAATAACAATACAAATTATTAAAAAAGAAACTGCCGAAATCAACACAGCTATGGATTACTCCATGAACTAAATAAATAAATATTCTTTAGTTCGAAGGAAAGTACCATTAAGAGCTTGTGTTATGGATACTAAAGAACGGATAAACATACTTAATTACTTTTTATTTTGTAAATATTTATTTAATAAACATAGAAAACACCTTAAGTAGTCCTACTATAAATCTCAAAGACTGGAATATATAAACAAATTCTCATTATTTACACAAATAATGTAAAAAGTATTAATATACAAAAATAATCTAGTCTTAAAGAATATAAAAGATTGTTGAAATTAAGGACATTATTGTGCATTTAAATAAATAAAAATCATAGAATTAAACGGTAAAAATTGGCGAAATTGAAAGTTTTGCTAATTTACACATGAAACTTCATATATTTGAAATATCATATACTACCTTCCGCCCACGTCTTTATGCGTGTAACAATCAAAATTCTAGTAAAATTTGTGGTATCAATCAAACTAAACTCTTACCTATATTATGGAAGAATATTTTGATACTTAAGCGGTGTTGGTGAAAATAATAATAATACTTATTTCATTTCTGCCAACAAAGCGAAAACTTACACGCATTAAAAGACACAACAACTTGTTGGTAAGTTGACTTAATGTAAGTTGATTTTAGACTTGCACAGAGTAAAAATATCTTTAAAACTATGTTGCATGATTGCTATTTAAGTGAGTCCTCGTCGGTTTAATTCTCCTTACTATCATCTTGCCTGTATTATGTATATTTATGTATATGTAGTGTATTTTATTAGTATGTTGATTTATGTAAGTTTATTAATATTTTTAATTTGTAGCACCGCCTTTAACCCTCTCTGCTAACCCTATGGTTAACTGGTAGAGAATGCCTTCGGCATTAAGTTCGCCTTTTGTATCACTTTTTTTTTTTTGTGTGCAATAAAGATTAAATAAATAAATAAATGTTTACTTTATCTAACTGGGTCTGCAGTCATTTTTACCTCCAAATGATTCAACCTCAGCCTTTATCGAGCAGCTTCCGGTTTAGGACAAAAAAACGCTAGAAATAAATAATTAAGCATAAAAGACAGATTTAAATCAACCGTTTTTTATTTCTTATACAAGTTGAAAGTCTGGAAAAGTTATAAGATTTTCTTTGCAGCCATATTGCAGACTCTTGTCTTTTTATATGAAAATTTCTATTATTTCAGTCATAATTCAATGAAAATATGTTTCTTAATTAATATCAAAAATTTCATTCTTTTACTTCAAAGTTACAAAGCTAATATTTGTATAAGAATAACTTATGTAGGTTTAGTTGCAGAATAATAAAACCTGAAATTTCTTTTACTTTTTCTAAAAAATATTAAAAAGTAACTCAGATTAAAAATTCTCAAAATTCAAAAAGAGTTCATAATTCGAGAACTATGAAAAATGGGGGACATATATACATACTCCATGTTCTATCTCAGGACTTCAGCTTGACACTCGTTTCTGGGTCACACAGTATATGGAAAAATATAATTATCATACATGCATACATTTCCACTCCTGAGGTCGTCGGTTCGATTTTTCGGTTCGATCAAACTGGATAAATCTTTGTGTGTATATATGTGAATATTTGTTCTGGTCGGGGTGTTTTTCTATGTATATTAAGTATGTATTTATAAGAAAAAAGTATTAAGTATGTTTATCCGTTATTTAGTATCCATAACACAATTTCTTAATGATACTTATCTTGGAACTGAATAATTGGTGTAAGTGTCAGAAATATTTATATTTATTTAATTACTATTACTCACCCTAATATAATAATGAATAAAAGCGTCCCTCGAATCTAGCAAGCCTCTTTTATTCTGCAGGTTCTTCATCAAACCCTTCGTTAGTAAGACACACCTAAAATGAACCTTCAAACTCAGCAATAAAACATTGCTGAGTCCATTTATCTTAGTCGTTTTGCATCGAAAATTTATAAGTGATTTTCGTCCGGCTCCTAGGAATATTAAAGGAAATTGATTTCTGGAATGAAACAGTGAATGTTTTCGAGCTAGCGGAAATTGGCAGTCTGATATAGTGGGTATTGTTTTTGATGCTATGTCAAAATTAATTGGTATCTTGTAAAAGCTATAGTGCACGTTTGTTGACAATAATTGTTACAGTAATACTATACTCTTTTCAGTCTGGATACGATACGAAATTGAATAACAACGAGCTATGTTTTAATTAGACGTTATTGTTACATTCTTGTTGAATTGTAAAAGGTTTATTGCATACAAAGCAAAGGCATGTTTGTTTTTAAGCGGACGTTGTGAATTTCAGTAAAGCATTTGGTTTTTTACCTGTGAACGGTAAAAGTTTTTTTAAGAAATATGCCACTGAATTCAGGTTCTGTTGTCGCCCGAATGTTGCATCAAGACTTCGTGAATTGGTAGTGATAGTAACTTATAAGTATACCAGGATGTGTTTGAATGTGTTTGTTTCGTTTAAAACACATCCTATTTTTATAATCAGCTCAGAAGACCATCGCGCTGGAGGCCAAACAAATCAGTTTAATTAGTTAGTTAAATAAAACTGTTCTAATCGTGGTACAGATACTGCTGTCTTAAGGTACAATAAACCGTGAAATAAAGGTAAAATGAATTAACGAGCTACTTATAACACACTTTACGATGAATGATATTATCAATAGATTTCCATAGTAACTTAGGATTCTTTTTATTATTAACCAATTCAGCTTTTTCGAAATTTCGTTTTAGTGATTCGATCAAAGCATTGAAATGATTACGATAACGTCTATAAGTTATTTTAAGGATTTCGTTATTTAGGTCATGTTTCAGATTTTTCTGCATATCATTCCTATTTCTAATACATCTAAGAACACGCACTGAGATCCATGGTTTTATAATACGATATTTACTAAATCTACGAGTATCTCTATACTCTGTCTAAAATAGAACCTATTTTTCTCGGCGGTTATCCTGTTAGAAAACTGAGCACAATGCTATATAGCCACTAAATCCGGTCGCAGGCAAGATCGACTGCGTTTTCTCGGTAACAATACTATATTGAATCAAACTGGAAGAGCTCGGTTCTGCAATCTACACTAATTGGGCGCCCCCGGTGTCGAGCTCGATACGCAGCCTCCAAATCAACCGGTATAGTTTTCACTGTAACATCGGCTTCGTTATCTTTGTTTCATGATTTCAGCCTATTTGTGTATCAGGCCTCATTGCACATTCCAGGGTAAGATAATTTATAGTTTTCACTTTAACATCGTTCCTGTCATCTGATTCTGACCATTAACACCTTAGGCCTTTTTAAATGAAGCATATTCTTGACTTCGACATCATCTGAGTATTATCAATTCTGCAAAGTATTAAAATCTGCCTGATTTTTTTACATACCAAGGTAAGATAATTTGGTTTTCCCTTCAACATCCTCCCCAGTCCCTTAAGTTTTTCTCTCACCTTTCAAAGTAAGAGGGTTTCAAGATATACGTCCCCATGGAGAACCAGTGCCGATTGCTGGGGCACTTGCCCTAATTATGGCAAAAACTATGTCTTACTAGACTCATCAACTACAGCATAGCTATTATGTGGATCAATAACTTAATGTGGCTTCCTTTCCCAAGCACTATATAAAACGCGTCACAAAATGTCTGTAAACTCGACTTTACATCGTCGATGGATTTCGATTACCTAGCACCGCGGAGCAACAAGCGCTTCTGACTTTACTAAAATTATTAGATTTTATTAGGTGTACAGGGATTCTACCAGGACCTAAGGAGCCCAAGCCAACCTCACCTGCAAGTGGTGCACCTGCCGATTTACGGACGAGATTCTGGCAAACATAACAGTGCCCGGAAAGCGGAAATAGGCTCGCCACCTATTATGTGGGACCAACTATATAATTGGCGAAGTGTGGGCATAGAATATGCCTCTGCCTACCCCTTCAGGGAAACAGGCGTGAATGTATGTATGTATGTAATTTTTTATTAACTGAAATTGAAGTAGATATGGAAAAAGCCACGAAAAATAGATCTTCTTATATAACCATCGATTGTAACTCTACGAATAAAGATAGTTAGATAATGATCTATTATAATTTGACATAATACGACATAATGACATAATTTCACGAAAGTTTTGTATACTTAATTAATCATTTAATACTTGAGTATGTTGAGTGTTTTGTATGATCCTCGATAACTATCGAATAAGGCTGAAAGAAGTTTCATATAAAGTACATTTCAGAAAAGGACGAAAAATTAATTTAATGGAATTAAGACATATTTTGAATGATATAATTGCCTCAGCGTGGAAAAATAATTCTACTCCACGATATAATACAAAATTTAATTTCAACCAAAGCTGAAGCGAGTAATTCCTTTAATAAGAAACCAAAGATGAGCGAGGATGCGTTGCGAGTAATGTATTTGTTAAGAACCAATAGAATCGCTACACTATCTCTGGTGCAAACGCGCCCTAAGACTCTTAGTCATCAATCACATCTAAAACCTTAATAAAGTTCTATATAGTTCGGAACGTAGAAAGAATCGTTTTGGCAGAAATTGATTTACGATAAACGGCTTTCCTAATAGCTTTGTTTCGATTTAGCATATTTACGCTATAGTTGGGGACGCTGGGAATGTACTGCGATTTATGGTGCTTAACTCGAATAAATCTGACTATTTGTCTAGCGTCAATAGAAGATTGTACTGGATGTTTGAGTTATTATCTCAAATTTTGCCCTTTGCCCTGGGTTTGTTGATGCTAAATGGTATAAACTCTCTGTCTCTCATTTAAAACGTTTGGAATTGAGCTCATTGATTTTGCGAAAGATGTTACGCATTAATTGACGACCGATATGGCGTGGAGGCGAGTATACCCGCACTCCACTCCTGAGGTGGTGGGTTCGATTCCCACACAGGACAAATCTTTGTGTGCATGAACATGAATATTTGTTCTGGTCTGGGTATTTTCCTATGTATATTAAGTATGTATTTACAAAAAAAAAGTATTTAAGTATTTTTATCCGTTGTTTAGTATCCATAACACAAGTTCTTAATGATACTTATCTTGGAACTAAATAATTGGTGTAATTGTCTGAAAAATATTTATTTATTTATTAATCTAATTATTAGAAATATTATTTGAATGCTTTACATAATGGCGACTCGATTTCATCTATCTTTCCGTTTACTGTTAATCACTTGGTTGGTTATATTCGATTGGGATATTACCTGTAAATTTACATGAAATTCATCTGTTATCTTGAACAATATGCGCCAGGTAATACACAACACAAAACAATCTCTGGAACCTGAATCACTTCACTTTACTTTCACTAGACCTAATGACCAGTAGTATCGCCCCACGTATCCATTGACATGGCGAAGAAGAATCACAGTGATTTCTAAAACAGTACTTGGCGAGTCATCTCGAAGATCCGTAAAAAATGAAAATAACTCTTGTCGCAATATTATCCCTTCTCTTCTTCTTCGTCTTAGCGTTATCCCGGTAAGATTCGTTAAAAATTAAAATAACTCTTGTCGCACTATTATCCCTTATCTCTTTCTTTATCTTAACGTTATCCCGGTTGCTGCATTACGGACCCAGGGAACGCATAAATTCAGTAAATATTATCGCTTCCCATAAGACTTAGCATAAGCAAGTGGAAGGATGTGATCTCTGCCTACTCTTACGGGAAAGAGGTGTGACATTATGTATATATTACAGAAATTCTTCATGACATTAATCATTTGAAAACTAAATTAAGGGTAGTGATTATAAGAGCATTAAATTAATATTATTTTATTTTAATTTTGAACCCCAGCTTGAAGCAAGTTTTTTCATACTTGCACAGTTCAGCGAGCCGCAGTTGCTAGTGCGGACAAGGCGGTTTTCTTATTTCGTACCAACTCGCTGCAAGCTGCGGTCCATTGGTTGTTTCTAAGTGGGTCATCGCTTTTCTGGAGACATACTGTCTGGAGATTTAACTATTACGTTTTGAGCTCTGGTTGCATCATAAAAAAATAAAAATAAAATAAAATATACTTTATTGTCTTTAAGATCAACATGATCATTTAGATTCGTCAAACATTTACACAAAATGGAAATATTTTTTTAACAACAATGAAAGAAATATGGGCGGTAACATAATAAAGGAGTAAAAGCAAATGGGTTCTTTGTCAGAATTTGTCAGTTTATCTGTCTGTTGTGGTTTTCTCAAGATTTGTCAGTCTGTATCTGTCAGTCAGCCTGTCGTGATTCTAAAGGAGGGAGGGGATTGTTCGTCAGTCAGACAGTCTGTCGGTGACTCTAACGAGGCTTCCAAAAGGCAACGAGATTGAGAAGAAGGCCTCAAGAAACTCATCTCGGGTTTTTTCAAATTATGTCTTAAGATCTAATACAATTAAAGATATAAATAAATTACCGCTGTTCTTCAAACTAACAAAGTCTAATATCTAAAGATCATATCTCATCTAGCTTTAAGAAAGAAAGGAGCAATTCATGTCACTTCCAGGCAGACTTATCGTTCATAAAATCTTTCACTATAATAAGCCTTCTGGCACAATTTACTCTTTATGTAATTTTTAAATTTAGTTATAGATAAATTTGCCTGCGTATTGTACATGCGAATACTGTTCCCCGCAAAAGAATTTGTAATTTTATGGAGCCTATACTTGGGCATAGCCAGTTTATTCTTAGTTCTTAAGTTAAAATTATGTCTACCACTATTTTTACTCAATTTACTTTTATTTTTATGAGTATGCAGTAAGTTTTCATAAATGTACTGTGAATATACAGTCATTATGCCTATCTCCTTAAACTTATCCCTCAATGAGTCGCGAGATCTCATCCCATAGACAGCACGGACAGCCCTTTTCTGCAGCACAAAGATATATTCAACATCTGCAGCATTACCCCACAGTATTATGCCATACCTGAAGTAGACTAGACGAGCTGTTTTAACCCGGGAGAACTCGCGCCCTTAAAAACTGCGCGGGCACTCGCGCATTGAGCATTTTGCTCACATTATGTAAAAAGTCAAATTGTACCGAAAACACCAAAACTTGTATATTTTTTTACTGTTTCATAATAAAAAAATCATATTACGCGAATATCAAGACGTTCCTCAGAACGCGTGCGCCTAGGCTGGCTGCAAACAGATCCTCCATCAGCAGCTAGCTAGCACCATGCCGTCCACGAACCGAGTTACATCCAGCGAGCTGTCACCCAACCCTCACTGTTAGTGACATTCGCTTCACTATGCTTTAATGTCTCTGGTATCGTTTATCTATGACCACAATTACGAAAGCGCCGTCAAATATTTTATGTTTTTTTGGTTTATATTATAAAAAGTGGTAGTTAAAATAAATATTAAGTACTTAACAAATACTATAGCGGTATGTCCGAGCTTTTTGATTTACAATCAAACAATTTTTGATTGTCGTTAGAGATTCTCATGGGCGACATTTTCTCATTGTAATCAAATTGAAAAATTCTAACAGATAATTGCCCTACTCCTTGCTGTACCAAACCGCAGTGGTAAAGAAAGCTTGAACGTTACAATATGAGAGGACTGAGCCCAAAATGTTTCTAAATCTATGTAGACTAAATTTAGGGACAATTTATTAACCCTAGAAAGATAATCTTATTTTGACCTACTTTAAAGATAATCTTACGTCTTTGAGACGTATTTGAATTTACAAGGGCCTATTGGACAAGTTGCAATAAATACACTTTTAAAAAGTGATTGGACAATTAGTTTAGTGTTTTTTACTACAAATAAAACCATATTTACAATAGAAAATTAAATAAATTAAAGAAATATATAATGTTATTTTGTATACCTCTTACGAATTAACAAAAAAATATTAAGTCTTTCTTTAATGAGTAATTATGTTAATTTTAGTATAAAATCATTTTTTTTTTACTTCATACTAAAGAATAATTACTAGTTAAAAGTTTAATATAAAAAATCAACAATTTTTATGTTTAAATCACATTTAGATACAGCTTTTACACTTATCAGTTTTTTGTTTCCCACAAATGCTTTTTTTTTGCATTTATAATATGTCATTTTCGACATTGTTCTAAATTTAGACGGAAAATAGCACAATATCTCTTCTTTTTGTTAACTGGTTCTTTGTTATTGTGACAGTAAATGACAAACGATATATTCACCATACCATAAAATATTGACATGGGCCACCTATTGGTCTTTCTTGAACAAGACATAGACGACCACATTTGGTCAAATTTGTCGACTCCACCTTTTTTCTGGTTTTAGCCATTGCAATAGATTACCAAAATTACCTAAACCATAAAAATAATCGATAAATAAGAAGAATTAGTACTACATTGAACAAAGTTCAAAAGTTACACAAAGGATAATCATACGTCCGTCGAACGTAAGCCATCCCTATATCTACGTAATTATTGTACTTACCGTAGTTACACAGCCGTGTCCCGTAAGCTTTGCTCGGCGACTGGGATAACTGAGAAGAACAGCGCTCTTCGTTGCGAAATAAAAAAGAGATAGCAATATTTGTGTCGGGCGAGCGTCTCAAAGACGTAGATTATCTTTCTAGGGTTAATGTGTTGCATCATAATGATTTCAACCTGCCTGAGGTTAAGCATTCGATGCAGTATAAACAAATTAGACCAAAGAACAAGCGCACCCACTTATGACTTAAATCATAACCCGTAACGTCCCATTACTGAGCAAGACACCTCTTCCCTCAAATCAAGTTTAGAAGGATTCAGATCATATTCCACTACGCGTACCCATGGCAGAAGGTGTATGGGGAGCCTACCAATACCTCAGGAGCCCAAGCCAACCTCACCTGCTAGTGGTGCACCTGCCGATCAACAGACGAGGCAATAGGCTTGCCACCTATAACGTGAGACCAACTATATAGTTAGCAAATTGTAAGCGTATAATATGCCTCTGCCTACCCCTTCGCGGAAACAGGCGTAAATGTATGTATGCAAAAGGTCACCAATCCAAGGAGTGACCACTGTAAATTCTACTTTAATTTGACCTGCATTAACGCTGTTAATAATAATCGATTTCAATAAATTGCAAAATGGCAGCTGCCTAGGATGGAAGAGGAAACGGCTTACATTCATATTGCAATACTGAACCTATGCATACAAGGCATGTAAAATAAATCTTGAAAACATGTTGATACAACCACGCGGTTGCAATTTATTTGAACACTTTCCATAGAACTGTTTCTTTCATTCATCACTGCATATTGCTTCTTTTATGAAACGGCATAAGGTTGTGTTTTGTATAGTTCACATTACTTTTGACGCTATACGGATATTGACTCAAACAATTTTATTACTGTCATAGTTTTCCACAACAATGAAGTATAAAACAGATATATGTTATACTACATCCTGAGTAGAGATTTGAGTGTCGCTGTTTCGTTTGATTGCTTATAGTTTCTGATCTAGGCTTAATCAGTTATGCTTTTCGCAAAACTGTTTGCACTATTTTGAGCATCAGAGTGAGAAAGCAAATTACACTCAAGGATGTTTTTAGAATAGTCACTTATGGGATAACCCGACATAAATCGCGTATCTGGAAGCATACGTTCTTGGCTTATTGACAATGTCGTTCTCACTCTCAATCTCGTTGCCTTTTGGAAGCCTCTTTAAAGCCACCGACAGACTGACTGCCTGACTGACGGACGATCCCCTCCCTCCTTTAGAATCACGACAGGCTGAGTGACAGATCCCCCCGATAAGAGTCACAGACAAACTGACAAATCATGAGAAAAACCACTACAGACGAATAAACTGACAAACCTTGACAAATTTTGACAAAGAACCCATTTGCTTTTATTTCTTTATTATTGTACAGCTCATATCTCTTTCATTGTTGTTAAAAAAATATATCGAACTTCAATGTTGTGTCTGAATGTTTGAAGAATCTGAATGATCATGTTGATCTTAAAGACAATAAAGTATATTTTATTTTTTATTTTACAAGTAAGCGTGATTTATATCAATATTTATAGCTTGCTCTGTGCCTCGAAATGCACGTGAAGCCATTGGTCCCGGCTGTAATGAACATCTATGGCAGTCGGTATTAGGATGTCAGTGCCTTCTAATATTCTGACAAATGGTTTAGCCATAGAATGATCAGATGGCAGTCGCTCGATGTAATAACTAAAGTTCAGCCAAATCTGGTTGAATCGGGATAATGCTAAGATATGATGATGATACCAATATACTCCTTACATGCACATATCTCACCAATTAACACATGATACATGCAAGTCAACGCCGATGCTAATATAAGTAGATGCAAGAAGTAAGTACCTAAGGTGTAAGTTGGCTTCGCAATCCTCTGCCGGCCTATAAGTTTTCCAGCCCCTAAATTCCCGGGTCTTTCAAGCGGGGCGTGACACGGCATTTATGAAGGGTTATGTTTTTGGAATGCTGTAATTATTTATAGACTGCATTGACTACTTCCCATCAAGCAGGATGTGGTCTTTATGACGTATCATGTACAGGTTCTGCATAATTATGTATGTAAAACAAAACGTCTGTTTATTTTTCCTTTATACTTAAAGTTAATCGTTCTTTACTGTCGATAAAAACCAAGGTCGCGCTTTTAATTATAAGGTGATATTTACACGAGCAACAACGATGACTTACAAGATTTCACCTGCGACTCAGAGTATGTGGATTGTGTTATTTTGTATTGAAATCCGCATACATTGAAAGCAGCTTTGACCCACGGTAAAAAGTCCACTAAAGTTTGTCTTGGCGCAAGATCTCGCTGCAAGTGTCATAAAAGATAATTTTGAGCAGTGTTGTGATGCCGTGCCGTGCGGCGCCGGCCTAGAATAGCGTCACCCCCTCTCATCTCATGGGGAGTCGTAAGAGTCGACGAAGAGAAATAGGACCGGATGATGGGCAGCAGCGCCATCCTGCGTACTGGCTGGAACTGCGATCACCAACCCGCCTGCCCAGCGTGGTGATTACGGGCAAATACCCCTAATAGAATGGCACATACACACAAACGGCCCCCAGTCCCCGGCGGCCCCGCTATTCCAGATTACGGTAGCGGTCTTGGTAACGGCGGGGCAGGGGGTGCAAAGAATCACCGGCAGAGATCCGGCTACCATCCTAAACGACTTCTGCACCTGGCAACCTACAACACACGCACACTGAGGACTGATGAGAAGATTGACGAGCTGGAAGAGGAAATAGAGCAGTTGCACTGGGACATTATCGGGTTATCTGAAGTCCGAAGACAGGGGGAGGATACGGTAATCCTCAAGTCCGGCAACTTGCTCTACCACCGGGAGGGCGACCACCTGTCCCAAGGTGGTGTCGGTTTTATAGTCCGGAAGTCCATCCGTAACAACATCGTGTCTATAAAGAGTGTGTCGACTAGGGTAGCGTACCTAATACTCAGAATCACCAAACGGTATTCGCTGAAGGTAATTCAGGTCTACGCACCGACCTCGACACACCCTGATGAGGACGTAGAGTTATTGTATGACGACATTTCTGCCGCCATACATACTTCACCAACTCACTACACGGTTGTTATGGGGGATTTCAACGCAAGGCTAGGCCAGCGAAGTGGTGACGAGCAGAAAGTGGGGCAATTTGGAGTAGGGCGAAGGAACCAAAGGGGCCAGCGGCTAGCGGATTTCATGGAGAAGGAGGGACTTTTTATGATGAACTCCTTCTTCAAGAAACCTCCGCAGAGGAAATGGACCTGGATGAGCCCTGATGGTTTCACGAGGAATGAGATAGACTTTATCATGACCACTAAGCGGCAAATATTCAATGATGTCTCTGTAATCGCTAGGGTGAAAACCGGCAGCGATCACCGAATTGTAAGAGGCACATTGAATATTAATGTCAAGCTTGAAAGGTCCCGCCTGATGAAGTCTACGCTCCGACCCTCAGTCGCCCATATTCAAAACCCCGAGTACTTTCAGATCGAGCTTCAAAATCGCTTCGCAGGTCTAGAGGACTGCGTGTCCGTCGACGACTTAAGTAGCGGGCTAGTTGAGACTGTCCACGCGGTGGGGTCCAAATTTTACAAGACCAGACCCCGAAATAAAACCCAAAAAATATCGACTGAGACTCTTGATCTCATGGAAGCACGACGACATATGCGATTGCAGTCTTCAGCAGATGCATTCTCTTACCGGCGTATCAATAGACAGATCACGAAATCCTTGCGACTTGATATTCGCAGATTCAGTACTACGTGTATTGAAAATGCAGTAGAGAGGAACAGGGGTTCGAAAGTGTTCGCACGAGATCTGTCTATTGGCCAGAGTCAGTTAACGCAGCTGAAGACCAACAAGGGCAATCTAGTCACGTCGAAACCTGAGATCATGAGGGAAATCGAAGGGTTTTATGGGCAGTTATATACTAGTACGCAGGATCCCGCTACTTGTTTGGCTAAAGATCCTAGAGCCAAACTAACCAGGCACTACACCGAAGACATCCCGGACGTCAGCCTATACGAGATTAGGATGGCCCTGAAACAGCTGAAGAACAACAAGGCACCGGGTGAAGACGGGATGACAGCAGAGCTTCTGAGAGCGGGTGGTACACCGGTACTAAAGGTACTTCAGAGGCTCTTTAACACCGTCATCCTCGAGGGACGTACGCCACAGGCGTGGGCCAGTGGCGTGGTTGTACTTTTCTTCAAAAAAGGTGACAAATCTCTTTTGAAGAATTATAGGCCAATCACGCTACTGAGCCACGTCTATAAGTTGTTTTCACGGGTCATCACGAACCGTCTCGGTCATAGGTTTGACGACTTCCAGCCTCCCGAACAAGCCGGTTTCCGAAAAGGCTTTTCAACCATGGACCACATACATACGCTGCGGCAGGTTATACAGAAGACCGAGGAGTATAACCAGCCACTTTGCTTAGCGTTTGTGGACTATGAAAAGGCCTTCGATTCGATCGAGACTTGGGCAGTGTTTCAGTCCCTGCAGCGATGCCGCATTGACCATCGGTATATTGAAGTGTTGAGAAGTTTATACAAAAACGCCACCATGTCCGTACGCGTACTAGACCAGCACACGAATCCTATCCTCCTGCGGAAGGGCGTGAGACAGGGAGATGTCATATCTCCGAAACTGTTCACTGCTGCCCTGGAGGATGTTTTCAAAATGCTGGACTGGGGAAACTACGGCATCAACATAAATGGCGAGTATATGTCTCACCTTCGATTTGCCGACGATATAGTGGTCATAGCGGAGTCACTTGTGGATCTGGGCACAATGCTCGAAGACCTCGACAGAGCTTCCCAAAGGGTAGGTCTCAAAATGAACATGGACAAGACGAAAATTATGTCAAATGTCCATGTTAAGCCTACCCCAATAATTATTGGAGGCTCGGCTCTCGAAGTTGTCGACGAATATGTATACCTGGGACAAAAAGTCCAAATGGGTAGGTCCAACTTCGAGAAAGAGGTCAATCGTCGAATCCAGCTCGGTTGGGCTGCGTTCGGGAAACTGCGCTATATCTTCTCGTCAAAAATACCTCAGTGTCTTAAGACAAAAGTCTTTAACCAGTGTGTGTTGCCAGTGATGACGTACGGTACTGAGACTTGGTGCCTGACTATGGGCCTCATTAGAAAGCTCAAAGTCGCTCAGCGTGCAATGGAGAGAGCTATGCTCGGAGTGTCCCTACGTGATCGAATCAGAAATGAGGAAATCCGTAGGAGGACTGGAGTGGCCGACATAGCGAGGCGAGTTTGCAGGCTGAAGTGGCAATGGGCGGGGCACATAGCTCGAAGAACCGACGACCGATGGGGCGTCAAGGTTCTGCAATGGCGACCGCGAACCGGTAAACGTAGTAGAGGACGGCCTCCCACGCGATGGACCGATGATCTGGTCAAGGCGGCGGGAAGCCGATGGATGCAGGCGACTCAGGATCGCTCAATGTGGAAATCTATTGGGGAGGCCTATGTTCAGCAGTGGACGTCAGATGGCTGAGATAATGAGTGTTGTGATTGCATCGAGCACGCGTTTACAATTTATCTAAAAAATTGATAATAATGTATACCTCTACGCTCAAAAACAAAGGTATATCACTATTATTTAATAAAGTAAAAGTAAAAATTTATTTATTTCATAAACTATTAAATAAATTTAAAAATAAACTAAATATTAATACACTGAAATCACGAAGCTTAGATTCACTTACATGCAAAAATAAAAAAAAAAGTTTAAGTGAATCTAAGTGCCAGTTCTGAGCCACCGCTCTGTGAAAAGGACTGACAAGAAACACACAGGCTATTTCTTGAAAAGAATTCATGTGTAAATCTGCATTTACTTAGACTGAGCATTTCGTATCACGAACAGAAATATCTGCGAACGTGACACGTTCATCTCGAGCCAGTCGCACTGAGCCTGATTAAAGCATCTGTCGATTTTGACGTGACAACGTCTTAAATTAGGTTGCGGCTGGGAGTCACTTATGAAAAAGTGTAACGCTCGGTAACGTTACGATGAGTCACCGAACGAGAGAGAGGCCCGGCGAATGCCTTGCGTCTCTCTCCCACTCAACTATGATCGGTCTGCCGCGCGCGCAGTTTTAGTAAACAAAATATATTTCTATAGTTAAAATTTGTGCAATTCTTATTTTCATTCAATTCCTTGTTCCTATTGTGCAATTTAATTATATTCATATCAATAAATATTCTACCGAGAAAAAGACGTTGTCACGTAAAATCTTCGCCCGTAAAAACGACTTTACAGGCAACCATTTTTTAAACGAGTGTTTAGCATTGTCTCCTTTATACCTATGCCAAGACACGTTTCTACTCCGTGCGTTAGTGCTGATTCTTTTGAATGAGGCGTCAAACGGTATTTGCTTACAAAATGTAAGATTGGTTTTTGATATGGATCTCTTTATTTGTGCAAAGACTTAGCTGATTGCTTAGAAACCATGTTGAAAAAGTCATCTTGATATACTTTGTAAAGAGTTGTTGTTACAATTTAAAAAAGTCATCTTTATCGTGCGCTTTGTGTTAAGACATTGGTACAGAGATATGTATATTCTATATCGTGTTTCTTATTTGAATTATGTTGTAGTGGAACGTCACCGAGTTCCTGAAGCAATGTTAAACAAACAAACAAAGCGCTTGTAGAGGAGGGAGGTTTGGAGGTCAGAAACAATTCCAAAAGTTAAGCAGCATTTTAGGAGAAGGATTGTCCTTTGAAAATGCTATTAAGGATAAGTAAGCGTTCGTTTGACACCGACCAGCACACAGACCTTTTTACGGAACATATATACGAATCATCACGTCTGTTTCGCCGAAAGGAGAGGCAGAGGTATACCACACGACTACATCGTTTACTTATTCCACGGTATGAAGCGCCTATATTTTTTTGGACTGCATCGACTGCGTACCATCAGACAGGATTTAGCCATTATGACTAGTCACATTAAAAAAACAACAATATCGCCAAAAAAATTGTTGGTCCTACGAAGTAGATGGCAAGCCTATTAAAGTTTGTCAAAAACTTGTATGTTTGCCAGAACCTCGTCCGTTGATCGGTTGGTGCAACATTTGCAATTGAGTTGACTTGGACTCCTAAGATATTAATAGGACCCATAAACACCGTATGGAACTTATCATCATCATCATCTCAGCCCATTAACGTCTCACTTCTGAGCACGAGCCTCCTCTCACATATCAAGGTGCGAGGGTATTGGGTCATACTCCACCACGCTGACCCAGTGCGGATTGGCGGATCTTATAATCTATTATAATTGCTTCCTTTTTTATCATCTTCCTCTGATAGATTTATTCAATAGCTGTGAATTCTACTACTACACAATAACAGAGATGATAAAGTGGCAAGGCCTGGAGGCCTACCGCCGAGTTCGATGGCAATCGATTATAAGGCAAAATGGATTTCGAATTGATTCTGTCGTACCGCCGAACTCATGGAAATCGAAACAAAATGGCGTTCTCCTTTTACCTATTGGTCTGTCACGGACTGAAGGTCATGAATGAGAGGTGGCTGTCGGCAGATTCCCCGGTACGGATTAATGAACGCAAAACAAAGTTTGATCTAGATGGATTACCGGTAATCCATCGAATTCGGCGGAAGGCCCCCTGGTCTTACAAGCATCCATAGGTTGTGTGAACTACTTTCCACTAGGTTTCATTTACATCTAATGGTAAAAAATAAAGCTCCAAGCTTATCATCATTTCAGCCCATTAACGTCCCACTACTGAGCACGAGCCTCCTCTCACATATCAAGGTGTGAGGGTATTAGGTCATACTCCACCACGCTGACCCAGTGCGGATTGGCGGAGGCAGGTGTATGGCGTCCTGCTGTTAGAATTTATCAAGCCGCCCATTAGGCCTCTAACATGGCTTAACGACTACCACATTTGGTGATAACCGGGACCAACGGCTTAACGTGCCTTCCGAAGCACAGAAGCGCTCGATATCAAATGCCACACAAACGGTCACCCATCCAAGGACTGATCTCTGTAAACTCTGCTTTACTTCGGTGATCGTTTCCGACCACCGAGCACCGCAGAGCTACGAGCGCTTCAAGTCGTTATATTTTCAGCATATATAAATCGCTTATTGATTTCAACGAGCCCTTGTTACCAAATCAAATGTTAATCAAGAATTATCTAATCAAGCAAATGGCCATTACGCGACTGTGTATCCGGACTACCTGTATTATTAATTTAATATCGTTAATGGCCTACGCTATCCTCCGTACTTACATAGAAGCGTGATGAGAATTAATTGCAACGAATCTTCCTCGAGCGTAAACTAATGCCAGGGTGTAAACTAGAAGCGTAAAGCTCTACTCACACCGGCACAAAGACAGGATAATTAAAATATTTTAATTATGGCAATGTCGTGTGGTGTGATGTCACATTTTCCTCAATTAAATATAATTAATATTTGTCGACGCATATGGCATAGGGTCGGTACAGGTGTACTCCTGTACTCCGCTTCTAAGATCTTGATATAGACAAATGATTGCAAGCATGAACATGGGCGTTTGTAATGGTCTGTTTTTCTTTCTGTTACGAGTCATTATTACTACATGGTCAACGACACACGTTCTTTTTTTTTTTTGTTTTACATCGGTAACAAAATGCATTTACGCACTGCCTTCCGGCCAAGGGGGAACGAAAGGGGGTGTGGGACTTACCACCGGCAGACACGACTGCCAGCAGTAATACCCACTAAAAATCTTCCGACGACGCCCGCCGCTTGTTGAGTAAGAGGCGGGGGCCAGTACCTGGGTTGCAGCTTCTGACACCCTGCCTGCGGCCAACGTCCCCCGGACCAAAACCGGGAGGACCTCCTCAGAGAGGAGCAGTGGACGCGCCCCTCCTACCTCCCCGTGTGACCATAGCGTGAGTGGCCGACTTCCCGGAGGGTCCCTGGTTAGACAGCAGGGGCCCCCTGCCCCCACTGCCTAGAACCTCCTGGCGCTGCTGAGCGGGCCCGCCCGCTGCGCTCTCCACAGGTCCCTCTTAGTTTCACCCCCAGTAGTCAGTACTAAGGGCACCCAGAGTCGTCGGTCTCTGGGTGTTACCTTTCCTGGTTTCCGGGAGGTACTCAGCCCCACCACCACGCCAAGGTGGAGACCTGTTCGGGGGGGAACGACACACGTTCTACCTAAAGGTTTTACAATGGAACGACTTACCAAATTTCTTGATTCTACTACGGATAGTCTGCACAGTAGTATGTGTTTATTTATTTACATCTTGAGTATGTATTTACTAATAAAAGAAGGGGTCGCACGTAGGGTCTAAATTGTGCTGTGTATTATGAATATAATAACATATTAATTTTAAAAATTATTTGTTATCGTATTGTTTTAAATATTAAAAGTATAACGTTTATCCGTTCTGTCGTAGTGAGAACACAACTTCTTAATGATACTTATCTTGGAACTTGTTAACTTGTGTGATTGTTAGAAAATAATAATTTATTAATATTATAAATATACATACATACATAATATCACGCCTGTTTCCCCGAAGGGGTAGGCAGAGGCATACTATACGCCCACACTTCACCGTTTAAATTGTTGGGCCCACGTAATAGGTGGCGAACCTATTGCCGCTTTCGGGGCCATTTTTGTTCGCCAGAGCCTCGTCCGTTGTTCGGCAGGTGCACCACTTGCAGGTGAGGTTAGCTTGGGCTCCTCAGATCTTGGTAGAAGCCCTATACACCCATATATATCTGTTATAAAAATTCTCATAAATATCAAAATGGTTTTAACTGTTATTTATATATATTTTTTATTAATTGTTACAAACACTAAATATGGGCTATTACTGGCATAAAAAAAAATAAAAAAAATTACCTACAGTTTGTATTAGCAAGCAGAAAAAAAAAATCGCTCTAAGTAGCATGAACATTCTAAGTGGTATCCCTGGAGCCACCGTTAAAAATCAAGAAAGACTCGTAACTTGCGACCCACAAGTCTCTGAAACAGCCAATAAAACACTAAGCAATCAAGGTTGGCATAGCGATAAATTGCAGTGCCAACCTGAGCACCCAATACTTTAACTGCTACTGCAACTCCTTCCCGAACTAGTAAGGCTGCGTGCCCAATACTTTTATTTATACTAAAGTAGTTACTATTACAATCGAATAAAGAAAATAGGTATAAAAGTATGCATACTCATGTATTTATAGTGATTGCGGATACAAAATAAAATACTGGATAACCAATTGTGAAATCATAATATAATTTAATACTGTATAATCATAATGAGCCTGTTTATTTCTTGCTTTTTCTTCATACAGAGCGGTGGCTCGAAACTGGCACTTTGATTCACTTACACTTAAAAAAAATAGATTTTATATTGTTTTGTTGCATATAAGTGAATCTAAGCTTCGTGATTTCAATGTAATAATATTTCGATTGTTTTTATATTTAATTTTAAAATTTTCAAGTTAGTACTTGTAATAGTTTATGAAATATTTTTTATTTTTTGTCAATGTCAAATTACTGCCAGATTACACCATGCTCTTGCATTTAATTGCCCTATTTCATAACTAAAAGTGGAACATTTCTTGTGAGAATTTTGAAAAGGGTACGTTTATTGTCAAAAAGAAAGACTGTCTTTGGTCTCGGTTATCCCTGGATTTGGTAGTTTTTAAGGGTAACTTTCGCTCTCGCTCTAAGGGTAACTTTCGCTTTCGAAGCGCTCTTTGCTCTGCGGTGCTCGGTGGTCGAAAACGATCACCGATGTACAGCAGAGTTTACAGAGGTCAGTCCTTGGATGGGTAACCGTTTGTGTGGCATTTGATATCGAGCGCTTCCGTGCTTCGGAAGGCACGTTAAGCCGTTGGTCCCGGTTATCACAAAATGCGGTAGTCGTTAAGCCATGTTAGAGGCCTAATGGGCGGCTTGAAAAATTCTAACAGCAGGATGCCATACACCTGCCTCCGCCAATCCGCACTGGGTCAGCGTGGTGGAGTAAACCTAATAACTTCACACCTTGGTATGTGAGAGGAGGTTCGTGCTCAGAAGTGGGACGTTAATGGGCTGAGTTGATGAAGGGTAACTTTGAGCGGAGTACAGGAGTACAAGTCATTGTAAATAAAATTACATATACTTTATTGTCTTTAGATCAACAGGATCATTTAGATCCTTTGATTATTTACAAACAAAATGGAAATACAATAATTTATTTCACAATAATGAAAAAGATAATATAGAGCCCATATTCATAATTTTCTTTGTAAAATAGATTATTTGTCAATCTAACTGTTGCGGTGGTCAGTCTGTCTGTCTGTGACTCTTTTCGGAAAATTTGTATGTCAGCTTATCGTGTTGTAACGGGGGGAGGGGATTGTCCAACACTGACTCTAACGAAGCTTCAAAAAAGGAACGAGATTGAAAAAGAATGCCTCAAGAAAATCATCACGGCTTTTATTGCAAATAATGTCTTAAAATCTGATACAATGCAAAAAATATATACTTAAGTTAACCACCCAGTTGATCTTAAAATTACCAACAAGCTAATACAACAAAACTTCTATTTTTATAAGTACACAATTAAGTTTCATAAAATATTTATTGTGAATACGAAAACGATACGTTAGGTATTCGAAAATCGTGTTCGAAAATCGACAATCGTGGCGGTAAGTCCCCTCTTTGAGGAGTGGCTAGAGAGGCGCCACGGCGGCGCTCTCACCTACCGCCTGACGCAGGTTCTAACCGGGCATGGCTGCTTCGGTAAATTCCTGCACAGAATCAGGCGGGAGGAAACGTCCGGCCAAAAGAAAAAAAAAAGGTATTCGAAAATTCGGTACAAATTGTTTAAAACCACGATTTAAAAACATAAAAAGAGTTTGATTTTTGAGACTCCAGTTTGGTAAGCACCTTTTTTTAGTGACATACTGAGTACTATCCACTACTATTCCGTTATTTAGAATACAGGGTGTATAGGGATCCTACAAAGACCTGACGAGCCCAAGCCAACCTCACCTGCTGATTAACGGACGAGGCTCTGGCGAACATAACAGTTCCCGGTAAGCGGCAATAGGCTCGCCAACTATTACGTGGGACCAACTATATAATTAGTGAAGTGTGGGCGTATGATATGCCTCTGGGAAACAGGCGTGAATGTACGTATGTATGTATATAACCTCTCTTATGTTGAATGACATTAGCCCACTTTCCGTTATCTGTTGTGCCGGGAGCCGGTATGGTTAACAGACGGCCCATTTTTGAGATAGACTCTTACTGTAACTGGATTTTCTCATTTGACATTTGTTTAAATTTTTTCCGCTAAAGTTGGCCGAGATTTTGGCTTTACTAGTCAGCCTGTTTCTTTTTTATGCATTTGTAACGTGTTAGAAAGGATAGGGTATATCAAACTTGACTTCGACTAAGCCCATCGTCTTGACACGGTGTGAACGTGCCCTAACTTCGAAAAGTTTATCTAGATCTAAAATAATGTGCTATGATATTCTCTTAAATCTACTCAAAGTAGATACTTGATTTTCAAGCTCATGAAGTGACTCTTTGCGAATATCGTTTGCTTATTTTCTATTTTTAATCGGCAAAGACGTAATCTCATTATATTCATATGTGTACCTACTTAATACTGTTATTTAAACTTTTTATTATGGTATTCCATTATTTACACAAACTACTTTAAATACTTATTTACTATAGTTTATTTTTAATTATTTAAATAGATGCATTTCACAAATACTGCGCGTAGTAACACTTCATGCCTAGGTGTTCACGGAGTATCAGCGTCGTGGTCGCCGACAGTGTGCTGAGTGGACACCGTTTCAGTACATGGTTCAATGTTGTATTATGCTTGTGTAAATTTAATTGTTTCTTTTTCTGTGTACTTAATTACTATGTTTTTTTGTACTGAATAAATTTATTTTCCTTCTTTCTTTCTTTATTACGTGGGACCAACTATATAGTTGGCGAAGTGTGGGCGTGTAATATGCATCTGCCTACCCCTTCGGGGAAACAGGCGTGAATGTAGAATCTTTTGGGAATGCTAATATTCAGCAGTAGACTTTATAGGGCTGATATTATGACGACCGATTTGGCGTGGAAGTCAGTATACCTGCACTTCACTCCAGAGGTCGTGGGTTCGATTACCACACAGGACAAATCTTTGTGTGCATGAACATGAATATTTGTTCTGGTCTGGGTGTTTTCCTATGTATATTAAGTATGTATTTACAAAAAAGAAGTATTTAAGTACGTTTATCCGTTCTTTAGTATCCATAACACAAGTTCTTAGTGATACTTATCTTGGAACTAAAGAATTGGTGTGAATGTAAGAGAATATTTATTTATTGTGAAGTATGTGTTATAGCTCGGTGCGCACAAGAATATTTTTATATTACTAGCTGCCCCGACAAACTTCGTGACGCCATATTTTGTTTCATCTGTCAATGTTTTGTCAATAAATTGAAGATCTCCCAGTCTTCTGCTTCATTCATTCACTCACTTTTCGTATTATTAGATTTAAAAATACTATAATTTCTTTCTTTTTCATGTATGCCTTGTCCTGAAATAAGTCAGTTCATTTATTTGTTTTTCTTTTAAGTTCTTTTATTGTATTAGAACAATATTAAAACTTTAAATTCGAAGGGTCTCGGGTTCAAACCCTGGTGGCGCCTTAATGACTTTTCAAAGTTATGTGCGTAATTATCGCTTGCTCCGTGCCTCGGTAAGCACGTTAAGCCGTTGGTACCGGCTGTCATGAACATCTATAGCAGTCGTAATTAGGAAGTCAGTGCCTTCTGACAGACTGACAACTGGTTTAACCATAAAATGATGTTTCCCTCTGGGTTGCGGAGGTCAGACGGCAGTCGCTCCACGTAATAACTGAAATTCAATCAAATGGTTGAACTGGTTGAACCAGTGAGCAGTCCCTGGGCCCCAAGCTTAAGTCTAGGGCAACCGGGATAATGCTAGGATATGATAATAATTGTATTAAAACAAGCCTGAAAATAACTTACACAACAAAAGGTGAATTATTAAATTTGGTGCAGTTGTTCTAAAGTACATACATTCGGGCGTTCCATTTTTATTTATATAGATTTGTTAAATACAGTTTGATAATGTAAGTATATTTGTGTCTACAACCCAAGTTCAGACTACAAACTCCACATAAGCTCCAGACAGAATACTGGACATTAGAAAAAGCAGACATATGCAAGTTACGCAAGGTAGCTTTTTCTAAGTTATCTGTTTCCATATAAATTTGAGAGTACAGATAGCGCTTAGTTACTCGCTTAGTGCTTTTTAAAGGAACGCGTGGTTTTAAGTTCTTGGTACCGGCTATAAAAAATTACGATCGCGTGGTCGTGCAGATAGAACGATCAAGTGAAAGACTCATCGTCCTCCAAATTCTCCGCGGTCGTAAAAGACGCGCTGGATCGGAACCGGTGGAAGCAGATCATCCGCTCCAGATGTTACTCCGATGCTAACCATGATCCTCAGACATGAGGAACCGACTACAGAGAGAGAGATAAAAAATTAAATAACATTATTTATCGGTCCATAGAGTTAGCAAATATGATCTTAAAGCTATGTTAGTAGTGTTATAGAAAATTGAAAATGTATTCTACCATATAATTAGATAAAATTAAAGGCGCAAGAGGTCAACCTTCAGCAGAGCTCTATTGAGCCAAATTTGAATGAATTGATTAAAATATTTGTTGATTTTTTTGACTAAAAAAAGTAAGTACCAGTCAATTGCTAGAAATTCAACTTTGTAGAGCCTTAACACGCACCTTTAGTTAAAAAATCCTTAGTTCAACGCACATTTCAATCAGTACGTAGCTAAAATTACGCTTCTTTAACTCGTTAGGATCACCATTATTACTAACTAAACATATCCTAAAATATGTCGCCCTTCAATGCTTTCCTTTTAAGTCCTGCAAAAACATATGCTAAAGATATAATTAATGATATGATAAACATCCGTAAAAACTTAAAAAATAAAAATATAAACCGTAAAAACATAAGCACTTCTTAGGCAACCGTGTAGTGAGACAGTGGAACGAGCTGCCGGCAGATGTAGTGTCAGCTCCCACTGTCAATTCATTCAAGAACAAGCTGAACAAACACATGCAACCGGTTAAGAGGAACTAGATGCAGTTGAATTGGATACAGGCGCAATCAGCTTTCAAACTGTCTGCCTGTTAATTAATAATAATAATAAAACTTCCATAATAATATCGTACTAATCCAGCGCAGACAAAGTCTACTACAAAATTTAGCAATACAGAATCTTAACACGCGCATTTACGCATTTTGAAAAAAAAACCCTTGGTTTAACGCATTACTTATTCAGTACATAGCTAAATATACGCTAGTTCTAACTCGCTTGAATTAACATTATTACAAACATGACATGACATAAATGAGTCAAAATGCAAATACGAACACATCAGTTGTGAACTGGCGCATGTTTTTGTGCCTCGCACAATATTTTAATGCGATGCAAATATCACCCCGCACTTAATAAATTAAACAAGATTTCGTGCTAGTTGAAAAGCGTAAATTAATATTTTACGTCAACGGTCCGCGTTCTACAATATGTTAGTCAAAATGGCGAAAAGCTAGGTAAATGTGGATTTAAATGTTTAGAGCAAAGAACTTTTAAAAGTTTGTGTGTTAAAATTCAAAATTACGATTGTACTCAAGCATGCTCTCCACCTAAAGTGGCTGTTGGATGGTTTAATAAAGAACACTGATAAGCTTGGATGAAACTATATATTGTCTTTATTATAATTGACACTGTACGAGCTAATTGTAAAGATGGCAGAGAGTCAAAGAGTACATAGATAAATCTATTGTAGAAGTTAGTGGTGACAACTGTCACAGACTATATCAAAATAGAGAGAATAATTTATATTTCAATAGTGGCCACTGCTGCTTTTGTAATACCAGACGCATCACAATTGCGTTGCCGTTTTACGATATTTTCCAAATGCCCCATGATGTAATTTCTTGGGAAAAAGTCTTCAGAAAGCCATTTCTTAATCTACGGGTCATCATCATCAGATCAGCCATTTGAAGTCCACTGCTGAACATAGGCCTCCCCAATTGCTTTCCACGATCCATCCTTTGCCGCCTGCATCCACCGGCTCCCCGCCGCCCTGACCAGGTCATCGGTCAATCGCGTGGGGGGCCGTCCTGTACTACGCTTGCTGATTCGTGGTCGCCATTCTAAAACCTTAGCGCCCCATCGGTCGTCGGTTCTTCGAGCTATGTGCCTCGCCCACTGCCACTTCAGCTTGCAAACGCGCTTTGCTATGTCGGTCACACTAGTTCTCCTACGGATTTCCTCATTTCTGATTCGATCACGTAGGGACACTCCGAGCATAGCTCTCTCTATTGCACGCTGAGCGACTCTGAGCTTCCTAACTTGCTTGAGAACCTACGGGTACGCGCTACAAAAGTAAATTCTATAATTTTTAAGATATGAGGAACTCCTGAAAGGCCGTGGTCACCATCACAAATAGTTCCCCAGAATATGCTCCATCATCATCAGCCCAATACCGTGCTGGACATAGGCTTCCCCCATAAGCTTCCAATGTGACCAGCTGCACGGTACAGCCTTGAACCTGCGACCTTTCTCAGAACCCAATCATGTATGTATATTTTCTACGCTTTTTTTTTTGACGACTGATATGGCGTGGAGGTCAGTATACCTGCACTTCACTCCAGAGGTCGTGGGTTCGATTCCCACACAGGACAAATCTTTGTGTGCATGAACATGAATATTTGTTCTGGTCTGGGTGTTTTCCTATATTTATTTATTTATTTATTTATTTAATTAGAACGGAATACACCAATTACACTAATTATCAAAAACAGTAAAAGTTAAATATAATATTAAACTCTCACACTTAAAAACTTCTTTTATCCCATTCTCTCACAATACCTCAGACACACTGACAAAATCTCAGGCCATCCATCCGCAAACAAATCACAGTCGGGTGCTGCTTCCAGGATGGCATTTAGTGCGTTGAGTGTCCGCGGAATGGGTGATTTTGAGCGGGCTACGGTTCGGCAGGTAGGCCCAGCAAACAGTTTATGTTTCCTGCTCCTATAATAATTATATATTAAGTATGTATTTACAAAAAAAAAGTATTTAAGTATGTTTATCCGTTCTTTAGTATCCATAACACAAGTTCTTAGTGATACTTATCTTGGAACTGAAGAATTGGTGTGATTGTAAGAGAATATTATTTATTTATTTATTTTATTATTTTTTTTCGAAGCACTTGAGAACGTCTGTTAAATTTAGAAGCGTTATTCCACTAAGTTGTATGAAGGTGGACTCGATAAATATTGAGTTTCGTTATAAGAGGGTCCTATCTCATCCGATACGCTTCGTTGGCTATTAATCGTAAATACCGGCCGAAACTAGGAGAGGTTTGTAATTGAGAGCCATTGTTATAGAATTCAATATCTCTGTTGATAGATATCAGAGATATTTGAGGCATTGGTAGCAGCTAAGTACCGTTTTCGAATCTTGTATATGAACATTTCCTTCTCATTGTCATTTAATTCTGAACAAAACTTAGTAGGTATCGTAAAGTCATTAAGTAATCATCATCTCAGCCCATTAACGTCCCACTACTAAGCACGAGCCTTTTCTCACATATTTAGGTATTTATTTTTGTACTAGCTGTTACCCGCGACTTCGTCCGCGTGGAATAGTATCTTTGGGTAGCATTTACAACCCCCTTTTCGCAGTAAAAAGTAGCCTATATCCTTTCTCAGGGTCTAGACTATCTGTATTCCAAATTTCATTTAAATCTGTTCAGTAGTTTTGGCGTGAAAGAGTAACAGACAGACAGACAGACAGACAGAGTTACTTTCGCATTTATAATATTATTATATTATATTATTATATATTATATATATAGTAAGGATAAGGATGAGTTCGCTGACCTTATCTTTTAATCTAATACCTGTGAAATCTTATGTAGTTCAGGATATCTTAAAGATATTACAAGTTTTCTAGAAACGTTTTCTAACCGTCTGCAAAATAGTAAAACTATTAAACTTAAATATATCTACTTTATATATACTCTGCCTACGACTTTCCTGTTCTCTTCTTTGCTACGGGTTGTCTGGAAGAGATCGCTTTTAGCAATAAGACCGCCTAGAATGGCTTGGAATAGATTTTTTTTTAATATTCAATTATTATTTGTAATCTGTAATTTTTTAGTCAATAAAGAGTATTTATATATATCTAATCTATCTAATATTTGTCTAGGTCTGGATGTTGACTGTATATTGTAAGTAGGTATATATTTACAAAAAAAAATATTTTTGTATATTTATCCGTGGGCGGAGTAACATAGTTCAAAGAACCGACGACCGTTGGGGCGTTCAGCGACCGCGACGCAAACATAGTAGAGGACGGCCTCCCACGCGATGGACCGATTATTTGGTTAAGGCGGCGGGAAGCCGATTAATGCAGGTGACTCAGGGTAGATCGATTTGGAAATCTATTGGAGAGGCCTATGTTCAGCAGTGGACGTTATATGGCTGAAATGATGATAATGATGATGTTCCGCTTTTTAATAGGTGCTTATTATCTGAAGGGCATCTTATCATTATGATTTATTTATAATTTTTTTTACTGTTTCAAAAAAAACGTACAGTTGTAATGAAATACAATACATCTGCCAAACTGCGTAGCAGTTTGTCGGCAGCTCGTAGTTCTCGTGGACGCTTACATACATTATTTTTCTAAGTTTATTTAACTCTAACCGCAGATACATTACATAGGTACCTAATAATTACATTCCGTTAATTACGTTCCTACCATACTACTTTATTAAAAGCTTATATCTTGACATTACAAACAGAAACTTCAATTTCATTTTTAAATAGCTACGAAGTAATAAAAGAGTCAGTAAAAATACACATTTTAAGTAAATTTTACCTTTGTACGTTACACTGAAATGGTAACCTTAAGCAGGACCAGACTGTTCTCAAGCAAATTTAATAAATGATACAACTTTAAATTCATTAACATTTCGGAAAATATTTGAAGTCCAAAAGGAAAATGTACGAAATTGGGCCACTTAATTTTATATTATTATCGAGTATTAAATCGTGAGCTACGAAATTACTTCGGATTTCGCTACGATCTTGGACTCAAGTTTAATATTATCTACAACAAGATCCATTATCAATTAAGTTATCAACTTTACTTCTGATATCAAAAATAATTTGGGACTAACTCACTTGACTTAGAGAACTACTTAACTCGTATAAGTAGAAATACTTAACTCAACTTAACTTCGAATTATATTCTTTCTGATTATTTGTTGTATTAGTTTCTGATAGAGTAAGATTTCATAATTGGCGGTAGTATAAGTTTTAATAGAATAAGTAAAAGTAAGCGTTTCAGCATCTGTATATGCTAGTACCTGGTACCTGTATAGGGATCCTACCAAGACCTGAAGAGCCCAAGTATTTTTATTTTTAATGTGACACGTCATAATGACTGCATCCTGCCTGATGGTAAGAAGTCGATGCAGCTCAAAAAAAATTAAAGCGCTTCATACCGTGAAATAAACACGGTACAAAGCGCACCCACGCATGATAACATGCCTCTGCCTACCCCTTCGTGGAAACAGGCGTGAATGTATGTATGTTATAATAATATATGCTAGTACTCATATTATAAAAATTACAATTTGTAATTTTGCTAATAATATATAAGATCAAAATCTTTTTTGAGTAATAGATGGTAAAATTCTTCATGAGTATCATAGGCGTTTTTGTTATGACTTAAACGAAGAATCCTTACGAAAATTCCAGTAATGATGACTTGTTTATATATAAATATAGAATATGCAAGCAAAGTCGTGGTGAGAAGCTAGTTATAGTACCTATACTTCATATCACTAGCCGCATCTATAGATGACGCATTTTGTATTTAATAACTGGTAACATTTATGAATGTTCAATGATAAGACTTTAAAAAAAAAGTATATTTATCTTTTGGCCATATCGCCATTTGAACAATACCTACGTATTGTTCAAATGGCATGAACGGCGATAGCCCAGTGGTGAGACCCCTTGCCTTTAAATTCAGAGGGTCTCGGGTTCAAACCCCGGTGGCGAACTTATGGCTTATGGCTTTTTGATGTTACGTGCGTAATTATCGCTTGCTCCGTGCCTCGGAAAGCACATTCAGCCGTTGGTCCCGGCTGTCATGAACATCTATGGCAGTCGTTATTAGGTAGTAAGCGCCTTCTAACAGACTGACAGCTGGTTTAACCATAAAATTATGTTTCCCTCTGGGCTGCGGATGTCAGACGGCACGTACTAATTGAAATTCAGTCAAATCTGGATGAACCAGTGAGCAGACCCTGGGCCCTAAGCTTAAGTCTAGGGCAACCGGGATAATACTAGGATTTGATGATTGTTCAAATTGCACAAGCTTTACTTATCTTGCGATTGGCTATTTTTCGAAAGGAATATCCTCTAAATATTATTATAGAATAAGGATAGCAGAAGTACAATACATATACCCATATACCTACTTGTAAATATAACAGTTTCTTTTAACTTTCTGCCTCATGGCGACCACAAGTAACAATAAATCATATCTAAGTTTCGCAGGCACTTTATCATGAGGACTTATCTCTTAGAGATCACACAACAGCAACTTTTGAAGGTCATAACGGATTACTTACCAACAAAAGAAAGAAAATACTCCTCAGTGAGATTCGCCGGATAGTTTACTAACAAAGTTTTCTATCAGAGAGAAACAGGGTAAAATATTTGGGTAACTTTCCGCACAAACGAATTAAATATTTGTTTCAATGATCTAATCAAATTCCTTAGTTTCGGTTTTCGATATTAGGACTATTAAGCGAGTTTGATGAATTAACAAACAGATCGTATGAAATTGTATTAAAAACATACATACACGGGGGACCCTTTCAGTATCTTCAAATATTCACTGTGTGTGTTTTATAATTGTTATATTTGAATGATAATTTAAAAGAGCATAACCTGTGAGTTTCTTGTAAGTTCTTTTCACAGAGCGGGGGCTCGGAACTGGCACTTAGATTCACTTACACCTTATTTTTATTTATTTGCATGTAAGTGAATCTAAGGCTCGTGATTTCAGTGTAGTAATATTGTAACGCATATTATATTTAACGTTCCTAACAAGACCTTTAGAGCCGAAACTAACCTCACCTGCAAGTGGTGCACCTGCCGATCAACGAACGAGGCTCTGGCGAACATAACAGTGCCCGGTAAGCGGCAATAGGCTCACCACCTATTACGTGGGACTAACTATTATAATTGGCGAAGTGTGGGTGTATAATATGCCACTGCCTACCCCTTCGGGGAAACAGGCGTGAATATATGTATGTATGTACCAAATAAATAAAAATGACATATTGTCGAAGAAAATGATTTATAGACATGTCTGCCGTAGGACTGATAATTGCTGGAGTAGAGTCTAAAGATCATGGATCGGAAAGCGTATTGTAAATGTATTGTAATGTAAATGGAGCGACGATATACGCAAAACGTCAGCGCGTGGGGGGTGAAGAGTTGAATATCGAGCTCAGTGGCGTATAGGAGAGGCCTTTGTTCAGCAGAGGTCGAAGGTAGGCTGATGATGCTGATGAAGATGATGATATTGATTTATTTATTGAATCACCAACATAAGAAACAGCATAAACAAGTAACAAGTAAAATCTATACATATGTTTTTTTTTGACAATTACACCAATTATTTAGTTCCAAGATAAGTATCATTAAGAACTTGTGTTATGGATACTAAACAACGGATAAACATACTTAAATACTTTTTTTTTGTAAATACGTACTTAAAATTCATTGGTAAACACCCAGACCAGAACAAATATTCATGTTCATGCACACAAAGATTTGTCCTGTGCGGGAATCGAACCCACGACCTCTGGAGTGAAGTGTAGATATACTGACCTCCACGCCATATCGGTCTTCATAAATAGGCTAACCGCTCTTACAATTATAGGTAATTACGGCATGCATAATTACATCATATTAAAAAAAAATTAACAAAGTGAAATGAACAAAGTATATTAAAAAAAAATTGTAACAGTAACCTGGAAATTACTAAGGTTAAGGTAAGTCACATTCTCTGATTGAAGACAGAAACATGGGTAGTGTTTGGAAGTTGATATCGAGATTGGAAATTTTCTTAGTAATATCATTATACATACGGGTAAATTACGACCCATTGTGGTTCTGCAAAACTTAATTTAATTTCTTGAATGGGTATTAAAACCTGTTTTATCATCACAGCCCATTAACGTCCCACTACTGAGCACGAGCCTCCTCTCACATACCAAGGTGCGAGGGTATTGGGTCATATTCCACCACGCTGACCCAGTGCGGATTGGCGGAGGCAGGTGTATGGCGTACTGCTCTTAGAATTGTTCTTCTTCAACTTTAGTCTGGTCAATTTAGACATTCGAAGTTACATAAAGTCCCAACAAGCTGAATTTCTGTGAAGTTGTTCAAAACATAATTATAAACAATGTCTAGAAGTTCCCCATCATTTCCCTGTATGGAAAAAATTTAATTCAATGTCAAAGGTAAAAAAAATAAGTTTTTCGCGATTATCAGCAAAACGGTAAGTTTTATCATAAAAGTACTTCAGACAAAAATTGTAGATCATAATATTATCTATAAAAAGTATTGCAATACTTTTTTTCTTACGAGCCACCGTTTCTGAGATATAACGATTCAAAAAGTTATAAAAGTTGTTATCGTCATAATATGCACACGTTTCCACGCCACCCTTCGCACGGTCTTCGGCATCCTTGGTCGATATGCTCTTAGAATTGTTAATGACACATTTAGTGAAACCTGTTTATTGTTTAACAAAATATCTTATAGACTTAAAAAGTAAGTACTGTGATTTGAAATATCGCTTAGTATCTACTTTATGGGTGCCCTGTTATGATATTTAGGTATCTAAAAGACAATGTGTATGAGAAAGGAATGACTCAAGTAATCCTTTGTTTTCATAATTAACATTCACGTTGAATATACAGCGAAGTGACAGTGGAACATGTTATTTTATGCGGAAAGGTCACACTGTGCGTTAAATATGATTAATGTTTTGTCAAGAGAAAACACAATAAATATTTGCATTGTTTCTGACAGACAGTACGTGCTTCACCAAATTCTCGTGTTTTAGTAGGAAAAAATAATTATAAAAAGGTGTATCCTATCAAGACCGCAAGCTCAAACTGACGTCAACTTGCTAGTGGTGCATCTGCCGATCAACTGTCGAGGCTCTGGGATACATGAAAGTTTTTATAACTTACTTTAAGAGCCATTTTGAGAATAATTTGTATGTGTGAATTTATTATTTACTTATAAGTAAGCAAGAGCACTCTGTTGTGCCCAATCTTTATCATTATTTTTTATTCATGTGTCTCCTGTCCATCCTAAGGTTGCCTGGAAGAAATTGCTGTTAGCAATAAGGCCGCCCATTGTACTATATATTTGTTAATGTGATTTGATAACTTTTTTATATGTAGTGTACAATAAAGTGTTCATTCATTCATTCATTCAATTTGTGACTCATACAACAATTTATTGCCATTTATGATCTACTAATTTAATTAATCATAAAGTCCTCATCTTAAATTTTACAACCTGGTACAGCCTTTGACCTTTTCGATTTGAACTGAAAAGAGCCAGCCCGTATTACCATTGGAAAGTAAGCTAACACAAATAAAAGTATTCCAATGACATCGTTGAAATAACTGCACATTGGAGCGGGTATAAACGCGAACTGAGCCTAATGAAGCCCCTGGTACATAATGTCAAAGGGATTAAGGCTCACTCGCCGCTACTTGGCATCGGAGCGTATTGCCGCCCAATGAACAATCCTGCTGTAGCTATCGGTATTTGCATAGTAATGTTGTTAAAACACTTTAATGCTGTGCCAATTAGTTTTTATATTATTTTAATTTGAAGCTTCGTACTGCGTATACTTCTGTCGTTAAAACTGGATTTGCGATTAGACTCCGGTTTTTATATCAGAAAGACTTACTCAGTAGACCAAAAAGATTTTCTCAAGTGCCCGAAAGTTTGCAAGCGCTAACAGCTACCGCTTATGTTGGACTTCGTTTGGCAAAGTCTATCTTCGAAAAACGGAAGGCAGCCCTGTTGTGCGCGTAGAATCGGACAGCGATCTAGAGAAGCTTCATAGTATGTGACTTTTTCTACATAAAACCTTTTTACTTGTATCAAATTTGTGTAAAATATTTACTATTGCTACTTTACATATTTTCTATTGCTTATTTTTATATTGTCTCACAATGGCTGGCAACTCTCCATTTTTTATCTACACACATCTATAATACGGATACAAAAATATTACTATACTAGCTGTTACCCGCGACTTCGTCCGCGTGGAATAGTATCTTTGGGTAGCATTTTTATTATTTAATAAGAATCATTAGTAGGTATAGTAGATATCAGCGGCGTCGATGCAGAGAATTCGTTAAAAGGAACTTTAACTTCAAAAGCCAAAATATTTTTTAAACTTGATACACCCAAAATTTTTAAATATCATGTTCCTAGAATAGTTTGGCGTCGTAGTTCCCGTGCCGAATCCGTTCCGTTCCGCTCGAATTTCGAGAATTCCGTTTGTAGAAAATCTGTGCACATCCTAAGAGACCTACGTACCAAGTTTCATGGTTTTATCATCAAAAATGAAGAACACCCATAAAAACATTCAACCCCTATTTCACCCCCATATTGGTAAAAATTTCAAAATGCTAGAACAAACGATTTTTTGTTTATTATTTAGTGCCTAAATACAAAAAATTTCGAACTTCATACAAACTTTCAACCCCTATTTCATCTCTCACAGGATGAAATTTCAAAAACGCTAGAACAAATGTTTATTTATTTCCTATCAAGTGCTTAAATATTAAGTTTCATGGTTTTATCTTTTAAAATTAAGAAATCCCATACAACTTTTCACTCCCTCCCCTTTTTAACCCTTTACAACCCCTTTTCGAAATAAAAAGTAGCCTATGTTCTTTCTCAGGGTCTAGACCATCTGTATGCCAAATTTCATTCAAATCCGTTCAGTAGTTTTGGCGTGAAAGAGTAACAGACAGACAGACAGACAGACAGAGTTACTTTCGCATTTATAATATATAATAATATAATATAATAATATAATAATATTATAATTAAAGATGGTTTTCTTTACACGGCTAATTCACCGGATTATTTTTTAAAGATATATACCTCGTCCTGCGCCCTGCAGGAAAAAAGATATTTATCTGTGTCTACGTCCTCTTCTTCGTTGGTTATTTAAATTTGGTTGTGTGTGAGAGTCGGTTGAGTAATTCTGTATGTTTTGTGAGAGGTGTGCGTTTTGTGAGTGATGTGTGTTATATGAAGCTTGTGTGTTTTGTGTATTACGTGTATCCTCCGAGCTAAGAGTGTCTGGTGTATTAAGTGTCTGTTGTGTGTTTGATGTCTGTTGTGTGTGTTTTATTTGTGAATTGTTAACGAATACCGTGTCTCCCAATACTTTGCTTAGAATAGTAGACGTGTGAATAGCAGCTTGTTTTTGAAGAATGGTGACGTCAATATTTAATTCCAATTTGTCTATGTATTTACTGAGACTTTTCGCAACTATTCCTGTGGCTCTTATTACTATGGGGATAACAGTTGTTTGTGTGTTCCATAGTCGGCTAATTTCTGTTTTGAGTAAGTGATATTTACTTAGTTTTTCTATTTCTTTTGCTCCAATATTATAGTCTGAGGGAACTGTTATGTCTATTAGATAAGTTTTGTTTTTAATTTTATCAACATAAATTATGTCTGGTCTATTATGTGTTACGGTGACGTCAGTTTGAACTGGTATCTCCCATAGCAATTTAGCTGTCACATTTTCTCTCACTTGAGGTTGAAGAAGTAATTCATTCCACCACAAGGTATCTACGTCGAATTTGTGTTTTTTGGCTAGACACCAGAAGACATACTGCACGAGATTGTTATGGCGTTTTACATAGTAAGTGCCTGCTAATTTATCACAACCCGATATTATATGTTGTGTGGTCTCGTCTTTGTTCGCACACAGACGGCATTTTCCATCTACAGCCTCATGCAGTATATCTCGCTGATGCTGACGAGTCATAATAGCTTGATCCTGTATGGCAAATATGGATGATTCTATGCTTGGAGATATTTGTTGTTTCTTGAGCCATTTAAACGAAAGTTCTTTATTAATATTAGCTTGATCCAAAACCTTTTTAGGAAATTGGCCATGTAACTGTTTTTCCCTCCATTTTTGATTTTGTAATTTAACTACCGCATCTTTAATTTCTACATCTGTGTGTTTGTTTCCCTGTACTAAACTAAGTTCCCTTATATACTGCTGTGATTCCTGGCTAATTGAATATTTATTCCTTTGGGTGTCGTGTTGTACTATAGCCTTAATAAGATGATCATTCTCTATTTCTAGATATTGCTTATATTTGATTATTTGTGTTTTATACATGTTCTCTACATTTATTAAGCCCCTTCCACCCTGTGGCAACGGTATGTATAACCTTTCTACGTCAGCTTTTTGCTGCTGTACCTTCTTGATTGCTAACATCTTTCTAGTCTTAACGTCTATTTTCCTAAGATCTCTAATTTTGTAATTTACTATGCCAAACGTATAAAGTAATACTGGAATCGCATACGTATTTATGCTCTTAACTAAATACCGCGAACTGAGATTCGTGTTTAATAATTTCCTAACCCGTCTAAAATATTCCTTACTTATTTGATCCCTAACTGCACTATGATCTATTTTTCCCGATTCATGAATTCCTAAATATTTATAAGTATTTTCTATTCCTAATTGTTTAAATGTATCCCCGCTTAACAGTATGTGCCCTTCTCCATATACATTGCTGCTTCTTTGTCCAGAATTTAAATGAATTACGTTGCATTTTTCCAATCCGAATCTCATTCCTATGTCACTTGTAAATACTTCTACACTATCCAGCAATACCTTAAGATTATTTTTGTTATTCGTGTACACTTTAAGGTCATCCATATATAACAGATGATTTATCCAGAAACTATCTTTGAGCTTAAATCCTTTTAGTTCGTATTTGTTTAGTATGTAAGAAAGCGGGTTAATGGCTAAGCAAAATAACAAAGGTGAAAGGGAGTCTCCTTGAAATATTCCGCGTCTAATATAAATCGGGTCGGTAGTAATTGAATCTTGTGAGCCGCGGGCTGTCATGGTGACGTTCCATGACGGCATTGCCATCTGGAGGAAGTGCTTAACAACAGGTGGGCACTTATAGATATCCAACACTCTCAGAAGCCATTGGTGTGACACACTATCGAATGCTTTCTGATAGTCTATCCATGCCATGCTTAGATTTTTCTGGGAATGGTGTGCGTCCTCTAATATAGCCTTGTTGACCATAAGGTGATCTTTACATCCCCTGGCTCCACGGCGACAGCCTCGTTGTTCTGCTGCAAGAATTTTGTTATCAATATTAATATTAATAATATTATAATATAATATATTATTATAATATATTATAATATTATATAGGGTACGTATTAGAACACCTAAAATTAAAATATCCAAAGTTAAAACCCCGATGTTCAAAACCCCTAAAATTACAATACCTAATGGTTCTAATAACCTAATGATGAAACCCCGAAGTACAAAACAACTAAGTTTGAATTTTCTAATATCCAAATCACCTAATAGTTCAAAATATTTAAGGTCATAATAATACAAGTTCACAATGTCGTAATTTAAAACAACTTCGAAATATAACAGTGATAATAAATTTAATCAAGAAATAAAATGTTTGATGGCATTATGCTACGTTCATCCAGATAACGTGTCAATGTACTTCAATGATTTGTTGCAAACATTATCAGGGTTACATATTATTATAACTAAATACAGTTTAACTATTGTCGATATAACTACGGTCCACCCACATATGTTCATATTGTATATTGGTTGACTCAAGTACTGATTAACTTAAATAATTTTGATTAGACTATAATTAAAAGAACTATCGAACGATTGATGTAATGGTTATGTCAACTATGGGATGTTTCAACTACGTTTGAAAAACCTAATGGACGACTCACCTACAGCACAGTTCTGCGCACCGCCACCGCGCTGGATTAATTGTTTACTAAAATGAGGGTATCTATGTTCACTATAAAAGGAGGAGAATGACGTGACCAAAGTATTTTCTGGCACTTCGCCGGCCGCTCCCGCGGCACGCTCGCTTCGCTCGCTCGGCTCGTGCATTGTGGTCACGATATAACCTAACCGCTCGTCGCTTCACTCCTCGCTACCTAATTTTTTTGCCAAAAATACCCACGAAAACAGGTGAGCGAGCAAAGCGAGCGAACAAGGTGGATTCTATACAGAAACGACATGGGTGGTTATAGGTTGAGAAGGCTGTGAGCTGTGAGCTCCCGTCACAGCCTTTTCGTTAGTTGCTATAGTGACCATAAACTGCACGCGAGCGAAGCAAGCGTGTAATACCCAGGATCAACCTACCATTAGGGATTATATCTTTAGATATTTCAAGTTTAGGTATAGTGAAGTTAGGGTTTATGGTCTTCGATATAATAATCGTTCGATATTTAGAACTTTCATTATTTTGAATTTAGGTCAACCAATCATTAGGTATTGTAATTTTAGGGGTTTTGAACATCGGGGTTTTAACTTTGGATATTTTAATTTTAGGTGTTCTAATACGTACCCATTATATATTATATTATATTTATAATATTAGTAAGGATTATACTAGCTGTTACCCGCGACTTCGTCCGCGTGGTATAGTATCTTTGGGTAGCATTTTTAATTAATTAATAAGAATCATTAGTATACCTACTATAAATATATTTAAAAACAAAAAAACTTACTATGAACTAAACGATCCCGAAATATTAAGTATATGTACAAAATTAATTGACAGGACCTAACTAATAAAAAATACTTACTTAAAAAAATATACGAAACAATAAAATAATTTTACTGGATCGAAAAATGTAATTCTCTGTAGCGCAAATTTCTCTAATCGTATGCGTCCGACAACGACGTCTAGGTATAGTTAGATTCGTGCGCACGAATGACGAACACCCATAAAAACTTTCAACCCCTATTTCACCCCCACACTGGTAAAAAATTTAAAATACTAAAACAAACGATTTTTTTTATTATTTAGTGCCTAAATACAAAATGTAATTTTTTTATCTTCAAGAATGACGAACTTCATACAAACTTTCAACCCCTATTTCATCCCCTCACAGGCCAAAATTTTAAAAACGCTAGAACAAATGTTTAATTATTTTTTATCAAGTGCTTAAATATGAAGTTTCATGGTTTTATATTTTAAAATTAAGAAATCCCATACATCTTTTCATCCCCCTTTTTACACCCTTACAACCCCCTTTTCGCAATAAAAAGTAGCCTATGTCTTTTCTCAGGGTCTAGACCATCTGTATGCCAAATTTCATTAAAATCTGTTCAGTAGTTTTGGCGTGAAAGAGTAACAGACAGACAGACAGACCAGAGTTACTTTCGCATTTATAATATTATATAATATATAATAAGTAAGTATATATAGTAAGGATTTACACTAAACATTTGAAACACAACACATTTCAATCAAACAAGAAAAAAATGCTCTACACAGTCACTATTGTGTCTATTAAAACTGTCCTAGGCTACTTTATAAGAATAACATGAATATAAATGACTTAGTCAATAATATAGATGAATTTAAAATTTCCACTACTTTGGTGTGTAAGCCGGAACAATGTAAGTCTTACATAAAACACCCTAACCGTTATTTAAAAATTCGAAAGCAAAACATTCGAAGCATTAACCGAAATTTTAATGAATTGCAAGTTCTATTAACTAGAATAAACATAAACTTTGATCTAATTGTTTTATCTGAGTGTTGGTCATCTAATAACCCAAATATACCTAGCTTAAACGACTATAAGATCTGTAAATCCACTTAAAGCTATAATAAAAGCGACGGTATAGTGGTTTATGTGAAAAGTATCCTAAATTTTATTGTTGAAGAACTGGAAATTTCAGAAGCAAATTGTATTTTAATTAAACTGAGCACTGATACAGCCATACTTTCAATCTACAGACCTCCATCTTTTAAAAACATACAGGTATTTTTACAATCTCTGCATTTATTACTGAATAGTCTATCAGGATTTAAAAATATAATTTTAATTGGTGATATTAACATTAACTTGCTTGAGACATGCAACAGTACTTCTGAGTATCTTGATGTTATCTCATACCACGGCCTGCTACCAGCCTATAATAATCCAACAAGAGCTAACAGCTGTTTGGACCATGTTATTTTAAAAACAAAACTTCCATCATGGACGTTTATACTTGAAAGTACTTTGACAGATCATCAGGCTGTAATTCTTATTCTAAAACTAAACAAATAAATCAGTCCAACCAGCAAAAAACATTTTCTAAATTAAACTATGTTGGTATTAGGGAGGAGTGCTCTTCGACTGATCTCGGTTTTGTATCGTCTCAAACTGATTTAAATACAGCTACCGATAAGTTCATTAATATAATCTCAACAATTGTGACAAAAAATACTAAAGTACTTATACACCTAGAGCAAAAATTAAAATTAAGCCTTGGATGACCACCGGCTTGTTGCGTTGCATTAAAAATAGAGATAAAATGTACAAAAGAATGAAAAAGGTAGCACAAAATGAAATATTACGGACGACGTATGTAAGGTATCGTAACTTTTGTAACAAACTGATCAGGAAAGTTAAAAGACAATATGACAGAGAGCTATTAAGTAAAGCAAAAGGAAATACAAAAAAAACATGGGAAGCTATAAAATCGATAACTGGTTTAGACAAGAAAAACTACAATCCATATGAATTGCTTCATATCAAATGCGACAAGAAATCTTCTATAGATTGTGTTACTGATTTCTTTGGCACTATAGGGCAGAATCTTGCCAAGAGAATCCCGCCAAATGTCCCGCCATTGCCGCGATCAGTTTATGGCCCCCGCGATTCAATAACTAATTCGTTTGTTTTGGCTGAAGTAGGTGTGGAAGAAATAGAGTCGACCATACTTGCTCTTAAAGCTGACTGTGGACCTGGCTGGGACATGATCACAGCAAAATTATTAAAAGAAAATATCGATATCCTCTCCCCGGTTCTCACAACACTCGTGAACCGCTGCTTTAACGTCGGAATTTTCCCAATTGCTTTAAAAAAGTCAATCTTGCACCCAATCTACAAATCAGGAAATAAAGACAACGTCGATAATTATCGCCCTATTTCTATATGAACCTCTCTGTCTAAAGTCTTTGAACGAACAATTAACACTAGACTCTCTAAATACTTGGAAAAATATAGCCTGTTAGCAGATAACCAATATGGATTTCGGCCAGGAAAGTCATGTGATGACGCTGTTCAGGATTTCGTTGACTACTTGGTAAGTGAGTTGGATAACGGTAAAAAATGTCTAACCCTTTTCCTGGATCTTAAAAAAGCTTTTGATTCTGTTTCGGTGCCTTTACTAATGGACAAACTAAACAAACTGGGTATAAGTGTAAACAACTGGACCTAATTAAAGATTACATGTCAAATCGTACTCAGCGGGTTAAAATAGGAGATGAAGTGAGTAAAGAGATAACCATGCATTACGGTATTCCTCAGGGAAGTATAACTGGACCGACCCTTTTCCTTTGCTTTATTAATGATTTATGCCAACTTAAAATAGATAACTGCAAAATTACCTCTTATGCACTACGCTGACTTTCACTGGAGAAACATGGGAGGAGGTATACAATAGTGCCCAAAAGGGCTTTGATACGGTCCTACATTGGCTTGCAATTAATTCCTTAAATTTAAACTCAAAGAAAACTAAATATATAACCTTCTCGATAAATAATTCCAAACAGTACGGCCCAAAAAATAATAATAATTTATATGCTCACGAGTGTACATTTCCGCCTACAAATGGCTGTAACTGTCCTGCTATTGATGGAACATATCAGATGAAGTACCTAGGGATAATTATTGATAACAACTTAGGGTTCGGAGAACATATTCATCAATTAGCACAAAGAGTTAGGAAACTTACATTTGTGTTTAAGACATGTTGCAGATAGTAGCACTGTAAAAAATGTCTATCTCGCTTTGGTACAGTCTATATTGTCTTACTGCCTTAGTTCATGCGGCGGAGCTGCCAAAACCAAATTAATTGAGTTGGAAAGAGCTCAGAGGCTTATACTAAAGGTAAGCCTATTCAAACGACGAATTTACCCAACCACACAACTGTATGAGGATGCTGGAGTACTCACTGTTAGGCAGCTGTTCATACTTAAGACCATATTACGGAAACACTCACTCTTGACCTATTCCACTACCACAAACGCTACAAGAAGACATTACAATGTTTGCCCTATTATATCTTGTAGAAACTCATTCCCAAGAAGATTCTTCTGCTACCGAGCTAGTAAATTATACAATTATGCACATAAAATTCTAGGTATTTATAATAACACAAAATTTGAATGCAAAGAGAAATTAACGTCCTGGCTTCTTAGTCTTACATATACGGATACGGAAAATATAATTAGATAATGTAACACATACGCATAGATACTGTTTTACGCTTTTACACATACTACACACACATACACACACACCTACATACATATATACATATATATATATATATATATATATATATATATATATATACACATACATACACACACTATACATATATATACACATATACATACATATATATATACATATACATACATACACTATATTATTATATATACTTACAGTAATGGAGATGTGAGTACATTGAATTAAATTTAATTCTTTTTTTGTTGCTACCTATAGTTTTACATGTAAATATTCTAGATAACAATAACGTCTTTTAAGGAGGGTGGAGGCCTGGAGTTCTGAGATACAGGCAGACTTACTGCCTACTTCAGACTCCAGTCTCCCACAATCATAGATAAGTTTTGTGAATTGTTTTTATAAGTACCAATTAAGCATGTAATTTCTGTAATTGTGGTGAGAAAATAAACATTATTATTATTATTATTATTATTATGTATTGGGGTCTTTTATCAAGCCACGACACGAATAATTTGGCATTTATGTACTAAGTTAAACACTAAATAATACATATTGTTGATGGTTAAAAGCGGCGACAGCCCAGTGGCGAGACCCCATGCCTTAAAATCAGAGGTCTCGGGTTCAAACCCAGCGCACTAATGACTTTTCCAAGTTATGTGCGTAATTATCGCTTGCTCCGTGCCTCGGAAAGCACGTTAAGCCGTAGGTCCCGGCTGTCATGAAAATCTATGGCAGCTGTTGTTAGGAAGTCAGTGCCTTTTAACAGACTGACAACTGGTTCAACCATAGAATGATATTTCTCTCTGGGTTACGGAGGTCAGACGGCAGTCGCTCCACGTAAGCTGAAATTCAGTCTAATCTGTTTGAACCAGTGAGCAGGCCCTGGGCCCTAAGCTTAATTTTAGGGCAACTGGGATAATGCTAGGACAAAATGATGATCAAGCCACGACACAGACTGAGTTACGCGTGACGTGAGTGTAAAACTATGTGATCATTTCAGCCTATTTACGCCCCAATTCTGCGCACAGGCAGGAAGAAATTGGGCAATTGTGAAATTACTATATGTTTAGAAATCCTATTAATATTCGAAGAGCCCAAGCCAACCTCATCTGCAAGTGGTGCACCTGCCTATCAACAGACCAGCCTTTAATGAATATAAAAGTTTACAGTAGGCGGCAATAGGCTCGCCACCTAGGAGCAACAATAGAACTGGCGAAATGTGGGCGTATAATATGCCTCCGCCTACCCCTTTGGGGAATCAGTCGTGATGTTATGTCTGTACGAAATAAATGTATTATGTTAATAGTGCAATACATAAAGCAAATAAAATAGTAAAGATACAAAACCTGCATGCATAATTAGCGCACAAAAAAGGCAATATATCAGTGTGGCTTGCACAGAGGGATAAAATGATCCTCCATTGCGGGTTTATTAAGGACTATACACTAATCAAGTGTAAAAGAGAAAAATCAGGACGAAGAGAATGAATGAAGGAAATTGGATAAGACCTCATCTCAGTGAAAGAATGTCACAACTATGTGTTTCTGACTACACAAACGCAGAGAGACCAAACTCCGGTCGAAGTGAATGTCTTTCAGATTCCCCAGTCGAGGATATCAATGTCATTCTTTTTTTAAATTCAAGTTTGGCTCGATAAAGCCTCTATGATCGTTAACTTAAAAACTAACGCGCCTGCTTACTGCGGGCAGGTGGAAAATATAGCATTAAAACTCGTCAAGCACAACAATTTGTTCCAGAATACACAAAGGCCTCTCCCAAAATCAGGTCGAAGTAAATGACTTTCAGATTGGGCTAGACCGTTCGATGAGACCTCACGTCATTTGTTTCAGCAAATTTGTGGGCAGACCTGATTGATAGGCCATCAGACCCATCTTCGCCAAAGGCACACGAATTACCAACCACGCAATACGCACGATATAAATATGTGCAGAGGGTGGTGTACATTAATGAGTGATAAGTTCAATATTTGACAAATAACGCCTAGATAGATAATTAGTATAATCTAGCTTTCAAATGATTAGGTATTCTGCGCACCAAGCATTGTCCGCGACTTCCTGTAAAGAAAAATTACCCTTATCAAAGGTCTTATTTAAAGACTCATTAAAATTATACTAATTGATGATATAATCTGAACAATACCAAATATTTTTATATTAGTACGGGGAACATTCTACTATCATCAAGAAAGACTATTTAATCGATTGGAATATAATCTGATCCATCTGTGGATTACAACATGGATAAATAAATAGTAAATCGTATAGGGTTCGTATTAAGATCTAAGGAGCCCAAGCCAACCTCACCTGCAAGTGGTGCACCTGCCGATCAACGGACGAGGCTCTGGCGAACATAAAAGTACCTGGTAAGCGGAAATAGGCTCGCCACCAACGTTATTACGTGGGACCAACGATATAACTGGCGAAATGTGAGCGTATAAATATGCCTCTACCTACACCTTCGGGGGAACAGGCGCGATATTATGTATGTATGTAAATCTTAGATGTAGTAGATCTCTAATTTATTTATTTATTAATACACATGACAAATTACAGTTTTACAAATAAAAATCTTAAGAACTAAGGTACAGAATCTAGATTGCAATTCAAATTTGTGTGTAATAAGCAAAACAGGATAAAAGTCGTGTTACATCAAATACAAGACTTATTATAAAGATCACTTACGACTAAGAGAATAGAAAAGTACTTGCACATATTATACCTAGTTATTTAAATTTTGTGACATGGGTACATACTATAGTAAGATAATTAATACTGGCAAATACGCTAGGTAAAAGAACTCGACGCCAACGGAGCCAAGATAGCTTCCACTGATATGTAATGAAAATTAAGCTGAGCTGAAGCCGGCCTTCTATATGTATCTATTTATCGATATCGGCCTCAATTTGCATCCAAATGGCCCTACTTTACATCCACTTGCGTTTACCGCGGGTTAAGTTTTTAGTGGTCCGCGGTGGCATGGTGCTCATGCAAATAATGACTACTATCCTTTGTACAGGATATCACAAATATGGGCAACGACCTGATTTAACACTATTTGTTAAAAGATTCGTATCATTAAGACCTTCTGTAAATATAAATAACGACGTAAATATTTGTACTGTAAATACACAGATAGATAGTCATACATAGGAAACACCCAGATGGGAAATTTGCATGTTTATTTATTTAAACTTTATCGCACAACTTAAAATTTTAAATGTACAAAAGGCGAACTAAATGCTGCAAGGCATTCTTTACCAGTTAACCTTTGGGTTAGCAGAAAATAATGAGGCAGTACGAATAAGAAAACATATAAACTTACATAGTGTATTATTAATAAACTACATATACATATACACAAAATTAATAGTAATTATGATATGTAAACTCAATCGGATGATAACTCCTCAAGAAAGTATTTTTTAAGCAACCCTCTAAAAGTAGGCTTGCTTTCTGCCAACCTTATATCAGTAGGGAGAGAGTTCCAAAGTTGAATAGCTTTTATGCAGAAAGAGTTCGACATAAAACCTGAACTGTGTTGTGGAGTGGCAAGGAGAAAGTTGTCACACGAGCGAAGCTGCCTAGAATGATCAGAAGAGAGAGTTCTGAATTTAGAGCGTAAATATTCAGGTGACTCAGGATTACGAAAAATGGGAAAAAGGGTAGTTAGGAGACTTACTTGGCGACGCTGAGGAATAGATAACCATTTGAGTTGAAAACGATAGGGAGAAATGTGGTCATACGTATACATGTTCATGCGCACAAAGATTTTTCCTGTGTGGGAATCGAAATTACAACCTCAAGAGCAGAGTGCGGGTAGACTCACCACCACGCCAAATCGGTCGTTAATATTAGGTCGGGGAAAAAGTCTTTTCGCATAACGTAGGTATAAACTTATTATAAAATTTTTTTGACTGTACTATTTGTGTCTGGCTGGTTTTGGTAACATTAAAAAGGTTCCATTATAAAGAAAAGAAAAAAATAAAAAAAAGTTGTTTCCCGCTATTTTTCATTTGTTTTTCTCTCCGTAAAAATGAGTGAATCTAATGAAGAAATTCGATACATTTTAAAATTTTATTATAAAAAAGGCAAAAATGCAACTCAAGCAGTGAAAAAAATTTGTGATGTTTATGGACCTGATGCAGTGTCAGTAAGAGTAGCACAAATTTGGTTCAAACGTTTTCAGTCCGGAAACTTTGATGTTAAAGATGCATCTCGCTCTGGTCGCCCTGTTACGAATAAAATGGACGCCATTTTTGAAAGAGTGGAGCAAGATCGGCATATTAGTAGTTACGATGTAGCTCAAGAACTGGGAATTGACCACAAAACAGTTTTGACCCATTTGAAGAAAGCTGGTTATACAAAAAAGCTCGATATTTGGGTGCCACACGAGCTCACTCAAAGAAACTTAATGAACCGTGTACTCATTTGCGATTCATTATTGAGACGTAATGAAACCGAGCCGTTTTTGAAGAGATTGATAACTGGCGATGAAAAGTGGATCACGTACGACAAGAACGTGCGAAAAAGGTCGTGGTCGAAAGTTGGCCAGGCTTCACAGACTGTGGCCAAACCTGGCCTAACACGAAATAAGGTGATGCTGTGTGTATGGTGGGATTGGAAGGGCATTGTTTATTATGAGCTTTTACCGCCCGGCAAAACCATCGATTCTGATCTTTACTGCCAGCAACTGATGAGATTAAAGGAAGCAGTCGAGAGAAAACGGCCGGAATTGATCAACAGGAAGGGTGTGGTCTTTCATCACGATAACGCTAGACCACACACATCTTTAGCCACTCAGCAAAAATTAAGAGAGTTCGACTGGGAGGTCCTAGTGCATCCACCATATAGCCCTGACCTTGCGCCTTCAGATTTTCACCTGTTTCGGTCTCTGCAGAATTCTTTAGGTTCTGTAAGGTTGACCTCAAGAGAGGACTGCCAAAACTATTTGTCCCGTTTTTTTGATCAGAAGTCCCAAAGTTTCTACAGTAACGGGATAATGTCTCTGCCCACAAAATGGCAGAAAGTTATTCAACAAAACGGTACATATATATTGTAAATAAATGTAAATAAACTTTGAAAAAAATGTCTTGACTTTTCATACAAAAATACGAAAAGACTTTTTCCCCAACCTATTAGAAACATCATAATCATAATTCTTTATTGTTTCATTTGGTGTACAATTAGGTCTTAAAAATAATATTTTGTCCTCAAATGAACCCTGCAAGGGTATCACAATTTAAAATAGGAACACTTGAACTCATTTTTTCCTTATATTATATCATCATCATCATCATCTCAGCCCATTACCGTCCCACTACTGAGCCCGAGCCTCCTCTCACATATTAAGGTGTGAGGGTATTGGGTCATACTCCACCACGCTGACCCAGTGCGGATTGGCGGAGGCAGGTATATGTCCTGCTGTTAGAATTTATCAAGCCGCCCATTAGGCCTCTAACATGGCTTAACGACTACCACATTTTAGTGATAACCGGGACCAACGGCTTAACGTGCATATATATAGAAATTAAATACATTAGAAATTAAACAACCATAAAAATCAATCAACTATGTTTTAACTAATAATATTAAATATATTTAACTATTCAATTATATATTATATGTTTAAGACCTACATTCGTTCAGACTGTAGTAAGGATTTTGCAATAGATGTTCCAGTAATCATTATATATGTATCATTAGATAAACAGAAATAGTCGTCAATAGATATCTAAGTCGCTCCCCACACCCTACTTTCCTAATATCGTATACAATATTTCATTTTAGATGATAATGTCCCTAACGTGGGCCTTTACGTTTGAGATCAGTGTACCTATAAGGCGTAGTGTCCTTATAAGGCTTCTAACTTACTAGAATTATATTTAAGACCCAGAGCAGGTACACTGTCTTCCACACCATATCGGTTGCCAAATTAGTACTAAACATTATGTAGCTATCAGTTACAGTCTAAAGCGATAGCCCAGTGGAGAGACCCCTTGCCTTTAAATTCAGAGGGTCTCGGGTTCAAACCAATGACTTTTCGTTGCCGTTGGTCCCGGCTGTCATGAATATCTATAGCAGTTGTTATTAGGAAGTCAGTGCCTTCTAACAGACTGACAACTGGTGTAACCATATAATGATGTTTCCCTCTGGGCTGCGGAGGTCAGACGGCAGTCGCTCCAGTACTGGTTCAACCAGATTTGACTGAGTTTCAGTTATCGCGTGGTTGCACCAGTAAGCAGACCCTGGGCCCTAAGCTTAAGTCTAGGGCAACCGGGATAATGCTAGGATATGATGATAATGATTATGTAGTTATCAGTTATCATTAAACTTACCGGATCGTATAATAGTATGCCTAAAAAGTCACGGCATCAACTAGCCTTTTTACAAGAAATTAGCTTGGGACTCTTTATAGTGAACGTGAAAATGGTTTTAAAGGGTTGGTAACGTACCACTATCCATATGATATGAGGCATGCTTGAAATTTAATTATTATACCGTGCTTATTTCATGGTATAAATCGCTTTTTTTCTGGTCTGCATCGACTGCTTCCCATCAGGCAGGATGTAGTCATTATGACGTGTCACATTTAAAAAAAACTAAAGTGGACGTTTGACGTTACCATTGGGCATTGGACTATCAAATGACCATGGTCTCGACTTTTAAAAGTCAAAGTCTAAAATTATTTTATTCATAAACTATTATAGTACTTGAAAACGTCATAATTATATATGAAAAAACAATCGAAATATTATTACACTGAAATCACGAAGCTTGGATTTACTAACATGCAACAAAACAATTTAAAAACAAAAAATAATTAAGTGTAAGTGAATCTAAGTGCCAGTTCCGAGCCACCGCTCTGTAAGAAGAACTGGCAAGAAACTCACTGACTATGCTCTTTTAAATATATCCATTGGTTTGCTACTTGAATTACAATCTTCATTTGTCTGTGAAGCAATGCAATATAATATAACATTAACAATATTCATGTTTTAAGTCATTAATATTAGAATAGCCTGTATGAAACGGCAGTTTAATCCCAAGCATTTTTATCTGCCATATAGTCTTTGATAGAATAGTATCCCTTTGATGCTTGCGTTTTATTGTTAATTTAAATTTATTTAGTCAACGATTGGCAGGCGTCATCAATTATTTTGTTACTAGAACGTCAGAAGCGAAACCCACATTGTGTCTGGTGCATACGTACCAAATAATAAGTACATTTTTCTGATATAACAAAAGAGGAACATTCTGGAAGTCTGTACATTATGCGTATGACCTTTGTTCTTTTACTGGTTCATTGTTGACGCAACATACATCAAGCTACATTACGTTTAAGTGTACCAAGCCAGGAATAGTTATAACAAAATCAACTGTGTCTCGGAAGTTTTCTCAAAGCACTATCTGGGGCACTAAGTATGCTTTGTTACCAAACAAGTTGTATGAGAGCTATCAATTTTTATGAAAGAAACTTCGAGGCAAACTACTTACTAAGATTTTTCATAATAGAAGAATCAAGTATTTAGAGTATAAGGGGTGGTTTATACTGAATGTAAGATTTGAAAAAATCAAAATATGTTAAGAATAATAATAATCATTTATTTCATAATAATAATTTTCATAGCATAACGTAAACATAACAAAAACAAGATACATGAAATTAAATCAAATCAATTACATTAAATTAAATCAAACAATATATAACTAGATAATACGACGGTAGCAATTAACAATGTCGTTAATGAAATGCTATCATTTTAAACAATGTCGTAAGTGAAAAGTAACGACTTATCACTTATGATATTTTTCAAAGAAACGACTTTTCACTTACGACATTGTTAGATGCTACCATAGAATATATAATAAATTGAATAATGTTGAAACTTAAAATAAAACAAATTTTGTTTTGGCAGGCATGAGTATTTGGTGCGTGTGGTGGAGTGTTATTGGACCTAGCGCTGATCAGTAAAAGCAGGTGTGTGTTGTTTAGCCTTTAGGCGGTTGGCCAAATGCAGCGGTCTAGCTCGGGTTGCGCGGGTCTGCAGTTCATAATGTATAGAAAACTGATATTGTCAGTGTTTACACCACGGGAGGTGTCTTGGATATAAGGTCATCTTCGGTTCCTCGCTTCACTATGAGATAACGATGAGCCGTGGCCCAACCGCCTTAAAACCATTCAAGCCTGATCGGCCTAAGGAGCATCTCACCATTATCATTTCAGCCATTTGAAGTCCACTGCTGAACATAGGCCTCCCTAATTGCTTTTCACGTAGATCGATTCATTGCTGCCTGCATCCACCGGCGGGTACACCTATTATGGTAGAACTTTTTAAGTAATAATTTTATATTGCATAACAACTAATAGCATAAACCTCTTTTCGCAGAATATCGTTTGGCATAAACTCATTTAGCATACATTGAAACCCATAATTTTATAAGTCAGAATCATCTGTACGCATAATTTTGGTATCCATAATAATCACAATGTATAATCTTCACATCGCAGAAAGTTCAAAACCAGATTCATCTTTTGGCATATATTTCTTATCCATAACTATTTAAAAGTAGAACCATCATTTCACATAATTCTTACAGCAAGAATCATCTTTTATGATTATTGCAACACTTTTCTAATCAGGCGTTATCTAATATAAGATTAGTTTAATTTTGTTTTCTGATTAATTTAATTGTTTAAATTGTTTACATTTAATTGTTTAAATTGTTTACATTTAATTGTTTGAATTGTTTACATTTAATTGTTTAAATTGTTTAATTGTATAAAGCAATAGGAGCTAATATAAGATTAGTTTAATTTTGTTTTCTGATTAATTTAATTGTTTTTTTTTTAGTAATTGTAATAAATACAAGTTGATTTAATGATAATTATTTGGTTTTTATATCCTTGCCCATGAGAGCATGTTCGTTTCTGGCCACAGTTAAGAGGTCACAGTTCTAACCTAACCTAACCTACGCATTTTTAAAGAAGAAAGTAACCCAATCTATATTATTCTAATTGAAATTCTATGATCTTCATTCAGGTTCTTCAAGCTATGTGCCCCGCCCACTGCCACTTCAGCTTGCAAACGCGCTTCACTATGTCGGTCACTCTAGTTCTTCTACGGATTTCCTCATTTCTGATTCTATCACGTAGCGACACTCCGAGCATAGCTCTCTCCATTGCACGCTGAGCGACTTTGAGCTTCCTTATGAGGCCCATAGTCAGGCACCACGTCTCAGTCCCATACGTCATCGCTGGCAACACACACGGAAGAGCTAGGAGCATCTACATACATACAAATTATCACGTCTCTTTCCTGGTAGGCAGATGCATATTATAAGCCCACATTTCGCCACATTTCACATTGTTGGTCCCACGTAATAGGTGGCGAGTCTTTTGCCGTTATCAGGAACTTTTGTTTTTCAGCAGGAGCACCACATATATAAGTAGGATCCCCTATACACCCTTACTGAGGAAGGTAGTAACTGACCGCCATCTTACCGTCAAGACCGAAAGGAAATATCATTCTATGGTTAAACCATTTTAAGAGTATTAGAAGTTACTAACTTCCTAATTACTGTCATAGGAGTTTATGACAGCCGGGACCAATGGCTTAACGTGCATTCCGAGGCACAGAGCAAGCCATAATTATGCATATAACTTTGAAAAGTCTAAGATAAGACACCAGGGTTTGAACCCTCCACCCTCTAAATTAGAAGTCTATTAGTCTAGCCCATTCGTAAGACTCTTAAATTATTTTTTTATACAATTCTGTCGCAGTCAATGTGCACGCTACTTTGCAATGGAAGCAACATCTGTACTCGGCGAACAACTTCATTATATCTCGTCTCGAATAGAATTAATTTCTTACAAGGCCGCGATGAAATATACTTAGCTGCTTTCCTTGCTAACATTTTTAATGTGAATGCTTGTTTGTTAGGTTTTCACACCAAATAGTTAGATTAGGCCGGTTTAATAGAACGAGTATTACGAAAAAATGTGAACAATGAGTTGGTGGAAAAGGCACTTTAGTTGTAGCGTTTATTGTGTAGACGTCATTATTCTATTTTTGTCTAATATTCTTACCTGAAGATACCCTGCTTGGGGACAAAACATGTGTATTATTTCGATTTTTGGGACAATTACGATAAATCCGAAATGCTACAAAGTCATTTTAAACTTCAATTGCTTACAATGAATTTCCGCAAAGCAATACCTGAATCCATATATTATATGGCAGCTCGTTAAGCGTACCTTATATATAGGCGACGGAATAATCCGCACAGGTGTTCAAAACGATGTACACATCATAAAAATGCAAAACAAACTGTCTAAGGAACAACTGTCTGTGTGTGTTTTGAAGATGCTCTTACCATGGGACGCGATTGATTAAATACAAATAAAGCAAAATAAACTCTATGTATTTCTTTTATATTTGTCTATAATGATAATCTGGATCTTATCTGTAGGTAAGCGATCACAGTTAGTATGCTAGCCTATATAATTGGCCAAAAAAGAACATTTAGATATCTGATTGGTTCAAGTGCAAACCTTTTTTTATACCTTTTTATTATACTTTACGTTCGCGCACTTATCAAATCAATCAAACCAAATCACATCAATCACATTACAAAATCGAGGTGGTACAGAAACTACGGTATACATGTGACGCCCTGGGAGGGCACAGCAATTCAAGAGGGCTTACTACTATTTATTATACAAATTTAACGTGTGAAAAATCCAACACGTACACAATATAAGAACCGATTATGTAATGTAATATGTAATACTGCTTTAGTAAAAAAAAGTTTCTTTGGCACTGCTCCACAAAACAACAAAATACCTAATGTAATCAAAAGCATGACCTTGCATGAATTTAAAAAATCTTTAATTAAAATACTACTTGAAAAATGTTATTACCAAGTAGATGAGTTCTTAGATGATAAGACATTACTGTAATTTTAATTATAATTAGTCTAATATTCTTCGTTAATGTTTGTATGTCTCAACGACAAAACATAGCGCACATATTTAGTATGCAACACCTTAATGTAAAATTCCTATGTTTAACAAATCAATAAATTTTATTCTAAATTTAAAAAAAATAACATAATAATAAAGCACGACTGTAGGTTTTTTAAAATCTCAAAGACATGGCGAGTAACAATTTAGTATGACATTTATTTATTTATCCCGTGACAGATGCGAGATGATGTCATACTTATTTACTTTGTTTAACATTTTGATGACAATTTTCGAGTTTCGATTAACAATTGGCTTTTATTGTCATTATCATGATGACGACCGATATGGCTCGGTGCCGAGTATACCCGCACTCTACTCCTGACACCGTGGGTTCGATTCCCACACAGGACAAATCTTTGTGTGTATAAATATGAATATTTGTTATGGTCTAGGTGTTTTCCTATGTACATTAAGTATGTATTTACAAAAAAAAGGTTTGTATGTATGTTTAATCGTTATTTAGTACCCATAACACAAGTTCTTAATTATACTTATCTTGGAACTAAATAATTGGTGTAAGTGTCATTAATATTTATTTACTTAGTTATGTAATATCATAGAAATGTGTCTTTCAGAGTACTTGTACTACTATGGTAGTACTACATATACTTGGCCATGTCTGTCAACTGGAACCATCTCACTGCTCCCAGTTTATCTGGGATTGGCACAGTTTGTCTTTACTTCATATTCAAGTCCACTCCTTTCTCTTGCATATAATGCTTTACAAACTCATTCCTAGTTAGTCAAAATTAAAAATAATTTATTCAAGTCTGGCTCAATAAAGCTCTTATTAAAGTCAAAACTTAAAACTAGCGCGCCCATTCACTGCGAGCGCCAGCTTGGTCGTAAAATAACAGGCATAATAGACAGGCAAGATAATCATCGAGGTTAGTTTTTTCTACCGCCAGTTATAAGAAAATGTACTTAATAGTAAACCAATTTCACAATACTACAAAAACCTGTGTTCTGCAGTCATAAGATTTAAATTTAAAGAATAAAATAATTCTACAGCTCCTCTTCCAAAAGTCTAACTTGGTCCGTATTCAACCGTGCTCAATTTGTCTTTTTTTCAGTCGTTCCTTCTTCTTCACCCGGTAACATTCAGTATCATTACTTTTCTTGTCACAATAATGATCTTCTTTTTATTTCATTATATTAATATGCTTTTCATATCATGACATGACAAACGGATTTCTTTCTTTTGTTCATCTCAGATGCTAATTTCAGATTTCCTTTAACGTATAAATTTTTGTAAAAAAAATTTTTTTTTAAATTATAGTATATATTGTCTTTCAGATCATATAGCTTTGTCAAATTTTCACCAACAAAATGGAGTTTAAATAAATATAATTAACAACAATAATCGAGATATTGGCAGTATCATAATTGTTTATGACAGAGAGATACATAAAAGCAAACTGAATTCTTTGTCAGAATTTAACAAAGTTTATGTCGGTGACTCTAAACGGGGAATTAATCGGTCAGCCTGTTGTGATTCTAAAGGGGCTTTTTCCTTATCTTATTCTTCTAATATCTCCACACATCCATATTAACAATCTCATCTCCGTTGCATGCCGTCTGATAACTAAATAAAATTGCGCAAGAAAAGGCATACAAAAACATTCCATTAATGTAGTCACATCTTTACGAAGGACAGCAACATCTGCACTCAGGAAGCAACTTTATTAGAGCTCGTCTCAAATCAAACTCATTTCCTCATGCCCGAGCAAATGCTGGCTCATTTGCGTCCTCTTCGAGTATTCTCAAAAGAAAAACAAACTCACAGTCACTAAACAACCGAATGCAGAAAGTCGTGTTCTAAAAATAATGCAGGACTTCTTGCATTACTACTTTAGCTGATAATATATTGCTTTGTGGCTTGCGGAGATACTGCAAAGGAAACAACAAAAAAAACAACTGAAAAACAAAAATTGGTGGTCGGTAACGATCACCGAAGTGAAGTAGTGTTCAAAGAGGGCGGTCCACGGATAGATTTTAAGGTCTAAAGCTCCCGTGCTTCGCAAAGCACGGCATGATATTCATCATCATCACCATCTCAGTCCATTAACGTCCTACTACTGAGCACAAGCCCCCTCTCACATACCAAGGTGTGATGGTATTGGGTCATCTCCATATCCACCACGCAGTGGGTCCGCGGATAGGCGGAGGATTTCATTTATTGCTTACCGGGACCAACGGCTTTACGTGCCTTTCGAAGCATGGGAGCGCTGGATATTAAATATCACACAGATGGTCACCCATCCAAGGACTGACCACTACAAACTATGCTTTTCTTCGGCGATCGTTTGCGTCCACCGAGAACTGCGGGCTAAGAACGCATCGATATGATATTAATTAATTCTATTTCTCTATGCGCTTGTTGTTAAATAAAAAAAACGGTTTAAAGAAATATTAAAAATTAAAAAAACTACACATATTTAAAATCACGCCTGTTTCCCCGAGGGGTTAGGCAGAGGCATATTTCACATTATTGCTCATTTATAATGGGTACAGTTTATTTAAAATGTGTTATATTTATTGATGGTGTACAGGGATCCTACCAAAACCTGAAGAGCCCAAGACAACCTCACCTGCAAGTGGTGCACCTGCTGAAAAACGGACAAAGCTCTGGCAAACAGCAGTGCCCGGTAAGCGGCAATAGGCCACCTATTACGTGGGACCAACTATATAATTGGTGAAGTGTGGGCGTATAATATGCCTCTGCCTACCTCTTCGGGGAAACAGGCATAAATGTATGTATGTATGTATTCTCTCACTAACTTTGCCTATGACTTGACCGGCAGCGATAGAAAATTATTTTGTGACGAAAGTCTTTACTGCACTGCGCTTTAAGCACTGCTTACTCAGCCGTCACCTACAAGTGTTGAATATTACATTTTAGTTTTATGCCTTTGACTTAATAGCTGTAGAATTAGAGCTATATGTATGTTTATTCAAAGCAGTAAGTATGAATGTTTATAAAATTGTTGAAACAAATTAAATTAAAGCTGAACTACTGCATCCATCAATGCTGTATTCCCCCGAGTCTCGCAACAGCGACGCCAATCAGGAAAGGACAGAACTAATCTTAGTCCATCGACAACTTAAGTCAATCTCCGAGTTCAGAGAGTCATTTAAGAAATTTCTCCTCATTTCTTAGTTTTAGAGCATTTCAGTATCCGCTCCTGAGTAAGAGAATCCAATTTAAAAATATAGGGAAAATTTCTGGAACATTCGCGACGTAACACCTGCAAACTGCTGTGCAATTTCACTGCCACTTTTCTCTTAAGCTTGCGGATACGTATTGTGAGAGCTAGCGGATTATGCAGAGTTAAGGAAAAAAGAGGTAAATATCGATACGAGCTAGGCAGCTTAGTGTCAATTCAAAATGGGTTTGTTTTTAAAAATATATCAGATTTAAAGAAGACTCTGGAGACAGTGGAATCTTTTAATACTACTTGATATCAGACTGCATATCGTCAGCCTAATTTTCTAACTGCTAATGTCCATTTAAGCAAACTATAAGAGAATGTAAAAACTGTTTATTTTTCATAGTTAAGGCACTAATTGAAGATAGGTGTGGTTCCAATCCGTTCATAACTAACAAAATTTTAATTTATGCTACTTGAAAGATCATGAAAATACAGATACCGATTAAGCAATTACCATCTTTGTCATCAGCCCAAGAAAGTCTGCTGCTGAATGAAGGTATTTTAGGTGGATTGCCAGACCATTATCAGATCGTCTATCCATTAATAATGATCATCACGGAACAACGTCTCTTCTTTCTGTCGAAGGATTTCCATTCTAGCATTTTGTTGCCCTAATAGCCGTCAGTACCTCGCAATCAATATTATGTAATAAATATAACAATTAAAGTAGAAAAACTTTAAAAGCCCTGATTACCTAGTAAGATATGATTTCGCACTGCCAATACTATAGTGAAGATAAACAATAATTACACGGTTTTATAATTAAAAAAGCGCGTTAGAAATGGCAGGATTTGGGAGGAGGACCCATTTTAGGATTTATAATGTGATTGTATGTGAAGAGTTATTTTACCAAGTGATATTATGCGAGTGTACCAGACAGGAGCCCAAGCCATCCTCATCTGCGAGTGGTGCACCATACTTTTTTAACACCAATGCAACATTTGGAATTATTATAGTACGCCTATTTTTGTTTAGTCAATAAGCTTATATTGCAGGGTTATGCCCTGCCTATGCAGGGTTCATGTGCTGTACTAAATTAAATATTTTGGATTACATTCTATACCTAAACCACATGTAACGCAATTAACGATTTGAATTAAAATTTTTACTTGACATAATATATTATACCAGGGATGATAAAAATTATTTTAACATATGATTTATTAAAACAAACATACTATAGACAAATAACATTTAGTCACATAATTTGTTTGGACATAAAATTTCAAGACAAAAGAAAGTACTTTTAAAATCATTATAATTATAAAACAGCTCGTTCTATACCTTTTTAAAGCTTGTTAAAATAAAATAACTGACTAACTGGCAAATAACTGAACGCTACTTAACATTGCTTGTTAAATTTGATGTCATTTGCGTATTTTTTTGTAAGTTTATGTGTTTGAACTTGTCTGACCAATTTAAATTTATGATTACGAATGAAGATCGAAAACCGTTGGGACGTATAGGTTGCGAGAAGCGATAAAAAGTTAGAAATCGGCATCGAAAAAATTATTTCTGATACAACAACTGACAGAAACATTTATTAAATATTAAACTAGAAGGTACTAACTGGTTAATTGAAAATTGTCAATCAAAATTATGTGGCTTATTTAATTATGCGTGAAATATGTAACATTAGGTAAAACCTTTGACTAAACTAAAATTAATTACTAGTACTAGTTAGTAAGCGAGTTATTGTTGAAATATTCACATGGAAAACATTAGGTTAGCAATACAATTATTTGTAAAGACTTCATTTTCCAACTAATAATTTAGCAAATGAAATTAGTCGAAACACTATGAATTTGTAAATATTTTATGAACCAATAGCCGAAATACCCCTAATACTCAATACTATATTGCGTGTCACAATGGTTTGGCATATAGTTATTTTGTTATTATTACACACAATATACATTGGCATAACGTTATTTTGTAATTTCGACGATTTCTCTTAATATTTAGCGCATCTGATATGAAATTCAACTCGGACAAAACAGTTTATTGAAAAAAAATAATTGCCAGATGCGAATCGCTGCAAATCCGACTTCACATAGTCTTGTCTGCCCTACTTTGGAGTGACATTCAGTTGTTGCATGCTTACTTGCAGCTGCATGCCTCCTTGCATGATCTCAGGTTGCTTGCAAGCTGCATGAGCAGGCGTTGTGTACGTCGTGATTTTAACTATTTGTGCGATATATTTAGTAAACTTTAGGAATTACGAATTTTTCCGCCAAATATCGCTAAAATATAATGTATAAAAATATAAGCCGCTAAAAAGTTGAAATTACGGCTTCGGGGGACCCTTCCATTATCTTTAAATATTCACTGTGTGTGTTTTGTAATGTTATATTTGATAAAAATAATTTTAAAGAGCATATTGTCAGTTCTTCTCACAGAGCGGGGGCTCGTAACTGGCACTTAGAATTCACTTTCACCTAATTTTTATTTATTTGCATGAAAGTGAATCTAAGCTTCGTGATTTCAGTCAAGTAATATTTAGTTTTTTTTTATCTTTTTTTTGTTTTGACGTTTTCAAGCGCTATGTAATAGTTTATGCAATAAAGAACTTTTTACTTCTTTTGCTTTTTTTATGTATGTAATAACTCTTATATGTAAAACTAAAATCTGTGTGTAAAACCTATGACTTGGACGGTACCTAGCGATAGGAAATAATTTTGTATCGAAAGTCTTTATAAGCACTGCTCACTCTGCCGTCACCTACAAGTGTTGAATATTACATTTTAGTTCTATGCCTTTGACTTAATAACTTTAGAAATTCATAATCACAATTTTGTAAGGAAGCAAATCCTTTCAACTCTCGGAATACTTTAGTAATTTTGTATCGCCTGCTGGTGATGTTAATTAAATGCTTGATTTAAAATAAAGAGATTGCTAGTTCTAATCACGTTTGGGGTTTGATCGGTGGGTTCCGTATTCATGTATACGACTAGGTAGGGGATGTTTTACTCAGATTTGTCGCCGTATAATAGATTGCTTTGTTCCTGGTAATAAAAATAAGAGTCAGTACACCATTGTGGCTGTATTAATAGAGATTGAGGTAGAATATTGTGCGACATGTTAAGGTCAAGTCTTAAATTACAGTACAAATAACGGTTAAACCAAATAGGAACAAGAATAGTTAGCTTTTTTAAATCACATCCTATGAGTTTTCTTCCTGTGAAAAATATGAAGTGAATCGTAGAGATATTTTTGAGTTAAGTTTAATAATCATCATCATCATCACAGCCCATTAACGTCCCACTACTGAGCACGAGCCTCCTCTCACATATAAGGTGTGAGGGTATTGGGTCATACTCCACCACGCTGACCCAGTGCGGATTGGCGGAGGCAGGTGTGTGGCGTCCTGCTGTTAGAATTTTTCAAGCCGCCCATTAGGCTTCTAACATGGCTTAACGACTATCACATTTAGTGATAACCGGGACCAATAACTTGACGTGCTTTTCGAAGCACGGAAGCTGGCTTTTTGCCCATTAGTTTAATAATACATTTAGGATATTTATGGGTCTTCCCCTCTTTTAAAGTGTTTCGTATTTCCTTATTACCTCACTTTGTGCAAGAAAGGAACATCACTGGTGCCATCATTGCCAAAAACATATGAGCCGGTCACTCGGTCTCTTACATACACTACATTCACGCTTGTTTCCCCGAAGGGGTAGGCAGAGGCATATAGCCCACACTTCGCCGATTAATTTATTGGTCCCACGTAATGCGAGCCTATTGCCGCTCACCGGGATCTATTAGGTCGGGGAAAAAGTCTTTTCGCATAACGTAGGTATAAACTTCTTATAAAATTTTTTTGACTGTACTATTTGTGTCTGGCTGGTTTTGGTAACAATAAAAAGATTCCATTATAAAGAAAAGAAAAAAATAAAAAAAAGTTGTTTCCCGCTATTTTTCATTTGTTTTTCTCTCCGTAAAAATGAGTGAATCTAATGAAGAAATTCGATACATTTTAAAATTTTATTATAAAAAAGGCAAAAATGCAACTCAAGCAGTGAAAAAAATTTGTGATGTTTATGGACCTGATGCAGTGTCAGTAAGAGTAGCACAAATTTCGTTCAAACGTTTTCAGTCCGGAAATTTTGATGTTAAAGATGCACCTCGCTCTGATCGCCCTGTTACGAATAAAATGGACGCCATTTTTGAAAGAGTGGAGCAAGATCGGCATATTAGTAGTTACGATGTAGCTGAAGAACTGGGAATTGACCACAAAACAGTTTTGACCCATTTGAAGAAAGCTGGTTTTACAAAAAAGCTCTATATTTGGGTGCCACACGAGCTCACTCAAAGAAACTTAATGAACCGTGTACTCATTTGCGATTCATTATTGAGACGTAATGAAACCGAGCCGTTTTTGAAGAGATTGATAACTGGCGATGAAAAGTGGATCAAGTACGACAAGAACGTGCGAAAAAGGTCGTGGTCGAAAGTTGGCCAGGCTTCACAGACTGTGGCCAAACCTGGCCTAATACGAAATAAGGTGATGCTGTGTGTATGGTGGGATTGGAAGGGCATTGTTTATTATGAGCTTTTACCGCCCGGCAAAACCATCGATTCTGATCTTTACTGCCAGCAACTGATGAGATTAAAGGAAGCAGTCGAGAGAAAACGGCCGGAATTGATCAACAGGAAGGGTGTGGTCTTTCATCACGATAACGCTAGACCACACACATCTTTAGCCACTCAGCAAAAATTAAGAGAGTTCGACTGGGAGGTCCTAGTGCATCCACCATATAGCCCTGACCTTGCGCCTTCAGATTTTCACCTGTTTCGGTCTCTGCAGAATTCTTTAGGTTCTGTAAGGTTGACCTCAAGAGAGGACTGCCAAAACTATTTGTCCCGTTTCTTTGATCAGAAGTCCCAAAGTTTCTACAGTAACGGGATAATGTCTCTGCCCACAAAATGGCAGAAAGTTATTCAACAAAACGGTACATATATATTGTAAATAAATGTAAATAAACTTTGAAAAAAATGTCTTGACTTTTCATACAAAAATACGAAAAGACTTTTTCCCCAACCTATTATTACATTTAGCCAGAGCCTTAAGAGAGGTTAACTTGGGCTCCTTAGATGTTGGTAGGACCCCTATACACCTATAAATTATCTATAAATTACATATCATCTATTGCCGTTCTGCCATTTTAGTACTCCTTTTAATGATACGTGAGGTTGCTTACACCTTTGAATAATGTGGAATGGCAAGCCAGCATTTTTTATTGCCCAACTTACTACGGGAAATGAATATATCCAAATTTAATATAATAATAAATATTCTCTTACAATCACACCAATTATTTAGTTCCAAGATAAGTATCAATAAGAACTTGTGTTATGGATACTAAACAACGGATAAACATACTTAGATACTTTTTTTTTTGTAAATACATACATACTTAATATACATAGGAAAACACCCAGACCAGAACAAATATCCATGTTCATGCACACAAAGATTTGTCCTGTGTGGGAATCGGACCCACGACCTCTGGAGTGAAGTGCAGGCATACTGACTTCCACGCCATATCGGTCGTCAAATATATACAAAATATACAAATATGATACAATTATCAAGAAATAAAGCTAAGCAACGCTTAATTTTGAACTTGACAGGCTTATAAAGTCCACTGCTGAACATCAGCCTTCCCAATAGATTACATCCTACTATATAATTTCTTTCTTTATTTTAAATAATGGCTTCGTGCGTCTAGCACATTTAGCCAGTGTCAAGTAAGTGATATATAAATAATATATAATTCATAGTGAATGAGAATGAGTGGTGATAAAGATAATAAATGGTAAATGAGATACCCTCCCATAAGCCCCTCGAGTCCTCAGTAAAGATGTGGGACTATACTGAGATCTCGCTTGGACTCCTTGAAAGAATTTGAAAAGTGATGTTGCACTGCTTTGTTTGATTTACCAACACTCATGTATACAACACATGTATCAAACACTTAACGGTTAATAATCCACCGTTATTTATTACACATTAATGTTATTAATATCACAAATTTTAGAAAATAAAACAAAACTGCAGACATGACGCTTCACTTTCCCGCCAAGAAGTCTACTATATAATTAGTATTTGCGTTTGGTGGTGGTGGTGTCCAGCGTGGTGATAATGGACTACGCTGGACACCAACCACCTGGCCCATCATTAGGTGGGACTTCTCTTTGTCGACTTACTACTCCCCGTGAGATGAGAGGGAGTGCCACTATTCTAGACCTGTATCACTCTACACACTTTATACCATGCAAAGAACTGGACACTGCTCACTGAACAAACATTTACGGTCTAGGTTTACAGATTCTACTTTTGACATCATAGTCTTGTCGCTTAAAAACAGAAAGCGCTCGTATCTAACGCGATGCGACGCAATTTCTAAGTTATTGCATATTGTCGCCCTTTAATCGCTTATAAAATAATTTCCATAACCGAAGCGACAAGACAAAAAAAGAAAATGTCAAAAGTAGAATCTGCCAAATGTCGACTAAACCACATTTACTTGTGCAGAGCGTGTATGGTGGCTGAGGAAACGGTCCCACACGTGCTCCTGGAATGCACAGGCGTGGCTGAGATACGGAAGGTAACCCTAGAATCGCCGAGTTCCATTGGGGACGATTTGCACGTATTTGGAAACCTAATCTGCTTCTGGAGAGTGGTGGGCTAGCTGGAATGAGCAAATGTGGCCGCAAAAGCTCACGCGCAATGGTCCATAACAGCGCCTAAGTGCGGAAACCACCACCACTAACATAGAACATACATGCAAAAAATACTATGAAAGATATTAATATACTGGTCCTTTATAGGATAATGTAAACTCGTTTATTTTATAAGTAGAAATGTGAACAAAGCGTGGCCCCTAGCACATATTTCCGCATATTGTGTGGACAGCACAAGCTGAGCCATCACCTTTGCTCTCTGGACCGGCGTAATTAAATTAAATTAAATTCTTGTTGTAATTTTAATATGTAGAAACATTTTTATATCCATATAATGTAAATTATGTAAAGGAAAGCAATAAATGATTTTTTATTTATTTTTTAATAAAAAACAGCTTATTACGATTTGTCAGACAATAATGAACTTTGCGTAAGTACATTTTCTAACTTATTACGGTAATCAGTTATAATTTTCCATCATTATCATTAAACTTACACCTGATTAATTGTACCATTATTATTCCTGCTTATTTCAGAGAGGTTTCAAATTACTCAATTTAATATAACGATTTTCTAGTAAATACATGCGTCTAAATGCGCCAACACGACATTATAAAGTAGAATTTACAATACTTTGTATCACTTTATCGAAACGATCAAAATTTTACACCTGGTACAGTTTACAACATAAGCAAGGATCGATCGTAAATATTGGGAGGTTGAAACACTCGAAGCAACGAGTTTTGTCGCCTACCAAAATTTTTACGACGCAAATAAAATGTTGCACAAGCAATTCCATTTCCGTCCATTTTGTTCTCAAAGAACTTAAGCGGGCATGGTCAGCTTTTATCTTATCTTATTTGATTGCCGGGATCCACGGGTCTCTTTGCTTTAAATTATGTTACTCATGTTGGTTTTTTTGTGCGTAAGGATAGTTGCCAAAATCCTGATTTAAATATCCTAATATTCGATATTGATTCCAAGATGTTGGCATCTTTAAAGCCTTTTCAATTGCAATTTTCCACTTACTACGTAATTTTTTCTAGGTTTCTTATGACTCTTTGATTTGGTAAGACTGGTTAGGGCTTGTTAAAAAACCAGGTAGTACAATCTTTAAGAGGGAAAAAACAAAGAATAGTATTCTGGAATCCCTCAGGGAAGTGTACTTTCTCCTTTAGTATTTCACATGTTCAATTATGCTTTAATATTCTACATTTCAATCACTTACATCTTTATAATCTTGCATTGGCACATAATATTTTAAATAATTACTTGTTTTATTTTCTGTACACAAGAAGAGTACATTAATGACTGATTTAATTTATCAATGTTGCCAGCATTCTTGGCACTATACCCATGGGCCCACAGTTGCAAGACATCTTTTATTTATAGTTTTTAGTTTTTATTTTCAATAATTATTTAAGAAAGTGTATAATTGTTAAATATATTGTTTGTTTAATCTTAAGTAAATTTATCAATTATGTATTGCATATACGAATTTTAAAACGAAAGTAAGTACTAGGTTTCTTCATCTGCCATTAATAAATGGTGCTGTGAAGTTGTGCGACAAAAAAAAAATATTCATCTAAAAATACCATACCTTTATATACATAATATTAGGTATTCTCACACAAAAATGTATGGACACTGACATCATTTATAAGAACGTAAGCGATTCTTAGCAAAATAATTCCCTATTCTTATTTTTACGGTACATAATCATATTTTTATAAGCGAGTGATACAACACTCCATCTAAATAGGTAATGCATAGATATTTTTTCATTAAGCAGGCTCCGATTTGCGAGGTAAAATTTTAATCCTAGGGTCAAAATTCATCAAGAGAAGGTTTAAAATCAACCAAGAGAGCCCCTACCAACACAACACCGCGGAGTAAGCTCGTATTTCATGGCCGAGATCACACGGGATTAAAACGACCAAAATGTAGCCGTGTAAACTAATCATATTTTATAGAGGTAACATTATTTGTTAATAGGGATTTGGGAATTCATTTTCGACGCATGAGTTTATAATTAGGGTTTTTTCAAACGGGGTGAAAACGGCTTTTCGTAAGTTACTATGCTTATTTCACGGAGAAGAGTGCTCTAATTTTTTGGACTATTCTGACTGTGGCAGGCAGCATGTGTGGTTATTATAACGAGTCACATTAAAAAAATTAATACCACCATAATCATATTTTTCATTCATATAATTCATTCAATATTCATGTTCGTAAAATATTGTAATTAGGCTTGTTATCATACAGAAATAAATTATTATTATTATGTTTGTCTTTTTCCGATCTCGGGCCAATGGTGACCCGGACATTTGGAAGGCATGCGTGGGGCCGAAGCCAACACGTAGAAGCTCCTTAGACAATTTTAATATAATGGTTTGGTGACACCAACCGGCGATTATCCCTATGTGCATTATAGAAATACAACTAAGGACCATCCCCGGTTGGTGCAGTACTATTAGGATAAGATGGAATCTACTATGGCCGGGATATTGGGTTGAAAAGCTGAAGGACTGGGTAAATTGGACTATGGATAGAGGAGACTACCGGACACCTGCCGTCATCATCAGTCTCAAATGATTGTAAATGGCAGGCGGTGACTAGCCAGATGATTAAATGGGCACTCCAAAATAGCCGTAGTGCAACGGCAGGAGCGCAACATAGATATCCTCGGCTTCAGGGTGTCGAGAGGTGTACACCGTTTTCTATTCACTGCCCAAGAGGACAGTGCGCCAACTCACGACTTATGCATCTTTCACTTCCACCCTGCGAGCATGTAGCTCTTGCGACTCCACCCTGGACAGCCAATGAAGGCAAGCCAGGGGCGAGGGTCCTGCTAGCCTCTTGGGGCCCACTCCGACGAACCGGAGACTAGACCGCAGTCCGACCCTCTGAAGCACTCGGAATTACGCCCGTGGTGTCGCCACTCACCAACAGCTCGCCACAAGCTGGCCCGCAGTATTATTATTATTATTATCATTTCAGCTGAACGACGTCCTTTACAAGACATAAACCCCCATAATTAAATTTACAATGAGAAAAAAAGCCGATGGGAAGTGCTGTTTGAGTGGACATTAAAACAGCCTTAATCCATTGACTTGACGCAACCCAACGAGGAATAATCATCCACCCCAAAGGCCTTCATGCATTCTGACTGATTACAGTTGCTATAACAATTATTTGCTATTCTTTCAATCACACACACTGAAAATATATAATGCTGTATTTGTTCAAACCGTATTCTTCGCATACCAATAAGGAAAACTAACATAAATAAGACGGGGACTCCCCACTATATAATTATGAGCAAATGATTTTTTTTTTAATTTTTTTTTAGTCTGCATCTGTTATTATGGCCTTACAATTAAAAAAGGTTTGGTGGCGCTACCGTACAAGTTGTTCGTCAATATTAAATAGAAGCATCTATTAAAATCAGCCTCGAGTCGACTTATTTATAAAAATAGTAAGTTTAAGATATGTCAGACAATAATGCATCATACTAAAGAGTATGCATATTAAAATAAAGAATGACAAAACTCTTGATGAATTTTCCTATTCTATTAATGAAAATACTAAAGAGTATGTATATTTAAACAAGAATGACGAAACTCTTGGTGAATTTTCCTATTCTATTAATGAAAATACTAAAGAGTATGCATTCTTAAACAAGAATGTCAAAACTCTTGATGAATTTTCCTATTCTATTAAAGAAAATACTAAAAAGTATGCATATTAAAACAAGAATGTCAAACACTTGATGAATTATTCTATTCTGTAAAAGAAAATACTAAAGAGTATGCATATTAAAACAAGAATGTCAAAACTCTTGATGAATTTTCCTATTCTATTAAAGAAAATACCCAAAAAGGATTGACAAGGTTCACCGAAAAGTTTAACATTTTTATCACGAACGTCCCAAGGTGAGGGCTTTTGACGCTGGCGCTAATTTTCTATGTTAATTAATTCAGCGAACAACGTTCCAGCGGGAGATATTAAATAATGAGACGTATATCTTATCATAAATTGTCCCCCCGGGACCTCAACATTAAAGGGGATCTTTGCAGATATCTTTTAATCTTTCATTTTGGTCTAAATGTTTACAGTGATGGAGTTATTATGCCTTTAAGGCATAGGCAGTTAAGCTGAAGAAATATTTGGAATTTCGTAGCGTACCTAAAAAAATGAAAGTCAGGTGGTTTCGCTATATTATTTGTTATTACTATCAAGACTATCATTACAACGTTGCTCAAAAAAGAAGCAGCGATAAATAACCCATGCATATTCGAAGTTATGTGCGTAATTATACCGTGTTTTGAAAAGCACATTAAGCCATACGGGCTGTCATGAACATGTCGCAGTTGTTATTTTTTTTTTAAATAATGGTTTCGTTCGTCTAGCACATCTAGCCAGTGTCAAGTAAGTGATATATTAATAACATATAATTCATAGTAAATAAGAATTAGTGATGATAAAGATGATAAATGGTAAATGAGATACCCTCCCCTAAGCCCCTTGAGTCCTCAGTAAAGATACTGAGATCTCAGAATATGAAAAGTTATGTTGCACTGCATTGTTTGATTTACCAACACTTATGTATATTCACATACACTTAACGGTTAATAATCCACCGTTATTACACATTAATGTTAGAAATATCACAAATTTTAGAAAATAAAACAAAACTGCAGACATGACGCTTCACTTTCCCGCCAAGAAGTCCGCAGTCGTTATAAGGTAATCAGTTCTGAAAGCTGATTTTACAATAGAATTATGTTTGTTGTTTGGGAGGTTGGACGACAGTCGTTTTGTGTTATATCTGACTCTGCCATTTATGGTTAAACCAGTAAGCAGACTGTAAGCCCCAAGCCTAAGTCTAGGGCTACCGGAATAATGATGACAACGTTAGCAAAAAATATTCACAATAAACATTCACAATATCTATTACTAGTTTATTGCGAGTACACAGTATAGTTGATGAAAATTAGAACAGATGCTAAGTTTGCGAAAAAGCATTTCATATTAAAGTTAACGGATCAAATTGAAGCTGTTTAAAAAAGTATCAAAATTAAAAATTATTTATTCACACAAGAACGTCGAGGCAACATATTACTCATATCATCATATCCTAGCATTATCCGTTGCCCTAGACTTAAGCTTAGGACTCAGGGTCTGCTTACTGGTTTAAACCAGATTTGGCTGAACTTTAGTTATTACATGGAGCGACTGCCGTCTGACCTCCGCAACCTATAGGGAACATCAATTTCCGGTTAAACAAGCTGTCAGGATGTTAGAAGACACTGACTTCCTAATAACGACTGCTATAGATGTTCAAGACAGCCGGGACACCGGCTTAACGTGCTATCCGAGGCACGGAGCAAGCGATAATTACACACATAACTTCGAAAAGCCTCTAAATGCCTCTAAATTTGAAGGCTATGGGTATCGCCACTCGGCCATCGCTGCTCATCGAGACAAAATATTACCAACACAGTCATTAACTAAGTCAGGAACTTGAGTGGGGAAGAATCGGGCAAGGAAATCGACAGGCTTGTCTTCTTGTCAATGTGTATAGTTTACCTATTTTATTTATATATTTATAGTTGTTTTGATGGCTGCAGAGTATAACTGATACCATATGGTATACTACTTTACAGTAAAAGGATTAGTGATTTGCAGTATCTTTTGTTCTTTTAATATTAGTGAAATTTTTATTTTAGTAAAATTTCCTTTATCCTGTTGTTTGAGTATGTCATGCTCACTTAAATGTTTCTGCGGTGGTGACATCATGTGTCTACTAGTGGGGACTGGTCTGCTCATTTCTAAAATTTTTATCCTTAATTATGTTCATCTTGCTAAGGATTGAGAGATTAATATAGGACTATATACTTTTTCTATTCTTAAAATTTTGTGACTGCAAAACACAAGTTTTTTTTTTTGTACACTATGTTTTTAGTTTAAGTACATTTGTAACTGGCGGGAGAAAAAACCAAACGTGACGATTTTCTTGCCCGTTCTTTTACGATCAAGCTCCCGCCCGCAGTAAATGGGCGCGTTGAATTTAAATTTTTAACAATATGTAAGCAATGTATTGTTTCTTTGTTAAACAATGTTACCTACTTTATAAAATTTACAATACAGTACATGTACAAAATGATAGATGACGCTTAAAACACGTTGAACTTGCATGACATAAGAAAGGTCACCGACATCGGTCACTGCATATGAAAGTTCCTTGACTTGACCAAACCAGATATGGGACACGTCGCGGGGTTTCCTAACGACCAGTTAGCAGATGCAAAAACAAGTCAAATCCAGTTCTAACCGGTATTTTTGTATGCGTTCTTATTTTTATAGGTGCATTGCTCGATGCAGCCATATTTACTTTAGAAGTGTTTTCTGTTACAAGATATTTTTACGAAATTCGAGCTCTCGTTGCTTTGCGGTATTACATAGATCCTTACTACAAATAATTAAAATAATTAATATATATTTAAAACATAGAAACACAAAACAAGTGCAAAGGTGAACTTTATCCCTAATAGAGATATCTTCCAGCCAACCTGAGCAAGGGTTAAAGCTGAAGTGTACGGAGTAAAAAGAGAGAAATAAGTAAATTATTATATTAAAAAATCATAGTAATTAGAAAATATACATAATAAATATTCACTTAAAGTCACACTAAATATTTAGTTCCAAGATAATACCACTAAGAATTCTGTTATCGATACTAAAGAATGGATAAATGTACTTAAATACCTATTTTTTTTGTACTTACATATAGTACTTAATGTTCGTACGAAAACACCCAGACCAGCACAAATTTTCATGTTAATACACAAAAAGATTTGTCCTGCGTGTTACATAAAATGAATATCATCATCATCATCTGCAAAACAGGAGCCGTAATTTTTTTTAAAGATATCCTTTTAAGAAAAATACACTTTCTTAAATTTTATATTTTCTTTAAGTGTTTATTGTCCACAACGACTAATTTATTCATTTTATGTAAAATATTGGTTATTGAGGTCTCGAAGCATCTTATTTTACATGTAAAAAACAAACAATTGTAACAATAAGACCTAGCTCAGAAATGATTTCCACGCTATTTTGGTCCTCATTAGTCTGTGAAACTCGAAATATATAATATTATTAATAATTTCTCCAAAAGGTAGGTAAAAATATAATTTGATATTCCTTTATTATTTCGTTAACTGATGGATGACTTTCTACCGGGCTGCGGAAACCGTGGAGGGAACGCAGACGTTCAAATCATTAATTTCGCTGTCACATTTATAACAAGGATGGATTCGGCCATGATTTCGGTCTAAACGGTACACCATTGTGTTCGGGAACTGTTTCATTTTGTAGAAATCTTTCTTTTGTCTTTAAACAATAATGCGAAATAAATTTACCGATCAAAATACATTATGAATTTTGCTTGTGTTATTTATTCGGTTTCATTTCTATAAAAGAAAAAAAGTGGTGGACGTTACGAATTTAAATCCGAATTTCACGAAAATTTGTCGGACAATTTGGGGTATATAGAGATGGTTCTTCATACGTCTACCCTCCATATTTTGTTATTTACATCCTGTATAAACTTTTGTGCCGTGTGATATCGGCCTAGAATAGAGCCACTGTCACGGGGAGTCATAAAAGTCAACGACGAGAAGTCCTATCGGATGATGGGCAGCAGCGTCATCTTGCGTACTGGCTTAAACTGCGATCAACAACAGCTGATTATGAACATACCTTCATTATAATGTAATCTATGAATGTACGTATGTAGGTGTGTTGGGATCCTACCAAGATCTGTGGAGCCTCATCTGCAAGTGGTGCACCTGCCGATCAACGAACGAGGCTGATAAGCGGCAATAGGCTCGCCACCTATTACGTGGGACCAACTATATAACTGGCGAAATGTGGGCATCCAATATGCCTCTGCCTACCCCTTTGGGAAACAGGTGTGATATTATGTATGTATGTAGAATGTAATCTATTGGGCCGATGTTCAGCAGTCGACTTATAAGGCTGATGATGCTAAACTTTTCACTGTTACTCGTTTAGTTAATATTTACATTTACTTATTTTCTCAGTGAAATAAATTGGTTTAAACATAAGCAGAGCGTATCACGAGAGAAAAACACAAAAAGAAAATTAATTCAACGAAAAATAAACAATCAAACTTGTATAAAAAACTCTTCTTAAACTTTTTCTTGAAGAGAAATCTAATTAATTATTCACGATATTAGCCTAATGACTCGATGTCCCAAATAAAGTTGTTTTTTGCTCCCTTTTAATTCTGTTCTTTAAATTAATTAGCATTGTCTTCTTAAAAGAGGCATCAATGACTTAAACGAGTTTTGCAGAGAATTCTTATTTAGGGATCTCTAGATAAAATATTGCGTCAATTTATGGTTCTGTAATGATTTGCTGTCATTCTGAAATGACCAGTGATCGGAGAGGTTAGAGCTATTTCGGTGCATTTACCTTTAACGTTGATGTTAATAAGAATAATGTCCGGGGTTCTTACTGAAAATCTAAGAATTTTAATAGATTGTTTGTTATTTATTTAAATTTGCCCAAATCTGGTTAGACTAGTAAGCAAACCCTAGGCTCTGAGCTTCCAGGGGAACTGGGATAATACTGGGACATGATAATATGATCGATTTGGCGTGGAGAACTCGAGTTCTCTTGAAACTAAATATTTAGTGTAATTATTAGAAATAATTGATATATTTATTTATGATTATGAAATAATGTGGCTTGAATGCAGACCAGTCCGTAGTATTTTCTTGGACATGGAAAACCTATTAATTGTAAACTTTTTTAAAGTCTCTAAAAAGTCTCCACTATTTTAAGGGGTATGACTATGAGGGACCTAGCTTGACTTTGATTATATTGCATGACGATAATGATGCATCTATGCGAATATATTCACGCCTGTTTCTAGAAGGGGTAGACAAAAGGCATATTATACGCCCACACTTCACCAATTATATAGTTGATCCTAGTATTAGGTGGCGAGCCAATTGGGGCTTACCGGGCACTGTTACGTTCGCCAGAGCCTCGTCCGTTGATTGGCAGGTGCACCACTTGCAGGTAAGGTTGGCTTGGGCTCCTTAGGTCTTGGTGGGATACCATTAAACCCATACATACAGTAAAAAATTTAGTATCCAATGAGATGCAGTAGTTCGAAAGATATGCTCGTACATACATTTCGGCGATCCATTTTTATGTAAATGGTAAGTCTAATAATCTATAAAGTATCATCATCATGTAGGCTTACAAAATGCCTCTGCATACCCCTTCGGGGAAACAGGCGTGATATTAGCCCTGGCATTGGCAAATACTCTAAACGAAAGAGTCCATATTTAAGAGAAGAAGAAGAATATATACCAAAATTTTGACAAATTAAAAGTTCTCTGAGTCAAATGCAACTATTTCTTAAAGTCGTTCAAGTTTATTTCGAATGGAACATAATTTCCAACAAATAAATCAAAGGGCAAAACGAAATTGTGCGGAAGGAGCTTTTATTTCCTTTATTCCGTAAACGCCAGAAAAACACACTTTATTTTCTCTGAAAAGGCTGTTTTTATAAGCACGCTTCGTTTAACTCTGTGCGAAATGAGTGATGTTGCAAACTATACGAGTTGATGTCCAAGAAATTTAGTGGGTATACTAAATGTTTATGTAGGGGTCATAGAAAAAGCTTATTGAGCGAGAAAAATGCCTGTAAATCATGCGTAGCGCGACATTTTTTGGTATAATTCGAAAATATTTCGTGTTTTCCAAGGTTTTTGTGACTTGAAGTGATAGTTTTATAGTGTCCCTGAATAATGCATCAATAATTTTGCTCATAAAAAAAACTAAATAGCAGTTCATGAATTCTTTTATATAAATATTATGCACATAATATAAAAAAGGCAATAGGTTCCAAAGTGGTACCAACTATATAATTGGCGAAGTTTGGGCGTATAATATAAATATAAATAAATAAATAAATATTTTCTGACATTCACACCAATTATTTAGTTCCAAGATAAGTATCATTAAGAACTTGTGTAATGGATACTAAATAACGGATAAACATACATAAAATACTTTTCTTTTTTTTTTTTGTAAATAAATACTTAATATACATAGAAAAACACCCAGACCAGAACAAATATTCATGTTCATGCACACAAAGATTTGTCCTGCGTGGGAATCGAACCCACGACCTTAGGAGCGAAGAGCGGGTATACTCGCCATCACGCCATATCGGTCGTCAAAACTATGTCTCTGCCTACCCCTTCGGGGAAACAGGCGTGAATGTATGTATGTATATTCATTCAATTAACCGACATAAACGTTTTATCTTATTTTTAATGAAACCGCTTACACTAAGTTATACCTACATTATATTACATCTCAAGCAAATAATATGCTGACTATTACTGGATACAATATATATTATACCCCTTAGTAAGAAGACTAGAAGAGATTTGAAAGAAAAGTTACTTAAATATATAAAGATCGAGAATCCTTAAGTATAGTGGTACAACAAGTATTCTTCATAATACTCCTCCTGAAAGAAAAAAAATATAGTTACCGCTTACGTATACCAAAAAAGGTAGTGCCAAGCTAAATTCACACGAAATGATGCGGGAAATACGGCATTAGTACGTCTGAAAAAAAGAGGGGAAGTACCGAAAATGCAATACATTGCGGATTAACACTGTGTTTCGTCGTCGCACTCTAAATGACACAGAGAAGTGTAAACCAGTCCAACAGTTACTCTGCACTATTTTTCTGCCTGTGTCATGCATCCATGGATGTTTTAGTAACGAAACCAGTTAGGGATTTCAGTTCCGCTAAACCGCGATCCCGCGTAGTTGAAGGTTGGTACGAAATATGAAGATAAGGTCTTTTTTTGCTTATTTGGTGTTTCTAATTTTACAAGAACATATGAGATAAGATAGTTCAAACAGACACCCAATAGGAGATATTTGGTGAATATGACTGATTATAATTACGCGAAATGTCAGGTTGGTTGAAGATGAAGATTTTAATTGGGTGTAAATAAATCCTCTTGCTCCTACATATTATTAAATAGTAAGAAATTAGAAACACTAACAGTGGTAATCGGTTTTTTAAATATTTGGCACCAATTTTTAAATTACGTGGGACCGCGTGATTGGAACACCTACTCACGGGAGAACAAAATTGTCGAGTTTCTTGGCGGATTCTTCTCCACTCAAGCTCCTGCCTGGAGTTAATGGGCGCATTAGTTTAATAAATGTCAAAATTATTCCAAAAAAAAAAGTGATGAAGTGCACCATCAAGCCCAATTTAAATTAAGAGTATTTCATGTCATTCCATAGTTTTATATTTGTTACTTTATCCGTAATTCGTTACCATGAATAAAATATTTTGTCGTCGCTAGTGGTGGCGCTTCTGTATTTTATTTTAATTAATTTGGCTATAGACAATTATATTGACTTGCCTGATTATTTGCATTAAGTTTATCTATTAAATTTCATCTATTATATTTGATTGCCAGCTACTTCACCCGCATGACCTACATATAAACATTCCTCTTGAAACACTCTATCAATTAAAAAAAAACATATAATTTTAATAAATCTACAGACTATCTACTATCTTTACAGACAGCGGAAAGCAACTTTTTTCTATACTATGTAGTGAAGTCGGTGCTTGACGGCTCCGATGGAAAAAGTAAACTCTTTTAAATTAAAGGATATTTACATCACTAGCATAATTTCTCATGCACGTGTCAGGAAATTATGATACTAAAATTCGTATTCGAATACTACTCGCCATTGCCTACATTAAACTTAAATTTTAATTATCAAAAGGCGTTGACACCTCATTGAAACAAGTAAAGTACTTGTTAATATCAATTTTGTATTGCCTAATTCTAAAAAAAAATAGTCAAAATAAGATTATTTGAAATGGTTTTCAATAAATAAATAATAAATAAATATTTCCTGACAATTACACCAATTATTTAGTTCCAAGATAAGTATCATTAAGAACTTGTGTTATGGATACTAAACAACGGATAAACATACTTATATACTTTTTTTTTTGTAAATACATACTTAGTATAGATAGGAATACACCCATACCAGAACAAATATTCATGTTCATGCACACAAAGATTTGTCCTGTGTGGGAATCGAACCCACGACCTCTGGAGTGAAGTGTAGGTATACAGACCTCCACGCCATATTGGTCGTCAATTCTTAGATATTGATGATAAGATAATAAATGTAGCTTTGAAGATTGCGTTTGATATTACAAAACGTTGGTAGATATAATAATATATATATGATATATTATATCTAACTAACTATCCTCCGATCCTAATCAGGTATAAGTTTATGTTCGATTTATTAATAAATGTTCTATGTACCTTCGGTAGGTGAATGTTTGTGATAACTCCTCAAGTGTTTTCAAAAGAGATTTATCGATCATTTTACTTGCGAATTCTTTCATCTGCTAACAGCATTTTACTAGTGTTTATTGATACTTTTGTTTTAAATATAAATAATTAGCACTTTAAATCCAACACACGTATATTTTGTTCCTTCTTATATCCAAAACTAATTGTAGCTTCTACACATTTATATATTTATTCAACCGACCAACTACGTTTTGGTACTGGCAGAAAAATAATCTGTCGTTTTTTATTCTAATACGATACCAAACCGTTCTACGGTATCGAATACAAGTTAATTTGACATTGAAAACAATTATTATTAAATTATTAACGAGCGTAGACCTCCTCCTTTTTCGAAACTAATATAGTCATCAGTAGTCATATAGTAGTCAATACAAATGTCTATCGAAAAGTTATCTTGCATAATATGTTTAACCATTATGAAAAGAAATGAATTAGAATTTAAACAAACAGATCAAAGCTTAACAGTTTCGGAATCCGTTTGCCAACCAAGCGCTAAAATATGCAAGCGCAAATATCCAGTAGATTTGTTTTGGCCAGAGCGCTGTGCCGGCCCAATCGGGGTTTGCGCAGCGGTGCGCTTCACTCTTTAATATATACTCGGGTTCACTGTAAGCCAAAGAGAATATTCTAACTCGGTCAAATAGCTTTATTTATAGTTATTTCTTCATTTATCTATCTATTTAAATAATAATAAATATTTTTGACATATATAAAAAAAAACAAATTTATAAGATGTCGGTACATGTTTTGGTGGGTCAGGTTATTCTTATTATATTATCACGCCTGATTCCCCGAAGGGGTAGGTCACATTTCGTCTGTTATTATGTTGGCCCTACGTAATAGGGGGCAAGCCTATTGGCGCTTACCGGGAACTTTTACATTCGCCAGAGCTTCGTCAGTTGATCGGCAGGTACACCACTTGAGGTTGGCTTGAGCTCCTTGGATCTTGGTCCTTATACAGAGTCAAGTAGTTTAAAATAATATAAGACATAATGCTTTAGTATAATGAAAAATGCAAACAGTGCTATAAAATACTGAGAAAGTATATCCAAAATGCTGGAACCAGTATAGACCCTTGCGAAACTCCACTACTAACCGACGCCATAGTTGAGTTAAGACTAGTCCCATCAATTTGTGTAAGTTTAATAATATTCTTTTCTGTCTGAAAAGTTTTACATATCTGCAAGAATAAGGCTCAAATTGATTGCATCAAAAGAAACTAAGGAACCCAAAAACATTCTACAAAAGCACGGACTGCAACTGAAATAATCCTGAGCTTCACTTTCACGTAAATAAGATCTGCACAAAGCCAAAGCGGCGACGTTTCGCGTACTGGTTGCGATGAGGCTATGTTAAACGTATTTGTTAGTGCAGGAGCTCTCCGCTTTCTGCCACTTTGCAGATCTCTTTGTGCACTTTTAATTCTTTGCCAAATTCACTTCTCGGCCTCATTCGTGAGTCGAGGATTTGTATTTTTGCTTGTACTGCTTACGTTTTGTGGCTGTTTCTTTTCAGAAAGAAATGACGAAAAATGTTTTATCGTAAATATGTACAAAAAAAGTAGATAAAACAGAAGATATCTACATCTATACATGATTATAAAAAGTTATCTACTCAGCCGGAATATCTAAAAGATGCCTCAACGCTGGTCTTCCGTAGATGCCCAAACTAAAATAACATACTAAACAAAAATAAAAAAATTACAATATAAAGAGAAGGCACTGCGAAGCGTATTTAAAATGAATTATACAATTTGCAAATTAAAATTGAAATCCAAATTAATACCATACGAGTAATATAGCCACGCATAATATAATGTTTCCTGTGGTTTGCCTTCAAATGAAAGAGGTCAACAAATCATTTATGAGAAAAAAAAGGTGGGCTTCGATATCAATGATCACCTACCTTATAGCCCAGACTTGGCTCCGAGCGACTACTTATTATCTCTTTCCAAATCTGAAGAAAGAGCTTCGCGAATTTTTTTTTAATTGTTATATATAAACGCGTCCATCAAGTTCATACGTTCGCTATTGACATATATTAAAATTTCATATCAACAGGTTCATAAATTGCAACTAACAATCTAGAATTTTCCTCTTAGCATATTAATAAAAGAATGAATTACGTAAAAATATTCGAATGGTGTTCGAAGTTTTAAACTTGGAATTACTTACTTTTTTTAGCTAGACGTCTTTATAGTGCATTGTCTACTGAGAACAAAAAGTTTTGGTCAATGGAAAGGTTATCCTTTTTTGAATGTTATGGTGTAAAGTTTTCAGCAATTTCTGATATTTCTAGTATTCAAATACGGATGCCCCACTGTTTTTTTTTATCCTTACATGGAATAGACTGGCATCTCAGTGCATCAGTGATCAGGTAAATATAGAGAGTCCTGATGCTCTTTTCATGATGTTTTCTTATAGGATCTTCCTCCACGTGGTACAATCATTGGCGATTCAAATGTACTTATGAGGTTGAATGTAAAGAGAAGAGCGAATTTGATTTGTCAAGCGAATGGGACTGTGTACTCGTGCTCTTTTCCCTTAGCTTTAGCTGTTACAGTTAATTAAGGATACTGATTTTGATGGCCACAAGTTAATTAGTTAGATATGCCTTACGTCATCGCTGGCAACACACTGGTAAAAGAATTTTGTCTTCAAACCCTAAGGTATTGTATAAGAAAATATTTCGAAGTTAAACAAGTGATGGATTGCCCCGAAATATATTTTGGGAAATAATAGTTGCGCGGTAATTGTCACAAAGATAGTTTATATAAAACAATAATACAAACGAGGCCGCATGGAAAAGGTTGACACCTAGAGGCCGACGAATCTGCCTTTAGTACTGACTACCTTATAGGTAACTAAGATAGGCCTATGGAGGGCGCAGCGGGAGCTGAGGAGTCTGCCACTCACGCCATAGTCTCACACGGAGGTATGGAGGGGGGGCCGCGTCCACCGAGCTTCTCAGAGGAGATTCTTCCGGTTCTGGGCCGGAAGGAAGTTGGCCGCGGGCGAGCCAGAAGCTTTAAACCTTCGCACTGGCCCCTTTTTCAACAGCCACAACAAGGTGTGCGTCGCCGGAAGATTTTTAGTGGGTAGAACTGCTAGCGGTCGCGTCTGCCGCAGTAAGCCCCACACTCCCCTCTCTCTCGGTCCCCCTTAGGCCGGGTGGCAGTGCGTAAACGCATTTTGTTACCTACGTAAATCTTAAAAAAATAAAAGGATTATAAGATAATTATTGAATCCCTTTGCACCCATTTAAAATGATATATAATCATCATCAAGTCCACTATTGAACCTAAGCCTCTACAACTGCGTTTCCAACGTGTAATTTGGGCTACCAAGATGTTGTTGATGCAATGTTATCATTTGAAAGCGCAGGGAAAGACGCGCGTATGATTCAAAGGGCCACAAGTTCTACTTACGCTGACGGAACCGGGACAACAGCTTTATCATGTGAACCGATGGATGTGAATGCTTTGCAAGTCAAACCCAACATACGGTTATGTTATAGATGTGGGGATCGTCATGGAGGCGAATGTCGTTTTATAAATGCAGTCTGTCACTTTTGTAAGAAAAGAGGGCATATCGAGAAGATTTGTGTAGCTAAAAAGAAGAGCCGAGAGGGTAAAGTAAATTACACAGACAGTGAAACTGTCATGAAACATCAATCTTGTTCAATCAATGGATATTCAATGGCTACCGCGCATAGAGGTCGGCCTCCCATCCGACCATGGACTGTTGATCTGGTCAACGCGGTATTGCCTGGGCAGTCGATGGATGCATCTCTAGTTCGTTTTAATGATTATCATCGTTGATTCGTTTTAATCATAATTTTTGACATCCCGCCCTCTCCTTTCCTCACTCGAACAACACGTGCTGGTCTTCGAAACCATCCTCATACTGTGCAGACTATCAGCACTCGAACCAAGAAATTTGGGAAGTCATTCCTGAGCAAGACCACTAAGCTCTGGAATTCGCTGCCGGCTAATGTGTTTCCTATTTCCTATGATCCCAGATCGTTTAAGCAGGGCGTGAAACGACATTTTAGCAGGCCGTCATAAGTGGGTGCGTTTTGTACCGTGCTTATTACACGGTATGAAGCGCTTTAATTTATTTTTTTGGACTGCATCGACTGCTTACCTTTAGGCAGGATGTAGTCATTATGACGAGTCAAAAGCCAAAAGAAGTCCACAGCTGAACATAGGCCTCCCCAATTTTTTTCCATGTCGAGAGATCTTGTGCCGCCTGCATCTACTCACTACCCACCGTTTTGACCCGATCATACATCTATCGGGTGGGAGGTCGTCCTTTACTACGTTAACCGGTTTGCGATCGCCATTAGCAAACCTTTACGCCCCATCAGTAGTCGGTTTTTCGAGCTGTGCCCCGCCTACCGCCACTTCAACCTGCAAATATGTGTCGCCAAGTCGGTCACTCCAGTGCTCCTACGCAATTACTTATTCCTGATCCTATCACGTAGAGGCACTCCTCTCTCCATTGCACGCTGAGCGACACAGAGCTTTCTTATAAGGCTTACAGTAGTGCTTAATTAATAAGAAGTACAAATTATTTATACATATTTTGTATCGACGTAAATGAATTGCTCTCACGGATATGAGCACAAAGTGATATAAGTACATGTAAGAAAAACACAAGTTTTTATGACAAACGTCGCCATCTCGCATCGACCTACATAAAACAAATAACGAAAACAATAGATTGTCTATGGAAATATCCAAGTAACGCGTAAACACAAATTATTTATGTGCACTTCGTGGTTCGCTAATGTGAAGCCAAAACGTTGTTGACATGTTTTTACTTAACACCCATGTTTAATAGGTATTTATCGTTTCAGAAATACCTGGTGCCGCATAAGTTATAAACTAAAATGCGACGTGAATCTTAGTACATAAAGGGGTATCAAGAAAAAAAAATGATATTTATTGATGTAGTTCAAGAAGTTAATGAATGCATTATCAAAAAAAAAAAATTATGGTTATCAGGGGTACCAGAGGGCCTTCTCTATTTCTACGAAAACGAAACTTCATTACCTATCTCTTTCACTCTCTAGGTATAACAGTATCGAGTGAAAGGGATGGGTATAATACCATTTTTTTTTCGTTAAATAAGAGTAGGCCCTCTGGTACTTATTTCATAACTTTAGTTGTATATAAAATTTCCCGTTTTCTGAATGTCAAAATAATAAATAAATAGTGTTAAATTTGTCTTGTGTCCTAACAAAGCTGATCTTGTATTCTGGAAATTACATGATGATTATATTCTTCTTTTTCGTATATACATTCTAGGAAAGTTATGTACAGTTCAGAACCAATATTGATGTACACACTAACAAATATTTTTCTTGTGTCTTGAAGATATACTTATATTCACTTAATATTGGTCATCACATATATCTATGTCAACTGTAGTGGTTAAAGAAAATCAGTTAAACCATTTCGGGTAAAATGACAGAAGCCCGTACTCCGGTTTTACTACTGATAAACGTAATAAAAACCGAGTGGGTAATTCGGGGAACTATTTTGTTCGGCAGTAAGTATAAAAGAAAAATAGTTGTTTTATTCTATCAGAGGTTTTATGGTAAGTGTGTTGTAGCTTGGCACTATTAAGATTTACTAGGTGGTGTTAAAATTATTGTAGATATAAACGCAACCTAAATGTCATACGTCACGTGACAACCTATGGTCAGCCAACGCGCTAAAGAATCCTAGGAGCCACCAACATCTTATTCCAAGCCAACCTCACCTGCAAGTGGTTCAGCCTATAATTAAATATTTGTGTTTTTCTATGTATATTAAGTATGTATTTAAAAAAAAGTATTTATGTATGTTTATCCGTTATTTAGTATCTATAACACAAGTTCTTAATTATACTTATCTTGGAACTAAATAATTGGTGTAAGTGTCTGAAATATTTATTTATTATTATTTTGTTTTCTAACAATTACACCAATCATTTAGTTCCAAAATAAGTATCATGAAGAACTTGTGTTATGGATACTAAACAACGAATAAACGTACATAATTCTATTTTTATTTGTAAATAAATACTTAATATACACCCAGACCAGAAGAAATATTCATGTTCATGCACACAAATATTTGTCCTGTGCGGGAATCGAACTCACGATCTTGGAGCGGAGAGCGGGTATACTCCCACCACACCATATCGGTCGTCAAAAGCCTATTACGTGGAACCAACAATATAGCTGGCGAAATGTGGGCGTGTAATACGACTCTGCCTACAGGCGTAATTGTATGTATGTATATATATCTGAATTCCATAAAACCTCTAGTGAAGTACCCGATAAAAACAGTTTGTAGTTAGGCTGTAGATCTTGAATACAGTCGATATCTCAGTCACGTCTGGCGATTTCCTTCGCATGCAACCAGACAGAACGGAAACGGTTCATATGCAAAAGTCTTAAAAACCAAAGGTTAAAAATATCTTTGTAACAATTCCCGCGCAACTAAAATTTCCCGAACAATCGAGAAATAATTTAACACGACACGTGTTTTTCCCTCACACAGGGAATCTTCACAGGTAATAGGAGCCTCAGAAGAACGATGTCTTCACGACCAACGCTGAAATGAGAGTGAATTGCTTACAATGGATTTCCGAAAAGTAACGCCTGAATCAATAAATCATTTACAAATGTGAATGTATCATAATGGAATAGATGCAGCACAAGAGAGCTAGTCAGTGCTAGAAGATTCACATTATAATGAAAGCTTTAAAAGAAATTCCTGTTTTTATCCTCAACAATTTCCGTTCACGTATTAGTATGCCAGCCGCAAATGATAATAAAATAATAATGTCCTGGAAAGGCATGTAGATAAAAAATTTACGTGTTGGGGCTTCACTCGTACCCTGTATATATTTTTACACACAATCATAGTCTCACGCCCATAATTATTATCATACTAGCTAACCCGGCAAACGTTTTGCTATAATAATTATAATAAGATAAAAATACATAGCGGACATTTTTTATATCATTCAAAAATAAATAATTGTTTCATACATATATTTTGTGTAACTTAAACCGTTTACCAACAGCGCCCGCAACGGAAGCCCTCAAATTTTTATATAAATAATTATCCCACTTTTTTCCATAATTTTTCACTGATTTTGCGCTTTTATTCGTCGCAGCGTGACGTTATACAGCATAAAGCCTTCCTCGATGATTGGGTTATCCAACAAACAAATTCTTTTTTTAATTCTAACCGTAGTAGTTCCTGTAATTAGCGCGTCCAAACAAAGAAACTCTTCAGCTTTATTATGTTAATTAATAATAACGTTGGGACGGCCCAAGCACGGAAGCGCTGATAGTTGGTGAACTCGGAAATTAATCAAAAGGCACTAGTGTAAAACTGAATAATGAAAAAAAACTTACTATATTGCTTTTCTTGTTTAAGTCTTAATAATGAAAGGTAGCCCTAAGTTTGTGTGTATTTTTGAGAGCACCAAAGGACATGCAAGCCATTACAAGTACTCACATCGTAATTTTTTTATTTATTTCTACTTATATTTTGTGTATAGGAATCCTATCAAGACCTAAAGAGCCCAAGCCAACCTCACCTCCAAGTGGGGCACCTGCCGATCAATGGACGAGGCTCTGGCGAATGTAAGCGGAAATAGGCTCGCCACCTATTACGTGCGCCAAAATATAATTAGCGAAGTGTGGGCGTGTAATATGCCTCTGCCTACCTCTTCGGGGAAACAGGCGTACATGTATGTATGTATATTTTTTTTAAGTTATGACTAATAATCAATACATTTCAAGAAAATACTTACTAGGGGTGTGGGTAAAATTGAAAATAGTTACTAGGGGTGTGGGTCATCGAGCAGCCTCACCTCTATGTCAAACGCCTGCGCGGGCGCTTTACGCTCCCCCGTCTGTGGACTGTAATTTGAGAGCAAAACGCAATTTCATGAGTAATAATTGTAAGCATATTTAATTTCAAAATAAGGACTAAATTTACCGATTTAAGTTTCGGCAAGCTAGTCGTAACATAAAGATACGACAGCCGTCACATGCGGCGAAGAGTGGTCTGAGGATAATCTTTTTGCCACTTTCATATGAATAAGGTTAGCCATAATAATACTTAACCTATGTTAGTTAACTATAACAATACTTAAAAACATGGAAGATACTCTGTACGCAAATCATCCCCGCACCACATCATCAGATAAATAAATGGTAAATGAAACAAACTGCCAAATGCGTGAAATTTTTTGTGAAGTTCACGCTTAAAAAATGCTGCAACTTTCAGTTTTTCTCCGCAGTTCTTTAATTTTTCCTTTCATAAGGAAAATGTTCCTTTCCATATTATTTTACTCTTTAAAATGTTAGAATAAAGATAAAGTGACCCCGGGAAGACAACATTTTTATAAGATAAAGATTAGAGTTGAACTTCTTGGCGGGAAAGAGAAGCGTCATGCTTGAAGTTTCGCTTTATTTCATAAAATTTGTGATATTTCTAACATTTATGTGTAATAACGGTGGATTATTAAACTTTATGTGTTTGTGAACAAACATGAGTGTCGGTAAATCAAACAAAGCAGTGCAACATCACTTTTCAAATTCTCTCAAGGAGTCCATGTGAGATCTCAATATAGTCCCACATCTTTACTGAGGACTCAAGGGGCTTAGGGGAGGGTATCTTATTTACCTTTTTTCAACTTTATTACCACTTATTCTCATTCACTATGATTTATATATTATTAATATATTACTTACTTGACACTGGCAAAATGTGGTAAACGGACGAAGCCATTTTTTTTTAAATATAATTTTCCAATAATACAAATAGGTTGCCAGCTTAATTGTAAATTAGTGTTATTCCGAATGCAAACTCACAGAAGACTTTAACGTAACTATCGTTTTAGTTCGATACCACAAATACATAAGACATTGAAGGATTGTGTAATGTTAGATCAAGTTTATTTGAATAATTACACATAAAACATCGCTCAGTCAATTCACCGATTTCACGGCATAACGAAGCCGTTTCAAAACACTCAATTACATCATGCGTGACATTTTAAAAGCAAATGCATAGGAATTGCGACATTTGCTCACTGCACACACATTTGGAGACTGGTCCAAAAAAGAAATTTTGTTTTTGTTATTGAAAATGGTCCAGGTTATCAAGGGACTTCTTGGCGGGAAAGTGAAACGTTATGTCTGTAGTTTTGTTTTATTTTCTAAAATTTGTGATATTTTGAGTGGTTTGTGTAATAACGGTGGATTATTAACCGTTAAGTATTTATGAACGTACATGAGTGTTGGTAAATCAAACAAAGTGCAACATCACTTTTCAAATTCTCTCAAGAAGTCCATGTGAGATCTCAGTATAGTCCTACATGTTTACTGAGAACTCAAGGGGTTTAGGGGGAGGGCATCTCATTTTCTTATTCACTATAATTTATATGTTATTAATATATCTCTTATTTGACAAATGTGCAAACCGTACGAAGCCATTATATAAAAGAGAACAAAAAAGATGGTCCACTAGTATTTGGTCTGCATCGGGGGCTAAGACCTAAAACAATATCACTATAGTTTGTGAGAGGAGGCCTGAGCCCAGTCCCAGCCCAGCCCCCTGCGCCCGCTGCCTAGGACCCTCTTAGCGCTGATGACGACCCTCCTGGCTCGCCCGCTGCGCTCTACATAGGTCCCTCTTAGTTTTTCCCCCGGTAGTCAGTACTAAGGGCACCCAGAGTCGCCAAAATCTGATTGTTATCTTTTCCCTAGCGCCGTCGGTGCCCTACCGGAAGGTACTCAGCCCCCCCTACCACGACAAGGTGGAGACAAGTCGGGGGGATCTGAGGGGCCCAAGCCAACCACACAGAACATAATAGTGCCCGGTAAGCGGCAATAGGCTAGCCACCTATAACGTGGGATCAACTATATAATTGGCGAAGTGTGGGCGTATAATATGCCTCTTCCTACCCCTTCGGGGAAACAGGTGTGAATGTACGTATGTTCTTATGTGCATAAATAGTTAAACAACAAAAATTCTAGTACATTTTAAACAATAACAAAGTAATGAATAATGTTTTCGTGCGGTTAGCACATTTGGCCAGTGTCAAGTAAAATATAGCCATTATCGTGATATTAATAATATATAATCGATCTTATCTTATCTTATCGCGGGGGCCACAGACTGACCGTGGCGCACTTTGACCCTTATGTCGGATCTTTTGTGCAATTTATAATCGATATTAAATGAGAATGAGTGGTGAAAGAGATTGAAAAAAAATTAGATGCACTCTCCCTAAACACCTTGAGTCCTCAGTAAAGATGTGAGACTATACTAAGATGTCAATTGAAATTCTTAAGATAATTGAAAAGTGATGTTTTACTGTTTTGTTTTATTTACCAACACTCATTTACATTCACGAACACTGAACGGTTAAAATCCACCGTTATCTATCACACAGTAATGTTCGAAAGTTCCAGACAGTCTTTGTCTTAAAATATCTCTAGTTTTTTTTAAAAGTGACTCGTCATAATGACTACTTCCTGCCTGATGGCAAGGAGTCGATGCAGTTCAATAATAACTAAGGCGCTTCATACTGTCGTAAAAGCACGATCCTCAAGCACCAACTCATGACGGCCTGCATAAGTGCTGTTTCAAATCCCGCTTAAAAGACCCGGGATTAAAGGAACTAGGAAACACATAAACTGGAGGATTCCAGAGCTTAAGTATCTTACACAAGAACGACTCATCAAATTCAGTCGACTGGTTTCAGTTTAACAATATATCCTCCCCGTATCTTACGTTAGATGTGGTTAAAGGCGACTATGGCATGCACGATTGATCATCAAAGGCTGGATCAGTTAGGCGGCAATAGGCTCGCACACAGCAGAACCAGTGTCTGTAGAGGAAATGCTTAAGGTGCTTGTTATTTGTATTCCTAAAACCGATTTAGATTAATTCGACTTAACATTTCTAGAAATAAATCAAGGTGTAACGCAGTTTTCTATAGAGTTAGACAAATGCTACGGAGAATAATAATAATGAAAATATTTATTGGTGCACCATACTATTAAAAATTAAAATTAAAAACAATTTATAAATGTGACCAAAATGACCCAACTCAGCAATTATGCTAGTCCAGTGTTCTAGCGCTGGTTTTCAGCTGGGCCATTTTGGGTGCAGTGCGGAACGTACATCTTATACATTATAATTCTTTATAAAATATTGCTAAAACTAAAATTAAAGGATCAAAAAATAATAATCAAATATGCGGTACTAATACTAACAAACAAAAAGAATAAATGTTTAAAAGGCAAGCTCTACGAGCACAAGGTCAAAACTGCTCTATTCGAACAATACGGAAGTCTGGTATTATCTGAAGACTTGCGGATACTACACTCCTAGTGGCGCTTTACGGCTACTTTCCAATTACATGGTGTCCGCATAAAAATATGACATGGACTCATGCTCGCTGTCTACCATCCTTCGTTAAACAATTGGCAGCTAAGAGGTTTGCATCCCAGGAAACCGAAAGTTAGAAGTTAGTTAGTTCAGCGCTAGGCAACGTCTCGAGGTACGTCCCAAAGCAACCACGTTGAAAAAGAACATACGTTATCTGAAATGGTACCTCACTACCACAGCAGTTATATCCAAGCCTCAATGATGGGCTGGATACCTGGATCTGAACAAAACGCGCCACCACTGGCATTCATCGTGAACTATAACTTGGACCACTTCGTGTTATTGCACCACATTATTCCTTGATTGTTGAAGACCCCTATTTTTAAGATGGAAAGTCGTCAAGTCGCCGCCTTTATTTTTGTTTTATGTTGGTAACAAAATGCATTTACGCACTGCCTTTCGGCCAAAGGGGGACTAAAGGGGGCGTGGGTCTCACCAACGGCAGGTGCGACTGCCAGCAGTAATACCCACTAAAAATAGGCCGATTGTTAAGAATGAGGCGGGGGCCAGTACCTGGGTTGAAGCGTCTAAAAACCGGGAGGACCTCCTCAGAGAGGCGCAATGGACGCGCCGCTCCTACCTTTTGTGCGACCGTAGCGTGAGTGGCAGACTTCTCGGTGGGTCTATGATAAGAAAGCAGGGTCCCCCAGCCCCCACTGCCAAAGACCCACCTGGCGCTACTTAACGGGCCCTACTGGCACGCCCGCTGCGCCCTCCACAGGAAGCGACAACCTCTTGCTGTGGGAAAAAGAGTGTATCAGGCATTACTAAAAACTACACACGTTCCTTTTTAAGCCGTAATGTTCCGGGGCCGTGGTAAACAATCCCGCAACCCCGACAGATTTACTAAAGTAACAAACAATGCTGACAATAATATGACGTTTTGGCATTTTAATAGCTTCACTTGTGGACACGTGCCGCTGGAGAGCGCATGGTGAATTTTAATTAGCTGCATTGTCACACGGGCATAATGGGTCATTAAATGAATAAGTATAAAAATAGCTATGAACATCGACCCATAGACAAAACAGAATATTTTGTTAGTATGAAGTATGGAGATTCAAAATAATTAAACTCTCACTCGCACTCAAACCAAAAAGATTGTAAGTCGTTCCTTTATTCAGAATTCCATTCAGAATCGTCTCCTCCTAGTATCGTCTCTTTAAAGCTGGATTTGAAATGGGATACATGCAGGTCGTCAGAAGAGTTTAAAGCACAAGTTACCTTTATTTCACGGAACGGAGCGTCCAAATTTTTGAACTACATCGGCATATCGCATGCTGAAAGGAACATCGACCCATTAATAAATAGGTCAGGTTTGAGTTACCTACTTATACAATATTTATATTTCTTACTGTGATCTTATCAATGTTAACTAAACGTTTAAAACACAAGCTGAATTACTAATTAATAAATCAGTATCAGTCATGCGCTTACAAGATAGGGCAAGTATTCTTTATAAGATCTTCTTTTGTGATGTCCCAAAAATCATCTTTTTTGAGTTAAGTCACTATTCCATTAAGCATGCGATATCATCAGCCAGGATGTCATTATGACGTGTCACACAAACAAGACATTTACGTCTCTTATTACACTTTAAAGACTAGTTAATCTTTGAGAGTAATTGAAAATAAATAAACAGGACACAAGAATTAATAAGGCTTAACAGACGCAATTACCAATTGAATTGCAGCCAACTTAGTGCCAATTAAAACTGCAATAAATCCCACGACAACAGCTTCGACATTTTATATAACAGTTGGACTTAATTGTAGCAGGAATATCAGGATACGGGTTGATGAGGATATGTTTTTTATTGCTGCATCTTATGAAAGCACTTTAATGGTGAATGTTAAAAAAAAATATCTATTGCTTATAAAAAAAAAAACCACTTCCATAGCCTTGTTTTTTTGCTTATTGCTTTTACGCATGCTTTGCTCTATGGGGACGGTGCAAAAGATATGTCTGGCTCCCTGGCCGAGATGGTAGTGGCCAAGACTATTCAATACCAAACTAATGGACATATTTAAAAGAGCAAAGCCTGTGAGTTTCTTGCCAGTTCTTCTTACAGAGCGGTGGCTCGGAACTGGCACTTAGATTCACTTACACTTAATTATTTTTTCATTTTAAATTGTTTTGTTGCATGTAAGTGAATCTAAGCTTCGTGATTTAGTGTAATATTATTTCGATTGTTTTTTTTTTCATTTGTAATCATGACGTTTTCAAGTACTATGTATAATAGTTTATGAAATAAATAATTTTTTACTTTACTTTTTTACTTTAATAAGTCCTCTGTTTCATACTCTTCGAGTGGCAGAATTAACCTAATCATCTAATGACACAGTACGTCCGTCGAATTAACAAACTCGTCCTTCCAGTCTCTTCATTTTGGTGACACACAGTTGCTTACCACTGGGTGGCGAAACATGTGTGCCGTCTCCCTTCGGGCTACTGATAAAGATGTGAGTAGTAGTTTCCCGACCTACTATCGCCATGTTCGACAAAATTACTTGGTCGCTAACGTAAGCACCTCGGCGCAGCCCTCTTCTTCGGCGTCTGATAGAGTCTACTGTTGGGCTGTTACTGCCTCGCAAAAACTGCACACTGCGTTCAGCAGTCCTACCTACTAAAAAAATTCCGACAACGCCCACCGATGTTGAAGATGGGCGGAGCACAATTGCCTTAATTTATTATTTTCGGACGGAAATCAACTTATTACCTTCTCCCGCTGGCGGTGGAGCGGGAAGGTGCGTCAGACTTTTACTGACAATAAACTATCCATGTTCCTTCTTGAGCCCGCTACGTCCCGAGGCCAACTTTCGAACAGTCCCGCAGCTCCGGCAGGCTTGACCCCCTCCCCGGGAGTACCTCACATTGCTAACATCTTTATGAGGCGCGCGTGGAACACGAAAGCGCCGTCAAAGCGGCCTGTCGCCTATCGAAGGCGGCGAGTTACCCATCACTCACCGCCCACAAGCCAGCGCCTACGGTGGCCAGAAGTCGTCTCGTGGCTCCCACGTCTATCGCTGCCGCCGTCGCCGCGGGTGCGCCCGCGCGGTGGCTGGGCCTGGACGAGAGGCACTCTGCCTCTCTTGTTCTACCGCCTCCTTTACATGACTGCTTCGCAAAAGCAGGCGAGAGCACCCCTGGGGCTATTGGACCATTCCCTCTGGCTTGAGACAATGGCCTTCACCAGGGCCGAACGCGAGAGGTCTCCACCGCCGAATGCCGCTACGATGACACGTCGATGCTCCGCTCAAGCGGGGCAGACCAAGGTGGTGTGGTCCATCGTGACCTCTGGCTGATCCTCACAGTAACAACCGGACGTTTTCTCCGATCTAATTGGTGAAACATGTCTCTACCTTCCACTTCGGGAAAACGGGCGTGATTGTATGTATGTAGTTCAGCTAGTGTATTCGGATTCTTATTTTTTATCAGGTCGGTATCAAAATGCAAAGTTAGTAATAGAAAGTTTTGCCCTCTAATATGAATCCTAAGTATACATAACAAATGAGTATTAAGTATTGATTTGTTTATGTCCGTAAATTAGTATTAAAATCTCAAGTTCTCAATGATATTTAATTGGGAACCAAATAATTGGTGTAAGAAAATTAAGAAATAAATGCAATATGTATTTAATATACCTTACATTATATATAATACCTACCTTACATTACCTACATTGTAGAAAATGACATTAACCTACAATTTGTTTACATTTTATAAGTGTCGTAAAAACTTGTTGATAAGAATTTTCCGCTAAGTTATCTATATATGCAACTTCTAAGTGAATTCCGCATACATAACTACACTAAATTACTTATAAAGATATAAAAAATCAGTATAAAATATTTGTTTTACAGTGCTAGTTTTGTTTTTTGAGCGCCATTTTTTAACAAACCTTTTTAAAATCGACTTAATCTAGAACATTATAACAATTTTTTTTAATTAGTTTAGAATTGGATCAATGAACATTTCAAACAAGAGATAGAATTATATAAATAAAGTACAAAAGCCTTATCTTTACAGTCAAATAACATACATAACATATCTACATATACGCCTGTTTTCCCGAAGGGGTAGGCAGAGGCATATTAATACGCCCACACTTCGCCAATTATATAGTTGGTCCCACGTAATAGGTGGCGAGCCTACTGCCGCTTATCGGGCACTGTTTTGTTCACCAGAGCCTCGATCGTTGGTCGGCAGGTGCACCACTTGCAGGTGAGGTTGGCTTTGGCTTCTCAGGTCTTGTTAGGATCCCTACGCACCCTGTTAGGATCCCTACGCACCCAATATTCAAATAAGAAGCTCAGCACTGCCAACCCCAAACAGAATGAGAGCTGAACTTATATCAGGAAATGACAGCTTTGAGTCGAGCGGAGGATATCTTAGACTTTTACTGACTAAGAGCCATCCATACTCCTCCTTGAGGCTGCTATTTTCCGGGGCCGTGGAAAACCTTTCGAACAGTCCCGTATACGTGGTACGTAGGGAGATAAGTAAAACGATTGAATGTTGAAACAGGACTGATGTATTATTATTAAATTGGTTTATATACGAATCGCATAAGTACATTGGGAGTTATATCCTTACACCCTACATCTGAGAGAGAAAAAAATTAATTATTAATTTTTAGTAAATCGAACATAAACTTTTTTACTTGAATAGGATTTGAGGAGAGTTATACCACGTTTTTAAATATCAAACATAATCTTCAAATATACATTTATTATATTTACATCAATATCTTGGAATCCGTTTAAAAACAATTCCCAAATAGAAAGAAAATAATTTATACCTACACTTCACTCCAGAGGTCGTCACTCTCGTTTCAGCGTTGGTCGTGAAGACATCGTTGTTCTAAGGCTCCTATCTTACCTGAAGATCCCCTGTATAAGGGCGAAACACGTTTCGTGTATAGTAGCGCGCGAATTGTTACAAAGATATTTTTAACCCATCACTTGGTTATCACAAACATTCACCTACCGAAGGTACATAGAACATTTATTAATAAATCGGACAAAATCTTTTACTTGAATAGGATCTGAGGAGAGTTATACCAACGTTTTTAGATATCAAAAATAATCTTCAAATATACATGTATTATATTTACATCAATATCTTGGAATCCGTTTAAAAATAATGATACATTGGTTTACAAAAATAAAAATTAATAGACACATGTGGCACCGAAATGGCTTATACTCAGTATATGCCGAGGAGTCACTATAGCCCCGCGGCGCTGGTCTTCCGCACAAGCCTAATCTTATTAAGACTCATTTCTTAGAAATAGTAAACATAAAGGTTATTATTTAGCAACAGCTTGCACATTGTACTCAGCGTTTGCATCATGCACCATTGACAATCAAGCACACATCATTAGCTTGTCGTGCCTTGGCATCCTCATATATACAGCAACCTCGGCCGACATCATCAGCCCGGCTAGCCTCTTTTCTAAGTTGGTATGTACAAGTCTACATCTTATACATTAGACTTGGCGACAGCGTGGTCAGCGGCGAACCAGCCTAGTTGCAACATCTATGTGCAGCGTCGACACTTTATACCTTTAAATGTGTACATAACATGTGATTCATAGATAAACCTAACAATTATCTGCAATAAATAGATTTCAACCGTCTGTGTTGGGTCTCATTCCTATCTCTGCATCTCCTACTGTCGGCCGGGGCTACACCCCAGTACAGAACCTTTCCATCCACTGGTGGACAGGGAGATGCTCAGGTACAGCACTCCTTTCCCCTTTGCTGGTGGCCAGAGTACCTCCTGGTATAGCATGTTATCCCTCCTTCCTCATAGTGTGCGAGTGGCGAGCGGCGGCTTACAACCGCATGCGGACTACCGTATAGTCATATTAAAATATACTATTCTTGTTTATTTCAAAGAGGAGAAGGATGTTAACGCTCTTTAATAATTTAAATTCAAGTTTCAATGTAGGCAAAAGCTAATAGAAGTATCTATACTTACTTCTTTTATGTATTTTAGTTTCATAATTCCTTGACACCGTCTGAGTTGGGTCTCATTCCTATCTCTGCATCTCCTACTGTCGGTACAGTACCTTTCCATCCGCTGGTGGACAGGAGATGCTCAGGTACAGTAATCCTTTCTCCTCCGCTGGTGGCCAGTGTACCCCCTGGTACAGCACTCCTTTTCCCTCCGCTGGTGGCCAGGGCGACCCCCTGGTACAGCACTCCTTTCCCCCCCGCTGGTGGGGCCCCGCCGCGAATTGAATTTTTCTACACGTGTTGCTGACTGACGCGATAAACGGCTGCCACAAAGATACCTATTAACCAGCATTATATGAATTATCCTATAGTTTAGCTACAATTATATGAGTGCGATTTTCGTTGCAATGGTGCTATTGTGTCTAAATCGCTACGATTATATCGCCCTGGTATTGTATTTCTAGCGACAATAGTCACAATCATCTATGATAGATGGGTGAATAGTATGGATCAACACGATTACCATTTGAATTTCTATCAGAATACAAGCGAGCACTTGCAAGTCATATTATCACGAAATCTGAATACACAACATGATTTCTGTCTGTCTTCATACTGTTTGGAATTCTGTTGTTCGATACACTTACGACATCTAGCGACATTTAACGGATATTAATTAAAAAAGGTTGGAAAAGAAGCCACAGATTATTTGATATCACTTTGACATAGGCATATATATATTTTTGTCCGTTCTCTAAGCGAAATCTTTTTTATGGAATTTTGTGTTTCTATATTAACTGTGAAATACATTTTAAACAATAACGACTATTATTTATATAGTACCTACAGCTTATCGTACCTTTAAAGCAAGGAAACTGAATCTTAGTGCCAGTTCCGAGCCACCGCTCTGTAAGAAGAACTAGCAAAAAACTCACAGGCTATGCTCTTTTAAATTATCAATTGGTTAGTTACAATTCTCATTTGTCTGTGATGCTATACAATGCAATTGAATATAACATTTACATTATTCATGTTCATAGTCATTCATATTAGAAAAGCTTGTATGAAACGGCAGTTTAATCCCTAGCATTTTTATCTGCTATATAGTCTTTGATAGAATAGCATCCCTTCGAATATAGCTTGCGTTTTAATGTTAATTTATTTAGGCTGCAGATTGATTGGGATGTTATTGTAGAAGCGTACATATTATACATGTAGTATTAAGTTTTAACACTAAGTGGTTATTGTCACAGCTTATTAATGTGTCATTACTGGTACGAGCCTCATCTCACAATTCAAGGTGATTCCACTATTTGAACAGAAAAGGACGGGTATACCGACCATCTTGCCATATGACGACCGATATGGCGTGGTGGCGAGTATACCCGCACTCCGTTCCCAAGGTCGTGGGTTCGATTCCGATATAGGACAAATCTTTGTGTGCATGAACATGAATTTCTCATTTACTATGATTTATATGTTATTAATATATTTCTTACTTGACACTGGCTAAATGTGCTAAACGCACGAAGCCACTATTTATAAGAAAAAAACAACTATGTCTCAAAAATCAGATCGACTTCTTGCAATGAAGCGTCATGTCTGCAGTTTTGTTTTATTTTCTACTATTTGTGATATTTCTAATATTAATGTGTAATAACGGTGGATTATTAACCGTTAAGTGTCTGTGAATATACATGAGTGTTGGTAAATCAAACAAAGCAGTGCAACATCACTTTTTAAATTCTCTCAAGGAGTCCATGTGAGATCTGAGTATAGTCCCACATCATTGCTGAGGACTCAAGGGGCTTAGGGAGAGGGGATCTCATTTACCATTTATCATCACTCATTCTCATTTACTCTGAATTATATATTAGTAATATATTACTTACTTGACACTGGCTAGATGTGTTAGACGCACGAAGCCATATAAAAGAAAAAAAAACAGATCATTCACCTCTAGACCTTGACAGTCAAACTCTTTACCTTATCGCTTCACTGAGCGTTCTCAAAATTAAATGTCAACAATTAGTATTCTCAGAAATGTCAAAGTCGTTAAGTGGTTAGGATGATAATGAAGTAACTATTTATGTATCGGTGTCTGGAAAACGCCTTCTTTGCTTACATACGTATTAGTACGTTCATTTTGTAGTTAAGCACTTGTGGCTCCGTTATATTAGATTGTAAGTAAGGATTACCAAAGTTTAGAAACGTTTACAAAGCAAGTGGTGGACAAAAACTCTCGTTTCAGCGTTGGTCGTGAAGACATCGTTGTTCTGAGGCTCCTATCTTACCTGAAGATGCCCTGTGTAAGGGCGAAACACGTGTCGTGTTGAATAGTTTCTCGATTTTTCGGGAAATTATAGTAGCGCGGGAATTGTTACAAAGATATTTTAAATCCATCACTTGCTTACAATGGATTTCCGCAAAGTAACGCCTGAATCAATAAATTATTTAAGTTTACAAAGCTTTAGTCTTGGATGGGTGACGGAGCTTCCGTGCTTTAGGGAGCGTCTAGTAATAGCGTTATTATTTTTAAATAAAAAAAAATATAGGTATACCTACAATTTTCACCATACATCAAACCATAGGTGCCAAACGATAGGTAAGTAAGTATTTAAAAAATGGTAGGTTTATAATTTGCACCATAGATGTCATACGACAAGTAAGAAAGTATTAAAAAAAAATGGTAGGTGTACAATTCTTACCCTACATCAAACCATAGATGTCACACGGTAGTGGGTAAGACATTTTATATTTCGCTTTAACAGTATAGATGTCGCTGTGCTGTTTTGAATCGCGCAATTGATTTGTTTTTATTCCCGCATAAATACCCCGTGAATTTCTTTGACGGACCAAACGCCTTTACTCACTGCCTCCCGGTCAAAGGGGGACAGAGAGAGGACTGTAGGGTTCACTGCGGTAGACGCGACCGCCAGCTGTCCTACCCACTAAAAATCTTCTGGCGACATACTTTTAAGGCTTCTGACATCCCGCCCGCGGCTAACGTCCCCAGGATGAGAATCCGGAGGACCTCCTTAGAGAGGCGCGGCGTTTGTGCCGACTTCGCGGGGGGTCTATTGTTAGACGGTAGGGGCCCTCTACCCCCGCTGCCTAAAACCCCTCTGGTGCTGCTGGACGGGCCCTCCGGGACCGCCCACTGCTCCAATGACGTAGCCGGAGAGAGAGCGAACCCTACTCCCTCGCTCCCTTTCCCACTCCGGGCCTCCTTCTGCGACATCACCACTTCACAGTACGAGGCCATCGCCTCCCACGCCGTTCCGCTATCGACCAATATTCGTTTAATGGTCGGCAGCGAAAGAGCGACTCCAAGGCTCTGCCCACGCCGGGCAGTCCACCAACGCGTGCTGTCACAGTGGTGGCTGCACCGAGTCGATTCCCCCCCGGCGACGTCACATAGATACTTCCCGAAGCACCCGTGCCCGGATAGCACATGCGTAAGCCGGAAGGACATCGACCCCCACCGACGGCCAACCCAACGTTCAATGATGGGCCCAACCGCCTTGAGATTACGGCATCTCGAAACGACAGCAACTTCGGCACTCCTAAAGAGCTGACGCCCCGCCAACCTCGTGAATTCCTGACCCAGCTTATACTAGCAACCTAAGCTTAAAATAAAATCTGATTATGTTTAAGTATATCCTTTATTTTCACTTATTCTGAATGACGTCTTATCTTAAAATTAAATAATTAGTGTAATTTTAAGAGAATTATTTTGATATTATATAATATATAAAATATTCAAGTACCTTTAAAAGGATGTATTAAGTAGTTACCAAAGTTTGATTCTCACTTGATCCAGTCATCAGTCGCAGTACAACCAATTAGTCTCATCGCGCTCCGTCCTCCGTTCTGCATATTAAACTTCAAAAGTCATGAGCTGATGGTCAATTCTGCTAATTTAAAAACTCCAAACATTATTTTTTACACTTATATTACTAAAAGAAAGATATGATTTATATTCTGCATTAAATATACGCCAAAACTACTAAACCTTTTAAACAAATTGATTCATTATTTATTAGTATCATCGGCTCGTAGCTCAGCGGTGCTCGTTGGTGGGAAACAATAATCGAAGTAAAGCTGAGTTTACAGAGATCAATTCTTGGATGGGTGACAATTTGGCTTTTCATATCGAGCGCTAAGGTACATTAAGTCGTTGGTCCCGGCTATCTTTAAATGTGGTAGTCGTTAAGCCATGTTAGAAGCCTAATTGGGCGGCTTAAAAACGAACAACAGGACGCCACACACCTGCCTCCGCCAATCCGCACTGGATCAGCGTGGTGGAGTATGACTTAATACTCTTGCATCTAGGTATGTGAGAAGAGGCTCGTGCTCAGTGGCGGGACGTTATGGGCTGAGATGATGATGATAATCATCGGCTGTATTGTCAAGCGATTTAAATTAGGAATCACAAAAAATCTCCAATAATTTAACTAAAGGTTTAAAATATTTAATAAATTGCTAGTAAAGCGAGATCGAGGTTGAGGCCACTAGTACTCAATATGTGGGATCCCCATAATAATAAATAAGATACTACTACTGAGATACTACTCAGAATGTATTTCTCTTTAACCGTCGAACGATTCTCCCCGCTCTGACCAACTGTTCCCGCATTACTTCCCTACAAAACCCCTTTCTTGGCCGCCGCAGAAGGCTTTCGGCTGACAGGCGCAGGCGGAAGGCGCTCCTCTAAGGCACAAAAACGAGCGCCAATGCCGTCTCCAATGGACTTTGTAAGGTCCCTCGTGAGCTGCTCCAACCAAACATCCTGCACTCCTCATACAGAGTTGTAAGTCTTGTCCTCATTCTGAGCATTTCTACTAATAACACTTATAACAAAATCTACTGCAGCCAATGAACTTGCAATACTATACCAAACATTAAGCATCAAAATGGGAAATTGGGCTGAGTTAGTAACTTTGATGTGAAATAAGTTTGGTTGCCAAAGTTCTGTCATTGGCAGTAACTGCTAAAATTTTTCATTTCAACTGAACGCAACATAATTATTTTTAAAAATAATAACTCTACTTCATTTGAACAGTATTAGTGGCTGGAAACTTTGCAAGATTCTGCCTCCAGCTGTAACATTTACATAAAAAGACTAAAATCTCATCTTCCGAGCCGTAACAAATAAATTACAACAAAAACTATTGCGGATTGGCCGGTTCAACACAATCCGACAGATTACACTTGGCCAAGTAATTAATGGTCAATAAATTCAATTACGCGAATCGGCCCGCTGAACGGGCAATTTGATGCAATTTCCGGTCGACCGTGGGCTGTGATGTTTTTGCTGCCGAGCTGCGGTCACGGTATTGTAGTATCGATTAAAAATCTATCCAGACTCGGACTAACATAGAATCGATGCTCGCAAATACGATTATGGTATTCGAAACTCATATTGCTTTGTGTAATGATGAAATCGGTTAATGGCTTAAGGCGACGGATGTCTCTGGAGGTTATACCCGTTCAATTGGGTCATTTTATTTTATAGAGTGTTTTTATCACATATATTGTAATATACATAGGAATCCTGCCAGCATATCAGAAGCCCAAGCCAACCTCACCTGCTGTTCAATGCACGAGGCTCTGGCGAAAATAAAAACGGCAATAGGCTCGCCACCTATATATTACGTGGGATCAAAAATATTATTGGCGAAATGAGGGCGTATAATATGCCTTTGCCTACCCCTTTAGGATAACAGGCGTGATTGTGTGTCTGCGTGTGTCTGTGTGATTATATTGTAATATGTCATAGAAAACTGTTTAAACAGTGTGACTGGGTGAATAACTTAAAACTAGAATAAAACATATTGCCGTCATACGCAAAAAACGAGTTCCCTGATCATTAAAGTGAGAAACTTGGACTGTTTCTCGCATAGCACCCTGAAGACTTTGGCAGACCGATTTACATCACCGCTCTGGAAGTGCTTTGTGCGGAGAGTGATGAACATGGGAACATACCCCCTCACGTGATCATCACCTTTAGAACAATGCATATAATTTTTATTACTATGTTTTTTTTTAAATTTAAATGCCTTTCTTTCTGTAACAATAGATATTAAGCAACTTTACTAACACATGTTGGTTCTATGGTCTGAAATAAAGAATATTTTATTTATCTTAATTTAACTAATTTCAAAATATATCACAGAGTGCGTCTCTGGTAGCGTATTGATTAGGTACTTTTTCAGAGTACGATCAATTAAACTATTGAATATATATGTACTATGTCACCCCTGGCTACTACCCCCCCCCCCCCTAACAACCTATATCATGCATATTCGATAAGCCCAAAATTATTACCATTACTACTATTTACATTACTAACATTATTTTGATGACCGATGTGGTGTGGAGGTCAGTATACCTGCACTTCACTCGAGAGGTCATGGGTTCGATTCCCACACAGGACACATCTTTCTGTGTATGAACATGAACATTTGTTCTGGTCTGGGTGTTCTCCTATGTATGAATTTACAAAAAAAAGTATTTATGTATGTTTATCCGTTATTTAGTATCCATAACACCAGTTCTTAATGATACTTATCTTGGAATTAAATAATTGGTGTAATTGTAAGAGAATATTTATTTATTACTTATTTATTATATTAGCTATAATTATGTTATTGTTTACTTGAAACAATACGTCAATGGAAGTTATTAAGGCAGACGTGTTAGTCTATTTAACTTGATGAAAATATTTAATGCTGCAAGTTTTGCTAATAAATACAATAGATTAAAAGCGATCGCTCCATGTAATAACTATAATACAGCCAAATCCGGTTATGCCTAGGACAATCGGAAGAATGCCAGGATACAATATGTCAAAAGACTGAAAGTGAAGAGGTTTTCTAGAAAAGCAAATAGCGAAACTGTGAGCAATGGATGGCGATTGCCGGGAAAGTGTCTCTTTTTCCACATTTTGGCCGATTCGTGGACATCAATCGGACAAACATTGGCTCACAAAGAGCGTTGCAATAAACAACACAAATACGCGAGAAAGCCGCCATATTTTTTTATATAGGGTTGCCACATTAGAATTTATAATAGAAAATGTTTCAATCAATATAAAGAACTTATTCACGCAATTATGAGATCGTAATATTAAAAAAAAATATATATATAAGTTGAAAGTACTATAATTTCTGGTCAAATCGTATACAATAGCAAAAACATTTAAAAAAATATCATTTGCCGCAAAAAATCACCTCAATATTACCAATTATTTTATATAAGTCAGCATAGCAACAGATGTAAAGAGAATATTTCGTAATCATAACTGAATTTTATTAATTTTTCGTCATAAACAGAGTAAAACAGGGTTGGACAAAATACCATTTGTCGTCCCGTACAAATAAATTTCCATGGTATATGCCCTCGAACCAAAGTTTGGGCCAAAGAACGGATATATCGCCCTCAGCGGGATATCAGCCACTGCGTCCAAGAGTTAAGAACCAGTGCCACCAGTCGTCCATGGATTCAAAGAATTGACAACCCTACTCGAGAGTCATACGGCCCCCATTTCCGGGAACAATACGTATTAATTAATCTTTATAATTGGGTGCGACGATATAAAACTGCCTTCTGTTGTCTCGTAATTTGAAATTTACGACCCAATTTTTGAAAAGCCTTATTCTATATTTTATTAAATTAATGCATTCATTTGATACGTTTAATTTCTATATGTATTGTTATTTTATAAAGGGACAAACGAAATAAAAACATTTCGTTTTGATGTAAAATTTTTATTGGCATTTTGGGAAAACATACAATAAATTTTTGGTCCAGTAAATATATTATATTAACATAATTGTCAAACATCACAACCACCAAGCTCCCAACACAATGAAGTGACGCTCCTAGATTTAAAAGACATTTCCTATCACTTCAGAAAAAAATATAAGATAAGGTGACCACTTATCACCAGGTACCAAACAGGAATAAAGATTTTAACTTCACGTAGATATGCATAAATGTTTACATTTCACGAAGTATCACAAACACAGAAGCAAAGAAAAATAACAGTCAAATCACATAAATAGCTTCACTACGTCATGGCAATTCCGCTAATCCAGCGAATTGCAGAAAAATATTGCTGTAGAATAAGTTGGAGAGCTGTCCAAGTAAAAATAACAATTATGAGTGTCACAATTACAAATTATTGTTACCTAATTCAAAGATTTTGATAAAAATATTTACACTGACACTATGTAAAATATTACAACTAAATAGCTATCTACATAACTATATAACTAGATAGAATACTATCTATATCGTCTATATTTGTTTGCCTTACATAGCTAGTTGCCTCTAAATAGAATTTGTGAGCAAGGCATGCTCTAAACACAATCAAAATCTTGTTTCTGTCTTTCTCTTTATATTCAAGTATTAATATTGATCGTCTTAATGTACATGATTAGGTCGAACAAAATGTATTATGCAAGACGATTTTATCTGTGTAGTCAAAACAGAGTGAGCTGGTAATATTTGTGATGTGGTTACGAGTCGCCGTCTCTTAGTCAACTTATAACTTTAAAACTAAGGTATTTATTGGGATTGATCTCTGACATACTAAATATTGCAGTTAAGAGTTGATGTGACGCTGACAGTTTGTGCCAGTATCGTATCAAGTGGAAAGATGTGGTCTCAGCAAAGACAACCTAGGCAGTGAAAGAGCGTAATTTTTGGGCCGTACAGAAACAAAGCGTAACGATGTGTTTCTGTTAAAATTAAAATCTTGATCAGCTTGTGGGTTTATGTAGATGGCTCTCCGCCTACACCGGACGTGGCCACCGCTGCAACATCGAAACCGGTGCGGTCAGGCGCCCTTGCGATGTTCAAAGCTATCGTGACTGCATTGTGACCTAGATTTTAGTGTGATAGTAACGCAATTATCTATATACGATAAAGCCGCCAATTGTGTTTCCTTTGCAGTTCTCTCTGTTGTTATATGTAATTTGGTGTATAATAAGAGTTTTCTTTATATCTAAATGTTGGGCAGAGATCACAGCTTCACAATAAATAAACTGCCATACAACTTACCTGACTTCAATTCAAAGTAAACTTGAAAACTTTAAATTCGTATAATCTTGTTCAGCTTATGGAATCTCTGCTATGTTTGTAGGTTTTTGTGGACAGCTTTCTGTAGACGTGAGCGGCGTCAAAACGCTTTGTACAGGTTTAAAACTATCGTGAATAGTGCTTGCATTATGACCTAGATATTTGTGTATTAATGGCGTGACTTCAAATTCAAAATCACGTCTGTTTATTAATCACGGTTATTTAATCACGGGATAGGCAGAGATATAGTATACGCCCACACTTAGCCAATTGTTTTGTTGGTCCCACGTAACAGGTGGCGAGCCTATTGCCGCTTACCGGGCACTTCTATGTTTGTCAGAGCCTTGCAGGTGAGGTTGGCTTGGGCCCCATAGATGGTGGTAGGATCCCTGTAGACGAGTTTCTTACCTATTTGTTTAAGATCCCGCCCGCAGTGAAAGGACGCGTTAGTTCTTAAATTAACGTTTATAATAGCTTTACCAAGCCAAACTTAAATAACAAATTTTTGACTTTGACTTTGAAATATTGAAATTCGCACATTTTATAATCAATCAAGATTAACTAGTTTGTATAGACAGCTCTCTACCTACGTTTGTGGCTTCAAAACCGATGCGGCCAGGCGGCCTTGCACAGGTTTATCGTGACTAGTGTTTGCATTGTAACCTAGATCTTTTTGTGATAGCTATTTGACTTTAGAATTATAATAATGTAGAATATAGCATCAGGACTTTTTTATGTTGGAGTATTTTTTACAATAATGGATGTTTTTTTATGATATTTAATTGGCATACATAACACTTAACCCACAAAACCAAAAATCTTGTCATTATATGTTAACACCACATTGGCCGTAGCTGAACTTGGATGACACTAAAACCGACCATAGCTGTATCATAAGCTAGGGTGTTCTATAAGCATGTTTCTTTAAGTCTCACAAAGATTACATACATACATCCACGCCTGTTTATTATACGCCCACGATTCGCCAATTATATTGTTGGTCCCACGAAATGGGTGGCGACCCTATTGCCGCTTACCGGGCACTGTTATGTTCGCCAGAGCCTCGTCCGTTGAAGGGTGGTCTACCATTTGCAGATGAGGTTGGCTTGGGCTCCTTAGGTCTTGGTACGATCCCTATACACGTACTCCTACACAAAAATGTGTTAGTTATTTTAAACTCTATAATACATTTAACAATCGAGAAGTCAGTGCAAATTATACAAATTACTCTTTAAGTTTACGGTATGCACAGGAAATCCCAACAACCATTAATTAATTAGCGCAGTGATTAATTGTTTTATGAATTTTCTAGAACGTAATTTATTGTCTTGTTATTTAGATATTAATGGCTTGTAGAAGAGTTTCTTAAGAGCTTGTGTAAACATTTAAGGCGATTGTAACAGTCAAATAATATCAAATACAGTGTCGCGCTCGATTTTCAGTTATCTTTAAGAGTTGAAACTTTCCGGGTACAGACTGCTGTAACGTAATATGCAATGTAACATGAAAGGAGCATTTCATAAGTGTGGACGCAGCGCGCGCACGAACTGAGCATGTACGTATTCGCATCTTTTCCGGCATGCGCGCGGCAAACATAGCTCAGTCTGCCGTGAACACGTGTTTCCATCAAGTTGGCAATTTCCAACCACGCGTCCTGTTTCAGATGTTTTTTGTAAAAAGATTCATTTTGTGGATTCCACAAAATTTCTCTTGTTCTCTACGCCTCAATTAACTGAATAACTTTTTCATCACTCCATGATTCAATTGTAGGTTCTGCCGTAGTTGTCTTTTCTGCCATGGTTCGCGCGCGTTCCGCAGTACAGACAAAGACGACCCGTCCACACTGTCACTCCGCGCATGCTGCGTGCCCCTTTGTGTTCGGCGAAAAAACAAGCAAGGCGTCCACGCTATGAGAATTCTGTTACATTGCATGATACATTGCGACGATGTGGACGGCAAATTCTTTCATTGCGTGTTACATTGTATGTTACGTTACAACAGTCTGTACCCGGCTTAAAGCCGGGTATCAGAAAATATTGCTTCTGTTTTGATTAACGTGTTATAATTATACAATATAATTACCTACTCACTTACTTAATAAAAATAAATAAATAAAAGAAAACACTGAAAACTATAAATAAAAGATTTATTCAAACTCTGGGCCTATAGGGGTAAGGTGCCGAGAATGCTGGCATTATAATATTCTCTTTTAACAATATATAAATAAATATAATATAATAAATAATAAAATTATGATTTCCTTGTATTATTTATTAATAAAATTGTATGACTTTTTTTCAATTTCAGAATAAAGAACTGGTTCTTTATTTCTTTAACAGTTTAAAAATACACAAAATATAATAAAAATAACAGTTATAAAAGTCAAGAACAAAACAACAGATATAAGGAAAATTAAAAGGAATACACGTTTTTCGTTAAAGCCGACGAAGAGAAATCTTACCGGATGATGGGCAACAGCGTCATCCTCCGTACTGACTTCAACTGATTATAAATAAATAAATAAATAAATAAACTGAGATCACCAACCCGCCTGCCCAGCGTGCTGATTCTGTGCAAATACCCTTAAGATAATGTTATGTTCCGCAGTCGACTTTATACGGCTGATATGGGAATAATACGTACCAACATGCAATAAAATGGACTTACCTATACGCAGACATGAGAATAATACATACCAACATACTATATACAGACAGATGGATCCCCCTTTTTTTCTTTTTTTTTCGGATAAAAAATCATCAAATGACCGTCTTCCGCTGTGGGTGAAGCGGAAGGGTGTGTCAGACTTATACTGACTAAAAACCATCCATGTTCCTTCTTGAGTCTGCTGCGTCCCGAGGCCGAGGTAACCTTTTCGAACAGTCCCGCAGCCCGAACAGTCAAGCAGCCCAGCTGGGGCCCCCTGCCTTTAACATAGGCATCTCCAATGGAAATTTGATGACCGATATCGCGTGGAGGCGAGGGTATACGAGGGGCACTCTGCTCCTGAGGTCGTCAGTTCGACTTTAACACAGGACAAACCTGTGTGAATTTTTTTTCGTTATTTAGTCTGCTTGTCCATAACACAAGTTCTTATTGATACTTATCTTGGAACTGAATAATTGGTGTAATAGTCAGAAAATATTTATTTAATGGCATGTCATAAATACGCGATAGCATTCGCCTTAAATACTTTAGAGTTTAATCTGCATCTTGATTGAACTTGAAGGAAAGAACCACAGTTCGTCTGAAGTTGTTTATAATTTTAAAATGCGCGGTCACGGCTAGCGTCATTAGAGGCTTAAAAGATATGATAAACATTAATAGGCCAGCAACGCGCTGGTGGTACTTCTTGGCGGGAAAGTGAAGCGTCACGTCTGCAGTTTTGTTTTTTTTTTTAATTTGTGATATTTCAAACATTAATGTGTAATCACGGTGGATTATTAACTGTTAAGTGTTTGTGAACGTACATGAGTGTTGGAAAATAAAAGAAAACAGTGCAACAACACTTTTCAAATTCTCTCAAGAAGCCCATATGAAATCTCAGTATAGTCCCACATCTTTACTTTAGGATTTAGGGGGAGGGCATCTCATTTACCATTTATCATCTTTATCTCACATTTACTATGAATTATATAAATTAGAAATTGTATTAGCTTATAAGTTTAGTTACTACTTTGTAGAAGAGGGCTGTTTTCTGGAATAAAAATTTTTATTTATCTAGTCCAGAAACAGATGTTATATTAATTTTACCTTAGATTTTAGCTGTACATCGAAAGATATTGTAGAAATATTATATATATTACTTGTCCCTGGCTTAATTTGCTAACCGCACGAAAAAAACGCTCTGGTGATACTCCTGGTGTTAAGAGAGTCAATAACGGTAATTGAATAATAGTAATTTAATAAGAAGAATTATACGGCGCCCTTCCTCCTCTCTCCTACACTATGCTGTGCCCGACAGGGTCCACATATGTACCAAATTGTAATATTTACCACCTTATAAAACCATTGTGAAACGCAATAAAGTATTGAGTATTAAGTACAAAACAAGATCTTAAGTTAAACCAGGTTTAGAACTAGTGCGGTCACTGTCTTGATTTTGTCAAATAATAGTAACAAAACTAGTTTTAGCCCCATATAATTTTATTGTTTATTTTCTTAATTGTATTCGGTGCCTTGGTTTCAGTTTGTTGGTTGAAATCGTCTTCAATCAAAGCATTAATGTCTCTAAGTGGACTAATGGTCTCGTCGTATGCAGGACGATAAACGGTAGTTAGTTCAGTGTATTCCACTGAGGGTATCTGTGCAGGAAGTTCGCTTAATCTACCTTACATGTATATGCCCTAGTTCTGTAGCACACAGTAAATACCTAGGGGCTTATTACAAAACCAAATCCAAAGTTAAACCAGGTTTAAAACTGGATCTGTCACTGTCTTCATTTTATCAAATGAAAGTCAGCATTAGTTTTAAGCCTGGTTTAACTTTACATCATGTTTTGTAATAAGACCTCTAGAGTTCATGTAAGGTGTATTTAGAAGTATACTAAATATATATCACTACATAGTATATAACAAAGTCGCCTTTTCTGTCCCTATATCCCTATGTGCGCTTAAATCTTTAAAACTACGCAACGGATTTTGATGCGGTTTTTTCCAATAGATAGAGTGATTCAAGAGGAAGGTTCATATGTATAATACATGCATAATATAGTAGTGGAACACTGTCAATTTGTGAGATTTGTGATGTGATGTCGTAATTCAACTCACTTTTTGCGCTTATATTGCAAACGCTGGCCAAACCCTACGAGATTAGTCAAAATAATGTACTACAATATTGTACAACTTATAAAATTCTACAAAAAAGTCCGGGATGGTATATGTCTATCTCTCAAGAATACCCCACAATAACCAATTTTATCTTTTACTTTTTACTAAAAATAATGGCTTATTAACGAAGCCATTTTAAGTATGTATGACATTAATTCTTATTTAAATAAACATGTTAGTAAGCTTGGACATTAGACATAGATTAAATTTGTCTTTTACATCATGTAATTTCGATCAGTACTTTACAAGATATCAAACGAATAAACTTACGCTAAATCGAAAAATTATGGTTGCGGCGGTGGTAGGTATTCGCGGCCTATATAGAGACATTCTGTAATTATGTATTATACGTCACTATTCATATTAGCATACCACCCGTGCGAAGCTGGGGCGGGTCGCTAGTATACTGATATTTTCACTATTTTTACGAATCTATAAGTGCACCTACATCTATGTTTTATATATCATTCGATGCGTATTTTAAAGATTTATTCATTTATTACTAACGAATTTCAGCAGCTTCTATCTAAATAAGTATAATATAACATAAGTCTCTCTCTGAAAGTGGTCACCAAATCACGGAATGCGAAAGAGGCGGTCGTCTGATTGGTCCATTATTGGCGCTTGAATCATGGGTGTCTTTTCGAATATAAAAGTTTCAATGATTTAGATACCATTTTTGGAATAAAAGAAAAAATATTTTTTCTTCGATGGGGATTCTCCTGTAATATTTTGTTATTTCGTCTTGTGGCCCTTTGGCATTTAACCAGCGATTTGCGTGTGACCAGTGGAAACAGAGATTTATTATCTTCGACTCGTACGACTCCCCTTGAGATGAAATTTATTTATTTATTTAGTAGAGATAACATACTTAAGGATATATTACTATATACGAGTAGTAGTAATGTAGATACATTAAAAAGATTAGTTACTAAGATTAGTTCCCACATAGCAACACCCTGTGCAGGCAGCCATGTCTGTATGTGGGCTATTCGTGTTTGTTTTGACGGCACCAACCGGAACCCAACAATCGGACAGTTACAGCTAACCGCAAACAATGAAGTGGCGTGTTTTCAAAAGCTGGGTTATATTAGCGGTGTTGTGAGGATTTTCTATTGAAACACGGCAAACTGCACTCTAGTCTTTCATCGGTTGGTTATGCTGCAATTCGAACTGGTAATAGCCGGGATATGATGACATAATTATGACAGTGCCTTTATACAGTCCACCTGTTATTATACTCATTATTAGTACCATACAAATATAATATTTTACTACAGCACAGCTTGTGATAAACAGCTTTTTTTTAATACTTATACTTACACTTTTTAAGAATGCTGACTATGAACATAAAATCAAAAAATATTGTGAAAATACGCCCAATCGTATACATACATACAGTTACGCCTGTTTCCTCGAAGGGGTAGGCAGATGCATTTTATAAGTCACACATGTAATAGGCGAGCCTATTGCCGCTTACCAGGCACCGTTACGTTCGCCAGAGCCTCGTCCGTTGATCGGCAGGTGCACAACGTGCAGGTGAGTTTGGCTTGGGCTCCTAAAAAGTTGATAGGATTCTATACTGCCGTGCTTTAGCTGGAAAGCCGCTAGCTGCCACTAGGTAATTTTTGGAATTGAAATGCTGTTGCGTACCACCATAGAGTTTATATTTCGGAAATTACCCCCTGACAGTAAGCGGCTTTTTAGCTAAAGCCCGGCAGTATACACATGTAAGCCTAATACAATCGTAAAATATAATTATGATCACGGCAAAACAACTTGTATTGTAAGTTATATTTATAAAATCATAACATACTACCTAGATTATTACTAAAGTAGTATCTTATGTCCTTAAGAAGACCAGATCAGGTATATAACGTGCTGAATATGTCGAGAAACGACTTATAAAATGCGCCATTTTATGAAACGCTCGGTACTATCGTAATCAACATTTATAATACAACTAGCTGACCCGGCAAGCGTTGTTTTGCTTTATAAATTTTCTAAAATGGCTATAAAAAAATAGGGGTTGGTAATAAAAAAGTAAAGATTTATTTAAATTTTCATATGTTGTATCAAAAAAAAAATTTGGGGTGGACTACCCCTAACATTAAGTGAGATGAGAAATGGATGTTGGCCGATTCTCAGACCTACTCAATACGCTCACAAAATTTCATGAGAATCGGTCGAGCCGTTTCGGAGGAGTATGGGAACGAAAACTGTGACACAAGAATTTTATATTTAAGATGTATATTATTTTCTTCTAAAACATACAAACTGCACCGAAAGAATGGTCAACAAACGCTTTGAGATTCTTAAATTTAAATACTTAAACATATTATATATATGGAGAAAACACCATTAAAGTAGCAACCTGAAGGTTTTCAATGAATATTAAATTCCACAAATAATGTTGTGTGATGCGGGTTATGTTATCATGCGGGCGATACCGCGTATCTTTACGACTTTAACAAAAGTTGTTTCATTTCGAAAACCTTATGATACAACAATTTTGTGGTTATCTTTAGGTAGCAGAAAGTTTTCACATTTTTTGTGACCTGGTGTCAGGATAATAATATCATTTTCTCGGATTTACAATGTGCTAAGGTTGGTATGAACATGGTTTGAACAGCTGTGTGCGTACGAAGATTTTTAGTGGGTTGGGCTGCTGGCGGTCGCCACTGCCGCAGCACAGCCGCAGTGAGCCCCACACTCCCCTCTCGATCCCCTTTTGGCTGGGAGGCAGTGCGTAAAGGTATTTTGTTACCTACGGAAATAAAAAAAAGACGTGTGGCACTCGGAGATTGCCGCGGTAAAGATATTGCATAGTATTTTTTATCTTTTGATTAATTATACAACCAATGCCACTTAAAGGCAGGTTGCTGAACTAAAAAGACAAGCATGATATTTCAAAAAGTCATTAAAAGTTCTGCTATTTATCGATAGATGGAAAAACTAAAAAGTATCATCGCTGTGCCGGTCGGCGTGGGGGGTGTTAGGTTTATTTTTCGTTACGGAATTTCTGGATTCGGTCTCCACGCTCAAGGCCCGCGATAGAAGCTATGCAATAGCTTAAAAAAGAACATGTTTACGAATAAACATCTGGAGATATATTTTAAGTCAATACAGACTTCAGATATACTTACATAAAAAATACTATAACCAAGTTAAGTGCCAAAAGCGCGGAATACTCTATTAAGAGACATTTGAACTTAATACGACATCCTCTGGCCATGCTCCCAATTGTCGTGGGGTCGGTACAAAATACCTGTTCTTTTCATCCAACTCTGTTTTTCGTCATCGGCTTTTCTCGATCATTTGATTCTTCGTGCACCCAATCCATTTCTTTTTCGCTTGAAATAGTTTTATTGTCTTCTTACCATGGCAATCGGATTTAATATAACTTAACTAACCTAGCCGCTTTTTGACTTACTTAAATAATAATTAAAGTGACAATAGGGCCAACGCAGCCTTTGAGAACCAGAACATCTCTAGCGTGTTGCAGATCTTTTAAAAACCGTTGCACGTCTTTTTTGAATAGAGCTGCTGTAATCTGTGGAACACATCTCGACTCCGTGCTCAATTCACAACCCAAAAACAATAAGTTACATATTGACAAATTTTATAATCCCAGAACCAGAGCATCCTTCCGAATTGCACATATTTCCAATATCTTCTTTCACCTTATTTGCTGCAACGCCACGTGGTGCAAAAAATATAACATTATGAAATGCAATAAAGTATTGAATATTGAGAATAGCGTCACAGACAAATGAAGATTGTAACTAACCAATCGATAATTTAAAAGAGCATAGCCTGTGAGTTTCTTGCCAGCTCTTCTTACGGAGCGGTGGCTCGGAACTGGCACTTAGATTCACTTACACTTAAATATTTTTTGTTTTTTTTAAATTGTTTGGGTCCAAGTGAATCTAAGCTTCGTGATTTTAGTATAATTATATTTTATTTGTTTTTGTAATTTTTTTATAATTTTGACCTTTTCAAGTACTATGTAATAGTTTATGACATAAGAAGTATTTGATTTGATTTGATTTGAGTATCTCTTGGGGAAATCTCGCCCAGAGCTCATTCCACAAACCAAGACTACGCGGCGTAATGTTAAATATTAATTACAATTGAAGAGAAGGTTCAGTATCTCAGCTCCGACGTATATAACCCACAGTCCTTGTTATTCACGTCGCGTTTGGGTAACGGGAGTATAATGGTTGCGGCACTTATGGAGGGAAATTGATATACATACATAATATATTGTCCGAGGTCTCTATTATGGAGAATACTAACTATTAGAAAAAAATAACTATACAAATATACAAATTATAACAAGCGCTCGTAGCTCTGTGTTGCTCGGTGGTCGGAAACGATCACGGAAGTACTGAAGAGTTTACAGAAGTCAGCCCTTGAAAGGGTGACCGTTTGTGTGGCATTTGATACCGAGCGCTTCCTTGCTTCGGAAGACACGTTAAGCCGTTTGTCCCGGTTATCACTAAATGTGGTAGTCGTTAAGCCATGTTAGAGGCCTAATGGGAGGCTTGAAAAATTCTTACAGCAGGACGCCATACACCTGCCTCCGCCAATCCGCACTGGGTCAGCGTGGTGGAGTATGACCCAATACCCTCACCCCTTGATATGTGAGAGGAGGCTCGTGCTCAGTAGTGAAACGTTAATGGGCTGAGATGATGATACAAATTAAAGTCATCATCATATCAGCCGTGAAAAGTCCGCTAAGCATTAGCCTCTCCAATAGCTGACAATCTATTGGGTGTACCTGCTCATAATCACGGCGGGTTGGGAATCGCAGTTCAAGCCATTACGCAGGATGATGCTGCTGCCTGTCCGGTAGGATTTCTCTTCGTCTACTCTTACGACTCTCCGCGAGTTGAGAGGGGTCGGCACTATTCTAGGTCGGTACCACACAGTACATTATATACAGACCTAAGCCTGCAGCCTCATCCCTCAGGAGACCCAGGACTGACATGAAGCTCACTAAACATGACACCCGCACCGCTGATCGCCTCAGGGCTCAATCGCAGCGCCCACCCGAACTGACGGAAGACACAGATAGGAAGAAACCCAACGCCGCGTCCATAGTTACGGACGCTGAACGAACCGCGGCCAGGGGGCAAAGCCCCGACTCCACACCGTGTCCTTCCAAGAGGGGGACACGTTAGAAAACACTGACATTATAATCTTCTGCGCAAAGCGAGATCCTATACTTCGTCTTCCAGGACCTACAGTAAAATAGATATGCACGTCAGAAGAATTATGCCATCCCATGTTTTACGCGAGGATGTCCTATAAGATGATGAAGTAAATGGAATCTAGTCTTGTGTCTACGTAGGCGACAGATATAGCAACCTCATTACCATTAATCTTCATAATTATGTCATTTTTTATTTTCAGTAGCTTAAAAAATCTTATGTTATGGGAGAGCGAAGTTTCCCAACAGAAGCATCTCTATGCTTAAAGGGAAGTTTCAAACAAAATGTCAAATAAGTTTTAAGTTACTGAAATAAATAAATTATAAAATTATATAATTTCGCCATTATAAAAAAAAAACTAGACATTTCTAAAATTGAACTTAACAACCACTAAAAAGAGACCTTTCAAAATATTTTTGGTAAGGTGAAATAAGGAATAGTTTGTATATGTACAATTACAAATAAAAAATACAAAATATTTTATTTTATCAAACGGTTTCTGTTTACAATTTTTAGCATTTGGAGACTCCTATTAAGCATAAAACGCCTATAGTAGAAACCTCCGCTCTTCCATAGCCAACAATATATATCTTATCTTTAGCTTTACGTTTAGATACATTTTTAATTTTAATACATTTTATTTTACATATGTGAACAATGTATAGTTGCATAGCAGTAACAATTTATTGCAACTTCTAGAAAACATTAGCTATTTCAGTCCTCAGGATGTGACCAACGCAACTGCGGCGCGGCGGGCAGTCTGTCGTAACATGTAATGCATCAATCTAGAAGGACGCTCAACCTCATTCAAATATGCAAAATCAATATATCATTTAATTGTACCGTTTATTGTGATATCGGAAAACATAGTACGATGAATGCAGAGATTGGAGGCAGAGATTGAAGGCGATAGTTAAAGATGGAAGAACTCAGGGTGAATGAATTTATTTAGAATTAATTTAATAAAATTCAAATAGCCCTTAAATATTTTAATAAACCATATTTTTTTATTCATTGTTACAAAATATGGAGGATAGCAAATTTTCTCAGTGTACAAGATTAATTTGCATTGTTTTTCCGTGCACATTTAAAAAATGTCCTTCTCTAGATAAACATACATACATACATATTGTCACGCCTCTTTCTCGTAGGGGTAGGCAGAAATCACATCCATCCACTTGCTACGATCTCGACACACAACCTTAGCTTCATTCACACTTATTAATCTTCTCATACACGGAAGTCGGTTTAGGGTACTTTTGGCCTGCCCTTTCTCCAAAATCTTCTGTATTTGGTCATGGAAGATCTTACGTGGTCTTCCCCTCCAAACACTTCCATTCACTTGTCCATAATAAATCATTTTAGTTAGTCTACTTTCATTAAAATTCAGCAAACTGAATAAAAAATAAGTTTAATCTTATGATCAATAATTTAAACTGGCACTTAGATTCACTTACACTAAATTTTTTTTTTGTTTTTTTAATTTTTTGGTTGCATGTAAGTGAATCTAAGCATCGTGATTTCAGTATAATTATATTTTGATTGTTTTTTTACATTTGTGACAAATTTTTACGTTTTCAATTACTATGTAATAGTTTATGAAATAAAAAATATTTGAAGTTTGAAGTTTAAAAAACGAGGTCTCTTTGGCTCTTGGACTGTTACCCTATACTAAGAGTACCAGGTCTAATATACTGCACCTGCGTCAACGAACAGCCAGTTTGCCAGAAGCAAACACAACATATCTCGATAAACGCCAATACACTCGCCAACGATTGCGTGGAACCAACAAAAAAAATACAAATTTTGGGCTTATAACAGCAGTTCTCTTCGAGGAAACGGGCGTTTGTTTGTCTAAAAGTAAAAGTTTCTTTATTTCGTAAACTATTACATAGCACTTGAAAACGTCAAAACAAAATATACATAAAAAAATATATTAATACTCTGAAATCACGAAGCTTAGATTCACTTACATGCAAATAAATAAAAATTAGGTGTAAGTGAATCTAAGTGCCTGTTCCGAACCCCCGCTTTGTGAGAAGAACTGACAAGAAACTCACAGGTTATGCTCTTTTATTATTATTATTAATTAACAGGCAGGCAGTTTGAAAACTGATTGCGCCTGTATCCAATTCATCTGCATCTAGTTCCTCTTAACCGGTTGCATGTGTTTGTCCAGCTTGTTCTTGAATGAATTGACAGTGGGAGCTGAAACTACATCTGCCGGCAGCTCGTTCCACTGTCTCACTACTCGGTTACCTAAGAAGTGCTTATGTGGGTTGTTGGTAGATAAGCTAGTGCAAAGTTTGAGGTGATGGCCTCTTAGGTGGGTATTGTCGCTATATGTGAATAGTTTGGCATCAAGGTCTTCAATGTTATAGTGTTTATGTAGAATCTTGTATGTTTAAAAAAACAAGTATATAAGAATGTTTATTCGTTCTTAAGTATCCATAACACAAGTTCTTAGTGATACTTATGCTTTACATTATTTTTTTACAAAACACACCCAGTGAAAATTCAGTTATTATTAGTATATGTCAAACAGCGACTTTTACTTATTCCTAAGATAACAAACACTACAGGAGTGGACAAAGGCCCTTGCCCTATACTAGGAGTACTAGTCCAATTACTTGCATAATTAGTATATTGTTTAACCTAATGGGTACTGGCAGGTACTTAGACGCCCTTCGTGTGAGTCATGTCATTATCTATTGTGTGTTATGATGATCTGGCTCATGTTTTAGTTAACATTCAGAACACGCAGGTGGAACTGACTAGAGGTACTTGTACCGTTTGTTGATTCATCCATGGGACCAACTGGCTTAGTACTTTGTAGTTTTATCAATGGGATTAACTAGCAAATCGTCGTTTAAGTTTTGTCACGACGTAAATCACTTTTAGAAACAGGTGAGACAAAAGACAGTCTGCCAGTTAGTCTGATTGGTTTCTTTTCTTTAATATGAAAGATTTATATTTGTCATTATCTAGATTTTGATTAAGCGAAACGATGCGTCTCTCGATTCTCTATCGAATGGCATCAAAATGTCAAAACCGCGAAATAAAAGGTACGTGTTGAGAGATCTTATACGTCGATATATGCCATATATTACATAAAAATATTGGTGTAAATTAAGGTAACACAGAAAGGCACCACTTCTCTACTATGAAGGTAATTTATGTATACAAAAATACAAAAAGTTTATTTCAGCAACTTAGTCTACTACAGGCATACCTATGTGGTTTATGCTCCCTTTTAAGCTAAATCGCTTGTGATAGGCAGCACCGCTCTTCCATAGCATGGTTACAAAATAGACTAACCACCTTAACAGTCACAAATTAACGGCTGTTAATATAATGTAAGAAAACTACAAAATTAAATCGTACAAATATATAAAGTATGCTAATGTTCAGGGTTTCTGGAGCGGGACTGTTCGAAAGGGTTACCGCGGCCTCGGGACATCCTCCCCGACTGGTCTCCACCTTGTCGTGGTGGGGGGGTAGGTAGGGCGCGGAGGGGGCCAGGGAAAAGGTAACACCTACAGATTGGCGACTCTGGGTGTACTTAGTACTGACTACCGGGGGGAAACTAAGAGGGACCTGTGGAGGGCGCAGCGGGCGTGCCAGGAGGGCCCGTCAAGCGAGGTTTTTAGTCAATATAAGTCTAACACCCTTTGTCCCACCTACAGCAGGAGAAGGTCATCTGACGAGTTTCCATTCGAAAAAAAAAACGCAAAACGAGAACAGTCAGTTAGTCTATAATCTTTATAACAATTCATATTTTATAATAATAATTCTAATAAATTAATTAATAAGTTTTATATATAAATCCTAACGTGAGGGTCATACAGATCATAAAAAACAGTGATTCAATTGACTAAATCACAAATTATGCCAACAACTTCCTGTCATTGGTATTAAACGTTCAATTTATATGTAAAAACGTAGTGAACATTATTTTAAGTGACGATGTGTAATTATAATTTATTTGTATTATACGTCTGCATAAAAGGTCGCGATATTTTTTTGGTGGTGGCACTCAAACTTTCCGCAGATGCTGTTTGTAAAAGTTCACAGAAATTTTCACTAAACTACTAACAATTTTCATTAACTGAATTTAACATTTCCTAACATTTGTTAGTAAATGTTAAATTCTGTTAGGGATAGTTAAATATTTTCAGTGCTCCTACAACTTAGTTTAAAAATATTTACTAACATGAAAACATGTTCTAACATTGTGATCGTATGTTTCAACACAAATGTTTTCTAACGTTTGTAACATTTTTAAATAGCAGTATGGCAGTGCAATGTAACACCACACACACACACTTACCACACACATACGCCACAAACACACCACACACACACTACACACACACTACACACTCACACCACACACACACAACACACACTCACAAACCACACACACACCACACACACACCCCACATACACACTCACCAAACACACACATAATACACAAATACACGTACTACACACATACACACGCTTACACACACATACTAACACACCACACAAACACACCACACTCACACACCACACTCACACACACACGCTCACGCTACACATACACACACACCACACACCTTGAAAAAGGTCTAACAAACGTTCACCCATCCAGGAATTAACCTCTCATCATATAAGCATACTCAAAGACTCCAGCATTCGACCTTCGAACAGATCTTTCATAAGTAGCGGCCGACTTCTTTGTAAACGTGACCTACATGTAAACCATCCTCTTAAATGACTCTGCCTATTAAAATAATCGCATCAAAATCGATCTAAGCATACATAGGGACAAACAGAAGACAACAAAGTTTATTATACTATATCGATACCGGAAATTTCAATTGTCGTAAAGGACATTTTTGTTATATACAGAGGTCGGAATTAGGTAGAGTTATTTATGTACTTGCATCGAAATGTTGATATTAATGTGGACCTTCCCGGGATTTCAAATGGACAATCCCGTGTGGCCAACAATTTCGGTCATCCAATATCATTGATGTAAGTTTGGCAACGTCGCGCGTGCAGTAGTCTAAATTAAAAAAGTAAAAGTAAATAACTTTTTATTAAAAAGTAACGGGATTTTTTCTATTCTTGAAAATTAACCCCGGGATTTGAGGCATATCCACTATATTCTTTCGCTGTGTGAAATCAGTGTAAGTACATGAATAACTCTACCTAATTCCGACCTCTGGTTATATATATAGTGATGATGAGAGCAGTCTCAATAATTTTTTTTTTTAATGTGACACGTCAATATGACTACATCCTGCCTGATGATAAGCAGTCGATACAGTCCAATAAGAAAATGAAAGCGCCTAAATTAAATAAATAAATAATTAAATAATAAATTCAAATATTAAAGCATAAATAAATAAACATTCTCTTACAATCACACCAATTATTTAGTTCCAAGATTAATATCATTAAGTACTTGTGTTATGGATAATAAAGAACGGATAAACATAGGTACTTAAATACTTTTTTTTTTGTATATAATAGGTTGGGGAAAAAGTCTTTTCGTATTTTTGTATGAAAAGTCAAGACATTTTTTTCAAAGTTTATTTACATTTATTTACAATATATATGTACCGTTTTGTTGAATAACTTTCCGCCATTTTGTGGGCAGAGACATTATCCCGTTACTGTAGAAACTTTGGGACTTCTGATCAAAAAAACGGGACAAATAGTTTTGGCAGTCCTCTCTTGAGGTCAACCTTACAGAACCTAAAGAATTCTGCAGAGACCGAAACAGGTGAAAATCTGAAGGCGCAAGGTCAGGGCTATATGGTGGATGCACTAGGACCTCCCAGTCGAACTCTCTTAATTTTTGCTGAGTGGCAAAAGATGTGTGTGGTCTAGCGTTATCGTGATGAAAGACCACACCCTTCCTGTTGATCAATTCCGGCCGTTTTCTCTCGACTGCTTCCTTTAATCTCATCAGTTGCTGGCAGTAAAGATCAGAATCGATGGTTTTGCCGGGCGGTAAAAGCTCATAATAAACAATGCCCTTCCAATCCCACCATACACACAGCATCACCTTATTTCGTGTTAGGCCAGGTTTGGCCACAGTCTGTGAAGCCTGGCCAACTTTCGACCACGACCTTTTTCGCACGTTCTTGTCGTACGTGATCCACTTTTCATCGCCAGTTATCAATCTCTTCAAAAACGGCTCGGTTTCATTACGTCTCAATAATGAATCGCAAATGAGTACACGGTTCATTAAGTTTCTTTGAATGAGCTCGTGTGGCACCCAAATATCGAGCTTTTTTGTATAACCAGCTTTCTTCAAATGGGTCAAAACTGTTTTGTGGTCAATTCCCAGTTCTTCAGCTACATCGTAACTACTAATATGCCGATCTTGCTCCACTCTTTCAAAAATGGCGTCCATTTTATTCGTAACAGGGCGACCAGAGCGAGGTGCATCTTTAACATCAAAATTTCCGGACTGAAAACGTTTGAACCAAATTTGTGCTACTCTTACTGACACTGCATCAGGTCCATAAACATCACAAATTTTTTTCACTGCTTGAGTTGCATTTTTGCCTTTGTTATAATAAAATTTGAAAATGTATCGAATTTCTTCATAAGATTCACTCATTTTTACGGAGAGAAAAACAAATGAAAAATAGCGGGAAACAAATTTTTTTTATTTTTTTCTTTTCTTTATAATGGAACCTTTTTAATGTTACCAAAACCAGCCAGACACAAATAGTACAGTCAAAAAAATTTTATAATAAGTTTATACCTACGTTATGCGAAAAGACTTTTTCCCCGACCTAATATATACTTAATATACATAGGAAACACCCAGACCAGAACAAATATTCATAAAACATTAACAACTTGTTGAACTTTACCCACGAAGTCAGCAATAAACAGAATAACTTGACCAAGATTAATCTTAATAACACCAAAGAGCATTTAAATATAATACTAAGCAAATAAATTGTTACCTACCTAAGCTAATTTTAGTAGGTAGCTGTTTCTAAACCATCGCGCCGGTATGGTCGTACGATATTCGATACAATATTCTGCCAGCGCCGTGTCACAGTTAAAGAACATCAGTAATGTATTTATAATGCATGAATATTAGAAAATAACAAAATAGACAGCAAAAACATAATTTTACATAGGTTTATTTAAATCTCAAACAATAACCATTAATTGAAAGAAATAAAATACAAAATGTATTATTTAATTTAGGAAAAACTAAATAAGCTCTTATAAAACACATATAAATGTCAATTTTGACTTATAACATTTTTTTGTGGCTTTTGATGTTATTGTAGTTTTATGTCATGTAATTAATTACATAGCAATAACATATTGATTGTAATTTGTGGCTGTCACAGCCTATTGCAATAAATTATTGAAGTGTTCTTTTGTCTATTAAGAGATATTCATTTGATGTGCACATTTGTTTAATGTAATCACTACAGTGTTTCATTCAAACTAATTCAACATTTTTAAACATTATGAATACTTTCTATAATCGTCTAGGCAACATAAGAGCATATAGAAAAACTTATCAATTTTGAAACTTTTTAAAAAGCCACATGCTGTAATAATAAATAAATAAATATTTTCTGACAATTACACCAATTATTTAGTTCCAAGATAAGTATCATTAAGAACTTGTGTTAGGAATACTAAACAACGGATAAACATACTTAAATACTTTTTTTTAGTAAATATATACTTAATATACATAGGAAAACACCCAGACCAGAACAAATATTCATGTTCATACACACAAATATTCGTCCTGTGTGGGAATCGAACCCACGACCTCTGGAGTGAAGTGTAGGTATACTGACCTCCACGCCATATCAGTCGTCAAAATCTTTAAGGAAATGAAGGAAGGAATGGAAATAAAGGTCGTAATCTTTAAGGAAAACCTCGTCAGGGAGCTCATTCCACAACGCAATTGTATGCGGCAGAAATTTTCTTTGGACACGCACCGTCTGCGCACCCGTATTTTGTAAGGTGAGGATGAACTCTCTGCCGATGGCGAGCGGTGCGATGATAAAAAGAAGTGATAACAATACGAGCAACCTCTTTTAGTTATTATAAAGGTTACTGATTCTCGTTGTACAAAGTGACTGTGAAAAGACAGTTTTTGAGACATGCTAACAAGAATCTGTTTATTTGCGTACGCTTTTGCTGTCGCACGTACGCGCTAAATCACGTACGGTGGGATTCGTACAAAGTGCAATATGTCAGATCAATATTATTTCTTCATACTGAATCTTGTATCTATTTATGCGTAGAAATGTTTCCTGTCACCTTTTGCCTGTGTGGGTGACTGCACTTACTAGAAACACATAATATTGTCAAGTCAGAGAAAACCTTTACATATTCAAACTTCGAATGAATTTATTTCATTTACTAATTTTTTTTTTTTTTAAATTAATATTTTTACATTGCACTTGAAAACGTCCAACTTAGATATAAAAAACAATCAAAATATGATTACACTAATTCAAAAAGCTTAGATTCACTTATATGCAACGAATCAATTAAAAAACAAAAAAAATCTGTAGATGTAAGTGAATCTAAGTGCCAGTTCCGAGCCACCGCTCTGTAAGAATAACTGGCAAGAAACTCACAGGTTATGCTCTAATAAATCATCGATTGTTATTCATATTCATCATCATATCAGCCTTATGATTTCACTGCTGAACATTGGCCCTATTTTACAGTCCATTTTTTGCGTAAACGGGTCCACGGGAAAATATGTTTGAAGAGTAAGTATGAAAAAATCACAGCGTATTATTCAAAAAACCTATTAAAATATATGTTAGTGAATATTTTTATCTTCATGTAATTTTTAAGTTCTATTTCCCTTGGATTTATTGATGTTATGGCTACAAACATGTGTAGCCTCTTGTATATTTCATTAATTCAATCTTTATTTCAATTAAATAAATAAAATAAGAAATATTCTCTTATAATCACACCAATTATTTAGTTCCAAGATAAGTATCATTAAGAACTTGTGTTATGGATACTAAAGAACGGATAAACATACTTAAATACTTTTTTTTTGTAAAAATATACTTAATATACATAGGAAACACCCAGACCAGAACAAATATTTATATTTATGCACACAAAGATTTTTTCTGTGTGGGAATCGAACCTACGACCTCTGGAGTGAAGTGCAGATATACTGACCTTCACGCCATATCGGATGTCATTTATACGAGTGTGTGAAGTTGACTGTGGTCCCATTGAGGCCGCACGGAGCGGTTTGGCGTGAGTCCAACCGCGCATACCTGCAATTATTTAAGCTAGATTCCCTGTCATATATCCCGAACATTTTTAATGCATCCACCTGGTATAATTTTGGACTAACAATACCCTACTGAATGTTACTGTGGGAGGTCTTTTAATTAAAAGTTGTGTACTTGATTGTTACCTACAAAGGTCAACTGTTTAGATATATTTTTGTGTTTCAATTTTAAGTGGACACATATAAAGTTTTTTACTAACATATGAGATAGAATAGACTAATATAATAGAGAATGAGAGAGATATTGAATATTTTTTGTGTTTCAATTATAAGTGGACAAATAAATAGTTATTTACGAATATATGAGAGAGATATAGAAGAGAGAAGAATAATAGAATAGAGAATGAAAAAGATATGAAATATTTTTTTGTGTTTTAGTTTTAAGTGGACAAATAATGGTTGCCGTGTGGCGCCGGCCTAGAATAGCGTCACCCCCTCTCATCTCATGGGGAGTCGTAAGAGTCGACGAAGAGAAATAGGACCGGATGATGGGCAGCAGCGCCATCCTGCGTACTGGCTGGAACTGCGATCACCAACCCGCCTGCCCAGCGTGGTGATTACGGGCAAATACCCCTAATAGAATGGCACATACACACAAACGGCCCCCAGTCCCCGGCGGCCCCGCTATTCCAGATTACGGTAGCGGTCTTGGTAACGGCGGGGCAGGGGGTGCAAAGAATCACCGGCAGAGATCCGGCTACCATCCTAAACGACTTCTGCACCTGGCAACCTACAACACACGCACACTGAGGACTGATGAGAAGATTGACGAGCTGGAAGAGGAAATAGAGCAGTTGCACTGGGACATTATCGGGTTATCTGAAGTCCGAAGACAGGGGGAGGATACGGTAATCCTCAAGTCCGGCAACTTGCTCTACCACCGGGAGGGCGACCACCTGTCCCAAGGTGGTGTCGGTTTTATAGTCCGGAAGTCCATCCGTAACAACATCGTGTCTATAAAGAGTGTGTCGACTAGGGTAGCGTACCTAATACTCAGAATCACCAAACGGTATTCGCTGAAGGTAATTCAGGTCTACGCACCGACCTCGACACACCCTGATGAGGACGTAGAGTTATTGTATGACGACATTTCTGCCGCCATACATACTTCACCAACTCACTACACGGTTGTTATGGGGGATTTCAACGCAAGGCTAGGCCAGCGAAGTGGTGACGAGCAGAAAGTGGGGCAATTTGGAGTAGGGCGAAGGAACCAAAGGGGCCAGCGGCTAGCGGATTTCATGGAGAAGGAGGGACTTTTTATGATGAACTCCTTCTTCAAGAAACCTCCGCAGAGGAAATGGACCTGGATGAGCCCTGATGGTTTCACGAGGAATGAGATAGACTTTATCATGACCACTAAGCGGCAAATATTCAATGATGTCTCTGTAATCGCTAGGGTGAAAACCGGCAGCGATCACCGAATTGTAAGAGGCACATTGAATATAAATGTCAAGCTTGAAAGGTCCCGCCTGATGAAGTCTACGCTCCGACCCTCAGTCGCCCATATTCAAAACCCCGAGTACTTTCAGATCGAGCTTCAAAATCGCTTTGCAGGTCTAGAGGACTGCGTGTCCGTCGACGACTTAAGTAGCGGGCTAGTTGAGACTGTCCACGCGGTGGGGTCCAAATTTTACAAGACCAGACCCCGAAATAAAACCCAAAAATTATCGACTGAGACTCTTGATCTCATGGAAGCACGACGACATATGCGATTGCAATCTTCAGCAGATGCATTCTCTTACCGGCGTATCAATAGACGGATCACGAAATCCTTGCGACTTGATATTCGCAGATTCAGTACTACGTGTATTGAAAATGCAATAGAGAGGAACAAGGGTTCGAAAGTGTTCGCACGAGATCTGTCTATTGGCCAGAGTCAGTTAACGCAGCTGAAGACCAACAAGGGCAATCTAGTCACGTCGAAACCTGAGATCATGAGGGAAATCGAAGGGTTTTATGGGCAGTTATATACTAGTACGCAGGATCCCGCTACTTGTTTGGCTAAAGATCCTAGAGCCAAACTAACCAGGCACTACACCGAAGACATCCCGGACGTCAGCCTATACGAGATTAGGATGGCCCTGAAACAGCTGAAGAACAACAAGGCACCGGGTGAAGACGGGATAACAGCAGAGCTTCTGAGAGCGGGTGGTACACCGGTACTAAAGGTACTTCAGAGGCTCTTTAACACCGTCATCCTCGAGGGACGTACGCCACAGGCGTGGGCCAGTGGCGTGGTTGTACTTTTCTTCAAAAAAGGTGACAAATCTCTTTTGAAGAATTATAGGCCAATCACGCTACTGAGCCACGTCTATAAGTTGTTTTCACGGGTTATCACGAACCGTCTCGGTCATAGGTTTGACGACTTCCAGCCTCCCGAACAAGCCGGTTTCCGAAAAGGCTTTTCAACCATGGACCACATACATACGCTGCGGCAGGTTATACAGAAGACCGAGGAGTATAACCAGCCACTTTGCTTAGCGTTTGTGGACTATGAAAAGGCCTTCGATTCGATCGAGACTTGGGCAGTGTTTCAGTCCCTGCAGCGATGCCGCATTGACCATCGGTATATTGAAGTGTTGAGAAGTTTATACAAAAACGCCACCATGTCCGTACGCGTACTAGACCAGCACACGAATCCAATCCTCCTGCGGAAGGGCGTGAGACAGGCAGATGTCATATCTCCGAAACTGTTCACTGCTGCCCTGGAGGATGTTTTCAAAATGCTGGACTGGGGAAACTACGGCATCAACATAAATGGCGAGTATATGTCTCACCTTCGATTTGCTGACGATATAGTGGTCATAGCGGAGTCGCTTGTGGATCTGGGCACAATGCTCGAAGACCTCGACAGAGCTTCCCAAAGGGTAGGTCTCAAAATGAACATGGACAAGACGAAAATTATGTCGAATGTCCATGTTAAGCCTACCCCAATAATTATTGGAGGCTCGGCTCTCGAAGTTGTCGACGAATATGTATACCTGGGACAAAAAGTCCAAGTGGGTAGGTCCAACTTCGAGAAAGAGGTCAATCGTCGAATCCAGCTCGGTTGGGCTGCGTTCGGGAAACTGCGCTATATCTTCTCGTCAAAAATACCTCAGTGTCTTAAGACAAAAGTCTTTAACCAGTGTGTGTTGCCAGTGATGACGTACGGTACTGAGACTTGGTGCCTGACTATGGGCCTCATTAGAAAGCTCAAAGTCGCTCAGCGTGCAATGGAGAGAGCTATGCTCGGAGTGTCCCTACGTGATCGAATCAGAAATGAGGAAATCCGTAGGAGGACTGGAGTGGCCGACATAGCGAGGCGAGTTTGCAGGCTGAAGTGGCAATGGGCGGGGCACATAGCTCGAAGAACCGACGACCGATGGGGCGTCAAGGTTCTGCAATGGCGACCGCGAACCGGTAAACGTAGTAGAGGACGGCCTCCCACGCGATGGACCGATGATCTGGTCAAGGCGGCGGGAAGCCGATGGATGCAGGCGACTCAGGATCGCTCAATGTGGAAATCTATTGGGGAGGCCTATGTTCAGCAGTGGACGTCAGATGGCTGAGATGATGATGATGATGATGGACAAATAAAAAGTTTTTTACTAACATATGAGAGGGATATATAATAGAATAGAGAATGAGAGAGATATGGACTTTTTTTTGTATTCCAATTTTAAGTGGACTAATAAAAAAAAATTACGAATATTAAGAGAGAGATATTGGTGGAGATTGAAGTAGTTTAAGATACTAATATTTACCTTATTATATATTTACCTTGTTGATATCCCAGGTACAGTCTGAAAGTAAAAGAAAACCTAATGCTGAGCCTTCTAAAAGTCAAGTGGCTGGGTAAACAGCAAATAACTTAAAGGTATTTAATTCAATAAGCCAACTGCTTCATTTATTTATTATTTCATGTTCAATCCAATCTAATGCGAACCGCATTCATAAATCCATTAACTAAATTAATGGTAGCCCGAAAAGAGAATTATGTAATCTCCGTTCAGAATTCTAAGCATGGCTGTATTGTACTATCATAACTATAATATATTTAATAATTTGTATGGTATTTTCGTTAAAGAGTTACGAGTAATGCCTGCTTAACCTGTTTAAGCAAATATACCTGTATCAGGCATTATCGACTTCTATATTACATAACACCACACGTAAGTTATAAGGTCTCCACGGAAGACCAGCGCTGTCGTGGCCCTCCACTGCAGCACATGCTGAGTGGAGTCCTTTTTAGGCATACTATATGTAAACTCTGTAAAAATTGTTTACTGATTTAAATACTGTTTTTTGTTTATGTGTATTTATGTCTAAATAAAATTTTATTTCATTTTATAACTATTTTCTTAAAAATGTGCGTGTGTGCGTGGGTGCACGCGTTTATACACTGTGTGTAAAAGAACCAACATAACCGTAGCCATATCACGGTTGTAGCCCAGACTGACGCTTAGAGCACAATGGCTGCCCCACAAATATAGATAAATAATTATAGATATTGTTAATGTTATATTGTATTGCATTGTATAGCTTTACAGAAAAATAAAGATTGACGACCGATATGGCGTGGTGGCGAGTATACCCGCATTCGACTCCTGAGGTCGTGGGTTCGATTCCCACACAGGACAAATATATTTGTGTGTAGAACTATGAATATTTGTTCTGGTCTGGGTGTTTTTCTATGTATATTAAGTATGTATTTACAAAAAAAAGGTATTTATGTATGTTTATCCGTTATTTTGTATCCATAACACAAGTTCTTAATGATACTTATCTTGGAACTAAATATTTGGTGTAAGTGTAAGAAATATTTATTATTATTATTATTTTATTGTAATTCAAGTACCAAACCAATGGATAAATTTAAAAGAGCATACATAGCCTGTGAGTTTCTTGCCAGTTCTACTTACAAAGTGGTGGCTCGGAACTGGCACTTAGATTCACTTCATCATCTCAGCCATCTGACATCCACTGCTGAACATAAGCCTCCCCAATAGATTTCCACATTGAGCGATCCTGAGTAGCCTGCATCCAACGGCTTCCCGCCGCCTTGACCAGATCATCGGTCCAACGCGTGAAAGGCCGTCCTCTACTACGTTTGCCGGTTCGCGGTCGCTATTGCAGAACCTTAACGCCCCATCCGTCGTCGGATCTTCGAGCTATGTGCCCCGTCTATTGCCACTTCAGCCTGCAAACTCGCCTCGCTTAGATTCACTTAAACTTAAATATTTTTGATTTTAAATTGTTTTGTTGCATATAAGTGAATCTAAGCTTCGTGATTTCAGTGTAATAATATTTCGCTTGTTTTTTATATTTATATTTAGTTATGACGTTTTCAATTATGTTATATGGTAAAAGTTTACGAATTGTACGTTACGATTTGTATTCAAATCAAGCGCGCCGACTTTTGAATACCTAATGTGACGTCACTGCCGATATTTAGTGCCGGAAAATCGAAACTGATGACGACGCTTATGATACATATTTCAAAATATAATATCGTTCATGTTACAGTATGTAAAAAACATCAACAGACGCCCGCGAAACACATGCATTTCTTTTATCTAGTACATATTTTTTATATCTGAAGTCTGCCCACTGGTCACATCAGGTGTAGATGAATTTCAGTTTTTACTTGGAGCAACTGCAGTCTGACATTCCCAACCCAAAGGAAAACCTCATTCATTGGTTCAACCAGTGGTCAGGATAATAAAAGGCACTGACTTCCTAAAAGAAGCGTAGAATACAGAAAAAAAAATTATGCTTCGTTTAGAACAATTAACAAAGCCGTTCTGCATAATTATATTCATCTTCTGTCTTACACATGTCAGGAAAGGACATAAACATTAGATTTTATAATTAATATCGTAATTTAAATGCATCGACACTAAGCCGTAATTTACGCGGATGTCATGCCAATAGAATGGTAAAGACGTGGGATAATTTATTTCTTGCTTTATTAACATTTAGGAAGTTTGTCATAGACAGGCAATTATAATAAGGATTAATATCTTTAGTTAAGTTAAAATGTTATAATCTAATTTATTACACAAACTATTTTTATGTCACATCGTCATATCCTAGCAGTGAGTGTGTGGTAACGTGCGAGTGTGTGTGTGTAATAGCGTGCGAGTGTAAGTGCATAGGTATTAGTCGCTAAGAAAAGATAATAATAAAGTTATATATCAGGTAGGCTAGTTTATGTTATATTTAAATAATATTGTAGATTGAAAATTAAAAAGATAGAATATTGTATTTATTATAAGAATTACTATGCTATCGCATTAGGTTAAGACACCTGTAATTGTAGCATAAGTTTATAAATAATTAAATAATAAATAAATAAAATAAATGTTGGTAGGGAAGTATCTTTCATCACCAAATTTGGAAGATTTTGAAGAATGGACAGGTCAAATGTGCCCTAAATCAACGGATGTGTATAAAAAACGTTTATGAGCGAGAATGATGCAAAGTCTTGCCATTCGTGTGTGGATCCTTGTAAGTTTATTTATATATTAACAGGGTTATCAACATAGATACAGCTATTTTTAACAAATAATACAATGAACTCATACATAATTTGGCTAACTGCACTTCCAATTACAGGTCAAACACATCATGTGATTTGAGTATATCTCATAAAACATAATTATGTAGACTAATTATATATACATACATACGTAATACGTAAATAAAATTACGTTCAATCAAAAGTACGTCACCAATTAAAAGTAAAAAAAGTAAAAGTAAAAGTAAAAAAAATTTGACGACCGATATGGTGTGGAGGTCAGTATACCTACACTTCACTCCGGAGGTCGTGGGTTCGATTCCCACACAGGACAAATCTTTGTGTGCATGAACATAAATATTTGTTCTGGTCTGGGTGTTTTCCTATGTATATTAAGTATGTATTTACAAAAAAAAAGTATTTAAGTATATTTATCCGTTGTTTAGTATCCATACCACAAGTTCTTAATGATACTTATCTTGGAACTAAATAATTGGTGTAATTGTCAGAATAAACAAAAAAAAAAAAAAAAAAAAAAAAATTTCAATCGGTTCTTAAACTTAGGAAGGCTTTGACAATGAATTTCGAGTTCCGGCAAGTTGAAAAGCAGTGATGTCTGCCTACGGGCATAGAGCGTGGAAATGAATATGTAATTATGTTATTATATGTATAATGTGGTAGATCTTATATAAAGCGTTCGTTTGGAAACGAGCAAGCATTATTGTCAAAATTGTACTATTAGAGTACTTGAAAATGAATTTAAAAAAAAAATTAAGTTTCATATAAATTATGCACACTCAAGCTAAGATATTTGACGTCTTGGTGGGAAAGTGAAGCGTAATGTCTGTAGTTCTATTATATTTTATGAAATTTGGAATATTTCGAACATTAATGTGTAATAACGGTGGATTATTAACCGTTAAGTGTTAGTGAACGTACGCGACTGTCGGTGAAAGGAACAAAACAGTGCAAATCTATATATATAAAAGAAAGTCGTGTTAGTTACAGCACTTATAACTCAAGAACGGCAGAACAGATTTGGGCGAAAATTGGTAGGGAGGTAGCTTAGAGCCAGGAGACGGACATAGGATACTTTTTATCCCGTTCGACAGCGTTCCCGTGTGACTTGACATGAAACGTCAGTCACTATAAAACGTGATATAACAAAAACGAATCAGACTTGGAATAACAAAACGCAAATGACAGCTATGTAGTGACGTATGGATGACAATTTGATATGTGTAAGAAATCAATATTCAAACTATTTCTGACTTCTTGGCAGGAATGTGAATATGAGTTTTGAAATATTTTTTTAGGTGAATTGAAGTGAAGTTTAATTAATAATGCCGCGAACAAGACTATCGAATCTTTACCGACAAAGGCGTAATGCAAGAAGAATACGAAATACTGGAAATGAAAGGACTGAAGAAGAACAAGAAATTGCACGTGAACATCGCCGCAATAGTATGGCTCGACTTCGTGCTTCTCAATAAATAATAATAAAAAAAAATGTCGTGTATCACAAAGTACTTAAGTGAAGAGCAACTTTGTAATAAAATATAGAAATAATAATGAATGACTAATGTAGGTATTTAATTTTTTTGTAATTTTCCAATAAAATAAAAACACAATCTGCTTATTTATTGCCATTAAGGCGGAACAAAGTTCGCCGGGTCAGGTCGTAATATTATAAAGAGAAAAGATTTGTATTTTTGTATGTAACGAATAAACTCAAAAAGTACTGGACCGATTTTAATTTTTTTTTTTCATTAGAAAGCTACATTATTAGTGAGTAACATAGGCAAAATTTTAATTTGTAAAAAAATAGGGTTTCGTAACATATATGGGTTTTTCGGACACAAAGTGTAAAAAATCAACCAGGACAGTTACTCATTTTGCGTACGCAGCCTAAACTATAAAAGATAAAATAAATTAATAAATATTCTTTTACATTAGATAGAACCACAAAATGTGCTAATTAATTGTAGATCTTATAAATATCTACTAAAAAGTCCGCGACACACTATACCTACCTATCTATGTCGAGTGAGGCATAACAACCATTTTTTTATTGTACTACATTTAAACGCATTTAATTTACTTATGATATTAATCCTTATCAAAATAATCACTAAGTGCAGTTTATGTTGATAATATTTAGTCTTTGAATGATCAAAATTTGACGTTTGGTTTTGAAGTTATGGCGAAATTAAACTATTACGATTTCTGCTGCACGGCGCCCAATCACGGGTCGAGGCTCCCGGCCATCAGTTTATTTTGTTACCTGAAAATAATTTTACGTCAAATGTTGTTTATAGAGAAGCTTTACAATAATCGCTTTAGTTATCTATCCCAAAACAACGGGTTGCACTCCGGGCCGGTAGGAGTGAAAACTTAGTATTAATTACATTTAAATATTTTCATCATTAACAACTTTAACATTCACATAAAGACAATCTATGCAGCCTGCGGATAATGACTGCGTCGTCGTAGTGTCGGTGTCTGTGAATTGACCTGGGAATCATTTTGCTGACCGTGTCTTTTCTGGGCAGGTATTTTGTAGCGGTAACCGACATCCACGCGGGCGGAGCCGCGGGCGACCGCTAGTAACATATAAAAATATGTTATTGTCGTTAATATCAACAGGATCATTTAGTCAAATCAACAATGCAACATCACTTCTGAACTTCTTTTAAGAAGTCCATGTGAGATCTCAGTATAGTCCTACATCTTTAGTGAGGACTCAAGGGGTTTAGGAGGAGGGCATCTCAATTACAATTTATCATCATTATCACCACTCATTCTCATTTACTAAGAATTATAGTATATTATTTTTACTTGACACTGGCTAAATGTGCTAAACGCACGAAGCTATTATTAAAAATAAAAAAAGATACTAAGATTTACAAAATCACAATCACATACTGGTTTAACAGAATTAAATGGTAAACAGAGCACAAAAACTTAACAACAAATAATATCTATATTTATAGAATCTTGAATCAACAGATAATAAGTATTAAAAATGATGATAATCAGAGACTTCTCATTGTAATCGACTCTTTAAAGTCATTATCATCTGCACAACTGGTTTTCAAGGTCGCTGTTGCATGATCTTGGAAATGTACCAGCATCTTTCAATAAAATTGTCTATCCAACTTCATTTATATGTATGGCATTGTATGTGTGTAAGATATTGTTCAATTATTGTAGGAAAGTATTGTGACTACTTCTTTATAAACTGAGACTAAGCTAGGCCTGAATGATGTAAAAAATATATTATATTTTTATTTACTTCTTAGTCGTTTTTTTGTCAATGATAAGATAGATAGATAAAACGTTTATTTCCTTTAAATAATGCAAGTTACATAAAAACAAATCCCACAAAACCGTTTGACTGGTTTGTCTGTGGGTCACAGTCTCTTTTATACTAAATACAACTTATTTTATAAATAAATAAATTACAATTTTGCACTTTAACCAACATAGTAGCTGGCTATTTAATTATATACAACATATATATATATACTTATTCAAGTACCATAATGTATGGAGTGGCGAGACCAATAGCCTTTAAATTCAGAGGATCCCTGGCTCAAACCCTGGTGACGCATGAATTTTTGAAGTTATAAGCGTAATTATCACTTCCTTGATGCCTTCGAAAGCACGCTAAGCCGTTGGTCCCGGTTGTCATGAATATCATTGGCACTCGCTATTAGGAAGTCAGCGCCTCCTAACATCAGAAAACCAATCAGACCCTGGGCCCCAAGCTTAAGTCAAGGGCAACCGGGATAATAACTATAAACCTATCTCGCTAGCAAATGTTATTTCTAAAGTCTTTGATGGCGTGCTCAATAGACAGTTTAACAAATATATAAAGTATGCACTTGCTGCACGTACTTTTGGTTACATTATAACTTTATTTTACTAACAATTTTTAAATATCACGCCTGTACATACATAATAGGTTGGGGAAAAAGTCTTTTCGTATTTTTGTATGAAAAGTCAAGACATTTTTTTCAAAGTTTATTTACATTTATTTACAATATATATGTACCGTTTTGTTGAATAACTTTCTGCCATTTTGTGGGCAGAGACATTATCCCGTTACTGTAGAAACTTTGGCACTTCTGATCAAAAAAACGGGACAAATAGTTTTGGCAGTCCTCTCTTGAGGTCAACCTTACAGAACCTAAAGAATTCTGCAGAGACCGAAACAGGTGAAAATCTGAAGGCGCAAGGTCAGGGCTATATGGTGGATGCACTAGGACCTCCCAGTCGAACTCTCTTAATTTTTGCTGAGTGGCTAAAGATGTGTGTGGTCTAGCGTTATCGTGATGAAAGACCACACCCTTCCTGTTGATCAATTCCGGCCGTTTTCTCTCGACTGCTTCCTTTAATCTCATCAGTTGCTGGCAGTAAAGATCAGAATCGATGGTTTTGCCGGGCGGTAAAAGCTCATAATAAACAGCATCACCTTATTTCGTGTTAGGCCAGGTTTGGCCACAGTCTGTGAAGCCTGGCCAACTTTCGACCACGACCTTTTTCGCACGTTCTTGTCGTACGTGATCCACTTTTCATCGCCAGTTATCAATCTCTTCAAAAACGGCTCGGTTTCATTACGTCTCAATAATGAATCGCAAATGAGTACACGGTTCATTAAGTTTCTTTGAGTGAGCTCGTGTGGCACCCAAATATCGAGCTTTTTTGTATAACCAGCTTTCTTCAAATGGGTCAAAACTGTTTTGTGGTCAATTCCCAGTTCTTCAGCTGCATCGTAACTACTAATATGCCGATCTTGCTCCACTCTATCAAAAATGGCGTCCATTTTATTCGTAACAGGGCGACCAGAGCGAGGTGCATCTTTAACATCAAAATTTCCGGACTGAAAACGTTTGAACCAAATTTGTGCTACTCTTACTGACACTGCATCAGGTCCATAAACATCACAAATTTTTTTCACTGCTTGAGTTGCATTTTTGCCTTTTTTATAATAAAATTTTAAAATGTATCGAATTTCTTCATTAGATTCACTCATTTTTACGGAGAGAAAAACAAATGAAAAATAGCTGGAAACAACTTTTTTTTATTTTTTTCTTTTCTTTATAATGGAACCTTTTTAATGTTACTAAAACCAGCCAAACACAAATAGTACAGTCAAAAAAAATTTATAATAAGTTTATACCTACGTTATGCGAAAAGACTTTTTCCGCGGTACCTAATATGTTAATCCGTTATGTAGATTCCATAACACATAGAAATAAGAAATATTTTTTTAGGTGCGATTTAAAGTAATATGATATGATTTATGATGAACTATGTGTTAGTTGAACAATAAGCTTACAGACGGGTCTCAGTCGAAGTACGGCATCGGGGGGAGGAGGGGGGGCGTAACAATGGCAACGCGATACGCTCGCGCTCATGCGTCCCTTTCTATCTCTTTCATTCAATTTTTGCTTAACTTACGTGCTGCCGAATATACACTTATTAAAAAGAGATTGGTATACCTACCGTTCCTTTAACTTAAAATCATAAGTTTGCTTTTCATTGCTTATTATCTTTCATGAAAACTTATTCGGATAATTACAAACCTTTTTAAATAAAAAAAATCACACAAAAAAACTAAACGCGTCAAAGAAAACAAACTGTTTAGGTAGTGTTTTTTGGATTACGTTGATGTAATAATGGTAATTGCGTAAACTATAAATAGATTGTAATCAAACAGCAATCACTAGCCATTTGCTACACATTATTGCAGATTTCTATGTAAACAATCTATGTAATTAAAGACAAACACATTCCGCTCTCGAATTTCGAAGCGCTCGTAGCTCTGCGGTGCTCGGTGGTCGGAAACGATCACCAATGTACAGCAGAGTTTACAGAGGTCAGTCCTTGGATGGGTGACCGTTTGTGTGGCATTTGATATCGAGCGCTTCCGTGCTTCGGAAAGCATGTTAAGCCGTTGGTCCCGGTTATCACTAAATGTGGTAGTCGTTAAGCCATGTTAGAGGCCTAATGGGCGGCTTGAAAAATTCTAACAGCAGGACGCCATACACCTGCCTCCGCCAATTCGCACTGGGTCCGCGTGGTGGAGTATGACCCAATATACCCTCACACCTTGATATGTGTGAGGAGGCTCGTGCTCAGTAGTGGGACGTTAATGGGCTGTGATGATGATGATGATGACATTCCGCTTGCAATTTATGATCAATGTATATAAACTTTATTTTGGTAGGTTCATGATAAAACATATAAAACATTATACACGCCACGTCACATTACATATTATCATTTAGATCCGCAATTTTCCGGCCTACAGGTACTTTTGTTTAAAAACTTTTGACTATAGGGTGTCTCAGATAGTACTTTATAATATGACAAATTAAATAGTCCGACACTGCCCTGCAAAACGTTTGTGGGATTACCGGGTGTCCACTGTTCAATACATCTCAATATATGTTTGTAACTCTTATATACTCACAAACTTTTGCATTTATAATATTACTATGGTATAAATGGGTGTATAGGGATCCTACCAAGACCTAAAGAGCCCAAGCGAACCTCATCTGCACTGCAAGTGGTGCATCTGCGGGTCAACGGACAAGGATCTGGCGAACATAACAGTGCCCGTAAGCGGCAATAGGCTCACCGCCTATTACGTGGGACCACCTATTTAATTGGCAAAGTGTAGGGTTAAAATAAGCCTCTTCTTCTCCCTTCGTGGAAACAGGCGCGAATGTATGTATGTATGTAGTACGATATATTATACGGTCGTAGTTAATATAAATAAATATTTTCTGACAATTACACCAATTATTTAGTTCCAAGATAAGTATAATTAAGAACTTGTGTTATGGATACAAAATAAAGGATAAACATACATAATTACTTTTTTTTGTAAATACATACTTAATATACATAGGAAAACACCTAGACAAGAACAAATACTCATGTTCATGCACACAAAGATTTGTCCTGCGTGGGAATCGAACCCACGACTTTAGGAGCGGAGTGCTATTCTTCTATGGGTGTACTCGCCACCACGGTATATCGTCCGACACATAGAAGGAATCAATCAAATTCTAGAATATTTAAAATGTCAAAGTTACTGATTCCTGTTAAGTAGCAGTCAGTTCAATAGTAGGACGTTCGATTTAGCTTAAAGCTACACAAATTGAATTCTGATTAACATTAATGGCTAATGCGCTAACTTACCTTTAATATATCCAATCTTAACATAGCTACGTACATTAAGTAATTAAGTACTTAATGAAGACTTCGTTAGGGTACCTAATAGTCTTAGTTGCTAATATAGAATTACTGAAATTGAACTAATATAACTTGAGGACAAAATTGCTTTTACATTGTTATTAAACGTACGTACACTAAGGATTCGAGGTCAGAAATTATACAATTATATATAAATAAAATAAAATAAAATATACTTTATTGTCTTTAAAATCAACAGGATCATTTAGATTCGTCAAGTTTTTATACACAAAATGAAAATTCCATAATTTTTCTTCTAAACAACAATTCAAGAGATATATTATAATCAGGAAATGAAAGCAAATGGATTCTGTATCAGAATTTGTCAAGGTTTATCAGTTTATCTGTCTGGTGTGGTTTTTTCTCAAGATTTGTCAGTCTTTCGGTTACTCTTACAGGTGGAATCTGTCAGTCAGCCTGTCGTGATTCTAAAGAGGGAGGGGATTGCCCGTCAGTCAGTCAGACTCTAACGAGGCTTCCAAAAAGGCAACGAGATTGAGAAGAATGCCTTAAGAAACTAATTTAGCTTTGTCGTTTTCTGTGTTACTGTTAGGCCCAACAAATTGTCCGCCGCCGACTGCGGGCATGCCTCCACGTAAGCCCAGCTGTGGGACTGTATTGATATTTGATAATTATATTTTTATACTAAAACAACTATAGTTTTAGTAAACCACTCTCACTCTATCTATGTACATAGTTGAAAATAAGATCACTAAGCGAGTAACTAAACACTATTAGTTTAGTAATTAATATAAAGCGGTTCATCATCTCAGCCATCTGACGTCCACTGCTGAACATAGGCCTCCCCAATAGATTTCCACATGGAGCGATCCTGAGTCGCCTGCATCCATCGGCTTCCCGCCGCCTTGACCAGATCATCGGTCCATCGCGTGGGAGGCCGTCCTTTACTACGTTTGCCGGTTCGCAGTCGCCATTGCAGAACCCTAACGCCCCATCGGTCGTCGGTTCTTCGAACTATGTGCCCCGCCCATTGCCACTTTAGCCTGCAAACTCGCCTCGCTATGTCGGTCACTCCAGTCCTACGTATTTCCTCATTTCTGATTCGATCACGTAGGGACACTACGAGCATAGCTCTCTCCATTGCACGCTGAGCGACTTTGAGCTTTCTAATGAGGCCCATAGTCAGGCACCAAGTCTCAGTACCGTACGTCATCACTGGCAACACACACTGGTCAAAAACTTTCGTCTTAAGACACTGAGGTATTTTTGACGAGAAGATATAGCGCAGTTTCCCGAACGCAGCCCAACCGAGCTGGATTCGACGATTGACCTCTTTCTCGAAGTTGGACCTACCCATTTGGACTTTTTGTCCCAGGTATACATACTCGTCGACAACTTCGAGAGACGAGCCTCCAATAATTATTGGGGTAGGCTTAACATGGACATTAGACATAATTTTCGTCTTGTCCATGTTCATTTTAAGACCTACCCTTTGGGAAGCTCTGTCGAGGTCTTCGAGCATTGTGCCCAGATCCACAAGCGACTCCGCTATGACCACTATATCGTCGGCAAATCGAAGGTGAGACATATACTCGCCATTTATGTTGATGCCGTAGTTTCCCCAGTCCAGCATCTTGAAAACATCCTCCAGGGAAGCAGTTTCGGAGATATGACATCTCTCTGTCTCACGCCCATCCCGCCGATAGGATTCGTGTGCTGGTCTAGTACTCGTACGGACATGGTGGCGCTACCCTGGTCGACACACTCTTTATAGACACGATGTTGTTACGGATGGACTTCCGGACTATAAAACCGACACCACCTTGGACAGGTGGTCGCCCTCCCGGTGATAGAGCAGATTGCCGGACTTGAGGATTACCATATCCTCCCCCTGTCTTCGGACTTCGGATAACCCGATAATGTCCCAGTGCAACTGCTCTATTTCCTCTTCCAGCTCGTCAATCTTCTCATCAGTCCTCAGTGTGCGTGTGTTGTAGGTTGCCAGGTGCAGAAGTCGTTTAGGATGGTAGCCGGATCTCTGCCGGTGATTCTTTGCACCCCCTGCCCCGCCGTTACCAAGACCGCTACCGTAATTTGGAATAGTGGGGCCGCCGGGGACAGGGGGCCGTTTGTGTGTATGTGCTATTCTATTAGGGATATTTGCCCGTAATCACCACGCTAGGCAGGCGGGTTGGTGATCGCAGTTCCAGCCAGTACGCAGGATGGCGCTGCTGCCCATCATCCGGTCCTATTTCTCTTTGTCGACTCTTACGACTCCCAATGAGATGAGAGGGGGTGGCGCTATTCTAGGCCGGCGCCACACGGCCAAAGCTGTTCGGTGATCATTATCTAATTAGAAGATTACATTAAGCTAGCTTACATTTTCATACAAGTGACTTTTTTAATTCAGAATTTATATTCTGAATTTATATACAAATTATAAAGCAAGCTTCCCCCGGCTTAACACTTTTGACTTTCCATAACAAGTATATTTATGCGTAATGTTCCACTTACTAACATTTCCACGCATAAGCCAATTTGTTCCAAAGTTCTGCATAATTGGGCCAAACCATTTCACATTTAAGTAACTGCGTAATTTAATGTATTATGTTATAATCAAAACACGACGTCGCTGTTGTGAATACAAATTGACATGAACGTTTTCCGTGGAGTCTAATAGCGGGTTAAGTGAGGCAGGAGTTATAACAGACTAAAGAGAAATCTTGGATTGTATATCCTTTCAGTTAATGGTTTTAATGAAATGAAGTATTTTATACATTATATACAAACATATAGCAATTTAATCGTATTCATGACGTGAATAATTCGTATTTCGTGTATATTTAACACATACCTCTGAACATCTCAAAATTATTATAATGTAAAGAACTGTTGAATGGTTTTTTGACTCAACCGTGTAGTACCAGCCTAGAATCGTGCGGGTTGCACGTTCTTTCATCTCTTTCTTCTTCTTTCATCTCACGAGGAGCAAGAGTCGACAAAGAGAAATCTGACCAGACGATGGGCAGCAGCGTCATTCTTCGTACTGACTTGAACTGCTATCACCAACCCGCCTGCCCAGAGTGTTGATAATAGAAAATACCCCCCATAGAATGTAATCTAGTGGGGAGGCTAATGTTAATGTTGCAGTGGACTTTATAAGGCTTACTTGATGATGATATTGATCATTAATTGCACATAAGAAACACATAAGACACACATAAAGAAACATTACTATGTTCCTTTATGAATAAAACCTTTCAATGGCTCCTGAAATCCTTTTCACCTTTTTTTTCTTTAGAAGAGGTTCGTGATAGTTTATTAGCATTAGATTATAATGACGATGACAACGAATTCAATTGTATAACAAATGTTTGAGTTAGTAGAATTAGTTTATATATCATCATATCCTAGCATTATCCATCCCGGTTGCCCTAAACCTAAGCTTGAGGCCCAGGGTCTGCTCACTATTCAAACCTGATTAGGCAAAATTTCAATTATAACGTGAAGCGGCTGTCTGACCACCGCAACCCAGAAGGAAACCTCATTCTATGGCTAAGCCAGCTGTCCGGATGTAAGAAGGCACTGACTTCCTCATAGCTGCCGTAGATGTTCATGACAGCGCGTACCAACGGCTTAACGTGAGCGGTGACATTTTTGGTACAGACCAATTAATATATAAAATTAATAAATAAATAAATAAATATTTTCTGACAATTACACCAATTATTTAGTTCTAAGATAAGTATCATTAAGAACTTGTGGTATGGATACTAAACAACGGATAAACATACTTAAATACTTTTTTTTTTGTAAATACATACTTAGTATACATAGAAAAACACCCAGACCAGAACAAATATTCATGTTCATGCACACAAAGATTTGTCCTGTGTGGGAATCGAACCCACGACCTCTGGAGTGAAGTGTAGGTATAAAATCAAATTAGTTGTTAATGGTGAATTGTTTGTGTACCAAATAAGCATTTTTTCATTCTGTCTTTTCTTTTTCCTTTCCGAGACACGTAGCAATCGATGACTTGTTTACATTCAATTTATTTTAATATTAAATAACATTATAAACCTACAGCTCACTGCCCCAAGAATATAGCTAATATTGTTGTTATATAGCTTTAGGCATGGCAAGAAGATCATTACGTAAATCAAGTTCAGCTCAAGGCCAAACGTTTACGCTTAATTTGGTAATGTAATACCTAATGTTATCATCCGGCTGATTAAATGCGAAAGAGCTACAAGTAAATATAATATTAGTAAAATTATGGGAATAATATGATACTTTTACCTTTACTGGCTACGTACTTTGAGACGCTTTAGCAAAGTACTAGCGGCCTACCGCGACTTCGTTCATGGAATATACATATTTATAAACATTCCCCTTGATTAACGCTATCTATTTGAAAAAATCAACAAATTCGATGCGTAGATTAAAAGATCCAATCATTCAGAGACACTGACGGAGGAAAGCGACTTTGTTTAATTCAAGTACCAAACTAATGGACATATTTAAAAGAGCATAGCCTGTGAGTTTCTTGCCAGTTCTTCTTACAGAGCGGTGGCTCGGAACTGGCACTTAGATTCACTTACACTTAATTATTTTTTGTTTTTAAACTGTTTTGTTGCATGTAAGTGAATCGAAGCTTCGTGATTTAGTGTAATATTATTTCGATTGTTTTTTTTCATTTGTAGTCATGACGTTTTCAAGTAGGTACTATGTATAATAGTTTATGACATAAATATTTTTTTTAATTTTTTTTTACTTTACTTTATATACCTACTATATAATATAGTGATGATGTTGTAAGTCTAAATTATGCCTCATTTACTTCAACGAGGCTATTTGACGAATCATCCCAGACACACGCTTCATTTAGAAGCTCTTCTATAGAAACATGAAGACATTCAATATAAGATTGGGTTGTCTGTTCTATGTAGGGCTGCCTCCTAAATTGCCAATTCCGTGTTTCATCATCATCATCATCATCAGCCTATACTAGTCCACTGCTGGACATAGGCCTCCCCCAAATCGCGCTATTTTCCCCTGTCTTCGGCTTGCCGCATCCAGCATCTGCCAGCGACCGCTCGCAAATCGTCACCCCACCTGGCGAGTGGACGTCCTACACTACGTTTGCCAAGTCGCGGTCTCCACTCAAGAACTCGTTTACCCCATCGGTTGTCGGTCCTTCGACAGATATTGCCAGCCCACTGCCACTCCGTGCTGCACTGCTATTCCGTGTTTACATGGCAAAAATCCCGGACTTCGGGATTCTGGGTTTCCCTGACAACTAAAGTGTACGCGTTTCTAGAGGATACTTCTTAAAAACTTCCGGGCGACTTTCAAACTAGGACTAAATCTGAGGAATCCCAGATGGATGGCAGCCCTAGTAATATAGCAGTAATACAGACTTCCTTCCGTGTAGATTATCAATTCAAGTAACTTAGTTCCACTTCGTTCCACCAACAGTGTTAATCTGCTTAAAAACAAACCTCGCGACTTCCTTTCGAAGAAAGGGATTTTTTTTTTTTTTTTATTTTTTTTTATTTAAGGGTATTATAGTGTCACAGACTTTTAAATGACAAAACCATATGACATGACTACTAAGGCAGGGTCCGGTTTGTTCCTTATCTGTAGAATAGAATTAGAATTTTGTAGAATTAATGATTATGATAGATTTGATTATATTAACTTTTTAAATGTTTTCTTAGTTTTTAAGTTAGTATAATATTGTACGCCCATAAGGTAAAACATGGCAAGAATTTTTTTTATGTACCTACTCATCATACTAACCTGTGTTTTGACAATAAAATGATTTGATTTGATTTGTTTAGTAATTCTAATTAGTTTGCTCAAGTTTGCCTTTTAAAGTAGCCTTTGTGTTTAATATTTTAATGCGACATGTATTTTATAATATACCAATATTACAAGCTTCTCTATTCCAGTTAGCGAGCGGATAGCAGGAACCTGGAAAATAACAGTCTTGACAAGTCAGTTCAGTCAGCAGCTTCTGACACCCCACCCGCGGCCAACGTCCCGAATGGGCCAAAACCAAGAGGACCTCCTCAGAGAGACGCAGTGGACGCGCCCCTCCTACCTCCTTGTGCGACCATAGCGTGTGTGGCCGAGTTCGCCCGCTGCGCCCTCCACAGGTACCTCTTGGTCAACCCCCCCCCCCCACGATAGTTAGTACTATGTAGGCACCCAGAGTCGCCAATCTCTGGGTGTTACCTTTTCCCTGGCGCCTTTTGCGCCCTACCGGGAGGTACTCAGCTCCCCCACCACGACAAGGTGGAGACCAGTCGGGGGGGCTCTAAACTCTTTCCTTTTTTTTTTTTTTTTGATTTACCTCGGTAACAAAATGCATTTACGCACTGTCTCCCGGCCAAAAGGGGGAGACCGGGAGGGGGTGTGGGGCTCACTGCGGCAGACGCGACCGCCGCAGTCCTACCCACTAAAAATCTTCCGACGACGCCCACCGCTGTTGAAGAAGGGGCGGGGGGCCAGCACCAGGGGATTTGTAGTTTCTGGCACCCCGCCCGCGGCCAACGTCCCCCGGATCAGAACCGGGAGGACCTCCTCAGAGAGGCGCAGTATGTCGCGCCCCTCCTACCTCTTTTTGCGGCCATGACGTGACTGGCCGACTTCTGGGGGGTCTATAGCTAGACGGAAGGGGCCCCCTGCCCCCGCCGCCTAAGACCCCCAGGCGCGGCCGGGCGGGCCCGTAGCCGGAGAGAGAGCGGGTCCCGCTCCCTCTCCCGCTCCGCGGCCTCCTTCTGCGACATCACCACTTCGCTCTTTCCTAGGCCATCCAACCCAACATTGCATCTTCCATTCCCACCGACCAACTACAGACAGATTCTTATGTAGATTGTCACATCACATATGGTCTGCATATTCCTTGAACTATTTGTTCTCCTGTTTATCCTCAGCAATATTTGAGGTGTCTAGTGTAATCAAAAAAAATTATAATCATGTAGCGACACTTCGGTCTAGGGGGGGAAGTGATGTAACGACACCGTACAAGCGATGAACGAAACGTAAAAGATAAATAAAATCCTGAATACCGCAAACGAAATTCCTCAATATTGTTGCTATCCTCCTTTTTTTTTGATTACGTCGGTAACAAAATGCATTTACGCACTGTCTCCCGGCCAAAGAGGGAGACCGGGAAAGGTGTGGGACTCTATGCGGCAGACGCGACCGTCGCATTCCTACCTACTAAAAAACTTCCGACGACGCCCACCGCTGGTTGCTATCCTCCTGCTCCCCAACACCCAACCATCAGCGGTTGGGCCGCGACCCCGGGCACATCCGTCCGCCCGGTGGAAATTCTTCCTTTTGGTGTGGAGTGCCAAGATGTAGGGAACGCCCCCTCAGTTACACCAAATATCTACATATTCTAAAAACCTCCATTTTTAGATTAGAAGTATGGTTAAATAGTACCATTAATTCTCATACAATCAAACCAATTATTTAGTTCCAACATAAATACCATTGAGAACTTGTGTTATGGATACTAAATAACTATACTTTTATCTGTAAAATATACATAAGAAACACCCATACCAAATTCAGATACACTAAGATTTGTCCCGTGTAGGAACCGACCCCACGATTTTAGATGCAAAAATAATTGTCGTTATGTATGTAGTCCCTGTAAGCTTTCCAAGTGCAAATTAAGATTTCTTTAAAAATGAAAACTATGTACTTAACAAGAAATAAACAAAAATTAACTGCCCATTTCGCGAACTGTTTAATTTATGTACAGACTTGGTTACGGTATTGTTCCATTGTTTTCCTAAAGTAAACAAGTATATTTAAGACTAATAATAGTAATATTTTAAACATATTATTTCAGTATATTTAAAAGTATTTTTTGAAAATTTTGAAAATAACTTGGAAATAAATAATTTATGTCATTAAAAACTTTTGTTATGGATACTAAATAACGGATAAACATAAATAAATACTTTCGTTTTGTAAACACATACTTAATATATATAGGAAAAAACCCAGACCAGAACAAATATTCATGATCATGCACACAAAGATTTGTCCTGACTGGGAATCGAACCCACGCACTTATAAGCGAAATTAGGGTATACCTTCTGACACCCACTCCATATCGGTCGTCAAAATGTTTAAATATCCGTGACAATATCGAGTGAGCTAATAATATATAAAAATATTATTTCCATGAAATCTGAAATAAGAGCGCAAATATCGCTATGTAAATTTGATTAAACGCTATGCATGATTTGCGTAGTCCATTAATTTTGCAACTGAATCGAAAGCAAACATCAGGGAAATTAAAATTACTAGTAACTGGACGCCGTAGTAAATTATTATTGACGCTATCGATCGAGCAAAGTTTGTTCAACACACAGTTACAGAATTGTCGGTGCAAATGGTGGTATTGCCACGAGAGAGATTTTTTTAATGCATTTTCCAGTGCATGAGCATCTAACGTTGCAACAAAGACCGACCTCCATTGTGTCTCCAGCCATCCACGTCCACGTCTCGAGCACATTCTGCCTGCATTCATTCGTACGCATCCAACATTAAAAACAAAAAGAGTATCGCGTGCCGACACGCAAAACAAACACTGTCTCTAAATAAAAAAAATAAAATTTATTTAAATACTGATTTTATAATTAAATACTTATACCATAGGAGCTAGGTTATCACTTTAAAGCGGTATTTCGTTTCCATGTGGTATGAGGTTATCTTTGAAGGTAACATCTTCGCTTTCGGAGGGCGTGGTGGGCTCTTTCTTGTCGTCTTCGAATACTGTAGTCGGCTGGAGGGTGGTGGTCTGTTCATCCTTCTGGTAAGGAACGCCGGTCTCCACAATCGGTACTTCCCGATCGATTGGCTTCGCGTTTTCAGACTTCTCGGGCTGTTCACTCAACGGCACACTGACGACCAAGAAGCCGTCGGAACTAAGTGCCGCGGTGACATCAGCCGAACTGGAATTCTCCGGCATCGAGTACGTGTGGAAGAATTGGCTGGCGAAGATGTCACGATCGTCCTGTTTGGCTTCATGCGTCCCTTGGATGAAAATAAAGCCGCTGTTGACCTTCACCTTGAGATTGGACGTGTTGTAGTCCTTAACATTCACGACAACTTCAAACTTCTTGTCGCCGTCAATGATTTTCGGGCCAATATCAGCGAAGGTTGGGAATAGTTTCCAGAGGGGCGCGAATAGGCTCCCGAATACTGGGAAGTTGAACCATGGTGCGTCTTCTAAGTCAGATTCTGTGATAGTTGTGACGGGTCGAGGGTAAGGTTTGTCTGTAGGAATGGCAGCAGCGGCTGCTAGGAAAGCGGCGAACACTAGGAGTCGCGGCGTGAACATTTTGTAAGGACGTGCGTGCTCGTCTGTGTTAGTGTATGAACTGAGGCCGGCGCAGTCGCTGGAGGCTATATACACTAAGAGGGGCGGTGAGGTGCGTAAGCGCATCGATGTTCGCACTGACGCCTCTGAGAATCAATTATGTAGACGCGACAATTGATTCAGAGCTTCATTTTTTTCTCTAAGAGGCAAATTATATTTTCCTAGAGATAATTTTGCGAAACTAAGGCGTCTGCGGTTAAAGGGATAAAACGTGTAATAGTTATTGTTCGAATCTTAGTTACTTTTAAGTTATTTACATTAAACTATATTTGATAGATATGAATGTATAAAACTTATTTTAAAATATATCATAAAATCATTGAATCCTAATAAAAAGTAAATTAAAAATATATAAATACATTATTGTCTTTAAGATCAACATGATCATTTAGATTCGTCAATTCATTTCAATGTCTCATTTAAAACACATTGAATTCTATGGTCTCTAATATGTATTTTGTTTATTATAAATATGTCAGTCAATAATCATCCCACGGTCGGTATATAAATTCCACTATGTAAATCTAATGATGGCGTCCGCTTGTTAGAACTTTCCAAGTAGCTCATTAATATATATATAACATAGTTCAACGACTAGTCTACATTATTTGATTAGATTATTCGGAGTAAACAGTATAAACCTTATAAAATAACAGTTTAAGTCTTCTCACATGTATTTATTGTATAATAATTTGATGTTCTTAATATAAATACAAATAATTTTAAGAAAAGTAAAGTCACTGTCGTAATCCTACCTAAGCACGGAATTATTCTAAAACAAATGTCACAAAATGGTCTCACTTGCAACTCTTTTATGAACTCAGCTTTACTTTAGTGATCGGATCTGACAACCTGGGTTCAAGGCACCAAGAGCGCTTGTCTGACGTGAGAAACAAAAAAAAACAAAACGTGACAAACACAAAAAACAAAGATAAACAAACAAACAATTATAAATATCCACTTTCAAAATTTATTAATTATTTTCAATATTTGTAGTTTGATATTTCTACATTTTTGCTAACCTGATATAAATGATTTTTATTGTAACATTGATAATACTAAATATTTCCTTTCTACCCTATTAGGTATTGATATAATTTTAAGTTAACGCATGTTTTAGGTCTTTATTTTAGTTTCGATATCTTATATTACATATTACTATGCCACATACAACCTAAAAGAAAGGTTCGTGTAAGTGATTAAAATCTTTGTTGTTTCCAAATTACATCGCGATACCTTAATTCGCAAACCTCTTATCTGAATAAATGTTTCTGGAAACACTAAAAATGTTAGCATCTTTTTTGCAAGAGAATTTTGAAAAAAACTAAAATATCGTTATTGTAAAGAAAAAGAAAAAATTGTAGTTATTTCGAAAGTAATTTTTTACAATTATTGTTGCTAACCTGATTCTAAAAAAAGATTTTCGTCAAAATGTGGAGTTGGCTGGCTTGCAAATAAAGATAACAATACTTTAACAATAACATGCCTACAGTCTCATCTGCGTGTTATGATCAAAACATGTTATTCTTTGACAGACGTGAGACGACCTTCAACTGCGGCTTCTAGACTTATCCACGTCCGTCAAAGTAGCTCATTTCTTTACGAGTCTAAGATCGGACAGGCCCTAGCCTTATGTTGAGGTAATTTCCAACTCTTCTTATATTTAAGTTACGTTCACAAGAGCATCCAAAAAAAGTCAAGCTCATATATAAGTTATGTGATTTTTTAAACTACACAAAAACATTGTTGTTATGTTTATGTCGTTGTCTACTGTCTCATCTGTGTGTTATGATAAAAATATGTAATTCTTTGACAGACTTAAGATAAATAATGTCACTTCAAATGTGGCTTTCAAACATATCGACGTCCGTCAAATTAGCTCTTTTCTCTACGAGTTCAATATTGGGCAGGTCCTAGCCCTATGTTCGGGGTATTTGAGACACATGCCTATCACTTCATCTCCCAGATCTTTTTAGAACACAAAAGGCTGGGTTTCTTGTACAGTCAGCATTAAAAAAATCATTTTTTTTAATCAACTTCTTTATTATTTTTATAACACATTTTATAAAGCACATAAATATTACTAGAATACTCTTCATTTATTATGTAGTCAAAATAGAATATAGAAGAAAATACATGCACATCATAATTGATGAAATTAAAATCATATAGCAAATAGTTTTACCGGAATCTAAAAACGTATTGAAAATTATTACTAATAAAAGCATTGAAAAAACATACATAATGAAATTACAAACACGAACTCCTTGTATAGGGTATTAATTAATAAAAGTAAACATACATAAATCTAGTACAAAGCAAAACATTTTTCGTTCTTCGATTTACACAGCTGTTTTCACAATAGGTAGTAATCATGTATTTGTTTTTCTTTAAATATGTCATTATTTTTGTGCAATACTTTTAATTAAGTATATATTCAAGTGTAGGAGTAGGATAAAGATCTTTTATACATGTAAAATTTTAATGTACATAAAACTGTACATAACTCTGGAAAAACTAAAAACAGATATATAAGAATTAAGATGGCGTGTCGAAAGATTATTTATAATAATAATATATAAGCGTCTTGAAAATAGTTGGAAATTTTGAAAATACTTATTAATGAGTGACTAACTTACTCTCTACCTAGACGTTATTGTGCATATTTATTGTTAAATAATTAATATAAAGGCATAGCCAGACTTTTTAGTTCAATAAGGTTATATTAATAAAGGATAGAAAATGCGATACCTTTATAAAAGTTATTGTCAGAATAATTTCTTAAAGTTTGGCTTAATAAAGCTCTTATGTAAGTTAAAAAAAACAGAGGAACATTAGTATAAAATAATATATTATACCAAAACGAGACTTTAAAATGAGTTATACAGTTCTAATTAATAATTCGATTTACTACCGAGATCTAAATTGGTAACCTATGGGGTGAATAGGGATCCCAATAACATCCACGGAGCCCAAGCCAACCACACCTGCAAGTGGTGCACCTGCCAATCAACAAACGAGGCTCTGGCGAACGTAACAGATCCCAGTATCCTCGCTACCTATTACGTGGGACCAACAATGTAGTTGGCGAAGTGTGGGCGTATAATATGCCTCTGCCTACTCCTTCGGGGAAACAGTCGTTAATGTATGTATATTTGTATGTATAAAAACAGTGCCTTTGCTACAATTTGCCGAAGCCGACTGTCCCGGCAGAATCTCAACCATTTTTCGTAATGGAGGTTACACTTACGACTTCCAATTTAGGGGAAGCTTTCAGCCCGTATTTCTTTTATGTGCCTATTGACATGCACGGGGCTATGAGCTTTTAGACGTGCGTCATATAGGCTGGGATATCGAGGAAGGTCATGTATTAAATAGTAAAATAAAACCGCTCGGACGTCCTACTCCACGTGGCCTAAAGTGGACTTGGTGATTAGAGGTAGACTGTAGCACTGCGTACAGAAAGCACATATGAAGCGAGTGTTTCGAGCTTTATAAGACACGATAAGCTGCTAGTCCTACATACATAGCATTACGCCTGTTTCTATGTGTTATTGAATCTAGATTTATGTTATTATAGATGACAAGGAACAATCAAATTGAAAAAGCCCAGTTTTAACGATCGCTTTAACTCCTTATCTTAAGCCTACTTCTTTCTATTTTTCATGGTATTGACAGCAGTTTGTACCTTTTCCACTGCTTCCACTTGTGTAGATCCTAACGCCATTATGGCTGTGTCGTCAGCAAAGGTAGCAATGGTGTTATCTTCTTATTCTGGAATTTCGCAAGTGTACAGTAGGTACAGGACCGGGCCTAGCACACTTCCTTGAGCCTATTTTCGCTGACCAGGATTTCTTTATGTTCGCCAAAGCCTCGTCCGTGTCGGCAGGTGCAGCAGTTGCGGATAAAGTTAGCTTGGACTCCTGAGATCTTGGTAGGATCCCTATAGGCGGGATGTTGGGTTTAAAGAATTTATTTCTCATAAAAACACAATAGTTCACTTAAAATGAGATACAATAAATCATGTAAATTACTTACTTGAATTAACAAATAAAGTTACATTATGTACAATTTTAGAAAGTCCGGTACTTGATGATATGTTTACAAACAAAGGTATAATAAACTTAGTTTTGTGACAAAGCATGTTTGGATTATGTAGGTATACAACGAAAAAAAAGAGACAAGCTTGAATCAACCAACAAAACTTACTCCAACCACCCTCATAAACAATTTGTGTCAACTTATAATCTGTACTATACTAATAGTCTAGGAGGTGAAGATTTTACCTGTACTCATTCTACAAGAATGGTTTTTTTTTTTCTTTTAGACGCGAAAGTATTTGTTGGTTACTTTAAAAGATACTTTATATGAAAAAATTATAATCATTTTATTATTTCAATTTAAAAATAAATAATGATAAGAATTCTTACCTCTATACCGAAATTTTATTTTCAAATTGTTCGTAGTAAGTTGTTGTAATTGTTAGACGCTGCAACCTAGGTTCTAATTAAACGAAAATATAAAATTAATATTAATAATGCATAATGTGATTTTCTGTAACTAAGACAACACGGGACCAGTTAACATTTTTATTAATTTAATGTATTAGAAATGTCTATTTCTTGTTGGGGATCTAAAAATAAATAAATATGCGGTAGTCGATAATTTAAGTTTAAGAATCGTATTCGCGGCATCAATAATTCCTTCGCTAACCCAAGATGTATCCTTTAATGGAGTGTGATTTTATTACCTATCATATTGGTTTATGGGAAGAGTCTTGAGTTTAGAAGTAGGACGTCAGATAGCTGAGATGACGATACAGTTGTTTGTCCTTGAACCTTTGTTGATGCTATACTTAATTGAAGTTTGTAATGTTATGTTAAGATAAGAACTTCTTATTAAATTCTTAAGAAAGTAATAAGATTCTTAAAACAGAAAAGGTCTCTTTGCTTGGGTTTTTCTTAAACAACCGGACAGATTTCGACGAGCTGATAACTAGCGGCAGAAAAAACAAACATTGACGATTTTATTGCCTTTTTTTAACAACCAATCTCCCGCCCTCAGGTAATTGGCGCGTTAGTTTTAAAGCTGACTTTCATAAGAGCTCTATTGAGCCAAACTTTAATAAATGAACTAAAAATTTCAACGGCATTTTCACCGGCAGGTTGCTGATATTAAGAGTCCACTTTGACAATTACTTTTTTAATCAAAAATCCTGTGCAAAATATCAGTGGACACGGTGAAAGAAGTCGCGCAGGGCCGCGTCTAAATAAGTAAATATACGAAAACAATAATTTATATAACTGCCGGCCCTGCACCAAATACTACAGACAGGGTGTCACATATATACTTAAGTGTCATATTATAAGTTTATAAGTGTCATACACGGAACAGAAAAAACTAGTGGAAATGGTAAGTGACAAAATTAGTATGAAGACCGTTGTCGCCAAACTCACACAAATAAACCATTGACCGTATATTACACTACAGATAAACAATGAGCGTAATTGGTCATTTTTATTTTAGTCAAAATTAGCTTAAGTCAATTGTTCTACACCGGAAAATATACATTCATCCACTATAATAAGATTTAATTTGCTTAAAAGAAAAATACTTAAAACATTTTTTAAACTAAATTCAAACTACCGATGATTGTTGAGAAAGTATCGCTAGATGGTGTTGTTGTTTGTTGAAGCAATTATAACCCTTATTACAATCGCAATAAGGTTGTCATTACCGCCACAGACGTAGATTCTACTGCTAGTCTGCCAGTGCAGGGTGTCGCTTTGATTGTTGCAGTAGAAAGCGATATCGATAGATACGTTCGATAAAAACATGAAGTTTTTGAGAAATTTGTAATAACTTTTATTATACCTACATCGAAAATAGAATAGAATGAAAAACACGTTTATTTAAAATTTATTTTATTGTCCTTGAAATAAAACATATTTATTTAAAAACTGACGTTTTGAAAGTTTTATTTTTAATTTTAATAAATGATGTATGCGAACATTTATATATTTTTCGACAATTGCTTTCATCAAATCAGTGACATGATTGGACGCAGGAAATATATATATATATATATATCGATATATCGTAATACATTATTTTCATTTATCGATAATATCAGTATTTCACCTGACTACATCATTAACTATGTAGCGAAGAACATTTGACATGGACTTGCCTAATACAGTTAAGCCAAAATGGACTTTATTTAAATACATTAAGGTTTATTTTAGCTAGTCGTTCAATTAAATAACGTGTAAACTGAAATTACATAATTTTCTTAGAATACAATTAAAATATTACTTACCGATGGTACGAAACCCCTCCATTTATAAGATTTTTTCTCCTACTATCATTTTTGCACCATAAAATGGAACAATACGGCGTATTTTTTAAAATCAAGGGAACGCAACGACTACCAACTCGACGTGATGTCAGAACACAACTGCGGCTTGACTCAATGAAGTAAGCGTAACAGCGCCTACTTGTGACACGCGCGATACGCCTACTTAGCACTTCCACTAGTTTTTTCTGTTCCGTGGTGTCATAAGTGTATAAATTTTAGTGTCATAAATATAAAAGTACCTACTATAAATAAGAAACGTAACAAAAAACTAAGAACGACTTCTCATAATTTTATGCGCTCGTAAGTATTATGGCCAAAGAAACCAGAAAATACTTAATTCCTAGGATTTAAAATAGTATTTTTGATGAAAATATGTGCAAAAGTAAAAATTTGTTTAAAAAGAAACTTAAAAAATATTTTTTACAGAACTTTATGTCACAAAAAGATGTTCCGAAATAAATTGTTGCTCAAATGATTATGTGTCTGTGTAGTTAATGAGTAAAAAGTAGCTCTTGATAAATTTAAGTATTAATTAATGTTTTTCTTTTAATTATGTATCTAGTAATTAGGAGCGTACATCGCCAACAATCTGCCATGCAGTTTGGCGATAATATTACTTAAGTTAATTATGTATTATGTTATAATAAGAAATAAATTTAAAAAAAAGTGCTACCCTAGTGAGGTCTACCTCACTGCTATTATAATCTTTATGTGATTCGCAACAAATAATTTAAAATAGAATTTGATTTCCAGTTCATGGATTAGGTATTAAATAATTAGATTCTAGGCATATTCTTACATTGTGTGAGAATCCTGAACAAGATTAAGATACATGAAACGTCAGATATTTTGACATCTGGCGCTGTCAGTGAATCTCACGTATACCTACGTGTTCGGATATAAATCCGATGTTTCTTAATATAACGGTAAGCAACCATCTGGGCTGGGACACGAACAGAAATATTGTGAGCGAAGAATTGTAATATCTGACAAAATAGGAGGCTACTTCACATAATATCTTTGAATAAACATTTTTGAGACGTACCTGCTTATGTAATATAATCTGGAAGCAGGTAAATTCGCTAAATTACATTTACAGTTCATAAAATACCCTATTATTCTTGGTTGAATGGTTCACGTGACTTTAATCAGGCGTCATTCGACTATGTTATTTGAAAAGATACCGTATTAACATTTATCGTCTTACATTATAAATGAATATCACACTTAATAGAATTTAAAAAGATATCTTTACAGGAATATACAAGAACTAGCGACCCGCTAGCTTCGCACGGGTGGTATGCTAATATGAATAGTGACGTATAATACATAATTACAGAATGTCTCTATATAGGCCGCGAATACCTACCACCGCCGCAACCATAATTTTTCGATTTAGCGTAAGTTTATTCGTTTGATATCTTGTAAAGTACTGATCAAAATTACATGATGTAACAGACAAATTTAATCTATGTCTAATGTCCAAGCTTACTAACATGTTTATTTAGATAAGAATTAATGTCATACATACTTAAAATGGCTTCGTTAATAAGCCATTATTTTTAGTAAAAAGTAAAAGATAAAATTGGTTATTGTGGAGTATTCTTGAGAGATAGACATATACCATCGCGGACTTTTTTGAAGAATTTTATAAGTTGTACAATATTGTAGTACATTATTTTGATTAATCTCGTAGGGTTTGGCCAGCGTTTGCAATATAAGCGCAAAAAAGTGAGTTGAATTACGACATCACATTAGAAATCTCAAAAATTGACAGTATTCCACTACTATATTATGCATGTATTATACATATAAACCTTCCTCTTGAATCACTATATCTATTGGAAAAAACCGCATCAAAATCCGTTGCGTACTTTTAAAGATTTAAGCGCACATAGGGATATAGGGACAGAAAAGGCGACTTTGTTTTGTACTATGTAGTGATGTATAAGCAATACATATAGTATTATATTGTTTGACGACCGATATGGCGTGGAGGCAAGTATACCTGCACTTCACTCCAGAGGTCGTGGGTTCGATTCCCACACAGTACAAATATTTGTGTGCATGAACTTGTTTTCTGTTGAATGTATGAATGTTTATCCGTTATTTAGTATCTATAACACAAGTTCAAAATGATACTTATCTTGGAACTAAATAATTGGTGTAATTGTAAGAGAATATTTATTTTTATTTATTTTGATATGTCATCTAATTTTATAAATTGTTCTTCTTATTTGTGTAGCTGGCCGCTTGGCAAAGCGGTCGTGCTCGTCATGTAGTGGTTTTGGTAGTGTCTCACAATGTCTCACTGTCCCTGCCTGCGGCCACCCTGATTATCGAATTACCATTTTGTTTGCAAAAATTTGACGAATCTAAATGACCCTGTTGATTAATTACCCTTTAATACAATCAAGTATATTTTATTTTCATACGAGCTGACCCGGCGAACTTTGTTCCGCCTTAATGGCAATAAAAAAGCCGATAGTGTTTTTTTTTATTGGAAAAAATCCATAAAATGTAAATACCTACATTCATCATTAGTTATTATTTCTGTATTTTAGTATATAGGTTGCGCTTCACTTAAGTACCTTGTGATACACGACATTTTTTGTTTTATTATTATTTATTGAGAAGCACGAAGTCGAGCCATACTATTAAGGCGCTGTTTCGGCACGTGCAATTTCTTGTTCTTCTTCAGTCCTTTCATTTGCAGTATTTCGTATTCTTCTTGCATTCTTCTTGCATTTGTCGGGAAAGATTTTGATAGCCTTGCTCGCGGCAATATTAATTAAATTTAGTCAAGTAATGATATATTAATAATATATAATTCATAGTAAATGAGAATGAGTGGTGATAAAGATGATAAATGAAACCCTCCCCAAAGTCCCTTAAGTCCTCAGTAAAGATTTGGGACTATACTGAGATCTCAAATGGACTCCTTGAGAGAATTTGAAAAGTGATGTTGCACTGCTTTGTTTGATTTACTAACACTCATGTATATTCACAAACATTTTACGGTTAATAATCCACCGTTATTACACATTAATGTTTGAAATATCACAAATGTAAAAAAATAAAACAAAACTGTAGATATGACGCTTCACTTTTCCGCCAAGAAGTCAATTATTTATTTAATAGAAACTTTCTTTCTTTTAAATAATGGCGTCGTGCGTCCTGCACATTTAGCCAGTGTCAAGTAAGTGATATATCAATAGTAAATGAGATAATTCGTAGTATATGAGAATGTTTGATGATAAAGATGATAAATGGTAAATGATATACCCTCCCCTAAGACCCTGTGTCCTCAGTAAAGATGTGGGACTATACTGAGATCTCACATGGACTCCTTGAGAGAATTTGAAATGTGATGTGGCACTGTTTTGTTTCATTTACCAACACTCATGCACGTTCACAAACACTTAACGGTTAATAATCCACCGTTATCACACATTAATGTTCGAAATATCACAAATTTTAAAAAATAAAACAAAACTGCAGACATGACGCTTTACTTTCCCGCCAAGAAGTCAGAAATAGTTTGAATATTGATTTCTTACAAATATCAAATTGTCATCCATACGTCATTACATAGCTGTCATTATACGTCAATTACATAGATGTCATTTGCGTATTGTTATTCCAAGTCTGATTCTTTTTTGTTATATCACGTTTTATAGTGACTGACGTTTCATGTCAAGTCACACGGGAACGCTGTCGAACGGGATAAAAAGTATCCTATGTCCGTCTCCTGGCTCTAAGCTACCTCCCTACCAATTTTCGCCCAAATCTGTTCTGCCGTTCTTGAGTTATAAGTGCTGTAACTAACACGACTTTCTTTTATATATATATATAGATTGTATAGATAGATAGATAATACGTTTATTTCGTTTAAATAATACAAGTTATATAAAAACATATCCCATTATGTCCAAACTTCGCCAATTAGGTACATTGTCGGTCCCACGTAATAGGTGGCGAGCCTATATCCGCTATCGAAGATCAGTTCTAAATATAAAATAATAATATAGATGTATAATAGTAATAACGACTATTAATAAATTGTATTAAAAAAAAAATTATTCATTCAACAAAACATACATTATAACAATTTACAATAAAAATTGCATTTTAAAAAAAACTAAATGCTGTCTTACTTAAAGGAAGCCACTGCATGCAAGAGTGGCATAACAATATAGATACTAACACTATACCTACTAATAATATTCGCTAAATAATAGGTAACAAATATGTGTATATAGTTAATATAGCACAAGTGAATGATGCCTTAGAATTTTAGTGAGGATTAAGAACATCTTTATATCTATTTATGACTTTTATGTAGATTTAAAATAATTATAATGTTAAATAAGTATAATAATAATAGTAATAACTACTAATAATAAAATGTTATAAAGGTGTTTTTTTTTTATAAAAATGGTACACGTTAAGTTTATATAAAAATAGTTATAAAGCCCCGTTAAATTGCTGTAACCCTCCCAGGGCGTCACATGTATACCGTACATTCTATACCAATTGTTTTTGCAATGTGATTTACAATTAATGATTTGTGTTCATTATTTTAGAAGATAATTATTTTGAATTTATGTAATTCTATTCGTATTATTGTAATGTAGGTTATTTTATGCCAGATATGTGGCAGGCACTGTAACTGTACCAAGACTTAAGCTTAGAACTTAACTGTGATTTTGTATGTATTTATATATGTGTATATATGGGGAAATATATACAAAATTCCTTTTTTTTCTTATCCTATTGTCTGTTAGTTTTATTATTATACGTTGTTGCTATTTAATAGTATGTATATGTTTTCTTATGAGTTTTGTATATATTATTTGCTATTGTATACTCATACGAAATTTGTTGTTTTAATTTATTTTGTTTTACTTTTTTGCATATGTATTTTACCTATCCTTGTTTTATCTTTCTGACTCCTCATGAGGTTGGCTGGAAGAGATCTCTTATAGAGATAAGTTCGCCTTTGTACATGTCCTTTTTATTTGTAATGTTTTGTTATTTTTTGTTTTTTTGTGCAATAAAGAGTTAAAATAATAATAATATTAGAACCAGGGGTCTGGTCTAACCAGATTTGGCTTCATTTCAGTAATTACTCGGAGCGACTGCCGTTTGACATCCGCAACCCCAAGGGAAACATTATTCTAAGGTTAAACCAGCTGTCGGTTTATTATGAGTAGAGGTCTGACTTCCTAATGACGACTGCTATAATAACATAAGTACTTCATTTTTTTAACAAATTTTGTAACTTATGTTTTTATTTTGGTAACAGACATTTTATTTTGATAAATGTCTAAAAAATATACTCTGATATTTGTGATACGTGTGATATTTTATTCGCAAACAAACCTGGGGGCCTACCGCCGAATTCGATGGATTACCGGTAATCCATCTAGATCAAACATTGTTTTGCGTTCATTAATCCGTACCGGGGAATCTGCCGACAGCCACCTCTCATTCATGCCCTTCAGTCCGTGACAGACCAATAGGTAAATGGAGAACGCCATTTTGTTTCGATTTTCATGAGTTCGGCGGTACGTAAGAATCAATTCCAAATCCATTTTGCCTTATAATCGATTGCCATCGAACTCGGCGGTAGGCCCCCTGTAGGTAGGTTTTACGGGGCTATTTTTAATAATTTCAATGCATGTATCTAATAAAGCATATTTATTTTTAATAGTTTGAACGACCGATATGGGGCGTGGAGGTATTTTCAGTTCAATATATGGTCAGTATATTAGGTCGGGGAAAAAGTCTTTTCGCATAACGTAGGTATAAACTTATTATAAATTTTTTTAGACTGTACTATTTGTGTCTGGCTGGTTTTGGTAACATTAAAAAGGTTCCATTATAAAGAAAAGAAAAAAATAAAAAAAAGTTGTTTCCCGCTATTTTTCATTTGTTTTTCTCTCCGTTAAAATGAGTGAATCTAATGAAGAAATTCGATACATTTTAAAATTTTATTATAAAAAAGGCAAAAATGCAACTCAAGCAGTGAAAAAAATTTGTGATGTTTATGGACCTGATGCAGTGTCAGTAAGAGTAGCACAAATTTGGTTCAAACGTTTTCAGTCCGGAAATTTTGATGTTAAAGATGCACCTCGCTCTGGTCGCCCTGTTACGAATAAAATGGACGCCATTTTTGAAAGAGTGGAGCAAGATCGGCATATTAGTAGTTACGATGTAGCTGAAGAACTGGGAATTGACCACAAAACAGTTTTGACCCATTTGAAGAAAGCTGGTTATACAAAAAAGCTCGATATTTGGGTGCCACACGAGCTCACTCAAAGAAACTTAATGAACCGTGTACTCATTTGCGATTCATTATTAAGACGTAATGAAACCGAGCCGTTTTTGAAGAGATTGATAACTGGCGATGAAAAGTGGATCACGTACGACAAGAACGTGCGAAAAAGGTCGTGGTCGAAAGTTGGCCAGGCTTCACAGACTGTGGCCAAACCTGGCCTAACACGAAATAAGGTGATGCTGTGTGTATGGTGGGATTGGAAGGGCATTGTTTATTATGAGCTTTTACCGCCCGGCAAAACCATCGATTCTGATCTTTACTGCCAGCAACTGATGAGATTAAAGGAAGCAGTCGAGAGAAAACGGCCGGAATTGATCAACAGGAAGGGTGTGGTCTTTCATCACGATAACGCTAGACCACACACATCTTTAGCCACTCAGCAAAAATTAAGAGAGTTCGACTGGGAGGTACTAGTGCATCCACCATATAGCCCTGACCTTGCGCCTTCAGATTTTCACCTGTTTCGGTCTCTGCAGAATTCTTTAGGTTCTGTAAGGTTGACCTCAAGAGAGGACTGCCAAAACTATTTGTCCCGTTTTTTTGATCAGAAGTCCCAAAGTTTCTACAGTAACGGGATAATGTCTCTGCCCACAAAATGGCAGAAAGTTATTCAACAAAACGGTACATATATATTGTAAATAAATGTAAATAAACTTTGAAAAAAATGTCTTGACTTTTCATACAAAAATACAAAAAGACTTTTTCCCCAACCTATTATTAATATTTATTCTGAGTGTTTTCTATGTATATTAAGTACGTATTTACAATTTTTTTTTGTATGTTCACTTTTTATTAAGTAACCATAACACAAGTTCTTAATGACACTTATCTTAGAATTATATAATTGGTTTGAATTATTGAATAAAAAAAGAAAAATAAAGAAATAATATATCTTCATGACATCCGGTACCAACCGCTTGCAGCTTGCAATATGCTTACCGGGACACGGAGCAATTAATAAGAACAATAGAGTGTATACATTTAGTAATACTTAGCCACATTCATGCTGCATTGAATTTGATATACACACGGACGGACACACGACCGCTATTATGTTTACCTAGTTCAGCGGAAGCCATGATTGTCTGAACGACCCGCTTCCTTCAGTATCGGGTTTAATGGGGCTGAGTGTACGCGGCGACATTATTTGCACAATCATTTACTAGCACTAAATACATACATTCGCGCCTGTTTCCCCGAAGGGATAGGCAGAGGCATATTAAAAACCAACCCTTCGCCAATTATATAAACCCACATAATAGGTGGCAAGCCTATTGCCGCTTAAAGGGCACTGTTAGAGCGCCAGAGCTTCGTCAATTGATCAGCAGGTGTAACACTTGCAGGTGAGGTTGGCTTGGGCTCCTTGGGTCTTTCCCCCCCGACTGGTCTCCACCTTGTCGTGGTGGAGGGGCTGAGTACCTCCCGGTAGGGCGCAGGAGGCGCTAGGGAAAAGGCAACACCCAGAGACCGACGACTCTGGGTGCCCTTAGTACTGACTACCGGGGGGGAAACTAAGAGGGACCTGTGGAGGGCGCAGTGGGCGGGCCAGGAGGGCCATCATCCCGTAGGAATTCTCGTCGATTGACGATTGACATGAGAGGGGGTGGCTACTACTAATATTCTAAGCCGGCACCACAAGGCACGGATCACAACTTATAAATAAATATGATAGATAGATAAAACGTTTATTTCCTTTAAATAATACAAGTTATATAAAAACATATCCCACAAAACCGTTTGACTGGTTTGTCTGTGGGTCACAGTCTCTTTTATACTATTTTATACATTACAATTAATTTTATATATAAATAACTTACAATTTTATAATACTTACAATTGTACTTATAATGGGCAAATAGGAACTGCCAGGATTAGTTTCAGAGGGCCTACTCTTATTAAACGAAAACGAAACTTCGTTATATCTGTCTCTTTCGCTCTCTAGCTATATCATTATCGAGTGTAAGGGATGGATATTATAAAGTTTCGTTTTCGTTTAATAAGAGTAGGCCCTCAGTTGCTTGTCGTTCGATTTAAAGTCAGGGTGGTCAGTAAGTATTCTTCAAAAAAGACTTGATTACATCCATATATACATACAATCTCGCCTGTTTCTCTGAAGGAGTAGGCAAAGTCATTTATTACGTTCATAATATGGTTGATCCCACGTAATCGGTCCACCTACAAGAGCCTATTGCCGTATACCAGGAACTTTTATGTTCGGCAGAGCCTCTGAAAGAAAAAATCGAAGGGTCTGTGGCGAGCGGTGCCAAGGTAAGGTACCAAGGAGATTGCAGGTCATTTTGTCATCTCCTTGGCACCTTACGTGAGTAGGAATCAGTGGTTTCAGTCGATAGTCCTAGTCACCACCACCTCGTCTAGGAAACCCGACATTACTTAGTGCTGTCCCCGCATTGCAAAGTATGCGTAAATGCATTATCATAAAAAAGGTTGGCAATTTATACATGATGACGGAGATGAGGTATGACGACCGATAGGGCGTGCTGGCGAGAATACCCGCTCTCCGCTCCTAAGGTCGTGGGTTCGATCCTACGCAGGACAAATCTTTGTGTTCATAAACATAAATATTTGTTCTGATCTGGGCGGTTTCCTATGTATATTAAATATGTATAAACAAAAAAAAACAATATTTAAGTATGTTTATCCGTTATTGAGTATCCATAACACAAGTTCTTAATAATACTTATCTTGGAACTAAATAATTGGTGTAAGTGTCAGAAATATTTATTATTTATTTATTATTATTCATTTTGATGACACTTAAAATACAACCCTATGATCATTACGCGACAAATAAAAATCCACACATGAAAAAAATGTTTGTATAAGCAATTCAACATCGCAGCTAGCACTTACGTGATATTATTTATGTCTTCTTTTATCCGTTAAAGATTTAACACGATAGTACGAGATTACTACGTGATTATATTTAAACTTATTTTATACTCATATCGACTTATATGGCTAGTAAAATAGAATATTTGCCCTGTGTTCTTAAGGTCATGAGTTCGGTGCCCACAAACGATTTATCGCACGCTGAGAATGAAAGTGTTTTTAGATAGAGACGAAAATGAGTCGTCGTCATTGACGATTCTTCTTATTTTTCAATCATAATTTATTAAGTCAACATTAACATTAAAAAATCGATGTTTGTATAACATTATCGGACTTTTCTACCTTAAATACAGTATACTTTTTTGTGTCATTTCATATATTTAACTTATTTCACCAAAATTTTGAAACCGGTCACTTTCGTTCTCAGCGTGCGTTATATTCATAGGCATTGTAATTAATATTTGTTTTAGTTTAAATTGGTTTGTTTCTTATATGTTATGATTGGGATCCCTTTCATTGGCATAATGGCATAAATTAATCAGCATTATAATTTATAGTAATAATTTATATATATATATATATATATATATATATATATATATATATCTCTATAAAGAAGTAAAGATTTGCTTATTTCGTTATGAAATGCCGGCTATTCCATTCTTAAATTTTGTTACCCAAAAATATTACATGTTAGTAATTTCTAAAGAAAGAAATAAAAAGATTTTATTCTGTGACAACATCAAAAGAAAACAGATACAATACTCAATACTCAATACTCAAAGTCTTTATTGCACTCCATATGTTAAAAAGATGTTATTTATAATATCACAGATACAATATGGACCCTGTAGGGTATGGCAACTTAGAAGAGAGGAGGATGCTAGCTTGTTATATTTAGATCAGTTTAAATTTAGATTATTGTATTCGGTTTATTATACAGTAATCATTATATTGAAAATTAAATTAATTCTATACCTATTAAATTAAATGTATATTATAAATAAATTTAAGTAACTACTTAAAGAATTGTTTATATACTTGTTTTGTGTGACATTGTTTGAAGTCGTAATTTTATATTATTATGCAATAAAGAATATTATTCGTATCAGTTCCGAGTGATTATACAGTGACTGATTGCATGTTACTCATTCTTACTAGTACCTACCTATGAGTCATATTTAGTGGAAAAATTATTCATTGTAATAACACCTGCTTAACCATAACTACCTACTTCACTTTTAAGTGGCTAGTCGTTATCGTATGGTTATTTGTTCTCGACTATGATAGAAGGTTTGATTCGTGGTCGACCACAAATCAGCAAGCGTAGTAGAGGGCGGCCCCCCACGCGATAGACCGATGACCTGGTCAGGACGGCGGGGAGCCGGTGGATGCAGGCGGCATAGGATCGATCTACGTGGAAAGCACTTGGGGAGGCCTATGTTCAGCAGTGGACTTCATATTGCTGATATGATGGTGCTGATGATGATAGAAGGTCGGAAAGTGCCGTCTGGCCTAGATAAGCGATATCCCCTCTCATCTGATGGAGAGTCGTAAGAGTCGACGGAGAGAAATGTTACCAGATGACGGGCAGCAGCGTCATCCTGCGTGGATTTTATAGACCCCTAGCTTCACGAGCCTGATACGCGCTCACCGGAAAGCAGGCTTGGAAGAAACTTGAGGTTTTCCAAAACCAGACCCTACGCCAGATCGTCAAGGCGCCTCGCTACGTGAGAAACGCTGCGATCGCGAGGGATTTGAGGCTTGAGAGTGTGGAATCGTTTATAGATCGACTGGCGGGACCGTTGTTCGAGCGGGTGGATGCCTCAAGTCACGAACACCTTCGTGGCTTGGCGCCGCTGCACGCTCGAACACCGGATCCCAAGGCCTATGCCCGAAGCCTAATCCCTCGGGAGACTAAGGAAGTGACCTGACGCCATCCTGAACATGACACCACGCTTGCTGATCGCCCCAGGGCTTGATCGCAGCACTACCGGGACATGACATCCCCGGATTTTACCCATCGGCTGAAGACAGCCGAGCTGAGTATGCCTACTGGTTTGAAATGCGATCACCAACCCGCCTGCCCAGCGTGGTGATTATAGGCAAATACCCTCAATGGAATCAACGAGGAAGGCAATTCGGGAGGTCTATATTCAGCAGTGCATTTTGCATGACGACCGATATGGCGTGGAGGTCAGTATATCTGCACTCCACTCCAGAGGTCGTGGGTTCGATTCCCACAAATGACAAATCTTTGTGTGAATGAACATGAATATTTGTTCTGGTCTGGGTGTTTTCCTATGTATATTAAGTATGTATGTACAAAAAAAAAGTATTTAAGTATGTTTATCCTTTCTTTAGTATTCATAACACAAGTTCTTAGTGATACTTATCTTCAAAACTAAATAATTGGTGTGATTTTAAGAGAATATTTATTTATTTAAATGGCTGAAATTATGATAATGAAAGGTTCCCTTAGTGCTACTTTCTAGGAAATGGTTTCTGAGAGTACACAACAACCTCATTACCTAAATTAAGTGGTAGAAGGCAACATATTGCCATGTTTGTTGTTCTTCTCGTTGCAGGCTCCTGTTTATTTTTTGATTTTTTAATTTAAATTACGTTCAGCGATTCATAAAGTCGCGTGCTTAATGGAATAGTGACTTAACTCAAAATGACGAATTAAATTCAAATTCATATTCATTTATTCAAGTTTGGCTCAAAAGAGCTCTTATGAACGTCAAAACTTATAAACTAGCGCGCCCATTCACTGCGGGCGGGAGCTTGATCGTAAAAGAACGGGCAACAAAATCGTCAAGGTTAGTTTTTTCTCCCGCCAGTTACAAGAATATGTATTTAGTAGTAAAAAAATTTGACAAATCTACAAAAACATGTGTTCTGCAGTCACATGATTTAAAATAAAAGAAGAAAATAACTTTTTATTTTAAGTTATACGAGTATGAGTACGAATAAACATAGTAGACATGAGCAGACCAGTCCTCACTGGTGGCACCCGTTCACGAGTATGACGCATGAACCAGCCATCGTTTCGCTCAACCATATTTTAGGGAACGCAACGATCCCACGCATGACGCCACCACCGCAAAGACATTTTAGTGAGCATGACATACTCAAGCTACAGGATAAAATAATTTTAACAAAAATAAATGTGCTGCAAACCACAAATATTTTTGGTCTATGAAAGATATCATTTACTGCAATTCAGTCTTAATATCTATATAATCATTTGAACAATACTATGCGTTCCTAATCAAAAACATCATTTAGGAGAATGATAGGACAACAAAAATTGTGTGTGCAGCTATCAGATCAAAAATAATATTAACTTCTCTCAGTTAGCTAAATCTTTAATTACAAATAAAAATAGTAGACAAGAGCAGCCCAGTCCCCACAAGCAGCACTCGTTCACGAGTATGACGAATGAATCAGCCATCGATCGACGATTTTTGGTACATCACACAAGAAGACTAAAGAATACTTCTCCTACTTGTAAGCGCATTAAATTGATAATGATTTATTAATTAGTAATTCTGCTTGTGTTTTGAACGTTTGATTATCATAGATCTCGATCTCAGTAAGAAATAGAAAGACTATGTCTGTATGTAACTCAAACCTGACCTATCTATTAATAATGTTTTAGTGGTTTTATTTACCTATTTGTTACCGTTAAAACAAGTTTATCAACGCCACACAAGCATTTTATACACCCGTCGGTACCCTGTTCAAATGTAGAAACAAAGATCAATAAAATTCAGAAGCCACAAACCTCAAGCTATCAACGACCAACGAGGAAACCATAAATGTACTTAAAGTTTCACATATGGTTATCAAACTTGAAAATTAAACGGAAACTACAGTATTAACGTTTCAGTATTACAATTATGAAGTTTGACCCTGTGGGTATATGACAAACAGGTTTACAAAGCCTGTGTTCGCTTAGACGAACTTGGAGGTACCTACTAGGTAATATTACATGTTGTACTGCTTACTATATGACAATGTAGACCACAGTATTTACCATACGGTTGCTAAACATGGAAGATAAGAGATCACAGTTATATACTAAAATAATCTACATGAATTATTTTATTAATAATACACATGAATATTTAATAATATACATGAATGTTTAATAATATACATTTATATTTAATCTCACGTCCATGTATTATATTTGTTACTTACTATTATTATTACTGAGTATATTATCTTGAAGCAATAACTTTCATAAATATTGATTTTGATCATAAGTATTAAATAAACATATTCATATACAAAAATATTGATTACTAGTGACACAGTCACTTGGCTTCAGTAGACATTTTACAAAAATGTTACTCAGTGATAAATGTTGAAACTATTATGGATATCCATCCAGTATGTTTGAGTTAATTCTTTATGAACATAAAAAAAAAGGTTTCTTACTTTTATTTATTTACTAGCGGCCCGGAACGTGCTTCGCTACGTATAAGGCATAGTAATAAAAAAAATTATTATTAAGTTCATTTATTCAAACAAAAAAATATTGTAAATTCCAAATGACCCAAATGATATATTGTTTATATATTATATTTATCAGGAAAGAGTAAAAAATAAAAAATAATTGGGTACTCTTACTATGGTAGGTTTTGTTTTCCTATTTTGAGCATGAATAAATAAACAGTTGGGGGTTCTGGAACAGGCAACATAAAGTTGGCCATGTGAAAATCATTTTGCCATCACCAATTTCTAACAATTGTTTTGAAAACTCATGGGCAGTTGCATCATTATGTAGGTGAATATGCATATTAATGTTCATTGTAAATTTTCGTACATATCTCCAAAGAACTGATGACTTCAAACAGGCATTTATTTCATCAGCAGGAGTTGATCGAGAAATGACAGGCAATGTTTGACGAAAGTCCCCTGACAGCAATATCAGAGCACCACCAAAAAGCTGTTGATTACCGCGTAAATCTTGCATTGTTCGATTAAATGCTTCTATTGATTTTTTATTCGCCATTGTGCACTCATCCTATAAAATAATTGACGTTAATCGCAGAACTTTTGCCATAGCAGAATTTCTCGAAATATTGCATGTTTGAGTTTCAATCACCTGTACATTCAAAGGCAATTTTAATGCAGTGTGCGGTCCGACCACCTTCTAATAATGTAGCAGCAATTCCCGAAGATGCAATGCAATTTTCTGTTCCGATCGAATAGTCGCTAAAATCAATGATACAACGAAAGTTTTGCATTAGAATTGAACTCCTGCTCATATTGCAATTCATGATCAAAAAAATCATGTATCTTACGATTTGGTGCGGTCATACCCAATTGTGCTAATGCTTTATATAAAATCTTTAGACACATATCTTCAATTATTATTAAAGCTTCGTTGTACATTTCCAAGGTAATCAACAAATCGGGATTTCTTTCATGATGACGCATACGAATTAAAATGTCTTCTGCCATAATTGTTCAATAATTTCATATTTGTTCAATAATTTTGGCATACGATCGAGAGCAATTTTGAACAATTGAACTAATGCGTTATGCTGATGGAAAAACCTTGAATGGTCTTGTATTTGAAACAATTGCACAACGTTCATCCAATTCACGAAAGTTAGCCGCATCACAATGTGGACATATTGCGTCCATCATTCCAATGTATCCGTATATACTATAATCAATCTGACTGTTGTAATTAAAAGCAGCACGCAGCATTTCATCCAAAACAGCAATATGTGTTCTTGATCGCCGTGCAATCGCCGGCCTATGTTTTGTCGTCTTGCTCATGGCATTTCACCTTCACTCACAACTCAATAATATTTTGGAAAATATAAACACAAATCAATAACAACAATATTTTTGAAAATATAAACACAACTAAGCAATAATTATCGCTGATAAAATGAAATGACATATGATGACATTAAATTTTTTTGGTATAACTAACGTCACTTTTGACTTTAAACTTGTGTGATAAGGTTCAAATTGGCTTTTAAGTATTAGTACAAATTGTTTGTATATGGGAGTATAGAAATATGTTGATTTTACACTTTTTCAAGATTTTATTTTTATTTTCTCTACGTACAAACCTTCTCTGGACTTCCACAAATAATTCAAGACCAAAATTAGCCAAATCGGTCCAGCCGTTCTCGAGTTTTAGCGAGACTAACGAACAGCAATTGATTTTTATATATATAGATTTATGTTAATACGGTTATGTATAATATTAGCTATAGTAGACATTTTACAAAAATGTTACTCCGGGGTACCTAATAGCTTTGAGAAGCCATGACTTTATTTACAATCAACACGAGATTTATGATACTATTCTTGTCATACTAAAGTAAAAGTAAAGTAAAAAATTATTTATTTCATAAACTATTATACATAGTACTTGAAAACGTCATGATTACAAATGAAAAAAAAAAACAATCGAAATAATATTACACTAAATCACGAAGCTTAGATTCACTTACATGCAACAAAACAATTTAAAAACAAAAAATAATTAAGTGTAAGTGAATCTAAGTGCCAGTTCCGAGCCACCGCTCTGTAAGAAGAACTGGCAAGAAACTCACAGGCTTTGCTCTTTTAAATATGTCCATTAGTTTGGTACTAGAAATACAATCTTCATTTGTCTGTGAAACTATACAATGCAATAAGTTAAGGTTATGTACCTTACTGTTGTAAGAATAAGGGATGAAATCAAAATAAATATATTTTTTAAGCTTTATTTAAATTTCTGCTTTATTAAACACTCCAGCCACACTAAAAAGGCAATTAAATGTATGAATAAATATGAATTAGACACTTCCACTTTTTTTTGTAGCTAATTGTGTTGTGGCAACCTACTTAGTAAATTAAGTGTGCACGGAAAATCTATTAAAGTTTATGTTGCACGTTAAGATTTTTTTTTAGCTTGTGTACCAAAAAAAAGTACATTATAGTGTAAATAAATTTAAGTTTATAAGTATTCTACTAGTACTAAGTACTACTCTACTAGAACTATAATAATAAGCCGTGTTGTACCGACCTAGAATAGAGCCACTCCTTTCATATCACGGGGAGTCGTTACAGTCGACGAAGAGAAATCTTACCGGATGATGGGTAGCAGCGTCATCCTGCGTACTGGCTTGAACTGCGATCACCAACCCGCCTTATTTTTTTAACGTCAGAAATATGCATTTACGCATACCCAGCCGGTCGGGAGTCCGGACAGCGGTTATGTGGGGCTCCTGCAGGAAATTTTTCAGCCTACCCACTAAAAAACTGACGACGCCCGTCACTAGTTGGCAAAAAGGCAGGACCATGGTCTCTCATCAGCCCATGGCCTCGCCAAGGCAACGACCGCTCCTGTGATGGGAAGGTAGCGGACCTCCTCAGAGGGGTGCAGTTATTACACCCACTCCTACCTCTCAGGTGTAACACTAATAAAGTGCATTGACTTTCTTGGAGGATCCCATATTAGGAGGCAGGTGCCCCCGCACCCACTCCATCACCATCCGCCTGCCTAGCATGGTGATAATGGGAAAATATCTCTAATATAATGTAATTTATTGGGGAGGCTAATGTTCAGCAGTAGACTGTATCTGGCTGAAGTGATGAATCATTATTGACGACCGATAAGGCGTTGAAGTCAGTAAACATCAGCTTGTAATGTGTGTCGATACCTACTCAGGACTAAAATTTGTCTTCATGAAAACCAATATTTGTCTTGCTTATGTTTACTGAATTTTAATGTTTAGCCATATGCTTAGTTTGAGGCTAGTTGCGCTGAGTAAAATACCAAAGAAAAATCTAACAGTAGGATGAAGACGTCTGCCTCCACAAATCCGGACAGAGTCCGCGTGGAGTATGTGACCCTAGGTTTCTGAGGAAAGGTATCAGGCTATGGTTGGCTGAGGTGATGTTGGTACATTCGCTATTTTCAATAATAAAAAGTTTTTTTTTAAGTACATTAAAATGGTTCGGAATTATATTTCTCTTGGAACTAAATGATTGGTGTGACAGTAGGAAAAACATTTCGCTAATTGTAGTTTTAAGATCAAAAACTTTTATTTCATAAACTGATATAATACTTGAAAACTTCAAAATTAAATATAATTATTACAAACAAATGACACAAGCAAGAGCTGCGTGTCACGGAAATGAAAATGCTGCGCTGAATGTGCGGAGTTACGCGAAAGGACCGCGTCAAGAACTAGCGCATTCGCGGCAGCCTTCATATTCGTGACATCGCAGATAAATTGCAAGATTGTCGCCTACGCTGGTACGGCCACGTGCTAAGAAAACCGGCAAACTACATGTGGAACTAATGTCTGGCCATGGCACCGTCACCAGGCCGAGGTAGATTGGGCAGGCCCAAGAAATGCTGGATTGACGTCGTAAGGGATGACATAACGACCAAGGATGCCGAAGACAGTGCGAAGTGGAGAAGAAGATGTAGGAAAGCGAACCCCGGGCCCGTAAGGCAGCAACCGGGATGACGCTAAGTTAAAGAAGAAGACAAACAAATGAAATATGATTACACTGAAATCACGAAGCTTAGATTCACTTCTATGCAACAAAACAATAAAAAAACAAAAAAATATTTAAGTGTAAGTGAATCAAGTGCCAGTTCCGAGCCACCGCTCTGTAAGAAGAACTAGCAAGAAACTTACAGGCTTTTGCTGCTATGCTCTTTTAGGTGGCGAGCCTATTGCCGCTAACCAACTGTTATGTTTGCCAAAAACCTCGTCTGTCGATCAGCAGATGAACCACTTGAAGGTGAGGTTGGCTTGGGCTCTAAGGTGGCTTGATAGGATGCCTAGGAAACCCATATATGCTTGGTACTTTATAAAAAAGAAAAATAACTACAAATGAAGTGAGTCACAGACAGACAGCGAGTTGTTTAAGTTTTCCTTGTGTTGGGTGCCTTTGTCAGGCCAGTGCAGTGTTGAATAACACTGTCATGTTTACTGATACTCCTTAGGATTCCGGTTAAATGTGGGTTAAACAGAGCATTTCCTAGCTGGGATTATAACTCAAATCTTCAACATTGATCCCAGATTAACATTTTTGAAAAATTGTGAAAATTAGTTAGGTATGCAAAAGTGTTTTAAAAATGCTTTTCAACTGGTGGGACAAAGACACCACAATGTATGGTTCGTTAGCTATCCTGTAAAATTGCAAATACTGCAATTATTCCCTTGTCTTACCGAAGGTGCAATATATTACTTTTTATCCCGAATAACAGATTATTCTTATATCCTAGCATTATCCCAGTTGCCCTAGACTTAAGGGCTTTGGGCCCAGGGACTGCTCACTGGTTAAACCAGATTTGACTTAATTTTAGTTATTACGTGGGGCGAGTGCCGTCTGACATCTGCACTGCAACCCAGAGGGAAACATTATTCTTTGGTTAAACCAGCTGCCACAATGTTAGAAGGTCCTTAAAACTTATCTCAAATTTTAGAGCAGTCGGTAATAGGATATTATACGGTTGTAAAGTCTGCCTTAGAATCTTGCCTGAGGCCCTGTAATTCAGCTGTAACTTACTACTTTAACTTTTAATAACATTGTCTTTTGTGGTTTAAAATAATAATAATAATAATAATAATTTCTTTATTCCACATATAGTTCACAATTTTCTTACAAAAACCCTGGCTTCCAAACTAGTTATATAACTGTATTTCAGCAGCCAGTTTCTTCCCAAAATAAAATTTTTACAACATTTCAATGCTATACATGGTAAAAGAGTGCATGTTTGTGTGTGTGTAGTGTGTGTGTGTAGTGTGTGTAGTGTGTGTTGTGTGTGTTTGTGTGTGTGCGTTGTGTTTCATGCGTGCATGCGTGATGGAGAGAAACATTTTATCTGAGGTTCATATTTCATAAAATATTTTATTCTATGCTATTGCATAGCTTCTATCGCGGGTTCGAGCGTTGACACTGAATCCAGAAATTCCGTAACGTATAAAACCTAACACCCCCCATTCCGACCGGCACAGCGGTAATACTTTTTAGTTTTCCATCTATCGATAAATAGCAGAACTTTTGAAGACTTTTTGAAATATCACGCTTGTCTCTTTAGTTCAGCAACCCGCCTTTAGGTGGCATTGGTTGCATCGGAGTTACTGCGCATGCATCTCCTTCTTCGCCCCGCAATCTGGTGACTAATGCCTGCTTAGAGTTTCAAATTTTGCTTAGAAAAAATACTGCGTAAATAAAATTAATAAATAATTATAATTGCATAAGTTGATAAAAAATGCTATGCAATAGCTTTACCGCGGCAGTGTCCGAGTGCCACACGTCCTTTTTATTGTTGTAGAACCTTTGTGTGACTGTAGCACAAGAAAGTTAATAGGTCTCCTCGGAAGTCCAGTCCTTTTTCGGCATATTATATATACTTACTCGTAAAAAAAATTACAGTATTGTTTGTGTTTTTTGTTTATATATTTAATACTCAATACACATTGTCTTTAAGGCACTCCACATGTTACAAATATGCTATTTATAATATCACAGATACTGCAGTGGATGCTGGCTTTTAATATTTAGATTAGTTTAGATTTGGGTTATTGTATTGATTATTTATGTCTTAATACATTTTATTTAATTTATTTCAGAAGTTGCTGAACATGTTAGAATATTGTCACACAGCTAAGTAAGTACCTATTACTTCTTTGTAACAATTCCCGCGCTACTATAATATCCCGAAAAATCGAGAAACTATTCAACACGACACGTGTTTCGCCCTTACACAGGGCATCTTTAGGTAAGATAGGAGCCTCAGAACAACGATGTCTTCACGACCAACGCTGAAACGAGAGTCAACTCGTTGACGAGAAACACGTGTCGTGTTGAATAGTTTCTCGATTTTTCGGGAAATTATAGTAGCGCCGGAATTGTTACAAAGATATTTTTAATCCATCACTTGCTTACAATGGATTTCCGCAAAGTAACGCCTGAATCAATAAATTATTTTATTGTAAGTATTTTATACCTTAACTGGCCCGAAATAGTGGTTTGATACCTACATGTAAACTTTGTCATTTCATGAGTTGCTCATGACGCAATAATAATATTTTTATGCTCACCATTTTTCTTTAAGTCATATTTACCAAAAACTCCGCCATTAAAGGAAAACAATGGACAAAACCTGTTAGCATGTCTAATTGGAGTCACGAACAATATAGTCATGTGTATTGAATATGTATGACTAAATACATTCGGTTTCTTAGAATCACATTTATGGCATAGAGATAAACTAAGAAATGCAGATTACTTGTTTATGCTACAAAGGTTTATATTTTTTCCTTATATCCTTGAACTTGAGAGCGCCCGTGACTTCGTTTGTGTCACTATAAATACTGTGTACTTTCTTGCTTCAAAAAGTAGCCTAAGTGGAGCATTTTATCAACAGCATTCTGCTAGTGAAAATGAGCGACAATAGCCCAGTGGCGAGCCCTTACGGCCTATCGGCCTTAATGCTTTCCTGTGTCAGTACCCTGACTGTGACATATTCGTAGACAGCTGGGAATCAATCCAGGCAAAATTGTCGTCTTTTTGTGAATATTTATGTCCTCTTTAATTATATTTTTTAACTAAATATATATGCATGTAAAATTACTCACTGAGTTAGTTATTGTATTTATTAGTGTATTATTGTAATTGGTCAGTACCCTGACTGTGACATATTCGTAGATAGCTGGGAATCAATCCAGGCAAAATTGTCGTCTTTTTGTGAATATTATGTCCTCTTTAATTATATTTTTAACTATATATGCATGTAAAATTACTCACTGAGTTAGTTATGGTAATTGGGCCAGACCCGTGTAACTAATACAAATAAATAAATAAATAAATAAATTATTCAGAGGATCTCGGGTCCAAATATTCAAGTTGTTATTAGGAACTCAGTAGGTACCCTCTAATATTCTGACAACTGGTTTAACCATATAATGATGTTTTCCTTTGGGTTGTGGAGGTCAGATGGCAGTCGCTCTAAATGATAACTGAAGTTCAGCCAAAATCTGGTTCGACCAGTGAGCAGACCCTGGGCCCTTTTTTTTTTTTTTTGATTTACGTCTGTAACAAAATGCGTTTACGCACTTTCTCCCGGCCAAAGGGGGACCGAGAGAGGTGTGTGGGACTCACCACCGGCAGACACGGCGGGCGTCGTCGCAAGATTTTTAGTTTGTATTACTGCTGGCGGTCGTGTCTGCCGGTGGTGAGTCCCACACACCTCTCTCGGTTTCCCTTTGTCGTCGGCCGGAGTCAGTGTGTAAATGCATTTTGTTACCGACGTAAATAAAAAAAGGGTCGCCATTCCATCAATCTACTTACCCAACGACAGTGATTCTTCTGACAATGTGGCCTGCCCATCTTCACGTCTTACATTCGATTTCTTCGACCGCGTCGGCTACTTTTGATTTCTGCAGGTTCCACTCATTTCTTCTGCGGTCCATGACGATCACCTAGCATGGATCTCTTCATAGCCCCAGAGCGACGCGTAGCTTCTCGACGAAATTTTCTGTTAAGGTGGTGGTATCCATGCCATAAGTGAAGACAGGCCAGACAGACTGATTAATAAATTCAAATTCAAAAATCATTTTTTTAAATTTGGCTTAATAGAGCACTTATGAATGTCATACTTATAAGCTAACAGCCTATTCACTGCGGGCGGGAGCTTGATCGTAAAAGAACGGGAAAAAAAATCGTCTAGTTTGGTTTTTTCTCCCGCCAGTTTCAATAAAAACACCTAATATTAAAACAATTGTGTTCTGCAGTCACAAGATCCAAAAGAACAGAAGACAAAACTCTCTCTAGCAATATCAATATAATTACGGACAAACACAGCAGACATGAGAAGACACGTTTCGCTCAACCATATTTTAGAGAACGCAACGAACAGACGCATGACGCCATCACCGCAGAAACATGTAATAGACCTTGATCTCGAGGTGCTAAGAGATTTTTCTGGATTTCAGCGTTGTGCTATTGGCCCGCAAAGGCTGCCAAAGCCTTCGCTACTCTTCTTCCTACTGTCTTTCTCCATACTGTGTACCAACTACTATGGACGAAGGTGAAATAAGTGCTTGGTTCCAATAATTTTCAATAGCCTTCCAATAGACTTAGAAAATAGCTCAGTATCAATAAAATCGTTTAAGTTTAAAATAACAAAGCTATTTCTTGTTAGTTTACGTTGTGACATATATAGTATAATAGGTTTTTATTATTTATTTATTTATTATACAGATTTGTACAACTATCATTACAGTTCCCAATGCGATACTGTACCTACCTATCTAAAATTAAAAATTACACAGAAGTTTTAGTGTCACTATTTCGAATTCACTCAAAGAACATGTAAGCAAATCAACAATTTCATGCACCTTATTCAATAAAATAGTGATACGGGTCAAAGGTGTTTGCCGCAATAAATTCGTTCTGGCTATATGTGTTGCCAGGAGGCCCGGGCGCCTCCGCCTCCACACGTATCTATCTGGTACACTCAGCCCCATGTACTGCAGCACGACTGGGTTATGAGCACATCCTCGCAACAGTCTTACCGTATAAATCGCGAGTGCCAAATCCCTGCGCACTTGCCCATAAAATGATGGATGATGTATAGATATTAGTTTCGGAATTCGTTTTATAGTGAGAAAGTGTATATAAATTGTAAAGTACTTATAATGTGACTGATTTTTGGGAGCTACAATTGCCATCAAACTGTTTTACTGTTTGGCTAATGTTCAGTATTTGTTGTAATGATTTTTTTTCTTTTAAATAATGGCTTCGTGCGGTTTCCACATTTAGTCAGTGTCAAGTAAGAGATATATTATTAACATATAAATTATAGTACATAAGAATGAGTGGTGATAAAGATGATAAATGGTAAATGAAATGCCCTCCCCCTAAACCCTTTGAACCCTCAGTAAAGATGTGGGACTAAACTAAGATCTCACATGGACTTCTTGAAAGAATTTGAAAAGTGATGTTGCTCTGTTTTGTTTCATTTACCAACACGTGCGTTCACAAACACTTAACGGTTAATAATCCACCGTTATTACACATTAATGTTCGAAATATCACAAATTTTAGAAAATACAACAAAACTACAGACATGACGGTTCACATTCCCGCCAAGAAGTCGTTGTCATGATTTAACTATTTAAATAAACACTTTGTTTTTCTTTTTTTCCGACTCCTGGTACTTGTTGATCTTCAAACACATGAGTTATTTATGGCCAAGATAAACATAGAAGCCGTGCGCCGCTAATAAGGCGATCTACTAACGATGAACTATCCATTATCATTTTCAAGGGTCCCGATCTAACTGCACTCAAAATTATATCGAACCCCGTTCAGAGGTTTTGATATGTAAAAGGTAATAGACAGACAGAGTTATTTCCGAGTTTATAATATTAGCATAGAATCTAAGTAATTTTCAAGGACAGGTCGTGCCAGAAGTAAACAGCTAATATTCTAATAAGTCATTATTGCCGAAGATTATTACGTGCTTTCTCGATAATAATTTTATATTCGCCATTGATACATGTCAAAATATTTTTTGTAGTCACGTAATACGTTGGAATGAATGCTTAGTTATGTTTTATATTAATTGATAACACACATTTCATACTAGCGGGGTCTAGCTTTGTCCGCGTGACCTGTTAATAGGTACCCTGTTATTTTTAGACAAAAAATGGCTTACATGGGTCCTTGAAACATCAGCTATCTGCCACTGAATGATACACCCAGTGCCGAAGCTAGGGCGGTGCCAGCAGTGCCTAGGCAGAGGGCGCAGACCCTGTAGGGGCGCAGAAATGACCAGACTAGTATCTAGTTTAATCTCATGCATGGTAGCTAGGTAGATTTTGTTTTATTGCGAACATGGCGTAGACGCGCCCTACTGTACCTGGCCTGTATTATCAGAGCCTGGTCAGAGCATTTTTCATGGGCGCAGTTTTATGTGCTCGCACCGGGTGTAAAAAAGGCTAGTTACGGCACTGGATACACCACAAAAAGATATACAATTATCAATTTACAATTTTGATTAATAAATTTAGTATCATATTTGTAATGCATTTTAAATAACAATAGACACTAATTTTAAATACTCATTCCATGATGCACGGTGTTCTACATTACTTCAGTCTCAGCTGCTATTTTCATATTGTCTCTTACACATTTAATTCTATTGCGTTACTCCATGTGTGTACTTCTTCTCCCGTCCTGTCCATCTCAAGGTTGCCTCAAAGAAATTGCTGAGAGCAATAGAGCCGCCTAATATACAACTCATTTGATTGTAATTTTCCATTGCTGTAATTCTTTTTTTCATGGTGTACAAATGTCCATTCGCTAGCTCCGTGCATCAGAAAGCACGTTAAGCTCTTGGTCCCGGCTGTCATGAACATCTAGAGCAGTTGTTATTAGAAAGTCAGTGCCTTCTAATATCCTGACAGTTAGTTTAACCATAGAATGATGTTTCCCTCTGGGTTGCGGAGGTCAGATAGCAGTCGCTTCATATAATAACTAGAATTCAATATAATCTTGATAAACTAGTTAGCAGACCCTTCCTTCGACTGGTCTCCACCTTTTCGTGGTGGGAGAGCTGAATACCTCCCGGTAGGGCGGAGAAGCCGCTTAAACCCAGAGTCCGACGACTCTGGATGCCCTTAGTATTGACTACCGGGGGAATCTAAGAGGGACCTGTGGAGGGCATGTTAATACAGTAATTTTCTTTTATTTGGGTTTATAACGGAAGATCAAAATGCAATTCCTGAAGTAACAAGCAAACGTAATAAATCTTAATTTCTTAAAGTCGGTTAAAAATAACATTTAATTACTCTTCTGAATTTGTGATCTGAATTTGAATTTCTGATCCATTTATCATAAACATCCTAATAACAAAGCATAATTCTAAAATAATGAGGTTGTTACGAGGATTATTTCAGGTGTACCCCGCTATCAAGTACCTTTGAATAGCGATTTAATTAAATTAGCATAAAATACGCTTGTGTAAATCTTAAGAAGTGGAGATAATCTTGTAATTTAATTTTAATGTGGTCTCGGAATTTTCAGGCTAAAACAATTTTAATCGCTCTTGGAAAATACCTTTCATTTACATTAGGTTGTTTTGTTAGAAATTTTTCTTCATAATTTAATATTTTTTATTTTTCTTCTTACACTTTCTTACAATTTCTTACACTTGGAAGACAATAAAATGAAGACAGTGGCCGCACTAGTTCTAATCCTGGTTTAACTTTAGGTCTTATTTTGCATAATTTATTGATGTTGATGAAATTTCATAACGGTCACTCTGACTCAGACCGCGATGACGTGGCGGACCTTGGTGACTTGGTGTATAATAACGCTCGAATACGCTCAGCTGCTCACTCTTGTTTCAGTGTTGGTCGTGAAGACATCGTTGTTCTGAGGCTCACCTGAAGATGCCCTGTGTAAGAGCGAAACACGTGTCGTTTTGAACAGTTTCTCGATTTTTCGGGAAATTATAGTAGCGCGGGAATTGTTACAAAGATATTTTTAATCCATCACTTGTCTTGTTTTGCAATAAGCCCCAAATAGTTTCGCACAAGTAATAGTGTTCTGATTGAGTGTCAATCGTCTAACTAAAGAAACATCTGTTATAGCAGTCTCTCCGTGTGCACTAATCACTATAAATATCTAAAAACAAAACTCCATTCATCGGATGAACTTATTAAATACTAAGCAGTTGAGTACTTAAAAAATATCTTAACATTGCGTTTTAAACAATACTATCTCCATCTCAATTTCATTTAAACGAATAAACAGCACTCTCTGTACGAGATGAGAATCAGACATTAATTAATTAAAATATCAAATTGCTTTTAAACAATTATATTTGAATTTGTTTCGGAATAAAGTAGGTAGATGTTATACGCTTGCAATTAACCCCTTTTAGGTCGCATCATGAAGGTAGAATAGTAAAGTGGGTGGTTCATTCTTAATCCTCTGTTTGAATTTGAAACATTTTGGGTCAAGAATATACCTTTTACTTGTTCCTATTACTTAAGACCTCTTTTTAAGGCCAGCTTTTTATTTACTGATTTAAGCAGGACATAAGAATAAATATATTATGTTACAGTTGGTCGGCTTACAGTAAATGATTAACAGAATAAGTATGTTAATGGTACACACGAAAGACCCAACGATGACACCTGTACTAGTGTTAACTATATCACAGCTGTCAGCGCCCTCCATCCACAAATACATTGTAATGCTTTTCTTTACTTATGTGCAAACAGGGTTATGTGATGACTAAATGAAAATTAAAACTAAGAAGAGTTTTACTTAATAATAAAGTGAAGACGAAAGACGACGACGACGAAGAGGACGGCCTCCCACGCGATGGACCGATGATCTGGTCAAGGCGGCGGGAAGCCGATGAATGCAGGCGACTCAGGATCGCTCAATGTGGAAATCTATTGGGGAGGCCTATGTTGAGCAGTGGACGTCAGATAGCTAAGATGATAAAGAAGAAAGAAGAAATACAATTATATAAAAGGGGTCACTAAAGAATGAATGAGAGTTTATAATGTGTATGTGTTTGTAAATTATGTGTGTGTGTGCTTTGTGAGTTAATTGTCCAAGTAGAAATTTAAAAAAAAAATTACACTTTAAAAGTCATTTATCCAATTATTACGTAAATAATTATTTAACATTAACCTTAAAAACCTACTTACTTACATATTCAAAACAAGAACTAAAAACTATAAATAAAAGATGTCTTCCAACTGTTTACACCCTATTACGAGCTCTTCTATGTCAGAGTATGTCATGAAATAGGTATTTCGGTTAATTTGAATTGTCAATTACATTACATTCTGCCTGATGGTAAACAGTTGATGCAGTCCAAGAGTATAACAAGAGCGCTCTATACTGTAGGAAAACAGGCTCACTCATCATGGCCGCCTGCATAAATGCTCTAAGACCCAGGACTATAGGATCAGTATGTTTACTTACTATATGTTTTATTTCGAGTGCTGATATACTGCACAGGGTAAAAATGTTTTTTTAAGTGCAATAGAGGTTAGGAAAGAAAAAGTAAGGCATTCAGTAACACAATACATTTTAATAATCACATACAGGGTATAAAATGTCCTAGATCAAAACCAAAGGCAACGCATTCTGTACATTATTAGCGGTCGCCCGCGGCTCCACCCGCGTGGATGTCGGTTACCGCTGCAAAATGCCTACTCAGGAAAGACACGGTCAGCAAAATGATTCCCAGGTCAATTCACAGACACCGACACTAACATCGACGACGCAGTCATTATGCACAGGCTGCATAGATTGTCTTTATGTGGATGTCAAAGTTGTAAATGATGAAAATATTTAATTGTAATTAATACTAAGTTTTCACTCCTAACGACAGTCCCGGAATGCAACCCGTTGTTTTGGGATAGATAAATAATGTGATTATTGTAGACCTATAAACAACATTTGACGTTAAATTATTTTCAGGTAACAAAATAAACTGATGGTCAGGAGCCCCGACTCGTGTAGCGCCGTGCAGCTGAAATTGTAATAATTTAATTTATTAAATTGAATTAAAATCGGTCCAGTACTTTTTGAGTTAGTTCGTTACATACAAAAATACAAATCTTTCCTCTTTATAATATTAGTGTAGATAACATATGGCATACCCATTTTTTTTTGTTGGATATGATATTTTTTGGATAAAACATAGACTGCGATTATGTACCTAAGTGTGTGTTTTGAATAACGCTTACAATTCTTTTAATTCAAAATCTTACTTTTTTCTATAAGTGTAAATATTCTTATAAATTTGAAACGAGCGTCTATTGTTGATAATTTTTGCCAAGTTTCTTCATTTTGTACCCGAGAATATCGGCCATCATTCCTTACGTTACTCCACCCTTAAGTACAATTATTAGCAAGTCCTTTTGAGCTGATAACACAATTCTGGCTTGTAACGGCAGGTGGCTCCCACAGATTGGAGTTCGGCTCGCCGAGTTCGTAATATACCGACAAGTTTACAGGAATATTGGAAAAGCCATCTGCCCAAAGTTCTTCAGGGAGCGGCGGAACGTCTAACGAACCTGATACTGAACATATGGGGTCTAGTATCAAAGTTACATACATGTCGTATGTACGCCGCTTTGTGTATTAAACCAGATAAGCCACCAGGCTCATATATATAAAATAAAGCACAATTTACAATAAATATTATATTTTTACAATACACATTGCTCCAATATTGATTTATTCAAATTGTCACTTAACCTATTTAGAAACATATTCACAGAGAATGCCTTCGGCATTAAGTTCGCCTTTTGTATCACTTTTTTTTTTTGTGTGCAATAAAGATTAAATAAATAAACAGTGTACTATCGAAACTTAAATATGAATAATGATATGAATTAATAATTCATTTTCAAGTAACTCAAAATGAATGTAGTAAATTTTTTATTTCATTTTTGAATACGTTTTGACTAATCGTTCAACTTTGTGAATAACGTTGTTGGTTACATAATAAGTAAGTGTACTCGTATATCTTAAGATTTATAACTAAGCAAATATTATGTAATTGTTTGTTGTTCCAAATAAATAAAGCCAGGAAACCGATTTAATCCCGCCATATATTCAGTTAATAATATTAAAAGTGACAGAAAAAAATAAATGTTTAGTACCATTACGTACGTATTATTATTCTTATTAAAGAAAGAAATATTACGCAGCGATAAAGGAGGTTCTCGAATTGGTGATAGTTTTTTCTCGCGTTTTAAAGTAGCGCGCTTTAGTGCTTTGGAAACAACGTTGAGTTGTTTGGGCCTGCTGTCGCTATAAGTGGTAGTCGTTAAGCCAAGCTAGAGACCCAGCAGCTTAAAAATTTTTAACAAAAGTAAGCGAGACTTATATTAAAATTTAAGGTGGAATATGCAATGTGGTGGGCCAGCTGGCAGATATTTTTTTTGGAATAAGCTTTGCCCTGAACCCAATGTTTCTTAGTTTTTCTGTTTGTATATTTCTGTGTGTGTACTAAATAAATAAATAAATATAATTTTAAAAAACCAATGCAAAGTAAAAAAACGCCTGTGAGAAATATGCAGCAAACACTGCTTGTCGAGTTTTGGAGCGATAATAATTTTAAGGCGTTTATTTTTTAACACGCATTATTATATTCCAAAATCGGAATAGGAGTTTTGGCACCCAAGACCTGGAAGAAGCTTGAGGTTCATTTTAATGTTATGTTTCGATATATTATTATCACATCAGCCATTAAAACTTCATTGATAAACTTCCCAATTATATTTCACATTGATTGGTCATAAGTCACCTGCATTTGCCGATCATTGTTACCAGATGATCCATCAGATGGGAGGCCTAACTCTACCTATTTTGGCAGTGGCCTCTTTAGGTGTAAATTTATGTAACATGCTTTTGATTTATATTTTTGAATATGTTAATAATAAAATTATTTATTTCGGACGTGACCCATATTGTATGAGTAACATTGAATTCTGAACCTATATTAATAATACCTACATAAGCATAAAAATATACATAAAAATGTATAATACATAAGCACATTCGTCACAAACTAATCATCGAAATCATCTTCATAAATATAGGCTATGGGAGAGCGGAGAGAAGCGGGATTTTTAAAAGATTTTCACAAATCATCTAAGTATCAACAACTTTATATAAATCTGAGATTCCCGACATTTATTCAAAAGCAATTGCTGGTCAAAAGATACGATAAGTCCCACGATGAATTGATAGGATTTTGATCCAAATTTAATGATAGATTGACGGCAAAAGGTGACATTGACATTTCGATCACATAACGAGGACCCGAACCCACGTCTTGCAGGGATAACTTAATAGCCTTCATACGTCAATCAGGTACGTCGGACATTTTGCTTGGGTTCAAGGACATCTTGAAATTAAGGTGCTCTTCAAGTATTAGGTACTAGATTATTTAGGCGATCTTTTGAATTACAATAACTTAATTGGAAACTCTTTATTAATCTATTGCATAGCTTCTATTGCGGGCCTTCAGCGTGGAAACCGATTCCAGAAATTCCGTAACGAAAAAACCTAACACCCTCCCCCTGCTCCGACCGGCACAGAGGTGATACTTTTTAGTTTTTCCATCTATCGATAAATAGCAGAACTTTTAGTGACTTTTTGAAATATCACGCTTGTCTCTTCAGTTCAGCAACCCGCCTTTAGGTGGCAGTGGTTGCATGCTATGCAATAGCTTTACCGTGGCAGTGTCCGAGTGCCACACGTCTTTTATTGATTATAAATATGATACAATTTGGTTAGTAGTATCTTTAATCCTAAACAAGGTTTATCTAGGTATTAGGTAGGTTAGTTCTCAATAATTTAATACTACAATAATCTATAATTACATAAAATAAAACATTCCAAAATCAACAATAAAAGATACAAACAATCGACATGCAAGTATAACCCTCGTACTGAGCAGACTACGAACCAAAACTTATTTCTTAGTAAGACCATTCATTAGGAATTCTCTTCCGTTGCATTTGGTTTTGAGTTTTATAGTCCCTGGTTTTTTAAGCGGCATCCATGTCGTCATTAGTGAGAGCACTAATTTCAGTGCTCTATTTTCGCTGGACTGCATTGAACGCTAACCGTATCATATATACACAAGCACATATATAATGTCACGCCTCTTTCCCGTAGGGGTATCACCACATCTTTCACATCTTTCTACTTGCTATTGCTATCTTTGCACACACTTTTAGCTTCATTCACTCTCATTAACCTCCTCATACACGCCCGTCGGTTAAGGGTACTTTTGACCTGCCCTTTCTCCAAAATTTTCTGAATTTGTTCATGTAAGGTCTTACGTGGTTTTCCCCTCCCAACACTTCCAATCACTTGGCCCACCGTATCATTACAGAGGATTAGGTAATTAATACGAGCCACATTTAACAAAAAAAAACATACTAACCTGAAATAAGTAGGTATTGGTCGAGATTATTTACCCTACTACAAGTATTGTGATACAACGTCCTCGTCCCAATCTAACCCATGTAAGTACCGATTATAGGTTAGAACAAAGAAAGACTAGGTAGGTTCATCTACAGTGCCTAACTTTCTACACAGAATCCGTATGCTGTCAAAGCACTTTACGAAATTCAAGTGAGTGTTGCTGCTTGCTAAATGAAATCACGAAACACGTCCGACTTGAAATGATATAAACTGGGGCCAAGACTCGTATTTTTTTTATCTTTTTAACAGGATTCTTTAGAAAGATAGATATACTCTTTATAGGCCAAGAAACTTTAAAACTACAGATTACAATATTTAAAAAAAATAAATTTAAAGCCAATCTAGGCGGTCTTATCGCTAAAAGCGTAAACTTTAAAAAGTTTTGAACTATTTGTTAAATATAAATAAAATATACAAATACATAAAATATAATAGGTTGGGGAAAAAGTCTTTTCGTATTTTTGTATGAAAAGTCAAGACATTTTTTTCAAAGTTTATTTACATTTATTTACAATATATATGTACCGTTTTGTTGAATAGCTTTCTGCCATTTTGTGGGCAGAGACATTATCCCGTTACTGTAGAAACTTTGGGACTTCTGATCAAAAAAACGGGACAAATAGTTTTGGCAGTCCTCTCTTGAGGTCAACCTTACAGAACCTAAAGAATTCTGCAGAGACCGAAACAGGTGAAAATCTGAAGGCGCAAGGTCAGGGCTATATGGTGGATGCACTAGGACCTCCCAGTCGAACTCTCTTAATTTTTGCTGAGTGACTAAAGATGTGTGTGGTCTAGCGTTATCGTGATGAAAGACCACACCCTTCCTGTTGATCAATTCCGGCCGTTTTCTCTCGACTGCTTTCTTTAATCTCATCAGTTGTTGGCAGTAAAGATCAGAATCGATGGTTTTGCCGGGCGGTAAAAGCTCATAATAAACAATGCCCTTCCAATCCCACTATACACACAGCATCACCTTATTTCGTGTTAGGCCAGGTTTGGCCACAGTCTGTGAAGCCTGGCCAACTTTCGACCACGACCTTTTTCGCACGTTCTTGTCGTACGTGATCCACTTTTCATCGCCACTTATCAATCTCTTCAAAAACGGCTCGGTTTCATTACGTCTCAATAATGAATCGCAAATGAGTACACGGTTCATTAAGTTTCTTTGAGTGAGCTCGTGTGGCACCCAAATATCGAGCTTTTTTGTATAACCAGCTTTCTTCAAATGGGTCAAAACTGTTTTGTGGTCAATTCCCAGTTCTTCAGCTACATCGTAACTACTAATATGCCGATCTTGCTCCACTCTTTCAAAAATGGCGTCCATTTTATTCGTAACAGGGCGATCAGAGCGAGGTGCATCTTTAACATCAAAATTTCCGGACTGAAAACGTTTGAATCAAATTTGTGCTACTCTTACTGACACTGCATCAGGTGCATAAACATCACAAATTTTTTTCACTGCTTGAGTTGCATTTTTGCCTTTTTTATAATAAAATTTTAAAATGTATCGAATTTCTTCATTAGATTCACTCATTTTTACGGAGAGAAAAACAAATGAAAAATAGCGGGAAACAACTTTTTTTTATTTTTTTCTTTTCTTTATAATGGAACCTTTTTAATGTTACCAAAACCAGCCAGACACAAATAGTACAGTCAAAAAAAATTTATAATAAGTTTATACCTACGTTATGCGAAAAGACTTTTCCCCCGACCTAATATATACATATATTATTTAAAAAACTTATACAAACAACTAATCAGATATATTCAAAAAGTAAGACTTCACCCGCTCCTTAAAATAATGGAAACAGGTAAAGAATTCCAGAGACGGATAGCCTGAAGGGTAAAAGACTTATGATATTTCTTCTGAAAGCTCTTTTAGAAGAACATTGCATTCTTTTACACAATTTGTGTTTTTCTTTTTTGATTCAAGTACTTTATAGACATTTGCATTTGAAATTTTATTTCTTATTTGGAACCACTGGTTATATGAAATTGAAACACAAAAATCAATTTACGCAAAGTCCATAGTAAATGCAGTAACTTGTTGAACAATAGCTCCGGAATAGAGTGTACTTTCCTCTCCTTATTTGAATTCCATAACTCGTTATATTGAGTAAATTTTTGTTGCGGAACAATTTTCTAGTAAAATATGTACAATTAACTCTGACAAAGTCCTAAAGGAATTCTTTAAAAGAACAGACGATGAGGACCACAGTGAACTTTTACTTCTTATTTATTTTACTTATTACAAAGGTTGCCTGATAAAAAATATCGCTTTTGCCCACTTTATATTTTTATTTTTCGCTATTGAAAATGTTGTGTAGTTTTTATTTCGATTAATAATTTATTCATTACAAGTGTTTAGTTTTAAGTTCAAAGTTTAAGTATTTTACATTGAATTTATAAATAGAACACCAAAAATCTAAAAATAGAATGGAACACTTCGTTACTCTTTCAGTGGTTAAAATTATATTGTGACCTTTCCCAATATAAACAAACGCCGAGCCCTGTGACCGTAAACTTTACACCGGATAAATATGGGATATTTTTAGCTTCACTGAAAAGATGTATAAATATAATTATTGGCTAAAATTAGAAACATTAATTGTATCAGTGGTCATATGCTTTTGTTGAAAAAATAATACCCGTTTTGCTAGGTTTGTACATAAGAACATAGGCACTTATATAATATTTACACAAACGCTTAATTAATCACATACAACTGCAGTAATTAGTAATCTAAGATTGTAGTTAGTAATATGAACTATATCACAGCCTTTAGTTAGATTTTCTAATGAGGTGGTTACGGAAACCGATTGATAAATTGATCGCCTAGCTATTTTAGTAGTCTGAGATTGTAGTTAGTAATATGAACTTTATCAAAGCCTTTAGTTAAATGGTCTAATAAGGTGGTTAAGGAAACCGATGAATACCTCGATCTCCTAGCTATTTTCTTATAGCAAATTTTAAAGCATAAAATTTTAGAAGTAGAAAAGTTTAGGAGTTTCGCGACTTGATGAACAGTGCCTCCAACAAGTTGAGGAAAAATAAAAATGACACGTTGCAGATGAAGCTAAGAAAATAGTGTACGATGCAGGCAATAAAGGAATTAAGTCAATGGTATTTATTCCGTCTAGTATCAATGTGGGTGGGGCTCTGCTGGTGGCGTTCTACATCGGGCACGATTCATTTAGAGATTTCTGTGCTAAATAAAATAAACTTTGCTGCATCTAAGTACATATTTTTTAAAATATTTAAAGCGAAAGGTTGACACGCTTCAGTCTGTAATATTTAGGTTTGAAATTTCTAAGGATTAGCGGTGGAGTTGATTTTGAAACCTGCTCAATCAAGACTGTTACTTGACATGATGACTTGCACATTCAATGCTTACCTGGACCATCGGCTGAGAAAGCCTGCTGTAGTGAGAATTATACGTACGTTAATGTATGCACACAATATAATATATCACTCTAAACCTCAACCGTTCAAGTACTTTTTATTTACCTGCTCATATTTTGGCTAGGTAAATAGTGAGACTCAATGTCAACATTTTGTCTAGTGTCTAAGTGGGTAGTTTACTTGAGTTCAAACTAGTGTTTACAGCACAGGGTTATCCTAATTTGAGCACCGGCAGAAATATTATATTGTATATGATTGTTTTGCTACATGAATTAATTTCACTTGATTTGACATTTGAGTTACAAATATAGCTTAGTTATATACTGACCGATATGGCGTGCTGGCGAGTATACCCGCACTCCACTCCAGAGTGGGTTCGATTTCCACACGAACAAATTTTTGTGTGTATAAGTATTAATATTTGTTTTGGTCTGGGTGTTTTCCTATGTATATTAAGTATGTATTAACAAATTTTTTATTTTTTTTATTTACAAAAGTTATTTAGTATCCATAACACAAGTTCTTAATGATACTTAACTTGGAACTAAATAATTGGTGTAAGTGTCAGAAAATTTATTATTATTATTATACTAAAATGTACCTGCATACATGATGAATCTAAGGTAATTGATATCACGTAAACTAAATATATGTTGTCAAGAAACAAAATTTACTCTATCCTTCTTAATCCATCGGCACTCTTAAGCCATCAAATTATTGTGATCAATATGCATCAATCAAATAACCAAGCTGACACCTAATCTATTAAATACAGGTAGCAATCACACTGGGCAGTAGAGCAGACAGACAGAGGAAACCGCAACGAAGGCGTAATTCAGAGGCACACATGGCTAAACACTCATCTAGCTGAAATTACTGCAATTAGCTTTGTGCTAATGATCAGAAACACTAACTGAATAGGCTTTGTTCATCATATCAGCATTATAAAGTCCACTGCTGAACATTAACCTTTTTTTTATAGTCGAAAAAATGCTGTTTACGCACTGTCTCCCGGCCAATGCGGGGACCGAGAGGGGAGTGTGGGGCTCACAGCGGCAGACGCGACCACCGCGGTCCTATCCACTAAAAAATTTCCGACGACGCCCACCGCTGTTGAAAAAGAGGCGGGGGCCAGTGTTCTGCTGAACATTAGCCTGCCCGACAGATTACATTATATTGCCCGACAGATTACATATGTGCCCATAATCACCACGCTGGGCAGGCGGATTGGTGATCGCACTATAATTCGTTTCGTATGATTTCTCTTCGTCGACTCTTACGACTCCCCTTGAGATGTAAGGGGGTTGCATTATTGTAGGTCGGTACCACACGGTACCTTTCTCAGGATTCAATTCATACTTATACGGTTCCTATATGGTTATTAATGTAAAATAAGAAGAAGATTAATACTTGTTATTTAAGTATGTTCATCCGTCGTCTAGTACCCACTATATAAAACGCTCTTGTTTGAACTGCCTACCATCAGACAAGAAAAAGTAAAAGTAAAAAAGAAAATTATTTTAATTTAAAAGTATTTTATTTCGACAGCCTGTCTCTATCACGCTGTATAAATGAACAATAAGCCATTCAAATTACACCGTGTCATCATTAGTGTTATCATGAATCACTCGACAACTGGATCATTGTAGATCTAATGAATCAGTCCAACTGCGACACAGTGTTGCATAATGACTAGTAAGTTATACATAACGCCTGTGATTAAATTTGAAACCAAGTTTATGCATTGAAATTTAATTTAACATAAAATGAATGCGGTCTGCTGAAAACCTGATTGGTTAGCGTTTTTTCGGGGAGGTCTTTCTCAGCAATTTACAACTAATTGTTCTTTTTTTATATTCTTTTTTTATACTCTTCTATTTACGCGAAATGTCAAGTGTCAAGTAAAAGTTGCAAACAAAGAGGTTTTAAGATGTAGATTGTAGTCACCTCGTATTCTTTATATTATTAAATAAGTAGAAACTAGGAACACTAACAATGAAAACTATCTTTCTTAATATTTGGCACCAACTTTTATAAGACGCAGTATCCACGGGTTTGCAGGATTGCAATCCCTAAATTTGTTACTGGAAAAGTCCTGTACTTCATTTGAAATAACGGCAGTTACTGATTACACACATTACTAGTGTGACCACTACTAAATGACAGCCGGCAAATGTGACATGAATAACTGTTCGTTCACATTGTGATCGTTATACTGCGACTGCAGACAAAATATCGATCAATATACTAATTAATATCGATTAATATATTAATACCTTAAAAGATCGCAGAGATCGGGGAGATCTAATTAAAACATACAAGATTCTACTTAAACACTATAACATTGAAGACCTTGATGCCAAACTATTCACATATAGCGACAATACCCACCTAAGAGGCCATCACCTCAAACTTTGCACTAGCTTATCTACCAACAACCCAAATAAGCACTTCTTAGGCAACCGTGTAGTGAGACAGTGGAACGAGCTGCCGGCAGATTTAGTGTCAGCTCCCACTGTCAATTCATTCAAGAACAAGCCGGACAAACACATGCAATATTTTTATTAGCCGTAGCCGGATATATAGGGTTCCTACTAAGCCCAAGCCAACCTCACCTTCAAGTGGTGCACCTGCCGATCAACGAACGAGGCTCTGGCGAACATATAAGATCCCGGTAAGCGGCAATAGGCTCGCCAACTATTACGTGGAAACAGGGGTAATAGTATGTATGTTTATATGCGAATTGTTAACAGCGACTACTGCACTAGGCTCAAATAAAAAAATGTTCTCCATACCTATATAATAGACCTAAAACACCTTATAGTAGTGGCAGAACCTCGTCTTGCTTCAGTAGCTGTTTATTAAGAATTAATTTACACTTTGGAGTAAAGTATTGGACTTTTCGCAGGGATCCCTCATTAAAATCGCTTAATAACAGCACAGCCTATGTTACTCACAAATAATGTAGTTTTCTATTAGTGAAAGAGTTTTACATTTTTTTGCATGCATGGTCAAAATTTATTACAAATGTAAAAAAACAATCAAAATATAATAATACTGAAATCACGAAGCTTAGATTCACTTACATGCAACCAAACAATTAAAAAAACAAAAAATGTTTAAGTGTAAGTGAATCTAAGTGCCAGTTCCGAGCCATCGCCTTGTAGAATAACTAGTAAGAAAATCACAGGCTATGCTCTTTTAAATTATCGATTGGTTAGTTACAATCTTCATTTGTCTGTGAAGCTATACAATGCAATATAAAATGTAATAGGTTGGGGAAAAAGTCTTTTCGTATTTTTGTATGAAAAGTCAAGACATTTTTTTCAAAGTTTATTTACATTTATTTACAATTTATATGTACCGTTTTGTTGAATAACTTTCTGCCATTTTGTGGGCAGAGACATTAATAATAATAATAATAATAATAATTTACTCTTTATTGTACACCATAACAAGGATTACACATAAAAACAAATAAAATTAAGCAGGTAGGCATATACAATGGGCGGCCTTATCGCTTAAAGCAATTTCTTCCAGGCAACCTTAAATGGACAGAAAAGTTAAGGACACAGAAAGGTACATCGTGATGTACAATAATAATTGAAAACAAAATAAATAAACACAAAACAAATAATAAATTAGACTAACAAGGATTAAAAAAAAACTACTAACTACTAAAATAATACAAACAAAAAACCAGCTACTAATTTACAAATAAAATATAAACACAACATAAAATGAAAAACTAACAGAAATTAATTATTTAAAAAAAAAAAACACATTTAGAAAATTAAATTTTTAAGGAAACAGATGGTTATTATTATAAGGAAAGGTAGTGAGCCTTGACTAACGTCTTGAACGAATCCAAGGATTTTGCTTTTCTTATGTTGCCTGGTAACGCGTTCCTAGCCGAGCTGCATGCACAGTAAAAGACGAGCCGAAAAATTTGGTGGTGTGGGGAGGAATAGCCAGAATCAGACTCTCGTGAGATCTGAGACTTCTACAGTGGGAATCACCAAGGAAATTGAATTTATTTTTGAGGTAAAAAGGAGTATTAGGATGGAAAAGGATCTTATACAAAAGGGATACAACGTGGTAATTCCTACGATAACGTATTGGCAACCAGCAGAGTTTGGCCCGATATTCAGATATGTGGTCAAACTTGCGCAACCCAAAAACAAACCTTATACAAAAATTTTGAAGGCGCTCAAGCTTGTCCAGTTGGTCTTGGTTCAAGTCAAGGTAGGAGACATCAGCATAATCTAATATGGGAAGGAGAAGAGAATGAGCTAGCGCAATTTTGGTTGTAGTTGGAAGAAAGTGACGAAGTCTCATTAATGATCCAGCCGATGCAAACAACTTGCGGCTTACCTCCTGCAACTGCGGACCCCAATTCAAATTTTTGTCGAGATACACGCCCAAATTTTTGACTCGGTCAGCAATAGGTATAACGGTACCATCATACGTAACCAGAGGCAAGCACGACCAGTCAACCCGGGACATTAACCTCTGGCTACCAATGACAATGACTTGTGATTTGTTTGGGTTTACTGCAATACCGTAGGCCTTGCTCCAATCCGATATTGACCTAAAATCCCTGTTAATTTTGTAAATAGCAGATGATAACTGTTCTGGAGGAGATTGTGAGAATATTTGCAAATCATCAGCGTACAGATGATAGAAAGAGCATAGAACATTTGAAATGGAGTTAATAAAAATTCCAAATAGTAATGGAGAGAGCACCCCACCCTGTGGTACACCAGCATGAGTATCACACCAAGAAGAAGAAACCCCATCGGTAAAGATACGCTGACTGCGTCCAGAGAGATAGCTGCGAAACCAGTTGATCACCGAAGGAGACATATTATATGAGCGCAATATGCCTAACAATATGTCGAAATCAACGGTATTAAAAGCATTACTAAAGTCTAGCAGTGCAAGCACTGTCAGTTCACTATGTTCCATGCCCCTCCTAACACTATCAGTAACACTTATCAATGCTGTGGTTGTACTGTGGCCTGAACGGAAACCGGATTGAAAAGGATTTAGAAGCTTGTTACTACATAGAAACACATTAACTTGATTGTAAATAAGACGTTCATGGACTTTAGCAAGGAAAGGCAATATTGAAATAGGGCGATACTCAGAAAAGGATTTTGGGTTGGATTTTTTTGGTAAAGGAATAATCTGCGCTCTTTTCCATGCAGTAGGAAAAACGCCACTAGTAATGGAATGGTTAAAAATATGGGAGAGAACTGGGAGAAGAACATTTAGGATGGGAAAAATCATTTTACGGCTTATACAGTCATCACCCACAGCATTGGAAGAAATTGACAGAAAGCTCTTCCTCACATCACCCTCCGTGAAAGGATGGAAAGAAAAATTTGACTCTGCTTGCATAGGCTGCCTTTGAATCATATCAAGTGTCAAAGATTTATTAGTTTTGTCTAGAGAAGATGATGTTACAGAAAAATGATTGTTTAATTGGTCTATGTCTATGTCATTCAAAGCGATTTGTTGCCGCCGTCTACCTACCCCCAAAGTTTTAAGAAATTTCCAGGTTTTGGAAGCATCACCAGTAAGGACCGAGTCGTGAATGTATCTGCGTTGCGCGTTCCTACACTGATTATTGCAGTAGTTGCGATAGCAATAAATTTGTCCCAATTAGACAAATTTGGATTACGCTTATATTTAGACTTTGAAACCACCTTTTTCTGAATAAGTGCCTTAATGTGGTCCGTGAGCCAGGGTGCCGGTGGATGTTTTAACTTAACCATGCGTTCCGGGGCATGAACGTTATACAACTCAATGAGCTTTTTGCAGAAAATCTGCACTTTTTCGTCAACTGTATCACAACTGAACAGCGAAAGCCAGTCAATTTTACCAGCATCATAAAGCAGCTTATCATTGTCAATAGCGCCAAAATTGCGCTGCAAAAGGATTTTGGGCTTGACTTTGGGTGGACGAATCTTGTAAGAGAGAAATAAAAGGTCATGATGTGAAAAGCCATCTGCGGGATATTGGCCATGTCTGAAGACATGTGAAGGGGAGGAGACGAAAATTAAGTCTAGGAGTGATGGGGTAGTATTGGGAAGATTGTGTGTAGCATTCAAAGGAAGTATTGACAGATTATTGGCATTAATGACAGAACGTAAACTTGACGCCCGGGCATCGTTTTTTAATAAGCACGTGTTGAAATCGCCCATGACGATGATGTGGCTATATGAAGGTGCAAGCGACTGGAGAATCGTGTCGAAAGAGGAAAAGTAATTAATTCTTAAGGATGGACAATAATATACACCTACAAGTATTTTGGAGTGGTTTAAGGAAAGTTCTAGAAATAAATGTTCGCCAGCATTCGCAGGAGGAGGTTGAGAAGAAATATCAATTACAGTATAGGAAAGGTAAGAGCGGATATATATGGCAACACCCCCTCCACCTCCAACCGCACGATCATTTCTGACAAGCTGAAAGCCAGGCAGGGAATATGCAGTTGAGAGCAAGCAGGGCTTGAGCCATGATTCTGAGACTAGAACTGCATGTAAATTACTATGACTGAAGGAAGCAAGCAACTCAGAATAATGGGCAGGTATGCTTTGGGCATTAATATGAACTATGTTAAAATTTACAGCAGCATCCGAAAACGCGGCTTCCAGGTTAGATTCCAGTGAAGGAAAGCTTTCAAAACTGCAAGAATCACTACTAAACGACACAAAACTGTTACAGTCACTATCTGTTTCCATAATACTTAAAACAATCACTTACAAAAAAAAAAAACGAATAAAAATTAGAAAAAATAAAAACTATAAATAAGATATAACAAACTATAAGTTTCCCACCCACCCACAATGTTATCGATTACTGAATGAATAATTAGGAGAGAAACTACAAGAACATGCAAACAATGAAAAAGTCGTAGGAATAACCACTTCTACCTAATCGTTACAGCATCCAACAACTTATACAAAACAAAGGCATTTACTAAAACAAAACAAACAAAAAAAAAAAAAATTAAATAAAAACAAAAACTCTGACTGGTAGGCCTAACTTGACCAAACCAAGGCTTATAAGAGTTGAATCCAAGACTGTAAACAAAACCACCTGACTAAAATAAATGTTGACAATTTACCTACATCTTCATCAATTAATTTACAGAAAGTTGTAGGTAGAGTAATCATTATGTGTTAACTCGAAAGTTTTTGAAATTAGCAACAGTAGGCAAATCTGAGCAACCAACCGGGTCATAAATATATATTACAATACATAAGATAATAGAAATATACGCACACATCAAATATCCAGTGTTACTTTTTAGCTGCAGCTGCCCGCTTTCCTTTCGGTGCAGCGGTAGTCTTAGCAACAGCAACAGGAGCTGGCTTAACAGGTTCTTCCAACTTATACAAATCCAGTAAAGTGTCAATTCGCCTACGATTGTTATCTGGGCCAAGAACATAGACAGTCCCTTCCCTTGTCCAGCAGTTATTAATGCCATAGCGCTCACGAGCTGCCAAGAAGGTTTCATGCCGAGGTCGTGTAAGGAATTCAGAAATTGTTCTACCAGAACCCTTAAGCTTCGTTTTAGAAAACCATAGCTTATCTCTTAATGTGACATCTTGCAGTTTCAAGAGAATTGGTCTGGGCTTATTATCATTAGGCGACTGCCCCATTCGACGGCACTTCTTGATATCCCTTATTACAAATGAGTCGACCTTGAGGCTTTGTTTAACAACCTCACACACAAGCTGAGACACATCTTCATTCTTCTGTTCCGGAACACCATGGAGCAACAGCATGTCCCTGCGACTCTGTGTTTCCAGACAATCTACATGACGAGATAAAAACTCCACTACCCACAAGGGAAAAAAAAATTATCCCGTTACTGTAGAAACTTTGGGACTTCTTATCAAAAAAACGGGACAAATAGTTTTGGCAGTCCTCTCTTGAGGTCAACCTTACAGAACCTAAAGAATTCTGCAGAGACCGAAACAGGTGAAAATCTGAAGGCGCAAGGTCAGGGCTATATGGTGGATGCACTAGGACCTCCCAGTCGAACTCTCTTAATTTATGCTGAGTGGCTAAAGATGTGTGTGGTCTAGCGTTATCGTGATGAAAGACCACACCCTTCCTGTTGATCAATTCCGGCCGTTTTCTCTCGACTGCTTCCTTTAATCTCATCAGTTGCTGGCAGTAAAGATCAGAATCGATGTATTTGCCGGGCGGTAAAAGCTCATAATAAACAATGCCCTTCCAATCCCACCATACACACAGCATCACCTTATTTCGTGTTAGGCCAGGTTTGGCCACAGTCTCCCCCCCGACTGGTCTCCACCTTGTCGTGGTGGGGGGGCTGAGTACCTCCCGGTAGGGCGCAGGAGGCGCCAGGGAAAAGGTAACACCCAGAGATTGGCGACTCTGGGTGCCCTTAGTACTGACTACCGGGGGGGAAACTAAGAGGGACCTGTGGAGGGCGCAGCGGGCGGGCCAGGAGGGCCCGTCAAGCAGCGCCAGGAGGGTCTTAGGCAGCGGGGGCAGGGGGGCCCTGCTGTCTAACCATGGACCCTTCGAGAAGTCGGCCACACACGCTATGGTCGCACAAGGAGGTAGGAGGGGCGCGTCCACTGCGTCTCTCTGAGGAGGTCCTCCCGGTTTTGGTCCGGGGGACGTTGGCCGCGGGCGGGGTGTCAGAGCTGCAACCCAGGTACTGGCACCCTGCCTCTTTCTCAACAAGCGGCGGGCGTCGTCGGAAGATTTTTAGTGGGTATTACTGCTGGCGGTCGTGTCTGCCGGTGGTGAGCCCCACACACCTCTCTCGGTCCCCCTTTGGCCGGGAGACAGTGCGTAAATGCATTTTGTTACCGACGTACATCAAAAAAAAAAAAAAAAAAGGTTTGGCCACAGTCTGTGAAGCCTGGCCAACTTTCGACCACGACCTTTTTCGCACGTTCTTGTCGTACGTGATCCACTTTTCATCGCCAGTTATCAATCTCTTCAAAAACGGCTCGGTTTCATTACGTCTCAATAATGAATCGCAAATGAGTACACGGTTCATTAAGTTTCTTTGAGTGAGCTCGTGTGGCACCCAAATATCGAGCATTTTTGTATAACCAGCTTTCTTCAAATGGGTCAAAACTGTTTTGTGGTCAATTCCCAGTTCTTCAGCTACATTGTAACTACTAATATGCCGATCTTGCTCCACTCTTTCAAAAATGGCGTCCATTTTATTCGTAACAGGGCGACCAGAGCGAGGTGCATCTTTAACATCAAAATTTCCGGACTGAAAACGTTTGAACCAAATTTGTGCTACTCTTACTGACACTGCATCAGGTCCATAAACATCACAAATTTTTTTCACTGCTTGAGTTGCATTTTTGCCTTTTTTATAATAAAATTTTAAAATGTATCGAATTTCTTCATTAGATTCACTCATTTGTACGGAGAGAAAAACAAATGAAAAATAGCGGGAAACAACTGTTTTTTATTTTTTTCTTTTCTTTATAATGGAACCTTTTTAATGTTACCAAAACCAGCCAGACACAAATAGTACAGTCAAAAAAAAATTATAATAAGTTTATACCTACGTTATGCGAAAAGACTTTTTCCCCGACCTAATATATCATTATTCACGTTTTAAGTCTTGCATATTAGAATCACAATAGCCTGTATGAAACGGCAGTTTAATCCCAAGCATTTCTATCAGCCATATAGTCTTTGATATAATAGTATCCCTTTAAAGACAGCTTGCGTTTTATTGTTAATTTAAATTTATTTAGGCTTAATTGTTGTATATTGCTTGGGATTTTATTATAGTATACACATTGACCTTTAAAAGATTTGTTAATTTTTTGGAGCTTAGTGACAGGTACTAAAGCAATCACAAGATTTAAAAAAAAACCGGCCAAGTGCGTGTCGGGCCACGCGCAATATAGGGTTCCGTAGTCACCCTTTGCCATAATGTCGCTATATGAACAGGTTCAGCTATTCCCCGATAGATATCACTACTACGGTATGAATGAAATTTTAATACATTTAATACAAAAATTTATTTGATTGTCGTCCATTACTCGAAAACCAGTAAAGCCTACTTAGCCGTGATAGTTTTCCTTTTAACTTCATTATATATACTACTATTGTGAATTTTTTCAGCCACTCTGAAAGTACCGTTTACCTGGTGGGGGGGCGGATACTGAACTCTATCAATTTTTTCCACTTTAAAGCTTAATGTTTCGAAAACGGATCCCTAAATCGAAAAATGGTTTTAAGAAACTCGTATTACTTTTGAAAGACCTTTCTAACGATACCCAACATGATAAGATAGACTCGAGAAAAAAAAACATTCCTACTTTACGTGTAGGGGAGGTACGTTACAAAACGATATTTTTAAAAATTTTATTCTACAGGTTTGTCGACGTGATTAATATGTATACCCACACCAATTTTCAGCTGTCTAATGTTAATAGTCTCTGCGCTAACCCGCGGACGGACGGACGGACGGACGGACGGACGGACGGACGGACATGGCGAAACTATAAGGGTTCCTTGTTTACTACGGAACCCTAAAAAGAGGAGACTATATTTTCTTTAGCAAAGTGAATATAATTACGGATAATCATAGAAGACCTGTAATCGCTTGAGAATATTAAAATAACGCCACACACACATCTATAGATTGACTTGTGTCAATTCTGCTTTACTTCGGTAAAACGCGGTGCTACAAGCGTTTCGATAACAACAGTTAATATTAATACGGTCCTTATAAGCGAACGTGATATAAAAAAATCTTAAATAAGAATAGGCCCCTGTTTGTTTCTTTAATGCATTTGGGATTTAACCAAATCCCTGTACTTAACGGGTTGGTAGATCTCATTTTCGTAATATCAGCTTCGAATTTGCCTCAAAACCCGTCCCTGATGCATCAGAATCTGTTTATCCAAAGCACACAGTCATAATACTCGTAGAACCAAAGTAGATTTCGAAACATTTTCTCCGGGCCCTTTTTAAGGAAAATTCAGTTTAATGCTATGAATGGAGAGTTTAGTTTACATCATCTCTGAGAAGTGGTAAAGATAGATCTCAGATTATTTTTATGGTTGAGGAGACGAATGAAATTTTATCTTTATGTTTAAATTGACAATATAGTTAAGAGCTGTAGGATTGGGGTTTTAAGTACGCATTGCAGATGTTGGTGAAACAAATTAATTCTATAGCATGTTTAGGAAGCTCTGATAAGCTTAAGAAAGATGAAGAACGCTCTGACTTTGTGGAATGCATCGTCTGCTTAACATCAGCCGAGGTCACAGACCATAGGTTTAGACCACACAGTCCAATAAACCATTGGAGGATGCGCGTACCGGACGGCATGCCCAATATTGTAAATGATTTTAAGAAAATTTACACTTTTTGACGACCGATATGGCGTTGAGGTCAGTATACCTGCACTTCACTCCAGAGGTCGTGGGTTCGATTCCCACACAGGATAAATCTTTATGTGCATGAACTTGAATATTTGTTCTGGTCTGGGTGTTTTCCTATGTATATTAAGTATGTATTTACAAAAAAAAGTATTTAAGTATGTTTATCCGTTGTTTGGTATCCATAACACAAGTTCTTAATGATACTTATCTTGGAACTAAATAATTGGTGTAATTGTCTGAAAATATTTATTTATTTTATTTTATTATTTACTTAATGAGCACTCATATTAGGGCGTGAAAATGTTTTCAAATGTTGGCTACACAATAGTAATGCCGTGGATATAACAAGCGTTCATAGACCGTTGGATCCACTTTCCGTCAGGTGAGCTGTATGCTACTTTGTATTATAATTGTGATTGCAACGACAAGTCCCTTTTTTTATAGTCGATAAAAAAATGCTGTTTACGCACTGTCTCCCGGCCAAAGGACCGAGATGGGAGTGTGGGGCTAACTGCTGTTGAAAAGGGGCGAGGCAACAGTGCCTGGATTTGTAGCATCTGGCACCCCGGCCGCAGCCAACGTCCCCCAGATCAGAACCGGGGGGACCTCCTCAGAGAGGCGCGATGTGATGCGATGTTAAAATTTTTCACTTAGTGTTTTTTTAATTTGTTTTGTACTTATTTTTGTTTGTTTCCATTCTAATGGCTTCAGGTATACTATTTAAAAGTTATGGAAGCCGTTTTTTTATAGTCCTGTCACCATAATTATTGTATACTCTGGGTACATTGAGTTTACCGGCGGTCATTGAGCGAGTATGATTATGATTATTATGTTTGTCTTTTTCCGATCTCGAGCCAATGGTGACCCGGACATTTGGAAGGCATGCGTGGGGCCGAAGCCAACACGTAGAGGCCCCTTAGACAATTTTGATCTAATGGTTATGTGACACCAACCGGCGATTATCCCTATGTGCATTATAGAAATACACCTAAGGACAATCCCCGGTTGGTGCAGTACTATTAGGATAAGATGGAATCTACTATGGCCGGGATATTGGGTTGAAAAGCTGAAGGACTGGGTAAATTGGACTATGGATAGAGGAGACTACCGGACACCTGCCGTCATCATCAGTCTCAAATGATTGTAAATGGCAGGCGGTGACTAGCCAGAGGATTGAATGGGCATTTCAAAATAGCCGTAGTGCAACGGCAGGAGCGCAACATAGATATCCTCGGCTTCAGGGTGTCGAGAGGTGTACACCGTTTTCTACTTACTGCCCAAGAGGACATTGCGCCAACTCACGACTTATGCATCTTTCACTTCCAACCTGCGAGCATGTAGCTCTTGCGACTCCACCCTGGACAGCCAATGAAGGCAAGCCAGGGGCGAGGGTCCTGCTAGCCTCTTGGGGCCCACTCCGACGAACCGGAGACGAGACCGCAGTCCGACCCTCTGGAGCACTCGGATTTACGCCCGTGGTGTCGCCACTCACCAACAGCTCGCCACAAGCTATTATTATGATTATTATGAGTATGTTTTGTTAGTCGCCCTAAATCTAATAAATAAAACACATGAGTAAATGCGAGCAGTAATTTTTTTGTCTTGATATGTGTGGTTATAAATTCTCCAGTAGAAGGTAGACATTGTTTTATGCTATGTCTTAGAAAACTTGCAATTTCTATATTTAAGTATAAATTATTAACAGCGATCTCGGAGACGAATAGGCATTTTAAAAATATATATTATTATAGTTAGCCAGGACATCATTGTGGTTCTCAATCGTAAGAAGCTTACTTATCGGCGGCGCTTACTGCCCCTGAGCGTGGGGCCTCAGAATAGCCTGTAAGCTGATTTGAAAACGAACTATCTAACTTTACTATTGTGCTTAAAATAGGATTGACTAACAATTTCATATGGTCGCACTTTATCAATAACAGTTATTTTCACATCTTTATTACTTTAAAGCACTTTATTAATACTTATAATGATACATAACGGCTTGTAGTCAATGTGTCATCAGAAATAATGATTTTTCCAACCTAACCTAACCTATTGCACACCAGAAATCTTAACTTAGTCGTCTAATCCCCTATTAGGTGCTCAAATTGTATTTTTAATGTGCAAAACAGACATTTCTAGAGGATCATTATATGTCATAAATAACTACGTCGATTATATACTCTATGGCAAGAACTATTTTTACGCTAAGTTGGCCACAGGTTTTTATGAAATTATGACACATAAGAAAGCAGTATGGTAAAAAAAAATTGGTTGCCTGTAAAGTCGGTATACGGGCGAAAGTTTTACGTGACAACGACTTTGAGTGGTAAAATAATTTTAATGTGAATATTCATTCGTATAGTAGGAAGAAGGATGAAATAATAGTAATAATTTAAAACATTTATTTATACAAAGAATTATATTTAAAACATTAATTTATACAAAGAATCTCTCGCTCTTAGGCGGGCTAACTATGCTCCGAGCTGTGTGCCGAGTGGAAGGGACGCGTGCCTCTCACTCGCTCTCATTGTGATCGCATAACGTGAGCGGAGCGTAACGCAGTTTCTTGAAGTGTCACCCGGCAAACCAATTTATAAGACGTTGTCACGTCAAAAAATATCTAACTAAAACATTTTTGTTCAATCTTATACGATGGAAGGGAACGGTTTTCTTTAGTACCAAAGTCAAAAAATAATAAATTGTTTTATAGTGAACTATGTTATTGCCTGTCAAACATATTTCTCACTAGAGTTAGGCTGGTAGAGATTCATTTACAAAAATACGCATTCGTACGTCCTCTATTAAACATAAGACTTTATATGTACATTATTCAATGAAATCTTTATTTTTTGAAACCTTCTACTGTCCCGGTTCTATCATGATTGAAAAATAATTAATGACAGGCATTGCCGGGATCAGCTAGCTTCTTTTGCCACCCATGGCATACACATTATTGCTTTTCTGTAAAAAAATAATCAATACATACATGCTATGGAAACACAAATTTCTCAAAAATGGCTTTCTCTATTGTGCTTATAACGAACACTTCTGTTCAAAGAGGTTGAGTAGGCCACGTGAATGAGATCAAAAAAATAAAATTTTACAAACATGTCACTTCTCTTTTGGCAATTCCGTGTCAGTAGTAAGTAAAAGACAGCTTATATTTTATAGTAAATTCAAAAATCTGTTTTTATTTATCAAAAATGCAATGGACGAACATGACATTACAAGTTTGGACATTGAATTCAAGAAATACCTACAAATTATGCGACCGTATTTAGCTCAACTTGGAGATACAGATGTTATCGAACTTTGCAAAGCTTGGATTCAAAGGCTATCCAGCTGTAACAAAAATGAGAAACCTGCTCGAAATAAGTACGTATTTGCATTGTGTTATCAATTAGCTAAAGGCATTTTGGAGGAACCGTTTCTTACATATCCACCAACATTAGAGTTACAGCCCTTAACTATACATTTAGATAGTGATGGATCTGTAAGTGATGCAGACGAAACAAGAAGTAATTGTGAGGTGGACGACAAAACGAAGGTAATATACAATAATAAGAATGAAATAATTTTGTCTGACACAGATTATTATTCTCAACAAACAGAAATGTATAACGAGTGCAAAAATGTTAATCGAAAAGACAACAATACTTTACAAAATAATGACATGATTGCGGAGACCTTTTTACATAACATTTGCCTAGAACCATTTGCTGCACGTAAAAGTCAATGTGATGATTACAAAGAGAGGGGAAAGAATCTCATAAAGAAACTCAGAGACCTTAAAACCGAAAACTTACTTCTACATAGGGAACTTGAGAAGCTCAAAGAAGAATGCAATTCAAATAAGGAAGATTCAAATCAGAATAGCACAATCAAAGTTGACTGTTGTACTAGCGCTTGTTTTTACTCTAAAGATACCTGTTTAACTCTAGATAACTTAAGAAATAAATTTGAAGAAGTAAATTCTGTGAAAAACACAGTATTAGAGACAAATAAGAATTTACGAGACAAACTTAATAATTTTGAAGAGCTCAAAAGGCAGGAAATAGAAGAAATTGCAGCTAATTCTAAAATGGAAATAATAAAAATAAAAACGGCAACACGTGAGGAAACTAAAGAAATATATGAGAAAAAACTTGATGAAATAAAGGTTCACTATGAAAAAATGATAGACAAAATACATTCCCGCGCAAATGAGGAGCGACAAGAATTAATTACATCGAAAGATGAAGTTATTAGTGAGAAAGATAAAATAATAAATTCCAAAGAAATTGAAATTGCAAGACTAAAGTCCTTAATTGACGATCAGAAAAATCACTTGCACGATATTATTAACAAATTCTTAGAAAAACCAATTGAAGATTTGAATACAGAAAATATGAGAATTAAAACAGAACAGCTCGAGAAACGCCTGTTAAAAGTTGAAAAGGCTAAAAGCAAGGGTGCTCGATTGTATGAGGCTAAATTAGCCCAAGTCCAAAGAGAAAAGCATTTGGCAGAATGTTCTTTGCAGTTGCAACTCGTTAGGCAAAGGGCCCAAGTTGTCAGCGATGTAACTGATGAGAGCCAGACGGAACTGAATACCGCATTGAGCAAGTTAGAAAACAAATATAAAGAGATTGTTGTAAACATGCAGTCAGCAGCTATCCAAAGAAGAGTACAAGATCAAAAAGCTCTCGAAACTATTTTGCACGCGGCTTGTGGTATTCGAAACGAAGGCTATACAAATGCTTCACAAGTCACAAATCACAGGAAAACTATGCAAAGTCAAAACAAGAATGGAAATTCAATAAATCAGAGTTTTGATAGTGAGTTATCAACCTTGTTGCAGGGGAATAAAGCTGAGAGTTTATCTGGTGTTAGCAAATCTCTGGCTGAAGAGTGGATGGCAGGATATTGCCTAGACGGGGAAAGGATGGGAGAACTATTTGAAAGGGTTTATATCCCGCAAAGGGACATTGGAGACGCACCCTTGAAGAAGTAGTACCACGGCCGGTAACTATTTATGGTCGTCCTTTGTAACAATAGCTTTTGATAAATGTCGGTGAATTTAAATTTGAAGTGTCCTTGTCTCAGCCATTAAAACTTGGAAGGTGATCTTGTGATTCTACAATATAAAACCATGTCTCTTAAGAGCTACACAAATATATTTTTATATGCATATTATAGAGTTTTATTTGCTAACAACATGTGGTTATTGTGGTAATAATATGTACCCATACTTACTTATCGGCCATAATTCCAAATGGCTAGGTGGATTACAAACTGCGGGGATATTTTTTTATTGCTTTACAAGAACTACATATCAGCTTCTCTAAAGGGATAACAAAACTAATATAAATTGAAAAGATGCAAAAATTATATAAATAATTCAATATATTTTATGTTTTACTATGCGAATAATATCGTATTTGATTGCATTTTTCACTTAAAATGTTTTAAATAATTTTGAACCAGTCTATTCGCACCACAAAACCGCGAAGTCTACAATAGTTTCAACAAATGAATAAAAACATTGCTGTGTTGCCAAGTCAATCAAGTTTTTTGTACAACTATTTCTACTCAATAAGCTAAAAGCTTTAACGAGATTATTTTAGCAAAAAGATAAGTTTCAAAGCAAATCCTATCCAGCCAACAACGAGCAATAATCGTATCGCAAACAACAAATTTTACCTTGATTCAGCAAAGCTATTCTTAGTTCTACCAGCAAATATACAGATCGTCAGCAAAATCATGCAACATTACTAAAGGTTCTAAGATTACACAGTATCATTTCTAGCTAACTATAATTTGTCTTTGGTTGGGCGGGGCCATATTATTTTAGGGCAAATTTGATATTGCAAAGAGTGAAATCTAACTCCAAACTAATTACAGGTTTTAGTCATCTCATGGGGAGTCGTAAGAGTCGACTAAGAAAAATCCTATCGAGTAATGGGCAGCAGCGTCATCCTGCGTACTGGCTTGAACTGCAATCACCAACCCGCCTGCCCAGCGGGGTGATTATGGGCAAATAGATAGCTTAATATTACTTGTGAACACTACTCTCATAATCTTAATAGAACTCATTAAGATTATGAGAAAAATGGATTTCTATGGAAAAATCTTTAACATTTCAAACCACGGGTACCCAGCAAAAGCTATTGTGTATTATTTTCTGAGTCCCGGCAGAAGACTGCCGCCTTACATGTATATTTATAAATATAACTTCAATTAAAATTCAATGTAATCATCAGTGATAGAGGAGAACAAAGCATTTCTACCTGTAATATGATAAATTTGAGGATTACATTTGGTCAGGGAGGACCAGTGAAAAGTACATTAAAAGAAAGAAAGAAAATAATTTATTCTGTGACACATGATACATTGGTTTACAAAAATACAAAAATAAAAATTAATATACACATGTGGCACCGAAAAGGCTTATACTCAGCATAATTATGCCGAGGGGTCACTATGGCCCCGCGGCGCTGGTCTTCCTCTTCGCAACTTTGTGATAAAATCTGTTAAATTTTGATACAAATTGTAAAATTTATTTACTCTACTAGTATGGCATGTGAATGTTCATCAAGACAAGAAGACAGTTTGTAAATGCCCAAAATGGAATCAGGAATATTGTAATACAGTCAAATTCAACTGACGATAAACTTCCTGCTAACCATAAGACAAGTATTTACGTTCAAGAACACATACATTTGTCCCTTTTACCTTTAAGAATATATCCAGGTTTTTAGGCCGGGAATTTTAAGTTACTTAATATTTAGTTCTTATTTTTATTTTTTATTAGTAACACTTTTCTTGGACAACATTTATACCGTACAACTATTTAGTTTACAACTGCTAGGGTTGGCTGGTAGCGATCTCTTCTAGAGATAAGCCCACCTCTTTACATGTTATTTTATGTACCTGATGTAATGCTTAAAATTATTTTGTACAATAAAGGATCATTATTTTATGAAAATGTTAAGTCCCAGATCGTCTCATCACATCATAGCATTATCCCGGTTGTCATAGACTTAATCTAAGAGCCCAGGGTCTTCTCACTGTTCTTATCTGATTTTGGCTTGATTTCAATTATTACAAGGAGCGACTGCTGTCTGAACTCCGCAACCCACAGGGAAACATCATTATATGGTTAATTCAGCTGGCAGTATATAACGAGGCATTAAATTAATAACTACTGCCATAGATGTTGATGAAAGCTGGAACCAACGGCTTGACGAGCTTTCCAGAGAAAGGAGCAAGCGACAATTACGCTCATAACTTTAAAAAGTCAAAGGGTTTGAACTCGAGACCGTCTGAATTTCGCCATTAGGCTATTGCCGCTCGGAGTCCCAAATCGTATCTCTTCTGTTTGTATATGTATATTATATATTAAACTGTGCAAAAATTCAAAGGATGTAGGCACTTTATTGCTAATGTTCTTGGGAAAACATAAATAACTACGATAACCGATTTTAATTTCTATTGGGACATCATGACCAAATCGTATTGAAAAAACAAACCTTTTCCCGAGGCATAGAAAGCAATATCATTCAATTACCTACGTCTACTCAACTACTTCTTGAAAAATAACCCAATGATAATGAAACTATAACAAACGCTGTGGAAGCGATTAAATTTTAGAAGGAGTGGAGAAAAATACCTTTACCTTAAGTGCTCTTAGCTACCGAACTCGACACTTCATTGTCTGAAGTGTTTTTCATCCGAAACCAATTACCGTCGATCGGGCAGCGGACATTCCGAAGGGAGCTTGATCAATTAAAACAAAGTGAACGAATCCGGAGGACCCCAACGCATTTAGGAGCGGTTTGTGGGAGCAATTGGGATCGCGGCGGGCTGTCGAATTTTATGCGTGACATTTATAAGGAATCCGGACTAATGTTAACAATCAGCGGGTGCGGCGTGAATTCTCTTTGTGAGTTGTGAGGGCATTCAGACGAGTTTTATCTGAATAATAAATTGTCGCACGAATTTCTCTGTATTTAATTGTTTTTCGATTTAAGCGTTTTTTGCTACCATTACGTTACTGACTTTTTTGTTTCTTTGTAGAATTTATTTGGACAGTACAAGCGAGGACCGTGCGGCCAACAGAGCTTATTGGATTGAGCGACCAACATGCCTTAAAACTGTACTGAACCACTGCTGAGATGAAGTCGCCAAATATAGAAGGACGCTAAACGTGCTCGAATGAGAAGAACTGGTACAACAACGGGATAAAGGCGAGCTTTGATGCAGAAGCCCAAGAGCCGAGCCAGCAAAATAAAGTAATTAAGAATGCTTTTACAAGCAACAGATTTCGGTGTGGTTATCAATTGGTTCGGGGTGCCTGTCTGGGACATTACCCATGAAAGCCTAGTTACTATTACAGCCTTAAACGGGCCTTATCTCACAGAACAAGGTGACAGTGGTTCGTTCCTTAAGTCGGATCTATCGGACATCCATAACAGAAGCAGAAGATCGCAAGTCCACAATAGGTATTCCAAAGAAACAACTCCCTATTATGAATTACTGTGTTTTGGGGCATTAGGCTGACTGACAGATCCCCCCGATAAGAGTCACCGACAGACTGACAAATCTTGAGAAAAACCACAACAGACGGATAAACTGACAAACCTTGACAAAGAACCCATTTGCTTTTATTTCTTTATTATTGTACCGCTCATATCTCTTTCATTGTTGTTAAAAAAATATATCGAATTTCAATTTTGTGAATGTTCGACAAATCTAAATGATCATGTTGATCTTCAAGACAATAAAGTATGTTTTTTTTTTAGATTTAAAGAAATTATAATTATTCTATGCTTTTTAAATAGTAAGTACTCGGATACGTTTTGAAATAACTTATCTGTCTTTACAAGTGTAACTCTCGTACATCACTACATAACAGTCAAAAATAATATACTAGTAATACAAATCTTCCGATAAAAGGCATATCCTCCGAAATAATTGGAATGATTGTGCGGTTTGACGCCCATGTCAAAGTATTTGAGCCCAATCCATGGCAGAAGCGATTGTACTTACAGAAATCAAAAACAGGCTTCACTATTTAGAAGTTCACTGTTTTGGAAGAAGGGGAAAATTTTAGGTCTTTTAAATATAAAAAGTATGACCACGTCTGTGAATTTCGTTCCAGGTTTGAGTGGCTGCCTATTCGATATAATTTGTAATTTCTCTTTATTATTTCGTGATATACTAATATATATAAAATATAATTTTTCCATTGCTGTATTACTCTTTATTTTGGTGTACAATAAATTGTTCATTCATTCATTCATTTATTCATTCATTCATGCATTCATTCATTCATTCAATTATTCATTCATCCATTCAATTATTCATTCATTCATTCATTCATAAACATTAACATCAACTACATTAGATTGCATCCAAATAAGACAAGTGGTGAGTACGAATTAATATTTGTCGAATTGGGATTGAGTTGGACAAAGGAAAGATCTATTAAAAGCTGGAGAAATTACAATTTTACGTGGATTGTGTCTAAATAAACTAATATTCTTTTGAGCAGATCGCTACAGCTTTCACCTCGCATCCCATTGTGCCGACGAGAGTTTGATGGATAAATGCGGGCAGCACCCGAGTTCATAACATTCATCACCTAGATTTGGAAAGGGCGACACGCATCGACACTCACCTCTCTTCGCCCATCAATTCGCAATATGATTGGGCTCATTTATATGGTTAACAGGCTAATCCGTACTTCTTATGGAAAAGGTAAATTACATTTTGTGAAATGATTGATCGATGACACAAGTATTTTAAAAATGATAACGCAAATTCCGTATTTCTTCTTCGTCTGATTTCACTTTTATAAATGGACTTATTTACCAAGTTCTTACTGGATAAATTAACCGTCCATAATTGATAAACTTCAAACTTCAAAACTTTTTATTTCATAAACTATTACATAGTACTTGAAAACGTCAAAATTTATAACAAATATAAAAAAAACAATCAAAATATAATTATACTGAAATCACGAAGCTTAGATTCACTTGCAACCAAACAATTAAAAAAACAAAGAATAAGTGAAGGTTACTAAGCCTGATTTTGTTAATATATTGTACGTAACGGCAAGGTGTCTGTAAAACTTGATTTGATGCAGGTTTTGCAGACGAAGCTAGTTAAAAGTAAGCTTACTGAAAGATATAATGATACAAATTTGTGAAAATATTTTAATAATGCAGACGAAAGTTTAAATTTGTGCTTGTGTTGTAGTATTTTTTTGTTAATACATACTTGCACACTCAGACCAGAACAAATATTCATGTATAAGCACACAAAGATTTGTCCTGTGTGGAAATCGAACCCACGACCTCAGGAGCGGAGTGCGGGTATACTAGCATCCACGTCATATCGGTCGTCAACGACTAAAGAACCTTAAATCGTATCTATGGTTTGTTATAAGTTCGTTTTAAAGGAAGTTATAATTCACGGTACTGAAACTCAGGAATTTGACGTCAGTTGTGAACGGATCAGTCGAAACGGATTAACCCAAAATGTATTTTAAGCCAATGAGTAAGGAAATCAATTTCGCTCAATCCATTGTAACTGACAAGTTCCCAACTGTCGTAAAACTCTTCAGCTTTAGGATCGTGAGGCCACTTTTACAGTTAAGTATGCGATCAAGTCTTTGACCAGTGTGTTTTGCCAGTGATGACGTACGGTACTGAGACTTGGTGCGTGACTGTGGGCCTTATTAGAAAGCTCAAAGTCGCTCAGCGTGCAATAGAGAGAGCTATGCTCGGAGTGTCCCTACGTGATCGAATCAGAAATGAGGAAATCCGTAGGAGGACTGGAGTGACCGACATAGCGAGGCAAGTTTGCAGGCCGAAGTGGTAATGGGCGGGGCACATAGCTCGAAGAACCCACGACCGATGGGGCGTTAAGATACTTCAATGGCGACCGCAAACCGGTAAACGTAGTAGAGGACGGCCTCCCACGCGATGGACCGATGATCTGGTCAAGGCGGCGGGAAGCCGATGTATGCAGGCGACTCAGGATCGCTCAATGTGAAAATCTATTGGGGAGGCCTATGTTCAGCAGTGGATTTCAGATGGCTGAGAATAATGATGCGATCAAATTTAAATCAGACGTTAATGATTTCCCTTAACAAGGTAACATAGTCAAATCGATATGAAGCTAATTAGCCCGGGGGCGGCACAAAGGCGTTGACAAACGCTTGCCACTTGGGTTGCAGCCAGCGTAACGGCTGGCCGGGTGGCGTTGAATGTCTGGAATGTGAACTAAGTTTCTATGAAGCGATTTGGGGAATAGTTGGCTACTAGAAACCTATAGGTTATAAAGAGGCTTCCACTGAACAGAAGTTGTACTACAGTGATATTTATTTATATATATAAATATATATCATCATCATCATCATCACAGCCCATTAACGTCCCACTACTGAGCACGAGCCTCCTCTCACATATCAAGGTGTGAGGGTATTGGGTCATACTCCACCACGCTGACCCAGTGCGGATTGGCGGAGGCAGGTGTGTGGCGTCCTGCTGTTAGAATTTTTCAAGCCGCCCATTAGGCCTCTAACATGGCTTAACGACTACCACATTTAGTGATAACCGGGACCAACGGCTTAACGTGCCTTCCGAAGCACAGAAGCGCTCGATATCAAATGCCACACAAACGGTCACCCATCCAAGGACTGACCTCTGTAAACTCTGCTGTACTTCGGCGATCGTTTCCGTTCGTTTCGTTGAAATATATATATATATAATACTTTATTGATACTTTCACAATTTCACTATAAATAACAGACACTGAGTCCATGTTAGGTTTCTCTGTGGTCAGGGATAGGAGTCAATTTCCTCCCAAAGAGTGATAAAATTACTTGTGACGCACAAACACACAAAAGGTACTCCTCAAATTCTAAACTAAATACAAAAAAACAACATACAAAATTTAAGAAATAGATATCAAAATGTGTCATGAAAAAAACATATGTGTGTATAATAGTATAAGATTATAGTAAATATATATAAAAATATTACTCAGTTACTCTCATGCATTTTTATCAATAAAAATAACTATGTAACACATGGCTTAAGTACTTATTATATTACATTAAAATAGTAAATAAGTGCTCTTATTGAAAGAAAGTAATTGTTGCAATTAAGTTCTCTATTTAATCATAGTTATAGGTACTTATTTTTTTAATATGTGTGTAGGCATACCCATTAAACATAGTTGCTATTTGACTTTGTTTTGTTTTAAATAATATGACGGGTAGTCGGGACGTAAGCAGTTTGTATACTTCTCATTCTCAAGTAGAACACACAGCTGGAAAGGATTGTAATATATCAGTTTACTAACGCATATTGGAAAGGGTGTATCAAATAATTTCATATTGATAGCGTCGATCTCAAAGGCAAGTGTTCAATTCTGACTTCTGACCCAGGCAATCAATAAATATATGTATAGGGATGTACCAAGACCTAAGGAGCCCAAACAACCTCACCTGCAAGTGGTGCACCTGCCGATCAACGGACGAGGCTCTGGCGAACATAACAGTGCCCGGTAAGCGGCAATAGGCTAGCCACCATATACGTGGGACCAACTATATAATTGGCAAAGTGTGGGCGTATAACATTCCTCTGCCCTTTCGAGGAAACAGGCGTGAATGTTTGTATGTATGTAATTAATAAATTATATTAGGTTTTGAAAACATTTCTATTAGCAACGATAGTATATGTGACTTCATGATAGTATGTACTCATCATCAGTCAACTGCTGAACGTTAGCCTCCCCATTAGATTACATTCTATTGGTGGTAGTATACCATAATCACCACGAAGGGTTGGTGATAGCAGTTCAAGCCAGTACGCAGAATAACGTTGCTGCCTATCATCTGGTAGAATTTCTCTTCGTCGACTCTGACGACTTCCAGTAAAATGTACTTTTGACGTGACAACGTCTTATAATTCGATAGAGCCGGCTGCACGCACGAAAAACATGACTCATGCGGCGATACCTCGCTCTGAGGCGTTCCATGTAAGGCTTGAAGTGCAAGCGAGAGCGCGGAACGAGCGACAAAGAAGCACAATCGGCCTTTGCGTTCGGCAGCGTTCGACATCCGTCTCTCTCCTACTTGAGTGAGCGATACGTCTGCGTGAACAAAAGAAATTAAAATTTTCTTTTGAAAAATGCTACCATTCCATCAGTATTTTCTTAAGACGTTGTCACGGTCTACTATCGTCAGTAAACCGACTTTACAGACAACCAATTTTTACCCTCTTTTTAAAAACAATTTATTTTCATAATAATAGCTAAACATGTCCTTCGTCTCACTTTTACTTGATCTGCCTCAGAATACATTACAATACATCAGACCGCTCGTTTGCTGGCCCCTCCGTAATCCGAGTATTAGAAGTTACATTGAAGGTGCATGTAATACCAACAAACAAACGTTATGTTGACAAATAGACATCATTATTACAGGTAATTCGTACTAAGATATTCAGGATAGCAATTTCAGGATCAATTTAGCCTGGATTAGTATCACTTCCACCCCAAGGAGGTTGGAACGTAAAGGACCTTTTCACGGCTGCATTACAAGCCCGATAAAAAATTTCCAGTGAGATTCGATAACGTTAAAGTATCTTTTATGTTTATTTGAGACGATAAGGAAGCATTTATGTTCCATAGCCAATAAGTGATTTATTTTTATATTACTATCTAAAGTTAAAAGGTGGAATCTATTTGGAATGGATTTGAAACATTATATATTTAAACTAGCGAGATAAAAAAGCAACATTTACGTGTTTTTTGCCTGATTCTAATAAGCTCATGCACGCAGTAAATGGGCGCGTAATTGTGTTATATAAGAAAGAGTGATTTTGAGTATTCTTAAGAATTTTACTCCCGCTAGTTACATAAAAATTACATACATACAATCACGCCATCCTCCCCGAAGGGGTTCGCAGAGGCATATGAAAACGCCCACATTACGCCAGTAATAATGTTGGTCTCACACAATAGGTAGCAAGCCCATTGCCAGATGGGAACATTTGTGATTGCCAGAGCCTCGTCCGTTGATTAGCAGGTGCACCACTTGGAAGTGAAGTTGGCTTGGAATCCTAAGATTCTACTGAATATTAAAACATATTACAATACAATTATTTTTTATTTAACACCTTTATTCTGTTTTTAACAGTAGATAAATAAAATATTAAATAAATAAATGAATTTAAATAATTTAATCTTAATATTTCTAAAATTAAATCTTTTGAGTAAAATCCAGATAAAAATGGAATTCCACATTTATTCGAAATATTCATACATACCCTCCCATTATCCAAATATCTTGATTATCATTTATTATGCGATTATTCTTACATTTTTATTCTGTTTTTCTTTAACAAGCATCGTCTTATCCCAAAACAACAGGACTTAATACTTCTTCTTTTGTGACATTCAAAGGATTTTTTTATCCTGCCTTTAAGGCTTATGTGGGTATAGTCACGTTTTGCGCAGATTTCGCGAGCTATCCGTCCGTCTGTCACTTCGTAATCCATGTGTAATAAGCGGGTGAATCCCTTTTCTCTTTGTTTCTGTCAAACGGATTTGTTATAATTATCTGCTTCGGTAGTAGGCAAAGGTTTTGTTAACTTGTGGTTATGTTTATAGTCAAAAGTCAAAAATACTTTATTTCATAAACTATTACATAGTACTTGAAAACGTCAAAATTATAAAAAAATAACAAAAACAAATAAAATATAACTATACTAAAATCACGAAGCTTAGATTCACTTGCAACCAAATAATTTAAAAAAACAAAAAACATTTAAGTGCAAGCGAATCTAAGTGCCAGTTCCGAGCCACCGCTCTGTAAGAAGAACTGGCAAGAAACTCACAGGCTATGCTCTTTTAAATTATCGATTGGTTAGTAACAATCTTCATTTGTCTGTGACGCTATACAATGCAACATAATATAACAATATTCATGCTTTAAGTCATTCATATTAGAATAGCCTGTATGAAACGGCGGTTTAATCCCAAGCATTTTTATCAGCCATATAGTCTTTAATAGAATAATATCCCTTTGAAGACAGCTTGCGTTTTATTGTTAATTTAAATTTATTTAGGCTTAATTGCTGTATATTGCTTGGGATTTTATTATAGAATCGCACACATTGACCTTTAAAAGATTTGTTAATTTTTTGGAGCCTAGTGGCAGGTACAACTAGTTTATGCTTATTTCTTGTGTTTAGGTTATGTATATCACTTTTCTTACTCAATTTATCAAAATTTTTGTGTACATATACTAGGTTTTCATAAACAAACTGACCCGCCACTGTCAAAATACCAATTTCTTTAAATTTATCCCTTAGTGAATGTCTACATGGTAGATTATAAATTGCTCGTATGGCCCTCTTCTGCAGTACAAAAATATTTTGAATATCTGCGGCACAACCCCACAGAAGAATACCATACGACATAACACTATGAAAATAGCAATGATAAACAAGCCTAGCTGTTTCAACGTCTGTTAATTGGCGAATTTTCTTTACCGCGTATGCAGCAGAGCTGAGTCTATTCGACAATTCACCAATATGTGGGCCCCACTGTAACTTAGAATCTAATATAACACCCAAAAATTTGGTGGTATCCACAAGGGTCAACTCATCTTCCTTTATTTTAATAGTGGTGTTTACTTGTCTGACGTTAGGCGTCACGAATTTAATGCATTTCGTTTTAGCCCCATTTAATAATAAATTGTTAACGTCAAACCAGTGCACCACCTTTGAGATCGCATTGTTTACATCGTCTATAGTATAGCAATTGTCTTGACTATTTTGGACGAAATTTCAGTTGGGAATAAGAATATAATACTTATTCAAACTGAAATTTCGTTCCAATCTTTAGGACACTCACATGCATTTACGATTAAAGAAAAATTTTGCAAACAAAATCCAATGCCCATTTATATTCCTTTTCGAGTCGGCAGAAAGCTTGTCTCACCTATTATAAAAGGATTTATAATAATAATATTAATTTATTTGTCCTCACATACAGTATGGTCATATCATATCCTAGCATTGTCGCGGTTGCCCCATACTTAAGGGCCCAGGGTCTACTTATTTATTTATTTATTTATTTAAATAGTACAACCACATCATACATATTATTACATTAAATTTAACATTTTTTATAAAGTATTATATCTGATATGAATGACAATAACGGTGTACATAGCGTTCACTATAGTGTAGTAGGAGTATTATTACAAATATATATATATATATATATATTAAATTAATAGAATATATAGGAATAAAAGGCTATTGTTATTATTTTTAAATTATTATATAATATAATTATTTATTATTGAAATAAAATTACCTAGTACTAGAGAGGGGACTTAAACTGTCACAAAATAACATATGCAAGTTGTTTTTAAATAACACAAATGAATGACCAAAGATGTCAATGTCAGGATTGCGAGTTTGAATACTATTGTATTGGTCTAGTATTCGATTCATTGGCGACTGACGACCTAAATTAGTTCTCGAAAATTTGACATGGAATATTTTATCAACTCTATGTCTAGGATATGAGTAAGGAACAGCCAAAGATACTTTATCCAACAGGTTGTTTACGTACTTACTGGTTTAACCAGATTTGGCTGAATTTCAGTGGCAGAATTATTTATTACGCTAAAGAGGTTTTATCATAATAAAAAAATGTCTTTAAAAGGGCTTCGCCCGATTCCCAATCAATACGTTTTAGCAACATTGGACACTGCCATATATTTCGTATTCTACCAGAAACTACTACGGTGAGTGTTCTAAAGAGCATTTCAATCTCATCCCGCCCTCGTCTGTCCTCTCCCAACAACGGAGGAACAACGTGCTGGTCTTAGGAACCATCCACATAAAATAATATATTTGATAATAATAACAATAAGTTAATAATAATATAATTATTCCGACAAAACGTTTAAAATCTTCGTCTTCTTCTTCGTCTACTGCTAAAAATAGGCTTTATCAAATGTCAAGCAACTTAGCACGATATTAACCTCTTCGCTTTCTACCGTAGGTATTTTTTTTAAATTTACGTCGGTAACAATATGCATTTACGCACTGTCTCCCGGCCAAATGGGGACCGAGAGAGGTGTGTAGGACTCACCACCGGCAGACACGACGCAGTAATACCCACTAAAAATCTTCCGACGACGCCCGCCGCTTGTTGAGAAAGAGGCGGGGGGCCAGTACTTGGGTTGCAGCGTCTGACACCCCGCCCGCGGCCAACGTCCCCCGGACCAAAACCAGGAGTACCTTCTCAGAGAGACGAAGTGGATGCGCCCCTCCTACCTCTTTGTGCGACCATAGCGTGAGTGGCCGTCTTCTCGGAGGGTCTATGGTTAGACAGTAAGGGCCCCCTGCCCCCGCTGCCTCCGGTAGGTACTCAGCCCCCTCACCACGCCAAGGTGGAGACCTGTCCAGGGGGGTTCGCTTCCTACCGGGGATATTAGTCCTACAGTAGATATAACCGGCCCACTGCCACAACAGCTTGCTTATTTGGTAGCTTTTTATGTTTGTCAGATTACCAAAGTTTTTTAAGCCATCCAACAAATTTTCCAATCTTCTAAGGTAAAGAAACGTTAGCCATGATGCCCCTGAAATGTTTTATAGATAGAATACCATAATTATAATAAAATTGCATACTTATTTGAGATTATTGCAGTTTCAGTGGAATCGTAATCAGAAACAACTGAAGAATTAATTAAATTTGCCAATATAAAACGTGTCGTCTATCAATTTTATCGGCGCATAATATATGTACGTACATCTACACTCTGTGGCCGGGGACGTCGGGAGCAGCGGTCTGGGATATTTGCGGTTAACGCGCTTTAACAGACGCAGCCTAGGGAAGAACAGAGGGAGCATTTAACAAATAATTGTAACTTAGTTTTCTGACAAGTGAACTTGTAGGTAGCCCGAGTGAGAATCGATCTCACGACTTTAGGATATTTTCCCAGTTCCTTTCATTAGAATAAATATTTTCTGACAATGCTGACAAGTACACCAATTATTTATTTACATGATAAGTATCATTAAGAACTTGTGTTATGGATACTAAATAATGGATAAACATACATAAATACTATTCTTTTTTTCTAAATACATACTTAATATACATAGAAAAACACCCAGACAAATAGTCATGTTCATGCACACAAAGAATGCATGGAATCGAACCCACGACCTTAGGGGCGAAGAGCGGGTATTCTCGCCACCACGCCATATCGGTCGTCAAACTTAATATTGCCTCAGAGTCTTTGGATCTGGCATTCAGCTTTTACTAAAGGTCACCGTGTGAACTAGGCCAATCATAATCTGGCCATGTTATCATCAAATCAGAGGGTTGGTAGAAGTCATTATGCTGTGAGCATATCACAGCGATCTCTAACAGTCCTATCTGTTAGTTATTCCTATTCGGTTGGCAGTTATCATCTGTACGTACACCTACAAGCTGCGGCCGGGAACGTAGGGGGTAGCGGGTTGTAGCTGACGCAGCCTAGCTGAGAACAGAAGGACTGCTGGTCTAAAGATTGTATAGGTTTCACTCAATTTACAAGTAGTAACAACTCTGGCATTCTGCTTTATCTAAAGATGACTGTAGCAAATGAAGCAAGTGATCTGGCCATTCGTATTCGGAGGTAGGTGAAAGTTTTCTCATAGGTATCTCAGTGATCTCATTGCGGTTCAAACGCTGTGACTGACGCAGGCTATGCAAGAACAGAAAAACTATTATACTGATTGAAATAATTTCACTGAACCCCTCGATTAAATTTTAACAACTGATGTATCTATCTGCTCTTTGTCAGTCTGCAGTATATAATAGAATTTTATTTAATACGCACCGTTTCTGCTTCCAATAAAATTACTTTGAGCTTAAACTTATCTAAATAATTGGGTGTATAGCGCTCCTACCAAGAACTAAGGGGCCCAAGCCAACCTCACCTGCAAATGGTGCACCTGCCGACCAACGGACGAGGCGAGCCCGATAAGCGGCAATAGACTCCCCACCTATTACGTGGGACCAATAATATAATTGGCGAAGTGTGGGCGTATAATATGCCTATGCCTATCCCCTCAGGGAAACAAGCGTGAATGTATATATAATCTAAATAAACAGGCTACGTCGGCTACGACGGTTTGTTCATCATGAAGAATCGCGCTACATTTTATGTCAATAGCATTTTACATACTTATAATACATAGAAAACCTAAAGCAAAAAAAATATTCATATTCATGAAAGTTTACAAATAAAGTTAATAAATATTTTTTGACAATTACACCAATTTTTTTGTTCCAAGATAATAAAACAGTAAGAACTTGTGTTATGCATACTTAATAACGGATGAACATACATACAAACATAGTTCTGTTATACAAATATAAAAAAACGCCTAGACCAGGAAAAATATTTATGTCTATGCACACAAAGATTTGTTCTGTGTGGGAATCGAACCCACGATCTTAAGAGCGAAGTGCGGGTAGTATACCTCCACGATATATCGGTCGTCGAATATCCTTTGGTTTTTACCTGTCAGACATAAAAACGTAGAAAGTAACATTTGGTAGTTAAGTTTTAATACTAAGAGCTCGGTTTTAGTGTCGAGTAAAGGTTAAGTAATGTTTTACTACTTTAGAAACTCAGTAAGTAGTATCTTTATAATAAAATATATACATAAATAATATCACGCCTGTTGCCCCGAAGAGGTAGGCAGAGGCATATTATACGCCCACACTTCGCCAATTACACTGTTGGTCCCACGTAATAGGTGGCGAGCCTATTGCCGATTACTGCGAACCCCTCTGCTTGCCAGAGCCTTGTCTGTTGATCGACAGGTGCTCCAATTGCAGGTGAGGTTGGCATAGGCTCCTCAGATCTTGGTAAGACACATATATAAAATTAAATAAATTATTTAGATAATAAAAAAAATTTTTCTTCCATTACACCAATTATTTAGTTTCAAGATAAGTAATTAAGTCCAGGAACTTGTGTTATGGATACTAAATAACGGATATATTCACATACTTAGAAAATTATATATTTATCTATATCTACAGGTCGTTCCAAAAAGTGACGTACAAAAATATTTTATAGGCAAATTTTTTTACTAGAAAAAAACTATGATTGCTGCTTAAACTTCAATAATATAACCCAAGATGTAGAATACCATAGGGATCCTATCAAGACCTTAGAAACCCAACCAAACTCACCTGCAAGTGGTGCACCTGCCGATCAACGGACGAGGCTCTGGCCCTTGCCTTTACTCCCGAGATATTTGTAGGAGCCCTATACATCCTCATGGTTATATGTATTTAAGCAAGTGATGGATTAAAAATATATTTGTAACAATTCCCGCGCTACTATAATTTCCCGTTAAATCGAGAAACTATTCAACACGACACGTGTTTCGCCCTTACACAGGGCATCTTCAGGTAAGATAGGAGCCTCAGAACAACGATGTCTTCACGACCAACGCTGAAACGAGAGTTTACGTGTCGTGTTGAATAGTTTCTCGATTTTTCGGGAAATTATAGAAGCGCGGGAATTGTTACAAAGATATTTTTAATCCATCACTTGCTTACAATGGATTTCCGCAAAGTAACGCCTGAATCAATAAATTATTTTATATGATTTTATTTATTTTACCAGAACGGAATACACCAATTACACTTATTATCAAAAACAGTTAAAGTTAAATATAATATTAAAATCTCACACATAAAAACTTCTTTTATCCCATTCTCTCACAATACCTCAGACACACTGACAAAATCTCAGGCCATCCATCCGCAAACAAATCACAGTCGGGTGCTGCTTCCAGGATGGCATTAAGAGCGTTGAGTGTCCGCGGAATGGATGATTTTGAGCGGGCTACGGTTTAGCAGGTTGGCACAGCAAACAGTATGAAATATGTAAAATTGCTATGGAGGCAAAGCGAGACCGTGCCATTACTTACATTATTAAAACCAGTTTTGGCTTGCGGCTTTCCTCGTGTTACAAAAATGATCTTAAGGAAACCGCATAACCAGGCTTCAGATGAGTCAGGCCGCAGTCTTCATGCGCTGAGATTTCTTTTCTTTTTCCTCATCGCTACCAAGAATCGAACTCGTTAGAATTGCTTTCACAATATTTACTTTCTCCGGGCAATGATTCGAGGCAGACAGTCGCGCGACAAAGTTCTTTGAATTTAATGTTGGTTTTTGTGACACTGAGCTAGCAAAAGTAAAGTTATAATATTTCTAATATAATTAAAAAAAGATATATGATATATCTAAGTTTTAAAGTAAAACTAACGACTTATTTCCTTTATTGCATACTTATGACATTATATTGTTGGAATGGACAAAGATAGGTAAGGTTACGGCCGTTTTTGAACTATTTTAATATGTCCAAATTGTATTAAGTAATATCATAAATACCTACTTTATAAACTAAATGAAATAAAAAAGTTGTAATTCTAACAGAAATTGAATGACAAAAGTACTCTCTTAATATTAACTTAAGTCATTCCTAAATATATGGTCAAAGAATTCGGTTAAAAATAACCTTTATTAGAAATTATTTCAATTGCATATGAAGTTAGACCAATTTGATTTTAAGTTTAGAGAATAATTATTTTTAATTATAAATTTATAGTTTTATTACATTAATATACGTAACATTTTTCAGTATATGTTTTAGCTTTTTATTATTTTTTTATGTGAGGGCCAGGTGAAACTCATGTCATTTTGGTAGAAGGCATATTAAGTTTATCATATTGTTTCTTTTGGCACGTATTACATTTATTTAAAAAAAACCATAAATAGAATTCTAATTAAGTCAAAGTATTGACTTCTTGGCGGGAAAGTGAAGCGTCATGTCTGCAGTTTTGTTTTATTTTCTAAAATTTGTGATATTTCTAACATTAATGAGTAATAACGGTGGATTATTAACCGTTAAGTGTTTGTGAACATACATGAGTGTTGGTAAATCAAAAAAAACAGTGCAACATTACTTTTAAAATTTTCTCTCAAGGAGTCCATGTGAGATCTCAGTATTGTCCCACATCTTTACTGAGGACTCAAGGGGTTTAGGGGAGGATATCTCATTTACCATTTATCATCTTTATCACCACTCATTCTCATTTACTATGAATTATATATTATTAATATATCACTTACTTGACTCTGGCTAAATGTGCTAGACGCACGAAGCCATTATTTAAATGGAAGAAGAAGTCAAGGTATTGTTAACAATAATTTTATAATATGAGTAATGTTTGCAGTAAATTTTCATGTCGTTCTAGTAAATAAAACAATTCTAAAACTTGTGTCGCTGACTGTCCAATATCTTTCCCCTTTCATACGAAAATATTGAAGTTCCACTACAGGGGGTGCCGCGCCAAGATCCAGATTTGCAACGTCCAACGAATGGTCTGTTTTCATAGGACCGCCGCTTCATTAACGTCTACTTAATTAGTGCCATTACTATTGCTAGACAGTCTTGATTGCTTTAAGTAAATTTGTAGTTGGTCGATAGGTCGTAGCCCTTTTGTTATGAATAATAATTTAAAGCTGGACATTTGCATTTACGGTCCTAAAACTGAGGTTTACAAAAGACGTAAGTCTAAATCCATTCCGAAATTATGAAGATTCAAGTTTAAAATTTTTCTCAGAACTTTACATTCAGTCCTAATCCTACAACTCAGTGTAAGGCCCAAGCATAGCCAAATTTAGCCTATCGTAGGCTTGAAAGTAATCGTTTGGTTTGGACTGTTCAAAAAACGAGAGAGTATGAGTTCAAACCTCGCCGATACACATCAGATGTGAACCAAAGCGTCTTGAGCTTACAATGGGGCTGCACCGTTCACTGCTGAATATGGGCCTCTTCAATTGACTTTGGATGTGACTGATGGCCTTCATCTAGTTTACAAAATTGTGCCGATAATGCTAGGATATGATGAAAATTGTGCTGATAATAAAATAATAAAAATAAAATCGGGAATCGAACCCACGACCTCTAGAGTGAAGTGCAGGTATATTGACCTCCACGCCATATCGGTCGTCAAATAATAATGCTAGGATATGATGAAAATTGTGCCGATACCGGCCTAAAATACCCCCTTTCATCTCGTGGGGCGTCGTAGTATTCAATGAAGAGAAATCCTACCGGGTGAAGGGTCATCTTGCGTTCTGGCGTCAACTGCGAACACCAACCACCCTGCTGGTCAGCAGCGTGGTAATTATAGGCAGATACTCCTAATAGAATGTAATCTATTGGAAACCTTACCGTATAGTGGGCTGCAGCGTCATCCTGTGTAGTTGCTGACTAGAATTGCAATCACAAACCCGTATCCCAGAGTGGTGAGAATGGACCATACCCCTAATATAATAAAATTATTGGGTTCGTGTTGTAGGTATATTATTAGAAATAAGTATGTGGGTAGATGGCATACTCACCACAGCGCTCTGTCATTAGACACCTCAGTCTGGAATAAACAATCTTACTGTACGCCTTTTATTTAACATTGGCGACGAGGATGGGATAAGGATGGGATGGCAGTACAAGTTAATGTTATATTATATTGCATTGTTTAGCGTCACAGACTAATGAAGATTGTAGCTAACCAATTGATAATTTATAAGAGCATAGCCTGTAAGTTTCTTGCTAGTTCTTCTTACACAGCGGTGGCTCGGAACTGACACTTAGATTCACTTACACTTAAATATTTTTTGTTTTTTTAATTGTTTGGTTGCAAGTGAATCTAAGCTTCGTGATTTTAGTATCATAATATTTTAATTTTTTTATAATTTTGACGTTTTCAAATACTATGTAATAGTTTATGACATAAAAAGTTTTTTCATTTTCAATGATGATGATAATAAATAAGTCAGAATTAGAACTTTTAAACAAGTAATCAATGAATAGCTATAATTTAATACTCCGCATAATATTAAATTAATAGAATTTATAATTAATTCATAGTACTTACTATATTAAATTGAAGCAATTTCCTCTACGACATGACACAATCGCTCATAATAAAACACGGAAGAATTCACCTTAGAGAAAATAAGTAATCTCTCGGCCCTTGGTAAAGTTAATTCTGGCTATTTCATAAATTCACTTCTCAATTTCCTCTTCGGGAATAATTCCACGAAGTGTATTATAAGTAATCTTTTCGGATTAATCAACATTTCGAGTATTTCGGTATTATCTTATGACTAAAAATAAATAAATAATTTCTAATAATTACACCAATTATTCTGTTCCATGATTCTTTCTTTTAAATAATGGCTTCGTGCGTCTAGGCAAGTAAGTGATATATTAATAATATATAATTCATAGTAAATGAGAATGAGTGGTGATAAAGATGACAAATGGTAAATGAGATACCCTCCCCTAAGCCCCTTAAGTCCTCAGTAAAGATGTGGGACTATACTGAGATCTCACATGGACTCCTCGAGGAGAATTCGAAAAGTGATGTTGCACTGCTTTGTTTGATTTACCAACACTCATGTATATGCACAAACACTTAACGGTTATTAATCCACTGTTAATGTTAGAAATATCACAAATTTTGGAAAATAAAACATAACTGCAGACATGACGCTTCACTTTCCCGCCAAGAAGTCCCTTATGGATACTTAAAATAACAGATAATTTTTTTTTAAAAAAGATTCGTCAATGTCCATCGGTCACTTCGTTCAAAAATATATTAGTTGTTTACAATTTGTCATCATTCACGCCCGTTTCCCCGAAGGAGTAGGCAGAGGCATATTATACGCCCACACTTCGCCAATTATATAGTTGGTCCCACGTAATAGGTGGCGAGCCTATTGCCGCTTACCGGGTACTGTTATGTTGGCACCATTTGCAGGTGGTACTAGTTTACATAGTTATAGTAAAGTTTACACACACACTCTCCAGAGATCTGTTGATGAATAGTGTTAAATGGTAAGAAGAATCCCTCGCCCACATGGGCACTAGACAAGACCCTTAGTTAAACTTTGATGACCGAAATGGCGTGGACATCAGCATACCTGCACTCCGCTCCTGAGGTCGTGGGTTTGATTCCCAGACAGGGCAAATCTTTGTACGATGTTAAGTACTTGTTGTCATGATTGAACTCTGTAAATAAACACTTTTTCTTTCTTTCTTCTTTGTGTGCACGAATATGAATATTTGTTCTGGTCTTGGTGTTTCCTATGTATATTAAGTACTAGCGTGGCCGTAGCCATTCTGCAGCCCTGCGACACACATGCACACTATGCGAATGCTTAACTTTTAGTTTTTTTGTTGTTATATTTTTTTTTAATTATTGCAATTTTGTTTTTTTGTTTTATATGTATGTGTGTCTTTCATTGCAATAAAAAGTTTATCTATCTATCTAGCGGTCGCCCGCGGCTTAAATAGTTACCGCTGCAAAATGCCTACCCAGGAAAGACACGGTCAGCAAAATGATTCCCAGGTCAATACGATAACCCTATTTTTTTCAAATTAAAATTTACCCTATGTTTTGATAATGTAGCTTTCAAATGAAAAAAGAATTATTAAAAACGGTCCAGTACTTTTTGAGTTTATTCGTTACATACAAAAATACAAATATTTCCTCTTTATAATATTAGTGTAGATGTATTTACAAAAAAAAGTGTTTAAGTATGTTTATCCGTTATTAGTATCCATAACACAAGTTCTTAATGGCACATATCTTGGGACTAAATAATTGGTGTAATAGTTAGAAATGATTTATTATTTATTATTATGATTATAAGAGGTCTAATGAGCCAAACTTAAAAAAATGTCTGGAAATGTCTTTTTGGATATAAAAATGTTGCCCATTCTTGTATTCATTTTGTTATAAGTGCTCTTTCATTTCTGAGTGTTGGGCGTTAACTTTCTGTTTCTCTCCCTTGTCTATTGTCTTTATAAAATCCTTTTCCTTTTCCGTTTTAATTAACTTAACCAATTTTACGCAACTCCCGTTAGGTTAGTACCTTTTCCCGGAGTTGTGGGATTGTTTAAAAAAGTAACCGTGGCCCGGAACATGAAGTGCTCCAGGCTTGGCGGAAAAGTGAAGCGTAATGTCTGCAGTCTTGTTGTATTTTCTAAAATATGTGCTATTTCGAACATTGATGTGTATTAACGGTGGATTATTAACCGTTAAGTGTTTGTCAACGTAGGTGAGTATTTGTAAATACAACAAGATAATGCAACATCACTTTTCTAATTCTCTCGCATTACTCGCTTACAGGGAACTCAAAGGGTTTTGGGGGGTTGGGGAGGCATTTCATTTACTTTTTATCATCTTTATCACCACTCATGCAAATTCTAATAAAGAACAGTCCCAGTCTAGAAAAAATATTCGTGTACATAATATTACCTATTATTGGAATATATAACTGATATGCAGCCAAATCTAGTTAGACCAGTATGCAGACCCTGGGGCCTAAGCTTCAGTCTAAGGCAACCGGGAAAATGCTAGGATATGATGATGGTTATGGTTATGATTATGGTTATGGTGATGGTTATGATTATGGTTATGATTATGGTTATGGTGATGGTTATGATGATGGTTATGATGATGGTTATTATGAAGAATATGATGATGTTTATGATGATGATATGGGAATTGAACCCACCACATCAGGAGCGGTGTGCTAACCTACTGATTCCCGCGCTATATCGGTTCTCAAATGCAATGTACGGTAAATATTACAGCACTAGCTATAGCCCTGCCCCACATGCATGGATCATTCTAGAAACAGTTAAGTGCACTCTAGTTGCGTAATAGCAGTAGAGTGGGGCCCAAGCGCTCTCCTTGGCGTTATTGGATAATGTTTGAGTCTAAGAAAACCCATACAACTTTATTGTACACTTCTCAAAAAACACAGAGGGGTCGCACATTATAACATTTGGAATGTCCAATAAAACATACATACTTACATACATAATGTCACGCCTCTTTCCCGTAGGGGTAGGCAGAGATCACATCCTTTCACTTGCTACGATCTTAGCACACACTTTTAGCTTCACTCACACTCATTAACCTCCTCATATACGCCCGTCGGTTTTACTTTTGAGCTGCTCTTTCTCCAATTTTTTTTCGAATTTGGTCATGGAAGGTCATACGTGGTCTTCCCCTCCCAACACTTCCAATTACTTGTCCATCATAAATCACTTTCGTTAATCTACTTTTATTCATCCTCTCAACATGATCAAACTATCTAAGCATACCTTTCTCAAATCTCAATTCTTGTCACTATATCTTCTTTTACACCAGCTTCAACCCTTATCACTTCATTCCGGATTTCAATCATTAGGCCCCTTGCTACATTGGCCTCTCCAATAGATAACATTCTTTTGAGGGTATTTGCCCATAATCACCACGCTGTGCAGGAAGTTTTGTGATCGCAGGTCAGGCCAGTGCGTAGAATAACGCTACTGCCCATCATCCCGTAGAATTTCTCTGCGTCGACTTTTACGGACTCCCCGTGAGATGAGAGGGGTGGCATATTCTAGGCCGGCTCCACGCGGTACAAAATCATATTGGTAAGTAATCGGATTGAAATCACTTTCTATTAAATTATTGTTTCAAGTAGACATAGCCAAAAATTTGAACTACCTACCGTCTCATCTTTCAACAATTGAATTGATTGGAGAATACTGTATTTCATTTTGATACAAATTGTAAGTGCACAGCAAATGATTATGTTCTACACAAAGGGAATTCGGTCTTAAAAACTTGTACCATTTCATAATAGTCAGGACTTAAATAAATAAATATTCTTATACAATCACACCAATTATTTAGTTCCAAGATAAGTATCATTAAGAACTTGTGTTATGGATACTAAATAACGGATAAACATACTTAAATACTTTTTTTTGTAAACATATACTCAATATACATATGAAAATAAACCCAGACCAGAACAAATATTCATATTCATGCTCACAAAGATTTGTCCTGTGTGGGAATCGAACCCAGGACCTCTAGAGTGAAGTGCAGGAATACTGTCCTCCACGCTATATCGGTCGTAGAAAACATATGTTTGCTCTTTAGGAAGGAAGTTAGGTTTTTCTAGCATCATTCATTTTTAAAACCTAGGGCCTAAGGAGGCTGGGGCAACCAGTACAATGCTAGGACATGATGAGGGCGCTACATTGTAATTAACATCTCTATGTATACACATACATCTAGTGTTGTTCCGAATATCCGTATTAGTATCCGTATTCGTATCCATATTCGTATCCGTATTCGTATCCGTATCCGCGGATATCCGAGGCAAAAGAAAAATCCGTATCCGTATCCGTGTCCGTTACTTTTCATGCGGATCTTTTACGGATCTTTTTCAGGTGATTAAGTAAAATTATTAAATAAAAAACTCTAATTAAATAATAATTCTAATTAAGTAAATTAATACTGCGTGACATATAAAGTTTAAACATTAGCTTACATGAGTGAGTAAGGACAGGAAAAATTAAAAAAGCTTGAAAAAGTGATTACTCATAATTGAAATTAATGGTAAATTGTATTTCAAAAAAAGCAACTTCGCAGCTGAATAAGAAAATAAAGATCCGTATCCGTATCCGCGGATCTTTACACTAAATATCCGTATTCAGATCCGTATCCGCAGATATACATTTTTAACGATCCGGCACATCACTAATACATACATACATTACATTATGTAACTACCCAATGTAGCATGCAATCAAGAATTAAATGATAATGATGACCAGAACCAAGTTTTCCGTATTTTTTCTTTTTCTTTCTAACAAGACCTAAGGGTCAAAGTGCGCCACGAACAGTCTGCGGCCCCCGTGATAAGATAAGATAAAATAAAATGTTTCTTTTCATATAACATTATTTAACGTCCACATCTCATTAATGTTCATAACACGTAGAAGCCAGCCTTATCAAATTTACGATTGAAATACAAATTACTTTACATACAACAGTGAACATTTAATGATTTATGGACTATAAAAATCTCTTAAAAACATTAATAATATATTTATAAAGTTAATAATAGATATCAAGTTTTAGTATTCTACTTAACATTGTGTAATGCCATGGATAATTCAGTACGGCTAACATTTGCGGAAATTAAAACGAATAATTATACCTGTGTTGTGTCATTCATAGCTTATCTTATCTATCACAGTCTTACTTCGATTTGGTTAAGTTATCTGCATTTCACTACTATTCGTTCTTTTTCTTTCTCATTATATTCATATGTGTACTTAATACTTTTATTTAAACTTTTTATTATAGTATTCCATTCTTTACACAAACTACTTTATATATTTATTATAATTTACTTTTAATTATTTACCTACTTAGCTGCATATCACAAATCCTGCGCGTAGTAACACTTCATGCCTTGGTGTTCACGGAAGATCAGCTTCGTGACATACTATGGTGTCCGATAGTGTGCTGAGTGGAAACCGTTTCAGTACATGGTTTAATGTTGTATTTTGCTTGTGTAAATTTAATCGTTTTTTTTTTCTGTGTACTTAATTACTATGTTTATTTGTACCGAATAAATTTATTTTCTTTCTTTATTTCTAAAGTATAAGTACAGAGTCGTGTGTATATAATTATAATATATTCTTATATTACTTTGTTGGAAGAATACTTGTTATTAATTATACCACACAAAAGAACTCGTAAATGCATTTGAGTTTAATTAGGAAGATAAATGTTCTAGGATCATTATCATTACAGCCATCGAATTTTTTTTAATATAACACGTCATAATGACTACATCCTGCTTAATGGTAAGCAGTCGATGCAGTCCAAAAAAAAATGAAACCGCTTCATATCGAGAAATAAGCACGTTACAAAGCGCATCCACTTATGACGGCTAAAATGCCGTTTCACGTCCCGCTTAAAAGACCAAAACAATACTAAGCAAGATATTAAGGAATTCAGATTATACTCCAGCAGCGTGACCCTGAGGGGACTGTCGGAGCCAGGTGTATGACGTCCCACAGTAAGAATTTTAGATTAACATCTATCACAGCTATAACAGGAACCAACATCCCATCGTATTTTCCGAAGCATGGAATTACTTGATATAAAACGTCACAACTACCATGTTAGCATCATCTTCTTTTTTTTTATCGTCGGTAAAAATAGGCTGTTAACACACTGCCTCCCAGCCAATTGGGGAACCGGGAGGGGAGCGTGGGAAATAGCGGCTGACGCGAGCACCGCAGTCCTATATCCACTAAAAATCATCCGCCGACGCCCACCGCTGTTGAAGAAGGGGGCGAGGGGCCAGTGCCTGGGTTTGTAGCTTCTGGCACCCCGCCCACGGCCAACGTCCCCCGGATTAGAACCGGGAGCGTAAAGCGCCCCCTCTACCTCCTTGTAAGGCCACGGCGTAACTGACCGACTTCTGGGAGGGTCTATGTCTGCCCCCGCCGCCTAAGACCCCCCGGGCCCTCCTGGCCAGCCTGCTGCGCCAGCGGCGTAGCCGGAGAAAGAGCGGATCCCGCTCCCTCCCCCGCTCCGCAGCCTCCTTCTGCGACATCACCACTTCGCAGAAGAATATAACTTTAGATATGCGATTATGCTTACTTCCAAAAAGTAATAAGTGAAACCATCCTTGAGATGAGAACAATATTTCAGAAAGGAACGAATCTGAGTTACATATATAAAATAGCCCTGATAGGAGTTGAAAAATGACTATAATAAGTTTTAGCTTGCGTGAAGATGTTCAGACTCACTTTGCGGATAGACTTTGATGGATTAAGGTTACGACCTTTATTTGTAACAAGAATTTTAAATAGGTGAATTATACATCTTGGCAGTCCTTGTTGCAATCCTCCTATCCAAAAACAATACTTTGATTTGCTTCTCTAATTTGTTTTATAATTAATTACCAAAGTCGCTCTTATAAAATAAAAAGGCATAATTATTAGGCCTAACATATATATGAAATTTCCTCAAAACATCAAGCAGGTGCATCATCTCAAGTTGATATTGGCACTCAGAACTTAAGTGCCGTTTAGGAATACGGGCCTTAAATTAAAACTAATATTATACATATTAATGTTCCATGTATTATTATTTTTGACCAAAACGTGAAATACTAGAACGTATCATCAAAATTAATAAATTGACAACCTGACCTTACCTTACTAATCAGTATTTTTGATGCACAATGTATATAATAATAATAATAAATATTTTCTAACAATTACACCAATCATTTAGTTCCAAGATAAGTATCATTAAGAACTTGTGTTATGGATACTAAATAACGGATAAAAATACATAAATACTATTTTTGTTTGTAAATAAATACTTAATATACATAGGAAACACCCAGACCAGAACAAATATTCATGTTCATGCACACAAATATTTGTCCTGTGTGGGAATCGAACCGACCTTGGAGCGGAGAGCGGGTATACTCACCACCATATGATATTTATATTCCTATTGTTAGGTAACCGTCGACTGTATTTGTTTTCTACCAGATTTGTAAGTTCACTGCACTCTCAAGCCCCAAAATAAAAATCGATCTGAAAGCTATATTACTTCTTTATAGGAACTTTCACCATTTAACAAAAATACAATAACAAAACAGCCCAAGAAAGTCGTCCACATAAAGAGTTTAATACCAAAGTATAGGAACAAAAGCAAAAGTTTTCGCTCCAAATGACCAAGACTCGATTCGTGACATCCACCACTTTTCTTTGCTCTTGTACAGCAACAAAGTATTTTTTATTTAGAACACATATGCACCGGTCCCTAGCAAAGCAAGTAATGGTAAGCGTTTTACAGTTAAGTGAAGGCCATCGCATTAAATGTTCACTTGCATATTATGGGGGCTAGCGCGAAGACTTACTAACGGTACACGCACACATTGAAGTATCGTGATTTAATGAGCGTGTGTGCAAGATGCAGGGGTCCTCAACCCATGGACGTATTGCATAATAGTCGTCTAGTCTCTTATGTTTGAAAAACAACATGCTAATTTTGTGAATCATGTTCCTGACACCATACATTTACGTGAATCACGGATGAAACTTTGGTCGACTTTTCTTTTTCTTGTTTTTTTCCTTTATCATTTACATATTATTATAATTTGTTTTAAGTTATTATTCAACTTCAAAAAGAAAGTTTGTCACTGTCATATTACCTTTTCACATGACAAGTTACTAATATTTTTTTACAATACTTTAAGAGGTTAAAGTACATTTTGTATACCCTGAATTGGTGATTAGTATAATACCTTACCTACTTTAAACTATTATTTCTTACATTATCAAAATTTGGTCTAAAGTCTTACTTGATCTCACAAATAAACAGCGTAAGCTTGTTACAGATTTAAAAAAAAACACATGAAATCTTAGGAAATATAATACGATAAACTATATTGTCCATTAATCACAAAAGTCTAGTGGACTAACAGTGGACTATCAGTAAAGTAACAGAAAAAAAAAAAGTTATGTTGTAATGGAAATATACCCATGATTATTACGGAATATGAGAGGCAAGTAAACCTCATAATTAGTGTATGGCGCCGATACCACGAACCGGCCAATGACTCGTGTTTACAAAACAAACGGCATACTTTCCATGCGTAAACAGTTACGCGCACCTGGCAGTTACCGGTCGGTTATCATCAATGAAATGGCGAGTACGTTCTCGAACGGTCTCCCCTCCGACCGACGCTATATAAGCCCCGGGCCCTCTCTCGCCGAGGCATACGTATTACAAAAGCGACCAACACGATAAACGCAGCTACAATGATAAAGTTAGTGCTCATTGCTACTTTCCTTGCAATTGCAACCTGCAATGATGGAAGACGACATGCAGAGGACCCTTTCGCGATTTTGGATCGTCACATCACTCACACGCTAACTCATCACTATCTCTGGCCATGGAGTCAACTGATCAAAGCAGCGGCAGCGTTAGACGCAGAAGACCATTTAGAAGAACCACAGATCATATCAGATGACAAACATTTTGAAATAAACATGAACGTCAAGAGGTTTAAACCTGAGGAGCTAAGAGTCAAAGTAAAGAACCGGTACATCATAGTCGAAGGAAAACATAAGGAGGCAAATGATGAGAAAAAGTTCATGGCAAATCATTTTGTGCAGCGATTCGTGTTGCCCCAGGGGAGTAAACAGGACGAAGTAAAGGCTGTGTTGAAAGAGAATGGCGTTTTAAATATTTCGGCACTAAAACACGAGATTCCACCACCGCCGCCAGAGATCGAAGTACCAATAGAAGTAATGCTACCAGTAGAAAAAACAACGGAAACAGAAAAGATAGAGACAAGTACTGAGAAGAAAGTTCCGCTAGTAATATTCACAACGACAAGCCCTCCTCTGGAACAACTGGAGCTGACTGAGGCAACAGCGCATATAGGTAAAATCCGGAAGAAGGATTTGAAGACAACGATCAAAACCAACAAAGACAACGAAGTGACCAAAGAATCCGAGGGCAATGGACTGGACTACTCATTGTTAGAAGCCGACGAGTGATAGTGGACTGACTGGTTGTGGAATATAGACTGAATGAAGCTTTAAAGTGTCGGGTACAATGCGAAGTGCTGACGCGTGCTCCCGATCCGTGAGCAATGTGTGTGGTGATTATTACTGTTATAAGATTTACGTTTAAATAAATTATTTATTGCAAAACGTGTTTTGTTTCATTTGCTTCGTAGTAAATATTTTAACGACGTCATTTGTTTATTATGATGGCAAGGATGTATTATTTTTATATGGTAGCTTTGATGTCTGACTTTTATCCACATTTTTACGATTACGACCAGAAATATTGAATCCATTATGGAGTTTATAGAATATGGTTCCTATCGCAGTTATTGTACGAATTTCTTAGGTTCATAAGGAAGATAATAGGTATTTCATTTCCGTACATTTGATAACCAATCAATTATTTTCATTTGTTATGTCGTAAAGCGTCAATTCTTACCCACCATACAGGCTATTCTAATATGAATTACTTAAAACATGAATATTGTTAATGTTGTATGTTGCATTGTATAGCGTCACAGACAAATGAAGATTGTAACTAACCAATCGATAATTTAAAAGAGCATAGCCTGTGAGTTTCTTGCCAGTTCTTCTTACAGAGCGGTGGCTCGGAACTGGCACTTAGATTCACTTACAATTAAATAATTTTTGTTTTTTTAAATTGTTTGGTTGCAAGTGAATCTAAGCTTCATGATTTTAGTATAATTACATTTTATTTGTTTTTGTAATTTTTTTATAATTTTGACGTTTTCAAGTACTATGTAATAGTTTATGAAATAAAAGTATTTTTGACTTTGACACCTCTAATCAGTCTCATCTCATAATGCCAACTTCGCAAAATGACAACCGGTTGTAAGTATATATATTTTTTTAATAGGTTAAGGTTTTTTTTTTATAATCAAGTAAAAGAAATGCAGTTTACATAGATTACCGATTTTGTCGTATTTCAGCGTTTAAATGAACGTTTTATGGGCTGTACCGGTATGGGTAACCGGTTGTAAGTATATATATTTTTTTAATAGGTTAAGGTTTTTTTTTTATAATCAAGTAAAAGAAATGCAGTTTACATAGATTACCGATTTTGTCGTATTTCAGCGTTTAAATGAACGTTTTATGGGCTGTACCGGTATGGGTAACCGGTTGTAAGTATATATATTTTTTTAATAGGTTAAGGTTTTTTTTTTATAATCAAGTAAAAGAAATGCAGTTTACATAGATTACCGATTTTGTCGTATTTCAGCGTTTAAATGAACGTTTTATGGGCTGTACCGGTATGGGTAACCGGTTGTAAGTATATATATTTTTTTAATAGGTTAAGGTTTTTTTTTTATAATCAAGTAAAAGAAATGCAGTTTACATAGATTACCGATTTTGTCGTATTTCAGCGTTTAAATGAACGTTTTATGGGCTGTACCGGTATGGGTAACCGGTTGTAAGTATATATATTTTTTTAATAGGTTAAGGTTTTTTTTTTATAATCAAGTAAAAGAAATGCAGTTTACATAGATTACCGATTTTGTCGTATTTCAGCGTTTAAATGAACGTTTTATGGGCTGTACCGGTATGGGTAACCGGTTGTAAGTATATATATTTTTTTAATAGGTTAAGGTTTTTTTTTTATAATCAAGTAAAAGAAATGCAGTTTACATAGATTACCGATTTTGTCGTATTTCAGCGTTTAAATGAACGTTTTATGGGCTGTACCGGTATGGGTAACCGGTTGTAAGTATATATATTTTTTTAATAGGTTAAGGTTTTTTTTTTATAATCAAGTAAAAGAAATGCAGTTTACATAGATTACCGATTTTGTCGTATTTCAGCGTTTAAATGAACGTTTTATGGGCGGTTGTCATTTTGCGAAGTTGGCATTATGAGATGAGACGCTCTAATCATTGGACAGATTTTATCTGGAGATCTCTGTGCGCAAGAAAAATTTTACTTTGTAACAAATACGTAGATCTCTTTTAAGTAGTTGTCAAATCTAGTATTTATATTATCTGTGGTTGTAGTAAGGTTTTTGCCCACCCCTGGAATATAAGGGCTTGACATAATGTGTATATAAATTTTTAATTTGATTAATCCACGGGTCAATATAATTGTTTCTACGCTCTCTACTAATTGTTGTACATATAAAATACATATTTAATATCGTTGGGCTGTTTCTACATACAAAGCAGCCGACAAAGTTAGTTTACCATTATTTATACATTATTTTCAGACACGTAAAAGTCGGTGAAAGTTGATAAAGGTTTTTTGTGTCATAGACACAATAGATTTAATAATAATCCTTTATTAAACATAAAACTTAAATAGTTTACAAAAGGCATTGAAAAACTTAAAGTACAAAGGTGGACTTATCTCTAAAAGAGATCTCTAGCAGCCAACCCTAGAAGTTGTGTATAAATTTGTAGATACGGGATTAAATTTGGTTAAAGATCTTTGTTAAAAAAGGGGACAGAGGCGAGTTGAACTCGCGTGAAGAGGGTTTCGTACGATGTTACCTATCATGTTTTTTTTTAAATCTGACCCAAATTTGTTTGTGGTAACTAAAAATTAATTAATATCTCCTAAAATATTGGTCGTAGAATGCTCATTGTGGGCTTATTTTTTTCATTAAATATTCACCTACAAACCGATTCAACAAAACTTAACATTGGAGTTAAAAAATATGTTCTCCCACACATTCCACCTGCAAATGTAAGTTGGTACGCACAATATTGAGTGATTTACCATGTTATTTTAATATCATGGACTTCTTATAGGTTTTCCTATAATCTATAAGGAGAAAACTAATTTCTGTATTTTTTTCAAAATTTTAGGTTCAGTAGTTTCGGAGATAAGGGGGGGGGGGAATGGTCAATTTTCGTCTATTTTCTTGAATAGCTTGGAAACTACTTATTTTAAAATTACAAGAAAATACATTTAAGATCTTCTCAACAAGACCTTTCATTTGATATGCCACACAATGCAGTTCCGTTTTTGTATTCAGACGTACGGAAACCTAAAAAAGAAATAAATAAAATCTAATATATAATAATCTTAAATGCAAGTTAGGATTTACATGCTCTCGTAAACTTCATCTTCATAACTAAAGCTGGTGGCTTACGGTTCTAAAACTAATATATTAATATTATCTAACAATTACACCAATCATTCAGTTGCAAGTTAAGTATCATTAAGAAATTGTATTATGGATACTAAATAACTACATACTACTAAATAACCTTTTTTCGGTCTGCTGGAAGAAATTCCTTTTAGGGATAAGCAGTGCCGTTGTACATGTCTTTAATTTTAGGCTTGTACGGAAGACCAGCGCCGCGGGGCCATAGTGACCCCTCGGCATATGCTGAGTATAAGCCTTTTCGGTGCCACATGTGTTTATTAATTTTTATTTTTGTATTTTTGTAAACCAATGTAACATGTGTCACAGAATAAATTATTTTCTTTCTTTCTTTCATAACTTTTATCTTTGTGTATGTTCCTTATGTGCATAAATTGTTAAATAAATAAATAAATTGTTAAATAACGGATAAACATACAAAAATACTTTTTTTTGTAAATACGTACTTAATATACATAGAAAAACACCAAGACCAGAACAAATATCCATGTTTATGCAAACAAAGATTTGTTCTGTTTAGGAATCGAACTCATGATCTTAGGAGCGTGCGGGTATACTCGCCTCCACGCCGTATCGGTCGTCAACTGACAAGGTTTATATGAATTATGAACTGAGGGTCTGCTCTTATTCAACGAAAAACTTAACTTCGTTATACCGATCTTTTCCACTCTCTAGGTATATCATTATCGAGTGAAAGGCATGGGTATAACGAAATTTAGTTTTTCGCTGAATAAGAGTAGGCCCTCTGATTAGTGGAAACGGACAAAGCTAAAATTTTAGTCGACTCAGTAAAGGTCTCATGAACTTCTACTTAATAACAAACGCCCATTCACTGCGGGCTTGAACAGAAAATAATTGGGCTAGATCTTTTGTTTTCCCGCCAGTATAAAAAATATTTAATATTGAACTCAGTTAGGATTAAGGATTTTACAAGCCTGTTGTATAACAAAATAAAGGGCCTTTTTTAGCCGCATAACTGCCATAACAAAATTTAAGTGTGACTATTATGTTCTTACATATATGTATATAATAATATTTATTAACTTTCGCCAAGCTGTTTTTTAAGTGAATTAAATAGTTATTGCTTGTTAATGTGGATAAAAGGTTTAATAAAATTAAAAGTATTATGCATAACTTAATCTTATGCCCAACTTAATTTTAATTTAATATATGTACAGAAATATATAAAGAAAAATCTTATAACAATGTAAACGCAGGTACAGAGTTAGGTTGTTGCATTGAGAAATATCTTCCAAATGGCTCGCGGGAGGACACACTTTAGATAAACTTCGTAAGTTCAATTCTCAGTTAAATAATAGTGCCACTCCCTTTCATTTTACGGGAAGTTTCAAAAGTCGTCGAAGGAAAATGTTAGCGGCTTGAACTGCGATCACCAACCCGCCTGCCCAGCGTGCTGATTATGGGTAAATCCCATCCCAATTTAAGTCGAAATCTTTCTCAAATATAGCCAATGTCCAGCGATTGTTGTCCACAACAATGGCTAAAATAATGATTAATATAAAATAATATTTGTGGACATCCTACAAATATTATAAACGTGAAAGTTTGTATGTGTGGATGGATTACTCTTTCACGCAAAAACTACTGGAGCGATTGTGATGAAACTTTGTACGTGTATAGCTGCAGTCCTGGACTAACATAAAGGACACTCTTTATCCCGATATTTCCTCGGGAACGGGGACCACGCGGGTAAAACCGCAGGGCGCTGCTAGTAAATAATAATATTACGTCTTGGTGTTGAAAATTATTTCTATCTATTGCAAGTAAAACTATTTATGTGGGTTTATCTGTCGTTTAGTAGGCATAACCTCTACTATGTTTTAGGCTAAAAACACATTGTGGAGTGTCTATTCTGCTCTATAATTATTTTTGTTCGTGGTTTCGACAACCGAAATGGATTGGAAGTTATGAATAAAAAAACCTATTTTGTTTTCGTAGCGCCGAAATCAGCTTCATCTCAGCCCATAAACGTCCCACTATCGAGCACTACCCCCCTCTCACATACCAATGTGCGAGGGTATTGGGTCATACTCTACCACGCGGACCCAGTGCGGATTGGCGGAGGCAGGTGTATGGCGTCCTGCTGTAAGAATTTATCAAGCCGCCCATTAGGCTTAACGACTACCACATTTAGTGATAACCGGGACCAATGGCTTAACGTGCCTTCCGAAGCACGGAAGCGCTCGATATCAAATGCCACACAGACGGTCACCCATCCAAGGACTGACCTCTGTAAACTCTGCTGTACTTCGGTGATCGTTTCCGACCACCGAGCACCGCAGAGCAACGAGCGCTTCAAAATCAGCTTACTTGATAAATATGTGTAGTCATGATTGTTCCCTATGTTTTTTTTATGTATTATTCTTTTATAAAAGTATTTATGTATCTGGTCTCTGGTACCCATATTCCAAACTTAAAATACTTTTTGTTTTGGGCTAGAAGTCAAGTTTGAGATATTCATAAATATAATATTTTTTAAACAAAGCATCTCTCCCGCAGACAGCTTAATCCATCAAACTACAGACCAATTTTATTCAGACAGAATTATGCCAGGAATATTTCCCAAAGGTAAGGAAAGGAAGATTTTTATTGGATGAGTCTCGTGTTTATTGTAACGTTGTCCAGGTACAGCCAGCAACAGACAAGCGTAACAATTTGATTGTTTTTGTACTAATTTTATTTTTAATAGTTCTTTTTTACGAATGAAATATTATCATCATCATCACCACAGCCCATTACCGTACATTTAACATTCTTTATTGCACATATTACAATAAAGGCTGCATGGTAGTCGTAAAGCCATGCTAGAGGCCTAATGGGCGGCTTAAAATTTTTAACAGCAGGACGCCATACACCTGCCTCCGCCAATCCGCACTGGGTCAGCGTGGTGGAGTATGACCCAATACCCTCGCACCATGGTATGTGAGAGGAGGCTCGTGCTCAGTAGTGGGACGTTAATGGGCTGTGATGATGATGATGATAATACAAGAAATGTTAGAGAAGGAAAACTAATTAAACCAAAAGTTAATAATTATTCTAATTTTTAAAACTAAACTAAAGCAGCATATTATTAATGCCAAACTATAAATTAATAAGGGGTTGTGAATACGCCCAGAGGTATAATTGTTAGTATTATTACCTTATTATACAATCATTATGTTTCTCATTATAAGTGAATTTATTGTTTTTATGAGAATAAATATCTTTAAACCTAATTACATTACTTTACGAACATAAATAGGGTTAGTAACGCAGTTAATTAAAGTGTTATCTATCTTAACTAAGTAAAATTAATTACTTGTGCCTTAGGTATATATTCACAGTAAATATGCGTTAGTGCTTACTTAACAAAATTCCTTACAAATAACAATGGAGTGTGCTTACGCATTTCAATTAATTTACTTGCAATATTTAGCTTAATCAAGCAATATTTATATAACTTAGGACTAGCGTACTACTTAAGAGTAAATAATAAATATATTTGACGACAGATATGGCGACAAGGTCAGTATATTTACACTTCACTCCAGAGGTCGTGGGTTCGATTCCCACACAGGACAAATATTTGTGTGCATGAACATGAATATTTGTTCTGGTCTGGGTGTTTTCCTATGTATATTAAGTATGTATTTACAAAAAAAAAGTTTGTAAGTATTTTTATCCGTTGTTTAGTATCCATAACACAAGTTCTTAATCATACTTATCTTGGAACTAAATAATTGGTGTAAGACAATATTTATTATTTTATTTTATTGATTGTATTATATCTCTCTATACTAGTGAATAAATAAAATATAAATAAATTAATATATATGAATAATAAAAATCTAGCCTCCCAATATGTCCTTTTACTTGACTTAACGACTACCCTTTACAGTAATAACCAGCACAGCAGAGACTCTCAAGTTTTGCTGAATAAATTGTCGTGTACCAATTTTATCTAAGAAATGTTTTCCCAAATTAAGTAAAATAACGTTGTTGCATATTAAAGTCTCAAAGACCGATGACCAACCATTGTATATACAAGTCACTTATAAATTTAAAGTTTCCCACTAAGTCACATAGTTAAGTCAAATTTACATAAACTCAGCCAAAAGCCATTACACATAATGCCAGCTCTAAGTTTCGTTACAGTTATAAGCTTACTTTACGCAGAAAGTGCTCAAGATTAAACCCTAGTCGTATATCAAAGAGGGCGATATCTAAAGTGGGATTGTGCTCAGAGCCCATCTAAACACAAAAGGTAAATCTGTTAATACAAGCTAAAGGGCTTACTATAAAAAGAGATCTAAAGTAAGACGAGGTTTTAAACTGTTGTCACTGTCAACGAAATGTTATATATTATATATTCTATATTGCACAAAAAACAATAACAAAAAAAGCCTTACGTGAAAAAGACGATGTACAAAGGTGGACTTATTTTTAAAATAAATCTCTTCCAGTCAACCTTAACTGAAGTGGGAGAGATAGTTAGCGGGCATTAATATCACACTACAATATGATATGACACATATATGAATAAATAAATACAATGTTATCACATGAAAGTGACAGCATTAGATTTAAACCTAATCTAGCTTAAGATATCGTTTTGTAATAAGACCTTAAAGGTTTACTTGTTCGTGCGTTAATTTAGTGTAAATCTATAACACTTCCTCTTGAATCACTCTATTTATTAAAAGAACGCATCAAATCCGTTAATTATCTCAGCGAATTAACGTCCCACTACTGAGCACAAGCCTCCTCTCACATACCAAGGTGCGAGGGTATTGGGCCATACTCCACCCACTCAGTGCGGCGGAGGCAGGCGTATGGCGTTCTGCTGTTAGAATCGTTTAAGCCGCCCAATTAGGCCTCTAATATGGCTTAACGACTACCACATTTAGTGATAACCAACTTAACGTGCCTTTCTAAGCACGCAAGCGGTCGATATCAAATGCCACACAAACGGTCACTCATTCGAGAATTGACTTTTGTAAGCTCTGCTTTACTTCGGTGATCTTTTCCGACAACCGATCATATTCGATAATTATAGACACTACAATTATTTAGTTATTAAATAATATTAGTAAATAATTAGAATAAGATAGGAGAGGATAAGATGTGGAGCTTCCTTACTTTTTTCTTTTCTCTCTTATTTACATTCATAAAGTCACACTTCTGAACCTAGATTTTCATACATCAGAACCGAACTTTTCGTGTGCGAAGACTATTTTTGTTTTTTTTATATAATGTTCTGTTGGATTAGAATCCAAAATAAGAAAATGACATACTTTTATTTGTTTCGAAACCATTGACTTTACTTCTTAGAGTTCAAATTTATAAAACTTTGTATGCAATATGGCGACGTACAACTTTGCTATAATTTTTAATGTAGGCGCTTACCTACTTTACCTTATTTTTTATAATATGACACAATATAATATTGGATAATTTAAACGCGAAAGTTTGAGATGTACATTGAAGATGAAATTTGTAACATAGATAATTTATGATCTGAGAAACGAAAGATTTGGCAGTGTTGCCAAAGCTTGGGATATATTATGATTTTCTGAAACGTATGCCTACTTAATTAATGAGAAAAATGCATAACGAAATTGGCTATCGGTGACTCCATTATTTAACATTTAACTCGTTAGCAACATGTCATGACGTTGTTTGTAAATTTGGCCGTACCATCGAGAGCCTGATCAATATTAGACTTCTGTCTTCACGCCGAACGCCCTTTACCGCGTCCATCATAGGTATGATATGCATAGAGGTCTATGCTGTGTGTAAATATAAGGAGACAGCACGTTTGTCGCCTGTTATATTAATAGTAATAATAAAAGATACTGGTACCTACTTAATTAATGAGCAAAATGCATAAAAAATTGGCTATCGGTGACTCCATTATTTAACATTCCACTCGTTAGCAACATGTCATTGTCATGACGTTTTTTGTAAATCTGGCCGTACCATCGAGAGCCTGACCAATCTTAGACTTCTGTCTTCACGCCGAACGCCCTCTACCGCGTCCATCATACCTCCATGCTGTGTTATATTAATAGTAATAATAAAAGATACTGTCTGATGAACAGCTCCACAAGTCTAGATAGTGGACAATGATCACCAGATACAAGCAGAGCTTACAGAGCCTACTTATCCATGGATTAAACAAAGTTTAACTTCGAACGCTTCTTTGCTTCATATGGCACGTAAAGCACTATATATGTGACTTGGATAGTAGCATAAAAGTGATATAAGGAAACTTAAAGCTGACGGCATAGTCAAGCCAGTAGTAAGAAGTAAATGAGCAGGCAGTGGTGACCACGATGGTACGTATCAGAACCCCTACTGTCCCCTCTGTCTACATGCTAACAGTTTGATTACACCAAATTGTTTGATTCCGTTTTGCTCCCCTTTAACTGATACTCAAGGTTACCGAAAATCAAAACAGTTACACGTTTTATTTGCACATGTATAAACATACACATATTCAAGCAGTCGTGTCTCTCAATAAGTAGCATGAGTCGTAATTGAGCTTATTCTAATTCAACGCTTGTGTAAGTAATATAGTCCTATTAAAAATAAGTATGTTATAGAAAATAGAATAAGGATTCACCACCATAGAAGTCTACTGCTGAACATAGGCATACTCCATAAATTTCCAGCATATTGTAGGCAGCCTGTATTCTATTTCAATATCTTCAAATATTCACTGTGTGTGTTCCGTATTTTTGCCTGTGAGTTTCTTGTCAGTTCTTCTCACAGAGCGGGGGCTCGTAACTGGCACTTAGATTCACTTACACCTAATTTAGATTTATTTGCATGTAAGTGAATCTAAGCTTCGTGATTTCAGTGTACCTAGTAATATTGTTTTTTTTTAATTTTTATTTTGTTGTGACGTTTTGTATATCAACTTTTATCAACTAGTACCTATAATATATATTTTTACAGCAGCTGATGAATAATAATTATTATTTAATAAAATAATAATAATATTAGTTATAATTATTATAATAATAGTAATAATAATTATTGTATAATTGTTGCAATATAAGAGTTGCACTCTCGTTTCAGCGTTTGGTCGTGAAGACATCGTTGTTCTGAGGCTCCTATCTTACCTGAAGATGCCCTGTGTAGGGGCGAAACACGTGTCGTGTTGAATAGTTTCTCGATTTTTCGGGAAATTATAGTAGCGCGGGAATTGTTACAAAGATATTTTTAATCCATCACTTGCTTAGTTCTATATTATTATGTTTGTAGATGAATTATTCATCTATGAAAATATACTAATGATAAACGAACTTGCGTATGCCAATATCGTGTTCAGCAGACTTTCATTTTAAAATAGCAAAGTTTCTTTTCAGCAACATCGCCATTATCTATTTCAGCCAGGGACTTACACAACGTTCCCTAATGCCACAGCATTACAGATAAGTACGTAAGGACCACGTGCCTCACTATCACAATCTAAAATGTAGCATGCACTTTGCATGTGAATGGTCTTTGGGAACAATGTTAGGTACTTACCTACACACTGCTCCTTTATTTTTTTTAAAATCGAGATTAACATTATTTGAAATTTTCTTACGCTAAGGGGAAACGATGATTTTTATCAATTAAATGCTTACAATTCAAATGTTTATTTTGTAGGTACAATTTCATATTTACAATAAATAATTACGACACATACTAAATTATCTTTTCTTAGAAGTAACTTACGTCTAAAAACATACAAAAAGGATACAAACAATGCATTGTAAGAATATTAAAAATAATTTAATATATAAATTATACATGCGTTTTTAATTAAATCATAAAGATTTACCGATATAATGTAATGTTTAAATAAATAAATCATTAGTAAGTTACCAGTCTCAAAAACATCCCTGATGCCATTATATTTTTAATATACGTATATTCTGTAACAAGTTCGCTGCAGCTTGCAGTTTTACATTAGTTTGCCATTTTATAATATGAAATTGATTATGCTATATTGTGTTCCAAGATAAAATTGTAAGCAGAAAATGTCAACTTGTCTGCGGTGGACCGAAAGATAATCGAAGTCACGACCGTAGCTATTTATTTATTTATTTAATCTTTATTGCACACACATAAAAATACAATGTACAAAAGGCGAACTTAATGCCATTAGGCATTCTCTACCAGTCAACCTTGGGGTTAGCAGATACATTAAAGGCGGTGCGAGTAAGAGATAATATTTATAGTTATGATATACTTACATGAAATAGTAAGCTGATCTACAGCTATACAATTATATCCAATTGTTTTAGCTTAAAAGAGTTTCTGATGGCTCTCATAAACACTTCTTATTAGTGTTCTGAAGTTTTAAATTATCGTAACATATTATTAAGCGTTTTATTTTATTATTATTTTTGCATTACATTTTAACAGTAAAGTTTAAGCATTGCCATATTTCTGTACAGAATAAGACCCATCAGAATCATAAACTCTTTTCTTGTCACTCTGAATATATTCAGGACCTCCTTTTCCGTAACCGTAATAAGGTTCGACGTAACCGTGATGGTCTAGCTCAGGATAACCTTGCCCATGGTCTAGATCATGATAGCCATGTCCATGGTCAAATTCGTTAAAATCGTGACTGTGATGAACAGGTTCAATATAGTCCACATGCTCTTTTTTGTGTTTGAGGTAATGCACGAACCATAGTAAGAAATGCCATCCTTTAGTAAGAAGCACGTAGTATATGATTCCGTAGACAATTTTCAGAATGAACAGCTTTGTGGCGACGACGTAGAAGAAATGCACTGCAAAGAAGAAAATTATCTTGTCAATACTATATAAGTATTTAGATAGATTGATATACTCTTTATTGGCCAAGAAACATAAAAAGTACAGATTACAATATTGAAAAAAAAAATTTTTAAGCCAATTCTAGGCAGTCTTATCGCTAAAAGCGGATCTCTTCCAGACAACCCGACGCAAAGGAGAGAACAGGAAAGCAGTAGGCAGAGCACACAAACTTTAAAAAGAATAAACACAAAAACTATTTGTTAAATATGAATAAAATACACAAGTACATAAAATATATATATACATATATTACTAAAAAACTGATACAAACAACTAATCAGATATATTCAAAAAGTAAGACTTCAGCCGCTCCTTAAAAGAGTTTAATGTCTGAGCCTGTCTAATGGAAACAGGTAAGGAATTCCAGAGACGTATTTATGGTTGTTCGTAAAATAAATAAATAAAACACAAAAGCAATAGTACTTTAATGTGCCTAAATATTTAAAGGTGATGGGCCTTTTTTCGAAGACACCAAAGATTGTTGTTTCAAGACAATACTATTGCTGTGAGACATGCTTATATTCATTCAAGTTTACTTTAATTTTTAATGTAATTTCAGCCTTTTTTCCTGTCCTTCAGAAAAATATCACTCTGGAGACAATAGTGAGAGGAATTCTGGTAATGCTTCTCCACACCTAACCTTATGAAGATATTACTTAAATGCTACACAAATAGTTTCCCATCTAAAGATTGTGAATGCTGCTGAACACCTGAAAAATTGTTTTGCGATCAAAACTACAAATAATAATTATGTGAGTAGTTACCTATTTCTATTTCCATTGTCGTCTAAACATGTTAATAAACCAATCCATATATATATTGGAATTATTAGAAGGAAACTCTGGTTTGTGTCCAACTTTACTAACAAATTTCTCATAACCGAGCTGCGCATGTCCCGGGTTAAAATGCTTGTGGTGCGACCAGGCATCTGGCACATACTTGGCGATCGCCAGAGCCCACGTCAGGACCACTATGAACTTCATACTGGCAATCACTAAGGCGATGCCAAGGAATATTTTATATAGGCCCACTTTTACTGCCAACATTATGACCAAGTTGGCTGCAACAAACGGAGACAATAATTTATATCAATCAATTAGTCAATTTTCGTCCATTGCTAAACAAAGACCTTCCCTGCCAGTTGCATGAAAATAAACTTAATTGAAAGACAATTTGATAAGTCCACAAAAATCTGTGTTCTGCAGAAAGAAGAAAATAATTCTTGAACAAGCAATCGTTTCTCTCAACCATATTATAGGGAACGTGACGACGAAGACCCGACGCATGTCGCCACCACTGCAGCGACATAACATACTCAAGCTACTGGATAAAATATAAATATTGATAGAAATTTCCAACACTATCTGATCTACAGTAGGTTTCGTTAAACATCTGTTCATTAAATGAAACCTCAGAAATCTTAATAAATCCTTGAGCAGACATGCGAACCGGAATTTTTCAATTTGCCTTCATTCAGATTCTGATCTGACTAGTCCTCTAGATTTTCTTTCTTTTTTTTCAAGTCCGATCCGGCTAATAAATTCTATGGGACGAGAAAATATTGAGAGAAACCTGTTTTAGGATTTCACAGCTTTTTTTATAACTGCCATTAGAAGACAATGTAATGCTCACAATATTCTTTATTTTTTGTTCGTTTTATATTGTTTCCATAGGACATTGGAGATTATAGTTCCGAAGTTCTAGGTATTCGAAAACAATTACAATAGTAAAGCAAATTTTACAGAGGTCACTTCTTGGATGGGTGACGATTGTGTGGCATTTAATGTTGAGCGCTTTCGTCCTTAAGAAGGCTCGTTTAAACATTAATTCCAGCCATCTCAATATGTGGTAAACATTAAGTTCCTTAATATATAAAATAAAATAAACCTAACTGGAGGCTTTCTTCCTACCTACTTTAAGCCTACCACCTTCTTCCGCATGGGGTCTGCAAAATTATTTATGAGATGGTGAAACGAGAAAGTACTAATTTCTAATGATTATTAATAATTCGATTTGATTTGAGTCGATTATCCTGATTATGAATTATTATAATGGTCGTTTTGTATTTCTAGAGGTTGGAAAACCAAACATAACAATATTTTCAAAACATTGCTGAATATAAAAATATTATCATAACCCAACTAAAGAAATATATATAACAATATATACAACCAATAAGTATGGCGTTTTTACAATATACAAAGATTTTAAAGCCTTACAGCGTTAAAAAGCAAAATACAAGTGAAATTTAAATGAAATTCCTTACTGAGCAGCGCATATTTTCCTTTGCCCCTTGCCTCTTCGATATTTTTCAAGTCCTCCGAGTCTGCAGCCTCGGCGAAACACACAGATAACGCAGTCACAAGAATCAAAAAGTTCATATTTTGTGCCATAATCCTCTTTGCTGTTGATCTCTTTGAGCGAGTTCAAATAAAGAAACTTATTAAAACTATTTTTTTTAAACAAATTCCCATCAACTGTCTCTTCACAACAGCTAGATTCAGAATGGCAGCCTATCTGCTTATAGTAAGTTTATTCTGAAGTGTGAAACAGGGTGATAATAGATGAGAAAGTGTTACTTATTATTACGTAAAACGAATTTTCACCTAGTTCAAATAAATGACATACGTCTACATAACAATGATGCAATGTACTTTTGCAAAATAATTCTTTCTTTTGTAAACGTCATTTTTGCGGTAAACCATAGCAGATTCATCATCATCATTTCAGCCAATTAACGTCCCACTACTGAGCACGAGCCTCCTCTCACATATCAAGGTGTGAGGGTATTGAGTCATACTCCACCACGCTGACCCAGTGCGGATTGGCGGAGGCAGGTGTATGGCGTCCTGCTGTTAGAATTTATCAAGCCGCCCATGAGGCCTCTAACATGGCTTAACGACTACCACATTTAGTGATAACCGTGACCAACGGCTTAACGTTCCTTCCGAAGCACGGAAGAGCTCGATATCAAATGCCACACAAACGGTCACCCATCCAAGGACCTCTGTAAACTTTGCTGTACTTCGGTGATCGTTTCCGACCCCCGAGCACCGCAGAGCTACGAGCGCTTCATAGCAGATTATTACTGTGCAATTGTTCTAGAAAATATTCTTCAGGTAAAGTTGGATTAAGTGGCAATTTCTCTTTGTTAAAACAAAGCTTGCTAAGTAAGATAAATATATGTAAATTTATGCGGTTTTATGAAAACTTAAATAGTATCGTAACCTATAATATTTCACAACAAAGAATAAGCATTGAAACTTTTTACAACTTAATTTTAAACTAGTAAATGTCTACAAAATAATATTTCGAAATGGGAAAACTAAATAAATATAAGACAAAGAATGGTGTTAATATAATGCTCGCGTTTTTGAGAGACTAAATTTTTGGAAAGGATGTCTGAAGATAAGCAGCGATTTGGAAATCTGTCTTTTGATGGGTGGCATTTGATGACTGACGGCTTGTCAAGCCGTTGGTCCTGGTTATCAGCTACCCAGTACGCGTCGTCAAAGTGAGGCAACTCAAACCTGGCTAGGTTGGCTATATATGGCTATATTGGCTAAGTTCATTACGCGGCCCGTCAGTGCTCAAGTTCGTGTTGAAAACTACTCCTGATATTTTTTTTAAAAATGACGGTTTGCGCTATTTACGGATATCACAATACGTCGGAAAAGCACAAGAAATATATTAACATAACATTTCACGGGTAAATTATGCCTTTGAACTTAAATTATTACGTAAAATATTCATTAAAACGAAATAAAAATTTCAATATTTGTTACGTGTCAGTTAATGAAAATGTTGCCATCAAGGGAAAAAAATCTCCTACATTTTGTTGTAAGTGTTACTTGTACACATCTCAATTAGACAATAATTAAATTGCACAAAATGTTATTTGACAATTATCTGCTACTAACTTCTGCCCGCGACTTTGTTCGCGTGGAATAATTATTTTAATATACGATAACACAAAAATCTAAATGTTTTCTTTGATTGATTGATTTCAATTGATATGGCATAAATCACATCTTAAAAAGGTGCAATAGTTTCATTCGATTCTGGTCTATCTACATAAAAAAAGTTAACGAACTATAACAATTTAAGAGTTTCGTAACTATAAATATTCTAAATAAATAATTAGTGAAAAATTATTATTTTTATGAAATTATAAAGCAAGCGGTTTTTCGCTTAAACTAAATGCAATTAATAGCTAAGCTAAAGTGTTAAAGTTTCAACTTCCCTACTTTTAGGGAAAATTGAATGAAATGACAACATGGTTTTTTTCACTGCGTGCGTTTCGTCGAGCGTAAATACAAGTATCTTACGCAACATATAATAGATTTTTTTCTTGCCTCGCTTTTGAAAGACGACTTTGGAGGGAACTATCGATCTAGGTGGTATTATTTTAAGGTTATCAGTTTAAGGTGTAGTTGTTATGACATTCTTCTTAGCTAGGCTTCTTTATTATGGAAAAATCAAACAGCAAGACACCACGACACACCTGCCTCTATCAATCCCCATTGTTTCAACGTAATCAAGTATTTGTCAATCATAAATAATTTATTGATTCAGGCGTTACTTTGCGGAAATCCATTGTAAGCAAGTGATGGATTAAAAATATCTTTGTAACAATTCCCGCGATACTATAATTTTCCGAAAAATCGAGAAACTATTCAACATGACATGTGTTTCGCCCTTACACAGGGCATCTTCAGGTAAGATAGGAGCCTCAGAACAACGATGTCTTCACGAACTACGCTGAAACGAGAGTAAGTTCAGCGTTGGTCGTGAAGACAACATTACAAAGATATTTTTAATCCATCACTTGCTTATTTTTCAATCAGCATTGGGTCCCCGTGAAGACATAATAATATGTCCTGATTCTCACTCTCCATGGTCCCTAATAAAAGAGAATGATAAGCACAAAACAATAATTGTTATTAAAGAACTATGAAATAATTCAGAAAGTAATGTAGAAAATAATGATTCCCCAAGACCGTTAATGAAAACTAGAAGGAGAAAAGCCCAAGAAATATTGAACAATAATCTCCCGGTTCGACTTCTAATGGGGAACAGGCGTCGTATGTGCGGCAATCATCGTTAAATTTGGAAATAATGAGCAGTTCCCGTTTACGAGTAGGACGATATCACTTCCAGAGGGATGCGTTTGGGATATATCGATACTTATTTTTATATAGCATGTTTTTATTTATAACATTCATTTATCATTATTTTATTTTATTTTCTTTTTTTTTTACTAACACTAGGCTAAGAACATTGTTACATGAACAAATGATACAAAATATGGAATTTCTGAAATCAAAATTTATTATTATTATTATTATTATAATCATCATCACTTACACGGGCGTTCTCTCACAAATCTGTATAATCATAGTGAGAGAGAATAGGTTGTAGTAATTTTGAGTAAATTATTGTAATTATCCCAGGCCCGTGTAAATAATACATACATAAATAAAATACTAAAACCTCTACATATCAAACCCTATTTTTATTAAATATCATGTTACGTAATTGAGTGGTTTTATCAAATTATCTTCCTCTTTGCTCAGGTCTTCTCACATCATACTTCCCCAGCGCGGACTGGCGAAAGCAACTGTATGTCGACCTGCTGTGAAATATTTTTGAAGCACCCAATCAACCAATAAGACAACTTAGAACAAACTTAAAGGATTATCGTGATTACAGCAACTCATAACTATATTAATGCTTAATATTAGTGATAGGATTTGAGTGATAGGATAAGGAATGAAGTGATAAGGGTTGAAGCTGGTGTAAAAGAAGATATAGTGACAAGAATTGAGAAAGGTATGCTTAGATGGTTTGGTCATGTTGAGAGGATGAATGAAAGTAGATTAACGAAAGTGATTTATGATGGACAAGTGGTTGGAAGTATTGGGAGGGGAAGACCACGTATGACCTTCCATGACCAAATACAAAAAAATTTAGAGAAAGGGCAGGTCAAAAGTACCCTAAACCGACGGGCGTGTATGAGGAGGTTAATGAGTGTGAATGAAGCTAAAAGTGTGTGCCAAGATCGTAGCAAGTGAAAGGATGTGATCTTTGCCTACCTCTACGGGAAAGAGGCGTGACATTATGTACATGTATGTAATATTGGTGATCATTGCTGAACTCCTAAATATGCAATAATTCAAACAAGTCGGCGGACATATTGACATAATTATATTTGGTGTGTTTATTAGTTGTATAATTCCCAGTTTCGTGAATGTTATGTTTAAAAGAAAAATCAACTTTATTTATGATTCTTATGCAAAGGGGATCTTAGTTATTGACTTCAAGCACATACTAAGACAAAATACAACTTTTAACCTACACAAGACAGTTTGTAGCGGCGTCGTCGTTTTCACGCACTGACTTTTAAGCCACTCAAAATATCTAGACTCAATATAAGTCTGAGACAGTTTTTCAGTAGAGACGTTCAGACGTGGAGTCAAGGAACACTACCTGAATCATAAACTGTGATTTTGTATGTATTTATATATATGTATATATGGGGAAATATATTATATATAAAACTCTTTTTTTTTCCTTATCCTATTGTCTGTTAGTTTTATTATTATACGTTGTTGCTATTTAATAGTATGTATATGTTTTCTTATGATTATGAGGTTTGTGTTTGTATATATTATTTGCTATTGTATACTCTTACGAAATTTTTGTTTTAATTTATTTTGTTTTACTTTTTTGCATATGTATTTTACCTATCCTTGTTTTATCTTTCTGACTCCTCATGAGGTTGGCTGGAAGAGATCTCTAATAGAGATAAGTTCGCCTTTGTACATGTTCTTTTTATTTGTAATGTTTTGTTATTTTTAGTTTTTATGTGCAATAAAGAGTTAAATAAGTTCTTATTCTCATTTACAAGCTAAACATTTTTAATTATAGATACTAAAATATTATTTTACATTCCACACAACGAAGAGGAAACCCAAAGAATAAGAAATCTTGCCAACCTTTCCAATAAAAACACAACCTATCGTAATAACATGGAAACATTAAAAAATAACTTCCTATAAAAACAATAACCAAAAAAATATCGACAAGAGTTTTAAAATGCCCTCTCACGCGTCTCATCCCTAAACACGTGATGTTCGTATGAGCGGTAATGTCTGTTCGGTTTTGATGGCTGATGAACACTCCCGATGGCTTCGTGATTAAGGAAATTAATCCCACGGGGATTATGGCTTATCAGTCCACGGCTTTAAGTATAATTTGCTTTATCCCGCTGATACTGAAATGTGGAGTGCATTGTGCTTGAACGAGGATCTTAATTTTAATTCGTTTTTTAGTTGGCTAATTTGAAGACAAGTGCAAAGACAGCACCAATAAGATTTGTTCCTTAATCTGCTAAGTTGAACAGATAGTGCATATATACTTTTGGAATTTTACATTTTTCTATTTAATACATAAATTATAAACATACCTATTTCCCGCAGGGGTAGGCAGAAATCATGTCTTCACACTTTTAGCTTCATTCACACTATAACCTTCTCATACACGCCCATCGGTTTAGGGTACTTAAGATCTATACAGACATAATATATTACAAGAAATCAAATGCGATAATACTTATAAAACCACTAAGGGAAACTTAAGCTATCAGTAATTTACAGATTTTAAAATATTAATTAGCAACATAGCATAAATACATACATTCACGCCTTATTCCCCGAAGGGATAGGCAGAGCCATATTATACGCCCACACTTCGCCAATTATATAGTTGGTCCCACGTAATAGGTGGCGAGCCTATTGCAATAACAATATTTTACGCGCTTACGACTCTTTATAGTAAACACAATAATCTCATCGAACCAAATTACATCAAAATCAGCCAACCAAACTCGCGAGCAACCAAATCGACTCAACCGCGAACTTAACACTTAAACATACATAACTTTACGCCTGTTTCCCCGAAAGGGTGCCTACCGAGACATCTTATCTCCAATGGCGAGTCTATTGCCGCTTACCGCGCACTGTTTTGTTCGCCTGAGCCTAGTCCGTTGATCGGCCGGTGCACTACTTGCAGGTGAGGTTGGCTTGGGCTCCTTATATTTTGTTAGGATCCCTATACATTAGTAACATAGGTACATTTACAATGCTATGTATAGTTATCGATAGCCTGTATGGGATTCGTATTTTCACAGAGAGCATTTGTTGCACTAAAATAATATTAGATTTCTGTCCTACTTCATTATCAACATCACTAGAAGTCCACTGCTGGCCTAGGGCCTCCCTTTCCACATGGATCAACCTAGAACTGAATCTACTTACTTCTCACAGCATCTGGTGGGAAGTCATTCTCTACTACGTTAGCCGGTTTCCGATCGCCATCATATTCCATAGGCATGTTAATGTTCCACTGTATGTCAGGTCATGATCTACCATGCAAATTCAGAGCGAGTTGGCTGAGGCAGCAGTGTCGTACTGCGGTGGTCGCATCTGACGCAGTGAGCCCCACATTCCTCTCTCGGTCCCCCATCTTAAACAGCATATCTTACCGACGATAATAAAAAAAGGGCAGCATAGTCGTCTGAGAAGGTCCTCCCAGTTCTGATCTGTGGGGTCGTTGGCCGAAGGCGGGTCGCAGAAGCTTTAAACCAGGGCACTGGCCCCCGCCTCCTTTACAACAGCAGTGGACGTTGCTTGAAGATTTTTAGTACGACTGCTGGCGGCCGCGTCCGGTGCAGTGAGCTCCACACTCCCCATCTTAATGCATTTTGTTACCGACGTAAATAAATAAGGCAATAGTGTCGCTGTTATAGTTTTTGTAACCGCGTCAGGTCTTAGTCACCTTGGTAGTAATCACAGATATATAAACAATAGATAACGCAAGTATCACGACAGGTATTGACCTTAAGTTACTGTGACATCACTGCCGATATTTAGTGACGGGAAATCCAAACTGATTTATAAACACTGAAGCCGCTGATGTTAAATATTTCAAACTTGAAATCGTTCATGTCACAGTATATATCGCATGCTTAATTGAATAGTGAATTAACTCAAAAAAGACGATTTTTGGGACATCACAAATGCAGATCTTCTAAAGAATACAAAACAAAATTGTACAAGACAACTTGTAAGCGCATTAAATTGATACTGATTCATTAATAGTAATTCTGCTTGTGTTTTGAACGTTTGATTAACATTGATTCGATCTCAGTAAGAAATAGAAAGACTGTATAAGGACGTAACTCAAACCTGACCTATCTATTAATGGGTGGATGTTCCTTTAAGCATGCGATATGTAAAAAACAACAACAGACGCGCGCGGACTGAAGTAGCGACTATTGGTCAGGCAAACAAGCGAAGTATACGCATTTGCGTTATCTATTGAATACTTATGTCTGTGGATGCAGTGAGGACTTTCAAACTCAGAGTTACGATGATTCAGACGCGTCTATACCAACATTAACACATATTTCTTTTAGCATTTGTAATACAGATACATAAATATGAATACAAAAGAGGAATTCGTTCTCCATGTTTCAACACAAACATCGAAATAGCAATAAAGCAACTGTCAAGTATGACATCTTGCGCTAACCCCAAAGACATATAGCAGCACTATCCTCCGCACGTGTCAACCAATAAATCAAACGCGAACCGGCGTGTTTGAGCAATTAATTTGGTACTTAGCAATCCTATGTAGCTATGCAGCTTATAAACCAGAACACTATGAATTATTGATTCTGCTCTGATTAGTGTAACACACTGAAGTGCTTGTAGATCCGTCGTCTTAGGCGGTTGGATCATCGAAGTAAAAGAGAGTTCACGGCGATCAGTTCTTTACGTGTTCAGGGTTTAGTTCAGCATTTTAGTCATTTATATTGTGTATGGGGATCCTAGCAAGAACTTGAAAGCCCAATCCAACCGCACCTGCAAGTAGTGCACCTGCTGAGGCTCTGGCGAACATAAAAGTTCCCGGAAAGCGGCAATAAGCTCGCCAGCGTGGCTATATAATGGCTTTGTGCGTCTAGCACATCTAGCCAGTGTCAAGTAAGTGATATATTAATAATATATAATTCATAGTAAATGAGAATGAGTGATGATAAAGATGATAAATGGTAAATGAGATACCCTCCCTTAAGCTCCTTGAGTCCTCAGTAAAGATGTCGGACAATATTGATATCTTACATGGACTCCTTGAGAGAATATGAAAAGTGATGTTGCACTGTTTTGTTTAATTTACCAACACTCATGTATGTTCACAAACACTAAACGGTTAATAATCCACCGTTATTACACATTGATGTTCGAAATACTACAAACTTTAGAAACAAAACTGCAGACATCACGCTTCACTTTCCCGCCAAGAAGTCCGGGAAACCTGTTATTGGCCATATTAGCTTTAAGTTTTGCTATATACCTACGCTATTTGTTTTCTCAATAAATAAATAAAATGTTTTTTTTTTAGTTCATCTGCAATCGGCTGTTAGCCATAATCAGATCCATGGCACATTTTAATTCAGTTAGTTTCTCTGTTCCAGGTGTAGGATTTGCCATCTTTTTAGGCGATTCACATCATCTTGTGGAGTCAATAGACTTCTGGCCAGTTCATTCGTATGTTTATTTAACCTTTCCATGTATCTCTTGCTGTTCTTGCGAACTACTTCTCTTGCGTTCGGTATCTCCAGATAGTCATGCATTTCTTTGTTCCTGACAAACCAGTGTGCGCTCGAAATGTTTCTCAGTGCAATATTTTGAAATCTCTAGAGGATTTCAATGTTCGAACTGCTAGCACAGCCCCAGAGTTCTATGTAAATGTACTTTTTATACGAACCGAACTTGAATATTGTCACCAGATGCGTTGAATACTCATTTTAAGTGTCAGTGTCTTCATTTTAAGGATACGAGAAATCAAATCAAATCAAAATACTTTGTATTTCATAAACTATTACATAGTACTTGAATACGTCAAAATTATAAAAAAATAACAAAAACAAATAATATATAATTATACTAAAATCACGAAGCTTAGATCCACTTGCAACCAAACAATTTGAAAAAACAAAAAATATTTAAGTGCAAGTGAATCTAAGTGCCAGTTCGGAGCCACCGCTCTGTAAGAAGAACTGGCAAGAAACTCACAGGCTATGCTCTTTTAAATTATCGATTGGTTAGTTACAATCTTCATTTGTCTGTGACGCTATACAATGCAACATAATATAACAATATTCATGCTTTAAGTCATTCATATTAGAATAGCCTGTATAAAACGGCAGTTTAATCCCAAGCATTTTTATCAGCCATATAGTCTTTAATAGAATAGTATCCCTTTAAAGACAGCTTGCGTTTTATTGTTAATTTAAATTTATTTAGGCTTAAATTTAAATTTATGTAGAGAAGACATCGTAATTGGTTAACTAGTCGACGATTGCAAGCACATGTGCCAAATGTCCTACGATGAAATATTCAGAATGTTTGAGGTATCTATAACATACGTTACATAACATTAAGAGGCTAGAAAATTAAGTCATTCTGTACCCACCTTTAGTCTGTAAGAGACGTACTGCCTATGAATACTTTATTAAGTTGTATTAACTTATCTAAGAACTACTTAATTAAGTCAAGTTAAAGTTGTTGTAAAAGTTAACGTTAAGTAAAAGTTGTACAGCTACTTAATACTGAACGGAACTAGGAAGGTGATTAAAAATCACTTCCATTTAATTAGTCCTTGTTTAACTTAACTCTTAGAAGTCTAGATTAATCTAAGGAGGCGCAGTTAAAGTTGCCTTACTTAACTGCACTCTCGTGATGTATAGGAGAAGTTTACTCTAACAAGTTCTTCCTAACTTTGTTTGAGTTTACGAGTTTTAACGGTAACTGTGTAGTTTTATTTTTATATGGAATCTTCCGTTATATTAATTTTCATAAAGAAATTTACATTGTGAAATAAAACGTGCTGTTATCATGTTAAAATAAACCGGTTATCATGTTAAACAAAACAATCCGATGTTTTTGGATGCTTGATGACCTGTAAAACAAATATACATTCATACTTATTAATATCTTTTATGCATATATTCCTTGACAATAGTAGTTCAATTTAATTTGACATATTATTCTGTAGTCGACTTAGATTTTTAAGCTTTTTTTTATGATATAATAAATATGATTCTTTTATTTCTAATTCTGACACTTGAGGTCACATTGTGTTTTTCTTTTTATTGTTTTATTTTTATGAACTAGTATGATTAATATATTCGATTTTGGACATTAAGGTTATTATTAAGTATTTCATTAGTAATTTATTGACATATTTGTGTATTTTTTTTATATTTTAAGGCATGTTAACGTTTGGACACTATCTGTAAGTTGACATGTACTTGTGAATAAATAAATAAATAAAATACCTATTTCAGGAATCAGTCTCACACTGCCAAACTGTCTTTAAAGTTTACTTTGTAATTATTATAATCATCTACACACTGCTAATGTACTAATTAATTGTAGTGAGAAAAATATACATTATTATTGCTATTATTAAAATATTGTTGAAATTTGTCATCTTCACCATTTTATCTCTAACGGCCCAAAGCTGGACATAGACTTACCCTAATTCCTCCATTATGAGCTACTTTGCGCATCACTTATACAAACGTAAGCATTCTACCTTTTTTTTGTTTTACGTCGGTAACAAAATTCGTTCACGCACTGCCTTCCGGCCAAAGGTGGACCGATAGGGGGTGTGGGGCTCACCACCGGCAGACGCGACTGCCAGCAGTAATACCCACTAAAAATCTTCCGACGACGCCCGCAGCTTGTTGAGAAAAAGCCGGGGACCAGTACCTGGGTTGCAGCGTCTGACACCCCGCCTGCGGCTAACGTCCCCCGGAACAAAACCTGGAGGACCTCCTCAGAGAGGCGCAGTGTTTGCGCCCCTCCTACCTCTTTGTGCGACCATAGCGAGTCCGCTGCACCCTCTATAGGCTCTTAGTTTCCCTCCCGGTAGTCAGTACTAAGGGCACTCAGAGTCGCCAACCTCTAGGTGTTATCTTTTCCCGGCCTCCGGGAGGTACTTAGCCCCCCACCACGACAAGGTGGAGACCTATCGGGGGGGAACACCTAAGGATTCAAACTCAACCTCACCTGCAAGTGATGGACCTGCCGATCAACGGACGAGGCTCTGGCGAACATAACAGTGTGGCAATAGGCTCGCCACCTATTACGTGAGACCAACTATATAATTGGCGAAGTGTGGACGTATAATATGCATCTGCCTACCCCTACGGGAAAGAGGCGTGACATTATGTATGTGTATGTATGTACTACGAAAAAGGAAATGGCTTGGAAGGAAATTTCGGAAGAACTAAAACAATCAGGTATGTTTATTAAATTATTGTTTATTTCAATAAGTAATTTGATTACATGGTTATTCAGTCAATTGGCCTTGAGTTGTTTGAAAGAAATCCGCAAATCGATTGCGTACTTCAAAAGCGTTAGAAACTGCATTACCCCCTTGGTGTCTTAGGTTCGTGAGTTGTACGGGAGTATTTGTTTCGATAATATGTACAGTTTCTTCGCGTCTTATAAAATTATATAAAATACAAGTTGTTAGTACAATTTTCTCCGCAAATTCTGGCTTCAAATGCAAACGTGTGTTATAAATATGAAATTTCTGGCTTAAAATACCAAAAGCATTTTCCACTACGCGTCGTGCTCGGCATAGGCGATAGTTAAAGTGATGTTTCTTGTCATCGTTAATCGACTGTTGTGATGGATAAGGTCTTAAGAGATTATTTTTTAAAGGAAAAGCTTTATCTCCTAATATTACACACGGTGCACTTATATTACTCCCCGGGAAAAGTTTGTTACTCGGAATATTAAATTTATTGTCGAAAATAGCTTTGCCCATTTTTGATTTTGACAAAATACCACCGTCACTATCTTTGCCGGGAGCTCCGACGTTAACGGCGATGAAGTTATAATTAGCATCAACCAAAGCTAAAAGTACAATAGAAAATGTCTTCTTATAATTAAAATACAAAGAACCACTGTTAGGTGGTGCTACAATAATTACATGCTTTCCGTCTATAGCACCAACGCAGTTAGGGAAATTCCATTTATTCCAGAATTCTTCTATATTTTTTTCCAATTGTTCTCTGCTAGGCGTAGGAATATATTCTTGCAATAATTTTTTTATTATAGCATCACAAACTTCCAACACGGCACGGCTTACAGAAGTGATGCTCATACGATAGCTAAAAGCAATGGTTGTAAACGAACCACCAGTTGCGAAGTACCTGCAAACAAAATATTATTTGACAAATTGTTATGTATATATTGTAGTGTATAAATGTATTTATGGATGTATGTATTTATGTATGTTTATCCATCGATGTTCCGAAACTATAAGTCCGAATGCAAATATTAGTGTTGGGTTTGGGTTAATTTATAATTAAGGAGTAGTGCAAGTTTCATCAAAATCGGTTAAGTACTTTTGAAGATATGGACTGTTGAAAAAATAGGCCAATAATTTACAAAAGTCTGTGATAAATATCTTTTCAATTAATTCATGTCAATTGCATTAAAATATTAAAATAAAATGTTAAATAAAAACATAGAACCGACTTCAATGAAGTCGGAGCCGCTCTTAATCTTACAAACGCGAAGTTAGTTCTTGGTTAGTGTATTTTGAATGCATAATAACGTATATTAGTATTATGTTTTTTAAAATGTATTTTACATTTTTTTACAGCTGCAGCTTGTAAACAAAGATGGCAAGGTCTAAGAGATGCATATAGAAGAGCAATGAATAAGAAAAAAGGCAAAAGTGGACAGGCAGCGAACAAAATTAAAAAATGGTAATATGAGGATGAGATGTCTTTTTTGGCTTCGTTTTTTGTCGCAAAAAAAAACTTTAGATAGCGTTGAGATGTCGAGTGGCGATGAAGAGTCTCAAGAAGATGCTACGGAAGTCCAGAACCCTGACTCCGGCAATGAGATCAACAGTACCGACGCTGTGGATGTGGCTGCTTCTCACGTCACTGAAATTCGGACCGAAAACGACAGTATTGTTCATAATATATCGTCACAACCACAACACAGTCAGCAAAAAAGGCAAAGACAATAAAGAAGGCGAAAGTTCAACCAAAACCGTCAGCATCCGCTGTTTTGATGTCTAGATTATTAGACGAGTAAATGAATGTTCCACGGCAGTGTGACCACGACGAACTAGATCGTTTCTTTTTGAGTATATCAGACACAGTGAAAAAGTTTTCACCTTACCTACAAGCAATAGTAATAAATAAGACATTTAGTTTAGTTTCTGAAATGGAGTTACAGCAGCTCGCACCACCTAGGTTTATTACAACTAAACCTACGGTCACACCATCTCCAGCATCGACTTCTTTAATCATTGAAACAAGTGCTACCCCCATGCCTACGTCTCCTTGGAATACGGCTACCAACGATTGAGATAATCAGTCTGGAACTATGTTTGAATAAGTCTGTAATTCATTTTTATAGATAATTGAAATAAAGGTTTTATTAAAAATATGTAGATATTACTTACCGTAAACACACAGCAAGCTTTTCTTTAGATGACAGACATTCTCTGAAGTTGGTATTTGTTCTAGAAATATCATTTTCAATTGTTTGCAGCAACATATTAAATTGGTATGTAGACATTCGGAAATACTGAAAAAACTTTTCCTCATCTTCAACTAAGTGCCTGAACAACGTCCAATATTCTCCTTCAGTTTTTCGTTTTTTTAAATTATCGTGAATCCAGTAGCGTCGAGTGGGTTTTTGGTTCTCTTCTTCTTCCTCATCCAATATTATGGCAATCATTGCCAGTTGTCCAACAGTTAATCTTTTAATAGCCATACCTATTTTATTATTTTAAAACTTGAAACCACTCCCCAGACGTCCAGGCATTACCGATACACATGCGATAATGAAACGGCTTCCTATGAATAGTCATACAAATTACGGGTGGGCAACATACGGGTTGCATACGGACACCATACCGGCATCATACTCGACTCGTTTCAATGGGCAAAGCAAGCCGTCTCGTTTTACCTTCCGTGCTTGATACGTTCATAGCACAGACATGGTATGATACGGTGTAGTGGGCAGACTCCTTTAAGGTTATAATTATTTCATTTATAATTTTTTGACATATTTATGTACTTTTTTTTATATTTTAAGGCATGTTTACGTTTAAAAACTATCTGTAGGTGGACATGTACTTGAATACATAAAAATAAATAAATTCCTATTAAAGAGTCTATGGGCGCACTCCACACAACTCGCTGAGTTACCGCGATTTTGGAACAACAGTTTCAGTTAAAGTTAATAGAGATCACATCCTTCCACTTGCTACGATCTTGGCACACACTTTTAGCTTCATTCACACTCATTAACCGTAGTATCCATATATTTCGGGTGTTGTAGATTATATAAAAGCTCATATTTACGGACGAGTTCAATTAAATTTTCGTCATCCATTTTACACCGTATAAATACGTGCGTCCTGTTGAACTGGCAACGTATGACTAAACTCAGTGAAGGCATTTGAGACGCGTTTATAACGGTCCTTATACGCGGTTATAACCCGTATTATCACCGTTTTGCTGCCGATGCCGGCACGCATCGGTTTGGCAACGTCACGTGCCATGCGCGGAGCGTATCGGCACCGGCAAAATATTCTCGCCGACAATAATCAACGCTCCGTGCATGGCACGCGACGGTACGAGTCGGTGACGGAACGGTCTAGTGGACATAGTATCATGCTGTTCTTTACAAAGAATATTTTTTTTGCCTGACACGTTCCTATTACGGTCATGGTATGATACGGTGTAGTGGGCAGGCTCCTTATTGTTCAAAATCGAATTAATTAGTCAATAAAAAATAAAAGAAAAAGAAAAATACAATTTTACCAAAAGTGTCAGAATTAGAAATAAATGAATCATACAAATTATATCAAAAAAAAATAACTTACAAATCTAAGTCGACAGTAGAATAATAAGTCAAAAACTTATGTCCAAAGAGATCATAATGATATTGTATGAGCAACGTGCTATAGCGCTGGTTATCACGTTGTAGGTTCTACTAAAGTAAAAATAGCGGTGTATGTATGGCTAATACAGCATTTATATGGCTTCATGTCAAGACGCAACTGGTCAGCGTATTTGTGTGTCAGATGGCTTTTTTCTTAGTCTCATATTTCAGCCGGTGTGCCTTATCGAGTGTTTCATTCTGCACACTTGTTTTTTTTTTTATGAATAATATAAAAATTATCATCATCATCATCATCTCAGCCCATTAACATCCCACTACTGAGCACGAGCCTCCTCTTACATACCAAGGTCTGAGAGTATTGGGTCATATTTCACCACGCTGACCCAGTGCGGATTGGCGGAAGGAGTAGTATGGCGTTCTGCTGTTAAAATTTTTCAAGACGCTCAATTAGGCCTCTAACATGCTTAACGACTACCACATTTAGTGATAACCGGGACCAACAGCTTAACGTGCCTTCCGAAGCACGGAAGCGCTCCATATCAAATGTCACACGAACGGTCACCCATCCAAGGACTGACCTCTGTAAACTATGCCTTAGTTCGGTGATCGTTTGCGAGTACCGCGGAGCTACGTGCGTTTAAAAAAAATGTTGTTCTACTATTCGTGACACGCAATTAATCAATATCCATCGGGGTCTGGGTCTGTTACTCCAAAACACAGATCATTCTCTGAACTGTCTAGAAGCGCTCCAGATATATTTTTATTTAGTGCCATTAGTGTCTCTGAAACTTAGTATCTGTCTGAAATAAATTATTTAGTTTATATTAACTACTCTGACTGACTTCGCGAGCGTAATCTTTTGTTTGTTCTTTAAGAACTTTAAAGATTTTCCCCGAATACAGAGGGTTTTCAAGTTCATACCAAAATTAATCCTAATTGTTTAGACTCAAAGCATTGTAAATACCAAGAAGATAATTATTAAATCTTTAATTATTCATTTAATAAGCCTCATTTACTAAAAGCACTCCACTTCACAAAGAAACGATATAATTACTGCATTCCGCGAATCCATTTAATTTTATTATTTGTCGGCTCATGGATAAATATTTAAAAAAATTAAAACCCACGCATTCAATAAGTAATTTATCCTACTTCTAAAAATAAATCGAAATGTTGGGACATTCAATATTAATCACGAATCAAATCCATAAAGAGGTAAAAAGCGTTTCATTTTCTATTTCATATATCAGAAAAAACTTCACATAACGAATCGCAGCTCGCAGACTTAGTTATTCGCATTGCAGTCTGCACTGAGCACAAATGGGCTCAGAGATTCCGTTCTCCACAAAGCCTCCACAGTGAACTACTGACCCAAATAATGATTCCTTCCTCATGGCTTTAGGTAAAAAATTGCTGTCATTTTAAATAATAACTCTCCAAGTGGCTTTTGACACCAGATACTCCGACATCGATGATAAACGATACGACAATTTAGTTTCGACGCAATTTATCTTTTAACACAGTCTTCAATCAAATTGTATAGTCTGAGATCATTAATAATTGCGATTGCCTGTTATATTTTCCGAACTTTAACGTACCTTCTTCTTTCTTTTAAATAATGGCTTCGTGCGTCTAGCACATTTAGCCAGTGTCAAGTAAGTGATATATTAATTATATAATTTATAGTAAATGAGAATGAGTGGTGATAAAGATGATAAATCGAAGATGAAATACCCTCCCCTAAACCCCTTGAGTCCTCAGTAAAGATGTGGGACTATACTGAGATCTCACATGGACTCCTTGGGAGAAAATTTAAAAAGTGATGTTGCACTGTTTTGTTTGACTTACCAACACTTATGTATGTTTACAAACACTTAACGGTTAATAATCCACCGTTATTAGACATTAATGTTAGAAATATCACAAATTTTAGAAAATAAAACAAAACTGAAGCCATGATGCTTCACTTTCCCGCCAAGAAGTCTAACGTACTGTTATCCGGGATTCGGCGATTAGGTTTTTAAAAAAGAAACTAATTATAACACAGTTAATTATATTAGGTAGAAACAGTGGAAATAGTAAAATACAGAGGATTTGGTAGATTAGTACCGACCCGTACCGAGATTTAGATAGACTAACTCGAGCGCCGTCTTGCACTCGTATATATGCTATTGCATAGTGATGACTTAGTAAATAAGGGGTGATAGTCAGCCCTTTAGCGTGTATGGGTAGGGTATAACAACCCCCCGCGGAAGACTGAACTTCAGGGTTTAAAACCCGGAGTTCGGAAAATTATACGACTTCTCTTAGTCGTGGTTGCGGTAAAGGTGAATTTTCACCTTGAACGTTATTTACGTCATCTTCGCTAAGGGTCGGTCTTACAGGAGAAATTACTTTAGTCTTATATCTAAAAATCTGGTATAACTTAAAACCAATAAAAAGTATAACAATAAAAGAAATAAAAGAGGTAAATGCAAAATAATGTGTCCCGTACTTTTCTAAAACAGGTTTTTCTTCAATAATTTTATCTAAATTAGCAAACAATTTATCATTCTGTTTATTTGTTATTAAATCATCTAAATCAATGTTCTGAAGTAAAACAGGGGACTTACTTAAGTAATTCGACTTATTATCTAGTTTACAACAGGAGTCATTTATAATACTAAAATCTAGGCTAGGTACAGGTATGCTTATATTGATAACACTGTTCGACGATATGAGTCTTATGTTCTTTGTGTAGACTATACATTGTTCAGGGGTGTGTAAAATACCGGTTCCGGACACTATGATTTCACGTAATTCAGAGTTATTACAATCAATAGATATCTTATTCGGACTTGATTGCACGAAAATCCACCGATTGTTCATTAATGGTTTCCAAATGTCTAGTTCACCGAAGATTGTTTTTGTAGTACACTGAACGGGAATAGCATTGATTGTTTTTGTTAACAGTTCACTTTCACACGTAGGGCTGCCACTTGTTAATAACACCGCAGGTATTCGACACAGATAGAACTCAGAGTTTACCGTTTTACATATATTTAAACTATCTAAATTGAAGAAACTAATCTTATCGTTAGAAATAGCAACATAAGAACTAGAAGGTAAAATCAAACTAAAAGTAGTAAGGTTAACTAACTTATGTGGTATGGGTAATGCTAAGTTATGGTACAAATTAAAATCATTTAAAGTGACAAGTGGAATTTGCAATACAAACACAAGCTTATTTCTATAATAATAACATGCTACATTGGATATACTTAAAATAGAATGAATATTATCTAAAGATAATTCGAGGGGAACCCTAGAATCTCTTGGAAGGTGCCTATCGTTATCAACGAGTTCGCGGTATAGCTGCGACGGAGTCAGTATGCGTGGGTGCAGTATGTTTTGGCTAGACAGAATGATAGCGTTGATCAAGTCTTCGAGTTGAAATGACAAAGTAAGTAACGAGCTTTCGAGGTTGGTAAATATGGAATGAACTTTTGTTTCAGTAATTAAATTATTAGTAATATTTATTAAATTATTAGATTGATGAACTAGTTTATTAACAGCGATATTGAGGGATTCTTCGTTGACTTTTAATTTATTTATAGTTTGTTTATATGAGTCTAATGTGGAAGTAGTAATTATAATATTTTCTTTTACGAGTTGTGCTAACTTCTTTTCGTCATTTTGGACAGATTCTATAGCGGAATCGTATTTTAATGCGTCATCCTCATCCAAAGTACCAATGATTTGTTTAAATGCAGTACCTATTCCACCAAACCAGGCTGAGCGTTTACTGCGCCTTGAAATTAAATGAGAGATAGAGTCATGATAACGTTTAATATCGTAATAACGGACTGACAATGGGGATAGTATATTTTCACATTGATCACTATTCGATTGTTGACACATGAATCTAACATTACTTAGGACTTCATTAAGATTGGCAAGGTGTGTGTCTATAAAAGAAATATCTACATAGGTAATTAAATTTAATTGACCCTTTATTATCTTAAGTCTACCTATCCTATCGAAGTATATGCCGGGACTAGAAGGAAGAGGCTCGACATAATCCGGATGCGCTTCGACTGAGGCGCTGAAAATAGAACAATTTAAAGTTAATAACTAAATTAAGGTACTTGACTAATATCTATGGGTTTGTGCTTACAATATTTGCTGGCTTAAATTGGTCAAAATGGTGAGTCACATGACGTCGGTTGATAATAAGAGTGGCGGTGTGATTACCATGAACTTTGATAATTTTATACGGCCCTTTCCAAATAGGAGACAGAGCCTTCCTGAGCCTTAAATGATTTTTGAGGTAAACATGGTCACCGATTTTGTAACGTGGGGGAGCTTTGGCACGAGAGTCATAGTAGGACTTAGAATTTTCTTTAGATTTTAGTATATTTTCGTGAGCTTTTCCACGTGTGTACTTAAATTTGTGTTGAAGCATTTGAATGTAGTCAGAGTATGTAGTACCTGGTCCACATTCATATACGGAGTTTGGAATGTAAGGTTTGTGCCCAAAAACTAACTCGTAAGGAGTGAATTTCGTTGTTGAATGTACAGTCGTATTGTAGGTTAATATAGCAGTATATACGTAAGTTGGCCAATTGTCTTGATTTTCGTTAGTAAATGATTTTAAATATTCTTTAAGGGTCGAGTGGCTACGTTCTAACGCACCTTGAGTTTGAGGATGATAAGGGGATGACCATAGCTGTTTAATCTTAAGGAATTGGCATGTAGTTTTAAAAAGATCAGATGTGAAATTAGTTCCTTGGTCAGTTAATATTGATTTGGGTATACCAAAGAGGGATATGAAGTGGATGAGACAATCACTGGTCTCTTCAGCCGTTGTACTGCGTAAAGGGTAAGCTACAGAGTATTTTGTAAGGTCGTCTTGTAAAGTTAGTATGTATTTGAGTTTAGCACTACCAGACTCGGGCAGAGGACCAACAATATCTAATGCTACTCGCTGAAATGGGGACGTAGATGTAGTAGTAATTTCCATCGGAGCTCTGTTTATTTTCCTTAGGGCTTTATTTTCTTGGCATGCTTTGCACTTCCTAACATAGTCTTCTATATCGCTTCTCATGCCTTTCCAATAAAACTGTTCTTGTATTCTATTATACATCCTAGTTGATCCTAAATGTCCAGCTATTGGGATGTCGTGATTATCACGGAGAATTTTAGGCCTTTCGCTTAAGGTCGGGTAAATGATTTTATTTAAGTAAACATGTATGGAAATGTTGGTGTCATGGAAAAGGTAAGTAATGATATTATAAATTTTGGTATATGAATGTTGGTCAAATGGATTTTTAAAGTCTGATATAGCTACATCTGTGATTTCATTAATTTTCAGAATTTCATTTCGAGTTTGTTTTAGGGTATTGTAGATTTCAGGGTATGCAGATTCGTCAAAATAGTGAACCTTTGTAAAAATTAGGAAAATTATTTTATCTTTATAATTAAATTTGATATAGGAATATAATTCTTTTTCACATTCAAGTATTTCGTTCTTATTTTCAGCATTTGATAGTATTTCAGCGACATAGGGATTTGATTCGTCTAAATCTATGGATGTAGGAATTATTATCAATTTATGAGGAGATTTTACGAGAGTTTCGGCATGTTCATTTAGTATAGTGTTTGAGGTAAATTGTTTGTCATTAATTGATTTTAAAAATTTAGAATAGTCATCATTATTTAAGATTGGGTTAGTTTCTGAATTTGAGTCTGAATGTGAAGGGATTTCCAGATTTTCGAAATCAAGGTTAAGGTCAGTACTTTTAGGGCTTGTGTCAAAAGGTCCTAGGTTTGTAGCATCTGGTTCAGAAATGGGTGGTTGGTCTGACATAGGAGAACGATTTGGTATTGTAGATGGATTGACAATCGGAGTTTGAAGTATCTCTTCATGATCAAAAGAAAATGGGATAGGAGAAGGTAATTCTAGGAGTGGATCATCTAACGGATTGTCAAAATTGTCATCTATATTTGGTAATAATGTGCTAGGAGAGGTTTCGGGGTTTGCTTCAATTGGATTAACTGGAAATCGGGACAGAGCATCGGCATTAGTATTGTTTTTTCCCTTTTTGTGCACAATATCGTATTCAAATTCTTCTAACTTAAGACGCCATCTAACTAGTCTCGATCCGGGATCTTTACAATCGAACAACCATTTCAGAGGTTTGTGGTCAGTGACTATTGTAAACAAGTGCCCATAAAGATAGGGGCGAAAAGCTTTAGTGCCAAACACAATGGCTAGGCATTCTTTTTCCGTGACACTATAGTTGCATTCAGCTTTGTTTAATGTACGGGAGGCATATGCAATAGGGCGATCTTTGCCAATTTGGTCTTGAGATAGAATTGCTGATATAGCATAGTTGGAAGCATCACATGTGAGAACGAAGGGTTTAGAGAAGTCAGGGTATGCTAAGATAGGTGTAGTGATAAGTTTATTTCGTAAATTCTCAAAAGCGAGTTGTTGTTCATTTTTCCAATTGAAAATGGTATCTTTCTTAAGGAGTGAAGTCAATGGTTTAGCGAGTTTCGAGAAGTCAGGGATAAAACGTCTATAGTAAGATACAAGTCCAAGGAAAGATTTAATGTCTTTTGCAGTTTTGGGTATAGGAAATTCAATGACGGCCTTAATTTTTTCTGGATTTGGTTTTACTCCATCAGCGTTAATAATGTGACCGAGATATGCAACTTCTTTGCATAAAAATTCACACTTGTCAGGTTGGAGTTTTAGGTTATAATCTCGTAATCTATCAAAAACAGCGGATAAGTTTTTAACGTGGGATTGCAAATCTGGGGAATAAACGACTATATCATCAAGATATACGAAGCATCGCGAGCCCTGAAGGCCAGATAGACATGTGTTCATTAATTTTTGGAATGTGGAAGGCGCATTTTTAAGACCAAATGGCATCCTAGTAAATTGAAAATGACCTTGCGGTATAGAAAAGGCAGTTTTAGGTGCATCTTCTGCGGAAACTTTTATTTGATGGAACCCTGATGCTAAATCCAGGGTTGTAAAATATTGACTCTTACCTAACTGATCTAATATTTCAGTTATTTGTGGGATCGGGTATGTCTCGCCAATGGTTACGTCGTTGAGTTTTCTGTAGTCAATTACGACTCTCCATTTTCGTTGTCCTGAGGCATCCAATTTTTTAGGTACAACCCAAATGGGTGAAGACCAAGGTGAATTTGAAGGTATAACTATGTTTTGATCTATCATCTTATTGATTTGGTTTTCAACTTCTTTTTTATGACATTCTGGGAATCTATAGGACTTAGTTTGTATAGGAATATCAGTGTTTGTTTTAATTTTGTGTTCGATAGCTGAAGTGTATGAAAGTTGATCATCTGGGAGGTAGAATATGTCGGAATAATTTGTGCATATGTCTAAAAGGGTTTTTTCTTCTTCGTCATTGAGATGGGAAGTTCTAAGTTGTTTTAAGACGTCACTCGTTCTTCTAGAAGTGTTCGAGTTTGTAGTTTTTGGAAGAGTCATGCAAGATTCAAGAGGTTCTAGTTTTAGTTGAAGGTTCGGGTGGATTATTGCAGGTTTATCAGAAGTGTTAACGACTGTTATATTGACACGTTTATTTTCTTTTACCTTTACGAGGCAATTTGCGACCAATAAAGACTCGGAGATATGTTGATCTAAAATGACACCCTCCATAATATCTGGGTTACTTACTGTGCATTCTATTATAGTTTCTGTACGAGAGTCAATGGTATATACTGGTTCTGAGAATTTTAAATTGATATTATCGTTATTAATAGAAAGAACTTTTCGGCTGTAGTCAATTTGACAGTTGGCACTTTTCATGAGATCGTTACCGATAATACCATCGTGACAAAGATTAATGTTTTCTATAACATGAAATTCGTGACTAAACGGTTCTTTTGATGATAAGTATATTTGCATTTGAAAGCTACCTAGGGTTGGCGTTGTTGCATCGCCAGGGTCTATTCCCTTGAGTGCTATTATTTGATTATTTAAATTTGGTATTATTGACATGGAACTCAATTTCAGTAAGCTTATGGAGGAGCCGGTGTCAACCAAGAAAGATAATGGCTTTTTGGCCACGGAGGTTTGGATCGTGACGTGAGGTAAGTACCTTTTTTCTGAGTTATTATTTATTTTAAAGATTTTACTTTCTTTTTCTGATTTCAGATTTTGCAGAGAATGGGAGGCTACGGCAGAAGAAGAGATTGTAGCATATTCATTTGGATTTGGAATAACGTTAAAAGATTTAGAATTTAAATGTTTGTTGGATTCAGTGTGAAATCTTTTAGATTTATTTAAGTTAGTAGATTTAGTAATTTCTTGACTCATTGATTTTGTAGATTTAGTAAAATTAGTAGATTTAGTATATTCTTGATTCAGTGATTTATTAAAATTAGTAGATTTAGTAGAATTAGTAGATTTAGTTTGATTCAGTGATTTAGTAGAATTAGTAGATTTAGTAGAATTAGTAGATTTAGCTTGATTCAGTGATTTATTAGAATTAGTAGATTTAGTACGAGATCCAACAATAGTGCTGTAAAGTTGGGGCTGGTTACCCTGATTGTCAGCATCTACATTGGTTGATACAGTGGATACAGTGCGAATTGTAGTACCGACTTTGCAATGATTAGGGAAATTTCCCGCGCGATACTTATCGGGAAATTTTACTCGTTTAAATTGCTGTAATCGACTTCGTCTACTCCTTGATCGTTTACCTGGTCAACAGCAAAGACTCTGCGTGGTGAAGCTGGAATAAAATTTGACTGTGGGTTGGTTTGGCCCTTATTAGAGGATGATGCATTAAATGTAGTTCTGTTGTTGTTGAATTGCCGCTTTCGGCAGTTCTCTATTGTATGCCCTATATTCTTGCAGTAACGGCAGACCACATCATTTGTATTGAAGTTCCTAAGGTGGTCTGGACGCTGAGACTGAAAATGGTTAAGTCGTGGTGGAAAATCACGACGAGGTGAGGGTCTAAATCTCTCAGTATTACTAAATTGTGGCTGTGGTCTCTTATTGAGGCTCGAAAGTATCTTCTCCTCAGCTACAGCGAAGTTTACTGCTGCATTTAAGGAGTCAGGGTCGCGACATCTTACAATTTGTGATAGCCGTGGATGGAGTCCTATTGTAAAGGTATGGAGGGCTAGGTCCTCCATTGCTGCTATGCGACCTGTTAACTCCGTTTTACGTTTTGTTGGGATCGAGATATTTATCTCTGTTAATAGTTTGGCAAGGCACGTTTCTATTTTTAGAGCGAATTGATTGGCGGACTCGTTAGAGGTTTGCCTGCACTCTTGCAGTTCAGAAAGTAAATGTGCATAATGTTTCCGTTCACCAAACTGTTGTTTTAAAAATTCTAAAAACTGTTCGAGACTTTCAAAATCCTTAATGCTACAAATGGTTTCGGCTCTGCCCTCGAGTTGACTTAGAATGTATTTAAATAGTAGGGGTTTGAGAGCTTTGCTTGCAAGGCTATTTGCATTTTGACAATTATTAATAAAAGGGTTAAGCTTTTCGCGTGACCCGTCAAAAGGTTTTATAAACTTGAGTAATATGTTAAATTCAATTTTATCATCGGCCTCGCCACGAACAGGCAAGGTCTTAGAAGTACTAGCGTTTTCTTCTTTAGTAGTCATGATGGAATTGATATATTAAAATTAACAATATCTAGAAGCCGTCTCTATAGTTAGTGCGCACTGAGCCCTTTCGACACACAACAATTACATGGACTTATCAGTAGTCCACGGATGTAACATAAACAAGATGTACAATGTAACGCTTATAAATAAAATTAATTAATCTACTCTGAGTTCTATTCGCACACTTTTAATGTTTTTTGGTATTATCACTTACAGGAATGTTGTCACGAAGAACACAGGTATCAACATAGTAATAAATACTGTGATATCAGGATACACGGAAAGTGTCCGTGGATGATCAGGAACAGTGGTAATCCAGGAATCGCACTTTAATAGTATGAACTTTCCGCACTTTTCACTTTTCACATGAACACACAAAGAAATCCGTAGTAGAGTCTATCGGAGACGTATTCGGGTAGATGGGGATAATCGTATCCCACCGCTGCCACCAAATGTTATCCGGGATTCGGCGATTAGGTTTTTAAAAAAGAAACTAATTATAACACAGTTAATTATATTAGGTAGAAACAGTGGAAATAGTAAAATACAGAGGAAATAGTAGATTAGTACCGACCCGTACCGAGATTTAGATAGACTAACTCGAGCGCCGTCTTGCACTCGTATATATGCTATTGCATAGTGATGACTTAGTAAATAAGGGGTGATAGTCAGCCCTTTAGCGTGTATGGGTAGGGTATAACAGTACCTTCAATGAGTTCCTATTTTCTTTGACGGATTGATATCTTTTTATTTTAACAGGCTTGCGTTATTTATTTTGTGGCCTTGGCAGGGTCATTAAGTTTTATTACTTAATTTTTATACTTATTCTGTAACTTTTATGTTATTTCATGCGGGTTTGAAAATTATGTATGCATACAACCACGCCTGTTTCCCCAAAGGGGTAGGTAAAGGCATACTATACGCTCACACTTTGCCAATTTCATTGTTGGTAGTTTATAGGTGGCGAGCCTATTGCCGCTAACTGGGAACTTTTATGTTCGCCAGATCCTCGCCTATTGATCGGCAGGTGCACCATGCGCAAGTGGAATGACTAAGGCACCTAAGATCTTGGTAGGATCCCTATACATTTTTATTTCTATTATAATTAAAAGGATTAAAGCACGGAATCGCTCGAAATCAATTTCACACTCAACCAAGGACTGACCACTGTCATAATCTTCTCAATTTCCTTGACCGTTTCTAATGCGCTAAATAAAGTGTAAAAAGTGTAAAATATTTTTTTTTTTGATACGGAAACACATAGCAGTCATATGTACGATAAAACTGTTTTTCGCTTAGAATCTTTATGTCTTTAATAAGGTTCTTAGGCAAAAGCAGTTTTCAACACTTTATTAAGTTCCAATTTGCAGATTATTATTAGCCGACTTATTTTAATTGTAGACACGGACGTCACGGTTTTAGCGGGACGTTCCAATTTTGAAATTTAAAATTAACATGAGGGAACATGTAGTTTGGAAAGAAACCTACAGCGCCAATGGTAACAACAGAAAAAGAGTAACTCCACACCAATCAGACAAAATGGGATTCAAACCATGCTTCCTAGTTGCAAGCCGAGCGCTCATAAGGAGACGGTCAAATAAAATTCAGATAATACAGCTACGTAAAATCTGTTCAAAGCTAAGGATCTAATTATCTTTGCCATGTTCTCGTTCGTTTACTTCATTTCTGAAGGTCGTTTCCTTGAAAGGCTTTTATTGCTGTTCGAGTTATTTCTCTCCTCCCTGTCCTGTTTTCGGCTTCCCTCAGGGCTTTTGTAACAGAGAGCTCAGTGTGTGAAGTAACTTGTTCACACCATCGGCTGGGTGATCGGCTGGAACAACGACTAGCTTGTCCAGATTAACTTTCATATCTCATTATAAATATAATGTTGTCAGTTTCCTTCAATTAAGAAAATAATGATTAAATAAATCGCAAAAAAAAATCAACAAGTATTTTCTATTCTATTCTCATGAAGTCGATTTTGATGTTATTTATTTAAATAATGTTTATTGCACACACATAAAAATACAATGTACAAAAGGCGAACATAATGCCGTTAGGTATTCTCTACCAATCAACCTTGGGTTTAGCAGAAACATTAAAGACGGTGCGAGCAAGAGAAAGATTTAAAGTACTGATATACTTACATAAAATTACGCTTAATTATAATGATCTACATAAAAATACACACACGTATAACAACACAAAAACATGCATATTTAAAAAAAAAATATTGGTGTAAAAAATATTATTTTTAACCTTTGTGAAACTGACTTGTACATTCATGAAATAGGAGACAGGTGCACATTTGATTGACGAACAAAGTAAATAATATAAAAAATAAGCAGCCGTATAGGGAAGTAGTAAAATAAATATAAATATAACACAAATATCGTATAAAATAAACCCAACTTTGGCAGAGGCGGAGTCCACAAATCTATGCTTTGAATAGTTTATTTTTTCATTTCGCTAGCGCTACAGACCACCAATCCCAATAGACTTGTAAAAGGCTAAAAATGTAGTAGCCAATATTCTAGCAATTGCTACTTGACCTTTATCTTCGTAAAGTGCATTAAGTTAAAGAAACTATATTTACAAGCCTCTAAGATATAAAAAAAACATGTTTGTAGAACAAGTGTTGTATGTAGCGGCATCTCCAAGTAATTCGGCCATTTTCTGTTCGGAACTTCTGTAGTAATCATGTGGGGAAGGGCTAAGCACATCCACTATTTAACACGTATTACCTAGAAAATGAACTTTGTGCCCAAGCCAACCTCACATGCAAGTGGTGCAGCTAATCAATAGACGAGGCGCTGGCAATCAGAAAAGTTCCCAGTAAATGGCAATGAGCTCGCAGTGGTAAGTGGTAATAAACTAAATCAACAATAAAGTTTCGTAACGTGCGTGTAATATGCCTCTGCCCAACCCTTCGGGAAATCAGGCGAGTTTGTATGTATGTAGTTGCAGTCAAAATTTTACTACCCAAAATAGAACTCACATGGACTTCTTGAGAGCATTTGAACAGTGATGTTGCACTGTTTTGTTTTATTTACTCATGAACGTTTATAAACACTTAACGGTTAATAATCCAACGTTATTACAATAAATAAAAAATTACAAATTTCAGAAAATAAAATAAATAAAAAAATAAATATTTTCTGACAATTACACCAATTATTAAGTTCCAAGATAAGTATCATTAAGAACTTGTGTTATGGATACTAAACAACGGATAAACATACTTAAGCCCTTTTTTTTATAAATACAAAATAGGAAAACACTCAGGCCAGAACAAATATTCATGTTCATGCACACAAAGATTTGTCCTGTGTGGGAATCGAACCCACGGCCTCCGGAGTGAAGTGTAGATATACTGACCTTCACGCCATATCAGTCGTCGTAAAATAGAACTGCTCTCAATACGCTTTATCTCCCCGCCAAGAAGTGATCACAGTACACACTTGACAATCAATAAGTTATAAGCTGACTTCAATATTTCGAAATTAATAAAATTATTTTAAATAAATAAAAATGTATGTCTCATACTGTGTCCTAATAAATAAATACCTTATACGCATATTTATTTCTAGTTAGTACACGTCTCTTAGAGTAGCAGGTCTATGGAACGGCTGTAACTTTTTAGTGGCTATTAAATTTGAATATAAACAAAGAGGTTTCATATAACCATAAGGTGTCTCATTTTGGAAAGAAATGAGGAAATGTATATTCATATACATGAGTTCTTGATTTTTACTGATAGGAATCTCTATAATATGCTCAGTGTGGTGCCGACCTAGAATTGTGCCCCCCCCTCATCTGACGAGGAGTCGCAGTAGACGAAGAGAAAACCAGCATAAAGATGGGCAGCAGCATTATTCTTTGTTCCAGCTTCAACTGCGATCACCAACCAGCATGCTAAGTGTGTTGATTATGGGAAAATACCCCCAATATAATGTAATCTGTTGGGAGGCCAATGTTCAGCAGTGGACTTTATAAATAATGATAAATTACACCAATTATTTAGTTCCAAGATAAGTATCATTAAGAACATGTGTTATGGATACTAAACAACGGATAAACATACTCAAATTCTTTTTTTTTGTAAATACATACTTAATATACATATTAGATCGGGGAAAAAGTCTTTTCGCATAACGTAGGTATAAACTTATTATAAAATTTTTTTGACTGTACTATTTGTGTCTGGCTGGTTTTGGTAACATTAAAAAGGTTCCATTATAAAAAAAAGAAAAAAATAAAAAAAAGTTGTTTTGCGCTATTTTTCATTTGTTTTTCTCTCCGTAAAAATGAGTGAATCTAATGAAGAAATTCGATACATTTTAAAATTTTATTATAAAAAAGGCAAAAATGCAACTCAAGCAGTGAAAAAAATTTGTGATGTTTATGGACCTGATGCAGTGTCAGTAAGAGTAGCACAAATTTGGTTCAAACGTTTTCAGTCCGGAAATTTTGATGTTAAAGATGCACCTCGCTCTGGTCGCCCTGTTACGAATAAAATGGACGCCATTTTTGAAAGAGTGGAGCAAGATCGGCATATTAGTAGTTACGATGTAGCTGAAGAACTGGGAATTGACCACAAAACAGTTTTGACCCATTTGAAGAAAGCTGGTTATACAAAAAAGCTCGATATTTGGGTGCCACACGAGCTCACTCAAAGAAACTTAATGAACCGTGTACTCATTTGTGATTCATTATGGAGACGTAATGAAACCGAGCCGTTTTTGAAGAGATTGATAACTGGCGATGAAAAGTGGATCACGTACGACAAGAACGTGCGAAAAAGGTCGTGGTCGAAAGTTGGCCAGGCTTCACAGACTGTGGCCAAACCTTTGTTTTGTTTTACGTCGGTAACAAAATGCATTTACGCACTGCCTTCCGGCCAAAGGGGGGCCGAAAGGGGGTGTGGGACTCACCACCGGCAGACACGACCGCCGGCAGCAATACCCACTAAAAATCTTCCGACGACGCCCGCCGCTTGTTGAGAAAGAGGCGGGGGCCAGTACCTGGGTTGCAGCTTCTGACACCCCGCCTGCGGCCAACGTCCCCCGGACCAACCGGGAGGACCTCCTCAGAGAGGCGCAGTGGACGCGCCCCTCCTACCTCCCCCTGCGACCATAGCGTGTGTGGCCGACTTCCCGGAGGGTCCATGGTTAGACAGCAGGGGCCCCCTGCCCCCGCTGCCTAGACCCTCCTGGCGCTGCTGAGCGGGCCCTCCTGGCCTACCCGCAGCGCCCTCCATAGGTCCCTCTTAGTTTCTCCCCCGGTAGTCAGTACTAAGGGCACCCAGAGTCGTCGGTCTCTGGGTGTTACCTTTTCCCTAGCGCCTCCTGCGCCCTACCGGGAGGTACTCAGCCCCCCCACCACGACAAGGTGGAGACCAGTCGGGGGGGACTGTGGCCAAACCTGGCCTAACACGAAATAAGGTGATGCTGTGTGTATGGTGGGATTGGAAGGGCATTGTTTATTATGAGCTTTTACCGCCCGGCAAAACCATCGATTCTGATCTTTACTGCCAGCAATTGATGAGATTAAAGGAAGCAGTCGAGAGAAAACGGCCGGAATTGATCAACAGGAAGGGTGTGGTCTTTCATCACGATAACGCTAGACCACACACATCTTTAGCCACTCAGCAAAAATTAAGAAAGTTCGACTGGGAGGTCCTAGTGCATCCACCATATAGCCCTGACCTTGCGCCTTCAGATTTTCACCTGTTTCGGTCTCTGCAGAATTCTTTAGGTTCTGTAAGGTTGACCTCAAGAGAGGACTGCCAAAACTATTTGTCCCGTTTTTTTGATCAGAAGTCCCAAAGTTTCTACAGTAACGGGATAATGTCTCTGCCCACAAAATGGCAGAAAGTTATTCAACAAAACGGTACATATATATTGTAAATAAATGTAAATAAACTTTGAAAAAAATGTCTTGACTTTTCATACAAAAATACGAAAAGACTTTTTCCCCAACCTATTATATAGGAAAACACCCAGACCAGAACAAATACTCATGTTCATGCACACAAAGATTTGTCCTGTGTGGGAATCGAACCCACGAACTCTGGAGTGAAGTGTAGGTATACTGACCTCCACGCCATATTGGTCGTCATTTATAAGGCTGACATGATGTATCTCTATAATAGTGAAAAGTCCGGATTTTGCCGGTGAATTTCTCACGCAACGTTTTCTGACGAACGGTTTCCATTTTACAATCTTTTAGTTAATAATTAGACATAAAATATTACTTTATACCATTATATGCTACCATAGAAGGTCTCTGTAAATATAATTCATATATTCATCATCATCTCAGCCCATTAACGTCCCACTACTGAGCACGAGTCTCCTCTCACATACCAAAGTGTGAGGGTATTGGGTCATATTCCACCACGCAGACCCAGTGCGGATTGGCGGAAGCAGGTGTATGGCGTCCTGCTGTTAGAATATATCAAGCCGCCCATTAGGCCTCTAACATCGCTTAACGACTATCATATATTAGTGATAACCGGGACCAACAGCTTAACGTGCCTTCCGAAGCACGGAAGCGCTCGATATCAAATGCTACACAAACGGTCACCCATCCAAGGACTGACCTCTGTAAACTCTGCTTTACTTCGGTGATCGTTTCCGACCACCGAGCACCGCAGTGCTACGCTACGAATACAAAGACAAAGACTTTTTATTTTACATGAAATATGGTACATGAGTGGTCTTAAAATTTAATACAGTCCGCATATTTCACCAGTAACTGGTATGCGAAAATATAATTAGAGGATTCTAATACAACAAACATAAATTTATTGTTCAAAATATTCACTCATAATTTTAATTGTAAAAATAAAAAGATTTATTACACTTTAATGTCTAATCATAGTTTATCCTTCCTTCAGTCAAACTGTTTGAACAGTTTTGTTGGAAATATTTTTTAACTTATATGCAATACAATATACTTTGTAAATAAATAATAATAATAATAATAACCTAACCAATAGCTTAACTTAAATGTTTAATTTGACGTTTTCAAGTACTATGTAATACTTTATGTAAGAAATGTTTTTGATTTTGGTTTACTTCTTTAACACAATATATGTAACGAGAATAAATATTCACTGTTCATAATTAACATAGAAGAACGCAATAAATAAAATGTGATATGTTAAAAACATCCATTATCAGTTACTTAGTATACACGACACAAGTTCTTCATAATAGCCAAATCTGTTTTTATTATTAATATACTTAATAAAAATTAAATAATTTTCATTTATTTTATTGTTTTAATTTGATTTTCAAAACAGCAAAGATTTTGTTCGAAAACTCCTTTAAAAGACAATATTCTAATACATACATGAAATCAAGTGATGGATTAAAAATATCTTTGTAACAATTCCCGCGCTACTATAATTTCCCGAAAAATCGAGAAACACGACACGTGTTTTGCCCTTACACAGGCCCTTACACAGGATAGGAGCCTCTCCTATCTTACCTGGAAATTATAGTAGCGCGGGAATTGTTACAAAGATATTTTTAATCCATCACTTGCTTAAAATGAATTTCCGTAAAGTAACGTCTTAATTAATAATTATCATACATGAAATGTTCACTTGTTTCACAGAATAGCGAGATCGAGGGCCAGTGGTGTGGATTAACGACTTTAATGAGTAGTTGGAAACAGTCACCATCTGCGTTGAGCTCCACGGAGGCGGGATATTGTCTGAGGCATCGAGTTGGAGCCCATTTTCTAGTGGGTGGAGTTAACGACACATTATTACGGAAATCTGTGTAAAGCGACTATACCAGCTTCCCAGTTTTAGGAAATCGCACATCCTCTAAAAAAGTGTCATAAACTCATAACACAAAAAAAGTCGATAACGAAGTAATAATAAAGAAACGTTTAATTTTTTCTTTTATTTTTGTCTTACTGTCATAAAGTTAAATAAAATTTAAAGCAATATAACACATAAAAACAAAATTAATTACAGTTCCTAATTCACAAGACGACAAAAAATAAATAAAAAATCGTTAATCTTAATTTTCATAAAATCACTTTTTTTGTGTTATGACACTTTTTTAGAGGATGTGCGAAATTACAATATCATGATGTGGTATATCAATTATAATCTTTAGTTTGTAATTGCGTTAAATATATTGCCTGTAATTAATGGGACCTAATAGAAAATACACCGACCTGCATAATAAGTATTACACTTGGTGCTCGGTGGCCGTAAACGATCACCGAAGTAAAGCATAGTTTACAAAATATGTTAATATTGTTTATGTTTATTATGTTAATATTGCTAAAAAGAGTTCTGTGTCCCTTTTTTTTTCAAATCTTGTGACTGCAGAACACAATTGTTTTAATATTATGTATTTTAATTGTAACTGGCGGGAGAAAAAACCAACCTTGACGATTTTCTTGCCCGTTCTTTTACGATCAAGCTCCCGCCCGCAGTGAATGGGCGCATTAGTTTATAAGTATGACATTCATAAGAGCTCTATTGAGCCAAACTTGAATAAATGAATTTTTAATTTTAATAATTTAAAAAAAGTCAGTCCTTGGATGGGTGACCCTTTGTGTGGCATTTGATATCGAGCGCTTCCGTGCTTCGGAAGGCACGTCAAGCCGTTGGTCCCGGTTATCACTAAATGTGGTAGTCGTTAAGCCATGTTAGAGGCCTAAATTGGCGGCTTGAAAAATTCTAACAGCAGGACGCCATACACCTGCCTCCGTCAATCCGCACTGGGTCAGCGTGATGGAGTATGACCCAATACCCTCGCACCTTGATATGTGAGAGGAGGTTCGTGCTCAGTAGTGGGATGTTAATGGGCTGAGATCATCATCATCATTTTAGAATTGTAAAAGAATATGAAATCTGTGTGACGTAATTTATGGACGTATTTATGTAGGTACCACAAAGCAATGAAATTTAAATAAATATGCTTTTTTTGTATGGTATGCCCAGAAAGGTAATGAAAACAAATACGGTTCTGCAATTGTAACATTTTAAGTTTGCAGTAGAAAATTTATTCAGTTATAATCATAATTTTATTTCAGGTGACTCCCCTCGGTTGGACAGCACTCTTGGGTAGGTTTCCAACAGCGATGCAAAGGCATGTGTTTGTTTCGAACCAATAGAATCGCTGCGCTGCGCGATGCCAGGTTGAATTCTCACTGGCGCGCCAGCGGCCAAGCAGTGAAGCACTACGCTTATGAATAATACTGCAGAAACTTAAGAAATTACTAAGGAAACATTATATGTCATTGTGTCCGTAGCTATTAAAAAATAACATTGAAGTTTCTGTTTGTAATGTAATATAAGCCTATATCAAAGTAGTACGGTCGGAACGTAATTGGCGGAATGTAATTATTAGGTACCTATGTAGTGTATCTGCGGTTAGAGTTAAATAGATTAAGATAATAATGTATGTAAGCGTCCACAAGGACTACGAGCTGCCGACAAACTGCTACACAGTTTGGCAAATGTATTGTATTTTATTACAACTGTACGTTTTTTTGAACCAATAAAAAAAACGTGGGCTTCGGCAAACATTTCGGACGCACTGCAGTGTCGCGGCAGTGCGAATAACATTCTTTCAGTGTCATTGTACTGAACACGCAATGTTCCGTATGCACGCCGAATGTACTTAACCCAAAGGGAGCAAGTAAAAAAGGACAGATATTGTGCTCTAAAAAGCGTTCTTTTAACTTGAGGGATACCTGCAATTTCTACCGATAATGTAATTATCTATGTGTGCATAAAAAGTTAATAAATAAACACATTTCTACACATAATTCTATTTCACATCTAGAAGAAAGCTTAAAAGCCCCTTTTCTAAATGATCTCTGATTTAATTGAGACTTCAATGTTACAAAAATCGTTAAAAAGAATCGGCCTACCTTTACAGACTTGTATGTGTTTTATTTAATTTAACAAGATGGATGCTAATAAAATGTCCATTAGTTTAATGGGATATTCGAGAAAATAAGCATGAGAGTGATTACTAGATTTACTAGGGCTGACCCGGAAAACGTTGTTTTGCCTTATATATTTACCCAAATGGCTTTGAAAAAATAGGGCTTGGTGAAAAAAAAGCAAAAATTTAGGGCTGTATGTATTTTTTAATCCCACATTATAAAAAAATACAAAATTTCGTCAAAAAAGGGTGAACAACCACACACACTTAGGGATATAAAAAATAGATAGTAGCCGATTCTCAGACCTTGATACTGATTATGCATATAAAATTTTGTAAAAATCGGTAAAGCCGTTTCGGGGGAGTACGGTAACTAACAATTGTGACATGGAAATTTTATAAATGTAAAGTAAAAAGTTCTTTATTTCATAAACTATTACATAGCACTTGAAAACGTCAAACCATAATATGTTTAAAAAAAAAACTAAATATTACTACACTGAAATCACGATGCTTAGACTCACTTACATGCAAATAAATAAAAATTTGGTGTAAGTGAATCTAAGTGCCAGTTCCGAGCCCCCGCTCTGTGAGAAGAACTGACAAGAAACTCACAGGCTTTTACATTATCAATCAAATATAACAATACGGAACACACACAGTGAATATTTGAAGATATTGAAAGGGGACCCTGGATGCCGTAACCAATAAAGTAGCACTAAGGGAACCCTTTCTCACAGTCAAGTCAAGTAATTGTGAAACTAAGCTGAATTTGTACATATTAGATAACTGATTTCAGCCAAAGCCTATTTAGACCAGTGAGCAGACCCTGGGCCCCTTTTTTTTCGGATGGAAAATCATCAAATGACCTTCCCCCGCTGTGGGTGGAGCGGGAGGGTGTGCCAGACTTCTACTGACTAAAAACCATCCATGTTCCTTCTTTTGAGCCTGCTACGTACCTACCGAGGCCACGGTAACCCTTTCAGACAGTTCCGCAGCCCAGACCCTGGGCCCCTAAGCTTAGGTTTAAGGCAGTCAAGATAATGCTAGGAAATGATGGTCAACGCGCAGTATAGGTAAAAAGTTTTAGACATTATAACCCATGTTAAAGCGGTAGATAATTCAAAGACTACCTAACCTACCTAATGTATCTTTAGAGAGACGAATAGCTGAAAATATATTTTTTGCTGTGGTGTGAACTAGGATTATCCAACATTGGATAAATATAGGCTGATTACGATGAATAAAATAAATATATAAACATAAATATTTTCTGACAATTACACCCATTATTTAGTTCCAAGATAAGTACCATTAAGAACTTGTGTTATGAATACTAAATAACGGATAAACATACATACATACTTTTTTTGTACATACACTCTTCACAAATATTCATGTTCATGCGCACAAAGATTTGTCCTGCGTGGGAATCGAACCCACGACTTTAGGAGCGGAGGGCGGGTATTCTCGCCACCACGTCTATTACGATTACGATGAATACATACATAAAATCACGCCTGTTTCCCCAAAGGAATAGGCAGAGGCATAACTATCATACGCCCACACTTCGCCAATTGTGGTGTAGGTCCCACGTAATAGGTGGCGAGCCTAATACCGCTTACCGGGAACTACTATGTTTGCCTGGTCCGTTAATGGGAAGGTGCACCACTTGCAAGTGAGGCTGGCTTGGGTTTCAAAGATAATGGTCTACATACCAAACACACAAATATTCATACCATGTGGAAATCAAGCCCACGACTTTGTAAAACTAAATGATAAAGATGCTTTTCTTTGATAAATTCGAAAGGAAATGTATAAAACTAAAAAAAAAACAAAATACATTATAAAACAAAAACAGATATAAAGTTATAATGACTTAAGTTTATCAAAGGTTGTTGTGAATTAAGATTATATATGCAAAATATTACGAGTTTTCTTCAGAGTTTCTCTCTACGCAATGTGGCTTTAATAACGAGTCAATATCAAGTTACAAGTATTAATAACTTGCCTCCGTATACGGTTTCGCTTAAATGGAACTCAGTTTTATGCACAGATACTATAGATAGATATACTCTTTATTGGCCAAAAAACTTAAAAACTACAGATTACAATGTAGAAAAACATTTCTTGTAAGCCCACCTAGATTGTCTTATCGCTTAAAGCGCTCCAGACAACCCGACGCAAAGGAAAGAACAGGAAAGCAGTTGGAAGAGCACATAAACTTTAAAAATAATAAACACTAAAACACTAAAACTATTTGTTAAATATTAATAAAATATACAAATATATAAAATAAACATACAAACACCTAATACAAACAAACAACTAATTGATACAAACAACTAATCAGATATATTCAAAAAGTAAGACTTCACCCTCTCCTTAAAAGAAATTAATGTCTGAGCCTGTCTAATGGAAACAGGTAAGGAATTCCAAATTCGGATAGCCAGAAGGGTAAAGTACTCATGATATTTTTGGACACATGGGCACATAATAATAAGTTTTGTGTAAAACATGGACAGTATGTAATACAATATTTACAGGTCAACAGTTCAATCGGCGAACCCAACTCAGCTGGTAAGCGTTTGAGAAGCGTCGAAATACCCTTTCCAAATACCTCAGTGCCTAAATACAAAAGTCTTTAAAAAATGTTTATTACCAGAAATGACTTTGTAGATCCGAAACGTGGTCTTTTACTATGGACCTTGTGAGGAAAGTTCTGGGTCGCAAAGCGAGCAATGGCGAGAGATATATTGGGGGTTTCACTGCGAGATTGAATCAGAAATGAAGAGATCCGTAGAAGAATGAATATCACCGACACAGCTTTAAGGATCAGCAAGCTGAAGTGGCAGTGGGCAGGGTATATAGCACGAGGACCTTACGTCCGTTTGATGCAGAAATGTTTTAGAATGGAAAGAATGCACCCTTTGATAAGAAACGTAGCGTGGGACGTGCACCTGCAAGATGGACAAACGACCCGGTACTATTTGCAGGATCACTTGATGCAAGCCCCTGCAATCAGTCACATTGGAAGCTAACGTAAATGTAATGAGGAAGGCTATTTTCAGCAGTGGATATCTTTGAGCTGATGATAATAATGATGATGGTATTTGCAGAAGGGCTCACGATTGACCATCTTGGAAAAAGACACTCTATGACACCAAGTAGAGTGTCGTTAATAGGTTCAGATGTATATCGTTATACGTTCGTAAAATCTTGCAGATCATGATTTACCTGAGTATTCTACAAAATGTCGCTAGTCAATAGATCAGTTCATGACAGTTTCATGCTAACTCTTAGGGCACGGGCCAGATATAATTTAACAATCAATATTTTTTCAATGTGCTGTGTGGTACCGGCCTAAAATAGTGCCAGTTAGTGCTTCTCATCTCACGGGAAGTCGTAAGGATTAAATTGCTATCACCAAGGCGCCTGCCCAGCGTTGTGATTATGGGCAGTTATCCTCAATAGATTGTAATTATATATGTATATAGTAATTATAATAACCATACAATTGGGGGGCTTAGTGTTCAGTAGTGGACTTTATAAGACTGACATGATGAACACACCAATAAGTACATATTTCATACCAAAGAACAAAAAATCGTACTCACAACTCATTTTAATTATGATATTACTTGTGTATATTACTTGTTATTCTTTTGAGCCTTTTGTCTCTCCCAAATGTGTTAGCGGCTGTGCCATTTACATAATAATGGATGCCGGTGCCTGATTCTACTAATTTACAACGCAACGGAGCGTATAATCCTTTCTAAACCAACGTTTCTAGCGTTTCCAAGACGTTACGGTACAGGGAGCTACTTCTTTTGTTGTATAATGGAGCGTGGCTAAATAGAGGAAAAACAGTAATTTATTGATTAGAGGAAGATAATCTTTAGGCCACAATGTTAAAGTCACAGTCAATGTTAATAGAACCCGTAAATGTTGTGGTATGTTTAATCAAAAAAAGGACCATTTTCTTCATTTACTTTATTTTATTTATTTGGGATAAAAAACAATTGTACAATTCATTTTAACTTTATAGTTATAAAACTAAGGTTATAGAACAACCAGCATTATTATCCACATATTAGCTTAATAGAAATTATAACTTATTAATGATGTGCAATTATGCATTTACGTTATGTAATGTAATCTTGGTGGCGTTGGTTTTTTTAATAAATATGGCCGAGTGATTAAAGCAAACATTAGTTGAAGCCTTCATCAGGTTGCACCGGGTCCTTCCCGCTACGGTTAGATCACAGGTACATTAGGTGGGAGGCCGTCCTTTACCCCCCTTCCGTCTAGCTATAGACCCCCCCAGAAGTCGGCCAGTCACGTCATAGCCGCACAAGGAGGTAGGGGGGGCGCACACTGCGCCTCTCTGAGGAGGTCCTCCCGGTTCTGATCCGGGGGACGTTAGCCGCGGGCGGGGTGCCAGAAACTACAACCTAGGCACTGGCGCCTCGCCCCTTTTTCAACAGCGGCGGGCATCGTCGGAAGATTTTTAGTGGGTAGAACTGCGGTGGTCGCGTATGCCGCAGTGAGCCCCACACCCCCTCCCGGTCTTTCCCCTTTGGCCGGGAGACAGTGCGTAAATGCATTTTGTTACCGACGTAAATCAAAAAAAAAATGGGCCGTCCTTTACTACGTTTACTGTTAGCATTCCGTTATTTATTTTTATAAGTAGAATTGTTCACCTGCGTTCATCTAAAAACGCGGTTGTGAAAACAGACTCCACAGAAATGTCAATGACTAATTTTCACTGAAGCTCAGAGGTCAATTTACACAGGTGGAATCCTTAATATAAATTCCTAATTTCTAGAGACCTATTTTTTTATTACTGCAAACAATATTTATCCGTTTACTGAACTTAATAAAAACAGGGAAAATCATCCGCTCTTATCAATACCACTACAGAGGGATATAACTAAGAAGAACTTAAGTTGGCAATGACAAACAGATGATGTCAAAAGATATACCTACACTTCTCACCGTTTTGCCTCCAATAGTTTATAGCGAAGTTAACGGTAACAATTCATTCAACTGTAGTGCCATTCGAAGGAAATAGACTACTTGTGGCATTCCTCCTGTTTACAACCATTATTGTGCGTGAATACAAGATTCTTACTTTAAAATAGCTAGGTGCGTATATGTTATTAGATAACCGCCTCCTATTACTGCTTGCTAGGAAATGGGATTATTTTTGCGACCTCATCTTTAAACATATATATTATTTAATTATTGATACTGTGTGGACATATGGGGATCCCACCAAGACCTTTTTTTTTTATTTACGTCGGTAACAAAATGCATTTACGCACTGTCTCCCGGCCAAAGGGGGAGACCGGGAGGGTGTGTGGGACTCTTTGCAGCAGACGCGACCGCCGCATTCCCATCCACTAAAAATCTTTCGACGACGCCCACCGCTGTTGAAGAAGGGGCGGGGGGCCAGCACCAGAGGATTTGTAGTTTCTGGCACCCCGACCGCGGCTAACGTCCCCCGGATCAGAACCGGAACCTCTTCAGAGAGGCGCAGTTGTCGCGCCCCTCCTACCTCCTTGTGCCATGACGTGACTGGCCGACTTCTGGGGGGGTCTATAGCTAGACGGAAGAGGCCCCATCCCCCCGCCGCCTAAAACCCCCCGGGCGCGGCCCGGAGAGAGAGCGGATCCCGCTCCCTCTCCCGCTCTGCGGCCTCCTTCTGCGATAACACCATTTCGCAGAAGGGTCCCACCATGACCTAAGGAGCCCAAGCCAACCTCACCTGCAAGCGGTGCACCTGCCGATCAACGGACGAGGCTCTGCCCGGCTCTGGCAAACATAACAGTGCCCGGTAAGCGGCAATAGGCTCGCCTATTACGTGGGACCAACTATATAATTGGCGAAGTGTGGGCGTATAATATGGCTCTGCCTACCCCTTCAGAGAATGAGGCGTGATTGTATAAGATAAAAATAAAACAAACATTGCAATAAATAAATAATTTAATTACAACAACGTAAAACTAAACATTCTTATTAAATAACCAGTTGGCACCTCCCAAATCTGGGAACGGCAGGTGCTCCTGATCGGACAGGTTCATAGCATCATGGTCGGGCGGACCGTAGCTGTACCCCAGGGTGTTGTACTCCTGCGGGGCCCCGTAGGCCGATTGGGGGGCCTTGGAGAACTTATCCAGGTAGTACTTGATAAAGACCCCGGCGAAGGAGAACAGCTTTTGGAAGAAGGTCAGGAACAGGAAGAATGATGCCACTTTTACAATGGCTATTTTTGACAGGGCGAGGAGTGACAGCATAACTGTAACAAAACGAAAGTTATTTTAATCGTTTAAAATTAAATTACATGTTTTTGCTATAAACAGGGCAGTTGTCTTCATACGATTTGTTAGATATCCCAAATGTTGAAGATTTAGCCATTTGCAAAATCATGCAAATCATTATTTGTTTCTAATTTATGGCTTGTGCTTTTTTGCACATTTATATAGTGTCAATTTAAGGATATATTAATAATATTTAATTCATAGTAAATGAGAATGAGTAATGATACATGGAGATGCCCTCCCCCTTAACCCTTTGAGTCCTCAGTAAAAACATGGGACTATACTGTGATCTAACATGGACATCTTGAGAGAATTTGAAATTCATGTCGCACTGTTTTGTTTCATTTACCAACTCTCATGTATGTTCACAAACACTTAACGGGTAATAATCCACAGTTATTACACATTAATATTGAAAATATCTCAAATTTTAGTTATAAAGAAACAAATATTTAGACATCGCGCTGCACTTTCCCGCCAAGAAGTACAAATGTTAATCAATTGTCTTTATTATAGATCAATTTCATTCGTTATTAAGCCTTGACCGTGACCAAGGGCCAAAGTAAAACGAAGTTCACCGAAGATATATGAAGCGTAGCTTACCTAATCTAATATATATATATGTCACCGTAAAATTGTAAATAACGTTAAATTATAATCTATCCCGCGATATTGTAATCTGTCGAAAAATTGTGATCCGTAACAAACTGCTCACAATTTAACGCATTATTTTTCGACAAATTATAATCTATCGAAGACAAACCGTTAAATCACAATGTGTCGCGCGTTAAATTGTCAACTGTTTAAAGCCTGCTCATGATTGGCTGGTCTTCCTAATAAGACCAGCCAACCAGGGACGGGCTGGATCAAACATAGGTATCAGTAGAAAAAAATATTTAACAACTCTACAACTTATACAATGCGTTATTATTATTAACACGAAATGTGTTTCAAATCACCAAAACACTGTTTGTTTACATTTCACAACAAATGAATTTGACTAATAACAACCGAAGATGGCGACGACGGGCGGCTGAGCGGGGAACATGAAGTTCAACCAATCAGAGCGCGAGGAGCGTTCTGTCACATGCCATTTTACAATCTGACGGTTTGTCTTCGATAGATTATAATCTATCGAAAAATAATGCGTTAAATTGTGAGCAGTTTGTTACGGATCACAATTTTTCGACAGATTACAATATCGCGGGATAGATTATAATTTAACGTTATTTACAATTTTACGGTGACAATATATACATATCTTGCTGTCTTTATAATTCAAATGTGTAATAGATAGATATAAATAAATTTAAATGAATTACAATAATAAATCTATCTAGGATATTAAAATAAATCGCATGAATGTATGATTCTTTACTAGGTTTTTTATAAGAAAAACTTTATTTAAGAAAAAAAAATTATGTGAAATAAAAATTGGCGGTACAAGTATTGCCAGTTTAGCTTATATTATATTTTATGCTAAAAAAGTCGACGAACGTCGATTAATCTGCCAATGATCTCTGGACCGCCGTCGTTCTTGGGGAATTTCGCGGGGAATCAGAGTAGATTTTGTTTTGCCGAATTGTAGCTTTGGGTTTATTTTTTCGGGAATTTTATTAATGGGCCAGTATTAGTGTTTGAATCAGTCTTGCCAGAGGGGCGTGAAACGCCATTTATGCAATCCATCATGAGGGGGTGCGCTTATTATTGTGCATATGTTACGGATACTTTCGATGAAGCGATAATTTTTTACTTGCATGTCATTAACTGTTTACCATCAGGCATGTGGTCATTATGATCATTATCATCATGCCGCATTACGGACATTATCAACATTTTTTTTTTTAAATAATGGCTTCGTACGGTTTGCACATGAAGCCAGTGTCAAGTAAGAGATATATCAATAACATATAAATTATAGTAAATGAGAATGAGTGGTGATAAGAATGATAAATGGGAAATGAGATGCCCTCCCCCTAAACCCCTTGAGTCCTCAGTAAAGATGATACTGAGGTCTCACATGGACTTCTTGAGAGAATTTGAAAAGTGATGTTGCACTGTTTTGTTTAATTTACCAACACTTATGTACGTTCACAAAAACTTAACGGTTATTATTACACATTAAAGTTCGAAATATCACAAATTTTAGAAAATAAAACAAAACACTTTCCCGCCAAGAAGACCATTGTAACATAAAAAGAATTAATAATTTTTATTTCTTTTTGTTTAATGGTTTCATAACTCTTTGAAAAAAGAGATTTTATTACAACTTAAGATGTACGAAATACCTGATAACAAATAATATTTTCCTCGAATTATTCTCCCGCTCGACACAAAAAGAGGGGTGTTATAAGTTTGACGTCTCTGTGTCTGTATGTAAAGAATGACGAGATTCATAGTGATACGGAGTGACACGCACCTTAATATGGTGATATATTTGACACATCAAAACTTTGAATAGATCAGAACCAGTTTTTACAAAGGTCCTTTAGTCGAGGATTCCATCCCCGCTTTATGTTTATTCCTTGTTGACGACCGATATGGCGTGGGGGCGAGTACACCCGCACTCCACTTCTGAGGTCGTGGGTTCGATTCCCACACAGGACAAATCTTTGTGTGCATAAATATGAATATTTGTTCTAGTCTGAGTGTTTACCTATGTATATTAAGTATGTATTTACAAAAAATTAAAAAGTATTATGTTTATCCGTTATTTAGTATCCATATCACAAGTTTCCTAATGTAATGATACTTATCTTGGAACTAAATAAGGTGTAAATGTCAAAAATATTTATTTATTTATTTTAATGTGTTTTTTATAGCTACCCGTTGTACAATCTATGCTTAGTTAGGGACTAGAGCGCTGTGTAAAATATCCAATATTATCTATTAAATTAAGTAGGTATTAACGCCATTAATATGAAGTACGCCTTCTTCTATCTTCAAAATCAGCTTATAGGATCTACGAGATTATCATCTGACCTCCGCAACCCAGAGGGAAACATCATTCTATAGTTAAACCAGTTGTCAGTCTGTTAGAAGGCACTGACTTCCTAATAACGACTGCTATAGATGTTCATGACAGCCGGGACCAACGGCTTAACGTGCTTTCCGAGGCACGGACCAAGCGATAATTACGCACATATCTTTAAGAAGTCTTTGGTGCGCCACCAGGGTTTAAACCCTAAACCCTCTGAATAAGGAGTGTCTCGGGTATTACGGAATTGATAATTCATCGAAACCTAATGACCAAAGCTCAAAAAATAATCAGCAAGTAATAATAAAAGAGTTGACCAATATTCACAATGTTACTCATTGGATGGATGATCGTATGTGTAACGTTTAGTATCAATCGCTTTTGTCCTTCAGAAGGCACGATATGCTATTCTATGTGGTAAGTATATTAAGTGATGGATTAAAAATATCTTTGTAACAATTCCCGCGCTACTATAATCTCCCGAAAAATCGAGAAACTATTCAACACGACCCGTGTTTCGCCCTTACACAGGGCATCTTCAGGTAAGATAGGAGCCTCAGAACAACGATGTCTTCACGACCAACGCTGAAACAAAAGTCCTGACTCTCATTGTCTTGTTCTGCTTACAATGTATTTCCGCAAAGTAACGCCTGAATCAATAAATTGGTAAGTATATATTGAAAGAAAATACAATAGCCGTTTCGCTAAATAATAATAATATCCTTGGACATTTCACACAGCTAAACCTATTCCCCTAACTACGACAGTAGTCGTATATGTAGTAGCTAACGGATACACGTACATAAATATTTTTATGTAAACACATATTATAATACATAGAAAACATCTAGACCAAGTCAAAAATTCATGATTGTGCATACAAATATTTGTCCTATGAGGAAATTAAACCAACGACTTTCAGAGCTAAGAACAGTTACATCGACCTCTGCGTTATATCGGTCGTCAAAAATTGAATTCAATTCAATGTTTTTTGCACTCCATAATGTTTTACATAAGGTCTCACATCTACACAAGTAACAATAATGGACCCTATTGGGCACGGCAAACTTAGGAGAGAGGAAGCATACTAGGTCCTTTTTTTACAATTTTACATATAGATTAAATAGTTCACAACATCAATGTCCTAAATCAAAATATAACCATTATTGGTAACTTAATTTTATGAGTAAGCATTATCAGAAAAATGCTTTATTTACAAGCAATAATAGAAATAAATTCAGTTCTTTTTAGACGAATCCCTAATGTAAGATCAATAATGTTATATCAGATGAAATTTTGCGGAATAGATCAAAAAGGGCACATTTTTTAATCTTCTGGTCAATTTTATCGAATATTCTAATGCGTTGTCAAGTCATCTGTCATTCACTACTGTCATGTCATGTCTTTTAAATACGTTAATTAATTAATTATCGGACTTTATGGCGGGAAACTAAATCTCCGACATGTCTGCTTTGTAAAACTTGTTTTATTTTCCAAAATTTGTGATATTTCAAACGTAAAATTTCAAATAATCTTAAGTAGTCCATGTGAGATCTCAGTATAGTCCAACAGCTTTACTCAAAGTCAAGGGGTTTAGGGAGAGAGCATCTCTTTTTACGTTAATCATCTTTATCACCACTCATTCTCATTTACCATGAATTAGTAATATAACTTTTACCTAGGGCTAAATATGCTAATTGCAAAAAGACATTACGTAAAAAAAAATTTTGCTAAAATATTTTGTCTAACGTTAACCAACAGATAAAAATATATAATACTCACCCAATAGTCTGGCCGGGCTCTTTTTCTTTTTAGCCCGAGCATCTTCAGACAGCTCATTACCACCATTTTCTAAGCAATAACAGCACGCAAACAACATCAAAATTACAGCCAATGAACGCATTCGCAACATTCTGATATTTTTTCTTTAATTCGCGTTACCAACTCCTTACAACGATATTCAAATTTAGAATTAAACGTTCCCGCGCTTCTTTTGACGGGCGCGAGATAATTTCCTTTTGTTTTTTTCTTTTTTTTTCTTTCAATTTAGAACCTGAACCGAACCTTCCAGCAAGCTCTCGTGTTAATAAATAAGAATTTATTTTCACGTACCACGTGTAAATTTGTTTTGAAGAGAAAAATTTTCTTTTGTTTTCAGCTGCTAAGTAAATTGGTGCCGCTTTTTCCATTTCCGTGACTAATGTACGTGTTAGGAAACGATTACTAGTCCTTTGTTGCAGGCGCGTTCCGTTTCACGTTGTTATGTTACTGTTTAAAATCTTACGACCTAAATTTTCTCGTAGAAAGCAATTTGCATTGTAAATAAGTAAGTAGGTAGGTACATTTTGTAAGAATAATTTTAATGTATACGAAATAAGGTTTTTTTAGTGATTGTATTGTGGTTGTTAAAGTCCAAATCCTTTCAAGAGCAAATAAGCCCGGCACGTGCTCTATTTCCTTTGAGATTTCTATCGTTAAAACATTTTAAATGAATCTCATCTAAAGGATCCCATCTTAATGGATTAGGAAAAAGTGAAAACGCAGTGAAAGGTTTTCCATCAGAATAAAACCTTTTTAAAGAGGCTTATTTTTCAGATCGAATCATTTTTTTCTTTTTAAAACCGAATGCTCTTAGTGATGATTTATTGGCTTTCCTTAAAGTCGATCTTATGATGGATTTAAAATCTTAGTTATTCAAAACATTCTGCTGTTTTAGTTGAAATTATGTACTCATAATCTCTGTACTAAAATAATGAAGCAGTAGATACTCTTTGGTTAATAGAATATTACGCATCAACTTTTGAAAAAAAAGTAGATATATTTATAGAGATTATCTAAGCAACAACGGCCGATATGGTGTGGAGGCGAGTATACCCGCACTCTGCTCTTTAGGTCGTGGGTTCGATTCACACACAGGAAAATGTTTGTGTGCACAAACATGAATATTTGTTCTGGCATAGGTGTTTTCCTACGTATATTAAGTATTTATTTACATAAAAATATGTTTATGCATGATTATTTGGTATCAATAACACAACTTCTTCTAGATTCTTATCCTGAAACTAAATAATTGGTGTAATTGTCAGAAAATATTAATATTTATGTACAGCAATAAAACTTACTTAGATTTGCAAATTCTGATAACGATAAATTTAATAAAAAAACAATGTTGATCAAAATCAAAAGTCATTTATTCAAGTTTGGCTCAATAGCTCTTATGAATGTCATACTTATAAACTAACGCACTAATTCACTGCGGGCGGGAGCTTGATCGTAAAAGAACGGGCAAGAAAATCGTCAAGTTTGAATTTTTCTCCCGCCAGTTACAATAAAAATATCTAATATTATAACAATTGTGTCCTGCAATCACAAGATCTAAAAGAACAGAAGACAAAACTCGCTCTAGCAATTAACATAATTACGGACAAACACAGCAGACATGAGAAGACGCGTTTCGCTCAACCATATTTTAGGGAACGACCCGACACATGACGCCACCACCGCAGAAACATATAAGTGAGCGAACCACAGAATAAAAGGAATTTAGTAAAAATAATTTATATTACAAGAATAAGTGATATGTGCTGCAAACCATATGGTATCAGTTAAGCTATGCATTAATTTCTAATAAATCGTCTATAAGCAGTGTTATTTAAAATTATTAAATAACATAGACAATGTATGTAAGTAATCGTTATATTGTAAAGAGGGCCGCCAAACACAACTTTTATCATTGTAAATGTTACATCCAAGCGTTTTTGTCATTAACGTATTAATAAACCGTGTAATAAGTACCCTTTCTTAGTAAGTGATGTCTTAACGGTTTGCTTAAACTTTTCAAAAGGCAAATCTAGAATATCTTTTGGATTTTTGTTATAAAATTGTATACCCTGCCCCATGAATTTTTTGCAGCGTAAAAAAGGATTTCGTAATTTATTTCTATTTCTAGTATGAAAACTGTGATCATCACAGCGCCTGTTATAGGTTCCTATGTTTAGTTTTATAAATATTATACTATTATAAATGTATTGAGAACAGTCAAGATACCTACTTTTTAAAACTATTCTCTAAGAGTTGTTTGTGAGCTTAGTCCGTAAATAGATCTTACAGCCTGTATCTGTAAAATAAAAATAGTTTCTATGTCTGCTGCTAGTCCCCACATAAGAATACCGTAAGATATGGCCGGCTATGAAAATAACTAAAGTATACCATTCTTGCCGTATCAACATCTGTTAATTAGCGAATTTTGCGAATAGCATAAGCTGCGGAACTAAGTTTGCCAGCAAGAGTTTCAATATGCAGACCCCATTGAAGTTTTTCATCTAGTTATGCCTAAGAATACGTTAGAACCTACTAAATCTAGTTTATCCGGCTATAACCATATTTGTTTTAAGTTTCACTACATTTGGATCAGTAAATTTAATATGTTTCGTTTGTATAGCATTCAGCTGTAAGTTGTTAACAGTAAACCAACTAAGCAGCCCTGCAAGGACATCGTTTACATCGCCAAAGTCCTTTTTATGTCGATCAATATTAAATACTAAAGAAGTATCACTAGCAAATAATACCATCTCACAACGCCTACTCATGATAAATGGCAAATAATGTATTTATATGAACTAAAAAGAGCAATAGTCCTAAAATTGAACCCTGAGGTATCCCCATACACACAAACGACCCGGGTGACCTTGTTCCATTAATATCTACCGTCTGAATTCGTGAACAAACATAAGATGACAATAACTTTTGTGCTAAGTCTCCTACACCATAGTATTTTAATTTAAGAATTAGAGTCTGGTAATTAACACAGTCAAAAGCCTTAGAAAGATCACAAAAAACTCCTAGAGCATTCTGCGACAACTTCCAAGCTTCAAAGATATGCTGCATTAAAGCTGCACCAGCATCTGCCGTAGAACGGTTCTATCTAAAACCATACTGCTTTTTATGTAGAAGATTATGTGAATTAAAGTAAGTTGTTATTAAGAATATTTTTTTTAAAGACCTTAGTTACTTAAAACTGGTAAAAATGAAATAGGTCTATAGTTACTTTTGTCCTCTTTGCAACCGGATTTATGTAACCTTACTCAGTTTCATTAAGTCCGGAAAGGACCCTTGATTAATACATTCATTAAATATGAACGCAAGGTATGGGGCAATAGAATGTATTATTGAGTGAATTACTGTAGTGGACAGATCCCAAAAATCACCCATATTTTTAATTTTTACTTCTTTAAAGGAATATGAAAATATCTACATGTGTAAAATATCTACATTTAAAGATGGAATTGCAGACTGGTACATATTCCGAAAGAAGTGATACAGCAACTAAAGGAGACGAATTTAGACTTGAAGTTGTCTCTATTGGTATTTTCGCAAAGAAGTCACCAAATATTTTAGCTACTTCTGTTTTACATTATACAGTTGTATCGTTATCTTTAAGGACAAAGGTATCATCTTTGGGCGCACGCCTGCCAGATTCGCGGCTTATAATATTCCACGTTGTTTTGATCTTACTATCAGACGTTTTTATTTAATTTTTTATGAATTCAGATTTTGCTGCAATGCATACCCTTTTAAATGTCTTAGAATATCTTTTCACATATTCAATAAAAACTGGATTATGATTGCAATTCTGTACAATTCATAAAGTCGCCGCCTACTCTTATATATACCTGTGGTAGCCCATTCATAAAATTGAAGCTTCTCAAACATTTAGTAGACTTAAGGGTAAAAACACTATTAAACTCATTTTTAATTACACCAAAAATATTAACATAAAGAACATCTGGATCGCTGTGCGAAAATTGGACCGAACCAATTTTTTTATCTGTACTGTTTTGATAGTATTCCCAACGATTATTTGTTATTGTTCTATATTCAATTATTTTAGGAACTTCCGGCTGATTATATTTAAATGACACTATTAACCCGCAATGGTCAGACGGTAGGCAACTCAATAGATCCTTAAAAGATGGGTTACATTCTGAAAATACGTTGTCTAGATAAGTTTCACTATGTGCTGTTACCCTAGTTGGCTCTAAAAACTGATTTCTTAAATTAAAGCTTTGAAATATTGATAAATTAATTAAAAATAGGCGTGTGGTTCTCATTGTTTTTTCAAGAAGATTAACATTAAAGTCGCCACAAACTATGATGTGTTTTACTTTTGGATTCAAATTTTTTTAATACATCTTCCATAGCAGATTCAAAGGTAGAAAAGTTACCAGATGGTGGCCGGTACACGCATACCATAACAATTTTTTCCAATTCCACACATGACAATTTAATATTACGCTCTATAGAAAGATTTACAATGTCTAATCGATCTTTACATTTTAAACTGTTCTTGACAAATATCATGGATTCATACATATTTTTTCAAGTTGACATAAAATAAGTACACTTTTTTTTTTTTTTTATCGTCGGTAAAAAAATGCTGTTTACGCACTGTCTCCCGGCCAATGGGGGATCGGGAGGGGAGTGTGGGGCTCACTGCGGCAGACGCGACCACCGCAGTCCTACCCACTAAAAAACTTCCGACGACGCCCACCACTGTTGAAAAAGGGGCAGGGGGCCAGTGCCTGGGTTTGTAGCTTCTGGCACCCCGCCCGCGGCCAACGTCCCCCGGATCAGAACCTTGTGCGGCCATGGCGTAACTGGCCGACTTCCAACTCAGCGGTTAGAGCAGTGGAACGATTATTCAAAGATCGATACCCATTCAGGCTACTGCAGACTAATTTTTTTGTCCAAATTTCGTCTTAAAACTATATATAGCATTATAACATATATAGCACAATTTCAAAGAATAAAAATGAACAAAATAATTTGTTTTATTTATGATAGCAATAGTAACAGAAATGGGTATATGTGCCAAATTTCAACGCTCCAGAATATTTCGGATGCACACGCAATTGATAAAAAAAAAAGCATGAAAGTGGACACAAAAGGCCGGTGGTCGGAGGGTCGGCAATAGGTTCTGGAGCCGTGGTCGCCCATTGTTCCGGGGCCAATCACTCTCGCCAGCCGAATCGCCGACAAACGACCAATCCCACTAACGACTAGTTTCGGGCTTCGGTGTAGTGTGGGGTTTAGAGAATATTCCGAATTCGTTAGTCGTCGCCAATATTTGCAGAAAACAAGAGGGGCGAAACACGTGTCGTGTTGAATAGTTTCTCGATTTTTCGGGAAATTATAGTAGCGCGGGAATTGTTACAAAGATACTTTTAATCCATCACTTGCTTACAATGGATTTCCGCAAAGTAACGCCTGAATCAATAAATTATTTAAACAATTTTGTGCTGGCTACGTGATGTAAACAATCAAATTACACAGAGGAACTTTAAAATAACTGTTTCCAAAGAGTTTTATACCTTACATTTACGTATTTATTCTCTGAGTGACTGGCATAATTATTGATAGTTCTGGTTCTAGATTCTGGTTCCGTACCATTGAAAACAGTAGTCATTGCTCGTCGATTGCCACTTCTCCGGCTTTACTGTACAATTTTTGTACCGAAATGAACACATTTCCTTCAATCCATATAAAATTCATCATCATCATCATTTCAGCCCATTAACGTCCCACTACTGAGCACGAGCCTCCTCTCACATATCAAGGTGTGAGGGTATTGGGTCATACTCCACCACAAGGACCCAGTGCGGATTGGCGGAGGCCTATATAATTATGCTTTTTAAAACGTTTGCATCATGGCGTTAATCTCCTTTAATATTGTTTTCGTACCTAGATTTAATCGTTAGCAATAAAATTTCGCAGGATAGGAAAATGTAATACACATACTAAGAAGGCATTCATTGCCTAAACAAATGTTCCATCTAGTTTTTAAAAGTGTAAACGTGAGAAACTGATTGTACATACATACAAACATACATTCACGCCTGTTTCTCCGAAGGGGCAGGCAGAGGCATATTAGCGGTCGTTGCCAATGGCGAGGCCATGGGCTGATGAGAAACCATGGTCCTGCCTTTTTGCCAACTAGTGACGGGCGTCGTCAGTTTTTTAGTGGGTAGGCTGAAAAGTTCCTGCAGGAGCCCCACATAACCGCTGTCCGGACCCCCGACCGGTTGGGTATGCGTAAATGCATTTTTCTGACGTAAAAAAAAAAAAAAAGGCAGAGGCATATTATTCGCCCACACTTTGTCAATCATAAATTTGGTCCCACGTAATAAGTAGAGAGCCTATTGCCGCTTACCGGGCACTGCTATGTTCGCCAGAGCCTCGGTCGTTGATCGGTAGGTGCACCAAACTGATTGTTTCGACATATAACTTTTAAGGGTTATTTAAACAAACGGGACAGTAGTAGGGGTTGCGAAGTAACTTACTGTAGTGAGTAAAGTTAAAATACACAGTGCAAGCGAGCACGTGTAAAATGGCCCGCTCAGCTTAACTAAACGCCTCTCAAGGGCCTCAGTTGCTAGTAAGCAAAATAATATACTTTTATTTTGTTTTGCAATTGGTTTCTAATGCTGTTTCACTATTCATTATTGTTGTCTTGCTCTAAGGTGTCGCAGAAGGAATGAAATCTTGTTTAGTGTACATGTGGGCGAAAGGCCCCTCTCACCTTTTAATACATTCACCTTAATATCTCTGTGCTCCGTGCTTCGGAAGGCACGTTAAGCCGTTGGTCCCGGTTATATATCGTAAATTCTAACAGCAGGATGCCATATACCTGCCTCCGCCAATCCACACTGGGTCAGCGTGGTCTCCCCAATACCCTCACACCTTTGTATGTGAGAGGAGGCTCGGGCTCAGTAGTGGGACGTCAATGGGCTGAGATGATGATCTCTGTGCTAATAAGTTGACTTTGCAATAACTGTATAAATATCTCTTAAAGAGTTGTAATAAGATATATGCCCACCCTAAATAGGAATTAAAACTTCAAATATATTTTTTATGTCATAAACTAATTACATAGTACTTGAAAACGTTAAAATTTATAAGAAATATAAATAAAAAGTTTTTTGAGTTTAAAAACTGGTCGTATCAGATGTAGGACGGATTTAAGCGTCACCTTTCTCAAGGTCGTGTGTGCTCAAAAATACGCAGAATATATCGATACCTTTAATCTCAAATGGCGTAATCACCATTTTGGACAAAACGACTTTTGAATGCTGTGCTACTCCATTTTTTTCTCTCTATCGATCTGTCTTATCAGAGTTTTAAAATTCGCAAAAAAGTGGTGATTACAGCCCACGTATTTAACGTCGATAAACAAGGATTTCCTTATTTTTTAGTCGTAAATACCTTTTATAAAACTATTCTTAAGATTTCGGTCGATACACCAACTAAAATAATAATGATACGAATAATACTGACTATCGAGGTAGACGTATAGGACTGATATGCTTAACAGTGGCGTTTACGACTCAAGTTAGTTTAAGAATTTAAATAAAATAAATAATTGTTAGGGGGTATTTACCTTTTATTTGGCGTTTACGACCCATGGAATTATAAAAATATGCTAGATATTAGATCACACAGACTTCTTGAATTTTGAAGACGTGACTAACTATAGCTTCACTTCATCTTTATTAAAATGTCTTAAGCTCAAAGACATAAGAACATTCAAGAAGAAAAATCTCCATGTAATCTACGTAAAATACTCCATTAAAGATGATGCACAGGAAGTTAATATTACATTATGTGAAAAAGAAGACGTCAAGCATAAAGGGAAAGGTAACGGGAAAGAAAAGGCAAGGATAAAGGGAAAGTTAAAGGAGTTGAAATAGGGCAAGAAAAAGACTGAAAATGTAGAAAGTACTCTGGTGTGTCAAGAAAGGAAGATATATAATGTGAAGCCTCTTTACCTCAACAAAATACCTTTATCATTGTCAAAATACAAAGACCTTATGCAGCTTTGTAAAAATGGTACAATACCTAAAAAATATCACGAAGAGTATCGTCGTCTGCCTTCAGATAAAAATGTATTCGACGTATTAGCAGTAACCGATGAAGAGCACGAAGAAGAGGAATCTGTAGAAAACTCAGTTTAATTCCTTTTATTACGCAATTTTTTCATGTTAATGTTTTTCGTCGTTATCGTTCAACCGAATTTAATCGAATTTTGTGATTTATAATTTAACCTAAAGAAACGTAAGATTGTGTATTCAATATTTAATTCTTATTAATATAGTGAAATTGACGTGTTTTATTTCTTTTGCCCAATAGTACTCATATTGAAGATTGTTTATTTGATTGATTGTTTATTTGTGTCAGGAGTGTTGCTAGCGCCTAAATCTAATATAGATCTTATATCCTAACTTAGACATTTTAAAAATAAACGTTTTTTACTTCTGTACACACTATTCATAGAAGACAATTTAAAATTTAGGCGTTAAGTAAGATTCCTGTTAGTGCGAATGTAAGTAGCCTTAGTTCATGCAAAGTATAATTGATAAATACTGTTTATCCTAATCTAAAAACTAAGTAGAATTATACATACACAATAACTTTAGTTTGAACTTCAAACCAAAATTATTGAAGTAAAAAACTTGTTATTTATTTTGTAATAATTAAAATTTATTTGCATCTACCTCACTTTGTTATTATTTATAAAAAACCTAAAATAGATACTTATTTAAAATGCGTTATTTTTATGCCAACTAGGCTGTTACACCATAACTTTGTAAAGAACATCGTTTTTTTTGGTCGTAAACGCAAAGTTATTAATTTTTTTTGTCATAATCACTAATCATTTTAGTATTTATTAGTTGAATTTTTAATAGAACTGTGTTATAAAGCTCGCGATGTCATATAATTATATCCAAGTTTCGTTTGAATAACATTTTTAGTATAAAAGATATGAATTTTAATAACACTTTTTTTGTTTGTTTCGGCTCTCCTGAAAGGTGACAATTTGGTGATTACGCCATTTCAGATTTAAGCCAACTAAGCTGTTACATCATACCTTGTTACAGAACAGCGTTTTTTTTGGATCGTAAACGCAAATTTATTAATATTTTTTTGGCGTAAACACAAATCATTTTAGTAATTATTGGTTGATTTTTTAATACCATAGAACTGTGTGATAAAGATCGCGATGCCATATAATTACATACACGTTTCGTTTGAATTACTTTTTTAATATAAAAGATATGAATTTTGATATAACTTTTTTTTCTTTTTTGGCTCTCCTGAAAAGTGACGATTTGGTGATTACGCCACTTGAGATTAAAGGTATCGATATAATAGTGCCTTTGTGGAAAACAAATTACATAACTTCGCTGTCTCATTTTCATCTTTGAGAGATGAAAATTGCCTTCAACCCAGATGATAATAGTTAAGCCTCGTTTCTACGGACAAAACCTCAAGCGACAGCTAACATCACAATAAGCAAACGATTATGCGAAACTTTATGCTAAAACTGTATTTGTAATGGATTTGTAAATTTTGTTACTGACATTTTTCATAATATTTATTTTTTTAAATATTTATTTCCAATTTTTTTTTAATTTGATGTTTGACATTTTATTTAGTTTTATACTTAGTTAATTTAATAATTTAATTTTATATTTAATTTTCAACTTATTTCTAGGGTGTTGCTTCTTATTTAACACTTGTGGTCTTCACCTATAATTGTAATGACAATTAGCAATAGAATTTAATTGTTGTAATATACTTGTACTGTGTTGGTGTTCAATAAATAACTAAATAAACCTTATTGGCGACACAACATTGCCACAGTATAATATTTCGAACAAGTATCGTTAAAGCTATAGCGAGTTGCCAACTGCTCCCGAAACGTATCTAAACAGTCTTAAATATTTACAGAGCATTAGATAATATAATTGGAGAATTAAGTATAATGAGTTCCATTTTAGCCTGGTAATTGTTTCAATAGACGCGCTAACTGCAGTTGAGAATGACATAGTTATACCAAGCTGTGAGAGTCTGGAGTTGATTGTGTCAGTCTTTCACTATAAGTGTCTTGAATTCCAACATTAAGATTCTGGAATATTATGTGCCTTTGTTATTTTTTATATGAATTATGTTCAAAGTGTTTCAGTTTACTCCTATTTTTCAGATTATAAGGTAATAGGTTAGGTAATGAAGAAGTAAATAAAATATATCATTAAACAAACACACACGCACACACGCCTACCTATCTATACTCACACACACTCACACATGCATACGAACGACACATTTTATTGTTATTATATTTTGTTATTTAAGTTTTTTCTTTTTTATTATTAATCAGTTTATTATTTGAACTACTTCCTAGTCTAGTCGAACCGGAGCTCTTTTAACGAACTACATTATGTAACTTAAATTGGTATTTTCTTTAGATTATTATTATATTATATGATTATATAATATGATCTTATATGATGGAAGGTTCCCTTAGTGCTACTTTATTGGTTACGGCTTCGGGGGACCCTTTCAGTATCTTCAAATATTCACTGTGTGTGTTTTGTATCGTTATATTTGATTGATAATTCAAAAGAGCATAACCTGTGAGTTTCTTTTCAGTTTTTCTCACAGAACGGGGGATCGGAACTGGCACTTAGATTCACTTACACCAAATTTTCATTTATTTGTTGTAAGTGAATCTAAGCTTCGTGATTTCAGTGTAGTAATATTTTGTTTATTTTTTATTTATATTTTGTTTTGACGTTTTCAAGTGCTATGTAGTTTAATAGTTTATGAAATAAAGAACTTTTTACTTTTTTTTTTATAAATCAAGGTGCGAGGCTATCCTTTGCCCTGGCTATACCCTGTTTCCTGTCCCTTGTAGCCGCGGCACCTACACCCTATCGGTCTAAGATCACCTCCGCTCCCAACTGACTTCCTATCCTCCGTGTGTCATTTTCCTCAGTACCGAGTTGCCAGTCGTGGCCCCCAATGTATCATCTTTTGTGTAACAATCTTGCGCCAACGTTTCTATATGGAGACCCTCGTGCAGTCCATTGTCACATTGTCCAGAGTGCTGCGTATCTGGTTGGTCTGACGAATTGGGGTGTGATCTCATGGCTGTATCTCCTCCACCTTGCCTATCGAAGACCTTTTTTTTTATTAACGTTGGTAACAAAATGCATTTACGCACTGTCTCCTGGCCAAACTGTTGTTACCTTTTCCCTAGCGCCCTCTGCGCCCTACCGGGAGCTACTCAGCCCCCCCACCACGTCAAGGTGGAGACCAGTCGGGGGGGGCTATCTTAGACCTAAGTTTACATATATGAATTACTTTTATCTTCTTTGGATTTTCTGATTTTGATCCATCATTATGTCAGCCCAATATATCACACCGTGCAGTGTGATACGGTTGTTCTGAACAATGACATCCCCTCTCATCTCATGGGGAGTCGCAAGAATCGACGAAGAGAAAGTTTACCGAATGACGGGCAGCCGCGTCATCCTGCGCACTGCCTTGGACTGCAATTACCAGCCCGCCTGCCCAGCGTGGTGTTTATAATAATAATAATAAATGTTTATTCTCACCATAGTTTTACAATGTATCCTTAAAATAATACAATCTACCCATTTAATAAAAAAATTAAATTCATCTGACAAGTGCAAACAATGTAGGTAGTTGGAAATAGTTTACATTCTAAAATGGAATCTAATATTGACACAGTGTAGTTAAATAACACAGTATGGAAAGAAAACCATGGCGGGCTAATACCTGAATTAGGAAAATCCTGTAGCTCAGGATATTAACCCTCCACCCAATCAAAGGTCGAAAAAGTATAATTGTACAATTCTTTACCAAGACTTAAAGCACTATTTTATTTTTATTTTACACTATTTTGAAATTGATAAGAGAAGAGACAAGAAAAAAAAATTTAATTATGGGCATATACCACCAATAGAATTTAATCTATTACACAAAAAAACACGCCTGTTTCCCCAAAAGGTTGACATAGGCATATTATACGCCCATATTACGCCTATTCGTAATCTATTGGGGAGTCTAATGTTCAGCAGTGTTCTTTACGAGCGAGTCTCCTGTCACGTCACGTCAAGTCACGAATCGAGATGATAAAGGATCCATAAAAACCACCAAATAACTACAAAACCTTTTATAAATAATTAAATTTCTGTCGCATAAAACAATCAGCCTTTCACCTGACTTTTGTGTAAAAATATTCATATATTTTAAATAAACTTAACGAACTGTGACCGTCATGGTTATAACATGCATCAGCATTGCAATACGAAGTGCCTGGCCCCAATATATTCCGGCCATTTTTTAGGGTTCCTCGGGTATATTAAAGTTGAAATAATCATCAGCGTATTTTTTTAATTTTAATTCTTTGTCCTTACAAGAAAGTGAAGTCCAGAGGTCAGATTCACGTGCTGCATTTAGGGCAAATCACGTCTGTGTTTTCCGGAGGTGGTATAATGGAATCTAATGGACTGAATTTGGTAAAGTGTATAGGGTTCTTACTAAGATCTAAGGAGCCCCAAGCCAACCTCACCCGCAAGTGGTGCACGTGCCGATCAACGGACAAGGCTCTGGTGAACATAAAAGTTCCCGGTAAGCGGCAATAGGCTCGCCAACAATATAACTGGCGAATGGCGAATGGACGTATGCTCTACCTACAGCTTCGGGGAAACAGGCGTGATATTATGTATGTATGTATGTATGTGTGGCCTAAATTTATCAAGCCCCAAGCTCTTATAGTCTCAGGTCTTTTAAGTGGGAAGTAAAACGTCATTTATAAAGATCGTCATGAGTGGGTGCGCTTGTTTCGTTATATCCCAACTAGGCTCTCGTGGTGATATATGATAATTTATTTATTTATTGAGCTATTACATAGCTTCTATCGCGGGCCTTGAGCGTGGAGACCGAATCTAGAAATTCCGTAACGAAAAAAACTTAACACTGGGGGGTGTTACCGACCGGCACAGCGGTGATACTTTTTAGTTTTTCCATCTATCGATAAATATAAGAACTTTTAATGACTATTTGAAATATCACGCTCGTCTCTTTAGTTCAGCAACCCGCCTTTAGGTGGCATTGGTTGTATCGGCGTTACTGCGCATGCGTAATTCCCATCTTAGCTTCGCAATCTGGTGACTCATTGACTTCGCTTAATTAATATCAGAGAATAAAAACTGCATAAATAAAATAAATAATTATAATTGCATAAGTTGCTAAAAAATGCTATGCAATAGCTTTACCGCGGCAGTGTCCGAGTGCCACACGTCTTTTTTTTATTCATGTATCAGTTTAACGGGTCTGGCCCGATTACAATAAATAACTCTGTGAGTAATTTTACATAAAAAGTATAGAAAAATAAAAATACAATATGAATGACTCTCTCCTTGGTTTGTAAGAGGACACCCGTGTCCAGTCATCTCAGTCATTTTGGACATCATGGGGCTGCTATAATGATGATCAACGGAACATAAATCAAGTCTAGCTAGAAAACAGCAGTGCCGTAACTAGCCTTTTATGCACCCGGTGCGAGCATTCAAAACTGCGCCCTTGAAAAAAATGCTCTGACCAGGCTCTGAAAATACAGGCCAGGTACAGTAAAGCGCTTCTACACCGTGTTCGCAATAAAACAAAATGCACCAACTAGCTACCATGCATGAGATAAAACTAGATACTAGCCTGGTCATTTCTGCGCCCCTCCAGGGTCGACGCCCTGTGCCTGGGCACTGCTGGCACCGCCCTATTTACGGCACTGGAAAAAAGCAATAAAGTGTAGTTTAATACTCTTTTTTTATTAAAGCCTTTTTTAAGTACCAGTGTGTTCATCTTAGCCGAATATCAAAACGTTTAAAGACTTATTTTAATATATTTTTGAAAACTACGGAACCCTTACGTTTGAATCTCGACACATACTTTACCGGTTTTCCTTTCAATTCGAATCCACTGTCCAGGCCGATACAGCTTCCATTTCAATTTATGTGCGTCAATATATGTGGCTTATTTATTTCAATGGTTCACAATAAAAGTAGGGGGTAATAGGTCAGAGCAAATAATACATTGATCATTATTTAACAAGCGGCCGCCTGCGGTCTTCGTAATTTTTTTTGGCTTAAAAAGTAGCCGTAAAAAGTAGTGAGAGTAAGATATACAGGATTTTCATTGGACACTCACATGTTATAAGGTAGCTTAATGGTTAGAGTAGTAGAGCGATTATGCGAAGAGTGTTGGATTCGATTCCTATTCGGGTCACCAAAAGAGTTGATTTTTCCTAGTAAAAATTTCGCCTCTTAACTACATGGAATTTTAAATGCCATTCTGTCACATTAAAATACATACGCATACATACAATTATGCCTGTTTCCCCGAAGAGGCATATTATCCGCCCACACTTCGCCAATTATATAGTTAGTCCCACGTAATAGGTGGCCTATTGCCGCTTACTGGACCCTATATGTTCGCCAGAGCCTCGTCCGTTGATCGGCAGGTGCACCACTTGCAGGTGAGGTTGGCTTGGACTCCTTAGGTCTTGGTAGACTGGTGATAAAGTAATAAAGTAAAAAAAATATATTAAATTATATATTATATTATTTTATATTTATTTATTTATATTATATATTTTTTTTATTTATTTAGTATATTATATATTATAATTTACTTTATGTCTTTGTAGGATCCGTATATATCCTAAATCTTTCCTTTAATACATGAGGAATATATATACTATAGAAATATTTTATAATATCAGCCTTATAAAGTCCACCATTGGACATTAGCCTGCCTCTAGATTACACTCCATTGGGGATATTTGCCCATAATCACCACGCTGGGCCGGCGGATTGGTGATCGCAGTTGAAGCCGATACACAGAAGGACGCTGCTGCCCATCATCAGGCAGGATTTCTCTTCGTCGACTCTTACGACTCCCAATTGGACTAAATGGCACTATTCCTAGGCCGGTACACGGCGAAATAAAACAATGTTAAACTTTTTTAATGCAAACTCTTTTATGTTTAATTGTTACTAAACTTGTTTATTATATGAGACACACATGAGCAATAATATATGTATTTATGTATTTTCTGACAATTACACCAATTATTTAGTTCCAATTTAAGTATCATTAAGAACTTGTGTAATGGAAACTAAACAACGGATAAACATACTTAAATACTTTTTTTTTGTTGTAAATACATACTTAATATACATAGGAAAACACCCAGACCAGAACAAATATTCATGTTCATGCACACAAAGATTTGTCCTGTGTGGGAATCGAACCCACGACCTCTGGAGTGAAGTGCAGGTATACTGACCTCCACGCCATATCGGTCGTCAATAGATCATTAAATTATCATAAACATATCTTATGCAAAGCTAAAAATGTAAGTAATATTTTCTGAGAGCATTGTCTCAGCTGGAAACAGAAAAATACTTTTGTTTTGCATTTGTTACACAAACTACTTAGAATAAGTGGCGTCTTGCTTTCAGCTCCTTATTGTAATTAGCAAAGTGTGAACACTGTTTTTATAGACACAATAAAAAATATAGATTTAATAAAGAAACAGATGGCTGTTTTGTAACAAGATTATCATGTATATTGCAGGTTAGTGACATTCATTAGATTAACTAAGTAATGCTTTAATCTAGATACATACTTACAAATAATAAAAATCTAAATCAATTAATCAAAAAATATTTATCTCAATAACTATTACATAGTACGTCAAAACATCAAAATTAAACACATATAAAAAAAACAATTTATTAATTGTTACACTGAAATCTCGAAGCTTAGATTCACTTACATGAGATTTTTTAAAAAGCGAAAAGTACTTACACATTTATGACATATATACATACAGCCACGCCTTTTTCCCCAAAAGGGCATATTACATGACCACATTTCGCCATTTGCTACCATTATTGCCATACCATACCATATTTGCTACAACTATGTTTTTCTTGTGATCGATTTTATTTAGGAACAAGGTTTGTATAGCCTAGTTAAAAGTACGAAAATTGAGCGTAAAATTAGAAATTCAGGAAATCTAAAAGACTACTAACTGAATTTGAATAAGACGGGACAACGGTCTGTCGGATCAGCTAGTCGATTATATGGGTATAAGAAAGGCTTTGAATTAAAGTATGGAAGAGCTTCACTGTTTACCTTTAATCTATAATAGTAATTCGTATAACAACAGAGTTACTATCGCAATATTAGTAGGGATACCTAGACATTTGTATAATTTATTTAATTGACCATGTTTTATGCAATTATATTTAATTGACTTCGTGTTAAGTTATGCTTAATCATGCTTATACTTTTTAAGATATCTATGAGCTTAACACGTGCCATGAATAAATGATTAGACCTCGATATCTATTTTTAATTGACGAAGAGATTGTTAGTTTTATTTATTTATATATATATAGGTCCGCTAACAGCTAAACATACAAACATATACAAAACCATAATACAACAACAAAAATTACATATATGTTGGCCTTTAGAAGCGTACACAGCATTCTCCTAAATTTAAACTAATCTAATATAAAATTAAACATTGTTTTATTTATAACATAATAAGCAAAGAGGTTGATTCTTAATTCTAATATATAATAATAATAGATAAAAAATAAAAATAAGATACAGACGAACAAAGAACCTTACTTTTCGAAGTAGCTTAATAAGGTAATAGTTAAGACTTAAGATCCGCTTATACGTGAATAAGAAATTATTCTTTCAAAGAGACTTTGGAGAAGAAAAGTACTTTACTAAGTTTTCCATTAGTTACAGTTTTTATTGTTCCTATGGGACCACAGTTAAAGTTGCGAATGGTCGGTAACTTTTATTATAATAAAGCTTATGTACTTATTGTGTATTGTCTTTATGTCAAATTTTAACTATTATTTTATAAGCGCTCGGACCTTTTGATACAGTTCAAAGACGAATTGTCTATGATCCCAGACTTGCAAGTGAAGATAAGTATCAATTAAGAACTTGTTTTATGGATACGAAATAACGAATAAACATACATATATACTATTCTTTTTGTAAACATATACTTAATATGCTTGATGGGGCTGCCACGATTCTGTAGCGCATCAGGCATGTTCGCGAAGCATCATATAGATTGCTTTTATGCCAATATGCGTAAAAGATGCGCATCTCTGGTGCGCAGTTTACGTGCCAGCGGCAACAGCATCCTGGGTTTGATCGCTAGCAGGCTGGACAGGCTGCGCGGTTTCAAGTGGAATTGAGCAGCATTGACTTGCATATAGAAAACACATTATATTATAAAAATTCCCGACTAACATTAATTTATAATAAATATAAATATTGTTACTAACAAAAATTAGGCCGAGGGATTGAATAAAGAATTATTATTATAGGAAAATACCCAGACCAGAACAAATATTCATGTTTGTGCACAAAAAGTTTTGTCCTGTGTGGAAATAGAACCTACGACCTCAGTGCCTCTTGTGTACTCGCGCATTCTCGCCTTCACGCCGTATCGGTCGTAAAAGCTCCTATAGTTAAATAACCTGTATAAATTGTCCTATTAAACACCGGCATGCAGCATGCTGATAATGCAGTAAGCTGCATGCCGTCGATGCATAAACACATCAGGGTCCATCCGCGTTATGTGGATGTATGCCGGCGATAACTGCTATTTATATTACTGATATACATACAGATTATCTCGTGATCATCATACGAGCCGGGAAAATCGGTGACAGTTTTTCATTGATATGGAAATTAATGTACGATGATGTTCAATTAACTAGAGTTTATGGGTAGAAATGAGTTCTGTTTATTGTACTGTAAACTGTCATCATCTTCATTTCAGCTATACATAGTCCACTGCTCAACGTTGGAACGCTTCCCAATATGACATATGGGGTTTTTGCTTATAATCAGCATATTGGCGGGTTTGTGATCGCAGCCAGTCAGCAGACGCCGACTCTTATGACTCTCCGTGAGATGAGAGAGGGTGGCACTTTTATAGGCCGTTGCCACATAGCGCTTTAGGCTATACTGTAGGCTATACTATAGGCTGTACTGTAGGTTATACTGTGAGCTATACTGTAGGCTATACTGTAGGCTATACTGTAGGCTATACTGTAGGCTATAGTGTAGGCTATACTGTAGGCTATACTATAGGCTATACTGTAGGCTATACTGTAGGCTATACTGTAGGCTATACTGTAGGCTATACTGTAGGCTATACTGTAGGCTATACTGTAGGCTATACTGTAGGCTATACTGTAGGCTATACTGTAGGCTATACTGTAGGCTATACTGTAGGCTATACTGTAGGCTATACTGTAGGCTATACTGTAGGCTATACTGTAGGCTATACTGTAGGCTATACTGAAGGCTAAACTGTAGGCTATACTGTAGGCTATACTGTAGGCTATATATATGTATCAATTTTAAATTCATAAAACATGTTTTAATTTTGGTTATTCCCAAAAGGTTTTAATAAGTCTTGTTGTAACTTGTTTTTTTTGCTTTGGTTGATTTTATGTATGTGTGTTGTATTACTTGATTGAGTAATATATATGTTACTGTAAAAGCTCGAACTGCAGTAAATTCTAAGATATTCCAGTAAAACCTAAGATCTACCAATTCCTAATGGTAAATGTCCCAAAAGGTTTGTGATTCGAACTTTTGCCACCATTCCGTTGGTAAATCCTAGGATTTACTTTAATGGCACGGTGAATGTTGAAAAACAAAACATGTCAAGGAAAACCAAGCTTAAAAAATTATAACCATGTCACATTGACGACTGATATGGCGTGGAGGTCAGTATACCTACACTTCACTCAGAGGTCGTGGGTTCGATTCCCATATAGGACAAATCTTTGTGTGCATGAACATGAATATTTGTTCTGGTCTGGATGTTTTCGTATGTATATTAAGCATGTATTTACAAAAAAAAAATGTCCGTTGTTTAATGTTCATAACACAAGTTCTTAATGATACTTATCTTGGAACTAAATAATTGGTGTAAGTGTCAGAAATATTTTATTTTATGTCAGCTGATAAACATTCAAATGTGAAAGTGGGCCAAAATGCAAGACTGACAGTACCTATAGTATTGTCAGAGCTAAAGCTAACCCAAAACGCATGATTGCAGTTGTAAAAGATATAAAGGACAATGAGTTTTACCAACTAGGTACCAAAATGGGAATGCTAAAACAGCTTTACATCAAGAATCTGTTCGTCGCATGCTCTCAAGATTTTATAAAGATAGAAGTTGTTACGGATAAAAAATGGGTGTTATTTAACGTGTCTTCAAAATTAATAAATTGCCAACCTAACCTAACCTTTTTGTGCATCAAAATTACTGATTGAGCACCTAATCACCTCATTAGATGCTCACTCAGTAATTTTGATGATCAAAAAAGTATTTTTTAGAGGTTCAGTTTATTATATTCCATAAAAAATCGAGTCTTCGAGAAGTTGTCGGAAAATTGTCGTTAACTGGACAACAAGGATTCAAAAAATGTGTCAGATAAAATTTTCGACAAAAAAGTGTACCTGCATATTATTAGGATTACTTTGTAGTTCTAAATGCCACAATAGCAATCCGTGTTGTATAAGAGAAATGTTTTTTTTACGTACCGTACCTATTAATCAATTTCATATGATTGCCCATTTTTTCTTCTAAACCAAATTATGAAGTTAGACTAGCATATGTAAGCATAATGTTTGTATTTATATAGCATATGTTTGTTTTGTGTAGTCGTTAAGCCATGCTAGAGACCTAATGGGCGGCTTAAAAAATTCTAACAGCAGGACGCCATACACCTGCCTCCGCCAATCCGCACTGGGTCAGCGTGGTGGAGTATGACCCAATACCCTCGCACCTTGGTATGTGAGAGCAGGCTCGTGCTCAGTAGTGGGACGATAATGGGCTGTGATGGTGATGATGAAGGATTTAGAATAAATAGTGATTCATGAGGAAGTTTTATATGTAGGTTACGCGAACAAACTCGCGGGCGGCCGCTAGTATATGATAAAATGTAACTTTGTGTAAATTGAATCTGCCATGACACGGCGGGTAATCCGAGTACATTATAGCACTTTGCCGACTGATTGACGGCTTAATGGATCGATGTGATTATGAACGCTGGTACAGTTCGATTTCGCTTGAATCATTAATGTACTTAACGAGCGCTTGAAGTTATGCTATCTATTTCAGTCGACAGTCGACACTTATTTGTGTAACAGTAATGACATAAGTAGGAAGGAAGCTGATGAAAGCAGGTCATGATAGATCCACCGGCTTAACCCGCGTCATCATCATCATATCCTAGCATTAACCCGATTGTTCTAGACTTAAGCTTAGGGCCCAGTTTCTGCTCACTTTTTTTTTTATTTTGTTTCACGTCGGTAACAAAATGCATTTACGCACTGTCTCCCGGCCAAAGGGGGACCGAGAGAGGTGTGTGGGGCTCACCACAGGCAGACGCGACTGCCAGCAGTAATAACCACTAAAAATCTTCCGACTACGCCCGCCGCTTGTTGAGAAAGAGGCGGGGCGCCAGTACCTGGGTTGCAGCTCTGACAACCCGCCCGCGGCCAACGTCCCCCGGACCAAACCCAGGAGGACCTCCTCATTGAGACGCAGTGGACGCGCCCCTCCTACCTCCGTGTGCGACCATAGCGTGTGTGGCCGATTTTTCGGAGGGTTTATTGTTAGACAGCAGGGGCCCCCTGCCCTCCTGGCCCGCCCGCTGCGCCCTTCACAGGTCCCTCTTAGTTCCCCCCCCCCCGGTAGTCAGTACTACGGTCACCCAGAGTCGCCAATCTCTGGGTGTTATCTTTTCCCTAGTGCCTCCTGCGCCCTACTGGGAGGTACTCAGCCCCCCACCACGACAAGGTGGAGTCCAGTCGGGGGGGGGTCTGCTCACTGGTTCAACCACATTTGACTGAATTTCAGTTATTACGTAGAGCGACTGCCGTCCCAGACGAAAACATCATTATATTCTACGAAAACATCAAACCAGCTGTCAGTCTGTTGAAAGGCACTGACTTCCTAATAACGACTGCCATGTTTATGACAGCCGGGACCAACGGCTTAACGTGCTTTTCGAGGCACGAAGCAAGCGATAATTATGCACATAGCTTCGAAAAGTCATTAATGCGCCACCAGGGTTTGATCCCGAGACTCTCTGAATTTAAAGGCCATCTCGCCACTAAGCCATTGCCGCTTTTTACAGCTTCATCCTGCATACTGGCTTGAACGGCGATCACCAACCCGCCTGCCCAGCCTGGTGATTATGGGCAAATACCCTAATAGAATATAATCTATTGGGGAGGCTAATCTTCAGCAGTGGACTGTTTAAGACTGGCATGATGATGATTACGTGTATTGCTGTACATTAAATAACCCTTATTTCGAAACCGAATAAACGAAAAAAAAAATTACAGGAGAAGCGATTTATTTGTAGTTTTCATCGATTGAAAATAGATGGCGTTATTAGAATTTTTTCGTACAAATTTCGTTTAGTAACGGTTTTGAAATAAGGGTGCGGTTTGTATTTTGATAACAAAATCCCTACCACATACCATTTTAGATGTTTTATTTCTAATATTTTCATTCCATAAATAAACTCTAGAAATAAGAGTTCGCTATTAAATGCATTATTACCTGAAGGTACTCCACAAGCAATGCCACGTTGCACAGTTATGGCTCCCCGGGGACGTTTATGGATCTCAAGCCGGCGAGTGTCCGTAAAATATTTCACGTACGTATTTTTACTATGGCCACTAACTTTACGTGTGGACTTAATGTAAAACTCGTGAATTTGACACGTTTGTGGGTAAAAGTGTTTTTATTCTGATGTAAAGGGGTTTTAAGGTTATGTTATTATAACTGAAGCCGTATAATTTTATATCTCTCTATTTCTTGATTATGATACCGCCCGTATCTCTTTCATTGTTATTAAAAATCTATTGTATTTCCATTTTGTTTGTAAAAATTTGAGGAATCAAAATGATCCTTTTGATCTTAAAGACAATATAAAGAATGTTTTTTTCATGGGAATAATTTATATCACATACAAATCAGATGTGCATCATACCAAATAACATATTTACAACCAGTTAGTCATAATCATAATTCTTTATTGTTTCATTTGGTGTATAGTTAGGTCTTAAAAATAATATTCTGTCCTCAAATGAACCCTGCAAGGGTATCACAATTTAAAATAGGAACACATTTCTTCCTTATATTATATATAGAAATTAAATACATTAGAACTTAAACAACCATAAAAATCAATCAACTATACATAATATACATTCATATTATACTAAACAAGTTAAGTGAAAGTTTCGTTTTTTATGGGTGTCATTTTATGGTGTTCAATTATGATAAGCCCCTTATTATTACGTTTGTTAGATTAGAACATCACACGTCCTTGGATGGCTGACCGTTTGTGAGTCGTTTCTTTGTCGTTCTCAGTTATTACTATTTGGTAGTCGTAGTTGTAGCCCGTGGAGCGGTTTAAAACGTTATATTTAAATATACTGATTCGCATTGGAGCCACGTGGTGGAGTCAGACTTAAACCCCTTTCGTGTGAGAGGAGGCTCGTGCACAGACAGTGGAAAGATAGTGAGACCATAATCGACTGAGATTCAAACCAGTTAAGCCACCTGTCCAACATCGAGACACTTGATGTATGAGGGGGCCTAGGAGGGGCAAGGAGACGGTGCGACGACGAGCGACCGCGGCGCCCCGGCGGAACCGATCGGCCCCACTACTATGACACTCGACCACAGGATCTCAAAGCGACCATTCGTCACTCTTTGCTTTAAATACTTTTTATATAATATACCATTTATATATACAGTCCATTTATTAATGTATCGAGGCGTAAACACCACCTTTTAAGTGAAAACAACAAGATGGTTGACAAAATGTGACGACCGATATGGCGTGGTGGCAAGTATACCCGCATTCCACTCCTAAGGTCGTGGGTTCGATTCCCACACAGGACAAATATTTGTGTGTATTAATATGAATATTTGTTCTGGTCTGGGTGTTTTTCTATGTATATTAAGTATGTATTAAAAAAAAATAAGTATGTATGTATGTTTATCCGTTGTTTAGTATCCATAACACAAGTTCTTAATGATACTTATCTTGGAACTAAATTATTGGTGTACCTAAGTGTCAGAAATATTTATTATATTTATTAAATGTGGGCGTATAATATGCGTGTAATTTTATATACTTAAAGTAAGGAACTTGAAGTATATTGATGTCTCAGGGTAAAGAGGGCTGTGCAGTGCTCATTGAATTTTTCTTGAACAGTTCTTTGAGTATTTCATATACCTGAATTGTAGTTTAGGTTATATTCTGAATTGTAATTTTGAAATATTCATAGTATCAATCTTAGTAACCTTTGCCATATTCCAGAACCTTACTTTACTTTACTTTACTTTACTTTACTTTACTTTACTTTACTTTACTTTACTTTACTTTACTTTACTTTACTTTACTTTACTTTACTTTACTTTACTTTACTTTACTTTACTTTACTTTACTTTACTTTACTTTACTTTACTTTACTTTACTTTACTTTACTTTACTTTACTTTACTTTACTTTACTTTACTTTACTTTACTTTACTTTACTTTACTTTACTTTACTTTACTTTACTTTACTTTACTTTACTTTACTTTACTTTACTTTACTTTACTTTACTTTACTTTACTTTACTTTACTTTACTTTACTTTACTTTACTTTACTTTACTTTACTTTACTTTACTTTACTTTACTTTACTTTACTTTACTTTACTTTACTTTACTTTACTTTACTTTACTTTACTTTACTTTACTTTACTTTACTTTACTTTACTTTACTTTACTTTACTTTACTTTACTTTACTTTACTTTACTTTACTTTACTTTACAGATTAATCTCTTTTTAAAATAAGCTTCTCAAAAATAATTCGTTGCTTTAAAAAGTTTAGAAAGTATCGAAACTAAGAGACGTATATCTAAGATTAGTTCCAATCTCGGATTGCGGATAAGTTATTAATTTCAGGCGGTAAATAGAAACATAAAATAATGTAGATATTTTTAAATGACAGCATTCATTATTTTAATAAACAATGTCCCCTAGTTTGTATCTTTCTAACTTCCTTACTCATAGTTTTTGGAATATGTATAAATTTATAAGCATTAATCGCACCTCACTTATGCTGTTTTTTTCTAAATTGACCTGTGTATGAGATAGTACGTAATTAATGTGATGGATGTGATTTATATTGCAAGATGTTTATTTTCACTTTGATATTTTTTTACAATTTTTACCAAAAATCAAACCATAAATGTCATATGGTACGTGAGTGACGTTTCATATTAAGCTTCAACAGTATAGATGTCGCTGTACGCTATTGAATCGCGCAATCACTTTGTGTTTATATTCGCATATATACCTAGTGAATACATGTGTTGAAATACTTAGTTTATCAAGCAATTAGTAAAGAACTATTATACTTTTTAACAGATAGTCGAATGTACAAACAATTCTCCGGATAAATTACAACATTTGCTATAGTGTCGTTTTATCACCGTAGAATGTAGATGCGATAAGTATTTCCGCAACTTCGGATAATTTATTTACAATTATTTTTCCAAATAGGTACCATCTCTTTTATCTCTAGTGTAGGACGCACCATACACATTACACATATATATGTTAATATGCAAGGTAACGTAAGAGAAGTATTAAACGAATGTTAGAACACAAAACATATTTCATTTCTTACTCCCGGATCCCGCTAGTACACGTCGTCCCTGCCATGGTTTTCATAAATGTTTGCTTGTTTATTTTCTATAAAATAAATTGAAACTATCCAATGCGGGCTGAACTACCGTTGCATAACGACTACCAGATATATAGCGCAGCCAAAACTATCGGATTTACTAGAGCCTAATGGACTGTACACACTCCAGCACACGCTAGTATAAACTTGCAAAAACTAACGAACTTCTACTACAAAATGCACAAAATCGCTCTTTTATACAATCCCATCTACACTAACTCCCGTTTTACAGCCGTACCGACATACCAGCCATATTGTGGCCATATAAGTCCCATTGGCAATACGCCGGGAGTGCCATACCAGTCGTTCCCTATCCAAAAGGTTTAACGAATCAGATATAAATCCTGCGATTATAACCCGTTTACGTATATCATAAAATGACATCGCACTCCGCCATAGAGCAACGCAGACGGGTAAACTTTAATGGCTGATTTGGTTTAGTAGCTAATAACTCTTAAGTCGTTCTCGCAGTAATAATAATAATAATGTGGACTCAGCGACGATTGTTCCGATAGTGGTTACGGTCAACGGGTTGATAGCGAAGAGCTTCGACCAATATCTTAAGAAGCTCAAGCTAGGTAGCTGGGTTAAGGGTCAGATACAAAAGGCAGTGCTTCTCGATACGGCGCGCATTGTCAGGAGGTTTCTCTCTCTGCAGCCCTAGCCGCCAGTCGTTTGGGTGTTACCTCGCGACCGGCGGTCTCCGTTTTTTATATTTTTTACAGTATTGTATTTTTTTCTTTTTTTGTTATATAATAATTGTAAAAAATATAAACTATGTGTAAATTAAATAAATATATGTAAATAATAATAAATTTTTATTTCAGAAATTCCATATTTTGTTAGTAACAATGTTCTTAGCCTAGTATTAGTAAAAAAAAAGAAAAAGGACATAGAATAAAATTAAGTTACAGGCCTCGCATGTAGACCTATCCAGTGTGCTACTAATTTAGAGTCCCACCGGGTGATACAGGCAGTCAGGATAGCGCTGGCGCTGCCACGTACGCGCGTCTGCATCGAAGCACAGCGCTTACGCATGATCGCGTGGAAACCGTCCACGTGTGACTCCGCGAACATACCACTTGCGCTACGGTACTGCAACCCCATCAACACCCTAAAAGCGTTATTATATTGCACACGCAGGGCGTCACATGCTCTCTGCGTGTACTATTTTTTTTTTTGCGTGCTTATTTCACAATAAAAATCTTTTTTCCATTTTTTTTTGGAGTGCTTTGATTGACTACTTATCATCAGGCAGGATGTAGTCATTATAACGTATCACATTAAAGAAAAAGAACCAAAAGACATTACACTAACATATAATTAACCTAGTCCCCACACTAGACAAAGCCTGTCCTGTGGATAGCCAAAATAACTCCTATTTGTTTTTAATTATATGTTACTACATAACTTGTATAACTTTTAACGACCGATATGGCGTGGAGGTCAGTATACCTGCATTTCATTCCAGAGGTCGTGGGTTCGATTCCCACACAGGACAAATCTTTGTGTGCATGAACATGAATATTTGTTCTGGTCTGGGTGTTTTCCTATGTATATTAAGTATATATTTACAAAAAAAAAAGTATTTAAGTATGTTTATCCGTTCTTTAGTATCCATAACACAAGTTCTTAATGATACTTATCGTGGAACTAAATAATTGGTGTGATTGTAAGAGAATATTTATTATTTATTTAATATTTATTATTATTTATTATGTATAATATCCTGAATAAGCGTGTTCAACCGAAACAAGCGCACCTAAGCCTAATAATAATACTATACTATAATAATATAGCCCAATATAATATAGTTATTATAACCTACTATAATACTAATTTTAAATTAATAAACCATAATAATCATAAAAAAAGACTTATAAAAACCTAGCAAATACTATATATAGGTAAATTATATTTCTACAAATAAAATTTTAATAAGAAATATCTAATTATAACAAATCATCAATTGCTAACTAGACAAAAGTATCCGAAAGAAAAATGTCACAAAAATGTGGAAAGCTTCAAGATTTTGCGTGTCATCCTTGCGCAGGGGCGATGCTAACCTTCTCTGTATCGTTCCAATTTCATTATATATACTCACTACTTTCTTGTCATAATAAAGTAGGTAATGTGACGTTTGTGAGTTTTATTGCCGGGTGGTCTACACCTGGTAAGTGCTAAGCTAAAATAGTGGTTTCACACTTTCCATATTTACTGCATGAAGAAACTTTCTGTCGCATACCTTTTCAAAAAGGTCGTGAATTGGTTTTAAAAGGGTTAGGAATGCGCTAGTTATCTACTTCACTGTTGTAAGCCATCTGCTACATGAACACTGCGGTGAATGAATGAATGACACACGAATGACGATTTTCTTGCCCGTTCTTTTACGATCAAGCTCCCGCCCGCAGTGAATGGGCGCGTTAGTTTATAAGTATGACATTCATAAGAGCTCTATTGAGCCAAACTTGAATAAATTAATTTTGGTTTTTTTTAATTTGATTTAAATGCTGCGGTGAATACTTTCCATCAGGTGGGTTGCATGCTAGAATGCAACCACTATACCACTATTAAAAAAACTAGTAAATAATTAGTATAATCAAGCACGACAAGGTCCACAACAACCTGTAATATATTTTAACATCCTATTGTAAATGTTTGTAGAGAGCAATACAAATATTGAGTATCATTAGCGTGGCAAGCTTTATAAAGTTAGAGTTGGACGTCTCAAGCTACGTTTTCTCTCAAAGAGTCTCAATTCTAGAACTAATTATTTCACTGTCTTATTAGTTAACAATACGTACGGGTACTAAATAAAGTATAGGCAAAATTGAAGTTTCTAAGTCCAAACGGTAAAAAGTGATAGGGTACGAACTTGGAGGTCCAACGGGTACGTAGCCTATTCTGCCGTCATAACTAAGAATGCAGTAATCACAAAATGGCTGCCACGAGATAAACGCAAAAAACAGAGTTTTTATGCAAGTACGGCGAAAAATATTACATAAAAAACATACTTCGAGTGATTTTTTTTATGAAAGTATATTTTTTCATGTACATGAACCTCTAGGGATGCCATTTCTGGAATTGAGTGAAAATCTCGAAAATGTCGACTACTGCATTCTTTGCTATCACGGCTAATAGTGAAGTGCCTACTGTCTCGTCTGCCAACATTTTCTCAACCAAATCTCTATTGATACGGTGACTTAATTTAACGATGATTGCTGAAGGCTTTTGTGACTCGGCGTTACGTCGGTGCGGGTTACTCCCCCCTCCCCTCTGGAACATTAACGTTTCACTCCCCCAAGCCTCCATTTAATGTGATTTCTCGTGTTTATATGAATATACGATTACAACCTAAAAACTGGATGTAAGGCGATCCGGAAATAGCTCTAACGCAGATGTTAAAAGATGATGGAGTAGTATTTGAAATGTAAATGTGGGTGGGTATCGCAGATGTAGTTTATAATATATCATATAGGCATACTCCACCACGCGGACTCTTAACTTATTTATAGACTATTGAAAAACTAAAGGCATGTAGACACGATGGGCGGTTAGTAATATTTTTCACTCAATTGAACATGAATAATTATTACTGGCTATGTGGAGTCGGCTTATCATATCTATAGAATACAGTGTATAAGGATCCTACCAAGACCTAAGGAAACCTTTTCTTTTTTTTTACGTCGGTAACAAAATGCATTTACGCACTGCCTTCCGGCCAAAGGGGGACCGAAAGGGGGGTGTGGGACTCACCACCAGCAGACACGACTGCCAGCAGAAATACCCTCTAAAAATATTCCGACGACGCCCGCCGCTTGTTGAGAAAGAGGCGGGGGCCAGTACCTGGGTTCAAGCTCTGACACCCCGCCCACGGCCATCGTCTCCCGGGCCAAAACCGGGAGAACCTCCCTATAGCGTGTGTGGCCGACTTCTCGGAGGGTCCATGGTTAGACAGCAGGAGCCCCCTGAAGACCTAAGGAGCCCAAGCCAACCTCACAAGCACCTGCCGATCATCGGACGAGGCTCTGGCGAACATAACAGTGCCCGGTAAGCGGCAATAGGCTCGCCGCCTATTACGTGGGACCAACTATATAAATGGCGAAGTGTGGGCGTATATAAGCCTCTGCCTACCTCTTCGGGGAAACAGGCGTGAATGTATAAATGTATGTATGTAGAATACAGTGCCACAAATTTATTTGAACCGGTGACGGTTTCGCTGTTGTCGTATTTAGTATTGCTGCTAATAAGAAGTTTCCACAGCGTCACATTTAGTTACAATATCGGCCGCCGGGTCAAATAACTTTGTGGCGCTGTAGACATCTTGTAAATGTCATTAGAGTGACTTAAAGCAAACCTAGAGGATAATAGACAGTGAATTCATACTGGCTTGAATTGGGATTGCCTACCCGACTGCTCTGCGTGCACACTATACTATACCCCCAAAGAGATTTAATAATGTCTTTGTATACCCCCAATGTAATTGCATGTAAAACAACCAGGGAGTCTAAATTCCTTACAGACTTCTTGGCGGGAAAGTGAAGCGTCATGTCTGCAGTTTTGTTTTATTTTCTAAAATTTGTGATATTTCTAACATTAATGTTTAATAACGGTGGATTATTAACCGTTAAGTGTTTGTGAACGTTCATGAGTGTTGGTAAATCAAATAAAACAGTGCAACATAACTTTTCAAATTCTCTCAAGAAGTCCATGTGAGATCTCAGTATAGTCCCACATCTTTACTGAGGACTCAAGGGGCTTAGAGGGAGGGGATCTCATTTACCATTTATCATCTTTTTCGCCACTCATTCTCATTCACCATGAATTATATATTATTAATATATCACTTACTTGACACTGGCTAAATGTGCTAGACGCACGAAGCCATTATTTAAAATAAAGAAAGAAAGAAATTCCTTACACCAGCACGTGTTGTTTAAAAGATGAAAATTCCTGCGCTTAGTCGCTACATCAAACTTCCAAATATTCGCTACAACGCCGCTGCTAAACAAATTGTGCGCATCAAGACCCTAAGATCTACGAACTCTCAACAAAAAGGTTTACTACAAAAATGACGTAACATAAAGCATTATTATCTACGCCATTTATTTACCGCTTCCGTCAAATCTGACGCCCCACATAAGCCCAACAAAGTTGATGGATGGCAAATCTCCCGTACGTGAAAATCCCTGGCTATTTACATGAGACCAGATTACATCGCAACGTGGAAAGTGTTTTAAGCTGATTGCGCGGAAAAAGTGACATTCTTTTTTTTTTCAGTGAGCCCTTAGTTTCAAACGTGACTTGTTGTGATTCCGGCCAGTGGGTTTTCTGCTCCATTTTGTTTTTTAGTTGAGACAAATGTTGGCACTGCAATAACTAATATGAGGTAGGGACTTCTTAGCGGAAACGTGAAGCGTCTGCAATTTTGTTTTTTTCCTGAAATTTGTAAAAATTCGAACATTAATGTAATAACGGTGGAATATTAACCGTTGTTATTGTAACGTATATTACCAACAGGTAAATGAAACAAAACAGTATAACATCACTTTCAAATTCTTTCAAGATATCCATGTGAGAACTCAGTAAAGTCCCACATTTTTTCTGACAACTCAGGGGGTTTAGGGGAGGGCATCTCATAACTGAGACTTAATGACGAAAACGCTGCACATTGTTGCAAATTATAAAATTACTTGACAATAAAAACATGAGGTATTTTTATAAATTATTGTTTTATTAAAAATATAACAAAAACTTAAAATGACAGAAACAATTTTATTTACATCAGTTTTTTAACATTACAATTGTAAAGGATACAAGTAAAGATAATTTTTCATGTAAAAAACCATACTAAAATCTATAATTATAATTTATGCCAAATGACAAATTGGACTGTAAAACATGGACATTGTATGGGCTTTTACGGATACATTAAGCTTAAGAAAATACATTATGAAAATAAGAATACATCAATAATAATAACATAAAGGTTACTTTCAAGTAATTCACACAATTAGACAAATCTAATACTGATGTTGGTAAGAACTAAAAATATATACAAATTAAATTGCATATCGTCGGGGATAGTGCAAATCCGCGTAACTAGCATTGGACAATACCGCGTATTTGAAAAATTTTGCTAATTTAAGTTAATGCGCGTATTTGTCGCAGAGCCTAAATTGTGTTCTTTCAAAAAAAATATTTTTACAACAAGAGTTAGAACATATAACTAACTATATTATGTGTAAAAATGAGCACAAAATTAGTTGAAATAAAAAACATATTTAGTTTTTTATCTTCACCTGTAAAACTAGATTTATTGCAGATACGCGGACTTTACGTTTGGTAGTTTCGCTTATTTGCACTATCCCCGACGATATCAGACATTCTATAGGTATTTTTGTAAATATTCTTCTAACATAGCATAAGATAGAAAAATCTGTCAAAGACAAAGACAAAGACTTCTTAAATTGTTTTGAGACCAAAATCTTAAAGTGAAACACAAAGGTATATAAACAAAAAATAACTCGCATAATGCATTGTATAAAGTGAGAATTAAAAGTTGTGCCAGAAAAGTGTTAGATTTCTTTTTTGAACTATTAGTCGACCTTTTTTTTTAATGTTACTCGTCATAAGGACCGCATCCTGTCTGGTAAGCTGTCGATGCAGTTCAGAAAAGGAACAGCGCTCCATTGGTACCGTGAAAATACCACGTTAACAGCTACCAAGCCCGCCCACTCATGACGGCCGGCAAAAATTTAGTTTCACGCCCCGCTTAAAAGATTTTGGACCATAGAAGTACCCTACACTAAAGGTCTATCCATACTAAAGCTATTTCTTGTAAAGCAACATCATGCATTATGTAATATGCTAAAACTTTTGCTACAATTTGTTGCTTGTTTGTATGATAACATTCTATAACTTCATCGGCAACTGATGCATCACTGAACCAATCAATAACATTTACCTTTAGAAGTTTGTGCCTCACTTATTGATGATATTGTATAATAGGGTGTATAGGGTTCCTATCAAGATCTAAGAAACCCAAGCCAACCTCACCTGCAAGTGGTGGACCTGCCGACGAACGGACGAACATAAAAGTTCCCGGTAAGCGGCAATAGGCTTGCCACCTATTACGTAGGATCAACAATGTAACTGGCGGAAAGTGGGCGTGTAATAGGGGCACTGTTATGTTCTGATTATGATCAGCAGATAAGGTTGGCTTGGACTCCTTAACACCTAATATACGAATGGCGGTCATGACTTTCATTTCTCGGTCGAAACTACTTTCTTTATATATCATAAATCCTTAAGTACATAATCATTTTAGCATTATCCCGGTTTTTTCCAAGACTTAGAGGAATAATTCCTTAGTAAATTAAATAATTTAGGCTAATTTGATATCTCCTATAAGACCTGACTATGAAGCGCTCGTAGCTCCGCGGTGCTCGGTGGTCGGAAACGATCACCGAAGTAAAGCAGAGTTTACAAAAGTCAGTCCTGGGATGGGTGACCGTTTGTGTGGCATTTGATATCGAGCGCTTTCGTGCTTCGGAAGGCACGTTAAGCCGTTGGTCCCGGTTATCACTAAATGTGGTAGTATGGTGTTAGAGGCCTAATGGGCGGCTTGATAAATTCTAACAGCAGGATGCCATACACCTGCCTCCACCAATCCGAACTGGGTCTGCGTGGTGGAGTATGACCCAATACCCTCGCACCTTGGTATGTGAGAGGAGGTCCGTGCTCAGTAGTGGGGCGTTAATGGGCTGCGGTGGTAATAAGACCCGTGGGAGCAGTGTCTTTGACCCCTTAGTCGAAATTTCTATCCTTATATATTACCTATAGTTCCTTAAATATTTCAGCCTAATTTCACGTGCCTCCTGTAAGGCCCTTGGGAGTACGACGGATGGTAGTCGTGATGGTCGTGATGATGCTCGTAATGAGGATGTTGATGCTCGTGACTCTTCTGCTCCTTCAGGTAGCCCACGAACCAGGCCAGGAAGTAGCCAGCCTTGTGGAGCACCACCCAGAACACGAACGCGTACACCAGCTTCAGTATGAAGAATTTCTTCAGGATCAGGTCGGCGACGTATACTGGAATACAAAAATGAAAATACTACTTAAATATCGACATATTGTTAGCGATATTTTTATTGATGGTTATACCAAACCCAATGGGAGCTGTTGGGACCCTAAAACTACATTTCACAATTAATTTGTAGCAAAAAAGGATGTTACGAAAATATTGGTCAATGTATATTATGAAGGCATCCAAGACAGGCAAGGAAGGAAGGGTGTAACGTTTTTTTTTTGTTTTACGTCGATAACAAAATGCCTTTACGCTCTGCCTCCCCACCAAAGGGGGACCGAGAGGGGAGCGTGGGGCTCACTGCGGCAGACGCGACTGCCAGCAGTCCTATCCACTGAAAATCTTCCGCGAACACCCACCGCTGTTGAAAAAGGGGCGGGGGGCCAGTGCCAAAGTATATCCCTTGGATCAGAACCGGGAGGACCTCTTCAGAGAGTGGCAAATAATAAAAATAAAATCATATAAAAGGGGTCCCATGCAAGAATATTTATAGGAACCTTATACCATGTGGTGCGGCCAAATTTACTATACCCCTCGCACTCAGCTGTGTTTTAAAATTACTTACTAATACCAACAACAACTTTAAAGTTAGCTGATATTGATGCTGCTTCTAACATAGACACAATTGGTAGCAGAACTTTTTTATACATAAAAGTCGTTGATTTTTTTAGCGACTTAAAAATCTAGCGGCCACACTCTTAAATATAAATATGTCAGACACATACACCAATTATTTAGTTCCAAGATAAGTATCATTAAGAACTTGTGTTATGGATACTAAATAACGGATAAACATACATACATACTTTTTTTTTTTGTAAATACCTACATACTTAATATACATAGGAAAACACCCAGACCAGAACAAATATTCATATTTATACACACAAATATTTGTCCTGTGTGGGAATCGAACCCACGACCTCAAGAGTGGAGTGCGATGTACTCGCCACCACGCCATATCGGTCGTCGAAATCTTACCTAAGTTTGTTTTCAGAATATATTGTTGTATTGTGACAGTAAATAAATTATTTCAGTAGCAAATATGAAAACTCAATAGGTAAACCTTAAGTATTATTACTAGACTTTAATAGAACTAGGCTCGACATGTTTCCGGAAAAGTCCTGTAATTTTGCTCTATATTCATTTGTAAAATAAAAAAAGTTTGTTATGAGGAAATAATTGAATGCCATTCTAAACAAAAAGTGTGTATGATACTGTATGATAACGGTATAACCCAAAAAGACTCAAATAGGAATCTCGCAATATCACAAAGAGTAAATAACACGTTACATTATTACACCTTAAGAATAACTTACCGAATATTGCAATTTTCTTTTTTTTCTTCCCCCTTGCTTCGAGCTCGTTCCGTTCCAAGCACTCGCAACACGCGACGTATGACAGTAATAACAAAAAACTTAGATATTTCACTCGCATTTTTGCTTTATATTTCTGTATTTGCTATTATTTGGTAGAATTTATATCAATATACACATAAAGAACACGATTTCATCAATGTAATCTTTGAATTAAAACTTTTTGTTCGAACAATCCAAATTTCAGCAAAAAGGTACAATTTAGATTTTTAATAAAACCTGTTTTCTAACAAAGCAACATACATAGATCCAAAAAGTTTTATTTAGTTTATTAATAACACCTTTTTTTTAAATCGGTTTAGAATTTAATGTGTGCGTCTAGTTGAGATGAACATTTGAATATAAACACGAGCCACACTGACATAACTATAAGAAAAGTGATAATGTGACCAAGGAAAGTGAAACTTTCTTATGTTTATTCGTTTGTTAGCGACCACAGGTTCTAAATATCATAATTGTACTAGCAGTACGCAATGGTTACCAAACTTTACTGAAAGTATATCATTCTACGCAAGATCCTAGAAAGTAATTGATTTCTAAAAATAAATTAGGAGCGAAATAAATGATATTATAGAATAATAATAATATCATGTAGCTTTTCTAGTTTCAAATTAAGAATAGCTTGTAGATACTATGAGTACAAGAAACGGATACACATACTAAAATTATATTTTTTTTATTTATTTTTAATATTTTTTTACATTGCAACACATAATAAACACATAGGAAAACAAATGTACGTATTTATGTTCACAAATATTTTTTTTGTGTGATAATCGAGCCCATGTGACCTCGAGGCCCTGTCAGTCCTCAAAATGAGATCAAATAAGTTAATCTTTATTGTAATAATAAAAGTTTATTCCCTTAAATTTGGTCTAAAATAATATGTGTTGGAGACATCGTCTCGACACATTAATACACATATAAGCGCAATGTAGAACGCCCTCCGGCTAGGTTTAGAAGTAGTAACAGTAAGAGATGGCTGGGCTAACCAAACAGGTGTTTGAAATGCTATTTCGTCAGTGTAATCAGAATAATCGGATTTTAATGAAAGCTGCAATTTAAGATTTAATAACAGTTAATCCAAAAAGAATAAAAAGAATGCGAGTAATTAGTAACAGTTTATTAAAAAAGAATAACAAGAATTTAAGTCATTTAAATTTTTATAAATATTCGAAGACAATAATCGCTATAAAACAACAAAGAATGTAATCTACCGATATCTCTCGACACTGAAATTACACGCCGCATAAAAGGCATCGTGTTTTTGTTAACAAAAATCTCCGCCTCATTTCCAAAGGAGTAACAACATGAACAAGTCGTCACTTTCAATTTCCCGCGATTTCGGGCGAGAAACCTTCAAATATCACATTTCATCGTAACGACAACGATAAATTCTTTGCGATTTCACCGGCTTCTCCCTAGCAAATAAAGACCAGGTTACTTGATCCCTTCGACCGGCAAACAGAACAATAATTGCTAAAGATTACGTCTGTTTGCGGAGGTCAAGTTTACCTGGCCTTCTTACCTGAATAAAACGGGCGGGCGGCTATCGTTCATTTTTAGTAGCTTTGAGATTATCCCCAAGGAACCCTAAAGCGGCCTGGATTGAGCGGGGCCCGCATATGGTTGAATTATCGTAAAGAAGAATTTGTAGTTGGTATATAAAGTTCTTTGTAACTTCGGCAAGTTGGGCAGGGAAGTCTTACAACATTAATAAGTGGCATGGTGGATAGGGGTCATTCGTCGAGCTGCGTTCAGATAGGAACTTTCTTGTAAAGTTTTGAGGAAATAACTATTAGGGAACGAGATCCATATTACATACTAGTTTATAGTACGAAAGATTTGTTTGTTTGGCACGCTTTCATAGCCTTCTACTTAATCTATTCTACGCTTTAATGATACCTAGAATAAAGAATGCTCAAATCCTAAGCAAGGAAATTTAAGCTAACATTATATACAAGAAGAGGACTTCTTGGCGGGAAAATGAAACGTCATGACTGTAGTTTTGTTTATTTTCTAAAATTTGTGATATTTCGACCTTCAATGTGTAATAACGGTGGATTATGAACCGTTAAGTGTTTGTGAACGTACACAAGTGTTGATAAATGAAACAAAACAGTGCATCCTTACTTTTCAAATTCTCTCAAGAAGTCCATATAAGATCTCAGTACAGTACCACATCTTTGTATTTTTCTTTTTTTTTTAAACATTGGCTAAATGTGCTAAACGCTCGAAGCCATTATTTAAATGAAAAAAAATACAAAAAGTTTGCAATATTTCTATGGGACGGCATGTACTGTTGATAAAGCCAGTGACAGACCATTGCGCAGGTATGTAAAGGTTATATTAAATACAAGCAGCGCCCTGCGGTTTTACCCGCGTGGTCCCCGTCCCCATGGAAATATCGGGATAAAGAGTGTCCTATATGTTAGTCCAGAACTGCAGCTATACACGTACGAAGTTTCATCACAATCGCTCTAGTAGTTTTTGCGTGAAAGAGTAACAAACATCCATCCACACATACAAACTTTCACGTTTATAATATTAGTAGAATATTAGTAGATATATGTCACAACGACCACGACCATACTAACAAGAGCGTTGAAAAGAATTTGCAAATGAAACTTTCGCGTACCCTTAAGATTTGAAATGAGGTCCCTGGCGAGAATTTCCCAAAAGATTATAATTATTTCAGCATAAGGCTCAAATACATCGTGTAACGCTTGTTAACAAGACCATTCTAACAAGAGCGGTGAGAAGAATTACAAAACAATCTTTCTGCCGCGTCCCCTTAGTTGTAAAATGAGGTCCCTGGCGAAGATTTCTCAAAAGATTACGATTATTACAGCATAAGGCTTTTCAAATCTATCGTGTAACGGTTTTTAACAAGACCATTCTAACAAGAGCGGTGAGAAGAATTACAAAACAATCTTTCTGCCGCGTCCCCTTAGTTGTAAAATGAGGTCTCTGGCGAGGATTTCCCAAAAGATTACGATTATTACAACATTAAGCTCAAGATATCGTGTAACGGTTGTTAACAAGACCATTCTAACAAGAGCGGTGAGAAGAATTTACAAAACAATCTTTCTGCCGCGTCCCCTTAGTTGTAAAATGAGGTCCCTGGCGAAGATTTCTCAAAATATTACGATTATTTCAGCATATGGCTCAAATATCGTGTAACGGTTTTTAAACATACGCCAACACAGAAGTGTGCAGGTGTTGCGAGCGTTCATTGGCTGTAGTGATCACTTTTGATCATAAGTGGCAGAGTAACACAATATTCTTAACCTTGAGGTAGAAATAATAAATAAATATATTATTTAAGACACTTACACCAATTATTTAGTTCCAAGATAAGTAGGTATCATTAAGAACTTGTGTTATGGATACTAAATAACGGATAAACATACATAAATACTTTTTTTTGTAAATACATACTTAATATACATAGAAAAACACCCAGACCAGAACAAGTATTCATATTTATACACACAAATATTTGCCCTGTGTGGAATCGAACCCACGACCTCAGGAGTGGAATGCGGGTATATTCGCTACCACGCCATATCGGTCGACAAAATAATATGTTTGTCAATTAAAATAACCTATGTTTGTCAATAACGGGCAAGCTCCTGCTATATGATTTCTGTGGGTTTAAAGAAAAGACAGATAGACATGCATTAATGGTATAAACCAAATATTTACATTGATTTCAGTTTCAATTCTTAATGATAAAAATGTACAAATAACATGAAATGGAAAAACGTTCAAGTTTGAATAGACCATAGACTAACTAAAAAAGTAGACATGTTGGCCAAGATATTATAAACAAACGAATCTTACGAACAAGAGAAAATTGTAGAAATGTCTCTTTGTTAAAAGCAGTCTCCTATTACTATTTATTGTTTTATGTTATTAACATAAATAATGTATGGGGATCCTACCAACACCGAAGGCTTGGCTTGAGATACTTCCTTACCTGCAAATGGTGCACCTGCCGACCAACGGAGGCTACGGCAAACATGAAAATTTGTGGGTAGGACTGCGGTGGTCGCGTCTGCCGCAGTGAGCCCCACTTTCCCCTCTCAGTCCCCCATTGGCCGGGAGGCAGTGCGTAAGCAGCATTTTTTTACCGACGATTAAAAAAAAAGTTAAATCAGAAGCGGTAGGACCTTTGATAGGAAACGAAGAGACTTTCACCTTTAAATGGAAGGACCGCCTGATGAAGATCGCAGGAACACGTTTGATGGAAGCCTTTGGGGGAGGCCTATGTTCAGCAGTGGACGTGTTTGGGATGATAATGATGACTACATAATGGGATGCCATCATAATCCATAACTCACTACAGTTTGATGTATGGCCGCCTTAAAAGAGTCGAGGGAGGACGGCGGTAAACTTACTATATCATGATCTCAAATGCCCCTTATCATCATCCTATCCTCCTCTTATAAACCAAGGCGAAAATCATTTAGTTCACACTACATCATAAGGACACACAAGGGCAGAGGCCGACTGTCCATATACCATCAGGCTACTGCAAGCCGTGGAATAAAATTTCTTGAGGAAACTATACGTCGCTTGATGTTTGCTAGCAGGCATCAATGAACAAACCACCAATAACAGCACTCCTGAGGGGGTTTGGTGTCAGTGAAGCAGTATGACCGTAAATCATTTTCCCAGAAGCATTATTCCGGTTGTGCCCTAGACTTAAGGTTACCAGACCGCTGACTGGATTTTGGAGAGTTTCAGTGATTAACGAAGCGACAATCAGCCTATAGTTGAAGCAGCTGTCTGGTATCTAGAAGGCACTGACTTTCTGATAACGACTGCCATAGATGTTCACGACAGCGAGGACCAAAGGTCTAACGTGATTTTCCAGTTACAGAACAAGCGATTACTACGCACCCCACTTTGAAAAGTGATAAGACCAGGAATTTTTATAGGAATGACTTTTTGACTGATATATTTTGAATACTTGTACTTGAATCTTGTATATAAATAATAAATAAATAAATATTTTCTAACAATTACACCAATTATTTAGTTCCAAGATAAGTATCATTAAGAACTTGTGTTATGGATACTAAAAAACGGATAAACATATATAAATAATTTCTTTTTTTTTTTGCAAATAACTACTTAATATACATAGGGAAACACCCAGACCAGAACAAATACTCATGCACACAAATAAACGACGACCCCACGACCTTAGAGCGGAGAGGTATATATTATTAATTTAATGACATTATAAAATTATTTGACACTTAAACTTATTTGCGAACGTCAACTAATTATCTTGTTGGTTTGATGTTTGTGTTATATGATATTGTTATTTTGATGCTTGTTATTATTTACGTAATTTTTTATTTTATTTTTTATGTTGTAATTTGGCTCTTCAATCAATTCAATAATATTTCCACGTCGAAAAGCGACAGAATATGTTAGAATGAAACCTGAACAACATGTATATCTATGATAACCATGTTTTATGAAATAAATGATTTATTATTATTAAAATTGAACTCGAAACCCTCTGAATGGAAGTTTTTTGGTTTCGCCTACAAACCTATAATTGATACATGCACCAATGTGCCGCAAATAAATGATTCTATTTGAAATATCGGTATGCAGAGGATTCAGAGCACGATCGGCAATCTGGGAACAGAAAATGCTCACTAATTTGGCGCAGACTTGTTGCCGAGTACGTGCCGGTCGCTCCTCGCGGCTGCCAACTTTACCAATAAGGAACTCGGCCATGACTGCTCCCAGATATGTATAAAAAGTTCCGTACATTTAATTTCATATATTCCTTTAACATTTCAGCCACTTGAAATCGACGGAGAAGAACGGTAGGGACATAGTAGAGAATTTTCAAAAACTTATAGGGAGTCTAGAAGTACGCGCGGTAGAGTGCTAACACCATCGTTGTGTATGCAGGTTCCGCGCGTATCTTCCGCGTTTCGGCCTGTATAACCTAAGGGTTGAGTCGGGCCATGGAGGTTGATGGGAATGGTGATCAATAGTTTGTCATGTTGATTAAACTTGTGCCGCTTTCGTCTACCGGTGACCAGATCATTGGGTAGGAGGCTGCCCTTTATCACGTTTTTGATTTTGCCTACTGTTTGTAAAATAAAAGGCAAGTTTCAATGATTGAGTACAGTTTTTAAATTTTGTCGGAGGATTAAATATTTGCTTACAAAAAATCTAATTGAAAAAAAAACCTCTTATTATATAATTTGTTTTACATACATACACACATTCACGCCTGTGTTCCCGTAGGGGAAGGCAGAGGCATATTATACGTGGCGAGCCTATTGCCGCTTACCGGGCACTGTTATGTTCGCTAGAGCCTCGTCCGATAATCGGCAGGTGCACCACTTGCAGGTGAGGTTGGCTTGGGCTCCTTAGGTCTTGATAGGATACACCCAATACATTTTTATTTTACATGATAGAAATAAAATCAAGTAATTAAGCTTAGCAGTAACGTAACTTGATCTAATGCTTATAAAGACTCTTCTATAAAACATAATTTCTAACTTCTTGTTAATAGAACAAAAATAACAAGAGACATTGACATTATACCACTTCACCAAGTTCACCCTGTCGCCGCCATTGTTCATAGACAAAATACGAGTATAGAAATTATCACAAATGTTTTAAGCCAATTTACAGCTGTTGAAATATATATAACTAGCTTACCCGCGACTTGGTTCGCGTGGAATAGTGACTTCCGGCAGATTTTTGGTTTTACCCACACAGTTCCCAATCTCGCGCGGATTTCCTGGATTGAAGCTATCCTATGTCCTTTCTCGAGTTCCAAACGATGTCTGTACCAAATGTGACACAAATCGGTTCAGTAGTTTGGGCGTGAAGAAAAGACAGACAGACAGAGTTACTTTCGCATTTATAACATTAGTAGGATTTTATAGACTTTGTTAAAACTAACTACGGGACCCTAAATTTGGAGAAAAGGAATCATTCGGAAACGTTTCCGCCTAGAAATGATCGCGTATGAATATAACTTACATGCGGTAAGTTTTACCTGGTTGCATACGGTACGGTATAGTTTCTCTCTAGGTGCTCTTTTATAATGTCTTTTTAAATTTAATAGAATAGAGTTACCTTTGAATTTGAATAACCAAAGGCAAAGTCAAATTGTTTATTGCCTCATGAATGTGTTAATAAGGATCTCCAAACTCTTTGGCCGAATAACTTATTATAATACGCCGGACCGATATGGCGTGATGGCGAGTATACCCGCACTCCGGTCCTACGGTCGTGAGTTCGATTCCCCCACAGGACAAATCTTTATGTGCATGAACATGACTATTTGTTCTGGTCTAGGTGATCTCCTATGTATGTACAAAAAAGTATTTATTTATGTGTATCCGTTATGTAGTATACATAACACAAGTTCTAAATGATACTTATAAAATATATCGTGAAATAAAATAACGTACGTTTGAACTACAAGAACCCTCGTATACGATTTACAGTACGCGGGTATTTTTTTTAAATGTTGCCGTCAGACATAAACTCCGTGAGTCGAAGCCAAGATTGCCAAGTCTTCAGGGAATTATCTCGGAAACCAATAGAGTTGTTTTTTTTGATAAAATCCCCCAGCTTTAGACCTTTTTATAAAGATTTATGAGAAAATAATAGTCGGTATCAATCTTATTCAATTTATTAGGAAAACATTGAAATTGAAGGAATTTTTCGATTACTACGTGCGAATACTTTTCTTTTATTTTTGAATGTTAAAAAAGGTGTATATATTTTCATCGTTTATTTATTTATTTTTGAATTAAATACTTTTCATTCTACTTTCACTTTGAAATGCCGAAATAATAAAAAATAAAAAAAAACATTTATTTTCTCTCCACAAAGGTTAAAACACATGTCCATATTTAAGTTCCTTAAAGTAAACATAAGCTACCGTTGTGAAGGACTGGTGTCTAAACTGGGGTACTCCCTGTGTGGTAGATCACCAGGCCCTCACCTTATCCATCTATGAGTATAATTGGACACAAATAAGATAAGAGATAATTTATTAATTTACATTCCGTAAAGAATTTGTAAGATGTGTGCGTGAGTGTTTATAATCTTATTTTTCGATAGATTATAATCTATCAAAAAATAATGCTTTAAATTGTGAGCAGTTTGTTACGGATCACAATTTTTCGACAGATTACAATATCGCGGGATAGATTATAATTTAACGTTATGTACAATTTTACGGTGACATATATACTGGAAATCTTCGATCAACAATACAACTAGATAACGGGTCAGAGTCTTAAAAACGGCCGAGAAAATAACGCCTCACTTCAAAGTGGGGTCTTATTTTCGAGTTAGTTCACTTGTGATTGCGCCAACGTGCGGAAGTGCCACAATGCCTCAGTGTGTGTTCAAAAACTGTGGAAATAACTATCGAAAAAAAATGTATCGGACGGAATATCGTACTTTCGGTAAGTAAATATAATTTTATAATATAATAGATTAAATATTCGCCTTTTTAATAACATTACACTATTAACTTTGTAAAGCCAACCTACGCGCCAACATTGGCAAATGTTGGCGCGTGAGTTTGCCATAAGTTGGTTGTGTCAGAACAGTGCAGCACTATGGATTTACTTTTTAAGTAATTATTAAACTTATTTGTTAACAAATAAAGTCTAATTTAGACACAATAGTCAATGTGTATAAAAAATGTTTAGATAAGAACTTCTATTTCTTATCGCTTTCTGTCATTCATGTCGTAAAAGCGTAAGTGAATGTTGACACAAACAAAAGCTTGCTTTATATATTCCAGATAAGGTGTAAGTTTGATAAAAAATATGAAAGCTAAAAGTCGTTTTGCTCCATTTCATAGGGTATACCTATATCTATTTATTCTATAGTCACTCGGTGCCATATTTGAGTTCTGTTTTTGTATGTGATGCGTTATCTAGTTGTATTGTTGATCGAAGCTGGAAATAGACGAAGATCCCAAAACTTTAAGTTTAACCATAACTAGTTGATAATTCCATATAGGATTCCAATAACCAGTGTGTGTTGCCAGTGATAACGTGCGGTACCGAGACTTGGTGCCTGACTATGGGCCTCATTAGAAAGCTCAAAGTCGCTCAGCGTGCAATGGATAGAGCTATGCTCGGAGTGTCCCTATGTGATCGAATCAGAAATGAGAAAATCCGTAGGAGGACTGGAGTGACCGACATAGCGAGGCGAGTTTGCAGGCTGAAGTGGCAATGGGCGGGGCACATAGCTCGAAGAACCGACGACCGATGGGGCGTCAAGGTTCTGCAATGGCGACTGCGAACCGGTAAACGTAGTAGAGGACGGCCTCCTACGCGATGGACCGATGATCTGGTCAAGGCGGCGGGAAGCCGATGGATGCAGGCGACTCAGGATCGCTCTATGTGGAAATCTATTGGGTAGGCCTATGTTCAGCAGTGGACGTCAGATGGCTGAGATGATGATGATGAGTTGATAATTCTTTGGTTTTGCTACTAAATCTTAGTATTATCCGTAGTTCGGGCTTTTACAGTAACATATATCTATATTTTTAGGCCCTTTTAAGCCCTGCAATAACAAAAGGCTGTCACACAAAAAACGCTGAACCAAACTCACTTCATACGAGCTTACCTCAGTAACTTAGGGACAAAGTTTGCCCCGCTATCTATAATATAAATTTTTCTACACGATTTTTTCCGGAACATTAGTTTCCATTGTGCCTTTACTAATAATGGTTTATCTATCCTTTACAAAGAAAACCTACACAAAGCGGTTTTGTGCGGCATTATCTAGGAGGGGGATTATTTAGTCTTCTTTTGATAGTCTTTAACAGAATATAAATAAGCTCTAAAATATACTGTTGCAACTTACTTTAGTAATAGAATCACAATGACTAACCTTATGGAGATCCTTTTCTCTCCCGAGCAACACGTGCTGGTCTTAGGAACCATCCATATACTGTGAAGAAGAAGAAAATAATTTATTCCGTGACAGTTGATACATTTGTTTACATAAATACAAAAATAAAAATTAATAGACACATCATCATCTCAGCCCATTGACGTCCCACTACTGAGCACGAGCCTCCTCTCACATATCAAGGTGTGAGGGTATTAGGTCATACTCCACCACGCTGACCCAGTGAAGATTGGCGGAGGTAGGTGTATGGCGTCCTGCTGTTAGAATTTTTCAAACCGCCCATTAGGCCTCTAACATGGCTTAACGACTACCACATTTTGTGATAACCGGGACCAACGGCTTAGCGTGCCTTCCGAAGCACGGAAGCGCTCGATATCAAATACCACACAAACGGTCACCCATCCAAGGACTGACCTCTGTAAACTCTGCTGTACTTCGGTGATCGTTTCCGACCACCGAGCACCGCAAGGGTACGAGCGCTTCATAGACACATGTTGCACCGAAAAGGCTTCTACTCAGCATATGCCGAGGGGTTACTATGGCCCCGCGGCGCTGGTCTTCCGAACAAGCCTAAGCAGCCTTTGAGACTATCAGCACTCGAACTAAGTAATTTGATAAGACGTTTCTGTGTTAGACCATTTAGCTCTGAAATTCGCTGCCGGCTCATGTGTTTCCTAGTCCCTATAATCCCAGGTCTTTAAAGCGGGACGTTAAACGGCATTTTAGCAGGACGACATGAGTGGGTGCGCTTTGTACCGTGCTTATTACACTTCATTTTTAAGGACTGCATCGACTGCAGGCAGTATAAAGTCATTATGACACACCTTATTTTGTGTGTATATTATTGATTGAAATAAACATTGCTATATATATACACATATACAACAGATACCATTTTAGAGCGCATAGTTTAGTGAGGGATCGGTCACAGACAAAGTATTCAAGGCAATCTATTCATTACATTGAGGCATAAAGCTCATTATCCTAACTCGTATGAGAGTGTTAGCTTCACTGGTTATTTGATTGAGGGTTAGGCTTTTACGCTTTTACTGTGTCAACGATGTAGTTATAAGGCACAATTTATTGATTACAGGCGGTGGTGGTCAGATTGTTAGGGCATAGAGACATTAGGTACATTATCCTGCTTTGTGTGGAAGGTTTATCTATACTGGTTATTCGGTTAAGAGCGTAATTGCTTTCGCAGTGGCAACAAAGTTATTTTAAGGCACTTAGCTCTCCTAATGGTAGACTTAACCATCATCATCATCACAGCCCATTAACGTCCCACTACTGAGCACGAGCCTCCTCTCACATATAAGGTGTGAAGGTATTGGGTCATACTCCACCACGCTGACCCAGTGCGGATTGGCGGAAGCAGGTGTATGGCGTCCTGCTGTTAGAATTTTTAAAGCCGCCTATTAGGCCTCTAACATGGCTTAATACCACATTTAGTAATAACCGGGAGCAACGGCTTAACGTGCCTTCCGAAGCACGGAAGCGCTCGATATCAAATGCCACACAAACGGTCACCCATCCAAGGACTGACCTCTGTAAACTCTGCTGTACTTCTGTGATCGTTTCCGACCACCGAGCACCGCAGAGCTACGAGCGCTTCGGTAACGGTAACAGTCAAAATATTTTAGGGGGAATCTTAACTTAACTTCAAGATATTCTGCGACAGCTGATGCACGATGAGGCGTTAAGGTTATCTGATGGTGACTGCAAACCGGTAAACGTAGTATAGAGCGGCCTTCCGCGTATGGGTGGTTAAGGCAGCGAAAAGCCGTTGGAGAGACGCGGTTTGGAAAGCAATTGAGGAGGGCTACGTTTAGCTGTGGATTTTTAATGGCTGAGATGATGATTTATTTATTGCTCAAAATGTAACAGAGGTACATCGTATAAACACATTAATACTCAATACTCAATGTCTTTATTGCACTCCATATGTTACAAAGATGTTATTTATAATATCACAGATACAATATGGACCCTGTAGGGTATGGCAACTTAGAAGAGAGGAGGATGCTAGCTTTTTATATTTAGATTATTGTATTCGGTTTATTATACAGTAATAATTATATTGAAAATTAAATTAATTCTATGCCTATTAAATTAAATGTATATTATATTGTATTATAAATGGTAAATATGTTTTATTTTAATGTATATAATGTTATAGCATGCTATTGTATTATATACGTAATTATCATAATATATAATAATTTGTGTTATGTTTATTTCAATATATATTATTTTTGTTTTTGTTTTAGGTCTTTATCATCTAGGTATTCTTTAATACTATAATAAGTTTTGTATATTAGTATTTGTTTTAACTTATTTGTAAATTTTGTATAACTTGGTTCTTTTATAGGGGCTTCTGGAAGTTTATTATATATTTTTATTGCCATTGCATATGAGCTTTTGGAATGAAGGGTCAAATTAGAAGTAGGTAGTATTAGTTATACAGCATTTGGTGGTGATAAATTACAAATTAACCTTTTCAAAGGGTTAGTGCCGTATACAGGTCATATATATTATAACTACAATAATATTAATATTTTGTCCACTATCAATAAAGTTATTATTGGAATTTATAATGGTGGTGAGGCATATTGTATTGGAATATATAATAAGTTGCCTTTTACTTTAATTGACCTTAGTTTATCAGAATTTAAAAGTAAGTTGTTTCGCTGGTTTCGCTGGCTGGGCTTAACATTTTCAACTTGTATGTGTATATTAGAATAAAAAGTCAACCAGATCATTGTCGTGACCATCCCTTATTGTACAGGCTCAGCTTAGTTTCACAATACATACTTACTTGACTGTGATGGAAGGTTCCCTTGGTGCTACTTTAATTTAAAAGAGCATAGCCTGTGAGTTTCTTGTCAGTTCTTCTCACAGAGCGGGGGCTCGGAACTGGCACTTAGATTCACTTACACCTAATTTTTATTTATTTGCATGTAAGTGAATCTAAGCTTCGTGATTTCAGGGTTGATATAAATTTTTTTTTTCATGTATATTTTGTTATGACGTTTTCAAGTGCTATGTAATAGTTTACGAAATAAAGAACTTTTTACTTTACTTTACTTTACAAACTGAAGTGCTTTTATTCAGTCCAGGAATATTTAGACATTTATATAAAAAAGAAGTTATGTAACACTTCTAATGATTTTATCTGACATTTTATTGTGACCATAATTTTCAATATTTTTTGACATTCATACGCCCTGCGTTGGCAAGATAGTAATAGAACTTTAAGAAATTGTTTTAAGATCCCTGCAACATTATCTTTTATGAATAAATATTTTCATTTAATTTCATAATACTACGTGGATGAGTGTGTTGACACTATTCAGGCTGGCGCCAGTGGACTCACGATATCTTTACATTTCGAAATTGAAAGTAAGAAATAAATAGAGTTCTGTCTCCCTTTTTTTTCAAATCTTGTGACTGCAGAACACAATTGTTTTAATTGTTTTAATATTATATATTTTAATTGTAACTGGCGGGAGAAAAAACCAACCTTGACGATTTTCTTGCCCGTTCTTTTACGATCAAGCTCCCGCCCGCAGTGAATGGGCGCGTTAGTTTATAAGTTTGACATTCATAAGAGCTCTATTGAGCCAAACTTGAATAAATGAATTTTTAATTTTAATTTAATTTTAATAACAAAACCATTGAATAAATTATGTAGATCACGTATTTCTGTATAAATAAATTTGACAATTAAACAATTTATTTCAGATATGTTATTTAAAGACTTGTACTTGTTACGACGAAGCTCAGACGATATTATAGAAGTATGTACAACACTAAAGAAAACCTGGATGAGTTATAAAAAATTCAAAATTCAAATTCATTTATTCAAGTTTGGCTCAAAAGAGCTCTTATGAACGTCAAAACTTAAAAACTAGCGCGCCCATTCACTGCGGGTGGGAGCTTGATCGTAAAAGAACGGGCAAGAAAATCGTCCTAGTTTTTTCTCCCGCCATTTTTAATTTTCATGTCGCATATTTACGGGCCGCAAAATTATAAGAAAACTAGCCATGTTGCTACTGTGATAGCGTTAAGGATCCTGTCGCCCCGCTTCCGATAAATCATGTGTTCGCCACGATGTTGCAGCGGCCTAGAGAAAATGCAATGAATAAAATTACTTTAGATTAAATTAAAAGACCTGCCACTAGGCTCCAAAAAATTAACAAATCTTTTAAAGGTCAATGTGTGCGATTCTATAATAAAATCCCAAGCAATATACAGCAATTAAGCCTAAATAAATTTAAATTAACAATAAAACGCAAGCTGTCTTCAAAGGGATATTATTCTATTAAAGACTATATGGCTGATAAAAATGCTTGGGATTAAACCGCCGTTTCATACAGGCTATTCTAATATGAATGACTTAAAGCATGAATATTGTTATATTATGTTGCATTGTATAGCGTCACAGACAAATGAAGATTGTTACTAACCAATCGATAATTTAAAAGAGCATAGCCTGTGAGTTTCTTGCCAGTTCTTCTTACAGAGCGGTGGCTCGGAACTGGCACTTAGATTCGCTTGCACTTAAATGTTTTTTGTTTTTTTAAATTATTTGGTTGCAAGTGAATCTAAGCTTCGTGATTTTAGTATAGTTATATTTTATTTGTTTTTGTTATTTTTTTATAATTTTGACGTTTTCAAGTACTATGTAATAGTTTATGAAATAAAGTATTTTTGACTTTTTTTGACTTTGATTTAATAATATGTGTATGGGCTTAATAAGACAGCTCAGCTTAAGGTTGCCTGGGTGAAATTGCTGCTAGCAATAAGGCCGCCCATTGTACCATACATTTGTTTATACATTTGATTACTTTTTTTATATTTAGTGTAGGTACAATAAAGTCTTCATTCATTCATTCAACCTCGCTCGACGTGCAATTAAGAACGATATATTGGAAAATTGAATTCCATCATAAAGTAATCACCTAAATGTATGCCAAGACGAGCCGAGACATACTTACGAGTATAACACAACTGATTGTCAGGGGGTTAGGCAAATATAGAAGTTGGAAGAGAATTACAAATTCGAACTATTTGACAGATGAACGATTTACGAAATCATTCAGAATTCGGGTGACATGACAAGAGCGATGGAGATATGAAACTTTATTTTATAAGTCGGTAACATAATGCATTTATGCACTGCCTCCCGGCAAAGGGCAGGGCAAAGGGCATACTCTGCTCACGGCAGAGGGGTGTGTGGGACTCACCACCGATAAACTCGACCACCAGCAGTCACACTCATTAAAAATCTTGTTTACAGAAATGGGCGAGGGCCAGTACCTGGGTATCAGCTTCTGACACTCCGCCCGCGGGAGGACCCCCTCAGAGAGGCCAGTGGAAGCGCCCCCCCCCCCCCCCCCCCCACCTCCGCACACGAAATGTATTTCCGCAAACTGCAACAACCTAAATGTAACAAATGTAAATAATATTTATAACAAAATAGAAAGAAAGAAAGAAGAAAGAAAGAAAATAATTTATTCTGTGACATATGATACATCGGCTTACAAAAATATAAAAATAAAAATTAATAAACACATGTGGCACCGAAAAGGCTTATACTCAGCATATGCCGAGGGGTCACTATGGCCCCGCGGCGCTGGTCTTCCGTACAAGCCTATAAATACTACGTAAGTAGGACAAACTTAAAACTATGCGCACCAAAGTTAAACATTTCAACATAAAAAAATTGCATACGTAAAACGACAAAACGCCACTTAAACGTACAATTTGTTAAAAATATATAATAATACGGCTATAACAAAAATCAAAAAAACAAGAAAACATTAGAGCAAACGAGACAGCTGAATAAACTTAACTAAATACCCTTCTGGGAACATAATAAATGACTTCTATAAAGCAGACGGAACGATCTCAATAGCGACGACGGCGGGTAAATTTGTTGTTCCCAAAGTTACCAATGTGTATTAATTGTATATACGGGGATAGATCTCTCAAAAAACGTATCCCCTATATACTCAACAATTTACCTGCAGACATCAGAGATGAATTACACAAAATAAAATTTTAAACGTTTACTGAGAAAGTACTTAATTAATATGCCACCATAGACGCTCTCCGTAATTATAATTAATATATTTCAACTGTAAAAAAATATGTATTAATAAACTTAAGTCTCAAGTAGAACCATAAAAGCTAATATCATCATGTCAGCCCCAACACACCAAGTCGAGAGGGTTCTGGTCGTATTCCATCACGCGGACGCATGACACTGGAAACATTACACAGTAACATAATGAGAGCAATTAATGACAAATAAAATAAAAAATAAATAAAATATACTTTATTGTCTTTAAGATTAACATGATCATTTAGATTCGTCAAACATTCAGACACAAAATTGAAATTCGATATATTTTTTTAACAACAATGAAAGAGATATGAGCTGTACAATAATAAAGAAATAAAAGCAAATGGGTTCTTTGTCAGAATGTGTCAGGGTTTCTTAGTTTATTCGTCTGTTGTGGTTTTTCTCAAGATTTGTCAGTCTGTCTGTGACTCTTATTCTCAACAAACTCAACAACAACAAACAGACATCAATAAACTGCAAAATGACGAAACTTTAAAAATCGAGCTTAATCTTCTGATCCACAAAATATCCATAACATTTACTTCTCAAGCTATTAAACGAAATTATTTCCTTTGGGAGCTGTTTTTATTTCCGTATCATTACCACATAAGCGCATGACGCAATAAAAACAGCCACTCCACCGTATAGGATTTAATTAAATAGTTTAATTAAATTTTACAGTGGCCATTCGGACGCCGAGACACTGCCCCTCGGTGCTCAAACAAATATACATAGAAGGACAGCTTCACGAAACGGGAGTTGATGGCCACAAATACTATTTCTTAATATGACATATCATAATGACCACATCCTAGCTGATGGTAAAAAGTCTATCATCATCACTCTCGTTTCAGCGTTGGTCGTGAAGACATTGTTGTTCTAGGGCTCCTATCTTACCTGAAGATGCCCTGTGTAAGAGCGAAAGACGTGTCGTGTTGAATAGTTTCTCGATTTTTCGGGAAATTATATATATATATATATATATCCTTTATTGCACATAAACATTAATAAAAAAAACACAGTAACAAAAAACATGTACAAAGGTGAGCTTATTTCTATAAGAAATCTCTTCCAGCCAACCCTAGCAGTAGCGATGGCATAGCACTAGCTATGCAGTAGCGATTTTAATGCTAAGAATGCTGAGTTCCACCAAAATGGATAACAGAGTTCTGAAGAGAGGGAGAAATAAGTAAGGCATTACTCAGTCAATCAATACTCAATATAATAAATAAATATATAAATATTTTCTGACAATTACACCAATTATTGAGTTTCAAGATAAGTATCATTAAGAACTTGTGTTATGGATACTAAATAACGGATAAACATACTTTTTTGTAAATACATGCTTAATATACATAAGAAAACACCCAGACCAGAACAGTGTCATGCACACAAAGATTTGTCCTGTGTGGGAATCGAACCCACGACCTTTTTAGTGAAGTGCAGGTATAATGACCTCCACGCCATATCGGTCGTTAGACGTCATAATCAACAGTAATTTTCTATAATATCTTAAGAAAAAAATTGAACAGTTTTTTAAAAATATATTTACTTCACAGACCGTTGTATTTCGTGGCCAGCTAGTACTTCAGGTTCACACTTCACTCTCTCGATGGTCCAAAGCTTAAGAGTAATAGTTTTCACATCCTACGACAGTTCTACATACATTATATCACGCCTGTTTTCGGTAGGCAGAGGCTGAACTTCTTTTGACACTTATAGTGTGGCCACAACATAAAGAAGACATATTTTTGTTTAGATTTTTATTAATGTTATTCGTTAGCCCAATTGACAACAATCAGCGGCTGTCGGATCAACCTCGTTACTTGTAATATCTACCATTGAATTGTTATTTCTTCCAAAAAAACATAAAAAAGTATAACATATTATTTTGTAATAATATTTGGTACCAGTGATACCGGCCTTAAATAGTGCCACCCCCTCTCATCTCACGGACAGTCGCAAGAGTCGAAGAAGAGACACCCTATCGGATGATGGGCAGCAGCGTCATCCTGCGTATTAGCTGGAACTGCGGTCACCAACCCTCCTGTCCAGTGTGGTAATTATGGGCAGATGCTTAATGTTTAGCAGTAGCCTTTATATGCTGATATGATGATGAAGACTGCAGGCTGGCTGCGTGCAAGACATAGCGTAGTAGCATTCCCACATCGATATCGACTTACATTGTCATTCGATGGTAATATTGTACACGAACCGCTTTAGCTTATCACATACGCGAATGTTAACACTAACAGGCTATCTTATAATTAATCTATACACATAACAATATTACTTGTAAAAAAAAATAATGAGAACCGACTTTTGAAAATGGCAAATAAAAATTAGCATACATTATAAGATGAAGGAATGTAAAATTTTATTCGTAAGTCGACCACAATGTTCCATTCAAATAGAATAGGTTTAAGTGTATGAGAATGACACTTGGAAATATCATGAAGCCCTTTGTAAGGCAGTGGTGAACATACTGCAATGTACCCTTTTGCAATCACCCCTGCTTCAAAAAATACCAAACACGCAAGGATTATACCTTATAATTATAGTTTATTGGCGAATAGAAGTATGTTAGAGTTTTTTTTCTTGATAAAAGTATGTTTTATATAATAATCTTACAAATAAAAAGAAATTTTATATTATGTTTTATATTTATTGTCCTAAAAATTTATTACTATACCTATTAGAAATAAAAAGAATTATGCCCGTAACTATTATAGTTATTTTTCAGTAACTTTAACAATAATGTGCAAAATCGCCGGCGTACCACGAAATGTGCGCTTTGAAATGCCCGGCGGTCAAAGTGAAGGTTAACTGTTGCTAATGTCGTTTTCATATAATGTAGTTCTTGTATGTATCAATATAAACTTTTGACAAAGTCAGATTTGTTAGTATTACTTTTAAATTCCATTAAAATCTGATTTCGTGCCATATTAAATCGCAACCCATTGTACCCACACTAGGCCAATTATATAGTTGGTCCGACGTAATAGATACCCTATTACGTCGGACTATTACGAGCCTATTACCGCTTACCGGGCACTGTTATGTTCGCCAGAGCCTCGTCCGTTGATCGTCAGGTGCACAACTTGCAGGTGAGGTTGGCATTGGCTCCTAAGGTCTTGGTAGGATCCCTTTACACCATATTATATGGGTACTTATATTTAAGATTTGACAATTACGCAATGGGCACCAGCAATACTTTATCACAACTATGCTTTCGTTATCATATCCTAGCATTATACCGGCAGCCCCAGACCTTATCTTAGGTCCAGGGTCTGCTTACTGGTCTAACCAGATTTGGACCGAATCTCAGTTATTATCATCACAGAGAAGTTCAAACAGCAAATGCGCTAAACGAGCTAACTTTTATGTATATTTATTTTCGTATTTCAATTTATGTATATTGTAGGTATTCATGTAATTATTTAAGCCTAATATTTATTAAACTTAACACAGCCTTTAGGGTAGAGAGCATAGATACCTATAAGAACAGGTTAGACCTAGTTTAGGTATTTAAGTGTACCAAATGTATTGTGAAAATGTGTTTTGTTCAATAAACTTTTTATTATTATTATTATTAACTGTGTAAAGAACGAATAGGCGTTCTACTGTTGCTAAAGGAGTCGATAGTTTTGCATGAGTCTCGAAATTCAGAATATTAAGAACTACCCTACTCTAATTCAACCAAAACGAAACATAACACCCATCCCTTTCACTTAATAATTATATACCTAGAGAGTGAAAGAGATAGATGTAAGGAAGTTTCGTTTTCCAAGTGAGTAATGTTATTAACGCTTACTTCATAGTTAGTCTATACCAAAGTAATTTTAACTGCCGAGTACTTCCTTATCAGACATTGTGAAACAGGCCCTAAGCTTCAAATATGCAAAGCCAAGCCTAATCCTTCCTACTCAAATAAAGTAAACGTTAACTAGTTGTTAACACCCAAAACGCCATATATATCTGAACACGCCCTAACGCGTTTGACAATAGGGACGTAATTCGATCTTTGAGGCGCTTTCGTTAACAACTATCCGACGTTGACTGTACAACGTATATAATACTAGACAACTTTACTGCGCATCGTGTGACCGCACTTCCAACAACTAAGTTTAGTATTTCAAGCCACAACGGCAGGCTTATGCCACTAACTTAGACAGGGGCTATGTTTTTGAAGCCATTGAGTAGTCTAGTCGTAGTCTATTAATGTTGGATCCAAGCAAGTAGCTTAGCAGCATTGTAGCTGTGGCTGAGTGCTAAAAGAGACACCAGACTTAAGCTTAGGGCCCAGGGTCTGCTCACTGGTTCAACCAGTTTGACTGAATTTCAGTTATTACGTGGAGCGACTGCCGTCTATGGTTTGCCTTCTATGGTTAAACCAGCTGTCAGTCTGTTAGAAGACACTGACTTTCTAATAACGGCTGCCATAGATGTTCATGACTTGTAGAACATAATCATATATCTACCGCCCTTTTTCTCTTTTCGGGTGGAAAATTGTCTATTTACGCTGTGAGTGGAGCGGAAAGGTGTGTCAGACTTTTACTGACTCAAAACCATCAATGTTCCCTTTTGAGCCTGTTACGTCCCGAAGCCGCGGTAACCCTTACGAATAGTCGTAGTATTTTTTTTTTTATTTGTTATTGTTCACTACGTAGGTACTAGAGTACATACCCAGATATCCAAAACCATGTAAGTAACAATTTTAAAAAGTGGACTTATTATTCTTTATCTCGCAGCTAGTGATATATCTACCACCTGCATAGTCAATAAGTATATTGAAACCTTAACTTATAACAAAAGCAAAGTCTCACGAAGACAGTAAAAAATTAATTCTTCATCATCAACTTAGATTTGTCTACTGCTGTATCTCTTGTTCTGGCCTCTCCAATGGCTCGCCACTGAGCTAGATCTTCAGTTCTTCGTCTCCAACCACTGCCAGCTGTTTTGCGTATGTCGTCGTTCCACCTAGCCGGAGGGCCTCTTACACTGCGCTTACCAAGACGTGGTTTCCACTGAAGAACACGTCTACCCCAGCAGTTATCGCTGCTACGGCATATATGAACGGCTCACTGCCAATTCAGCTTGGTAATCCTTTGGGCTATGGCGGTTAAGTAACAAAAAAAATCGTTTATTGCGAACACAGGTTAGGTGTTACAGTACAGGTTTAGATCTAGCTGTGGTCTGCCTCATGGGCGTACAATAGTTGCGATTTGATATAGCACGAAGTCATATATTTATGGATTTTAAAAGTAATACTAACAAGACGGACTACTTCAAAAGTTTATAGTGATAAGTCGTTTAAATATTCTTTAACATTGTAATAGCATTTTTCTATCAATAGTTCACGTAATTTTATCTTAAAGAGGTTTTTGGAGCGCAGCAGACGTATTTTAGACGTTACCTTTGCTGTTTGTCGGATCACCTCATTTCTAATCCGATCCTTCAAAGAAATAAATTGTCAATTCATTCAAGAACAAGCTGGACAAACACATTCAACCGGTTAAGAGGAACTAGATGCAGATAAATTGGATACAGGCGCAATCAGTTTTCAAACTGCCTGCCTGTTAATTAATAATAATAATAAATATCAGGGATCCATAGGTCGCTGAGCGACTTTAAGCTGGTGGACAATTAATGTCCACGCCCAAGCACTAATTAAAGGCTTTAGTCTTTGCGGTATCGGCGACAAAAAGACGAGGCTTCCCAGATTCTGCCATGCGTAGCTGGATTCTTTTGAGCACCTCTCTCTCGAAGTTATTAAATCAAATCAAATCATTTTATTGTCAAGTTATTTTTAGCTAATTGTGGTGTTGGTCCTTGGTAGAAAAAAAATTAATTAATCTAGAACAAATTACTAAATAACGCAGACACACAATGTACGCGCTTACACATACCAACTCGCACTTCACTGTTTTGTACCCAACTTGAACTGGGCACGTCCCTCTCGCCCAATGTCTACATACATACAATTACTCCTGTTTCTCCGAAGGGGCATATTATACGACCACACTTCGCCAATTATATAGTTGGTCCCGGGCACTGTTATGTTTGCCAGAGCCTCGTCCGTTGATCGGCAGGTGCACCACTTCCAGGCGAGGTTGGCTTGGGCTCCTTAGGTCTTGGTAGGATCCCTATATACCTTACCTGTTAACCGTGTTATGTCGTATTTTAAATGAAATTTACTTTATTACCAATATGGCTACTTACTGATATGATATGAATTGCCTTCTGAAACTAGGAAACTAACAATCATTTTGAAATTATTGCAATGCTATTGATTGTCGTTTATAACCAAATTCGATCACAATTTTTTTAAAGTGTTATTTACATAATTTCATATATTAGTTTAAAAGCAGTTGGTATTTACGTGCGTGTATGATAGTTTTAATATTAGGTGTATAAGTGTTCTTTGTTATTATACAAGCAAAGCAAGTAATAATAATAATATAATATTTTCTGACAATTACACCAATTATTTAGTTCCAAGATAAGTATCATTAAGAACTTGTGTTATGGATACTAAACAACGGATAATCATACTTAAATACTTTTTTTTGTAAATACATACTTAATATACATATGAAAACACCTAGACTAGAACAAATATTCATGTTCATGCACACAAAGATTTGTCCTGTGTGGGAATTGAACCCACGACCTCTGAAGTGAAGTGTAGGTATACTGACCTACACGCCATATCGGTTTGCCCAATAAACGTTTTTACTTTTATGTGTGTGGGATGTTATCTAATAACATAAAAGTATTTGGTCCGCTGACAGGTGTCCTGCCGCTCAACTGCTGACCTTTGGCGTGCCATCCGTTGGGCATAGTTTAATATTCAGAGCGTACTACTGTAGCGAAAGTATCTCTTGTTGAAAACGGAGATGTCTCCCAACTTACTAATTTCCTTATATTGTTTATCTTTTTGTGTTTTGTATTCACGGACCCGGGACGATGAAGACTGTTTATTTATCCTTTTATGTAAATCTTTTCTTTACTTGCTTTTATGTGTCTCCTCTGAAAAACCAATAACTTTCTTCTTTGCTTTTACAAACGGTATCTACGGAAGACCAGCGTCGAGGCGTTTTCGTGACACCTCGGCTTTATGCTGAGTGGATACCTTTTCTGTGACACTCTTTAAGTAGTTACTTAAATATAATGTATCTGTTCTCTTTTCTTTCTTCTTTATTTTAAATAATGGCTTCGTGCGTCTAGCACATGTAGCCAGTGTCAAGTAAGTGATATATTAATAATATATAATTCATAGTAAATGAGAATGAGTGGTGATAAAATGATAAATGGTAAATGAGATACCCTCCCCTAAGCCCCTTGAGTCCTCAGTAAAGATGTGGGACTATATTGAGATCTCACATGGACTCCTTGAGAGAAAATTTAAAAAGTGATGTTGCACTGTTTTTTTTGATTTACCAACACTCATGTATGTTCACACACTTAACGGTTAATAATCCACCGTTATTACACATTAATGTCAGAAATATCACAAATTTTAGAAAATAAAACAAAACCGCAGACATGACGCTTCACTTTCCCGCCAAGACGTCCCTGTTCTCTTTTGATGTTGTCACAGAATAAACTCTTCTTCTTCTTCTTCATCTTAGTTTTTTTGAGGAGTCAGTTTATACTCGCGGAGGTAGGTGTGCAGCGTCCTGCTGTTTTCAAGCCACCTAATACAACCTCCACGTAACTTCTACCACATATAGCCATAACATTTACCTTACCTTAAAGTGATCTTTGATTAAAAAACTTTGAACCTATCATTTGATTTTTCTCTCATTATAACCACTACACTTTAAAGCTGGTACATTTTATGTGAAATTTCTGCAAATGTAGCTGGAAAATAAACCTTATCCTTCTCCGTGAAGGGGTCATTCAGTCCTCGCTATCAGCCAGCGGCCAGGGCGCAAATCTCGCCTTCCAATACTTTTATTTGGCTTTGGGTTTTATTCGATAATTCAGTGAGATACCATTTATAGTCCAAGACAAAAGAACTTGATACTTTCTACTTATCTTGACGACTGTTTTAGCGCGAAGGTCGGTATTACTAAATACTAGATAGTCGGAAAGTCGTGGGTTCGATGCTCACTAATTAATAATAATTGTTGAACAACTACGACCCTATAGTAGTCCTCTATTAGTAACCTAATTATTCGCAAGATACGATTTTATTTACAAAAATAAATGCAAATGCCTAGGTCGTTGAAGTCAACAACCAAGGCATTTATCATAATATTGAACTTGGCTCTCATTTCACATGCATGTTTTTGATTGGATTCCCTTTACAAAATTGTCTAAATATAAATGCGGATTTTCTTGCAACCTTTTTTCTCTATTTTATTCTATCTGATGATTTTTGACTTTTATTACCCACCAAAGTGCCTTGTGGTATCGGCCTAGAATAGTCCCTCCCCGTCTCATCTCACGGAGAGTCGTGAAAGTCGATGAAGAGAAATCCTTCCGGATGAGGAGCAGCAGCGTCAGCATGCGTATTGGCTTTAACTGCGATCACCAACCCGCCTGCCCAGCGTGGTAATAATGGGAAAATACCCCCATTATAATATAATCTATTGGAGAGGCCAATGTTCAGCAGTGCGGTACTTTATAAGGCTGATATGCTGACCCCACAAAAAGTTTCCGTTAAAATATCTATTAATGTGTCTATATCGACGCCGTAGTGTGAAGCGGCGTTATGCGTCGGGTCGTTACGTTCCCTAAAATATGGTTGAGTGAAACGATGGCTGGTTCATGCGTCATACTCGTGAACGGGTGCCGCCAGTGGGGACTGGTCTGCTCATGACTACTATGTTTATTCGTACTCAAACCCGTATAACTTAAAATAAAAAGTTATTTTCTTCTTTTATTTTAAATCATGTGACTGCAGAACACATGATTTTGTAGATTTGTCAAATTGTTTTACTACTAAGTACATATTCTTGTAACAGGCGGGAGAAAAAACTAACCTTGACGATTTTCTTGCCCGTTCTTTTACGATCAAGCTTCCGCCCGCAGTGAATGGGCGCGCTAGTTTTTAAGTTTTGACGTTCATAAGAGCTCTTTTGAGCCAAACTTGAATAAATGAATATGATTTTTTTTTTATGAATGGTCCATAAGTCGACATTTTGCCAATATTCAAATAGCAAATAATCAAATTCTTCAAAATTAAGTCAAAAAAACTTTTCTATTATTTAAGATATAAAACCATAAAATTAATTTTAAATCATACTACAAAAAATGAATGCTTCTACTTCTTGTTTTATAAAACTTTAAATCGTCTTTTTTCAGAACACGTTTAGACCTCTTTAGTGACTTTTCGCTCCACATACATCTATAGTAGTTAAAGCCAATCAAACTAATTAGAATCAGCCAGAATCGATGACGCAAAGCCTCGAGATACAATCCCAATAAGCTGGCCTTGTTGCAAGATGATCCTTTGTCTGTGCAGGCAACCGGACACGGCCTGCCCTGCCGTTTATCTACAGATATATTTACAAGGCAATGCATGTACGAGTATGAGCTGTCAGTTTGAGATCTATCTTCTAAATTATGTGGATAAAATCGAGCACATACCTAACGTTTACCATGTGGCCTTGTCTTGTGAAATATTTGAAAGTGATTACTTGATTAAAGAAAATCACACAATCAATTTTTTTTTATTTCATACAATTCCATCGTTTTTAATTGCTAGTAATATCTTAGGCTAAGTTGTACCTTGGTGTGATCTTTGTTATAGTAAAATAATAAATCAATATTTCTTACAATTGCACCAATTATTTAGTTCAATGATAATTTTTATTAACAACTCGTGTTATATGATAACGGATAAACATATATATAAGTCCTTTATTTTTGTAAATACATAGGACCACCAGAACAAATAATCATGTTTATGCACACATTCCATTCATGGAATCAAATCCACGAACTCAGCAGTGAAGTGCGGGTATACTCGCCACCACGCCATATCGGTCGTCGCCATAATTATAAGTTATAATATGTTTATTTTATACTTATATTTTTAGGTCATGATCCCAGCCCATTAACGTTCCACTTCTGTGCACTAGACTCCTCTCAAAATCCAAGGTAGGAGGTATTCAGGTCATAACTATTCCACCACTTTTGTGAAAGGAGTAGCTCAGTAGTGGTAGTGGTGACATGATGATAATAAAACATTGAAAGAAAATCTATAACTCCCATGCATGATGTTCAACCCGTTTACCTCGACAGACTCAACCCCTCCGACCAATAAATCGTCCCATTAGCCCCAGGATCGACCCACTAACATCATTTAGCCTCGTAAAACTGACTTACCGTTGTTTAGTGCCTCGCTAACATCCATGACGTGGATGCGATGGAAATCACCCGGATGCGAATGGCGGGATGGATGAATGGAGGCTATTGCTGACTCGCCGCCCCGAATAAAACGCTGGAGCCGCACTTTATGCTGTCTCCGAACTATTATGTCAAACAATAAATATTCAGATAGCTCCACTAGCTATAAGATGTATGCGTAAACAAATGTTTTGTTACCAATCGGTTGAGAATTCCGTTTGGAAATTTGGCGCCGAGTAAAAGTCTCGATTTAGGTTATGTCGCTCGCTTTAGCTTGGCTTTAGCGGTTTCGACTAAGTAGATAGTATTCGTGGCTGTTTTATGGGTTAATTCAAAACAAAATAATAGTTAATAAAATGGTTAACTCGCCGGTTTATTTATTATTATTTTATTATATATAGTATAAGAAACATTTCTGTTAATAAAGCCTTATGAAGTACTTCTAAAGGTTTTTTTTTAAATAAACTCTGTAAATTAAGTGAAGCTTCTTTAATTGTAATGCTTTATTCAATGTTAGCCCCAATGGAGTACATATGAATGTTGTTAAAACTTGAACCTATCGCAGCCATTCACTACAAGCAGGAGCTAAGTGGAGATTTGGAGATGAATCGTGCAAGAAACTTACGAAGTTAATCACCCCGCAAGTAGGACTAATTGAATTATGAACAAAATAATTATTTATTTTTAAATAATACATTAATGAAGACTGATATTTAATTCCAAATATCCGATACGCTTTTGTTGTCCACAAAGTATACAAGTAGGTACTAAGTAGGTAGGTAAGTACTATGACGTGGATGACTGACTGATGGTGGATGAATAATGACGACCGATATAGCGTGGAGGTCAGTATACCTGCACTTCACTCGAGAGGTCGTGGGTTCGATTCCCACACAGGACAAATCTTTGTGTGCATGAACATGAATATTTGTTCTGGTCTGGGTGTTCTGCTATGTATCTTAAGTATGTATTTACAAAAAAAAAGTATTTATATATGTTTATCCGTTATTTAGTATCCATAACACAAGTTCTTAATGATACTTATCTTGGAACTCAATAATTGGTGTGATTGTAAGGGAATATTTATTATTATTATTATTATTTTATTATTATTAAGTATACTCGTATAGCGCAGTCCGTTCAATTTGTTATTAAATTAGTCTTAGTCTAAGCTCCGTTATTCCCACATTCTCCCCTAAAGCCATTGGAAGCACATAGTCAGCACTCGATAACTGACTGTTTGCTTACAGCCACAATAAGCTGAGCTTTAAGCTGTCTTCCTCTGCAGTTCAGCTTATTTTCCCTTTACAAACATGCTCCGAGGCGATAAGGCTTGGGGTTTATTTTATACTCACGTGTACAGAATATAGTGTTAATATTGGCTCCTTTCTATCTTTAGTTTGTATTAGATTTTAAGACAAAATTTGAACAAAGCCGAGATCAGTTTCTTGAAGCATTCTTCTCAATCTCGTTAGAGTCACCAACAGGCTGACTGACAGATCCCCCCTATAAGAGTAACCGACAGACTGACAAATCTTGAGAAAAACCACAACAGACAGATAAACTAATTTCTCTAGACTTCGAAATGATAGTTGAATTGTTACATAAAATTTATTAATTTAATTAAATTTATGCTACTGTTGACATTAGTTATTTAGATTTAATTTCTCTAGACTTTAAAATTTTCTTAAAAATTATAATATAATTATAATTGAATTTTTACCCAAAATTTATTGACTTATGCTGCTATTGACATTGAGTATTTGGATTGTGCTTGGTTTTTGACTGCATTGTTAGATTACTTATTTGCTATGTATTGAATTTGATTGCCTGAGTGATTTCTTATTATTATTGTTAAACAATGACCTTCTGTATGGTTAAATGAATTATCCTGTTCAACAACGCACGCTGTGGTTACCTATAATTGTAGGAACAGTTAGATTTAAGCAATTATGTATTGAAATAATAATGTATAGAATGCTGTATCTTATGTTGGTAATCCAATAAATAAATAAATAAACTGACAAATTCTGACAAAGAACCCATTTGGTTTTATTTCTTTATTATGGTACCGCTCATATCTCTTTCATTGTTGTTAAAAAAGTATATCAAATTTCTATTACTTTTTAAATGTTTGACGAATCTAAATGGTCATGTTGATCTTCAACACAATAAAGTATATTTTATTTTATTTTAATACTTATTTGCATTGAAAATATTCTCGTTAATCAATCGATAAAGGCAAATAAAAAAGGTGTAGATCCAGTCAGCATCAGAATCAACTAAGCGCCCAAATAAGAACTCGCGTTTAGTAATTTAATCTAGTCAATCTAAGTTACCATATTGTACATAAATGCCTACACAGTTCGTAAAGCGAGAAAAGGATTGACTTACCCTAATAGAAGCTAAAGGCAAAGGAGACGCCAATAACAGGGTTGCATACAAAACAAACATTACTGTTTTCCTTAAAAAATATATATTTCATTGCAAAATAATAAAGCAACGGCTCTTTGTTTGGGTGTAATGCTTCCAAGAATGACTGTAGAAAGTTAAACATTGTAACGTTATTCAAATATTTTAATTTCAGTTATCCTTTTTGAGAGTAAATTTTACTAATGGAAGTGCAGTAAAATTCTAGAATTTAGATGGTAGTTAACTTTTAAAAAATATCTGCAATAGAATATTGAGAAATAATTCCATGTTATAGAGAACATTAAGCTTGGCGTTATATTTTAATTAAAACTATACCTACTCTTTTTAAGCACATTTTAATTTTTTCAATCCATTTTCTAACGAGTCCACAAAGAAGGGTAAAATCAAATAAGTTACGTCTATTCGTCGTTCTCGTGACAAGTACAGCATTAGTCAACTAACTCTTAAAAGAAGCAAGTGATGGATTAAAAATATCTTTCTAACAATTCCCGCGTGTGGATTGTTTTTCTACGACAATGAGGAAACGAAGCGCATCCCTGGTGCGCCGAGTGCGGGCCAGTTCCAACATCGTCCTGAAATGTATAACAAGCAGACTTGATTGTGTGTATTTAAATAATTGCTGCTTGCGCTCCACTTCCTTGATAAAGTAGTGGCAGTGAATTGTGTTGTTGTTGTTATTATATTAGGTCGGGGAAAAAGTCTTTTCGCATAACGTAGGTATAAACTTATTATAAAATTTTTTTGACTGTACTATTTGTGTCTGGCTGGTTTTGGTAACATTAAAAAGGTTCCATTATAAAGAAAAGAAAAAAATAAAAAAAAAGTTGCTTCCCGCTATTTTTCATTTGTTTTTCTCTCCGTAAAAATGAGTGAATCTAATGAAGAAATTCGATACATTTTAAAATTTTATTATAAAAAAGGCAAAAATGCAACTCAAGCAGTGAAAAAAAATTGTGATGTTTATGGACCTGATGCAGTGTCAGTAAGAGTAGCACAAATTTGGTTCAAACGTTTTCAGTCCGGAAATTTTGATGTTAAAGATGCACCTCGCTCTGGTCGCCCTGTTACGAATAAAATGGACGCCATTTTTGAAAGAGTGGAGCAAGATCGGCATATTAGTAGTTACGATGTAGCTGAAGAACTGGGAATTGACCACAAAACAGTTTTGACCCATTTGAAGAAAGCTGGTTATACAAAAAAGCTCGATATTTGGGTGCCACACGAGCTAACTCAAAGAAACTTAATGAACCGTGTACTCATTTGCGATTCATTATTGAGACGTAATGAAACCGAGCCGTTTTTGAAGAGATTGATAACTGGCGATGAAAAGTGGATCACGTACGACAAGAACGTGCGAAAAAGGTCGTGGTCGAAAGTTGGCCAGGCTTCACAGACTGTGGCCAAACCTGGCCTAACACGAAATAAGGTGATGCTGTGTGTATGGTGGGATTGGAAGGGCATTGTTTATTATGAGCTTTTACCGCCCGGCAAAACCATCGATTCTGATCTTTACTGCCAGCAACTGATGAGATTAAAGGAAGCAGTCGAGAGAAAACGGCCGGAATTGATCAACAGGAAGGGTGTGGTCTTTCATCACGATAACGCTAGACCACACACATCTTTAGCCACTCAGCAAAAATTAAGAGAGTTCGACTGGGAGGTCCTAGTGCATCCACCATATAGCCCTGACCTTGCGCCTTCAGATTTTCACCTGTTTCGGTCTCTGCAGAATTCTTTAGGTTCTGTAAGGTTGACCTCAAGAGAGGACTGCCAAAACTATTTGTCCCGTTTTTTTGACCAGAAGTCCCAAAGTTTCTACAGTAACGGGATAATGTCTCTGCCCACAAAATGGCAGAAAGTTATTCAACAAAACGGTACATATATATTGTAAATAAATGTAAATAAACTTTGAAAAAAATGTCTTGACTTTTCATACAAAAATACGAAAAGACTTTTTCCCCAACCTATTATGTAAACTATAACATAGGTATAAGGAATATTGTTACTAACACTATGAGTCACCGTTACTTGATGAATAAATGATATGATATGATACTATAATTTCCCAAAAGTCGAGCAACTATCAACACATGTGTTCATCACTTGCTTACAATGGATTTCCGCAACGTAACGCCAGAACCAATAAATCATCTTAAAAGACACAAGTACATCGCCAGTGTTGTTGTAACTGTCTCCCGTACCTAAGCCGGGTAGGTACCCTCATTAAGGTGAGGCGGTTATTCCAGAAGAGCGCTGTATACCTGTAGGAGTCTTCAGGTGAGTACCTGTGATGGACTGTGGAATATTGCTCCCATCTTTGGGGCGCTTCTGCTAAATACTTCCTCGACGCACTTAATACACTGAAAAGGTTGGGTGGTAGGTACGTTGTATGTATTACTGGGGATACTGAGTTTATAGCCTCTTTTGAGGACCTCCAGCTACGAAGAATCATTTTATCTGTCAGTATCTTCTCCTGGAACTACTACGGAAAAACAAAGAAAACATGTGCTGGTCTTCAATCTGTGCAGACTCGTCATATCAGCGCATTAACCGATTCGTTGCGGCTCCCATTTTTACAAACTTTTAGTCGTGGCGGCGAACAAATATACATGGCACGCCTGTCGTGTCTACCGCCACAGAAATTGATGACACACCTAGTGTGCCATCAGCCATGTGTAAAAAAGTATATACTTTTTATGTTTTTTGCGCATGTGTAGACGTGATTAGGTTTAGTTGACATCAAAAGTTGATAGTGAACGGTCGTATAAGTGGTGTAAAATTGGTTAAGACGTGTTTTTCTACGAGGTTTCCTTGAAATGGCGGGTAAGTGACTTTTTATGCAGATGTTACAAACCTTTAGTCTTGTTATTTTTGTTTTGTTCTCGTTTTATTAAGGTGGTACCTTTAAATCACCCTGAAAATATTTAGTTTTTATTAAATGATCTTTTTAGTGAATAATAACGTTAGTAAATATCAAATAATCAACAACCTAAACGTGGGAAAAGGCATATGTATGACTTTTACAAATATCGTTATTAATCGGCGTAACTGTTAGGTAAGCACATTTTTGTTAATAACGAAGTTAGCGCAAAAACTTCACAATACGATTTAAGTGTTTAACTGTGTTCTATGGTAAATGTAGGTACCAGGGTAATAGGTGACCTATTTATCTATATACGTTTACCAACAACTACTACCTATTTACGACCCAAATGTCATACTTACCACTAAGCTAACACTGCTTCACGAAATAATATATGTGTATTAATTTATACAGGGTGATTTGTAAAACACCAGCAACCTCTCAGGACTAGATAGCTAACATTGTCTGCGATGAGTGGTACTTATGTTATACAATATCCTTCCACAAAATTATTTAAAACTAGCTTTCGCCCGCGAAATTTCCGTGGAAACTCTGTCATCACCATATTAGATAATATTTTTTATCTGGTTTTTTTTTAACCCTTCTTGCAGACGGGTAAAAACTTAGGAATACCTATTTATAATTCCGAATGTCCATTCTATAAAATTATTTATTTTCTCAATAGGAAGCATCGTCCTGAAAAGCATTGTATTGGTAAAAAAATATATTATACTATTAATAATTTAATTAGATAAATTGGCCACAAATTATTAGTAAATCAATTTCATACTAAGTTATTTAAATGGCTTTGCCATAAGCTTCTGTTTCATGTAAGTACCTACCTACTTATTCTCTATTATTTTAGAGACGCTAAAAAAAGCTATCCAGTATAGATATTTATTGTTTTAATTCATATAAACTTTTATCTCGTTTTCTGTGGTAGGTACATAAAGACTTGCAAATTGTACAAGCAATTCTGGCTGTCCTTTTTTTATTCATGTTATTTTTTTTTAAATAAAGTTAATTGACCAATAATTGAAAAATACATACATTATATTTTCAAAATTATAAAATATATTTAAATACTGTTTCACATTAAGCTGTATTACGATTATTTCAATTTAATTCAGCGACAAAAGAAGCATGTCCTCATTTCTAATAATTACCTAATAATACAACGTAAAAATCTCATGCCATAAAAGGTTTTCCAACCCTGAAAAATTCAAAATCTCAAAATATCTAGAAACGAAGGCTGTGGGCATGTACTACGTGCAAAATAATGCACCTTTTGTCCTGGATAAATCGTCCAAAAACGTAATTAGAGCAAGTTATAACAATTTTTAAATGGACACGACTTGCGTGCCATCCGCCACAAAGAAAAGAAATCGATGGCACGCGTGGCGTGTCATCCGCAACGAATCGGTTAATGTTTCACTACTGAGCACGAGCCTCCTCTCACATATCAAGGTGCGAGGTTAATGGGTCATATTCCACCACGCGGATTCAGTGCGGATGGGTGGAGGCAGGTGTATAAAGTCCTGCTGGTAGACCTACCAGGTTTAGTGATAACCGGGACCAACAAATGCCTCAGGACTACTCACACAAAATTCAAGTCACCTGGGCTGCATTACCATATCTACCATTTTTAATAGCAACTAAAAACTTTAAAATCTCGGGGAAACAAGTTTTTTTTACTTACAAAAGTAACTTATAAATTATATGTTGTAGCAGAAGCCGTTCAACGACTCGATGTGAATTTGATGTGACAGTGATGAACATAACGTTCTGATGTTAATTAGCTAGTTGGACTTCTTGACGGGAAAGTGAAGCGTCATGTCTGTAGTTTTGTTTTATTTTCTAAAATTTGTGATGTTTCGAGCATTAATGTGTAATAACGGTGGATTATTAACCGTTGAGTGTTTGTGAACGTACATGAGTGTTGGTAAATGAAGCAAAACAGTGCAACATAACTTTTCAAATTCTCTCAAGAAGTCCATGTGAGATCTCAGTATAGTCCCAAATCTTTACTGTGGACTCAAGGGGTTTAAGGGAGGGCATCTCATTTACCATTTATCATCTTTTTTCACCACTCATTCTCATTTACTATAGTTTATATGTTATGAATATATCTCTTATGGCTCTTATGACACTGGCTAAATGTGCAAACCGCACGAAGCCTTTATTTAAAATGAAAAAAATATTGCTAGTTTAGCTAGTATTTCAAAAGTATCTGATTGAATGTTTGAATAATAATGTTATAACTTTGACCTTCAAACCCTCAAATCAACTTAGTTCCTTATAGAAGAAAAATATTGCATTCGTGAGAAAAAAAATGGTGTTGGACGTTGTAACAAAATACATGGTGTTGGACGTTGTAAAAAAATACATGGTGTTGGACGTTGTAAAAAAATACATGGTGTTGGACGTTGTAAAAAAATACATGGTGTTGGACGATGTAAAAAAATACATGGTGTTGGCATGTTTATTTCAAGATTTAGTTTCTGTAAAAAAAAGAAAGGCACGAATAAAAGTCACTTAAATTTATCAAATACTATTTATTACTCCGCCCTTAACAACAATTCTCCTTAAATTATCTAGTCACAAAGCACTTGTGTCATTATTCTTATACGGAACCTGTTCTTCTAAACGCCTTAATTTACAGCATGCTTTTTGTTACTAATTTAATTAAAGAGTAAAATGGGATGCAAATCGCTTCATTATCGCTAGATGACGCACGAGTCTTGGTACAGTTAGCGTCCAAATAACATCTAAACAACGCACTACTGTCAAGAGCTCTCAAACGTATTCCCATAATTATGGCGCTTTTGATGCTAGCAGCTATTTGATGTACTTGAATATCTCGTAAATCGTTTTGTTTGCTAGGACATACAGTTTATTGTGGTAAGCTAAACTATGTCCCCCATTTTCTCATAATCAGTAACTAACAAATTCTTGACAGTGATGGGCTTTCGACTATTATCTTTAAACCTTTATATATAAATTATGCTATTTGTATATGTAAATATAGTTTAATAATTTCTCATAATTTCGTAGTAGATTGTCAAAAATATTTTTACATTTATTTTATTGCTTGTCGATAGTTTATTCATTAATTAAAACACAATTTAAAAAGTAGTTAATTTGATAAAATTAAAATTACAACAATTTCAACCGATTAAAAGCAAGAGTCGAATGATAAAAACAATTAAATCTCAAATAGCTCTGTGTCGACATGACATTTCAGTGTGACGTCACAAACGTCAACCAATAGAACTATCCTGCTTTCAACAAATGCTCAGTGAAATTCACATCGATAAACGCCACTGCATCAGTTTTATACATTACGAAAATAGATTTAACCTTTATAGATAATCTACTACGATATTCCTCGATAAATATGAAATAAAAATACTATCAATTCATACAAATGGTAATTCGAATGGAGTACGTTATTAATTTACATAATGAATATATTCGTAAGATTTTAATAGCATTTATATTCCATAGAGCCCAGCTCTCAAACTAAAACAACTACACTAATGAGGTCGTCATTGTTTCAAAATTCTGTACCAACAGTCCTTCTCTATGCGTGTAAATAAATAATTAGTAGCACTGTCAATCCTGTCACATTTAAAAAATCTTAACAGGAATCTAGATAATTTATCTTGCCCTAGATAACCCTCCAGTTAACGTCAAATAACTGAATATTATTACTATGCTTAAGGGTTGAATAGAATTATAAAGTAACACTAACATAAGGGTATTATTATTTGCAACTAAATTATTTACACGTAGCAAGGAGGGCCAACAAACTTAAAATTAAAATAAAAAATGGGTAAAAAAATAAACAATACCATAGAGGACTTTTTAAGATTAACGTTTTTGCGGTGCGCATAAACTTATATTATGCGTACGCGCATGTAGCAGTGCCTAGGCGGTCGACGCGTTTGTAAGTTCTTCCACGTGAACAAGCCGAAATAATAGCATATGCCGAGACCGAATTATAAGCGCATATGCCGAAACTGACTAATAAAGCGACTTATAAGCGTATAATTATGAAAACGCTGGTCAGAAAGCGCCCAAATCACAAAGTGTACACTGCTTGACTCGAAGTCTGCTAGCGACTATATTCCTAATCGATCTACGATAGACCTAGAACAGGGCTGAGCCTGAGTTTCACTTAGCATTTAAATTTTTACTCATTATAAAAGTCCAAATAAACTCGTATATTAAGGTCACAAAATAAAAGCAATATCAATTTTAAATGTACAAGTAAGTCGAGCTATAGGAGTGGAGGGAGCAGCTTACTCCTCCTCTACTCGTACGGCTATTAAGCGGCATGCCGGATGACGTCACATTTTTGTAGTGCCATCCCACTTCTGCTATTCGACGATTTTAGTCGATTTAAAAAACCTTGTAATTTATATGTATATATTTATATATTTGAGCGGATTTCGAAATATCTTTTTTTATTTTGCGTTTTATAAAACGCAATCTTGTAATATTGTTATCAATTTATTATCCCTTTAGGGGTAAAATGAACTTTATCGGTACTAGTTTATGAAAATCAAGGGAAATCTATATAAATTACATCAAATATCCAACCAAACAAGTAGATGTGCAAATTATGTTACTCATAAACGACAGTGGCATGATAGCTGCCACTTAAACAGCTAACATTTTTAGGTTATTTAGTATCTGACATATTAGATTAGACTTTGTCCATATAAGACAAAAAAATTATATTAGTTGGTTATAATGACAGCTATTTGTCAACATGTTTGGACATGATTCGATAAACAATACTAAACAAAACATCATTAAAATCCGTACATATTTGTTATGTATATTATACAGAATGGAATATAATAAACTGAACCTCTAAAAAATACTTTTTTGATCATCAAAATTACTGAGTGAGCATCTAATGAGGTGATTAGGTGCTCAATCAGTAATTTTGATGCACAAAAAGGTTAGGTTAGGTTGGCAATTTATTAATTTTGAAGACACGTTAAATAACACCCATACAGAATTATAAGCACAAAAGAGCACCCTATTTATAATAATTTTACTACAGAGCGCACAGGCAGTACTTGTGCTAACTTAATTCTTTACTTATAATCATTTAATAAATATTTTCCTTTTATCAGTGCGCTAAATTTCTCCTTTAACTTGACCAATTCATTTATTTATTATTTAAAATAACTATTTATTTATTTGTGAACTAGCAACAAAATTGTATTTTTAGTATTAAATAAAAAAATACATATGTTGTAGAATCTTGTAGACAGGCTTAAACAAGGATAAAAATTATAGTAAATGCCTATGCATTTTTATTTTATAAAATCTTAATGAATGTAAAAATAGGTTTCCAAATCGCCATATCAAGAAGATAAAATACATTTAGTAATTTATGAGTTATAAAACCATTTAAAACCAATTATTTCTTTAAAATGCTATTGTGCGTTTTTATTTACTATCAAATCAAAATTATTAATTATCATAATGAATCGTTGACTTGATTTGAAATATACCTACAGTTGCTAACGGCAAGTGTTATAAAATTTACAATATATTTCAATGTATATATTTCCACAAAATGGCAAGCAGTACCAAACACATCCACTACGTGCTAACATAATTTTAGTTGAGAAATTGAAAATTAAATACACTGAAACAATTTTACATGTAAGAAAATTGAGTTCTATTCATTTTGGTGACCATAAGGAAGGACGAAGGATTTGCTTTTAAATCAGGTGGTTTCCAGGTAGAGTTAGAAAACATAGAGCATCTCTTCTCTGTCAGTCCTTTTAATTATTTTGTTTCCTTTAATTTATTTGTTTACGCAAACTTAATTAAAATCTTTTAAGTTACAATTGTAACTAACAAGATCATAGAATAAGTATGGTTTGAAACATTTCTTATTCTTTCATTAATCATAGTTAACCGAATTACTTTATTTGTAGTAAAAATAATTAGGTGTATGACGTGACACATCTTGAATGTGCCGCGGTATACACCACCAATTTCAATGAGGATTTATAAATACGAACCTTTCAAAATAATAGAACTCAACATACGGTAATAATTAATAAACGAACCTTATATATTAAGACATAATAAAACATTATTGTGGAATACACCACTGTCGAGTTGCTTCGAATCTGTCAAATATTTAAAAAAAAAACGTCTACGTAAATGCTCTGAGGCATGTGTCAATAAGTAAAATCTGAGTAAATTATTATCACGGGACAGATTGTTGTAAGCTTATTAAATAAACGGGCTGGTGTGAGCGCAAAAGGGCATAATTCTGAGGTATTTCAATCAGTGATTCGGGTGATGTTGACTAGCTTATAGCAAATACATGTATAACTAAACAAACGCATAAGTTAGTAAAATCTAAAAGTAAGAAAACGCATGATGATAATATTCAAATCGTTTAGAACAAGTGAAGTCTATTGAAAGAAAGAATATTGTGTCTATTTTTTATATGTTCTATGGAAAAATAGACATAGCATAGTTCGAAGAACCGGTGACCGAGGGGGGATAAAGTTCTTCATAAGCTAATTTATAAATGTAGTACACTCTCTTACCCGATGAACCAATGATCAGGTAAAGGAGAATGAGAAGGTGCTATTGATGGAAAAATAGACGACTGCAGTATCTAATCTAAAGTTATTTTCTTCTTTTATTTTAAATTATGTGACTGCAGAACACAGGTTTCTGTAGATTTGTCAAATTGTTTTACTACTAAGTACATATTATTGTAACTGGCGGGAGAAAAAACTAACCTTGCTGATTTTTGTGCCCGTTCTTTTACGATCAAGCTCCCGCCCGCAGTGAATGGGCGCGCTAGTTTTTAAGTTTTGACCTTCATAAGAGCTCTTTTGAGCCAAACTTGAATAAATGATTTTGAATACTAGAAATGATCGCAGAAACTCTTAGAGACGCTTTAACTCGTCTAATTATACATGAAAATCTTTGCCTAAAAACGTTGTTGTCAAATACATCTATAGTCTTATTGACACCACTCTACATCACTTGAAACCACGAATCGAGTAACTCGAATACCTGATAATTTTAAATAAAACCTATTGACCAGCCAAACACAATTTTTCATTAAATCCGGTCAAACCTCTACCAAGCCCTTTTGACACCAGAACGCTTTTTGTATGGATATAATGATTTGTTAACGGCGCACTGTTAGAAAGGTCTGTAGCTAGCTGGATACTTGGTGGGCATGGCGTCCTTGGTGGCACGCGCAAGGTGGCTCCATCCCAGCTCCTTATAAGCCTCAACCAGTCGCTCGTCTATTTCCTTTGACGGCCTTTCTTCTTGCAGTTTCCATAGGAGCTTCACTGCCTTACCCCATTGGTTTAACGTGAAACTGTGCCATATGCCGTAGTGAATAGCCTGTTGAAGTGAAATGTTCATAAAATAAAAAAGGGCCAAGTGCGAGTCGGAATCACGCACGAAGGATACCATTATGTATAACAATGGTACTAAATATTATTTGTTGTTAAATCTAATGCTCAATTTCAAAGTTTAAGGAAAAGTAAAAAAAACACGTTTGTTGTATGAAAGCCCCCTTAAATTTTTTTATTCTGTTTTTAGTATTAGTTGTTATGGCGGCAACAGAAATACATTATCTGTAAAAAATTCAACTGTCTGACTATCACGGTTCATGAGATACAGCCTCGTGACAGACGGACGGACGGACAGCTGAGTCTTAGTAACGGGATCCCGTTTTTTACCCTTTGGGTACGGAACCCTAAAAATGTACCAGAATATTCTTGGCAGTGTGTTTCTGTAAAGTTTTGAGGAGAATACTATCAGATTATTGTACCATTAGTTCACTTCCATATTACTTTTTTGACTAATAAATAAATAAATAAATAATAAATAAATACGTAAATATTTTCTTACAATTGCACCAATTATTTAGTTCCAAGATAAGTATCATTAAGAACTTGTGTTATGGATACTAAATAACGGGTAATACATAATTTTTTTTTATATATACATACTTAATATATAGAAAAACACCCTGACCAGTACAAATATTCATGTTCATGCACACAAAGATTTGTCCTGCGTGGGAATCGAACCCACAACCTTAGGAGCGAAGAGCGGGTATTATCGCCACCACGCCATATCGGTCGTCAAATATAGATAATGACAGCCTACTTCATTACGAACTTTATCTTTTTACAGACAGAACCTTGCCGAGTTTCTTACCAACTTCTTCAAGGAAGCTCCCGCTCTCAAGTCAAGCTTGAATTAATTAATTTTAAAAATGGTGGCGCTATCTAACGCTCATTTTTAAAATGATTTTTGAACAATCATATTCAACCCAGCCCATTAACGTCTCACTACTGAGCACGAACCAATGTTTTGTGATAAGCAGGTGCAAGATTCAGGTGATATACTCCAGCACTGCGTAATTCCACTATACTCTATTCACCGAATGAATCAAGCAAAGCGCTTTCGCTTTCTGACAGTTCTATATAAACCGATAAGGACAGAAAATTATTTAGCTCAGCCCAGGAGCGCTTGCGACAGGTTTGAAACCTTAGGACTCGTTCATGTTGCTAACGTAAATTGATTTAGACATAGATAGCGTATATTTTTTATATCACAGATTTCAGATGTTTGCACAGTTAGACAGGAATTTTAAGGTAGGATTTTCAAAAATAAAATAATTCCAAATAAAAGAGTCCAGTACACAAGCCAAGTTTAAACAAAGAAGACAAAACGAATAGTTCAAAAAACAAGCCAGGTCAAAAATATATTCGCAATGAAGGAGATGCGCGGGCGCAAAGGATACGTCTAGACGGCAAGAAGTGCAACGAGAGACTAATTATTATAATTGTGACTTGCATTGTGACCGCGCCCTAAGCGTTTTATCTCCAACCAATCATGTAACAGCGCCGAATTTTGACGTCTTGGCGGGATAGTAAAGCGTCATGTCTGCAGTTAAGTGCAAGCTAAAATTTGTGATATTTCTATCATAAATGTGTAATAACGGTGGATTATTAACCATTAAGTGTTTGTGAACGTGCATGAGTGTTGGTAAATAAAACAAAACCGTGCAACATAATTTTTTTAAATTCTCTCAAGAAGTCCATGTGAGATCTCAGTAGAGACCCACAACTTTACTGAGGACTCGAGGGGTTTAAGGGAAGGGCATCTCATTAACCATTTATTACTTTTATCACCACTCATTCTCATTTACTTTAATTTATATGTCATTAATATTATCTGTTACTTGACACTGGCTAAATGTGCAAACCGCACAAAGCCATTATTTAAAAGGGAAAAAAAGCGCCGAATTTCGGTGCTTGGTTCATTCGTCGAAAAGAGTATAGTAATATTAGTAATAATAAGTGCAGTAATAGTTGTGGCAAATTAGATTAATACAAACTGCACAGAGATATCTAGATGTAACGTGTCAAATTATGAAAGAAAGAAATGTTTATTAACTGCACAAGAAGGTACATAAAATTGTAAAAAAATTCACAAGACTGAAATTGTGCAGTCAAAAGGCATTGCTTCAGCTTAATGCAGCTATAACAATGTCATAGCTGCGCTGGTTTCCAAGCCACACCTCATGACGCAGTGGCATAACTATAACTTAAACTAGTACATAATGATTTTAGAAACAATAAAAATAAAAAATACACACAAAGTAGCTATTTTCAATAAAAATTACAAAAACTAAGTAATAACAAGCAATAAAAAGTCATCAAAAATAATAAAAATAAATAAACAACAACCACAACAAAGATACGGAAATTTATAGGCTCAGCCTTTATATTTCAAGTATAGGCTGTACAAAGGTTACTAGTCCCTCTACTATGATAAAAGGGTCTTACTTTACTATCCGTCAGCTCGGTATACTTCAGGAGATCGTTCAGGTTGTCGACCATGGAAGCCTTGTGGCCCTCGCTCCCGGCCCGGAGCCACAACCGGCACAGAGCCGTCCCGCGGCGGCAGAGGGCCTCTACTAAGTACCCTCGCTGCTTCTCCTGTTCTCTGTCGGAATAAATACATAGAAAGAAAATATCATCATATCCTAGCATTATCCCGGTTGCCCTAGATTTAAGCTTAGGACCCAGGGTCTGCTCACTTTCTTTTTTATTTACGTCGGTAACAAAATGCATTTTCTCCCGGCCAAAGGGGGACTGAAAGAGGGGTGTGGGACTCACCACCGGCAAACACGACTGCCCGCAGTAATATCCACTAAAAATCTTCCGACGACGCCTGCCGCTTGTTGAGAAAGAGGCGGGGGCCAGTACCTGGGTTGCAGCTTCTGACACCCCGCCTGCGGCCAACGTCCCCCGGACCAAAACCGGGAGGACCTCCTCAGAGAGGCGCAGTGGACGCGCCCCTCCAAACTCCTTGTGCGACCATAGCGTGTGTGGCCGACTTCCCGGATGGTCCATGGTTAGACAGCAGGGGCCCCCTGCCCCCACTGCCTAGACCCTCCTGGCGCTGCTAAACCGCCCGCTGCGCCCTCCACAGGTCCCTTTTAGTTTCTCCCCCGGTAGTCAGTACTAAAGGGCACCCAGAGTAGGGTCTGCTCACTGGTTCAACCAGATCTGACTGAATTTCTGTTATTACGTGGAGCAACTGCCGTCTGACTTCCGCATCCCAAAGGGAAACATCATTCTATGGTTAAACCAGCTGTCAGTCTGTTGAGAAGGCACTGACTTCATAATAACGACTGCCATAGATGTTCATGACAGCCGGGACCAACGGCTTAAAGTGCTTTCCGAGGCACGGAGAAAACTATAATTACGCACATAACTTCGAAGTCATAGGTGCGCCACCAGGGTTTGAACCCGAAACCCTCTGAATTTAAAGGGAAGGGGTCTCACCACTGGGCTATCGCCGCTAAATAGAAAGGAAGTAAATAGCAAGTATTCATTTACAATATTTTAACAGCATATGCGAAAATATATTCTTGAGCACGTGCTTCGGAAGATTAGGACTTTTGTCCCGTTTATTACTACACAAGCTTAAGTTTATTCTTACAGAAGCGCTCGTAGCTCTGCAGTGCTAAGTGGTCGGAAACTATCACCGAAGTACAGCAGATTTTACAGATGTCAGTCCTTGGATGCGTGACCGTTTGTGTGGCATTTGATATCGAGCGCTTCCGTGCTTCGGAAGGCACGTGAAGCTGTTGGTCCCGGTTATCACTAAGTCGTTAAGCCATGTTAGAGGCCTAATGGGCGGCTTGATAAATTCTAACAGCAGGACGCCATACACCTGCTTCCGCCAACCCGCTCTGGGTCAGCGTGGTGGAGTATGACCCAATACCCTCACACCTTGATATGTGAGAGGAGGCTCGTGCTCAGTAGTGGGACGTTAATGGGCTGAGATGATTACTACACATGGTAGCTTGAAATTTTTGGGGTATATAGGACCTTATCATACCTAAGAAGCCCTTTTTTTTGTTTTACTTCAGTAACGAAATGCATTTACGCACTGCATTTTACTGAGAAATGTATTTCTACTTACTGTTTGATTTTGTTGGCGTCCGGCCGCGAGTCGTTCTTCATTCCTAAATACGCTAGCAACTTGTCTTGATCTATTGCTTTTATGACCTGGAAACAAAAAAAATAAAAAAATAGAGCCCTTACACCCGTGGTTCAAAGAGGTTTAACTAATCTGTCCAAACTCTTAGCACAGTGACATTTAAGGCTGAGGCGAACCGAGCGTAATTATTGAGCTGTGATTCGTCTTAATTGAGTTGCGAAAATTACGCTACATTCGGTTTATACTAAAGTCCTGACTAATGTGGACTGATGACTGATGACCGATATGGCGTGGAGGTCAGTATACCTGCACTTCACTCCAGAGGTTGTGGGTTCGATTCCCACACAGGACAAACATTTGTGTGGATAAATATATATATTTGTTCTGGTCTGGGTGTTTTCTTATGTATATTAAGTTATTTACCAAAAAAAGAAAAAAGGAAAAAAATATTTATGTATGTTTATCCGTTATTTAGTATCCATAACACAAGTTCTTAGTAGCCCAGTCATATTAGGGCTTTCACCTCGGAATGAAAGATAATAAGCTGCAAATTGGTATGAACCTTTGTTTTGTCATTCTAAATGTTGTCTCAAAAGTCACAATCGTTATCGTGTCCGCGTCTCAAGATATTCAAGGTCAAAGGTCACAAAAATCGCTTTTTCGCGAATATCTGGCTTCCTATCGGTTAAATGAGATTTGCATTTATTATAAAAGTTGTAGGCTATAAAATTCCCTACAACTTTTGTGTAAACTTTTTTTTCATACGACCAACTGTTGTGAAGGTAGAGCGCGAAGAGTGCACATCGTACAGTCATATACGGCCTAATGCAAGGTCAAGCGTGAGTTATGGTTATCAGTACGTTATAAAGTCAATTATTTACTTGGAAATTATAATTATTAAACAATGCCTATTATTTATGTACTAACTATTAATTATTTATATTTAATTAAAGTAAGTAACTTGACAAATATATTCTACTAAAAGTTTTGACCAATATCCTCGTACTAAAAAGCACATTTTATTTTTACACGCATTCAGTGGCTGTGACACGACTTCTGCGCTATTTAAAAAAGGAAAAAAAACTGTTACTAGAGCATTGGAAAAAATTCCTGATTTAGATAAACTGGTGGAAGTATTTCAACAAGAAAACTGCCCAAAACAAACATTATTAGAAAATGGAGTGCGCATCTTGTTGGCATTATATAATGCTCCAAAATCTGAGGACAACATTGATCATTTCCGCTACACGCAATTCATCAAATTTACAAAACTAAATAAACCTGTACAACTGTCAACACTTCCACCAACAAGTGTAGGAGCTCATCAACACATAAAACGTGTCTACTACCAGATTCAAACGTGGTTAGGGAAGGACTTAAAACCTCAAGAATGGGGCTGGATGCTTGAAAATGAAATCCTTGAGCCCATACGAACGTTATTACCTCCAGCACCAGCCGAACTACTAAACGTAATATTTTGCAATTGCAAAAATGGTTGTGGTTCCCGCTGTGGATGCAGAAAATCAGGGCTACAATGTTCTTTAGCTTGCGGCCAGTGCAACGGACAAGCTTGCCTCAACGCTTCACTGTATCCAAGTAATCCCGATGAAGAAAATACATATGATCCCGATATTCTGGAAGGTTTGGAGATGAACATGACAGATAATGAGGATGATGACAATGAATCGAACATTTTTGAGCGACAAGAAGAAGAAGACGACGAAGAAGAAGAAGATAATTAGCTTCCATTTCCAATTTCATTACAATTAAAATCAACAAAGATACTTTTGATATTTGAACTCACATTTTGATAAATGTATATTATGCCTTTATATACTCTTACTATCATTTTAACTTAAAATAAAACTAAAATATATAATCCAGAATTAATAATATTTTATACTTAAATAGTTAAATATGAATAATTATATATAAATAATCAAGTTACTTTCTTTAATTAAATATAAATAATTAATAGTTAGTACATAAATAATGGGCATTGTTTAATAATTATAATTTCCAAGTAAATAATTGACTTTATAACGTACTGATAACCATAACTCACGCTTGACCTTGCATTAGGTCGTATATGACTGTACGATGTGCACTCTTCGCGCTCTACCTTCAAAACGGTTGGTCGTATGAAAAAAAAGTTTGAACAAAAGTTGTAGGGAATTTTATAGCCTACAACTTTTATAATAAATGCAAATCTCATTTAACCGATAGGAAGCCAGATATTCGCGAAAAAGTGATTTTTGTGACCTTTGACCTTGAATATCTTGAGACGCGGACACGATAACGATTGTGACTTTTGAGACAACATTTAGAATGACAAAACAAAGGTTCATACCAATTTGCAGCTTATTATCTTTCATTCCGAGGTTGACCCCTTTTTTTACCTAATATGACTGGGCTATAGTGATACTTATCTTGAAACTAAATAATTGGTGTGATTGTAAGAGAATATTTATTATTATTATTATTTATTCTTTTATATAGGTATCCCAGTTAAAAAGTCACCTGATCAGCTATCGCGATGAGTTCTCCGCAACTAGCGACCGTCACGTGGGGTTCTTCGCGGGCGTGCGGCAGGCTGCAGAACAAATCAACATTCATTCATTCACTCCTGGTTACTTTATAAAGCACTTTTAAACGCTACTTAAACTTAGAAGCGCCATTTAATTCAACACAACTCACAGAGAAAAGATGTACATGGCTATTAGGATAGGGATCCTACAAAAACTTAAGACGCCCAAGCCAGGGTGGCTGATCCCTCTTAGTTTCCCCCCCCCCCCCCCCGGTAGTCAGTACTAAGGGCACCCAGAGCCGTCAATCTCTGGGTGTTACCTTTTCCCTAGCGCCCTCTGCGCCCTACCGGGAGGTACTCAGCCGACTACGACAAAGTGGGGACCAGTTGGAGGGGAAGCCAACCTCACCTGCAAGTGGTGCACCTGCCGGTCAACGGACGAGGCTCTGGCGAACATAACAGCGCCTGGTCAGTGACAATAGGCTCGCCTATTACGTGGGACCAACTTTACAATTGGCGAAGTGTGGGCGTATAATATGCCTTTGCCTACCCCTTCGGGGAAACAGGCGTGATTGTTTGTATGCATGTATGTATTAGGATTCAATGGTTGGAGATATTCGGCAATTGGCAGTAGACGGCATTGGGCTGATTGATATTCCTCTCGTCTCGGTGTATGAGAAGAGACTTAACCCAGTACAGGGGGCCTGCCGCCGAACTTGCTGGTAATCGTTTATTAGGCAAATCGATTACGAGTTGATTCTTTCGTACCGCCGAACACATGGAACTCGATACAAAATGGCGTTCTCCATTTAGACTCAAATTTTGAAGGATTGACGTAATATTTGACAGTCTCTATCTGTGTTTTTTTACAATTATATTAGATATTATTAATATTAAGATAAAACGTATCCTTGCAAAAAAATAATAATTTAATCAATTAGTCGCTTCAGTAGTCTGCCAAGGTCATGAATAATCTATGGCTTTCGGCAGATTCCCCGGTACGGATTGTTGATCCTCAGAAAACGTTGATTTAGATGAAATAGCTGTGAAATCTAATATAGCATAGTTTACTGGCGAAGTTTGAACTCCGTGCCAAATGAAATTCGCCCAATCCACTATGAATATACTGATTTTGTTTATAACACAATGTGCAAAAGTTTTAAATTCCTATCAGGTCGAGATTTATTTGCTTATCATTCCAGCCATATAAAGTCCACTGCTGGACATTGGTCTCCCCAATAGATTATATTGGGAATATTTGCCCCGAGCAGGCGGGTCGCAGTTCAAGCTAGTCTTTCGTCGAATCATACGACACCCCGTTGAGATAAGGTAGTGGCTCTATCCAGACTGGTACCACACGGCACAACCTTTTTTCTTTGTTTTACGTCGGTAAAAAGTGCATTTACGCACTGCCTTCCGGCCAAAGGGGGAGTGAAAGGGGGGTGTGGGACTCACCACCGCCAGACACGACTGCCCGCAGTAATACCCTCTAAAAATCTTCCGACGACGCCCGCCGCTTGTTGAGAAAGAGGCGGGGGCCAGTACCTGGGTTGCAGCTTCTGACACCCCGCCTGCGGCCAACGTCCCCCGGACCAAAACCGGGAGGACCTTCTCAGAGAGACGCAGTGGACGCGCCGCTCCTACCTCCTTGTGCGACCATAGCGTGTGTGGCCGACTTCTCGGAGGGTCTATAGTTAGACAGCAGGGGCCCCCTGCCCCCACTGCCTAGACCCTCCTGGCGCTGCTGAGCGGGCCCTCCTGGTCTGCCCGCTGCGCCCTCCACAGGTCCCTCTTAGTTTTCCCCCCGGTAGTCAGTACTAAGGGCACCCAGAGTCGTCGGTCTCTAGGTGTTGCCTTTTCCCTAGCGCCTCTTGCGCCCTACCGCGAGGTACTCAGCCCCCCACCACGACAAGGTGGAGACCAGTCGGGGGGGGACACGGCACAACCTTGCTCAAGCCAACTTAACAAGCCTTCTAACTAGCTAACAACAATATTATGCCTTCAAATTTAAATATACGATTATTGTGAATTACAAAATAGAATATCTTACTTTTTAAGGTCAGTCGGAGAGTCTAGTGCTTGTAAATAAGAAATGTGCGCGCCTAAATATCCAGGGAACTTCTGTAGTACCTCCTCATATAGCTGTTCCAGTTTCTCGCCCTCTGTAACAAAAACACGCATTACTGTTACTGTTGTTTTAAGCTGTTTGACGTGACAGTCACTTTGATCACACCCTGATGGTTAGCAGTCGATGCAGGTCAAATTCAGGTATTCAAAAAATAATATATCATATTTCAACCCACTGGTACGAATGGCTCGAACTTATGACAAAATGTCATTAATACATCAAGATTTTGATATTTTTCGACCAAAACTGAATCATTTCAGAAAAACTGTCAAAAGTATCCTCCATGGGGGAAATGCTTCCTCAGCCCAGGTACTTGAATCCCTCTAAATTCAAATTTATTGTATTAGTATGTCATCACTTTTTTTAACCTTTTTAATTTTTTTATATACAGACAATAATTTTTAATTTAATTATTCTTGAAAGAAATTGTTAACCTACCCGTCTGAAATATGGTTTTTATGTATGAACACATAATCTGAGGTGTAACTTAGTTTATAAATTTATTTAATTTGTTTTTGCTTTGTTAGCATAAGTTGCAACTTGTTTTGTGTTTGAATAAATAAAAAATAATAATAATTAAAAAACCCACCCCAACTTTTGAGCCATATGGTAACGTGCAGTTATGCATGATAGACGTATCGTAAGTTACCATGTGTACCGGAATACTTATTGTTATTCTATTCTATTATACTTATAGTCTTTGTGTGCAAGTGTGAGATGTTAAAGAATATAGGAGTAGTTGGAGATGAGGGCCTGGTGATCCGTCACACAGGATTTTCCTAGTATGGACTCCAGTCTCTCACAAAGGATAATGAATCTTCACTGTCTGTAACTACTGTTTTTATTTTTTGTAATCCTTTGTGAAGAGAGAAATAAAATATTCATTCATTTATTCATTCATTCATTCATTCAATATCACTTACCAAGTTTAGCTAACCAGTTAGTGACAAAGTCTTTATAGGCCTCCATGTACTCTTCGGCAGGTTTCAGTTTCTCCTTTTCTTTGTCCTTATTATTCCTTCTGGGGGGTTCGCACGGAATAAAGGTCAATGGGAAGCTGTCGACCTTGCGACCTAGCTCATCCTTGGCTAGAGTCACTGAGCCGGTCAGCGTGTGGCCCACTGTCAGGTTTGAGCGGCTTATTCTGGAATTTTATATAATAACTTATAATGAACACTATTACTATTTAATTATTTATTTACGGGATGTCCCAGAAATAAGTGTCAAGCGGATAGAGTACCATTTGGGGTACCCAAATCACACCCGTTCCGCGATTTTTTATAGTTAAGGAGTTATGATTTTTACTGAATTTCTCAAAACTCGACTTTAAAATACTTTCAAGAAAAAGTAGAAGACATTGAAACTTATTTTTATTCTGCAGCTGAATATCCATAAGTTGTTGTTTTGTAATTAAAAAATTCATCTTCGAAACTTTGATGGAACTTATGAAATTGTTGGCACGAAGTAATAAATTTACTTTCATTTAATTATAACTAAATAATTAACTTTAAATTTAAAAAATCAAACAGTTGACTCTTTGGTTTCAAAACAAGCCCAAATTTTTTTTTTAAATTCTCAACTTTAGCAATAATTAACAAAATGTAGTACTTATGACCCTAGTTTGGCTAAAATTAGCCATCAAAGACATTTCTTTAAGTAAAAAATGCATTAAAATTGGGCTTAAAATTAAGTGAACATCATAAAAAAAGTAAATGTTCATGAAATAAAAAATTACCTGATCTATCTTTCTAGCATTAGTTTTTTGGTGATCATTTACTATCTTTTGGAATGCAACATAATTTGTTCCTTTTTAGATAAATTTTTGCCTTTGGTGGGAAGCCAAATTAACGACAAAACATAGATTTTTCATGATGTGATTATTTGTATGTAAAAAAAAACTTGCAAGTTGCACAATGATATAAAGTAATACTAGCTGACCTGACAAACGGTTTCTCTGTCTTATTTATTTATTTATTAAAATGATCACCAACATAATAAACATTAATAATACCAAAAAAGAATTAACCATAGCAGTATTTAGTTCAATGTCAAAATAATTATAGGCGAAGACAGCTCGCAATCAAAACATTATAAAAGAAATTCCTAATTAAAGTTATAGTTTAAAAACACAATAACAAAATAAATTACATTATTAAAAATGCCAGTTATTAAAGTTATTAAGATTAAATCTGTCTATTGCGCTAATTGTCACTGACTAACTTTGCAAACGCCATGGTTACAAGAGAGAGTTTATGTTGTCAGAATCTTTTTATGGTAGTTTTTATTAAAAAAAATAAGGATCATATTTAACGTGTCTTCAAAATTAATAAATTGCCAACCTAACCTAACCTTTTTGTACATCAAAATTACTGATTGAGCACCTAATCACCTATTAGATGCTCACTCAGTATTTTTGATGATCAAAAAAGCTTTTTTTAGAGGTTTAGTTTATTATATTCCAAAAAATAATGAGAAGTTCAGTTAGATACACACGTAGAATAAGATATTAAAGATACGTAAAAAAAACTAAATTGATTCTATATAAAGTACAATAATGGAAGTAGACTAACTTGTCTGCTGGTGGCGCGGCGATTACTAGTGACAATGTGGAGCCGGCGGGCACGCTGCCTGAACTGAACTTCTTGCCTCCGATCAGAGCCTGCAATTACAATAATACGGTCACTTATTATGAAACTTTTTAAACTATTAATATACTAGTGGCAATATATGTATGCGGGGACATAATTGATCGGAAGTGTTGTGAGGGGAAGACCACGTAACACCTTCCATGACCAAATTCAGAAAATTTTGGAGAAAGAGCAGGTCAAAAGTACCTTAAACCGACGGGCGTGGATGAGAAGGTTAATGAGTGTGAAAAGTGTGTGCCGAGATCGTAGTAAGTGGAAGGATGGCATTTCTGCCCACCCCTACGGGAAAGAGGCGTGACATTATGTATGTATGTAGACATAAAATATGTTACTTTTGTTTGCATCGAGCACGCGCTATCAATATAACCACAAAATTGTAAGTAAAATATGCGCATAAGTTTTGGCGCTAAAGCGAAAAAGGCGTCAGTTAAGATATGGATAGCACAAAAAAAATATACTTCTTTCTTTCTTTGATGTCTATCACTACGCTTTATCATGTGACCCGTTAGTTAGAGTAAGCGAGCAATATAATTTACTGCGCTCGCACATGTTAATGTCCCACGTGCAGCGAGATATTGCGATGAGAATAGTAGGACGCTAATGGGCTGTGATGTGCTTTCTGGCTGGATGGGTGAGTTGATGAGTAATGGTTTGATGAGTTGAATGGGTTGGTGGTATCTACTCACCAACATGAGACCAACGTTAATGAGAAGATAGGTTGATAAGTGGGTAGGTTGATGAGTGGATAGGTTTATGAGTAAATAGGTTGATAAGTGGATTGGTTGATGAGTAAATAGGTTGATAAGTGGATAGGTTGATGAATGGATAGGTTGATAAGTAAATAGGTTGATGGGTCGATAAGTGGATAGGTTGATTAGTCGATGGGTCGATAAGTGTATAGTTGGATGGCTATCTAGCCATCTGGGCGGCTGAACTGGTGCTGCTCGCAGTACACGTCGAGGGTGAGCGGCTGTATAGTTGGATGGCTAGATGGCTAGATGGCTAGATGGCTAGATGGCTGGGTGACCTGGTGCTGCTCGCAGTACACGTCGAGGGTGAGCGGCTGTATAGTTGGATGGCTAGATGGCTAGATGGCTAGATGGCTAGATGGCTGGGTGACCTGGTGCTGCTCGCAGTACACGTCGAGGGTGAGCGGCTGTATAGTTGGATGGCTAGATGGCTAGATGGCTAGATGGCTAGATGGCTGGGTGACCTGGTGCTGCTCGCAGTACACGTCGAGGGTGAGCGGCTGTATAGTTGGATGGCTAGATGGCTAGATGGCTAGATGGCTAGATGGCTGGGTGACCTGGTGCTGCTCGCAGTACACGTCGAGGGTGAGCGGCTGTATAGTTGGATGGCTAGATGGCTAGATGGCTAGATGGCTAGATGGCTAGCTGGGCGGCTGACCTGGTGCTGCTCGCAGTACACGTCGAGGGTGAGCGGCTGCGCCAGTCGCTGCTGCAGCACCACGGGCAGTTCCTGCAGCCGGTCCAGCAGGGCGCGGTTGTCGTGCCGCACGTTCAGCCGCAGTACGTACTCACCTTTCTCCAGCTTCACCGAGTACTGGAATCATACGATACCTTGATTATATCGAGACTTCTTTTTAACCTTCAGCCTATATATAACTATTAGACTTTCGAAATTCAAAATGATGGTTTTGTAGTTGAATTTTATTTATTGCTAGTACAAGGTAACTTGGAAGGGAAGTACAGTAAAAGTAAAACCAAGTAACTTATGTTGTTATATAGTAGTGGTAAAACGCGAACGAGTTTATGCTGGCATCTACGTAATGTTTTAAAATACCTTCTGTAAGTATTGTATTAAATTAATTAGTATAATATGTAGATTGATTTTAATAGGTTGGGGAAAAAGTCTTTTCGTATTTTTGTATGAAAAGTCAAGACATTTTTTTCAAAGTTTATTTACATTTATTTACAATATATATGTACCGTTTTGTTGAATAACTTTCTGCCATTTTGTGGGCAGAGACATTATCCCGTTACTGTAGAAACTTTGGGACTTCTGATCAAAAAAACGGGACAAATAGTTTTGGCAGTCCTCTCTTGAGGTCAACCTTACAGAACCTAAAGAATTCTGCAGAGACCGAAACAGGTGAAAATCTGAAGGCGCAAGGTCAGGGCTATATGGTGGATGCACTAGGACCTCCCAGTCGAACTCTCTTAATTTTTGCTGAGTGGCTAAAGATGTGTGTGGTCTAGCGTTATCGTGATGAAAGACCACACCCTTCCTGTTGATCAATTCCGGCCGTTTTCTCTCGACTGCTTCCTTTAATCTCATCAGTTGCTGGCAGTAAAGATCAGAATCGATGGTTTTGCCGGGCGGTAAAAGCTCATAATAAACAATGCCCTTCCAATCCCACCATACACACAGCATCACCTTATTTCGTGTTAGGCCAGGTTTGGCCACAGTCTGTGAAGCCTGGCCAACTTTCGACCACGACCTTTTTCGCACGTTCTTGTCGTACGTGATCCACTTTTCATCGCCAGTTATCAATCTCTTCAAAAACGGCTCGGTTTCATTACGTCTCAATAATGAATCTCAAATGAGTACACGGTTCATTAAGTTTCTTTGAGTGAGCTCGTGTGGCACCCAAATATCGAGCTTTTTTGTATAACCAGCTTTCATCAAATGGGTCAAAACTGTTTTGTGGTCAATTCCCAGTTCTTCAGCTGCATCGTAACTACTAATATGCCGATCTTGCTCCACTCTTTCAAAAATGGCGTCCATTTTATTCGTAACAGGGCGACCAGAGCGAGGTGCATCTTTAACATTTAAAACTGTAGTTAAAAAGCAGTTTCTTCAAAAGGGGTATTATGCTGTTAATGATTACTTATCGGATAAACAAGCTTGGGCTTAACATTTTCAACTTGTATGTGTATATTAGAATAAAAAGTCAACCAGATCATTGTCGTGACCATCCCTTATTGTACAGGCTCTGCTCAGTTTCACAATACATACTTACTTGACTGTGATGGAAGGTTCCCTTAGTGCTACTTTATTGGTTACAGCTTCGGGGGACCCTTTAAGTATCATCAAATTTACACTGTGTGTGTCATGTAATAAAAATAATTTAAAAGAGCATAGCCTGTGAGTTTCTTGTCAGTTCTTCTCACAGAGCGGAGGCTCGGAACTGGCACTTAGATTCACTTACACCTAATTTTTATTTATTTGCATGTAAGTGAATCTAAGCTTCGTGATTTCAGGGTTGATATAAATTTTTTTTCATGTATATTTTGTTTTGACGTTTTCAAGTGCTATGTAATATTTTATGAAATAAAGAACTTTTTACTTTACTTTACATCAAAATTTCCGGACTGAAAACGTTTGAACCAAATTTGTGCTACTCTTACTGACACTGCATCAGGTCCATAAACATCACTAATTTTTTTCACTGCTTGAGTTGCATTTTTGCCTTTTTTATAATAAAATTTTAAAATGTATCGAATTTCTTCATTAGATTCACTCATTTTTACGGAGAGAAAAATAAATGAAAAATAGCGGGAAGCAACTTTTATTTTATTTTTTCTTTTCTTTATAATGGAACCTTTTTAATGTTACCAAAACCAGCCAGACACAAATAGTACAGTCAAAAAAATTTTATAATAAGTTTATACCTACGTTATGCGAAAATACTTTTTCCCCGACCTAATATTTACGGTTTTGTTTAACTACCTACCGCTAGCTAGCTAAAGCCGCTAATTATTAGCGGTTAGCGCTATTTATTATATGGAATCTTATCAAAAACACTTCCACAGAACAGGCTTAGCCATGTGTGTTGTAGTTTATGCTAAATTTGTATACCTGTAACTACTATATGGCACTAACAAATTTTCATTAATTTTTATTTTATAAAATTTATGTTATTAATTTTTTCTTACTGCATTAAATTGCATATATTATATTGTTACTAGCTTTTGCCCGCGACTTCGTTCATAATTTTCAGTTTCATAATTCCTTATCTCGCGGGATTTTTGAGAAGTTCCCGCTCCCGCGGGATTTTCGGGATAAAAACTATCCTATGTCCTTTGTCGAGTTCCAAACTATTTCTGTACCAAATTTAACACAAATCGGTTCAGTAGTTTAGGCGTGAAGAAAAGACAGAAAGACAGACAGACAGTTACTTTCGCATTTATAATATTATTTGGATTAAATAATAATAATAAACGTGAAATTAACAGTGTGGTAGTACAAGGTACCTTAGAGGGGTAAGCGTCGCCGACAGCCAGGAGTTGCTTGGTGCAGTTATACAGCATCCACATCTGCGATTCGAACTCCGACTCGTATAGCATGTCGCAAAGGAGGGACACCATCGGGGACACCTGGGGAGCGACAGAGCCGACAAATTAATCGTTACATAGTGAAGTTATACAGGATGTAAAAAGACCCTGATCTAAACCGAAAGCTACGATAAACTGCATTGGGAACAATTTTTGTAAGACTATACCTGGAAATTAAATACATATCATATGTTTGGAGCGACCCGTTTTCACAGGACAGGTTAAATGAGAAAGAATAAGATAAACTAATAACTACTTTGAATAAGACGTCCCGGTGCCAGAAAACTAACTATACGGGTGCTAAATAAAAAGCGTGTGTAGTTGCTGAGTGAGGTTATTACAATAAAATAATTTGATACTCATTTGTTAAATTTCCCGGTCGCACAAGTACTCGGGCGTCGGGCGTAACTCGTCAAGGTTAATGTCAATTTACCAAAATAAAACAATACATAAAAATGTTTGAATTTGCCGCACACACAGACGCGCGCACGCACGAACGCACGCACGCACGCAAACAAACACACGTACAAGCACGCACACACACACGCACAAGCGTTTGGCTTTGATCAGGGACTGTATAATACAAACGCTGCTTTTTTGGACTTCTTGGCGGGAAAGTGAAGCGTCATGTCTGCAGTTTTGTTTAATTTTCTAAAATTTGTGATATTTCTTACATTAATGTGTAATAACGGTGGATTATTAACCGTTAAGTGTTTGTGAACATACATGAGTGTTGGTAAATCAAACAAAACAGTGCAACATCACTTTTCAAATTTTCTCTCAAGAAGTCCATGTGAGATCTCAGTATAGTCCCACATCTTTACTGAGGACTCAAGGGGCTTAGGGGAGGGTATCTCATTTACCATTCATCATCTTTATCACCACTCATTCTCATTTACTATGAATTATATATTATTAATATATCACTTACTTGACACTGGCTAAATGTGCTAGACGCACGAAGCCATTATTTAAAATAAAAAAAAAATAAAAACGCTGCTTTTTTAAAAAACAATATCAAACAAGAGTAACCATACCTCAGTAGCTTTGGCTATGTGGAAATTGTAGGTGTTGACCAGTTGGTATATCTGTCGGTTGGGCGGGATGATGTCACGCCCGGTCAGGGGCGATATCTTGGACTCCGACGGTCTGCGGACAAACTTCAATAACTTACTACGGTTATTTTAGACACAAATTATATTAGAAACTTGTTTAATATTATAATTACAAAAGTTCGTACGTTATTGTTTTATTTAGTCACGTAATGTTTCTTTTCGCGATTGGTTTCATTGTGATTGAGAACAACAAATCCGCAATTCTTAGTTAAATAAATGTCTACAACTTGGATACAAAAAAGTACAACCTCTACCTAAAACATCTATTAAACTATTAATATCTGAAACGCATTAGGATGCATATAAACTCTGCAAAAGACTTTTTTTTTATGTAACTATCATATGCATTGTTTTTTTCTTAATTATTTTTAATTGTGGAGACACATTCATTGTAAAGTCGGGTTTGATCGTTTTCAGTATTAACTAAAGACGAGCTCCGCATTAGTTACGGCTAAAGATGGCTAAAGACGGGTACAGACGGGTCCACATTACCTACCCCCTCGACTGGTCTCCACCTTGTCGTGGTGGGGGGGCTGAGTACCTCCCGGTAGGGCGCAGGAGGCGCCAGGGAAAAGGTAACACCCAGAGACCGACGACTCTGGGTGTCCTTAGTACTGACTACCGGGGAAGAAACTATGAGGGACCTGTAGAGGGTGCACCGGACGGGCCAGGAGGGCCCGTCAAGCAGCGCCAGGAGGGTCTAGGCAGTGGGGGCCCTGCTGTCTAACTATAGACCCTCCGAGAAGTCGGCCACACACGCTATGGTCGCACAGGGACCTAGGTAGGAGGGGCGCGTCCACTGCGCCTCTCTGAGGAGATCCTCCCAGTTTTGGTCCGGGGGTCCGGGGTGTCAGACGCTGCAACATAGGTACTGGCCCCCGCCTTTTCTTAACAAGCGGCGGGCGTCGTCGGAAGATTTTTAATGGGTATTACTGCTGGCAGTCGCGTCTGCCGGTGGTGAGTCCCACACCCCCTTTCGGTCCCCCTTTGGCCGGAAGGTAGTGCGTAAACGCATTTTGTTACCGACGTAAAACAAAAAAAAATAAAAAAGGGTCCACATTACCGCGTCAAGGCCCCGCAGCGCGACGGCCCCGAGCGCGGCTACAGACGGGTACAGACGGGTACAGACGGGTACAGACGGGTACAGACGGGTACAGACGGGTACAGACGGGTACAGACGGGTACAGACGGGTCCACATTACCTACAGACGGGCTCGGCGTGCCGCAGCGCTGCGTGCGGCGCGGCGTCCAGGCCCCGCAGCGCGACGGCCCCGAGCGCGGCTACAGACGGGTACAGACGGGTACAGACGGGTACAGACGGCTACAGACGGGTACAGACGGGTACAGACGGCTACAGACGGGTACAGACGGCTACAGACGGGTACAGACGGGTACAGACGGCTACAGACGGGTACAGACGGGTACAGACGGCTACAGACGGGTACAGACGGGTACAGACGGCTACAGACGGGTACAGACGGGTCCACATTACCTACAGACGGGCTCGGCGTGCCGCAGCGCTGCGTGCGGCGCGGCGTCCAGGCCCCGCAGCGCGACGGCCCCGAGCGCGGCTACAGACGGGTACAGACGGGTACAGACGGGTACAGACGGGTACAGACGGGTCCACATTACCTACAGACGGGCTCGGCGTGCCGCAGCGCTGCGTGCGGCGCGGCGTCCAGGCCCCGCAGCGCGACGGCCCCGAGCGCGGCTACAGACGGGTACAGACGGGTACAGACGGGTACAGACGGGTACAGACGGGTACAGACGGGTACAGACGGGTACAGACGGGTCCACATTACCTACAGACGGGCTCGGCGTGCCGCAGCGCTGCGTGCGGCGCGGCGTCCAGGCCCCGCAGCGCGACGGCCCCGAGCGCGGCTACAGACGGGTACAGACGGGTACAGACGGGTACAGACGGGTACAGACGGGTACAGACGGGTACAGACGGGTCCACATTACCTACAGACGGGCTCGGCGTGCCGCAGCGCTGCGTGCGGCGCGGCGTCCAGGCCCCGCAGCGCGACGGCCCCGAGCGCGGCTACAGACGGGTACAGACGGGTACAGACGGGTACAGACGGGTACAGACGGGTACAGACGGGTCCACATTACCTACAGACGGGCTCGGCGTGCCGCAGCGCTGCGTGCGGCGCGGCGTCCAGGCCCCGCAGCGCGACGGCCCCGAGCGCGGCTACAGACGGGTACAGACGGGTACAGACGGGTACAGACGGGTCCACATTACCTACAGACGGGCTCGGCGTGCCGCAGCGCTGCGTGCGGCGCGGCGTCCAGGCCCCGCAGCGCGACGGCCCCGAGCGCGGCTACAGACGGGTACAGACGGGTACAGACGGGTACAGACGGGTACAGACGGGTCCACATTACCTACAGACGGGCTCGGCGTGCCGCAGCGCTGCGTGCGGCGCGGCGTCCAGGCCCCGCAGCGCGACGGCCCCGAGCGCGGCTACAGACGGGTACAGACGGGTACAGACGGGTACAGACGGGTACAGACGGGTCCACATTACCTACAGACGGGCTCGGCGTGCCGCAGCGCTGCGTGCGGCGCGGCGTCCAGGCCCCGCAGCGCGACGGCCCCGAGCGCGGCTACAGACGGGTACAGACGGGTACAGACGGGTACAGACGGGTACAGACGGGTCCACATTACCTACAGACGGGCTCGGCGTGCCGCAGCGCTGCGTGCGGCGCGGCGTCCAGGCCCCGCAGCGCGACGGCCCCGAGCGCGGCTACAGACGGGTACAGACGGGTACAGACGGGTACAGACGGGTCCACATTACCTACAGACGGGCTCGGCGTGCCGCAGCGCTGCGTGCGGCGCGGCGTCCAGGCCCCGCAGCGCGACGGCCCCGAGCGCGGCTACAGACGGGTACAGACGGGTACAGACGGGTACAGACGGGTACAGACGGGTACAGACGGGTCCACATTACCTACAGACGGGCTCGGCGTGCCGCAGCGCTGCGTGCGGCGCGGCGTCCAGGCCCCGCAGCGCGACGGCCCCGAGCGCGGCTACAGACGGGTACAGACGGGTACAGACGGGTACAGACGGGTACAGACGGGTACAGACGGGTACAGACGGGTACAGACGGGTCCACATTACCTCCCGTGTGGAGTTGCCAGACTCCCATCGGGCGCGTCCCCAGGTGGCGGATAGGGGCATGCCACACATTGTGGTACCGGCTTTTAAGTAATGTAAGCCCGGCGCGGACCAAAACTGGTGGGTTTTGTGGGGCGCACCCCCGGTCGCATTTCGCGGCTGGAAAGCGGCCCAGTGGTGCCGTTGTCACACGGCGTAGGGTGTCGGCTGCTCCCAGCACGTCTCAGCTCATCTGAGGTGGCAGGGGATGCAGCCCATTTTCCCGAGTGGAGGCGAGGCGTTTTGGCGCCTTTTGTTTCGCCCTTTCGAGGGCAGTGGCCGCTTTCATGCGGCGGTGGGTGGCAGGCCTGCAAGGCCTGCGGCGCGGCGAGTCCGGCAGTCACATCCCAGTGGCTGTCGGGGGGGTCTCTTGACTCCCCGTCGGGCAATCCGTAATCCGCAGTCTGCGGACCGGAGGTGCCTCTCACTGAGAGTGGTGCCGCGTGGAAGAATACCACTATAATAAATTACCCCAATCCCAAGGTGAGCGGATCGTGCCGAAGGGATGCATGGCTGGAGGGAGTCCAGTCGCTAGCGTGCAGGGGAACTCACCCCTGAAAAAAGAGATGGAGAATAGGAAAATGATCACAAGTAGTTCGGCAAAGAATCTCCGGGCAGGTCCCCGAAAGGGGGAATCCTGCACACCCGCCTCGGCGGGTGTCTGCCCCGTTGTATACGGAGGGGGCACCAACTGCTTCGGGGGTCAGCAGGCTGCTGATTCCCGCAACGACGACTATGGCTTTTGTTTATTGGATTTTTGTTCTGCTTCGCGATTTGGAGTACTGCGCCTCCGGGGTGGGGGCAAGCCGCTGCGCGATGAGCGTGGCAGGTTCCTCACCGCCCCGGTGCCGCAGGAGGTTGAGGTTGTTTCCGACAGCTCTGCGGGGACCATGGACACCGTGGGCCCGGTAGAGCTGTCTCAGATGTCGGAGGTTGACGAGGGCAGTGCTTCTGTGCGCAGCCCCCGTCAAAAAAGAAAGTGGTCACCCGGGGCCGGCTCAGCAAGTGAGGATGAGGTTCCTCCTTCCACGTCGGGTCAGGACGATTTCTCGGTGGTGAGGGCCCAAACCAAGCGCGGCCGCTCCCATGGCCGCACTCATGGCTTGACGGTCGGACTCGGCGAAGCCAGGAGGGCGCTGAGTGCCGGCCGGGTGCAATCCCGACTGGAAGCTCAGCGGGAGAAGGAGGCGAAGACGAGCCACTCTCGCGCTCCCGATTGCGCGACCGCCTTTAAGGCAATGGCGGCGACCTGGGAGCCAGCCAGCACCGTCTCCGCCTCCACTCTGGCGGAGAGGATGACGCAGGTCCTCGCCGCCGTTGAAGAGATGTCGGGTCGGTCATCGTCCCTGAAGGGGACCTTCCACGGCGGGTTCAAGACCGCCGTGGAAGTCGGTAGGGAGTGCCTCCAGGCCTGGTCGGCCCGTACTCCTGCGTCAGAGGATGGCATGCTGCGGCTGGAGCTGGAGCGCCTCAGGGCCAGCGACAAGGCCCTGAGGCAGGAGAACGCCCGCCTCCTGGCGCAGCATGCGGAGGTTTTGAGGGAGGTCTCCTCTCTCCGCGAGGAGGTGCGGAGAGTGGAGAGGCCTGCGCCTATGGACCTGGCGCAGGTGGAGGAGAGGCTCGCGCGCGAGGTCAATGCGCGCCTCATGAAGGTGCTCGATGCGCGCATTGAGGGCCTGGAGGTGTCTGGCCGCCTGCTGCCCGAGAAGTCGGTGCGTCCCCCGCTTCGGGCCGACCGGGTGGCACTTTTGCCACAGCCGGGCCCTTCTTCGGCCCCTACCGTGGCCCCAGCGCAGCTTCTTCCTCCCCCTAGCAAGAAGGGGAAGGGGAAGGGAAAGGGAAAGGGGAAGAAGCAGCCGGTGCCTGTTTCGGCGTCTGCACCGGTTGCTTCTCCTTCCTCCGAAGTTCGCCCTATCGTCCCGGCTCCCGCTGCCACCCCGTCCCAGTCGGGTGGCCAAGAACGGGAGTCTTGGACGACGGTCGTCTCGCGCCGCCCCAAAGAAAGAGCGGCGGTGCAGGCGAAGGGTCCGCGGAGCGCTGCTCCTGCCAGGCCGGCACCACAGTCCGGCCGATCGGCAGCCCCCGCCAAGAAGAAGGCGCTGCGCCCGCCATCCTCAGCAGCAGTGGTCATGACGCTGCTGCCGGGCGCAGTGGAGCGGGGCCGCACTTACGAGGCGGTGATCGCTGAGGCCAAGGCGAAGATACGCCTTGCCGACCTCGGCATTGCCTCAGTGCGGTTCCGCAAGGCAGCGACGGGGGCCCGGGTCCTCGAGATCGCGGGAGAGGCCCGGGAGGAGAAGGCCGATCGGCTGGCGGAGCGTCTCCGGGCGATATATTTGCCGGAGGACGTCAGGGTCTCCAGGCCGGTGATGCGGGCAGACGTCCGCATCGCGGGTCTGGACGACTCTGTCTCCAGGGAGGAGGTTGTGGCGGCGGTGGCGGCAGTCGGCGGCTGCGCTCCCGACCTCGTGAGGCCGGGGGCGATCGGAAGGGCTACCTCTGCGGGGCTGGGGGCCATTGTGGTCTCCTGCCCCGTGGCGGTAGCGAAACGGGTGGCCAGCGGGCGATTGCTCGTTGGCTGGGTGTCGGCTGGGACGACTCTTTTGGAATCTCGTCCCAGCCGCTGCTTTAGGTGTTTCGCGCTGGGCCATCTTGGGGCCCAGTGCAAGTCTTCGGTCGACCGCAGCGATAACTGCTTCCGCTGCGCTCGACCAGGGCACCGAGCCCGAGACTGCTCTGCCCCCCCCCACTGCCCCCTCTGTGAGGAGGCTGGGAGGGTGGCCGACCATCGCCCTGGGGGTAAGGCTTGCGCCCGGTCCCCCAAGGCCAAAAAGAAGGGCCCCGGCAAAGGCGTGCTGCCATCGGGCCCTACCGCCGCCACGGATCGGCCGGAGGAGGTTGACATGGAGACCCACTAATTTATGGCTCTCCAGCTCAACCTTCTACAGGCGAACCTTAACCACTCCGCCGCGGCCCAGGATCTTCTTCTTCAGGCCATGGCGGAGTGGCAGGTCGGTCTGGCAGTGGCCGCTGAGCCCTACCGCGTCCCGGTCCGTTCCGACTGGGTCTGCGACGCGGACGGCTCAGTGGCCATCATTCAGCGTATGGCGGCGGGCACCCCCCCTCTCGTCCTCGTCGGGAGAGGGGGAGGTTTTGTAGCCGCTCGGGTCGGCGGGGTGGTGGTCGTGGGAGTCTATTTCTCCCCCAATCGCCCCCTCGTCGAGTTCGAGCGGTTTTTGGTCAGGTTGGGCGCAGTAACCCAAGGCTCTTCTCTCCCCGTCATTGTGATGGGGGACCCCAACGCCAAATCCACGGCGTGGGGCTCCCGGACGACTGACGGGAGGGGGACGGCCTTGGAGGAATGGGTGACAGAGTGTGGGCTGTCCATCCTCAATCGCGGTTCGGTGGACACGTGCGTGCGCCGCAACGGGGGGTCTGTTATCGACATCTCGTTTGCGGCGCCCTCTCTCGCGCATCGTGTCCACGATTGGAGGGTGCTGGAGGATGTGGAGACATTGTCTGATCATCGCTATATCAGATTCAGTGTCTCCACATCGGTGCCAGCGCCCAGCGGAGGTGTTGGAGAGCCGCGATTGGACGGCCCACGATGGGCGATCAAGCGCCTCGACAGGTCTTTGCTGCGGGAGGCAGCCCTGGTCGAGGCGTGGCCACGGGAGCCACCGCTGGTGGACGTGGAGGGGGAGGCTGCGAGGGTGTGCGAGGCCATGGCACGTGTCTGTGACGTGGCCATGCCCCGTGTTCGCGCCCCCCCGCGCAGATCCCAGGTCTACTGGTGGTCGCCGGAGATCGCCCAGCTCCGCCGAACCTGTGCGGTGGAGCGGCGCCGCTACCAGAGGTGTCGCGGAAGGAGAATCCGCGACGACGCCGAGTTGGATCGGCTCTACGCCGCCTACAGAGAGGCGGTGAGGGCCCTTCGCGGGGCCATTAGCCGGTCCAAAGCCGCAGCGTGGGACGAGCTGCTGGAGGCCGTTGAGGCGGATCCATGGGGCAGGCCGTACAAAATAGTACGGCAAAAGCTCCGAGCGTGGACCCCTCCCGTCTCCAGCAGTCTCGAACCGGCGGTACTCGGTAGGGTGGTTGAGGCACTGTTCCCAGACAGGGGAACCGACTTCGTGCCTCCCACTATGGCGGCGCCAGAAGTCACCCGTGACTCGGGCACTGAGGATGTGCCCGAGCTCACCGAAGAGGAGGTAGGAAGGGCCGTGCTACGCCTGAGGGGCAAGAGCACGGCCCCAGGTCCCGACGGCATTCCGACGAGGGCGTGGGACCTGGTTTTGAGCGGGGAGGAAGCGCCTTTTCTTTCCCGCGTGACCTCCCTCTTTGCTAGGTGTCTGCGGGATGGGGTTTTTCCGCGGCGCTGGAAGGAGGGCCGCTTGGTACTCCTTCCCAAAGAGGGACGTCCGGCCGATGACCCTTCTGGTTATCGGCCCATCGTGCTGCTCGACGAGGCGGGCAAGCTCCTGGAGCGTGTCATCACCAACCGCCTCGTCGAGCACCTGGAGGAGGTCGGACCAGATTTGTCCGACCTCCAGTTCGGGTTCCGCCGCGGCCGATCGACGATTGACGCGATCGGCCGCTTGCGGGACCTGTCGGAAAGGGCGGTTTCCCGGGGTGGGGTGTTGATTGCGGTGTCGCTCGATATCGCGAACGCCTTCAACACCCTGCCCTGGTCAACGATTATGGAGGCGCTCCGATATCACGGGGTGCCTCCATATCTGCGGCGGTTGTTGGGGAGCTACCTGTCGGAGAGGGCGGTAGTCTTCCCAACGATGGGCGGAGGAGGCTGTCGTCGGCGTATGGTGTGCGGTGTTCCGCAGGGGTCTGTCCTGGGACCACTCCTGTGGAACATCGGATATGATTACGTTCTGCGCTGTGTGAACTTGCACGGCGTGGACGTGATCTGTTACGCCGACGACACCCTCGTAACATCCCGGGGTTCTGACCCCCGGGATGCGAGAGTGTTGGCCACTGTCGGCGTCGCGGCGGTGGTCGAGAGGATACGGCGGCTGGGGCTCGAGGTGGCACTGCATAAATCCGGGGCCATTATTTTCCATGGTCCCCGGAGGCGGCCGCCTCCAGGCCCTAGTATCGTGGTAGGAGGAACTCCCATCCCTGTCGAGAACACGCTGAAGTATCTCGGCGTCCTTCTCGACAGCAGATGGGACTTCGAAGCGCACCTTCGGCACCTAGGCCCGAGGTTGGTGAGCACGGCGGGAGCTCTATCTCGCCTGCTCCCCAATCTCGGAGGGAGTGGCGGCAGTTGTCGCCGCCTTTACACGGGAGTGGTGCGGTCCATAGCCCTGTATGGAGCCCCAATCTGGGCGAGCTCCATATCGGGTCGCCATCGACAGATCCTGCAGCAGTCGCAGAGGGTCATGGCGACTCGTGTCGTTAGGGGGTATCGCACCATCTCCCATGAGGTGGCATGCGCGCTCGCCGGGTCCCTGCCGTGGGACCTCGACGCCGAGGTTCTCTCGGCGGTCTACTGGCGTGGCGCGCAATCCCGGAGCCAGGGTCTCCGCCCCACACCGGACACAGTGGTGCGGTGGCGTAGAGACGCTCAGACACAGGCTCTGGGCGCATGGCGGCGGCAGCTACACAGGAGCGCCGAACTACGTGCCGAAGGATCGAGGCGCCGTATCCTCGAGGCGGTCGGGCCCATATTGGAGCGATGGGTCGGCCGTCGGTGGGGGTCGATGACTTTCCGGCTCACACAGGTACTTTCCGGGCACGGGTGCTTTGGGAAGTATCTGTGCGACGTCGCCGGGGGGGAGTCGACCCGGTGTTGCCACCACTGTGACTGCGCGATGGATGATGCGCAGCACACTTTGGTGGCGTGCCCTGCGTGGGCTGGGCCGCGGTCGACGTTAGCCGCGGCCCTGGGTGGAGTGGCTCTCTCGCTGCCGACCATCATGCAAAAGATGGTCGACAGCGAGACGGCGTGGGAGGCGATGGCCTCCTTCTGCGAAGTGGTGATGTCGCAGAAGGAGGCCGCGGAGCGGGAGAGGGAGCGGGATCCGCTCTCTCTCCGGCTACGCCGTTGGCGCAGCGGGCGGGCCAGGAGGGCCCGTCAGGCAGCGCCCGGGGGGTCTTAGGCGGCGGGGGCAGGGGGCCCCTTCCGTCTCGCCATAGACCCCCCCCGAAGTCGGCCAGTTACGCCATGGCCGCACAAGGAGGTAGGGGGGGCGCTGCAAATTGCGCCTTCCTGAGGAGGTCTCCCCGGTTCTGATCCGGGGGACGTTGGCCGCGGGCGGGGTTCCAGAAGCTACAAACCCGGGCACTGGTGCCTCGCCCCTTTTCAACAGCGGTGGGCGTCGTCTGAAGTTTTTTAGTGGGTAGGACTGCGGTGGTCGTGTCGGCCGCAGTGAGCCCCACACCCCCTCCCGGTCTCCCCCTTTTGGCCGGGAGACAGTGCGTAAGCAGCATTTTTTTACAGACGATAATAAAAAAAAAAAAAAAAAAAAAAAAAGGGTCCACATTACCTACAGACGGGCTCGGCGTGCCGCAGCGCTGCGTGCGGCGCGGCGTCCAGGCCCCGCAGCGCGACGGCCCCGAGCGCGGCTACAGACGGGTACAGACGGGTACAGACGGGTACAGACGGGTACAGACGGGTACAGACGGGTCCACATTACCTACAGACGGGCTCGGCGTGCCGCAGCGCTGCGTGCGGCGCGGCGTCCAGGCCCCGCAGCGCGACGGCCCCGAGCGCGGCTACAGACGGGTACAGACGGGTACAGACGGGTACAGACGGGTACAGACGGGTCCACATTACCTACAGACGGGCTCGGCGTGCCGCAGCGCTGCGTGCGGCGCGGCGTCTAGGCCCCGCAGCGCGACGGTCCGAGCGCGGCTACAGACGGGTACAGACGGGTACAGACGGGTACAGACGGGTACAGACGGGTCCACATTACCTACAGACGGGCTCGGCGTGCCGCAGCGCTGCGTGCGGCGCGGCGTCCAGGCCCCGCAGCGCGACGGCCCCGAGCGCGGCTACAGACGGGTACAGACGGGTACAGACGGGTACAGACGGGTACAGACGGGTCCACATTACCTACAGACGGGCTCGGCGTGCCGCAGCGCTGCGTGCGGCGCGGCGTCCAGGCCCCGCAGCGCGACGGCCCCGAGCGCGGCTACAGACGGGTACAGACGGGTACAGACGGGTACAGACGGGTACAGACGGGTCCACATTACCTACAGACGGGCTCGGCGTGCCGCAGCGCTGCGTGCGGCGCGGCGTCCAGGCCCCGCAGCGCGACGGCCCCGAGCGCGGCTACAGACGGGTACAGACGGGTACAGACGGGTACAGACGGGTACAGACGGGTCCACATTACCTACAGACGGGCTCGGCGTGCCGCAGCGCTGCGTGCGGCGCGGCGTCCAGGCCCCGCAGCGCGACGGCCCCGAGCGCGGCTACAGACGGGTACAGACGGGTACAGACGGGTACAGACGGGTACAGACGGGTACACATTACCTACAGACGGGCTCGGCGTGCCGCAGCGCTGCGTGCGGCGCGGCGTCCAGGCCCCGCAGCGCGACGGCCCCGAGCGCGGCTACAGACGGGTACAGACGGGTACAGACGGGTACAGACGGGTACAGACGGGTCCACATTACCTACAGACGGGCTCGGCGTGCCGCAGCGCTGCGTGCGGCGCGGCGTCCAGGCCCCGCAGCGCGACGGCCCCGAGCGCGGCTACAGACGGGTACAGACGGGTACAGACGGGTACAGACGGGTACAGACGGGTACAGACGGGTACAGACGGGTACAGACGGGTCCACATTACCTACAGACGGGCTCGGCGTGCCGCAGCGCTGCGTGCGGCGCGGCGTCCAGGCCCCGCAGCGCGACGGCCCCGAGCGCGGCTACAGACGGGTACAGACGGGTACAGACGGGTACAGACGGCTACAGACGGGTACAGACGGGTACAGACGGCTACAGACGGGTACAGACGGCTACAGACGGGTACAGACGGGTACAGACGGCTACAGACGGGTACAGACGGGTACAGACGGCTACAGACGGGTACAGACGGGTACAGACGGCTACAGACGGGTACAGACGGGTCCACATTACCTACAGACGGGCTCGGCGTGCCGCAGCGCTGCGTGCGGCGCGGCGTCCAGGCCCCGCAGCGCGACGGCCCCGAGCGCGGCTACAGACGGGTACAGACGGGTACAGACGGGTACAGACGGGTACAGACGGGTCCACATTACCTACAGACGGGCTCGGCGTGCCGCAGCGCTGCGTGCGGCGCGGCGTCCAGGCCCCGCAGCGCGACGGCCCCGAGCGCGGCTACAGACGGGTACAGACGGGTACAGACGGGTACAGACGGGTACAGACGGGTCCACATTACCTACAGACGGGCTCGGCGTGCCGCAGCGCTGCGTGCGGCGCGGCGTCCAGGCCCCGCAGCGCGACGGCCCCGAGCGCGGCTACAGACGGGTACAGACGGGTACAGACGGGTACAGACGGGTACAGACGGGTCCACATTACCTACAGACGGGCTCGGCGTGCCGCAGCGCTGCGTGCGGCGCGGCGTCCAGGCCCCGCAGCGCGACGGCCCCGAGCGCGGCTACAGACGGGTACAGACGGGTACAGACGGGTACAGACGGGTACAGACGGGTCCACATTACCTACAGACGGGCTCGGCGTGCCGCAGCGCTGCGTGCGGCGCGGCGTCCAGGCCCCGCAGCGCGACGGCCCCGAGCGCGGCTACAGACGGGTACAGACGGGTACAGACGGGTACAGACGGGTACAGACGGGTCCACATTACCTACAGACGGGCTCGCCGTGCCGCAGCGCTGCGTGCGGCGCGGCGTCCAGGCCCCGCAGCGCGACGGCCCCGAGCGCGGCTACAGACGGGTACAGACGGGTACAGACGGGTACAGACGGGTCCACATTACCTACAGACGGGCTCGCCGTGCCGCAGCGCTGCGTGCGGCGCGGCGTCCAGGCCCCGCAGCGCGACGGCCCCGAGCGCGGCGGGGCGGGCGGCGCTGAGCACGAGCCGCGGGCCGCAGTCGGGCCGCAGCCCGTGGAACGTCACGCTGTACTTGACGCTCAGCGACCCGATGTTTGCCCAGTACTTCGCTATCGCCACCTCCACCATTACGCCACCCTGAAGACAGACAAAAAATACTATTTAATTTTCTTCTTTACAGTGAATGCCCCGGAAAGATGAAATGATAATGGACCTCTATCGCAGTCATAATTGTGATTTAAGATTGAAGTTTCGTTATAGTTTACAGACACAATCCAAAAACCAATTAACGGATAATTAAATACCATTTAATCTTCTTTATAGCGAATGCCCCGGAAAGATGAAATGATAATGGACCTCTATCGCAGTCATAATTGTGATTTAAGATTGAAGTTTCGTTATAGTTTACAGACACAATACAAAAATCAATTAACGGATAATTTCACCACTGAGTCAAATTATATACCCAACCGAGCATACTTAATCCCGCTACTGATTCCTGTCTAGGTCATTAGCATTCAAAGGCTTCTAATAAGGGAATAGAGTTAAGCAAAGAACTATGAAAAATTTTAGAACATAGAAATGAATTTGATGTTTTACATGGAAAATGGAAAACCATTTTATTTTTTTACCGATTTTTTTATTTCATTAATTAAAGTATGTACCGTTATTAACTATGCACTTTTTCCATTTGATTTATATTAATTGTTTCTTCTGCTAAAAACGGGAGCAAGAATTAACAAAATCTTTAAGTCGTTTTAGATTGATTTTTTACCAACTAAGTAATTATCCAAATTCCGAAAAACAGTGGTAATCGGTTGGAGCAAGAATCGGGGAGTATGATGGATTACGGAGACATTCCAATCCGTTGTGCAGTGTGTGGTCTATCGTTGTCCTGAAGCAGCAGGTTAGAGCAGTTGACCAATCTCGGTTGTTTAACGGCTAGCTTTTCAATCATAGTTTTCAGTTGATGGCAATACAGATCTGTCGTAATCGTTTTACCTGATCTTAGGAAGCTGTAGTGGATGACAGGTCCGCCATAAACTAACCATGGCCGTACCGCCTTACTTGCTGATAATTAATTACAAAATGGCGATCTATTGTGTGTGGCTATGATAAGGTGCCAATCTCCATAATCAGGGATAATATGGACGTACTTGCGGGTCCACTTAGTTGTTTTTATAATAGATGTATGGAAGAAGGGGTTTTCCCAGATCAGCTTAAAATTGCCAAAGTAGTCCCAGTACATAAAAGGTGCTCAAGAATGAACGCAAAAATGTATAGGCCAATCCCACTACTGCCATATATGGCAAAAAATTTTGAAAAAATGCTTAAAAACAGGTAATGTGCCATCTTGGAATTAATGGGATAATCAATGAGTCTCAATTCGGTTACAGAAGAAGGTTGGGTACACAGGATGCTATTGATAAGTTATTAACTTATGTTTTTGGCAAAATAAATAAAAAGTCAAAAGTAGCTGCCCTCTTCCTTGATATGAGCTCTGCTTTTGACACAGTTAGTCACAAGCTGTTGTTAGAAGAACTAAATTATTATGGTGTTAGAGGACAGGCTCTTAAACTATTTGAATCTTATTTGCAAAATAAGAAAATGTTTGTAGAAATTAAGACTACAGATCTGAAATCGTGACCAAATCAAAAATGGTGGATATGAAAATTGGCGTACCACAGGGTTCTATTCTTGGTCCCATTTTGTTTATTATTTTTATTAATGATCTAAGTAGATATGTTTTGAACTCTAACGACAATGTAAAGTTTATCTTAATTGCAGATGACACCAATGCAGTTATCTCAGCTAAAGAAATAGATAGTCTTGAATCTTGTACTAATAAGGTTTTAGAAAGTATGAGTAATTGGCTGTCAACTAATAGTCTAATAATTAACATTGAAAAAACTAGAGTTCCGAACCAATGCAGGAAATAAAGACACTCTGAAAGCTGAATTAGATGGCAAAAAAGTGAAATCTGTACAAGTTGCAAAATTTTTAGGAATTCAGATAGATAGTTTATTTAATTGGAAAGAGGAATTAATTGACATAGAGAATAAAATCAGTTCGGCCTGCTATGTTTTAAGGAGCCTACGTGATGAAGTTAATTTAGTGCATCTTAAATTAGTATATTATGCTTTGGTCGAATCAAGATTGCGCTATAGTGTCTTATTCTGGGGTATGAGCTATAAATACAATATTCAAAAAGCATTTGTTCTGCAAAAAAGGACTATACGAACAATGGTACGTATTAAGCAACAAGACTCATGTAGGGAACATTTTAAGAGACTTGGCATCTTGACTGGCACGTGCTTGTACATACTAGTCATGCTGTTGCATGCTGTGCATGCAATTTTGCTACACATATAAATGAGTATGAAACTCAAGAAGAAAGAAAAATAAGATAATATACTAGGAGAAAAGACTTTAAAAATATATTAATACCCAGGTGTAATTCAATCAAGCAGTGTACTTATTATCAGTCAATCCAAATATTTAATAGATTACCAAATGAGTTAAAAATTATGCTTTATAAGAGTAACTTCAACTCAAGAATAAAGAGTTTTCTATTAGAAAAAGGTTTTTATGATAATATGAATGAATTAATTGATAATGGCAATGTGGGTTAAATGTTAAATATAATTTATTTTATTTTTATGGTATGTGCCTTTTGATTGTGAATTATTGTTAGTTAATTAGAATAATAATGATATTTTTTTTTATTACACAGCTTTAATAATTTGTATTCGCATGTGATTTGTATTTGTATTTATAGAAATGTTTCACACAATGTATATTGTTGAGAATAAATGATTGAGTTGAATTGAATTGAATCTCCATTTAAACACAAATTTTGAAGAATTGACTTTATATACCCTATCGTAGCAAGTGGAAGGATGTGATCTCTGCCTAGCCCTACGGGATAAAGGCGTGACATTGTGTCTGTATGTATTTATTACTCGATATATGACAGGACCCCGTTATCGTCGAGTAAAGTAAATCGAGTAAAAATTTTTGCAAAACACGCCCGCGCTATCTGACATTTGATGTTTGGCGCTTTGTAATGGTCAACGCCAACGCCAAAGCCATATTGGATTTAGAATGACGTCACATAACTTTTCGAGTCACTCTCAACAAACCTTTTTGTTTGATACCCATATTGTATAAATGCATTAAAAATGACTGTTCTGCCATCTTGGATCGTCCGCCATATTGAATTTAGAATGACGTCACACAACTTATCGTGTATTGACGTCCAATCTAAACGTGCATACAAAATTTCAGCCTTATCGGTTGAGTGTATCTGTTTTAAAATCAGAAGGTCGCGGGGAGCGAAAACAAATGAATTATCACATTCAAAACACGAGTTAAACAAGACAAGCTTTAAATTGAAATAAATTTGAATTTGGAATTTTAGGTAACCGCCGAATTTTTGAGAGATCAAAGTTGCCAGTTCGATAAAAATTTAATTTCATATGTAAGGAAATAAATATAATAAATAAATGTACTGGTGAAACTAATGCTTCTTAATAATTCACTGGACATCAGTCTTAATACTGACCTGCACAGAGAAAGGCAGCACGACTTCAGCGTCGTGGCTCACTGTGACCATCTTGTGCGTCTCCTTCTCGCGACACGAGCGTTTTGGAAGCAGCTGCATCACGTGGACCAAAAATCGGCCGCTGTTCGTAGTGTCGTCTGTCTGCATCTTTAGCACTCCCCAGGTAGCGTCAGTTGGGGCTAAAAATTAAAAGTTGTATTAATCGTACAAGGTTTATATAATTATAGACCTTATTCGCCAACGACGCCAACAATATGACATCTCGGAATTATAGTGTTATTACAGCAGGAGAAAATTTTAATATACACATGTGGCACCGAAAAGGCTTATACTCAACATAAGCCGAGGGGTCACTTTGGCCCCGATATAAGGGTACAAATATTGATACTTAAGCATTAATAAAAGTAAGACTCACGGATCATGAAGTGCCTGGCGATGTCAGCGGGCGCGAAGGTGCGCGTGGCTTGGGGCGGGGCCGCCGCCTGGAGCACGCTGGCAGCCACTCGGAACACGGGGCCTTTGGCCACGCAGCCCGCCTCGAACGCCAAGATACTGAGGACACCCTACACACTTTACCACACGCCTTTCACATAAACCATCCATTCATCACGTAAGAAAGAAAAGGAATTTATTCTGTGACAACATCACAAGAAAACAGATACATTATATTTAAGTAACTATTTGAAGAGTGTCACAAAAAAGGTATCCACTCAGCATAAACCCGAGGTGTCACGAAAACGCCTCGACGCTGGTCTTCAGTAGATACCGTTTTTGAGAGCACTGCTATGACACATTCATTCTATACATGGTAAAACACAATACATACATACAGTTACAGTAAGACATAAAGGGGGGAGGGAGGGTTTGTCAAATATCACCAAATACCACAAGAAAGGTGTAGTAAGATATCATCATCATCATTATCACCACCACCACCATAACCATCATCACCACCAGCATCATCATCATCTCAGCCATGTGACGTCCACAGCTGAACATAGGCTTCCCCAATAGATTTCCACATAGAGCGATCCTGAGTCGCCTGCATCCATCGGCCTCCCGCCGCCTTGACCAGATCATCGATCCATCGCGTGGGAGGCCGTCCTCTACTACGTTTGCCGGTTCGCGGTCGCCATTGCAGAACCATGACGCCAAGTAAGATATCAAGTGTATTAATTATTTAACCGAAAAACAGCATGTTCGTCCTTTACGCATCCCCATGGGACGATCGAATCGATGCTATATACCTGTCTTAGCGCCAACATTTCAAAAAAAGTTGAATTCTTGGTAGGTACAAAAAAATACACGTAATTTTGGGTGGGGAAGGAATGGGCTAATCTTAAACCTCATCATATATCACCAAAAAGGAGAGGGGGGGGAGATAAAAAAACATCACGTGATTAATGGACAGCCCTTATATGACCAAACAATACAGAAAACCTTTAATGTGTAACATTCGCCTATATGCATTATTCTCCAGCGTTGACATGACATGAGGATTTCGCAAACTAATTTAATGTCTCATCAAAATTAATAAATTGCCTATTATTTTCTTTTTTTTTGCTTTTTTTTTGTATAATTATGCACTGTGATTCTCAAGTAGATAATAACGAAATCAATGAACTTCTCTTATATTTCTTTTGAACCTTACTGACATCAATTGTAAAGTGCCTATAAAGTGTTGAGTACCAATCGAGTGGCGTATTCATCCCACTGCTAAGACAAATGAAAGACAATGTGACCATATTTTATATCCAAATTGTAATGAAATGAAAAACTGAATGGCTTGTAAGACGTATGCTAGCTGCTTGTGCTTTATAGCTTATTGAAGTGACCAGACACCACGGACACAGCAACGTATATAAATTGGAAAAAAATCCTACAATTCTTTGACACAAAATCTTTACCCAGTAAAATGCGGGCCAGGCTTCAACTCCGTAGGATCAACCCTGAGCATTTACTGAGTTGCAAAATGTTTTTAAGCCACATCAAAGTCAAATTCATCATCATTTCAGCCCATTAACGTCCCACTACTGAGCACGAGCCTCCTCTCACATATCAAGGTGTGAGGGTATTGGGTCATACTCCACCACGCTGACCCAGTGCGGATAGGCGGAGGCAGGTGTATGGCGTCCTGCTGTTAGAATTTATCAAGCCGCCCATGAGGCCTCTAACTTAAATCAAATGCCACACAAACGGTCACCCATCCAAAGACTGACCTCTGTAAACTCTGCCGTACTTCGTTAATCGTTTCCGACCACCAAATTCAAATTAAATCTAAATAAATTGCTGGTGTGATCTATGCTGGCATTTATAGCGTGCCAGCTAGTCTATCTTCCTAGGACCAAGATCGACACAGCCAACTACAAATGAGGCGGTTCAGATTATCTAAACTTGAAAATATTATCAATATTATTAATAGACCCAAAATTCTTACCTAGTAAAATGCGGACCAGGCGTCAACCCCGTAGGATCGACCCGGACGGTGATAGGGCGGGACGCGTTGCTCATATCCAGGAAGGTTGGTATCGATACCCAAGGCGCGTCGCAGCTCAGCACTAGCCGGATACCGAAACCGATCTGCTTCGGGATTATCGACTTGTCTGCAACACACCACACACTAACATAGGTTTTGTTGTATCTGTTTTCAACTTTATATGAAAGTACAAATTGGACAGACTTTAAGTTTACTTCTATCGATGTACAAAATTATACGAGTACATTAAAATAAATAAATATTTTCTTACAATCACACCAGTTATTTAGTTTCAACATAAGTATCACTAAGAACTTGTGTTATGGATACTAAAGAACGGATAAACATACTTAAGTACCTATTTTTGTAAATACATACTTAATATACATAGGAAAACCCCCTCATTAAACACATTTAACGGATTTACATTAAATTTAGTTTGTTATTTACTTTAGATCCGGAACGTTTCAGTGGTACCATACTATAAAGTGGTTAGTGGTCACAGGGACAGAGATAATAAAGATAGATTATTAAACCCGTATAAGGTGTAAAAGGATCGTAAGTATTGATCTTAGGAATCCAAACCAACCTCACCTGCAAGTGGTACACCTGCCGATCAACGGACGAGACTCTGGCAAACATAAAAGTTCCCGGTAAGCGGCAATAGGCTCGCCACTTATTACGCGAGACCAAAAATAAAATCAGCGAAATGTGGGCGTATAATATGCCTCTGCCCATCCTTTCGGGAAAACATGCGAAAATGTATGCGAAAGTGTTTTTTTTGGGGGTTTTGTCAACATCTAATTTACTTCTATTAATTCTATAAACCATTTATGAACAACCTGCGTTTAGCGGCTTCCCGCCGCTAAACCGGATCACCTGTTCATCGGACTACTACGTAAGTTAAGCTTATTTAAATTTAAAATTATACAAGATGTTTACTAATAAACTAATTTATTAACTAACAAAATCAGTCTACATAAAATTGTTGCTGTAGACTTACAAGACTCCGAAGGCTTACAAAGTAAGTTTCCAGTAAACCCTCTTGATTTTGAATCTACAAACAAAATGAGTAGCAGGTATATAAGTGTATAGATTGTTAGGACATATTTATTGGATTTATTAAAAGTATGGACTTATTAAGCTGATATAGAAAAAATATTACAAATTGGTCAATGCATCTTATGATACTTACAAATAGACATTTTGTACTATAATAAGGTATCCCATTCCAGGGGCACTTGCAACACCTGGCGCTAACACTTTAATAACTGTGTCACGCACCTTTGAAAGAGTTCTATTTGGACTTCTTGGCGGGAAAGTGAAGCGTCATGCCTACAGTTTTGTTTTATTTTCTAAAATTTTCGATATTTCTAACATTAATGTATAATAACGGTGGATTATTAACCGTTAAGTATTTGTAAACATACATGAGTGTCGGTAAATCAAACAAAACAGTGCAAATTCACTTTTCATATTCTCTCAAGAAGTCCATATGAGATCTCAGTATAGTACCACATCTTTACTGAGGACTCAAGGGGTTTAGGGGAGGACATCTCATTTATCATCTTTGTCACCACTCATTCTCATTTACTATGTATTCAATATTATTAATATATCTATAACTTGACACTGGCTAAATGTGCTAAACGCACGAAGCCATTATTTAAAAGAGATAAAAAGCTCTAATTTGTAATTTTTGAGGAATCCTTATCGGGGGGGCTCATTCCACAACGGTAGATTACATAACAGAAAGTTTCTAGCAAAATGCCATCATCATCAATCAGCCCAAAAACGTCCACTGCTGAACATAGGCCTCTTCCAGAAACTTCTATAGTGGCCGATTGCAGGTGGCTTGCCTCCAAGGTAATAATTTATTTCAGTAAAAAGTTATGATTACAATGATTAGTGGCTGGAGTCTATAGCCCCCGACTCCACTCTTCCATTAGCGTATGGATATGTGTGTGTGTGTGTGTGTGTGAGAGCGTGCGTGTGAGCGTGCGTGCGTGCGTGCGTGCGTGCGTGCGTGCGTGCGTGCGTGCGTGCGTGAATGCGTGCGTGCGTGAATGCGTGCGTGCGTGTCGTTGCGTGCGTGCGTGTGGTAGTGTGCGTGCGTGCGTGCGTGTGTGTGTGTGCATTTATATAATAATATTTTTTATATCTTGGAGGAAAGACTCTGCTTTCTTATAATCAAGCGATTCCAACCACTTAAGTACACCATTTTTACAATCATTGTACAGTTTTGAATGAATGCTTATAATTTTATTAACTTTATTGTAAATGAGTGCCGAGAGACTATTAATTATGAATACTGCGACCTTTATCAAGTCGTTCGTTCTCCTACGCATTTCTTTATTTGTTATTTCTGATTTTATTGCATTGCTAAATGAATTGCATTGGCAACCTCACCTGCAAGTTGTGCACCTGCCGATCAACGGACGAGGCTCTGGCGAACGTAAAAGTGCCCGGTAAGCGGCAATAGGCTCACCCCCTATTACGTGGGACCAACAATATAACTGGCAAAATGGGAAACAGGCCTGATATTATGTATGTATGTATATATGCTAAACAAACAGATATAAGACTCACTCTCTCCATCTGTATGATCGTGCAGAAACTGCGGCTCCACGGTGATGCTGACATCTTTGGGCGGGTCGCCGGGTTTGGGCCGCATTAACAGACCCTTCCCACCCTCAGAACCAACTTGCACGCTGAAAGTCACATCGCGTTCTGGTTCCGAGTGGTAAGTTGTGAGGTGCTCAAATGCCTGAAGAAGATTCATAGAACTTCACATTACATGTATTTTTGAACTATTTATATTTTATATATCAGTTTACAAGCAAGTTGATAGAAAATACATTGTGTTTTAAAGAAGTATGGCTTATTTTGTATGCTTTAAAAGTCATTAAAACCACCACCAGAATTTCAGAATTATCCTTTGCCGTAAAGTTCGCCTTTGTCTCACTTTCGTGTGTACATAATGATTGAAAATAAAAAAGTTAAACACATAAATGTAACAAACAAGATAAATAAGACTGTTTCATATAAAATACATCGTTGTCATTAATAAGCGGCAATAGGCTCGACACCTATAACGTGGGCGTATAATATGGCTCTGCCTACCTCTTCGGGGAAACAGGCGTGAATGTATGTTTGTATGTCATCAAGACAATACACAATTCAAAAGAATTTAAGTAAAATGTCTGAATATATTACTTGAAACTTATTAACTAAAGAAAGAGTATAGCTTCCTAAGTGTTTAGAAAATCACGTCAAGCACGTTAGTCCCAGCTGACGTGAATGTTGACGTGACGTTGGCTGTGTCTATGGCAATCATTATTAGGAAGGTCAGTGCCTTCTAATATCCTGACAGCTGGTTAAACCATAGAATGATGTTTCGTTTTGGGTAGCGGAGGTCAGACGGCAGTCTCTCCTTGTAGTAACTGAAGTTCAGCCAAATCTCGTTGAACCAGTGGGCAGACCCTGGGCCCTAAGCTTAAGTCTAGGGCAACCGGGATAACGCTAGGATATAATGATGAAATTTATTTACTGTGATCAGGCAGGCTCATTTTAAAAGATTTATTACAGTAAATATATGTACCTTTTCAACATTAACCAGTCCGCAGCCCTGTGCCCAAGGTTCCACGTGACTCATGAATGTGGCTGAGTTCTCCAGGGCTCGCTTCATTGAGTATGGGGAGTATGGCAGATTCTTGGCTTTCAGTCCCGATACCAGGACAGCTGAAGTTTAAAGAAACATGAGAATCCACTAAAAAACAAACTAAAAATCATATATTTCAGAACAGCCTCATCAGGTCAGTCATTGCAGATTGCAATAACAAATCGTCAGGGATAGTGCAAATCCGCGTAACTAGCATTGGACAATACCGCGTATCTGAAAAATTTTGCTAATTTAAGTTAATGCGCGAAATTGTCGCAAAGCCTAAATTATGTACTTTCAGAAAAAAATTATACATAAAAGTTAGAACATATAACTAACTATATTGTAATGTGTGTAAAAATGAGCCCAAAATTAGTTGAAATGAGGAACTTATTATTTTTTTTTACCTTCCCATGTAAAACTAGATCTATTGCGGATACGCGCACTTTACGTATGGTAGTTTCGCGGATTTGCACTATCCCCGACGAAACGTCCAAAAATTAAGATATGTACAATAATAATTTTTAAAAAATCATAATGATTAACCCGCATAATAATTATAAAAAAAAATCTATACAATTGGGTTCAGTATGCAATACAACTTTAATGTTCATTCAAAATTCAAATTCGTTTCTTCAAATAAAAGCTAGCCCATTACGAAGCACTTGCAAGTTAATAAAAATAATTTCTTTAACAGCTCACACCTAGAACTAAACTAACCAGAGCTTGTACTGTAGGTACTCAACAACAGATATACATACTTACTTAAGTACTTTATTTTGCAAATATATTTAACAAATCTTACAATAATCCAAGAGAATGAACCTTAACCAAGTGATTAACCAATGTTCATCATTCTTTTGGTACCCACACAAACTGAATAACTTAACTGTTTTGTTGCATGTAAGTGAATCTAAGCTTCGTGATTTCTGTGTAATCATATTTTGATTATTAAATTTTCAAGTACTATGTAACAGTTCATAAGAATAAACTTACACTATTTTTAGATTGTGTAAGTTTATTCTATTTTTGAACTATTTGACGACCAACGGTCAGTATACCTGCACTTCACTCCAGAGGGTTCGATTCCCACACAGGACAAATCTTTTTGTGCATGAACATGAATATTTGTTATGGTCTGGGTATTTTCCTATGTATATTAAGTATGTATTTACAAAAAAATAGTATTTAAGTAATGTTTTTCCGTTCTTTAGTATCCGTAACACAAGTTCTTAGTGATACTTATCTTGGAACTAAATAATTGGTGTGATTGTTAGAGAATATTTATTTTATTTATTTATTTAATTTAAGATAAGATAATAAGATATTATTAAGTAATATAATACTCACCGACTACGCCAGCCACGTGTGGGGCGGCCATCGATGTACCATTCATGAGTTGTGAATTTCTTAACGTGAATCTGAGAACAGAAATATTATGTAAGAAACCATTGAACATGCCTATACTAATATTATTATGAGGATTTTTATTTTTGCATATAAGTTTTTACGAATAAAACCTTACTGAACGGATTTTGATTATTTCTTCATCATTAGAATGGAACATTATGCTGAATAACATAGACTATATTATGTTATAAAAACCATGTCTATACTAATAATATTATGTTGAAGATTTTTATTTTTGAATGTAAGTTTGACAATAAATTGATTTGATTTGAAAGTTTGTAACGAATAAACTCAAAAACCGTACTGAACAGATTTTGATTATTTCTTCATCATTAGAATGGCACATAATGCTGAATAACATAGACTATATTATCTTGTATAAACCATGTCTATATTAATAATATTACGTTGAAGATTTTTATTTTTGAATGTAAGTTTATAACAAATAAACTCAAAAACCGGATCTTGATTATTTCTTCATCATTTTCTACGCTACAATGCGCAGAGTCAGGGCAAGCTCCAACTGTCTCCTAAAGATGATCGCGGATCGCGTAGATTGTATTTGCCTGAATAAATGTTGTGCGCTACATGTAATTACTAACACCTAGGATTAAGATATATGTATTTACTAACACAATATGAGTGTAGAACTCGAAATAAATGAATAAATAAAATAATTGATGTAGTGATATAGAAATAAATAAATAAAATAAATAAAATTAGAATGGAAAATTATGCTGGAGTTAAATAGGCGAAATAATTTTGTAAAAAAAATAGGGATGAAACGGAGGTAGAAGTCCCTCTGAGGAGGTCCTCCTGGTTCTGGCGCGGGGGACGTTAGCCCCCCTCCCCTTTCCGTTAACAAGCGCCGGGCGTCGCCGGAAGATATTAGAGGGTATGACTGCTGGTGGCGAGTGCCCCTACCTGGCCACGGCGGTGACGGCGCCCCCCGGGGCACACACGCTGACGCCGAGCCCCCCGTCGGCCGCGGGCCCCCTGGAGCTCCAGCTGAAGGCCCCGCCGCCCAGCTTCGCTCGCATTGAATAAGCTGCTGACATCATCTCGGGCGAAACGTAGGCTCCCACTCCTGTGACAGAAGTACATACATACATACGTAATGTCACGCCTCATTCCCGTAGGTGTAAGCAGAGATCACATCATTCCACTTACTACGATCTCGGCACACACTTTTAGCTTCACTCACACTCATTAACCTCCTCATACACGCCCGTCGGTTTAGGTTACTTTTGACCTGCCCTTTCTCTAATTTAAATCTAACGTTGGTAACAAAACATTATTAAATTGCGTCTTTTCATGTCTCCTATGTTTGTCCGTAATTATGTTAATATTGCTAGAGAGAGTTTTGTCTTCTGTTCTTTTGGATCTTATGACTGCAGACCACAATTGTTTTAATAATAAGTATTCTTGTAAACTGGCCGGAGAAAAAACCAAACTTGACGATTTTCTTGCCCTTTTTTTTACTATCAAGCTCCCGCCGGGCGCATTAGTTTATCACTATGACATTCATAATAGCTCTATTGAGCCAAACTTGAATAAGTGACTTTTGAATTTGAGATACTGGCTAGATAAACGTTGACGATGTCTTAGTTTACGAGAACTACAAAAACTTACCGTACACTGCTAGATTTGTTATCCTGAATACTTTTAATCGATAAAAAAATTCAGCAATATATATCATAACAATGTTCTTAGTGTGTCGAAACAGTCATAGTAAAAAGGGTTAACCCACAGAGAGCGCTTTCACATAATTATCACCAACTCTTCTTGGTCGTGCAGGCAAACTTCCACAATTCAATCTAATGCGTCCATTTGATAGATGTCAGCTTAATTACTTCAGCCATCCTAGATCCTCAAAAAGCTCGTCTTTGCCTTAACATCACTAAAGTCCTCCAGAATGCTGTGAAGTGTCTTGAATGTAATGGAAAGCTATTTCAGTTAACAGCTAATTATTTTGACATTGAGGATTCGATATGGCGTTGAGGTTAGTATACCTGCACTTCACTCCAGAGGTCGTGGGTTCCATTCCCACACAGGAAAAATCTTTGTATGCTTAAATATGAATATTTGTTCTGGTCTGAGTGTTTTCCTATGTATATTAAGTATGTATTTACAAAAAAAAAAGTATTTAAGTATGTTTATCCGTTGTTTAGTATCCATAGCACAAGTTCTTAATGAGATGAATCTTGGAACTAAATAATTGGTGTAATTGTCTGAAAATATTTATTTATTTATTTAATTATAAAATGTACTCTGGAGTTTATGATAATGATACTAACCAATAAGAATAGGCTGCGCGATATCGGGCGGCGCGCCGACAGTGCCTAGAGCAGGTCCGTGATTCCCCGCTGACACCACCCAAGAACTGCCATATCGATTCACCACAGAGCATATCACATCACCCACACGTCTGTCGAAAAATAATAACATAGATATAGCTATGATCCTATTAAATAAAAGTAGGATTGTTGATGAAAATATTGATTCACTTTGTAACTTTTACACAAAGTGGAACAATACTTTAAAACACTTGCTTATTATGTATTAATAAGAAAAGTATTGAGAAAGTCAAGTTTTTCTCTAGACATTGTATTTAGATATATCTACTACGACTTACTTGCTCACAATGCTTACTGCTTAACAGCCATATTGTTAATGGTCTTTTAAGTAAAAAGACAATATAATAAACCGAACCGATCATTGTGTCAATCGATGTTTAAATATTTTAGTTCTTTTTAAATTAGTTAAAGTAAATGAAGAGAACCATTAATAGGTTCATTTCATTGTTTTGTTAAGAACAATCCATCAATTCTTCCCTATTTATACTCCGGCCTGCAGGGAATAGGCGCGCTAGTTTTTATAACTTCAATCATATTATAATAAGATTTATTGAGCCACACAAATAAATAACATATAGCTTTACATCAAATCAATAATCACCTCATCTTAAATATAATTAATTTTATCTTATATATTTATTAGTCTCAACAAACAAAATAATATTCACTAACTATATGAGGTGTCATACGAGTTGTTGCTTTTTTTATTTGTGTTTGTATGTATCTTCTTATTTTTGTGTCAATGCATGCCGTGGTGACTTGTAAGTAAAACAGCACTTAGCTTTTAAGTATTAACTGTATTTGTTATGTTCATTTTTGGTGTATGTTTTGTTAGTCGCCCTAAATGTAATAAATAAATAAACTCACCCAGCATTTGACCAATGTGCATGTTCTCCATAGCTCATATTAATTACATCTATCTTAATTTTCTTTGACAGTTCCATAACTTTGATACAGGCCCTCACAAGAGCCGTGCCTGTCTCCATTGACCCCAAGCGGCTGTCTCCAATAGTTAAGGATACTATTTTAGCACCTGGAGCTACTCCATTGAGGTCGGGGTTATCAGGAAAGTAGCCTGCTGCTATCGCTGCTACATGAGTGCCATGTGTAGCTGTGAAAAAATATTTTGTAAGGATGAAGTAAAATTCTCACTGCGCCAACAATCTATAGTAAAATTCTGGTTAGAAGCATTTCCTATGGCGTTCAGAATAATAAACAAGAAAATGGTGAACAGAAAATAGAACACACCATACTCTAAGAAGCTATAAAATTCGCTATGCTGCTATATTATTTTTGTTCATAAGACCAGTTAACTCAAAATCTATTTTTTTTTTTAAATATTTTTCTGACAATTACACCAATTATTTAGTTCCAAGATAAGTATCATTAAGAACTTGTGTTATGGATACTAAATAACGGATAAACATACATAAATACTTTTTTTTTTTAAATACATAATTAATATACATAGGAAAACACCCAGACCAGAACAAATATTGATATTCATGCACACAAAGATTTGTCCTGCGTGGGAATCGAACCCACGACCTTAGGAGCAGAGAGCGGGTATTCTCGCCACCACACCATATCGGTGGTCAAATTAGAATCATATTCATTTCAACAGCTGTATGGCATTCACAGAACCTTTAGTACAAAATAAAACTACAATCGCTTGCAAAAAGTGAACATAATTTTAGGACAGAATAAGGCCCAAGTGAACCATTACTTATCAACTGTCACCGAATTATATTGTCGCAAGCAAACTACTATAAATAAATAAATGTACTCACAACACATCCCAACAACTTCCAAAGTGTTTCCCTCGTCATGTACATTAATGCTCACTGTCATCTCATCCAACAGGGTGAGATGTGAATGCTCATGGGTCACACTGTACTCCCCCAGTAGAGGCCCTGAAGCCAAATCACCACTTTCTGATGTGTCAATGCAAGCTCTGCAAAAACAAACATATTATTTTTCAATTCCTACTGTATACAAGCCTTTTTGCTATGCATTGAATATTCAAACTGAAACTTAAGGAACATAATAAACTGGTCCTCTTAAAATGACTTATTTGCACATGAAAAATACTGATTGAGCACCTAATAGGGGAGTAGACGTCTGAATTAGTACTTCAGGTTAGGTTAGGTTGGCAATTTATTAATTTTGATGACACATTAAATACAAGCATTATTTTACATATATAAATTCACGCCTGTTTCCAAGGCAGAGGCATATTCTACGCCCATACTTTGCCAATTACATTATCAGACCCACTTAATAGGTAGCGAGCCTCTTGCCACTTGCTGGGATGAGTTAACTTCGCCCTCATCAGTTGATCAGCAGGGGCACCACTTGCAGGTGAGGTTGGCTTGGGCTCAGGTTAGTAGGGTCCCTATACACCTAGCTTATTTTTTATTGACTAAAAGAATCATCATAATCTTATCATCATCCCAGTCGCCCCAGACTTAAGCTTAGGTCCCAGGGTCTGCTTGTGGTCTAACCTGACTTGGCTGAATTGCAGTTATAACTCAATTGAATAATAGAATCAAAGAAATAATGGTAAAGATATTTATCTTAGAATGCCAAAATTTTAATACTAACAAGGAATCTACTTTATTAAAATTCTATAAATTCCTGTCTTCCAGGAACTTTACATTTTATCAACTCACCGCCACACTTTTCCATCATGGAACAATACACAGTCATATGTGGGCCCAACATCATTATACTTCTTCTCAGCTGTCTGTAGCACGTCCACACGTGCCTCAAGCTCCTCCTTGAGGATTTTATCTTCCACATTGAGGTTGGGGCCTTTTGATGCTACAACAGATTAACAGAAATATGCATATAAATGTGAATACACTGCACTTGTGTGTGTCCTACTAAACATACTTAAGAAAATCAAGATTCGATATTCCACATCATATCTTATTATTACCCTAGTTGCCCAAGACTTAAGCCTTGCACACAGGGTCGGCTTACTAGTTCGACCAGATTTTGGTATAATTTCAGTTATTTAAATTCATATAATATTACACATAGTATGTGTAGATAACGAAAGAGGTTTAGTTACTGATTTAAATAAAAACCATAGAACAGACATATGAAATTCACGCAGGAATCAAAACAACAATAAAGTACTTAGTTCTGGATTCAAAGGCTCCTAAATATTGACGGTATCAATTAACAATGTCGTAAGTGAAAACCCAATACTTTAAGCAATGTCGTAAGTAAAAAGTAACGACGTATTACTTACGACATTGTTAAAAGAAACTACTTTTTACTTACAACATTGTTAATTGCTACCATCGATATAAGTCTAAAAATTGGACTAAAATGAAATTTGCATTTATTTCATATTTTTATATGTCCTTAAAAAATATCAGGGCAGATGAATGAGGTTGACTATTAAGACGGGTGGGTTGATGATATCAATGCAATAGCCTACTATTGCATTGATATCTGACACTGTTGCTACATAGACACAGGTAGCTAACAATAGCGAAAAATGGCATCAGTTGGAGGAGGCCTTTGTGAACAAATGACATACAGACAGAGTCAATGCAAAAGAGATTATTACTAATATTTTCAAATAACCATATGTATATTGAAACCCAGGTGTATAATTTTTGAATAAAGGTTATTATTATACCTGGTGCTATTTTATGGTAATATTTAATTCGTAAATAAACAAAAACCAGCTGTGAAACCAACAGCTATATGTAGATTCAACAATGCTAATGCAAACCACTTAAAATAAAGTGCCTAACATATGATTATAATCATGCAATGGAAAACTAAAGCTAAATATACTAACAGACTTCATTTTCAAATTCCTGCAAGTTTTTGTTGGCTTCTGCAAATGCTGGCTTATGTCCAATATCCCATAAGTGCTCTTTCCGATGCTCTTGGACACGTTCTTTGAGTTTTGTGGGGTACAAGCTGTAAGGGTAGAGGATGCCCACACGCCAATTGCCTGACGGGTTCTCCCAAGATTCCGGTATCTAAAATAAATGGAATATTATATTGTCCTGCCAGATACAATAACACATAACAAATAGGAATAGCAGTATTTTAGCACACTTGCAATAATAACTTAGACATAAATTTAGTCTTTCATTTCACATAGAGTAGAAAGCTATAAGCTGAAAATATTTTAAATTCTTAATATTATATCAGTTAAATGATTAAGAAATATTTATATTAACTGCAATTCAATTACTCAGGTAACTATGAGATTGTGGGTTTAATAGATTTAATCACATTTTAATAATAAAGGAAAAAAGATTTACTTTTTATTTAAATTACAGGCATACACTTAAATTGTGTACTAAAATTTTTAAAAAAAATTACATTATAATGTATACTCAATTCCTCTTCAATTACTTTCTTTATACTTTTAATCTCATGATTTATAAGTGCACTAACAGAAATCTGACTTCTTTATAAGAAAAAAATGATAAAGGTGATAAATTTTCTGGTAAATTTAGTTCCAATTTTTTTCAAATGATTACATTCCTATGAAATCTAATTCAATATACTTTTCCACCTCAAGAATTATCGGTCACAAAATAGAACCTTGATTCTGAAAATGCTGACAAACAGCTGTGACAGATGTAAAGTCATTGACCTCTCAGCTGATGTATGAAAGAATGGCTTTGTTAGTGCTTACCAGCTGATGATAATGATACTAACATTGAGCACAGTAACCTTGCCCATTACCTGGGAGCTTAGATGTTAGATCATCGATACATACCTTCAGTTTTCGACCGGTAAGACCGGTAATGCAACCGTCCACTACTTTCTTTATAACCGTACTAGTATCCACATCACCACAACCGCTGCAGTCATATCGCTCTATGACCTTTACATCTCCACTAGGAGTCACCTAAAACCATAAGAAATACAACGACGTCGATTAAAATACGAAAAGTATCAAAATAAACTTAGAACGTGACAAGACAAATTTTGCACCTTCAAACCAGTAGCGGCAGGGTCCACACCAGAGTCAAAAATGGCAATGACGGTGTCTCTTCCGTCGTAGTTCGGATTTTTATTCAAAAAAGAGACTACCCCTGTTTCTTTTTTCGGTAATAAACCCCAAATAGGAAAGTCGCTGTCGATCGGATTGTCTGCCATTTTTGATGATTCTTTATTTAGTGTTACTAGAAAAAAGAATATAGTTTTGTACTAAAATCATACCTGCCAGTTCTAAAAATTGTGAAAACGTTGATATTCTTAACATGTACAAACCTTGCCTTCATAGATAGATTCATAATAATTTATCCTTGGGTGCCTAATAAGCGTAAAAGGTTTTATTTCATTTAATTATTGACAATAGATTAATTGACTGATTGCAATAAACCATAGTGACATTCTTGTCTTTTTCGAAAAGTGATCTTGTTATTATTATCATAAAATTACTTTGCTTTATTTCATTATGTGGTTTCAAATAATACCAACATTTGTTATAATATTAGGTGGTCTTGCCGCTCCTGGTTTCGGCCTATATTGGATTCACTATTTGGCTCTAGGCAATGTAAGTGATGTTTACGACTTTTGAATAGTGTTTTGTGTGTGTTAATTATTCAGTATAGTGTTTTAAATAAGCATATCAGAGAGCTTTCTCATCTTAAGTGAGACACCGATAGACCTAATAATTTATATATATTATTCCAAAACCTATTCCATTTAATCCAAAGACAAATAAAAAGGCCCACCATACTTTATTTTATTTCTCAATATGGATTATTCAACTTTTCTACTGTAATGGCTAACAAACAAATTAATACAGTTCTAATCTCGTTTAACAGGCTGAAAGATTATGATCATGAGGCACTAAGCCTGAGTTAAGTTTTAGAGATCCAGCAGGAGGCGAAATGTTACTGCACCAATTAATTCTATTCTTAACTAAAAGCTTACTATAACAAACTGCTACAAAAAAATCTATTTTACATAGGTGGCGAAATAAGCCGCGAGCGCAAATTTAATAAATATTCCTGGAAATCTTACAAAACGCTTCCAACCCCAAAGTAATCAGTGTTTGTTTGTAATGTTACACCTACATTACAACACACGTCGTAGACATATATTTAATTTCATGCTTAGAAATTCTTATTTAATGTGGGAATCGAACCTTGATTATGATCGTAATACTGATCTCCACGCCATCGCCGTATCAGTCGTCAAATTCCGTAATCAATACTTATTTACTTACTTCGTTCATTCTACATACAATTTGTTATCTTGTGGTAAAATGCCTAAACCCTCATGCCTTTTTTTTTTTTATTTACGTCGGTAACAAAATGCATTTACGCACTGTCTCCCGGCCAAAGGGGGACCGTGAGAGGAGTGTGGGGCTCACCACCGGCAGACACGACCGCCAGCAGTAATACCCACTAAATATCTTCTGACGACGCCCGCCGCTTGTTGAGAAAGAGGCGGGGTGCCAGTACCTGGGTTGCAGCTCTGACCACCCGCCCGAGGCCAACGTCCCCCGAACCAAAACCGGGAGGACCTCCTCAGAGAGACGCAGTGGACGCGCCCCTCCTACCTCCTTGTGCGACCATAGCGTGTGTGGCCGACTTCTCGGAGGGTCCACGGCTAGACAGCAGGGGCCCCCTGCCCCCGCTGCCTAAGACCCTCCTGGCGCTGCTTGACGGGCCCTCCTGGCCCACCCGCTGCGCGCTCCACAGGTCCCTCTTTGTTTCCCCCCCGGTAGTCAGTACTAAGGGCACCCAGAGTCGCCAATCTGTGGGTGTTACCTTTTCCCTAGCGCCTCCTGCACCCTACCGGGAGGTACACAGCCCCCCCACCACTACCAGGTACCAGTCGGGGGGGAAACCCCTCATGCCTGATCAAGTTCGGCACTAAGACATTGAAATAATCAGCAAGTGGGTCAAGCCAATGCCCTACAAAATCGCTATTCTCATGTTGTTTTTATTAATTTATTTAAGAGCTTTAAAGGCTCACTGTTCTTACTTTAGTACGTTTAAAATTAAATAAGAGTAACAAAAATAAAATCATTTCTTACCTCGAGCATGGTCACACTGCGTATGGCTGATATCCTTATTTTTCGACGGTAATGGCAACACAGAGCTAACTGTCAAAAACTTTATTGTACCTTTTCTGTGTGCTTGATTGTTTTTCACAAATATGTGGTACGAAATTCTTCCAAGTTTCTTCATTATAACGGCAGGCCTCGGGTTACCTGGATGGGGCCTTTACCATATACACAATCTGGTGTTAGGAAATGTAAGTTTATATGGGATAACCTTACAATGTTAGGTAACAACTTCTGAGAAGAATGAATGAAGGTGAATGACTATGATTATAGTGAACTCTATGGGCAACTGTTAGCTAGGATCTATTTACGCTTATGAACTCATTGGTAAAAAACTAATAATAATGCTACTGCCTCAGAAAGATCTTTCGTTTTCATTGCTTTAAAACATTAAAAAAAATAAGATAATTATTCTATGGAATATACCTTACTAATCACTAGGGATAATTTGAAGAATTCTATATTCTTCTACATATCACATATTGTTCTAAGTCCTTGATTAAGCTTTATTATTTTTTATATGAATGATACCTTTAAGTTAAATATGTTATTGGCTTTCAGCATTACAGACGTGGTCTCATTGATAGATGGGAACGCAGCCAGTACCAGAGAGATTTTAGACTCACAGGAAATCCATACAAAGTCAATGTAAGTACGATTTATGAAGTTCAAACTATGTAATAGTAACTCTTGTTGTAAATATTGCTCTTAATAGTAATATTAATAGGCCAAAACGAAATCCCTGCGGGGTACAACAGGTATCGATTACAAGCACAGATCTACTGTTTTTAGCACAATGGGTATGCCCACAACCCTGAATGACTACCTAACACACTTTCAAGGTCTATTGATAAATGATATAATAATGATATTCTATATGCACCTGATTGAATATGTTTACAAAACCAAATGGTAATTAATGTTGTAATTAACTTATGTATCTAACACTACAACTAAATAAGTAATTTATTTTTAAACTGACATGGAGACATAGTATTTTAAAATATGAATTATTTGTCACCTAAGTCCTGATTCAGATCTGATCATCATCAAAGTTCTTAACTATAGGAAGCTTTTACCATGGATACTGAAGAAGGGATAAGCTTAAATACTTTTTTTGTAAATACATTGGTACCTAAGTATTTATCCTATATTGGAATCAATTTAAGGAGTGAAATGCAAGTGTACCTTCCATGTTTCTTGTCAGAAAAAAATCATTTCATGACATAAGTATTGAAATAATTATGGGAATTTCATATTACGAATTTTCAGAAAAATTAAGCCTATTTATTATTGTATAGTAATAGTTTTATGTAATAATATTTCAAAATAATGTAGATACTTTTATACAGTTTTAAATGTTTCCCATTTGTATTTGTATTGCACATTTTGCTGCCAGCTATAAGTTATTTATAATTGTTGTGCCAATAACACCAAGTCTGACTATCTCAAATATTATAGATAGAAGTTAAAACTATTCTTATGCAAGTTAAATGTATTAAACCATTCAACTTACCTAAAATCAATTTTCATTTTGTTCCAGGGTCTTGAAGCCATTCCAGACAAATGAATATATAACTAAATTAAATTATGTAGATTTCTGTCATACCATGTAAATTATATTTAATATAAATTAATAAACTGAGCTGAAATTACTTGAATTTTTTGTTTATATGTGTTCATAAAATGAAAAGAATGTTGAATTATTATTTTCTGAATGTGATATTCTACGAAATATTTATTTTTTATTTAACTAGTAAATTTTTTATTTTTGTATTAATGTATTGTCTACTAAATAAATAGAAGCATGATCAGAATTGGCTCTAAGGCTGCTTTAAAAATATATAACTGTCAGTACTTATCCAGCACATCAGTAATAATTATGTTACATTATAATCGTCTTAGTAAATTATCACAAAAATACATGTTCCACCAAAAATTCTTATGAATTTAATTTTGAATTTTATCTATTGATTGACATTTATTTTTATAAGTATAGTACTAAGAAACCAATTAACCAGATTTGTTATGAATATGACTAAAAAACTGTTTGCCTATTATAACTAAAAATATTGCCTATGAAATCTAAAACTGTCATCGAGTGTCATATCATTATCTAAGCCTAGATCTCAAATGAATGAATATCAAGTCAATATATATATTCTTTCTCAGATGAATGAATATTGAGTATTCTTTTCTTTTGACTCCTACTTGGCGCGAAAGTGAAGCGTCATGTCTGTAGTTTTGTTTTATTTTCTAAAATTTGTAATATTTCGAACATTAATGTGTAATAATAGTGGATTGTGTGGTCAAAAGTACCCTAAACCGACGGGCGTGTATGAGGAGGTTAATGAGTGTGAATGAAGCTAAAAGTGTGTGCCAAGATCGTAGCAAGTAGAAGGATGTGATCTCTGCCTACCCCTACGGGAAAGAGGCGTGACATTATGTATGTATGTATGTATTATTAACCGTTAAGTGTTTGTGAACGTACATAAGTATTGGTATTGGCACATCACTTTTCAAATTCTCTCAAGAAGTCCATCTGAGATTTTAGTATATCCTTACATCTTTACCATTAATCATCATTATCATCTCTTTTATTAATATATCTCTTACTTGACACTGGCTAAATATGCAAACCGCACGAAACCGTTATTTAAAAGAAAAAAAGTCAATCAAACAAAGCCGTCACGTCAAATCCAATATGCCTAATTGAGGTTAAGTTTAAATGTTGTTTGTTTTGATTAAACTGCTGTTTTTTCCTAAAACCTGAGATGTTTTCAAGAAAATCTAGTCCTTTGGTTTATGTTTATGGACAGCGATTTTAAACAAATTATCTATGAGTTTATAAGTAACTATTTATTCGTCGCTGTTTTTTTACTTTCAAACCAAAACGAATGTAAAACACACTTTATGGAATGAAGCTTATCGTTGGAATGGAAAGCGAAAGACATGGACATATGTTTTACGGACGTAACTGTTGAATTTTTAGCAGTTGCCTTTCACAATATCTTGTATTATACCTCAGTTTATCCAAAAAATGTATTCGAACCTAGGAAAAAGTATAGTCTGGTAGTCTATAGCTGCATACATCCTGAAGTCATCCGCTACATAGATCTTTGCCTGAGAAGTATAAAAGAATGTTTAAAGAGTGGGTGTTTAAGTCGGGTAGTGTTTGCCGTTACAAATAATGAATACGAACCTAAGTTAAAGTTTGTATTTGATATTTACAAGTCAGAAGAGTATGGAGAAAGTAATGACCCTTATTTAGTGCAAACAGAGCAAAGTTTGCGTGCATTTTGTCTGCTGCTAACAACTAATACTGACAAGTTTACGAATTTACCAGAAGACTCTAGTTTCAGTATATTTATTCATACAAATGAGTCCACTGCTGTGTCTATGGCAACATCTGCAGAGCTGGAAGATTTCCCATTGATAGAAATACAGGAAGATATCAAAGAATCTGAAAGTATAATCCCTTTCAAAAGCTTTACATTTAGAGGGTACACTTTAGAAACTTATATGGAATTCTGAGTTATAAACCAAACCTCAAAGGCAGCAGAGCACAGCTCATTAAATGAAACAATTGAGAAAAGCAGATGTTGAAATATGTCTAAGTTAAACAGTAACACCTGACTTTATCTTATATAACTTCATCATCTCAGCCCATATGCGTCCCGCTACTGAGCACGAGCCTCCTCTCACATACTGTTTTCGACCACCAAGCACCGCAGAGCTACGAGCGCTTTTATATAACCTGTGATGCTGGAAATAATACTTAACATAATATGTCATACCCTATACATAAACAATGTAAATAAAATAATATATTTCCATTAACATTATTTTATTTCTTTTACACCGAACTTAAAATTCATTATAATCCTTCATAATTGTCTAATTTCATGGTGAGACAACGAAGTCTTGAGTATATTTCATCCCAGTCCACATAGGCTCCTATGAGTTTCCTAACATTGGTACTATTGTCTTCATAAGCATTCCGACCATGTAGCAACCTTATGTTATCAAACACTAATATATCCCCAGCATTAGTCTTGAAATTTGCTGCAAACTGGTGGTTTAGATCCAAAAACAGTGCATGAGCTTCATACCATGATACAACATTGTCTATTGAACCAGGGAAGTGATTACTTCTTTGTGGTATGGAAAAGTTTATTCTAAATATCTTACCATGCTTGTCCAAACATATAACCGGTGCTCTGTACAATTTGTAGAATTCATTACCATGCTCAACTCCTATATCGCTCCATTCCACTTCTGTGTCAGTCAGCATCTTGTACTGATCAGGATGGTGCTCCTTCATATAGTTAGCTACATAATGGCAGTCTGAGAGTAGGTTTTCTCCACCTTCGCTCTGAGTTTGGACTAGGCAATGAAGCAAATTCACTCCGGGACAATACTCATAGTAAGGAAGATCTGTATGCATTTGCAAGTTGCTGGATAAGTAGGCAACATTACTGGTATTTGCTACGTTTTGAACGATAAACTTCATGCCATAATGAGTTCTTTTCGGGAAACCAATTTTCTCTACAATAGCATCAATTGCAGTTTCAGAATTAGGAGTATTCTGTATTAGTGCCACACCATAAACTGAGAGATTATAAAGCCATTTGTGCAACGCCTTGTCTGAATTTAATATTTCAGAATAATCATGTTTCGTAAATGCCTCTATAAACTGTTCGTTGTTCCAAGTTTTCTTTGTAGGCTTAAAAATAATCTCGTCATATTTCTTTTGGCGTTCTGGTGTAAAGCTTCTGAATCTTAACCAATCCAATTTAAATTTGGATGTGTGGTCGTCCTCCCACGTTATTCTGACGCAATTTTCATCTCTAAATACATGCTTCGGTTTCGTATGGAGGTTGAACTGCTTCCAGTCGAGGATCCTGCTTTTAGCAGATCTGTGGAAGCACTGTTCACACTGACAGTTGTCTCGGAGCCACACATGAGGAAACTTCAAACTCTCACCGGATATATCTAAACACAAGTAATTGTGCGATAATCTTTTGAGAACACTCAGTTGTTTTATTTCTTGTTTGAGCATTTGTGTGAGAGTGATCATTGTCTGCGCGGGCGCACATACGCGTCGTCTTCACCCGGAGATGCGATAACGTTTGTTAGTTGACATTAATTTAATCAGTGCGTATGACGTAATGCTAAAGTCCACAGTCAGAACAACTGAGGCGGTTGTATTTGCATAAATTAACAATACTATTAGAGAACAAGATGTAGGTAAGTAATCAAACAACCAAATGTGAAAATACTCATTTATTTTTGATAAAAATCTTTCTAATTTAAAATAAGTTAAAAACTTAGCATAACTCCTATAACTTGTTCAAAGTTACTTTGAAACATAACAAAAGGTAAATATAATTATTGTCCTCAATTTTGTTCATTTATTTTAAGTAACTCTACCTAGGCTACTAGGTAATTAGTATACCCCTTAAATGTAGTAGTCCTTACTTAGACATACATCTTCTGAGGAGAACAATAAAAATATTAAGTGTTACTAATAATGTTATATGCTTAATACAACAATATCTATATTTTTGAGTTTTCACTTTCGCGTAAATCACCAAGTTTCTATTTTTGTGAACCAGTGAAATTCAAAAACTAATTATTGTCATGCAATTAGTACAAACATATAGCAAAATAATACACGAAGAAAGGGTACAGAACAAGTAAACTAGGTCAGTTTGAAAAAGAAAAAAAAAAAATAACATTTCATAAACTACTCATACAACTACAACTTTTAATTTTTTATAACTATTCAAAACAAAAGAGCGTCAAATGTTGTTGGTTTCATACAAGCTTTTTGGCTACGATTGTCATTAATATAGCTTAGCTCATAGTAATGTCAACCACATGTAAGATGTCAACTTTTACGTCTGTTTACACCTTAATTCCTTGTAATAAGACTCATATTTAAACTGACATGGTATATAAAAATCGTAACCTTACGAGTAAGTAAAACATTGTTCAAACATTTTCTATTTACTAGAAAAGATAGTCATATATTTTTATCACAGAGATATTAGAGATATCAGATATTGGTTAAAATGTGAAGTAAACACTCTTAATCCTACTGACTCAATGACTTAAACTCTATGATAAGTATGAATTAAATGTTCTTTTTATAAGGATTCAATCATTTATATTGTTCATTGCATTAGTAAAGAATAAGCACATTACGTTGTATTTATTCATCTTAAAAACTTCCAAATGTTAACTATCAATTATAGTACAAGAATTTTATTATAAGGAAAATAGATAAACTTTGACTGAATCGCATTTACTTGGTATTGCCAACTCTATCCTCTTCTTAAAGCCTCAAAATCTAGAAAAAAAGTTTTCATGAATAGAGTACAATATTAGATTGCTCTATTTACAAATAAATATTGCGTTGAATAAAATATTTTAATCAAGTTATAACTTTAAATTGACAGTACTTTTTTACAAACCTAACACTAGATAATCTATATTTCGTTTTACGAATTAAATATGAGTAATGCTTAGATATTAAACTAAATAACAGTATCAAGTATATTCAAGAGCACTATTTGAAATTAAAACTAAAATCAGCTTTTCCGTTCTAAATAGAAAAGTGGTACAGTCGGCACATAGGTTGAAAAGAATGGCGGATGTAAAATACTAGCGCAGGTACAATCGTACAAAAAGGAATGAAAGAGAGAGATAGTGATTAAAACCATGAATCGTGGCGTTTTTATAGTTCAGCCGCACTGCGATTGAGATCCGATAATGTGATAGGTGGAGCGACGACATACGAAAAACGGCTGGCAGTGGTTGAAGACGTAGAGCTGGAAACCGAGGCGTGCCATTGGAGAGTGCCTATGTCCAGATGTGGACGAATGTGTTAGTGCGAATACAAGATCATTGTTCAGCTTTAGCGCCGCGGATTTTGGCCACATTTATAAATAAATCATTAAAATACCCACCGATCCGACATCTGTTCCAAGTAATTATAGTTTGCTTACGACTTTTGGACTTATATTTCTTTTTTTATTTTAAACTAGCGACCCGCCCCAGCTTCGCACGGGTGGTATGCTAATATGAATAGTGACGTATAATACATAATTACAGAATGTCTATATAGGCCGCGAATACCTACCACCGCCGCAACCATAATTTTTCGATTTAGCGTAAGTTTATTCGTTTGATATCTTGTAAAGTACTGATCGAAATTACATGATGTAAAAGACAAATTTAATCTATGTTTAATGTCCAAGCTTACTAACATGTTTATTTAGATAAGAATTAATGTCATACATACTTAAAATGGCTTCGTTAATAAGCCATTATTTTTAGTAAAAAGTAAAAGATAAAATTGGTTATTGTGGAGTATTCTTGAGAGATAGACATATACCATCGCGGACTTTTTTGAAGAATTTTATAAGTTGTACAATATTGTAGTACATTATTTTGACTAATCTCGTAGGGTTTGGCCAGCGTTTGCAATATAAGCGCAAAAAAGTGAGTTGAATTACGACATCACATCACAAATCTCACAAATTGACAGTGTTCCACTACTATATTATGCATGTATTATACATATAAACCTTCCTCTTGAATCACTATCTATTGGAATCCGCATCAAAATCCGTTGCGTAGTATTAAAGATTTAAGCGCACATAGGGATATAGGGACAGAAAAGGCGACTTTGTTTTACACTATGTAGTGATAATGGCTTCGTGCGTCTAGCACATTTAGCCAGTGTCAAGTAAGTGATATATTAATAATATATATAGTAAATGAGAATGAGTAGTAATAAAGATGATAAATGGTAAATGAGATACCCTCCCCTAAGCCCCTTGAGTCCTCAGTAAAGATGTGGGACTATACTGAGATCTCACATGGACTACTTGAGAGAAAATTTGAAAAGTGATGTTGCACTGTTTTGTTTGATTTATCAACACTCATGTATGTTCACAAACTCTTAACGGTTAATAATCCACCGTTAATACACATTAATGTTAGAAATATCACAAATTTTAGAAAATAAAACAAAACTGCAGACATGACGCTTCACTTTCCCGCCAAGAAGTCCTGGACTTATATTGTGCAACGACCAAACGGTTTTGTCCGATTTTACAGTTCCAATTAAAACTGTTTTGTGAACCTGGACCTAGGGTGGTAGTGACACAGCAAAATCACCACAAACTAAACTACCTAGAAGTTTAAACGCGCAACTTACTAGTGAAATACCACGCACTCTAAACAAAACAATAAAAAACTTGCTATGTTTGACAATTATGAAAAAGGTGTTAAGGGATCCTACCAAGATATCTTACCAAATAGCCCAAGCCAACCTCACTTGCAAGTGGTGCACTTGCCGACCAACGGACGAGGCTCTGGCGAACACAACAGTGCTCGGAAGTGTGGGCGTATAATATGCCCCTGCCTACCCCTTCGGTGAAACAGGCGTGACAATCAAGTGATGGATTAAAAATATATTTCCCGAAAAATCGAGAAAATATTCAACACGACACGTGTTTCGCCCTTACACAGGGCATGTTCAGGTAAAATGGGAGCCTTAGAACAAAGATATCTTCACGACCAACGCTGAAACGAGAGATAAATATTTTCTCGATTTTTCGGGAAATTATAGTAGCGCGAGAATTGTTACAAAGATATTTTTAATCCATCACTTGCTTACAATGGATTTCCGCAAAGTAACGCCTGGATCAATAAATTATTTAAGGCGTGACAATTACAAAAAAATATTTGTCAATGACATCGATCATTCCTTTATGGCAGCTGTCAATGTCAATCATAGGTTACCAGTTGCAGTTATTTATGGTTTTTGGCTAAATGTGCAAAACGCACGAAGCCATATTTTAAAAGGATTTTATGGTTCACACGGCTGTAAACGGAGGTTTCCTAAGTGTAGGTTGTTCCTCGGAAGTGGACTAATGTTTGAGCTTGACCTTAACCCGGTGGTAGGCGTTGCTGAGAATGCCGCGGATGTTCCAGATGTCGTCGAACCTCTCCGGCTGCGTGTTGAAATTGCTGTCTGTCGCTTTTGCCCACAATTCCACCTGGCAAACATTATAAATTGTTAATGAATGAGATTTATATAGGATGAGCTCGTATCTTCGCGGTATTAGGTGGTAACACGATTATCTAAGTAAGGCAGAGCCTATAAAAGTCAGTGGAACAGGTGGATCTGTCGTGGGTGGTGAACGCAAACCCACAGCCGGTTGGTTCCACCCGTGTGGCATATAGAGCGCATCGGTCGAAGCACCTTTCGTCCTCAGTAGTGGGACTTTGATGGGTTGAGATCATACCTATTAGATTTTTACGAGAAATATCAGTAACTGATTTGCTTTCACTTCCTTACATGCGTAAGACAGCTAGTTACATTGCTACCAACACGAAGTACAAGGACATGAATCTGAAATAAAAGCTAATATAATTAATTTGAAGGAACGCCTTTTTTTTTGGATGGAAATCTTCAAATTACCTTCCCCCGCTGTGGGTGAAGCGGGAGGGTGCGTCAGACTTCTTTTGACTAAAAACCATCCATATTCCTTCTTTTGAGCCTGCTTTTGAGGCCGCGGTACGTAGCAGGCTTGGCCCCCTTCCTCGGAGGAACGCCTGCCGCCTGTTAGTTGTCCCTTCAAGTGGTTTACCTCAGTGAGGCTGGCCGGCACGGGCACGGAGGCGGTCCAGAGCGCCCAGGCGTAGTGCGCGCGCGGCGGGGCGGCGTCCTGGGCGCTGAAGGCAGCTTGTTGCCAGCTGCGGCCGCCGTCCACACTCAGGTCCACTCGCAGAACCTTGGCGCCCCCGCCGGAGTAGGCGTAACCTGCATCACATACAAGCCTATAATTATGCGCTTGAACCGTTTATTGAGAAACCAGATGACAATGTTTTGTCTCCGTCGACAGTACTTTCAGAATAATTTATTGATTCAGCCGTTACTTTGCGGAAATCCATTGTAAGCAAGTGATGGATTAAAAATATCTTTGTAACAATTCCGCGCAAATATATTTTCCCGAAAAATCGAGAAACAACTCAACACGAAACGAGAGTCTCTCGTTTCAGCGTTGGTCGTGAAGACGTCGTTGTTCTGAGGCTCCTATCTTACCTGAAGATGCCCTGTGTAAGGGCGAAACACGTGTGGTTGCGCGGGAATTCTTACATGATATTTTTAATCCACCACTTGCTTAGTATTTTGAGAAACTAGACATAATGCAGATACACAATGCTGCAAACGGCGGGGACTATGAACTGATCTGAAGAGAAATTTCTCGCTGTTGGTCGTCTCACTCCACACATCTCGACCACTTATTAATATGGTTTGCTTTTACGAGAAACATATGGCTCGCTCGCTCAAGTCTTCGCAATACGGCAAATAGTAGAAATTCAAAGAAAACATTCATCGACAGAGGACAGTCTTTGAATGGGTTGCCGTTTGTGTATCAATTGATATTAAGCGCTTCCATACTAAGAAATCTTTCTTTATATGAAAGCTATTGATCTCGATATTCACTATATGGGTGTTGGTATTAAGTAAAGAGTGATGGGGTTTCTACCTGTTGGCCGGCTTAAAACATTCTAACAGCAGGACCGCACGTGGTGGGTTATGATCAGAATCCCGCGTCCCCCCCATTTGTTTCATCATCATCTCAGTCCATTAATGTACTACTATAGAGTACGAATCCACCTCACGGATAAAGGCAAGACGGATTAAGATCAAACTCGTCCACGCTGACAACAACGCTTCACTTTCCCGCCAAGAAGGCTTAATCCTTATTAGTATAGTATTGAATCTTACAACCTCTGAAAATTAACCTTTTATCTCATAACATGTCTCCTGATTAATGTAATGTTTATCTTTATCTATTATAACATAATATTTTATCTACACAAATACATTAATGGTTTATATCGGATGTAATTTGAAGTGGAATGAATTGTTTAATTATTTACAAAAATGGTAAACTATGTAATTAATTGCTCGAAATGGGCTTCATTTTCTTGGATACACAAATTTATTCTTCTAACGAATTCATGAACTTAGAAATGCTTAATTCACCTTACACCTTAATAGGTGAATAGGGATCCAACTTAAGCAAATCTAAGGAAACCATCAACGGACGAGGCTCAGGCGAATATAAAAGATCCCGGTAAGCGGCAATAGATTCGTCACCTATTACGTGGGACCAACTATAATAATGAAAGAAGACAAACGAAAGTGATTTCTGATGGACAAGCGAATGGAAGTGTTGGGAGGGGAAGACCACGTAAGACCTTCCATGACCAAATCCAGAAGATTTTGGAGAAAGGTCAGGTCAAAAGTACCCTAAATTAAAAGGCGTGTATGAGTAGGTGTGTGCCAACGTCGTAGCAAGTGGAAGGATGTGATCTCCGCCTACCCCTACGGGAAAGAGGCGTGACATTACGTATGTGTGTAACTATATAATTGGCGAATTGTAGGCGTATAATATGCCTCTGCATACCCTTTCGCAAAACATGCGTGATATTATGTATGTATGTATGTAAACATATCAATATTTTCAGGTTAGAACATAAATTCGCATTATAGGGGATGCTGAGGTAACAGCCTCACTCGAGGATCTACAGCTGCGTAGAGACATTGCATCTCTCAGTGTCTTTTACCGGAACTACTATGGCGAGTGTTCTGAGGAGCTTTTCGATCTCATTCCGCCCTCTCCTTTCCTCTCCCGAACAACAAGTGCTGGTTTTCGAAACCATCCCCATACTGTGCAGAATATCAGCACTCGAACCAAGAAATTTGGGAGGTCGTTTCTGAGCAAGACCACTAAGCTCTGGAATTCGCTACCGGCTCATGTGTTTCCTATTTCCTATGATCCCGGGTCTTTTAAGCGGGGCGTGAAACGGCATTTTAGCAGGCCGTCATGAGTGGATGCGCTTTATATCGTGCTTATTTCACGTTATAAAGCTTTCATTTTCTTATTGGACTGCATCGACTGCTTATCATCAGGCAGGATGTAGTCATTATGACGTGTCACATTAAAAAAATATAAAAAAATTAAAGGTGATTGATAAAATGATATAAACTTTATTGCGGAAAACTAAATATAAATGATGTGAATGCACCCGTACGCGACGGCAATTGATAATCATCATCTCAGCCCATTAACGTCCCACTACTGAGCACGAGCCTCCTCTCACATATCAAGGTGTGAGGGTATTGGGTCATACTCCACCACGCTGACCCAGTGCGGATTGGCGGAGGCAGGTGTGTGGCGTCCTGCTGTTAGAATTTTTCAAGCCGCCCATTAGGCCTCTAACATGGCTTAACGACTACCACATTTAGTGATAACCGGGACCAACGGCTTAACGTGCCTTCCGAAGCACGGAAGCGCTCGATATTAAATGCCACACAAACGGTCACCCATCCAAGGACTGACCTCTGTAAACTCTGCTGTACTCCGGTGATCGTTTCCGACCACCGAGCACCGCAGAGCTACGAGCGCTTCAATTGATAATGCACTAACTTAATTCTAATTTGGCGGTCTATAGCGCCGTCAATCACGGTGTTCGGTTACACGCCGATTTTCCATCCTATATCAAACCATCATTTAACTTACCCTTAACCTCAATACAGCCATCCACAACCTTGACCTCGTCGCCATCAGACGGCACGCATATAGCCGAAGTCACGGGCAGGCTGTATAGCGGCGGCGCTGAGTCAAAGTCAGCAGTCTCCCATGACACAGATGGGTTGAACGAGCGGTAGTCCTTTCGGTGCCAGTGGGATGGGCTTTCGTCTTCCGATATCGTTATCGATTCTGTTAAATCATAACCATAATTCTTTATTGTTTCATTTGGTGTACAATTAGGTCTTAAAAATAATATTATGTCCTCAAATGAACCCTGCTATTTAAAATAGGAACACTTGAACACATTTCTTCCTTATGTTATATATCGAGGGTTCCGTGCTCAAACCCGATAAGTGACAACATCAGATACATAATTTCTGCCGCTTTTTCTTGTGATATTATCAAATAAGTCGATTTCAGAAAAGAAAACTGAGGACTTCATAATCCAATAAGTAAACCTTTTAAGTTTAATTTTTTTTAATTAACCGATAAATTCTTTTAAGTACTGCTTTAAGCCCAAAACGCAAATTTTGTCACTTATCGGGTTTGAGCACGGAACCCTCGATATAGAAATTAAACAACTATAAAAATCAAATAACTGTACATACATTATGTTTTTACTAATTATATTAAATGTATTTAACTATTCAATCATATATTATACGTTTAAGAATGTAGGTATTCGTTCAGACTGTAGTAAGCATTTTGCAATAGATGTTCCTTAAAATTTATATAAAACTTAGTATCTTTAGTTAATGCATTTAATATTTTTGGGTAACTTATTACATACTTTTATTGACATGTGCTCGGTACCCGAGTTTACTAAGTGCAAAAAAGTTATTAAAGAAAGAAGAGTAAATAATGAAACAACTCTTCGCCAATCTGCATTGGGTCCGAAGAGTGGATTATGACCCTTTTGACTTAAATTTGTCAGAGACGTTCTGTGTTCAGTAATCGGACGTTAATGATGACAGTACTAAATTGAATTGTATTGAGAATGTGCTCAGTCAGCATTCTCGACAGCGTCGTGACATTTTTATGATGTACGAACAGCATCGTGTTTATAATTTCATGTTTAACCCTTTAACAGGCAGAGTATATTGAAAATATTCATTGGTTTTCCACCTTAAGTTAACTGCATAAGGTTCAATTTATGGTGGCCATATATTGACCACTGCCTGGTAAAAGATTAAACAAGAAATTCAAAGTAAATTAAGAGTTAACGGCGATGCTTACTAAGGTTTCATCTGCCCAAGCTCGGTTGGCAGGCACGGCGTGATGGTGATGAATGAGTAGAACTTATTGCAGGTAACCTTTAATTTTCTGAAAGGGTTACTTACATTAGAAAATATTAGCTTACGGTGTCCGAAGTGGAACGAGATGAGGTCGGGGCCACCGTTTGATGAGACAACACTTGGTGCATCAGCCGATATAACCGAGGGTCAGGCCGAGAGGTGGCTTCGGTTACAACTAGGGGCCCTAAAGACACTCACCGAGCCACTTGACGCTGCGAACGGCGGGGGCCCCGGGCACGAGGGCCCGCAGCGGCCGGCCGTGGTCGGGCGCGAGGGGCCCCCCGTTCATGGAGGTGGCCAGGAGGACGCTGGCCCGCGGGTCGGCGGCCATACTCAGCGGGATAGACGTGCTGAAGTTCACACCCGTCGCGTCTATATCGGCCCCGGTGAACTACGGAAACGAACATCTATTAAAATGGGCGGTCCGGAAGTGGATCAAAAATAACTAAATTATACGGTACAAGTTTCACCGCAGATACAAGCATAGACAAAAAAAGGTATGTAGCTAGATAAATAGTTAGAAGCTAAGTGAATTCTCGCGAGATATGTTCATTCCACTTCAAATTTCTTCCGATTTAAAACATGTATATGTGTAGAGAAATAGTATGTTATAATAGATTAAGATAAACATTACATTAATTAGGAGACATGTTATGAAATAAAAGGTTAATTTACAAAATTTATATACTATACTAATAAGGATTTAGCTATCTTGGCGGGAAAGTGAAGCGTCATGTCTGCAGTATTATTTTATTTTCTAAAATTTGTGAACATTAATGTGTAATAACGGTGGATTATTAACCGTTTAGTGAATAATACGCAACATCACTTTCAAATTCTCTCAATAAGTCTATATGAGATCTCAGTATGGTCCCACATCTTTCCTGAGGACTCAAGGGGTTAATGGGGGTGAGCATATCTTTTACCATTTATCATCTTTATCACCACTTTGTCTTATTTAACCGAAGTTTACTTAGTTTAGGTAGATAACACTTTAATTAATTGCATTACTACCCCAATTTATTTTCGTAAAATGTAATTAAGCTAGTTATTATACGGAAATAAATTATTATTTACTATAAATTTTATATTTTACTTAACACTGGCTAAACGTGCAATTAAGTAAATAAAAAGTATTAAAACTGTTTAGAATGGATGGAATTCTTGGACGAAATTAAGCTTTAATTACATACAGCCTTATTTACTGTTTACAATGCTTCCTTGCTTTGAAGTAACAATGTTATATGTCAATTGTCAGATGGCAAGTGAGTGACGTTTGTGATGTTTGTTTGGTAGTCTATGGTTTTGGCGCTTCTTGCACAATTTTAACGTTCTGTTTCGCACAATAATTGTATTATTTTCAGATAACTTTGATTGCATACTTAATTTATTGTAAGCTATTTATTTGTGTTGTGAATTGACCGTGACAGTTCACTTAGGCCCCTTCGGAATACCAGCGCTATGGTTTCATAACCACAGCTTCGAGCTGAGAAGGGTACCTTTTACTGGTCTACGTATTTTATTTAGGATTTTCTTTTTTTTTTGTTTTCTGTTGGCATTACTATGCCTTTAAATGTAAGAACCTAATTGTGTGGACAAAATAAATAATTTCATTCTTATACAATTAAAGTACCACAATATAACGCCGTAATAAATACACAATATTTTATTTGAAACTGGCTAAACGTGCAATTATGTAGATAAAAAGGATTAAAACTGCTCAGAATAGATAGGATTTTTGGACGAAATTAAGCTTTAATTACTTACAATTAAAGTACCACAGTATAACACCGTAATTAATTACGTAGTATAAATACACAATGGACTCACAATGACATGTTTCCCGTCGGTGTCGGCGAGGTCGACGCCGCAATCGGCCAGGACGTGAACGAGCGCGACGCCCCCCCAGCGCGCGTTGCCGATAGCCCCCGTCGTCCAGCTGATGCCCTTCACCTGCTTCACCTGCTTCGGGGACCATGGCTCATCAACACATGTCCTCCAGCCAAAAACGACTGGATGAGGTTATTTCATTCTCATCATATCAGCCTTATAAAGATTACATTCGTCATCTCAGCCCATTTACGTCCCACTACTGACGCACGGGCCTCCTCTCACATACCAAGGTGTGCGGGTATTGGGTCATACTCCACCACGCTGACCCAGTGCGGATTGGCGGAAGCAGGTGTATGGCGTCATGCTGTTAGATTTTTTCGAGCCGCCCATTAGGCCTCTAACATGGCTTAACGACTACCACATTTAGTGATAACCGGGACCAACGGCTTAACGTGCCTTCCGAAGCACGGAAGCGATCGATATCAAATGTCACACAAACGGTCACCCATCCAAGGACTGACCTCTGTAAACTCTGCTGTACTTCGATGATCGTTTCCGACCACTTACCACCGCAAGGCTACGATAGATTACTTTATATTGGGGGAATTGTTAGCAGACAGATAGAAAAGCGTTGCTGCGCTGCTAAAGTTACGGGCCACGCCCATCCCGCACTCCAGTTGACATCCGACTATTTGTTACTTACTGCGCCAAGTTCCATTTGTTGTCTACCCAAAGTTACATTAGTAAAATTTCAGATTTTAAAGTCCTGTCATGTGTCGCCTTAGTATCATCATTTCAGCGTTATAAAGTCCACTGCTGAACAATAGCCACCCCAATAGATAACATTATATTTGTCCATAGCCACCACGCTCGGCAGGCAGATTATTATCCGCAATTCAGACCAGTACGTAAAATAACGCTACTGGTGGTCACCCGGTAGGATTTCTCTTCGTCGACTTTTACGACTCTCCGCAAAATGAGAGATTAAGCAAGTGATGGATTAAAAATATCTTTGTACAATTCCCGCGCTACTATAATTTCCCGAAAAATCGAGAAACTATTTAGCACGACACGTGTTTCGCCCTTACGCAGGGCATCTTCAGGTAAGATAGGAGCCTCAGAACAACGATGTCGTTACGACCAACGCTGAAAGATATTTTTAATCCATCACTTGCTTACAATGGATTTCCGCAAAGTAACGCCTGAATCAATAAATTATTTAAAATGAGAGATTGATTCTAGGTCTTATGGTAATAGAAAAGAGATAAGCCAATTATATCTATCACACGAAAGTAACAGAATATGTGTGAACACAGTTCGCGTCATGGGTTGTGGACCCATAAATATGGACGCTATTAAGTGAACTGAACCAGTCTGACGGCAGCGTCAGTTAAGTCTTGATCAAAATTGACAGAAATTGAGATTGACAACTTTCTTGGACACAAATTGATAGGCGACCGTGGCGTGCGCACTGGAGCAGACTTGGCGGCTCCTTCAATGGGCGTCAATCCATCATCGAGTGAAACTGTTAATCACGTGAAACTTTGTCAATCATATGCACTTGATCGTCTCGGGGCACCTGAGCTTATAACTAGACACAGGTTTTCTATCACATACCAAACTGAGAGAGATTCAAGACATAATCGACCATGTAGACCCAGAGCGCTTAATATGAAATAGAACAAAAATTTATTCAATTTATTCAAAAGTGGTTTATTCAGTTGTTGGATGAATAATATTTTGTATTCTGTGAATTATGTTATGAAATGAAACACCTGAAGCAAGGGCCTTAACATATAAACTCAAGTGCTTAAAGCGCTCGGAGTTATGTGATACTAGGTGGTTGAAAACGATCAGCGGCTACTCATTGGATGGGTGACCGATTATGTAACATACCTACAATATCGAGCAGTCCCGTGCTTCGGAAAGCACGTTAAGACGTTGGTTTCGGTAATATTAAATTTAAACCTGGCGTTAAGTCAAGTAAAAAGCTTTATGAAGCGGCTTAAAATTTTGTAACTAATCTTAAAGCAATATTCTATATATTGTAGAGCTGACATCAAAAATATGGTTTTCCTAATTTTGGTACTATTTTTCTATGGGAAGCAAGTAAATGGCGGTCTACATAACACCAAATTTACAAAATAAACCTGAGCCTATAAAAGTCCGACAAACCTTGTTCATCTCACTCCTCCGGTTCCCAGCGCACATGAGAGCGGCCCGCACTTCCACATAGGGGAACTTCTCATGCAGCTCCCGGACGGAGTACTGGCGCGAGCAGTCTCCCGCGGGACCCCTCACCAGCACGCGCACCACGTGCGCCTCCCCGTCCAACTCTGGAACAGGCATGTGCTGACGAACGTAAAACATTTCGCTGCAAGAGAAACGAGACATTATCCTGTTAGACTACGTTTAATGGTAGGGTTAGGATTTATCAATCCATTATTAAAAAATAATTAAAATGACTTAGAGACATGGGCAGGAACTCGCCTGCCCAGAGTGGTGATTGTGGGCAAATATCCCCCTATAATAAATATTTGGGGAGGCCAACATCAGCAAAAGACTTTATAAGGCTGAAATAATGATACTAAGGCGACATATGACAAGACTGTAACTTTGGATGCGCAGTAACACATTATCGGATGTTAATTACGCACATGACTTTAATGATTATAGGTGCGCCACCAGGGTTTGAACCCGAGACCCTCTGAATTTAAAGGCAAAGGGTCTCGCCACTGGGTTATTGCCGCTCATTGAATTATAATCTAGTATAACTTTACTATATATTTATACTAGCTTATCAACCAACAACCCACATAAGCACTTCTTAGGCAACCGTGTAGTGAGACAGTGGAACGAGCTGCCGGCAGATGTAGTGTCAGCTCCCACTGTCAATTCATTCAAGAACAAGCTGGACAAACACGTGCAACCGGTTAAGAGGAACTAGATGCAGATGAATCGGATACAGGCGCAATCAGTTTTCAAACTGCCTGCCTGTTAATTAATATAATAATAATAACAAAAACTACACAGAAACAGAGTACTTATTACTGGTTGTTAAGTAGTACGATAGTCTTTAAGTAATATAAATAATGCTAGATAAAATAAGTAAAACGTTGCAAAAAATAAATTGAATTGCGTAAGCACACTCCATGGTTATTTGTAAGGAATTTTGTCAAATAGGCACTAACACGTATTGATTGTGGATACCTAAGACACAAGTAATTAAGTTAACTTAGTTTAGGTAGATAACACTTTAATTAATTGCATTACTAACCCAATTTATGTTCGTAAAATACTGTAATTAGGCTAGTTATCATACAGAAATAAATAATTATTATTATTATTCTTAACTAACATATAGTAGTAGTATAGGTTGCCTGGAAGAAATTGCTGTCCTGCAATAAGCCCGCCCATTGTACCATATATTTGTTTATGTGATTTTATTATTTTTTTATTTTTAGTGTACAATAAAGTGTTCATTCATTCATTCATTCATATAGTCTGAAAATATATGGGTGAAGTTACCTGGGCGTGTCGAAGTGGTCCACCTGATGCTGCGGCGGCGTCTCGGCGTTGAAAGGCTTGTTGGTCTTCACACAGAGGCGCGCATCCCGCGTCGGCTCGCGCGCCCACAGCTCGTCGCCGGAGTGGTCTACTATATCGTCTTCGTGTAGGTTCCCTGGGGAGTTAAATAATTAAATGATTTTTTTTTTATTTAGATATAAATTCATATAAACAAAGAACAGACATCAAAACAGAGAACAATTTTTACACTTAAGTTTACATATAATATGCGTAAAAACCCCCCCGACTGGTCATACCTTGTCGTGGTGGGGGGGCTGAGTATCTCCCGGTAGGGCGCGGAGGGCGCCAGGGAATGGTAACACCCAGAGATTGGCGACTCTGGGTGCCCTTAGTACTGACTACCGGGGGGGAAACTAAGAGGGACCTGTGGAGGGCGCAGCGGGGGCAGGGGGCCCCTGCTGTCTAACCATGGACCCTCCGAGAAGTCGGCCACACACGCTATGGTCGCACAAGGAGGTAGGAGGGGCGCGTCCACTGCGCCTCTCTGAGGAGGTCCTCCCGGTTTTGGTCCGGGGGACGTTGACCGCAGGCGGGGTGTCAGAGCTGCAACCCAGGTACTGGCCCCCCGCCTCTTTCTCAACAAGCGGCGGGCGTCGTCGGAAGATTTTTAGTGGGTATTATTGCTGGCGGTCGTGTCTGCCGGTGGTGAGTCCCACACACCTTTCTCGGTCCCCCTTTGGCTTGGAGACAGTGCGTAAATGCATTTTGTTACCGACGTAAATAAAATAAAAAATGCCTGAAACGGACTCTCCACTCAGCATGTGCTGCACTGGAGGACCACAACAGCGCCGGTCTTCCGTGGAGACAATTAATACGATTGTTACCTGTGTAATCATAGATACAATAATAATCATGATAGGGTATGTACTACTTATAAGTAATCTAAGAATAATGATATTTAAATGAACTAAATAAATAGTTTTATAAAGTAGGATCAAATTATGTCACCTTTTTTTGGGATTTAAGTTTGCACACTTTATAATAGGGCCATAGTGACCTCTCGGCATATGCTGAGTATAAGGCCCATAGTACACGGCGTATTTTCTTCTTGTCTTCGGCGCCGTGGACGCTGCTTGTTGCGTTTACATTGATGAAACAAGCGCGCGCATGAAGCGCGTATACGCGCGCATGAAGCTCGTATACTCGCGTTTGAAGCAATACAAACGCGCGTACAAAGGAGCAGAGTAGGGGCAGGTGATGAGGCGCCTACGCCACCACCGTCGCCCGCGCCTCAGTTGCAATGATAGTTTATTGTGTGCTGAGCGAGTATAAGAAGAGGAGTCTCTAATCAAAACGCAAAAGCTACGCGCGTCTACTGCACGTATACGCGCTGTATCTGCGCGTATAAGCGCTGTAGAGGCGCGTTTCACGATCGCCCCGTGTGCTTAGGTTTCTAGGTTGCGTTCGAATTGCGTTTGAAGCGCGTATACGCGCGTCATCTGCGCGTCGTCGGCGCGTTTAAAATACGCCGTGTACTATGGGCCTAAGCCTATTCTGTGCCACATGTGTATATTAATTTTTATTTTTGTAAACCAATGTATCATGTGTGACAGAATAAATTATTCTCTTTCTTTCTTTCTTATAATATAGCTACATAGGCAGAGCTGAAATAGTTATACTAAGACACCCTTAACATCCACCCTTCGACAAAATATAAATGCAAGAAAATATTGATCAAGTGGCTTCTAAGTAAAAAATATGATGAAATAGAGAACATAATAATAAATAAATAGATATTACTTTATGGCACGAAAAATAAACTTAAATATAACACTTTCCTTGTAAACAACATGCACAAACAAATACACACATGCATCGACAAACATTACTCACAATATTACACACACACAATCTTATACACAAATACATATTACAATATCACATTTTTATTCACACATTCACTTGTAAATACCATATACTTCCTTATATTTTATTTGTTTTTTATTTTAACTGTTGTCACGCCATGGTATCACCACACATTCTATTCACTTTATTTTAATAAGTATCCTATGTAATTATATGGAAGAGCGGGGTCTCCTAACACAGGTATTCCATACTTAAAAGGAGATTCCAGCCATTTGTTATTTGTATTGTTAAGGATACCGAATAAAGAATTTTTCATTTTCATTTTTTCATTTTCATCTACAACTTTGTGATATGTAACCCTAGTTATGGCAAATAAATGAATTTGTATAAATGATTTACCTATTCTAAAAGTCTCGAGTAGTTTGTAAACTTCCTCAGTCTTGTGCATGCCGTAGACGTTCCAGAAAGGCTCGATGCTGTAGCCGGCCGCGTTGAGGATCTGCTCCCCGCCGGGATGCGACGTGAGGAACTTCGTCACGTCATACACGCCGTGCTTGTAGGTCACCCAGAAATTTGACCTGAGTTATAAAAAAATGACTATAGTAACATTTTCAAATGTTTTAACATTTCTTTTGCCAGATTCGTGTGTGTGTGTAAACATGTTTTGTAGTTTTATAAGTGGCTTTTGCAGTGCACTGTGGTAACAATTTATTTTATTAGTAACTCGCGTGGATAACGGTGCTTGTTGTGCAATGACACATTTAATGTTTAATAAGTTACTATTAATACATATTGTACAATTGTTTATTGTCCCAAAGAAACTAAAATAAATAAATAAAATAATTGCATTTTATTTCATTCTCGCGGCTTTGCATCCGATGGAGCGATAATTTGGTCAAAGCGGCGGGAAGCCGATGAATGCAAGCAAGATCGGTCAACGTGAACGACTATTGGGGGGGAGCCTATGTTCAGCATGAAATTTATTTATTTAATATAATTGTACAAATCGGCTTACAGACAGTGCATCCAAAACACCGGCATGCTAGTTGTGACAATTAAATAACAATTATGTAAATTACTAAATATTGCAATGTCAAATTAAAAAAAAATAATAAGGTTCTTAATTAAATTAAAACAAAAAAAAGTCAATAAAATAAAGTAATGTCCGAAAATTATACAAACAAGGTTATGTGAGATTTAAATAAATTAGTCTATGTTAATGTACAGAAGAGAAACTTGTGGGTAATTGCCACCATAATTCTCAGTGCATCAAAAAATAAATCTGTTTCCTTGTATTGTGCGAGAGGGGTAATTTTCGCAGATTCGATCAGGCGTATGAAAAAATCGCATTGCCATATTTTAACTGTATCAACTTAAGAAAGTCGAATTTAGATTTCACTTATTTTTCTGGTTCTCCATTCGATTACCTATATGAAAATAAAACCGTAGTAGATTTACTTCGGCAAAAGCTCACTAGGTAGCATAAGTAAACACTATTGTTGAATGAACGCATTTCCCCCGCTACCGTTGCAACTAAACTATTGCTAGTAGTCCCACAAAAGTATATATTTTGAAGTGCGAAATGATGATAATAATTACTATGAGTAATAAATAAATTAGACAGGACCCAGTAAGTATAATTACTATGCGTAATAAGTAAACTAGACGGGACCCAGTAAGTATAATTACTATGCGTAATAAGTAAACTAGACGGGACCCAGTAAGTATAATTACTATGCGTAATAAGTAAACTAGACGGGACCCAGTAAGTATAATTACTATGAGTAATAAATAAACTAGACAGGACCCAGTAAGTATAATTACTATGCGTAATAAGTAAACTAGACGGGACCCAGTAAGTATAATTACTATGCGTAATAAGTAAACTAGACGGGACCCAGTAAGTATAATTACTATGAGTAATAAATAAACTAGACAGGACCCAGTAAGTATAATTACTATGCGTAATAAGTAAACTAGACGGGACCCAGTAAGTATAATTACTATGAGTAATAAATAAACTAGACAGGACCCAGTAAGTATAATTACTATGCGTAATAAGTAAACTAGACGGGACCCAGTAAGTATAATTACTATGAGTAATAAATAAACTAGACAGGACCCAGTAAGTATAATTACTATGCGTAATAAGTAAACTAGACGGGACCCAGTAAGTATAATTACTATGAGTAATAAATAAACTAGACAGGACCCAGTAAGTATAATTACTATGCGTAATAAGTAAACTAGACGGGACCCAGTAAGTATAATTACTATGAGTAATAAATAAACTAGACAGGACCCAGTAAGTATAATTTCTATGAGTAATAAGTAAACCAGTATAAAGCGCGACTGGGTTCCCGGTGTCGTGTCAACGTGCGGCCGCACACTTAAGCGTGGTCAGCATTCAATTTTTAGCGCTAAAGTGGAAAAAAGACTTCTATTGTAGGCATTGTTTTGTTATCTGTAAATGGTTTTTATGTGTACCCCAATATGGTGGTATTTTGATACAACGCGTTTACATTGTATACAACATCGAAAATGGCAGATAACTGTACATGTGATATTTCGTGTTGAATCCAAAAATCGGTAGTAGCCTCTAGTATTTGTTTGCATACATTTCAGTTTGTCAAATTAAAATATCATAAAATCTGCCATAAAAAGTCCAAGTGGGTTTCCATAATAGTTACTAATAAAGGGGGTATTTGCCCATAATCACCACGCTGGGCAGGCGGGTTAGTGATCGTAGATTCAGCCAGTACATAGATAGATATAACGTTTATTGCACTAAATGAACACACATACAAAATATTAACATAAGCAAAGATGAAACTAAAACAATATATAAAACTTAATAATTGTACCCGGTTCGCGGGTTCATGCTGCTGCTCGTCTTCTGGTAGGTAGGATTTCCCTTCGTCCACCTTTACGACTCCTAATGAGATGATTGGGGGCTATTCTAGGCCCATACCACATGGCTTGGTGAACTGGCACCTTAGCATTTTTGTGTAGGTAATTTGAATTTCAGCAACTTACTTATTATCATGTTTACTGACTTCTTCCGCCCGGAACGTTGGGAGATCCGACCTCAACGCTCCAGCTTCTATTGTAGCCTGTTCACATGGTGGTTCAACTTTCTCTTCTTTTTTTATTTTGTCTGAAAGAGAAGAATACATTTACTAGCTTTTTTTTTTCACCTTCGATGATAGATTCCGATTGCGGTTTCTATAGATATTCGGTGTAAACGTGACTTATTATATCTCTTACTTCATGAGTCCAATATCCCTTACTAGATATCTGATTGACCCCCAAACTTCCCCTACAAACTTACACAGAGCTTTCCATCCCTAAACCAAAAATTTTCGAATAAAAATAAAGGTCAGTTATACTTGGACTCCACTTCCGAGGTTGCAGGTTTCATTTACACACAAGATGTTTGATTTGGTATAAAAAGACCTGTGAGGATCATGGACTTGTTATAAATAATTAATTTATACTTAAGGGCTCCGATAACTAAAATTAAGCCACACATGGTTAGACCAGTGAGCAGACCCTGGGTCCTAAGCTTAAGTCTAGGGCAACCGGGATAATGCTAGGATACGATGATTAATAGTTAGAGCTCTAACAGCACATTCTGTCTATATACACCTCCAATGAAAAAATGAGATACATACCTGAGACAGCTGCCCCAACGAGTATGGAGCCCAGAAAGGCTGCTGCAGTAGTGTGACGTTTCCACTGCCACCTCTGGTCTTTGCTTTCCGAGCTCCATCTGAATGTCCTCACTGCTATTGGGGCATAATTCGTTATTCTTAGTCTTGGTATCAGTCTGAAAACAAATTTTATAAACAGGAATAAGAACAAATAAGGAGTATGCATGATTATTATTTGACGACCGATATGGTGTGGAGGTCAGTATAACAGCCCTCCACTCTTGAAGTCATGTGTGCGATTCTTTGTTACAAATCTTTGTGTGCATGAACATGAATATTTCTTCTGCTGTCGTACCGCCGAACTCATGGAAATCGAAACAAAATGGCGTTTTCATTTACCTATTGGTCTGTCACGGACTGAAGGTCATGAATGGCATGGTGGCTGTCATCAGATTCCCTGGTACGGATTAATGAACGTAAACAAAGTTTGATCTAGATGGATTACCGGTAATCCATCGAATTCGGCGGTAGGCCACCTGGTATCCTTTTTATGTATATTAAGTAGGTATGTACGATAAAAAAATATATCTTTGAAAACAATGGACGTTTAAAAAAACATAGCACCAATGTCCAATAACTTAAGCGCCTATGTACTACGAGTTAAATTGGAGAAAAATTCAGTAAGATTTTCTTCTTGTGCATTGCGTCATTCTTCAAAGATATAACTAACCTAAGACAATACAGTCCTTCTGACTACGTCACGGCACTCGCTATTCTAGCTCATTTACTCAGAGCGTGTTTCCACTAAGGAATAAATTTGATAGGTGCAGAGCAAGATCGACCTATTTAAAATAATAGTGTATAACTATTAGGTTTTAAATAGTGGAACCAGTACCAAGGTCTTTATAATCATTAAACTCTGATAAGAGTTTGACGTTAATGCCTTGTTATTATTGTTTACAGCATATAGTAACCATATCACAGAAACACATTATTTCATCATTAAGATAAGAATTATATAAAGCAAAAGTAACTTCTGTTTTCAGTGATACTATAAACACTGGACAATTCATCAATGTCATTACCAGTGCTGCGAGGTCAGGTGATCAGAAAATAACACTGTTAATCAGGGTTGCACAGGATGATTTGCATAATATTTTACATCAAATGTTTCTGTGGTTCAGGATGTATAATGCAATTGCTCCCTGTTATTGCTGTATGTGGTAGTGTTGTGCCAAGTTAGGGGACCTACTGGGGCTGATACACATATGAGACGCTGACGCTGATAGACATTTAAGCGAAATATTGTTACATCCATGAACACATCTAAAAAAATATTTCTTATTAAAATCCTCTGCTGGTCGCCCCCCGGACGCCCTTGAAACTAGAAATCCAAGGAATCCCGGTCAGAAGGCAGCCCTCATTAAAGAAGCCCCATGCCGAGTCCTGGCATAATAAAGAGATCAGATGACAATCTTTATTTATTACAAAGTACAGTATAACAATAATGTGATTGTCACTGAGTAATTGCAACTCATTATTGGAGTGTATTATTTAGGGGTAGAATATCTATTATAACAGTGCATGACTATAAAAAATGCTAGTCATCCCACAAATTGCTTCTAGCCCCAAAATAAGCATAGCTTGTACTATGGGTACTAGACAATATATGAAAATACATTTTTTAAATTATATAATAAAAAAAAATTTGCTGCCCAATTAACAATAATAATAAGACAAATCTGATCTTGTAACAATATTGGTTTTTACACTGTGATTGACATGGAGAAACATTAAACAAGTTTCAGTTGCATTCAGGATTCAGTTATGACACTGTACTATTACAGTAAACAAATATAGATTGTCATTGAGAAGTCTGTAATTTTTTTGTTATGAGCTATAGCAATAAGCTAATGATGAGCCACTGAATCTAATATTGTGTATAGATGACTAGACATGTGACTATTGTGACTTTCAATGGCCATCCTAGGCAATAAAAACAATTATTCGACGACCGATATGGCATGGTGGAGATTATACCCACATTCCACTCCTGAGGTCGTGGGATCGATTCCCACACAGGACAAATATTTGTGTGTATAAATATGAATATTTGTTCTGGTCTGGGTGTTTTTCTATGTATATTAAGTATGTATTTACAAAAAAAAATATTTATGTATGTATATCCGTTATTTAGTATCCATAACACAAGTTCTTATCTTGGAATTTAATAATTGGTGTAAGTGTCTGAATTAATTATTTATTTATTATGTATTTATGTATAATTATTATTTTTTCTCTTTTCCATTAGAGATCCTTGGTAGGAATAGGCCGTTCTAAGCTAATTAATATTCTACTACTGGACTTTCACCTACAATCACAAACCAGGAAAAGAGGGATTGAAGTCAAACCAGTCCTGGATAGATTTTGAAGCTATATAATAGATTGGTTGGTGATAATTGGTTTAATGACAATTACATGTAGCAATAACTGGGGTCAACAACTTCACATGCTTTCCAATACATGAAAGAAATCCATAACAAATGCAAAACAAACAATCACATATAAAAAGTAAAAAGTTTTTTATTTCATAAACTATTACATAGCACTTAAAACCTGTATAGTGCCTGTATGAACTGAGTATCTTTCAATTTTTTCTTTTTCTTCTTTTATGTTCATTTGCTAATGATTCTCATTGGAACCGCGTTTGCAGCCAGATGGGACCCGATTCCCACTTTTATAATGTCATCATTATCGATTTATTAACCATCAGTAAACTATTAAAATAATATTTTAATAAAGAGCGAAAATTTCCTGAAATATTCACTTACCTTATGCAAGATAACGTTTTCAGCGACATTTCTTTAGATTATTTATGCTATCATGGTAAACTATAGAGATTTCTCACATGAACTGGCTTGTTTTTTTACACCATAATTCAGTTAACCTTCTGAATTTTAGTCTACTATATTTATACGCACAAAATATTTAACTTTTTACGACAACCAGCAACGAGAGCACTGCACTATAAAAACTTGAAATCTGACGGCTGAGTCGGCTGACTGACAGTTCTCAGCTGTTCTTATGACATGTATACTTTTAAATATTCGGCACTATGCACTGTCTATACCTCCTAATTGTATATTCACATTAATTCAGATTTGATGGGAGCGTGGTCATAGCGACAGGCGGATTTACACTATCATATTTCTCTTCGGTATATATGTATTAGGTTATACTAATTAGGTACACTACACAAACTCACTGATTGTTAAGTACACTAAACGTGACAGTACCAACACGACTTGTTCCGATTTTGAATCATAGAGAAATGTAACATTTTGAATGCCTCTCCAAGTCTGTGAGCTCACACTTGATCCACACTCGTATCGATCTGTCCCCATGTGTGATTTTGTATGTGTAAGAGTTATATTCTTTATATACTTCATACTTCTTATTACAAACTAAAAAAAGTTGAATAAAGTACCACCGAGTACAAAGTGTTATTAGTAAATGCTATTAAATAAACATAAAAGTCATCTTTGCTAACATGATCATATTATTGTGTGGATGAAGGATCATAAAAATACATTAAAACATAGGGCAGTTACACTGCAATTTGATAACATTGTTTTCAAAGACGTAGCCTCGGATCCAACCTATGGTGTAAAATAATAACATGTGATATAGACTATGCCGCTTACCGGGAGCTTTTACGTTTGCCAGACTGTTGTTGCCACTCCGTCTGTTGATATATAGAACGTCCGACTTATATATAGAAATTTAAAAAAATAGGAACGTTTATAAGAAGTTAAACTTAAAAACAAATCTGCCGTTTAGTGCTCCTGCAAAGCTCGGCCTACTAAAAATACCTATGCAACTTATATCAGCTACAATATAATAGGTCGCTAATAGATGTAGCGGTCTGTTTAAAAATCTGCACGACTACAGTTCAAAGCAGCTTTTCTCACTTATTTATTTTTCTATATGCAGAGTTAATGAGTTTTTAAAGATCTTACACATTAGGTAAGAATTCGTACACCCACAATGCTTACTTGGTTGCGACTGAATAGTCATTATGCGTTGTAAAATACCCAAGTAAGCAGTTTCCCACTGTAGAACTCACCGACTCTTATAAGTACTGGGTAAAATTTGTATTTTCGTAATCCTATATTGGGTTAAATTCATTTCATATAACAGTTTTGTGAAATGAACAAGCATAGAAACTCTGTTTTTTTGTTCTCTATCTTAACTGCACGGTGTTCTATTTATGGTGGTTAAATGGGTTTAATAATAAATGATCATTTTGTCATGTATTCATATTTCTTAGACTACTTCTAGACTTATGAATTGTAAATAAGTAGCGCAATATGGGCGATTAATATGCCTACATCTTCAGGGAAACAGTCGTGAATGTATGTATGTAGTTACAGAATTATGTATTTTACACAATTGATACAGCAATACGTTACGTTATAAATGAAAAAGTGTTTATTCAGTTTACAACATGCTGATACAAAAATTTTACACTTCTGCCAAACTGCACGGCAGCTTGTTGGCAGACGTAGCTCCCATTTAATTACACTTTATTACAAAAATATTATAATAGATAACACTTTCTCGAATTAAATTTTTTTAAGGGTTATTCAAAAATTTGGTCAGTACCCAACTATAACTTAGGTACTGACCAAATTTTAATTAGCTATGTCTATAAAAAAAGATGTTAATATATTTTTAAATGACTGTTTTGACACAGAATAGCCTTCAAGGTCAACAGGTAGACTGTTATATATAAGTCTTGTATGTCATTGTGTAGCAAATAAATGAATATGATACTCTGACTTTTAGCTGTATGCTCGACGCACTAACATATATTATCGTAGGAGTGTGATGTTTTAGTATAGTATATGCAATGCATTGCCCGTTAGATATGTACAGACCCATAGGATTTAAAGAATCAACACACGGCCTATGATATAAAATCGAACTAATAGCCTTAATGTGACACCCAAGAGCATGTTCTTGCCGATTTAGGTACTTTATATCATCATCATCCTAGCATTATCCCGGTTGCCCTAGACTTAATCTAAGGGCAGACCCTGGTGCTTACTAGTCAAACTAAATTTAAATGAGTTTCAGTTATTACACGGAACGAGTGACCTCCTCAACTCAGAGTGAAACATCATACTATGATTTACACACTTTATCTACCTACCTACATAATATTAAAGAAAATATTCCAGGGTCACTCATGAGAGTCATAAAATACTTAGAGCACTTTTACAGCAAAACATGGAATTAATTTCTTAAGAAAATACCCAAAACAGTTAAAGAAAAGAGTTTATTAAAATAACATATAACACTTAAATATTATGTAATTTACCGTCTGTCATAGGTACGTATTCGAAGAGCCGAATTATCATTTTAATAATTCTTTATAATTTGCATTTCATAGTGAATTGAGTGGCCTTTTTGGGTTCGGGTCAAGTTGGCGTTTTCTATAGTGGTTTTTGTGAAAGATGGCATTCAACGTGTTAAGGTTCCGTCGCACTCAAAACTGCCCCCTTCCAATACTGAGAGAATCTTAGGAGTGATGTAGTTGGGAATGTCCCTGCCGTAGATAAAGTCCAAGTGGCCAAATGTCTTGTCAGCTAGGATGCACTCCTCTGCTTCCGTTGACACCAGATTACTTTTCAAGGTTGCGATGTCCCTTATATCTCCGACGTAATCGTTCTCACTGCTGATGAAATACCACTTCATGGTGATCGGGCTTAGGTCGAATATCGGCGGGTTCAAAGTACCATATTTTAACTTGTTACGTATAAGACCATAGTCGTATTCAGCGAATCCATTGTTTTTCGATTGACCCCAGCGGAGAAAATCCTTAAATGAAGTTCCCGCGGGAACGTGACCAGTCAGGACTCGAAGAGTCTCGTCAGTGATTTGAAACCTGTTGTATCCTAGGGCAACAAATAAGAGCACCGAGCAGAATGGGTATTGAAGAACGCTCAAACCGCAAAGCGTTTTACCGATTTTCTGAGTGACACCCCCAGTCTTTAAGATTTCGAAATTCGTTATATTATTAGCCAACTTCAGATTGTCTGCTAATACGCCTTGAATCGGAATCAGCAGGAATCTGGCGTGTTCCAACCACGCCGTGACCGAAAGACCGAAACCTACTTTAATTTTTTCATTGTATTCTGGTTTTTTAGCACAAAGTAAGAGCAAGATGCCAACTCCTTGACTGTGGCCAACGAATGCCACTTGTGACTCACCAGTTTTGTTGAGGACGTAATCGATGCTTGCAGGCAAATCTATAAGTGCCATTTCATCGTAAGCGAAATCCCAGAATTCGGGATCACTGTCGGGGTTCAAGGTAACATGATTTCTGCTATACCTGTTCCCTCTAATGTTTGGTATCCAGACGTCATAGCAGGCATCAGCATAGATGTAACAATGAGATTTATTAGGTCCTGGAATGATGCAGTCATCGCCGCTGAGGTAGAGTCCATGCATGAAGATCAGAGGTACCTTTTTTGTGTTGGCACAAGACTCCTTCCGCGGCAGACGAAACATTCCAAGGATGTATCCATCGCTTGTGATAACAGTATGGTTTTCTACAGCATAGCCATCATACCTCGCTAAGTCAGGGAAGTTCAAATCTCTTCTAGGCGAGTCCCCAAATAATGAAACGTAATCAATGGGATCGTCGTCATCGGCAGCAACTAATATGCAAGACTGTACAAGAAAGAGAAGCCAATATAAACGATACATGACGGCTATCTTAAAAGTAACGATAATTTTCCGACAGAAGACAGTTTTAAATGTTAAGGTCACATGTTGGGCCTAGTGCCTATTATTTATTAACAAACAATAGGGCTGTTTAGCGACACTTGGTCAAACAGTGACTTGAAAACTGTTTATAGGGTTGCCACTTTTTATTATGAATAAAGTTATAAATGTTTTCTTCACATTAACTACATATCTAGTGGATTTTTTATTTTTATTTATTTACAAAAAGTACAATTTAAAAAATACATTTTGTTCTTATAACTAATATCCTCGCCAAACATTACGTTTAAAGGCGAGAAGCGCTCTTTTCTCTTTCTTATTAACTTACTAAGAACTATAACTAAAATTAAAAAAGAAAACTAAAATCAAAAACAAAAATAAAAATGTAAACATTTTTAGGGCAAAAAATTAGAGATTGCTATGCCTATGCTCTCATAAGCAATTCTCCCCTTAACTTCTTCTTCAAGATATACATACTTATCTTATTTTCGTCTCTTATATATAAGTTTCTATAACTACTGAATAACCATATCCTGTGGAATAGATTGTCTGTGTTAATTCGTGTATAATTCATAATCATTTATTCAAGTTTGGCTCGAAGGGGCTCTTATGATGAACTTGATCGTAGGAGCATGATCGTAAAAGAATGGGCAAAAAAATCGTCAAGATATATTAAATCAATAAAAGTCAGACATATCTTTCTGATCCACAGACTGCGGGAAGCTGTCATAATGGTAGGAGGATGATCATAATTACATTGTTATAATAAAGACCAATATTCTTTAAACACATAAATATAATTATTTTTCAATATTAATTAATTTTACCTTCTTTTCACACCCCTGCTCATTTTCAGGTTAATTATTCAACTCTTGTACTCTTTGTTATCAGAAAAACCTATTTTAGTAACAATAGTACCTTTTGCAGCCATTAAGTATCATCAAACAGATATTTTTTTTATCTTATACTTTGGTAACTGTAGATTAATTATTAAGCCTACGAATTAGAGACAGATGAACACAGCGTGTCTGCCTAAAATATAACATAATAAAGCCTATGTAAATAATGTATGTGTTATGACGACCGATAAGTGTTAAGTAGAGTTTTGGCGCCATCGCGAAGAAAGATACATAGCGGAAGTATATTATTTTCCAAAACTAGTGTAAATTTAAGTTTTTATGTGTACAGTACATGTTGTGGATTTTCAGACATAACTTCTTCGGGAAGGTTCACAGATGTAGGAAAGTGGCTTATTGTACTGAACTGTCATTTTCCGTGCTGATTTCAAACCCTCTGGGAGCCTAATAAAGTCTCTACTATTTACTGAGGCATGATTTTGACTTGACGGACGAACTAATTGTAATTACTAGTACTAAAGTTTTTGTATCATACCATAAAGACCCTAGCAAAGACCACAATAGTAAGAAAATACGAACCATTCGGGCGAAAATCGTTGAAGTTTCGGATCTGCTATTTTCGTTTTCTGTGTATCCGTTTCGTGAGTTCGAAATCAAAGGTTCACAAATTCTGGCACCTTCGTCATTATACACTTCGACACATCTGGCTGGACTCCTCACATTTTGTGTTCTCGATCGATTTCGTGTTTATAAAGGATACAAGTTACTAAGATAAGTCTATTAACAACCACTTTTCACATTGTTTTTGCATCACAGAACACAAGTAAAGAAAAGTGTATAAAAGTTCTTGTAACAAAAGAGTACATATTATATGTATGTATGTTTTTCCGTTGTTTCATTATAAAAAGAATCTATTCGTAGATTGGGGCAAGCTGGCGGTGTGTAAAATGTCTGAAGATATTGCAATTACTATCATGGAAAATTTGCAATATATTTATATGTACATAAATGCATACCAATAATATCTAGATGGGAAACCCTCATACCTGTTTATTGTCCTGCATGGGAATCGAAACCACGACCTCAGGAGCGGAATACACCAACCTCCATGCCTATCAGTCATCAAAGTACCTTAAAACTAAGGCGCCCATTAAAAAAAAAATTACCTATTAATTATATGGATTTAGCAGATAATCATCATCTCAGCCCATCAACGTCCCACTACTGAGCACGAGCCTCCTCTCACATATCAAGATGTGAGGGTATTGGGTCATACTCCACCACGCTGACCTAGTGCGGATTGGCGGAGGCAGGTGTATGGCGTGCTGCTATTAGAATTTTTCAAGCCGCCCATTAGCCCTCTAACATGGCTTAACGACTACCACATTTAGTGATAACCGGGACCAACGACTTAATGTGCCTTCCGAAGCACGGAAACGCTCGATATCAAATGCCACACAAACGGTCACCCATCCAAGGATTGACCTCTGTAAACTCTGCTGTACTTCGGTGATCGTTTCCGTCGACCGAGCACCGCAGAGCTACGAGCGCTTCAGATAATATTTCTTACTAATTATATGAAAAATGTAGAAAAAAGAGCGTAAAATTAAAGCTCCCGTGAAAGTCTACGAGAAAAGTTTTAGGCACGGTACCATATTGCAAAAGTTGGCCTTTGGGAGACTTGAGCGGCCCACTCCGCCAACTGAGAGCCACTCGGATTACTGGAATTTATGCCTTGGAAAAGATTTGACAAAGAGATTATTGGCAGGTGAAGTATTGAAATATCGGGCCCCGAAGTTTTCCTTTTCATATCATATTTTTAGAGATAGATTACATATAATTCTGATAATTAATTAGGTAACAAGCTCGATGTAATATAATCAAGAAGGGGTGTAAACAATTCAGTTATAAAGGGCCACAATCGCCCTCTTTTGTTTATGTTTTTGAATAAATCTCAATCTTTTATCGTAATACAATCCTCTTATGCCATTTAAATAAACCGACACATTTCTAATGTCGTTTTTAAAGTCGGTTATACAAACTTGGTTCTAATTTAGGCTGAGTTAGTATTTTTGATGTGAAATTAGGTTAGTTTGGCGCCCCTCGGACTGGTGTTCTGGCCTTGGCAAGAGGCCAAGAAAAGGTTAAAACCAAACCCACACCTTTGAGCGCCTTAGTACTGACTACCGCGTAGGGAATCCAAGACAAATCTGTGGCGGGCTGCTCCCGTGCGAAGGGCTTGCAGAGGATGAGGGGGAAAGCCTGTTGTCACTTGTGTTGGCCATCCTCTGCAACCGTGTTTTTGGGTAGTTTAGTTTCCACTCTTTGCAGTTTGTCTTGGCAACCAACGAAGGTACAATCCGCGAGGGTTTCCGCGGAGGGATGCGGAATCTCACCCATAGCGCGCATCCTTGCATCCAGCAGAGTAGCGCTTGCAGGCGGAGGTGTGGCGTGGTAGAAAATATGCAAAATCAAAATCAAATATTATTTATTTCATAAATTATTACATAGTATTTAAAAGTGTCAAAAATTTAATAAATAAATATAAAAAACAATTGACACATTATTATACAGAAATCACGAAGCTTAGATTCACTTATATGCAACAAAACAATTTATAAAAAAAAATATTTTAGTGTAAGTGAATCTAAGTGCCAGTTTCGAGCCACCGCTCTATAAGAAGTGGCAAAAAACTCACTGGCTATGATACTCTTTTAAATTTATTCATTGGTTTGGTACTTTAATTACAATATTCAATTTTCTGTGAAGCTATTCAATGCAATATCATATAACATTAACAATATTCATGTTTTAAGTCATTCATATTAGAATAGCCTGTATGAAACGGCAGTTTAATCCCAAGCATTTTTACGCAGTTTTCCATTCTCCATGTGCTGCTCTGCACCCCATGAATATTGCCTGCTGCAGAATGGCGTTTGCGGGCGGAGGCTTTGGCATGGTGGAAAGTCTTCTGTTTCCCAGCGAAACTTTTTATGCGAAGAAAGTATGTGGTTCAAGTTTCGCCCTTTTTAGTGCGACTCGGTGAAGAAGTCTGCAGCTTTCCGCCCTATATATTATTGCACTGATTCCAACAGTATGATGTGTGAGTGATGTGGTTGTACCGGTATAGTCAACTTGTCTATGCAATATTTATATTACATAGACGTTGATTCTTAATAAGTTTAATTTCTTTATGTAATTAAAAACAAGCGTAACAAAGAAACAAATTTACTTTCGAATTTTTAATTTAAGTAATGAAATATACTAGAAATAAGCCTTTGTCATTGGTTAACCTTAATTGTTGTTGAATATAAATAAGAGAAAAAAGTTTCGAACCGAGGGCTTATCGAGAAAATTCTTTTAGTGCCCCTGTGTATTTAGGATACGACCTTTTATTTGGAAGGAGTCTTTGCATTTAATTTTCGGACTATTTACATAAAACGGCTGTACAATGTGCTACTCAATCAGCCAGGTACCATTTGCAGTCGTAGTTATAGTTTCTATCCTTGGTAGTGTATTTATAGATTGTGATATACAATCTGCTTGGTGGTAGACTTACTACAGAGGAAAAAAAATAAGAAAGTGACATTCACGTCACAACGAAGCAGTGGACTTTTTGGCGGGAAAGTTTTGTAAAGTTTTGTTTTATTTTCAAAAATTTGTAAACGTACATCAGTACATCGAAGGCTTTTGACTGCGTTGACCACGGTACCCTTATTCTTAAGCTTAATTTCTATGGCGTGTGTGATTTGGCTCAGAAGTTGATAGTTTCATATCTTACATCTAGATTTCAAAAAGTAGATATTAATGGCGCTAAATCATCTGGTTCGTGTATACAGATGGGCGTTCCTCAAGGCTCAATCTTAGGCCCATTTTTGTTTCTGGTGTATATAAATGATCTTCCTTTCTTTATTAGTAGAAAGTGTGAAATGGTGTTATTTGCAGATGACACATCAATAATATTTAAAACTAACAGAAATAAAATAATTATGACGATGTAAATAGTGCACTTTCAGAGTTGCTTCACTGGTTTACTGTTAATAATCTTCAGTTGAATGCTAAAAAAACTAAATGTGTTAATTTTTCACTACCCAATGTAAGAGATGTTGAAACCAATATAGAATTAAATGGTCAGAGGTTGGAAATGGTCGATTCAACCTTATTTCTAGGTGTAACACTAGATAAACACCTTCAATGGGGCCCACATATCGAAAGCCTTTCTGGTAAACTGAGTTCTGCCGCATATGCGATTCGAAAAATTCGTGAGATAACGGATGTCGAAACTGCTAGAATTGTTTATTTTAGCTATTTTCACAGTTTGATGTCCTACGGTATTTTATTGTGGGGATCTGCCGCTGAAATTGAGACTATTTTCATTTTACAGAAACGAGCTATACGTTTTATTTATAAACTACGGTCTAGATCATCCCTTAGAGAGTTGTTTCGGGAAATTGGTATTTTAACTATTTGTTTGTGCGGAAAAATATAAATAATTATTCTAAGCGCTGTGAACGTCACAGCTTTAACACACGAAATAAAAATAAACTGTTAAATCCATTTCTAAGACTCCAAAAAATTCGGAAGTCTTTTATGGGGCAAGGTATGAAATACTACAACAAAATTCCGCATGATATATTGGATTTGCCCTTAAACAAATTTAAAGTAGCTATTAAAGAAACATTGATTAAGAAAGCATACTATTGTACGCAAGATTATTTAAATGATAAGACGGCATGGCTGTAAATTGTATCTATCATAGAACAAACAATTTTGTGGTCTGCGGCTGTTTGATTTTTATAATATTATTGTTATTTCTGCTATTTTAATAGTACAAATGTGTACAAATCTTTTTATTTTGTGGCTTGAGTATGTCATGCACACTTAAATGTCTCTGGGGTGGCGGCGTTATGCGTCGGGTCGTTACATTCCCTAAAATATGGTTGAGTGAAACGATGGCTGGTTCATTCGTCATACTCGTGAACGAGTGCTGCTTGTGGGGACTGGTCTGCTCTTGTCTACTATTTTTATTTATAATTAAAGATTTAGCTAACTGAGAAAAGTTAATATTATTTTTAATCTGATAGCTGACACACAATTTTTGTTGTCCTATCATTCTCCTAAATGATGTTTTTGATTAGGAACGCATAGTATTGTTCAAATGATTATATAGATATTAAGACTGAATTGCTGTAAATGATATCTTTCATAAGACCAAAAATATTTGTGGTTTGCAGCACATTTAATTAATATAATGTTATTTTTGTTAAAATTTGTTTATCCTGTAGCTTGAGTATGTCATGCTCACTCAAATGTCTTTGCGGTGGTGGCGTCATGCGTCGGGTCGTTGCGTTCCCTAAAATATGGTTGAGCGAAACGATGGCTGGTTCATGCGTCATACTCGTGAACGGGTGCCACCAGTGAGGACTGGTCTGCTCATGTCTACTATGTTTATTCGTACTCATACTCGTATAACTTAAAATAAAAAGTTATTTTCTTCTTTTATTTTAAATCATGTGACTGCAGAACACATGTTTTTGTAGATTTGTCAAATTGTTTTACTACTAAGTACATATTCTTGTAACTGGCGGGAGAAAAAACTAACCTTGACGATTTTCTTGCCCGTTCTTTTACGATCAAGCTCCCGCCCGCAGTGAATGGGCGCGCTAGTTTTTAAGTTTTGACGTTCATAAGAGCTCTTTTGAGCCAAACTTGAATAAATGAATATGAATTTTGAATTTTTTGAATTTCAGTGTTGGTAAATCAAACAAAACAGTGCAACATCTTTACTTTACGATTTAGGGGGAGGGCATCTCATTTACCATTTATCATGTTTATCACAATTCATTCTCATTTACTATAATTTATATGTTATTCATATATCTCTTACTTGACACTGGCTAAATGTGCAATCCGCGCAATAATGGCTTTGTTTAAAAGAAAAAAAAACGAAGCAGGCTTCTTCGCGGGAAAGTGAATTGTCAAAGAAAACAAAACTGCATGTTTTCTTTTCTAAAATATGTGAAATTTCGAACATTACTGTGTTTTTTTTAACATAAAGGTAAAACTGGCTAATATGTGCATTGTAATACAATAATCAAGAGGAAAAAATAAAATTAAAAATTTGAATGTTTACGAATTTACAAGGGTCCTGTTTTCTTGGCATTGGACTCCCTAAAAATAGTATTGGGTAGAAAGCAATTTCAATGTCTGTGAAATAGATATCGGTTCATCAACGAGGTAATGAGGGAACCTTCCGGGCGAGGGAGTAACTCGATTACAGGACTTAATCGATTGTTTGTTCCATTCGAATAAATGGCAATTTGTATAAGGGAACTGTTGGAGTGAGTTCTGGGACTAGTAGATTATAGCTACTGATATTTTAACTAAAAGGTAGTTGTCGCACTAGTCCCTGGTAATTATAATCATCATCACAGCCCATTAACGTCCCACTACTGAGCACGAGCCTCCTCACACATATCAAGGTGCGAGGGTATTAGGTCATACTCCACCACGCTGACCCAGTGCGGATTGGCGGAGGCAGGTGTGTGGCGTCCTGCTGATAGAATTTTTAAAGCCGCTCATTAGGCCTCTAACATGGCTTAACGACTACCACATTTAGTGATAACCGGGACCAACGGCTTAGCGTGCCTTCCGAAGCACGGAAGCGCTCGATATCAAAAGTCACACAAACGGTCACCCATCCCAGGACTGACCTCTGTAAACTCTGCTGTACTTTGGTGATCGTTTCCGACTACCGTAATTATAATAATCAATAATTATTTTCTGACATTTGAGAAATTGTGTTATGGATACTAAATAACGTTATCTGTTATTTTTTTAAACTAAAAACACTCACGTACATCCTTTTTTTTTATAAACTTTGGTTAGTGCTTTGGGACAACAAATATGAGATGATATTGATTATATTATAGGGATCCTACCCAGACCTAAGGAGCACAAGGCACCTGCAAGTGGTGCACCTGCCGATCCACGGACGAGGCTCTGGCGAACATAACAGTGCCCGGTAAGCGGCAATAAGCTCGCCATCTATTACGAGAGACCAACTATTTAATTGGCAAAGTGAAGGCGTATGATATGCCCCAGCCTACCCCTTCGGGGAAACAGGCGTGAATGTATGTTTATATTATGTTATGTTTTACTACTCTACTTTTTAATGTTTTTCTGTTTGTGCTGAAGCCAGCACCAAATTGAATTACTGCACAATATAAATTTTAAATCATATAAATGTGGATTTTAACTGGGTTAAAGATAATGTATTTAGAATAGTTGCATTGCTGTAAATATTTCTATCAAATAAAATAAATAAATATATTATTATTATAAATAGGTGGTAATTGAGGCTTCCAAATTAAGACAATGAATAAGACTTTAAATAAACTTATTATTATTATTAATTGTCGTTAGTATGGATACGTCAGAGGTACATGTCGTAGAGTAACTAAATCTGAGTACGGCGAAATTTGAATACACTTTGGGGCTTATTCTAAACGAAATCTAAAGTTTTAAAACTAGTGCACCTACTACTATCTAACATGGCGGCAGAGGGGATTCCAGATGGCTTTCGTGCATCGATTGCATAAAAAAACCATTATATTTGATGGTTTTGTTTTGGTTGGTGGATGGATAAACAAAGAAATTGGCATAAATAAACAAACGGTCTCTTCGGTATTAAATCTACTAATAACCTGGAGTCATAAAAATACTTGCGATAAATAGCTTAGAAGTAAACTGGCCGAAAAAAAAACGCAACTTTAAATATGTAATATGGAGAAACTAAATGTGTTATTTTATTTTTAACCACACGTTCTTATGTGTTATATGATGTAGATTTATGTCTATTTATTCCGTAAAAGATAACAAAAAACAATCAAATTATAAAAAAGCCCAATTTTAGCGATCTTACATAACTTCCCACCTTAAGTAAGACATCGATTTTTTGGCGCCAACGCTGCGCAATTTTTCATAACTAATGTAAAATCGAGTTTTTATGCGTAAATATAGAGGAAATTTGGGCATAAATTCTTCAGCAACGTACACAATGTAGAACGTGGCATATTACAGTGAATTGTGATTTTTCCGTTTTGACTCCAAAACTCCATAGACGCCTCTTAGTAAAGTTTCCACTACTTTACTGGGCCAAGATTTTGACTTGACTCGACTATGAAAGACTTTACTTGCAATACTCCATAGGAGTCCATATCTAAGAAAAAAAATTATTGGCATTTAGCCAATAAATCAAGTTATTTGCATAAATACACAAGCCGTTCGAGCCATATAAAACACGGAAGAAGAAAAAGAAGAACTTGATTTATTTATTTATTTGATGATGGTAAATCCTACTTACTATAAACGAGTGAGTCCATATCCAAAAACAAAAAGGTATTCTTAGATATTTCTCACGCCCCACATAGTCCTAATAAAGTTGAGCTTTAAAGTATTGTATTAAAATAATAGTATTTTTGTGTTGCGAGACGCGTAAATTAAGTCGCGGCGTTTACGTTGCGGTCGGTTTCATACTAAAGTCCGGTTTGAACTACACGCCGCGCGGTGACGCAAAATTAGTTATGTGCCTAACCGGATTTCTGTTGAAAATAACTTCCAGTCGTCTATCTAAGGCTTCATTGCCTCCTAAATTGTCAGGACTGGCCAGGACCGCCCCCAAGAGCCTCAAGCCACATACATCAGGGTTAATTGGACTCAGTGGCTCTCCCTTGCGGCTATACGTCATCGTTTGCGAGAATTGGCACTCGCCAGGGAAAATCGTTACTCTTTTTCATCATCACAGCCCATTAGCGTCCCACTACTGAGCACGAGCCTCCTCTCACATATCAATGTGTGAGGGTATTGGGTCATACTCCACCACGCTGACCCAGTGCGGATTGGCGGAGGCAGGTGTGTGGCGTCCTGCTGTTAGAATTTTTCAAGCCGCCCATTAGGCCTCTAACATGGCTTAACGACTACCACATTTAGTGATAACCGGGACCAACGGCTTAACGTGCCTTCCGAAGCACGGAAGCGCTCGATATCAAATGCCACACAAACGGTCACCCATCCACGGACTGACCTCTGTAAACTCTGCTGTACTTCGGTGATCGTTTCCGACCACCGAGCACCGCAGAGCTACGAGCGCTTCTAGCACCGCAGAGCTACGAGCGCTTCTCTTTTTAGTATAAGTAATTGACCTTTTTAATATTTTTTTTAAATAAATGCACATTGTTTAAGTTAAGTATTCAGTTTTTAATATTATATTTTATTAAGTAACATTATATGTAACTTCTTGCCAATAGAGGGCGTTGATTGGAGTTGAATCGCGTCATCGTTTGTTGTTCAAATGAGATTTAGTATTTATATAGAGCCAATATAGCCATTAAAGCATAGATCAAATACTCCAGTAGTTTCATTCATTGTTCTACTTGTGGTATTCTACAATACAAATAGTTCAACCAGTAGGTCAACATTTCAACACACATAATTTGTCTGATATAAATGTACCTGCTAATCGATTCCTTAATTGGGTTCTGTAACTAGCGACCAGGGAAATTATTTACAATTCTTTGAATTTAAATTACTGTCTTTTATTTGTATCCAATTGATATAAGGATCTAATAAATAAAATGTGTGGGTGTTCTGTTATATTAAAAGATTAGGAACCCCATAGGATGGATGTAACGGATGCAAAGTACTGGATTAACAGAAATAAAAAATGAGGCGAAGCGGAAGGTAAGTTATACCAGTGTAGGCTAAGTTGGAGCCGCAGTATCCCAGTGGCGATCCGTAGGCTTCTTCAGGGTCTTGGGTTGATCCCTGGTGCACGCCCATTTGACTCTTCGTAGTTATGAGCGTAATTTATCGCTTTTTATTTTTCATTTATTTCTTATAATAACATAGTACATATATAAAACTTAAGTATTATTATCGCCAAACTGCATGACAGTTTGTTGGCGACGTACGCTCCCAATTTCTAGGCACACATTTTAAACAAAAACATTAATTAATAGGTACTTGAACTTATCTATAGCTAAACAATTCATTTCGGTACATCTTTTTGTGACATAAAGTTCTGTAACAAATATTTTTTAAGTTTCTTTTTAAACATTATTTTACTTTTGCACATATTTTCATCAAACATACTATAATAAATCCTAGGAATTAAGTATTTACTGGTTCTTCGGCCGTAATAATTACAAGCGCTTGGTTCAATAAAAATTTTATGAGAAGTCTGTCTTAGTTTTTTGTTATGTTTCTTATTTATTTTATATTTATGACACTTAAATTGTTCCACAGCCATGAGGTACCGAACCTTTTCATGCACCTTTTCTTGCTCCTTGTCTCTGAAAGCCGTAGGTTTCAAGCACATCTATGGTAGTCGTTATTATGAAGTCGGTGCCTTCTATATCCTGACAGCTGGTTTAATCATAGAATGATGTTTCCTTCAGGGTTGCGGAGGACAATCTGCAGTCGCTTCATGTAATAGAAGCTCGTCATAGATTTCGCATAGTGTTTATGTGTTCTAACCCTAAGAGGCTAGTGTGGCCATATTGGATTAAGCTCGAGCTCTCCCACTAATCAAATCACCCGTCTGTTCAATGAGTTTCGTATGGATTGATGGATTAGTTTTTTAGCTATAGAGGGAATGAAAGGAGCTTTTATCTTTTGTTTGATACATTAGCAGTCGCCCGCTACTTTTTATAATATGTAGTACGACACGACATAGTAACCACTTTCTGTCTAATAGTAAGCAGCCAATGCACTCCAAGAATGCACCTACTCAAGACGGCCCGTATATAAATCGTTTTACGAGCTGGGATTAAATGAGCTAGAAAACATATTCGCGAGTAGATAATCAATATATTATTAATTAATTAATATATTATTAGCATGTAAGAGATTTGCTTTATATTTTATTCTTATTTAAATTTTTTATTAGTATCACTTTTTTTGGACAACATTTATCCCGTACAACTATTTAGTTTACAACTGCTAGGGTTAACTGGTAGAGATCTCTTCTAGAGATAAGTCCACCTTTGTACATGTTATTTTATATACCTCATGTAATACTTAATAATTATTTTTGTGCAATAAAGGATTATTATTATAATTCCAATGCCAAATGCTTTAACAGAGTAACGACTAACCAAATTACGTGAGATCCGATGCGATACGGGCCGGATAGTGGTAGTCATCCCTTAAATTTTATTTATTTATTTTTAATATTCTGTAAACTTACTCAGTACAGAATATAGAAAATGTAAGTGGTGTTTCACTATTAGCTAATAACAAGTTTTCACTGATGAAATACGCAAAATGGCTGGCTGCTGTTTAATGCGAAGAACCGGAGATGGAGCTCAATGATGTGCCTTTGGCGCGGGTTAAGTCCAACAGTGGACAAATATAGGCTAATAATTTCGTGTACCTAAGTAGATATGGATAATAGCTAACTATGATCTTCAGGACATTCAAAAAGTTATCTGGTTCATACTCCGGTCCCGGCGCCGGACCGACATCAAGCCCCAAGCTCCAATCAAAGTAAAACTTCCCAGCTTATTACGAAGTTAGTCGCCTCGGATATGTGGCTGTTATGTTTATACGAACTACTAACTGTCTTCATTGCGTCCTTATACGCTTTCCTGGTACTATATTTAAGCGCTCGAGGCTTTGGGTACTCGAAAATGGAGGCGTGGTCGAAAACATTATTAAAGTTAAATAAGTTTATGGATTCATTTCAGATTCAGTGTATAAGCGGCATTTCTGGTATTTTTTTATAATTATAAAGCAAGTAGTTGTTACGCTAAGTTGAGGTCCTATATTAGAACGTTTTAGTAATTACAAATACGAAATAATTATTGCTAAACCATAATGGGTACAGAGATGTTATACAATTTTGGAACCAATTTTATGAACCCTGTCAGGTACGCAACTTTAAAAGTGAAGAGAGGGCAGTTGCAATCAATAATTATCAAAATACTAAAAAAAAGTACTTTAATAAAACTTGCTAAAACAAAAAAAAAAGAGAGGTGTCAAGGGACACCCGGATGGAACAAAGTTCCTTTCGATTAATTAGTGAAGGAATTGTTATAAAATTTTATGAAAAAAAATACAAACAAATCAAATAATAAAACGCTTAAAAAGAGGAAACAAAAAGTTCCCGAACCGGGAATCGAACCCGAGCCTCCTGGGTGAAAGCCAGGTATCTTAGCCATTAGACCGTGTAAAAGTGTCGTGACAACTTTTCTTAAGAATTTTTTCCGTCTAGCCCCCTTTAACAACGCGATAAGGAACTTCGTTCCAAAACTTACTTCATTTTACTTTTCAAATCCTACAATTTACCTTCAATAACAATAACATATATCAATCAAAAATGTATTTATTTATTTTATAAATGCTACATTTCATGTTTTGTAGAGAGAATGGGGTAAATAGTCGTAAATTATTATGGATATATTGTAAGAGCTTAGGTTGAGACGTGTGGCTGGTATAACAAGTTTGTTTTTTCGTCTGAGTGAATATTTTGATGGTACATATTCGCGTTTCAAGTAAAAATCATAAAATTTTCCGATGAATTAGCGTATCTCTAAAATTATTACTCTAATAAGCAGCGATAGCCCAGTAGTGAGACTAATATGCTTTAAACCCTGTTCATGACTTTTTGAAGTTATGTGCGTAATTATCGCTTGTTCTGTGTCTCGGAAAGCACGTTAAGGCTGTCATGAACATCTATGGCAGTCGTTATTAGGAAGTCATTGCCTTCTAATATTCTGACAGCTGGTTTAACCATATAATGATGTTTCCCTCTGGGTTGCGGAGGTCATAGACGGTCGCTAAGTGTAATAACTAAAATTCAGAAAAAATTGGGTTTGACCAGTGAGCAGACTGGATTCTTATCGTAAAATCTTGGGCTCAACCGGAACTATATATTTTATTGAATAAACTAATATCCTGACATTCAACTTTTTTTGGATTTAAATGTAGCCTTTTTAGGGCAATATAAGATAAGTATCATGATCAGTACCAAAGCTGCATCAGGCATTGGCCACAACAGACAGACAAAAAGAAATAAAAAACAAACTTTTGTGGGACTTCTTGACGGGATAGTGAAGCGTCATGTCTGTCACGTACATGAGTATTGGTAAATGAAAACAAAACAGTGCAACATCACTTTTCAAATTCTCTCAAGAAGTTAGTAAGATGTCAGTATAGTCCCACGTCTTTACTGAGGACTCAAGGGGTTTCGGGGAGGGCAACTCATATACCATTTATTATCTTTATCACCACTTATTCTCATTTACTATAATTTATATGTTATTAATATCTCTTATTTGACTCTGGCTAAATGTGAAAACCCCACGAAGCCATTATTAAAAAAAAACTTTTCTTATAGGTACGTGTTATTACTTTAATATGCATTCCATAAAATGCTTCTATTATTGAAATTTTAAATAGATAAACAAACTTTTCTTATACGTTTATTATTTTAATAATTATGCAATTCATAAAATGCTTCTATATTTGAAATTTTGAATGGATACTTTCAGCTCTACGAATTTGTATGGATAAATAAAATAATAGGTGCGCGTTGCAACCTCAATTCGTGGCATTCTCTCTAATGTTACAGTGCCACGGAACGAATATCTGCCGGTAGTGCCGGAGTTTCGCTGCGGATTGCCGCTCTTCGCAATATAATGCAGTTAAAAACAAAACATTTTTACTAGTCACGACACGATTTTTGCTATAACCCATATTTTCAGTCAGTTTGTGAGGCCAGGTGAAAGTGCTCGCCAAAATCTGTTTTATTTCGGTGATCGTGTTGTCAGCGGTCAGTCCTTGGATAAATATGTGGTTTTGTGGTGCGTCAAAAAGAACAGTTAAAATAAAAAAGAATAAGAATAAAATTATTTATTTGGTCCACACAATTAGGTTCTTACATTTAAAGGCATAGTAATGCCAACAGAAAACAAAGAAAACAAAACAACAAAAAAAAAAGAAAATCCTAAATAAAATACGTAGACCAGTAAAAAGGTCCCCTTCTCAGCTAGAAGCTGTGGTTATGAAACCATAGCGCTAGTATTCCGAATGAGCCTAAGTGCACTGTCACGGTCAATCCACAACACAAACAAATAGTATACAATAAATTAAGTATGCAATCAAAGTTATCTTTCGCATAGTAATAATACAATTACTATGCGAAACAAAACGTTAAAATTGTGCAAGAAGCGCCAAAACCATAGACTACCAAACAAACATCACAAACGTCACTCATTTGCCATCTGACAATTGACATATAACATTGTTACTTCAAAGCAAGAAAGCATTGTAAACAGTAAATAAGGTTCGGCAAGAATATAATAATATATATACTAAGCTTTATCAAGTTGTAAGAATGTGATACTATAAAATAAAAAACTCTAGAGACATAGAAACTAAGACTCAAAAGTGGAAGATCTATGTGTTATTTGTGGTAGTCATTAAGTCAAGTAAGAGAATCCTATTTGGCGGTTTAAAACGTGGGATATGGCAAGAAGCCAAATAAAATAGCGTTGCGACAAACCATTTTGTTTTTTTTTTCATTACATTTTATTAGTGGTTCGCCCGCGATTTCGTTTGCATGAAAATCGATTATATCGCGCATCTTATTAAATTAACTTTAAATATCATATTTATATCAGCTAATAATAAACCTTACATAATAGTTTCATGCTTCTAGCTTTAGAAATGGTAATAAAATGCGTTTACACACTGCCTTCCGGCCAAAGAGGGGCCCAAAAGGGGGTGTAGGACTCACCACAGGTAGACGCGACTGCCAGCAGTAATACCCACTAAAAATCTTCCGACGACGCCCGTCGCTTGTTGAGAGAAAGGCGGAGGCCAGTACCTGGGTTGCAGCTCTGACACCCTGTCTGCGGCCAACGTCCCTTGAACCTAAACTGGGAGGACCTCCTCAAAAAAGCGCTGTGGACTCGCCCCTCCTACCACCTTGTGCGACCATAGCGTGTGTGGCCGACTTCCCGGAGGGTTCATGGTGAGACAGCAGGGGCTCCCTGCCCACACTTAAAGACCTATTGCCTAAGACTCTCCTGGCGCTACTGAACGGGCCCTCCTGGCCCGCCCGTAGCGCCCTCCACAGGTCCCTCTTAGTTTCTCCCCCGGTAGTGAGTACTTAGGACACCCAGAGTCGCCAACCTCTGGGTGTTATCTTTTCCCGGCCTCCGGGAGGTACTCAGCCCCCCCACCACGACAAGGTGGAGACCTGCAAACTGCAGGAACTGTTCGGAGAGCTCCATTGATTTGATTGCACCATCTTATCATGGACCACCGCGGAGGGCAAAGGCGTGCTGTACCAGGGGGTCGCCCTGGCCACCAGCAGGAAGGGAAGGAACTGTACCGGTTCTCCGGCTGATAGTAGGAGATGTAGAGAGAGAAATGAGACCCAACACTGACGGTTGAAATCTAATTTATTGCATATAAGTGTAAAGCTGCCCGTGGATGGTGGGCCAAATCGCCGCTGATCACGCTGACGCCAAGTGCAATGTACAAGATGTAGACTTGTACATACTGCCGACTCGGAAATGAGACACGCCGAGCTGCTGATGTCCGCGAGCTTTGCAGATGGTGCAGGATGTCTGTGGTTCTCAGCTGCCTCGCTGCTTAACATGCAGACGCTATGCTCATTGTGCAAGATATAGTCTTGTACAGATTGATTAGAGCCCACTGATATTGTACCTAGAGGTTTTCTGTGCAACCTGCCCTCAATGTCATTATAAAGTCCGCGCAAAGGACCCTGTGGAGAAGAAGTAAGAAGAACTTTGTGAACTGGAAGAGAATTTCAAAGTCGGATCGTCTCAGAGAGGAACGATTTGTGTGATATCATATTATTATAAAAACTTAGTTTTTTTATAATTTCCTAAGTTGTCTAATTTTTTATAATACACTTACCTAAGTTTTTTATAATATAACACTTGTCCAAGTCGTGAGTTATAAAAGCGCCGATTGCCCTAGCTCCTGGATTAAGTTTTAATCGTCTCTCCGTTCGATGCGGGTTCGATTCCCGGCAACTTTCTGATCGAGGGGATTAAGCGGGTCTAATTGACCCGTCGTCGGCGCTGTTTACGAAATCTTGTTGACACGACCGGGTTATTAGATGGCCAGTTAAGGTACTATGATAGCTATACTTTTTAAGTTTTTCTTTGCGCCATATATGGTGCTGTAAGATACTGGCCTTAAATAGTGCCATCGCCTCTCATCTCCCGGGAAATTGTAAGAGTAGAAGAAAATAAATTTCATCGGATGATTGGCAGCAGCGTCATCCGGTGTATTGGATTGAACTGCGATCACCAACCCGCCTGCCAGCCAGCGTGGTGATTATGGGAAATACCCCCGATATAATGTAATTAATTGGGGAGGCTAATCTTCTTTGGCAGTGGACTTTATAATATAAGGCGTCATCTATATGAAATAATATGTTTACTAGTCAGGGAGGTGGGGATGAATAAACTTACTTTAAAACCACGTCTTTATCATACCCTAATTAACGTCTCATTGTCTCGCATTGCCAAGTCTTAGAGAGCCTCTCAAAATTTAGGTGAGAGAGTCCTGTGGCGTCCTGCTGTTAGAATTTTGCAACCCTCCAAAAGAGAGCCTGTAACTTAACTTGCCGTGACGACTTTGTTTTTTACATGGGGAACAAATTGCGTTTACGCACTACCTCCCGGCTAAAGTAGGACCCATAGGGGGTCTCACCACCGGCAGAAGCGACCGCCAGCAGTAATGTTGATTAACGACTATCACAAGTAGTGGTAACCAGGACCTTAGGGTTTACGTGCCATCCGAAGCATAAAAGCGCTGTAGTGAGAAGTTAAAGTTGGAGAGTAAAGTGTATCTAGAACTGGGAATGTACAATAAAACCACGACTGCATTATAGGACGTATATTCTCTGACTAAATTACATACATTTATAATAATATTATGTGGCATAACTACCCACTATTTACGTATGTAAATATGGTCTGTTATGGTCTGTGATGTATATCACAGAGGGGATTTCAGGATTTGAGAGGATGATTATTTGCATAGACCCACGCCTGTATCCCCAAAGGGGTGGGCATTATATTGTTTGTCCAATTGTAGGGGCGAGCCTTTTGCCGCTAATCGGGTACTGTTACGTTCGCCAGGGCCTCGTCTGTTGATCAGCAGGTCCCCCTTTTTGCAGGTGAGGTTGGCTTCTTAGATGTTGTTAGGATCCCTATACACGCATAAATTTGCAAAGAACAGATATAAACGAATCAGTGAACTATACATACATTTAGACATTATGATTAACATGCAAGTAGGATTGTCTGAAAATCAATTACGTCCCCAGTACATATTATATTGTAAGTGTAACTTATTATATACAGGATCAGTGGACGTATAAAATTCAGACATTAAGCTCAAAACACACAAAAGATTCTTGAGAAAACTGAAAGCCTACTTCTGAAAGATCAAATTTCAATCAGCCTTCAGTAGCGCCGCCACGAGATTATTTGTCAAGAGACCGTAACACGTGCCGCTTTAGACAACATCAATTACATAGTAAAAACAAATAAGTACGATGTAAATTTAAAAAAAAAATGTTGTTGCCAAAGCTCAAATACCAAAAATTCGCCGCTATGCATTTTTGACAACTGAAAAAACTATAGCTATCTATGTGTTAAGGCTAGTATCGCTCGCTCGTAGCTGTAGTTGGTCTACGTATTTGTTTTAACTATGATAATTATTTATTCCTACCTCCCCTCACCTACTTCGCATCCTTCGATAGTGCCAGCGACAATTCACTAGAGTTTATTTAACTCCTTGAACTTAGTGTTCAGGCCATAGATTAATTAAAGAAAGAAATATCGGTTCTATTTCGTTATTGCATTCATTTGTTCAAAACTGTATGTGTAGCTATATGTTCTTAGTGTAAATAATAGTGTTTATGTTTGGCAGTGTACATAATTAGATCGTGTTTCAGCACCGACAGGCACACCGGGTGAGACCCCGAATGAAGGCTCAGCAAGCCGTCAGCGAGCAGGCGGTGACTGAGATAAGCAAGGATGAGAGATTTGTTTAGAGAGGTGGGTTTGGGGACTTGGTGGGTGTGAGGGGGAGGCGATGAGAGCGCTAGTAGGTCTCGTGGCAGCGCCTGCCTCTTCTTCATGGAGATGAAGCCAAAGGTAGGGGGTTGTTGCCCGATGGTGCCATCTGGCTGTGGCTGCGATGGGGCGGTGGCTGTGGTGTGTTGGTGTGTTGGTGGTGCTGGGTGTTTGCGGTCGCGGCTGTAGTGGTAGGGCCTGCGGAGCACAGATGAATGGGCATGGGGTGAGGTACGATTATGTCGGCCGGGGTTGTTGCCGATGCAGGAGCTGTTCCGACGACATCTGGTGCGGCAGCGACGGTGGTAGGTGAGCGCTCGGAGGTGGTGGTGGGGGCGATGCCTTGCAGGTGGGGGTGCAGCCCGTGGTCTGCGCGGTGAAACATCTTCTTGGCTAGCGTGCCAATGAAATTGTCGACGGGCCGCACTTTTAGGTCCCGATGCAGCGTGGCGCTTCGAACATAGCGTCCTGCGCCGGTGATGATCCGGAGCGCTATGTTCTGTTGCGCATGGAGTTTCTCCCTCTGCCCTACCTATCATAGTTCGGTGTTGTATTTATAGCGATGAGGCTGAGGAATTCTGTTTGCGCGATTCAGGATTTCATGTACGTTTGCATTCAACGCTTGTACTGTGTCACAGTTTCTTTTACGCGAGCGCTTCAATACAATACATGAAACAACTAGTCGCACGCCCTTGCTTCGTTATTCAAGCTACGACTATATCGGCTACATCGGCTACATTATTGAAGTAATATTTCTATAGCAATATTTCTATAGCAATATTTCTATGTCCATCCGTGATAATGTGGCTTTCTTATAGCGAAAGACTTTCTGAAATCGGACTCGTAGTTTTTGAGTTTATACATTAGAAACAACAAGCACAAAATCCTGTTTATAATTCTATTATTATGATGCAATAAATAAAATAATACATACAAGATTCATATTCTTTTACTTACCTTATAAAAAGTGTTTATTTGCTTAATAACATTTCCACTTTTATTGTAACAAGTCTATAGGGTTGCCACCTTTTTTTTTGACAGTTAAAGTACATTGGTAATTATAGGTAAAAAAAAAGTACACAGTAAAAAATAAAGTACTATTTATTTTTTCTTTATTATTTTGTTTAAACACATTTTTTTTTGCGTTTTGCGGTTTCCATCAAATTAGTATCTCTACTAAACAATTGCACAGGTTCTTTACAGTCTACATTTAAATTAAAGTCCAATCCCAAATCATGCTAAAAAATGAGTATTTTCGTGTACTTTATTGTTTTCATAAAGTATAAAGTACAATTACTTGAAATAAAGTACGGGTGGTAACCCTACAAGTCTACAGTCGTAAGCTGCCTCGTCCTAACTTAGGTGAGTTCACTTTGTTCTGCGCGGTACACTTGGGTTCGGCCTTTTTTAATTAAAAAAGTTTTGTTTCCCAGCGTTTTGATTGTAGGTGCGCCCTGTTGTGATTGCAGGATTTGCAGGTGACTTTCAATTTGTATAAATGTATTTCCAGAAAGTTCCTTGAGCTTTCATTATACTCGGTTTAAGTTAGGGGAAGTTTATTGAAGATTTTCATTTGTTAGATTTCAGTTTGAAATTCATGTTAAGTCAACTCGAAAGGAACACAATTATTCACGTGGCATATTTTTGTTTTCAACTGACTTTAAAAAAGAAGGTTCTACATTTTTTCTATACGTAGATATATTATTTTATGTATTTTCACAATAATTTATGTATGTACCGTATTTTATGTTTACCGAGAGTATTTATGTGGACCGAGAGTATTTTTCTTAGGTGAGCTGATGATGGAAGGAAAAACTGCTGACTGGTTAGGAGTTAAAAGATAATTATTTTCATTGAATTCATGTTGCTGATATGACCAGCCACGGACTACTGATGCTTAACTGACAGACAGGCTTACCCAAAGAGCACCCAGCGCGGTCTTATTCAAACCGCAACCATACGACTCTATCTACCCTTCTCAAGGGTCCGGTAGGTACACTTTAAGATTAATGGATTATAAGCTAGCAGAAGGACCTGTTTACGAAAATGTATTTGGCGACTGGCTTCCAAGCTTTATTCTTTGCTTGATACAAACATACATTATTTCACGCTCATATATATGAAATTGTAAATCTAGGTTTTAATTAAAAGAAAATGTAAAATTAATAATGCATGATGTGATTTCGTTTAAGTGAGAAAACACGGGGCCAGTAAACATTTTAATTGAGTTTATTTATTAGAAATGTGTATTACTTGTTGGAGATGCAAAATAAATAAATAAATCACACAAAATAAAAATAAAATATAATTTATTGTCTTTAAGATCAACATGATCATTTAGATTCGTCAAACATTTACACACAAAATGGAAATTCAATATATATTTTTTTTAACATTTATTGTTGTTAAAAAAATATATATATTGAATTTCCGAGATATAATAAAGAAATAAAAGCAAATGGGTTCTTTGTCAGAATTTGTCAAGGTTTGTCAGTTTATCTGTCTGTTGTGTGTCGGTCTGACGGTGACTCTCATCGGGAGGATCTGTCAGTCAGCCTGTCGTGATTCTAAGATATCCTTTAAAATCACGACGGGGATTGTCCGTCATTCAGTCAGTCTGTCGGTGACTCTAACGAAGCTTCCAAAAAGGTAACGAGTTTGAGACACACATACACAGTTCACGTTATATGTCAAACTCTTCCTGCATAAAAGCTATTCAACTTTGGAACCCCCTCCCTATGGATATTAGGTTGGCAGAACGCAAACCTACTTTTAAAGGGTTGCTTAAAAAATACTTTCTTGAGGAGTCACCAACCGATTGAGTCTACATATCATGTTTATCATTATTTTTGTGTACATATGTAGTTTATTAATATGACATATTTAATTACATGTAACTTTATATATTTTCTTGTTCTTACTACTTCATACTTTTCTGCTAACCCAAAGGTTAACTACATAAACATAAATAAATAAATATTTTCTGACAATTACACCAATTATTTAGTTCCAAATAAGTATAACTAAAACTTGTGTTATGGATAAACATACATAAAAACTTTTTTTTTTGTAAATACATTCTTAATATAAATAGGAAAACACCCAGACCAGAACAAATATTCATGTTAGTTATTCATGCATTATTATTATACATGAACATCACTTTTGAATTAAATATTTTAATATATAGTTTGCGTTACAATAAGATTGAAAGAAAAAAATCCAAAATGAACACATTTAATATAAGTAGAGCATAAAAAAAACTGGCTCAAAAAATAAGTTTGGAAATAGTTGAACGTGTGACATTTTTATCTCTCAGAGAAACGAACATGTCTGTGGCGTTTTCGGCCAATAAGTACAGTCACATAATGTTTAGTAAAGTGTGCAAAAGTCATAGTCGCCTCTTATTATTTATGATCTTACTAATAAAGAAAAACACAGGTGTATATATTCGTTATACAGGTATTGCAACCAATAAAATTTCTGATATATCGGTTGTACAGATCGTAGAAGAAAAATTACATAGGGCTTATTCACTCATGAACCTTAGTTTATATATTGTGTAAGTGTATGACAGGTATCCATTTTAGTTTGTATCCTGGTTCTTGATATTTTTTGCTTTATGCGGCTTATTTTATTTACGTAGATTTACATGGTCAGTGGGATTTGCAATTGCGAGCTTAAGTTAACTGAAACGGAAACTATATAAAAGTTTCTCGTCAATTATAACGATTCAAAATTGAATTTTATATTTTCTCAAGACAATTTACAAAAAATCGTTGACTTATTAAAGTAGAATTACTTTAATTTTACTTTTTTCTTTTGTTTTGTAAGTTCACTCGCCATTGTTTTTATACAAAGTAATCTCAAGTACAAAAAATTTGCACGTAAACGCCGAAAGTAACAATTATGCCAGGCAGCTCATACACAAATCAAGGAAGGATGACATTCGTTTTGAAGTCTCCAATACTAGATTCAGGTGAACATTCAATAAAAATGTTACAAAATTACTACGTAATATATCCAAAGCAATAATAATATAACGAATTATTTGCAATCTTAATGTAATAGCATTGTTTGCAGTTCCGTTAACACATTAAACAATATGGTTTCTAAACGTAACGCAAAAATATTGCCATTGCGATGTTGAAACCATTTAAAGCAGACGTTTAACCATTCAGAGCTGATAAAATGTTTGTTTGTGTAATACGTTAAGGTTGCCTGGAAGAAATCGCTGTAAGCGATAAGGCCGCCAATTGTATCGCTTTTTTTTGCAATTGTTTTCTTGTTTTATTATAATTTGGTATATAATTATCTAACTATCTATCTATCTACGTGTGCGTATAACTTTACTCAAGGTTTGTACACTAGGTATTAATTCAATCGTTAAATAGCTGTTTAATTAATTTTACTAGTAAGGCTGTTAGAAATTAAGAACACTCAAAATGTAAAAAAAAAAAAATTCTTAATGTTTCAAATTGCGCGCATTAGCGGGATTGCAATCCCTAGTTGGGATAAGCATTGCGGTCGTGCGAGGTATAAACCTACAGAAGTTGCTGTTACAATCTTAACGTCATACTCCATATTCGCCAGATCTTGCACCAACTGACTGGCATTTTTTCCAGGATTTAGACATTTTCTAGTGGTAAATAAATTTCAATATAGGAGCCAACACAAACTGCTTTCATACGGCTTTTCAAATCTAGGTCCCCAGGATAGAAGAACTTTCGATTCATTGAAGATAATGAGGGTAAATACTTAGCAAACAAATGTCAAATCTTCGAAAATAACAAGTTATTATTTATCAGTACAAAAGGGCATCTTTCATTTCTAACCCTGAAACTAGAATACAATATGTTTTGTTCGAAACAGATTCACGGGAATATGTACAAATTACAAATTATTTATTGCTAAACCATAAAGTGTACATAGGTGTTCTACAATTTTGGAACCAATTTTATGAACCCTGTCGGGTACGCAACTTTAAGACTGAAGAGAGGGGAGTTGCAATCAATAATCATCAAAATACTAAAAACAAATAAAATATTGACATTAATAAAACTTGTTAAAACAATGTAGCTGTCCCTTATCATGTTTTGTCTAATTATACATTCGACTTAAAATAATTATCATTTTAGTCCGTTTTGGAATTGAAATTGATAATTCTACTATTTCTTATGTCTCGCCTCACAGTATTTTGCCAGCTCTTAACAAACAAAACATGTTGGTTTTGTCCACCGCATGCTGACCACGACTGTACCCCCGGAAAGTCCCGCCCCCAGTCCAGGAGAGTCCCGGAAGTGGTCCTTCCGCTACGGGACTGACAGCTCCTATAGTTAGAAATACGCCGTGACAGTATTTTCTGCCAAATGGAATGAAAGAATGCTTTACAATTTTATTTCAACGAATTACAATGCGAACAGCTGATTTACCGGAGTGATAAAATTGCCAATAATTATTAATTTGATTATATCCTGCATTTTGTTAAAGTAACTTTAAACATCATATTTATATCTGCTAATACTAAACATATAGATTCAGGTTTCTAGCTCCTTCTAGCGACTTTCCATACCCTCCTGGCGATGCTTGACGGGCCCTCCTGGCGATGCCTGACGGGCCCTCCTGGCCTGCCCGCTGTGCCCTCCACAGGTCCCTCTTAGTTTCGCCTTCACTTAGAGTCCCCAATCTCTGGGTTTACCCTAGCGCCCTACCGGGCAGTACCACCACGACAAGGTGGAGACCAGTCGGGAGGGAAACTTTGATCTCCTATTTTACCCCTTAGAACCCATTTTTTTCCGCAAAAAAAAATAGCTTATGTTCTTTCTCAGGCTCTGTACTATCTTTACTTAATTTTAATTGGTTCAGTAGTTTTTGCTCAAAGCTATACAGACAGACAGAGTTACTATCACAATTATAATAGTTGTATGGATATTTTTTTCTATAACTAATAATTTTGATTGTTGATGTTATGTTTTATAGCGTACATGTTTTCGCCAATTACAAAAAAATCATTAATTAAGGAAGTATTCGTATTTCCTAGCCTTTAAGTTTTCTCTGTTAACAAAGAAATCTTGCCTGATTTTTTTAGTATCGGTAAGGATATAAAAGTTTAAATATGTGTTGATCAGTCAGAGTTGAACGGTTTTTTGGAATTACCATAAAATTATCTGGATTAAGATTTGGAACAATTATCATTCTATTTCAATGTCTAAAAATATTTTTTGTCCAAAATTATACTTAACTACTATCAAGTATACTAAGTGTACTATCGCTTACTTGTGATGTGTATTCAGGCGAAGACGCGGACAAACCTAGCTGTTGACAAAGAATTCTAACATAAAATGTTTGGAAATAAACTCTGAAGGCGTCTCAACAAGGAAATGAAAACGAAAGCGACGTCGAATAATTCTAAAAAATATTAGAAGATCCGGAAATAAGTGTTCCGTCTGTCGCCTTGTACGAGCTTTTGATCCTTACTTAGGTTGCTATGCCACTTGTATTTTATACAGTGAGACGTATATTTATGTACAGTTGTCACAGTAGGTAGCTTCTGATATTTCATACGTTTTATTTGTATTTTCTGGATGTTTTATCCGGTTCAAAGGACCAGGAACACGTGTGTGTTTATCATACAGTAGATTAAATTATATGACAATGATCTGGTCTGATATGACCGTGTTGAGTGTTTAATCATTACAGCCCATCGACGAACCACCACTAAGCATTGGCTTCTTCTTACGAACCAAGGTGTGATGCATTTAGAGAGAAAAAAGATATTATCGTCTACACAAAGGAAATTAAAAGATTATGCTTAAATCTAGCACGATAGCAAATTAGAAAATCGTGAGTGCACAGATAATGAGAGACAGCATCAGCATTTAGCTGATATGCCAAGAAATGGTCTATCACGCATCTTCCTGCAGCTCCTTTATAACTGGCCACCAACACACTAATCTAACTATTCATCAAAACAGGAGTTACAAAAAAATATGATACAACAAAAGTCACAGTAAAACACAAAAAAGGGAACTAAGTAAACAAAAATAACTTAGAAGAAAAAATTATAATATGATATTAAGAGACATAATTAAAGAGAAAAAACATAAAAGTAGTAACTTTTAAATCGCCTGTGCACGAGACATGGGTAATCATCTCAGAAAGAGTTAATTTAGAATCTGTAGAATCTATAGAATCATGTGAATGTTTACGATGAACAAACCTGTATGTCTTACAAGATGAGGGTTCAGGTGTTAATGCGATACCATTGTTTTGCAATGGCGCGCGTTAATATAGAAATGTGATTATAATAGTGTGGCGACACCGTACAAACTATGAATGGAACGACGAATGAAATCCTGAAACGCGCTGTACAAGTCTACATCTTGTACATTGGACTTGGCGTCAGCGTGGTCAGCGGCGAGTCGGCCCAGTTGCAACATCCTCGTGCAGCGTCGGCACTTTACACAGACGTTGAACTTCTTTATTTCTTTATATGTGTACACAACATATATTTCATATAAAAACCATACAATTATATGAAATAAATTAGATTTCAACCGTCCGTGTTGGGTCTCATTCCTCTCTCTGCATATCCTACTGTCGGCCGGTAAAGTTCCTTCCTTTCCTGCTGGTGGCCGGGGTACCCCCTGGTACAGCAGTCCTTTCCCCTCCGCTGGTGGCCAGGGCGACCCCTGGGTACAGCACTCCTTTCCCCTCCACTGGTGGCCAGGGCAACTCCCTGGTACAGCACTCCTTTCCCCTCCGCTGGTGACCAGGGTACCCCCTGGTACAGCATCTCATCCCCTTCGTCCTCTTACTGTACGAGTGGCGAGCGGCGGCTTACAAGCGCAAGCGGACCACCGTACATTTTGGTCCTTCGAGCCGGATATGAACCAGCGACCTATGGACGCCATGGACCGTACAAGCGCAAACAGAATTTCTCAGGCTAGTAGCTATATATACCCAACCATTATCGGACCATACAGGGGCACAGCGGTCCTGGTCCGAAGCGACATCATGCACGAAGAGCATCCCTGGCCGGACTTCACTAGCATGAGGAGCATAGGTGTAAGACTGCGCACCTCCACCAGGTACGGGTATCCACAGGTCCGACCTCACCACTTTATTCAGTCCCCCAGGCCCAACTTTAGTCGTTGGCGACCTAAGTGCCAAACACCCAGTCAGGGGATCCAGGGTTACCACCACCGATGGACGTCGACTGCTTGAAGCCGTCACCGGCATGGACATCGAGGTGATTGTCGTGTTTGTCGTGTGTTGGGGGCACATCCATACGCCCGGTGGAAGATCTTCCCTTTGATGGGAAGTAACATCCGCTCCCTACAATAGACAGTCTAGACACTTTTTTAAATTGACTATAAACGCCTCGAAGAAGATACACTAAATTGAGATTATAGTAGGTGATAAATCATTATTAGTTATAAATTTACCGGAAAATTTACCTCCATCACAAAAAAGCTAAATTTCACTTACCTATACGTTAATTGCGAGATGTTACAGAATTGTTATTGGTACAGAGATATATGTTACGCAAGTACCATTGACGAAAAAAAACAGGAACATATGAGACAATACTTAAATAAATAAATAAATATTTCTGACACTTACACCAATTATTTAGTTCCAAGATAAGTATCATTAAGAACTTGTGTTATGGATACTAAATAACGGATAAGCAAACATAAATACTTTTTTTTTGTAAATACATACTTAATATACATAGAAAAACACCCAGACCAGAACAAATATTCATATTTATACACACAAATATTTGTCCTGTGTGGGAATCGAACCCACGACCTCAGGAGTGGAATGCGGGTATACTCGCCACCACGCCATATCGGTCGTCGCTTTATTACTTCTTACTTTATTTTCTTCAAATTTTCATTAAGTAAGAACTAACTAACGTCTGTCTATAGAGGTGGCAAGAACGAAGTAGCGAATAGTGCAATTGTATAAAAACCTAGAATATTGTCACCCCCTCATCTCACGGGGAGTCGTAAGAGTCGATGAAGGGAAAGCCTACCGGATGATGGGCAGCAGCTTCATCCTGCGTACTGGTTTGAACTGCGATGACCAACCCGTCTGCCCAGCCTGGTGATTTTAGAAACACCCCCAATTAGTGTTGCAAAGGACTCGAGTCTTTTAGTCTTATTCGATGGACTCGACTCAATTTTCTAAGACTCAGTGAACTAACTGAACTCGGAGTCTTGAGTCGAGCCGAGTCTTGAGTCCTATCATGAAGACTCGAGCGCCATTATTGAACTCGAAACCTTAAATAGAACTCGAAAGACTCGAGTCTTATAAAGAGCTTGAGTCTTAAAAGAGCTCGAGTCTTAAAAGAGCTCGAGTCTTAAAAGAGCTCGAGTCTTCTTCAAACTGATCTTCGAAATGCTGACAGTGATTTATGTAGAATAAATGTCTATACTTATATAATAAAGCTGAAGAGTTTATTTGTTTGGTAGTTTTGTTTAATTAATGTTTTCTTTTGTAATAATTTTTATGATCATAATTAATTAAACTGATTTTTCATGTAAATTAAAACTTTAATTCTTTCATTTATTTTTCGACATCTCCTTCTGGTTACACATGATTATATCTCAAAAAAATAGCCTTTTATTGGCTGCTTTAAAAAGAATGACTCAAAGCGGAAAAGAACTCGAGCGCGACTCGGCGCGTAAAAAGGACTCGAGCGCTAAAGAAGACTCGAGTCTCGAGTCTCGCGTTCAAGAGCTCATATAGACTTGAGTTCTTTATTCTTAAGAGTCTTATTGTTATGAGTCGAGTCGTGTAATGCCGAGTCGAGCTCTAAATTTAGGACTCAAAGACTCGAGTTCTTTACAACACTACCCCCAATAGAGTGAAATCTTTTGGGGAGGCTAACGTTCAGCACTTGACTTTGTAAGGCTGTTATGATGATGATGATGTCCAGTGGACTACTATAGACGTCAGCTGAATGAAAGCAGTTCATCACCATCTTAAGTTGAAAGTGATAATCGTTGGCATAACATCAGACAGAGTATTAAATCAACGAGAGACTCGTTGAAAAGGATGATAAATTGAAATTATATTATCACTTTATCGACCTACATAATTATGTAATAAGTAGGTTAGTTAAATGAAATAAACGCGTTTTGACTACACATATTTTTATACAGACATTTAACATCATTCAACACTACACTGGCAAATTCTTTAAACGAGTGAGTCCATATTAGAGTAACAAAGAAAATGTTGGCCAAAAAGTAACCTCAAAGTTTACAGTACATTTCGCGCGCTCGGATAAAACATGGCGTTTCGCGCGCGCCATTGCTGCCGTCATTTGTTTCGCGGACCAACCAACCGGTCGGTGGCTTTGATTAATAACCACTTCAGTTTATTCGTATGTCACAAATCGGTACAGTTCACCACGCTGAGAGGACCCAATCGATTTAGGAGGATATTGGCTCTGGGTCTGTTTATTATTTATTTACAAAGTATATTGTATTACAAAGTCTTACAAAACTGTTTAAAAAGTTTGACCATGATTATATATTAGAAATTATTAATTATTTTGGTACAATTTACAATTAGATTATATTAATTAAAATTACGGAGAGCGTATATGGTAGCGTATTTATTTTGTATTTTTTCGGTATACGTTTAAATGAAAGGATAAAGGCATATTTGCTGTGCCGTGCCGTTTGGGTTATGTATGGGGTACCTCTGTCGCCGGGTAGGCCTAGAATAGTGCCCGACTCTGGGTGCCCTTAGTACTGACTACCAGGGGGGGGAAACTAAGAGGGACCTGTGGAGGGCGCAGCGGGCGGGCCAGGAGGGCCCGTTAAGCAGCGCCAGGGTCTTAGGCAGCAGGGGCAGGAGGTCCCTGATGTCTAACCATGGACCCTCCGAGAAGTCAGCCACACACGCTATGGTCGCACAAGGAGGTAGGACGGGCGCGTCCACTGCGTCTCTCTGAGGAGGTCCTCCTGGTTTTGGTCCGGGGGACGTTGGCCTCGGGCGGGGTGTCAGAGCTTCAACCCAGGTACTGGCCCTCCGCCTCTTTCTCAACAAGCGGCAGGCGTCGTCGGAAGATTTTTAGTGACTGGCGGTCGTGTATGCTGGTGGTGAGTCCCACACTCCTCTCTCGGTCCCCCTTTGGCCGGGAGACAGTGAGTAAATGCATTTTGTTACCGACGTAAATAAAAAAAAAATACAAAAAGGCCTACAATATATAGAACGGCCGCTTTTCGTGGCAGCTTTCTTTACGCCGCCACGAAATGTTGGAACAATATACCTCCACCCGTCCGTAACTCAGTTTCTATTGGTGCTTTTAAATATAAATTAAAAAAATATTTACGTATTACTTAATGCTGTCGATCTCTCTATTATCTTTAATAAAAATTAAAAATCTTTTAACTCAAATCAAACTGTGTTTGTTCTATGTTATTTAATCTTAAGTTAGAAAATTTCATATGATATAATAGGTTGGGGAAAAAGTCTTTTCGTATTTTTGTATGAAAAGTCAAGACATTTTTTTCAAAGTTTATTTACATTTATTTACAATATATATGTACCGTTTTGTTGAATAACTTTCTGCCATTTTGTGGGCAGAGACATTATCCCGTTACTGTAGAAACTTTGGGACTTCTGATCAAAAAAACGGGACAAATAGTTTTGGCAGTCCTCTCTTGAGGTCAACCTTACAGAACCTAAAGAATTCTGCAGAGACCGAAACAGGTGAAAATCTGAAGGCGCAAGGTCAGGGCTATATGGTGGATGCACTAGGACCTCCCAGTCGAACTCTCTTAATTTTTGCTGAGTGGCTAAAGATGTGTGTGGTCTAGCGTTATCGTGATGAAAGACCACACCCTTCCTGTTGATCAATTCCGGCCGTTTTCTCTCGACTGCTTCCTTTAATCTCATCAGTTGCTGGCAGTAAAGATCAGAATCGATGGTTTTGCCGGGCGGTAAAAGCTCATAATAAACAATGCCCTTCCAATCCCACCATACACACAGCATCACCTTATTTCGTGTTAGGCCAGGTTTGGCCACAGTCTGTGAAGCCTGGCCAACTTTCGACCACGACCTTTTTCGCACGTTCTTGTCGTACGTGATCCACTTTTCATCGCCAGTTATCAATCTCTTCAAAAACGGCTCGGTTTCATTACGTCTCAATAATGAATCGCAAATGAGTACACGGTTCATTAAGTTTCTTTGAGTGAGCTCGTATGGCACCCAAATATCGAGCTTTTTTGTATAACCAGCTTTCTTCAAATGGGTCAAAACTGTTTTGTGGTCAATTCCCAGTTCTTCAGCTACATCGTAACTACTAATATGCCGATCTTGCTCCACTCTTTCAAAAATGGCGTCCATTTTATTCGTAACAGGGCGACCAGAGCGAGGTGCATCTTTAACATCAAAATTTCCGGACTGAAAACGTTTGAACCAAATTTGTGCTACTCTTACTGACACTGCATCAGGTCCATAAACATCACAAATTTTTTTCACTGCTTGAGTTGCATTTTTGCCTTTTTTATAATAAAATTTTAAAATGTATCGAATTTCTTCATTAGATTCACTCATTTTTACGGAGAGAAAAACAAATGAAAAATAGCGGGAAACAACTTTTTTTTATTTTTTTCTTTTCTTTATAATGGAACCTTTTTAATGTTACCAAAACCAGCCAGACACAAATAGAACAGTCAAAAAAATTTTATAATAAGTTTATACCTACGTTATGCGAAAAGACTTTTTCCCCGACCTAATACATAAGTAAGTGTAATTCTGCTGTAACTCACTACTTTTATTATTTTTACTTCTTTAACTTTTCATTTAATTGTATTTTGTGGTTTGAATATTTTGTTTTATTGTTAAGTTTCTGCCTTTTGTGTGGCTGTTGCACATGTAAGTTATAAGGTCTCCACGGAAGACCAGCGCTGTTGTGGCCCTCCACTGCAGCACATGCTGAGTGGAGTCCTTTTTAGGCATACTATATGTAAACTTATGTGTAAAAATTGTTTACTGATTTGAATACTGTTTTTTGTTTATGTGTATTTATGTCTAAATAAATTTTATTTCATTTCATTCATTTCGTTTCATTTCATTTACAATAGTGCCAAAACTTTTGTTCTAATGGGGAATCGTAAGAGTCTACCAAGAGTCAACTGCGATCACCAACCCACCTACCCACGGCGTGGTGGTTTCGGGCAAATACTCCCGCCATAATGTCATCTATTGACATAACGTAATCTATTGAGGAGACCATTGTTCAGCAGTGTACTTTATTAGGCTGATAAGTAATAAAATCTTTTACTTTACAATTATTTATTGAATAATGTATTTAGTGAATAACATACAAGTATTTAGTGAATAGTGAATGTATTTAAAATTTCAGCGGGCGGTCGACGCGATTCCGGAATGTCACGAAGCGAATACGCCGGTGGTCAGACGAGGAGCTATGAATTATTAAATAATAGTTTCAGAATAAATTTGCCAAACGTTCTGTTAATTCACACTTGGCTTTCTCTTGTGTGTCATTTAATAATTTGACCGCGAGCTGTCAGATATAATCTCGACAGAAAGCGTTGTACATTTTTTATGTTAAAATCATTTATTCAAGTTTTGCTCAGTAAAGCCAAATTTAAAACTAACGCGCTACAATGTCTTTGCACATATTGATATTAAGGTGTGGTGTAATTTATTAAAGGTTACATTAAAGCTCTTTTTAAGAAGTGTTACATTACAAGCACCACTCACTTGCTGAGAAATTAGGTATGTTGGCAATAAACTCGGCTAGGTCTTTAAAATGAATAGTCATGGAATGTAAAAATGTTACCGGCATCGGTATATAACTATTATTTTTAATAACGTTAACCTAATTTGTCTGAAATCGTTTAACTTGCAGAACTCGCTGATCATACCCAGTGGACCAGTTACCTAACTGAAATAAGTGAAAGATAATAAAATATCCTTGAACAATAACTGTTTTACACTTACGTGTACTTAATATTTAATGCAATATTTCATTTCATATTCCGTCACACTAAACATTCAAATCACATCGAGCAATCTATGATGGGATTCTATTTCAATTAACATTAACGTGAATTATCTACACAATGTACCTTGGGATCAGCAATCGCTAGCTAGTGAAAATCGGGAGTTAGCGAACGGTAATAGCCGGGCTACGCCATCTAGTGGCTGGGGGTTGAACTTAAACAATCACTATACATTATTTGGCCTTTATGCCATATCCAAAACTTAGTATTCCGGTGCAACATGGAAATCGATAGAATGTCAGGAATGCTGGAAATGAAAGCGGCGCGGTACTGGCCAGATTGACCGCAGATGCTCGTCATGCACGCTATGTCAGAGGAGAGCATACACCTTAATGGAGACGGAAGGCATAATTTATATTTATTGTTAAAAAAAATTATAAAAAACATTGCGGCAAGGAGTGCTAATAACATCGCAGTATAAAAAATAAAAATAAATAAATAAATATTCTCTTACAATTACACCAATTATTTAGCTCCAAGATAAGTATCATTAAGAACTTGTGTTATGGATACTAAATAACGGATAAACATACATAAATACTTTTTTTTTTGTAAATACATACTTAAGATACATAGGAGGTATGTAATAGTATGTAAGTAGGTAAAGCAGAGTTCAAAGTGGTCAGTTCTGGTATTGCAGACCGTTTGTGTGGCACGCCGAACCACACACATGCAGAGCCACGGTCGGGACCTAGTATGAAATATTATTTTAATTATAAATAGATCAAGTCTCAACGGCACTATTCTAGTGCAAAAGCTTTAAATAAAAAAAAAAATAGGGTCTCACTGTAGTTTATTCTTTCTTAACCATTGTTTATTAACCATTCCCACAATAAACTGTTACAAAGAGTCTTTAAAGAAATTGAAATTTATTTTGCAAACATAGAACACCAAGGAGTCGCATTTCCATTTACCTACAAATCAAGAAGTTTGTATATTGAAAATGAAAACTTTTATTTTCTGTGACAGATAAAAATGGCGCGTCTTGGGAGCGCTGGAACTCGCGAGTCTTGACAGCCAATTTAGATGGACCCCGCGATAGGGGCCGAGCCGCGGCGTTAAAAATCTATTATGATTACGGCGCCCGTGAAATTGCTTCTGTTTTCATTTCGTGTTATCTAGCGACTTCATAAACAGATTGATGATCGTGATGTTTGAATAATATTGTCATGAGCCTACTGACTTGAGTGGGACACTAACTTTTGGAAAATAGAGAATATTAGACAAAAGTCTATTAACCGACAGTTAGTATAAACCAACTTATGGTTCAATCATTCTTATAAGACTTGTGTATACTTTAAACTTATACCAACTGATGGTTCAAATATTGTGAGAAGATTTGACCCCACAATTTCTTGCACTTAGATGCTAGATTTTTTTATTATTGTATATAGTTATTTGTATAGAAGTGAAATGGATTTGATGGATTTTAGAACTACTGGGCGGTAATCTTAATTACTATAATTATAAGACATAATAAAAAAACATCAGGGTTATGTTCCTTGAGCCATTCTTCTCAATCGTTGCCTTTTGGAAGCCTCGTTAGAGTCACGACAGACTGACTGACGGACAATCCCTTTCCCATCTTTAGACGACAAATCTCCTGGTTAGACTGACAAATCTTGAGAAAAACCACAACAGACAGATTAACTGACAAACCTTGACAAAAAACCATTTTGTTTTTATTTCTCTCTATTTATTCTACGGTACCGCCGTCTCTTTAATTGTTGGTAAAAAAAAAAAAAAAACCATTTTGTTTGTGAAAATTTGGCGAATTCGAATGATCTTGTTGATCTTAAATACAATAAAGTATATTTTATTGTATTATATTCCAAAGGGAAATATTGGCAAATTCTTCTTTAGATTTTCGTCCGGCAGCCAGACAGATATAAAGACAGGCTATTATCGAGAGCCGAACCAGCTGCCCATTGGCTGAAGACAAAACTCTTGCGGCTAGAACCTGGAGGTGGGCAAGTGGTAAAGGTTACCGCTTTTTTGCCGACATCCGTTGGACAATCGCAAACTTGGTAGAAATAGGTTATATTTCTACTGAAACGGCGATTAGAGGCGAGAAATCGCTTCGTCTCATTTCTACTAAACGCTATCGTGAGATCACAATTGACATTTGAATGTGAGTTCAAAGATTTATTAGTTCTTTACCCGTAGATTAGGACTATGAAAGATGAAGTAGGTATTTTTTTATGACCCTACAAAGACAATTAATATTCTAAAATAAAATAGAGGTTTTACACACGAAGAGTTTTTATCACATGCGAAGAGGTCGCGCCGTCGACGACCCTCCTTTTTGCGCCTCTAGAAAGCTTCTTATTCCCACCCACCTATCAAATATATCATAGAGGCGTAATGCAAGAAATTTATGACTTGACAATATATTAGTGCACACATAATAGCAAGGCTCAGTCAAAGCAGTTGGCCTCGACTGGAAGCGAAGTCACGTGATGCAGCAAAATTGAGAATCAGTTCTAGTTGTCGTGTTTCCTACTTATACGAGTCTATGGCTGACGTATGATAATGGTTTACATGTTTAAGGACAAGTATATTTTTTTGTTTATGTGAAAGTACGGATATTCATACTATTTTATAAGGGTATACGCCCCTCATCATCAACAACACCTCAGCCCATTAACGTCCCACTACTGACTGAGGACCATCCCTCATAAACCAACTTGAGAGAGGTACCTAATGTTGCAATTATGTCTTTTTTTTCAATCAGTCGTCTGTCACTTTGCAGACTACCAGGAAAATAATATTCTGATCATTATCATCTAAACAACAGAATTTGAAAACAAGTGGCTTATATTAAAAACAATTAATACGGCCACTTAATTAGTTAATGACTTAACAATAAAACTATATCGTCCGAACCTCTACTCACGATAAACTCATGAAAATTAAAAGCGAAGTGTTACAAGTACCATCACACTGCGTCGAGTCTCATAGCTCTCCAGCGCTTACCTAGTAAATAAAATATACTTTATTCTCTTTAAGATCAACAGGATCAATTGGATTCGTCAAATTTAATAGTATCCGAAGTTAGTACTCGATATTAATAAAACGAAAGAAAATAATTATTCCGTGACTCATGATACATTGGTTTACATAAATACAAAAATTAAAATTAATAGACACATGTGGCACCGAAAAGGCATATACTCAGCATACACCGAGGGGTCACTATGGCCCCGCGGCACTGGTCTTCCGAACGAGCCTATAAATACTACGTAAGTAGGACAAACTTGAAACTATGCGCACCAAAGTTAAACATTTCAACATATAAATTTTACCAGATAATAATAGTACCAGAAGTAAGTTAATGCCTCACCTAAAATGTATCCATCATCAGCCAATTGCCATCCACTTCTGAACACAGGCCTCCATAGAGCGCCAACCATGCCAGTACTCGGCAGAACGCATCCATCTTGTCGCAGTGCTTCGCTGCTGGGCCACTGGCGTGCCAATGCGAACACCATCCTAAAACTGTTGACTGACAGATAGGACTCGCCACTGCTAGAACGGTGGCTAAGACTGCATTCCGCTGTAAAGCCTAGCAGATTTTAGTTTTATTATTTTTACTGACCTACCTATTGAATACTAACATTAGCAAATAAGAATAATTGTTACTAACACTATGGGCTCTGCCTGAAATAAAAATTATTATTGTTATTATTAAATCGTCTATGCACTTTGCGGCAGGTCACTTATTATTAAGATCAAAAATTCTTTCATATCGTCTCTATGTAGTATTACCTCGATGCCTCTACCGAACATTAAAAGCGACACGCGTTAAGACCCTCACACAATACTCGGTATGAAGTGCTTACATTAAACTGTCGCTACATTAAACTTTTCTTTCTCAACACTTAAGATACTTTTTAGCTTTTCGGTTGACTTTGATGTTTAGAGTGGCTTAGGTGGCCGCGAGAAATTCTCATTTAAGAGTTAATATTTCTCTTTAAACTTCAGCATTAAGTTGTTTTTTCAAGTTAGGTTTAGACATGGGATATTTTACCTAAAAAGTCTTGCAAATTTTGCTACATAGTATGTTGTAATTATATCAAACACTAATGAAGATATAAGTACCTGACCAATTAACAATTGAAAAAAGCGGAGCCTGTGAGTTTCTTGTCTCTTTTTATAAAGCGGTGGCTTAGAACTGGCACTTAGATTTACTTATACTTAAATATTTTTTGTTATTAAATTGTTCCGTTGCATGTATGTGAATCTAAGCTTTGTGATTTTAGTGTAAACATATTTTTAGTATTCAGGTACTGTGTGATAGTTTATGAAATTAAAAATTATACGGACCTCCTCTAACGAGAGGTTTGAGGTATGAAAGTCACAGTCCACGCTACCCCATTGCGAATCGGCGGAGGAATAATCCGATATGTATAATACAAATTTTAGTAACAACATTCATGATGCAACCTATATTTCACAAATAAAACAAATATTAAAAACAAGTGATGGATTAAAAATATCTTTGTAACAATTCCCGCAATACTATAGAAACGAGAGCTGACTCTCGTTTATCGATCGTTGCTCTGAGGCTCCTATCTTACCTGAAGATGCCCTGTGTAAGGGCGAAACACGTGTCGTGTTGAGTAGTTTCCCGATTTTTCGGTAAGTTATAGTATCGCGGGATTGTTACAAAGATATTTTAATCCATCACTTGCTTACAATGGATTACCGCAAAGTAACGCCTGAATCAATAAATTATTTAAAAATTGGAAAATGCTACCAAAAAAATCTGAAAAAAAAATAACACAAAATCTGAAAAGTTTCACCAAGTGTACACGTTCCCTTATGTTAGTTTGCCGTAAATGTGTCATTTCACACCGGTTGCTTTTCTTCAATAGATGGATATTTTCGCTTAAGTTTCTGACACGGGAGGCTGCGCCGCACAAAAACTGACGCCATTAAGAGCTTATGACACCAGAATGACTTTGTATTATAAAGGGATGCTCGTTTTTTTCGGCGTGGATGCCGTAAAGGTATTCGGGGATGGCATAATGCGACATTAATTTGATGTTAAAGAAACTAGCTTTATAAATAAGATGTGCGTAAATAAATAGTGTAGCGTAAAATCGAAAAAGAAATAAGCTTTATTTAATTTGCGTTTTGTGTGCTTAAGAATGTTGAGGTAACCTCTACATTATGCGCTTACTCACTGTCGGCAGTACCTTGTTTGAGAATAATTAAATGTTTTCCAACAATTACACCAATTATTTAGTTCCAAGATAAGAATCATTAAGAACTTGTGTTATGGATACTAAATGACGGATAAGCATACATAAATACTTTTTTTTGAAAGAAAGAAAGAAAGAAAGAAAGAAAAATAATTTATTCTGTGACAACATCAAAAGAAAACAGATACATTATTTTGTTGTAAATAAATACTTAATATACGTAGGGAAACACCCAGACCAAGACAAATACTCATGTTCATGCACACAAATATTTGTCCTGTGTGGGGATCGAACCCACGTTCTAGAAGCGGAGAGCGGTTATAGTCGCCACCACACCATATCGGTCATCAAATCAGACAAGACTTGTTTTGATGATATATACATTCAGTGATATGTTCAAATTAAATCGCACACCAACGGTCACCTATCGAATGCTACGTGCTTCGGAATTCGTTAAGCCGTTGGTACCGGCTGTCATGAACATCTATGGCAGACGTTCTTGGGAAGTCAGTGCCTTCTAACATCCTGTCAGCTAGTCACTATTACTACATAGTATAAAAAAACGGAGTAAACGCTATAATATTAAACAATTTACACTAAATAATGGTTCTCAAAATAAACGGAGTGCAGTTCATAAATAAACAAAGTGTACGAAACACTAGTAAAGAACTTAATAAATAAAATAGTTAAAACCCGTTTTATTGTTTTACTTTTGAATTTCTTCACCTGCTAACAGCATTTTCTCAATGGTTATTGATCCTATTATTTTATATATAGATAACTAGACCTTAAATCTAACACATGCTTAGATCTTTAAAAGTATAAAACCGATTTTGATGCGGTTTTTTTCAATAGATACAGTTATTCAAGAGGAAGGTTTATATTTCATTTAATGGGACACGCGGACGAACGCGTGGGCGACCGCTAGTTTAACTATTAAATGATGTGTCTTTCTGGGTTAGGGAGGTCTTACGGCAGTCGAAATCAAAATTCAAAATCTGGTTCGACCAGTGAGCAGACCCTGGGTTCTGATATTTTGTAGATAATGCTAGGATTATAACTAACGGTCACCCATCCAAGGACTGACTTTTGTAAACCCTACTTTTATTACCTAGTAGTACCTACATACTTTTAAAATTGTTTTTACAACTTCAGCCAGATTAGCACATTAAATATAGTTGATTAACAGCCGACCCGAAATCTGGGCATACAATAATTTATTTTATTTTATTTTATTTTCTTTGGGGGGCTTACAGCTAACACTGCTATATAATTTCAAAACATATATTCTAAAAGCCAATAACAAGCCTCCACATATAACAATTGGCTAACATTAACTAGAAATGTACATTTTAATTTAGACTAATAATCAATTTAAACAGTTAACATAAAAATTCACTAACCTATACTAAGTGAAGTAGTCTGCAGACAGAATTTTATTAATTATAGATATATTGCTGCAGTAGATATCGAGGGTATCAGAATGATTATTATGAGTTGAATTAAAAAGCTTGCTAACGCGAATTAAGTAGGAGTTGCCACGATAAACACTACGGTGGGTTGGAACATGGAGTAGATATCTCGGACGACAATGTCGGGGAGGTACATTAATATACAGTTGACACAGAAGTTCAGGACAATTAACTTTGGATTGAGCAATTTTCAACAAATAACGCAGATCAAAAATGTTTCTACGCACATCAAGAGGAAGTAAATGAAATTTCGCACAGCGCCGTTTATATGAAAGATATGGAATTTTAAATTTAAAACCTAGATACCTTGTAAATTTTTTCTGTAATTTTTCCAGCCTTTTTGAATGCACAGCATAATTAGGATTCCACACTTCACTGGCGTACTCCAAATGACTTCTTACAAGAGCACAATAAAGTACCTTAATGGCCTTCATAGTGGTAAAAGAAGAGCTACTACGGATAACAAAACCCAGGGATGAGGAGGCTTTTTTGGCTATTTTGTCAATATGATGTTCAAAAGTGAGCCGATCATCAAGAATAACACCTAAATCAGAAACTTTATCCACACGACGCAATGGCGAATTATTAATAGTGTAATTATAGTGTAGCTTATTTCTATTTCTACTGAAGCTGATGACTAGGCATTTATTGACATTGAGATCAAGATTAACAGATTCACAGTATGCGACTACCCTATGAAGATCTTGTTGCAAAAGCATGGCATCTGAATGATTTTTAATTTGCCGATAGATCTTCATGTCGTCAGCGAATAGCAGAAAATCAGAGTTATGAATGCAATCACCAATGTCATTAATAAACACCACGAACATTAAAGGGCCTAACAAGGATCCCTGTGGAACTCCAGATGGTATAGTAGTCCACGAGGAGGTAAAACCGTTTAGCACCACTGCCTGTGTGCGGTTTTGGACATATGATACGAACCATCTATATAAGTCACCTCTTATACCCAGAAAAAAGAGTTTACGAAGCAAAATAACATGGTCGACCCGATCAAAAGCTTTGCTAAAATCGGTGTAAATGGCATCAACCTGGGTTCCACCATCCATATTAACAGAGATAAAATCTGTAAACAATAAAAGGTTAGAAACTGTAGATTTACCCTTTATAAAACCGTGCTGATTAGGACAGAATCTAGTAGCCAGGCAAGAATAGACATGGTTGTGCACTATACGCTCCAGGATTTTAGCTAGAAGGCAGAGTTTGGATATTGGGCGATAGTTTTCCACCTCACTCTTGGATCCCTTTTTAAGGATGGGAGACACGAATGCTGATTTCCACCTAAAAGGCACTACGCCTTCTGTCAAAGATCTTCTAAAAAGCAGTGTCACTGGCTCCGCTAAGGCATCGGCGCATCTGATTAAGAATATAGCAGGAAGATCATCTGGGCCGGCTGATTTATTTAAATCAAGAGATTTGAGATATTGGTGAACTACCTTGGGATCTAATTCAATTGAGTTAATCAAAATGCCATTATCTGGAGTGTCTTCGGAGGCCTGCAAACTGCCATCAGAGTGGGATGATCGGAGAAAAGTAGAGTGAAAGTAGGCTGAGAATAACTCACAGATGCCCTGCCCATCATCACTAACATTTGAACCATAAGACATGTTAGACGGAAAATTGCTATTACTGCGCTTTTTTTTGATGTAAGACCAGAACGCTTTTGGGCTATTGCAAATGGATGACTCAATCTTAGCCATATAGGCCTTGTAACAAATTTTTTCAACCTCTTTGGCTCGATCACGTAAAAAACTGTATGATAAATGATCAGAGATGTTACCATAAACCCTAAATTTGCAAAAATATTTATGCTTCTCTTTAAGTATTTTAATGAGAGCTAAGCTATACCACTGTGGATACCCAGATTCGCCTAAGAAGCGTTGGGGAATGTAGGAGTCTCTAATTTGAGATAAAATGTCATAAAACGAATTTAAGGCGTCATCTACACTACCTTGCATTTATAGTAAATTCCAATCAACCTGCCCCAAGGAAGACAAAATTTTTCCATAGTCGCCTTTGGTATATTGAAAGACCAATCGCGAAGGAACCTTGAAAGACTGAAATAGAATGAAATCAAGATGAATGATCAAGGCTGGGTGATAAGAGTCTTCAGGAATCAACGGACTAGCGCATGCAGACACCGATACCGACTTGTTAGAAATAACTAGGTCAAGAATAGTTTCAAACTTATTACATATCATATTAAATTGTTCTAGATTACAAAACTTTAGGGTATCAATGAAATAAGTAAACTGGTTAGTCATAGGGGCAAGAGGTATAACAGACATACCGGAGTGATTCCATTTTATAGAACTCATATTAAAGTCACCGAGTATAATAAAATCGTCACTCGGATGGCTATTAACAAGATCAGACAGTTTCTCAAGGTAAGTGTATAATTGAGTAACGAAAGTGTTTCCCTGGTGTTGCTCACAAAGGTATAAAGTACAGAGATGAAGACGTTGAGAGGAGTTATTCCTATTATTCAATGATAAAGATATCCAAATGTCCTCAGCGCTGGACTGCCAAGCAGTATTACTTTTAACAGACAACTCACGGCGAACGGCTACCAATACACCGCCACCACGCGACTGCGCCGTGGCGACATAGTCCCGATCGCGTCTAAAAACAATGTACCTGTTATCAAATAGCTCCGAGTCCAATATTCCTTCGATTAACCAAGTCTCAGTCAAAGCAATAATGTCATAACTGCTCATGGCTAGATTTCTAAAAAATATTTCAGTTTTAGTTCGGAGGCCCCGAACGTTCTGGTAATAAATATTTAAAGAATTAAAATCGAATGCCTAAACTATAATATAATAAACATAAATGTAAGACGCATGTAAGTATATACAAGAAAACAATCAACCCGTAATCGCAAATACAATTAAAACAAATAAGCATATAGGCAATATAAAAGTATACTGTAACTGAATGTATCATAAACGCAAATATTATAACTGTATAAGCATAATCTCGTAAATATCTACAAAAATAATCTGACTCCATGCCCCAGACCCTATGGAAAAGAAAAGTGCATATAACCAAATTAATAAGTTCATTACTAGAACAAGTAATACAAATCAATAAAAAGTTATTCAATACTGTAAACTGTGCAATCTCCATAATTAAAAACAAACTGATAAAGTAAGCAAAGATAAACAACAAAACATTACTATAAAATAACCACATAGTAACAAAAAACCACAAAACAAGCATTTTCGAGAAGTTGTAAACATATTCATTACATCGATACCACGACATTATCACATGCAACTTAATAATAAATTTATATTTCCAATGAATGACTTGATGATAGTGAACAAAAGACGACCAGGCGACAACAAAAGGCGACCCGACCGCAGCCGAACAAAAGGTCCAGGTAAACGGATGTAATCCGACTAAGTCACTTAAACTTTTTAGCAAAAACAAAATCGTTTTATTACAATAAATGTTTGAAAAGGCACTTAATTTATCATAACAAATAAAATTAGAAATATAGGCGTCACAGAAAAATATGTAAAAAGATAATAAAAATATTAAATTATGTATGTAAAATATAAAAGTTATCTTATATTTTCCAGATCCCGATCCGACTTTATCATAAAAACCTTAGAAGTAGAATCGCGCCTTACGAAGATCTTCATGTGCTTAACCCAAACATATTGATATTTGTGTTCCATGGCGAGCACTTTCACTTTGGATAGTCGCATCTTGTTAACGGCTGTCAGATGGTCGTTTATAAAAATCCTTCCAGAACCAGAGAGACCGACGTCCTTAGGCAGCAGTGGATTAGGCGAAGCACGTGCTGCAGCCACGAAATCCTCCTTAATATATCTGCTCGTGAATGAGACGATAATGTTTTTTTCGCCTGTTTTGTTCGTTGGTACCCTATGAATAAAATTAATGCTGCTCTTGTTGACTGGATAAGAAATTCTCTTGCCTAATACATTTAGTATATCAAATAGGTTCTCCCTATCCTTTAAAGGCACACCCTTGATTTCGACGTTGTTACTTCGAAGCCACTGCTCAGTATCATGCAAGTCGTTCTCAAGTTTACCAATAACCTCATTTAGTCGTGCAGTTTCCGGCTGTGACTGTTCTATTTTCTCTATTCTTCCTTCTAATGCCTGAACCTTTGCCGGCATTATGGCTGCTGATGCCTTCAAGTCCATGAGCTCCTTGCGGATCATCTGTATTTCAGATGATAAGTTGGAAAGCGGGGCCAACTTGATATTTATGTTCACCAATTCTTGCATTACGGACTCAAGCGAAAGTAATGGTGACGCCGTCGGAGAAGTTGGCTGCAAAGGTGCCGCAGTACTAGGGTTACCAGCCGTTTTACAATCGGGACATCTCCATGTCGCCTGACGGCCACCGCCCAACTTACGGTATCCTTTCTCCGAGACCCCAGAGCAGGCAAAATCAAAGTACTTGAGACACGCTGAGCACTGAATAGCGTCTGAAGCATTATCACCACATCTTGCACACACAACCATGATTTATAAAACAAAAAGTACAAAAGATTGAGAATCACTGGAAAGTATACGGCAAAAGTTACACGTCCTACTCAGAGTGCATTGAAATATGAACTGATAATACATGATTATATTTTTATTTTCCATACAATAGCTACAATGTTACTGGTATGACCTAACTTTTAATATAATAATCACATAGTCTTGTCATATAAAAAACGTCAACAAAATTTAATAACACTTATTTATTTAAGATGTCGATATCCTAAAATAGTTTTTTACTCAGTTCAATTAACTAACAAATTTGACAAATCTTTGTGAGTTACTGCCCGCAAATGAAATTGCCCGCAATTGTATGTGGGTACATATTTTTTACTTGCATATGAAATTAGAGGTTACTAATAAGACTAAGTGAAAGTCACGTATAATCCATTTTACTTTTATTGTGGAGTGTTTCAGTTAATAATAGAACCTATTGAACGGTGTCCAATACTGTAGCGGTCGTAAATCATTAAAAGTCAAGCCACAAGGTACGCTTATAAAAATAAGATTTGTGTACAATAAATAAATAAATGACAATAAGCGCTTTAAGCTTCGTGATTTAGTGTAATATTATTTCGATTGTTTTTTTTTTCATTTGTATTCATGACGTTTTCAAGTACTATGTATAATAGTTTATGAAATAAATATTTTTTTTTACTTTACTTTTTGCTATAGAAACTTAGATAAAGAATTAATATACTTAATTAGTTTAAGTATCTACTAAAAATCTGATTTCGTGTAATATGAAATCGCAACCATTGTACGCCCATGAGGCAGACCACAGCTAGATCTAAACCTGTACTGTAACACCTATCCTGTAACCTGGGTTCGCAATAAACTATTTTGATTGATTGGGATACCACAAAATAATAGTGATAGCCGAAAACAACGACATACATATTTTCTAACAATTACAGCAATTATTTAGTTTCAAGATAAGTATAATAAAGAACTTGTGTTATAGATACTAAATAACGTATAAACATATATAAATACTTTTAATTTTTGTAAATACATACTTAATATACATAGGAAAACACCCAATACAAATATTTATGTATACAATGATTTGTCCTGTGTGGGAATCGAACCCACGACCTCGGGATCGGAGAGCGGGTATACTCGCCGCCACGCCGTATCGGTCGCCAATTTATCTATTTATGTATGTATAAAAGCCCAACAGCTCAATCAATACTTTTATTATAACTGTATAGCAAAAGCCAATTCAATGTATTCATATATACTAACATTAACAATATAATACATTTTTTACCTACTATAAGGTAAACTTACAAGATATTTAATTTAAGAATCAGGACAAGAAAACTTTGAATAAACCTCGGAATTCTGTATTGAAAGACCAAGGGCCTGCGATGGCATCTAGAAGGCTCCGTAGGTTTGTCACGTTCAGCAAACATTGGAACCTCCACTGGAAACAATCTCTTAAGTGCTCTTACTACTTCCCTGTGAGTTGTCATAATTTGAGATACGTGAATCGTTTCTTCGACCCCTTTATAAACTTAGTTTACTGTCTCTAAGGCTAATCAATTAAATGCAAAAATTACAAGGCAACCGTTTTTTATTGTATGGGCAGCAGAGACGAAGAATGCGAATGGTAATTAATTTAATCATTTTAATTCTAAATTTGGAATTATTTAATTATAATTACTAATGTGGGTGTATGGGGATCCTACCAAGACATTAGGAACCCAAGCCATCCTCACCTGCAAGTGGTGCACCTGCCAATCAACGGACGAGGTTCAGGCAAACATTTTATTTTCTAGTAAGCGGAAATAGGCTCGCCACCTAGTACGTAGGAACAAATATACAATTTCAAGTGTGTGCGTATAATATGCCTATGCCTGCCTTTTCGGGAATACCGGCGTGATTGTATGTATGTAATTTGTAAACTTAACTTTCTTTCTAAACATATTGTACAAAAATAGAAAGTTGCAATTATTTAGTTTATGGGAATATAAAGTAGATGTATATTGATATTTGGTCGGGTACAATTTATAATTTTAATGGACAAGTCAAAATTAAGTAAATTATATTTTTAAACTGAAATATTTTATTTGTATTATTTGACTGACGGACAATCCCCCCGATAAGAGTCACAGACAGACTGACAAATCTTGAGAAAAACCACAACAGACAAATAAACTGACAAACCTTGAAAATTTTTCAAAGAACCCATTTTCTTTTATTTCTTTGTTATTGTACCGCTCATATCTCTTTAATTGTTGTTAAAAAAAAATATCGAATTTCAATTTTGTGTCTGAATGTTTGACGAATCTATATGATCATGTTGATCTTAAAGACAATAAAGTATATTTTATTTTATGTTATTTATTATCTATTTCTGCACGTATGTACAAAATAAATAAATGAAATGGAAGTAAATATGGTCTTTTGGAAACTAATTGCTATTATTTCGTTTGAAAGTAAGTTTAGGCCAATCGTCAGTTCAGATATTGCCCGGGTCACCCCCATCAGGGAGACTGTTGTTTGACTTCCACCCTGGGACAATAATTTGGGCAACTTCGCGGAGTTCGCTCTATTAAACCAGCGTTAATAGTTAGAATACAAACGAAGGGATCTTCATATAGTTGTTCTTCATACACAAGTTCTTAATGATACTTATCTTGGAACTAAATAATTGGTGTAATTTTTAGAAATTAATAAATAAATATCCTCTGACAATCACATCAATTATTTAGTTCCAAGATAAGTATCATTAGGAACTTGTGTTATGGATACTAAAGAACGGATAGACATACTTTTTTTTTAGTAAATAAATACTTAATATACATAGAAAATACCCAGACCAGAACAAATATATGTGTTCAAGCACACAAAGATTTGTCCTGTGTGGGAATCGAACCCACGACCTCAGGAGTGGAGTGCAGGTATACTGACCTCCACGCCATATCGGTCGTCAAAAGAAAATATTTATTATCGTTATGATTTTGGAACTTAGGAAACTTGTTTGGCACTTTTTAATTGCAATTATGTAATTTATTGATTCAGGCGTTACTTTGCGAAAATCCATTGTAAGCAAGTGGTCTCGCACTCTCGTTTCAGCCTTGGTCGTAAAGATCATTGTTGTGAGGCTCCTATCTTACCTTAAGATGCTCTGTGTAAGGACGAAACACGTGTCGTGTTGAATTGTTTCTTAATTTTTTGGGAAAATTATAGGTGCGCGGGAGTTGTCACAAAGATATTTTAATTTAAGAGGTAAGCAGAAAAATCTCGTATCTAATGGCCCTCGTTACTCCGCTGTTCCCATTTGGATCACGTCCACCCGCTTCACGTAATATTTATGTTGACCGCAAGATTTCTTGAGAAACAAGTCACATTAATGGGCGGCTCCCTTCAAGGAAAATACTAAGCGCCCCTTTGAGTGATTTGTCCTGTTACGCTTTTGAGAGCAACATTTAATAGCTACCTTTTAAATGTTTTTTTTAAGCATCTCCGATATTGATCGACAACGACTGATTCGGGGGCAATGCTCTTCGCTTAGTGTGGTATTTTATTAATAAATTTTAATACAAAAGTCATTTATTCAATTTTGGTTCCATAGAGTTCTTATGAATGTCAATAATTCTCTAACAATACTTTTATTTCCGGGTCTTTTGAACGGGGCGCGACACGACATTTAAGTCAGGCAGTCATGAGTGGCACTGCATCGATTTATGAAATCAAGGCAAGATGTAAAGACAATGACGTGTCAGTGTCTTATTCAAAAAAATACACCTATTGTTTAGTTCAAAGATAAATAATAACTGATTGACATATATTTATTTTGGGCATACAAATAAATATTCATGTTCATGTTGATGTTGACGACCGATTTGGCGTGGAGGTCAGTATACCTGCACTTCACTCCAGAGGTTGTGGGTTCGATTCCCACGCAGGACAAATCTTTGTGTGCATTAACATGAATATTTGTTCTGGGTTGGGTGTTTTCCTATGTATATTAAATATGTATTTACAAAAAAAAAGTATTTAAGTATGTTTATCCGTTCTTTAGTATCCATAACACAAGTTATACTTATCTTGGAACTAAAGAATTGGTGTCATTGTAAGAGAATATTTATTTATGTAATGTGTACGATTGAGGGGCGGGGGGGGGGAGTGTCATGTCCTCTGTGACCTTCCCTTCCTATCGAATGAAATAAAAAACCTAGGGAGGCCTTTACCCTACTATGAAATACTTAATAATATAAGGTCAAGGTATATTCTAGTCCCATCCGCAGCCTGAGCCTCAAATCTAAAAGGTTAAGGTAGGTACTGCGTCATAACATCTAATATCTGAACTGTCGACCACCACACTTACGTATGCCTAACATTAGTATTCCCCGAGATAGGTGCCTACATACAAAATAAAGGCACTATTTACGTAGGCTCGATAAATAACCGGATAAACGATTCAGTCGACTCACGACGTAAGATATTATGAACAAAGTTCGCGGGATCTGTCGAAGGTTCGCCACAAAATATTTGCAACAGAAGGTCTATTCTGACTGATTTTGATAACCTAACCTCAAAATTGAAAAATTGAATTTATTCTGTGACAACGTTTAAAGAAAACAGATACATTATATTTGAGTAACTACTTAAAGAGTGTCACAGAAAAGGTATCCACTCAGCATAAAGCCGAGGTGTCACGAAAACGCCTCGACGCTGGTCTTCCATAGATACCGTTTATGAGAGCACTGCTATGACACATTATACGATATTATTATTGGTAGGTAACCGTAACACTTCAATGTGCGACTTTCATTGTTATTTTACCCCCTGACAGGCTTCTCCTCACAAACTAAGGTCAGAGAAATTCAAGTCATAGTTCACCACGCAGATCCAATGCGGATTGGCGCACGCACGTGTACTTTTTTTTTCAAGTGGAATATTATCTAATGACTTTCTCCTGCTGTAGGTGGAGCGGGAGGGTGTGTCAGACTTCTACCTGCCACGTCCCGAGGCCGCGGTAACCTCTTCTTACATTTCCGCAACGCGTGTGGGCCCTGCTGTTAATATTGTTTAAGCCATCCGATAATTATAACTTTGAACTTAGCAAGTGTTGCATGCAAGCTCTCGGAAAAAACCTCATTCAAGAGCCGACTTCTGTGCTGACAAATCTGTTTTACCTCGAGAATTTCCAACCTGGTATCGCGGTGCAATAGTCGAGGTGTTCGGACTATTATGGCTTATAATAAGCGTTGATTACTACGTCGAGTGGCCGTTTGGCGAGTATAAAACCTCGCCCCAATACTTTAGACGTAAACCCACTCGAATCTATCACAAACGATTTGAGCTTACCACGAGGGAAAAGCAATGTGTTTACCGGGAGCGTTCGTACCAAAGTTTCTTCACTTATCTATATAAATGGTGGCAACCGACCGCGCCTATTTATTTTGCAATGTTTTTTGTTGCCCTCTCAAGTGGAATACCCAAATAGTCTCTCAGATAGTGAATGTGCGTTTCCATTGGACGCTGCGAATAGATAAAGGTATGTCGTGTTTCATTATTTAAATAAATATAAATAGAGACAGCACAATTTGTGTGCGTTGCTCACGCCTCAGCGAAAAAGTTTTTACTATCTCACTCAAACAACACTTAAGCGGGAGTTCCTTTACTTTGTCGTCGTTCAAAATCTCTCTCTATATGTCATATCATGTCTGAGGATCGTGGTTAGCATCGGAGTAACATCTGGAGCGGATGATCTGCTTCCACCGGTTCCGATCCAGCGCGTCTTTCACTACCGCGTTGAATTTGGAGGACGATGAGTCTTTCACTTGATCGTTCCATCTGGTTGGTTCACGACTACGCGATCGTTTGCCTTCCGTGTTTCCAAGGACAATCAGTTTTCCAGGCTTTCATCGCATCTGCGTGCTATGTGGCCAAAGTACAAAAGAATACGTTGTTGGCATATGGTCGACAAGCGGATTTCGCGCAAAATAGAACTTCCATTTGTTTGCCGGTTTGGTGGGCGAGCCCAAAGCACAGAGAACCGACGACAGACAAGGCGTAAAGGGGCAAATGCTGGTGTTGCGAACGGGCAAAGGCAGAGGACGGCCTAAACCGATGGACTGATCATCAAGATGATGCGACGACACACCGCCGTCGTCCAGTTCAGTTGGTGGCTCCTGGCGACTTGAGATCAGTCGACCTGGAAAATATTTTTAATCCTTACTTCTAATGGCTGATACGACGCAGAAATAAAAAGTTGAGAATGGAAACAGAGGCTGCATATGGAAGAATAGTCCTTTCTAATATTTGTTGTGGAGAACAGAGTGCCGGGAGGCGCTGTATCTGTCTGCGGGAATTTGCATTTATTTTGTGTTATATCCTTTATTGTACATACGTAAAATAGTCTCGTGTTGCATAAAGCCGTTTAGGTTCAGAACGTCCACGACACTAGACGTTTTGAAAATTGAACATTTTGCAACTGAATTAATAAGTGTAAGCGTGGATATGTGCAAAGGTGGACTTTTTACTAAGCAAAATATCTTTTAGTTAACCTAGTAAGTTAAGATGTATATGTAACTGTTTAAGTTAGGGTATATAGGGATCCTATCAATACCTAATAAGCGAAAGCGAACCTCACCGTTTTTTGTTTTACGTCGGTAACAATATACATTTACGCACTGCCTTCCAGCCAAAGGGGGACCGATAGGGGGTGTGGGACTCACCAGTAATACCCTCTGGAAATTTTCCGACGCCGCCGCTTGTTGAGAAAAAGGTGGGGGCCAGCACCTAGGTTGCAGCGTCTGACACCCCGCCTGCGACCAACGTCCCCTGGACCAAAACCGGGAAGACCTCCTCAGAGAGGCGCAGTGGACGCGCTTCTCCTACCTCCTTGTGCGACCATAGCGTGTGTGGCCGACTGTTCGAAGTGTCTATGGATAGACAGCAGGGCCCCTACTGCTTAAGACCCTCCTGGCGCTGCTTGACGGGCCTTCCTGGCCCGCCCGCTGCGCCCTGCACAGGTCCCTCTTAGTTTCCCCCCAGGGTGATAGTACTAAGGGCACCCAGAGTGATAAGATTTACACAAAGGATTTTTAGCACATACGCAATCAATGAAATGTCACAATAATTATTTGGAAAGTTTGGAAACCTGAAGTCAACCAACAATATTTCAAGTTGCATGTAGCCAAGATGTCATATGTCTCGCAATGTCAAACAAGCTTGTCTCATGTGTCGCTACGTTCATTTTGTTACTACAAAATCTAATGATAACAGAATAGTCATCATCATCAACAACATCTCAGCCATATGACGCGCACTGCTGAACATACCTCCCCATATTCCATATTGAGTGATCCTAAGTCGCCTGCATCCACCGGCTTCCCGCTGCCTTGACAAGATAATCTGTCCTTCGGATAAGAGGCCGCTCTCTACTAAGTTCGGTTATCGGTCGCCATTGAAGAACCTTCATGCTTCATCGATCGTCGGTTCTTCGTCGAAAAGTAATAAACTATGAATAAATTTTCACTTTTTGCCTATGTGATCACAGCGAAATATTTAAGTCACAATAAGCCTATGTGTCCCAACGCCCACAACAATAAGTAAGCCCACTGAACAAAAATTGAGAAGTTTTTTTCTCCAATTTTATTTAATCTCCAAATTCTCAAGCTTCCAATAACCCAGAAAAATGTGTAAACGGGCTTCAAATATTTAATCAACTGTTTTTTCAAATTTAAGTTTTAAACTCGAATCACTTCTCTCCCATGATTAATCTGCAATATGACCCGCCACGGTCAAGGGCGAGGGGATTTTCCACTTTTCTTGGTTGTCAAGTTACAAGAAAAAGCGGGTTGTAAAGGAGCATTATAACCCATACTATAAACTAGCGATTCAAATTCAAATTCATATTAATTTATTCAAGTTTGGCTCAAAAGAGCTCTTATGAACGTCAAAACTTAAAAACTAGCGTGCTTTTTGATTATTAGAGATTAAAATCAAAGTTAAATGTCAAAATCTTTATTTAAGTTTGGCCCAGACTTCTTGGCGGGAAAGTGAAGCGTCATGTCGGCAGTTTTGTTTTATTTTCTAAAATTTGTGATATTATGAACATTAATGTGTAATAACGGTGGATTATTAACCGTTAAGTGTTTGTGAATATACATGAGTGTTGGTAAATCAAACAAAGCAGTGCAACATCACTTTTTTAATTCCCTCAAGAAATCCATGTGAGATCTCAATATAGTCCCACATCTTTACTGAGGCCTCAAGGGGCTTAGGGGAGGGTATCTCATTTACCATATATCATCTTTATCATCACTCATTTTCATTTACTATGATTTATGTATATTAAGATATCACTTACTTGACACTGGCTAGATGTGCTAGACGCACAAAGCCATTATTTAAAAGAAAAAAAAAAGTTTGGCCAAATAGACCTCTTCTGAAGGTTAAAACTTAAAAACGGGCGCTCCCATTCACTGCGGGCGGGACCTTGATCGTAAAAGAACAAGCAAGAAAATCATGGTAATTTTATTTTCCGCCAGTTACAAGAAAATGAGCTTAATGCAATTACAGCATGCGAATCATCAAAAACAACGTGGTAGTTAATGTTCTAGTATTGCAATCGTGCACAGACTGCGACAATAATAATCCATCAGGTGGGTTGCATCCGTAAGCCACCTTGTAGTATAAACGAAGTAGCCTGCAAAAATACTCAATACTTTATTGTGTTTCAACAATAATAATATCCTTTATTGCACATTCAACAAAACAAAGAAACACATATACAAATCAAGCAAGTACAAAGGTGCGCTTATCTAAGAGAGATCTCTTCCAGCCAACCCTAACAGTAGTGAGAATTATGTATGTCGGATAAAAAAAATATTACAATAGGACAAAAACATCACAGTAACACTGAATACAAACAAATTTAAAAAAAGTTATTATACAAATAAACTATAATATTATACACATACATATATATACATAACTAAAGTACATATATACAACTCTTAAATCTGTGATAAACTCGTAAGGAAGTTCTCCTTTATCTTCTTCCTAAAAGACACCACTGACAGACTCTCACGGATATCAGCCGGCAGCTTATTCCACAACTGCGCCGCACGGGCGGAATAAAACGACGTGTTTTACAAGATGGTAGTTTAGGTACAAAAGTATTAACTGTGGACCTTGTAGGGCACAGCATAGTATAGGAGAGAGGAGTAAGGACGCTGTTTAATTACTAGTAAGTTAAATCTAGTTCATTAAATAGATCGTAAATATTTTCTCATTTTTGACTCATCATCATCATTACAGCCCATTAACGTCCCACTACTGAGCACGAGCCTCCTCTCACATCAAGGTGTGAGGGTATTGGGTCATACTCCACCACGCTGCCCTAGTGCGGATTGGCGGAGGCAGGTGTTTGGCGTCGTGCTGTTAGAATTTTTCAAGCCGCCCATTAGGCCTCTAACATGGCTTAACGACTACCACATTTAGTGATAACCGGGACCAACGGCTTAACGTGCCTTCCGAAGCACGAAAGCGCTCGATATCAAATGCCACACAAACGGTCACCCATCCAAGGACTAACCTCTGTAAAGTCTGCTGTACTTCGGTGATCGTTTTCGACCACCGAGCACCGCAGAGCTACGAGCGCCACTAAAAACTATTGTTATTTTTATATATTTTTTTTCGGTTAAATATTCTTTTATTTTTATACTAATAAATTTAATATGTAAATGTGTAAGACAGCTAAATATCCCGTTGCGGGACTGCTCGAAAGGATTACAATGGGGCCGGAATGCAGCGGGCTCAGCAAGGAATTTAGACAGTAAACACTTCCCTGTTCCACCTACAGCGAATCTCTCCATCATCTCCTGCCTTGGACCAATCAATCCGGGATCTTCTGCCAGATGGCAGGTTCGGGCTTCGAGCCATTGGGCTCATTCCCCGGGCTTCATCTCTTGAGGCGACTACCTCAAGGCGCTGGGTGCCGCTATGCGGCCGTCGAATGACGAGTGGCGCTCTCATCGTGGGGGCTTACAGCACCGCCCTCAGCGCGACAGGCACACCGGGTGAGACCCCGAAGGGAGGCCCAGCAAGCCGTCAGCGAGCAGGCGGTGGCTGAAGTAAGCAGGGATGAGAGTTGCTTAGGAGGGTGGGTTTGGGGGTTTGGGGATTTGGTGGGTGTGAGGGGGAGGCGATGAGAGCGCAAGGAGATCTCGCGGCAGCGCCTTCCTCTTCTTCTTCTTGGGGATGGAGCCCAGGGTAGGAGGTGGTTGCCCGGTGGTGCCATCTGGCTGTGGCTGCGGTGGGGCGTTTGTTGTGGTGCGGTGGTGGTCGTGCTGGCTGGCTGTGGCCGCGGCTGTGACACTGGAGCCTGCGGAGCACAGAAGAATGGGCGTAGGGTGAGGTATGATGTTGTTGTCGTTGTCGGCCAGGGCGGTTGCCGATGCGGTAGCGGCCACGACGACATCTTGTGCGGCAGCGACGGCGGCAGGTGAACGCTCGGAGGTGGTGGTGGGGGCGATGCCATGCAGGTGGTGGTGCGGCCCGTGGTCGGCGCGATGAAACATCTTTTTGGCTAGCTCGCCAATGAACTCGTCGACGGGCCGCACTTTTAGGTCCCGATGCAGCGTGGCGGCTCGAACATAGCGTCCTGCCCCGGTGATGATCCGGAGCGCTATGTTCTGCTGTGCTTGGATGTTCTCCCTCTGGGTCGCTGAACAGAGGGAGTACCACGCTGGTGCTGCGTAGGTGAGTCGGGACCTAATGTAGGTTTTATAGATGCCCACTCTGGTTCTCAGGGGCAGGTTGGATACGAGTAGGGGACGTAGTTTGGCGCGGGCGGCTCGGCTGGAGTGGATGGCAGCCTGCGCGTTGGCCGCCATGGTTAGGCGGCGATCAATAAGGCAGCCGAGGTACCTCACCTGTGGGTTCCAGTTGATTGCTTGTCCCCTGAGGACCAGCTTCTTGGGCATCTTCTTGGCATCGCCTGTCAGGAGGGCTGTAGATTTTGCGACGTTCACCTGCATTCTCCAGTTGTCTAGCCACTGGGGGACCAGGTCCAGCTGCTTCTGGAGACGCTTTGCTGCCGCTATGGCCCAGGGGGAGGAAGTGAAGAAGGCGCTGTCATCGGCGAACAGCGCCAATTCCACCCTGGGCTCCCACTCTTTGGTAGTTAGAGTGGGGATGTCGTCGGTGTATATCCCGTAGAGCAGAGGCGAGAGGCAGCTTCCTTGTGGCACTCCCGCTGTGATGGTGCGTGGCTCGGATTCCTCCTGCTCGACCGCGACCGTGAACCGTCTTCCGTCCAGGAAGGAGGCTATGAGGGCTATGAGGGCTGGGGGGACGTCTGTGTTTCGGGCCACCTTGTAAATGAGACCAGGGTGCCAAACCCGGTCAAACGCCTTCTCTATGTCGAGGAAGGTGGCCGCTGTCGTAAGTCCTTTGTTGAGGTTCACGGTCATTTCGTGGAGCACTCTGGCCAGCTGGAGCGTAGTTGAATGCCCACTGCGGAAGCCAAACTGGTCGTCCCTTAAGGTGACTAAGGGACGGAGGCAGTGCAGCAGCAGGCGCTCAAACAGCTTGGCGGTGTGGTCGAGCAGGGTGATGGGGCGGTGGCTGGATGGCAAGCGGCGGTCCTTACCCGGCTTGGGGATGGTGATGACCTTCCCTCTCTTCCAGGCCGAGGGAAAGTAGTTAGCTCTCAGCGCAGCGTTGAAAATTTGGGCCAGCGCTGCATACCCTCTTCTGGGGAGCGCGGCCAGGGCTGTCGGCGGGAGGTTGTCGGGACCAGGTGCCTTCTTCTTGTTTAGTCGGAGGGCCGTCTTCCTCACGACTGCTGGTGAGAAGAATAGGTCACCTGGGAGTGGCGGTGGGGTGGTTGCCAGTAGTTCCGCCACTTCGCTCTCCACTTTCCGGTGGTGCGAGCGTGCGCTGGGAGCTGCCGGGTGGGGCGAGAATTGGATTTCCAGGTGCTCTGCCAGAATACGCGCCCTGTCGGACGCCGCGTACCTGCGCCGGCCTTCGGCGTCCAGGAGAGGTGTTCTTGCCACAGGACTAGCTGCGAGATTTTTAGCTAACCTGTGCATACTGGGTGTGTAGTCTGCTGCCTCACTTATCGCTGCCTCCCATCTGTCGCCACGCCAGGTTTCCACTGCTTGGGACAGTTTGGAGGAGGCCCTGTTCAGGTCGGCCTTCACTCCGGGGCACCTTGATGAGGCCCAGAGTCGACGAAGGGCCCTTTTCTTTTGCAGGAGGGCCCTCAGGTGACGGGGAAGTTCTTCGCGGCGATGCGTTACCGGCGTGGTGGTAGTATTTGCCTCTATGGCCTCCTGCATTTTATGCGAGAGGCTTTCGATGGCGGCGTCGATCTCTTCTGTCGTGGCAATGCTGGCTGGAAGGTGGAGGGCCGTAAGGTCTCTGCTGTATGCCTCCCAGTCGGTTCTTCTCTTGGGCTTCAGTGGTGTGGTGGCACACAAGGATGTGGCCACTGTGACTAGGAGGGGGAGGTGGTTGGTATCTCCGTCGTACAGTACCTCGATATTTACTGGAGTGGAGAGACCTTTGACCAGGGCGATATCAATGACGTCGCTCTGGTGACCCTCTGCCGATGGAATGTGGGTTGGGGCGTCGGGACCAATCGCCTCGATGTCCAGGCCGGTGACGGCTTCTAGCAGTCGGCGTCCATCGGTATTGCTGGTCTTGGATCCCCAGACAGTGTGCTTGGCATTTATGTCGCCAACGACTAAGGTTGGGCCTGGGGGGCCAAATAGGGTGGTAAGGTCTGACCTGTATATTCCCGTACCTGGAGGCCGGTATGCAGCGAAGACCCGGAGTTCTTCTTGGGTGGAGGTGCGCAGTCTCACACCCGTGCTCCTCAGGCTAATGAAGTCCGGCCAGGGAAGCTCCTCGTGCATGATGTCGCTCCGGACCAGGACCGCTGTGCCCCTGAATGGTCGGCCCTGGTCGGTTACCTCGTCACGGCGGTAGGTGTGGTAGTTGGGGATCTTGAGGGACATTTTAGGGGTAAGGATGGTCTCGCCCAGGAGGATGACATGAATGTCCTGCGACTGGGCGAGGAGACGAAGTTGGGGAAGTTTCTTGGCTATGCCCCCCGGGTTCCAGTACATGATTCTTAGTACTGGTGGGGGGGGGCCATTAGCTGGGCGAGCCCGTGCAGGAGAGCTTGGATTGGGTCTGCGCCGGCCATGATTTGGCGGAGGGTGTGGTAGATCATGTCTATCGCCACTTGATGCTGGAAAGGGTGGGGTTGGGGTAGGTGTTGGTTGGGACCGGGGAAGCGCTGGTGAGCTGCGGCCTCCATCTCTGGGTTGCGCTGGGGCTGATGTTGCTGTGGCCGAGGCCGAAGGAGACGTTGGCGAGTTTGGGCGTCTCTGATGGGTTGAGATTGAGATGGAGGCTGACGAGGGAGCTGGGGACGTGAGTGGCGCTGGGCTGTAGTCTTGCGCCTTGGCTTTGGGGCACGCTGGGAGCCTGGGGCCTCCGAATCGGTTTCAGCCGCAGTTGAGGTGAAGCCAAATGTCACTTGGGCTGGGCGGCTGGCTAGGGCGGGCTCGGCTCTGTCAAGGCTGGCAGTGGTGGTGGGAGCTGTCGGAGCTGTGGGTGGGGCAGGCAGTCTTTGTGTTTGTGTGGGCGTAGACGCTGCCTCCGGTTGTGGTTGGGTGTTCCTTCCTCGGCGGCGGCGACGGCGGCGCCTATCGGGAAGGGGAGCTCCCCTCTGAGTTGGCGGGTTGGCTCTTACCGATTGGGAGGCGAAGAGATCGTCCGCCATTGTCGCTTGTGGCGGAGGGTGGGATGTCTCGGCGCGGTCGGCGGGGGTGCGAGATGCGGCGTTGTTCGGAGCCCTGGCGTTACCTGCTGGTATGGGAGGTGACATCTTTACGCCCATGCGGCGTTTACGCCCATGCGGCGACCACACACGACACGCCTTGGACCACACTCCAGAGATCCAATTTATAAGGGTTTCCTGTTTCTGCCCTTGGGACTGGCAGTGAGGAGTGCGCTCTGCTTCTTGAATTTAAATAAGACGTCCTGTAACTGATACGATCTAGAAGCACAAATAACAATAATATAGATTGGTACACCAGGAGTATCAGTATCAGGTTTTCTATAAAATCGAAAAAGAGGGATTGAAAAATTTGCAAGCGAAGTATATACAATAATTATATGTAATGGCCATTGCGAATAAAACTCAATTGACGCTTTCGCCTTCTACGACAAATTCGAATACGGTATAATAATATTTCATAATACATAATTATCTTTTGAAGCGCTCGTAGCTCCGCGGTGCTCGGTGGTCGGAAACAATCACCGAAGTTAAGCAGAGTTTACAGAGGTCAGTCCTTGGATGGGTGACCGTTTGTGTGACATTTGATATCTTATCATATCATCATATCGTGCTTCGGAAGGTACGTTAAGCCGTTGGTCCCGGTTTCCACTAAAATGTGGTAGTCGTTAAGCCATATTAAAGGCCTTAATGGGCGGCTTGAAAAATTCTAACAGCAGTACGCCATACACCTGCCTTCGCCAATCCACACTGGGTTAGCGTGGTGGAGTATGACCTAATACCCTCGCACCTTGGTATGTCAGAGGAGGCTCGTGCTCAGTAGTGGGACGTTAATGGGCTGAAATGATGATGATGAATTATCTTTTAAAATCTCTTGATAGACCATCCTCTCAATGTCCCAGTACATAACTTTTAACTAACATACCTTAATTCGCAAACCAGCCAGCTACAAATTTCAACGAAAAAATTTATTTCGTAACATCAATTCGTAATTTGCTCGTAATCACATTTTTTTTTATTTTTCTTTATTTTGATTTTGATATTGATTGATTGGCATTTTTTTTTTATTTTTCTTCATTCTTAAGATATTCATAAGGTTAAGGTCAATCGTCGAATCCAGCTCGGTTGGGCTGCATTCGGGAAACTGCGCTATATCTTCTCGTCAAAAATACCTCAGAGTCTTAAAACGAAAGTCTTTGACAAGTGTGTGTTGCCAGTGATGACGTACGGTACTGACACTTGGTGCCTGACTATGGGCCTCATTAGAAAGCTCAAAGTCGCTCAACGTGCAATGGAGAGAGCTATGCTCGGAGTGTCCCAACGTGATTGAATCAGAAATGAGGAAATCCGTAGGAGGACTGGATTGACCGACATAGCGAGGCGAGTTTGCAGGCTGAAGTGGCAATGGGCGGGGCACATAGCTCGAAGAACCGACGACTGATGGGGCATTAAGGTTCTGCAATGGCGACCGCGAACCGGCAAACATAGTAGAGGCCACGCGATGGACTGATGATCTTGTCAAGGCAGCGGGAAGCCGATAGATGCAGGCGACTCAGGATCGCTCAATGTGGAAATCTATTGGGGAGGCCTATGTTCAGCAGAGGACGTCAGATGGCTGAGATGATGAAGGTATTCATAATCTATTTTGTGTCCAAACAAAAAAGAAATTTAATTGTAAAATCTAATATTAGTTTTAATAGTAATATCTGATCGACTCACCACATCTTAACGCCACTTTGACGTCCTTGTCAATCCCTCCACTTAGAATATTAGCGGACGGTTATATCAGGGCTCAGGAGACCCCGAGCTGATCACCGGTCTGCGAGACCCTCGTCTGGCAGACAGCTCGGGCCGCGGCTTACCGTGTGCCACTTAACCGAACTAAGCCCCGTTACGTTGCTGCCAATCCGCTTAACGTATTTCTGGCGTTTAGTTAGCCGATTAAGGAAAATAACTTTGTCTTGTTGTTTATTTAAGACAGGTACACAATAAACATAACTGTTTTGTTTTATTTCGATACATATACAAATTTACGCTTGTAGGAAGGGGACGGCAAAGGCAAATTATACTCCTACACTACATTAATTATATACGAGTAGTTGACCCACATAATAGGGGGCGAGCATTTTGCCGCATACCGGGATTTTTGATTTATTTTTGGTTTTAATTTTCCAACGAGATTAGGGATTCTACCAATATAAGAGTACAAGCCAACCTTATCAGCAAAAGATGCACCTGCCGATTAACAAGTGAGGCTCTGGCCAAAATAAAAGTTCCCTATAAGCGCCAATAGACTTGCCAACATTAATGTGGGATTGGCGCATTGTAGGCGTTTAATGTCCCTCTGCCTAACCTATGCGAAACATGAGTATGTACGTATATTTTACGTCTCGGAGACTCGTGATAAGCGCAGTGTACGACTCCCTCCGGCTAGGTGAAGCGACGATATACGGCTATAAAAACGGCTAGGAAAATATATATAAAACTCTTTTTTTTTCTTCTCCTATTGTCTGTTAGTTTTATTATTATACATTGTTGCTATTTAATAGTATGTATATGTTTTCTTATGAGTTTTGTATATATTATTTGCTATTGTATACTCATACGAAATTTGTTGTTTTAATTTATTTTGTTTTACTTTTCTGCGTATGTATTTTACCTATCCTTGTTTTATCTTTCTGACTCCTCATGAGATCTCTTATAGAGATAAGTTCGCCTTTGTACATGTCCTTTTTATTTGTAATGTTTTGTTATTTTTGTTTTATGTGCAATAAAGAGTTAAATAAAACGGCTGGCAGTGGTTGGAGACGAATAACTGAAGATAGAGCTCAGTGGCGAGCCATAGGAGAGGCTTATGTCTAGCAGTGGACGGAGATAGACTGATGATAATAAAGCGGCATTACAACAAGTGGCCTCTGTCACCTCTTTGGAGAAACATACATGATTGTATGTATGTATGAGTTTTTACAGGAAGCTGGAGAAGGGAAACCCGCCTTAGAGGAATAGCCTGTATAGAAAAACCCACTTCATCAGTGTGTTGGCTTTTTATACAAACTAGGTACTTCATTAATCCGAGCCGGAAAACCAGCTCGCGGAGTTAGGACATTTTCTTAGCAAATGATGAGATGGATCATTTTAAATAAATCATTATCATCATCACAGCCCATTAACGTCACACTACTGAGCACGAACCTCCTCACACATATCAAGGTGTGAGGATATTGGGTCATACTCCACCACGCTGACCCAGTGCGGATTGGCGGAGGCAGGTGTATGGCGTCCTGCTGTTAGAATTTTTCAAGCCGCCCATTAGGCCTCTAACATGGCTTAACTACTACCACATTTAGTGATAACCGGGACCAACGGCTTAACGTGCCTTCCGAAGCATGGAAACGCTCGATATCAAATGCCCCACAAACGGTCACCCATCCAAGGACTGACCTCTGTAAACTCTGCTGTACTTTGGTGATCGTTTCCGACCACCGAGCACCGCAGAGCTACGAGCGCTTCAATAAATTTTAAATAAATCTCTTCAATAAATCTTTTTAATAAATAAATGGATAAAATTAACCAGTATAATATAATAAATTTTTCTATGTATACATAGGAAAACACCCAAACCAAAACAAATATTTATGGTCATGCACACAAAGATTTGTTCTATGTGGGAATCGAACCCAGGAGCAATGTGCATATTAATAATAATAAATCATTTATGTGCCCAAACATGGTATAATATATCGTTAATAAAATAGCATGCAAAACTCAGTCTATATAGTCAGTCAGTAAAAATTTGGATATTTAGGAATTCAACCAAAATCTTAAGAGCCCTAGCCAACCTTACCGGCAAGTGGTGCACGTGGCGAACATAAAAGTTCCCGGTAAGCGGCAGTCTTTAACGTGGGCCCCACTTAATAACTGGCGTAATGTAGGCGTTAAATATGTTTCTGCATACCCCTTCGAGGAAACAGGCATGATTTTACGTATTTTTAGCTTACATAATAGTTTAATTATATTTTAGGACATAAATAAGTCGTCTGTATATTGACTTTGTAATTATTGTTGCTGATTTGACTTCCTTTTTCCACCACATGGCGCTAAACGTTTTTCATTCGGTCGTTCGTTCAACTCACTCACTCGGCTCATGGGTTTGGTTAAAAGGGGAGTCAAGCAAGCATTCGGTGGTCGACCATCACAGTGAATAGACCTTGTTAACATAGTTCCTGGAGAGTATGAATAAGTTTTTAAGTCTGCAATAAACGACTTTTCGTAAACAACTTTGAAGTATTATATTTATTCATCTGGTCTTAAAGTATGTATTTTACATACTTTTCATAGTTTCATATTTTTCATAGTGTTTTATATAATTTAATTAATTTTAAACTTATATATAGCTTTTAATTACCAATTTTATGTTTCTTATTATTATTTGTGTCTACTATTCAGTGTTTATACAGTAAAAGTTAATAGTTAGTTAGTTAACAGTGTTTCGGGTAAAGATTAGTGAACCTATATTTCAACTATGTTGGAATAATGAGATCTTACTTGGAAACAAATAGCCATAAGGAAACGGTACATCTAGAGATGTGCTAAGCTACGTAGCTATACTTTCTTCTTGTCACTAAAATATTGCTCGATTTTTAAAGCTTAGCTGAGCGTAGATAGAAAAGAACACTTTATTCCATAATTAATAAAAAAATAATGTAGGTGTGTTTAGGATTCGAGCATTCGAAATTGTAACATAAAGGCGAAATAATATTTAAGAGTATGTATGTAATGTGAAAATGGAGCAGTAAAAATGTTAGTTTTTTTTTATGCTACACTAATTAAATAAATGATTTTTTAGTGAAAATGTTAATAACCCTGATTTTTCATTTATTCACAAGGGATCCTTCCACCCTTGAGTTGAGAGAGGCGTAGCCTACCTTCGCCGCTGCAGAAACTCATCAAAGAAGACTTTATGTATGCCATGTGTATGTTAAGGCTATCCAGCCGAAAACCTTTCGAGTTAGTTTAGTATAGTAAAGGCCTGTTGTGTGCAGCTGTCCTAGACCTAAGTGCAACTGTAATTTTTATGTGATTCGCAATAAATGATTGAATTTGAATTAGCAAAACTGTGACTAAGAACATATACGAGTAACTAAACCGTCCTTGCCTTTACAGTAACAATAAGAATGACGACGACCTGCGCTTCACTACAGAGGTCGTGGGTTCGATTCCCACACAGGATAAATGTTTGTGTGCATGAACATAAATATTTGTTCTGGTCTGGGTGTTTTCCTATGTATATTAAGTATGTATTTACAAAAAAAATAAGTATTTAAGTATTTATCCGTTCTTTAGTAACCATAACACAAGTTCTTAGTGATACTTATCTTGGAACTAAATAATTGGTGTGATTATAAGAGAATATTTATTTATTATTATTATTTTAAGAATAGTGATATTAGACAAGTTCTCACTTTTTAAATATATAGTAGTTTATGACAAAGAAAAGTTACTAATTCGTCTTTACTTCAACTTGGTAGTGTAGTTGATGTGATATACCTCCCTTCGAAAAGGAAAGTATGTCACGTAAAAAAAACTCAAAAAAAAAAATGAACATCAAAAAGTATTTATATAGTTTTTTTAAAAATGATTACATAATATTCTACGTATACCAAACTGTACAACAGTTTGTTGGCAGATGTAACTCCCTTAATAAAAATGTTACATAACCTAAGATGATTTACTTTTTCAATTTTACAACTTATCGATCTAATTAAATAAAAAATAAATAAGGATTACTATACACATTGACCTAAATGGTTTTAATTTTAGATATTACTTATTAAATATGTTTATACAATATACATGCAATAAGTACTTTTTAAGCTTACTTTTAAATATCTTTTTAGTGATACTGTTGCTTTCCATATCACATGGTAAACTATTATATTATACTGTAGGAACTATAAAATTTCTACATCTACGTCCGTAGTAATTATTGCAAACTGGTACTTCAAGATACTTCGTACTTATAATTCTTTAGAGACGGACGTATGATTTATTGATCTTAAATTCATTTCTACCATAATGTTCCAGCGCTGTTAATGACACTGTTCTCTCATGGACTGGCAGTATCTAGCACTCCAGAAATAGTTCTTCGTAATTACTTTTTTTGCAACGTTTTTCGCCGCTACATCGCTAGTCTTAAGTGGAACAGCAGCCTGTTTGTGGAGATGGTGCCCGAAGGTCAGCCCGCACATTAGGGACACGTGTGGCAGATGCTTGTCTTTACACTGAACGTTTTTGATGTTCGCATAACAACTTATATCATTACGGCGGGGTGGACAGAATAACTTATAGAAAAAAATTCACTCCTATAGTTCCTGCCTTATAAAGTTCATTGACACCTTCTGCTTTTTACTAAAACCTTAAAAATAATCTTAATAAAAAAATGCTATTAAAATATACAGAATTTTTTCAATGATAAAATCAATTAATCCATTCTAAATAAATATATTGTTAATGTCTTAAATTTTAATAATTCACCTAGGACGCAGGCACTTAGTAGGCCCTTTGTAATGTTGCTATGCCCTTACAGGGCGTCACATTGTATTTTTCCGTATTTGTAACAACCTATTTCTATGTGAATGAATAAATGAACACTTTATTGTACACTAAAAATAAAAAAGTAATAAAATCACATAAATAAATATATAGTACAATGGGCGGCCTTATTGCTAACAGCACTTTCTTCCAGGCAACCTTAGGATGGACAGGAAACAATGAATAAAAAATAATGAGATAGAGTAGGCACAACAGAGTGCTCTTGCTTACTTATAAGTAAATAATAAATTCACACATTACATATTATTACATGAAATATATAAATTAAAGTTACATACATAATATAACATATTTAAAATTACAAAGACAAATAATGCTCGGTCAGACTGATTTCTTAAATAAATCTAATGTATGTAATTTTCGTCTACTGACGGGCAGCTCATTCCAAAGACGAACTGCCCGCACAGTAAACGACGAGTCGTAAATTTTTTTGACATACATTGGCATATTTAAAGTCAGATTCTTTTCTGGCCTCAAGTATGTGACATGTAATAAATGATTATGAATTTTGAATTTGAATTTACCAATGTACATTATTTACGTGTCGTATCCAAAAATTGTGGTTTCTCATCTTTAGTACTATCGTTAAACACGACGCACTTGTTTTTCATGGTAGAGGTAAGGTCCATGTGCGACCTTGGCAGGTGAAATATTACGAAACGAGTATTATGAAGCGCCTGTCTCATCGTGACTATCGCTAGTTTCTATGGCTAACGATAGCTATCGCGCACTTTAATTATTTATTTATTTATTCAGTAAGTACAGGTTATAACAACTTATTTATAACATAGTCCCACAAAACCGTGAGTACGGTTTAATTGCGGGGTCTGATTCTCCGTACATTTATCGTCTATATATATTTAATTTTAACTATATAATTAATTTTTAGTTCTGAGAAAGCCAATATATTAACAAAAAATTATATTAAATCTAAATAGTATTGTTTTAGTTTTCTCTGCGTAATGCGTATAGTGGTCAAAACTGTACAGTGTCCTTGTGTCCAGATAAAAATGGCACAGATTACAGGGAAGTAAGTTTAAATTTAGGTTTAACTTAATCCCTCAAATTTGTAATAAATTATCGAACGAAGACGATTATTACAAGAAATTAGTTCAACAATATTGATATCTTTCTGAAGTATAAAACGATAACCTCAAGTGTTCTACGATGTTGTGAATTAATCGTATAATAGTTTAGATTTAAATAACTGTACACTGATATAGTATGGTATACCTAAAATTTTAAAAAAATAAAAGAAAACAAATTGATTTATTTAGTACTTCAATTGATTGTTGGTTAAGGAAACAAAACAGTGCAACATCACTTTTGAAATTCTCTCAAGAAGTCCATGTGAGATCTTAGTATTGTGCCTCATCTTTACTGAGGACTCAAGGGGCTTAGAGGGAGGGCATCTCATTTACCATTTATCATCTTTATCACTACTCATTCTCATTTACTATAATTTATTAATGTTATTGGTTACTGGAGTTGAGCGGACGTGTCGCGATTAAATAATAAATTAATTTACCGCTGCGCCCCTCGGGCTTCGTACGTGAGTCAAGTGTTCAGGCGCCGCCGCCCCGAGTCTCCGGAGTCTCATCATTTCGCGTTCGACGCCGGGTTTTGAACCTCCGCCTCCACGCGGCTCGAGCGGCGTGCTTACCAACTGCGCCAAGTAACAGTGAACGGAGTCGACGAATTATTACACTACAAGCGTTACGAGACGGCCCACTGCTACAACTTGCGTCTACGTCATTGACACGCCCACGAGCTACGACTGCTACGACTGCTACGACGCGGTCGTTGCTACGTAGCATAACCATTACGAGGCAAAGCGACGTTCGAGTAAAATGGATCCACAGAACAATATGTCGATATGCGAGACGGACAATAATGCTACTTTAGATGATACGCATACAACGGAGCACGGAATCTCTGTGGTTACACCGCCAAGCTATGTGTTTGCGAGTGATAAAAGTGTTACCACAGAGGACTTTTACAAGTTTAGGGAAGAGATGAGAAACATCATCGTAGGCTTGGGAAACCGACAGCAGGAGCAACTAAAATCCTCTCTTAAGGAGATTCATTCATGTAACGTAAACATTGAAAAATCCATAGCTGCGTTGACTGCCCAAAACGAAGAACTGTCACATAAGGTCTCGCAATTAGAAAACAAGATGAAAGAAGACAGAAATTACATTGCACTGCTGGAGGACAAGATAGAAAATCTGCAAATGGGTTCCCGCAAATCAAACCTTGAAATAAAAAACGTACCTAGGGGGAAAAATGAAACGAAGGATGACTTAGTGAGCATGGTTTTGAGCCTCTCCTCTGCAATAGGTGCTTCTATGACGACAACTGACATCAAGGATATTTATAGGGTGCGGAGTAAGAAGAAGGAGTCTGTAAACACCCCGATTGTAGTGGAGACTGGATCCACGATCATAAAGACTGACATTTTAAAACGATGCAAGTCGTTCAACTCAACCACCAAAAACAAACTGTGCGCTAAACACTTAGGACACCGGGTGTCAGAGGACACCCCCGTTTTCGTGTCTGAACAATTAACAGTGAAAGGTGCACGGCTACATTTCTTAGCAAGGGACCTCGTGAAATCTGGTAAATATAAGTTTTGTTGGACTGCTTACGGCAGAATCTACATCCGGAAAACCGAAAATTCCCCGATAATAACTATAAAGTCAGAAGCCCAAGTGCAGCAACTTTTTAATACTGATTGACTATACTGGGTTAAACATTCTGTTGTAATTAACTTTATGAATCATGTAATTGCGTTCAAATTTATTATGATGTGTTTTGTTTTCATTTTCTATTACTATCTTGTAAATTATTTTAATATTCTCAGTCAACTAAAAACATTGACAACACTCACTCACACTCACACTCACACTCACGCAACACTAAATAATTCAACACACACACACAAAAATTGCTTTTACACAAAATTTTGTACTGTAAATTATGGGAGATTACCTATATACTTGTTCTTAATTGTACACAACAATGGTATATCGTTAGTACTTATTTTATTCCGTGTAAAACTGTATTATGAATGACGCTCTAAATACTTTAAATGACATAGATTGTTCAGAAATTGCTGTGGCCACCGTCGGTGATATTGAAACATTAGATAAAAATATAAGCATAAAATATAATGACTTTACATTGATATCACAAAATATAAGAAGCATCTATAGAAATTTCGATGATTTGCTTCTCTCGCTCACTCATCTAAACTTTAATCCTGATATGATAATTTTGACAGAGACGTGGACAAATGGAAATAAACCTATTCCGCGTCTACCTAACTATGCTACATATTTAAGTACTCGTTACCTGAATCAAAATGATGGTGTTATAGCATACATCAAGGAAGACTTACATGTAAACGTTAAGGAAATTTTAATAGATAATGCATCATGTTTACTACTAGAGTACTCCAATTACATCTTTTTAGCTATCTATAGGTCACCATCAAACACTAATATTGATAATTTCCTAAACTCGTTAAATACTCATCTCAACATAATAGAATCTTATAAATGTATTGTGATAGTCGGTGATATCAATATTAATCTGATACCAAATCATAGCGAACAAAGCTTCGTGAAACGGAACAGATTTGATTATCTGAATATGTTAAGTAGCCACGGTATTTTGATGGGTCATAGACTCCCAACCCGGGAGGCTAGTTGCTTAGATCATGTTATGCTTAAACTAGACAAAACCAAGATTTGCGCAAGAATAACAGTTCTAGATACCTCAATCACGGATCACGCTATGACATTTTTACATATCACTAGTCTGCATAATAAATCTAAAGTAAAGCGAACTAAATTAGATATAGATTATGAAAAAGCTCTGGCAAGTCTTTCAAATAAAAATTGGTCTGAATTACTGTCTTCTGATGATCCGGAGTATGTGGCTAAAAGTTTGATATTGAACATTTCGCAATCACTGAAAGAAAACTCTCAAGAAAAGCGTATACCTAAAAGTCAACGCATTATTAAGCCGTGGATAACGCAGGGAGTTTTACGCTGTATTAAAAACAGAAATAATATGCAAAAAAAACTTCGTAATAACCCTTATGATGAGATACTTAAAGTCACCTTTAAACGTTACCGCAATTTCTGTACAAAATTAATTAAGAAATTAAAGCGCAATTATGAACAAAAACTGTTAAAGGACTCGGAAAAAGAACCTAAGCGCCTATGGAAAAATATTAGGAGCATTACTAATATAAGACAGCACAATAACGAAAATGATAAGCTTCTTACTGTTAAGGCTACTCCTGAAGAATCAGTGGATTGCATTAATAGCTTTTTTTCAGGTGTAGGTGGAGATCTGGCAAACCAGATTATGCCTTTGCAAAACACGATTATCGCAGATAATTTCCCTATACGTTCGGATGGGAATCAATTGACTTCTTTTGTCTTGCTAGACACCGATCCTATGGAGGTTAATGACATTCTGATGAATTTGAGGTCTGATAGCGCCCCTGGCTGGGATTCAATCCCTGTTAGTTTTCTTAAACTAGCTAAACACATCTTGGTGCCAGTTATCACTCATTTAGCTAACTCTTGCTTTCATAGAGGCATATTTCCTACCTCACTGAAGCAGGCTGTTATTACACCCGTACATAAGGGTGGGAGCAGAGACGATGTTAATAATTATAGACCAATCTCTATACTGCCTTCGCTTTCCAAGATAATTGAGAAACTTATCAACAAAAGACTTATGGAGTACTTAAACAAGTTTCGGATTTTGGCAGATTCACAATATGGCTTTCGAGCAGGCAAATCAACCCAAGATGCTGTTCTGGCCTTGACTTCATTTATTGTTGATCAATTGGACAGTGGGGACAAATGCTTAACTGTGTTTCTAGATTTGAAAAAGGCTTTTGACACCGTCTCTGTTCCCATGCTTATTCAAAAAATGGAAAAAATTGGTGTAAGAGGTATTTCTCTGAATCTTTTTAGAGATTATTTGAGTGGAAGGAGACAGAGGGTCAAGGTGGGACAGTTTATGAGTAAAGATGCTGAATTGACCTATGGAGTCCCTCAGGGATCCGTCTTAGGTCCGACGCTTTTCCTCGTCTACTTAAATGACCTCTGTGGTATGAAATTTCATGGCGCTAGAATAATCTCTTATGCAGATGATACTGCAATCACTTTTACTGGGATGTCTTGGGAGTCTATTAAAGAATATGCTGAGACTACTCTTTCCAACACCGCTATGTGGCTAAGATATAATTTGCTCTCACTGAACACAGCTAAAACTAACTTTATGTGCTTCACCATCAATAGCCGAACTCAGCCTCCTCCCGATTATAGTCTTACTGTCCACAACTGTGATCGCGCAGGCCGATGCGACTGCGCTTCAATAAATAAAGTGAACACCTTAAAGTACTTGGGTGTCATGATTGATGAGAGACTCTCGTGGCATGCTCACATTGATTTGGTTGCTGGCAGAATCAGAAAGTTGATTTGGATTTTCAAAATCTTAAGACACTCGGCAAGTGTTCGTGGACTAGTCTTCGTGGACCGCGCGTTGTGTTCATACGTGTGCCGCCCGGATCGTGTGTACTGTGTATAATTAATTACTTACCCACTAAAGTGTACTAAACTAATATAGGTACGTGGAATTTTGAAAACGGACATGTCCTTGTACAGAACCCCACCAGAGAGTGGGCAACTTTACTCGTCCGAACCAAATGTATCAAAGACCAAGGATAGGCAGGCTCCGCTAGATCAATGGATTAACGCCAGGCAACCGAGAAAGAAGCCACGGGCAGGTAATTCGGATAGCGATTCTTCGGCGTCGCATGAGACTAGGAGAAAAAAAACACCAGGCTATAACAACCTTAACGACACGATAACGGCGTTTAGAGAACAAATGACAGCAATGCATTCTCTTCTGTCTACGATGAAAGAAGATCAAGATACGCGTTTCTTACGTATGCAGGCAGATATATCCGAAATAAAGAACGAGATGTTGGAAATAAAGAAACAAGACAAAGATAAAGAAAATACAATTAACTGTCTTAAAACAAAGTATGAGGACTTAGACAGGTCGCAGCGCGAGTTCGCGGACATTATAAAAAACCAAAAAAATAAAATAAAAGATATTTTCCAAAATAAAACATATCTAGAAAAATGTAACAGGGCGCTCGAGGAACGTGTAATGGTATTGGAACAAAAGGAGCTAGACAGGAATATAGAAATAGTTCATGTGCAAAAGCAGGAAGGGGAAAATATTACAATAGTTGTAAAAAAGATTGCCCAGGAGCTAAAAATGAACTTCGAAAATGTAGAAAAAGTATGGAGGGTAGGCGGTGAAGGCAATACGCCGCGTTCTATAATACTTACACTAAAAACACGAGAAGATCAATTAAAATGGTTAAAAGCACGTAAAACAACAACTATTACAAATCATACCCTATATGAAAACAATGATAACACAAAAATATATATAAACGAACATTTAACCCGCTCCATGCGTCATCTATTTTGGTCTGTTAAAACAAGATTGCGGGAGGTATATAAGTATATATGGATTCAAGATGGAAAAATTCTAATTAAAAAAGATGACTACAACAAAAAAATATACCACATACGCTCAGAGATTGAGATTGAAAATTATTTACCAACCAACCAGGAGTAATTGCATAACCATCTACATATTCACTCATAATAGGTACTTGCCTAAGTAAGTACTTACCTGTCTTTCATTATTTATCGTCATTAGTAAATAATGTCATCTCATTTTAATCCGCAACCAGAATTAACAGATGTACAATACAAAAAAATCACACAGTTATTTGAATGGCACGAATATATAAATAAATCACAATCTACATTACAAATTATACATATCAACGTATGCTCAATTAGAAAACATTTTAATGAGCTTCTTGTGATGATAAAGAATTGCTTATACAATCTGGATTTGATTTGCCTATCGGAAATAAATATTAGAGAAGAGGAAATAAATAATTACGAAATAAATGGATTCAATACATATGCATTGACTAGGAAGAATAGAAAAGGAGGAGGAATACTCATTTACGCCAACAACAAAATAAACTTTACAACGTTAAATACGTGTATTACAGACACACATGAGTTCATACATGGACAGATAACATATAATAAATATACTAGCGAATTTATTGTCATATATAGACCACCCAACATGAACAAAACACAATTTATATCAGAAATAAATAAATACATCATGAAAATACCAGTAACGAACAACCTAATCATGATCGGCGACTGCAATATCAATATCTTACCTAGCAACAAAGACTCGGCATCAGACAAGTACCTAAACGTTTTAGCTGAGAGGGGATTACAATGCGCGATACGAGACGTAACTCGTGAAGTAGTAATGAGTGAGCGCAAAGTGACGTCCTGCATCGACCATGTGTTCGTACGGACTAATAGTGCAAGTAACTTCCAAGCGTATGTTCTGACGTTCAAGGTCGCGGACCACTATATAACGGGACTCTCGGCTGATTTGTGCAATGACGAACGGAGCGGAACAACTAAGATTATATTTAATAATAAAATTGTAAGTACAAGGCTGAAATATATTGATTGGTTGAAGTTATTGGAGATTCAGGATCCAGTTGAACTGTACAATAGTATTTACAGTATATTTGGCCATATTTACGAGTCTTCGAAACAGCAAGTAGACATTAAAAAGCGTGATAGTCATTTATGGGTAAATAATAAACTACTACGCATGATAGAACATAGAGATGAACTATTTCGCTGGTGGAAAGCTGACCCGAGTAATAATAACCTAAGATTACAATATACAAAATACAGAAATAAGACAAATAAACTCATAAATGAGGCCAAAAATACATATAGAAGAAATATGTTATATAGCTGTAAGGGGGATATGCGTAAAATATGGGATTATATTAATAATTGGTTGGGTAATAAAAAAACATCTGTAGACGGCACTATAGCGAAATATTTACAAAAACAGGAATCTTTACTAATAATATGTAACAATTTTTGTAATACGTTTACGAAGGAAATAGATAACATAAAACACAAATGTAATGTTCGATTTTTAGAAAGAAAAGAGTATGTCACAAAATGTAATGTCAGTTTTAGATACAAAAAAGCTACTCCTGCCCTTATTTCTAAAATTATAACATCTATGAGCTCCAGCAAGTCGCCGGGATCTGACGGGATTCGCGTCAAGGATCTAAAGGAAATCAATAACCTAATAAGTCCAGTACTAGCATACTTTATTAACCAATGTGTAGATAAAAACGTATATCCAGATGAGCTAAAGTTATCAATCATAAGACCAATATTTAAACAAGGATCGCACTTAGATTACACGAATTATAGGCCAATTGCTATTTTAAACACAATTAATAAAATCACGGAAAAATTTATAGTCCAACAAATAAAAGATTATCTTGAAAAAAATAATATTATTACAGATATCCAACACGGCTTTAGACAAAATAGGAGTACCGCAACACTTTTGACACAATTTACCGACGATGTCAATAATTGCCTAAATAATAAACAAATAGTTGCAGTAGTATTTATTGATTATAAAAAAGCGTTTGACACCCTGGATCACGGCGGCTTGCTGAGGGCTATGAACGAGTGTGGCATTCATGGTCCCATTGGTAAATGGTTCCAAACATATTTGGCCAATCGAACCGTAAAAGTACGCGTAGGAGACGTTGAAAGTGACATGGGTATAGTTAAATACGGAGTTCCTACTGGGTCAATCTACGGGCCAGTAGGCTACATTATTCAAGTTAATAGTATGTGTAATGTAATAAAACATTGTAGGGCGTACATGTACGCCGACGACACGTGTCTACTATATAGTGGAAGTGACCTGAACTCCATAAAAATGGCTATACAGGAGGACTTGGATAGTGTAACTCGATGGGCTCATGATAATGGTCTCATAATAAATACAAATAAAACTAAATGTATGGTTATATCATCCCCTTATGCACGTGAAAAAAATATAACTATGAACATAAAAGGCCATGATTACGAGTGCCTCCATAGAAGTAGCAATTACTGCCAGTGCAATTGTCTAGAACAAGTTAAAACATTTAAATATTTAGGCCTAAATATAGATAGTACTTTCACCTGGAATATTCATACAGATGTTGTTTGCGGCAGATTACGTTCAGTACTAAGTAAATTTTATAATCTAAAATATGTTGTTAAGAGAGGATTATTATATACACTTTATTACGCACTCGCAGATTCTATAATAAGTTACGGGTTGGGTGGTTACGGACTTACTTTCAAAACATACATAGATAAAATAAAATCAGTACAAATTAGAATTTTAAAAACAATAGTAGACAAAAAATGTAAAGATAGCTGCAATCAAAATTATGAAAAATTATTTAAAATCTGTAACATAATGCCAGTAGATATTAAAGTGAAAACGGCCCTTTTAATAGAACAACACAACGTAAACACACACAAGAAAGAGCGCGTTCATAATTATCCAACCCGCCTAGCAAGACAAAAGAAGTTGGTTGTACCTAAAACAAATAATTATTTTGGAAAACGAACAAGACACTTTATAACACCAACGTTAATTAACGAACTACCAAGTGAACTATTTGCAAACATTAATACTAAATCACAACTCAAGAAAGTACTAAGGAAACATTATATGTCATTATGTCCGTAGCTATTAAAAAATGAAATAGAAGTTTCTGTTTGTAATGTAATATAAGCCTATATTAAAGTAATTAGCGGAATATAAGTATTAGGTACCTATGTAATGTGTCTGCGGTTAGATTTAAATAGACTAAAATAATAATGTATGTTAGCGTCCACGAGGACTACGAGCTGCCGACAAACTGCTACGCAGTTTGGCAGATGTATTTTATTTTATTAAAACTGTACGTTTTTGAAACAATAAAAAAAAAAAAAAAAAAAAAAAAAGTAAAGAACTGCTCAAAAATATCTATGTTGCCTTAGCACAATCCATCGTTATCTACTGCATTCCAGTGTGGGGAGGTGCATCGAAGGTAAAATTCCTGGAAGTAGAACGTGCTCAGCGTTTGCTTTTAAAAGTTATACACTTTAAGAAACTTAGATTCCCAACCCACACATTATACTCTTTGGCTGAGGTTATGTCGGTTCGAAAATTGTACATCTTGCACATAATTCTGAGAAAACACAAAACACTTTTAGTAGACACCTCCATGTCAACCAAACGACGAAATTATATTGTTTCTCATACACGTACACGTAAAACACACTTCGCCAGACATCAATACACTTCCAAATCATCACATCTTTATAACAGAGTAAATAAAATTTTAAAAATATACTCGCAGGCAGTCTTTGAGTGTAAGCTCTTAATAGGAGACTGGCTTAAAGATTTAACCTATGAGGAAACAGAAAGTCTTATTTCTTAAGTTTCGTGTATAAAGACAGACTCACACACACGCACGCACACACACCACACACACACACACACACACACACACACACCACACAACTCACACACAAATAAGTTTTACAATAGAAAATATCTAAATGTTAGTTTAAATTCAAAACCTTAATAATGCTTAGATTTAACTTCATTTATTTTTATTTTTTAGTTTTTCTTAATAATTAAGTTTTTATTAGGTACATATTTATGTCATCATTTTATTTTATTGGTTTGTGATGTTATGTCGCTATGCATTAAGTAACCACTTATTGTTATAGGAGAGCGGACTCTCCTGTCACAAGTGATCTACTCACTTAAAAGGAGAATCCAAACTCTGTATAGAAAAACATACTTTGTATATGCAATAAACATTTTTTTTTTTCATTTTTTTTTATTAATATATCTCTTACTTGACACTGGCTCAAAGTGCAAACCGCACGAAGCGATTTTTTTAAAGAAAAAATAAAAACAACAACATAGGTAATGTTACCTGTCAAAATTTAAAAGTCTGATCGATGTGATATGCATGGATGTCCGAGCGGTTTGTGTCACAGTGAGGTATCACTAACTCTCTTTTCTTTGTTTTGCTTTAGCAGAATAATCTCTAGGTGAAACGTTTTAAATTGTAAGACATTCCTTTTTCTTCCCTTAAGTCACCTCTTAAGACAATCTCTGGCATGTCACGAGGTAGTAGAATTCTTTAAAGATACCGCTACCTGCCACTAGAAATAAAATCAATATAATTAATTAGTCCTCTCTCACCATAGCCGGTCGCACGTATTACGTAACGTACTATGTAACTGGCGAAGTGGGGCGTATAATATGCCTCTGCCTACCCCTTCGGGAAAACAGGCGTGTATTTATGTAAAAAAGACATGTGCATCATAATTTTAAGGCTAAGTTTTTGATGATCTTTAAAGTCACGCAATTTGGTTATCCATAAATTTTTACGGCGTATTAAATACACTTCAAATAAAAATATTATTCGTATACCTTTATCCTACATGTTATTATAACGGCAATAATGAATATAATTTTACACATGTGACCTCAATGCCAAAACGATCGCTCTGCCTAAAACCCCAGTGATCCCGTTACACGCCCCCATACACACAGCCACCCAAAGCAATGAAGAACGTACACAAATAACAATCTGTTGGTTACGAATTCTCTGACACAACAGTAATTGCACAAAATTTACATTGAAATTTGAAGTATCATAGAATTTATTACTGAATGTTTTTGATAAGTAATCCTTTGATACCTCTTAAGGCGCTCAAACAGGGAAGACGGCAGATTGGTTTCTCAATTTAATTCATTCAATTCAGCTGCTAATTAAGTGGCATTAGGTGAGAGGGAACAGCGTCCGCCCTGTAAATATCGATTGCTTTTATAATATGACGGTGTTTGTTTAATTTTTATCAAATAGATGTCTTCGTGCGGTTTTTTTTAGCCAGTGTCAAGTAAAACATTTATTAATAATATATAATGCATAGTAAATGACAATGAGTGGTCCTCAGTACACATCTGGAACTATACTGAGATCCCATAATGGCCTTCGTAAGAAAATTTGAAAAGTTATGTTGCACTGTTTGTTTCATTTACCAACACTGTTCGAAATATCACAAGATTTTGAGAAAGAAAAAAAACTGCAGACCGCTTTACTTTCCCGCCATTCTTGGCCATGTCAGTCCGTGCTTGTGATATGTCATTAACGTTAACCGATTTTTTTAACTGACTTCAGAAAAGGAGGACTATCTATATTCGACTGTATGTTTTGTGACTGTATGTTCACTCTCGTTTCAGCGTTGGTCGTGAAGACATCGTTGTTCTGATCTTACCTGAAGATGCCCTGTGTATGGGCGAAACACGTTTTGTGTTGAATAGTTTCTCGATTTTTCGGGAAATTATAGTAGCGCGGGAATTGTTACAAAGATATTTTTAATCCATCACTTCCTTTCGACTGTATGTATTTATTTTAGCATGTTCTCAATTTCTTCGCCAATCATTGAGCGATTTGCAACATTTTTACTTTAATTGAAAGAGTACGATAAACTCTTAGGATGGTCTTATTGTCATTATGTCAGATAAGCACCTAATCATTATAATTTTATTTCGAACATACATTTTTAATTTCGTCGTAAGACCAATAAATTTCTTTCGGCCAATGTTCCCAGCTCCCAAGCGTCATGAGTGGCTGCGCTTATTATCGTGCTTCTTACAGTATTTATTTATTTATTTATTATATTCTATAGCATGCTAAATATAGAGCCTATACCATGCTAAATATAATAAATTGAATATATAATCTCAGAGAGCAAATTATAGGTGTAATAGGTGTTCAAAACTGTATATAAATATTAGTTCGTAAGTGTATCAAAAGATGTCACTGAACGTATTTAGATCGCGCAAGCGTTATTTGTTTTCCCGACCCATATAAGTCCGGGAGTTGTTATATACTAATACAGGTGAATTAGTGGTGGTTTGTTCAATAGGTATGGAAATTATCACAATGATATGGAGTGCCCATATCATATAGGGGTCCTACCTAGACCTAAGGAGCCCAAGCCAACCTCACCTGCAAGTGGTGCACCTACCAATCAACGGACGAGGCTCTGGCTAACATAACAGTGCCCGGTAAGCAGCAACAGGCTTGCCACCTATTACATGGGACCAACTATGTAGTATGTAATATGCCTCTGCATATTATTAACCCTTCGGGGAAACAGGCGTGAATGTGTGTATGCATGTATGTATATGAAGCGCCCAAATTTTTGGACATTAACGACTACCTAACCATTTTACAGGACATTGTAATGAGCCAAATAAAAGTATTCTTTTTCATATTATTATGCTTTCCTGTGTCGGACTGTGACGTATTCTTAGATAAATGGGAATCAATCCAGACAAAGCTGTCTTCTTTTTGTAAAAATGATTGTTCTCTTATTTTTTATTATTCTATTATTTTCACTTTTATTTGTATGTTTTAAAATTATTTACTGAGTTAGTTATTGTAGTTTTACCAGGCCCGTGTAACGAATACATGAATAAGCTAAATTAAGAAGCGGAGAAGTGTCTGTGAATGCAGTAATTTGTTTTATCATTTAGCAGTTCTTTAAGCAGATTCCGCGGCGCCGCCGCTCAGAACGGCAATTAGACGGCAAAGTTGAAAACTTCGTTTCCATACTTCACTAAGCTAGATCAAACAGTGATTTACGGTTTACTTCTCTGGTTTTTATACATTGTCACATATTGCATGTGCTTAGTGCGATAGTTATACCCAACTTAAACGTGCTTGTGTAACAGGTAGGCAGACCCTATTACTAAGACTCCGCTGTCCGTCCGTCCGCGCGTCCGTCTGTCACTAGGCTGTATCTCATGAGCCGTGGTAATCATATAGTTGAAACTTAACAGAGAATGTATTTCTGTAGCCGCTAAACCACAAATACTAAAAATCCCATACAACAGACGTGATTTTTTTGCTCGTTTTAGCTCTATATTGATTGACAGACGCTTGAAATATTCACAGAATATTTATTTATAAATTTACTTTAAATATAAAAATAAACCTTAAAGTTTAAGTCAAAATCATTTATTCCAGTTTGGCTCAAAAGAGCTCTTATGAAGATAAAAACTTAAAAACTAACAATTTTTTTTAAAATTCAGTACTATTAATGTACATAATGGAACGGACCCTTCGTGCGCGGGTCCGACTCGCACTTGGCTGGTTTTGATATTGTAAATGTTTTGTTTGGTGAGCAATGAATCGTTTAACTATCTATCTGACTTCTAATTTTTTTATAAGTAATAAAGTCGATTATTAATTTGGTGAAACCCAAGATTAACCGTAGTTCGGGCTTTGAAAATCTCATATATCGAGGGTTCCGTGCTCAAACCCGATAAGTGACAACATCAGATACATAATTTCAGCCGCTTTTTCTAGTGATATTATCAGATAAGTCGATTTCAGAAAAGAAGACTGAAAACTGAGGACTTCATAATCCAATAAGTAAACCTTTTAAGTTTCATTTTTTTTAATTAACCGATAAATTCTTTTGAGTACTGTTTTAAGCCCAAAAACGCAAATTTGTCCACTTATCGGGTTTGAGCACGGAACCCTCGATATATCCTATAGTTTATATTTACTTTTGTTGTACTTGTACCTACTAACCAATAAAGCTCGACAATACATTATTGTAAGTTTGCAAAGCTCAGTACCCGCAAAGACGACCGAGGAACGGACTCAATACGTTCAATCCAATACGAGAACTCGCTATCCACAGACGATCTTAATGGCGAGTGGCTAGCCTATTCTGGAACTCATACTCATTTCATATCGAGAATATTCGTAAAGGTCAAGGTTTCAAGTCAAGTTGAAGATTATTAAGTTTGAATTCTTTTAATTTAACAGGAAGCGGCCATTGTCCCCACGGTTTAGCATTCCCTTATTGCATAATTGCTTTAAAATTTATGCACTAGTAACGAACAACGTAATCATTATTATTCGACGACCGATATGGCGTGGTGGCGAGTATACCCGCACTCCACTCCTGAGGTTGTGGGTTCGATTCCCACACAGGACAAAGATTTGTGTGTATAAATATGAATATTTGTTCTGGTCTGGGTGTTTTCCTATTTATATTAAGTATGTACTTACAAAAAAAAGTATATATGTATGTTTATCCGTTATTTAGTATTCATAACACAAGTTCTTAATGATACTTATCTTGGAACTAAATAATTAGTGTAAGTGTCAGAAATATTTATTTATTTATTATTATGAACTTATTTGTGATAATAATTAATATTAGTAAGTATTGCACATAACTTTCTTTTTGAAATTTGTTTCTCATACTAACATAATACATTATTAACTTAAATGTTATTATCGCCAAACTGCGATTTATATGTTATTAATATATCTCTTACTTGACACTGGCTAAATGTGCCAAACGCACGAAGCCATTATTTAGGAGAAAAAAAATACTGCCATCAACAACCCGCCGCCGGCCCAGCGTGCTGATTATGGGCCATGATTATATTAAAGTACGATGAGATTGACTGAAGATATTGACGCAACCAATTGCCATTGTACCGACCGCAACTGAACATCAAAAGAAGTTTTTCTTCATTTCTTTTATCACTTATATATTCTTCGCATTCGAGTCCCAAAGTTTTGTTTGTTCTGAGGTGTTAATAAGTATCGAGTTACGAAGTTAGTTCGTGCGAAATAATTTCGAGGTACGAACGAGTAACGTAATACTATTTCAGGGCTATCACACAATGCCAGACAGAACCCGCAGCCGGTGGTGTCGTTATTATAACAATGATTAACATAGTTTCATGTGCTGTCTAAAGGTTTTGATTGAACAACTAAACTTTACATTTACTAGCAGCCAAGCGCTCATTAAACGCTTGTACAAAAAGTTAAAAGCTATCGGTCATGGAAAGTCTTTATTTGTTAAGGTAAATGGTATTTGAATGCATGGTGTTTATTTTTTAAATTTCCACTGATACGTACGTCAGCTGGTATAAAGAAACAGCTTGTAAAACAAATACATTATATATTCTACTATGCCAAGTATTGATTGATGCAAAGCTTGACGACCGATATAGCGTGGATGTCAGTTCACTTCACACCAGAGGTAGTGGTCAATATACCTACACTTCACTCTAGAGGTCGTGGGATCGATTCCCACACAGGACAAATCTTTGTGTAGTGTCTGGGGGTTTTCCTATATATATATAAAGTATGTATGTACAAAAAAAAGTATGTAAATATGTTCAAGCGCTCGTAGCTCTGCGTTAAGATTTGACTAATGTTTTTTCATTTCAATTCAAACATTCCTAAAAGACAAACAGTGCTTTAATATTTATTCTTGTCTGGGTGTTTTCTTTGTATATTTTTATGTATTCCCAGAAAAGGTAATACTATATGATGCTCTGCTATTTAAGAACCCAGTCACAATTTATTATTTCTTCACTACACACCAGAGGTAGTGGTCAATATACCTACACTTCACTCTAGAGGTCGTGGGTTCGATTCCCACACAGGACAAATCTTTGTGTGCATGAACATGAATATTTGTTTTTGGCTGGGTGTTTTCCTATATATATAATTATTATTACAAAAAAAAGTATGTAAATATGTTTATCCGTTACTTAGTATACATAACACAATTTCTTAATGATACTTATCTTGGAACTAAATAATTCGTGTAATTGTTAGAAAATATTTCTTTATTTATTTATAGCACTAGTCATTTGGAGACAGCGCTGCTTAAGTAAGATTCTCCCACAAGTCAGCGCCTCACTCGTGTGGATCACACCCAGTGTCCCTGCCGCGCTGAGGACGGTGCCGCAAGTCTCCCCGGTGAGAGTACTCATTCGTCGTGATCGGCAGCAGCTTACGTCACCAGCGACTTAAGGTCGGATCCCCGCATGATGAAACGCAGCGAATAAGCCTATGCTCGAAGCTCATACCAGCAGTTCTGTCGCAGAAGAACTCCTAACATTAGACCGCAGACTTCGGGTACTTCCATCTGTCCAGAGATAGATCTTCCCAGTAGTATGTGCACGCTTCCTCTGCATACAATCGGAACACAGTAGCGTACGGAGCAGTGACTATTGACCTACAATTCTCAATAAAATCCGTTGAGAATGTTATAAATACAGCAGCATACAACTTTTTTCCATGTGCAGTAAAGAAGATTAATTATTTGATTGTTTGGCACCCCTGCACGTGTCGCGTCGACCGAACTGATGAAATTTTAAAAAAGCGTTTATCAACTTTTCTTCATTTCCTGCTATACTTTGGTCTCCTGCTAACACACACAGTAACGACTGGACTGTTTACCTAATATGACCTGAAATTAGTTAATATCACATTAAACCTGTTTGGATTAACACACAAAGAGCTTACCAAGTCTTGAGTTCTTGCGCTCTAGAATTCAGTTATATTGAGATTCTAAAAAATCATAAAAACTATAAGACTGTTTGTGTAAAATGGCCATGAAGTATTCTTAATTTGCTGCCATACTTTTACCCAACCACAGCACCGTTAGAAAAAAAAAAAACTGAATAAATAAAAAAATGTCCCCCCTGCATGTGTATCATCGATGCGATCGTCTTGTATTTTTATTTAACCGCCATACTTTAGGGTCTACTTACGTTACTGGTTTACAAACCTAATTTTATCTATATACATAAATATTTCTACTAAATAAATTCAATGTGCACTAAAAGGGACTATTTGCCACCCCTGCACTTGTCGCGTCGACCTTTCTGATGACGTTTCTTGTAAAGCAATTATCAAATAAGTTTTTTATACTTTCGGGTCCTGTCATAGTAATGTCACTTTTAGACTCAAATACCGGTACTTTTTGTTTTAAATAATGGATTCGTGTGTTTAGCACATTTAGTTAGTGTCAAGTAAGAGATATATTAATAATATATAAGTCATAGTAAATGAGAACGAGTGGTGATAATGATAAATGGTACATGAGATGCCCTTCCTCTAAACCCCTTGAGTCCTCAGTAAAGATGTGGGACTATACTAGATTTATCTCACATAGACTTGCTTCATTTACCAACACTCATGTACGTTCACAAACACTTAGTGGTTATTACACATTATAGTTCGAAATATCATAAATTTTTGAAAATAAAACAAAACTGCAGACATGACGCTTCCCGCCAAGAAGTCCTTATAAATTCAATATGCACTAAAAAAGACTGATTGCCAGCCCTGACGTGTCGCGACAACCTGACTGATGACGTTTCATATAAAGCGATCATCGAACGGTTTCCGATTCGGATGGAGCGATCGAAGCGTTGTCGACTGTCATTTGATTCCATTAGAGAGCTCGTTCATTTAAAACGATTCGTTTATTCAGCATTCTAGGGTTTAAAGTACCTACTTGAATACCTAAGCTGTGATTTCATTGAAAATTCGTTAAGATTTGACTAATGTTTTTTCATTTCAATTCAAACATTCCTAAAAGACAAACAGTGCTTTAATATTTATTCTTGTCTGGGTGTTTTCTATGTAATTTTTTATGTATTTCCAGAAAAGGTAATACTATATGTTGCTCTGCTATTTAAGAACCCAATCACAATTTTTTTATCTTATACTTATCTTGGAACTAAGTAATAGGTGTAACTGTAAAAGATTTCTTCCAGTTTTTTTTTGTAAACAACTACAAAAAAAAATCTGAAAGAAATCTGTTTGTGGCATTACTTTTAAGATAATCTGTATTTACTTGTAAACAATAAATAAATGATTAAATAAGTACATAAATCGTAGTTTCGAAGTGGTTAAATTGATTTTATATAGTTTTTTTTGATATAATAATAATATTTCTGACACTTACACCAATTATTTAGTCCCAAGATAAGTATCATTAAGAACTTGTGTTATGGATACTAAATAACGGATAAACATACATATGTACTTTTTTTTTTGTAAATACATCCTTAATATACATAGGGCAACACCCAGACCAGAACATATATTCATATTTATACACACAAATATTTGTCCTGAGTGGGAATCGAACCCACGACCTCAGGAGTGGTGTGCGGGTATACTCGCCTCCACGCCATATCGGTCCTCAGTCGTCAAATGATATAAGAATATTTATTGAGTGGCTAATTATCACATAGGGATAGGGTGTGTAGGGATCCTATCAAAACCTAAGGAGCCCAAGCCAACCTCACCTGCAAGCGGTGCACCTGCTGATCAACGGACGAGGCTCTGGCGAACATAACAGTGCCCGGTAAGCGGCAATCGACTCTCCACCTATTACGTGGGAACAACTATATAATGGCGAAGTACGGACGTATAATATGCCTCTGCCTATTCCTTCGGTGAAACAGGCGTGAATGTATGTATGTATAATTAATACAACACAGAATTAGAAAGGGTGGAAAAATAATATAAACAATAGCACAACCTACACACTCGAGAATCCGAAGAATAAACGAATATAAAAGGTGATGTGTTCGTGTGTATTCCTTATCAACAATTGAAATCTGTAAACCTAGCTACCTATTTGCATTAGACACCTATATTTTTATTTAAACTTTATCGCACAAATTAAAATTTTAAATGTACAAAAGGCGAACTTAATGCTGCAAGGCATTCTCTACCGGTTTACTTTTGGGTTAGCAGAAAAGTATGAGGCAGTACGAATAAGAAAACATATATACTTACATATAATTAAATATGTGTTATTAATAAACTACATATACCTATACACAAAATTAATAGTAATTATGATATGTAGACTTAAACAGATGATAACTCCTCAAGAAAGTATTTTTTAAGCAACCCTTTAAAAGTAGGTTTGCTTACTGCCAACCCTTATATCAATAGGGAGGGAGTTCCAAAGCTGAATAGCTTTTATGCAGAAAGAGTTCGGCATAAAACCTGAACTGTTAGTTAAATTTATAAAAAACCCTGAAGTTAAATTCAATGCCACCTAATTCAGGCGTTTGGTTCTTATAGCCTTTTGTGATTATAATATTAAAAGCATATATATTCAACGCCGGCTGCATGGGTCAGCTTTAGTCGAATAGCACTTGTGGCAAAATTACCTCGCCACACGCAGTACGTCGGCATACTTTGGCGGCAATGCCGGCAGCTTAGAAAGCCGTTGCACTGGAGTTTGATCGTCGGTTTGTCCGGCGGTACTCTGTGTACTTTTGTAAAAACGTAGGCAGCGGACCTCTTTGGAGTTGTGTATGTGTAGATTTCAGAAAGAGGCTTTCTGGTCAAATTAAGGTAGGTAACCAAATTTATTTCGCTAAGCTTGTTCATTCAGTGCAAATTTTTATATGAGTAGATATAGTGCGTAGCTCACTGAACATAAGGGCGTTTGTAGCACGCACTGAGAAACTATGTCATTGTTCAACGATATAAAGAGCTCTCTTATTTTGCGGAACTACATTAACTGTCAGTGAGGATGGGGTAATTATGACAAGTCACATAAAAATACCTTTCAACAATATTTTTTCCCCTCGAACCGTACATTAAGTAGGCTAAGACTAGGTTGGAAGGTGCCCTTAGCAACCGCCCATAATGAAGTGGTTATTGGGGCTCTATGTAGAGTCAGAGTCGCGGGATTCTAGTCACGTAAAATTGGCCACTTCTCGCTTGTTCGCTCTTACGGCGATAGTGCATGAGATAGAAGAAGGTCATCTGCAGAAATGTAGGAAGAAAGAAAAATAATTTATTTGTAGCACGTTACTTAAGTATACTAATAACAAAATATGAAAAAGAAAAAAGAATGCTACAAAATGCCTAGGCGCTGGTTTTCAGTGGCACCGGTGAGAGAGATTTACACCTATTTACAGATATTGTCAAAATTTTTAAACAAACTAAAAGTAATAACAAAAAATACAGTAATCAATTACAATTACCCTTAAAAAAAAGAAAAAAAAGTGAAGCCTCATGTCTGCTTTGTAAAATTTTTCTCAAATTTGTGATATTTTCAACATTATTGTATAATTTCAAATATATTTTATCTTTTAATAATTTAACCCTTAAGTGTTTGTGAACGAACATTAGTGTTGGTTAATGAAAGAAAACAGTGCAACATCACTTGTCAAATAATCTCAAGAAGTCCATGTGAGATCTCAGTATAGTCCCACATCTTTACTGGAAACTCCAGGGGTATAGAGGTACCCCCGACTGGTCTCCACCTTGTCGTGGTGAAGGGGCTGAGTACCTAACTGTAGGGCGCAGGAGGCGCTAGGGAAAAGGTAACACCCAGAGATTGGCGACTCTGGGTGCCCTTAGTACTGACTACCGGGGGGGAAACTAAGAGGAGAGCGCAGCGGGCAAGCAGCGCCGGGAGGGTGGTAGGCAGCGGGGGCCCCTGCTGTCTAACCATGGACCCTCCGAGAAGTCGGCCACACACGCTATGGTCGCACAGGGAGGTAGGAGGGGCGCGTCCACTGCGTCTCTCTGAGGAGGTCCTCCCGGTGTTGGTCCGGGGGACGTTGGCCGCGGGCGGGGTGTCAGAGCTGCAACCCAGGTACTGGCGCCCGGCCTCTTTCTCAACAAGCGGCGGGCGTCGTTGGAAGATTTTTAGTGGGTATTACTGCTGGCGGTCGTGTCTGCCGGTGGTGAGTCCCACACACCTCTCTCGGTCCCCCTTTGGCCGGGAGACAGTGCGTAAATGCAATTTGTTACCGACGTAAATAAAAAAAAAAGGGGTATAGAGGTGGGCATCTCATTTATCGTCTTTATCACCACTCATTCTAATTTGCTATAAATATTATTAATATATCTATAACTTCACACTGGCTAAATGTGCTAAACGCACGAATCCATTATCTAAAAGATAAAATATGTTTTGGAGATAAGGTAAAAAAACAATAATAATAATAATCCTATAACCTTTTCTCTATTTTTATAAATAAAATATACCCTGGTTTCTAAACGTAACCTGTTGCCTCTACACATACTGTGTACATTTTCCGTAACAAATAGAAAATGATTGTGGAAGATATAGTGGTACGGCTTCTCGGGCAACTCCTACGTTAACGTTATTATCAAGTTGGTGAGTCCGTACGTCTGTCGGAGACACGCCTCAGAAATATCTCATATATTTCCTTAAACGCAGCAATGTCTCCATCTTGAGTCAACTCAAAATAAAAACCCGCTTGTCAACCATATGCCAACAACGTATTCTTTCATACTTTAGCCCCATAGCGCGCAGAGACGTCATCTTGATAATCGGTCTATCGGTTTAGGCCGTTCTCTGCCTTTGCCTGTTCGCAACACTAGCATTTGCCCCGTCTGTCGTCGGGTCTCTGTGCTATGAGCTCGCCCACCAAATCTTCAAACAAATGAAAGTTCTATTTTGCGCGAAATCCGCTTGTCGACCATATGCCAACAACGTATTCTTTCATACTTTAGCCCCATAGCGCGCAGAGGCGATGAAAACCTGGAAAAACTGAATGTCGTTGGAAACACAAAAGGCAAACGATTGCGTGGTCGTGCACCAACCAGATGGAACGATCAAGTCGTCCTCCAAATTCTACGCGGTCGTGAAAGACGCGCTGGATCGGAACCGGTGGAAGCAGATCATCCGCTCCAGATGTTACTCCGATGCTAATCACGATCCTCAGACATTAGGGGCCGACGAGAGAGAGAGAGAGATTATCTTATGTAACGGGCTTTTGATCATATAGTACTAATTTTTCAATTTAACCGGATTTTCATCATCTAAATGTTTTATAATAAAATAATTATTATGTAATTAAGTCAAATCAAATGTGTCACTTGAAACAAATGGGGTCTAGAAACCAGCGTCAGCTTAAAACACTGATACATGTTTGTCACCCATATTTTTACTAACTTAAAGCATGATAATGGACTTCTTGGCGGGAAAGTGAAGCGTCATGTCTGTAGGTTTGTTTTATTTTCTAAAATTTGTGATATTTCTAACATTAATGTTTAATAACGATATATTATTAACCGTTAAGTGTTTGTGAACGTACATGACTGTTGGTAAATGAAATAAAACAGTGCAACATAACTTTTCAAATTCTCTCAAGAAGTCCATGTAAGATCTCAGTATAGTACCACATCTTTAATGAGGACTTAAGGGGATTAGGGTTGGGGATCTCATTTACCATTTATCATCTTTATCACCACTCATTCTCATTTACTTTAATTTATGTGGTATTAATAAAAAAAAATAAAAAAATAAAAAATAAAAATCTTTTATTTCAGGCAATTTTCTGAAATAGCCCATATTTAAGTGTTAGTAACAATAAACAATAACAAACAAAGGGGGTTAGTAAAACGGCAAATTAACACTACAAATTAACACTACTTACAACAAACTAACATCGAATCTAGGACAGTGTAGGACTCTCCGACACCCGAACACTGCCTACGCTAAGCAGTGGTGTGAAGCCCCATCCAGTGTCCCAGTATCGGCGAGTCCCACCTGTCCGTCAGTGTGACCAGAATGCTGTTGGTGCCGCCGCGAAGGCGAGACAGTAGCGAAGCGCATCTCTTTCTGATGATAGCATGAAAGCCATCAATTTGCGCTTCTGCAAACATGCCCGACGCGCTACACCAACGCGGCAGCCCCATCAACATTCTGTACCCGTTATTATATTGGACGCGCAGAACACTGTACGCCCGCTGCGTATAGTTGGTCCATAGGCTGCTAGTGTAGAAGGACTGACAATAGGCCTTGAAAAGAGTCTCCTTAACGTCTCGGGAACAACGTGCAAACCTACGAGCCACCATGTTACAGCGGACGGACAGCGCCCTGCGTTCCCTTTCAATGTCAACATTGTCTCGCAGGTCCTCCGTGACCCAGTGACCCAGATACTTAAACTGGGAGACCCGGATAAGAGGAGAACCATTGAGAGCGACTGGAGGCGCATTAGGACAATTTTTAGAGCCTGATTTGAACACCATGAACTCACTCTTTTTCTCATTGTACCTTAGCCCATGGGACTCTGCGTATTTTTCACATATGTTCAGAAGCTTACGCAGCCCTCCAACCGAGGGACTCAGCAGCACCATGTCATCCGCGTAGCTGAAATTGTATTTAATATATCTCTAACTTGACACTGGCTAAATGTGCAAACCGCACGAAGTCATTATTTAAAAGAAGAAGAAGAAGAACTTAAAATATCTACATCTGTAATAAGGATCTGTTTAAGGATTGAATTACAGATTGGTATATATTCCACCTTCCATCAGATAGACCGTAAGCTTAAGTGTCTTGGTATAAGAATAAAAAGGTTTTATGTAAATATCTGATTTCAAATAGAACACGCACAATAGAAGATATACCGGATTAAGTTATCCGTCTCGTGTAAATAAAATTTGCACAAAGAGCCCGCATCTAAATCTGCCCACAAAGGTTTTAGAGCATCGATGCAAACAGGGGAGAGGCGCAGGTGCATAAACATACAAACGTATACTTCTATTTACATAATCTCACGCTCACATAGTCCATTTGTGGGGCAAAAACCATACGCACACACATCAAATAAAGCCTGTTTCCCCGAACAGTTCCCGTCATGCTCACTTAAATGTCTTTGCGGTGGTGGCGTCATGCGTCGGGTCGTTACGTTCCCTAAAATATGGTTGAACGAAACGATGGCTGGCTCATGCGTCATACTCGTGAACTGGTGCCGCCAGTGGTAATCATGCTGGTATAACTTAAAAAAATATATTTTTATTTATTTTAAATCTTGTGACTGCAAAACAAAGGTTTTTGCTGAATTGTCAAATTGTTTTACTGAATGGTTTTTAGTGAATGGGCGCACTAGTTTTTAAGTTTCGACCTTCATAAGAGCTCTATTGAGCCAAGCTTGAATAAATTATTATGACTACTTGCCCATAATTACTGGGCAGGCGGGTTGGTGATTGCAATTCAGGCCTCAACGCTTAAGGGTACGCTGCTGCCCAGCATCCGCTAGGATTTCTTTTTGTCGACTCTTATGACTTCCCGTTAGATGAGAAGGGGTGGCACCGCCATTTACGACACCTCTCAGCCGTGACATGTGGTGATAAAACTAATGCAATATAAAAAAAGCGGTTGTAAAAGGTTTTCATCCTTGTGACACCACAAAATGCGTTTTTTTTAAAGTTATTTACATTGAGTTATTATTCAGAAATAAACATATATATAAAAATAAAATAAATAAATAAATATTTTCAGACAATTACATCAGTTATTTAGTTCCAAGAAAAGTATCATTAAGAACTTGTGTTATGGATACTAAACAACGAATAAACATACTTAAATAAATACTTAATACATACATAGGAAAACACCGAGACCAGAACAAATATTCATGTTCATGCACACAAAGATTTGTCCTGAGTGGGAATCGAACCCACTACCTCTGGAGTGAAGTGCAGGTATATTGACCTCAACGCCATATCGGTCGTCGTATAAACCTGTTTTAAACCTGTTATAAACCTGTTAAAACCTGTTATAAACCTGTTATAAACCTGTTATAAACCTGTTGTAAACCTATCATAAACCTGTTATAAATCTGTTATAAACCTGTTATAAACATGCTATAAACATGTTATAAACATGCTATAAACATGTTATAAACTGGTTATAAACCTGTTATAAACCTGTTATAAACCTGTTATAAACCTGTTATAAACCTGTTATAAACCTGTTATAAACCTGTTATAAACCTGTTATAAATCTGTTATAAACCTGTTATAAACCTGTTATACACCTGTTATAAACCTATTATAAACCAGTTATAAAACTTTTAAAAACTTGTTAAAAACCTGCCAAAAGTATTATAAGCTTGTGTGCGAAGCTTCCAAATCCGGTCAGTAGTTTTTGCGTGAAAGAGTTAGAAACTTTTATACACCCTTACTCACAAACTTAATATTATTATAATGCTAAGATTAACTATTTACGCTGCCCAGGCAACGGAAGAGTAATAGCTACCGTTTTTGCAATATTTCTCATAAATGATTTAGTCGTTGCCATAGTCGTACCCTTAACGATACAAACAAGATCTTCAGTCTTATAATATTAAAATAGTATAGATAAATAATATTTGAATTCATTATCGAAGGACCATCCACTAAACCTTGCGATGCACTTGATACGCCACGTCCTTGGCCTATATATTATTCAATTAATAATTTGTAAGGAGATTTTTTTTCTTGAATAAACATCGCTTGGAAATAAATTTGTTCATAAAACATCAATCAGATTAAAGTAAAGTCATTGAGAGGGAGAAGAAGAGAAGTTATTTCAGTGTGTAATGTTAAAATAAGATGTTTTGTAATGTTTAAATAAGAGATTTTTTAAATGCATATGAAAATTATTTTATTGCCAATGTAAATTAAAAAAAAAACCGTTTGTTGTAACTTATGTAGGGAACAGCTGACTTTGACTGGATTTTAAAAATGAAATTGTAGCGACACCGTACAAGCGATGAACGGAACGTAAAAGATGAATGAAAATACTGAATCGCGCAAACGAAATTCCTCAAGCTCGTAACTATATATGCAGCACCCAACCATCATCGGTCGGGCCGCGGCCCCCGGGCACATCCATCCGCCCGGTGGAAGATCTTCCCTTTAGTCGGGAGCACGTCATACGCTCCCTACAGTGGTGACCCCAGTGGAACATCAGCAGTCTTCAACCCCGTCGCATCTCTCATCGCTCTCTCGCCTCTCATCCGTCAGCAGTCTCAACGCCCACAGCAGCCAGCATTCAGCCTTAAAGGACTTCCACGTGCAGCGCAACCCCACGCTACCTGGTTTCCTCGGCAGCCTCTGACGGCTTCTCGTTCTCCTGGTCCCGCAGCCCACGCCGAAAGCATCATAGTCGTCGGCACTCACTCCAGCGTGGCAGTTTCTGCACTCCAGCAGCTCGAACGATGTCGCAACCCGACGCAGCCCTACCATCACTCAACTCCAACACGTCTCGACTCACCGCAGACACGGAGCTCCCTTCCTGCATCTCGACTCACCGCAGATCGCAGCAGACAGCCCACTTGCATCGCATGCTTGCTGCACACGCGCAGATTGCTGAGCTTCAAAGGATCGACCTTCGGTCTAGGGGGGGAGTGATGTAGCGACACCGTACAAGCGATGAACGGAACGTAAAAGATGAATGAAAATACTGAATCGCGCAAACGAAATTCCTCAAGCTCGTAACTATATATGCAGCACCCAACCATCATCGGTCGGGCCGCGGCCCCCGGGCACATCCATCCGCCCGGTGGAAGATCTTCCCTTTAGTCGGGAGCACGTCATCCGCTCCCTACAAAATAAAAAACAAAATATACTGTATTGTCTTTAAAATCAACAGGATCATTTAGATTCGTCAAAATTTAGAAACAAAATGAAAATACAATATTTTTTATAACATCAATGAAAGAGATATTAGCGTTATCATAATCAAGATAAAAAAGCAAAATTAAATCTTTGTCAGTATTTGTCAAGGTTTGTCAACTAACCTCTCAGTTGTGGTTTTCTCTCAAGATATTTCAGTCAGTCTGTCGTGAGTCTAAAGGGGGAGGGGATTGTCCGTCAGTCAGTCAGTCAGTCGGTGACTCTAACGAGGCTTGCAAAAGGCAACGAGAATGAGAAGAATGACTCAAGAAACCCATCTCTGCTTCTTTCACAAGCAAACGGCTGAAGTTCTGTGGATTTACTAAGGATAGTTTTGATCTTAAATATTAACAAAGGCTACAGGTGACGAGACGAGTGTTTAGAAAACCCCAGAAAATAGTTTATATCATTATTAGAATTGAGAACGACGAGTTCGAATGCTAACTCTTAGAGCATGGCCTCCATTGAAAATAAAATTGGGCGTCAGAATAAGCGCCAATATCAAAAATAAAAAAGAGGTTTCATTGCGAAGTGTGGAAACTGTTTTGTTGGTGTTTGGTTATATTTCTTTTCTTTTTCATAACAACCTTTTTCCTTTAAGGTTTTATATTACCTTTTTTGCGTTCCTTTTTGTGCTTGTTGGTGATGTTATTGTGCTTCGTATACGTGTGTGTATATTTGAAATGAGCCAAAAGTTCCAGGTGGTTTACATATTATGGTTACTAGAAATCGTTTTTAGGAGACCATTTGTAATAAATCCTGTAATTTACAAAATTGTGGAAAAAATTACATTTGCGAAAAAACATTAAAAATACAATTATTGTTTAATGCGCATTTCATGTAAGGTGAAAAAGTGTAAACGTAGTAGATTTATTGAGGTTTAAAAACCAGACATATTAGAAATTCCGTGCTTCGGAAGGCACGTTAAGCCGTTGGTCCCGGTTATCACAAAATGTGATAGTCGTTAAGCCATGTTAGGGGCCTAATAGGCGGCTTGATAAATTCTAACAGCAGAACGCCATACAACTGCCTCCGCCAATCCGCACTGGGTCCGCTTGGTGGAGTATGACCCAATACCCTCACACCTTGGTGAGAGGAGGCTCGTGCTCAGTAGTGGGACGTTTATAAGCTAAGATGATGATATTAGAAATAGCCAACATCACTTGTTATATATACATTTTCACTATGATATTTGTTTTGTGCTTAGCTTATTCTCTGTAAATGAAATTGACTTAAAGAATCCATATTTTTTAATTGGACATCGACTTTGATACAAATATTAGGTATTATTCTCCCCCTACTCCTTGCGTCGTTTTCCTCAGTGTTGAGGGTCACGACCTCCTTCAGTGTCACATTTTTCCCCGACGATTTCCTCCACCTGTTCCTTTTTACGCGACCTATCAAAAATACAGAATGTTTCTTAAGAACCGTTTCTCGTTACTAGTTTTAAGTCGAAGGAATTAGATCTGAATACGCACATGGATGTTTGTTATTTGACGACCAATAAGACGCACTCTACTCTTCCATGACCTCATCATGGTTACAGGACAATTTTTTGCGTGCATGAACATGAATATTTGTTCTGGTCTGGGTGTTTGCTTTGTAGTAAGTATAAATTTACAAGAAAACGTTCATAATACTAATCATCATCATCATCAGGCCATTAACGTCCCACTATTGAGCACGATCCTCTCACATACCACGGTGTGAAGGTATTGGGACATACTCCACCATGCTGACACAGTGCGGATTGGCAGAGGCAGGTGTATGAATTTTGAAATGCGCCCGAACAGGCCTCTAACATGCCTTATCGATTACCCCTTTTAGTGATAAAGGCCTACGGTTTAGCGTGCCTTCCGAAGTACAGAAGCGCTCGATATCAAATTCCGAACAAAAAGATCAGCCATCTCAGGACTGACCTCTGTTAACTACTTCGGTGATCGTTTCCGAGCGGAGCTAAGAGCGATAGCATAATACTTATACTGCAACTATATATATAATTATATAGGAATTGTTTATTTTATTGCAATATAATGTACCTGCACTATCATAAAAAACCAACCTGTGCAGTACAGTACAGTCCAATAAATATTGCATCAATTCTCACCCACATTCAACGTTACGAACTACGACGCTACGAGCGCTACGATGGCTACGAGAGCGTGGGCGTTCGCTACGATCGGCCGCGTAGTAACCGAGTGACGTCATCTCAGCTGATCTCCGCATGTTGTGACTGGCTAGATGTATACAAACAAGCTTATAATAAACATATTTTAAGGTAATGTCTAAAGTACAAGTATCTAGTATCAAGTATCTCAGCCATTACAAAAAAACTACTAAGACCTAAAGAGCTCAAGCCAACCTCACCTTTTTTTTTTTACGTCGGTAACAAAATGCTTTTACGCACTGCCTTCCGGCCTAAGGGAGACCGAAAGGGGGTGTGGGACTCACCACCGGCAGACACGACCGCCAGCAGTAATACCCACTAAAAATCTTCCGACGACGCCCGCCGCTTGTTGAGAAAAAGGCGGGGGCCAGTACCTGGGTTGCAGCTTCTGACACCACGCCTGCGGCCAACGTCCCCCGGACCAAAACCGGGAGGACCTCCTCAGAGAGGCGCAGTGGACGCGCCCCTCCTACCTCCCCGTGCGACCATAGCGTGTGTGGCCGACTTCCCGGAGGGTCCATGGTGAGACAACAGGGGCCCCCTGCCCCCACTGCCTAGACCCTCCTGGCGCTGCTGAGCGGGCCCTCCTGGCCCGCCTGCTGCGCCCTCCACAGGACCCTCTTAGTTTCTCCCCCGGTAGTCAGTACTAAGGGCACCCAGAGTCGTCGGTTTCTGGGTGTTACCTTATCCCGGCTCTCAGTACTACTACGTACTCTCGGTACTCAGCCCCCCCACCACGCCAAGGTGGAGACCTGTTCGGGGGGGAAGCCAACCTCACCTGCAAGTGGTGCACCTGCCGATCAACGGACGAGGCTCTGGCAAACATAACAGTGCCTGGTAAGCGTCAATAGGCTCGCCACCTATTACGTGGGACCAACTATATAATAGGCAAAGCGTGGGCCTATAATATGCCTCTGCCTAACCCTTCGGGAAAACAGGCTCGAATGTATGTATGTATACTTTGTTCTGACCTAAACAAAACTGTTTCGTCACCAGCCTTTGACCTCGTCAAATCGCAGCACCATTCCGTTCCAGCGTCCACAACAATGTCGGCACATTCCCCACTTAATTACTGCGACCGCGAACGGAACAAAGCCCACTAGGAAACAAATCACAAAGTTGATTAGTACAGAAGGTCTACTTCAGCCCGGCAATCGCCTTTAGACGTCCTGAGTTTCAGAAAATTACCTTCTTTGGTATATCAATTGTATTTTCTAAAGGTTCAAACTTCAAATTTATTTATTTCATAAACCATTACATAGTACTTGAAAAGGTCAACGTAAATACGAAAAACTATTAAAATATGATAACACTAAAATAACGAAATAGAATTATACATACTTTATTGTCTTAAAGATCAACATTTAGATTCATCAAATTTTTACAAACAATGGAAATTCAACAATTTTTGAACAACAATGAAAGAGATATGAACGGTACCACAATCAAGAAATAAAAGCAAATGGATTATCCGTCGATTTGTCAAGGTTTGTCAGTTTATGTCTGTTGTGGCTTTTTCTCAAAATAATACATTTTTTTGCTATGCTTTCGGCGAAAATATGACTTTTTTGTCAGAAAATAATTAGGGTGAATAGGTACTCTGATTTTATTCAGTTATTGAAATATTATTGTTGTATGTAAGAATATTTCCAACTTAATTACTGCTGCCGCGAACAGAACAAGGCTCACTGGGAAATAATTCACATAGTTCTTTGGTACAGAAGGTCTACTTCAGCTCGTCAATCGCCTTTAGACATCCTTTGTTTCTTCAGGTGAACTTTTTCTTTTAGCTGACATCCCTCTACATTTCCATTTATGATATTGAAAGAAAAATAAGAGGCAATATCATGTACTTGTTTAGTTATTAAATATTATTGTTCAATGTCCGCGGGTGTATAGGGATCCTACCAAGACCGAAGGAGCCCAAGCCAAGCTCACCTGCAAGTGGGGCACTTGCCGATCAACGGACGAGGCTCTGGCGAACATAACAGCGCCCGGTAAGCGGCAAAGGCTCGCCATCTTACGTGGGACCAACTATATAATCATTGAGAATGATCGCTAGTAGACTAGACTGTCCATATATGAGTCACTGCTGCGAGACATCCGCCGGGGTGGTGCGGCGGTGAGTCATGTGCAGACATAAATGTAAGAAATTAAATTAAATAATTTTATTGTTATTATTCCTACTAACATAGGATAAGTTTACATTGTTACTAACAAAAATGAGTCATGATACATGAAATAAATAATAATACTAATATTATTATAATTGGCGAAGTGTGGGCGTATAATATGAATCTGCCTATCTCTTCGGGGAAACAGGCGTGAATGTATGTCCGCACATTCCCAAATTGATTACTGCGACCGCGGAAGGTACAAAGCCCACTGGGCAACAAATCGTAAAGTTTATTTAGTAGTGAATAAGGTCTACTCCAGATTGTCAATCGATTAAAAAATGGTCCCTTTGATTAAAGATTTCTTTGAGATGACCTTCTTTGGATAATGATTTGTAATTTAAATCCCCGTATATATTTTTTTTGTTATTTCGAAAAAAAACGAAGGCAATTCTATGAACTTGTCAAGTTATTAAATATTATTGATTAATAAATTGTTTTGATCGCTTACAAAATATATTGAAGGTGCAAATAAAAAAATATGGCACCAACAAAATCCAAAAAGCAGGTGGATTCATTTTTATGATTTAAATTTATAGCCAGAAGAACAAACTAACGTATTTTCTGCCCAACTCTTCTTTACTAAAATAGGGCTCCTGACCGTGATCAAATCCATCGGATCTCACAGTCTTAAGCCAAGTGGAAATTATTTGTTCAAGTTTGGCTCAAGAAAGCTCTTATGATAGTTAAAAAATAACCCGTGCGTAAATTTCAAATTGCTGTCATTTAAATTATATAAATGCTTATTTTCTTTTATTTGACTATTCTAAATAACTGTCCATTTTATTTAAACTTATTCTATCGCCAAACTACATAATAGTTTCATGGCGAATATAACACTTTTTTAGATATATCATCATCATCATTATCTCAGCCTATTAACGTTCCACTACTGAGCACGAGCCCCCTCTCACATATCAAGGTGTCCTCACACCATACATAAATCACAAGCATAATAATTAATCCTTCACAAGAGGTTGGGAACAGCCAGAATCAAAAACATCAATAAGGTATTTTTTAACCTGTTTTTATTGCATGCCCCAAGCACACAAGCCTAAATGTTGTTCTCAATTAGAAAGACGAAGCAGATCCGCGCTTTCTATGCTATATTTTTGTTATAGATATAAATAAATATCTTCTGACAATTACACCAATTGTTTAGTCCCAAGATAAATATCATTAAGAACTTGTGTTATGGATACTAAACAACGGATAAACATACTTAAATACTTTTTTTTTGTAAATATATACTTAATATAAATACATAGGAAAACACCCAGACCAGAACAAATATTCATGTCAACAAGATTTGTCCTATGTGGGGATCGAACCCACGACCTCTGGAGTGAAGTGTAGGTATACTGACCTCCACGCCATATAGGTCGTCGAAAAATGTAGAAATGATACACTTTCTTATATCATATCTTAGGTAGGTACTGCCTTCACCGCAACACCAGTAATGTCCGCCGTCCGATCGGTCGCCCGCACTAACTACCGCTGGCCTCGTGCCAAACCACATTTAACTTCCTTAATTGCTCCACCTATCTTGTGACATGTCTTCAAAACTGATTGCTGTATATGTCATTACGAAACTTATTTCTTACTGTTATTATGACACTCCAGAGGGCCTACTCTATTTCAAAGAAAATGTCCAACATAGAGACACTTGATGTATGAGGGGGCCTAGGAGAGGCGAGGAGACGGTGCGACGACGAACCGATCGGCCCCACTACTACGACACTCGACCACAGGATCTCAAAGCGACCATACGTCACTCTTTGCTTAATTTACTTTCTATATAATATACCATTTAATCATACAGTCCATTTTATTTAATTATCGAGGCGTAAACAGAAAACGAAACTTCGTTATACAACGAAAAAGAAAGTACAACGAAGTTTCGTTTTCGATGACTCTGATATCTACAGGCTCCAGTTTTATGGGGACATTGCTTCTCTCAGTGTCTTCTACCAAAATTACTAAGGAGAGTGTTCTAAAAAACTTTTTAAACTAATTGCGTCTCTTTTCCTCTCTCGATTTTGCACGTGTTGGTTTTAGCAACCACCCTTTGACCATGCAGACTATCAGCACTCGATCCAAAAGTTGATAAGTCGTTCCATTGAAGGACCGTAAGGCTTTGGAATTCTTTACGCCTCAGCTCTGCTTTACAGCTCATATAGTAAAGGCTGTATGTGTATTGCAGCTAAGTGTATGTCGTTTGATTGATATATCTCAATATTTTTTATACTCCCGATAGTATTTGGCAGGCTGTCATGAGTGCTGTTGCCAGAATGAAGCATGGATCCTTCTTCCTGCTATTCCGATATGGAGCGCATTAAATTTTATTGGACTGTGCTCCTGTTCAAAGAAGGTAGCGCCACGAGTGGCCTTAATTGCGACTTATAAAGCATAAATCGTCGCCCCGGTCTAAAGAATCCCTTAGCCTTGTACCCCTTTCTTTTCGGGTGCCATCTTGATCACACTAAAAAAAAAGTAAGCTGAGCATTCTGTCAAAGTTACAAGGCAATAAATTTTTACAAGAGAACATCAACTTGTTAGGTAGCCCAAGTAAGATTTGAACCAACAAATTTGGATTACCGGTACCCTGCTTTAACCACTGAGCGGGTCAAAGGTCTGTAAAGGTTGGCGTTGATGCAAACTTTTTTGCGAATTAAACCCAACCTTCTACCCCTCCTCACTCGTTACCAAACGCCACTTGGAACAAATGCCGCGTCTGAGTGCCGATCACAATACGTCACCTGTCTTTCTCAAATCTAATTAAATTCCTCGGCAAAATTATTCATTTGTTAATGACTGCGCGCTCTCTAACTGGCAACTAGAGTTTTAACTTTGCAAATCTTCACATAAGAACTTTGAGTTCAGGTATTGAACTTCAGCGTTCGTACGTTAATTAATAAATGTGTATAACTGTCTCAATGATACAGTTTTGAAAATTTTAAGCGTATTAGAGCATTTAATCTTTTCTTTCTGTTGTGAATTTTATACTTTCACGTCTTAAGTGCTTCAACAATTTGAATTAAATATCTTCATAGATTAGATGGATATGTCTTGGGAAAGCATATTTTTTTTTGTTTTTATTTTCTGATGATAATTAAAATATAATTCTGGCAATTACAACAATTATTTAGTTTCAAGATAAGTGTAATTAAGAACTTGTACTATGGATACTAAAGAACGGATAAACATACATACCTTTTTTTTTTTGTACATGCATACTTAATATACATAGGAAAACAACCAAACCTGAAAAAAAATTCATGTTTGTGCACACAAATATTTGTCCAGTGTGAGAGTCGAACCCACAACCTCAGGAGCAAAGTGCGGGTTATGATGACAACTGCCTGTCATCAGACCGCATATTACACAGAATGAATGCAGATGAACTCAATTTGTTCTTGTATGGTATTGTTGTATTGTGTATTTAAACTGTAACACTATAATTTTTTTTCGTTTATAATCTTTTAATTTCATGCTGTCTTCGCCTATAATTGTAATGAAATTGAGCTAAATACTGCTATGGTTAAGTCTTTTATTTGTATTGTTAATGTTTATTATGTGATCATTTAAATAAATAAATAAACTCCTACAGATGGCAGTCCAATTAATGTCCACTACTGGGCATGAGCCCCCTCCCTCAGACTCGTCCGATGATCGGCAGGTGCACCACTTGCAGGTGAGGTTGGCTTGGGCTCCTCAGGTCTTGGTAGGATCCCTATACACCCTGTTAGTCTGTATTATATGTTTTTATTAGGAATTATAGTTCCAATATTATTTCAAATTCGTTGTGCAAGCACTGAATAAACTTAGTAATGATAACATCAAGATATCAGTTCCGAAATTGGATATACAACAATCAGTATTCAAGTCATATCACAAGAAAAGCGTTCAAGAAAAGTGTATCATTAATACTGTTTACGCAGCGTCTATCTCATTACGTTATGAAATCCTTTTTCGGCGCGGCGGGGGTGGGGTCCGCCGGCGCGGAGGGGTCGGCGGGGGGAGGGGCTGGTGAGAGGAGGCTAAAGTTGGGGGGGTGGGGAGAAGCCGCCGGCCGTCAGACGTACGCCTACGCGCGCCGCCGCGGGACGCGTCTACCGCGCCTGCTCCCGAGCTGCTCCCACTTTCCCAGTCCAGTCGAGATCGCCAGCGGCTGGGCCGCGCGCCCACCGCGCCGCGCCGCGCGCGCCATATTTTATATTCATACTTTTCGCGCGCTTTGAATTTGGAAGGCGACGGTTGCGGATGGGTGAGTTTCGGAATATTAAGCATTTTTTAAGTTAATAAAACCTTTTTGTTTGCTTTTGTGACGGTGTATATTTTTATTGGATTTTCCGCTTTTGTTTTATTTTATAAGTTTTTTTTAAACATTGCCTAAACGCACGACCATATATTTTTTTATGAAATAGTCAGATTATTGTTTCCTACATAAAAAAAATATTATATATTAATTTTCTTGTGTATGTAAACTGTTTATTAAGTATATTTTTTTGCAAAATATATTTTTCATTTATTAATACCCCACAAGTTTTTTCTTTCTAATATTATAAAAAAATTAGTGTTGTGAGGTAATATCCCGATATTATACCATGACAGTTCAGATAGTTACAAGTGACAACTTTTCATGAACAATTAAAATTGAAAATGCAAATTTATTTACAAAATTAATTATAATAGGTATAATATAAATAAATAAATTCAAATGCAAACTTTTTTATTTCATACAAGACATAGGACTTATACTATTGGGGACGGGCCTTTTCTCCCAAACCAAAGATCACGATGAGAAAGATTTAGGCCATACATTTATATTAATCAGTTAGCTTCCTCTAAAAAGCGCCAACAATTCCGGTCCTCTGCAGAACGCATCGGTACCAGCTACCTGTCTCAAGTCGTCGGTTCACCTTGCCTCAGGTCTGGACAAACGCGTTCTGAATATATTGGATTGCAAATAAATAAAACAACTGTTAATGTATCTTTAAAATATTATGTCATCATCATCTCAGCCATCTGACGTCCACTGCTGAACATAGGCCTTCCCAATAGATTTCCACATTGAGCGATCCTAAGTCGCCTGCATCCATCGGCTTCCCGCCGCCTTGACCAGATCATCAGTCCATCGCGTGGGCATAAATATTATGTACAATAACATATCAAGAAAATACAAATTTCATCTTCCATTGATATATCTGCATTAAACTCACCCACTATACTCGGCGCAACATTTTATTGCACGCGGATTAGTGCAGTGTTGTGCTTGCGTCGAGCACACGCTATCGATGACTAAGTATGCGCTTCAAGACAAGTAAAAGAAGATGGAAACGGTCACTTTTATGATGTATTTGTGAATAAGGGTCATATTGAAACAGTGAATATGTTTTATTTTATTCTAATTTTGTAAGCATTTACCGATACATTTCGCTCTGCGCGTTTTGCTTCACTATGAGTTGCCATAGGACCACCTTGTCGTGGTGGGGGGGCTGAGTACCTCCCGGTAGGGCGCAGGAGGCGCTAGGGAAAAGGTGACACCCAGAGACCGACGACTCTGGGTGCCCTTAGTACTGACTACCGGGGGGGAAACTAAGAGGGACCTATGGAGGGCGCTGCGGGTAGGCCAGGAGGGCCCGCTCAGCAGCGCCAGGAGGGTCTAGGCAGCGGGGGCAGGGGGCGCCTGCTGTCTAACCATGGACCCTCCGGGAAGTCGGCCACACACGCTATGGTCGCAGGGGGAGGTAGGAGGGGCGCGTCCATTGCGCCTCTCTGAGGAGGTCCTCCCGGTTTTGGTCCGGGGGACGTTGGCCGCAGGCGGGGTGTCAGAAGCTGCAACCCAGGTACTGGCCCCCGCCTCTTTCTCAACAAGCGGCGGGCGTCGTCGGAAGATTTTTAGTGGGTATTGCTGCCGGCGGTCGTGTCTGCCGGTGGTGAGTCCCACACCCCCTTTCGGTCCCCCTTTGGCCGGAAGGCAGTGCGTAAATGCATTTTGTTACCGACGTAAAACAAAAAAAAAAAGGACCCACAAGTGGGAGTGGACGAGCAATATAGTTCACTGCGCTCGCACGCCGCGTGCAGCGAGTTATAGCAACGAGTAAAGTTCCCATTGAGTTCTGCCCGTATTATGTATGACATATAATAATATTAATAATAATAATATTTGCGCTTTTCTAAACTTTAACAATCTTTAAAGAGTCAAACAGAAACATGGGGATGTATCTTTTGAAAGAGCCCTATGTTGTAATCTTTACATCGCCGAAGAGTACATTATACATGCGTTTCAAAGGTGACATGACATTTTAAAGGTGTGAGGATACATTTGCACTTGTTCTTTCCACTACGTCTCCAAATGTTATTGTCTTCGTTATGACATATTTAGCAGGAAAAATGTACGGTCAAAAAGGCAATTAAATTATTTACAAACATGTGCATTTAATTTAAACCTTACAAGTTACCATTTAATCTTACTTACGATCCTACGCAGACTGATGAACAAACTGGCAACTCAAATATATGTACAAAAGGGTGTATAGTAAACAAATTGCGATATATTGCCTTTCGTATTTAGGTTTTGACTGATGCAACACAAAGAAAATATATTAAATTTTAGCTGACACGGCAAACGTTGTTTTGCCATATAATTAACTTTCTAGTAATTTGGCTATTAAAAAATAAGGGTTGATTGTAGAATGAAAGTTTAGGATTGTATGTATTTTTGTCTGGTGTATATTAAAAAAATAAAAACTAAAAATGTTGTCAAAAAAATAAAATTTTTGGAGTGAACTACCCATAACATTTAGGGGAATGAAAAATAGATGTTGGCCGATTCTCAGACCTACTCAATACGCTCACCAAATTTCATGAGAATCAGTCAAGCCGTTTCGGAGGAGTATGGGAACGAAAAATGTGACACGAGAATTTTATATATAAGATAGACCAACAGATACTAAAATAATTCAAGTACAACATAAGCAGGTATGCAATTTAAATGTAGCTGGATGCGCCAATTTCAAGTTCATTCTAAAGAAAATATGGCCTTGCCCGTGTATAGGGATTCTACCAAGACCAAAGGAGCCCAAGCCAACCTCACCTGCAAGTGGTGCGTCTGCCGATCATCGGACGAGGCTCTGGCGAAAATAACAGTGCCCGGTAAGCGACAATAGGCTCACCACCTATTACGTGGAACCAACTATATAATTGGCGGAGTGTGGGGGTATAATATGCCTCTGCCTACTACTTCGAGGAAACAGTCGTGAATGTATGTATATGCAGTTAAACCGTACTCACGGTTTTGTGGGACTATGTTATAAATAAGTTGTTATAACCTGTACTTACTGAATAAATAAATAAATAATAATAAATAATGTTTATGTAAAATATAGCTTTCTTAGAGCAATGCAAAACAATCTATTACATATGGCAGGTCCGAATTGTATTCTTAAATGAATAGCGGATCTAGGGTATATGTTCATCGACGCTACCCTATAGACCAGGCCGAAAAAGACCAAAATCACTTACGACAGCCGGATTGGCGACAGGTGGCTGAGAACAGAACAAAGTAGCTAAGTCTCGTGTCGGAGGCCAAGATCCACTTCGAGTCGCTGATTCAGCGATGATTGATTGATTGTGTTGGAGTAACCTATGTTAGCCTGCATGTAATTTCAATAGATAAATTGAAAATACAACTAGAGGCACATTATTTACGAAGGCCATCATGAGTGGGTGCATTTGCTGCCGTGTTTATGCTTATGCCGTGGTATGTAGCGATTTTATCCCTTATACTGCATGGTTCATAAAGTTTATAAAGTGGTAATTTTAATAAGCCATATTGCAAATAAAGACAGTATCTATATATGTGACAAATTATGTTCAGTTAGTACTTCAACAATAAATCTGGCTTTTAGAGGTTCAATTTTGCTATGAATAGTCCACAAAATGTCAGCATTCGTCCGTTCTCACTTAATTTTCCATAACGAAATTCCTTTAACTGTTTTAATTTCTACCAAAGTTATAATGACCAGTTATTTTAATTATACAAGGGATATGAAAGCAAAACTAATTAGCAATGATGTTGAAGGAAATAGGAAAATGAGTTCCCCTATAAATCGCCTCTGATTAAGCCCTTCCCTAAAACAACAGGCGCTTCAAGATTTAATAGCTCTTCATTATGGCTCCGTAATAAATACAAAAATAAATAAAAAAGAACTTGGATCAGTTTATTACAGCTTTTCTTCCAAGATTTAAATAAATTACAGCTTATATTAGCAATGCATTGTTTTCTTATTTGTGTTGGCCTGAGTACTTACCCACCTAATTAAGTATGTTTGTCCGTTACCTAGAGAGATATAACGCGAAGTGACAAATGCCTTTAAATCGCTGACAATTCTATTTAATTGTAAAATGATTTCTAATAAATTCTTAGTGCTTTAATTAACATAGTTGATTTAATCTTTATATGCCAAATAAATTTTGTCAACATTAAATATTTGTGATAAATAATGTCTTACTTAGGCGACCGTGACCGAGTTGATTATTTCGAATAAAAAATAGGGTCATAACTATTAAATATAACATTGAAAATTAAAAAAAATGTGTGTTAACTCAGATGTGATCGATAGTATTTATTGCCATTGTAAACAATTTAACAGAACAGCACCAATTTCCTTATGCGAGAAATGCTACAAGAATGTTCTCTTTCAAACGATTTTCCGAATCGGTTCAACCGTGTTCCAGTAATAGGGGAACATACATAAAACGCTTTTGAACAATTTGAGAATCTTCTTTTTGAAGTCAGTTGAAATCGATGAGTTCTTTTGCTACCTTAAAGAAGATTAGTCTGTTGGAATCGTAATGCTACATTTGATATCAGAAATATTTTAGATCATAAGTCATTAATAATTCTTGGTTCTTCGGCATGAAAATGTCACAGTATAGTTTACAGTCAGCTAAATTTCGTCATTTCTCATCATATTTTTATTCAGTTCGAGGGAATAAGTATTATAATAAGGCTGATCATGTGTGGTTCAGAAGAATAATGGACAGGGCGGGAGTGGATAGAAATGATCTTCAGAACACTATCTGTAATAAATACGGTAAACTATCAAAATTGTATACCTATAGCACCGTAGTCCTTCATTTTAATTTTTTATATAGTACTTAAAAACATAAACAAAAAAAATGTGATTACACTAAAATCATGAAGCATTGATTAGCTTACATGCAACGAAAGAATTAAAAAAAAATGAAAATACGTGAATCTAAATGCCAGTTGGACTTCTTGGCGGGAAGGTGAATGTCTGATGTCTGTGAATGATGTCTGCAGTTTTGTTTTATTTTCTAAAATTCGTGATATTTCTAACATAAATGTGTAATATCGGTGGATTATTAACCGTTAAGTATTTGTGAATATATATGAGTGTTGGTAAATCAAACAAAGCAGTACAACATCACTTTTCATATTCTCTCAAGGAGTCCATGTGAGATCTCAGTATAGTCCCACATCTTTACTGAGGACTCAAGAGGCTTAGGGGAGGGATCTCATTTACCATTTATCATCTTTATATATTACTAATATATCACTTACTTGACACTGACTAAATGTGCTACACGCACGAAGCCATTATTTAAAAGAAGAAGAAGAAGAAGTTTCAGTTCCGAGTCTCTGTTAGAAGAACTGGTAAGAACAGGCCATGCTCTTTTAAATTATCAATTGGTTAGGTATTTAGATTACAATCTTCAATTATCTGTGACGCTATACAATTCAAAAAATATAATATTAACAATATTCATGTTTTAAGTCGTTCAAATTAGAACAGCCTGTATGAAACGGCAGTTTAATACCAAGCATTTTTATCTGCCATATAATCTTTGATAGAATAGTATCCCTTTGAATATAGCTTTCGTTTCATTGTTACTTTAAAATTTAGGTATATTTGTTGTATATTTCTTGGGTTTTTCACTGAAAATTGTCTATAAAGAGCAGTAGCTACTTGTTGATTTGTATTCGCACCACATTTTCTCTAATTGAATCCCAATTGATCCACATGACAGCAGTAAATCAAAGTAAAATAGATATAGTGACGACTGATATGGGTTCGAGGTCAATATGTAGTACAGAGTTATAAAAATAAAAAAAGTGTTTAAGTATGTTTATTCGTTATTTAGTATCCATAGCACAAGTTTTTAATGATACCTATCTTGTTACTAAATAATTGGTGTGGTTGTAAGAGTTAAATTTATATATACAGATTGCCTGCGGTGCTCGGTGGTCGGAAACGATCACCGAAGTACAGCAGAGTTTACAGAGGTCAGTCCTTGGATGGGTGACCGTTTGTGTGGCATTTGATATCGAGCGCTTACGTGCTTCGGAAGGCACGTTAAGCCGTTGGTCCCGATTATCACTAAATGTGGTAGTCGTTAAGCCATGTTAGAGGCCTAATGGGCGGCTTGAAAAATTCTAACAGCAGGACGCCATACACCTGCCTCCGCCAATCCGCACTGGTTCAGAGTGGTGAAATATGACCAAATTCAAATTCAAATTCAAATTCATATTCATTTATTCAAGTTTGGCTCAAAAGAGCTCTTATGAACGTCAAAACTTAAAAACTAGCGCGCCCATTCACTGCGGGCGGGAGCTTGATCGTAAAAGAACGGGCAAGAAAATCGTCAAGGTTAGTTTTTTCTCCCGCCAGTTACAAGAATATGTACTTAATAGTAAAACAATTTGACAAATCTACAAAAACATGTGTTCTGCAGTCACATGATTTAAAATAAAAGAAGAAAATAACTTTTTATTTTAAGTTATACGAGTATGAGTACGAATAAACATAGTAGACATGAGCAGACCAGCCCCCACTGGCGGCACCCGTTCACGAGTATGACGCATGAACCAGCCATCGTTTCGCTCAACCATATTTTAGGGAACGCAACGACCCGACGCATGACGCCACCACCGCAAAGACATTTGAGTGAGCATGACATACTCAAGCTACAGGATAAACAAATTTTAACAAAAATAACATTATATTAATTAAATGTGCTGCAAACCACAAATATTTTTGGTCTTATGAAAGATATCATTTACAGCAATTCAGTCTTAATATCTATATAATCATTTGAACAATACTATGCGTTCCTAATCAAAAACATCATTTAGGAGAATGATAGGACAACAAAAATTGTGTGTGCAGCTATCAGATTAAAAATAATATTAACTTTTCTCAGTTAGCTAAATCTTTAATTACAAATAAAAATAGTAGACAAGAGCAGACCAGTCCCCACAAGCAGCACTCGTTCACGAGTATGACGAATGAACCAGCCATCGTTTCACTCAACCATATTTTAGGGAATGTAACGACCCGACGCATAACGCCGCCACCCCAGAGACATTTAAGTGTGCATGACATACTCAAGCCACAAAATAAAAAGATTTGTACACATTTGTACTATTAAAATAGCAGAAATAACAATAATATTATAAAAATCAAACAGCCGCAGACCACAAAATTGTTTGTTCTATGATAGATACAATTTACAGCCATGCCGTCTTATCATTTATATAATCTTGCGTACAATAGTATGCTTTCTTAATCAATGTTTCTTTAATAGCTACTTTAAATTTGTTTAAGGGCAAATCCAATATATCATGTGGAATTTTGTTGTAGTATTTCATACCTTGCCCCATAAAAGACTTTTGAATTTTTTGGAGTCTTAGAAATGGATTTAACAGTTTATTTTTATTTCGTGTGTTAAAGCTGTGACGTTCACAGCGCTTAGAATAATTATTTATATTTTTCCGCACAAACAAAATACAGTTAAAGATAAACTGCGAGGCAGTAGTTAAAATACCAATTTCCCGAAACAACTCTCTAAGGGATGATCTAGACCGTAGTTTATAAATAAAACGTATAGCTCGTTTCTGTAAAATGAAAATAGTCTCAATTTCAGCGGCAGATCCCCACAATAAAATACCGTAGGACATCAAACTGTGAAAATAGCTAAAATAAACAATTCTAGCAGTTTCGACATCCGTTATCTCACGAATTTTTCGAATCGCATATGCGGCAGAACTCAGTTTACCAGAAAGGCTTTCGATATGTGGGCCCCATTGAAGGTGTTTATCTAGTGTTACACCTAGAAATAAGGTTGAATCGACCATTTCCAACCTCTGACCATTCAATTCTATATTGGTTTCAACATCTCTTACATTGGGTAGTGAAAAATTAACACATTTAGTTTTTTTAGCATTCAACTGAAGATTATTAACAGTAAACCAGTGAAGCAACTCTCTCAAATACCCGCACACCTTGATATGTGAGAGGAGGCTCGTGCTCAGTTGGACGTTAATGGGCTGAGATGATGATGATACAGATTTCGTCAAGGCCACAATTACACTACGTTTTTCGCCGTACGTAATCTGCAGCAGGACTGATAACCGCTGGGGTAGCCGTTTCCTACAGAGGACACGGCTCCAGAAGTATAGCGCAGTATAGGGAGCCAGCCGTTTTGCTAGGTGAAGCCACAACATACGCAAAACGGCTGGCAGCGGTTGGAGACGAAGAGCTGGAGATATAGCTCAGTGCCATTCCATTGGAGAGGCCTAAGTCCAGCAGTGAAGAAATGCTCACTGATGACGATGATGATGATCAAGCTCCCGCCCGCAGTGAGTGAGCGCGCTAGTTTTTTAAGTTTTGACCTTCATAAGAGCTCTTTTGTGCCAAACTTGAATAAATAATTTTGCATTTTGATGATTGCATTTCCCCAAATTTTTTCCCTTTTGAGTTATCAGTAAACGAAAGTGAACCAGCTGTTATATCCTGATATATTCTGACAGAGGTCGTCGGGGCCAGGCCTCAGGCTTGTTGTTTTGTGATTACACTTCATTTGAATATGTATCGCACAGATTACGGCGTTTGACTATTGTCCGGTATCCATGTATTGTTGTCGGATTCAACCAGGTCTGGCTCGACATTGGTTCAAATGCTCGAATGTTTGTTCATTATTGTTTTGGCTTTTCTATGGAACTTTTAATACTTTTGATACTACAATAAGTATTGTTTAAATAAATAAATATTTTTTTACAATCACACCAATTATTTAGTTTCAATATAAGTGTCACTAAGAACTTTTTTTATGAATACTAAAGAACGGATAAACCTACTTATATACATTTTTTTTGTAAATACATACTTAATATACAAAGGAAAGCACCCAGACCAGGACAAATATTCATGTTTATGCACACAAAGATTTGTCCTGCGTAGGAATCGAACCTTCGACCTCTGGAGTGAAGTGCAGATATACTGACCTCCACGCCATATCGTTCGTCAAACAGTCACTGTGCATGCGATAGTGTTTAGGCAAGTTATTCAAATAATGAAAGTTTTCAAGAAAAAACATTAGTTTTTAACTTTTTTGTCTATTTGTTGTGCCTGATTTCCAATATAGCTAGACTTGTTTTGACAAGATGTTAACTGGCAATGAGCTGGCAGGCTTGTTGTTTTGTAATATATATCTATTTACATATAGTCAGTTTATATATAGTCAGGAGGTCTGGCAGGACATTGGTTTGAATACTCTAACTTTTATATGTTAATTTGATGTCGTCATTCATTTCAGCTATCACGTCTACTGATAGCAGCACGCTGGGCAGGCGGGTTGGTGATTGCAATTCCAGCCAGTACTTACTGAATGCTTTACTTTTAGTTTTTTTGTTGTTATTTTTTTTAATTATTGTAATTTTGTTTTTATTGTTTTATATGTATTTGTGTCTTTCGTTGCAATAAAAAGTTTATCTATCTATCTATCAGTACGCAGAATGACGCTGCTGCCCATCATCCGGTAGGAGTTCTCGTCGTCGACTCTAACGATTCACCATCAGAAAAGAGGGGTTGGCAATATTCTAGGCCTGTACCATATGATATCGGCATTGACATAATAAGTGCTTAGACCATAAAATTCTTATGTTGGTTTGTGCAAGTTTTTGTTTAGTAAAGAATAGACCTCATGATTTAACCAAAGTTGAAAACTGACTAAAAAGTTGATATTTACATGCTTCTTTGTAATAAACATTTTCTCTTTACATATTTCTTTCTCGCTAGAGTCACCGACAGACTGACTGACTGACAGACAATCGCCTCCTTTAGAATCAGGACAGGCTAACTGACAGATCCCCCCTATAAGAGTCACAGACAGACTGACAAATCTTGAGAAAAACCACAACAGACAGTTAAACTGACAAATCTTGACAAATTCTGAGAAAGAACCCATTTGCTTTTATTTCTTTATTATGGTATCGCTCATATCTCTTTCATTGTTGTTAAAAAAATATATCGCATTTCAATTTTGTGTCTGAATATTTGACGAATCTAAATGATAATGTTGATCTTAAAGACAATAAAGTATATTTTAGTTTATTTTTTATTTATTTTATACACATTCACGCCTGTTTTTCCGTCGGTGTAGGCAGAGGCATATTATACGCCCACACATCGCCAACTACGATGCCGGTACCACGTAATAGGTGGCGAGCCTATTGCCGCTTGTCGGGATCTGTTAAGTTCCTCGCGCCTCGTCTGTTGATCGGCAGGTGCACCACTTGTACCACTCTGACTGCGCAGCCGACACTGCGCAGCACACGTTGGTGGAGTGCCCAGCGTGGGCGGGGCCGCGGGCGACGCTAACCGCGGCCCTGGGTGGAGTCGCTCTTTCGCTGCCGACCATCATGCGAATGATGGTCGACAGCGAGACGGCGTGGGAGGCGATGGCCTCCTTCTGCGAAGTGGTGATGTCGCAGAAGGAGGCCGCGGAGCGGGAGAGGGAGCGGGATCCGCTCTCTCTCCGGCTACGCCGTTGGCGCAGCGGGCGGGCAAGGAAGGCCCGTCCAGCCGCGCCTGGAGGGTCTTAGGTGGCTGGGGCAGGGGGCCCCTTCCGTCTAGCTATAGACCCTCCCAGAAGTCGGCCAGTTACGCCATGGCCGCACAAGGAGGTAGGGGGGGCGCGACACTCTGCGCTTCTCTGAGGAGGTCCTCCCGGTTCTGATCCGGGGGACGTTGGCCGCGGGCAAGGTGCCAGAAGCTACAAACCCAGGCACTGGCCCCCTGCCCCTTTTTCAACAGCGGTGGGCGTCGTCGGAAGTTTTTTAGTGGGTAGGACTGCGGTGGTCGCGTCTGCCGCAGTGAGCCCCACACTCCCCTCCCGGTCCCCCCATTGGCCGGGAGACAGTGCGTAAACAGCATTTTTTTTACCGACGATAAAAAAAAAAAAAAAGGTGCACCACTTGTAGGTGAGGTTGGCTTGGGCTCCTTAGATGTTAGTAGGATCCCTATACACCCTGTACAAGTGACAATTTTCATAATTATATATAAGAAAAACTTTTTATTGATATGTGTCATATTGCAATTACAAATTTGCATATTTAGTTAATGTTTTCTACAATTTACTTTATTATTTTTACATTATTCGTACAAGTGGACTATTTTTCGGTCGGAACTTAACAATTTGCACCTCAATAATATTTGTAATTTTATGTACAAATTTTATTATATACATTATTTCCATCATAATCAAATGGCGTTTTCTGCACATATAAACGTTGGTTAAACAGCATTTATAGTATTAATTTTAGTTAATAACTAAGTAACGTAACTATCTAGTAACTAGTAATCGTTTCAGCCTCATATTAGTCCACTGCTGAGCGCTGAACATTAGCCGCCCCAATAGATAACATTCTATTGGAGATATTGGCTTATAATCACCACGCTTTTCGCATTTATCTTTACTTGGTTATTTGTATTTGCGTATTTGATAGCAAATAACTGGCATGTGTGGACAGCATGTGTGACATAATATTTGTTTTATGTGCCTATTCGACAAACAAGCCAAAAAACAAACACGCATTTCTGCGCACTTGTCGGTTTCTCGAATATAATTAGTAAAGGCTAAAAAGAATGAAATCCGCATAGTATGAGGACAAGTTTCTTTATAATTTATGGACCATTGACAAGTTTAAATCTGTCACCATAGTAAAAAAATTCTGTAACATGTTGAAATACCTCCATTTTGGTGGTGGTATAGTTTATGGTGGTGAACATATTATTATCTGTGCTTATGAGAATGTTTGCTGTAGCCGAACGTATAAAGCAGATAATGATTAATAAATAAAAACACGAATACATAAAACAATTTATTCTTCTGTGATTTAATGGACGCAATAAACAAAGACTGCGTTTTTATTATGTAGATTACACAAATTATAAGTTGAAATTTTGCGGGAAGAAGGTATTTTTGTGATGAAATACTTGTAACAAAAATATGGTTGCAATGCACCTGCCTGTAATTCCTTTTGCAGTTCGCGAAGTCCAATATTGTACTCGCCATTGCAAGATGTATTTAATAGAATTAAAATAGCAATTTTCAGTCAGACTTCATTCAGAACTAATTTGTTAGAGTGTCGGGAATATAAGACAAATAAAATTTTGACAGTTAATGTACATATTAATTTTATGTAATTTTACTCTAAACGCGGTTAAGGTGTCTTGCAAAACAGTACTTAATTTGAATCCAACGCGGCAAAATACACTTCGCTGCAGTATTTTATTTTCTAAAATTAGTGTACATTTGTGTTGTTGAGTTTTCTTGTGTAATGACGAAAACGCTGCATTTATGCAAATATCTTTATTTATTTATTTACTTGACACTGACAAATATTTAAAAAACAAGTGAGTACATATTAAGTAAAACAAAAATACAATGTAATTGCATTTTAGCTAATTGTTTGAAGTAGACAGAAACTAAACGATGTTTTAAATAGATTAAGCTATAATAAGGATTAGTGACCATTGTGCGAGAGACGCTAAATGTAGTAAGCTCGTTTTGATTAAATGGAACGTGCGCAATCATTGGTGCTTTAGTGCAAATATTTTTAAATTGTGAATTTCTCTTTTATGTGTTGACCATATCTGTCACCCTGTGGTTATAAATCACCCTAAAATATGAGCTACGTTTAGTATAAAATATTGTTTATTTATACAGAGTTATTTCGTCTTGATAATATTGGTATGGATATTAAGAAAGCACAATAATCCGTTAATAAAAGACAGCAAATTTTAATCGTATGTGACTTTCTAGATTCCTTTTAGTAGCTAGAATACGAAGAATGTACTTCCTCCTCACTAAACTGTTTTGTGACACTACAATGCATTCGTTACTCCGATACACCGTTTTCTACAAGAAGATAAAAGCTTAAATCCACCGGAACAGGGTCGAAAATCCAGGGAATCTTCTGACAAACCAATGTGTCATCAAATGCCTTTAGCTACCCGGTAGTCTTATGCGAACATTCTGCTGTCCCCCTCTCTTGTAGGGGACGCGAGTGAGACAGGCAGCCAGGCGACCCCCGGTAATCTAGGTCAAGTTCAAATGGCATCTGGGGTTGAATTTAATGTTCTGCTGAAGTTTGGACATAAATATCGAGTTGGTTCGGCGATCGCCGGCTGGCCCGGGACTTTCTTACGTGTCTTACGCAATATCGTCTTGCGATGGTGGTGGTCCCTCAAGGTACCAAAGAAAACAGTTCATTGCTCTTAGTTGCTACTCTTAACATATAATCAAGTTGTTTATCATCAGGCGGGCTATAAGTCATGTTTTTGAACTTCAATTACATAAAAATAACTCAAACAAGCAATTAATTAAGCTCTTACAAACAATTTTACTTCGAATAAAACTATTTAAAAGCCTAAAAAGACTTGTGGAGTTAATTTTATTTGTGTGTTTTGTTCTCTTAAGTCTTTTTAATAATTTTATATATTACGAAAACCGCAGACTATTTTTATGGCTTTGCCTTACTAAAATTTATTAACTACATAAATATTTTCTGACTATTACACCAATTATTTAGTTCCAAGATAAGTATCGATAAGAACTTGTGTTATGTATACCGGATAAACATACATATATACTTTTTTCTTTTTTAAATTAGTTTTTTCTTCATTTAAATTTTCCCTTAAATCGTGAAAGACGACAATTGATACAGATATAGTTTATGTAAACTCAGGCCATTTTCCCACAGGGGCAGACAATAGATGGCCTCTTTGAACGATCTTTATGTCAAAGTGTCTCTTCACCGTTTTTTTAGGGAATAATCTCTAAGTAAGCAAGTACTGACTAAACCGTATTTAAAGTATTTTACTTACTAATTTATTAAAGACCTAAATAAATAGCGGGTGCTTATTAAGGCCGTTTTGGACGACTATTTTCAACGGGCATTTAAGCTCTTTTTGGCATAAGCGATTTTATGCGCGTTACATTTCGCACAAAAAACAAACGCGTGTACTGGCTCTTATCCCGGCTTTTTAACCCAAACGGGCCAGACCCTGTTTTAAATACTCAAAGCCAAAGTCAAGTCAAAGTCAAATACTTTTATTTCATAAGCTATTACATAGTACTTGAAAACGTCAAAATTATAAAAAAATAACAAAAACAAATAAAATATAATTATACTAAAATCACGAAGCTTAGATTCACTTGCAACCAACAATTTAAAAAAACAAAAAATATTTAAGTGTAAGTGAATCTAAGTGCCAGTTCCGAGCCACCGCTCTGTAAGAAGAACTGGCAAGAAACTCACAGGCTATGCTCTTTTAAATCTGCTGTTTAACATCTACATGCAGATGTATCCCAAGGTTACTGGCGGTATTGAATCGTTTAGTATAAGGAAATATTTTTCTCCTTTTGTGTGTTCTATCTGTTTTATAATTGGGTGTGTCCTCAGTAACAGTTTGAAATGATGCCAACGGCTTCTTTCGATCATCGCACCGCCATCGGCATCCTTACAACGGAGAAATGACGGCAACAGTCATTTATAAGAGGTACAGTGCGGTTAAAAAGAAATGCTACATACCTGGCTTGTGGAATGAGGGCCCTGACAAAGTTTTTCTAAGTGATTACAAAGATTACAAAATGAAAGAAGAAGCATACAATTATTAATTATTTATTTGGAGTTCTTCTAATGAGGCGTGAAACATTTTTAAAAGAGTCAGCAACGTGCTAGTCGTGCCCCTCGTGCATCAGTTAGCCGTATGCTTGAGTGATATCTTGTATCATCATATCCTAGCATTATCCCGGTTGCCCTAGACTTAAGCTTAGGGCCCTGGGTCAGCTTACTTTTTTTTTTTTTGTTTTACCTCGGTAACAAAATCCGTTTACGCACTACCTTCCGGCCAAAGGGGGACCGAAAGGGGGTGTGGGACTCACCACCGGCAGACACGACCGCCAGCAGTAATACGCACTAAAAATCTTCCGACGACGCCCGCCGCTTGCTGAGAAAAAGGCGGGGGGACAGTACCTGGGTTGCAGCTCTAACACCCCGCCCGCGGCCAATGTCCCCCGGACCAAAATCGGGAGGACCTCCTCAGAGAGACGCAGTGGACGCGCCCCTCCTACCTCATTGTGCGACCATAGCGTATGTGGCCGACTTCTCGGAGGGTCCATGGTTAGACAGCAGGGGCCCCCTGCTCCCCCTGCCTAAGACCCTCCTGGCGCTGCTTGACGGGCCCTCCTGGCCCGCCCGCTGCGCCCTCCACAGGTGCCTCTTAGTTTCCCCCCCGGTAGTCAGTACTAAGGGCACCCAGAGTCGCAAATCTCTGGGTGTTCCCTAGCGCTCTCTGCGCCCTACCGAGAGGTACCCACCACGACAAGGTGGAGACCAGTCGGTGGGGAGGGTCTGCTTATTGTTTCAATCAGATTTAACTGAATTTCAGTTATAACGTGGAGTGACAGCCGTCTGATTTCCGCTACCCAAAGGGAAATATAATTATATGGTTAAACCAGCTTTCAGTCTGTAAGAAAGCACTGACTTCCTGATAACGACTGTCATAGATATTCATGACAGCCGGGACTAACGGCGTAACGTGCTTTCCGAGGTACGGAGCAAGCGATAATTACGCACATAACTTTGAAAAGACATAGGTGCGCCACCAGGGTTCGAACCCGAAACCCTCTGAATGACATTATAAAGGATCTTAATATGATATTACATTCATGTATTTAATTTATTTTAATAGATTATACTCGCCAATAACACGTTAATCAGAAAAGGCCCTTAAAACTATCTAAAACAAACGAGAGCCTGTTGGCGAGGGCGTCCCGCAGAAGCGGGAACGCTCCGCAAATCGCAATTTATGCCTCAACTCACTTTTATTGCTTCTCCAAAGAAAGTAGGCAAGGGCGAGCTGGATATGCTTATGTATTCCGTATACTAATCAAAAATATTTATTTGCTACAGCTGCGTGAGACACTTAAAACAAAAGAACCTTAAAACTATGAATAAAGAAGTAAAAAAAGGAACACCAAGCAGTTTCAGCTGCACCAAAAAGAATCATGTTCAGCATGTGTGTAATTGACCGATATGGCGTGGAGGCGGGTATACCCGCACTCCGATCCTGAGGTCGTGGGTTCGATTCCCACACAGGACAAATCTTTGTGTTTACAATCATGAATATTTTTTTATGGTCTGGGTGTTTATCTATCTATATAATAGGTTGGGGAAAAAGTCTTTTCGTATTTTTGTATGAAAAGTCAAGACATTTTTTTCAAAGTTTATTTACATTTATTTACAATATATATGTACCGTTTTGTTGAATAACTTTCTGCCATTTTGTGGGCAGAGACATTATCCCGTTACTGTAGAAACTTTGGGACTTCTGATCAAAAAAACGGGACAAATAGTTTTGGCAGTCCTCTCTTGAGGTCAACCTTACAGAACCTAAAGAATTCTGCAGAGACCGAAACAGGTGAAAATCTGAAGGCGCAAGGTCAGGGCTATATGGTGGATGCACTAGGACCTCCCAGTCGAACTCTCTTAATTTTTGCTGAGTGGCTAAAGATGTGTGTGGTCTAGCGTTATCGTGATGAAAGACCACACCCTTCCTGTTGATCAATTCCGGCCGTTTTCTCTCGACTGCTTCCTTTAATCTCATCAGTTGCTGGCAGTAAAGATCAGAATCGATGGTTTTGCCGGGCGGTAAAAGCTCATAATAAACAATGCCCTTCCAATCCCACCATACACACAGCATCACCTTATTTCGTGTTAGGCCAGGTTTGGCCACAGTCTGTGAAGCCTGGCCAACTTTCGACCACGACCTTTTTCGCACGTTCTTGTCGTACGTGATCCACTTTTCATCGCCAGTTATCAATCTCTTCAAAAACGGCTCGGTTTCATTACGTCTCAATAATGAATCGCAAATGAGTACACGGTTCATTAAGTTTCTTTGAGTGAGCTCGTGTGGCACCCAAATATCGAGCTTTTTGTATAACCAGCTTTCTTCAAATGGGTCAAAACTGTTTTGTGGTCAATTCCCAGTTCTTCAGCTACATCGTAACTACTAATATGCCGATCTTGCTCCACTCTTTCAAAAATGGCGTCCATTTTATTCGTATCAGGGCGACCAGAGCGAGGTGCATCTTTAACATCAAAATTTCCGGACTGAAAACGTTTGAACCAAATTTGTGCTACTCTTACTGACACTGCATCAGGTCCATAAACATCATAAATTTTTTTCACTGCTTGAGTTGCATTTTTGCCTTTTTTATAATAAAATTTTAAAATGTATCGAATTTCTTTATTAGATTCACTCATTTTAACGGAGAGAAAAACAAATGAAAAATAGCGGGAAACAACTTTTTTTTATTTTTTTCTTTTCTTTATAATGGAACCTTTTTAATGTTACCAAAACCAGCCAGACACAAATAGTACAGTCAAAAAAAATTTATAATAAGTTTATACCTACGTAATGCGAAAAGACTTTTTCCCCGACCTAATATATTAAATATGCATTTACAAAAATAAAGTATTTATGTATGTTTATCCGTTATTTAGTATCCATAACACAAGTTCTTATTGATACTTACTAAATAATTGGTCAAATTGTCAGAAAATATTTAAAAAAAAAAAAAAAAAAAATATGTTTTAGTGTTTTAAGCAGACGCTGACTTCAAATACACTCCATTTGTTTCTATACATCTTTATACTTTTTTGAAGTAGATAGGTATTCTTCTTCTTAGTCGTTCGCCTTTGACTGAGCAGTCATGGTAATCAAAATCAAATCACATAATTTATTTGCGATAACATAGGTACATTAGTATATAGGTACATACATACATAATGTCACGCCTCTTTCCCGTAGGGGCAGGCAGAGATCACATCCTTCCACTTGCTACGATCTTGGCACACACTTTTAGCTTCATTCACACTCATTAACCTCCTCATACACGCCCGTCGGTTTAAGGTACTTTCGACCTGCCCTATAGATAGATAACATTATATACTGATATTGATAGTGGGTAATGATATTCGTCTTACGATGTCTCATCTGTCCTTGTTTGCGGTTATCCTGCTGCGCACATTAATGCCACCGCCCACAGCAGCCTCATCATAACATAAATCGCATGGGTGTATCGTAGCCTTGGTGTAGTCAGCCAAGACTTCTTCGTCTCGTCCTAAATCTCTATTTCAAAGCCCTATATCCCAATCTATCATATTGTCTTCAGCTTGTGTGGCTAGCCTGTTTCCACTTTCGCTACGGCTATGCTAGTGAGGCTCCTACCTAGATCTGAGGAGCCCAAGACAACTACACTTGCATGTGGTGCACCTGTAGATCAACAGAGGCTCTCGCGAACATAAATGTTTCCGATAAGCGGCAAAAGGCTCGCCAGCTATAACATGGGACCAACAATATAACTGGCGAAACGTGGGCGTATAATATGCCTATGCCTATGCCTAACCTTTCGGGGAATCAGGCGTGACATTACGTATGGATGTAGATAACATTATGCCCTTGCAGGGTCATGTTTGTTACCTTCTATCTTTGTTAACACCTGTATATATGTCACCGTAAAATTGTAAATAACGTTAGATTATAATCTATCCCGCGATATTGTAATCTGTCGAAAAATTGTGATCCGAAATAAACTGCTTACAATTTAACGCATTATTTTTCGATAGATTATAATCTATCAAAGACAAACCGTTAAATCACAATCTGTCGCGCGTTAAATTGTCAACTGTTTAAAGCCTGTCCATGATTGGCTGGTCCAGCCAACCACTCTCTTATTTATTATTTAACTGCACTTCTTTAGGTTATCACAGGTCCGTTAACACTCCCTACAACTTATTATAATACAATGCGTTATTATTATTAACACGAAATCTGTTTTAAATCACCCAAACACTGTTTGTTTACATTTCACAACAAATGAATTTGACTAATAACAACCGAAGATGGCGACGACGGGCGGCTGAGCGGGGAACATGAAGTTCAACCAATCAGAGCGCGAGGTGCGTTCTTTCGCATGCCATTTTACAATCTGACCGTTTGTCTTCGATAGATTATAATCTATCGAAAAATAATGCGTTAAATTGTGAGCAGTTTGTTACGGATCACAATTTTTCGACAGATTACAATATCGCGGGATAGATTATAATTTAACGTTATTTACAATTTTACGGTGACATATATACAACATGAATGCAATAAAGAACTTTGAACTTTATGCATATTGGTGAGTCCAGGTCAGTTCATCGTGCACAAAAGATCCCACTTAAGGGTCAAAGTACGCTACAGGCTCGCCTGTGGCCCTCGTGCAGATAATATAAGAGCTGGACTCTCAGCAAACAAAACTACGCATTTATCAAACTTATTATATCAGCATGGGGTCCATTACTTCGAAAAACGTAAAAAGTTAAAAAATATATAAATTTCCTTACAGGGAACCCTAAAAAGTTGTGTTAAACTGGACTTAGCCGCTTTATTAATTTCCCGGCCGCCATTCGCTGACTGGGTTATATTTCTTTTCTTATTACAGGTTTCGATCGCTATGATACCGAGTTGATTGTTATAGTTCCTCGGTACCGTCCAATCACACGGCTTTGTTTTTATTTTTGTCTCTCTGTCATACATCTTTAGGTTCAGTTTTAATTACAGCCGTTTAAGAAGTACGAGCATATTCGTTCGTCATATATATTCCTTCTACAGAACGTAAACCCGTTGGTCCCGGCTGCCATGCCGTGTTATTCTTCTTACCTTGGTGGGTGGAGGGCCGTGCTCAGTAATGAGATATTAATGATCACATTATCAGTCAATGATTTTAATGATTTCAAAGTTTCTTCAAAAACCAATCTAGTCATAGCTCTTTCGTAAAGAAGCATAAAATATGGATACAAACCAGCACTTCCAGTCCAGAGGTCGTTGGGTCGATTCCCACACGGGACAAATCTTAAGATTTGTTCTGACATGAATATTTGTTCTGATCAGGAAAACCCCCTCCAATATATATTAAGAAAGTGTTCACAAAAAAAAAGGTAATTAAGTATGCTTTTCTGTTCTTTAGTATCCATTATAATTTTTTCTTAATGACGCTTATCTTTTTTTTATACCGTTTTGTATTACTCTGTTTACAATATTATATTTATCCGTTATCTAGTATTAACAGTTCAATTCCATCTTACATGGCACTGTTTGAATTGTTCAAAGATATTTATTATCAAGTAGCAATTTGATATTGTTTTTCTAGTTACATTCACGATGCCAACCTCACCTGCAAATGGTGCACCTGCCGATCAACGGCGAGGCTCTGGCGAACATAAAAATTCCCGCTAAGCTGCAATAGGCTTACCCTCTATTTCATTGGACCACCGATATACCTGGCGAAGTGTGAGCGTATAATATGCCTCTGCCTACCACTTCAGGGGAAACAGGCGTGATCGTATATATAAAGCAGTACATTATATAAATCCGTCACTCAGCGTGCAATGGAGAGAGCTATGCTCGGAGTGTCCCTACGTGATAGAATCAGAAATGAGGAAATCCGTAGGAGAACCAGAGTGACCGACATAGCGAAGCGCGTTTGCAGGCTGAAGTGGCAATGGGCGGGGCACATAGCTCGAAGAACCGACGACCGATGGGGCGTTAAGGTTCTTGAATGGCGACCACGAATCAGCAAACGTAGTAGAGGGCGGTCCCCAACGCGATGGACCGATGATCTGGTCAGGGCGGCGGGGAGCCGGTGGATGCAGGCGGCAAAGAATCGATCTACGTGGAAAGCAATTGGGGAGGCCTATGTTCAGCAGTGGACTTCAGATGGCTGAAATGATGATGATGATGATATAAATCCGTATATCTATTCGTTATCTTGTAATTACATAGATACATACATAATGTTTCCCGTAGGGGTAGGCAGAACACATCCTTCCACTTGCTACGATCTTAACACACACTTTTAGCTTCATTCACACTCATTTACCTCCCCATACACGCCCGACCGCTTAGGGCCCTTTCTTCAAAATTTTCTGAATTTGAACCGGCATCTCTGCGGTCCACTTTTAGCCCCCACGGGTAACGAGTCGTGACGACTTGCGAACCACGTCGCCGCCATGTTGGTTATTTTTGGAACTCATTGCGTTCCCACGAGAAGCAAGGGAATGATTATCTTGTAATTGGCGAGAGCAAAAACTACCTTGACGATTTCCTTGCCTGTTCTTTTTCGATCAAGCTCCCGCCCGAAGTGAATTGGCACGCTAGTTTTGAAGTTTTATAATTTTGACTTTTATAAGAGCTCTATTGACTTATTTTGACTTTTACCTACTATCAGCGTATTATTGTAGAGCACCTCTTTAGTATCCGTGAGCGCTGATAAGTAACGAGTCCCGGTTAAAATGAATTCCTTCCCTCACATTATAAGTTGCCAGCAACTTCTCTGAAATGAAATCAAACCTTATATTGTGAGAACTTTTCTCCGCGAGAGTTCTAAAAAGAAATTGTGAATTTAATTTCGTGTTCGGAACGGTTGTAGCCGTGTAGATATATCGATATGTTTGTATATTTCAGTAGGGCTGGCGCTCGTAAAGGTTTGTATGAGTTTTCTTAGTGAGATTTTTCAATATGGCATGATAGAAGCAAACGATTTAATCCTTTCAGAAGAATGTACTATATTTCGTTATGATTATCTAAACCTCCTAGTGGGCACTGGATTTCTCTCACAAATTGAGTTGAATGGAATTCAGGTTATAATATAGTATATATCTGCCATTTGAGGTAGGCAGAAACATAGCTACAATAAAGAAATGTATATAGTTCAGTATACAGTTGTTGCAAACTTCACCTTTTTTTTAACGTCGGAAAAATGCATTTACGCATATCTCCCCGCATACCCCGGTCGGGGGTCGAGACAGCGGTTATGTAGGGCTTTTGGAGGAACTTTTCAGCCTAACCACTAAACGCCCGTCACTAGTTGACAAAAAGGCAGGACTATGGTCTCTCATCAGCTCGTGGCGTTGGTAAGTTCACCTGTACTGTTAATTTGATTTTAATTTTTTTTATAGATACTCAAGCATGCGGCCTACCCGGTGGAAAGTGTTGACCGCAGCCTGTAGACGCTTGCAACACAAAGGACATCACTAGCGCGGTCCCGACCTATTCTAAACCGTTTCACGCCCTTTTTCAAAGTAGTAAGCAGTAGCAGTAGGAACCACCTACCTATTTGCATATTGTCACTCGTTTTTCCGTAGGGGTAGGCAGGGATCACATCTTTCCACGTGCTACGATCTTAGCACACACTCTTAGCATAATTCGTAATCCTTAATAAACCTTCTCATACACACCCGTCGGTTTAGGCTACTTTTGCCCTTCCTTAAATATCTTCATGCGGTCACAATAAAAAAAAATCAAAAAAAAATACGCATGCGCAGTAGCGCCGATACAACCAATGCCACCTAAAGGCGGGTTGCTGAACTAAAGAGACAAGCGTGATTTTTCAAAAATTCATTAAAAGTTCTGCCATTTATCGATAGATGGAAAAACTAAAAAGTATCATCGCTGTGCCGGTTGAAGTGGGGGGTGTTAGGTTTTTTTTCGTTACGGAATTTCTGGATTAAGTCTCCACGCTCAAGGCCCGCGATTTCTATCTAATCTATCTTTTTTTTTTAAGCTATGCAATAGCTTAAAAAAACAGATCTAATTTTAACCTCGTATATAAAACACGGGTATACAGCGCTGATGACTGGCTGGCTTGAAGCCTACAGCAAAACGGACACTGAGACCGGAAATTGAAATGCCTGACAGTTTAAACCGTTGAAAGCACTAGGCAGCTCTAAAACTCATGGCACTTCATTAGTGGACAGAGTGTATTTTACGCCATTGTAGGTATAGCCAGTGATAATTGTCCTCTTAGACTTTTATTTACTTGGCGATAGTTTATTTTATGACTGAAGATTATATTAATGGGTCTGCTAACCCCTGACTGGGAGATAATGCTTTATAGCAGTAAGTTCGCCGTATGTACATTTGTATTTTATGTGTGTGCAATAAAGATTACAGAAAATAAATAAAAAGTATGTTTAATAAGTTAAGCTAAGTTAGTATGTTAAGTAAATGAAGTTAAGTTATATATAAGTAAAAAATATGAATATTGTTCATATTATATTCTCTTGCATTGTATAGTGTCTCAAACATATGAAGACTGTGATTGAAGTACCTAAAAATTTGATAATTTAAAAGAGCATAGCCTGTGAGTTTCTTGACAGTTCTTACAGAGCGGTGGCTCGGAACTGGCACTTAGATTTACTTACACTTTTATTTTTATCTATTATAGTTTAATCAAATTGTTTTTTACATGTCTTTAATTTCACGTTTTTAAGTATTATGTAATAGTGTATGAAAAAAAGTATTTGAGTTTGAGTTTTACGGGTGTAGGGTATGATTGGTCAAGCTTAAAAATTATTTGCATGAATTATTTGTATAAAGCGGCTTAAAATAAAACTTTATTTACTTTATATGTTACGCCCGAGGGTGTCAGCGGAGGCAAATATGGGGATGGGATTTTGTCTATTTGACACGTTTAACCTCTTTAGAGACCTCTGTCCGAAAAATGACCTTTGCTATGTTTACAACTTTAAAGACGTAAAATACATACTGCTCGTTACAGTTTAAATGTCTGTTGACACAACCTTGTCAATAGATGACGCTGTACTATTGTAATCAATTTCTGATTCGCGCTATTATTATTTATTTGTATAATACATATATTAATGTTGCAATTTAGCATTGGTTGAGTGTGGGCTATATGGTATTATACTTTCTATGTAGTATCCAATTTTCTGAGATCTTATAAATTGGACTGGCATCGTAATATTCACATACATTTACGCCTGTTACTAGACATGGGCGTTTTCGTTTTTTTACCTTTAGTTTTGGTCAGTTTTGATTATCTTTAGTTATATCGTTTCAAACGTCATAACTAAGTGTTTTGATATCGTTTCGATATCATAGTTTTTGCAATAACCGTCATATCGATATGATATGGTATAAAACTCAAAACGGTTATTAGTTACGTTTTGATATATCGAACTCATACCTATTACTCCTAAGGGTACGCGCATGTCGCGAATCATATAGTTGGTCCCACGTAATAGATGGCGAGCCTATTGCCGCTTACCGGGCACTGTTATGTTCGCTAGAGCCTCGTCCGTTGAGCGGCAGGTGCATCACTTGCATGTAAAGTTGGCCTTGGGCTCCTTACGTCTGGATAGGATCCCTATACACCCAAAATACATAGTTGTTGCTAGGTTCCTGCCAATCCCATACGAGATATATTAATTAGATCCTTACATTACGAAATTGGCATTTTATCAAACTGGCCACTTAGATCTAAAAAATTTGGCGGTTCGCTAGGAATTCCAAATTCAAATGTATTTCAATTTAAAGCTTGTCTATTCGGACTTCTTGGCGGGAAAGTGAAGCGTCATGTCTGCAGTTTTGTTTTATTTTCTAAAATTTGTGATATTTCTAACATTAATGTGTAATAACGGTGGATTATTAACCGTCAAGTGTTTGTGAATATACATGAGTGTTGGTAAATCAAACAAAACAATGCAACATCACTTTTCAAATTTTCTTTCAAGGAGTCCATGTGAGGGGCTTAGGGGAGGGTATTTCATCTTCGATTTATCATCTTGATCACCACTCATTCTCATTTACTATAAATTATATATTATTAATATATCAAATTCAAATTCATATTCATTTATTCAAGTTTGGCTCAAAAGAGCTCTTATGAACGTCAAAACTTAAAAACTAGCGCGCCCATTCACTGCGGGCGGGAGCTTGATCGTAAAAGAACGGGCAAGAAAATCGTCAAGGTTAGTTTTTTCTCCCGCCAGTTACAAGAATATGTACTTAGTAGTAAAACAATTTGACAAATCTACAAAAACATGTGTTCTGCAGTCACATGATTTAAAATAAAAGAAGAAAAGCTTGTCTATTCGTATTCACAATGTGATAATTCATTTATTTTTGCGCCATTAAATTTTGATTTGATGTCGTTCTTTGCTGAATATGGATAATTTACGGTAACAATAATAAATTTCAAAAAAAGTAGTTTATTTTTCCATGCAAAGCATCAAGTTTATATGTACCTATGGGGAATATATGGGGGCGTGAGTTTATGTACTCCATCTGTCATAACAAATGAATGTTCGCTGAAAGCACAGAGAACAACAGACCGTGTCGAATAATTGAAATAAACGATTCGTTAAAAAAATCCCGTGTATAATTCGGCAGCGGCCATTAATCATGGGCCCGTTTATCGCGCCCGCACACCTGTATTGTCCCGCGTCGATATATTTCTGTTTATTTATTCGCTGCCAATTTTCCAGCAAAAAATTGACCATTTACGTGTCTTTTACGCATGCAATGTGGATAAAGAGCTTTACATATAAGGTCAGTATATCTGCACTTCACTCCAGAGGTCGTGGGTTCGATTCCCACACAGGACAAATCTTTGTGTGCATGAATATTAGGTATGTAGATATATTAAAGCATTTAAGTATGTATGTTAACCGTTATTTAGTATCCATAACACAAGTTCTTAGTGATGCTTATCTTGAACTAAATAATTGGTTTAATTTTAAGAGAATATTTATTCAAGTAATTAGGCAGAGAAATAATAAATATTTAATTAAAAAATTATATCTTTTTAAACCTTCCTAATGACTACATCCTGCTTAATAGTATGACATTACAATTAAAGTTCCTGCAACACTCAAATTAACGCTTTCCCTAGCCCTAGCTAGATTTTATACTACTGGTCCTAAAGCCATTGTACAAGTTTTTTGCGGACTGACTTGTTTTAATATAAAGCATTTTTATTGTAGCTGGCAGGTGAAAAACCAACAATGACGATTTTCTTGCCCGTTCTTTTATGATCAAGCTCCCGCCCGCAGTGAATTGGCGCGTTAGTTTATCATTCATAAGAGCATTGAGCTAAACTTGAATAAATGATTTTTGGTAATAATTTGTTTGAAAATCGTATGTTACTTCATAAATATTTGCTTGTATTTGTTTTCATAAATACAACATAGGGAACACCACCTGGTTTCTCAAGGCCGCTTCCTTACTGCAAATTCTTTAAGGAAATCTGCTGTTCATACAGCTTTTTGAGCCCGATATTACATATGTCTTTCAAGCGTAAAAAGCACATTTCAACTACATTTATTTGGAAAATTCGAAACAAGAAAGTCACGAGATTCTTCTTGTTAGCGACGTATCGTATCGTAGAATAGAAACCACTTGGGGCGTAAGCCTGTGCATTACAAGTTGGTTCGTACGATAGCTCGGTAAATAGCAATATAAAATGTTCAGGCGGTGTATCCCACAGGGCCACAGTGTAGTTAATGGCAGTTAAGTATGTTGTGACAGTTTTGTCTTTGAGAATACTTTAAACGTGAAAAAGATAACCATCGACAAAAAAATTACTAAGCCATTATTTATATAAACACAAAATGCCTTTTTAAGAAATATATGCATGTTGGTCATGAAATACCTACTATTATTTTGTGCCCTTTAAACATATGATTAAAAAGTTTGTCTGTAATGAATGATAAGTACAAAACTCGCGCGCTTATTCACAGTGTGCAAAAGCTTTAGTAGACAATATTAAAGCAAGAAACTCATCAAGTTTAGTTTTTATTGATATGCGAAGCAGACTCATATTTAACCTTTTATTGCATGTCACATAAAAAAATACATAAACTAACAATAATTGGCACAATTGAGACACATAAAACAAAAGAACTTTAACACTAAACATACAAAAGCAAATACAAAACACTAAAGAGTCCCATCTGCACCAATATGGTGGCAAGTATAATATGTGACGCCCTGCATGGATACAGACATATCGCAAGGCTAAGCAAGAAGGGTGTATAGGGACCCTACTAACATCTAAGAAGCCTAAACCAACCGCACCTGCAAGTGGTGCACCTGGCTAACTAAGAGGAGTGTATAGGGCTCGTACTAACATCTAAGGAGCCTAAACCAACCGCACCTGCAAGTGGTGCACCTGGCTAACTAAGAGGAGTGTATTGGGCTCGTACTAACATCTAAGGAGCCTAAACCAACCGCACCTGCAAGTGGTGCACCTGGCTAACTAAGAGGAGTGTATAGGGCTCGTACTAACATCTAAGGAGCCTAAACCAACCGCACCTGCAAGTGGTGCACCTGGCTAACTAAGAGGAGTGTATTGGGCTCGTACTAACATCTAAGGAGCCTAAACCAACCGCACCTGCAAGTGGTGCACCTGGCTAACTAAGAGGAGTGTATAGGGCTCGTACTAACATCTAAGGAGCCTAAACCAACCGCACCTGCAAGTGGTGCACCTGGCTAACTAAGAGGAGTGTATAGGGCTCGTACTAACATCTAAGAAGCCTAAACCAACCGCACCTGCAAGTGGTGCACCTGGCTAACTAAGAGGAGTGTATAGGGCTCGTACTAACATCTAAGGAGCCTAAACCAACCGCACCTGCAAGTGGTGCACCTGGCTAACAAAGAGGAGTGTATAGGGCTCGTACTAACATCTAAGGAGCCTACACCAACCGCACCTGCAAGTGGTGCACCTGCTGATCAACCGACGAAGCTCTGGCGAACTTAACTTTATAAGCAAGTGCCGCTTGCTTAGGCTTGCCACCGGGTACGACAAAAGTAATCGGAATTAAAAAAGTATGGACGTATAATATGCCTCTGCATACCCCTTCGGAGAAACAGGCGTGAATGTAAATATGTATCTTTCAACATAATTTTTTTGATAATAAGTAGAAAATATTTTGAAAATTTACTACTTTTTTGGTACAAGGCAATTTTACTATATTAACTTGACTATGAAAGAACGCCGGTCCAATCAGGCGTGTAGTGGCCCCTAGGTCTTTGGACCTCTCTTACTGCTATTATTTATTACTCAAACACTGTGTCTTTGTGAGCTAGACTCTGGGAGTTCTTTGTGAGCTAGTCTTTTGTTCTTCACAATCCTTTTAGGTTCCTTCAACAAATAGTGTAGGACAAAACTACAAGTAAAAGGGTGGATCGATTCTTTCCTTTTGTTAAAGTTTTTCTAAAACGTATCTTTTATATAAGCGAATGGGTGTAGAGTTTCTATTTATTGAGAGGATCCGATAGCTTTTTTTTTAATTTACAAATGAAAATGCATGTAAATGCGAGGAAATGGAGGGCCAGTACCTGGGTTGCAGCTCTGACACCCCGACCGCGGCCAACGTACCCCGGACCAAAAACGGGAGGACCTCCTCAGAGAGACGCAGTGGACGCGCCCCTCCTACCTCCTTGTGCGACCACAGCGTGTGTGGCCGACTTCTCGGAGGGTCTATGGTTATACAGTAGTGGCCCCCTGCCCCCGATGCCTAAAACCCTCCTGGCGCTGCTTGACAGGCCCTCCTGGCCCGCCCGCTGCGCCCTCCACAGTTCCCTCTTAGTTTCCCCCCGGTAGTCAGAAATAAGGGCACCCAGAGTCGCCAATCTCTGGGTGTTACCTTTTCCCTAGCGCCTCCTGCGCCCTACCGTGAGGTAGTCAGCCCCCCCACCACGACAAGGTGGAGACCGGTCGGGGGGGAGGATCCGATAGCAGCTCAAACGGGTTCAAAACCTGTTAGACTGTTAGGTTGATACGTTAAGACCGACAGTGTACATTAAGATATTGTGTCATATTTTAACACCTAATTGTAGTTTATAACAAAATACAGCGTACGTTAAATTTTACAAGTTTTCAAGAGAGACAGAAGCAAACTTTCTTTATAAGACATTGTATGACAAACTGACAATGTGTGCGGTTGTAATGCTAAAACTATTTGAATAACTCCTTGCGTTAAAATATTTTGGAAATCCAGATATCAACTTTGGGTGCGCGTCAATCTATGCGACATAATGTAAACTTATGGAGTGTAACAAAGAATTGATACAGTTTGTCGAAAATATTTACCAAAGTGAAGCAAAGTTTACAAAGGTCTTTTAAAAGATGACCGGTGTGTGTGACGTTTAATATGTGCTTCCGTGCTTCGGAACGTACTTTATGCCGTTGAGCCCGGTTGGATATCATTATATTTGCCGGTTATATATATATATATATTATATGCCGGTTTGAAGACCGATATGGCGTGGGTGCGAGAATAACCGCTTTCCGCTCCTAAGGTCCTGGGTTCGATTCCCACGCCGGACAAATCTTTGTGTGTATGAACATGAATGTTTGTTCTGGTCTGGGTGTATTCCTATGTATATTAAGTATGTTTTTACAAAAAAACCGTTATTTAGTATCCATAACACAAGTTCTTAATGATACTTATCTAGGAACTAAATAACTGGTGTAATATTCATTTTAATATATTAATATTTATTTATTATTATATGTTGTCGTCGTAAGTCTAGTAAGGGGCATACGTACAGCCAAGTAAGCCAACCACAATAATCTATTAAGTGCGTCAAGAAGGTATTTAGCGGAACCATCCCAAAGATGGGAACAATACTCCACGCGATTAATAATTAAGTGATCAATAATTTGTTTGTTTAACCTTATCTGTGGTGACGCCTGCTGTTGCCTGGGATCACTGTATAACATTTAAATAAAATTTGTAATTAACGTAAAATTGAATTATGTATTTCACAAAAGCTTACACATATTTTGCAATTTAGAATTGCTTTTTTATTCTTCTAATGTCTGCTGTGTTTGTTCGTAATTATGCTAATATTGCTAGAGAGTTTTGTCTTCTGTTCTTTTGGATCTTGTGACTGCAGAACACAATTGTTTCAATATTAGGTATTTTTGTTGTAACTGGCGGGAGAAAAAACAAACTTGACGATTTTCTTGCCCTTTCTTTTACGATCAAACTCCCGCCTGCAGTGAATGGGACTCTTCATCCCGATATTTCCACGGGAACGGGGACCACGCGGGTAAAACCGTAGGGCGTTGCTAGTATGTAATAATATCTTCTAGTATTTGAAGTGCTTCATGAAATGGGGGCGAGTAAAACTCTCATTAGCTGCGATGGGGCGGGGCAGACGGGCAAACATCCCTACAACAGAATTAGTTTCCGATTGCTGCAACAGAAACACCACCCGGTCTTAGTTCCTAGATAGACTTCACCATTCTTGAGACCTATACTCGCACTCATGTAAACACTTAGTAATCATACTCATCTCGACTATAATCTTCATATTAATTTCTTTGAAACACAATTTCACTCAGAGCCTGTTTTTGAATGTCTATAAAGGGACATACATCAATTATTATAATATGGACTGCGTTTTAAATAATAAATAAATAAATATTTTCTGACATTTACACCAATGGCTTAGTTCCAAGATAAGTATCATTAAGAACTTGTGTTATGGGTACTAAATAACGGATAAACATACATTTATACTTTTTTTAAATACATACTTAATATACATAGGAAACACCCAGACCAGAACAAATATTTATATTCAGGCACACAAAAATTTGTCCTGCGTAGGAATCGAACCCACAACCTTAGGAGCGGAGAGCGGGTATTCTCGCCACCATGCCATATCGGTCGTCAAATTCAATGACTCGTCGTTTTCAATAACTGCAAAGACGTAACCACTGTGTCACACTTTTTTATTTAAAAATTCTAACAGCAGGTCGTTTATACACTTGTCACTGACAGACCGCACTGGGCCACCATCATCTGACAGTACATGCGAATACTATTCCCCGCAAAAGACTTTGTAACTTTATAAAGGCTTTTTTTTGTTGTTTTACGTCTTACGCATTTGCACTGCCTTCCGGCCAAAGGCGGACAGAAAAAGGGTGTGGGTCTCACCACCAGCAGACACGCCTGTCAGGACTCTTTTCCCTGTGTTAATTTATAAATATTTTGATGCACCAGGTTGATATATTTTACATTTTTTAATCTACTTTGTTCTGGGGAGTATTTTTTATTATAACTTAAGATACACTTAAATTGACAATGCATGCTAGAGGGTAATCCTTCTATTATCTTTAAAACTGGTTTTCTAGAATGTATTCGAAAGTCTTAACGTACCACAACTACTGTGCTCAATAAAAGCGCGTTTTTCATCTTAGTTGAAATGTAAATATAGTTGAATAGCAAAGATGCTATTTGTCTTTTATAATATTTAGATAGAAAATGCCTACCCTTACTAAAAAATACTTTGCGTTCACTAACCTGACTGTTAGAGTTTAATTTAATTAATATAACATTCTATTGAATATACAATTAAAATCTATGCTATTCAATTTCTCATTACATTGACTTATCAAGTTTAAATAGAAATTAATTTTATATTTAAGAGAATTTACTACGCCTGGCACATTTCAGACATATAAATATTATTATATAAATGTATTTTTATTGTAGCAAGTAGCTTCAAGTTAAATTTATGAACTTGGAATCCCTACTCGGTCCTCCTCAGGACAGACTTTGCCTTGTGTGGGTGCTAAGTTACATAGACGTTTGTGTAATGTATTTTAAAAATAAATAAGTATTATTATTGGTCTGACTGTATATGAGGTAAAATTAGATGCTTTATGAAGAGATCCAAAAACTGATATCTGCTCAATGTGTGGCTTCCATGTAAATTTGTCATCAATAATCAAGCCTAGCCTTATTACAAGAGTTATAAATTTAGGTATCATTTTATTTTTGCTGATAAAAAGAGGTATGACGTTTAGCTGTGTTGATTGTAATTAGATTTTCTAGTCACCATTCATTGAGACCTCCAGATATGTTAAGGCTTCTTTAACAATAGCATTAAAACCTTTGCCAACATAAAAAAGAACGAAGAACAAGAAGAAATAAAAAGAACAACATGAATCGTCGGCGTAAAGAGTTAGCTGTTCTTAAAGGTCTGGTCCACTAATGTTATTTACATAAATCAGAATTAGTAGGGGTCCCATAACCGATCCTTGTGGAATGCCGCATGTGATAGTTTCAGCAGAGTTAATAAAGTTACTGTCGTATTAGCACGGTATCAATCGCAATTGACTGCTTACCACCAATCTATGTGTAAGCTTTACGACGAATCGAAAATTAAAAATAATATAATTACCTAAATTACTTTATTTTTTATGGACTACCAACAGTATTCAGCAAATTATTATTACACATATAAGATAGTGTAAAATATTATAAACATTGCTATATAAATGATGTAGAAGACCCTGATCAGAGCCAAAAGCTACGTTTTCGTAAATTTAAAAAAAATTAAGCGCTATTTATCGTACAGTTTTTATGTAACAACTTATATTTTTTACATACACACTTTTGGGTCTATCACGTGCGTTTTATAGCGTTCTGTGCTGTTTGCCGCTTTTTTGTAACATTAAATAAAAAATCGATTCCCGACAATAATTTATGTTTATGTCACTTGCGATGAGGTATAGAATGCGTAGCGTTTAGCTTTAATCAAATTATTTTTACAACCTGTATAGGTGCTCGCATAATATGTTTGTAATTAGGATATAAACTCATAATATTGCCACTTAAAAAGACAGCTAGGCGGTTCGAAGACTCTGTGCTGACCGTACTAGTCACACGTGTAACATATTAGTTCGAAATTGACTCTTCTTATCAAGGCATAAAAGTGTGTACAAAAGTCAAAACGCTACGCTTGATCTGTTGCTGATAGTAAAAACCTTTTTGTGGTTGCTTTTAGCGAATTTACGTGTTCAGTAAATATTTGCGGAATGTATTTATTTTCATGTTATTTTAGGACGGAATGGTAAATATAAAAACTCGCCGCTACCCGACCGCTCGCAGGAAATGAGCTCACTGCTTTGTGGGTAGTAAATAACAGTCAAATGTATATAATACAGGCTTCTAACCACGGCTTTGCTCGTGTTATCGACTATTTTAAATACTTGGTACATAAATGGAGTTTCCACTTGGAATTAATTAATATGTTCATGCATATAAAATACTAGAAGCGCTCTGCGATTTTACCCGCGTGGTCCCGTTCCCGTGGAAATATCGGGATAGGCAGTGTCCTAAATGTTAGTCCAGGACTTCAGCTATACACGTACAAAGTTTCATCACAATCGCTCCAGTAGTTTTTGCGTGAAAGAGTAACAAACATCCATCCACACATACAAAATAGTTAATAATATTAGTAGGATAATATTTTCATACATATGAAATATTTTATCCCTTGTTGTCGTTAATGTTACGTCTATCTATATGTTATATGCTGGTCCTTATCTAGACGTCCTGTATCATAAATCTTAATGAGCCCTACATCTTATTGGAGACGATTAAAATCTAACGTAAGGTCGTTGTTGGCAGGTAGACGCGGCTGAGACGGGCTGTCCGGGTATTCAAGACCTGGCATATTGCAGCCTTTAATAAATGAGCACTGAACACTGGGCTGGGCGACAACATGTCCTCCTTCAAAGGTGAGTACTACTTTCATTATTTAATTTGCTTAAATTAAAGCGACATATATTGCGGTTTAGAGCAGCGATAACTCGGTGGCGAGACTTTTAATTCCGAGGGTTTTTGGGTTCAATCCCTGGTCCTATAACTTTTCGAAGTAATGTTTTTGCTTGCCTCGGAAATAAATAAAAATAATAAAAATAAAAATAAATAAATATTTCTGACACTTACACCAATTATTTAGTTCCAAGATAAGTATCATTAAGAACTTGTGTTATGGATACTAAATAACGGATAAACATACATAATTATATACTTTTTTTTTTGTAAATACATACTTAATATACATAGAAAAACACCCAGACCAGAACAAATATTCATATTTATTTACACAAATATTTGTCCTGTGTGGGAATCGAACCCACGACCTCAGGAGTGGAATGCGGGTATCCTCGCCACCACGCCATATCGGTCATCACGTTATCATGTTAAGCCGTTAGTCCCGGCTGTCATGAGCATCTATTGCAGTCGTTTTTAGGAAGTCAGTGCCTTCTAATATTCTGACAGCTAGTTAAACCATAGAATAATCTGTCCATTTGAGTTCTGAAGGTCACACGGTAGTTGTTTCATATATTAACTGAAATGCAGCCAAATCTCGTTGGACCAGTGAGCAGACCTTAGGCTCGAAGCTTAAGTCTAGGGCAACCGGGATAGTGCCAGGATATTATGAATTAAAACGCTGTAAAGAACACTGGCGAGTCACGTCTGCCGTAGGACTGATAACCGCTGGTGTAGACGTGTTCTATAGTGGAGACCACGGCTCTGTAAGCGCAGCGTGGGATGCCCTTTAGGTAGATCGAGCGACAACGCGAAATATGCGTTTGGAGACGAAGAGCTAAAGTGACATGCCGTTGGAAGGCCTATGTCCAGCACTGGGTGAAGATAGGCTAATTATTATAAAAAACCTGTTATAATAATTATAGTGGGTGTATAGGGCTCCTACCAAGATCTGAAGAGCTCAAGCCAACCTCACCTGCAAGTGGTGCACCTGCCGATCAACTGACGAGGCTCTGGCGAACATAAAAGTGCCCGGAAAGCGGCAATAGGCTCGCCACCTTTTACGTGGAACCTATCTGCCTACCCCTTCGGGGAAGCAGGCGTGATGTTATGTATATATGTTATAATTAAAGATAATAATTATCATTTCACATTCATGATTCATTTGTTAACCCTTAGGTTATTTTGCGGAAATGCTTCTCAAGGATAAAATAAGGTTTAAAATGACAACTCACCTGAAACAACTCAAACTCAGTAGATCAACATAATGATGACCATCCTTGCAGCACATAGGATACAGTCGCCATAAGACAAATACCAATGTATATGTACACAAATATCTATTTACTTTGAGTTAAAATCGGTACCCAAGATCTTATTTGATTCAGAACAAATCGTAACGCTTTGATCGATCGTCTGTAATACTTAATACTTTTGTTAATTAAAATATATATATTTATTGCTAAGCCCTGAAATACAATGGTTTTATGATGGTAAAGATGGATCAAATTTTATAAAACACATTTCAGTGAAAACAGAAATGAATTTGGCCACTAAATGTAAATAAAGAAATCATACACATCATTATAACAGTTCCATGTTCTTTAATTACCACATAACTGCCAGAATTACCAGGAGTTATTAGCACTAGACAGCAACTGCCTCTTTTATATTTTATTACTTGTAATTGTTTCTTTGCTTACCACTCACATTGTTTGTTATATTAGGGAAACCTGTTATTGGCCATACTAGCTTTAAGTACTTATGTTAATTGTTTAACTGTATACGCTGTTGGTTTTCTCAATAAATAAATAAATTAATACTTATTTGCAAACACAAGTACAGGTGATACAGGGGTGTTCTCAACATACATAACATTAGCGCTATTCCATATTTAGCCTCATGGCATGCAAATATACAATAAACAATGGTCATGCTTTATCTGTATATGTATGTGAAGTATGTAAGAGTAAAACCATGTGCAAATATAAACTTGAGTTGGGTGTATGCTCATTATACTACGTTAAATAGGGTAATTATTATAAAAAACCTGTTATAATAATTATAGTGGGTGTATAGGGCTCCTACCAAAATCTGAGGAGCCAAAGCTAAGCTCACCTGCAAGTGGTGCACCTGCCTATCAACAGACGAGGTTCTGGCGAACATAAAAGTTCCCGTTAAGCGATTCACCCTATACATTTAGTCTGATGTTTCTCAAATAGCCAAAAAAAGAATACTCTCGCACTCTCGATTCAGCGTTGGTCGTGAAGACATCGTTGTTCTGAGGCTCCTATCTTACCTGAAGATGCCCTGTGTAAGGGCGAAACACGTGTCGTGTTGAATAGTTTCTCGATTTTTCGGGAAATTATAGTAGCGCGGGAATTGTTACAAAGATATTTTTAATCCATCACTTGATATGAAAGCACGATTTGTATTCTCATTTTAAGTGAACTTTAATGTTTTTATGAAAAAATAAACTCTTTTAACCTAAATGAAAGGCATCATTTTGTAATTAGGACACTAATAAATCAAAGGGTAGGGGAATGGGTGGGTGAAATGGCTATCTCCCTCATTTGTGGTTGCTATTTGTACTCGTCGTATTTTTTGATTTTAATAACACGACAGTTTGATATACAATTGTGTTAAGAATCAAGTGTTGATAATAAGTCATGGACTGCAGTTCTGTTTGAACTATCTGACTAAAACTTAATAATAATAATAATAATTTATTTCAAGTATCATTACTCATTTTTGTTAGTAACAATGTAAACTTATCCTATGTTAGTAGTAATAATAACAATAAAATTATTTAATTTAATTTTATACATTTATGTCTGCACATGACTCACCGCCGCACCACCCCGGCGGATGTCTCGCAGCAGTGACTCATGTATGGACAGTCTAGTCTACTAGCGATCATTCTCAAGATGTTGTTGGCACCCTGCGCACCAGGGGCGCAGCGCTTTCGCATAGTCGCGTAAAAACAATCTACTCGCGCCTCTGCAAACATCCCCGAAGCGCTACAGTAACGCGACCCCAACAACACCCTGAAAGCGTCATTAAATTGAATTCTCAAGGCGCTATAGGACCGACGAGTTCATTAATAAATAAATAAATAAATATTCTTTTACTATCACACCAATTCTTTAGTTCCAAGATAAGTATCACTAAGAACTTGTGTTATGGATACTAAAGAACGGATAAACATACTTAAATACTTTTTTTTTTGTAAATACATACTTAATATACATAGGAAAACACCCAGACCAGAACAAATATTCATGTTCATGCACACAAAGATTTGTTCTGTGTGGGAATCGAACCCACGACCTCTGGAGTGAAGTGCAGGTATACTGACCTCCACGCCAAATCGGTCGTCAAAAGTTCATTAGTACAGGAGTACATATAATATAGGACGTTAAAAACTAAATTTGGTTTTTGTGTAGGTATTTGTTTATTTGTGCTGTATGCTACCGGCCTAGAACAGCGCCACCCCCTCTCATCTCTGTGCGTAAAAGTGCTTCGGAATAAAAATAAAGTTAATATTTTAATTTTTTTACATACATACATATACATTCACGCCTGTTTCCCCGAAGGGATAGGCAGAAGCATATAATACGCCCCCACTTTGCCAATTATATAGTTGGTCCCACGTAATAGGTGGCGAGCCTATTGCCGCTTACCGGGCACTGTTATGTTCGCCAGAGCCTCGTCCGTTAATCAGCAGGTGTACTACTTGCAGGTGAGGTTGGCTTGGGCTCCTTAGGGCTTGGTAGGATCCCTATACATCCATATACATTTTTTATTAATAGTTTTACAAATTTCAGATTAAAACTTTTTAAACTCATTTAAAATAATACATAAAATATCTATAAAGGCGAACATTAAACCTTATTTCCTAATAGCATCAACGGGTTCCTCAAAGGGGCGTGAAACGCTTTCAAAGGTTCAGCAACTCGCTAATGATACACGTTGTATTGCAAGTTTCCATGATGGAATGCCACATTGTATTATAGAAAAAATATTTTCTAAAAAGTTAATCAGTTTGCAATAAAGCATTAAACAAATTGTGGTTACTCCTCTGTCAAAGAGTTTAGAAATACCAACCATTTGTTGCTGCGAAAGCAAAACCGCAATGTTGTGTTTGCAATATTATTTCCAAGCTCAGTTATTCGCAGTCTGAGATCCAGCAGATTAAATTAAAAGAGAAAAAAGACATAAACACAAGCTGGCAGTTCTGTCTAGACTCAGGTTTTAGTGTTATTAGCAATTCTCAGCAACAGGATTTTTAACTATGCATTGCTCGCGGCTTTGCTCTTGTTATCGATGTAATACAAAGGTATAATAGTTTTGGGCAGTTTACCTTATGTTGATGTATCATCATCATCATCTTAGCCTAATAACGTCCACTACTGAACATAGACACCTCAATAGATTTCCACATTAGGCGATCCGTTTTTTTTTTACAACGTCGGTGAAAAAATGCTGTTTAAAGACTGTCTCCCGGCCAATGAAACTTCGGGCCACGCCCCCCGCTGTTGAAAAAGGTGCGGGGGGCCAGTGCCTGGGCTTGTAGCTTCTAGTACCTCCCCCACCGGACTAGACACTCCGGACCATCATCGGCTGATGAGCCACCCCAACGCCGCGCCCGCATTCACGGGCGCCGTTTGACACCGTGATCAGGGGGCCTTGGCCCCGACACCGCGCCGTGACCCCCACCAGGGGGATCACGTTCGATCACCACAACGTTTTTTCTAGTACCTCGGCATTGGGCGATCCTGGGGCGCCTGCATCCACCGGCGCTTTAAACAGATCGTATGAAAATACATTGATAACTAATCCAGTAGAGTTTAAAATGACCTCAATATTGTAAAAAAAATATTTTTTTTATTAATTTGAGTTACTACAAAGTAATAAATTTTTAGTGCCTATTTGTAATGCCGAAAAAGACATTTCATTTAAAGTAGGTACTTACTGAAAAGTATATGAAAACAAATGATTTTTTATCTGTCTGGCTGTTTGTTGTAGATAATTTCCAAAACAGCACGACCAATTTAGTCAGGACTTTTACTGGCTGATAGTTGATATTTGTACTTTTAACCCAAAATATAATAATAAATTAGGTTAAGCGGACGAAACCGCTAACGGCCGCTAGTAATAAGCTAGAAACACTTTCGAGATTCTGCGATAATTAGTGTTTGTCAAATTTTAGGTTGTTTTGACAACTGACTGTAAGCCGTTATCTTTCTGAAAAACTCCTAGCAACTAGTGTTCATATCGAAGTGTTTATATACAAACTCTACTGCGTAACTTATAACGCTCTTTTACTTTTAAATCTATTGCTGGCTTTGTTCAGAAGAGTGTATTTCTGTTTGCACAAACGGTCCAATGGCTACTGAACAGCTGTCTCTTTAACCGATTTTTTTTTAACTTGCAATTATATTTTAAGTGTGAAAGTAAAATCAATACTTAAAACCGAGACTCTCTGAATTCAGAAAAATCTTTCAAACCACAGAGAGATGTGTGAACTGCATAAACGCGACTAATTTAAACAATAATTAATGACATACACATTTAAAAGTATTAAGGACGCTTTATTCGTAACTCCTCGCTTATCGCCATTAAAATTACAGCTGAGCGGTAATTCATTGGTGTTCGTTAAGAGAGAGCCTCACGTCTTAAGATTAAATGAATGTCACATAACTCACATTAGGCCCATAGTACACGGCGTATTTTAAACGCGCCGACGACGCGCGTTTCAGAAACGCGGGTCTTCGGCGCCGTGAACGCTGCTTGTTGCGTTTACATTGATTGATCTTTTTAAAAAAAGTACTAAAGCCAACGTAAGCAGTATTGTCTCAACCGAGGCCATTGTGCACCTGAAGAAGAGGAGTCTCTGATCAAAACGCATAAGCGCAGTAGAGGCGCGTTTCACGATCGCCCCGTGTGCTTAGGTTACTAGGTTGCGTTCGAATTGCGTTTGAAGCGCGTATACGCGCGAAGACGCGCGTTTCTGAAACGCGCGTCGTCGGCGCGTTTAAAATACGCCGTGTACTATGGGCCTGATGTAGGTTGCATAGTCCAACTTAAAATAATCTTGCGTTCAATTAGTGTAAAGGGTTTAAACAGTACTATTAATTAGTAAATATTATTGATTTATAATTGCTTCATAATTTTGTTTGTAGAACTCACTGATTTATCATATCCTAGCATTATCCCGTTTGCCCTAGACTTAAGCTTAGGGCCCAGGGTCTGCTCACTGGTTTAACCAGATTTGACTGAATTTCAGCTTACGTGGAGCGACTGCCGTCTGACCGCAACCCAGAGGGAAACGTCATTCTATGGTTAAACCAGCTGTCAGTCTGTTAGAAGGCACTGACTTCTTAATAACGACTGCCATAGATGTTCATGACAGCCGGGACCAACGGCTTCACGTGCTATCCAAGGCACGGAGCAAGAGATAACTCACTGATTGCTTCAAAACAAATTAATTTTATATATTCCATATATTTTTATACAACTTGTTTATAACTAAAACCATAGGCTAATTTTATTTAATTAGGTAAAATGATATATTGTGCTGTCATGTTTTTTTCATTAAGCTTAGTAGTGGGACGTTATTACCCATAATCACCACACTGGGCTGGCGGGTCGCAGTTCAAGCCAATACGCAGGATTTGTTGACATCCTGTTCATTGTTAGTTATGATCAAGATGTTCTACATGTTGCTGTATAATTTCGGATAAGATTGAGGTTTGATGTTATTTCGTCATTTATTTATTTCTTTCCAAACTTAAATCTATTTTTACAGGTTATTGGCTCAATACAATAGACTAGATATTAATATTACATTTTTTATACACTATAACGCATATAAAAGATCTTAAATTTCGTGAATTCGCCCAGAGAACATTAAAATATATCTAACTGCTCAGCTATGTTATTGAGAGTGAAGCCTATGCGTGAGAGGCGACTTGCTCAGCAGTTGCGTGCGCGCTCATATCAGCCTTATGGAGTCCACTGCTGAACATAAGCCTCCCTTATAGGTTATATTCTGTTGGGAGGGTTTAGTAAAGTAAAGTAAAGTAAAGTAAAAAAAATATTTATTTCATAAACTATTATACATAGTACTTGAAAACGTCATGATTACAAATGAAAAAAAAACAATCGAAATAATATTACACTAAATCACGAAGCTTAGATTCACTTACATGCAACAAAACAATTTAAAAATAAAAAATAATTAAGTGTAGGTGAATCTAAGTGCCAGTTCCGAGCCACCGCTCTGTAAGAAGAACTGGCAAGAAACTCACAGGCTATGCTCTTTTAAATATGACCATTTGTTGCCCATAATCACCACGCTGGGCAGGCGGGCTGGTGATCGCAGTTCAAGCCTGTACGCAGGATGATGTTGCTGCCCATCATTATTATTCATCAACATAATAATATAAATTTTCAAGACAGGGATTTATCAACTATAAGAAGAACTAAACATTACGCAGTATGTAAAAAAGGTATGACAAAACTAAATTTATTCAGCGATTGTTTTGTTATCTTTGGTTATATAATATATAACCAAATCTTATCTATAAGTAAATATAATCATATGGAATGCAAAAGGAGTGTTATTGAATGGTTAAAAATACTTAATTATGACGAGACGGAAGCTTTATTGAAAACAAAACAAATTAATATCATATGCACTTGGCCTGCGGATTTATTATATGTATTTTTCTAACACAACATATATTTGTATACAATCAATATGTTTAAAACAATTAAGTGCACACTATATTCACGTAATATCTAGGGGGCGGGAGGCCTGGAGACCAGAAAATTTCTAGTCTATATATAGGCTTAGTTTCAGGGTCCAGTCTCCCACAAAACTACATTTATCATTTCAGCCCATTAGCGTCCCACTACTGAGCACGAGCCTCCTCTCACATATCAAGGTGTGAGGGTATTGGGTCATACTCCACCACGCTGACCCAATGCGGATTGGCGGAGGCAGGTGTATGGCGTCCTGCTGTTAGAATTTTTCAAGCCGCCCATTAGGCCTCTAACATGGCTTAACGACTACCACATTTATATAACCGGGACCACCGGCTTAACGTGCCTTCCGAAGCACGGAAGCGCTCGATATGAAATGCCACACAAACGGTCACCCATCCAAGGACTGACCTCTGTAAACTCTGCTGTACTTTGGTGATCGTTTCCGACCACTGAGCACCGCAGAGCTACGAGCGCATACTACAATATAATAAGTAATTTATCACTTTTGTAAACGTAGCTCTTAAGTCAAGTTATGTGAAAGAAAATAAATTTGTTATTATTATTAAAAAAAAAAAAACATCCGGTAGAATTTCTTTTCGTCGACTTTTACGACTCCCCGTGAGATGAGAGGGGGTGGCCGGTACCAAACGGCACACGATACTTATTGTTTATGTGTATAAGAAAAATTGAACAAAATTTAATGTAACCTCATATAACACGATTAGTACACGAAAATGTAAAAATAAATAATGCAATTAAATAAAAATATTGTCTAAGTAACGGTTTAAGACATGTTTTAAGCAAAATAAATTTTATATTTCAATAAAAATATTTTTTTAAATTTAATATAATTGAATCATTGAAAAAAAACTTGTAAGTAAATAAATAAATATTTTACACCAATTATTTAGTTCCAAGATAAGTATTATTAAGAACTTGTGTTATGGATACTAAAGAACGGATAAACATACTTAATTACTTTTTTTTTGTAAATATATACTTAATATACATAGGAAACACCCAGACCAGAACAAATGTTCATATTTATGCTCACAAAGATTTGTCCTGTGTGGGAATCGAACCCACGACCTCTGGAGTGAAGTGCAGGTATACTGACCTCCACGCTGTATCGGTCGTTAAAATAAATAAATAATTAATATTATAACTTTTTAAAGTATCTCGACAACCCTGAAGTAAAATTTCCACGAGTCCCGCTTCACGTGAGCAATAAACCTATTTGTACGTCGTCATAATTCATTGACATTAATTATCTCACGTCTCCCTACTTGCTAACTTTTCTTCAACTTAAGCACATACTTAGTATAAGAAATAAGTTAGATATCGCTGTAAAGTATAATTTTTTGAAAATGTTTTCTAATATTTTGAATAACTGCATATAATTTATTTTGTATACGAAACAAGTTAGGTATCAGTATCTCTGAGAAAAATATTTATATAAACACGAGTTATATAAGTTTGAAATGTAAACAAAATTTACTTAATTTTATTGATATTAGCATCCACCCGCGACTTCGACCGCATCACCTAGAGTTACTTTTTAAAAAAAAGTAAGCCCAAGTTACAGCTGCTTTATCCGTTGATCACCCCCTCTTGGTCACCCTTTGGCGGGGAGGCAGTGCGTAAAAGCATTTTTACCGAAGTAAATAAAATAAAAAAGACAAAAACAAAATTAAGAGAAAATAAATCTCTGGGTGCCCGTAGTACGGACTACAGAGTGAGGAAACTAAGAGGGCCCAGTGGCGGGCGCAGCGGGTGGGCCAGGAGGGCCCACCCGCCAGGAGGTTCTTACGCAGCGGGGGCAAGGGTCCCTGCTGTCTAACCATAAACTCTCCGAGAAGTAGGAAGTAGTAAGCAGGAGATTGGCGACTCTGGGTGCCCTTAGTACTGACTACCGGGGGGGAAACTAAGAGGGACCTGTGGAGGACGCAGCGGGCGGGCCAGGAGGGCCCGTCAAGCAGCGCCGGGAGGGTCTAAGGCAGCGGAGGCAGGGGTCCCTGCTGTCTAACCATAGACTCTCCGAGAAGTCGGCCACACACGCTATGGTCGCATATTTATTTATTTATTTATTTATTTATTTATTTATTCACAAGTACATGTCAACTTACAGATAGTGTCCAAACGTTAACATGCCTTAAAATATAAAAAAATTACACAAATATGTCAAAAAATTACAAATGAAATACTTAATAATAACCTTAATGTCCAAAATCAAATGCATTAATTATAGTTCATAAAAATAAAAAAATAAAAACAATAAAAAGAAAAACACAATGGAGGTAGGAGAGGCTCGTCCACTGCGCGTCTTCGAGGAGTTCCTCCTGGTTCTGGTCCGGGAGACGTTGGCCACGGGCTCGGTGTCAGACGCTGCAAACCAGGTACAGAAAGGGGCGGGGGCCCCTTTCTGTCAACAAGCGGCGAGCGCGTCGGAAGTTTTTTTAGTGGGTTGGACTGCTGGCGGTCGCGTCTGCCGCAGTGAGCCCCACACTTCCCTCGGTCTCCTTGAGGCAGTGCGTAAATGCATTTTGTCACTGACGTAAAAAAATAGCTTTTTCCTTTGATCCCGTCAAAATCTGTCTAGCAGCTTGGAGATTTGCCAGCGCGATTAAACCCCTTTTTGCTGTGTCGTAGTATTTGATAGTATTACTGTTGTGGCTGTTTTACACACTCGATTTTCTTATAATTTTATTCACAAAGTTTGCTTGGAAGAAATCGCTGTAAACGATAAGGTAGGCAATTATATCGCTTTTTTTTCGCAATTATTTTCTTGTGTTATATTTATTTTGCTGTACGATAAAGAATTTTATATCTATCTAAACAGAGCGGCTGAAATAAAAAAAAAAAACGAAAGTTAGCCAATAATATTAGTAAAATCTGCCTACAAAATCTGAGCAAGCGTTTACTAAGCTCTTCCATAACATCGTTAATGAGTAAGAAACGGCTGCAAATAGCCCGGCTGCTGCTGCTTTGATAACCAGCTTACGGCATATCTACTTGGAACCGAGGCCAGCTTACTTACCAAGTGGGTAGGAATTCGGAGGAACATTTTACATGGCCCGAGTTAAGTTAAAGATAGGTACGGAATATCTTAAGACAAACAGGTTTTAAGTAAATTTGTTTTTTTTGTTGAAGGTAATTTTTGTCAATTATATTGCAATAGCCATACATATGTTATAGAAGGTGCTGAAATCAGAGTCTCTCTTGAAGACATCTAGATTTAGGATAAGGTTTTTTAAAAAAGGACAGATTAGAAGTATCTACACTGAGCTGACGGGAGTGTACCAAAAAGTTTGTGAGTGTAAGTGAAGTTAAGAATGTGTGCCATGATCGTAGAAAGTGGAAGGAGTGTGTTCTCTGCTTACTCGTACAACCAGGCCTGATAGTATGTATGTGTGTTTGTGTGTAATTACAGGCATGTTTATGTATTAGGTTTCTGCATATGAAAATACCCTCGCATCTTGGTATGTGAGATGAGGCTCGTGCTCAATACTCAATACTTTATTGCGTTCCACAATGGTAGTGCTGTCTTCTACGTGAGCCCCCGTAGGGGGGTCACGGCGCGGGATCGGGGCAGTGCCCCCTGGCCGCGGTGTCCTGCGGCGCCCGTGAATACGGGCGCGTCGTTGGGGTGGCTGTTCTCAGCCGATGATAAAAGTCCGGGGGTGTCAAGTCCGGTGGTGCTGCGATCAAGCCCTGGGGCGATCAGCTAGCATGGTGTTCTGATCTGGTATAATGGCGTCAGGTCACTCCCTAGGTCTCCCGAGGGATAAGGCTTCGGGCATAGGCCTTGGCGTCTGGTGGTCGAGCGTGCAGCGGCGCCAGGTCACGAAGGTGTTCGTGGCCTGAGGCATCCGCCCGCCCGAACATCAGTTCCGCCAGGCGACCCACGAAGGCTTCAACGCTCTCTAAGTGCAAATCCCTTGCGATCGTGGCATTCCTCACGTAGCGTGGAGCATGAACGATGCGTCGTAGGGTGGCGCTCTGCAGCACCTCCAACTTCTTCTTTCCTGTGGGGCTCAACAATGCGTACCAGGCTGGCGCTGCATAGGTAATCAGGGGTCTAATGTAGATCTTATAGACCCCGAGCTTCGTCCTCAATGCGAGCGTGGAGTTGAGCACTGGTCGCAGGAGGAATCGCGCGGACTTGGCCTTTGCGATGATCTTCGCTACGTGAGTGCTCATGCTTAGGCCACGATCAATCGTGACCCCGAGGTAAGTGACCTGATGGGACCATTCGACGTCGTGTCCCTGCAGGTGGAGTAGCGGTGGGTGTTTACGCTTGTGCGTGTGGCGTGTCACCATGGCTTGGGTCTTCGGGGCGTTCACTCTGAGCCTCCACTTCTCAAGCCATGCTGGCAGGGCATCCAGGGTCTCCTGTATTCTTCTTACAGCGAAGGTGCTCCTGTACGACGACGAGAAGTACGCGGCGTCATCAGCGTACAGCGCCAGCTGTACTCCTTCTGTGACAGGAATGTCGTTGGTGTATCGCGCGTACAGGAGCGGGGAGAGGCAGCTTCCCTGCGGAACTCCGGCTTCGGCTCTCCGTTCGGTGGAGACGGCGTCCTCCACCACTACTCGGAATCTTCTATTCCTTAAGAATGAGGCTATCACCTGCAGGACTCTTCTGGGCGCGCTGGACGTCGTCAGCTTGTGCAGCAGACCTTCGTGCCAAACACGATCGAATGCCTTCTCCATATCCAGGAGTACTGCGACTGTGTGCTCCTTCTTGTTTTTCGCCACGGTGAAGTGGTGCAGTACTCTGGAGAGCTGCAGCGTCGTCGAGTGTTCGGCACGGAATCCGAACTGCTCTTCACGCAGTTTTAGGTGAGGAGTCAGGTGGGCGAGCAGGAGCTTCTCGAACAGCTTCGATGTCGCGGACAGCAGTGAGATGGGGCGGTAGCTCGCGGCATGTTGCACGTTCTTCCCGGGTTTGGGCAACATAATGATGTTTCCGGACTTCCATGTGTCCGGGAAGTGACCAGTGCGCATGATGCCGTTGAAGATTCTGGTCATGGCGGCTACCGCCCTTGGAGGCAGGTGTTGTAAGGCGAGGTTCGTAACGCCGTCGGCGCCCGGTGCCTTTCTGGGCTTGGAGCGCCTGATAGCCCTCTGCACCTGGCCCGGCGAGAAGACAATGGGATCCTCGTTGGTCGCCATCGGTGCAGAGAAGTATACGGCGTTACTTTCCATGACGTGGCGCTCGTGGTCCTCGTTGGTGGTTGCGTTCAGGCGGAACTGCTGTTCGAGATGCTCTGCGAATATCTCCGCTCTGTCTGCTGCACGGTAGCGCGGAAGGTCGTCTGATCCTTTCAGTGGTCTGACTGGGGGACGGGCCCTGGAGAGTTGGCGGCAAAGACGGTGAATGCCCGTCCAGTCCTCTCCCGCCTTCTCTATGTGTCTGTCCCATGTCATCGATTCGTGTGAGCTGATGGCAGTCTTCACACGTTCGGAGATCGAGTTTAGCTGCGTCTTGATGGTTGGACAGCGGGTGCGCTGCCAATCCTTCCTGAGGCGCCTCTTCCTCGCTAGTAAGTTCCTGATGCCCGCGGGAACAGGGGGACGTCCCTTGTGCGCGGGCATGGTGTGCGATGATGCCGAGAGGGCGCCCTGGATGCAAGACGTCAGGTCGGCAGCTAAACTCTCCACTTGGTCTGGAGTCTCGGTGGGGTACGACGGTGTACCGTGGTCGATCAGCTCACAGAATCTGCCCCAGTCAGTGCAGCGTCTGGGTGCCGGTGGCTTCGCTGCAGTCAGGACCACTGATATTTCCATCAGTACCGGGAGGTGGTCAGATTGGATGTCCTCTAAGAGGACTTCCTGCGTCAGCTGGCAGTCAAAGTTGTGGAGGATAGCTATGTCCAGTACGTCCGGTGTGTGCGCCGCGTTGTACGGGTAGTGAGTGGGTGTCTCTGGTCCATGGACATAGTATCCTCTGGTCTCGGCGTCCTTGAAGAGTCGGCGACCGCATGCGTTGGGGATGTTGGAGTTCCACGCCGCGTGCTTGCAGTTCAGGTCACCCGCTATTATGGTGGGGTGTGGGGCGTCTATTAGGTGATGTATGTCGCCCACATCCAGCGGATCCTGAGGTGGTTTGTAGGCTGCAAACACGCGGACGGGGTTCCCGTTCAGGCAGAGCTCTACACCCAGTGAGTAGAGTGACGTGGGTGGCTCTGGCCGTGACGGAATCAGTTGGTGCACGACTCTTCTCTTGATCAGGACCGCCAGCCCGCGATAAGCTCTGTTCGAGGTCGTGACCTGGTCCTGTCGGTACATGATGTAATGGCTAATCTTCTTGAGGGTGTCGGTTGGTCGTAGATGTGTTTCTGAGATCAGGCACACATCCACGTTGAAGTCTTGGAATAAGATCTTCAATTGACCGATCTTCCCCGTAAGTCCATTGGCATTCCAGTGGACAATCTTCAGATTAGCCATTAGTCTGAAGTAAGGTAGCCATACGTCCTAGGAGGACATTGACGGGGTCTTTGTCCTGTTGAAGAGCCGCCAGTACGTCAGAGAGGATCTGGATCTGGGCGGCTCTCGCGGTGGTGGCACTCTGTGCGTTCACCGGTGTGGTGGCTGCGACGGCGGGAGGCTCGCTCGGCTTGGTGCCTTTCTTCTTCTTCTTCCCCCTCTTCCCGCGGGAGGGGGGAGGCTTGTCGTTGGCTGGGGCCATTAGATGGGGCACTCCAGCGTCCGCCGGCACGGCAGAATTCTGAGCCAGCGGTCGTCCCGCTCTGGCTACCGTGCCGGCGCGCTTCAGCTTCGCCTCCTGCAGGTAGGCCGGGCACCTTGAGTTGTTGGCCGGGTGCGAGCCCCCGCAGTTCGCGCAGGTAGCAGGCTCCGTCAATGGCCTCGGACACTCCCTCGCTGGGTGCTCTTCCCCGCACCGGACGCAGGCTTGTTGGCGGTGGCAGCAGTGCGACGAGTGCCGAAACTGTTGGCACCTGTGGCACTGCGCCGGCCCGCGCTTACTCCTCCAGGCTTCAATTTTCACCCCTGGCATGCAGAGGAGCTCGGTGATGGAGTAGATATTGGCTACTCCCTCGGTCCTCTTCAGTTGGGCGAAAAATATACACCCCGGTCGTCCCTGCCTAGCCCGTATGGGCCGTACAAATTCCGGGGTGTACCCGAGGGAGGTGAGCTCCTCCAGCAGCTCCAGGGGCTCGGTGTCTGCCGGGATGCCCCTGATGGCGACCTTGAAGCTCCTCTCTGCAGGGAGCGAATACGAGAACCACGCCAAGTTGTTCTCCTTCGAAATTTCGGTTAAGTACCGCTGTATGATGCGGTACTCTTCGGCGTCGGTGGGCGTGAAACGTACGCCCTGCTGGAAGGGGCGCGCGTTCGGTGCTCTGCCCAGGCGTTTCTTCAGCTCCCTGAAGTGAGTGCTCCAGTTGGGAAGCTTCTCAACCACCAGGGGCGGGTATCGGGGCGTCTTAGGTGCGGCTGTTTTGGCGGCTGTGGCGGCAGCGGCGGCGGCGGCGGTCGGGGCCGCGGGCGAGCGCCTCGCGGCGGCTGTCGCTGCGTAGGTTAACGCGGTAGCGGTCGTCGCGGCGGCGGTAACCACGGAGGGCGTCGTGGCGGCGGCGAAAGTACCGGTGGGCGCGCGGGCCGCTGGTGTAGGTGGTGGGGGTAGGAAATGTTGGGTTGGGGGGTAATACGTAGGGGTGGGGATAGAGGGGGAAGGAACCCCCGCTGAGGTGCGGGGGGTGGTGGAGGGGGGCGTCCCACCGCTGGTAGTGGTGGGGGGAGGTGGGGATATGGAGTGGGGATACGCGGGCGCGAACGGTCGCGCGTGTCGCGGCGCGCGCTGCGGCTTCGGCGTCGGTAATAGCGGCGCGGCATCATAAAGCTCCGGCGTCGACGGAGCTGTGGGCGTCGAAGGCGGCGTCGCCGTGGTTGGCGGTTTCCTCTTCGGCGGCGGGGTTGCAGGTGGCGGCATAGCTGCCGTGGAGGCCTCCACGCGTCCGCTGGCACTACGGGACCTCGGCCCTTGTACTGTTGCGGTACGGCGCCTCTTGTCGGCGTTTTCCTTTCTGGAAGCGGGCGATATCTCCTTCCTTTTCGTTCCCCTAAGCGGGGGGAGGATGTAGGGTATCTGGGCGGCGAGTTCGAGGGCCGCGCTGTCAATCGGCAACAGTTCTTCCGTATAGCCGAGGTCAAATTCGGCCAAGCGGATATATGCCGACATCCAGCGGAGTAGGCCTTCTGATAAAAACCCCGATTCCGCCAGTCTGGCAGTCATGACGCAGTCGCGGTCGTGCCTTGATCGCGGCGACGTCGCTGGAGGGGCCCGAATCGTTACGGGGCTTTCTTCCGGCGTCGGAACGTAATAGTGCCCGGAGAGCGTCGGCGTCGACGGGCCGGGCGCGCGCCCCCCCCCCCCCACTTCATGCCCTTCCCCGGCATGGGGTCGGCCATGAGTGGTGGGGGTACGCGGCTCCTCGGCTCGCTCTTCACCTGCAGAATCTCTGGGCGAGGTGTCCATCTTCTATTATTGGTATCTTCCTGGTTTTCTTCCCGTGTCACCAAGTACTACCAGCTCGTTCGTGAGCGCGTATGCCCACAAACAAGCGATGTGCAAAGGATCGGAAAGGGGTGGGGAGTCGGACGTGCATGCGCGCACGGCTGCTAAGGGCGACGGGTTGTTGTCCGTCGCCCCGGAGGCGCGTTAGGGTTAGCGAGTCCCTCCAGGCGAACCTGGGCGCAATTGCTCCTCTTTTCTGACGAAAAGGGGAAGTAATTTGCTTGCTCAACAAAGTCAGCCCGTGTGCGTGCGCATGCGAGTCGGAGCGATAGTGGTTGTCACCGTTAGGTTACTAGCGCTCCGAAACCGTCCTCCACAATGGTTTTATAAGGTGGTGATTGTTACAATTTGGTACATCAGTGGACCCTTTCGGGCACAGCATAGTGTAGGAGAGAGGAGGAAGGACGCTATATAATTGTTATTATTAAATTACTATTATTAAATTATCGTTATTAAATTATTGTTATTAAATTATTGTTATTAAATTATTATTTATTTATTGAGTATGTATCAAATGATGTCAGTAGATATAAACAATATTATAACAGTTGGTATAGGTAAAAACATTAGCTCAGTAGTGGGACGTTAATGTGCTGAGATGATGATATGAAATTAATGTTTTACGTGGAAAAAGGAAAACTAATTTTATTTTTCAAATTTTATCACTTAAGTACTTAGGTACTTATGCTGAAATAAATTTTGAAGGCGTTTTGGACTGCTTTATCTGAATTGAATTTGATTTAATAGAATAGACGGTTGCCTTGTCTAGGCGGCGGGATTCCGGTGAAAGCTGGTGACTTATGTAGATATGTAGTAAGGAGGCCTATGATCATCGTCTCATTGCTGAGATGATGATATTTTGCAAAAGCCGTACGTATTATAGAAAGTGTTAAGGTTACAATCACTCTTGAAGACTTCCAGCCCCGTAAGGACATTACGACATAAGGTCTTGTTTATAATCTGAACCTCCTTCAGTTTCCTATCAACTTCTATTCCAACCGCACTCCTATCTGAGTAGACGTTCACATGCCCCTTTTTTAGAGAAAATACCGAATGATTCATTTTGATTTGATTGATTGTCCTCTAAGGCGCTGTTCGGGAAACTGCGGCTGCGTTCGGGAAACTGCGCTATATCTTCTCGTCAAAAATACCTCAGTGTCTTAAGACGAAAGTCTTTGACCAGTGTGTGTTGCCAGTGATGACGAACGGTACTGAGACTTGGTGCCTGACTATGGGCCTCATTAGAAAGCTCAAAGTCGCTCAGCGTGCAATGGAGAGAGCTATGCTCGGAGTGTCCCAACGTGATCGAATCAGAAATGAGGAAATCCGTAGGAGGACTGGAGTGACTGACATAGCGAGGCGAGTTTGCAGGCTGAAGTGGCAATGGGCGGGGCACATAGCTCGAAGAACCGACGACTGAGGGGGCGTCAAGGTTCTGCAATGGCGACCGCGAACCGGTAAACGTGGTAGAGGACGGCTTCCCACTCGATGGACCGATGATCTGGTGAGGCGGCGGGAAGCCGATGGATGCAGGCGACTCAGGATCGCTCTATGTGGAAATCTATTGGGGAGGCCTATGTTCAGCAGTGGACGTCAAATGGCTGAGATGATGAAGGCGTTGTTGCAATATTATTGAACAAAATATTCCCGACACTAAAAATTCAATTTATTCTCTCGAAATCTTTCGTTGTTGCAAATATTGTCCTACTTGTACAGCAAAATAAATATTGGAACAGTGTACTGAATAAATTGGTAACAGAACCGCTGATCGGAGCCGGGATAGTCTTGGACACACAAAGAGATATGTTAATAGCGGCAAGTCTCCTCTAACAAACGGCACGGTTGTATGATAATGTAAGTACCTATCGGCAAAGTGTTGTATGTTTATTGGGGAAAACTATAACAATAATAAAGTAAAGTAAAGTAAAAGAATATTTATTTCATAAACTATTATACAGTACTTGAAAACGTTATGATTACAAATGAAAAAGAATACAATCGAAATAATATTACACTAAATCACGAAGCTTAGATTCACTTACATGCAACAAAACAATTTAAAAACAAAAAATAATTAAGTGTAAGTGAATCTAAGTGCCAGTTCCGAGCCACCGCTCTGTAAGAAGAACTGGCAAGAAACTCACAGGCTATGCTCTTTTAAATATGTCCATTAGTTTGGTACTAGAATTACAATCTTCATTTGTCTGTGAAGAATAATAAATAAATATAAATAAATATGTTCTGACAATTACACCAATTATTTAGTTCCAAGATAAGTATCATTAAGAACTTGTGTTATGGATACTAAAAACGTATTAACATACTTAAATACTTTTTTTTTTGTAAATAAATACTTAATATACATAGGAAAACACCCAGCCCAGAACAAATATTCATGTTCATGCACACAAAGATTTGTCCTGTGTGGGAATCGAACTCACGACCTCTGGAGTGAAGTGTAGGTATACCGACCTCCACGCCATATCAGTCGTCAAAACTAGGCTATAACTTAACATACTTACATACTTTTGTAAATGTGCAAAATAATTTGAAAAAAGGCCGAGATGAGTTTCTTGAGGCATTCTTCTTAATCTCGTTGCCTTTTTGGAAGCCTCGTTAGAGTCACCGACAGACTGACTGACTGACTGACGGACAATACCCTCCCCACTTTAGAATCACGACAGGCTGACTGACAGATCCCCCCGATAAGAGTCACCGAAAGGCTGACAAATCTTGAGAAAAACCACAACAGACGAATAAACTGACAAACCTTGACAAATTCTGACAAAGAACCCATTTGCTTTTGTACCGCTCATATCTCTTTCATTGTTGTTAAAAAAATATATCGAATTTCCATTTTGTGTGTGAATATTTGACGAATCTAAATTATCATGTTGATCTTAAAGACAATAAAGTATGTGAGTATTTTATTTTTTATTATGTGCTAATGTGTCGCAGGCAGATTGTAGACTGCGTCGTTTTAGAAAAAAGGCCAAGGCAAATTTAAAACTAGTCTTATCTGGATATTATATCGTTTGCTTGGGTCTGTTAAGTGTTCAGAGTCTAAAAGTACCCCTCAAAAATTAAAAATGCTAACCACACCTGCTCTTAACTTTTTGGTTTATAATAAGTTAGGGCTTTGACTACCGATATTGCGTGGAGGTCAATACTATTTCTTGTAAATGTGTAGAAAATACCCTGATTTTCTACGTATTTATAAAATATATATGTTTATTCGTCCAGTACTCTTAGTACAAGCTTCGCTTAGTTTGAAGCTAGATGCCCTTTTTTTTTTTTATTATCGTCTGTAAAAAAATGCTGCTTACGCACTGTCTCCCGGCCAAAAGGGGGAGACCGGGAGGGGGTTTGGGGTTCACTGCGGCCGACGCGACCACCGCAGTCCTACCCACCAAAAAACTTCAGACGACGCCCACCGCTGTTGAAAAGTGCGAGGCACCAGTGCCCGGGTTTGTAGCTTCTGGTACCCCGCCCGCGGCCAACGTCCCCCGGATCAGAACCGGGGAGACCTTCCTCAGGAAGGCGCAATTTGCAGCGCCCCCCCTACCTCTATGTGCGGAAGCTAGATGCCCTGTGTCAACTGTGTGTGTTAGGTGTCACCTTTTTTAACTTAATTTCTTTAAAAATTTATATACTTTATTGTAATGTATCTTATATACATTCTTTAAAAATGTATATAGGTGATGTATAGGGATCCTACCATAATCTTTGGAGCCCTAGCCAACCTCACCTGAAAGTGGTGCACCTGCCGATCAACGAACAAGGCTCTGCCGAATATTGCAGTTCCCAGTAAGCGGCAATAAGATTACGTGGGATCAAAAATATAATTGGCGAAATGTGGGCGTAAATTATATGCCTCTGCCTACTTCGGAGAAACAGGCCACAATAGTGTGTGTGTGTTTGCATTCTTTAAAACAAATTCTCTCAAAAATGTATTCACTGTAGCACCCATGCGGGATTAGTATCATCATCACAGCCCATTAACGTCCCACTACTGAGCACGAGCCTCCTCTCACATATCAAGGTGTGAGGGTATTGGGTCATACTCCACCACACCACGCTGACCCAGTGCGGATTGGCGGAAACAGGTGTGTGGCGTCCTGCTGTTAGAATTTTTCAAACCACCCATTAGGCCTCTAACATGGCTTAACGACTACCACATTTAGTGATAACCGGGACCAACGGCTTAACGTGCCTTCCGAAGCACGGAAGCGCTCGATATCAAATGCCACACAAACGGTCACCCATCCAAAGACTGACCTCTGTAAACTCTGCTGTACTTCGGCGTTCGTTTCCGACCACCGAGCACCGCAGTGCTAATAGAAGAGCTAATAGAATATAAAAGAGGGATTAGTATATGTATGTCAATTGAATTATCTGGAATATAAAATTCGTTGGTTTATATAAACGCAAAAACATCAATAGGTATCAATCAAACTCAGATAAAAAGTCGTGTATTGTAATGGACCGGTGATCCGAAGCATTTCGCAAAATGAGAAATAGGCAATCCATCAGAACGGCAAGTGAAAACATTATAGAGATTTCAATTTCGTCAAAAGCATTTATAAATGATGACTGGGGTTTATGCTGATAAATCTGTTAAAATGTTTTCTTATTGCGTTTTCAATATTTTTTTTAATTTCGCGTTGAAAACAAAAGGAGAATGGATACATATTAATGAAAAAATATATTGAATTGGGAATAAGTGTTAGCGCTGACTAAGTGAGTGATCTTTTTAATGTAAACGAAAAACACTTAGCTCTTTAAATTTATACGCAATAATACATACATACATTCATGCCTGTTTCCCCGAAGGGGTAGGCGGAGGCATATTATACGCCCACACTACGCCAATTTGACGACCGATATGGCGTGGAGGTCAGCATACCCACACTTCACTCCAGAGGTCGTGGGTTCGATTCCCACACAGGACAACTCTTTGTGTATATGAACATGAATATTTGTTCTGGTCTGGGTGTTTTCCTATGTATATTTAGTATGTATTTACAAAAAAAGTATTTAAGTATGTTTATCCGTTGTCTAGTATCCATAACACAAGTTCTTAATGATACTTTTCTTGGAACTAAATAAGTAGTGTAATTGACAGGAAATAGTTATTCATTTTTATTTATTTTATTATGTTATCGGCCCCACGTAATAGATGGCGAGCTTATTGCCGCTTTCCGGGCACTTGCAGGTGGGATCACTATACACCTCTTTTTTATTTGTAAATATCGTTATTATTCTGGTATTGAATTAAAAACCATAATGTCTTTTTTACCTTAACCAAAAAAATGTAAAAGCAGTCCTTTTTCAGTCACATAGATACCCCATTTTTTTTGCACCCTTACACAAAAACACTAATTTCACTTGCATAAATATTATTAAACGGTCTGTTACCTTAAAATTTCAATGTAATTGTGAAATGTCCTTACCCAAAATAAGTAGTTTATCTGCATTTTTTTAGGGCTAGAGTTTTTCTGAATACATGATTCGAAAGAGCAAAAAAATCTAAGAAAAATTGTATACATAACTCATTTTACGTATTTTGTCAGTTACCCCAAATGAACCTGCAAGTAGCGATATGTTATAAAAACCAACACGGACACACTAACTTTGACAACTTACAACCACTTTCATTTTGTTAAACATTCAAAGTGAAACGAAATTAAAGAATAAGTAAACAAACAGTTAATATCTTAACCACATTTAGCCGGGTTAGGTTCCCTTACTTCTTAAAACACCTCACCTGTTAGCATTTGAGGCCTGCAGGTCACAGATAAGATTGTAATTATCGTAGCAGCGGGCGAGGCTTGCTAATCTAGAATTAGTGCAGGTCTTAAGTAAGAAGATTGTTATTTGCTTTTAGACGTTTATTTTTGATATATTTTTGTGTTAGCAGTAGGCCCTCAGAATAAAATAAATACTTAAATAAAATATAAGATGACAGGATCCAGTTGAACATAATTCAAACCTGTTCAGGAAGAATTCGAAGTTCTTTTTTTCATAAATTATTATATAGCAATTGAAAACGTCAAAACAAAAAATATATAAAAAAAACTAAATATAACTACACTGAAATCACGAAGCTTAAATTCACTTAAATGTAAGAAATAAAAAATAAGTGTAGCTGAATCTAAGTGCTAGTTCCGAGCCACCGCTCTGCAGAAAGAAGTTACTAGAAACTCACAGGCTATCTTTTAAATAATCAATGAAATATAACAATACAGAAGACACATTGTGAATATTTGAAGATATTGAAAGGTTCCCCAGAAGCCGTAACCAATGAAGTAGCCTTCCATCACAGTCAAGTAAGTATGTATTGTGAAACTAAGCTGAGCCTGTACAATAGAGGATGGTCACGACAATGATCTAGTTGACTTTTTATTCTAATTTACACAAATACAAGTTGAAAATGTTAAAACCCAAGCTTGTATATCTGACAACTAATTATTTACAGCATAATAATCCTATCGAACAAATTGCTTTGAATGAAATAATTAAGCAACAATTTTAATTTTGCTACTGTACTTTCCATTGGCCTCTACTGAGTACGAGCTTCCTTTCACGAATATGAGCCAACAGGTACTCTCTCTTTCAACGAATGATTGAGAAATCTTAAGAAAAACCAACAACAGACAGATTAACTGACAATCCTTGACGAATTCTGAGAAAGAATCCATTTTGCTTCCATTTCTCCCTATTTCTTGATTATGGTACCGCCCAAATCTCTTTCATTGTTGTAATTTTTTTTATTCAAATTCAAATTCATATTCATTTATTCAAGTTTGGCTCAAAAGAGCTCTTATGAACGTCAAAACTTAAAAACTAGCGCGCCCATTCACTGCGGGCGGGAGCTTGATCGTAAAAGAACGGGCAAGAAAATCGTCAAGATTAGTTTTTTCTCCCGCCAGTTACAAGAATATGTACTTAGTAGTAAAACAATTTGACAAATGTACAAAAACATGTGTTCTGCAGTCACATGATTTAAAATAAAAGAAGAAAATAACTTTTTATTTTAAGTTATACAAGTATTATTTTAAGTTATACATTCATTGTATGTTCATTATCATTTGACGATTCTAAATGATCCTGTTGATCTTAAAGACAATAACATACATACATACATTCACGCCTGTTTCCCCGAAGGGGTAGGCAGAGGCATATTACACGCCCACACTTCGCCAACTATATAGTTAGTCCCACTTAATAGGTAGCGAGCCTATTGCCGCTTACCGGGCACTGTTATGTTCGCCAGAGCCTCGTCCGTTGATCGGCAGGTGCACCACTTGCAGGTGAGGTTGGCTTGGGCTCCTCAGGTCTTGATAGGATCCCTATACATCAAAAAAACAATAAAGCATTTTTATTTCAAAAGGTGAGAGGGTTCACTCCACCACGCTGACCCAGTGCGGATTGGCGGATACAGCCAAATATTGCAAGCCACCCAATTAGGTATCTAAATTATTTTAACATGCCACATACAGTAGTAATCGGGACGAACAGCTTTATTTGCCTTCCAGCTCCAAGCTCGATATTAAATACCACATAAACGGTCACCTATCCAAGGACCTCTGTTAACTCTGCTTTACGTAAGTGATCATTTTCAACCACCAAGATATCTTTTTCATCAAAACTAAATAACAACGTGACGGTGGTACCGACCTGGAATAGTATGACCCCCTTTCATCTCACGGAGAGTCTGAGAATCTACGAAGAGTAATCCTACCGGATTATGGGCAGCAGTGTCTTCGTGCCCTTCTCCTGCCTAAAGTGGTAATTATACAAATACAATACAAATTCAAATTATTTATTGCTAAACCATAATGTGTACATAGGTGTTATACAATTTTAGAACCAATTTTATGGACCCTGTCGGGTAGGCAACTTTAAGACAGAAGAGAGGGGAGTTGCAATCAATAATCATCAAAATACTTAAAACAAATAAAAAATTAACATTAATAAGACTTGTTAAAACAAAAACTTACATCATTTAACTTTTTTAATTCCACTAATTATCTCCAAAAATCACAAACATATATTAATCTTGGCGGTTAAATATTCCATAACATAATAATAACATCCATTAATCAAAATTTGTTTTAATTGATTCATGAATGCTACATCACTTTGCTCGTTTTGTAGAGAATGTGGTAAATTGTTGTAGATTTTTACAGACATACTGCAAGTGCTTGAAGAGCTTAGTTTGAGACGTGTGGCTGGTATAACTATTATGGCCAAACCTTCCCAATATCAATTATACTAATTACCAATTATTTAGTTCCAAGATAAGTATCACTAAGAACTTGTGTTATGGATACTAAAGAACAGATAAACATACTTAAATACTTCTTTTTTTTTGTAAATAAAAACTTAATATACATATGAAAACACCCAGACCAGAACAAATATTCATGTTCATGCACACAAAGATTTGTCTTGTTTGGGAATCGAACCCACGACCTCTGAAGTGAATTGCAGGTATATACTGACCTCCACGCCATATCGGTCGTCAAAGAATGTAATCTATTTGGGAGGCTTATGTTCAGTAGTGGTCTTTATAACGCTGATATGACGATATAATGTCAAACCTCAATCAACCGAAATCATACAACAACATGTTCTAATCTTGTTAGAAACATAACTAACAATTAACAGTATGTCGTTAAATCAATTTATTAGTGAATTGTGAATCAAAGCGTGTATTGTTCTGTTCTGTATTGTCAACATTAGACAACATTGTTCCTATTAGACAATATTGTCACTAATGTTCTCGATAGAACATAATCCCGTTTATCTTGAACTGAAAACTTAAATATAACCGCGCGGAATAATAGCGATTGTGACTATCAATAAGCCGGTAGACACAGTAGATAAGCTAAGAGGCACATAGTACATGCTTTTGAGTAAACTTAACTGTTAATAGTCCACTGTTATTATACATGAATGTTCAACATATCACAAATTTTTGAAAATAAAACAAAACTGCAGACATGAAGCTTCACTTTCTTAATATGTCAGTTTCTCAACCCCAGAGTATAGCTAAAACATACGTATGTGTCTAATTTACTAAGGTGTCTTAATAATAAATACATTAAACAAATAAAACTATCCATTGTCATTAAATTAATAATCAAGTTTGAGGAATAAGCTGTAAGAAATAGATAAATTTTATGCAGTCGTTATATAGCAAATATCTAATTTAATTAGCAATAAAATAAACATGTACATATTTAAGATAACTAGTGAAATTCAATGATAATTTAAATTTTATTGTCAACAAAAACGATCTCATATTAATAGTTGTTACTTAAAAACCACCAAGAGAAGGCGCTACTTGTACTTAGAATCGCGCAATCGTTTTTTTCTTTTATTTTAATATAAGACAGTGACGTATTCGTTCACAGGTGTGTTATCTAAAGGTGTGTGTCACTACATAGTATAAAAGAAAGTCGCCTTATCTGTCCCTGTATCCCTAATGTGCGCTTAAATCTTTAAAACTACGAAACGGATTTTGATGCGGTTTTTTCCAATAGATAGAGTGATTCAAGAGGAAGGTTTATATGTATAATACATGCATAATATAGTAGTGGAACACTGTCAATTTGTGAGATTTGTGGTGTGATGTCGTAATTCAACTTACTTTTTTGCGCTTATATTGCAAACGCTGGCCAAACCCTACGAGATTAGTCAAAATAATGTACTACAATATTGTACAACTTATAAAATTCTTCAAAAAAGTCCGCGATGGTATATGTCTATCTCTCAAGAATACCCCACAATAACCAATTTTATCTTTTACTTTTTACTAAAAATAATGGCTTATTAACGAAGCCATTTTAAGTATGTATGACATTAATTCTTATCTAAATAAACATGTTAGTAAGCTTGGACATTAAACATAGATTAAATTTGTCTTTTACATCATGTAATTTCGATCAGTACTTTACAAGATATCAAACGAATAAACTTACGCTAAATCGAAAAATTATGGTTGCGGCGGTGGTAGGTATTCGCGGCCTATATAGAGACATTCTGTAATTATGTATTATACGTCACTATTCATATTAGCATACCACCCGTGCGAAGCTGGGGCGGGTCGCTAGTTAATTAATAAAGAGAAGTAAAAATTTCAGTGTATGTGATTTGTGAATCCCGACCTTAGTGAAAATATACAGTAGGTATAAATACGAATACAAATTATTTATTGCTAAACCATAATGTGTACATAGGTGTTATACAATTTTGTACCAATTTTATGGACCCTGTCGGGTACGCAACTTAAAGACTGAAGAGAGGGGAGTTACAAGAGAGGTACATTCGGCCTTAGGTCAATTGTTATAGTACACCATAATAGGTACAAACTGTTGTTAAGAAATAGTCTTTATAGACGTTATTATACTTCTTGTGACTAGAGACTAATACTGATAAACTTGTCACGAGTCTGATCATACGTGTATGATATCGTAAACTCTACCCCGTCACGCTCGTCCAACCCATCGCACCGATTTTGACAGTCAAATCAGAAAAGGGTTACTTTATCTACACCGCCCTAATATGTATTCGGGGCCCTTAACTCGAGACATTGACATATGCATCATACGAGGGGATATGTCAAGCGAGAAAAATAATATTTTTGGTTAAAAAGTCAAAGTTGTAAGGCAGTCCTACACCGAGCGCAACACAAATTAAATCAAATAGTTTATTGTGAAAACAGGTTACAGGATAGGTGTTACAGTACAGGTTTAGATCTAGCTGTGGTCTGCCTCATGGGCGTACAATGGTTGCGATTTCATATAACACGAAATCAGATTTTATGGATTTTAAAAGTAATACTAACATGTCGGACTTTGTCAAAAGTTTATAGTGATAAGTCCTTTAAATATTCTTTGACACTATAATAGCATTTTTCTATCATATTCTATCATTTTTCTAGCAAAACCTGTGAGTTTCTTGTCAGTTCTTCTCACAGAGCGGGGGCTCGGAACTGGCACTTAGATTCACTTACACCTAATTTTTATTTATTTGCATGTAAGTGTAAGCATTTTAGGGTCAATATTAAAAAAAATTTCATGTATATTTTGTTTTGACGTTTTTAAGTGCTATGTAATAGTTTATGAAATAAAGAACTTTTTACTTTTACTTTACTTACTATCTATAGTATAACACAGTGGTCTCTACAATTGTCTCAATCACGAGAAGCTTAAACTTTTAAACCTCGACTTTTTTATATTCAAATAAGAGTATGATTCCGTTTGTCACTTAATTACTTTTTTATTTTAAATCTGAAATATGAGTCCTATGTCGTGACAAAAGGAAATTTTATATTTTTTTCTTGTGGCTGATTTAACTGCTCCGTTAAATATAGATTCCAAGACATCACAGCGTCTCTCGCGTCTTTTTACGAATAATATTAAGTAACTAGTTGTAAGTTATATAAATTGCACGCCCGCAACGGGTACACTGTTATTACTAATGTAATGCATAAACACCAGCAAAATGTACTCAGTCTTAGCAATAAAGTTCTATTCTATCTCACACTGAGCAAGGGCCTCTTCGTAATTGGTCGTTTAAATACCGATTAGTAGAAAAGTTACATAAAAAATAAACAAAAGAAGGAAATGCAATTGGTTCGCGGTTTGAAATTGACGTTAAGATTTGCATAGAAATAAAATACAAAGTAAACAAAACAATTTTGATTTCATAAGAACTTACCCCACTGTGATTACCTAGGCTATATCATACTAAAAAGAATATGGCGGACTCACAAAATTAAAGGACTGGTTATTAAGAATCTTTTATACATATACGAGTACCATTACAGCCGGGCCCCGAAGTCGTAACTGTAAAGATGCCCCATTCGTCTCGAGCGGTTAACTTAACTGCTCCATCGAACCGCCGCCGTTGTCAACTGTTCAGTTCCTCAACAATAGCAATTAGAGTTGATTAATGACGAGTCCCCTCCCCCACCCCTCAGAGCCGTTTCACCCCCTTTGAGCACATACTCGTTAGTTTGTCGCATTAGTTCTAGAAGTTTCTAGTAAAGTCTCGCATCTGTTGCAAGTTGCAACTTACTTCTGATGTAAGTACTTTTTCTGGTCGTGTGTCGTGATGCTTTTAAAGATCGTTTTTTTTTTTATTTGGATTCACGAAAGATTATTGTCCAACTGTATTGAGAAAAAACCAACCTTGACGATTTTCTTGCCCGTTCTTTTGCGATCAAGCTCCCGCCCGCAGTGAATGGGCGCGTTACTTTATAAGTATGACATTCATAAGAGCTTTATTGAGCCAAACTTTAATAAATGAATTTTGATTTGATTTGATTTAAAAACCATCCATGTTCCTTCTTGAGCCTGCTATGTCCTGGCTGCAGTAACCCTTTCGAGCAGTCCCGCAATCTTATTTTAATATTTAGACATTATTCCACAATTAGCGTAGGTAGACAGCAAGATTGAAAATGAATAATATGAAAACATTAACAAATTTGAATATGAGAAAATGATATGTCGCGAATATATCGTTCGACACGTTTTAAATGAAGGCCAGGTTATCCCAAGAGATTACACCATAAGGCCCATTAAAAAATTAATGGTTGGCAAGGAGCTAGTTATGTTCCCAATATTACAAGCGTCCAAAACCACCTTCTTTATTAGATGAACTGAATGAATTATATAAAAAAATATATTTATTCCTAGATCTAAAGACCATGGATTCGATTCTCCCTCTGGAAAATTTTTTGTGTATAAACATGGACATTGGGGAAGCAAAGAAACATGGACAACAAGAAAATAAAGCCTTCCAGTTGAAATTTTTGTCTCTACTCGAGCCTATTCAGCAAGAAGACAGTCACCGGCATCTGCATATTTTACAGAAGTTTTTTTTAAATATTTCTCAAAATATTTATAGCATCAATCCGAAATTGTAGCTAATTGATAAATTGGCACCTCTCTGTTAATGCAAATGCTAAAATTTGATTCAGTACTAACGGTAACTTTTGAAATCGTTTTTTTGGGATTGTGGCGCTTTCCCTTGATCACGACTGTTTTCGTGACGCGGCAAGCAGAGGCATAGACTGCTCATATTTTATTTAAGTATTTATTTTATTTTGAGAGAGACAAAAGTATAACAGAAATAAACGTCTAAAAGCAAATAACAATATTCTTACTTAAGACCTGCATTAAATCTAGATTAGCAAGCCTCGCCCGCTGCTACGATAATTACAATCTTATCTGTGACCTGCAGGCCTCAAATGCTAACAGGTAAGGTGTTTTAAGAAGTGAGGGAACCTAACCCGGCCTAATGTGGTTGAGATAATAACAGTTTGTTAACTTACTCTTTAATTTCGTTTTACTTTGAATGTTTAACAAAATGAAAGTGGTTGTAAGTTGTCAAAGTAAGAGTGTTTGTGTTTTTCATAACATTTGGTTTTTAATTAAATACCAGAATAATAACGATATTTACAAATAAAAAGTTGCTGTAGGTTTTAAGACTCAGATTTTATAGATAAGTAGATAACTACCTTTTTTTATAACATAATTGCTTCGTGTGCTTAGCACATTTAGCCAGTGTCAAGTAAAAGATATTTTAATATAATATAAATTATAGTAAATGAGAACGAGTGGTGATAAAGATTATAAATGGCAAATGAGATGCCCTCCCCCTAAACCTATTAAGTCCTCAGTAAACATGTGGGACTATACTGAGATCTCACATGGACTTGTAAAGAGAATTTAAAAAGTGATGTTGCACTGTTTTGTTTCATTTATCAACACTCATGTACGTTTACAGACACTTAACGGTTAATAATTAACCGTTATTACACATTAATGTTTGAAAGATCACAAATGTTCTAAAACAAAACAAAACTGCAGATATGACGCTTCACTTATTTTATGGGTTACTTTTGTTTTTTTTTATTCTTGCATTCGGCCCACATCAAAGTGGTCACCTTAACCTATGGCCGCTTGCAACACCCGGACAACACTAGCGTGGTGCTGACCCATTAAAAACCGTTCCAGTCCTTCTTCGCAGAGACCCATGCTGTAATCCTTTGCAATAACAAGCCAGGGAGCTCAGTCCACCACCCAATGGTACTCGGCAAAAAGTTAATTTTAAAACGCTCTGTATGCGCATCGCATTAAAAAAAAAAAATTATTTTAGTTTTCTCCATATTGTGTTGGTCTGTTTAAAAACAAACTACGCGACTTACTTTTGAAGAAAGGTTATTATAGTGTCACAGACTTTTTAAATGACAAAACCATATGACATGACTACTCCGATTTGTTCCATAGCTGTAGAATAGAATGAGAATTTTGAATAGTGTAGAATTAATGACTATGATTATGATGGGTTTGATTAAATTAATTTTTTCAATGTTTTCTCAGTTTTAATTTCATACAATATTGTACGCCTATGAACACGTACGGAGAACACGGCAAGAATAATGTTTTGTGTTCTCATCATAACAACCTGTGTTTTGACAATAAAATGATTTGATTGACTGATTGATTATTTCTAATCAATCAATGGTGCGTTGGTGGAAAGAAGCCATTGGCATCATTTTGAACAGTTCCTTAGAGCACACTACATAGTACAAGCGATTGAACACATATAGGGAGAAAACCTCTCCTTAGACTTAATAAACAGTGGTTTTGATGTACTTTTTTTTTACGTTGGTAAAAAAATGCATTTACGCACTGCCTGCCGGCCAAATGGGGACCTAAAAGGGGGTGTGGGACTCACCACCGGCAGACACGACTGCCAGCAGTAATACCCACTATAAATCTTCCGCCCGCCGCTTGTTGAGAAAGAGGTCCCCCGCTGGCCTAAGACCCTCCTGGCGCTGCTTGCCGGGCCTTCCTGTCCCGCCCGCTGTGCCCACCACAGGTTCCTCTTTCGGTTTTCCCCAGTAGTCAGTACTAAGGGCACCCAAAGTCGCCAACCTCTGGGTGTTACCTTTTCCTGGCCTCCGGAACGTAATCAGCCTCCCCACCACGCCAAGGGGGGCCTGTCCGGAGGGGGGGGCTCTTGATTCCCTGCCTTATCTCGGTTCTCTCCTCTAGGTTGTCCGGAAGAAATTACTCAAGGCGATAAGACTGGCGATATTTAAATGTATTTTTGACGCCTGCTATCTTTTATATAAATGTTTTAGTTTAAATTGCATTCATCGTCATCATTAGTTCAGCTATTTGAAGTCCACTGCTGTACATAGGCCTCCCTAATTGTATTCTGAGCCGCCTGCATTCACCGGCTCCCCGCCGCCATCATATCATCTAACCATATCATTGGTCCATCGGGTGGGCGGCCGCCCTCTTCAAAGTTTGCTGATTTGTGGTAATAGCATAGTAAAAAACTTATCAATTTTTTTTAAATGAATACGCATTTTTCTGCCACTAATTTCTGTAACTAACTTTTAAAAAAGAACAATAATCAATAAACATCCTTAGCTCTCATGGGTAATCAAGAAATACTCAAAACATAATTCTACGCGAGAGAATCCCCGCCCTATAGTTATTCAAATACAAAACTTCTAGATAATAAGCACTTTGATATTTGAACGCAAACCAATTTAATTCGCAAAATAAACTTTTCCAAACCGATACTGAACATTGCCAACCGCTGCCGAATACTCTCCTTAACTTTTCTCCAAAGTTTTAATGAAAGGCTTATAGTATAATTCGAGTTATATAGTCTAGACATTTTAATGAGTTATAGCTTATAGTTGGTGACTAGGCCCAACCGCCGGATTATGGGAAGTTAAAAACGGATGAAATGGTTTAAATATTCAATTTGTTACTGTGACAACTTGTTAAGTTGGGTAACTATTATGTAAAGCGCTTTCTCTCCCAATCATTTCAGTGCCTCTACGAGGTGTCCTATGGTCTTATTTCTGTATACCTGTAAGATACCATTGGACAAGCAAGTAAATAATGAATGAATAAATTAATGAATGAATAAATTAATGAATGAATAAATAAATAAATAAATGAATAAATAAAAGAATGAATAGATGAATGAATAAATTAATGAATAAATAAAAGAATGAATAAATTAATAAATTGATAGTGATTATAAATTATCTTGCTAAAATACTGTCTTATTTAATTTTGGGTTTAGATAGTGCTGAAAATAGCCAAGATATAGCATGCTACGGATGCGGAAACATCAGCGGAAAATTCTCGAGTGGTATAGCTTTGTAAAGTAGTTGAGAAATAATAATCACAAATTATGCGTGGGCGCACGGAATATCAAATATGAACTAAATCATATTATCAATTATAACAGCAGCGTCATCCTGCGAACTGGTTTCAACTGCGATCACCAACCCGCCTGCTCTGCGTGTTTATTGTGGGCAAACACCCAATACTCAATACTTTATTGCATTTCATAATATTTTATATATAATATCAATCAACTACGGACCCTGTCGGGCTTAATATAATTCAGTAGGAGAGAGAAAGGAACCTATTTTTTTGGTTTTAAATATGTTTGCTTAGCTGGACGTAGTTACGCAAAATGGATCCAGCCACAAAAACTTACTTTTGAGAAAACCGTAGTTTTAGTAAATTCGATATAGCTATGAAAACTGTAGTTTGTTTTCGAATTCCTGTTAAATACTGGGTATTGTTATCTACTTCCTGTGTAGTAGTGTTTTAATAAGTCAAATATTTAAGACAGTATCTCAACAAATCGTTTTTGTGGGTTGGATCCATTTTGCATAACTACGTCCATTAATCTACTTACAATAAGGCTGTCCAAAACCAAAACCTAGCAAGAGACATTTTTTTAAAACACTTTTTGTTAATAACTACTCGTAATCTTGGAAATATTGATTATAGAAAACGTGTTTTAAAAAAACATGTCGCTTGCTAGGTTTTAGTTTTGGACAGCCGAATATTATACGTTGATTTACGTATTATTGCAATTTTTAAAGTAAAATTAAACTTGTGATAATTCTTATGATAACTGGTGACTACGGGTGGCACAAATCTCCGAGATAGCATTATGCTCTATCAAAATTTTAAGTTATAATTTCTACGCCAGGTTGTATTATTGATCTCATGGAATAAACTAACTAACTCAGGTAATATCGATTTGGGTTTTTATTAATCCAATAAAATGAAATGTTTGGGGGGGGGGGGGGGGGGCTCTTTTACTGCAGTGGACTTTTTAAGACTGATATGATGATGAATTGAATACAGTATCTTTTTACCACTCCATGTATAATTGTATAATAAATATAACCCCTCTTATACGAACAACGAAAATATTTCATGTGTTATTTACTATAAAAGACAATCAGTGTACTCTCATGCTCTAAGAAACCCTTTATTCCTTTACGATTTTGAAATTTACGACATCTCGTAGCATTGATAGACTGAACATCATAATAATTACAACACTAATATATATGTTATGCAAACAAATAATAATAGCGCGAATCAGAAACTGATTACAATAGTACAGCGTCATCTATTGACAAGGATGTGTCAACAGAAATTCAAACTGTAACGAACAAATTTAATATTTCACTTTTGTAATCTCTCGAGGCTATGAACCAATTAACTTGTCAAGGATTATTTGATTCTTATTAAAACAAAACTGGCGCATTTAAGTATCTACCTCACTTAAGCTTTATTAGAAATTGTTCTTTGGATCTTATATATTCACTAATAAGTTATATCATTGCATTTAATTGCTAACCATAATATATGTTACTACTATTGTTTACTAGTTTAGATTATAAGAAGTTATGTGTAAAATCCACTATTTTTACACTCGAGTTTTCACCAGTTTTAAATATTGAAACAGAGCCACGATGTGTCTTAACTGGGTTGGCGCCAAAAGTCAAAAATGGAAATTATTTAGATCAAGTTGGCCAGTACCTTTAAGAAAAATTTACAGTTAGTTTCTAAAACATTTCTATTCGAAATTTCTACCAAGATTATGGTACGGTTGAAGTCATCCCTGAACCATCATACTTTTTATTATCAGTCCTCAAAGAGACCCTTACGTGACCAGACCATATTCCGTCCCAGCCTCGCCGGTTATAATCGAATATGGAGGATTTATGTTAACGAGATATTGACTATGGCCGGCGGACCGTAACACATGAGCCGGCCATATTGGATCCATTAAAGTTGTATAAAAAGAGAATCAAAGTGAAGTCACATTCATGTTATGACGAGGAAAATTTGTATTGATTTGCTCTGTAATTTAGCAGCCATAAATATATAGCAATATTAAATTTAAACGGACTTATAAAGGTATTCTTTTGCAATGATAAACAAAGGGTAATATTAATATATCTCATCGTCATGTCCTAGCATTATCCCGGTTGCCCTAGACTTAAGCTTAGGGCCCAGGGTCTGCTCACTGAACTAACTAGATTTTGGCTGAGTTTTCAGTTATTACGTGAAGTGACTGCCGTCTGACCTCCGCAACCCAGATGGAAACATCAGTCTATGGTTTAACCAGCTGTCAGCCTGTTAGAAGGCACTGTCTTCCTAATATCGACTGCCATAGATGTTCATGACAGCCGGGACCAACAGCTTCATGTGCTATTCGAGTCATGGAGTAAGCGATAATTACCCATATTGTGGGGTATGTATCCAGTATCTATTAAACTATATATATTATCCACGTGTAACCTTATTAAGTTAATATATAATCATTGTTTATTATAATTAAAAGTCAGTCTTCATCATAACTTCGTTGTTTTAATTCTTCTCCTAATACATCCCGTACAATATAACATCGAGAAGTCATAGGTGCGCCACCAGGGTTTGAACCTGATGGGTTACCGCGGCCTTGGTGTTACAGGCTCAAGAAGGAACACGGATGGTTTTTAGTCAGAAGAAGTTTGACACACCCTCCCGCTCCACCCATAGCGGGAGAAGGTCATTTGATGATTTTCCATCCCAAAAAAAAAAAAAGGGTTTGAACCTGAGACTCTCTGAACTTGAAGGCTATAGACTGGCCACTGGGCTTTCGCTACTCATATAAACATTTTACTACTTGCTTTATATTAACATGCACATAGTATATTTATATATATATTTATATATATGTATTTAGATAATATATTTTGCGACTTCTATGATGTGGTTGGTTAGTATCAACTATCACTATTTCGCTTTTTAGATGGATATCGGGGGAATTGGGCATTTGTTAATTAATATGTACCTTATTCCACAAGTATACATGTATAGTTTCCTATTATAAGTAACATATTTATGTTTAACTGGTTAATACATACGTTTCTAGCGTTATTAATAAAAATACTTTTATTTGGCTACAGGCAAACATTAAAGTTAGCGGCAATAGGCTCGCCACCTATTTCGAGGGACCAACACTAAAATTGGCAAAGTGTAAGCTTATATTATGCTTCTTCTTATCGCTTCGGGGAAACAGGCTTAATTGTATGTATGTGTGTGTATTTTTATTAATGTGGTAAAATTATATGCTCTGTGAAAAGCCAAAGTCATCTAATTGAAAATCGGCAGCACAACATCCTCAATCCCCTTATTCAGATATCGAAGTATAAAATTGAGTTTCTAATATTCAGCTTTAATTAAAGCCAGCCTGTTTGCATTAGAATCAATAAGACTTGAAACATTGGTACTCTCAAATGTCTGAAGTTCTCAGAGCGGATGAATATTAAAGAAGCTAAGTCGCGGGCAAGCCGCGGCTGATGTTTGAGCGCTCCTCTTTAATATCGCTGGTTGGGGAACTCATAAATCAAAGAGTGGACTATCTCGACAGTTGGATATTAGACTAGGTAGGTACGGTTCAAGGACCGGGATACGCTTATGTGGTAACATTGTTGCAATTGGAAACGTTGACGAAACCACTATTGCTGAAAGCAGAATCAGCAATTAAGGTGGTCGTGTCGATTATATACAAAATATGTAATCACTATCATTACATAGTATAATACAAAGTCGCTCTGTCTGTCCTTATTTATACTTAAATCTTTAAAACTTAGCTACCGATTATGATGCGGTTTTAATAATAAATAGAGTAGTTCAAGAGGAAGGTTTATAAAAGCTCTCAGTAAGAGTGCTCTTTTTAATTTTAAAATAAAATAAGTATTTTATGACAGAGTTGTGATATTTTTATTGTATTGTTAAGAAGACATGTTCCGATTAAGTATGGAATAAAATATCCGTCAAATGACCCTCCCGGCACCGATGACAGGCCTCTTTTCATGAAATTTTCCATTTTTTTTGCACAGAGATGTGGCTGTATCGCACTGATGACGCGTTGGATTTCAGATTTGAGCCCAGGAATTGTTTCGGGTTTATTCGTATAAACCTGTGATTTTACAAATACCCTAAAAAAAAAATCGCACGGCGTTAATCGCACGATCTTGGTGGCCAGTTGACATCATCAGCATTTCGTGATATAATGTGTTCTGGAAATCGATGCTGCAATAACTCGATTGTTTCGTGCGCGGTGTGGCATATTCAACCGACTCCTCATGATTACATTCTAGTCTTTGGCTTAAATAGCTTCCACGATACTACATCAACAGGTGGAATAAGTAAGCGGTTTCGCTAACGATGTGGGAGGTAGATAGCGGTAAAGCTTAACTACGATACTGTCTCGTAGTAAGCTTTGTTGCTGTGTATGTGTGTGAATGTAGAATAAAGTCTTAAAAGAGTTTCTTAATTAGATAAACCTCTTTTGAGCGTCAATTAAAACTCTTACTAGCCCAGTGGCACGCAGTGGCGTGCAGTAGCTTGTGCAGAAGAATTATCCTTGAATAATTCTTTAAAAAGCTGAAATTAGTGGATTAGAAAACAGCTATACTCTGATGGATGCTCGTGGATTGAAGAAGGAGTCTTTAAACTCATTGCAAGTAAATAAAATATACTGTTTTTGTACTAAAAACACAGTAATCCATATAAAAACGTGTTTTAGTCAATCAGTCAGCTTAGATTAATATATTCAAATTATACTTTCAACTTCTGGTAAACTTTAATTCTTCTTTTCTTGGCAGTAGTCTGTCACCTCACAGATAAATTAATACTTTTATTCTCTAGTCTCCCCGTTGCCACGAATCAACTGCTAGACTGCTCAGGATGCGTTCTGCAGAGGAGCAGGTTGAGTGCCGCTCTTTGGGAGGGGAGGGGGGGGGGTCAATTGGCTGATTGATTGAAAGTGCTTATTTGAAGTATAAAACTAAGCTAGCTTTTCAGCTTAGTATTTTGTTTCGAGACAGTGTCTCAGATACAATAGCGAGTTTATGCAAAATATCAATTTGAATAGTCATTAGTATTTTGCAGAAATGGAAAATGTAGCAATAAATCCTTCTTATTTTCTTTTTGAACTGTTTTTCGACACAAGACAACGCCAAGTGAAATACTTTTTGTTTTTAAATTAAAATTACTTATGTGATAAGGATATGCTGACAAATTTCATGAAAAATAAGAAGATTTTATGTTCACAAAACGCCAAGTAAATAAATGATATTAAATTCTTTCTATTACTTCATTTCGTATTTCTATTTACAAAATAGATATTTACACAAGTTATTCAAATTCAAATTCAAATTCATATTCATTTATTCAAGTTTGGCTCAAAAGAGCTCTTATGAACGTCAAAACTTAAAAAACTAGCGCGCCCATTCACTGCGGGCGGGAGCTTGATCGTAAAAGAACGGGCAAGAAAATCGTCAAGGTTAGTTTTTTCTCCCGCCAGTTACAAGAATATGTACTTAGTAGTAACACAATTTGACAAATCTACAAAAACATGTGTTCTGCAGTCAAATGATTAAAAATAAAAGAAGAAAATAACTTTTTATTTTAAGTTATACGAGTATGAGTACGAATAAACATAGTAGACATGAGCAGACCAGTCCTCACTGGTGGCACCCGTTCACGAGTATGACGCATGAACCAGCCATCGTTTCGCTCAACCATATTTTAGGGAACGCAACGACCCGACGCATGACGCCACCACCGCAAAGACATTTGAGTGAGCATGACATACTCAAGCTACAGGATAAACAAATTTTAACAAAAATAACATTATATTAATTAAATGTGCTGCAAACCACAAATATTTTTGGTCTTATGAAAGATATCATTTACAGCAATTCAGTCTTAATATCTATATAATCATTTGAACAATACTATGCGTTCCTAATCAAAAACATCATTTAGGAGAATGATAGGACAACAAAAATTGTGTGTGCAGCTATCAGATTAAAAATAAAATTAACTTTTCTCAGTTAGCTAAATCTTTAATTACAAATAAAAATAGTAGACAAGAGCAGACCAGTCCCCACAAGCAGCACTCGTTCACGAGTATGACGAATGAACCAGCCATCGTTTCACTCAACCATATTTTAGGGAATGTAACGACCCGACGCATAACGCCGCCACCCCAGAGACATTTAAGTGTGCATGACATACTCAAGCCACAAAATAAAAAGATTTGTACACATTTGTACTATTAAAGTAGCAGAAATAACAATAATATTATAAAAATCAAACAGCCGCAGACCACAAAATTGTTTGTTCTATGATAGATACAATTTACAGCCATGCCGTCTTATCATTTATATAATCTTGCGTACAATAGTATGCTTTCTTAATCAATGTTTCTTTAATAGCTACTTTAAATTTGTTTAAGGGCAAATCCAATATATCATGCGGAATTTTGTTGTAGTATTTCATACCTTGCCCCATAAAAGACTTCCGAATTTTTTGGAGTCTTAGAAATGGATTTAACAGTTTATTTTTATTTCGTGTGTTAAAGCTGTGACGTTCACAGCGCTTAGAATAATTATTTATATTTTTCCGCACAAACAAAATACAGTTAAAGATAAACTGCGAGGCAGTAGTTAAAATACCAATTTCCCGAAACAACTCTCTAAGGGATGATCTAGACCGTAGTTTATAAATAAAACGTATAGCTCGTTTCTGTAAAATGAAAATAGTCTCAATTTCAGCGGCAGATCCCCACAATAAAATACCGTAGGACATCAAACTGTGAAAATAGCTAAAATAAACAATTCTAGCAGTTTCGACATCCGTTATCTCACGAATTTTTCGAATCGCATATGCGGCAGAACTCAGTTTACCAGAAAGGCTTTCGATATGTGGGCCCCATTGAAGGTGTTTATCTAGTGTTACACCTAGAAATAAGGTTGAATCGACCATTTCCAACCTCTGACCATTCAATTCTATATTGGTTTCAACATCTCTTACATTGGGTAGTGAAAAATTAACACATTTAGTTTTTTTAGCATTCAACTGAAGATTATTAGCAGTAAACCAGTGAAGCAACTCTGAAAGTGCACTATTTACATCGTCATAATTATTTTTATTTCTGTTAGTTTTAAATATTATTGATGTGTCATCTGCAAATAACACCATTTCACACTTTCTACTAATAAAGAAAGGAAGATCATTTATATACACCAGAAACAAAAATGGGCCTAAGATTGAGCCTTGAGGAACGCCCATCTGTATACACGAACCAGATGATTTAGCGCCATTAATATCTACTTTTTGAAATCTAGATGTAAGATATGAAACTATCAACTTCTGAGCCAAATCACACACGCCATAGAAATTAAGCTTAAGAATAAGGGTACCGTGGTCAACGCAGTCAAAAGCCTTCGATAAGTCACAAAACACTCCTATGGCGTTTTGCGACCTCTCCCAGGCATCATAAATATGCTGTAGTAACGCAGCACCAGCATCAGCTGTAGAACGACCCTTCATGAAACCATATTGTTGACTGTGCAAAAGTTCATTTACATAAAAGTATGCAGATAACTGATCTAAGATAATTTTTTCAAAAACTTTACTTAAAGTTGGTAAAATTGAAATTGGTCTATAGTTACTTTTATCCTCCTTTGAGCCAGTCTTAAACAGAGGTATGACTTTACTAAGTTTCATAAGATCGGGGAAAGTCCCTTCATCGACGCACTTGTTAAATAATTCTGCTAGATAAGGAGCAATAGAATCCAAGATAGTCTTAATAACTTTAACAGACATATCCCACAGATCGCCAGTATTCTTTAACTTAATAGATCCAAAAGTTTTAATTATGTCTAATTGATGAATATGATGGAACTTAAATGTGGAACTATAATTAGGCAAGGATTTCTCAAGCACAGCTAAGGCAGTGGACGGTGAAGATTTCAGCTCAAAAGTGGTCAGTGCAGGAATCTTAGCAAAGTATTCATCAAATATGTTTGCAATTGCTGTATTATCATTAACGACTCCCTGATCCTCCTTAAGAGCGTAGTTATTATCACGTGGCTTACACTTTCCTGATTCGCGACTTATAGCGTTCCAAGTTGCTTTAATTTTGTTACTGGATGTCAATATTTTATTTTTTGTGAACAAGGATTTGGCCATTACACACACCCTTTTAAATACTTTTGAATAATTTTTGACATGTTCTAAGAAACTTGGGAATTGATTATATTTTTTTAAATTATATAATTCGTAAAGTCTATTTCTACTCTTATATATTCCCTGAGTTGCCCACTCACAAAACTGAAGTTTATTTGTAGGTTTAATAGATTTAGGTGTAAATATTTTGTTAAAATCTGTTTGAATTACATTAAATAAATTTTCATACATTATATTAGGATTCTTATGCACAATTTTACGCGTAGCAAGATTTTTACTAACATTATCTTTGAAGCATTCTAACCGTTTACCTGTCACAGGTCTGTATTGAAAAGATTTTGGTTCATGTACCTCATCAATGTAATTTATTTGTAATCCACAATGGTCAGAAGTCAGACAACTAAATACTGATTTATCTACCGGTATGCACTCCGAAAAAATATTGTTCAAACATGTAGCTGAGTGTGTGGTAATTCTAGTTGGTTCAGAAAATTGGTTAACCAAATTAAAGCATTTAAACAAAGAAACCAGCCGAGTGGTCAATGATGAACTTTCAAGAATGTTCACATTGAAATCCCCACATACAATAATATGTTTGTTTTTTAATTTTAATTTCTTTAATACCTCTTCCATAACCGTTTCAAAAGTTGCACTATTTCCTAAAGGAGGTCGGTATACGCATACAACATCAAATTTGTCTAATTGCACACAGGAGAGCTCTATTACACGTTCTACGGAAAGGCTAACAATATCTTTTCGATCTTTACATCTAAGGCTGTCTTTTACAAAAATTAAAGAACCACCGTGAATTGCATAATTACTTAGAACCAATGATGTATCATTTTTCTTTAGCCAGTTCTTTATTGAAATACAAATCAAGATCTAAAGTTAATCCAGGTTAACCCTAGTGATGTCACTGTTTTTATTTCATCAAAGATAAGTCCCTATATATTTTAAAAATTATTTATTTAATTAAAAATTTAAAACTATATATGTCTTGATTATTGTACCGCTCATACCTATCTCTTTAATTGTTGTTTAGAAAAAACATTATGGAATTCCAATTTTGTTTTATTTTTATTTATTTATTTATTATATTTAGAAACAAACAGTCATAACAAAAAGAGATTAGTACTAAAATTAATCATAGTTTTAGACCTATGGTTTCATATTTAAGGCACTTAAATGGAAAAATAAAGAGTGTGTATACAAGTGATGGATTAAAAATATCGTTTTAACAAGTTTGTGTATAAAAAAATTGACGAATCTAAATGATCTAATTGATTTTAAAGACAATAAAGTATTTTTTATTTTATTTTAAAAGGTTTGGGATGCGTTTTATTTTATATCTGTATGTTTTATATACGCAAAGATAGACATTAAGAGAAAGACATATACATGAAATGAAACTAATAAAATTTATTTAGACATAAATGCATATAAACAAAGAACAGAATTCAAAACAGTAAACAATTTTTACCCATAAGTTTACATATATTATGCCTAAAAAGGATTCCACTCAGCATGTGCTGCAGTGGAGGACCACAACAGCGCTGGTCTTCCGTGGAGACCTTATAACTTTCGTGTGCAACAGCCACACAAAAGGCAAAAACTTAACAATAAAACAAAATACAATTAAATAAAAAGTTAAAGTAGTAAAAGTCGTGAGTTACAGCAGAATTACACTTACTTATGTATATTATATAAAATTTTCTAACTTAAGATTAAATAACATAGTACAACCACAGTTTGATTTGAGTTTAAAAGATTTTTTATATTTATTGAAGATAATAGAGAGATCGACAGCGTTAAGTAATACGTAAATATTTTTTTAATTTATATTTAAAAGCACTAATAGAAACTGAGTTTCGGACGGGTGGAGGTAAATTGGATATATTTAACTAACAGGTTGCTATTAATCTTCTAAAGTGCTGAGAGAACAGGTTTAAGGGGTGAGCATCAATGAAAGCTCAGGACTAATAGCACTAGCTCTCAATATTAAGGGATACCTTTAGGAAAAGGTCGTTTCATTATACGGAGGCCATAAAGTACCAAATGTCCTTGGTGGATTCTATCAGATTGAAAGTCTAGGTTTTCATTAGCCTGTGTATTATTCCACAATGTAAGTGAGTCTTGAGACATTAACAAGATTATTTAATTTATAAAGTACTTACCCAAGTAGTGTTTTACATAAGCTAATAACTTATTTTGTGTAAATACATTCTTAAAATTTTAAGAATGAACCCACATCATTTTAAGCACACAAATATTTGTCCTGAGTGGAAATCGAACCCACGATCTTAGAATCACAATTAAAATATGATATCGTACGAAATATGGTGGTTTTAATTTGTATTAAAGAAGTCATTTAAATAGATTTGCAAATTGAAGCCTGACCAGAATTATTTTCTTAAATTACAATTCATTGTACTCGGATAGAAGCTCCTCTTTAAATACTTAAGTCATATTCAGACATAATTTGATTACTTTCGTTCAAACATCTTTATCAGATTGTAGTTTTTAGTGAACCACTATGAACTTAAGCATGCGGCTCTTCTGATAGAAAGTGATTTATATCCCAGTACTGGGAATGTTATCAGCGCAATGCCGGATCCATCAAAGCCCCGTGCACCTCACCAGAGGACCTACGTGCCAAAATAAGTGTTGTTGCAATATTTTGTCATGTCAGAAGTTTCTTGAAGTATTCTGCTTAATCTCGTTGCCTTTTTGGAAGCCTCGTTAGAGTCACCGACAGACTGACTGACTAACGAACAATCCCCTCCCCCTTTAGAATCACGACAGGCTGACTGACAGATCCCCCTGATATGAGTCACCGACAGAGTGACAAATCTTGAGAAAAAATCCACAACAGACAGGTAAACTGACAAACCTTGACAAATTCTGACAAAGAATACATTTGCTTTTATTTCCTGTTTATAGTACCGCTCATATCTCTTTCATTGTTGTTAAGAAGAAAAAATTATGGAATTTTCATTTTGTGCATAAAAACTTGACGAATCTAAATGATCCTGTTGATCTTAAAGACAATAAAGAATATTTATTTATTTATTTTATTTTGTCACTAACTCCGATAGTTTGGCGACCCAATATAGACGACGACGAGACGACGACGAAGCGACGACCGATATGGCGTGGAGGTCAGTATATCTGCTCTTCACTCCAGAGGTCCTGGGTTCGATTCCCACACAGGACAATCTTTGTGTGCATGAATATGAATATTTGTTCTGGTCTGGGTGTTTTCCCATATATATCAAGTATCACAACAAAAATAAAGTAATTATGTATGTTTATCCGATATTTAGTATCCATAACACAAGTTCTTAACAATACTTATCTTGGAACTAAATGATTGGTGTGAGGGTCAAAAAAAAAAATGTCTTGGCCACAATCTTTTCACGATATTTGTCCCAGTCGAATGCAGTCTCTGGTCATCTGCCAGCTCCAAGGTCGCAAAAATCCACGTTCACTGTATCTACAATGAAAAGGCAAGCAAGGAAGACAGTCGAGATTCGACGTTTTAGCTTTCCGGTCTAAACCAATTCTCATCAAAATCGTAAATTTGTTTGGGGTAGGCAGAGGCTTATTATACATCCATAATAACGCTATTTATATTGTAAGTCTCAAGTCGCTTTCCAGGGAGCATAGCAGTAGCACTTTATAATTGCCAGAGCCTCGTTCGTAGATCGGGAGGTGCACCACTTGCAGGTGGGGTTGGCTTGGATTACTGGGATCTTTATAGTCTCCTAGTCATCATCATTTCAGCCCATTAACGTCCCACTACTGAGCACAAGCCTCCTCTCACATACCAAGGTGCGAAGGTGGGAGGATTGGGTCATACTCCAGCACGCTGACCCAGTGCGGATTGGCGGAGGCAGGTGTATGGCGTCCTGCTGTTAGAATTTATCAAGCCGCCCATTTAGGCCTCTAATATGGCTTAACGACTACCACATTTAGTGATAACCGGGACCAACGGCTTAACGTGCCTTCCGAAGCACGGAAGCGCTCGATATCAAATGCCACACAAACGGTCACCCATCCAAGGACTGACCTCTGTAAACTCTGCTTTACTTCGGTGATTGTTTCCGACCACCGTGCACCGCGGAGCTACGAGTGCTTCAGTCTCCTAGTATAAAAAACTATTGCGAAAATATAAGAAAACAATACATACATACATTCACGCCTGTTTCCCCGAAGGGGTAAGCGGAGGCATATCATGCGCCCACACTTCGCTAATGATATAATTGATCCTACGTTTTAGCAGTGTCCAGTAAAACTAATGTTAGTTTTTGTGACACTAGGATTAGTATAAGTAATGTTATAATATTTTGTAATATAATAAATAATAAATAAAAAACTAAATAGAGAGCGAGCCTATTGCCGCTTGCCGGGCACTGTTATGTTCGTCAGAACCTCGTCCGTTGATCGGCAGGTGCACCACTTGGCCTCTCTCGCTGCCGACCATCATGCAAAAGATGGTCGACAGCGAGACGGCGTGGGAGGCGATGGCCTCCTTCTGCGAAGTGGTGATGTCACAGAAGGAGGCCGCGGAGCGGGAGAGGGAGCGGGATCCGCTCTCTCTCCGGCTACGCCGTTGGCGCAGCGGGCGGGCGGGCAGGGGGCCCCTTCCGTCTCGCCATAGACCCCCCCCGAAGTCGGCCAGTTACGCCATGGCCGCACATAGAGGTAGGGGGGGCGCTGCACATTGCGCCTCCCTGAGGAGGTCTCCCCGGTTCTGATCCGGGGGACGTTGGCCGCGGGCGGGGTACCAGAAGCTACAAATCCAGGCACTGGTACCTCGCCCCTTTTCAACAGCGGTGGGCGTCGTCTGAAGTTTTTTAGTGGGTAGGACTGCGGTGGTCGCGTCTGCCGCAGTGAGCCCCACACCCCCTCCCGGTCTCCCCCTTTTGGCCGGGAGACGGTGCTTAAGCAGCATTTTTTAACAGACAATAATAAAAAAAAAAAAAAGATGCACCACTTGGCTTGGGCTCCTTAGGTCTTGGTAGGATCCCTATACACCAAGATAACAACAATACAATGTAAAATTAAGAAGTATTAAAACAAAATAAGCTTAAGTGTGGACGTTTCTGAACCGCTCGGCATTGATTTATATACCAAATACGTCTTTCTTATCCGACTCTGGCGTGAAGCGTTTCAACGTATTTATTACAAAGGCTTTTATGAATATATCTCCTGGGTAATGCGGAGCTGTGGAAGCGAGGTTCGGGGGAGGGCTGACGGCAACTAGGCGGCTTACGGCGGCTTTTATTGCACAATTTAATGTTTGTGAACTGAGATGCTATGATTTATTGTATTTGATGCTTTGTGTGCTTAGCATAAAGCGATTCAGATAGGTGAAAGATAATTTAAAGTACTATAGAAATTCTCGACTCTTTAATTATCATCTTTTTGCTTTTTAATATCACACCATTAGCAAGAGACTTCCTTCACAAACCTAAGTGAGAGGTTGAAATAATACTTTACCACGCCTTTTTTTTTTTTTTTCGGATGGAAAATTATCAAATGACCGTCTTCCGCTGTGGGTGAAGCGGAAGGGTGTGTCAGACTTTTACTGAATAAATACCATCCATGTTCCTTCTCGAGCCTGTAACACCAAGGCCGCGGTAACTCTTTCGAACAGTCGAACCACACCTACGTAGTAAAGCTTGGCGGAGACAGTTCGCTGTTAAAATTTTATGGTGCTGAGGGATCCTACCAATGCTTTAAGATCCCAAGCACCTGCCGATCCACGGATGAGGCTATATATACATACATACATTCAATCACACCTGTTTCCCTGAAGGAGCAGCCAGATGCATATATCGCCCACACTTTACCAATTACATTTTAGTCCCACGTAATCGATTACAAGCCTTTTTTATTTTTATCGTCGGTAACAAAATGCATTTACGCACTGCCTTCCGGGGGGACCGATAGGGGGTGTAGGACTCACCACCGGCTGACAACATGATCCTGCAACTCTTATCAAGTCATCCGTCCATTATGCAGGTGGACGGCCGATTCTTCGTTTTCTACCAAAGGGCCTTCATTCCAGAACTCTTCTGCCCCAACGGCCGTCAGTTCTTCGTGCTATGTGCCCTACCCATTGCCACTTCAGCTTGCTTATTCTTTGAGCTAAGTCGGTGACACTCGTTCTTCTACGGATCTCTGATTCGATCTCACAGTGAAATCCCCAACATGCTCTCTCCATTGTTCGCTTTGTGACTCGGAGCTTTTTATAAGGTAAGACCACGTTTCGGATCCATAAGTCTTCATTGGCACATTGACTAAAGACTTTCGTCTTAGGGACTAAAGCCGGTTTTTGAATTGTTTCCTGCACCTTAAAATTAAATCTTGTTCTTGAAAAATTGTCTTACAATTATGGGTAGTATAATTGTAAGACAATTTTTCAAGAACTATCGCAGATACACTTTACATTCTAGATAAACCTTATAAAGGCTTAGCGATGTCATCTCAAATTCCCAAATGTATCAGCATTTAAATAAATTTAAATTTCAACTGTTTTCTAGGTAGACTCATATTAACAACTCTTAAATTCAATTTTATCGTTTTGATGAGAAGTAATGAGCTACTAAATAGCTTTAATAACATTGAAATGACAAGACTAATACGTAGTTAGTACTTTATACCTTTTTGACCCTAAAAAGCCAGCGTGCGAAAAACCCTAATTAACGAGGATGCCCTTCGCTCTTTGTGAACCTGAGAGGGTTAAATTTTAATTAGTATAATGCTGGTTTGGAGTTTGCGTTCAAGCTGACGTCCGTGATTCTCGGAAATCGCAAATTAATATAGTTACCTTTGCATTAATGTGACTTTTTGGATAATTTTCTGAAACACTTCGAGCAGTTGGTTTAATGCCCTAAGGGGCTATCCATAAATGACGACACACGTTTAGGGGGTGGGAGGAGGTTGACGAAGTGTGACTTGGTGTGACAAGGGGATGGGAGGTATCCAAAATTTCGTGAGGTCACATTTCAAAATCCAGGTCCATAGAAAATTTTGTAACTGCTGTTTTGATGTAATTATTTCTTGCTGTACAATTGCAAAATATGTGACATCACACTAAGGAGGAGGGAGTTAAAATATGTGACCAGCTGTGACAAGGACGGAAGGGGGAGGGGGGGGGGGGGGGGGGGTCAAAAATTACGGAATTCGTGTGCTAAGCTGTTAACATGTTAAATGATACAAATATTGTTAATTACAAACAAAAAATGATTTTGTAGTTCTGTGATGTTTGAGTAGATTTAAACATCAAACTGATGTTATAGATCATATGATATATTATTATATTTATCACAGATATATTTTGTCTGTCAAAAATTTACCTTGTGTGTTAAACTTTTATGTTTTTTATTTTAATATTTGGCTGACGTAATGTACCTATATGTTGTCAAAATAAATGTTTTTACTTTCTCTTTCACTTTACGTCTAAACTACATCCTTTTTCATATTAATAGGCCAACTATACGGTCTATTCGAAGTCCTATGAACATTGCAATAGCATGTTATATACCCACGTAGACTGTTTCTACCGCATTATTCGTAAGCGCAGTGCTTCGCTGCTGGGCCGCTGGCGTGCCAGCTCGAACACCATCCTGAAAGTGTTGGCTGGCAGATGGGACTCGCCACTGCTAGAGCTGTGGCTAAGCCTGCATTCCGCTGTAAAGCCCAGCAGATTGTAGATTTATAATTTTTACTGACCTACCTATTGTAATACTAACATTAGCAAATAAGAATAATTGTTACTAACAATAATTCATATGATAGTGTTCTATGAGCTCTGGCTGAAATAAAAATTATTATTATATATCCTATATCCAGCAATAGCTTTATAAACCTAAAGCATATGCTGAGGTAGTGGAATAAAAACTTTGTGCTGCATGACCTGCATGCAGTATAGTTTCGTTTCAAAAGCCTTCAATTTGGCTTAAAAATATGCAGACGGATTATAGGTGGGTATAATATTGAAAGCTTAAGCAGTTCCTCGGCACAAGCTCCTTTATAAAGACGGTAGAACTCACAAAAGGAGGCGAAATCTCTCAGACTGAGAGACTGTAAACCGCTTGTTAGCTTAGCTTACTCAAAGATTCGAATAGCTCGTCGTCTGGCGCTCCTGCTCTGTGCTGACAACAGTATTTCACTGGTCAAGCCAAGCTCGATTTTAGACACAATTGAATATTTTTATAAAATTTGGTGTCATAAAGGTTTTTAAATAGGGCACATTGTTTTCTGAAATAAGCTTTATCCTTTCATCGGGCACATTACATGCAACCATAAGAAATACAGGTTATACGTACAGGGGGCCTACCGCCGAATTCGATGGATTACCGGTAATCCATCTAGATCAAACTTTGTTTACGTTCATTAATCCGTACCGGGGAATCTGCCGACAGCCACCTCTCATTCATGACCTTCAGTCCGTGACAGACCAAAAGGTAAATGGAGAACGCCATTTTGTTTTGATTTCCATGAGTTCGGCGGTACGACAGAATCAATTCGAAATCCAGTTTGCCTTATAATCGATTGCTATCACACTCGGCGGTAGGCCCCCAGGTTTAATAATAAGAATTTTAAGAATAGGATGTCCTAACTTAGTTCTTTTCTCACATATATAATCTCAGGTTCATATATTCTATTAGGGTCTGTATAGTTATAGCAGAAAGAATCACTTTTGGCTACCTATAGTTGAAACATGACAAATCGGGAGAGGCGGCTCTTCTCCTATATTTACATCTGTAGAAGTGTATTAGATTGTTATATAGGAATCCTACTAACATCTGAGGAGCCCAAGCCAACCTCACCTGCATGTGGTGCACCTGCCGATCAACAGACGAGACTCTGGCGACCTTAACAGATCCCGGCAAGCGGCAATAGGCTCGCCACCTATTACGTGGGATCGACAATGTAATTGGCGAAGTGTGGGCGTATAATATGCTGCCTACCCATTCGAGAAAACAGGCGTGAATGTATAATAATCCTTTATTGCACAAAAATAATTTTAAGTATTACATGAGGTATATAAAATATCATGTACAAAGGTGTATGTAATAATGTATAATGTATGCATATTGTATGTATGTATGTATATATGTATGTAGCAACTTAATATTTTTAAGTAAAATTATTTGATCTTACATTAACAAAATATCTTTTTATATTTCAATAAGATTAATAAATATAAATATTTTCTGACAATAACATCAATTATTTAGCTGCAAGATAAGTATCATTAAGAACTTGTGTTATGGATACATAACGGATAAACATACATAAATTCTTTTTTTTTGTAAATACATACTTAATATACATAGAAAAACACCCAGACCAAATAAATATTCATGTTTATGCACACAAAGGCTTGTCCTGCGTGGGAATCGAACCCACGATCTTAGGAGCGGAGAGCGGGTATTTATCCACTACGTTATATAAACTACGTCGAATATAAATTTTCTGCTCCAACACAAATTAGACGTACAAATTAAATGCTTTAAATAACATTTCCACAACGACTTGGTAGTTACTTCACAATACCTACAAACGCTATTAGCACCCATTATCCCCGAGGGTATAGGTATCGCAAGAAACATGTCTACTCACGTAACACGACCTCTTTTAATCCCGATTACAAAGCTGCTTCTGACATTCCGGTGACAAAATTTGAATTATCCTGGCCCAAGGAAACTTGAACCCTCAGGGTGCTCACACACAACGGAGTCCTATCCAAATTGGATGTAACACTGAAGCCTTATGGGCCTAGATATTTTGGATGATACAGACATTGTAGCGTTAAATAAAGATCAGAGAAGGACGTGCATATAAAGAAAGTTGCTCTTGTAATGACATTGATGATTTAACATCAAAAAATTTGTACCTATAGATGGTTTAATTGACGATGACGCATTGTGACGATCTTAACGCCAATCTATAGAGTTCAATACTGCTCAATTCATACGTGGATTAAACTATCTATATAAGAATAATAAGAACTCCATTATTGTCAACACCGTTTGTACAATTTCATTACAAATAGCTGATTAACAGCCGACCCGATATCTGGGCGTACAATAATACATGATTATATTTTTATTTGTTAAAAGCTTATAAATATGGTATAACCTAATTTTTAATCATATTAATCACAGAGTTCTGTTTTACACAAGCGTCAACAAAATTTTGTACAATTCATTAATTTAAGAGGTCGATTCAATAATAATGTTTTTCTCAGTTATATTAAAAAAAACATACATTACATATATTTATGACTAAGTGCCTCCAAATGAAATGAAGTTATATTTACCTTTACTGGTAAACAATAACAGACATACCTTAAGTCTCACAAACTTTCTCTATTGTAAAATTATTGATTTCATAAACTATTACATACTCGTAGTACTTAATTACGTCAAAATTAAATATGAATATAAAAAATGATTCAAACATTATTACACTGAAATCACGAAGCTTAGATTCACTTATATGCAACAAAACAATTTACAAACAATTTTTTTTTAATTGAGTAAGTAAAAAGGATTATAAGGATGAGTGTATAAGGATCCTATAAAGACCTGCCGTTCAACGGACGAGGCTCTGGCAAACAGTACCCGGTAAGCGGCAACAGGCTCGCCACATATTACGTGGGACAACTATATAAATAGCGAAGTGTGGGCGTAGAATATGCCTCTGCCTACCCCTTCGGAACAGGCGTGAATATATGCATGTATTTATGTAAAGGATTATAATAAAATTCAGATTTGCTTTACTAAGCATTTAGTAAGCAGTAACCTCTCAGCTTAATGGCTACATATTAATCATGTTTTATAGGAATTATACAAACATAAGCAGCCAATTTGCTTGTTTCGTAACAACAAGGATTGCCGTTTCTCGCGATGAGGGTAGATGCTTAAGCACCGAAGACTTGACCTTAAGTATCACTAATACGTTAACGATTACAGGCAGTTTCAATACTGTTTTCCTATTACTCAGACCTCGGCTGGCTTCAGCATATTTCTCATCACAGCCCATTAACGTTCCACTACTGAGCACGAGCCTCCTCACACATATCAAGGTGTGCGGGTATTGGGTCATACTCCACCACGCTGACCCAGTGCGGATTAGCGGAGGCAGGTGTATGGCGTCCTGCTGTTAGAATTTTTCAAGCCGCCCATTATGCCTCTAACATAGCTTAACGACTATCACATTTAGTGATAACCGGGACCAACGGCTTAACGTGCCTTCCGAAGCACGGAAGCGCTCGATATCAAATGCCACACAAACGGTCACCCATCCAAGGACTGACCTCTGTAAACTCTGCTGTACTTTGGTGATCGTTTCCGACCACCGAGCACCGCAGAGCTACGAGTTCTTCCAGAATATTTCTATTAAACTATTATTAGTATTTCTGAACTTCGATATTACGCAGAATGCTGTCTTTTGGTTTGTTAAGCTTTTTCAAAGCCGTATTTGGTGAAACCGGTCAAGTGATAAAGCAAATAAATATATGAAGGAACTTCGACAAGTGATATTATATTTTATATCATAATTCTACGAGTTGATCTCATAATAAATAATCTTGGACAATTCGCACTGGGTCTGAGAGGCGAAGTATGTCTTATTTTGGATTGTATTGCCGCACGGAGGTGTTTAGCCAAAAATTGTGTTTTCGAAAACAGTGTTTTTGTTCAAAAGCGCTTATTTTGACCAGTGTGTGTTGCCAGTGATGACGTACGGTACTGAGACTTGGTGCCTGACTATGGCCCTCATTAGAAAGCTCAAAGTCGCTCAGCGTGCAATGGAGAGAGCTATGCTCGGAGTGTCCCTACACGATCGAATCAGAAATGAGGAAATCCGTAGGAGGACTGGAGTGACCGACATAGCGAGGTGAGTTTGCAGGCTGAAGTGGCAATGAGCGGGGCACATAGCTCGAAGAACCGACGACCGATGGGGCGTTAAGGTTCTTCAATGGCGACCGCGAACCGGCAAACGTAGTAGATGACGGCCTCCCACGCGATGGACCGATGATCTGGTCAAGGCGGCGGGAAGCCGATGGATGCAGGCGACTCAAGATCGCTCAATGTGGAAATCTATTGGAGAGGCCTATGTTCAGTAGTGGACGTCAGATGGCTAATAGATGATGATGCGCTTATTATATTTAATTCAATTCATTTATTGCCATCTAAGTGCACATGAGGTCATAAGAATTAAATGTGTCACAACTTAGTTACCTTTATAGGTGCTGCAATATCTTATAGTCTAATTAATAGGTAATAATAATTACAAAAAAGTATTCATTTATACAAATATTGTGTTCAGATATTTTAAAATATAATGTATTAAAATTAGTACCTACTAAAAGTAAACATAGTTTTAGACCTATAGTTTCATATCTGAGGCACTTAAATGGAAAAATTAATTACATTCATTTATTAATTTACATGCATTTATATAATAAAATTATTTGTTATTAATTGTTCATGCTATGAAACTAATACAGTTTCTGTCAGTATGGCCTGAGGCAGTTTTTCCACTTTACTGCGGTCCATCGCGTAGGGCTGCAGAATTTATTGATGTATCAAGTACCTCAGATCGTAGAGAAAACTCGCTTAGTGCAAGACATTGACAAAGTGGGTATGCTTTACGTTACAATTCGTTTCACGCCATCCCATTCTCAGTCTTGGACATCCTACACTGCGAGCGTGTCTGAAACCAAGCACCTTTCACCTTGGTGTTCAGAAGAGGCAAGCTGCAACGATTAATTTTATTTTATTTATTATACGGACAACAAAAAAGATTACAACCTTATTAATATAATATAGTCATCATTTACACAGTCTTGTATTAGATTAATATCCTAAGCATATTGACTTATCAGTTCAAAACATTCAGTGAACAACAGTGCACGAGTACTTATTAACTCAAGTAAGAACTCCTCTACTCTTTAGGAACACATGGGTAGCACACAGGTAGCAGAAATAATAACACCGATGCTTTCAGCTTCACTCTTTATTTCCGAAGACTAATACTTAGACGAATACAAAGTTAACAACTGTACGTCCGATAAGCTCGGGTTCCAAAATCAGAATGTCCCAACGTGGCTTGCTCTTTACAAAGTAGACTCTTTCATAACTACGTCACTACCGGTAACGTTCGCCTGGAAGCATCGTTCAGAAACGTATATTGATGAAAATGTGCAAACTGCAGTTTAAAACAATTAAAGCAATGCAATCACAAAATTATAATACAGTAATTTACTTATTTTTAAAAACCTAACACTCAAGTTACTTAGTTTAACCTTCGATCGAAAATATTCACACGGGTATGATTAATTGTGTGGTATATTTTTATTTAAAATTTTTTAATGTGAATGTTGATGTCCCTGAATTACCTAAGTCTCTGACATTTACGGTACTCTTTAAGCTTCCACGGGCATCAAGAGGTAAAGTTCTTGTCGATCTGCCTAGTAAATCCAATCTTGGACAGAACGCACCCATAAATCGAATTGTAAGGGAGTTTAATGGCGTCGATAAAACCAAGAACCTTGATTTGTTTATGGATGACATTCGCGGGCTCAAGAAGTCTTTCTTTTCCTCACTTGACTGCAATTTGTACGATTGACATTTTTATTTATTATCTTATTTCTATCATGGCATTTTAAATTCGCTATTTAATGATGTTATTCAATTTGTTCTTGTATGGTATTGTTGTATTTAAACTATAACTTTAGGATTTTTTTTTTGTTTATAATCTTTTATTTGCATGCTGTCTTCGACTATAATTATAATGACATTGAGCTAAATACTGCTATGGTTAAGTCTTTTTTGTAGTGTTAATGTTTATTATATTGGTGCTCATTTAAATAAATAAAGGTGTACGCAATTCATAACTGGTGTTATTATGTACTTAAATGAATTTTCACACAATCAAATATTTCACTTATAAGCAATTGTAAGTTAAAATGAGTGTGAATATGAGTACACAGCTAAATATATAACTACTCCATAAAATTTCTATGTGACCGATTGTAGGAGGGCCTATCCAGCATAAGCGTCAAATAATCTTTTGACGACCGATATGGCGTGGAGGCGAGTATACCCGCACTCCACTCCTGAGGTCGTGGGTTCGATTCCCATATAGGACAATTATTTGTGTGTATAAATATGAATATATGTTCTGGTCTGGGTGTTTTCCTATGTATATTAAGTATGTATTTATAAAAAAAAAGTATTTATGTATGTCTATCCGTTATTTAGTATCCATAACACAAGTTCTTAATGATACTTATCTTGGGACTAAATAATTGGTGTAAGTGTCAGAAATATTTTTTTAATCTTTATTCTTAAAGATTTCTGCTCCAACTGCAGTTATACGTGTCTGCTTAATATTTATTGAAGTATGTAACTATAGTGTTTAAATTTTGAAATCTATGTAAAGTAAAGTAAAAGTAAAGTAAAAAAATATTTATTTCATAAACTATTATGCATAGTACTTGAAAACGTCATGATTACAAATGAAAAAAAAACAATCGAAATATTATTACATTAAATCACGAAGCTTAGATTCACTTACATGCAACAAAACAATTTAAAAACAAATAATAAATAAGTGTAAGTGAATCTAAGTGCTAGTTCCGAGCCACCGCTCTGTAAGAAGAACTGGCAAGAAACTTACAGGCTATGCTCTTTTAAATATATCCATTGGTTTGGAACTTGAATTACAATGATCATTTGTCTGTGAAGCTATACAATGCAATATAATATAACATTAACAATAAATAAAATAAATAAATAAATATTTCTGACACTTACACCAATTATTTAGTTCCAAGATAAGTATCACTAAGAACTTGTGTTATGGATACTAAATAACGGATAAACATACATAAATACTTTTTTTTTTTTTTTTGTAAATAAATACTTAATATACATAGAAAAACACCCAGACCAGAACAAATATTCATATTTATACTTACAAATATTTGTCCTGTGTGGGAATCGAACCCACGACCTCATGAGTGGAATGCGGGTATACTCGCCACCACGCCATATCGGTCGTCAATATTCATGTTTTAAGTCAGAATAGCCTATATGAAACGGCAGTTTAATCTCAAGCATTTTTATCTGCCATATAGTCTTTAATCCCTTTGAAGACTAATATTATAAGCTTAGCAACGCCTAAATCTCACGTGGTGTATGTAAATAATTTTGTTTGTTTTTGTCAGATTGGCTGTCAGTGACATGGGCGCAGGGCGGTATACAGCTGCAGTCAGACGGCGCTGACGATGACTCCGTCAAGGGGCGGTAAGTCAGAAAGAGGAGAAATCATATAGCTTGCATAAGTTTATATTGTTTCAATATAATTAACACACTAATTTAAGTAAAGTAAAAAGTTATTTTTTTCATAAATTCATAGCACTTGAAAACGTCAAAACAAAATATACATTAAAAAAAATTAAGTATGAATACCCTGAAATCACGAAGCTTAGATTCACTTACATGCAAATAAATAATAATTAAGTGTAAGTGAATCTAAGTGCCAGTTCCGAGCCCCCGCTCTGTGAGAAGAACTGACAAGAAACTCACAGGCTATGTTCTTTTACATTATATTTTTTTACAAAACACACACAGTGTAAATGTGAAGATACTGAAAGGGTCCCCTGAAGCTGTAACCAATAAAGTAGCACTAAGGGAACCTTCCATCACAGTCAAGTAAGTATGTATTGTAAAACTGAGCTGAGCCTGTACAATAGGGGATGGTCACGACAATGATATATTTGATATTTTATTTATTTATTATTATTATACACATACAATTTGAAAATTTTAAGCCCAGTGTAAACGTATAGTATAAGTATAATCCCAGTATAAGTATAATCGTCAACCCGTAAGTTCAAGGAAAATAGTAAGTACAATCGTAGACAGAAGAAAGAAGGGCAAAAGTCACTAAATATATCGCATGCTTAAAGGAACATCGACCTATTAATAGATAGGTCAGGTTTAAGTTATATACCTATACAGTCTTTCTATTTCTTACTGAAATCAAATCAATGTTAATCAAACGTTCAGAACACAAGCAGAATTACTAATAAATAAATCAGTATCAATTTAATGCGCTTACCAACAAAAAAAAAACAAAAATATTTATCAATCTAACATTTAGGTTAACAGTGTTTGGGGACCCCTTTTAAGTAAACATATACCTGTGTTAGGGGAACCCGCTTTTCCTGGTCATATGTTTGTAACATTTTATCTACTATGATACATGCTTAAGGATAATAATTTCAACTATTTTATAATGTTGTTGCAATACTCTTGCAGGGTTCATGTTTTAGAACCACTATTAACATTAAGATCTTTATGTACTACATGACGCAAATAAAGAACTATGAACTTAAATTATTAATATAATGTGTGTAAATGTGTGCGCGTGTGTGTGTGTGTACCAACAGGACAAGTATTCGTTAGAAAATCTTGCGTGATGTCTCAAAAATCGTCTTTTTTGAATTAAGTCACTGTTAATTTAGCATGCCACTATTATGCCACCAGCATGCGATATGCTCGTTAGTGTAGCGCAGTGTCACCGCGTTGCTAGAATTACGCACAATTACAAGGGATTATACATAAAATCACGCCTGTTTACCTGAAGGGGTAGACAGAAGCATATTATACGAACACATTTCTCCACTTATAATGTTAGTCCCACGTAGGTAGCGAGCCTATTGCCGCTTACCGGGAACGTTTTTGTTCGCCAGAGCCTCGTCTGTTTATCGGCAGTTGCCCCACTTATAGGAGAGGTTGGCTTGGGCTTCTAAAATGTTGATAGAATCCCTGTACACTCGATATATTACTGCGAATCAAAGGTTATTCTTCAACTTCTGAGACGTGGTTTAACCTCTAATGTAAATTGAACAACTTATGTTGCAAACGCAGTCTATACCGACGTTAGAACTAAACGTTATGTCTACTTTTGTAACTGTAAAACATCGATGCACCTAGTAATTAATTAGAATAACCAACTATTAGTACAAAATTAATGCTAATGTATTCATTTCAAACGCGAATATAATCATTTAAGAGAGAATAGAAGGGAGCGGAAACAGTTCTTCAGAAAATTCTCAGGAAATAAATAATTCATATAATAAATCAAACAAAGATTTTGACTTAATAAGTAGATATATAATAACGAAAAACATTTCAATATTGCACAATCTAGAACTCGTAAAGTAACTTCCCTATATTATGTAGGGACTTGTACGTTTTTAATAATATACATACAACAGTCATTCGCAGGCCTCCGCGAGTAGGGTATGCGATTTTGGCGCCGTGCCAGCGATCTCGACATACGAGAACACACTTATGTCCTACCCGATTCAACTTAGCGAATAACTACTTGCTACTACCAATAATATGTACTGATTTTATGCCCAATATTTAAAACACAATGAATGATCAAAGCTCTTAAAGAAATTAAGAGAAATAAAAAAAAAACATCATCCATTTATTCCTTTACAAGTCACACATACAGGCTGACAGAATTAAATGCTACTACCAATAATATGTACCTACTGATTTTATGCCCAATATTTAAAACACTACGAATGATCAAAGCTCTTAAATAAATAAAGAGAAATAAAAATAAAATATCATCCATTTATTCCTTTACAAGTCACACATACAGGCTGACAGAATTAAATGCTACTACCAATAATATGTACCTACTGATTTTATGCCCAATTTTTAAAACACTATGAATGATCAAAGCTCTTAAATAAATAAAGAGAAATAAAAAAAAACATCATCCATTTATTCCTTTACAAGTCACACATACAGGCTGACAGAATTGAATGCTTCTACCAATAATATGTACCTACTGATTTTATGCCCAATATTTAAAACAAAATTAAAGATCAAAGCTCTTAAACAAATGAAGAGAAATAAAAAAAAACATCATCCATTTATTCTTTTACAAGTCACACATACAGGCTGACAGAATTAAATCCAACAGTTTTTTTAGCGTTTACTAATATTTCTGAAAATGTTCGATATAATAAAGAACCCACACATAACAGAGACCCCTAAAGGAGTATGAATACGCAACATTATTGTTTCAAGACCACCATCATACCGCTGCTCTGTCTGAATGTGAATGATTGAGATCCGCCAGACGGGGACTGCTCGCTGGAGGGGCATTATGTCTGCGAACAGAGGCTCGAGCACAGAAAAGCCTTTATAATCTCAGTCTAGTTGTACTATTGTATTAGCTTACACAGTTTCAGCTTGAGGCCTTCTTTGCGACAATGAATTATATGACGAGTATAAACAACGTGTATATTAAAAATGTGATAGTTTTTAAAAATATAGAACACGTTAGAAAAAGGTTTATTGCTACATTATATATCGGCAATTTTATTTATGGCCCCATGAAATAAAATAAAATAAAATATACTTTATTGTCTTTAAGATCAACATGATCATTTAGATTCGTCAAACATTTACACAAAATGGAAAACCATATAAACCATTTAGCAACAATGAAAGAAATATGAACGGTAACATAATAAAGGAGTAAAAGCAATTCTTTGTCAGAATTTGTCAGTTTATCTGTCTGATGTGGTTTTCTCAAGATTTGTCAGTCTGTATCTGTCAGTCAGCCTGTCGTGATTCTAAAGGAGGGAGGGGATTGTTCGTCAGTCAGACAGTCTGACGGTGTCATGGGATAGGTGACTAGCATATTACCTCTAACCGGGAACTTTTATGTAAGTCAGAATGTCGTCCGTTGATTGGCACGTTCACCACTTGCAGGTGAGTTAGACTTGGGCTTCGAAAGTCTCGGTATATAATATAAAAAATTAACTAAAAATATATTATTTTCCTTTTCCATGTTTGTAATAAATAAATAAATAATAAATATTTCTGACACTTATACCAATTATTTAGTCCCAGGATACTAAATAACGGATAAACCTATTTTTTTTTTGTAAATTTAAAATTTTTATACATAGGAAAACACCCAGACCAGAACAAATATTCATAATTATACACACAAAATTTGTCCTGTGTGGGAATCGAACCCACGACCTCAGGAGTGGAATGCGGGTATACTACCCACCACGCCATATCGGTCGTCAATAAATATTAGGTCGTTAATAAAATAAATATTCTCTTACAATCACACCAATTATAATTAATTTTTAATAAAATAATTATTTTAGTTTCAAGATAAGTATCATTAGTAAGTGTTATGAAAAACACCCAGAGCAGAACAAATATTCTCAAAGATTTGTCCTGTGAGGGAATCGAATCCCACCTCTGAAGTGAATCGCAAGTATGACCGCCACGCAATATCGGTCGTCAAAAATAGTTTCATTGTTTCTAATAGATGTATTGATGAAAGGTCGTATGAAAAATATATTATAATTACTATATGTATGTCAAGAATGAGGAATAATAACGAATCTTAGACCGTCATTAGATATCAAGTAACTGCTTAAGAAGGCAAATTTATCCATACGACAAGTTACCTCTTTCTGTGATAGTCGTTAAGCCAACTTAGGAGCCCTATAAGCTAACAGTTTGAAGCGCTCGTAGCTCTGCGGTGCTCGGTGGTCGGAAACGATCACCGAATTACAGCAGAGTTTACAGAGGTCAGTCCTTGGATGGGTGACCGTTTATGTGGCATTTGATATCGAGCGCTTCCGTGCTTCGGAAGACACGTTAAACCGTTGGTCCCGGTTATCACTAAATGTGGTAGTCGTTAAGCCATGTTAGAGGCCTAATGGGCGGCTTGATAAATTCTAACAGCAGGACGCCATACACCTGCCTCCGCCAATCCGCACTGGGTCAGCGTGGTGGAGTATGACCCAATACCCTCACACCTTAATATGAGAGAGGAGGTTCGTGCTCAGTAGTGGGACGTTAATGGGCTGTGATGATGAAGCTAACAGTTATGTACCGTATAAACATTTATATGCATCTTGTAAAAACAGTTAATTTGTGCCTGTTTTACAATGTCCAAGTAAGTTCTCATAAGCGTTTGCTTGACAGATAGCCCAAATAAAACTGTCATTTTAACTGCCATATTACACACATTAATAATTATTTATGCAACGAATGAATATGATCATTGAAGAAACGGGTACCTTGAATAAAGGCGGGAGAAAAACCAACCTTGACGATTTTCTTGCCCGTTGTTTTACGATCAAGCTCCCGCTCGCAATGAATGGGCGCGTTCAGTTGTTTAAGTTTGACTTTGATAAGAGCTCTAAGTAAAGTAAAAGTTAAAAGTTCTTTATTTCATAAACTATTACATAGCACTTGAAAACGTCAAAACAAAATATACATGAAAAAATTTTTTTTTTAATATCAACCCTGAAATCACGAAGCTTAGATTCACTTACATGCAAATATATAAAAATTAGGTGTAAGTGAATCTAAGTGCCAGTTCCGAGCCCCCTTTTGTGAGAAGAACTGACAAGTAACTCACAGGTCTTTTACATTATTTTTATCAAATATAACAATACAAAACACACACAGTGAAAATTTGAAGATACTGAAAGGGTCCCCCGAAGCTGTAACCAATAAAGTAGCACTAAGGGAACCTTCCATCACAGTCAAGTAAGTATGTATTGTGAAACTGAGCTGAGCCTGTACAATAGGGGATGGTCGACAATGATCTGGTTGACTTTTTATTTTAATATACACATACAAGTTAAAAATGTTAAGCCCAAGCTTGTTTATCCGATAAGTAATCATTAACAGCATAATACCCCTTTTGAGGAAACTGCTTTTTAACTACTGTTTTAAAAGTTGCCAATGGTAGATCAAGTAAGTATTTCCTGCGGAATTATATTATAAAATCTGATACCAACTGATATCCAAAAATGATTTTTTTGTTTTGTGAAGTCGACAATTTGGCAGAGAGAACTTATTTCTATTCCTAGTATTAAAATTATGTGCTTTTGAATTTTTATCCCATATATTAATGTTTTTGCGAACATACATTATATCATCGAATATATAATGTGATGCAACCGTTAATATGTTATTTTTTTTAAACATCTCTCTATTCAGCCAAACTTGAATAAATAATTTTCATTGAAATTTTTTGATACCAATTATTTCAGTTCCATTATAAGTATCATCAAGAACTTGTGTTATGGATATTCATATAACAACTCTTTCAAAATAATAAACAAAGGAGCAGCTAAACAACTTAACTTTTGATTAAGTTTCCGATATTGACAAACATTTTGAAGACCTAATTTCAAAAGTGTATTTTATAAATATTATTATACCTCCATATTAAATTAACGCTGTATTATATAAACATTATTATACTTTCCTCAATAAATTGGGGTGAAATTGAGGAAAATATTAATTTCAAGTCACGTGTATTCCGGCAATCTTTGCTTCCTTACAAAATAAACATCATACATATAATATATATTTGTTATTCTTTTTTTACACCCCCGGTTTTCTTTTAATTTTAATCACTCTCCATCCTAAGGTTGCCTGGAAGAAATCGCTGTAAGCGATAAGGCCGCCAATTGTATCCCTTTTCTTATGCAATTGTTTTCTTGTTTTATTTTAATTTGGTGTACAATAAAGAATTTTCTATCTATCTATCTATCATAACATAATCTATCTATATAATATAAAAATGGATCGTCCAAATGTAAGTATGAATTTTTGATTGTGTTTGATATTGTCAATATAATGGCTGATAAAAATGCTTGGGATTAAACTGCCGTTTCATACAGGCTATTCTAATATGAATGACTTAAAACATGAATATTGTTAATGTTGCATTGTATAGCGTCACAGACAAATGAAGATTGTAACTAACCAATCGATAATTTAAAAGAGCATAGCCTGTGAGTTTCTTGCCAGTTCTTCTTACAGAGCGGTGGCTCGGAACTGGTACTTAGATTCGCTTACACTTAAATATTTTTTGTTTTTTTGAATTGTTTGGTTGCAAGTGAATCTAAGCTTCGTGATTTTAGTATAATTATATTTTATTTGTTTTTGTTATTGTTTTATAATTTTGACGTTTTCAAGTACTATGTAATAGTTTATAAAATAAAAAGTTTTTGAAGTTTGAAGTTTATGGCGGTATGGAATTCGTTAGGTCAGCTAGTTTATTACATTTTGATATTTTAAAATAATAATATTAAATTACTAGGAAAACAAACAAACGCAATTTAACTACATTATAAATAATTAATAAATAGTGTGCAATAGTTACATGTTTTCGCACATGTAAGTATAACTTATATTACGCAAGTACTTACAAAGACCAATTAATAAATTGGTTTAAAAATATCTGAATAGATAAACTAAACAGTAACTTTAATAAGTTGTATTTTGAATTAAACAAGTCAAGTTCAGGGTATGCAACTAGCTTGTTTAATAATTGTTTTAAGATCCTATCAACACCTTAGAGGCCAAGCCAACCTCACTTGCAAGTGGTGCACCTGACGATCAACGGAAGAGGCTCTAGTTAGTATAAAGGTTCACGGTTAGCAATAGGTTCGCCACCTATTACGTGGGACCTAAAATATAATTGTTAAATCAGGGCGCATAATATGCCTCTGCCTACCCCTTCAGGGAAACAAATACAAATATTTTTTATTGGAACAGAAATTGGGTTTAGAATAAATTGTGTTTGTTAATAACTACATTAGTCAAGGACTGTGTCGTAGTTACTAGCGCCCACCTCCAGAAGAGGACACAGCGTTCCATATTATTATTATAGCATTAGATACAATACTCTAAATTATAAAATAAGAAACATATAACACAAACACTAAATTTGCAACAAATCTTACGGATATTTATGTGTGAGTTTGTGTTTTGATGTTATGATTATGAGTGTGTATGTTTGTGTGTGTGTGTGGGTATGTGTCCGTTGTGAACATGTGTAACATCACATGTGTACATTGTTTAACGATGTTATTAAAAGTTCTTGTATAAATCTATATATCTTTGATATTATTATAAGTAACCACAATGTGTATTCTTGTGTATTGTAGTCGACTTTTGTATTTTAAGAACTTCTTCGCGTAAAGGGCTTTTGTTATCGCCAAGCTTTGCTAGTTTAATACGAGTTTTACTGTCAAGATCTTTCTTTGTATAATGAAATTTTGTATCAAAATAATCATGTAACAGTCTCGCTAATATACTGCTATCATCATGTGACAACTATTTGCTCGTTGTCGCAATAAAAACGTCAGTCATCGACGTGGAGGGCCCACAATAAGTTAATTTTATTCATTTATTTATGCAGCATTACAATGTAGGTTTACATCAAGTACAACACACATAAAAGCCAAAAGAATTAATTTAAAAAAATCAATAGTTATCAATAGCAAAGTAATGTACTAGTCCTATAAGATTCCCACTAGATAGTCAACCAATCTAAAAAAATATAAAATTAAAGGTCAAATTGACTAATCTACATATATTACAAATATTAATTGGAACTACCATGTGAAACTTAAAAATTAAAATAATTCAGATTCATCATTGATTCATTCAACATTCATTTGACGACCGATATGGCGTGGAGGTCAGTATACCTGCACTTTACTCGAGAGGTCGTGGGTTCAATTCCCATACAGGACAAATCTTTGTGCGCATAAACATGAATATTTGTTCTGGTCTGGGTGTTCTCCTATGTATCTTAAGTATGTATTTACAAATAAAAAAGTTATTTAGTATCCATAACACAAGTTCTTAATGATACTTATCTTGGAGCTAAAAAATTGGTGTGATTGTAAGAGAATATTTATTTATATTTATCACATAAAAAAAATATTACATATCAATTATGTAATGAAATAGTTATGTGCTACATTTCCAAGTTTTTCCATTGCGTCAACAATTCGTACCAAATTGTAGTGGTACAAACGTAGCATAGAAAAAAAATTATTACGCCATTAGGTGCCTTCGATCAACAATACAACTAGATAACGCATCACATACAAAAACAGAACTCAAATATGGCACCGAGTGACTATAGAATAAATAGATATAGGTATACCCTATGAAATGGAGCAAAACGACTTTTAGCTTTAATATTTTTTATCAAACTTACACCTTATCTGGAATATATAAAGCAAGCTTTTGTTTGTGTCAACATTCACTTACGCTTTTACGACATGAATGACAGAAAGCGATAAGAAATAGAAGTTCTTATCTAAACATTTTTTATACACATTGACTATTGTGTCTAAATTAGACTTTATTTGTTAACAAATAAGTTTAATAATAACTTAAAAAGTAAATCCATAGCTGCACTGTTCTGACACAACCAACTTATGGCAAACTCACGCGCCAACATTTGCCAATGTTGGCGCGTAGGTTGGCTTTACAAAGTTAATAGTGTAATGTTATTAAAAAGGCGAATATTTAATCTATTATATTATAAAATTATATTTACTTACCGAAAGTACGATATTCCGTCCGATACATTTTTTTTCGATAGTTATTTCCACAGTTTTTGAACACACACTGAGGCATTGTGGCACTTCCGCACGTTGGCGCAATCACAAGTGAACTAACTCGAAAATAAGACCCCACTTTGAAGTGAGGCGTTATTTTCTCGGCCGTTTTTAAGACTCTGACCCGTTATCTAGTTGTATTGTTGATCGAAGTTAGGTGCATATAAAATATATGGTGCAAAACTGTAAAAAGAAATAAAGCTAAAGAAAAATGTCTTAGTAACATCTACCAATGTTTTTAAGTCTTCAATCTTATAAAAGAGGTTCAATCTTAAACAGTATCCTCGATTAAGCGTAGTGCGCGTGAAGGGTCTTTGTAGCTATTTATTTTTTAGCTGCTTTGTATTAGAGTACCTTTCAAACACAAATCTGCTGGAAAGATTCATGTTATCCTATGAATATTGTATATAGTATAGTGTTTGATATCCACAAATCATATTAATAGGTACACATAGCATAGCACTGGTTGAAACGGGTTTAACTGAGCTATGTACTTCAAATAAAAAAATATTATCTTACAATCACACCAATTATTTAGTTCCAAATAAGTACCACTAAGAACTTCTGTTTTGGATACGAAAGAACGGATAAACATACTTAAATACTTTTTTTTTGTAAATATATACTTAATTTACATAGGAAAACACCCAGAACAGAACAAATATTCACATTCATGCACACAAAGATTTGTCCTTTGTGGGAATCGGACCCACGACCTCTGGAGTGAAATGAAGGTATACTAACCTCCACGCCATATCGGTCGTCAAAGAAACTTTGTTTAGCTAAGCATCAATGAAAATTATCACATATTTTCGTAACTTCGCTGTTACATCCTCGGATAATATCTGCGCAGCACATCTCAAGTGGGATAGCAGCCTACATATTTCTCATCGATTCGTAGTCGTGTCGTGGCATGTAAAAGCCTCCGTGGAAACAGCGTCAGTCGTGTGAGTTAATTGTGTTCTAAATATCCCGTGTGACGGGCCGCAATCCGTAATCCGCAATAAATAATGAAATATTTCTGACACTTACACCAATTATTAGTTTCAAGATAAGTATAATTAAGAACTTTGTGTCATGGATACTAAATAACGGATAAACATACATAAATACTTTTTTTTTAGTAAATACATACTTAATTAATATACATAGGAAAACACCCAGACTGGAACAAATATTCATATTTATACACACAAATATTTGTCCTGTGTGGAAATTGAACCAACGACCTCAGGAGAAGAGTGCGGGTATACTCGCCACCACGCCATATCGGTCGTCAAAATGGGTTTATATTTACCAACTTACACGTGTGTGGTAACTCCTTCGCCTATCCTCACTTACACGTGGCCAATTTGTTACCATTGTTGTCATGTTAGAGAATTCTTGGAAACAGCCTCAGCCGTCAACAGGCAGTTCATTGTGTTAATTCCATTGTAAAAATACGAAAGACACTCTATCTGCCTCGCTTTCACGGTAAGCGGTAATCTTAATATTTTATTTCTTCAATTGTATTCAATCTTAAGATATAATTTGAAAAAAGCCTAGATAAGTTTCTTAAGGCATTCTTCTCAATCTCGTTGCCTTTTGGAAGCCTCGTTAGAGTCACCGACAGACTGAATGACTTATGGACAATCCCCTCCCCACTTTAGAATCACGACAGGCTGACTGACAGATCCCCCCTATAAGAGTCACCGACAGACTGACAAATCTTGAGAAAAACCACAACAGACAGATAAATTGACAAATTTTGACAAAGAACCCATTTGCTTTTACTTTTTTATTATGGTACAGCTCATATTTCTTTCATTGTTGTTAAAAAAATATATCGAATTTCTATTTTGTGTGTAAATGTTTGACGAATCTAAATGATCATGTTGATCTTAAAGACAATAAAGTATATTTTATTTATTTATTTTTATTTTTTAATAAATGAATTTATAGGCAGTTTGACAAGCAGTTCATTGTGTAAATACTTCATATATGGGGCACACGATTAGTTGATATTTACTCACACGTGTGTAGCGCGTTTGCAAGCTAAAGTGGCAAGGCGGGGCACATAGCTCGAAGAACCGACGACCGATGGGGCGTCAAGGTTATTGAAGTGCGACCACGAATCAGCAAACGTAGTAGAGGGCGGCCCCAACGCGATGGACCGATGATCTGGTCAGGGCGGCGGGGAGCCGGTGGATGCAGGCGGCAAAGAATCGATCTACGTGGAAAGCAATTGGCGAGGCCTATGTTCAGCAGTGGACTTCAAATGGCTGAAATGATGATAATGATGATGACGTGTGTGGAAACTCCTCTACTAATACTGGCACTTAGATTCACTTACACTTAAATATTTTTTGTTTTTTTAAATTGTTTGGTTGCAAGTGAATCTAAGCTTCGTGATTTTAGTATATAATTATACTATTTTTTATTTGTTTTGTTATTTTTTTATAATTTTGACGTTTTCAAGTACTATGTAATAGTTTATGAAATAAAAAGTATTTTGACTTTGACTTTGATTTTGAATACGACTGGGTTAGTTTGGTGGACTATCACCCTTCTTATCTTGTTTCGTGAGAAGAGCCATGGGAGAAGTGGGACGTTAATGGGCTGAGTTGATGAGATGTGGCCAAGATCGTGTCGCAGTAGTTCTTATCCAAGAGTCTTCTTGCTCGTCGTCTTAGAAACTGCTTCTATTGTCGGCAGAGTGTAAACATATAAATACTTTTTTGACAATTATACCAATTATTTACGTTTAAGATAAGTATATTGTTTGTTAACACCGCACCGCTAATTAAAGTTTTCTGCTAACCCTAAGGTTAACTGGCAGAGAATGCCTTATGGCATTAAGTTCGCCTTTTGTAATACTTTTAAGTGTGCAAGATAGATTAAAATAAACAAACATAAAAAATACTTTTGTTTTGTAAATACGTACAGAAGAAAACAACCAAAAGAGTAAAAATATTTATCTTTGTTCTGGCCTGGATGAACTGTCCTGTGTGGGAATCGAACCCACGATCTCAGGAGCAGAGTGCGGGTACACTCGCCACCACGCCATATTGGACGTCAAAGTATACTGGCGCACTACCGGCATTATTCTGTAGAACTCTTTCATTGCCATTTATTAGCTTATACTCACGAGCCCTGTAGGAATTTATATTAAAATGTTATCTTTTGATATGAATTCGATTACTTTTCTCTTTGAAGAGGAAACAGAAAGTAGAAAGTTTACTGTTTGTATCTAATAGGCAATACTCAATACTTTATTGCGTTCCACAACGGTTTTATATGGTGGTGAATATTACAAATTGGCACAGCATAGTGTAGGAGAGAGGCCTTAAATAATTTATTGATTCAGGCGTTACTTTGCGAAAATCCATTGTAAGCAAGTGTATTAAAAATATCTTTGTAACAATTCCCGCGCTACCTACTATGATTACCCGAAAAATCGAGAAACTATTCAACACGACACGTGAGAGTCACACTCGTTTCAGCGTTGGTCGTGAAGACATCGTTGTTCTGAGGCTCCTATCTTACCTGAAGATGCCCTGTGCAAGGGCGAAACACGTGTCGTGTTGAATAGTTTCTCGATTTTTCGGGAAATTATAGTAGGTAGCGCGGGAGTTGTTACAAAGATATTTTAAATCCATCACTTGCATCTAATAGGCCTTTTTTATCAGTTTGAATTGGGTTCAGACGATTCTCTGATGCGATGTAATAGCAAAAAGGTCACAGTCTGATTGTAGTTCAAGAACCTTTGCCCTCGTAGTTACTTACATAGATTCTTCTACTCAATGTCCGCCGCTTAACTCGAGCCTGTATCGCGGTAGTTGATGGGAATTTGTTTAATGTCATCAAGTACAAGTATCAAGTACTAGTACTCTGATATTATAGCAAAAAGGTCACAGTGTGATCGCAGTTCATGAACCCTTGCCCACGTAGTAACTATCTCACATGGATTCTTCTACACAATGTCCGCCGCTTAACTCGAGCGTGTAACGCGGTAGTTGGTGAATACTTGACCGGTGTAAAGAAAAAGACAAAGACTTTTTGATTCACATGTAATATGGTACATGAGTGGTCTTAAAATTTAATACAGTCCGCATATTTCACCAGTAACTGGTATGCAAAAATATATTTAGAGGGTCCTAATATAACAAACATAAATTTATTGTTCAAAATATTCACTCAGTGAATAAAAACATTCATCAACAAGACATTTTTTAAAATAAACTTTGAATTTATTCAATGGCTTCAGCTTCAGGTTATTGTCGAGCCTATTGTAGACTTTAATAGACATGACATAGCTGTTCTTCGCATAAGATGCAGTATACATGATTGGCAGAGTCAGTTTATTTGGATACCTACTTGTATCTCTACGCTCTTTTTGATACAATTCGGGATGTGACCGAACAAAAACACAAATCTCGTGTATATATAAGGATGCAACAGTTAATATTTTAAGGTTTTTAAGCAAAGGCCTACAGGACGTCATGATGTCAACATTACAGATTGCTCTTATACAGGCTTTTTGGGAAATAAATGCTCGCTTTATATGGCAGGAATTACCCCAAATAATAATTACATGTTTAAGTAACAAACCTACATAGCCATGATACGCTTGTATAGCATATTTGTCCTAAAGGAGCTATGAAATCTCGCGTTAACAGTTCTAGCAACTGAATCGTAGAAAAAACTGTTTATCTATTTATTGTTGCATTATTCATGTTGGTTAATAGATTAAATGCAAAGTATATAAAAATTTAGTATTAATATCATCATCATCATCATTTCAGCCATCTGAAGTCCACTGGTGAACATAGGCCTCCCCAATTGCTTTCCACGTAGATCTATTTTTTGCCGCCTGCATCCACCGGCTCCCCGCCGCCCTGACCAGATCATCGATCCATCGCGTTGGGGGCCGCCCTCTACTACGTTTGCTGATTCGTGGTCGCCATTCAAGAACCTTAACGCCCCATCGGTCGTCGGTTCTTCGAGCTATGTGCCCCGCCCATTGCAATTTCAGCAATATTAATATAGTAAATAAAAATTCATTCGAAAAACATATACATACTTAATAATATAAAGAAAAATATACACATTATGTCAACTAAATTAATTATTTGGAATACACAATAAAGTTAAATAATAGCAATAGAATGTCAAACAATTAAAAGTCATAAGCAAAAAACAGAATAAAACCCAAGTTACCCGAGGCCTTCCCTTGAAGTCAATTGATATTAATTAGACACAAGATTAGCGTTAAACTTGATAAAATGAATATTCCTAGACACCACACACAGTGCTTCTAATCCCATACTAAGCCAATCTTGTACTATACGATGCTTGAAAACGGATATACATACCTAAATATCTACTTATTCCATTGAAAATATATATTTACAATACATGAAAATGGTGGGTATAGGACTCCTACCAAGACCTAAGGAGCCTAAGCCACCTCACCTGCGAGTGGTGCACCTGCCGATCAACGGACGAGGCTCTGGCGAACACAAAAGTTCACGATAAGCGGCAATAGGCTCGCCACCTATTACGTGGGACCAACAATATAATTGGCGAAATGTGAGCGTATAATATGCCTCTGCCTACCCCTTCGGGGAAACAGGGGGATATTATGTATGTATTTTTTTTTTATCATTTGTTCATTTTAAATTATACAGTAATGACATTAAATGTATTTCTCGCCAAGCTTAGCTTGTGGGCGAGATACGCTCGTTTACATTTTCTTTCTTTTAATAAATTGTATGTATGTATGTAATAATAATGGATGTATGTAATATATGAAAGTGTGCTTAGTACATTCATAGATATATACATAACGTCACGCGAAGGCAGAGATCACATCCTTCCACTTGCTTCGATCTTGACTTACACTCTTAGATTCATTCGCACTCATTAGCCTTTTCAAACACGCCCGTCGTACACGAACAACATGTGCTAAATGCATGCAAAGATTTGTCTTGTGAGAAGATCGAATTCACGACCCCACTAGCGGAAGGACTATACTTACGGTGTCTTCCGCGACATAAAAAAGGTCACCATAGTATTAAATTATAGTATGTATGTATGTATTATAGTATATGTTAGACAGAAATATCGAAGTTACAGTAAAATTCAACAATGAAAAACCAATATGGAAAAAAAATGCCTAAACTGTATTTGATTGAAAGTATGACAATGGGGGACCTTGTGGGTCACCCGCGTAGGTGGGCCCGCGTCCATTAGAAGCCGTTATCTCACTCTCTATCAACCACATCAACCACGTGGCCCCAAATGTAGTTGTAATGCGTTGGGTACGGTTTAAGGGTTGTTTCTATGGGTCTTGGCGGGCCGATTCTGCTAAGAACATTTAAAATTTTTATATTTTTTGTATGTCCTCATGACAAGTAGTAAAATCAGACAAAGTCAAAGGATGACATTATTTTGAAATACAATGTCAACAACACACCCTGCTACAAAAAATGTATTTGAATACCTTTGACAAGGGTGTATAAGGTCCCCGCCAAGACCTTAGGAGTCCAAGCCAACCTTACTTGCAAGTAGTGCACCTGCCGATCAACGGACGAGGCTCTGGCGAACATAACAGTGCCCGGTAAGTGTCAAAAGGTTCGCCATCTATTAAGTGGGACCAAAAATGTTATTAGCGAAGTGTGGGCGTATAATATGCCTCTGCCTACTCATATCGTCTTTAGGGAAACAGGTGTAATTGTATGCATATTGACAATCTGTTTCAGCATAATGTTGTCAACACGGACAGATCTAGGAGATATCGCGGCCAGCATCTAGTGTTACCCAAAATGCACACATATTTCTATAGAAAAAGTAGTTACCCCAATTGTATTGGAATATATAATACGTTGCCTTTTACTTTAATTGACCTTAGTTTATCAGAATTTAAAAGTAAGTTGTTTCGCTGGCTCAAACTGAAGTGCTTTTATTCAGTCCAGGAATATTTAGATATTAATATAAAAAAAGAAGTTATGTAACACTTCTAATGATTTTATCTGACATTTTATTCTGACCATAATTTTCAACATTTTTTGACATTCATACGCCCTGCGTTGGCAAGATAGTAATAGAGCTTTAAGATATTGTTTTAAGATCCCTGCAACATTATCTTTTATGAATAAATATTTTCATTTCATTTTCATTTTATTTCAAAGAAAGATACTATAAATCTACTTTTTGGCACTTTGGTTTCTACAAGCAAAAAAGCATTTACAATGGTGAGGGATTTTCTATCACCAAAAAGTGCTACTAATAAGCAGTTCAGCAACTAAACCGGTTTTTATAAATGATTCCAAAACTGTTATATGTTATATAATGATTGGAAGTTACTATCAATATTTAAGACAGCCACTTTTACAAAGACGCAAGTTTAGAAACCGCTAAAAACTAAATTTACAAAATATTTTTCTAACATTCGCTTTAAAAAACCAAATATCATTTCGTATGTAATTTTACTGAAATAGACTGTTACAAGAATTGTCGACAAGATAGAATCTTAAATGTAAGGGTGGGCTTGGGTGGAATTCTCTCACATAACGTTTTACCTTTCCAAGAACCCAGCGATCACGGTTGATCAGTACTTTACACTGTATTTTACTGAACCTTAGTTTCAGAACCTTGGAACATACATATTAGCACATTGTTGTCGTTTTGTTCGACTATGTTATGTAATGTAGTCTGGATTATGGCGTTATATTCACATACATACCTTATTATAATCACGCCTGTTTCCCCGAAGGGTAGGCAGAGGCATATTATACGCCCACACTTCGCTAATTATATGGTTGGTCCCACGTAATAGGTGGCGAGCCTATTGCCGCTTACCTGAAACTTTTGTGATCGCCAGAGCCTCGTCCGTTTATCGGCAGGTGCACCACTTGCAGGTGAGGTTGTCTTGAGCTTCTAAGATATTGGTGGCGTCCCTATACACCTATATTCATTTATTTATAGAACGCGTTTATATATCATTGATTATGTACTGCCTAATAATTACAGCTTTCCTAAGCTTTAAACTAGCAGAGCGGAGTGGATGTCTTAAATATATTGGTCCTGGTTATCACGTGGCACATCAAGACGTGCTTTTCTAAGGCTGCCTGTCCACTAAAGCGGAGCGGAGAAACGAACAAATATTAACCAATGAGATTTCATAAAATCTTCGCTTCTTCTGTCTGTCCGCGACTCCTATTGGATACTATTTCACCGTTTCTCCACTCTGCTGCCTCTCTCCGTTTCAGTGGAGGCAGCCTAACGCTCGATTAATTAATGGCACACAAATGGCTACCTATCTTTAAACTGACCCCTATGAACTTTGCTTTACGTACGATCTGTAATTTGTATGTCTAATAATATGTACTCCTTATAGCAGTGCCCCCCCCCCCCCTTTTTATTGTAGTATTTTTATTTTTGTTTAGTATCTTGTATATTATTTTAGTTCAGGTATATACGGAAGACCAGCGTCGAGGCATCATTGAGATGCTACGGCACATGCTGAGTAGACCTTTTCATAATCATATAGAGACGTAGGTATCATTAGTTTTATATTATTTTTTTGTACATGGTTATGAATAAACGTTTTTCTATCTTTCTAAAGATACCAATTAACATTAACACAAGTAAAAACAGGATAACATAGCATAGGATATAGTATGCAGCTATAGAGAGCACTTAAAGATTTTATGGTAACAAGTTGAAATTCTTTCGAAACTAAAACAATATAACTCGACAGTTAGCGATCCACGCCCTTCTGTAGTTTTGAAACGGGGCGAGCTGCAACGTTTTATCCTTAATGTATTTTCTCCGTTTTCTTCCGTTTTTTTCCGTTTTTTCCGCAGATCGTAACACCGTTTTATTGCGGCACGCCGTTTCAGTGGACAACTTGCGTCGCTTTCTTGTCGGTTTTAATACTTTTGCATTTAACTGTCTACTCTTATTTTTTGTTTTAAAGTGTGGGGAGACGACCTAGGCGCTTAGCTGATGGTTATGGAATTACTCACCTGGGGCTATAAATTTATACACTTTTTACACAGTAAAACAATTTTTAGAGCACAAACCTAGTGATACTTGTAGTGTTTTTAGCCTAAAAGGTTTAAGTTACTGTCTATGTTTGGTTTGACTAATATTTTGCGCATTTGTGACATGATTTCGATTTAATTATTATTATTTTTGTGAATGTACTTATGAATGACTTGTGGGTACCCGTATTTTGACATCAATAATGTTTAGTTACTAATTCGCAATTTTGACATTTAAAATTTGATTATGTCTAGTTGCTAATTTCAATTTTGACATTTTAACGATTTATAAGTATAGTTTTCTTTTAAAAATAGATGTGTAATTTAATTATAATTTGCATGCCACCGTTGTTGGCTGAATGAGAGGAGCTTTATTTAATTGTACAAGAACTGTAATGTAACTCAATCAAGCGCAAATAAAGTATTCTATTCTATTCTATATGTTAATGGGGCTTGAAATGGTTTCTATAGGGTCGGCAATGCGCTAGTGCTGGTATTACAAGCACCCCCCCCGAACAGGTCTACACTTTGGCTTGGTGGGGGGGCTGAGTACCTTCCAGAGGCCGGGAAAGGTAACACCCAGAGGTTGGCGACTCTGGGTGCCCTAAGTACTGATTACCGGGGGGGAAACTAAGAGGGACTAGTGGAAGGCGCAGCGGGCGGGCCAGGTGGGCCTGTCAAGCAGCGCCGAGAGGGTCTTAGGCAGCGGGGGCAGGGGCCCGTGCTGTCTAACCATAGACACTCCGAGAAGTCGGCCACACACGCTATGGTCAAACAAGGAGGTAGAAGGGGTGGGTCCACTGGGTCTCTCTGAGAAGGTTCTCCCGGTTTTGTTCTCCGGGGGACGTTGGCCGCAGGCGGGGTGTCTGAGCTGCAACCCAGGTACTGGCCCCCGCCTCATTCTTAACAAGCGGCGGGCGTCGTCGGAAGATTTTTAGTGGGTATTACTGCTGGCGGTCGTGCCTGCCGGTGGTGAGTCCCACACACCTCTCTCGGTCCCCTTTTGGCCGGAAGACAGTACGTAAATGCATTTTGTTACCGACGTAAATGTAAAAAAGAAACTGGAGCCCTATACACTCTGAATTGAACATAAACTTTTATCAAATCAATTGTTCTAGATCCGGCTTGTATACATTTGATGATTACCATATCCTAGCATTATCCCGGTTGCCCTCGACTAAAGCTTAAGGCGCAGGGTCTGCTCACTGGTTTTGGCAAAATTTCAGTTATTACATGGAGTGACTGCCGTCTGACCTTCGCAGCCCAGAGGGAAACATCATTATATGGTTAAACCAGCTATCAGGATATAAGAAGGCGCTGACTTCCTAATAACGACTGCAATAGATGTTAATGACTGCAGGGACCAACGGCTTAACGTGCTTTCAGAGGCATGGAGCAAGCGATAATTACGCACATAACTTCGAAAAGTCATAGGTGCGCCACCAGGGTTTGAACCGGAGACTCTCTGAATTTGAAGGCTGCGGGTCTCGCCAATGGGCCATCGGGAATGCTTCTCTCACTCGGGATTGTATTCATGTGATGATTTGATGCAACTGAATTGCAAATTCTTTTACATATTTCGCTTTGCTTATAGCTTTCTAATCCAATTTTTCTTTGATGTCTATCGTTCTAATCGCAATAAAAAAGTAAGTTGTATTCTTGAAACGGGGCCTGAGTAATATCTTGCAACAAAAAACTACTCTTCAGACAAATGTGAAGCAATTTAATAACTGTAATCCCAAATGCCGACCTTAATCCTAATTATTAATCCACTTTGTCCTTTACTTTACCTGGGTATAATTCAATTAACGAAGAGTTTTCGACATTCAATGTCGTTTCATTATGAGGCGAATAATTTAGTTATAAACTTTCTGTTATTTATTTCATATGTAGGTTATATCTGTAACGAGGTTGCATTGGAAATGTTTCAGATCTAAAAGGAAAAAGATTATTTGTCTTTATATTTATTTAAAGCGCTCGTGGTACAAGGTGATTTGAAAAGATAACCGAAATAAGGCGGAGTTTTAGCCGATCAGTTAAATGATTGATGACCATTTGTGTAGCGTTTAATAATGAAACACCTGGCCCTTTGTACCTTAGATTCTTATACTCTCCTTTGTTAACCATTTTTGGTACATTATACCTCTATCGGGGTGAGTGGTCTATGACTATTTAGAAGGCAGCGCGGTCAACAGCATTATGGAAATGTAAGGAAGAGATGTCTTAAGCAACTACACACTCACCGTCATTCTCCTGTCCTGCACATAGCTTATCTACGGAACAAAATGTACCCTTATATATATAGAGTATAGGGATATCAGGGATATATATTGATAGGATTATCAAGACCTAAGAAGCCCGAGCCAACCTTACCAGCAATTGCTGCATCTGCCGATCAACGACGAGGCTCTGGCCTCAGTCTCCCCACCACGACAAGACACCACGGGGGGATCACTGCGCAACTCCCTTGGGTGCCCCAGCCGGGGGGGAAGGTGAGGCCCCCTGCCACATCGGCCACATGGACTCTACAACACCATCGGCAGGACTTGGGGTGTCAAATTTCTTTTTTAGACACGGAGGATGTGGGGTCCTTTATTATAAAAGACACCGAAAGAATTTATCTCATCAAATAACGCGACGAAGAAGTCCGTCGAAATAGTTAACATGGTAGGCACCACCTAAATGCCAGGCCTGTCACGTAGACAGCTGTCACAACCGACGACGCGCCAGACAAAACAGCCTTGAGTAATTAATATCTAACTAATTGGAGAACACTGCCGTCGCGCATCTCAAAATCTACAGATGAATGTTCCCCGCGCACCTACTTATAATTGAAAGCATTAGAGGGCATTCATGTAATTCTGACGTGACGTGTATTCTATCATTTTAGACATGAACTGACTCGACTATTTGCCAGTGTCAAGCAATTTGATAAATTAATATATTTGCAACTATAGGCAGCGAAGGGTGAATAGAGATCCTACTAAGACCTAAGGAACCCAAGCCAACCTCACCTGCAAGTGGTGCACCTGCCGATCAACGGACGAGGCTCTGGCGAACATAACAGTGCTGGATAAGTGGCAATAAACTCGCTACCTATTATGTGGGACCATCTATATAATTAACGGAGTGTGGACGTATAATATGCCTCAAATCAAATCAAATTATTTATTTGTGATAACATAGGTAAATTAGTATATAGGTAGATAACATTATGTTAAGTAGTTTCACTATGTTCTGCTTTCAATGGCGTGCAAATGTTTAGTAGGAAAATATAAAATGAAATTCATATTATTACTAGATACATTATTCAAACAAAAAAAAACAATATTTTAATTAAAATTATTATGTTATATAGTCAATTTCAAATTACAATTTTTAGATAATTTATATAATGTCAAGTTGTAATATACATGGCGGTCAGGTACACATTCAATTAAATTATTACTAAAATTATTTATACTAATATGTCCCTATCACTAAGCCTCTGCCTACCTCTCCCTCTCCGGGGAAATAGGCATTATTGTATGTATGTATGTGTATGTAGGCAGCGTATTAGTCAATTAGTCAGAGCTATAGTAGATTAAAATTTGTCATACTCAAGTCAAAGTATTGCCCCAGTATTATAATGAAGACTTTTTTGAGGCCTTAGGAGGGGCTTCTGGAATCAACTAGTAAAACCACAATTCATTATAAATACTTCACTCCACTTTCCTACACATGCCCACGTTACTTACGCTGTCAAAAATAATTAGTGTTATTACAAAAAATACTTTAAACACTCCTTAGACATGTGTTTACGTAAACAGTGTCTAAAAATTTTTGTTAGTTTAACTTTCTCTATTACAAAACACTGTTAAGCAAGCGTTTAGCTAAAACCGCTTATAAGCTATACGTTCATTCAACGGGCTTTTATTTATTCTTTTACATTCCGTGTTGAGGAAATCATGTTCGACTTAACGGAGTTCATTTTTATAAAGTATAAGTACTTACTCCTCATATAAAAAAAAACGGTGATTTTGGTGAAATAAACTTTTTATGTTTTTATACAACTGTCATGTTAGGAATATAAAATACTTTCTTCTAAACAATAAGCGTAACGGAGCATCAAACAGAACATCACAGTTGTCAGCAGTCATCCCTTAAAATATAGATAAATAAAAATCTGTAAATTAATTGAATATAAGTAGTCCAAAGCAATGGGAACAATTGCAACAAAAAAAATGCAATGCAATCAGAATAGTCCATCCTCGAGGGTCAATTGGATTATTTCGTGTGCATTTTATTTGAGTGTCACGACAAGTAAGCATATAATCACTACTTGTCTGTTTTGGCACTTAGTTAACACTTTTTATAATATTAAATTTTTATTACATAATTAATCATAATATTGATATATATGTATGTATAATATTGATATATATGTATGTAAGTATGTATGGTATATATAAGATTTTTTATTTCCTTTTTTTTAACAAAGATCTTTAACCAAATTTAATCCCGTACCTACAAATTTATACACAACTTCTAGGGATGGCTGGTAGACATCTCTTCTAGAGATAAGTCCACCTTTGTACTTTAAGTTTTTAAATACCTTTTGTAATCTATTTATGTTTTATGTGCAATAAAGGAATAATCTAAATCTTCCATATCAATAAAATTATGGATAAGGCTTAAATCTATGGTTAAAGTGAGGTATTTATTTTGACTAAACAGCAGCAGCGATACACTAAAATGTCAACGGTTTAATGTTAAACGCGTCGTAAACAAGCGCCAGGACGTGTTTAAATTTAAACTATGTCTAAGAAGTGTTTAACTTTAAGCAATCAATAGACAAGGTTTTGTCATAGCTTTTTTTTAAACGCGTTTTCAACATCTGGTTATTGTATGTTGTAACTGATAGTCTTCAAACTTGTATTTTTTTTAAATCTTGATGGATCTTGCAATTATAACATGGCACATAAAATATTCTATATAGGGCTTAAGTAAAGATAATCTTATCTATGTATAAAAGCAGAATAACCTTAAGTAATGAAAGACAATGTTAGGAACATATATATATACTTAATATTAGTATCTTGCAAATTGGAGCTCATATCGCCACTGTCGGTCATGTCAAAACGAATGTTCCTTTCGGTGTGAAATGAAATGATGGGGGTAATTTAAATCATTAGTGGGCTTTCATGTTACTCCGACGTGTCTTGTAAATGTGACATGGGATGTCAAAGATATTATGGAGGGTAGAGTTGAGGAAAATAGTTTGGAGGGTAGAGTATAGAAAAATTATTTGTATATGCAATCTAAGAATAATAATATGGAAATATTATAGCATTATTTATTTATTGGATCACAAACATAAGTTACAGTGTATAACACAAAGAATAAAGTAGTACAAAAATAATTAGTTCTTACTGCACTCATAATTAGAGGCGACCACATCATGCATTAAATACAAAACTATATAACAAAAAAAAACTTTTGAAAAACAAAAATACAGAAGTTCACCAAAATAATTTAAAAAATATATATACATATCAAAGTAATTGCGCTTAAAATTGTGACATTTGTACATTAAAATTAAAACAAGACTCAAAACAAATAAACTATCAGCTAACGTAGTAATATTGTTGTTACAATAAAGTAGATTGAGGTACTCTGTTGTGAAGTGAATAAAAAGAAAACTTAAATTATACTTCATCCCATCCCATCAACGTCAGTCTACTGAACAAGGGCCTCTCTCCCGAATCAAGGATTGGTGGAGCCATGTGAAATATTTAAGCCGCTAAAGGGGCCCTAGTTAATAATTACAACATCATTTTGGTGTTAATCGGGACCAACATCTTGACGTGCTTCCCGAAACACGAATGCGCTCTGCATTAAATGTCACGCTTGTGATCACCCATCCAAATATTAATTTTTATGAACCTAATCGATCGTCTCTCTACCACAGTATTCAAACGAAGCCAGTTATCTCTCAGCTTTACACTGGGAAGGTTTTTGTAAGTAGGATCATTCGGTGTCGCCTCATACCGTAATGACGTCGACATACACAGGAAACCTCTAAGGAAGTCACTCTGTCTGATTAGATCAGCCAGCTCACCTCGGTTGGTTACAAGTTGCATAATGCCGGCCCACGTGCTAATGGAATGAGCTAACTCAGTGATTAACTGCCCGCACGTACAATAAGCCGGACACCGTGTCCGCTAACGTCTACCTCGCTAGGACACTTAACAAGAATATAGTAGATACGTAGGTATGTGTATCTTTGTTCTATTATCCGATCGTATATAAATACACTTTATGTACATAGGAAACACTTATCAAAATCATCTAAGCCGTTAGAAGCATTTGCCAAGACTTTTTTGTTAGTGGCAGCGGGATTAATGTGGGTCACCACGCCACCATGAACAAATTGCAGAGGCAATATGAGCTTAATACAAAATGTGACGTGATAAGCCACAGAAGTATAGGCGACACATATTGCAGTTTTAAAATGATTGATGAAATAAACTTTTTCTTGGTTTATAATGTTGAAGCGCTCGTAGCTCTGCGGAGTTCGGTGATCGAAAACGATCACCATTGTACAGCAGAGTTTACAGAGGTCAGTCCTTGGATGGGTGACCGTTTGTGTGGCATTTGATATCGAGCGCTTCCGTGCTTCGGAAGGCACGTTAAGCCGTTGGTCCCGGTTATCACTAAATGTGGTAGTCGTTAAGCCATGTTAGAGGCCTCATGGGCGGCTTGAAAAATTCTAACAGCAGGACGCCATACACCTGCCTCCGCCAATCCGCACTGGGTCAGCGTGGTGGAGTATGACCCAATACCCTCGCACCTTGATATGTGTGAGGAGGCTCGTGCTCAGTAGTGGGACGTTAATGGGCTGTGATGATGATGATGATGATGAATGTTACATTTAAAATTAATAAAAAAAAGAAATTTATTCTCCATGTATTTAAGTTTATGTGTGTGTAAATACATAAAGAAACCCACTGTTGAGAAGGCCTATGTTCTCAATGGTTTTTTACGTCGAGCGATTTCGAGCTGACTGCATCCGACTACCCGCCGTCTTGACCAGACCATCGGTCCATTGAGAGCGAGGCCGTCCTCTGTTACGTTTCTTGGTTTGCTATTGGGAACCTTATCGCCCTATCGCGCATCGGTTTCTTCAAGCTATTCGCCTCTCCCACTGCCACTTCAGCCTGCAAATACGTCTAGCCGTATAGAATTTAGTTCTCTTTCAAGTTTCCTCATTTCTGTCTGTATCACGTAGGGACACTCCGAGCATAGCTCTCTTCATTGTACGATGGGCGACAATAAGCTATCTAGTAACGCTTCATGTCTCAGAAAACACTCTGGCAAAAACCAATATTTCTGTTTATGCATACAAATATTTGTCTTGTGTGGGAATCTAACCCACGACATCAGGAGCAGAGTGTAGAAATACTAACCGCGCCATCAAGATAGAAACTATTTAATGCAAAGATTAATTAATGAGTTTTGAAACTAATTCGCAAGTTGTTTCTTTACTGTAAATAATATTCAAACTGGAATCAAAGTAAAGCTTGAAAATGTTAATTTAAAGATACTTCTCTTGAAAGCTTATCTTAACTGTCTAGATGTAATTGCAATATCGATTCAAGATGTTTTGAAGAATCAGTATGCAAACAGAAAGTAGAATTTTAAAAAACATGTAAGCTTAACAATATATTTTGTTGTGTTCCTACATTGTATCAGTTACATTATCATCATTACAGCCATATAAAGTACATTGCGGAACGTTGGCCTTTCCAGTTTAATATATTGGGGGTATTTGCCCATAATCAGCACGCTGGGCAGGCGGGTTGGTGATCACAGTTCAAGTCAGTACGCAGGATGACGCTGCTGGCCAGCATCCTATGGAAAGATGGACTTTCCTCTTTTTTCCACTTTCATCATTGAAGATTCCATCTACGTTCTTGAGTGCCTGCTTCATAACCCCTATTTGTTTTCTGTGATAGTAAAGCTAGATATCATCATCATCTCAGCCCATTTACGTCCCACTACTGAGCACGAGCCTCCTCTCACGTACCAAGGTGCGAGGGTATTGAGTCATACTCCACCACGCGGACCCAGTGCGGATTGGCGGAGGCAGGTGTATGGCGTCCTGCTGTTAGAATTTTTCAAACCGCCCATTAGGCCTCTAACATGGCTTAACGACTACCACATTTAGTGATAACCGGGACCAACGGCTTAGCGTGCCTTCCGAAGCAAGGAAGCGCTCGATATCAAATGCCACACAAACGGTTACCCATCCAAGGACTGACCTCTGTTATTTCTGCTGTACTTCGGTGATCGTTTCCGACCACCGAGCACCGCAAGGCTACGAGCGCTTCAAGCTAGATATGGATTTCAGTAAATCATTTAAAACTGCGTCATAGATTGGAACATAGTCGGGTTGGATCTCGGACTTCAACAAACGGACCCGTTCTAGGCGGAAATTAATGTTCAGAGAGCTAATAATCTATTCCGGTATTAAATCTATTGATCTCTAAGACGTCTGAGCATGTGTCTTTTGTCTTTAGCAATGCAATTTCCGCTGTCGCAGTTACTTAAAACAGGAATCATAATTATATACCTTACGATTCCTGCTAACTAAACAATGGAATCGTCCTTAGACATATTGTCGTTAAACGAATCCTTCATTAATTCGTCTAAAGAGTCAAGATAGGAGCATACATTTTCAAAGTAAAGTTACATGAAATGACATGAAATACAGGAAGCGCTCGTAGCTCTGCGGTGTTCGGTGGTTGGAAACGATCACCAAAGTACAGCAGCGTTTACAGAGGTCAGTCCTTGGATGGGTGACCGTTTGTGTGGCATTTGATATCGAGCGCTTCCGTGCTTCGGAAGGCACGTTAAGCCGTTGGTCCCGGTTATCACTAAATGTGGTAGTCGTTAAGCCATGTTAGAGGCCTCATGGGCGGCTTGAAAAATTCTAACAGCAGGACGCCATACACCTGCCTCTGCCAATCCGCACTGGGTCAGCGTGGTGGAGTATGACCCAATACCCTCACACCTTGATTTGTGTGAGGAGGCTCGTGCTCAGTAGTGGGACGTTAATGGGCTGTGATGATGAAGTTACATGAATGCAACAACGAGGTTCGCAACTCCGCTTGGCATTTTAAATTTTTTTATTGTGACACGTCATTTTGACCATATCCTGCCTGATGGTGAGTCGATGCAGTCCATAAAAAAAGCGCTTCATATCGTGAAATAAGCACGACACAAAGCGCACCCACTCATGACGGCCTGCTAAAATGCTGTTTCACGCCCCGCTTAAAAGACCAGCGTGCTGTACGATAAAGTGTAATTTACCTGGAACACTTCGCTAAGCTACTCTGAGTTGCTAATTCTTCTCTCAGAAAATAAATAAGGTATGCAGTCTATACAATGTACTCCCCCTCTTTTTGGATTTTCCTGATCCGATACCTTATCTTTCAGGCCATCTTGGATTCTGGCGCAACTCCAGGTTTTTTACTAGCTATCAGCATAACAAACATAACCTCACCTATCGTTCATTTTACGTCACCTAGGTCAATTGTATAGCAGGCCATAGACAACATGGGAAAAGCAAGATATCCAGGAACTTCAGGCCGACCCCAATGGTATATATCCACTGAAAAATATGCCCATAGACATACTTTTATATTGGTTTGATGGGCTTTATAATTAGGATTTTTATTCTTACGTAGCTGATATTCCAAATTAACATTTTATTTCTGTTGCATAAAATACCAATATCTGAAAAAACTAATTTTAAATTAATAAGTTTTAGCAACATAACAACATAAAAAACTATGAAGATGGTGCAATTATTAATTAGCGAGTAACAATGCGCTATTATTCAAATTGAATATTAAATACTAAAACAATAATATTAATAAACAATAAAACGAAGAGTAATAAAATTAATCACAAAATAACACTCAACTTTGAAAACAATACGAGAACATTTGATACATCAGTAAAGTCTCAAATAAACAATAAACAAAGAAAACAAAAGAGAAAAGAACACAAACGCAAGAACGATCGAACAAAAACAAAAAGGGCGGCTAAACGGAGGTAATTAGCGATAACGTGCTGCCGAACGTTTGATGTGTTCTTGCTCGACCGATTACTTCGGTGGTTTTCGGCATCGGCACAATCGCACCGTATAGACCGAATTATCGTTCGACGCACATTTTCCTTATTCAGATGTTATTGGGAAATTAATATGATCATATTTTATTACATCTTAAGATTTGTTTGTTACGTTTCAATTTCACCGTGAGTTAATTGTTAGAAATCAATAAGCCACTGGTAATGGTTTGATACAATTGGAATTTTCTTAATGTCTTCGTTTTCCGACAAACATCCGCCATCTCACATACTATAAAATATTGAACACCCTGATGTATAGGTTCTTAACTATTGTCAGAATGCCTGGAATATGGTGACAATCGGAATTGGAGATATACTGCGCTGACTCTAGATGAACTGGAAAGTGCAGAGTAGAAAATGTATTTGACTTTGTAAAATAAATAGCTTTTCATTCACAAGTTGTAGTTGAATTTCCAGAACTAATGACAAAATAAACTAATGAATATGTACCACATACGTCATAAACACATGTTATATACATAAGTCCTGATAAAACAATTTGATATTAAATTAACGATCTGCTATTAATTTAACGATCTACAAAAAAAATGTGGTTATCATCAATATTTATTGAAATTTCAGCAAGTGTTTCTGTTGTGCGCAGTTGCGGGCGAGCTGGGAGCCTCGCAGCGACACCTGGCGAAAAGCTGATGGAACTTCTCCGGCCCAGCACCGGCACCCCCCGGCGGCACTCCACCGCGGCCTGCGCGCCGCAGCCCCCGCGGCCCTCGGGCTTCGTCTACTGCCCCTCGGACGCGCTGCCCTATTGCCCGCCGTCGAGGATCACGGTTCCACCTAGACCAGTACTAAAGGTACGATCATAAGACCCCAGTGTGCAGTGGGCTGCCATACTGTTGTATCTTCCGTCATTGTAGGCGAAGGGCTCACCAATTGCCATTTCATAAGGAATATGCTAATTTTGTCATTACTATAAAGATCCCTTTTATCCAATCCCTTGTTTCTGCACACTTTACAGGGAGTAAGATCATGTGTGTATGTTTATTTATACGGTATTGTTTGTTGCAGCTGCAGCCACCACCACAGATCCAGCATCCGCCGCCACCGCCGCCGGTCCCGCAGCGCACGGCCGCCGTCCCTCCCGCCCCGTTACCCGTGCCACCTCCCGCCCCTCCGCGCCGTGCCTCTCCCCTCCCACCACGTCGCGTCCCACCCCCCACCCCACCCCGACCCATAGCAACCAGCCCTCCAACAGACCCAAACGGCAACCGACGAACAATAACACCTCCACAACAGAAATTAGACTGCAACCGTAATCCTCAACCACCGATCCCTAAAAGACCTCCCCAGAAAATGCCTGATAACCCTTACACGCCACCACAGAACCAGACCATCAAACGGTCACCGAGCTCCGGGTCGAACATAAGCGTTCGACAAGACTCCAACGTGTCCTCAGACTCGTTTAGCCAGACCTCGTCTCCATCTTATACGACAAAGACTATGGAGACACCATTGCTTCCACACCAGCATGTTAACAAAAGCTTGAACGCAAAGATAGCTAGAGGCCTGTTGCTGAAGGAGCAACAAGAAAAGGAAGCTGGAAACTCGTCCATAACGAAGAGCATGTCCACGCCTGCATCGCTACAGACCATTGTCCGGTTCCAGAATGGCAGCAACATGTCGCTACACCATCGGGTGAGTGAACCTTTTTGAATTATATCTTCTTCAAAGTCTACACTCTGTGGTGGCTCTCGTAGCTCCTTAGAAAAAAATCACTAAGAGTTAACAGAGCTTATTACTAGATCAGATGCCACTTTGTGTGGCATTTGTAATATTTAGCGCTTCCGTGCTTCAGAACGGAAGGCACGTACAGTCATTATTCTCATTTATGACTATGTATGTATATGTGGAAGTTGTTAAGATAATATAAGAGCACTATTAGGCGGCTGAAAAATCTTACAGCAGGACCCGCACTGGGTTCGCGTGGAGGATAACCTGAACCCATTGCACCTTTGTTTGTGAGAGGAGGTCCGTGCTCAGTAATTGGATGTTAAGAGCGTGAAATTTTGGAATGATGATGTTTAGGATGGTGATGAATTTCAAATCAACTAATCACCAATTACTGAGTACTTACACTAATTACTTTATCGTTTTTCGTAATTGAACAGACTACTCATTAAAGAAACTACAGGATATTGAATGATTAAATATAAATGTCAATTCGTTTCATAAGTCTTAATGCACAGAATATAATTTTGCGCATATTCAAAACGGGCCAATTAACATTCTGGGAATATAATTATCCCGACAAGGAAGGAGGGATTAAATTTACTTCTTCTAAAATTAAATTCTTGCGCATGAAATGTTTTTGAACACGGGTGTTAATATATACCCAAGGGTGTGAGGCGAAGCGCTCGTGAATCCGCTGTACTGAGAGGACTGCAACGATCACCGAAGTAAAGCAGTGTTGGCTACCACAGTGGCCAGTCGCTGTATTGATGACTAACTATTTTTAAAAATTAACACATTAATAAAAACAAACAATAATAAATCAGATCTTAATCAAAGGTGGGGTGTGTGATACCCCAAGCGCACTTAAAGCACGTGTCACACGACTTGTGGCAGACGCCGGACTAAATGTTTTGCACGGATCGGAGCAGCAATGTTGCATTTGCAGCTACTGAGAAAACCAATTTGGGCGTTTTTTTCGTTTAGAAATTGCAACGATATTTTATTCGCTGGGGTATGTCATACCCCACCTCGTATACGGAAGGTTAAACAAAAAGCAGTATTTATCTATCCAATAAATGTTAAATTCGGAATAAAACCAAATCATCAAAGAAAGCAGCTTAAACAACACAAAGGTAACTGAACAAAACTCAGGGTGAAGTGAAAAATACAGCGTTTATAAAAAAAGAGCAACTCGGTTCCGGGCCGCGGCGCGAACGTTTAATTTACTCAGTTTATTTTATTACCTCCCGTTGGAAATGGCTTCGAAAATTCCTAGAAAATCTCTCCGCGTACGTATGCATAGCTTTAAATTTATCGTACAACGCAGCGTGGCTGGCAATTAAAACATATTGCTGTATAACTGCTGCATACGAGCTGCATGGGTACAGATGTTACTTTAGACTATGGGATTAAGGCTAGTTTATGGGCGTATAAACTGTACTGCGTAGTTAAATGTAAGTTAAATACCTGGATTTCGAAGGAAATTGAATTGATTTTATTTATTTTTTAAAAACTTACGAGAAATTTTGAACGGAGATGTGATTGTGAAGATGTATGTTTCAATAATAGAGGGTGCCGTGTGAGAGGTCTAAGGCTATTAACTTTTATTTATTATGTAGACCACGGCTTTTTATGCAAACAAATTTTTGTCCTGGATTATAAGAGAACTCGCGACCACTGTATTCGTTATCTTTGGGTTATCCCGGTTGCTGCCTTTCGGGTTCGGGGTCCGCTCTCCTACATTTCTACATCTCCTGTTCTTCTTCTTTTCCACTTCGCACGGTTTTCGGCATCCTTGGTTGATACGTTACTCGCACGCATGTCATTCCTTACGACGTCAAGCCAGACCTTTCTGGGCCTGCCCAGTCTACCTCAGACGGGATGAGGTTCCATGATATGTTCAATGTAATTCGCAACAATAGGTACAATCATAATTGTATCGTATTTGTCGAAAATAACTTAACATCAGAACAGTAAACTTCATCATCTCAGCCCATTAACGTCCCTCTACTGAGCACGAGCCTCCTCTCACATACTCAGGCGTGAAGGTATTGGGTCATACTCCACCACGCAGACCGAGTGCGGATTGGCGAGGCAGGTGTATGGCGTCCTGCTATAAGAATTTATCAAGCATGTTAAATACCTGATTGGGCATCAGGCCTCTAACATGGCCTAACGACTACCACATTTAGTGATAACCGGGACCAACGGCTTAACGTGCCTTCCGAAGCACGGAAGCGCTCGATATCAAATGCCACACAAACGGTCACCCATCCAAGGACTGACCTCTGTAAACTCTGCTTTACTTCGGTGATCGTTACCGTTAAACTTATTTGTTTCAAATTGGTCATTTCAATTCTCGCTAGTCTATCAAATTAGTACAATTGAAACCAATATCTTAATGTATTGCGCTAATTGTTTATCACGTGGAAAGGATTGTCTGATAGCAGCTTTGATCTGTAACACATACTATATTGGCTCGGCTTCGCTCGTACCTTTGATTTGATTGCCGAAGTACTATCTGAAACAATCACTGAAATTAAGTAGAGCTTACAAAGGTCAGTCTTTGTATGGGTGACCGTTTGTGTGGCAATTAATATCTTGTGCTTCCATCTGAATGCACGCTTAATCGATATTCCAAACATACATACATACATACATAATGTCACGCCTCTTTCCCGTAGGGGTAGGCAGAGATCACATCCTTCCACTTGCTACGATCTTGGCACAAACTTTTAGCTTCATTCACACTCATTAACCTCCTCATACACGCCCGTCGGTTTAGGGTACTTTTGACCTGCCCTTTCTCTAACAAACACATTAGGGCTTATTACAAAACGATATCTAAAGTTAGACCAGGCTTAAAACTAGTGCTGTCACTTTCAAGAATAAGATGAAGACAGTGACAGCACTAGTTTTAAACGTGATCTTTTTTAAAATTAAAATTAAAAAATTAAAATTAAAAATTCATTTATTCAAGTTTGGCTCAATAGAGCTCTTATGAATGTCATACTTATAAACTAACGCGCCCATTCACTGCGGGCGGGAGCTTGATCGTAAAAGAACGGGCAAGAAAATCGTCAAGGTTGGTTTTTTCTCCCGCCAGTTACAATTAAAATACATAATATTAAAACAATTGTGTTCTGCAGTCACAAGATTTGAAAAAAAAAAGGGAGACAGAACTTTTATTTTACCAATATTAACATAATTACGGATAAACATAGTAGACATGAGCAAACGCGTTACGCTCAACCATATTTTAGGGAGCGCAACGATCCGACGCATGACGCTACCACCGCGGAAACATATAAGTGAGCGTGATATACTCAAGCTGGATAAAAGGATTTAAGTAAAAATAACATTAATATTAGAAGACTGAATTAAATTAAATGTGCTGCAAACCACAATTTTGTTACTGTAAAGTGATATACATGGTATCAGTTAAGCTATGCAGCCATCAAAACAATTTCCAAGAAATCGTATATAAGCAGTCTTAATTAAAAATTAAAATTATAAAATTACATAGACAATGTATGTTCTAACTTTTGATCTCGTTTGGTAATAGGCCCCATTTTGTTTATAATACTGTTTTATATGCGGCTGTTTAGTGGCTTATTTTTAATTATATTTTAACATGTTTAGAATCAAAGCTTTGAGCTGTCCTAAAAATTAAATAAACATATCTAATGAGACTTCATATGCCATAAATAGGCAGATCTCATTTTTTTATACCTCAAGGACATTATGATAATGGTGGATTACTCGAGCATGAGACCACCGAGAAAGCTTACTTTTTTCTTTTTTTTTTTTTACGTCGGTAACAAAATGCATTTACGCACTGCCTTCCGGCCAAAGGGGGACCGAAAGTGGGTGTGGGACTCACCACCGGCAGACACGACCGCCAAGTAATACCCACTAAAAATCTTCCGACGACGCCCGCCGCTTGTTGAGAAAGAGGCGAGGGCCAGTACCTGGGTTGCAGCTTCTGACACCCCGCCTGCGGCCAACGTCCCCCGGACCAAAACCGGGAGGACCTCCTCAGAGAGGCGCAGTGGACGCGCCCCTCCTACCTCCCCTTGCGACCATAGCGTGATGGGCCGACTTCCCGGAGGGTCCATGGTTAGACAGCAGGGGCCCCCTGCCCCCACTGCCTAGACCCTCCTGGCGCTGCTGAGCGGGCCCTCCTGGCCCGCCCACTGCGCCCTCCACAGGTCCCTCTTAGTTTCCCCCCCGGTAGTCAGTACTAAGGGCACCCAGAGTCGTCGGTCTCTGGGTGTTGCCTTTTCCCTAGCGCCTCCTGCGCCCTACCGGGAAGTACTCAGCCCCCCCACCACGACAAGGTGGAGACCAGTCGGGGGGGCCGAGAAAGCTTACTGGTTCAACCAGGTTTGACTGAATTTCAGTTATTACGTGGAGTGACTGCCGTCTGACCTCCGCAACCCAGAAGGAAACATCATTCTATGGTTAATCCAGCTGTCAGTCTGTTAGAAGACACTGACTTTCCTAATATCGACTACCATAGAGGTTCATGACAGCCGGGACCAACGGCTTATTATGCTTTCCGAGACACGGAGCAAGCGATAATTACGCACATAACTTCGAAAAGTCATAGGTGCGCCACCAGGGATTGTACCCGAGACCCACTGAATTTAAAGGCAAGGGGTCTCACCACTAGGCTATCGTCACTCACCGCAGATCCGTTGTTATATTAATAGAGCTGTTATATTATACGTTGTTATATTAAAAGTTATCATGCTAGAAGTAGTTTTGCACGTAGACACTGTGGCCATTTGACTCCTCGTTTGTATAAAATACCAGATAGTGAGCTTGATATAATACTTTTAAGCCAAGCGGTCCTAAAGATTTAAGTTTATCAATACCTTTTAACGCTGAATTATTATGAATTTGAAGAATAGCTTCGAAATCTTATAAAGATCAGATAGTTGTAGTTTATGTCGCTTTTCGTAGTTTCTCTCTATCACACACGCATACAACACAACACACACACAAATACTTGCACTCTTTTACCATATAATAGCATTTCCATATTGTTAATTTTTACTTCGGGAAAAAACTGGCTTCTGCAATATAGTTCTATAACTAGTTTTGTAAGAAAATCGTGTACTATATGTGGAAAAAAGAAATTATTATTATTATTATTATTATTACAAATAACTTCACCCGATTAATATAAATAAAAGATGACGAAAGATTCGTAATAAAGCAAATACGTTCTAGACTATTCCCCTTGCAGTAGTCCAGGTATTTATAGCAGTAAAATTCTTTGCAAAAATCCGTTAGACCGTGCTCTCGGGTAAGGAAAAACAAATTTAAAAAGTTCTGTAGATTTTTCACGAAGGTCTTTGATAAATGTTTTTCTCCTGTTAAGAAAACAGATGCAATACAAGAATTACTTAAAAATTGGTAATTGAACTAAAATGAAAGTATTTAAAGAATATCTTAGAATCAAATCAACAAATTATTTTAAAAAAATCAAATTTTCTATTTTTACAGTGCATAACAATCAGTTGATGATTTATTTTCGAATAAAATTATCATTTCATTTTATATCCTACACTTACAGTATTTAGATTGTTAACAATTTCAATGCTATACTTCTCTGTCAAAAAAGTACCGGGAAAAAATCATTGATATACAATTTTTTTGTTATTCATCCAAATTTCAAAGAGTTGTGCCAATCTAACAACAACAAAAAAAATAAAAAATTTAATTTGGAACCATAAACAAAACATTCATTCCCGATACTTTGTTGACTGAATGTATATAGATATAACAAATTATTGTCTAAAAGAAATCAATTTGTCCGCGAAAACCTGAGTAGAATCCGAACCAGGACCAGCAGCTGAGCAGTAGACCGGTTATAATTATCTAAAGGTTCAAATCCCGCTCAGGCTACCGTAGACAAGTTGCTGTTTCTAGTACAAAAATTGTTTTGAAATTACAACCCAGTAGATATTTAGGGTTCCTACTAAGATATTAGGAGCCCAAGCCAACCTCACCTCTAAGTGCACCTGCCGATCAACGGACGAGGCTCTGGCGAACATAACAGTTCCCGATAAGCGGCAATAGGCTCGCCACTTATTACGTGGGACCAACAATATAACTGGCTAAATGTGGGCGTATAATATGCGTTTGCCTACCCCTTCGGGGAAACAGGCGTGATATTAAATCATATATCTTTATTGCTTCAAGTAAACAAGTAGGTACCTAAGTTATACAATGAATACTGATACCCCGTAGGGGCACTGCAAATTGAGACGGAACTTAAACATATTACAATATTATATTATATGTGTATGTATGTACTCACATAACATCTCTGAAAGTAACATGCTTTTTTACGGACACTGTTTACGAGATGACAAAGTTTAACTTTTGAAGGAACTCGTACGTAGACAGAACTACAATTTCAGTATTGATTCCAAGAAGACTGGAATCAATTCTCGTCGGCAGTCGTCTATCAAGACTAAGAAACAAAGAGTTCTAACTTTTATTTTCTTGCACATTTATTTCCATTCTCAAGAGCGCATCATTAATAAGAAACACCAATTAAAGTACCTACTACGCTTGCAAATGAAAATATCAAGAATGTCTTAAAGTAAATAATTTTAGGGTTCTCTGAAACGGTGATCGTTTTCCCGTCTTTTAAGCAATTCGTCAAAGAATTTCTTGATTAATTGAAGGAAATAACGTTCCGATCAATTGGACGTGTTTGCGCAAAATGGACTGAATCTTTGTACTGTCTACACGCCCACTTTAGCCTGTATTCAAAACTTTATGTAATCTTTCATGGCTTTTTAAAATTGATTATAACATAATCTATGAAATATATGAACCTGACGCTCTGTGATATTTAATTTAAGCTTCTGATCCTTAATATACACAAGCAAGGATTAGATTTGGGATTGGATTAGATTTAGGATTGGATTAGATACTAAGTAAGTTATAAGCCTTTTCTAAGCGCTTTCATAAAAGATTAAAAATGATATAAACTACAAACTGTTCAGGTTATTAAAAACACTGTTTTTGCCTAGCTAACGAGTCCCATGCTCTCTTGTCTTAAAACCTCTAAAGTTATATTTTACAACTTAAATTCAGGCAGCAGATTGGTTTTAAGCTCAGCTCCTAAGCTTATTTATTTATTATGGACAACCAGTACATAGCTGTGACATTATTTTCTTATATTTAAGTAAATATTCATTATAACAAGCTAAATGTACAACATGTCAAAGGTGTCACAACATGCATATAAATACTCTAACAGGCTTATTATCAAAGTAAACTATTTTTTTTTATTTGGCTTATAAAACTGGGTACAATTAGTAACATACATTTGGGTGACCTTAATTTGGAACACGTACTTCAAATTGCCCCTACTAGTTATAAGCACAGCATGCAATAATTATATTCCAATAATCGACAATAACTTATACTGCAGTAAGATACAATTAAAATAACACATAAACCATTAAAAAACCTTTTTAGAAATAATGCCATTAATTTTTTTATTTATTTAACTATGAGAAATAAAAATAAGAAATGGGATGAGAACGAATGTAAATTAAGATTTAAGTTTAAACAATACAATACAACAAAATTAGAAGTAATAAATACTAGATTCTAGCTCTCAACAACCCCAAGACAACTTATGCGGTACTATCAGACCTGGGCTGAGAAATAACCAGCCGATGGCGAGTGGTGCAATCACAGAAAGCCCGTCAGCATCACCTCAAACAGTTCCGCAGAACACACTCCATTATACAAGCGGTAGAACTCACACAAAATGGGAAATAAATATTTGCAAACTAAAATCCCACATTAAATTTTCTATAAATATAATGTACGCAATCAATCTATCAAATTTTGATTTGCATACTAAGTGTATACAATTGCTGGTGATTCACAATTTTACTAATAATAAATAATAATAATAAATATTCTCTTACAATCACACCAATTCTTTAGTTCCAAGTTAAGTATCACTAAGAACTTGTGTTATGGATACTAAAGAACGGATAAACATACTTAAATACTTTTTTTTTTTGTAAATAAATACTTAATATACATAGGGAAACACCCAGACCAGAACAAATATTCATGTTCATGCACACAAAGATTTGTCCTGTGGGATCGAACCCACGACCTCTGGAGTGAAGTGTAGGTATACTCAGGTCCACGCCATATCGGTCGTCAAAAAATTTACTAGGTTAGGTAGGTAGGTCGAAATTTTACTAGGTTCTGAAGACTTAGCTACCCTTGTAGGTATTGCATATTGAATTTAAAATCTAACTTATTTGTGTACTAACTATAATATAATATAAAAAAAACTTATATGAATGTCAACTTAAAATTTATAATGAAGATAAAATAAAGTTCTTCATTCTAATTTTTGTGGAGCTGTGTGGTGGCGGCTCATTCAAAGAATACTACCAACCCATCTCTTCCCTTGGGGGTCGTAAGGCGACTAAGGGACTAAAGACTGCACATACATCCAACAGCTTAGAGCGGCGCCGGGCTCACCAGCTATCTCGCTGAGCACATGTGCAGTTGTTATTTGGTGAAAAGTGGACTTTGACAGTGGACTTTGACAGTGGACTACTCTTGCGGTCCTTATTGCCTAGTCTCTGACTACCCCTTCGGGGATGATAGTCGTGAATGTATGTATGTATTCTAATATTTATTAATTTAAATAATTGTTATTAAATTGTAACAACTAGCATTCCGGTGTATTGGATGCACTGCTCTGTAAGCCGACATGTAAAACTATACAGGTCTTATTACAAAACGATGTCTAAAGTTAGACAAGGTTTAAAACTAGTGCTGTCACTTTCATTTGATAAGATGAAGACAGTGGTCTAACTTTAGACATCGTTTTGTAATAAGCCCCTAATCATCATTGTGTTAATTCCATAGTAAAAATACGAAAGTAACTCTATCTGCCTCGCTTTCACATCATCACAGCCCATTAACGTCCCACTACTGAGCACGAGCCTCCTCTCACATACTATAGGTGTGAGGGTATTGGGTCATACTCCACCACGCGGACCCAGTGCGGATTGGCGGAGGCAGGTGTATGGCGTCCTGCTGTTAGAATTTATTAAGCCGCCCATTAGGCCTCTAACATGGCTTAACGACTACAACATTTAGTGATAACCGGGACCAACGGCTTAACGTGTCTTCCGAAGCACGGAAGCGCTCGATATCAAATGCCACACAAACGGTCACCCATCCAAGGACTGACCTCTGTAAACTCTACTGTACTTCGGTGATCGTTTCCGACCACCGAGCACCGCAGAGCTACGAGCCCCTAATACTCGTAAATAAATTAGCCAATTATAATACGCCAATACATGAACCTAACGTACTTAAGAGCCGAGAGATGGGGCAAGTAACTTGTCAAGTGTCGTTCTAGTGCCTGTTTACAAAATATGACTTACTAATTTGTAAAAACAGTAATCAATATAGGATTTGATAACAAGGATAGGATCCCTATACACCCATACCAAGCATAAAAATCAAAATCTATTTATTGAAACTTGGCTATATCTCAGTGCGTTTGTAAACGTCACTAAAGACAATCAAATCTTTTAATTTCCATCTGAAGATTGACCACTGGAAACGTTTCTGTCGATCACACATGTGATTGTGTATGCGACAAATTTGATTAAATTCATCATCATCATCATATTAGCTCATTAACGTCCCACTACAGAGCACGAGCGTCCTCTCACATACCAAGGTGCAAGAGTATTGGGTCATACTCCACCACGCAGACCCAGTGCGGATTTGCAGAGGCAGGTGTATGGCGTCCTGTTGTTAGAATTTTCAAGCCGCCTACTTAGGTCTCTAACATGGCTTAACGACTACCACATTTAGTGATATACGGCACCAACGGCTTAATGTGCCTTCCGATGCACGGAAGCGCTCGATATCAAATGTCACACAAACGGTCACCCACCCAAGGACTGACCTCTGTAAGCTCTGGTTTACTTCGGTGATCGTTTCTGACCACCGAGCATCGCGGAGATACGAGCGCTTGTTGTTTTAAATAATATGGTTTAAATTAATTGTACAATTTGAAATACATTAACTGAACCGAACGTAAATTTTACGTCAATATCATAAGTACTGCATAGGATTCAATGATCTTTTTTAACCCAGTCTTGCAGATCTAAGACCGCTCGTAGATAATCTCGTCGTTGTTCTGGGAAAACCCAGTACATAACTTTTTTTTCATAAAATGAATTAACACAAATAATCGACTCAGTTTTCATGCTCTTCGTCTGCGATATACAATAGCATGATATTGAAACACAAAAACTTAAGTAATATGTTTTTTAATTTAAATATTTTTATCTGAACTATCATTTGCCTATAGCTCAAATTAGGTAACCATCTATTTACAGGGTTTTCCCAAAACAACGACGATCTGATACATAGAAAAAATGCCGCAAAGGTCGAGTAAGAATTAAACTATGTATGAAACGCAGTACACGTGTTGGGCGACACGAGGCGATTTTACACAAACAAACCGTATTTACTCATAAACTCGAGGCGGTTTGTCAATAGTCCCTTAGGTCTCTGTTATTTGTTGCGGTTTCTAAGGGAACTGTCTAAACTACTAACTATAATATCTATGGCCGTGGGTGGGTTATATACAAGGACTTTCAATTTCGGTATAGTTCGGTATCACCTTGGTTCTAGCGAGAAGACTCGTGATAATGTGACATTGTTGCTACATTTTTATTTAATGTTTTTACCTATACTAACTGTTATAATATTGTTTAAATCTATTGACATCATTTGATACATACTCAATAAATAAATAATAATTTAATAACAATAATTTAATAATGGTAATTTAATAATAATAAGAATTATACGGCGCCCTTCCTCCTCTCTCCTACACTATGCTGTGCCCGACAGGGTCCACAAATGTACCAAATTGTAATATTCACCACCTTATAAAACCATTCTGGAACGCAATAAAGTATTGAGTATAATTTTTCGGCTAGTTTTTGTTTCCTCTAAGCTCTACATCGATTTAATTGCGTCACGGAATTATAGTTTGATAATGAAATTGATGTATAATGTGACACGTGATAATAACTACATTCTGCCTGATTTTAAGCAGCCTTTGCAGTCCAAAAAAAATCAAGGCGCTTCATACCGCTAAAAAAGCACGGTACAAAGCACACCTATTCATGACGGCCTGCTAAAATGCCGTTTCACGACCCGCTTAAATGACCCGGGATTATAGGAACTAGGAAACACATGAGCCGGCAGCGAATTCCAGAGCTAAATGATGTTTTTAAAGAGGAATGGGGAGGGAGGGATGGAAAAAAATTATTACATTAATGATTGAATAAGATTAAGGACTATTACTAAGTGATTTTCCTTTAAAATCACACGGAAACTCATTCTAACATCATATTCTTCCATCGCCTGAAATAAGCATTCAATAAACTTATCGTAGGTACATACTCAAAATTATATAAATGTTAATCATCTCAGCCTACCAGTGTCACACTACTGAGCTCCGATCTTCTTCCACAGATCAAGGTAAACATGATTAAGATAAACATGATTTATACAAACATGATTTTTATAAACATGATTAAGATTATGTTTCACTTTTTTTTTTTTTTTTTTTTTTATTTTTGTGGCATCATGCTAGGAGAATTACAGACTTTAGCTGGACTTAACGACTAGGCCAACCGTGTCTTCCGAAGCAAGGAGGCGCTCAATATAGCCTGTGATTTTCTTGTCAGTTCTTCTCACAGAGCGGGGGCTCGGAACTGGCACTTGAATTCACTTACACCTAATTTTTATTTACTTGCATGTAAGTGAACCTGCCGTGCTTTAGAAGGCACGTTAAGCCGTTGGTCCCGGTTATCACTAAATGTGGTAGTCATTAAGCCATGTTAAAGGCCTAATGGGCGGCTTGATAAATTCTAACAGCAGGACGCAATACACCTGCCTCCGCCAATCCGCACTGGGTCAGCGTGGTGGAGTATGACCCAATACCCTCACACCTTGATATGTGTGAGGAGGCTCGTGATCAGTAGTGGGACGTTAATGGGCTGTGATGATGAAGTGAATCTAAGCTTCGTGATTTCACTATAGTAGGTATATTCAGTTTTTTTTTCTTCATATTTTGTTTTGCCGTTTTCAAGTGCTATGTAATAGTTTATGAAATAAAGAACTTTTTAGGTGTAAGTGAATCTAAGTGCCAGTTACAAGCCCCCGCTCTGTGAGGAGAACTGACAAGAAATGCTCTTTTAAATTATAAAATAGTATTGTCCTCATACTGTGCAGAATATCAGCACTCGAACCAAGAAATTTGGGAGGTCGTTTCTGTGCAAGACCACTAAGCTCTGGAATTCGCTGCCGGCTCATGTGTTTCCTATTTCCTATGATCCCGGGTCTTTTAAGCGGAGCGTGAAACGGCATTTTAGCAGGCCGTCATGAGTGGATGCGCTTTATAGCGTGCTTATTTCACGTTATAAAGCGCTTTCATTTTCTTTTTGGACTGCATCGACTGCTTATCATCAGGCAGGATGTAGTCATTATGAAGTGTCACATTAAAAAAAAATATTTGAAGATATTAAAAGGGTCCCCAGATGCCATAACCAATAATGTGGATATTAAAAAGCTTATATGCTGATGATGATAACTTAAGATAATGTGTCGCTGTTTAGATGCTTCGCGACATGCGCGGGGCGGGCACGGACCCCTCGCCACACAAGTTCCGCGTGCTGCAACTGGCGCTGAACGCGGTGGCGCTGCTCGCCATCACCGGGGCACTGTTCGCCTACTTCCGCGCCAATCCTGCTGTTCAGGTACGTTGGGGTTTCACATCTACATTCACTATATATAACATCTATAAGAAATAAATTAATTTAAAAAATATTTTTATACAATTACACCGATTATTTATTTCCAAGATAAGTATCATTAAGAACTTGTGTTATGGATACTAAGTAACGGATAAACATACATAAATACGGAATAAGAGGCTCCGCATTGGATCTTCTTACTTAAGTAATAGGATTCAGAGAGTTGAAGTTAATGGAAAGCGATTTCAGGGTTCTGTTGTAAAAAGGGGGGTACCAAAGGGGTTGATTCTCTATGTAATAGTTTATGAAATAAATAATTTTTGACCATGACAATACTATTTTAAAATGTCTAATAACTTATTAATGTATAACCCAGTGTGAGATTTTACGACCATTTATACCGATGATTGATAATTGTTTTGAGTTTACTTAAAGTTTAATAAAATAAATTATAAAAATTAACTTACAATTACACCAAGTTTTTTGGTTACAAGATAAGTATCACTTATTAAGTATTAAGAACTTGTGTTGTGGATAAATAACTTAATACTTAACATAATTACTTTTTTAATATACTCGTACATAGGAAGTTCTTAGACGAGAACCAATATTCATGTTCATGCACACAAGGAATTGTACTGTACGGGAATCGTACCCACTGAATGGGACTTCAAGGGGCGGGGTGCAGGTATACTGACCTTCTCTCCAGTCGATCAAGAGTATAATCTTCTTAAGTTATTATAAAAGAGAAAAGTGGTTGTTTTAATATAAATTGATTAAAAGACCCTTTGAAACGTTTGCTACTTTGAAGTTGATTGGAGATTTAAAGCCTTTCAAGTTTATTGATGTCTCGCGGCCTGTTATTAATACCAAGGCTCGGTTTAATAAACAAGCGGATTATTTATTTTCAATTAAATTTGACTTTAGTAATATCACAGAGTGTACAGGGATTCTACCAGGATTCTAAAAGTTCAAGCGAACCTAGTGCCGATCGACAGAGGTTCTGGTAATCATAAAAGTTCCCGGTAAGCGGCAATGGGCTTGCCACCTATTACGTGGGATTGACAATATACCTATTTGGCGAAATGTAGGCGCATAATTTGCCTCTGCCTACGCCTTTGGGGAATCAGGCTTGATAATGTTATCACTACGTATGTATGTAAGAGCACAATTCCCTCTCACTTTCGTTTATGAGAAAAGGCCCGTGCTGAAGAGAGGGACTTTTTTTTTACTCTTTATTGAACATCATGATAAAGATTACCCACAAAAAACAAAGAAAATTAACCAGATATATACAATGGGCGGCCTCATCGCATTTATGCAGTTTCTTCCCGGCAACGGACAGAAAAGTGAAGGACAACTTATATTCTAGTGAAGGACTTTCTATTTTAAACATAAAAAAGAAACTACTTCCATGCTAGGGGCACCGAGCAGTTCTGCTGTGAGGTACGCTAAACTTTAAAAAAGTGCTACATGCAATAGCGTTTAAAGTTTATCCAGAACATTGTAGCTAACGAGATCGACCGCGCCCTCACAACCACTCAGTTTTCCTTTATCGATATTTAGTTTTTAGTCAGTCAGTCATTAAACGACGACCGATATGGCGTGGAGGTCAGTATACCTGCACTCCACTCCAGAGGTCGTGGGTTCGATTCCCACACAGGACAAATCTTTATGTGCATGAGTATGAATATTTGTTCTGGTCTGGGTGTTTTCTATGTATATTAAGTATATATTTACAAGAAAAAAAAAGTATTTAAGTATGTTTATCTGTTCTTTAGTATCCATAACACAAGTTCTTAATGATACTTATCTTGGAACAGAGAATATTTATTTATTACCACGCCTGGTGATCGTAGTTCAAGCCAGTACTCTGGATACTGGCCCATGATCCGGTAGGATTTCTCTTCGTCGACTCTTACGAGTCCCCGTGAAATGAGAAAGGGTAGCACTACTCTAGGCCGGCACCACACGGCATGACAAATAGCCTGAAGGTTAAAAGACCAATGATCATTTTTGGAAGAATACAGGAGGACAACGGCAAAGGAATACTTCAAGGATGTTCAACCATATCCATGGAAACATAAATTTGGTTATATAAAGATGTTTTTACGCATTGATATTCAGTTTTTTCCTTGAAACCAAACGGGACTGAAATGTTTGAGTTAATAGTTCGGGAATTTCCATTTATCTGCGCTGACGCTGCTGCCCATTATCCGGTAGGATTTCTCTTCGTCGACTCTTACGACTCCCCGAGAAAGAAGAGGGGGTTGCACACACATGGTCTAGTATAGCCCAAATGCCTGTCTCCCTGGTTTGTGGAGGAAGGCCCGTGCCCAGTGTGACGTCATGCTTATAAGTAAGCCCGTTCATGTTTAATTCAAAAACATTTTCCACCAGTTTCATTAAAATAAAAATTAAGAAATCTTCAAAGAAATTATAAAAAACTTTGCACGAATCCGCGTCAGACGTACGCAGGCAAAAGGCGAGGCTCGAACAAAAAGCTAGCGGTTTCTCGCCGCTACACAAAGGCCTTTTTAATTTGTACCACAAACACAACTCTGGGAAGACTTTTTTCGTTGGGCAGCTGTTTGAGCGATGGCGAATACAATTTTTTTACTACGCGTAAGAGCCAGTATATCTTCTAGTAGTTTCTCATAAAGTCGTAAGCTTGATTCCCACATAGGAAGAATATTCGTGTAGGTATATTGTGTTTTATGTAATTTAAATATATATTCACAATACTTTTTTCTATATGTACTCGTTATTAGGTTACCGCAGAATATCAGCGTCGTGGGTCATACTGCGACACATGCTGAGCGGTGACCTTTTTGGTACAGTCCAGTTAGTATATAAGTTTAGTTGGTAATTGTGAATTGTTTGTGTACCAAATAAATATATTTTCTTTCTTCTTCTTCCTTCTTCTCATAGTTTCATAGTTTGAGGCATAGTTTCTCCTCATAGTTTGAGGCTGGAAGTATAAGACTAAGGGTTGCACAACAGTTCTAAACTTGATTGTCGCCAAATTTGATTGAAAAAAGTTAAGAGGAACAGAACGATGTTTTAAATAGATTTAGCTAAATAGATGTTTTCTTTGACGTACATACATACATTCGCGCCTGGTTTCCCCGAAGGGGTAGGCAGAGGTAAGTGTGGGCGTATAATATACCAGATGTATATTATACGCCCACAGCCGACACTTATCGGCTGGTGCACCATTAGCAAGTGAGGTTGGCTTGGACTCTTTGGGTCTTGATAGGACCCCTATATACCTCTTAGTTTTCTTTTAACAGTATAAATATGTTATTGTAAATGACGTAGATATGCATACGTTCATGAACGCACCCGAAGACGTAGCGGCAGAAGAGACGGCACGTGTCATGATGCTTTACGAAAGTGCCAGGCCTTACTAGCACGTTTTACGCTAACGCAAAGACAAATACTTTTTAATTCACATGAAATATGGTACATAAGTGTTCTTATAAAAGCAGTGGTCGCATAAAAGTTTATCTATAAAGTTGGGAGTTGTATGGTATTTCTATTATTAAAGGATTGTCCCGAATCTGTAAGAAGAAGCCTAAAAATGGTTATGGAGTTGGCGCACCTTTCGGCCTCACCTTTTTCTCAATTGCTTCATGAAAAACTTTGGAGCCGTTTTCGGTTTTTTCTCTTGTCTCATTGTTCCTTCAAACCAAAGAACAATATAAGTATTGTGTTTCTGATTTCATAAGGACTCCTTTTGTGTTTAATTTATGTTCCAAATCATTTTAAGCGTTATACAACTAAATGAGAAGTCACGTAGAATTAGTCAAACTTTATAATAATAATGCTTATTGAGTTCATTTGCACAATGTGGTAATATTAAAACGCTCGTGACTCCGCCGTAGGTGATTGATTAGCTAAGTTAAGGAAAGTTTGCCGCAGTCGGGATGTCAGACGCTGCAACCCAGGTACTGGCCCTCGCCTTTTTCTCAACAAGCGGCGGGCGCCGTCGGAAGATTTTTAGTAGGTGTAATACCTACCACTTCCCACTAATCCCACCATAATCCCACACCCCCTTTAGGTCCCCCTTTAGCCGGAAGGCATTGCATATATAAATTTTGTTACCGACGTAAAACAAAAAAAAGTCTGTCTTCATGGGTGACAGGGACAAAATATTTATTTAGTTTTTTTTTATTTTTCTAATGTCTATTCCTCCAACCAGCGTAGAACCTGAGCGAGCGTTTTTAGCTGCTGCTTATATTGGCAATAGACTACGAAGCAGGCTTGGAAATCAAACACTGAATGCTTTGATATTTCTGCGATTGTATTTTCGAAATTCTAAATAGTTTTTTGTGTTGTCTTTTTGATTTTTTGCAAAAATAATAGTTTTTTTTTGTTTTGTATATTTTTTTTACTTAATATGTATATTGTGATTTGTGTTGTGTGTGCAATGATATTAAAAACATTTTTTAAGAAATAACTCAAGTTTTTTTTCGTTTTAGCCCAATTATAAACCACATAATCTAATCCCGGGATCCCGGGATTATGCATAAAAATCCCGTAATCCTGGGATAGATAAACATGCTCGGGATTGTATTCTCTACATAGGTATTAATGAATTTTAATTTTTAATTAGGTAACTACTACTAAGGAGGAACTACGCTCTGCTTAGTTTATGCCTAGATGAATGAGCGATATTATTGTTATTACTGACTTAGGAGCACCTTCCATCTTTATCCGTATACAAATCCTTGACACTACCATAATGCAGAGTCGCAGTCCCAAACTAGCCTTATATAAACAGCTCCCAGGTAAAAAGGGAACGCCCAGCGAGTTTTATTGTAACTTTTTGGCACAATGGGCGACATTCTCGCCCAGATTAGGCAAACGGGAGCCGCATATTTCGGCAGACATGCCGTAATTAAAATAACAATGCTTTCATTTTTTATAAATACTTCGTAAGCGTGTATATGAGTAAACATAAACTTAAACAACAGAATTATATATTGTTATTTCATAAATAGCTTGATTACGTGTTTTCTAAGCATAAAAAATATAAGAAAAACCATTTTTTTATAACTTATGTGGTAACGCGCGTCTGGGGTAAATAATTAATCGCCAACGTTTCGCTAACCCCAAATGTTAATATAAAAATTTCGATTAAGTCAAAATGTTAAGCCTATTAAGTGTTTAATTTTTAACTTCCCCAAAATCGACATGATGTGGGACCATTTCTTATTTCCTAATCATTATACATTTAAAATTTACAATCCAAACTGTAGCTGGACAGAAAGAAAATCAAAATATTCGGCGGGAGACTGAATTTGACTTAGCAGGATCCAGTGAAGTGGCGCTTAGAAATGAAGCCAAGTTTGAAGAAATTTATTTTGTTAAAGTGGAACTCGGTGGGAGACAGAACTTGCCAACTTCTTCTCGTAGGAAGCTTCCACCTTATGAATATTGTTATTGTTATATTATATAGCGTCACAGACAAATGAAGATTGTAACTAACCAATTGATAATTTAAAAGAGCATAGCCTGTGGGTTTTTTGCTAGTTCTTCTTACAGAGCAGTGGCTCGGAACTGGCACTTAGATTCACTTACACTTAAATATTTTTTGTTTTTGTAATTTTTTGGTTGCAAGTGAATCTAAGCTTCGTGATTTTAATATAATTATATTTTAATTGTTTATTTTTTTATAATTTTGACGTTTTCAAGTAGGTATTATGTAATAGTTCATGAAATAAAAAGTTTTTGATTTGATTAGTAAAGTGGATCTTCTAGATTTAGAATCTTAGATTAAGATGCACAAGCGTAGAGAGACAACACCATGAAAATCTCAATGTCCTAGTATTAAGATTTCTATGGACTACACCTTTTTTGTAGTAAAACAAACAGTTAATAAAAAGCAGATACATCGTATGTACGCAAGCTGTAAATGATTTTTTATTTTATTTTTGTTTTATCGTGCTTACCATACGGCATTTTAGTACACTCTATTTTATTTTAGTGTTATAAAAATTTTCTCTCGCGGAATTTATTTTGAATTTCTTACGAAGGCCTTTTGTGCTAGTGATTTTATATGTGAGTTTTGATAATAAAATATTATGATAATGAGTAAGAGTCCTCGTACAGAGATCCTACCGGATGATGGATAGCAGCGTCATCCTGCATATTGGCTGGAACTGCGGTCATCAACCCGTCTGCCCAGCGCGCTGATTATGGGCAAACACTCCCAGTATACTTAATGTATTCTATCGGGGAGGCTAATGTTCAGCAGTGGACTACCTACGGCTGATATGAAGCAGAAATGCATGCATCCTTTCCGCTATGCGAGGAAACAGTTCATTTTTTAAAATTCAAATTCAAATTCAACGCCGGTATCAGGATTTGTATTGAAATCAATTTCATCTGTATTTGTTTTTTTAAATACTGTAATGTATATTGTCGCTAATGATAAATATTTCATAATGTCGACATCAGTGTCGATGAATCAGTTTGGAATTCCTGGCACGAAATATCGGCAGTGACGTCACATTAAGTGTTCAAAAGTCGACACGCTTGATTTTAATACAAATCATAATACTTTCGTTATCTACTGTATATCTATGTAGAAGCGGCGGTAGTTCAGAGGCAATACCCTTTGCTTTTAAATTCAGTGGGTCTCGGGTTCAAACCCTTGTGGCGCACCTATGACTTTTCGAAGTTATATGCGTAATTATCGCTTGCTCCGTGCCTCGCAAAGCACGTTAAGCCGTTGGTTCCGGCTGTCATGAACATCTACGGCAGTCGTTATTAGGAAGTCAGTGCCTTCTAACAGACTGCCAGCTGGCTTAACCATAGAATAATGTTTCTCTCTGGGTTGCAAAGGTCAGACGGCAGTCGCCCCACATAATAACTGAAATTCAGTCAAAATCCGGTTGAGACAGTGAGCAGACCTGGGCCCTAAGCTTAAGTCTGGGGCAACCGGGATAATGCTAACATATGATGACTGTAAATCTCAAATAGGTTATATGTGCGTGAGATTATATATGAACCATAGTTTATTTATCAACAGTACGTGTCCCAAGTTGTGAACCGGTCGTCGGTGGTGACGTGGCCGGCCCCGACGGAGCCGCCCGGCGCCCGCAATCCCGCGCCCGGCGTGTGTCTGCCGGTCATCGTCAGCTTTTGCCAGCAGCACCGTGTCTCATACAACTTTACCGTGTTCCCCAACTACATCGGCCATTTTGGACAGAGGGACGCGCAACAGGTTAGTATCCAAGTGTATACTTTAGAGATCAAAATCAAATATCAAGATCAAAAAGTATTAATTTCATTAACTATTACATAGTACTTGAAAACGTTAAAATAAAAAACAATCAAAATATTATTACACTGAAATCACGAAGCTTAGATTCACTTATATGCAATAAAACAATTTAAAAACAAAAAATATTTAAGTGTAAGTGAATCTAAGTGCCAGTTCCGAGCCACTGCTCTGTAAGAAGAACTGGCTTATCCATTGTTTGGTACTTGAATTACATTCTTCATTGTCTGAGAAGCTATATAATGCAATATAACATAACATTAACAATATTAATATAAATAATCTCATTATTCCTCTCCCCAATTAGGTCTGCTTGGAGTATGCCCCAATACCCTCGCACCTTCGTCCAGGAGAGAAGGCTCGTGCTCTGTTAATGGGCTCAAATAAGATATATTATTTCAATTCTTGTGACTGCAGAACACAGGTTTTTGTAGACTATTGTCAAATTGTTTTATTATTAAGTACATTTTCTTGTAACTGGCGGGAGAAAAAAGTGTTCTGAACGATTTTCTTGTCCGTTCTTTTAAGATTAAGTGAATGGGCGCGCTAGTTTTAAAGTTTTGTCTTTTGATTTTGTCTTTTATATAAGCTCTATTAAGCCAAACTTAAATAAATTATTTTGTCATTTGACTTTTTTTCACTTTTAACATATAAACTAATATTTTACAGAAAACTAACGAAAATAATAAATATGAAATAAAGTTTTCGGCGTAACTAATAGTTATATAACTTGTATTGAGTTTACTCATATTAAGTTAAGAAAACAACAAGTTAGCAAGTAAGACAAACGAAAAATTTGCATTTTGTTGAAAGCTTAATCGTGAATTATGTCTTGGGTACTTCAGAATTTTTAATCTTACTGAACCTTTCCCCCTTAATTGTTTGAATGATAATTAACGACCCATTAGTGGGCAGGACTGCTTCATTGCATTCCTGGTCGCATTACTAACTTTTATTTTACCTCACATTTTCCCTGAAAAGGAACGATAGTTCAGTAAATTTTCTTTTAAATTTTTTTTATTGTGTATTATATTTTTATTCCTCTTAAGGCATCAAAGTGCCGTGCTACTAAGATTGCTCGGCTCACACTGAGCTAAGGGTTTGTTCAGTGGTGCAAATAGTATAAGGGGTTTAGTAATTTTTTTTTCATGTGACTGCTCATAGTGTCTTCATAACGTACGATGGTAAACTGACGATGCAGTTTAAAAAAATTTTAGCGCATCATACTGCAGAATGAGCACGGTAACAAACGCACCCACTCATGACAGCCTGCTTATATGGCGTCCCATGCAGCGCTTAAAAACCCTAAGCTAACTATAGTTCCGGATTTTTTTTTAGCTACATTTAGTATCTGTATCTCACAAATGCGCCAGCAGAGAATTCCAAAGTCGAATGGTCTTAAAGAGGATTTTATTTACAAAAAAAACTACTCATATACATATATTGTACATATATTATATACATAATTTGAAAAAAAGCCGAGATGAGTTTTTTGAGTCATTCTTCTCAATCTCGTTGCCTTTTGGAAGCCTCGTTAGAGTCACCGACAGACTGAATGACTGACGGACAATCCCCTCCCCTTTTAGAATCACGATAGGCTGAATCACAGATACCCCCGATAAGAGTCACCACCAGACTGACAAATCTTGAGACAAACCACAACAGACAGATGTACTGAAAAGCCTTGACAAATTCTGACAAAGAACACATTTGCTTATATTTCTTTATTATGGTATCGCTCATATCTCTTTCATTGTTGTTAAAAAAATATATCGCATTTCCATTTTTTGTGTGAATGTTTGACGAATCTAAATGATCATGTTGATCTAAGACAATACAAAAAATAAAAATACTTATTTCACCAATGCTTTTCATTTAATTGGTTTGTATAATTGCGCAAGGTAGGGCAACTTAACGTCTTCAAAGGGATATTATTCTATTAAAGACTATATGGCAGATAAAAATGCTTGGGATTAAACTGCCGTTTCATACAGGCTATTCTAATATGAATGACTTGAATACATAAATATTGTTAAGGTTATGTTATATTGCATTGTATAGCTTCACAGACAAATGAAGATTGTAATTCTAGTACCAAACTAATGGACATATTTAAAAGAGCATAGCCTGTGAGTTTCTTGCCAGTTCTTCTTACAGAGCGGTGGCTCGGAACTGGCACTTAGATTCACTTACACTTAATTATTTTTTATTTTTAAATTGTTTTGTTGCATGTAAGTGAATTTAAGCTTCGTGATTTAGTGTAATATTATTTCGATTGTTTTTTTTTTTTATTTGTGATCATGACGTTTTCAAGTACTATGTATAATAGTTTATGAAATAAATAATTTTTTTACTTTTACTTTTACTTTTAACAAACGAACTTTTTTCTTCGGAAGCACTTGCTTTCAGTGAGCCAAAAAAAATGTTTACCATACTTCACAATTTGCCATGTCGTTTTGTAAAACCACGCGTTCTACAACTTGCCTACGACATATATATCATCTTAGTCCACTGCTAGACATAGTCTCTCCAATAGTCACTGATCTCGATCTTCAGCTCTTCGCCTAGAACCGCTATACGTAAATGCAAGAGCAACAAAAGGGGCCTCATAGCGGTCTTGGCTGTTGCTGTCCATCGTAGAAATTGTAACGACCGCAATTTAAAAATAAAAGCACACTTATATGGTCCAACGTCTTATTAGACTTCTTGGCGGGAAAGTGAAGCGTCATGTCTGCAGTTTTGTTTTATTTTCTAAAATTTGTGATATTTCGAACATTAATGTGTAATTACGGTGGATTATTAACCGTTAAGTGTTTGTGAAGTACTTAAGTGTTGGTAAATGAAACATAACAGTGCAACATCACTTTTCAAATTCTCTAAGAAGTCCAAATGAGATCTCAGTATAGTCCCACATCTTAACTGAGGACTCAAGGGGTTTAGAGGAACGCAACGTATTTACCATTTATCATTTTTGTCACCACTCATCTTCATTTATTATAATTTATATGTTATTAATATATCTCTAACTTGACACTGGCTAAATGTGCAAACCGCACGAAGCCATTATTTAAAAAGAAAACGTCTTATTATTCGAACTTTTCACAATTTTACACAAAATCATACACAACTAAGATTCAACCGGATTACGAGCTAATAGTTTAGCACGTGCACCTCGTTCGGCAGCTGTCAACCGAATGGCAGCCGCCATTACTCGTGGCGACACCTACTACTCTATTTGGTGTTACCCGCTTATATTTGTATTATTATCGAAATACCGCTCATATTTTTACCTAATTGACATAAGCTAAAACAATATTAAAAAATCGAGCTATGATTAACAATACATCGTATTAAAATAATCGCTTGAGTTATAATTAAAACTAACCTACAATCAGCGCGCCGTCATATATATTTATGTAAGAAACTCCAACAAAATTAGCAAGGATTCGATGATCGAAAGCGTACTGAAGATCAGACAGCTTGGCACTCAATTAATTTGTGTACCCGGAGGATGGCCCGCTACTAATCGTACTACTAAGCGAGGCGGCACGTTCCGTCATGTTATGACGTCATTCATATTTTATTGCGTGCTCTTTCTTTGACATATTTCAAAACAAAGTATAAACTGATCATTATGTAACATTTTTTTCATGTTTTCCTATGTATGTTAAGTATGTATTTACAAAAAAAAAGGATTTATGTATATTTATCCGTTATTTAGTTTTCATAACACAAGTTCTTAATGATACTTATCTTGGAACTAAATAATGGTGTAAGTACCAGAAATATTTATTTATTTTAACGATTGATGTGGCGTGGATGACGTATTATCTGCCCTGCACTCTTGGTTTTTATTTTCACATAAATTAAATATTTGTGGGCACAAATATATATATGTAAATTTTCTTTTTGTCTAGTTATTATTTTCTCCTATGTATAAAACTCTAGGTACATTCTAAATTAAACCCATTCACTGCATGAAAACTGCTATAATAATATTAATATGTCCTAAAGATGTTCTACGAGCCAATTTGAACATTTTAATGTATTGGTTTATTTTGTTAAATTGACATACACCTTTAAAAGCTACGCTCGAAACCCGAGTACTCGTGTGACCGGGAAATGCAACCAATTATTATCATAATATTACATACATACAATCCCGACTGTTTTCCCGAAGGAGTAGTCAAAGTCATAATATAGGCCCACACTATGCCAATTGTGTTGATGGTCCCATGTAATAGGTGGCGAGCCTATAGCCGCTTACCGGGCATTTCTATGTTCGCCAGAGCCTCGTCTGTTAATCGGCAGGTGCACCACTCACAGGTGAGGTTGGTTTGGGCTCCAAGGTTGATGGTAGAATCACTGCACATTCACGTATTATTTTATTGTAGGGTAATAAACTCATTCCGCAGCTACACACGCTTCTTATTTTTATTAACAAGTACATCAATTATTTAGTTGCAAGATAAGTATCATTAAGAACTTCTTTTATGGATACTAAATAACGGATAAATAATTTTTTTTGTGAATACATACTTAATATACATAGGAAAACACCCAGACCAGAACAAATATTCATGTTCATGCACACAAAGATTTGTCGGTCGTCAAAGTTGGCACCAGGACAACAGGTTTAGAAAGTTGTCTGACACCAGGGATTCCTATTATTTAGTAACTTTCTTACATTAAACGTAATTAAAAAAAACCTTTACCCAAAAGTGAAATGAACGCTACAGCTATTAAGAACAGTAAGAAGATTTTCGAAAACAGCTTTTAATTTTTTACCTTCACCTAGCTTAAGATATCATTAAAGCTTTAGAGAATCTTTTATATAGTAAATATAACAAAACAGCTGTTTACAAAGGCACAACAAGGAGGCATGCTGTAATAAATAAATAAATAAATATTTCTGACACACCAATTATTTAGTTCCAAGATAAGTATCATTAAGAACTTGTGTTATGGATACTAAATAACGGATAAACATACATAAATACTTTTTTTTTTTTTTGTAAATACATACTTAATATACATAGAAAAACACCCAGACCAGAACAAATATTCATATTTATACACACAAATATTTGTCCTGTGTGGGAATCGAACCCACTAATGTAATGTAATGATCGCTGCGGTTCTGGTAAATCAATCTCTGTCGGCGGACAATGGGGCGGGATCGGAACACGGTCTGAAACGGGTTATTAACTTTGATGCTAAGGTTACTCTAAGGTAGCATTTACACGAATTGCGACTTATCTTTTTAAGAGCAAAATAATATTAATTGGAGTGTTTATTTTGCTCCTTAATAGGTGTCACGAAAAAATGGAAATAAAATAAGCAAGGGATGGATTAAAAATATCTTTGTAACAATTCCCGCGCTACTATAATTTCCCGAAAAATCGAGAAACTATTCAACACGACACGTGTTTCGACCTTACACAGGGCATCTTCAGGTAAGATAGGAGCCTCAGAACAACGATGTCTTCAAGACCAACGCTGAAACAAGAGTCAGACTCTCGTTTCAGCGTTAATAGCGCGAGAATTGTTACAAAGATATTTTTAATCCATCACTTGCTTACAATGGATTTCCGCAAAGTAACGCCTGTATCAATAAATTATTGAAATAAAATGTTTGTACATATATCCATTATATCACGCCTGTTTCTCTGAAGGGGTAGGCAGAGGTATATTATACGCCCACATTTTGCCAAATATATTGTTGGTCCACGTAACGTTCAAACTACCCTTATAAAGTGGTCAAATAGATACCTTATAGGTGAACTTCTGTTATGGATACTCATCATCATCATCATATCAGCCATCTGAAGTCCACTGCTGAACATAAGCCTCCCCAATTGCTTTCCACGTAGATCGATCCTTTGCCGCCTGCATCCACCGGCTCCCCGCCGCCCTGACCAGGACCGTCGCGTGGGGGGCCGTGTTTTGGATACTAAGTAACGAATAAACACAAATAAATACTTTTTTCTCTATATACAAATATTCATGTTCAAGCACACAAAGAATTGCCTTGTGTGAGAATCGAACCCACGACCTCAGGAGCGGAGTGCGGGTATACTCACCTCCACGTCATATCGGTCGTCAAAACTTAATCTTATATAAGACAGATAATACCATTATAATATTTACAATCTCTAATGTCTCTGCTAACCCCAAGGTTGACTGGTAGAGAATGCCTAATGGCATTAAGTTCGCCTTTTGTAGATTGTATTTTTATGTGTGTGGAACAAAGATTGAACAAATAAATCTGTAAAAAAAGTGCAGCAAAGAAGGGTGCACTTACAAGTATGTCAGGAATAAAATTAAGTGGGAGGATTAGAAATGTAGTGCCAACATCTGTTGGTGTCAATGAAAAAGGTTTGGCTAATAGTGGGTTACCCTACAGTGATAGGAAAATTAAAAAAGGTTAAATGACGCTAAGAGTGTGTTCCAGGGTCGTAGCAATTTGGTTGCGGGACAGTTCGAAAGCGTGACCGTGGCCTCGGGACGTAGCAGGCTCAGAAGAAGGAAAATAGATGGTTTTTAGTCCAAAAAAGTCTGATACACCCTCCCAATTCAACCACAGCGGGGGAAGGTCATTTAAGGGTCCTAATAATTGAGCGATGTGATCTTTGCATATTCCGACGGGACCAAAATGACAATATGTGTATAATTTTTTTTTTCATAGGATGGAATAAAATGAAAAGAGCCTTTCTAAAATAATACAAAACGATACAATATATACCTTTCTAATATATATTTTTATAAAAAATTAAAAATATATATAAATTTTTATACTAAACGTGAAGAAGTACCGTCAAAATACACAATAAGATACAAACGTAGAAAACAATTAATAGCTCCTTCATCTTGTTTAAAACTTGTATCATCCGGCCCTCTACAAATGTCCATAAAGATTTACAATCACTTACCTGAGTCCCTGAAAAATTAAGATAACATAAAACCATTTACTAAACAATTAAAAGACTTACTCATTGCGAAATTTTATTACACACTTCACGAATATTTTGACGACAAACTCCATTAAAAGCCTATAGTGATTTATAATATAAATTATAAGTTAATTCAAATTCAAATTCATATTCATTTATTCAAGTTTGGCTCAAAAGAGCTCTTATGAACGTCAAAACTTAAAAACTATACTTACTTACTACTAATTCACTGCAGGCGGGAGCTTGATCGTAAAAGAACGGGCAAGAAAATCGTCAAGGTTAGTTTTTTCTCCCGCCAGTTACAAGAATATGTACTTAGTAGTAAAACAATTTGACAAATCTACAAAAACATGTGATCTGCAGTCACATGATTTAAAATAAAAGAAGAAGAATAATGTTATATATAATAATAATATTGTTTTTTGTTGATTTTATATTTGTGTTTTAGTGAGTTTGTTAGTTTATAAAATAATTAAGTACGTAGTTTTGTAATATGTTTAAGTTCCCTCTCAATTTGCAGTGCCCCTACGGGGTATCAGTATTCATTGTATTACTTAGGTACCTATTTGTTACTTGATGCAATAAAGATTTACATGCATTTCCAATATATTAACCAACTCATTGTCGCCAACGGCCCGCCCGAACGAATAAGGATTTACGCCTGTACTTAGTGTTAAAGTAAGTAATCGCTAAGTAAACAAGATGCCTAATATTTGTTCTCGTATGTGTACTTATCTGTATTTAACGCTACTGTTGCTATCAATTTTGGGATATCAATTTGGCTCTGACAGAAATTGATTTAGTGGGTATGTGACATTTTAGCCGCGTCTATGGTAAACTAGTATTTTGCATCTAGGCTCTTTTTTCCATTATGAGTCATTGCAAACATACATACATACATAGAAGCGCTCGTAGCTCTGCGGTGCTCGGTGGTCGGAAACGATCACCGAAGTACAGCAGAGTTTACAGAGGTCAGTTCTTGGATGGGTGACCGTTTGTGTGGCATTTGATATCGAGCGCTTCCGTGCTTCGGAAGGCACGTTAAGCCGTTGGTCCCGGTTATCACTAAATGTGGTAGTCGTTAAGCCATGTTAGAGGCCTCATGGGCGGCTTGATAAATTCTAACAGCAGGACGCCATACACCTGCCTCCGCCAATCCGCACTGGGTCAGCGTGGTGGAGTATGACCCAATACCCTCGCACCTTGATATGTGAGAGGAGGCTCGTGCTCAGTAGTGGGACGTTAATGGGCTGTGATGATACATACATAAATACACGCTTGTTTCCCCGAAGGGGTAGGCAGAGGCATATTATACGCCCACACTTCGCTAATTTTATAGTTGGTCCTACGTAATAGGTGGCGAGCCTATTGCCGCTTACCGGGCACTGTTATGTTCGCCAGAGCCTCGTCTGTTATTCGGCAGGTGCACCACTTGCAGGTGAGGTTGGTTTGGGCTCATTTGGTCTTGTTAACCCTTTACATAAGTCATTGATATTTGAATATATAAATTTTTAAAATTATTTTTATTATTTAAGGTAACATTTATATAACCTTTACATGTGTATTAAATATGCTTTGGAAATTATCAAGCAAAGAGCTATTGCAAATAACCTATTGCCAACAAAATTGTTACATTTTCTTCATATTGTACAATTAAAGTGTTTATGTTACTTCATCATCAATCAATTTAGGTTCGTGTCGAACACTTTGTAACTCTTTTGAGTTACATGTTATTGAACAAATCATTCACGTCAGCTAGTTGAGGAAACTCCGAACATTGACGTGAAAGACATGTTCATTGGCATGTAACCCAAAAAAATTACAAAGTTTTCAACACAAAAGTAAAAATCAGAGGAGGTCGCATTATGTGATGAGCAGTGTAGTATAAAACTTTATGTATGTGTAGCGACACCGTACAAGTAATGAACGGAACGTAAAAGATGAATGAAATCCTGAATCGCGCAAACAGATTCCTCAGCGTCGTAGTCGTTGTCTATATATACAACACTGAACCATCATCAGATGGAAGATCTTCTCTCTGGTGGGGTGTGGTTTCATGCGCTCCCTATATAATGCTTCAAATCAAATCATTTATTAGATATTTAAAACGACGAAACGGATTTTTATGCAGTTTTTTTAATAGATAGTGTGATTCAAGAAGAATGTAAGTCGTAGGCGGCCGATTGTGTATTATATATTGCTAGCGATGTAATCACATACTAAATTATAACACATTTGTGTAAGAATGTAAGTGTTGATGCACGAAATGGAATACAGTGACCGAGACGGATGTGAACGATGAGTGAAAGGTGAATGAGGAACGGTTGGTGTTGGTGGGAGTGCTTGCAACGCACACCACGAGGAAAGACGATTATATTAAGAAGTATTTCAATAAACAGAGTGAAAAAACCATTTCATTATTTCGAATCCCACATATATTATATATTCGCCTTCAATCCGCCACGCTGTCCGCTGCTAATGTAGTCTTGTTCTAAACGAAAGGGTCCGCCAATCCCGCCTGTGTACAGATACAAACCAATTTCATGTTTAGCGATTGAAGTACCAATAGTAGTTAAAGTATCAATATTGTCCCATATTGGTTTTGTCTCTTTTAATCTCATACTAGACGTATAAATGAGAATATAAAGCTGAAACTCTACAACGAAATACATAAGCACATAAGTTAAATAAATAATCAACTATATTATTGTGCAAGTACATACATACAATTACGCCTGTTTCCCCGAAGGGGTAGGCAGAGGCATATTACACGCCCACATTTCGTCAATTATAATTATTGTTGGTCCCACGTAAAAGGTGGCGAGCCTATTGCTGCTTGTCGGGAACTTTTATGTTCGCAAGAGCGTCGTCTGTTAATTGGCAGGTCCACCACTTGCAGGTGAGGTTGGCTTGGGCTCCTAAGAGGTTAGTATGATTCTTTTGCACCATATTGAAGTCTACTTATCTTATATATTTATCTATAAAAGCTTAAGATCACTCACTTACTCATCACGATATTTTAAAAACTACAAGTGCTAAGAGTCTAAAATTTTGCAAATTTATAAGAACATTAAAATACAAGCACACTAAAATAGGATTTTGCAAATTGTAACCCCTATGAGGTTAGTAGTTTGTGACCCCTAGTTTGTTAGGGTTTCTCAAGTTACAATGAATGACTTAATATTTAAAGAAATAAATGAAAAATGCGCGTGTGAAAACCTTATAAAGTGGTGAAATAGGAGGTGTAAGTTTGTATAGAAAATCATTTAGTTTAAAGCAAATTTTATTTACCCGCGGGAGTGCCGCCTTAAATAGATCGATCAAATCAACAAGCTCGCAAAAAAGGTATAAATCTCCTCTAAATTGGTAACAACCATACGATATTATGATTCATAAAATTTCCTTTTGGTAGTAAATCCTAAAATATGCCCTCGTATCGTAAAATAGGTGGCATTTTAGTTTTTTTGTTAGTTGCTTGACGCTTTACAACGAACTATGAACTTGTTCATCATTCATTGCATTTAAAAGATTATAAATAAATAAATATTCTCTTACATACATATTATGAACTTAATCTACATAAATTTCTTTTTTGGAATTAAAAGTGGTATAAAATATAATGAAATATACTTTAAGATCAACAAGATCTTTTAGATTCGTCAAATTTTCACAAACAAATGGAAGTATAATATTTTTTTCAACAACAATGAAAGAGATGTTAGCGGTACCTAGATAAGAGAGAAATAATATTATCATCATCACAGCCCATTAACGTCCCACTACTGAGCACGAGCCTCCTCTCACATATCAAGGTGTGAGGGTATTGGGTCATACTCCACCACGCTGACCCAGTGCGGATTGTCGGAGGCAGGTGTGTGGTGTCCTGCTGTTAGAATTTTTCAAGCCGCCCATTAGGCCTCTAACACGGCTTAACGACTACCACATTTAATGATAACCGGGACCAACGGCTTAACGTGCCTTCCGAAGCGCGGAAGCGCTCGATATCAAATGCCACACAAACGATCACCCATCCAAGGACTGACCTCTGTAAACTCTGCTGTACTTCGGCGATCGTTTCCGATCACCGAGCACCGCAGAGCTACGAGCGCTTCTAAATTAGAAATAATATAGTATAAGCTAAATGGATTATATTCTAGTTACTTATCAATATGTCGCAGTAGCGGCTTGTGGTATGGGGACATTTCCGAGAAAACATCGCGATAAAAAATTTGATAAAGATTTTATTCGGCTCTTTGATTCTACGTTATGAGCTTTATTTTGTGAGTCTTTACTTCGCAGGTGACAGTTTTCCCAGTTCGATTTGGGATAATTTCTTTCCATTTCTGCAGATAATTAGAGACGATTCATATCGTAAAAATACAATAACTATCGCTCAATAACCGTAAATATCGCTTGCTCCCCCCTGTCTCGGAAAGCACGTTAAGCCGTTGGTTTTGGTTATCATGCATATCTTTGGCAGTCGTTATTAGGAAAGTCGACCTTCTAATAAACAGGATAGTTGGTTTAACCAGATGTCAGATGTCGAAACTGCTAGAATTGTTTATTTTAGCTATTTTCACAGTTGGATGTCCTGCGGTATTTTATTGTGGGGATCTGCCGCTGAAATTGAGACTATTTTCATTTTAACGAAACGAGCTATACATTTTATTTATAAACTACGGTCTAGATTATCCCTTAGAGAGTCGGGAAATTGGTATTTTAACTACTGTCTCGCAGTTTATCTTTACCTGTATTTTTTTGTACGGAAAAATATAAATAATTATTGTAAACGCTGTGAACGTCACACACAGCTTTAACACAAGAAATAAAAATAAACTTTTAAATTCATTTCTAAGAAAAAATAGGTATGAAATACTACAACAAAATTCCGCAGGATATATTGGATTTGCCCTTACACAAATTTAAATTAGCTATTAAAGAAAAATTAAGTAAGAAAACATACCATTGTCCACAAGATTATATATATGATAAGACGGCATGGCTGTAAATTATATATATCGTAAGACAAACAATTTTGTAGTCTGCAGCTTTTTCATTTTAATAGTATTATGGTTATTTCTCATTTGTATAAATCTTTTTATTTTGTGGCTCGAGTATGTCATGCACACTTAAATGTATCTGGGGTGGCGGCGTCATGCGTAGTTACGTTCCCTAAAATATGGTAGAGTGAAACGATGGCTGGTTCATGCGTCATATTCATGAACGAGTGCTGCTTGTGGGGACTGGTCTGCTCATGTCTACTATGTTTATTCATAATCATGCTTGTTTAACTTAAAAAAAAGTTCTTTTATTTTAAATCTTGTGACTGCAGAAGGTTTTTGTAGATTTGTCAAATTGTTTTACTACTCAGTACATTTTCTTTTAACTGGCGGGAGAAAAAACTAACCTTGACGATTTTCTTGCCCGTTCTTTTACGATCAAGCTTCCGCCCGCAGTAAATGGGCGCGCTAGTTTTAAGTATTAACCTTTATAAGAGCTCTTTTGAGCCAAACTTGAATGAATGATTTAACTTTGAATTTAACCATAGAATTATATATCCTTTTGGTTTGCGAAAATCAGACGGTAGTGCTCCATGTAATAACTGACTTGCAGCCAAGTCTGGTTAGACCAGTGAGCAGACCCTGGGCCCTAAGCTTAGGTCAATGGCAACCGGGATAATGCTAGGATATAGCTAGCTATGCTAGGCTCATGATGTAGACCTGCTCAAACCTTAGACCTAACCATTTAGCAATTGTTACAGGACTTGGAGATATATGACGCAGTGGTGGACGTGCGGTGTTACGAGCTGACCGCACTGTTCCTCTGCTCGCTGTTTGTGCCCAAATGTGGGCCCTTGGGGCACATGGTACGGCCTTGCAGGAGCCTTTGCCAAGGTATTTTGGATATTTAGTAATGTTACAAACTTTACGGTTGCAAAGCAGGGGATTACTGTATCTGGGGGCCTACCGCCGAATTCGATGGATTACCGGTAATCCATCTAGATCAAACTTTGTTTTGCGTTCATTAATCCGTACCGGGGAATTTGCCGACAGCCACCTCTCATTCATGACCTTCAGTCCGTGACAGACCAATAGGTAAATGGAGAACGCCATTTTGTTTCGATTTCCATGAGCGGTACGACAGAATCAATTCGAAATCCATTTTGCCTTATAATCGATTGCCATCGAACTCGGCGGTAGGGCCCCTGTAGCTACCGCGTAAAAATACTGGATTATGTAGGTACCCACAGCCGCCGTGTTAAAGTAAAAGTCAAAGTATGTATTGTCCCAAACTATGTTGTATTTACAGATGTTTTATAAAAGGTAGTATCAAACATAGACTCGGATAGGATAAGCCATGTACACATCAGGAGTTTGGAGAGAGCACAAGAGGTTCGCGAACATATTGAGTACATGGCTATGGTATTGCAAACATTTTACCTGTGGTAGTAAAGTCACTGCCAATAGGCAAAGAGGTTATTGTATGCAATATATCCTGCTTCGCGACAGCATTATAGTCTAAGGAATTTCGAATACTGTAAGTCTGTGTTTCCATCAGAGATGTGCGAGGATGCGTTGCGAAAGATGAGTTTATCAAGAACCAATAGAATCGCTTTGATGAGCGAAGCAAGGCAAATGAAGAAATTCTGCTGGTTATAACACATTGCTCGCAACGCAGCCTTGGACAGCTCTGAATCGCAGCCTAAGAGACTTAAGACAACTTTCCTTAGAAACCATGCGTCGTTGCGGTTTCTTCCTCGAAGTGTTCGGGCTCTCCATGCCAGAGTACCTTCAATGCGACATCTTTCCGGAGTCCACTGACACTGACGTTTGCTTGGGAAACAGAGAAGTGAAGGAAGCTAAATTGAGAGCTGCAAAACCAGGTAAGGACTTATCTTACTGGAGGCAATATTTAAAATGGTCACAAAATATCTAGAACAATACTACTTTAGTGTACCGATTGCGATTGCTTTAGTGTGTGTAGCGATTTAGTGTAAGCACTCATCATCTCAGCCCATAAACGTCCCACTACTGAGCACGAGCCTCTTCTCACATATCAAGGTGTGAGGGTATTGGGTCATACTCCACCACGCTGACACAGTGCGGATTGGCGGAGGCAGGTGTATGGCGTCCTGCTGTTAGAATTTATCAAGCCGCCTATTAGGCCTCTAACATGGCTTAACGACTACCGCATTTAGTGATAACCGGGACCAACGGCTTAACGTGCCTTCCGAAGCACGGAAGCGCTCAATATCAAATGCCATACAAACGGTCACCCATCCAAGGACTGACCTCTGTAAACTCTGCTGTACTTCGGTGATCGTTTCCGACGACCGAGCACCGCAGAGCTACGAGCGCACTAAGTCGCTTAAAACGTTCAGGATAGTTTTTTTCAATACCTGTATTACCCTACTGCAGAGCATAAGCCTTCCTTTGTTATCTCCATCTCTCTCTTTCTTGGGATCTTGCCTTCAGTCTGGGACGAAAGAGGCAATGACGTCTCTGTTCAGAGGCCAATTCTATGTCTATGCACCCATTCCGTGCAAATTTTAGCCCATCACTGTAAGTACATTCGCGGCTACGTAGCCCAACCAGTCCCACTTCAATAGTGCCGTTTATATTCCAACATCGACTATGCCAGTTTTGAACGTAAAATAATAAAGTAATATTAATTGTTTAAAAGATGTAATTACGCATACAGAAGCGACACTTTAAAGACAATTAAATTATTGTAAGGAGCTAGTTAGCTTTTAACAGATATACAGATGCGATGCAAATGCATTGAATTCTTTATTTCAATTTACGGATAGAAAGGTGCCAGAAAGAAAAGTTAATTTTAAAATTTAATTTCCGTTTCCTATGTATGTAGCGATGCTAGAATTTTAAAATATTAATGCTATGACTCGCAGTGGATCTAAGCTAATATGCTTAAATCTACTTTAATGGTGTCCTGAAAATCTCTGTTTTCAATTGTCTATGCTGATACCACACATAATCATCACATAACACAAATCATAAATCGAAAAATATTAAATCTGGCGATAAACATTTCACATGGACTATGGACTATAGTGCTACCGAGCGGTTTTTGATATCACTCAATTAGATTATGCTTCCACCACTCACACACATACGTACCCTCATACACGTACATACACACACAAATACACTCTCGAAATCACATGCCCATGCACGCATAAACTATACCCTTATATGATTTGTATCAGATATAATTCTGTATGACAATATTTTGATGGTGACAGTTTGCCGGTGCTAATAGCACGGGTTGTCCCAGTTTAAGCGCCAGCTGTTCAAAGCATAATTATAGAAACACTCAAAGCAAATCGTACAAATCTTATGTGTAAATGTATATTGATAACTGTAACTGTAAATGTAAAATTATATTGATAACTGTAGCGCCTATAAATTGGAAAAATACAGAAATTGTAAACATTCTCTTTGGGAAATGAATAAATTATTATTGTTATTATTATCGGCATGGCAAATCCAAAAAAGCAATTAATGCTTTTCGTAATGTGTGCTAGTTTCTATATAGCGTTTCTATTGACTCTTTACAATTTCCTATAGTATGCCCCACGGGCTTCCAATGCGACGTGAAGCGCTGCATCCCCCACGACTGGCGTTGTGACGGCCACGTGGACTGTGCTGACCGCTCCGACGAGCTCAACTGCCGGGTCTGCAAGCGCAGTGGGGACGTGCACTGCGGGAACCAGCGCTGCGTGTCACAGTCACACCTCTGTGACGGCAAGATGGACTGCCCGTGGGGACAGGACGAGAGAAACTGCTGTAAGTTACATACTCATCATTATCTCTGCCCAATAACTGCCCACTTCTGACCACGGACCTTGTGCGGAAACCAGCGCTGTGTGTCGCAATCACATCTGTCTGACAGCAAGATGGACTGCCCGTGAGAACAGGACGAGAGGGACTGCTGTAAGTTATGTAATAATTATCATCTCTGCCCATTAACTGCCCTCTCCTGACCCTATATGACGAACCGAAGTGTGAGGGTATAGTGTGAGAGTTGAGGTGATCTATTTACTGATCTGACGAGCTTAATTGTTGCGTCTGCAAGAGTATCAGGTACGTGCACGGCGAAAATTTGCGCTGCGTGTCGCAATCACATCTCTGCGACAGCAAGATGGACTGGACTGCCCGTGAGAAAAGGACGAAAGGCACTGCTGTAAATTATGTAATAATTATCATCTCTGCTCATTAACTGCCCTCTTTTGACCATGGACCTTCTAAGAACCCAAATCTGAGGGTACCTACTGGGTGAGAGTTAATGTGATCTGTATCCGTCCACTCTTGACCATAGGCGTCCTCCAACGTCCCAAGTTTGGGTTATATACTCGCTTCGAGTTTATGTACTGCCGGACGAGCTCAACTGTCGTGTCTGCAAGCGCAATGGAGACGTGCACTACGGGAACCATCGCTGCCTGCTTTAAGATATGACATAAGTAATTCTTATAGTTTGTTATAGTCAGATTCAACGGGCTTTTCTATGTGCCAATATTACACGTTCCTTCATAATTGAGTATGTCATTCCGTAATAATATCTTGTTATACGACGTCAGCTACGTTTACTATAAATACGAAGTATCCTGAGCGAATCTCTGTGACATTCTATGGAGAGAAAACACAAGCTCAAACTAGTAAATAATCACTTCTAACACTTGTTTGATTAATATTATTAGTTCAAATATCTCAACAGGAATTACGTAAGCAATTATAATGAGCTTAATTCGTTCACGTATAGATTTGCTCATAAGATACGTAAAATAGTATAAATTAGATTATTCCTCTTCGAAGGACTTTGTACAGAAAGGTTTGAACATGACTGCTCGTAGATTTTAACGTTATTAACACACACGCTTTGTAAATTTTGGAAATCTTGAGTCACAGTCGATATTAAATGTTATTCGGTCACCTATGTAAGGACTGCTCCTTTAAAATCTGTTTAACTTTGGTTATCGGTCCTGGCCACGCTATGCGCTTCATGCGTGTAAGTAAGGAACTAAATATCAATACTTATAATTTGAATGCACTGCTGGAATTGGAGCCAGGTGGTGTTTGGTGTGATGTCCTGGGGCAGATTCATAGTGAAAATTCAATTCAATTCAATTCAATCATTTATTTCAGATAAATAACAATCCATATTTTGTTAGTACAAGTATGACTTAGCCTAATGTTAGTATGTATATTATTTATCTACTACTACCATAAATAACAAACTAAAGCAAGCGTATATTATTTGGATAAGTGTATCTGCACACTTACCCAATTTCGTAGAAGGGGAGAGTCCCATCGATCTGAAAACACATTCAGGATGCCATTAGGGGAAGAGCGCAAACGCGCCATCGCGGAGTTGCAACGCTTCCGCATGATCGCGGCGAAGCCGTCCACACACGCTTCCGCGAACATCCCCGACGCGCTACATCTCCATGGCAACCCTAAGAGCACCCTGAATGCGTTGTTGTACTGAACACGCAGGTCGCTGTATGCCCGCTGGGTGTACTTGATCCACAGGCTGCACGTGTAAAACGACTGGCAGAAGGCCTTAAAAAGCGTTACCTTTACGGCATCAGTACAGCGTGCAAATAGAATAGAATAGAATAGAATAGATCTTTATTGCTAAGACTGTGTACATTTTGCTGGTGTTCATGCATTACATTAGTTACAACAGTGTACCCGTTGCGGGCGTGCAATTTATACAACTTACAACTAGTTACTTAAAATTATTAGTAAAAAAGTATTCATTTAAATTGTAAAATGGTTTATTTATTAGCCAGGCTTTTAATTTGTATTTAAACTTTGGTAGATTTAATTCTTTAATTTCCAAAGACAATTTGCGTGGCAAACCTGCGGGCCAGCATGTTGCAGCGGACAGCCAGCGACCTGCGCTCCCTGTCTATGTCAACATTGTCTTTCAAGTCATCAGTGACCCAGTGGCCCAAATACTTAAACCTCGAAACCCTACATAGAGGAGACCCAGAGAGGGAGAGTTCAGGCAACTGCTTGTAGGTCAGGTTACCTGATTTAAAAACTAACCATTCACTCTTACCGGTATTGTATTTAAGCCCGTGGGCCACTGCATAACTTTCACAGATTTTAAGAAGCCTTCTCATTGCACCGATAGATGGGCTCAGCAGCACCATGTCATCGGCGTAGCTGATGTTGTTTACTGAAACACCGTCCACGTGACACCCGATTTTAGTGCTACTGAGCTCACCTATCAGTTTATTTATATAGAGGTTGAAAAGGCGGGGGGAGCTCAGACCCCCCTGCCGTACCCCACATTCTAACCCATACATTTTAGAATACGAGCCTGCCCACCTAACTGTATTCTTTTGACTACTGTACCAATATCTGAACAGTGATATTACTTCAGCCGGGACAGTAGTATCATGAGTCAGTTTATGCCAGAGCAGGTCATAATTGACCAGGTCGAAGGCCCTCGATAAGTCCAAAAAGCATGCTATAACAGCAGTCTTTCTATCTGTGTAATATTGAACAGTCTGCTTAAGACATAAAATTGCACTATCAGTTGACAAGTTCGGTCTAAAACCAAACTGACTATCCTCGAGACCGATATGTTTAGCTAATATTTTATCAAGCAGACTATCCAACACCTTAGCACAGATAGTGGCAAGCGATATCGGCCTATAGTTGGAAATATCGGAGGCATCACCAGTCTTATTCTTTATTACTGGAACAACTATTGTACTGCTAAGTTCCGCAGGTAAGTAACTATGACTCAGACATAGGTTGAAAAGCATAGCGAGTACTCGCGGCAAGTGTACCCCAGCGTATTTAAGATGTTCGACGCTAAGGCTGTCGCGACCGGGGGACTTACCCCTCACCATGTTCTGTATACTTCTCGCGACTTCTTTAGCGGAGAACCTGACAGGGGGAGCCCCGGCCACGGCCGCCCCCGCGCCGCTGTTTAAAGGATCGCTATAGCCACACAAACGCGAGTCTACATTAAAATGTTTTTGAAAAGCATTAGCTATATCAGTGGGGTCGTTCACGCCCGCGACGCTCACCGGCGTCCCCGTCTTATGTTTCAATTTATTTGTCAATTTCCAAAATTTATTAAATTGTTTCGTTCCATGACAAGATGCTAGCATATCCATTTTAATTCTGTCTTGATTGTTTTGACAATATTTTAGTTTACTTTTAAAAAGATTACGAGATAAGCACATATTTTCATAAATAAGTCCAGAAGTAGGTTTGTTGTATAACAGCCACGTTTGATAACAAAGACGGGCAGCGCGGTGAGCCTCGCGAACGTGTTTGTTCCACCCTACTACATAATTTCTTTTATGACGCTTTTTGACAGAACCCGCATGACTAACTTCAGATCCTTTCTTTAAAATACAAACTAATTCCTTATACAAACTATCAATCACCAACCGGTGCTCAGGTTTATCACACATATTATCAGCACAATTACAAAATTCTGGAGGAAAGTCTATCAGTTTTAAGTGATTATTACAATAATCAAAATACTTATTAATCTGTTCTGTATCTCTCTCACCCCAAACAACTTTATTACAAGAAGTGTAGGCTTTAATAATTTTAGGTTTAATAAGATTAATGTTACACTCTATCAATAACGGAATATGGTCCGACATATAAACGCCGTACATAATAGACGCATTATTCACTAAGTGTCTAGCAGCCTCAGTCACAACACAGTGATCTAGCCAGCGGAGAGAACCGTTTGCAGAGCTAGTAAACGTATGTGAGTCTTGGGGCAAAAGTTCTGTGTCAATGCAAGACCATGATTGATCCGTACAGGTTAAAAGTAACTTACGTGAGAATCGTGTCCCTGGGTGCGCGTTAAAGTCCCCCAACATGAAAACCGACTCCACTTCACTGCTCTCAATCACTGAGATGATCTCACTTAAACAACTCGTAAACTCAGTACGATTTTCAGCACAGTCAGTGGGCATGTACACACTAAATATCAGCAGAGACCGCTCACCTTGCGATATTTTAATACACGCGACACGGTCACTATTACACTTTATAACCGATACCGACGCAAACAACGACTTTCTCCACATCAGCGCCACACCTCCGTACGGTCGACCAACCAGTACGCCAGCAGAGATGTCCACAGCTGATTTTCCAGTGTACGCGAAGTCATCATCAATGGTCGCTAGGAAGGGCACGTCGTGGGGCAGCAGCCAAGTTTCTTGTAACGAAATCACGTCGGCGCGTGCACATAACTGACGAACGCAATCAGCTGATCGAATTATATTTTTACAGTTAAATGTACAAAGTTTAACGTTCGACAAACAATCCATTATATAGTCGTTATATTTTCAATACTGTGATGCTTATTTACTTTTATCGTATTTTTCTTAAAGTAAATAAACTGTCTGAACCGTATACCCTCGGGCCATATTTTGTCATCTAAAAATTTATTTAATTTGTATTTTGAGACATACAATTTAAAGGCGTTATACGGTCTTTCGGATTTCATATTAATTTTCTGGAGGTGTACAATTTCTTGCGTCTTATTTTGTATGTAATCACAAATGTCTTTTTCAGTTGTGTCTTTGGCTACATTAGTAATCAGAAGTGGAATTTTAGACTCCGCAGCTCTAAATTTAAAGTTCTCGTTGGGGCTTGCAGTTCCCGTTTTTCCCTCCAAACGATTCTTTGACTTTTTATTTTGAACCAGCGTCCAACCATCTTTAGGGCGATTATCAGGCCATACTCCTTGCATTAATACTTCTACCATAGTTTTATTACTCTGCGTTGATTGTAGTAAATTTTTATTCGAGTCTTCCGTGTTATCTAATAACGTTGAGTTAATCGGCGTGGTAGCAGACTCAGCGGCGGCCGGTAGCACCTGTGCATTTGAGAGAACGAGAGAGCGATACTTCGGCCCGTCATCGTCATATGTTAGCTGCGTTTGCGAAGGTGAGACAGAGTCGAGCAATTGTGAATGTTGTGAAGGTAGGTGCGGCGATAAACCAAACGGTCCGCTGTTTAAGTTAAACCCTCCACCTCTAATTTTATTAACATTAGAGTTAAATATCGGATTTGGTAGCTGATTACCTGATGATTGTACGATATTTTTCTCCTTCAGGGCCACTTCTAGATCATTCTTAGTGACAAAATTATTTTTCATATCATTCAATTCCGCACGCAAAGTTAACAGGTCTTTTAATAGTTTCGTGACGTCTACGTGATCAAAGCACACAGGGGGCAGTTTATGCAGCTCGTAGGCGACAAACACGGGCAATTGATCGAGTTTTGAAAAAGATGCCTTACTTCTGTTTCGGATATTTGCCCATAATCGTCACGCTGGGTTGATGATCCCAGTTCAAGTCAGTAGATAGAATTAAGCTGCTGCCAATCATCCGATAAGTTTTCTCATCGTCGACTTTTACGACTCCCCATTAGATGAGAGGGGCTGGTACTATTCTAATCCAGCAATTCGGCATAGAAGGATAGATTAGAAGAATGTATATGAATACATGCTTGGTTGTACAGTGAGGCTGAGCGAGGCGACTGGCGACGTGGGCGTGGGCGAGCTGCAGGTCTACCGCGCCGTCAACCAGTCGTGGTTCCCCGCCTGTCTCTCCACCCTCGACGACTCCACCGCGCTCAAACTCTGCTCTATGCTGGGCTACTCGTGAGTATTTGTTGTCGACATCAAAATCATTTGTTGCTTTACGAACATAGATCTTTTATTAAATACAAAAGGAGATCTAGTTGAGTACTGTTGCAGGAGTTATATTAATGGCCGATAACTATTTACGGGCATTCTTTGGGGGAGGTTTATGTGCAACAGTGACCAGCAATTAGTTGAATGAGTGATAGAAATATTTAGCATTGGACGGCAATTAGTTGATCAATTGAATACCTTATTCTGCAATAAACGGCCATTGGCTAAATGATTGATTGTCATGCTTAGCAGTGGAAACCGATTGGCTACGTTCTGCAGAGGCTGGCAGTTGGCTGATCAATAGATTGTAATAGGCTGATTGATTATTATATTCAGCTCATAACGGCTATAGGCTGATTTATTGATGGGTTGCAACAGATGGGTGAACACGAGTGAGATGGTGCTGCCGACCCGTCGGCAGGGGGCGCGTTTGTCGCTGTCAGTCCAAGGCGCCGCCCAGTCCTATCGGGCCTTCGTGAGGAACCAGGGCGGCCTGCTCAAGGAACTGCGTGCCTGCCGACATGACTCCGCCAGGGTTCGCCTCGTCTGCGGAAACTACGGTCAGTGAACAGTGTTATTAATATAGCCAACAGCAGCATTAAACAAAAAACAAATTTAAATATTTTCTGACAATCACACCAATTATTTAGTTCCAAGATAAGTATCATTAAGAACTTGTGTTATGGATACTAAACAACGGATAAACGTACTTAAATACTTTTTTTTTAAAATACATACTTAATATACATAGGAAAACACCCAGACCAGAACAAATATTCATGTTCATGCACACAAAGATTTATCCTGTGTGGGAATCGAACCTTCGACCTCTGGAGTGAAGTGTGGGTATACTGACATCCACGCCATATCGGTCGTCAAAACAACAAAAACAACAAATTTTTTTTTTGGTGTAGCCACAGCTTTTACACTCAACAGATTTAAATAATTTATTAACATAAGCTAATTAACAGCTACCACATCCAAAAGGATGTTGGAAAAGGAAGACCGCGAAAGACCTTCCAAGACCAAATCTGACTTTTGAATTTGGGAGACACTTTTAGTCTATAAATTTTAATAGGTTTGCTAACTGTAGGTATATTCTGACTTGTGAAATGAAAGTGTTTATCTTGAATATTTCAAACATATCTATTTTACATAGTTTTTATGGGACATTATTATTACGTGGTATAAATGTTTTATGCCCAGGAGGAACGGAGATAGCCAAGTGGCGAGAACGATAGCCTTAAAAAATCAGAGGGTATCGGGTTAAAATCCTGGTGTCGCACCCATGGCTTTTCGAAGTTATGTTCGTAATTATCACTTGCTCCGTGCCTCGGAAATATATGCTGTTGGTCCCGGCTGTCATGAATATCTATGGCTTCTAACATCCTGACAGCTGGTTTAACCATAGAATGAGGTTTTCCTTTGAGTTTCGGGGGTCAGACAACAGTCGCTGCATGCAGTAACAGAAATTCAGCCGTACCAGTAAGCAGACCCTGCTAATCAGGACTTGAGTCTGTGGTAACCGGGATAACATGATGACATCGCATGCTTAATGAAATAGTGACTTAACTCAAAAGACGACTTTTTGGACATCACAAAAGAAGATCTTCTAAAGAATACTTGTCCTACTTGTAAGCGCATTAAATTGATACTGATTTATTGATTAGTAATTGATTCTGTTTGTGTTTTGAACGTTTGATTAACATTGATTCGATCTCAGTCAAAAATAGAAATAATAGCTCGAAAAACCGACGACAGGTGAGGCGTTAAGTTTCTTGAATGGCGACCACGAATCAGCAAGCGTAATAGAGGGCGACCCCCCACGCGATGGACCGATGACCTGGTCAGGGCGGCGGGGAGCCGGTGGATGCAGGCGGCAAAGGATCGATATACGTGGAAAGCAATTGGGGAGGCCTATGTTCAGCAGTGGACTTCAAATGCCTGATATGATCATGATGATGAAGAAATAGAAATACTGTATAAGTACGTAACTCAAACCTGACCTATCTATTAATGGGTTGATGTTCCTTTAAGCATGCGATATGTTGTATGATATTAAAATTTTGCTAAAACAATATCAAAGATTTATTTCTATTGAAAGATAAAAATTACGTACGAAACTGTTGCCCGGCTCAACATAGATGCTTTATCTGAAAATCTGCGGCTCATGTCTACTGATTGAACATATTTATGGCAGCGATACCCGACGTGCATTCATGTGCCTTGCATGATGTGCCGAAACTCCGCGATTAAATTACATGCATCCTCTGCACCGACATGATCCGAGCAGCCATGTTTAGTACAGTCAGCATTGAAATATAATAAATAAAAAACTATATTAGGAATCATGAGAGGAAAAAAAATTAAAATGAAAAAGTATTTATTTAGTTTTCTTAGCAATGATTACATAGTATTCTACGTCTACCAAACTGTACAACAGTTTGTTGGCAGATGTAACTCCCTTAATAAAAATGTTACATAACCTAAGATGATTTACTTTTTCAAATTTTACAACTTATCGATCTAATTAAATAAAAAATAAAAAAGGATTACTATACACAGTGACCTAAATGGTTTCAATTTAAGATATTACTTACTAAATAGGTTTATACAAAATACATGCAATAAGTACTTTTTAAGCTTACTTTTAAATATTTTTTTAGTAATACTATTGCTTTCCATATCACATGGTAAACCGTTATATACTGTTGGAGGATGCTTGGTCTGTGAAAAAGTTAGATGTCAACTTTTGTACTGCGCAAAATTGGGATAAAATATATAGAGCGCTACACCCTGTTCATTATGGCCAATCTCATAAAGAAAATAACATTGAAAACTTGGATGTAAGCAATTTTTTATTTTATTTTGTTTGGAAAGCTTACAGCTGTATGTACATAATAATAAACTTATAAAATAATTATAGGCTAATTACAAACTTCCACATATTAGCTTTAAACAAATTTGACAAACTAGCTTTGTTAATCAATTTTGAATAAGGCTTTTAACATTAAAATTCAAATTCATATTCATTTATTCAAGTTTGGCTCAAAAGAGCTCTTATGAACGTCAAAACTTAAAAAACTAGTGCGCCCATTCACTGCGGGCGGGAGCTTGATCGTAAAAGAACGGGCAAGAAAATCGTCAAGGTTAGTTTTTTTTCCCGCCAGTTACAAGAAAATGTACTTAGTAGTAAAACAATTTGACAAATCTACAAAAACCTGTGTTCTGCAGTCACAAGATTTAAAATAAAAGAAGATTTTGTTTGTCTGTCTGTCATTGTCTGGAGATCCAAAATAGAGATTAATTTATTTTATTAATCTGTATTATTTTATCTTTCAACTCGTTCTTAATAAAGTTGAAAGCTGTAAGTATTTAATGTGGCAGCCGTGCTCTAGAGCTTTGTGTCTATCAAGCTGATTGTTCGCAACTCGGACTTAAAGCCGCTTAGCTTCACGATGTGGCTTCAAGCCATTTTATATTTGCTTCACTATAATTATGAAGCCATTTAAACAAACATTTTTGGAATTTACTAACTTTGTCGCAAATCTGAATGCATTTGAATGTACGCCAGGTCTTAAATATTTAAATCGAAGATAGCTTTGTTGAAATTATGTTATAATATTAAATTGAGTTGTTTTTTTATTTTTCCTTATTTTTAGTTAAGATTTATTTTGTTAATTTGTGTTTTTTTTTTATTTATTTATTTATTTTAAGGTTCCCAGGACATAATACAGGTCTTAGCAAAAAAACCGTATAATGTAAGTAATAAATGTGGGTATATGAGATAAATGGGAACATTACTGTCCGCCTCAATAAGAATTGGCGTAAGATTATTTGCAAAGTGAAATTTTTCCTTTCTTTGTACGATAAAGATTTTTTCCAAACAAAACCATATAATCGTCTCGTAAGTGCATTAAAGGAACAAATGAATGGGTTTAAGCAAGGCTTCATGAAACATTTCCCTTTGTATCAAGAACATGTAGTATATTTGAGCATTCAAAAGTCTTACAGATTCATTTCTGACTGTATTTGTCGGCTGTGTATTTTTTAAAATATCAATGAATTGGGACAATAAAATCTTTAAAATTTCTGTCCTATAAAATTATGCCTAGCGTAACAATACATTTTATAGATTCAAATTTATGGAACTGTTTTTAGTCCACGCGTTTCGAGTACATTAAAAAATATCGTATAAATTATGCATTATATTATAATTCATTTTAATAAATAGTGTGATGTAACATAAATAATTAGCAGAATTGTTACTTACCATTAATATGTAATGTTAATTAATTGAGAATATTCATTTATCGACGACCGATATGGCGTGGAGGTCAGTATACCTGCACTTCACTCGAGAGGTCGTGGGTTCGATTCCCACACAGGACAAATCTTTGTGTGCATGAACATGAATATTTGTTCTGGTCTGGGTGTTCTCCTATGTATCTTAAGTATGTATTTACAAAAAAAAAAGTATTTATGTATGTTTATCCGTTATTTAGTATCCATAACACAAGTTCTTAATGATACTTATCTTGGAACTAAATAATTGGTGTAATTGTAAGAGAATATTTATTTATTATTTATTAATTCATTTTAAAACTTTTACTCATTTTAGTTAGAGAAATTGTATGTTCAATTGATTCATATTGGATTGGATTTCATATTTTCAACACAAACGATTATTTATTCATGATTTGACTTCTATATAGAGTGTACTCATTGCTTAATTTCGATAATTAATACTATCGCGGAGCAACAAGTGCTTTATATAGGTGTAACAACATTTTTATATCTCATTTAATCCTCAAAGGAAACTAAAGTTAAGCTTTACTTCTGTACACAGAGTTCTTTGTATTTTATACTTTGTCTCTGTTCCCTGTGTGTTGAAACTCTAAACCAATCCTGTTTTGATATATCACTGGAGAGGCCATTATTGTAGCGTATCCAATATCGTTATCCCGTGATCCATTGAGTCTCTGTCCGGACTTCGCCACAGGTATTGCAGATTGTTGTAGATAGAATTTTCAGACTGATTTCTTTTTTGTATGTTGGATGTAACTCTTATATGTTTCTATTTAAAACGGAGCAAAAGGAAGAGGTTAATAGTTTCTTTCGAAACCGATAACTTCAGTCGTTCAAAAGTAAACTGAGGAATCACTATATGTCAAATTTGGCACATAAGTAGCACTTTTTTTAGAAATGTTTCATTTTTTCTCTTTCAATAATGTTAGCATAAGTTGTATGTATGTATTTATGTATGTATGTATGTATATATTTTTAATATATTATTAGCATGTAAGAGATTTGCTTTATATTTTATTCTTAATTTTTTTTTTTATTAGCAACACTTTTCTTGGACTACATTTATCCCGTACAACTATTTAGTTTACAACTGCTAGGGTTGGCTGGTAGAGATCTCTTCTAGAGATAAACCCACTTTTGTACATGTTATTTTATATACCACATGTAATACTTAAAATTATTTTGTGCAATAATAGATTATTACTTAAAGTCATTGGCTTATATTTGAGTTAATTTTTTATTTGTATTTTTTTTTAAATGTTTTACAATTTGGTTAATAGTATCTCCAATTCTATACAAGGTTTATCTAAATACTAGATACTACTTTGAACCGTTGCAATATTAGATAGTGAGAGACTAAAAACTAAAGTTAGCTTGTTTATAGATGGGTGATCATTTTTGATCCGCGCAACAGTTGAGCGGCTTTAAAATACCAAACACCTACCTCCGGCAATCTGCTCTGAATTTGACTCTCTTTGACTGTTAGAGCCCCCTCGAATTAGTACACGATAAATTTTACAGATTTAAATTGCGGCTTGTAAAATCTATTCTATCCCGATGTTTCGAATACTTTTACTAACCTAACCTAACTAACCACCTAAGTACACAAACAACGCAGTTCTTAAACTCCCAAAATTAATTCAAGCTTAATAAAAAAAACTTCCAAAAGAAAACTAATAAATGGCACAACAAAAGCCAAGTACAACACTCAAGCTGAATTTAATAGAAAGCTAAGTGAGAGCTACCTCCCGAAGGGGGTTGGCCCCGCAGCCCTGTTTGAGTTGGGAAGATTAGGGAACATAGGGGAACAAGCATGCAACTTCTCCACAGCTAATATTAAGCATTGTGTGTCGAGAACATTGAGCGACGGACCGACTAATGCAACTTTGAAGCCAAATAACACTACTAAGTTATTGTTACTAGTTTTCGGGACTGGCTAATATGAGCTGTGTGTAATTTAGTTGCAGTACTTGCTTTTAAGTTATGGAGTTTATTTACCGTTCCAAAGAGATCAATCTACCTATTTTGTTTTATAAACCTCAAGCTGTGCACTTATGCGACTCACCTAATAGAAAGTGTTCACAGCATAGACGCTTGCAACTCATAGACGCGTGGGGATTACTAGCGAGCTATCAACCTTTTAAAAATAGTTTCTCGCAATTTTTATCTTAATGTCTCGGGGGAGATAACGCAAGTATTTTGTCAACTGTTAATCGTAGGTCGCGCTCTAGTGAAATGTCGCTCCTAGAATTTCGTCTGAGTAAAAATCCTTCAAAAAAACCAATCAATCATTTTTTTATATGACTAGTGGCCGCCCGCGACTTTATCCGCATTTCCTACTTATAAGCCTTCATGTTTCATCATTATATATTTAAAAATAACGCATTCAATCCGTTGCACAGTTTTTAAGATCTATCCATAGGTACGTAGGGACAGACAGCGCAAAGAGACTTTGTTTTGTATAAAAAAGCTGCCTTTTACAAACCATTTCACGTCCTTTTGTCTTATATGTCTTGGCGGGAGACAGAACCTCACCGACTTTCTTGCCACCTTCTACTCGTAATTAATTATGGTCTTGTAAAGTGGCGCTCTCAGATTTAAGTGCCGCTTACTTTTTAAGGGCTTTGGAGAGAATCCAAGTACGAATAAATCAATTTACATTATAACTATTTCCCGGTAAACCTCGTGTCACATTTCTGAACGGACCTACATATTATATTTGACAACCTTGTGACAGAGACTTCTTGGCGGGAAAGTGAAACGTCATGTCTGCAGTTTGATTTATTTTCTAAAATTTGTGATATTTCGAACATTAATGTGTAATAATGGTGGACTATTAATCGTTAAGTGTTTGTGAATGCACATGAGTGTTGGTAACTAAAACAAAACAGTGCAATATCACTTTTCAAATTCTCTCAAGAAGTCCATGTGAGATCCCAGTATAGTCCCACATCTTTACTGAGGACTCAAGGGGTTTAGGGGGAGGGCATTTCATTTACCATTTATCATCTTTATCATCACTCATTTTAATTTACTATGAATTATATATTATTAATATATCACTTACTTGACACTGGCTAGATGTGCTAGACGCACGATGCCATTATTTAAAAGAAAAAAAAACAGCAGTTGGTAGGAACAGTTTGTATGGGAAAATCAAAATGGCGTTTTTAGCATCGCAATATTCTATTTTGAAACGTTCCCTGAACTTCAATAAATATGTAATAAATAAGTTCTTCAATTCTTCAATTAATTCATTTAAGAACTTCAATAAATATTTAGTAAATAGAAATAAAATTAGGCACATCCTTCAATCAACAATATTAAATTGTATGTAAAATAAAATGTATTAAAATTAAAAAGTATCTAAACGTAAAGCTAAAGATAAGATATGTATTGTTGGATATGGAAGAGCGGAGGCTCCTACTACAGGCATTCTATGCTTAAAAGGAGTCTCCAAATACTATTAATTGTAAACAGAAACCGTTTGATGAAATAAAATAATTTGTATTTTTGTATTGTATTTTGTAACCAGTCATTCTCCAGTTTTAGCGAGACAAATGAAAAGTAATATTTTTTATGCACTCACTTACATTCACTCGTAGATACATTGCGTACGCACAAATCTGTTTAAAATATTTTTCATCTCAGTAATCTAATTGAGTAAGACAGTTGTCCAACTAGCCAGGATCAACGGAAAGATTAGAGTTACAAACTAGAAACGAGTTGGCGAGTGTGTAGTTCCGACAGTTTTGTGGATCGGCTATGAGAGAATGATTAATGAGATTACTGTTCAAACTTCAAATTTAAATATAAAAACGATCGAAATATATTACACTGAAATCACAAAGCTTAGATTCACTTAAATGCAACCAAACAATCAAAAAACAAAAAATATCTAAAGTGTAGGTCCGAAACAGGGTAACTGTACGATATTGATGCTCCCAAGTGTAGTTCACCACATTCTTGTTGATCATCATTAGACCACCACCACCACCACTACCACTACCACCACCAGAAGTCCACTGCGGAACATAGGCCCCCAAGTTTGTCACGTCGATCAAACTCAAGCCGCCTGCAACGGTTTAGCGTGTTGTTTTTTAAAAGCCGTTTTTAAAAGCTGGTTCACGTAATTCTGATTAGCATTGGTCTTAGCACAATAATGTGTCGAAAATAGTGTTTAAGTCACTTATTAATCACACATTATCATCTCAGTCATATGACGTCCACTGCTGAACATAGGCCTTCCCAACAGGTTTCCACCTGCCTCCAACGGCTATGATCCTGAGTCGCCTGCATTCATCGGCTTCCCGCCGCTTTTAACACACCCCTCTACAATAATTACTTTTTAGTATAGACCTTTGAAGGCCGTGATGGAAGATTTGGGCAAGAAACTTGTCAAGATATTTTCACAGTCAGTAAATATTTATTTACCAAATACTTGGGTATATAAATTTACCACATATTAACAAAGCAAACAATGAGGATTTTAAGTACAGCATTTAACTAATCTAGCCAATCTGTAGAGAAACTTTATAAAAGAAAATCAGATAAAAAGTTCCCAACATTTCTCCGCTCATAAATACACTAACGAGAAACTGTAAAGTTACAATGTACTCTATAGCATGATACATAAGCTTGTTACTTGCTTGGCATACACTGCACAGTGGGCTCATTACTAATAACGAGGAGACATAAGTTTCGCCGATTTAATACTGTTGTGGCATAGCGTGCACGCCCGCTGTATTTTTATGGATGCGAATAAAAACCGCAAAATTTCTGGAAAGTTTACGACGTTCATTACAAGGTGCTGTTAAAGTTATTGTTTTAGTCATAATGAATAATGAAACAGTTGCTGCACAGTGTGTAAGGGTCTAATTTGTCAGAAAGGGGAATGGTTAGTAGTTATTTGAACAAGATTTTTGATTCAAACCCACTGGAAATTTCCTTTGCAAGCTTTTACGATTTGTAGTTGAAAATAAGGTACCCGTAGTCAGATTTCAGAGTTTATAATATTGGTTTTGTTACTAGTACTACTGTAACTGTACTGTACTGTAATACTGGGCTAAGCTTTCTCTTTTCTATATTTTAGGTTAAATAGGTTTTTGTAGAATAAAGTTTCCAAGGTCTATATGTATAATATTATAAGATATAGGAAAGGTTATTATTTTGAAATTGAAAAGAGAAACTTATTTATAAACCCACCTCTTTGATGTGGCACTTTTTTGTAAGTACCCTAAAACGTATACTGTTTTGAAAATGTTGTTTGTAAAGTAAAATGTTTAACACAAGTTATTTAAACAAAATATACCTATAATAAATTAAGTAATATTGTTTACCTACCCAGAATCGAAGTTCCACATTGTTGTATTGAACCGGAACACACTAGAATATTCCACAAGCCAATCAAAGCAACCAAACCGATCCCAAATCCGAAACACACAAACTTTGGATAACTTCCCTTGTTATACTGCCATTGAACTATTGTAATTTGTGGCCATTAAGGACCATTGTCTTCAGGAATTTAATAAAATGCCTTCATTAATCTTTCGAATACCCTCTCAATATTTAATAGATATCCCCATTATAAACGCACCCTTTATTAAAATTTATCTCGGGTTCGGTACGGGGAAGTATTTTAATTTTGTTTTGAGTCTGCATGATAGTTATGCGATAAATATTGTTCCTTGTAAAATTTCTGGAGTATAAGGCAACGCCAGGGGCCTTGGACCAATGTTTAAGAGGAAAATTTGTCTTGTCAAAATAATATCAAACGTAATTTTTTATTTACAAAATTTTGTACTTAACTTGTTGAGAGTCGGACACAATGTGCATTGTGGTATTGTGTACCCAATTATTGTGTAGTTTAGAACTGTTTGTAAATTTACTTTCTTGTATTTAAATTAGAAGTATGTCATCATCTCAGCCCATAAACGTCCCACTACTGTGCTCGAGCCTCCTCTCACATACCAAGGTGCGAGGGTATTGGGTCATACTCCACCACGCGGACCCAGTGCGGATTGGCGGAGGCAGGTGTATGGCGTCCTGCTGTTAGAATTTATCAAGCCGCCCATTAGGCCTCTAACATGGCTTAACGACTAACACATTTTAGTGATAACCGGGACCAACGGCTTAACGTGCCTTCCGAAGCACGGAAGCGCTCTATATCAAATGCCACACAAACGGTCACCCATCCAAAGACTGACCTCCGTAAACTCTGCTGTACTACGGTGATCATTTCCGACCACCGAGCACCGCGGAGCTAAGAACGCTTCCCGTGGAAGTAGAAGTATGTTTTTAAATGTAATGATAGCATCTGAGCCTTTTACTTACATACATACATTCACGCCTGTTTCCCCGAAGGGGTAGGCAGAGGCATATTATACGCCCACACTTCGCCAAATATACTGTTGGTCCCACGTAATAGGTGGCGAGTTAATTGCCGCTTACCGGGCACTGTTCGCCAGAGCCTCGTCCGTTGCGATCAACAGGTGCACCACTTGCAGGTGAGGTTGGCTTGGGCTCCTCAGGTCTTGGTAGGATCCCTATACACCCCCCTCGACTGGTCTCCACCTTGTCGTGGTGGGGGGGCTGAGTACCTCCCGGTAGGGTGCAGAGGGCGCTTGGGAAAAGATAACACCCAGAGATTGGCGACTCTGGGTGCCCTTAGTACTGACTACCGGGGGGAAAACTAAGAGGGACCTGTGGAGGGCCCGTCCAGCAGCGCCAGGAGGGTCTTAGGCAGCGGGGGCAGGGGGCCCCTGCTGTCTAACCATGGACCCTCCGAGAAGTCGGCCACACACGCTATGGTCGCACAGGAAGGTAGGAGGGGAGCGTCCACTGCGTCTCTATGAGGAGGTCCTCCCGGTTTTGGTCCGCGGGACGTTGGCCGCGGGCGGGGTGTCAGAGCTGCAACCCAGGTACTGGCCCTCCGTCTCTTTCTCAACACGCGGCGGGCGTCGTCGGAAGATTTCGAGTAGGTATTACTGCTGGCGGTCATGTCTGCCGGTGGTGAGTCCCACACACCTCTCTCGGTCCCCCTTTGGTCGGGAGACAGTGCGTAAATGCATTTTGTTACCAACGTAATTAAAAAAAAAAAGGATCCCTATACACGTTTTAACTACTGAGCACGAAAGTGTTCACGACGTATGTGGATAGGCGGAGGCAGGTTTATGGCGTTCTGGTGTAATATTTGTAAGCCGCTCTATGAAGCTTAACATTTGCTTATCGACTATCAACTGTTTTGACTAACGGAACCAATGACTGAGCGTACTTTCCGAAGCACGAAAACCCTTGGTATCCAATGCTACACAATCAATTACCCATCTATTTGATAGAAATGAAATTTACTTAGATTTGGTGATCCTTCCTGGCAACCTAATTTCACGTAACTATGGGCGCTTTCTACCTACTAAAGCGTCTTTTGTCAATTAATATTTCTGCCGTTTTTTAGCTAGAAAGACGCTAATTGACATAGAGTACTTTCTGAAACATAAACTCTATTGCATTACAGCAGAGTTTAAATTCCAAAAATTACCCACTGAACGTTAGCCGCATTCTAGCTAATGGACGGCAGATTTATAGTTCCCGAAAAACTAGACCTGTCTCGAATTTATCGTAAAGCTGAAAAGCAATAAGTTTGTGACATTTATTGTCATTGTTAGTTTCAAATAAGTATAAATACTTCTGAACCGGCTATTTGTCAACGTCGTGTTTGAAGGGCGGCCATCTTTCTCGTGAACAAATGATGGTGAGCTGAAAACGTTGTTTATAGAAGCTGGGAGCTAGTAGCCGTGTTGAATTAGTCAAGGCTTCGCCAACAGGTGAACGCTGAGTTGTGATTAATGGTCACGGACAACAAGCATTTTCTGCGTGCTTGAACATACGTTTATCAAATATATTCTGCTCTTAGATCATTTGTCAGACACCTTTAGTGTATTTAGGAATTGTATTGAACTGATATTACTTCCTATTAATATATCAAATCATTTATTACTGTGAACACCAATTTATATAAATAAATCAATACTTGCATGTATAAGTCAATTATCTCAGGACATGAAAGTCCCTCTAGGAGCATAGACCTATTCTTACAAACCAAGGAAAGAGGATATTTAGAATAAGAATAAGAATATTTTTTATTGACAAAATAACATTACATAACAATTAGATTAAACAGTTACAAAAAAACGTACAGAAAAACAAAACAAAAATATTTAAAAAAATAATAACAACAACTTATGGTAATGTTACCTGTCAAAAGGGCGATACATCAGCATAATGCTGCTGCATCTAATAATACAGCAGCGCTGGTGTTCCTGCACCGCCCTTTTGAGGTAGAGTGGCGTAGAAGCAAAAGTAATAAAAAAAGATAACAAAAAAAGATAACAAAAAATTTAAATATAACCTATAACATAAATGACAAACACGTTAGGTACATTTATGCAAAAGACGAGTAAGCCATAACAAACAAAAAAAACAAATGGAAATTAAAAAAAAAGATGTCACATTTCTGTCTATATGTCAGTCAGATATGACAGATGTATCAATTTTAGTTGCAATAATCTCAATGCGTAACCTAACCAAACTTATGAACAAACAGTTAGTATGACTCCATCATGGAAACCCAGTGCGGATAAGTAAATGAATAATTGTTGCTGTGTGATATAAACATATTTAACAAAGAGTTAAATTAACTTACTTTTGACTACTTTGTTATCGTCACCAAAAAGTTATTTACGATAACTTGTAATGGATACACTAAATAAAGGATAAACACATATTATTACTTACGTGACGAAATTAGAGACTAGATGAACAAGTTGATTTTTTCTGGTAAAAAAATTCGTCACATAACTTTATCATCATATCAGCCATAAAGTCCACTGCTGAACATTAGCCTCCTCAATAGATGTCATTCTATTAGGGCTATTTGTTCATAATCAGCACGCTTGTTAATAATCAGGCGGGTTGGTGATCGCAGTTCCAGCCAGTACGCAGGATGACACTGCTGCCCATCAACCGGGAGGATTTCCTTTCATCCACTCTTACGATTACGACTCCCGTGGCATTAGAGTGGGTGAATCCCTGCAATATTATCTTTTATGAATAAACATTTTCATTTCATTTCTATTCTAAGCCGGTACCACAGGCCAACAGAACTATATATAGTAAAATAAAAAAAAACATATTAAAAATACACAAATACTTTTTTTGTAAATACATACACGCCCATACCCTGCCAGGATCAGACCAAGATAATTACCCCACCATACAAACAAATATTTGTCCTGGGCGGGAATTACACCTGCCACTTTTGGAACGACCTCTGTGCCAAAGTGGGCGATTGTTAGCGATAGGAATACAACTATCTTCTCTTTTCTTGTAAATCTTTTGACTGCAGAATACAATTTTCTGTAGACTTATCAAATTGTTTCAATATTAAGTATTTTTATTGTAACTGGCGGGAGTTTAAACCAACCTTGACGATTTTCTTGCCTGATGTTTTATGTTAGTTTTTAGTTGACTTTCATAAGAGCTCTATTGAGCCAAACCTGAATAAATTATTTTGACTTTGAACTATTTTTTGAACGTTAACTTAACGAATCAGTAGTATTTCAAAGCTAGGACTACCTCTTTACGTCATTAAAAATTCCACAATGTACTTTAATAGTAACGAGATAAATCTAGGTTACTCTAACTTCCGAGCGACTAATTAACTAAACCTATTGTATTGGGACACAAAGTAACGTTTTTGACGACTGTCTTTAAAAGTGACTTTTCGTCAGGTCCAAATGAATTGACGCTGTTTGGTTCAATTTCCTTAAACAATTAATTTTAAACAAATTAAGCTTAACTTTTTTTTGTAACAATATATTATTTTCTAATTTTAGAATCAAACGACAGACAAATTCATTAAGACGGTTTCGAGTTCCAAAATGAAGCAGGAAAAAATCCGATAAGATCCAGACAATATTTTCGAAAGCTACATAATCGTTAGGTCTTGTGGAAACATTGCCCAGTAATTTCGTTAGGGAATTAAATTGTCATTTGTCGGCTACATATATTTATTGAAATTTGTGTCAATAATTTATTTATAGCACACTGTCCCAATACAAAACTGTATGGGGTTACGATCCAAAGTGATAGGGTTGGATGTTATTTCCTCCTTCTGCGAAGTGGTGATGTCGCAGAAGGAGGCCGCGGAGCGGGAGAGGGAGCGGGATCTCTCCGGCTACGCCGTTAGCGCAGCGGGCGGGCCAGGAGGGCCCGTCAGGCAGCGCCCGGGGGGTCTTAGGCGGCGGGGGCAGGGGGCCCCTTCCGTCTCGCCATAGACCCCCCCCGAAGTCGGCCAGTTACGCCATGGCCGCACATAGAGGTAGGGGGGGCGCTGCAAATTGCGCCTTCCTGAGGAGGTCTCCCCGGTTCTGATCCGGGGGACGTTGGCCGCGGGCGGGGTACCAGAAGCTACAAACCCGGGCACTGGTGCCTCGCCCCATTTCAACAGCGGTGGGCGTCGTCTGAAGTTTTTTAGTGGGTAGGACTGCGGTGGTCGCGTCGGCCGCAGTGAGCCCCACACCCCCTCCCGGTCTCCCCCTTTTGGCCGGGAGACAGTGCGTAAGCAGCATTTTTTTACAGACGATAATAAAAAATAAAAAAAGGGTTGGATGTTATTTAAGCCAAGTATAAATTAAAAAAAAAGCAGGGAAATCTGAAATCTAAAGAGATTTGGCGCCATCGCGGAAACAGATACATCGCGGCATTGTTTCATTTTCCAAATCCAGTGTAAATTTCGAGTTTTTATGTTATTTTATTTATTTGGAACAACCAGCTATTACAATATAAAGCTTACATATAAATCACACATTTACATTTACTTAAAATGGAACCAATAGCGTTATTTACAAAATAATTATTTTAACTGTGCATAAAAAAAGAAAAATAACATTAATAAACAAAATATACATAAAAAATTAAAGCAGAAGTACTCTGTCCCTAAATTTACTTTCAGATATTAGAAATAGATCAATATCTAGATATTTGGTATTATACTAGTGCATTATACGTCGTAATGGAGCCCGCTCACCAGCCCTAGTCCTGCATACGTTAGGTATACACCTGTTGCGAATACGCTGTGATTGACGATGATTAGGTATACATATGTATATATTATTTAACAAATTGTTACAGTCAAATTTATTGCTGATTATTTTATACAAAAAAAGTTGATCAAGAAATAGCCTTCCAGATTTCAAAGTCATGAAAGAAAATTTTTCTAAAATTTTTATGTGTAAAAACTGAGGGTCTACTCTAATTCAACGAAAACGAAACTTCGTTACACCTATCTTTTTCACTCTCTAGGTATATCAGTATCGAATGAAAGGGATGGGTATAACGAAATTTCGTTTTCGTTGAATAAGAGTAGGCCCTCTGTTGTTTGAGACAAGTGTAGGAAAATGGCATATTACATTGAATTGTGACTTTTCCGTGTTAAATCCAAAACTCCGTAGACACCTCTAGTAAAGTATCCACTACTTTACTGGGACATGACTTTGACTTGACTTGACTATAACGGACTTTACTTGACCTTAACTGTGACTAAATGACGAAACCGCTGTATTTATGCAAATAATTTGATTTATTTAATTACTTGCTGGCACTCTTTAAACGAGTAAGTTAATCTCGATGTAAAAGAAATCCAAAGAAAGAGGTTCTTTAATCCCCTCAGCTTTTTTTCTAACGTTTACTTAAGTATTGTTTTCATTAATCTTTATTTAGATTAGAAGCTCAAACCGCGGGCTCGGAGTTAATCTCTTTCCTTAATTGTCGCCGGCTGCGTCCGAGGCAAATTAAGACCACTTTAATTATGTTGTTACGCAGTTCGGGCGCGCCAGGTGTGATGGCCCGTTTGTTAGACGGGCTTTGTGTCTATAAAATGTGGAATGTAAAAATGTGATTTAAATCCATTTTGATATTATATTTTTTGTGACGTAACCAACTACCAAACTTCTTGATGGATGTTTCGGTAAAGTTTCAACAGCCGCTTATAATAATATTACAAACATTAAGCGCTCATAGCTCCGCGGTGCGCGGTGGTCGGAAGCGATCACCGATGTAAAGCAGAGTTTACAGAGATCAGTCCTTGGGTGGGCGACCGTTTGTGTGGCATTTGATATCGAGCGCTTCCGTGCTTCGGCAGGCACGTTAAGCCGTAGGTCCCGGTTATATCTAAATGTGATAGTCGTTAAGCCATGTTAGAGGCCTAATAGGGCGGCTTGAAAAATTCTCACAGCAGGACGCCAGTATGACCCAATACCCTCACACCTTGGTATGTGAAGTCAAAGTCAAAGTCAAAAATACTTTATTTCATAAACTATTACATAGTACTTGAAAACGTCAAAATTATAAAAAAATAACAAAAACAAATAAAATATAACTATACTAAAATCACGAAGCTTAGATTCACTTGCAACCAAATTAAAAAAACAAAAAACATTTAAGTGCAAGCGAATCTAAGTGCCAGTTCCGAGCCACCGCTCTGTAAGAAGAACTGGCAAGAAACTCACAGGCTATGCTCTTTTAAATTATCGATTGGTTAGTAACAATCTTCATTTGTCTGTGACGCTATACAATGCAACATAATATAACAATATTCATGCTTTAAGTCATTCATATTAGAATAGCCTGTATGAAACGGCGGTTTAATCCCAAGCATTTTTATCAGCCATATAGTCTTTAATAGAATAATATCCCTTTGAAGACAGCTTGCGTTTTATTGTTAATTTAAATTTATTTAGGCTTAATTGCTGTATATTGCTTGGGATTTTATTATAGAATCGCACACATTGACCTTTAAAAGATTTGTTAATTTTTTGGAGCCTAGTGGCAGGTACAACTAGTTTATGCTTATTTCTTGTGTTTAGGTTATGTATATCACTTTTCTTACTCAATTTATCAAAATTTTTGTGTACATATACTAGGTTTTCATAAACAAACTGACCCGCCACTGTCAAAATACCAATTTCTTTAAATTTATCCCTTAGTGAATGTCTACATGGTAGATTATAAATTGCTCGTATGGCCCTCTTCTGCAGTACAAAAATATTTTGAATATCTGCGGCACAACCCCACAGAAGAATACCATACGACATAACACTATGAAAATAGCAATGATAAACAAGCCTAGCTGTTTCAACGTCTGTTAATTGGCGAATTCTCTTTACCGCGTATGCAGCAGAGCTGAGTCTATTCGACAATTCACCAATATGTGGGCCCCACTGTAACTTAGAATCTAATATAACACCCAAAAATTTGGTGGTATCCACAAGGGTCAACTCATCTTCCTTTATTTTAATAGTGGTGTTTACTTGTCTGACGTTAGGCGTCACGAATTTAATGCATTTCGTTTTAGCCCCATTTAATAATAAATTGTTAACGTCAAACCAGTGCACCACCTTTGAGATCGCATTGTTTACATCGTCTGGGTTCTGATATCGCTTTATTTTAAATAATAATGATGTATCATCAGCAAACAATACTATCTCGTGATTTTCCTTTACCAAATGTGGCAAATCATTAATATAAATTAAAAACAAAAACGGGCCGAGAATCGAGCCCTGCGGTACCCCCATTTTTACTACAGAACCCTGAGATCGCTTTCCATTAACTTCAACCCTTTGAATCCTATTACTTAAGTAAGAAGTAAGAAGATCCAATGCGGAGCCTCTTATTCCATAATAATCTAATTTTTTTATCAATGTTTCGTGAGGAACACAATCAAAAGCTTTGGACAGATCGCAAAAAATACCTAAAGCGTCCAAAGAATCTTCCCAAGCATCAAAAATATGTTTCAAAAGCTCAACACCTGCATCGGTTGTGGAGCGACCCTTAGTGAATCCAAATTGTTTTGAATGCATTAAGCCATTTATATTAAAAAATCTTAACATTTGGTTGTAAATAAGTTTTTCAAAAATTTTACTAAAAGTAGGCAGCACTGAAATAGGTCTAAAATTAGTTGGGTCTGCTGTACTGCCCGATTTAAATAGTGGAATGATTTTACTATTTTTCATTAAATCTGGAAACGTGCCGCAATCTATACATTTATTAAATATTATAGCTAAACTGTGCGCCACCGAAACAATGATAGGCTTGGTAACTACGATGGAATTGCCCCAGAGGTCTGCAGTCTTTTTAACATTAAGAGTATTAAATGTCTTAATTATATCTATGGGTGTTACATGATTAAACATAAACTCTTCTGTACAAATGTTTACATTATCTCTTAAAATAGCCTCCGCTAAAGTAGGCGAGGAATTTAAAGTTTTTGTAGTAGACACTGGAATATTAGTAAAGAAGTCTTCAAAAGCATTGGCAATATCTAAGTCAGATGTAAGCGTCTTGCTATCAATGTTGAGTTTAAACTTATTATTATAATTCTTATTTCTTCCCGTTTCACTATTAATAATATTCCATGTCATTTTAATCTTATCATCACTATTTTTAATTTTATAGCTCAAATAACAAGACTTTGCCGTATGACATGCTTTTCTAAATATTTTAGAATATTTCCTTACATAATTATGAAATTGTTCACTATTGTTAACATTTCTTTCGTCATACAGTTCATACAGTCTCTTTCTACTTTTATGTAGCCCAGGAGTAGCCCATTCACTAAAGGCAGCATTATCATTTACCCTAATCGTTTTGGGAGTAAATGTTGATTGAAAACTACTACAAAAGTCGCTAAAAAACATATTATATAAAATATTAGGGTCATTGCTTTTATCTACCATGGGTAAACTAAATGATAATAATTTATTGTTAAACCTCTCAAAACGATTATTGGTTTTTGGTATAAATGTTATTGTTCTTTTAGCCACAGTTTTATTTCTACAAAGCAAAGATATTTGTTGACCACAATGATCTGAATCTAATTGATTAATAATTTTTTTACTGTCATCACTCAGTATAATATCTGTAAATATGTTATCCAAGCAAGTGGCAGTAGTGGCTGTAATTCTTGTTGGCTCTAGAAACACATTTATCAAATTATATGATTTAAAAAGTGCTTTTATTCTTGTACATGCACTCAAACACTCTAGCAAATTAACATTAAAATCTCCACAAACAATAACATTTTTGTTAGCATTATAAACTTTTCCCAGCACTTCATCCATAATACTTTCAAATAAATCATATGAAGCTGATGGAGGTCTGTATACACTCAATACAACAAACCGCTCCATTTCGATACAGGCTATTTCAATAATCCGTTCGGCTGAGAAGCTTACTATATCATGGCGCTCCTTGAATCTAAATTTCTTATTTACTATAATTAATGATCCACCATGTATAGCACCCTCCCTGCAAAACGAACTACCTACCTGGTGATTATTAAAATTGAACATGAACTGGTTACTTTTAATCCAATGTTCAGTAATGCAAAAAATATCAATATGATTACCGTTCATGAACAATTCAATTTCTAGTTCCTTACCCAATATTCCTCTAATATTCTGGTGCACCAGGTTTATAACATTATTTTGTTTAGTAATTACTATGCCAGAGTTTGTCTCTGTTGTCTTAGATCTTAATTTAAATGATTTTCTATATTAGAAATAGAATCAGAATAATTAATGTCAACACAACAATTATTATCTACACTACTGCTTTGCTCAATAGAAGCAATATGTTTAGCCAAATTCTTGGCTGTTATACTAAAATAATAGGATAGCGAATTTGCTATCTGTCGCTTAAAACTAGATGAAAGGTAATATCTACCTTTAGTCATAAATTTGCTGCTAACAAAACTGTTAGTATCAATCAAATTAATACAATCATGATATGTACTTATAGTATGTAGTACACAGTTTAACTTATATCTAAGATTATTTTCCGCATCTGGCAAGCTCTTTGAGTAGGGGAAAGTGAACAAAATAATTTTACTTAAATCAAGAGACAATAAATTATTAATATATTCAATTAAATCCTTTTTGTTAACGTTACCCCTATTCTCCACTAAAATAATAAGAGTATTCTCATTACTAAATTTATAATTTAAATTTTTTTTCATAATTTTGTCATATGTTGCAGATGGCATGCAATAGTTCACAACTGATTGTCCCTTAGACTCTGAATTCAATTTTGAGCCCATATGTCTACCAATATCATCACTGAACATAATTCTTTTATGTACATCACCTTGTGTACAACATGTTACATCAATTGATGCACACAACGGCTGCTCTGCACTGACACTAGTATGGGAGCTTCCACATAAGGTTTTGGTGTCAATGCAGACTGAAGGAACACACTGTGGAGAACTCAAGCAGTTGTCGTTGCAAGAGTTTTGATTTATAAAAGAATCAAGGCGCTCAGTGTTATCATTTGAGGTTTTAAGTATCTTATCTATTGTTAAAGAACATTTATTGTAGTCCTTAAGGGACAATTCATATTTCCTAGTTAGATACTGAATTTCAAATTGCAAATTTTGTATTTTTGATTCTAAGTGCTTTGTGTCAGTATAGTATTTTGAATGACACTGTTTTAACTCTAGCTCAGACAACTTCCATTGTTCTCTTAATTTAAGATTAGATTTAATATTCTTGCATTTATTCATCAGGCTATTAAAATGTTTTAATTGTTTTTTTGATTTATAGATAAATTTATTAATTTTAATATATTTTTTTAGTTTATTTCTGCTGCAAAATAGAACTGACTTGTCTGGTTGATATGAGTTATCATTTGTGAGATCAATAGTAGACAAGTCCGGGTTTGAAACAATTGCAGAAGTAATAAAGGAGAGTAAGTAATAAGTAATAAGTGAGAGGAGGCTTGTGCTCAGTAGTGGTACGTTAATGAGCTGAGATGATAATGATGATTATAAACAGGAAAGATTTTGTTTGTTTGTTGGCAATGAATAGTGCTCAGTGGTAAACCGGCTTCCTTCTGCCTGAATGTGAAACCTTATCAACTATCTCAAATCATACCATCATAATGGGATGCTACTGTGGCTTCGCGTTAAGGAGTGAAAGTTTCATATTGAAATCCCACCTAAACTTATTCGTTAAAGCTCTAATTGTTCAATTGTCTGAAAAAAATTCCATTAAAATATAGCAATACAATACTATAGACACAGGAACAGGACATCAGGAACCATCAACATATGGTTGCGACTATCAGAACTCGATTCAAAAAAAAATTAATTCGTTACCGACCGTGCTTTGGAATACTCTGCCGGCGCGTTTGTTTCCTTGATCCATTAATCCTTGGTCTTTTAAGCGGGGCGTGATATAGCATTTTGCAAGCCATTATAAGTGAGTGCGCTTGTTACCGTGCGTTCTTCACGGTATGACTGCTTACCATCAGGCAGGAGGTAATAATTATGACGTGTCACACAATAGTCATATTAAGCACATATATGTTGTAGTAGTATAAGAAAAGTATGTACTTATGATGAATGCACTCTATAATAAAATCAAAGCCGTTTTCAAATCAAAAGTATTTATTTCGATATAACTTTTACTTTCAACACTTTCAGAATAACAAAAATTTTAAATATCGTTATGCAATGACTCAAATTTTTTGCAAGCGTTCTCATAAAGTGGTTTCCCTCACTTTAAATTTTTCCCGTACTTAAATCGTTCTTGAAATTCAATTTTCGTCTATTCGGTCCAATCTTAATTAGGTATGATCTTTAATTCTTCATATAATTGGTTTAGTAAAACGGCCATAACTTGCCACTATTCCGTAGAATAAATAGAAACGATACGCACAATAAAAATTTTAACGACATTTTCGCGTATTTATGCAAACTTAAGCAGGATTAGCATAATCCATCTTACCATCATATATTTACTGTGTAACTTTTACAAATGACATTTTCGATTCGGTCGTATACTTTATTCAACTGTTGTATTTAATGGTACCATTGTGTTTACTACTTAAAATTATCTTCAAATTCAAATAATTATGTATATTTTTATTGAATATAAAACAACTGCATATGTTAACTTTACAATAATAGAAAAAATATCGTGTAGCCAACCTTAAAAAGGTATGAACACAATATAAAGGAACCCATCATCTTGTCAAATTTGATAACTAGAGAACTTATTCCCTCATACAGCCGACTATTAATCCAATATGGTGAGGTCTGAAGGTCCCCGGTGACATCTGTCAAAAGCATCGTAAAGTGGAGGCTTTGCTGAAATGGCCCGGACACAATGTTTTACTTGGCCCGAAACTTTGGCACAAAGGGAACGTTGACAAAACGTTATTTTGTGGTCCCTTGTAAAGGTTGAGTTACTTACATCCTGTTATTGACTTTAATATCCTTTTTCCATGCTCTCATTGAATTTGTTTCTAAGTAAATATTCGATTTATTAGACGTATTGGCTTGTCATACTAATATGAAGCGTTCGTAGCTTTGCGGTGCTCGGTGGTCGGAAACGAACACCGAAGTACAGCAGAGTTTACAGCAGAGTTTACATGGATGGGTGACCGTTTGTGTGGCATTTGATATCGAGCGCTTCAGTGCTTCGGAAGGCACGTTAAGCCGTTGGTCCCGGTTATCACTAAAATGTGATAGTCGTTAAGCCATGTTAGAGGCCCAAAGGGTGGCTTGATAAATTCTAACAGCAGGACGCCATACACCTGCCTCCGCCAATCCGCACTGGGTCAGCGTGGTGGAGTATGACCCAATACCCTCGCACCGTGGTATGTGAAAGGAGGCTCGTGCTCAGTAGTGGGACGTTTATGGGCTGATATGATGATACTGATATATTTAAATTTACACACATTCAATCACGCCTGGTTCCCCGAAAGAGCAGGCAGGGGCATATTATAAGCCTGCACTTCGCCAATTTTATTATGAGTCCTACGTGGTAGGTAGCGAGCATATGGCCACTTACTGGGAAGTTTTATGCTTGCCAGAGCCTCGTCTGTTGATCGGCAGTTGCATCACTTGCAAGTAAGGTTGGCTTGGACTTCTAAAATGGTGGTATGATCCTTAGGGTGTACCCTGTACCTTACCTTATGTACCCTTATCTAATTTTGGACTGCGTTTGTAACTCGGCTGTGGCTCGGAAAAATATCATACAAAATATTCATTTGACGACCGATATGGCGTGGTGACACCACCCACCATACCCGCACTCCACTCCTAAGGTCATGGGTTCGATTCTCACACAGGGCAAATATTTGTGTGTATAAGTATGAATATTTGTTCTGGTCTGGGTGTTTTCCTATGTATATTAAGTATGTATTTACAAAAAAAAGGTATTTATATATGTTTATCCGTTATTTAGTATCCATAACACAAGTTCTTAATGATACTTATCTTGGTACTAAATAATTGGTGTAAGTGTCTGTTTTTTTTTAATATTCATATTTTGTCCCACCAAAGTGTTAGTACCCGAGAATAGCTGGACAAAAATAAAATCTAAATATTTGGCGGCTAAATATTTAATATTTTTTATAATTCTGCCTGAATTTGACTTCTTCTCGTAGCAGGATCCAGTGAAGTGGCGCTTAGGAAAGAAGCCAAGTTTGAAGAAATAAATTTTATTAAAGTGGTTCTCGGTGGAAGTCAGAAATTGTCGAATCACTTGCCAACTTCTTCTCGTAGGAAGCTTCCACCTTAGTAAAGCGGATCTTCTAGATTTAGAATCTCAGATTAAGAAAGAAGCCTAACTAGAATAAAATTAAATGATCTTTGAGTTTATGTTTTTTCTTCGAGCACTGTAAAATACTGAGTGGAAATCCAAGCAACCAAAAAAAAAGAGAAGGTTTTGGAGCAAGGGCTGATGACATAATCGACGTCTTCTTATACACATGAGAAGGTAAATGAAAATGGATAAACTTAAAAGTGTGTGCCAGAATCGTGGAAAGTGATTTCTAAGGCGTGAAATATATAAACTTAGTTAATTGATCATCATCTCAACCATATCACGTCTTCTGCTGATTATCGGATTTCCCAATAGATTTCCACATTGAGCCCCCAACATCCACCGGCATCCCGTCGCTTTGAAATGAACATCGGTCCATCGGGTAAAAGACTCGGGGAAAATTCTCTACTACGTTTACGTCTATTATAATATTATTCTCGTTGCCCAACAGAATGCGGCCGACGCCGGATAGCAGGTGGAGCTTCGAAGAGGATAGTGGGCGGCGTGGAGGCGTCTCCCGGCGACTGGCCTTTCCTGGCCGCCATCCTCGGGGGGCCCGAGGAGGTGTTCTACTGCGCGGGGGTGCTGGTGGCCGACCAGTGGGTGCTGACTGCTTCGCACTGCGTTGGCAAGTTAGTACCGGTCCACATTCTTTGATAGTGAAATCTGAAATGCTTTATTTGATTAACATATTTGAATTTTATGATTACTTAATGTTTACGCAAACAAGCAAATTTACTTTAAAGTACTACAAAGTGGCATCAGGAATCTTTATTTATCATCTGCAATATAGGAGACTTCTTAGCTTAACGACTACCATGTACCAGACACTAAGACCAAAGGCTGAGCGTGCCTTACTCAGCACGGAAGCTCGCAGATTTCAAATGCCACACGAACGGTAATGCATCCAAATCAGGTTCTGTAAAAACAGCTTAACTCATTATCAACCGTCTCTTTTGTCTCTTTTTTTTTAACTGTGCTTTATTTTACTGTTTCATATTTCCAGCCACCTAAGACTTAAAATATTTACTCTTTATAACCCACTAACGACACAACGCCTAGTTATCTACTACATATTTTCTACAATAAACCGCCACCTAACCAAACTATTCCTAATAGCTACTCCGAAATGGACGGATGGACTAATTAACTGGGAATTACCCAGCGTCTTAGTATCACGCCAATGTAGACCCAGCTGGGCTTCACCTGGCTAGAGTCACCCCACTGTAAAGCGATAGCGTAGTCACCTAGTGTCTTCTACAGTAAACTACGACCTAATCAATCCGTCCTCCTTAGCCGCTACGATGTGGATAGACTGTTCAGTCCAGCTGAGCACCACGCGGTGTCACTAGAGTCACCCCACTGTAGAGAGATCACCTAGTTCTCTTAGTATCTTCTACAATAGTTTTGTATGCCGTGGTAAATTGTAAGTAAAACAGCACTTAGCTTTTAAGTATTAACTGTATTTGTTATGTTCATTCTTGGTGTATGTTTTGTTAGTCGCCCTAAATGTAATAAATAAATAAACAGACCAAAATCTAACCAATCTATTCTTAACAGCCACTCCGACGTGGACGGATGGACCATCCAGCTGGGCATCTCGCGCCATCGCTAGTGCCACCCCACTGTAGAGAGACCACCCAGTTCTCTTAGTATTCTACAGTAGACCAAAATCTAACCAATCTATTCTTAACAGCCACTCCGACGTGGACGGATGGACCATCCAGCTGGGCATCTCGCGCCATCGCTATAGTCCGGCAATTTCATGCGCGACCTTCCCGCGGGGTGACAGACGGTGGCGGGAACGAGCGGATAGCGGGTGGGGTAGCGAGGAAGGGGAAACTTCTCTTCGTAGCCATGTGCTAGAATGATACGCTACCTCGTCCCCGCCACCGTCTGTCACCCCGCGGGACGGTCTTGCACGAGATTGCTGGACTATAGTGCCACCCCACTGTAGAGAGATCACCCAGTTCTCTTAGTATCTTCTACAGTAGACCAAAATCTAACCAATCTATTCTTAACAGCCACTCCGACGTGGACGGATGGACCATCCAGCTGGGCATCACGCGTCGTCGCTCGCACGCGTACTACGGCCAGAAGGTGAAAGTGCGGCGCGTGGTGCCCCATCCGCAGTACAACGTCGGCGTCGCGCATGACAATGACATCGCCCTATTCCAAGTATGTATGCTGTAAATTTGTATGTATTCTATGTCATTTAAAAGGGGTTTGCCTCAGTTGGATCTTAAGGGGGACCCCCTTGACATCAATCATCGTTATAAATAAGTCAATGCCATAGTATTCTAACTTTATTGCAGATCAAATTCAGCATCCATATTCCTCATTAGATGCTGAATGAGAATGTTAGATGCATTATCAAGTTTTATCGATAGGACTTTACTATATAGCGATCATGAGACAATATACTCTTCGTTCTTTTGAAGATTTTTGTTACATTTACAATTTATTGCTCAAATTTTTACCACATCATCTATCTACAGCAACAAAAAATATATCACAGAATAACCTATAAAGTCATCACACATTACCAGCTCGCAACAGGTGCTGTTTATCTCCAACCCAGCAATTAACTGTCATTTAAATTGAAGCATTAAATCGTGTTCCGCATAATATACATCGTTGTGTGAAAATTAAAAGGCAACGGCGAGCAGAGTGCTTGCAGCGCACCACACGAAGTCCACGCACAGCGAAACAACGCTATTTTGTCCACAATAACAAATTTTAATTGTTATTTTTCGCGTTGTACCGATGAGTACCGTAGGGATACAGGTTCGCTTTTTCTCCACTCAGCGTAAATTGTAATATAGTCCAGGAATACTTTGAATACAGTCACAAATTGTATAATATTGTACGCCCATAAGGCAGAACGTGGCTAGAAGATTTGAATTTTAATGATATATGAAAATGCAGTGACTGTTAGCTTCAATCTCGCGGCCGGCGTATGGGTAACGAGCTTCCATCTAGTGGACGACGCGTAGTAAGCTTGCCTGCGGTTGCCGGAATCACAGGATATATCCTATACCTAACTATATTCGACTTCGGGCCCAGGTCGGCCGCTATAAGAATAATCAAATAAGGAGATTCAGTGGTTCCAACCTCGCTTGTGAAGGTTCTTTCTCTCGCACGACTGCTCCACTTAACCTGTTTGCGGGCAGAGTTCATAAAAGCGGCAGAAATGGCAACACGTGTAGCACTGAAACTTACTAATTGCAATGCAACGACTTGCAAAGAAAAATAAACCTTAAGGATGCCTTGCCTCCAGGGATTTGCGAGGATGCGTTGTGAAGAATATCGGATGCTTAAAGGAACATCGACCCATTAATAGATAGGTCAGGTTTGAGTTACGTACTAATTTATTTCTTACTGAGATCGAATCAATGTTAATCAAACGTTCAAAACACAAGCGGAATTACTAATTAATAAATCAGTATCAATTGAATTAGCTTACAAATAGGACAAGTATTCTTTAGAAGATCTTCTTTTGTGATGTCCCAAAAATCGTCTTTTTTTGAGTTGAGTCACTATTCCATTAGACATGCGATATGTGTGTTATAAACCAACAGAATCGCTGCGTTGAGCGAGGAGCTATTCTATTGGTTCTCACAAAAGCAGCCTCAAGGAGATAAGGTAGGGTTACTATAGAAACTATGTGTCATACAGCTGGCAGTTCGCGTCCGGTACCACGAGCAGCTGTCGCCAGTGTGCCTCCCACCAGCCCGGCGCGCGCTGCGGGCCGGCACCGCCTGCACCGTCATCGGCTGGGGCAAGCGCGACGACAAGGACCGTGAGTCTACCACTTATGTCTTCTTCTCAGCTTATTAACTGCCGATATTTCTCTCTTCTTTGTTTGTCCCCCTGTCTTCAGTGCTGTCAACTAACAATCGTCCCAACAAATTAACTCCCCTAGACTCCCCCCCTCCCCTTCTTTGATACAAGGAAAACAACAACTACTTCTCTTGGCAAAGTCAGCTTATCAACTGAACTCCAACCAAAATTCCCCCTAACATAAAATCATGTCATCAACTCAGCACATTACCGTAACTACGTTCTCAGATCTCTTTATTTTTTATTAAATTTTTTATGTTATCAGCAGCATCATCATCTCAGCCATTCGGAGTCCACTGCTGAACATAGGCCTCCCCAATTGTTTTTCACTTTATTCGATCCTGTGCCGCCTGCATCCACCAGCTCCTCACCTCTCTATCCTTCGGGTAGGAGGCCGCCCTCGACTACGTTTGAAAAATATTCTATGTACACACATAGAAATATATAATATAAATAATTAATGATTAAGGGTCCTTTGTTAGTACAAAGGTGCTGCTTATTTCCAATATACGACGAAAATATAGACAACCGATATAGCGAGGTGGCGAGTATACCCGCTCTCCGCTCCTAGGTGGTGGGTTCGATTCCCACAAAGGACAAATATTTGTAAGTATGAACATGAATATTTGTTCTGGTCTGGCTGTTCCCCTATGTATATTACGTATTTATTTACAAAAAATTATAATGATGTATGTTTATCCGTTATTTAGTATCCATAGCACAAGTTCTTAATGATACTTATCTTGGAACTAAACAATTGGTGCAATTGTTAGAAAATATTTATTTATTTATTTTAAGAAGCGCTCGTAGCTCTGCGGTGCTCGGTGGTCGGAAACGATCGCCGAAGTACAGCAGAGTTTACAGAGGTCAGTCATTGGATGGGTGACCGTTTGTGTGGCATTTGATATCGAGCGCTTCCGTGCTTCGGAAGGCACGTTAAGCCGTTGGTCCCGGTTATCACTAAATGTGGTAGTCGTTAAGCCATGTTAGAGGCCTAATGGGCGGCTTGAAAATTTCTAACAGCAGGACGCCACACACCTGCCTCCGCCAATCCGCACTGGGTCAGCGTGGTGGAGTATGACCCAATACCCTCGCACCTTCGTATGTGAGAGGAGGCTCGTGCTCAGTAGTGGGACGTTAATGGGCTGTGATGATGATGATGAAATTTCTTCGAGGACCAGGATGTGGACCGGTTACAACACTTATTACAGATTCGAATAATAAACTGCTTCGTTACTCAAACCAACATTTCGCCCACGAGATTATACCGTTTCCTTAGGTAAAACTTTCATTTACATAAAAGAATATTTAATGAGCAGTTTCTGAGTACGAGCCGGCCATCAACGAGGTGGAAGTGCCAGTCCTGAACCGAGACCTCTGCAACCAGTGGCTCGAGCACCGCGACCTCAACATCACCGAGGGCATGATCTGCGCAGGCTACCCCGAGGGAGGCAAGGACGCTTGTCAGGTAAGCTACTCTGCGCGGTTATTAACGCTTCTGTTCAAATCAAATTTGTATAGTTTTAAATAAAGGGTGTACAGGAAAACCAAGACCTAAGGAGCCCAAGCCAACCTCACCTGCAAGTGGTGCACCTGCCGATCAACGAACGAGGCTCTGGCGGACATAACAGTGCCCGGTATAGCATAGCTCTCTCCATGGCACGCTGAGCGACTTTGAGCTTCCTTATGAGACCCATAGTCAGGTACCACGTCTCAGTCCTATACGTCATCGCTGGCAACACACACTGGTCGAAGACTTTTGTCTTGAGACCTTGAGGTATTTTGGACGAGAAGATTTTGTGTAGTTTCAGGCCAACCGAGCTGGATTCATTCATTCAGAAAAATAGATTACTAAAATTGTACGCACTCAGCAAAAAGTCGGCCTTTCAATGAATGTCACGAAGCTGATCTTCAATCGTTACCCAAAATTCTTACATACTATGATCACGCCTGATTGCCCGCAGGGGCAGAGGCATTTTATACGCCCACATTTCGCCAAATATATCGTTGGTCCTACGTAATAAATGGCGAGCCTATTGCCGGAAAATTAACAAATTTATATATGTAAAACGAACAAAAAAAATACTTAAAACTAGAACACTTTTTAAATCAACTTTGTCATGGATATTAGAATTCCATTTTGATATTTTAGGATAAGTATAGTTAATTCAATAAAAACAATCATACTAAAAGAAAAGGGTTAAGTTTTGTGCATGGTAGTCTTAAGATTACGTCATAACACCAGTTACTCACTTTTTTGCATATCGAATAGATACTTTTTCTAATTAAATTTAAAACATCCAATAATAGCAAGTTTCGGGTATGCAGCGACATGTTGGATTGACACAGCGATTGATTACAAGCTATAGTGATTACGAGTTTTACAATAATATTAAGTACATTTACTTTCAACAAGAAATATACCATCTATGAAACATCCCAAACAATATTTCGAGTCCCACAACAAGAAGCAATAAAAATCTAGTGATTTCTCTTAAGTACACTTCAATACTCATATCAGCACACTTATATAGAAGCAATCACGTAAAATAATAATATATATTGCCTACTTAACTACTAAAGTACTGTGAAAACAACTTGAAGGGCGCGTTTCCACTATGTCGTGACAATTCATTTATCGGTGGACGATTGTCTTCTGTACCTGTTCTCGTTCAGATGTTTATCGTCACTGCGTCGTCGAAATATTTTATCGTTGAATGTTTCCATTGGGTCGTCACGACATTTGTATGGTTTTCGGCAGTCGTCTGTAAGTCGTGACGGTTCTTTATCGTTTAACGACTATCATGATAAAATTTAAAAAAAAACAAAATATACTCTATTGTCTTTAATATCAACAGGATTATTTAGATTCGTCACTTTTTTATGATTATTTGTCAGAATTTGTCATTTTATCTGTCTGTTGTGTTTTTTTTCTCAAGATTTGTCAGTCTGTCGGTTACTGTTATAGGGGTGACCTGTCGTGATTCTAAAGGGGGAGGGGATTGTCCGTCAGTCAGTCAGTCTGTCGGTGACTCTAACGAGGCTTACAAAAAGGCAACGAGATTGAGAAGAATGCCAAAATATAATACAATTCATGTCACTTCCAGCATGATTCCAGCAGGAAGATAGCAGTTCCTATTACTTGACATAATAATTCTAGCATTATTCCGGCTGATCACCTCCTTTTAAATACTCAGGCCACTGTTGATGACCCGCTCTATTCGCACTTTATACAACATAGTAATAACGCGGCCTAACTTAAAAGACTAAAGGACCTGTCAATCAAACCTTAGAAGACCTGTAAATTTTAATAAATTTCTCTTTGATATTTCGGAGTTTCAATACGGCCGCGTCGAAATTTAAAGAGCTTATCATAAAAGTGAGGGAGAATATTAGGTGTATCAATGATCGACTGTACCGAGTATTATTCTTTTCGGTATGTAGGTACTTCTTTGAAGAAAAATTTTATGAAAGCTTCAAAGATATTTATCAATTTATTGGGAAAAGTTCTTAAGATAATGCCGAAACTAGATATGATTTTCGAAATGACTTTTTGTTCACATTATTTATGAATGCTAAGACTTTGACAAGAAAATAATTAATATTCTTGGACTTCTTACACAGCGCTTCTAGCTCCAAACTAAACAGAGCTTGTACTATGGGTACACTATAGTGCATAAATTGCCAATTTTTAAAAAAAAATATATGTGAGAATATTTATTACAAAATACCTATATGTCACGCGTCCCAGTCGCAAGCTGTCGCTGGACTTCCCTAATAGATTTTATGCTATTGGGGGCATATGCCTATAATCACCACGCTGTGCAGGCGAGTTGGTAAAGTCAGTGCGCAAGATGACGCTGTTGCCCATCATTCGGTAGGATTTGACTTTTACGACTTCCCATTAGATAAGAAAGCGTGATACTATTCTAGGCCGGCACCACACGGCAACTGTAAATCCTTAAATATAATAACAGATCCAAAGATTTAATGGAATCCAAATTAAAATATCTGGCCTTTGATTTCAAAGCGATCTTACCAATAACGTCAGCCCAAAGCCGAGTTGTCCAGTGTAAATATTGGAAGACCCCCAATCCCGACCCGCTGTAGCAATCCCTCCGATAATTTGTTTGTAGTCGGTCGCTAATAAACTCTCGACAATAAACAACTCTTCCAGATAGAATTCTCCACTCCGCCGAAACCAATAACAATGACTTCCCGTGTTAAAATAACTCGGCTGGATTTCGTTCTCGGTTCGCCGTGTTTTGTTGTAAATATCTGCTATCTAACGGAATTGAATGATTTAATTTTGAAACGAAAAGTTTTGGCGAAAGTGACGTTAAATTTCTGCTGTTTCAATAATAATTCTATTCTAAATCCGTCTAAACGCCTGTTGAGATTATGTTGCTCGCTTTCACTCGTTTTTATACTTCGAAATTTTGCATTTACAATGCTGTTTAAAGTTTTTCTAGATAAAATCAACTCTTCTGAATCAAAAGGCTACCGATATTTTCGGTAAAAATATCGTATCAAAGTGAAGGGTTTTTAGTCTTTTAATCGATGTTAACTTTAATATACTTATTATTTTCGTAGTTGGTGATTTTTTGTTTATTACTAATTGACATCAGTTTAACAGCAAAAAAGCATTATCGTGATAATTATACTGTCAACAAAATTAATTACACTACACTTTGTCATTTACATTTACCTCACCGACTGCTTGACTCGCTTGACTTTATAGAACCTTGGCAAATTTCAGCCGTTCAACGGCTGAAATTTGCCAAGGTTCTATAAAATGCTATAATTCGACATAGGGTGTATAGGGATTCTACAAAGACCTACGAAGCCTAAGCCAACCTCACCTGCAAGTGGTGCACCTGCCGATCGACGGACGAGGCTCTGGCGAAAATAACAGTGCCCGGTAAGCGGCAATAGGCTCGCCACCTATTACGTGGGACCAACTATAAAATTGGCGAAGTGTGGGCGTTTAATATGCCTCTGCCTGCCCCATCGGGGAAACAGGCGTGATTGTATGTAGTTATGTATGTAATTATATAGTGTAAAATTATAAATAAAACTGGAGCTATAACTGTATTTGTGTTCCAGGGCGACTCTGGAGGCCCTTTGCTCTGCAAGGACCCCGACGACCCAACTCGGTGGTACGTGGGCGGCATCGTGTCTTGGGGCATCAAGTGCGCCCACCCGCGCCTGCCCGGCGTCTACGCGTACGTTCCCAAGTACATCCCCTGGATACAAAAGCAAATAGCTCTCTACAACGACGACTCCGCAGTTTCTGAAGACATCTGAGAACAGCGACTGCAAGGAAACGTCGGCGGACGAAACAGCGGCAATGATCTCTGAAAAATGCCGCTGAAAGGAACTAACAATATCTACTCCATACTTTGCAAAACGATGTTAACACGTTTTTAAGGAGAAAGTTGAACTACAATTGAGACTTCCGTTGACAATAAAATCGACAATTTTGAAAATTACTTAAGACGTTAAATTAGTAAAAATGTTGCCATGTTGTGTATATTTTCAATTTTCCAAAATAAAAAAGCGAAAATTTAAAATGGCAACCTTTATGAATGTTAAATAATAAGACTATAATATATGACAATAAATTCGACTATCGACAATAATGGCTAAATATATTTACATATCATGCGTTTATCGCGTGAAGTATAGAAGCTGTGATACTATATGAAACTCTTTATAAATGATTCAATTGTATTATATTTAAAAAGTTTTACTGCGTCGATTTTCGACCAAAATGTCCTTGACTTGTAGTTAGTCCCGTCGCTTTATGTCTCCAAAATAAATTATAACGGGAAGCCCTTTTTAATTAACAGTGGTCTGTGCGTTAGATATTGTACTGGCAAATGGACGTTTTCGATGTGCCGTGTTGTTAAACCTACATCTTTATTGGTGTTTTTTTCTGATTCTAGAATTAAAGGGTTTCTTAAAGAAAAAACTAGGTGTCTTTGATTATTTAATCGATCAATCGAGGTTTCTCTGAAGATAACCTAGAATTTGTAAATTCAAAATATTGGTGACGCTGCCTTGGTTTATCCGATTTCTTTTATTGGTATTATACATACATACATACTTGACATTATGTTAATACTATTCAAGTATCCAGTTTGTATAATGTAGCAAGAGCATAGTCAATATAAATATGCCACTGTTGACTGGAATATAGCTTTTTTTTTCCATCACACCTTCAAAGCACTTTTTGAACCCACTATAAGGTTTAACATTCATAGTAATTATCCGGTTGCTGCTTTATAGTATCGTTGATTACCCTTGCTAAAAGATTACTTCGGCTGGGAAGAAGCTGGGCTGCTGCGTAGTCATCGAGAGTTCTAAGATTAGTGTTAGTTTTAATCTAAAGAAACTCTATAGTTCAAGACTCAGAGAAAACAATTGTCTAAATCTTTTAGAAATTTTTATAACATACTTCTTGTTTTAATAATATCTTCGTTTCTATTACGTGTTGTATGTTAAGTGTCAAGTTTTGATAAGAAGTGTCTATTATGTTTGATGTTTGGTGTTTGTAGTTTTAGGGAGAAGTGCTTTTATAGATTAGACTTTATAGCAGTTTAGAATTTAGGATGTGTGAATTTAAAACGCATCATTCTAATAAACTCTTCTATAAACTGACAATATTTTACAAAAAACGATAAATGTTTAAACTTTTTAGAAAGAGATTTAGTAATAAAAAAGTCGTTAAGTAAATTTAAAGTAATTTCAGACAATAAAAACGCCCTGTTTAAAGTTAAATCGTCATTCCTAGATATGACAATAAGTAGCCGATTAATTTTTGACATTATTTTACAGAGAATGTCATAGGCTAAGGATTTACTATGTGTTTACATTCGACAACAGAAAAGTCACAACTTGACATGTTAGTAATATAAACCAGTAAATCTATGTCAGTAGTAGTATTATAAACATGCTGAATTAAATGTTTTATTATTAAATGAAATTAGTAAAATAGCTTTAATAGACTATAAGACCATAGGCTAGACGTACAGATCCAAAAATTAAAAAATATTCAAAACTATATTATGAGATCAATAGCGACAAAACTAGCTTATTAATTAAATGTGTTTGAAATCTGTATCTGCTATATTGTAGAAAATAGCGAACGCTATGCTCAATTGAATAAAAAAAACAGTATTTATAATATGTATACAAGACATGACTTAGATGTGTAAGTACACGAAAGTACGGTTGTCGACTTCTTATGAGTCCTCTTTTAACTCGAGCTTTCTAATAGAGATATTTAAATAGTTGAAATTTTATACGAAATCTAATTATAGTAGTTAATTTAACTTAAATGGATTTATACTGTTTTAACCTGTTTTGTTTAGGGAATAAATGATAAATATATATATAAATTGTATGGAAAAAGGGTAGAAAGTCGTCTATGTAGAATAAACACCCTTTGCGCAGTGTTAAACACTGTCTAATTGTTCAGTTGTGCTATTGTGTGAATGCTTGTTTACCCGTTTTTGAGTCTATATCTAGGATCTTTCTTATTAAATGTATCATAAAAGTTACTTTAAATTTGCAGTAAGTGAAAACCGAACATGTGTGGGATTTTGGAAAATTTATGCTTTGTTGCGAAAAATCTTAATGTGTCCGACCATCATGGATTTAATAAAGTAATTGCATTATTATTATTATTATGAAGCAAAAGCTTGTAATAATCAAAGATATGTTTCAGAAACCAACTAAAAAGAAATACTTTCACTTTTGCCTACACCCTACATATGAAATTGATGTTTTACATGGAAAAATCTCGTGAATAAGAATGAAAATAGTTCTCGTGCCACGATTACAGTCGTATTTAAAATTAATGCGATATATTAAATTATCCACATTAAGCATATAACGATGTCGAAACAAAATTAAATGAAGCAAATACAAATAAATAAACACAATTGAAACACGAATACTTCATATGTAATTACTAAATATATGGAAATGATTGCCTAAATTATATATGTCCTAGTATTTTAGTCCGTCCAAAGGTTAGCAAGTAAGCAACGACCTGGAGACAAAACCTTAAAGAGGTTTCATCAATTACATAATTTTTGTAAGAAACAAACGTGCACGAACATAATTAGCAGGCTTCTGATCCGAATACTGATTCAAGTACTCTCGCATGACTGCAATAAATTATAAATAAGCAGCTTGCAGCTTTGAGAACAAGACTGCAATCTTTTCTGTATTGCAAACAATCTGACTTACAGATAGTTTATCTGAGCGTATACAATTTGAATGAAAAAATTAAAAATTTGCCACAAATGATATTTTTGCAATTTGAAATCCTTAATAGAGTAAAATTATAAATTTTGAAAGCAGAAACATATCACAAAATGTATTATCAATTAGATAATAAAATGTTCACAGAATTATTGTAAATTCCAAAATCACGCACAACGGTTTTCTCAGTACTCAAATAATATAAATACCTACGCTTTTTCCAAATAACGGGTTAAATTTCAATAAAATTTCGTTTCCTAATTTTGAAAAGTCATATCCGCATGCAAAATTAGTTTACATATATTTTTATTAGTTACTTACGTGTGAAAGTTCCATTTCCATAAGCATTCAGTTTCTTTATTCTTAGTAGATTATAATAGGTTAGGATAATACAATATATTACTAACAGTGTTGTACATAATATAGATAATGCTTAGCGTTTTGTCAGTTATTATCTTGCATGTCTCTATTTGAATTCTTTTCAATACTTTTATCTATTACTTTCTTTAAAATTATATCAGTATTTTTAAAAGGCCATGAAGATTTAAATAATTTATTGGATTTAATGTTATAACAATAAATAAATAATTACATTATATAAGTTACAAAAATATATAATTATATTTATTCGGAAACACAAGATAAATATATTATGACTCAAGACAATAATGAGATGGTTATTTACAAAATTAATTATTAATAAAATAAAATTTATAAATAATTAAAACGATGTATTTAATGAGACAACCAGATTAATATTCAAGTTTAATTATTGTGAAATGTTTATTTCTATGTAACAACGGTAAGGTTACAATTGGAAATGATTCGTACACATCAGTTTTATGAATAATTCCGATATGTGACTCATTGTGTTCAATACGGTGACAAATTGGAAAGATGTTATGCAAAAGAAACTATGCAGAACTATTTTAACTTAGATAGGAAGTCTAAAGGCTGATTTAAATGAAAATAAAGAAAGATTAATCTAAGCAAAATACGAGGGTACCTACGGAGAGATAATAATTATCATTTAAATCATATTATTATTTAAACATAATTGTTTTATATGAATGTTACAGATTTTATTGATATTTCTCTTACTTTCAAGTACCTCTATCTCTTATGGATTACAGTAGTATCGCTTGGATGTAGTGACAATATTGATATACTTTACGGCAATACATAAAGATTATAAATAACTTAAAGGGATGCATTGGTATTTGGCTTTATATAGGACATGTGTGGTCAAATTCTGCACATGTTCAATTCTTAATGTTTATTAAGTACATATTAGGTGTACAAGTAACTGTGTGTACTCGAAAACGTGTATTACGATTGTGTATCACATAAATGTATCGTAAACCTTAATTGTAGATATACTCGTAATAAATTGCTGTTTGACAAAGGAACTTGTAATGTAGTAATGTGTCGTGTTCAGAGCATATCTTCTTACGCCCGTAATTAATAACCTATCCGCAATCTGAGATTTAAATCAATCAAAGATAAACGCCTATCTTGGTTTCAATAGTTCGTAAAGCTGCAATCCAAGGATCAATTATTAAGACGCTTTACTTGAACATGTGGTTGATTGATAGCAGATGGTCAATTTAAGGTCAAGATAGGTTATTGATTTTGGGCGTTAGGGTCGGCTGGATCGACCCCCCGCTCATAGTAGTTAGAAATTGTATCTGTAAAGAGCAAACCGATACGTCTAGTGCTAGGTATTTACCGTATGTAATTAGTGACAATAAAAAATATTTTGATAATAAATAAAATTGTAATGTACTTACCTAATTCTAAACTTTTTACATGATCTGGGTCGACCGTGAAAAAAATGATTTATTAATTGTTTTATACTATAATTACATCTCGTTTTTATACTCATGTTACAGAATGAAAACATAGATTGTGTAATTTCTCAAGACAGATAATAATTTACATACATAATTTATTCTGTAGATGGTTGAATAAGATTGATTTAAACTTTATTAAATATGTATTATTAATATTTTAAATGTACTTTTACAAAACGATTCTAGTCAATTTAAGTCAACGAGATTACATCAAATTATGCAATATCAATTATATTTATACCAAACAAAAAAATCAATTGTGACATATCTTTACCAAATGTCTATTAATGTTTCTACGTTATCTTTTATGCAGATTATCTACATATATTTATAAATTGTAAACCTTAGAGCATAAAAATGATATTTAAAATTTGATTTCGACCATATAATATTTGTTATAAATATCTAGGTACTTTAAACTGTTTTTGTTAGAAATAATTTGTTAAGTTCATTATGTATGTAAAATTTGACAATATACAATAATATTGTTAAGTTTTATAACGACAATAAAACCGTTTCCCTTTAGACAATGACAATAAAACATTTTACCTATAACTGAAGAAACTATTACTTAGATTTTTTAAACATTTTGCTGAATTCACTTAGCCTAGAGAGTCGTTGTTAAGAGATAGGTAAGAGTGCTTTCATAAATGGACTGTAGCTAACAGCTTGTACAAATTTTGCTTGATTAATTTGATATTTAATTAAAGATTTAAAAAAATAATTCCTAAAATCCGAATAACATTTTTTGTAATCTATTTTATTTGAATCTTATGTACCTAGTCACTATTTTTCTCTTTTTAAATTGATTCAATTCTAACGACTAGTTCTAACAAAGGAACTGATTTTAAACCGAAAGCTCTTTCTCTATACCCGAACACCTTAATTAGGTACCTACTAACAATCAAATATAAACTAAAACATAAAGTTAAATTTATCTACGCACATATTACTTAATAACACAAGATTGCGTAAAAAATAAACTTAAAATAAAATATCTTATAACTTATTTATCTTTGTAGAAAGTCGAAACGAAAAATGGCGGAAAAGAGACTGTACTTTATTGTGCTTTATTACTATTACTGACTTTAATTACTACAATGTTAGTCACACGAGCTAGGGCTGGGGGCCTACCGCCGAATTCAATGGATTACCGGTAATCTATCTAGATCAAACTTTGTTTTGCGTTCATTAATCCTTACCGGAGAATCTGCCGACAGCCACCTCTCATTCATGACCTTCAGTCCGTGACAGACCAATAGGTAAATGGAGAACGCCATTTTGTTTCGATTTCCATGAGTTTGGCGGTACGAAAGAATCTATTCGAAATCCATTTTGCCTTATAATCGATTGCCATCGAACTCGGCGGTAGGGCCCCAGGTCTCTAGCCTCAATTCCTCATTGATTTATAACAAAAATACCAAATTGATGTACGCTGTCCGTAGCTAAATTCAATTTACTAATAAGATTATGTATTTTTCAACACACTAACATTTTAGTGCAAAATTGAGCTTATCAATGATTTAATAACCATTACAAAGTTGCATTATTAAGTTTTTGATCGCAAGAGGTAATTAAAGTGGTAAAAAATGCCCATCCATTTATGAAACTACTCTTACACTAATAATAATACTACTAATATAGGCACATATAACATACCTATATACGCACAAAGTAATTTCTAAAAAGGCCACTAGAATGTCATTTAATACATAAAATACGTTAGTTCTTATGAATGTTAAGCTGATGTCAACAGTGTAGGTACATGCATAACTTAAGTAGGTGTCCGCTTAATTTCTTTGGTACTTGAATGCTTCTAACAGACATAATATTTTTGTATGTATAAATCAGTGGTTGTAATGTAAGAATGCTTGTATTATCGATATGTATTTAATTTTATTAGTACAATAATAATATATTTCAATATTTAAAAAATGTCACGACATATTGACATGACATGACATTTTGACATGACATGACATTTTGACATGACATGACATTTTGACATAACATGACATTATTCTTTAGTTTTTTGTTTAATATTTAATTATGACATTATTATGACATGCATATTTGTATGTTTTACACGTAAGATAGATTTTGAGTGTTAACTTTTATAGCATAATAGTTGTTTATTAAATACATTTTCCAACAAAGTCGACTGTCAGATAGACCGTTGTCTTTCGACGGATTTTCAGACAAAAAACACAATAAATGCTTCTGTGCAGTGTTCTGTTATACCAAAATATGCATTTAGTATGGAATTTGTTACCAATTTTGTTTTTACTGAACGTGTGAAGGATAGCTTGAAGAAAACATTATTGAATTTAGACCATTTTTTTCGAACTGAAAACAATACTCATTACCATTTTGAAAAGCGCTCTTAATGCGCTGCAAAACTACGCAGGTATTTAGGTAGAGCTACCATGAGGTGTTGCCCCATTAAAAAAATAGGTTTAAGTGCTATTTGGAGTGGCACGTGCAAAGAAACAAAATAAATACCGTAAACAGTCAAGATTCGCCGTTGTTATGCCATCTCATCATCATTGGGCATAAACATGATGACGGTAAAATTTTAATGATTTAGTCTTCATATCTCGAAACACTCGTAGCTCATTGAAAGTGCTTGGAAAAATTAAGCAATGCTGGCAGATGGGTTGGACTGCTTTAAATAGGTGACTGTTTCTGTACCATACCCTTAAAATCAAATCAAAATCATTCATCATCATTTATTCAAGTTTGGCTCAATAGAGCTCTTAAGAATTTCATACTTAGCGCCCATTCACTGCGGGCCTGAGCTTGATTTTAAAAGAACGGGCTAGAAAATCGTCAAGGTCTTACTTATTGTTACTCTACATTTGCTGTCCTGTAATTTACTCCTAATTATGGTGTTAAAGCTTTCGGCACGTTGTCCTTTACACACTAATAATTTAAATTACTCCCTTCATATATGTTGTAAAGTTCCGAATTACATATACTTAGTTAATATATTTTACGACAAATTATTTTTTGTCCCTATTTCCTTTCATAATTCCTGTGAATCATTCTAGTGACGTCGTTCCCCTAAAACGTAGATACTAAGTAACGTTAAGTAATCGTAAATATTTTTCTATCGCGATTTCCATGAAGCTATGTGATTCTTAAAACTGTCGGGCGCATTCATAACCAATTATGTTAAAGACAATAATAATTATAAATGGCAACATTAATTATTGACTATATTAATAGAGTTAATATGAAAAAAGAGGTAGACAGCGAAAATCCTCCTTTATTTGCCTAAAATAATATTTGCAACAATTTACTTTTTTTTCACTTTCTAATATAATTGTCTATAATTGTCTACAACAGTGTCGTTATTGTAAAGATTTGATGTAATTTATGATTATATAAAGAAGCCCTATTTTAGACCCTAATAAGCAATTGTAGCTTAACAAAATGAAAAAAACCTCTATTTTCAATACGACACGTCAGTTTGCCTGATGATAAGCAGTCCATGGAGTATAAATTTAAACCGTGTACGTGTGCCCGGCAGTTTGTTCTGTTGTATATTAATTTTCTTTGTCCATATATATTATGTGGTTGGTGTTAGTTTCTCCGACTAGGAATATATTTGTGTAGCATTTCGTTTCTGATGCTTGGAAATAAAATGACAATAAAACCCAATTTTTTGTGTTTGATTTTTTATTTAAATATAGCCCCTATTTGCCTGTTAATATCCGTTATTAAGATATATTTATGACTTCATCCTGCCTGATGGTAAGCAGTATAAAAAATGAGAGCGTTCCGTACCTAAGTAATTAATTTTATTTCAGAATAAGAATAAAATTATTTATTTGGTTTACACATTTAGGTTCTTACATTTAAAGGCATAGCAATGCCAACAGAAAACTAAGAAAACAAAACAACAAAAAAAAGATCCTAAATAAAATACGTAGTCCAGTAAAAGGTCTCGAAGCTGTGGTTATGAAACCATAGCGCTGGTATTCCGAAGGGGCCTAAGTGCACTATTTGGGGGCTTACAGCTAACACTGCTATATAATTACAAAATATATCCCTTCCCCCCCGGACCACTGAGGAGTTCGGTCGTGTTTGTTGCTAATACGCTTTGCGTTGTAATTAAATATAATAAAAAATAAAAGTATTTAACGTAGTTATTAAATCGCTACGATTTAGTAGGACCGCATAACATACAGGAGATCGTGCTTAGTGCACCGCATCGCTCGTCAGTGTTGTGTTGCTTGCTACTTTCTACGCGCCGCTCGCCATCCCCACCCGCTGTTGCCCGCTACCTGCTCGCAGCGCGCGCCCAATCAGCGACACTACTGCAGCCGTACCACCGACTCCTCATTGTTGGCATTTGTGGAAGGTACGTAACTCCGCCGTGCGCCTGGTACTTTGTAGTGTTCGCTGTAAATTGCGATTTATAGCTGACCTGAACTGCCAGATATAAAACCATTTAATGCCGCTTAAGCGCACTCCGCCAAAAAAACACATGACTATGTCAGAGACCGACTCTGAAAGTATCGTTGGATGTGTATCAGATTCGCAAAGGATAATAACATCGGGTCGTATTAAGCGAAAGAGAGAAAACGAATTACATATTTTTATGGAAGAGATGCGCGGCTTGTTTGATAAGTTTGTATTGGATCAGGACAATAAATTTAAAAAATTAGAGTCTTCAATAATGGAGATTAAAGTACAAAATGATACGATTGGTTCAGCAATGGAGACTTTATCTCACAGATACGACGAAATCCAAAAAGAATTAGAAAATATGAAAAGGGAACGAAAAGATCAGAAAACATGTATAAAATTACTTGAAAGTAAAATTGAAAACTTAGAAAGGCAGTCTTGTTTTACAAAAATAGAAATAAGATGTATTCCGAGGCAGCAAAATGAGTCTAAACAAGAATTATGCCAATTGGCTAAAACCTTATGTAAAACTTTAAATATTCAAATTCAAAACTCTGATATAAAAGACATTTATCGGGCCGGCGCAAAGCCCGACTCTAAGAAAGACTTTGTCCCACCAATAGTTATTGACTTCACTTCGGTCCTCGCAAAGGAAAATGTACTCAAAAACTTTAAAAGACTCAGTTTTAAGGACAAAGTAGACAAACTAAACACTAGTCTATTCGGGATAAGCCCTCAGAAGCCTGTTTTTGTCTCTGAATGCCTTACTCCTAAAGGAAGACGACTCTTTTTCCTTGCGCGTGATTTTGCTAAAACCTATGGTTATGCCTTTTGTTGGACATCGTACGGAAATATTTATGTGCGAAAAAGTGAAGGCTCGCCGCATATCCGGATTGAAGATGAAGCGACCATAACAGAGTTAAAGAGGAAATTGACTATATGACTATTTTTTATATGCGTTTATTTTTTTCTGGTTTTAATTGATTGTTTTTTTGCATGCCTTTTTAAACTTAAAGCAATTGTTTGCTACAAAATAAATTATAGTATTTTATCTAAGTATATCTGTCGTGTTCGTGTTTTTTGTGATAACTTAATTTATTTTTTCTACACTTTGATAATTCCACATGTTTTTAAATATTTAAAACATTATAAAAATTCATTATGCATAACTCACACACACTCTCAAACATTAAATCATTATAATCACACATTACACAAAAGTAAGAGAATCATACATACCTTTTTATCAAGGGTTGCCAGTTTATTGCTCAACTATGGTTTTGGTTTGTCGGTGGGTCACTTACTTATTCTAATTACTGACTATTCTGGTATGCCTTTTGTTTCGCACCTTGTGATTTATTTAAACTATAAAATTCGATAAAACAAATCAAATACAGAGCGACTTAGATTTGTACTCTGTTGCCGATTCTTTACAATGCGATATAGAAAACTGTCGGTCTCTTATCTTGGACTCAGGTAAATGTCTTAAACTATTTTATCAAAATATTAGGAGCATAAAGCGTAATCTTGATGGGTTGATACCAGTTTTGAGTAGGTGTGACGTGAGGTGGGACAGCATTATTTTAACAGAATGCTGGTTACCGTCTACCCCAAATATACCTACCTTAGAAGGCTATAATCATGTATTAACAACTCAGAATCTTACGCAAAACGAGGGTGTAGCTGTCTTTTACAGAAATGATCTCGCCCTTACTGTTGAAGAGGAACTAGTCTCGGATTCGAATTGCTTGCGTATTTTATTTAATGTCAACACCTTAGCTTTGGCGATATATCGACCTTCTGGTTATAAAAATATAGATAAATTTATTCAGTCTTTAAGTGATACATTGCTGAAATACTCTACTATACAAAATATTATTATCATAGGAGACATTAATATTGACATCTCTAATGATAGTGTAGATACCAGAGGGGCCCCTTACTTGGAGATGTTAGCTTTTCATGGAATCTTACCAGCCCATACTATCCCAACCCATAATAAAACGTGCTTAGATCATATTATGTTGAAGACTAGGTCGCCTGCACGATGTCTTGTGCTTCAAACATGTATTACTGATCATGAGAGCGTCGCATTGTATCTTATATCAAAATATATATCAAAAACACGAAAAACAATTAAAAACTAAATAAAATTGGCCTAGGTAATCTATTAAAAGAGACCGACTTCACTCCTATATTTTCAATGGACGACCCTAATGTAGCAATCAATTTCTTTATTGAGACTCTCCGTGACTTAATTATAGTTAATACCAAATCAGTAACACTTTCTAGATCCAGGCGTATGATTAAACCTTGGATGACACCAGGTATTTTGAAATGTTTACGAAATAGAAATAATTTATATAAAAAATTAAAAAAAGAACCAAACAATAACATTTTAAAATTAACCTACAAAAGATATAGAAACTTTTGTTCAGGTATACTAAAACAAGTTAAGAGAGAATATGATAGGCAACGGATACAAAACGTTAAAAATGATAATAAAGAGCTTTGGAAGGTTATAAAAGAGATAACTTACACAAAGAAACTCCGAGAAAGTCCATCTGAACTTCTTCGTCGAAATGAACCAGTTCAATCTATTAATGAAGTGAACTTCTTCTTTGCAAATGTGGGAAAGCAATTAGCCGAAAAAAATATTGATACTGCTGCTAAAGGTCAATTGCGACCCTCCAATGGTAGGTGTAGTTCATTTGTAATGTTGCCAACAGACTGTCATGAAGTAAAATTAATAATAAACAACCTCAAATTGGACTGCGCTGTGGGAATGGATTTGATCTCAGCTGATATCTTAAAAACTTTTGTTGATATTCTAACACCACCTATCACATACATTTGTAATTTGGCCCTTTCGACTGGAGTCTTCCCCACTGCCTTAAAAAAGTCAAGAATTCACCCGATTCATAAGAGTGGCGCCAGAGACTGTGTCAATAATTATAGACCTATTTCCATTCTGCCAACGTTGTCCAAAATTCTAGAGCGTGTTATTAATAAAAGGTTAGTTAAATATCTCGAGGACAAAAATTTGCTATCTAAAGCTCAATTCGGGTTCAGATCGGGAAGGTCTACAGCTGACGCGGTTCATGAGGTCACTAACTATGTTGTCAATAATTTAGACAAAAAAAGGAAAACAGTAGCAGTCTTCTTGGACTTGGCGAAAGCATTTGACACGGTCTCTGTTGCCATCTTGATCAATAAACTAGAGAATATTGGTGTTCGGGACCTCCAAATAAAACTTTTTAAGGATTATTTGTGTAATCGTACACAATGTGTCCAAATTGAAGATAACATAAGCGAAGAGCTTCCTATCCACTTTGGAGTTCCACGAGGTAGCATCTTAGGTCCCACCCTGTTCCTAATATATATCAATGACCTGTGTCAATTAACTCTCCCTAATGCTAAGATTGTTACCTTCGCCGACGACACCGCATTACTTTTTGGTGGGGACACGTGGGAGGAAGTTTTTTCTCACGCTCAGCAGGGATTTGATCAGGTTAAACGCTGGTTAAGGGCGAATGTTCTGACTCTGAATGTTGAAAAGACTTATTATATGACATTTTCCTTGAGAGGCAATAATAATTCTAATTCTCTGAATCATAGCATAACATCCCATAGTTGCAATAATGACAATAATTTAACATGTGATTGCCCAAAATTGGTGAAATGTTCGAATGTCTGGTATCTAGGTGTAAAAATAGATAGCAAACTTAACTTCCAGTTGCAAATTGATATGGTGGCTTCAAGAGTTCGTAAACTCATCGTAATATTTAAGAACCTTAGACACATTGCTGAACCAAATTTAATTAAGACGGTTTATTATGCTCTCTGCCAGTCTGTTCTTATGTATTGCATTGTTGTATGGGGTGGAGCCGCGAAATCAGCTTTAATAAAAGTCGAAAGGGCCCAGAGAGCAATTCTGAAAGTCAGAATGTCATTGCCATACCGTTATCCTACCGCTGACCTTTACGAAAAGAGTGGAGTCCTGACGGTACGCCAGTTGTACATTTTACAGACTTTAATTAAGCAGCACTTAACCTTAAAATATGAACCGGCTAAGATCAATAAAAAAAGGAGGAAGGACATAGTTTGCGTCAGGAAGAATTTTAATACTAGCTTTTCACGTCGTTTTTTCTGTTACCAATCCTCCAATTTGTATAACAAAATCAACAGAGTTCTCTCAATGTACCCTTTGCCTAAAGGTAAATTTAAGGTTGTGGTCAGGAAGTGGTTACAAAAAATTGATTATACCTCTACTGAGAACTTACTTTAAATTCACATGTATGATATAATCCAACATCATGATGATTCTCTTTATATACCAAACAATAACACATCATACACATAAACACACACATATACGTTATGCACTATTTACACTTCAGTATCACACACAGAACAAATATTATACATAGTATATATACACACACATACTCAACGCAGTAGATTTTTTCTTATTCTCTTATTCAAGAAAAGTTATTAAGTTAGTACGTAAATTATGTAATTGTTGTTGTATTTTATGTTCTCTTATTGTCATTGTCCGTGGGGTGATTTGTAATACAGGTTATGCCCATATCAAACACCAGCTCCTCACATATGTATTGTAAAAAAAAAAAAAAAAATGTATCACTTTTTTGCTGTACTTAACATACTGTATGTGAGGAGAAATAAATAAATAAATAAAATATCTTCTTAAAGCCAATAACAAGCCTCCATATATGACAATGGACTAATATTAACGAGAAATTTACATTTTAATTTAGATTAATAATCAATTTACACAGTTAACATATAAATAAATAATAAATAAATATTTTCTAACAATTGTTATTACACCAATTATTTAGTTCCAAGATAAGTATCATTAAGAACTTGTGTTAATACTAAATAACGGATAAACATAAATTTTTTTTTGTACATAAATACTTAGGGAATATACATAGGGAAAAACCCAAAACCAGAACAAATATTCATGTTCATGCACACAAATATTTGTCCGGTGTGGGAATCGAACCCGCGACCTTGGAGCGAAGAGCGGGTATACTCGCCATCACGCCATATCGGTCGAAATATAAATTTACTAACCTATACTAATTACCTAATCTTAAGCACTTGGTGCCTATGTTCTATTGGTTGATTACTGGCGACCACAGCGTGAAACTTTAGGCTGTGCTTCTGTTCTGTTTATCTACCTGTTTATCAGATTTTATAATAAAATTCCACAGGAATTAAGGGATCTACCATTTCCAACTTTTAAAACTGTAGTTATAAAGGAGATTTTGACAGCTGTCAAAGAATGAGCAGCTGATTTCGCTAGGTCCCTTATTTATTCACATTACATACTTACTTGATTGTGATGGTAGGTTCCCTTAGTTCTACTTTAATGGTGACGGCTTCTGGGGACCCTTTCAGTATCTTGAAATATTCACTGTTTTGTATTGTTATATTTTATTGATAATTGAAAACAGCACAGTCTGTGAGTTTCTTGTCAGTTCTTCTCACAGAGCGGTGGCTCGGAACTGGCACTTAGGCTCACTTACACTTAATTTTTATTATTTTTCATGCAAGTGAATGTAAGCTTCGTGATTTCATTGTAAGTAGTAATATTTAGATTTTTTTAAATTTATATTTTATTTTGACGGTTTCAAGTGCTAATAGTTTATTAAATAAATAACTTTTACTTTACTTTACTACCAAAGAATTCCTCATCATAGACATAGCAGCCCTGTAAACTGACTATTAACTATTGAGCACAGTCCTCTCACGGACCATAATTAAAGAAAGAAAGAAAAACGTTTAACCATATACAATACTAAAAAGAATTTATTTATGTATCAAAAAATAATATAAAACTAAAGATACCTACATCTCTACATGATTATGAAAAGGTATCTACTCAGCGTGGGCCTCAACATATTTTTTGTGATTTTCTTTGAAAAAAGTAATGAGAGGAATTAGTGTGGTTTGGTGAAGGAACAAGAATTTGTTTACCCTATTTACCGGGTTCTTGTGGTTTAAGTGTTAAATTAATAATGAAACCAGAGACACAACCGTCATTATAAACAGGTTTACTATGAAAAGCAAACTTCGTAGCACGAGGACGAATGCCGTAGCACTCGTAGCTATTCTTCATTTCGCGCGTAGTCGGTCGTAGCAAGCGTCGCTTTCAATAGCACTGCTTGCATTTCGGACGCTAATATTGCTGCGCACGACTCCTTGATGAAATTTAAATTTAAAAGATCGATTGCTAAATGAAGGCGCTCTTGAGACCAGGTGAAACAGCAGCAGGATAGACGACCCTTAAAGCATGGAATTATTCTTCCCAAGTTTAGGTCTATATGTGCGCTATTATATTTGTATGACTATCTATATAAAATACGCCTAACATATTTTATAACGAAGGATTCGCCAGGATTGGTTTGGTATAATTGACAGATACCCGATTGTAAGTGGAACCTATCGATGGCCCCCTTGTATAAAAGGACATGTCTAAAACTTAGCTTTACAGAAGAGTGAAATGAAAGTTGAATTCGCTCAAGAAAACGAGAGCTTACCTTTTATTTTATTGGTACAGTACAGTTTTAGTCCATTCGCGGGTTTTGGCGAGCAAAGACATCTATCACTTTCTGTAAAAATCAGGTAATGAATTAATTAACCGTTTTTCTAGTTTTCGTACTACACTTTTGAGTAAGTGCAATAACAGGCCTTGGTAGCCCCTTACTTTTCAGTTCGAGACGCATTTCGAGAGTCTTCTCACAATTTTTAATAAAAGATACACCATATTTTTGCATTTTTACCACAAATGTCGCGCACAAACTATTTTATAATATTATATAATCTCTTTTTTTTTTTCTTTGTGTACCTACATTATCCAAACATGCTTTGTCACAAAACTAAGTTTATTATACCTTTGTTTGTAAACGTATCATCAAGTACCGGACTTTCTAAAATTGTACATAATGTAACTTTATTTGTTAATTCAAGTAAGTAATTTACATGATTTATTGTATCTCATTTTAAGTGAACTATTGTGTCTTTATGAGAAATAAATTCTTTAAACCCAAACCCATATAAAAGAAAATTCGCCAAGCACAAAGTTACCGGCGACGACGTTTGTTTGTTTACACAAGAGCGACAACAACGCATAGAAATTCCCCGCGCCCGCGCACGCCTTGTTCGATCCCGATTGGCAACGTCGCGTAGCAGGAGCTGCGCTCCAAGCTGGGTTAATTTTTATAGGAAATCTTTTGTATCACGCGCCGGACTGTGTCGATGTTTCTCTTTCGCACTCATTGAATGCAGGGCTAGGCATTGTACTAAACTACTAGCTACATGACACCAAATATTATCTTATAGATCGAACATTTAACGCGTAGGGTATTGTATAGGCATAGTAATATTTAATGTAGGTATGAATTGATAGGGTTAATAAAGACATAAATTAAGTAGGTAATTTTTGTGGGCGTTCACTGCACCAGCGCTCTTTAGAACAAGCCGCCTCTGAAAGAGATATGAGCGGTACAATAATCAAGAAATAAAAGCAAATTAATTCTTTGTCAGAATTTGTCAAGGTCTGACAGTTTATATGTCTGTTGTGGTTTTTTTTAAGATTTGGCAGTCTGTCGGGGGGATCTGTCAGTCAGTCAGTCGTGATTCTAAAGTGGGGAGGGGATTATATACTTAGGCTCTTATATTGGTGGTCCTTGTTTTTTTATGAGCCACTTCAAAATGTGCACATCCTGCCTGATGGTAAGTAGTTAGTGCAGTCTTATAAATGATAGATCTCCTCACCGTGGTATAAGCAAGGTAACAAGTGCACCACATGACTCGCTGGTTTAAAAGACCCGGGACTAAAAGAGCTGGAAAAAATATGCGTCGGCAGAGAATTCTATACCGAATACGTCCATAGATAGGGCTTTAAAATTCTAAGCTATATTTTAATAATACCACCCACTATATTAATCATACTCCACTTTGCGAGACCGATTTGTTGTGCTAACGCTATTAACATGTATTATTTTGAAAGTCTCTATATTTTTAGATATATTTATGTGATTATAATATCGAAAGTTAAGTCCATGGAATTAAATAAAAAAAGATTTATTTTTTTAATAACTCAAGATTTATTTTCACCCTCTTTCTAAATTGCACTTTCTTGCAAATCATACTGTACAGTACATATATTTTTTATTGAACGCTTTTATCATATAAACAATATTACAGAATGTAGTTTTTTTAAATTGACTGATTGACTGCTTTGTCCAACCTCATTAAACGGTGTCTGCCGAAGACTAATAGGAAAGACTAATGATAAAGTGGGTCCCTCCCGACTTGCTTCCACCTTGTCGTGGTGGGTGGGCCGAGTACCTCCCGGTAGGGGCAGGAGGCGCTAGGGAAAAGAGATTGGCGACTCTGGGTGCCCTTAGGCGTCTCTCTGAGGAGGTCCTCCCGGTTTTGGTACGGGGGACGTTGGTCGCGGGCGGGATGTCAGAGCTGCAACCCAGTTACTGGCCCCCCGCCTTTTTCTCAACAAGCGGCGGGCGTCGTCGGAAGATTTTTAGTGGATATTACTGGTTTGAAAAGAGCTTATACGGTCATTATTTTAGCCCTATAATGAATCATTACTGAGCATGAGCCTCCTCTCATCTCTTATTTGCGTCATACTCCACCACAGTCATACTCAGTCTTGGCTTAAGTGAGGTTTCAGCGTTTGATGGCAAACTGCGGGCTTTTGTGTTTCTTGGATAAAAATCGCCGGAATGTATGTACGATCGAACGACTGCATCTAATTGAATATTTTTATTGTGTTCGCTTTTATATTAGTTAAAATTAAGAAAGTGAGTGGAAAATTACTTAATAATAATAATTCATTGTAACCATAGCGTTTATTCATAGCTGTCAGCCGATTGATAATGACTGGACTGAAAGCGGCACTGTAAAACCACACCAAAGGGTAGGTAAGTAAAATAAAATACATAAATTATTTTGTTAATATTTTACTAATGGATACAATAGTTACAATAATCAACAATAGGTATAACTAGGCGTTTATAACTAATTAATTTTCAAAACGCGGTTTAAAATTTGGATGGGGGGTTCAGTTGTTCGATGTTTATAAATATTATAATTACAACAAATTGATATAATATAATTAAATAAAAAGGAGTTTCAAAAGGAGAATACACCAACATAAAAATTTACATGATTTAATGATGTTTTATGATTTCATAAAAAAGAGGGTAGTTTTAAAAAATTCAATATGTAAGCTTCTATTATATTATTGGTGAAATATAGTTTACAAAAACACAGATATGTCTTAGAAGTCGTATTTTTATTTGATATTTTCTTTCAAAGAGTATGTATACAACATAGTTACATAGATTAACAATAAGAACTAGATACACAGTCTTGCAATTTCTTCTCCAAGAACCCCCTCTAGTGAAGTGGCGATCTAGATTTAAGTGATGTTTACAAGTGCTTCGGAATTAAACCAAGTTAAAAACGTCCTTAACCGTCTTTAGGTAGCAATTGATGTCATATTACAAATTTAGATTACTGTTTATTTAAGTAAAAGTACTCTACATATTCGAGCTAACGTACATTAGAAAGGACGTTTTGAGCCGCTGATTGTGTATCTAGTTTTATATTATATATCTATGCATATTTTTTATTAATTTGGAAAATTTGTGTACATAAATACACATCAGTGGTATTAAGTACTGTCTTGTCAAGTTTTCATAGCAAGTTCTAGTTAAGTGACGATTACAGATCCTTCAAAAAAAGCTATGCAGCTTGAATGAATGAATTTTGAAAAGCGTTTCAAGATCATTATTACTCATCCAATTTCTCTATGGTTTTAAATTAGAAGCTTGAAATGAAGCTAAACTAGGAGTACAATGTTTTCTGTTAATTTGCTAATACCACTGCTCATGAATACATCTGAAGATAAATAATCATGTTAAAATTTAAATGAGACGTCTTCAACAGTCATTAAAATTAAAATATACTATCAGAATCTAGCTTAAACTATAGCCTCAGACCTATGTTATTTAACATCGGGACCCTTTCATTAATAAATTACCTTAAAGTATTTAAACTTATATTAGCTATTAAATAAATTTAAAAAAAATCAAGTACAGTAAATTTAACACTAAAACAGGCTCTATATCAGCGTGGAGTGGATGTTTACTTAAGTAGCTTCAACGGCCATAAGTACTTCTAAACAGTAAAGTTATGCATTACTTGAAATGTTCCAGAAATATAGTTAACAAAACACTGCTTTTATAAGTAACGCATAGCATAAGTAAGATTTAAGGCGAAAAATTACTAATATATGTTAGTTAAAATATCTTTGAGTTTGGTGGCATGATAGATTATTTATTGTAAGCTAAATTTAAAAAAAAACAATTGCAAAAGAAAAGCTATAGAATTAGCTGCCTTATTGCTCATAGCGTTTCTTTTAGGCAACCTTAGGATGGAGAGTGATAAAAAGAAAACCGGAGGTGTAAAACAGAATAAGAAATAAATAATAATATTTCAAAACAGCTAGGTCTATATAAAGCCAAAATCGAGATCATCAAACTAATTTTCATTATCTACCATTATTGCTAGTTTTTCTAGCCACACGAGTATGTACTTGTTTAATTTTTTAGCACAAATTCCTCACTATAATAAATTAACTAAATAAAAATGAGATGCTTTCCCCCCTATACTCCCTGAGTTCTCAGTAAAGATGTGGAACTATACTGAGATCTCACCATAGACTTCTTGGGAGAATTTGAAAAGTAATGTTGAACTTTTTTGTTTATTTACTCATGTACATTCACAAACACCTAACGGTTGATAATCCATTATTTTTTACACATCATTGTTCAAAATATCACACATTTTAGAAAATAAAACAAATCATGACGCTTCTTTTTCCCGCCAGAAGCAAGATAAGTACTTATATAAGTCGCAATTTGTTTTAATATTTTCTATTGAACAGTACAGGTATTTTCTATTCATCAAGTCTATGTCGTTATGGAACCTTGCTTTAATTATCGTCATAAGCTGTCAGTATTTAAAAAAAAAAAAAATTTATAGTATTACTAAAAACATTATTTTTAAGAGTTTTAGATTTAACAATCCACAGCCACGCCTATTTAAAAAAAATAAACCTGTATAATTGAAGCAAATTAAAAGTAATATAAATAGACACTTAATATAATTTTCAGTGGGTAACCTTATGAGTAACATAATTTTTCACTATATACTTTCTACTACTATAAATGCTTCGATAATATGATTCAGTCTATTCCTAAGTTAATATATTATAAATATGAATTTGTAGACATGATCCCCGTAATACTAAGACGTGTGAGAGATCGTGTATACTAAAAAAAAAAAAAAATTGTAAAAAAAAAATTTTTTATAAACAATCTCATTTCTATTCTTATGACGGTTTGAAGATAGAATGGATATTAGGAATGTAGCCAATTATTAATTAATGAAATTGAATGTATATTTCAGATAGACAAGAAACCTAAGTGCATCGACAAATTATGCGATATAATTTATGCGAAACAACACATGCAGCTGGAAAATATACGCAACTACACATTAGTATTAGTATTCTATCTGATATACATGCATATCTCAGATCTCTACTGATGTAGACGAGTAAAATTAGCATCTTATGATAGGCATATGGCTAAACTTATTGAAAGAATGGAAAGTACAATCAAATAGTTGATATATTTTTTGTTTTATCCTTAGACACTGGAACTTTAGATAAATAATGTGTGGAGACAATGTTGTTTCATTTTAGATACAAGGCCAACAATAATCTACTGTATTCGTTAGATGCAATGATTGCAACATTTTTGATACCTAGATTAACAATCAACGTTCCAAAACGAAAACAGTCAATAGAAATAAAATCAACTACTTTTATTTGATTCAATTTCTTTCTTTCAATTGTCTATTAAAATAGTAATGTGAGTTAAATAAAGTATAATACGACCAAATGTAAAATGTTATCTGATGACAACATTACTAATCAAGTCGTATTATAATGCATTAAACAAAATATAACACGACCAAATAAAAAATGTCATCCGATGACAACATTACCAATCAAGTCGTATTATTATAATGTATTAAATAATAAAATATTATTAAGACGATTGAAAAATCGGAGCTAAAAATCACACAATTATTATAATAATTTTTTTTCATGTAAATCTAATAAACACTCTTCTACATAGTTATATGTTTTACAATAATACTTTAAACATTAATCAATATTTAGAACAAAGCCGTTTTTTATCGGGCAGATTGCAATAAAAGATTCTTGATAACATTTTGAGAGGTTTTTAACAAATTAATATAGATCTTGAGTAAATAACACGTACTGCATATATTTATTTACTTCACACTAACAAAATAGGTCAGTGAGTAAATCTTTTTCAGTCAACCCTTACTGTAGTTAATTACCATATGCCGCATCACACACATGTTCATTATATGTAAATATATCATTTTAAAGACCCGCTAATATTTCTGGAAAATCTAGCTAACATTACGAAGGCAGCCTTCGACGTTCACATCTCCGCGCCATATCATTCATATGAAAAATGATTTAAAAAAAATTATATATGAAAATGAAACTATTCAATGTCCGTCGTATCGTCGACAAATCTTATTAACGTGCAAATTTTACATTACGAACCGTACACATGCACGCACCTAAGCATGCACGCACGCTCGCAAACACGCACGTAAGCAAGCACGCACGCACGCACGCACGCACGCAAGGTATTCAAGTCTTCAAATATTGCACATTTGTCTCTCTGAATACCGCACGCATTCCGGTTCTTTGCAGTTTGATCACAAGATTAACTTCTTCCAATACAGTCATTTCATTTTTATGTTCAGTGTTATTCACTCAAGATCAATTCGAGATTCCACTTAGTGTAAACAATTAACACTATCACAAATAAATATAGCTTAATGTATAACGTAATATTCATTTCATTTCAAACAGATAGAAATATAATTTTAATAGACTATAATAATTATATATATTTTTTTCACTTTACTTAAAGTTAATGATATGATGCAAGCGCAATTTTTCATATAATTAAAAACTTTACGAAGAAAACATAGACTCATCGAGCGTACGTGTAAATTAATATGTAAATATAGTAAATTCGCTATAAAAATAAAATAAGAGTATTTCATTATCTTTGGTTTTGTTTTTTCAATGAAATTAAAAGTTAATAAAATGGTATAATAATATTTGTTATTGTAAAATGTGGTGATCGTGGTATTAATAAGCTACAATTTTCGTTTTTAAATAGTTATTTTTTTTAGTATAAACACTAAAGCGATTTTTCTTATTATACTAAAAAATACAAGCCTATATGGCCCAGCTAGAACTAAGCTAAACAAACCTCTGATTCATCATTGCACAAAACTAAGTACTATAAGCTAAACTTATCAGCGAGTCAAAAAAAAACATAAACAGTCCTTCACAAGTTACATTAAAATTAGTTATTTGTCTGGTTTTTGTAATGTTCCACACACACATCATTCGTACGCATAAAGGTTGATAAAACTTGAGAGATATATATATAGAAAGCACATTGTAGCGCTGTATTTAGTTAAAAACACGAGATATATATCTGGGAAGACAATGACATTTAAATAGCTGGAGGAATCTTATCTTGTGTAGTTTAAGATTGGAAAATAGATTTCAAGGAGGAAAAATAGTTAAAATTAGTAACTTTAGTCTTCCAATATTCGCTGCTTAGTTCAATGTAGGCCTTCAGTAATAAATTTGCAAGCAATTACAACACAACGCAATAATATTTGTGTAACAATTAATATCTGAAAAATCTTAAATATAAATTAAACTATCTGATCTCCATAACCAATTGACCTATAAAAAATTCAATTGACCTACAATATCGACCAATCGACCTACAAAACTGGCCAATTGATCTACATAATCGACAAATCGACCTACATAATCAGACCAATTGACTTACAAAAATTGACCAATTGATCTACGTGATGACCTGACACCTTATCATGTGACTTTAAATCTATTACCTTTACTGTGTGGTGTGAACAACAACTATCGAACAGTTAGAACGTACATGTGATTGAAAGTTCATACACGTTTGTACGTAGTTCGTACATGCTTGCACGTAATACGTATACGTTTGTTATACGTATACATTTTGGTACGTTCTATCCTGTAGTAGTATCTGGGCTCTGAAATACTAAAGACTTTTATGAATGTGCTATTACGTGTGTTATTACGGATGTGCGCTCACGGAGACGAAACTGAGAATAAAAATCGCCCAATAGAGCACTAACTATTTATGTTTGTATCGTCCGTTCCCGATACGAGCCCGCGGCAGCATGTTCGGGAAACATTATGCATATTATGGAAATAATACTATTTTTAGAGTAAATCACTTTTCAAAAATTTTAGTACTTCATGGCCAGGATCTACGGAACTAAGAAACTGTTCTTGTATAAAACAAGCTCTCATTTAATTCTAAGTGTAAGCAACTGTAATAGATTCAAAGCAACATCGTAAGGGTACAGGTCTCATCTAAGCGTGGCTCGAAGTCCTAGTGGGACTGTTGGATAGAAGCCAGGAACGCGGGGTCCACTGAAGCCACCTTCGCAGTGAGGAACGCGTGCATGCAGAACAACAGACTTTGCAGAATCTGGCACTCCAGCTCCTAAGGATTAATGTTGTTTAATCTTAGTTGTTCATTAAAATTATATTTATAGATAGTCAGAAAATATACACATAGTTAGTCAGTCAGTTTCTTGGATACTGAATTATCTAGTTTGTAGTCCAGCCAATTATTGTTTGGAAAATGTTTTTTTATTTGCGTATAAAAATATTTAGGTACCCTTACAGAATATTGAGTGCAGAAATGTTATACAAGTTTTAAGGTTAATTGTTTATAGAATTTTAAATGCATCTGGTTCAAACCTAGTAGCTCCTAAGTGACATATTACGTAAATAGATGATACATGAGGATAGCTTAATTATTCGATTTAAAGAAATAATTTTAAAAAAGCCAAGATGAGTTTCTTGAGGCATTCTTCTCAATCTCGTTGCCTTTTTGCAAGCCTCGTTAGAGTCACCGACAGATTGACTGACAGACGGACAATCCCCTCCCCCTTAAGAATCACGACAGGCTGACTGACAGATCCCCTCTATAAGAGTAACCGACAGACGTGACAAATCTTGAGAAAAAAAACCACAATAGGCAGATAAACTGACAAATCTTGACAAGTTCTGACAAATTATCCATTTGCTTTTATTTCTTGATTATGGTAGGGCCCAGGGTCTGCTCCCAGGTTCAACCAGATTTGACTGAATTTCAGTTATTACATGGAACGACTGCCGTATGACCTCCGCATCCCAGAGGGAAACATCATTCTATGGTTAAACCAGCTGTCAGTCTGTTAGAAAGCACTGACTTCCTAATAATATTTCTGCCATAGATGTTCATGACAGCCGGGACTAACGGCTTAACGTGCTTTACGCAAATAACTTCGAAAAGTCATTAGTGCGCCACCAGGCTTGAACCCGAGACCCTCTGAATTTAAACGCAAGGGGTCTCGCCACTGGGCTATCGCCGCTTACTATTTGTCATTAATATAAATGAGAAATAATTAAAATGTTGTAATCATGATTATGTACCTTAGTTTCTATGACTTTGGTCTCGGCGTCCTGGAAGTGTAGTTTCAACTTGGATTTTCCATCGTCGCTGGAGCCTCTCAATTGTGAAAACCTGTATTCATTGAATTTAAATAATTATACAGTAAATATTGTGTTTTTGATACTACCAACCCATCTCTTCCCTTGGGTGTCGTAAGGCGACTAAGGGACTAAAGACTGCACATACATCCAACAGCTTAGAGCGATGGGCTCACCACCTATCACGCTGAGCACATGTGCAGTTGTTATTTGGTAAAAAGTGGACTGTGACAGTGGACTGCTTTTGCGGTCCTTATTGCCTAGTTTCTGACTATCCCTTTGGGGATAATGTATGAGTTTGTTGATGTAAAAAAACCTTTAACTGTCTATCTTTTATTTTATATACCATAAGCACGCAGCCCATCAAACGGGTAGTAGTCACCGAAGCCTATGCACGCTTGAAAGACCACCAGCGCGTTACTGACCCTTTAAACGTGTGGCCGGGTACGCCCTTTGAAGAGACCCCTGCTGTAATTCCTTGAGAAAACCTCGCCAGGGGCATTCCACAGCAAGGGTACGCGAATCGCGCTTAGCGGGTTGCGCTTTTGAAATGCATCGTACGGCTCTTACGGGTCATGATAGCTTTAACAGACATCTTTTTAACATAGGTATAACAAACAGTCCTTTGTGCAGAGCATGCATGGGGACTGAGGAGACAGCCGCACACGTCTTGCTGGAATGCAGGGTGGCTGCTTTCCGAAAGCCTTCAGCGACGTTAAGGCGCTGATAGGATTCCTGGGGGAACTGGGATGGCTGGAGTAATCCAGCTCTCACCCTCCTACGCAAAATGGACGCATTGACGTCTGAGTGCGGAAAAAGCCTGCACGACGAAGAAGAAGAATGCATCGTACCTGTCATTTATTAAGTGTAAGGACGAACTACTTGCCGATGGCGAGCGGTGCGATAACAGAAGAGGCTTTTGCCATCATTTCAAACAGTTTTTTCAGAACACACACAAGGAGGAAAATGCTCTCCTTAGCTGCTGTTACTTTTTGGAAAACCTTGCCAGAGAGCTCATTCCTCAACGGACAGAATTATCTATCTAACTAAGAGATACGTCAGATATAAGGCCAGACGGACGCGGCTAAGCTTCTGATGAATATGCAATAGCAGACGACTCATGCCGAGTTTAATGCCAATTTGTCATAGTAAGCTCCAGATTTAAGGCACACGAGTGCTTTTGGAATGAAGTCTAGATTGCATAAATGTTTTTTTAATGTGTTCGAACGTTACTTATAAGTGATGCAAGTGCTTCGAAATAAAGCCTTGCATGAATTAATGATGAAGGAGGTTACCTATAAGCCCAGACAGGCGCGGCTCCCGGCGTGCCCTCGCTGAGCGAGAAGCCACCCGCCCAGTCCAGCGTGAGGCCGGCTGCTCGACCCATGTGTACCACTGTGAATGTCTTTTTCTGAAACAAACACACAGTATTACACTAACAGCTAAACCTAACGTACTCTCCGCGGCGCCTAACTTGATCAATGACGTTGGACGCGCAGTTAAACATAGCTGTGTCTTTTTTATTCTACGATTGTACCTGCGCAGACAATCAACTAACTTCCGTGCCGCTGATTACTCCGTATTGTATTAGTTCACCGTTTTATTAAAAAAATTGAAAACATTTGTGGAAGTTCCAAGATTCGTTTAGAGCACAACAAGTTCTAAATTTAATTAGAAATTTCAATGCATTTTAGTCAATTGATTAAAGTTGAAAGGGACAGAATGATGTTTTAAATAGATGGAGCTATAATCAACTTTATTTATTTATTTTCAAAGATCTTTTTCTTTCTTTTCTTTTTTCTTTTCTTTTCTTTTTCTTTAGTGCCCGTTGTGCAAGACACACTTAATCTGCTAGTCGAAAAGCATTCTAACCACCTTTTTTCATGAAGTTGGTGATATTGTCTCTTCAAACAGGCTCCATCGAAATCAAAATGTGACTAAATACTTATTTATAAAATAAATTTTGTCCTAATATCACTGAGCTTTGGTCCCTTTGCGTCACTGCTGCACACATGCAATGGAAAGCAAACTTCATAATTATGTGGTTTCTTTTTATTTCTTTTTAATATTTCTGTTCTTGTTTGTGTATTTTTATTTGATTGTTATGTCTATATTGTATATTTCTGCAAATATGTGTGTGTTTGTGATTCAAATATATTATTATTTTACCTTATCTAATCTATGAAACGATATATTAGGCATAGCATATTATTTGGCCAATTTAACGATTGGGCAACAACATAAATAAAATCAGTATATAATGGATTCTTCACTCAAGTATCCTGTAAAAAAGTTTCATACTAAAAAGTCAAAATGACGTTTATTTTATAGAATTGAAATTTTAAGATATTTCTTGGACGGGTTAAACATGCAATAGGAATATATAGCGTGCCGTTTGTAGTTCTAATAAACAGTTAAAACACAATAATCGGAGTTAAAAAAAACATAACACTGATTAGTGTTCGGAGAATATGTAAAATTATAGGATACATTCAGTTTTACTTTTACTTTTAAGGTACTGTTGTTTTATAGTAAAGGATAATTAATTAAAAGAGATTTCAACATGTGGGACTCTTATCTTATCTTATAGCGGGGGCCACAGACTAACCGTGGCGCACTCTGACCCTTATGTCGGATCTTTTGTGCATCCCCTTGCCTTTCACTCCAAATCTCCAAATATTGTTACCATCATCTTTATGACAGTCTTTGCAGATTGGAGCCCATAGTCCCTTGGTTGTGGGTAGGCCACCCCCAGGAGACTCATTCGGCGACATGTGGGACTCGGAAAGACACGTATGCATGCTCCCACGGGAACCAGAGCTATTCGACTTGCCGCCTACTGCTAACTTTTGTCGGAAACTGGTTTTCAAGGTATGTTATGGACATCATCATCATCTCAGCCCATTGGCGTTCCACTACTGAGCACGTGCCTTCTCTCACATACCAAGGTGCGAGGGTATTGGGTCATACTCTACCACGCTGACCCAGTGTGGATTGGCGGAGGCAGGTGTACGGCGTCCTGCTGTTAAAGTTTTCAAGCTTTTTTAGGCCTCTAACATGGATTAACGACTACCACATTTTAGCTATAACCGAGACCAACGGCTTAACGTGCCATCTGAAGCACGGAAGCGCTCGATATCAAATGTTACACAAACGGGCACCAATTCAAGGACTGACCTCTGTAAACTCTATTTTACTTCGGTGATTGTTTCCGACCACCGAGCAACGCGGAGCTACGACCGCTTCATATTATCATATAATACCAGCTCATTAACTTCCCACTACTGAGCGCAAGGTTATGGAAGGACATAGGTTTAATTTTAACTTCATCTCTACAGTTATATTCATCTTACAAATATTTAGCCGCATATTATGCTTAGTAATAAACTAAACCTTATATACATTATACATGTTGATTCTTACATATATTCGTTCTATATATATACTGTAAAGAAAATAACAAGTGTACCAACCTCCACGCCGTACAGATCGTCATTTAAATTCACTTATTTTCTATATCTACAATGAAGAGGATCATTTTAATCCTGCCGGGGTAATGGTTGCGCTAGACTAATGACCTTGGCTTGGCTTGGAACACAGAATCTACTCACTGGTCTTACTGAGCTGGACTGGCTGAATTTCAGTTGAGCATAATCATCATCCTCGCGATATCCCGGTTGCTACCTTAATTGCTCCGGGGTACGCTTTCCTACATATTCTCCTCCAATTTGCACGGTCTTCGGCTTTATTGGGTTTGTGGCATCCACTACGATGGCGCGGTAAATTTTAAGTTTGACCTCCATAAGGCTCTATTGATAACTTATAAATGATTTTGAATTTTGACGTGAAGCCAGCTTTATCTGGAACTGCTTAATTTGTCTCGTGCATTATTCCGAGCGGCCATAGCCTGGTGGCATACCTTTGTTCCCCACGAAATTTTCCTGTTTTCGTAAGATGTGACCGTCCCAGCGTAAGCGACTTTCAAGTGTAGTGAGTAACGTAAAGGGATGAACGAAACGTAAAAGACGAATGAAATCCAATCCTGAATCGCGCAAACAGAATTCCTCTAGCTCATAACTATATATACAACACCCAACCATTATCCACCGGGCACATCTATTCGCCCAGCCTTTAGTGGGGAGTACCATCCGCTCTTTACACAAGTTTTCTGTAATGTCACGGACATGAAAGCTGCCGCGGATGCGCGAGTTCTGAGCTGTACTTTCTGCACCTTCCTCTCGACTCCATGAGATGAGTGGTGCTGGCACTCTTCTAGGCCGGTTTTACACGTCACTTATATAGTTGGATATACGGGCGTTAGGTTATGTAAGTGACTGTGTCCCGTTTGCAGGTTTACTCGCTGCAGCTGCCGTGCGAGTGGCACCACGGCAGCGTGGTGTGCCTGCGGAGCCGCCACGCGCTGCAGCTGGAGCGGGCCCGGCAACTGGCCGCGGGGGCCCGGCGCGTGTGGCATCCCTTCAGCCCCCTCAAGCACTACTGGGATTGCATCGCGCTTTTCTTTAATGCGCTCTCTTTCGTCTATCTGCCGTTTCAAGTGTTTTTGGACTGTGAGTTTCACTTTATAATACGATACACATAGTGCCAGGGCTTGTAGTGGTACCATCTCGTGAGTATCGTAAGAGGCGACTAACTGAAACTTTACTAGTTGATCGGCACTAGCGTGTTCCTAAGTTCTAGCATGGGGCATTGCTTCACTTGTAACTCAAACTGAAACTGCACTAATCCACATGGTGCCGGCCTAGTAATGGTACCATCTCGTGAGATTAAGTGAAACCTTACTGTTTGATCGGCACTAGCGTGTTCCTAAGTCTATTAGACTAAGTAACATTTTACTTACGTAGACAAAGTATTAAATACTTGAACTTGTCATATACTGGCGCTATATTACCACTTCGCTTAGCGAACACTAAGAGTTCAGAAAAGTGATCATGGGCCAATGACTCTTAAGATGCAATGGCTCACAAACGAATGCAACCCTAAATACCGTTTGCATACGATTTGACTGATCTTAGGCTATTAGAAGTCCTGCCGGGGTGGCGGGACTGTTCGAAGGGGAAACCGCAGCTTTGGTGTTGCAAGCTCAAGAAGGAACATGGGTGGTTTTTAGTCAGTAAAAGTCTGACCCTTCCGCTTCACCAACAGCGGAAGACGGTCATTGGATGATTTTGCATCCGACAAAAAAAGGCTTTCAGAAGTAATAGAACTTAAAACGCATGATTGAAGTCATACGATATATTTGGTGTGTGGCTATCTCACTGGTGGCCTTAATTAATGTTACTTAAACATTTAATTACTTACTAAAAGTCTTATTTCTTGCAGGCCCTGTCCCTTACGACAAAGTCATATTGCTCTCCGACGTCATATCCTTTGTTGACATCTACACCAAATTCGTAACCGGTTGTGACAAAGACGATGGGAGAAGAGTAATTCTAGATCCTAAAGAGATAGCGAGACGATACGTCCGCAGTACATTTGCATTGGACCTTATTGGAGCATTCCCATTTCAATTCATCGGTGAGGTCAATTGCACATATCCGCTGCACACATCGTGGTACATATTGAAATGGTTCCGCTTTTTATCCATGATGAAACAATGGAAGAATATTTACAAACAGATACGACTATCTTACATATCCGCTACGGCATTCAAGGTGTTGGCAAGGACGTTTCATTTCTTTCATTGGAGCACATACGTCTACTATCAGATACCGCTTTTGTACGCGAGTACCTTTGACACAGCAGTGGAAAGGAAGGAGTGGTTGAAAAAGTTCGAGATATTTAAAGAAGACTACAACGATATGTTCGACAAATACACTGCCTGCCTTTACCGCATCTGCGGCTTGGTCATCGGCGCTGGATATCGTAGCCCGATCAACGAAATAGTTGAGCTGCAATTGGTAATGGACTCCATAATAAGTTTATTCGGATTAGTGTTCCTTGTTTACTCATTCACGACGTTGCTCCGATTATCGATCTACAACCGATTCGATATGCTGATGTTCAATGGGCGGCTTAAAGAACTCCAGGAGTACATGTTGTATAAACAACTGCCAGAATTTCTGCAGAGGAAGATACAGCTGTTCATAAACTACAAGTTTTATGAGCACTATTTCAACGAACAGGCTATAACGAAAACTATCAATGATCAGATAAAGCAGGAGATCAACATGCACTGCTGCAAGAGGCTCGTGATGAACGTTCCGTTGTTCCAAGATATGCCAGTGGCTCTTATCAATGCTATTATATTTAGCTTGACTCGAGCAATATTTATGCCAGGCGAGGTAAGGATTTTTGTGAAACTTAATTTGATGGTAGTTGTTTCTTTTTTCTTTTAAATAATGGCTTCGTGCGTTTGCACATTTGACCAGTGTCAAGTAAGATATATATTAATAATATATAAATCATAGTAAGTAAATGAGAATGAGTGGTGATAAAGATGACAAATGGTAAATGAGATGCCCTCCCCCTAAGCTCCTTGAGTGCTCAGTAAAGATTGAAAAGTGATGTTGCACTGTTTTGTTTCATTTACCAACGATCAACTCATGTACGTTCACAATTATGTTAATTGGTTAGTAATCCACCGTTATAACATATTAATGTTCGAAATATCACATTAGAAAATAAAACAAAACTGCAGACATGACGCTTCACTTTCCCGCCAAGAAGTCGATGGTAGTTGTTAGGCTGTAGCTGTAGATGGTAATTCTCTTTGTTTGGACAAGATTATGATCAAATCATTTGCATGAGGTTTGTTTGGTTTTTAAGAATTTTGATAATTATGTTATATTGCAGGCTGTGGTCAAATGTAATCAACCTGGAAAATCGATATATTTGATTTATTCCGGTACTGTTGCCGTCATTAACTCGGCTGGACGAGAGGTATGTACTATTATATACTATTCACAAAGCCGTACTTATATTAACACATCTAAACTAGTGCATGACTGACCAGATAATCTGCAATTGTCATCTGAAGACGTAGAATTTGATAACTTAATTGCTTCTTATTAAAATAGAGCACAAGGGGGCAAGAATGGGCAGGATAATGACTTCATGTCATGTTCATGACCCAAGATCGTCTTAGGATATTGTCGATTTTCATCACCATATCATATCTGTGCTTCGGAAGGCACGTTAAGCCGTTGGTCCCGGTTATCACTAAATGTGGTATTTGTTAAGCCATGTTAGAGGCCTAAATGGGCGGCTTGAAAAATTCTAACAGCAGGACGCCATACACCTGCCTCCGCCAATCCGCTCTGGGTCAGCGTGGTGGAGTATGACCCAATACCACCTTGGTATGAGAGAGGAGGCTCGTGCTCAGTAGTGGGGCGTTAATGGGCTGAAATGATGATCACCATATCAGCCTTATTAAGTCCACTGCTGAACATGGACTGAGCTGAGCCTGAGCGTGTTGGTATTAGCCCATAATCACATTTTTGGGCAAGCGGATTGGTAATCGCAGTTCAAGCCAGTTAGCAGGATAACGCTGTTGCCCATCACCCGGTAGGATTTCTCTTCGTTGACTCTTACGACTCCCGTGTGATGGGAGGGGGAGGCTATTTTCTAGGCCTAGTACTTCACGCCACAAGGTCACGCAACAAGGTCACGGCACAAGGTCACGGCACAAGGTCACGCCACAAGGTCACGGCACAAGGTCACGCCACAAGGTCACGGCACAAGGTCACGGCACAAGGTCACGGCACATCGCTTACAATTAAATAAATGGCAACAGGAATCCCACCTCCGCGACGGGTCTTACTTTGGTGAGTTCGCGCTATTAGCTCCCGGATCGCCTCGAAGCGCCACTGTCATCGCTCTCGAAATCTCAGAAATGTACAAGTTAGTATAGCTTTTTATTTAGACTGCAATTAATTTAGCGGTAAGCACATTTAGCAAGGGTCAAGTTAAATACTTATTAATTATATCGATGGTAGCACTTAACAATGTCGTAAGTGAAAAGTCTTTACTTTAAACAATGTCGTAAGTGAACAGTCGTTACTTTAAACAATGTCGTAAGTGAACAGTTGTTACTTTAAACAATGTCGTAAGTGAACAGTCGTTACTTTAAACAATGTCGTAAGTGAAAAGTCGTTACTTTAAACAATGTCGTAAGTGAACAGTCGTTACTTTAAACAATGTCGTAAGTGAACAGTCGTTACTTTAAACAATGTCGTAAGTGAACAGTCTTTACTTTAAACAATGTCGTAAGTGAAAAGTCGTTACTTTAAACAATGTCGTAAGTGAACAGTCGTTACTTTAAACAATATCGTAAGTGAACAGTCGTTACTTTAAACAATGTCGTAAGTGACAAGTTAACGACTTGTCACTTGACACGCGCGACGTTGCCAAACTTACATCAATGATATTGGATGACCGAAGTTGCAAAATTTTGCATTTGAAATCCCGGGAAGGTCCACATTAATATCAACATTTCGATGCAAGTACATAAATAACTCTACCTAATTCCGACCTCTGGTTATTATACATTTATATTTGATATGTAATTTTTTTTTTTTAAAATAGAACAAAACCGCAGTCTTGACGCTTCACTTTCCCGCCAAGAAGTCCATTAGACTAATTGTCTACATTAATAGTTTTTATTTTTAATTAAAAATATTACAAGCCCTATAACTCCCTATCCTTAATTATATAACCTTATCTTATTAATTCAGATGAGAGAAATTTGGTCGTATTCAACAATGGGCATGCATTGTAGGTGGAGAGTGGCGGATGCAAAAGTGTGGCGTCATTTTGATATAATTTTTAGATGACCTCATTGTCTTTAACTCACTCAACGACCACCACATACATTAATAAGAGGGGACCAATAGATGAACGAGACTACAAGCACAACTGCTGTTTTTAATTTGCCTTGACAGCGAGAATAACGTATTGCGTAATGAGTGCAAAGTTAAATTCAAAGTACACCTTAAGCTAAATTATCCCATTAAATTTAAAAAAAATATTAAAAATTAATTTATTCAGGTTTGGCCCAATAGAGCTCTTATGAATGTCATACTTTTAAACTAACGCGCCCATTCACTGCGGGCGGGAGCTTGATCGGAAAAGAACGGGCAAGAAAATCGTCAAGGCTGGTTTTTTCTCCCGCCAGTTACAATTAAAATATATAATATTGAAACAATTGTGTTCTGCAGTCACAAGATTTGAAAAAATAAAGGGAGACAAAACTTTTTTTAGCAATATTAACATAATTACGGATAAACATAGTAGACATGAGCAGACGCGTTACGCTCAACCATATTTTAGGGAGCGCAACGACCCGACGCATGACGCTACCACCGCGGAAACATATAAGTGAGCGTGATATACTCAAGCTCGAAATGTATTTCAAAAACATAAATAAAAAAACAGGGAGTTTCAGAAGGATGTACAGAGGAACTGATTAATCTTTAACAAATTTCTTCCAGCAGGGATCCGAAATAAGAGCAAAACATTAAATCAAAATCACGTCATTTATTCAAATTTGGCTTAATAGAGCTCTTATGAATGTCATACGTATAAACTAACGCGCCCATTCACTGCGGGCGGGAGGTCGATCATAAAAGAACCGGCAAGAAAATCGTCAAGGTTGCTTTTTTCTCCCGCTAGTTAAAAAGGAGTAATAAATTTAGTTACTATAAATATAGCCACACTGATGCACGTATTTTTTAATTGTATTACTTTTTACATTGCCTTGCTGTTTCCTCAGACTAAGCAGTCAGGATCTGCAAGCGTGTCTGCAGCCGTACCCGCACCTCAAGCGGCGTCTAGACAATATCAACTCTTTGAACACCCAGAGACGACGATATTGAATTACCAGGCTTGAAAAAGTTGACGAGCCATTTTTCATACTTTTCAGAGAAGCTGTTTTAAAGCATATATTTCATTTTAACTTAATCTGTAATTATAATAGGGTCATAAGATAATGAGTTTTTTCTCGTTGACGTAAGAAAAAGCATTTTTCGATCAGTAAGAACAAATTATTTAACATCGTTTAGCTAGACAACTAGTTAGTTATGATAAAGCCCAAATTAGTCGATGGTAAAAAAAGGTATTAAGACGTAAAATTATTGACAATGTTTTCATACGCCTGGTTTTATTGGCGCCTAATTTATAAGTGCTACTGCTTTTTGCTCAAAATATGAAATGATAGGAAAATCCAGTGACAAACACTTTAAGAAAAATAGCATCTAATAAGTAAAAAGAATGACTTGTAACTGAAATCGTTATTTTCGTAAATTTTCACTGAAGTTGAAACAGTTTTGTTATTTTATATATAGGGAGATAATGTTTTGTTGTGTTAAGAGTAATAAAATATTTAAAGTACTTATAATGTTTTAATTCCTACTTATCTGGTAAAGAGAGAGAGACAAATACGTACATTGTTAGACGGCGAATAAGAATAGAATATTTCTCCAATTTTATTATGATCAGTAAAGATTATATTGGAAAGGAAAAATACTTAAAATGGAATTAACATACATACATTGTGTTATGCCTCTTTCCCGTAGGGGTAAGCAGAGATCACATCCTTCCACTTGCTACGATCTTGGCACACAATTTTAGCTTCATTCACACTCATTAACCTCCTCATCCACGCCCGTCGGTTTAGGGTACTTTTGACCTGCCCTTTCTCCAAAATTTTCTGAATTTGGTCATGGAAGGTCTTACGTGGTCTTTCCCTCCCAACACTTCCAATCGCTTGTCCATTATAAATCACTTTTATTAGTCTACTTTCATTCATCTTCTCAACATGACCATACTATCTAAGCATAAATAAATAAAAATATAAAATAAATAAATATTTCTGTCTAAAACCAGATAATTGGTGTAAGTGACCAATTATTTAGTTCCCAGATTAGTATCATTAAGAACTTGTGTTATGGATACTAAACAACGGATAAACATACATAAATACTTTAATTTTTTTTGTAAATATATACCTAATATGAATAGAAAACCACCCAGACCAGAACAAAAAATATTCATGTTTATACACACAAAGATTTGTCCTGTGTCGGAATCGAACCCACGACCTCAGGAGTGGAGTGCGGGTATACTCGCCACCACGCCACATCGGTCATCATAGCATACCTTTCTCAATTCTTTTAATTATAGACATTTGTAATTCCCTTTTTAGGAGGCCTAAAGTAAAAGAAGCCCCAGCGCAGTCTTTGTCACAGACCCCCCCCCTTCCCCCCGGCATTTGACGGCTTAGTGTGTTACTCACTCCCAGACGTAAGATGGCTCTTGTTTCTAGAACGTTCCAAAAGGAACATGGATGGTTTTTAGTCAGTAAAAGTTTGACACTCCCTTCCACTTTACACGCAGCGGAAGAAAACATTGTTTTGATTTTTCATACGAAAAAAAAGACGTAAGATGGCGCAGTCTATGTTTTCTCTATATTGGCTTCAAGATGTATCACAATGCTGTGTGTCACTTGACCTCCTTGTTGGTTTTATAGTACGTGTTGAAACGCTTAGTGGGCCACGAGTATTGCGTTTTTTTAACAACACGCATGATCGTTTTATGTCGCGCGGACGAAAACCGTCTGTGTAAACGGATTGATTGATTCGTATCATCCTGCGCTTGATTTGATGATCAAGTTTCCATACACTGAGATATCCGCAAATCCTTCACTGTCGCAACCCTCTCCGCGCCAAGGAGCAAGTCCAGATTGGAATTGGCGTAAGGCGGATTTACAGGGATTGTACGCGGCCCTATTAGATATAGACTGGTCTGATATACTATCAGCGACTGACATCGATTATGCTGTTCAGTTATTCTACAGCAAACTAAACGACTGTTTTAGGCTTTTTGTACCCGTTAAAAATCCTTCTGGGCATAGTCAGAGGTATGTCTACCCTAAATGGTATAATGCTGAAATAATAAAAAACATTAAGAACAAATACTTTCATCACAAGAGGTTTAAAAAAGAAGGCAAAGAGTTTAATAAGGAGATGTTTATCTATTATAGAGAACGGGTAAAAAAATTGATTGACAACGAATATCGGCAATATGTTAAATTGGTACAAAGGAACATAATTGATGATCCGGCTGAGTTCTGGAAGTACATTAAAGATAAAAAAAACAATAGAAGGCGTGTAGACAGCTACACATATATGGATACTGGGGTGGAGGGTCAGGCTGCAGCCGACGCTTTTGCACGTTATTTTGCCTCCGTGTTTCACGAAGACATACCTTTGCTGGACCCTGCCCATGCAGCCCAGGCTGCGCATGCCTGTCGCGACGCAACCTCAATTTCTATCGTGGCGGTTAAGGAGACAGATCTGAAGAAGGCTGTAAGGCGCCTCAAACCTCGGTCATCGGGTGGGCCTGATAACATTCCAGTATTTCTAGCTAAAGACTGTGTATCGGCTTTAGTCACGCCACTCCTGTGCCTCTTTAATCTGTCTTTGGCTCAATCAAAATATCCTAAAAGCTGGAAATTATCTAGGGTTACTCCCGTCCCGAAAGGAGATCTTTGATCTTTGCCAAGATTTTTGAGGCAATCCTGAATGAACATATTGATAACCAGATTGGTCATCTGTTGCACAATAGCCAACATGGATTTCGGCGAGCCCGTTCCACCACTACAAATTTAGTTGCGCATGTGGACTATGTCCACTCTCAAATGGATAATGGTAGGCAGGTAGATGCAGCCTACTTTGATTTTAAAAAGGCTTTCGATCTGATTGACAACGATATACTTTTACAGAAATTGGCAATCATGGGTTTCACGCCAAAACTTCTAAAATTTTTTTCATGCTACCTTAACAATCGTTGTCAATATGTTCGTTTGAGTGGATATGATTCCAGTGACTACTTCACAAGGTCAGGAGTGAGTCAGGGTAGTACGCTGGGCCCGACACTTTTCGTCATATTTATTAATGATTTGCCGGAAACGGTATCTGCCTCTGAGTGTCTTTTATTCGCTGATGACCTAAAGTTAAGTCTGGGCATTAAAACTGCAGCGGATGCAGTGACTTTGCAGAGGGATATTGATGCCGTGTCTCAATGGAGCCAAGACAATAATCTCCCTTTCAATAACGACAAATGTAGGATAATAACTTTTACGCGCAAGTTACAACCGGTAATTTATGATTATTTTATATATGACGCTCCACTGGAAAGAATAGGTGAAATTAAAGACTTAGGCATAATATTAGATTCCAAACTAGATTTTCATAAGCACATTATAAATATCTGCAAGATGGCTCACAAGATGTTAGGCTTTGTTATAAGAACTGCATCACAATTTGACAATGCAACAGTAGCAAAAGTATTGTATGCTGCATACGTTCGCAGCAAGCTTGAATACGGTGCAGTTGTTTGGAATCCCTATGAGGAAAAGTACGTACTCATGGTTGAAAAAATACAACGCAAATTTGCCCGATGGCTATATAAAAATCTTTACGGGTACTATCCCTATTTATATCCATCTTTATTTGTTTCCGGTATGACTGAAATGGAAACTCTGAAACTTAGAAGAGCCATGCTTTTGATAGTACATTATCTTTCAATACTGCACCAGGGGATCGACAGTCCACAGATACTAGAAAGGTTCCGTATCTTGGTTCCCACAAACATCTCTTGGGACGCAGCGGGGCTGGTGGCGCCGCGCCGCCGCTGCCTGCCGCTCGGACGGAGTATGGTAGACACGCGCCCACTAATCGTGCACTACGTACTATCGGAGACCTACTTGCTCAGCATTACGAAATTGACCTGTTTGCCGATGGTTTAGGACAACTTTGTAATCAATTTAGGAAATATTTAAATTATATTCAACACTGACCATAGACGTAGGAAATACTGACATTAATTTTAATTAGTTCTGATCTGACATTCGTAATTTGACTCTTGTGTACTATTTGATTGTTATTTTTTATGTTATTTGACCTAGATATATTTATTTCTGACATAAATTTTATTGACATATAATTTTTATTGCGTAGTCCTGACGATTTATGAATTCTTTTTTAATCTAGATGTGCTAATTCAATTTTATTCAATTTAATTTCAATAATTTGACATAACTAAATATTAGATTTAACATGATTAATAATGTATTGGAAATGTTTAGTTCTTTTAATATAATTGCATGCAGTATCATGTTAATTAATCTTTAAAGCGCCTTGGATCCATGTATCTGTTAGCTTTAAGGACTATGTGTGAATAAATAAATAAATAAATAAATAAATAAACCTAATGTTGACAAGGTCAGTCACGCCCTCCCAACTGTACCCTCACCGACATACACCAGTCACCGACAAACTTACTGACTGACGGACAATCCCCTCCCTCCTTTAAAATCACGACAGGCCGACTGACAGATACCCCCGATAAGAGTCACCGACAGACTGACAAATCTTGAGAAAAACCACAACAGACAGATAAACTGACAAATTCTGACAAAGAACCCATTTGCTTTTACTTCTTTATTATGGTACCGCTCATATTTCTTTCATTGTTGTTAAAAAAATATATCGAATTTCCATTTTGTGTAAATGTTTGACTTATCTAAATGATCATGTTGATCTTAAAGACAATAAAGTATATTTTATTTTTATTTTGTATGCAGAAGCTAAATGTTTCGCAGTGTATTGACAGTTACTTGTCTCGGCCGACCTAACTGTTGAACGGATTGTTTTCACGGTGAAGCGCTGTGGACCCAATTAGCATAAACATCATCACAGCCCATAAACGTCCCACTACTGTGCACGAGCCTCCTCTCACATATCAAGGTGTGCGAGTATTGGGTCATACTCCACCACGCTGACCCAGAGCGGATTGGCGGAGGCAGGTGTATGGCGTCCTGCTGTTAGAATTTTTCAAGCCGCCCATTAGGCCTTTAACATGGCTTAACGACTACCACATTTAGTGATAACCGGGACCAACGGCTTAACGTGCCTTCCGAAGCACGGAAGCGCTCGATATCAAACTAGCATAATGACCGGCTTGAAAGTTGAACAATGGATTGGCGAAATAAATTATAGGGTCCATCGGGGTGGTGCGAGAAGCGCGACCACGCTTCTTTGGCACGACGTGTCTTATATCTGATTTGAAAGCCATTTTTGTTCAACTTTCGTGCCGCGGGATAAACTTGTCTTTACCGCAAATTTACTGAGTGGGGTGGGGTTGTCTTTTCCAACCGGTGACTTTTATATCAGAACCAGAATACACATGATGGTGTATGAGTTTCCTATAACCCATTGTCATAAGTACTTTAAGTGGGGAAGGAGTGGGCGGAAGCGTTTGTTTCCGTGCTTGCTGCACTGTACGGAGCGTTTCAACTTTTTGGAGTTTTTTTTTTTTGTTTGACAACCTAAAAAGACATAACAATTTATTTCAACTTATTCTATCGCCAAACTATATAATAGTTTAATGTGCATAATAGTGCATCGACTGCTGTCCATCGGGCAGGATGTGATATTATAAGTCAAATTATTAAAAAATACAAGAAGTTTTCGATTGGACGCCAATTGACACACACGTGTCCACACGTATATTATTTGCCGAGTTTATAACACATACTGACGTCACTGCCGATATTTAGTGACAGGAAATCAAGATCCGATTTATCGAAGCCGTCCGGTTTCAAGCAACAGACGCGCGCGGACTGGGTATGGACACGCGAAGTATATGCATTTGTAAACTAGCTTTTGCCCGCGACTTCGTTCGCGTGGAATAGTGACTTCCGGCAGATTTAGGGTTTTACCCACATAGTTCCCGATCTCGGGGAATATTAGAGAAGTTCCCGCTCCCGCAGGATGTTCGTGATAAAAACTATCCTATGTCCTTTCTCGAGTTCCAAACTATGTCTGTACCAAATCGATTCAGTAGTTTAGTTTAGGCGTCAAGAAAACAGACAGACAGAGTTACTTTCGCAGTTATAATATTAGTTTGGATAACGTCTGCAGGAGCGCAGTTTGGAGTCGTTCCATGGCCACTCACCCCGAGGCGGATGACGGAGTTGACGACGTTGGCGGTCCAGGCTGCATCCACCCGCAGCAGGTCACGACGCGTGTCCACACTGAAGTACCGGGGGCCGGGCGCGCCCAGGGCTTCGGCCCCCCCCGCGCCGCCCGCCCCCCCCGCCTGCACCAGGAAGCAGTGCTGCCGCCAGTCCACGGTCTCGCTCTCCTTGACGGTGCGGAACATGGTCTGGTACACCTTCAGCACCTCGGGACACTTGGCCAGCTCGGCCACGTTCATCTGGGGGCGAGTGCAATACTCCCTTCACACCCTGTCGTAACACTAATATAGCTTCTAAATCTATTCTAATGAAGTGAAGTATTGAAAATATCGCACATCCTCTAAAAAAGTGTCATAACACAAAAAAAGTCGATAACGAAGTAATAATAAAGAAACGTTTAAATTTTTCTTTTATTTTTGTCTTACTGTCATAAAGTTAAATAAAATTTAAAGCAATATAACACATAAAAACAAAATTAATTACAGTTCCTAATTCACAAGACGACAAAAAATAAATAAAAAATCGTAAATCTTAATTTTCATAAAATCACTTTTATTGTGTTATGACACTTTTTTAGAGGATGTGCGATATCTTTGTAACAATTCCCGCGCTACTGTAGTTTCCCGAAAAATCGAGAAACTATTTAGCATTGTCGTTTCAGCGTTGGTCGCGAAGACATCGTTGTTCTGAGGATCCTATCTTGCCTGAAGATGCCCTGTGTAAGGGCGAAACACGTGTCGTGTTGAATAGTTTCTCGATTTTTCGGGAAATTAGGTATAGTAGCGCGGGAATTGTTACAAAGATATTTTTAATCCATCACGTGCTTACAATGGATTTCCGCAAAGTAACGTCTGAATCAATAAATTATCTAATTCTAATTTCTCATATGTGGTTATGAAAACCCAACCCAGAGGTACAAAGGAGTGGAGTGGCGCTAGTAGTCACGATAAAGATCGAGTCCGTATTTAAAAAATTATTAAAAATCGAAACAAGTTTAAAGCAATAGAAAAAGTGTATTATTACAACTAAAAAACATCAATACAGTGTTACAAGTGTTATCAACAAAAACCATACAGTGTAACATAACTTAAAACGCTTTAAAATTATCATAGCTGTTCGCCAAGCAATACTCCGATCAAAATAGTTAAAGTGAAGTGATCTGATAAAAAACATAAACAAAAGAAAATTTATAAAGTATATCTGTCGACTTAAATAAGAATAAACAGTGTAACTACTTGTAAATAGTGAATAAAGTGCTAAATGAACGTTTGCAAATTTCAAATTAAGTAAACAAACGTCAGCTGACTCATTATCACCTATCAGCCGTGTAATCTGTTGTGACTAGCGACATCTGGCCTCAATCATATTTACTGGAACACTTCTAAGGAAGCAGATGACATCATAAGCACTCATAAAAGCAAACTGAAATAGACACCTCATATTTATAACGACATAATCCGCAAGATGGAGGCTCAGTGCGAAAATTGCAATAAGATAATAGTAAATCGTGAATACATAAAATGCACAAACTGTAAAAACAACTATCATATCGATTGCGCAAATGTTTCGACCAAAAGATTTTATCTTATGACAAAAGAAAATAAATTGACTTGGAAATGTGGCAAATGTATAGCTGAAAACAAAAATGATAATTACAAAATAAACATATCTACAACCAACTCATTTGAGTCATTATCAGATAACGAATATATAGATATTATGTCAACTTCACAAAGTAGCCGATTGAACAACAGTTGCCCAGATTTACGAAGAATAAATATTGAAGAAAGATTAGATTACTTAATAAAACAAAACAAAGACCTTAAGGATAAGTTATTGATAGCGGAAAATGAAATTGAACAAATATTATTAGAAAATACTGACCTAAAAAAAAAGTTACTAAAGAAAGAAAATAAAACCAAATACTTGACAGAAATCTGTAACTCAAGTCAAAAGAAAAATGTGACAGTAAGACGCAGAAAAAACTTAAACAAGACGATTTTGAATTTTAGACAAGACGACCAGGAAATATGCGCAACGCCATCTACAAACCATGGCAGTAACTTCCACATTGAAAATGATACCGAAAATTCGCCAAATCAAGTCACGGATACAAGTAAACTGCTCAACCGACCATCCAGGGATTCATCTGTCACCTGCGACATTGACATCATTGACAACGACATCAGTCAACGTATTTACATAATTGGCGATCAACATGTGCGAGGTCTTGGTGATGAACTGAGAAAATCACGATCCGGGAAGTGGAATGATAATTATAAAATATGTAGCTTTGTCAAACCGTATGCATCCAGCTCTCAAGTCTTATGTAGTTGTGAACACTTATTCAATTGTTTTACTGAGAATGATGTATTGATATTGGCTTTAGGATCAAACGATAGGAATCCATACACAGTAATGTCTAATTTATGTAACATACTTTGCAATTTAAAGGTAGGAAAAATATTACTATTAAGTGTTCGAAATAACTATTATTTAAATGTTGCCAAATTGAATTCACAAATTAATTTACTTATAAATAATTATAATAACTGCACTTTTATTGACATTGAACAATTAATGACTAAATACCAAAATATGACATCTCTAAAAAAGAAAATTACTTTAAAATTAAATGTTGAAATTGATTATTTAAAATATGTGAATGATTATGTTAAAAATGGTTTAAAATTAAGACATACTTTACGGTACATTGATTGTAGTAATAACATAGATAATTTGTCAAAAACTATGACTAATACAACTATTCATAAGAAAGGCACCATACCATACTATTTCTCTAAGTCCATAGTAACCAATAATATCCCTACACCAGTTAAGGAGGGCACTGACTGTTTTCGCCCCTAAAAATGAAAATAACTTTGTGATACTACATCAAAATATTCAAGGTTTACTTTCCAAAAAGGAACTAATTGAGGTGACACTAACTGAAATGGAGTCTGGTCTGTACCCTGATGTTCTGTGTTTCACTGAAACCTTTGTAAAGAATGGGGAAGAAAAAAATATCAGTTTACATAACTATGAACTTGCTGCACATTATGGTAGAAACAAAAAAAGAGGTGGTACTTGCATATTAATAAAAAAGGGTATAGATTACAGAAAATTAAATCTCTTTGACGAAATTTCGACCAACTTTCACTTTGAGTGCTGTGCTATTTTTATTCCTTTTTGCAATATTATAATTGTTTGTATCTACCGCAGCTCAACAGCTACAAATAAAAGGCATTTTGAATTATTTTTAGATAAGCTTGAGAAATTATTAAATAAATATTTACACAAGCACTACAAACAAAAAATAGTAATTGTAGGCGATATAAATATTAATACTTTAGTAGACAATAATTTTACTAGACACCTCTCAGACATTTTAAAAAACTACAGTCTAGTGCAGCATATAACTCAACCCACAAGGAATTTATCGTGCATAGATCACATACTTAGTAATGTAAATGATGCAAAGGGCACCATCTTACCACTAGCGTTGTCAGACCATAATACTGCACAGTTACTCAGTTTTAAAACTAAGATAAAACCTAGGGCAGTAAAGCAATTTTATACCTATAAGAGATGCTACTCTGAAAAGCACATTTTAGTATTTAAAAAATACTTAAGAAGCCTTTCTTTCGCTGAGGTTTACAGTGAAGCAAATACAAATCAAGCTTTTAATAATTTTCATGACTTGTTTTGTTTATTGTATAAATTATGCTTTCCTGTCTGTAGAGTCACATTAAATAATAAATCAAATCAACATTGGATCTCAAAAGGTATTAAAACTAGCTGTGCAACAAATAGAGCCCATCGGTTAAACTATTACAAAAACAAGACTTACACTAGAAAAAAGAAATACCAAACTTACTCAAAATTATTAAAAAAATGTATATTGCATGCAAAAAAAATATCAAATGACAAATATATATTTAAAAATAAAAATAAATGCAAAGCCACTTGGAATATAATACATACAGAAACAAACACCAAATCGGAGAACAGTTATATTGAAAGTATTGAATATAATAATAAAATAATAAATAGCCCTGATAAAATTGCTGACATATTCAATGACCATTTTATTAATCTGACAAATAAATATAATAATAATTTAATTTATGAACCACCTAAAGACATTTTAAGCAATTCTATTTATTTGACTCCCATAGATGAATATTATATTAAAAAAATTATAAAATCCCTGAAGAACACAAATTCTGAGGGTTATGACCATATATGCACTAAGGTCCTCAAGGCTTGTAATGAGGAAATTGCACCTGTTCTAGCTTTTTTGATTAACACATCGATGTCTACTGGCATTTTTCCAGACAGACTAAAGGACTCTCTGGTAAAACCATTATATAAAAAAGATAAAAAAACTAGTGTGGAAAATTATAGACCAATAGCCTTAATTTCAGTTTTTTCAAAAATATATGAAAAAGTCATGCTTAATAAACTCATGCAGTTCTTTGACAAATATGACATTTTAAAACAAGACCAATTTGGATTTCAAAAAAAGAAATCAACAACTCTTGCGATATTCAATTTAGTAAATGAAATCCTGAATAGTCTAAATATGAATAAGTTTACGACAGCCCTTTTTATAGACATGTCGCGTGCCTTCGATTTTTGCTCCCACGCTCTATTACTTAAAAAACTGGAACATTATGGAATCAGAGGTCCGGCGTTAAGTTGGATCAAAACTTACTTGTGCAATAGGAGACAAGCTGTTGAAATTGTAAAACTTGACTCAAAAAATGTTGCACAGAAATACCAATCAGCGTTTAAGGACAATAAATTTGGAGTTCCTCAAGGGAGTGTATTAGGTCCTCTTCTCTTCCTAGCTTATATAAATAATATTCCTGACCTGACAAAGCATCGCTGCATCTTGTTCGCTGATGACATTTCCATTATAGTGACAACTGACAAAAACCTGACATTGAATGAGCATATAAATGACATTAATAATACATTGAAAATAATTATAAATTGGTTAGAAAATAATAATTTATTTATTAATATTGGAAAAACTAATTTTATGAATTTTAATAATAATAATATATTCGATCAAACAATAAATATAAATTATCAGGGATTAAGACTCAATGGTACCAATGTAACTAATTTTTTAGGTTTAAATCTTGATAAAAATTTAGATTGGAAACAACAAATTGAAAAAGTTTGCAATAAGATAAACAGATTTGCCTATGCCTTATATAAATTGACTAAAGTAGCGTCAAAAAACGCTGCCCTAACAGCATATTTTGCTTATATAGAGTCTATTCTACGGTATGGTCTTATCATTTGGGGAAATAGCACTGATATGAATAGAACATTTATTGCACAAAAAAAATGTATCAGGGCAATATGTGGTACTGAACCAGATGAACCATGTGCACCACTGTTTCGGTTTTTAAACATTTTACCTTTGCCTTGCTTGTACATTTTCGAAATTTCAAAATTTGTCAAGTTGAACAGTCATTACTTTAAAATGGCCAAAGATGTTTATCCAAGAAACACTAGGAACGGAAATAGGTTGGTGACTTCCACTATCCCCAGAAGTGCTCGCTTCCAAAAAAATTGCTTCTATATGTGCATTATTATATACAATCAAGTACCTGAAAGTATAAAAGAACTTAACTTTAAGAGATTCTTAAGTATATTATATAAATGGCTTATCTCACACACTTTTTACACAGTTAAACAATTTTTAGAGCACAAACTTTGTGATACTTGTAGTGTTTTTAACCTAAGAGGTTAAAGTTACTATCTATGTTTGGTTTGACTAATATTTTGCGCTTTTGTGACATGATTTCTATTTTACTATTATTATTTTTGTGATTGTACTTATGTGGGTATCCGTATTTTGACATCAATAATGTTTAGTTGCTAATTCGCAATTTTCACATTTAAAAATTTAATTATGTCTAGTTGATAATTCCCATTTTTGACATTTTAATGATTTATTAGTATAGTTTTCTTTTAAAAATTGATGTGTTAATTTAATTATAATTTGCATGCTACCGTTGTTGGCTGAATGAGAGGAGCTTTATTTTATTGTACAAGAACTGTAATGTACCTCAATCAAGTGCAAATAAAAATATTCTATTCTATTCTATTCTATTCAAAAGAGTCATTATCTCAGCCATGTGACATCCACTGCTGAACATAAGCCTTCCCAATAGATTTCCACATTGATTGAGAAGAGATTTTTCAGCATGTCAAATTTCCTTCACATTATCTCCCCCCCACCACTCCCTCGCGTCGCCATACTCACTGGCGGCACGTCGAACATCATCACGTCTGTAGCCTTCAGGACCAGGAACTTGGGCCGGTACGTCTGCCACGGCCCCGCCGCCGAGACGACTCCCTCGTGGACCCACCCCATGTATTCAATGCGCTCCCCGGCCGGCAAAGAGCGGTTCAGCAACTTCATCTGGATACAAAAATGTCTAATTATACGTTCGAGATATAAAACAACATATAATTGACTGAATTATATTAGGCACAAAATTTAAACAGGATGGTGGGATAGTATCTTCTTCACTCGAGAGCAACCAAATTAGCTCAATCAACCGCTACATCTAAACATTAAATAAATGAAATTAATAAATAAATATTCTCTTACAATCACACCTATTATTTAGTTCCAAGATTGTGTGCATAAACATGAATATTTGTACTGGTCTGAGTGGTGGTTTTCTATGTATATAAAGTATGTATTTAGTATCCATAACACAAGTTCTTAATGATACTTTTCTTGGAACTAAATAATTGGTATAAGTGTCAGAAATATTTATTTATTTCTGACTAAATAATTTAAGACGCATTAATTACTCAAAATTTTAAAAAAGCTTTAATAGCAGGTCGCCACGGGTTAAAAATTGTGAAGTAATTGTCAGAGAGCAACACTAACCTGCAAGTTAGTGAGCCCCACGATGTTATCGGATATACTTTTGAGCCACAACGACAGGGCGGCCGGCTCCTCTGTGTGAATTACTCCTGTCGTTTGCATGGGACGCGCTCCTCGCACCTGTAATGTTAATATATATTGACACAATTTGACTGTCTGGTTCTAAAGGAAAAATAAAATATATGTACTTTATTGTATTTAAGATCAACAGGGTCATTTAGATTCGTCAATTTTTTATACACAAAATGGAAATTACATAATTGTTTTTCTTAACAACAATGAAAGAGATATGAGCGGTACCATAATCAACAAATAAAAGCAAATGGATTCTTTGTCAGAATTTGTCAAAGTTTGTCAGTTTATCTGTCTGTTATGATTTTTTTCTAAAGATTTGTCAGTCTGTCGGTTACTCTTATACGGGGGTTCTGTCAGTCAGCCTGTTTTGATTCTAAAGGGGGAGGGGATTGTCCGTCAGTCAGTCTTTCTGTCGGTGAATCTAAGGAGGCTTCCAAAAGGCAACGAGATTGAGAAGAATGCCTCAAGAAACTCATTTCGGCTTTTTTTAAATTATAGAAGGGAAAAAAAATAAAAGGAAATGGAAGAAATCTTGATAAATTAGACTTAAACAACATTAAAATATGTGAAGCTACTAAATAAACAAATTAAATAAAAGTACTTAACAATTATATAATAGGTTGGGGAAAAAGTCTTTTCGTATTTTTGTATGAAAAGTCAAGACATTTTTTTCAAAGTTTATTTACATTTATTTACAATATATATGTACCGTTTTGTTGAATAACTTTCTGCCATTTTGTGGGCAGAGACATTATCCCGTTACTGTAGAAACTTTGGGACTTCTGATCAAAAAAACGGGACAAATAGTTTTGGCAGTCCTCTCTTGAGGTCAACCTTACAGAACCTAAAGAATTCTGCAGAGACCGAAACAGGTGAAAATCTGAAGGCGCAAGGTCAGGGCTATATGGTGGATGCACTAGGACCTCCCAGTCGAACTCTCTTAATTTTTGCTGAGTGGCTAAAGATGTGTGTGGTCTAGCGTTATCGTGATGAAAGACCACACCCTTCCTGTTGATCAATTCCGGCCGTTTTCTCTCGACTGCTTCCTTTAATCTCATCAGTTGCTGGCAGTAAAGATCAGAATCGATGGTTTTGCCGGGCGGTAAAAGCTCATAATAAACAATGCCCTTCCAATCCCACCATACACACAGCATCACCTTATTTCGTGTTAGGCCAGGTTTGGCCACAGTCTGTGAAGCCTGGCCAACTTTCGACCACGACCTTTTTCGCACGTTCTTGTCGTACGTGATCCACTTTTCATCGCCAGTTATCAATCTCTTCAAAAACGGCTCGGTTTCATTACGTCTCATAAATGAATCGCAAATGAGTACACGGTTCATTAAGTTTCTTTGAGTGAGCTCGTGTGGCACCCAAATATCGAGCTTTTTTGTATAACCAGCTTTCTTCAAATGGGTCAAAACTGTTTTGTGGTCAATTCCTAGTTCTTCAGCTACATCGTAACTACTAATATGCCGATCTTGCTCCACTCTTTCAAAAATGGCGTCCATTTTATTCGTAACAGGGCGACCAGAGCGAGGTGCATCTTTAACATCAAAATTTCCGGACTGAAAACGTTTGAACCAAATTTGTGCTACTCTTACTGACACTGCATCAGGTCCATAAACATCACAAATTTTTTTCACTGCTTGAGTTGCATTTTTGCCTTTTTTATAATGAAATTTTAAAATGTATCGAATTTCTTCATTAGATTCACTCATTTTTACGGAGAGAAAAACAAATGAAAAATAGCGGGAAACAACTTTTTTTTATTTTTTTCTTTTCTTTATAATGGAACCTTTTAGTGTTACCAAAACCAGCCAGACACAAATAGTACAGTCAAAAAAATTTTATAATAAGTTTATACCTACGTTATGCGAAAAGACTTTTTCCCCGACCTAATATTAGGTTGGGGAAAAAGTCTTTTCGTATTTTTGTATGAAAAGTCAAGACATTTTTTTCAAAGTTTATTTACATTTATTTACAATATATATGTACCGTTTTGTTGAATAACTTTCTGCCATTTTGTGGGCAGAGACATTATCCCGTTACTGTAGAAACTTTGGGACTTCTGATCAAAAAAACGGGACAATTAGTTTTGGCAGTCCTCTCTTGAGGTCAACCTTACAGAACCTAAAGAATTCTGCAGAGACCGAAACAGGTGAAAATCTGAAGGCGCAAGGTCAGGGCTATATGGTGGATGCACTAGGACCTCCCAGTCGAACTCTCTTAATTTTTGCTGAGTGGCTAAAGATGTGTGTGGTCTAGCGTTATCGTGATGAAAGACCACACCCTTCCTGTTGATCAATTCCGGCCGTTTTCTCTCGACTGCTTCCTTTAATCTCATCAGTTGCTGGCAGTAAAGATCAGAATCGATGGTTTTGCCGGGCGGTAAAAGCTCATAATAAACAATGCCCTTCCAATCCCACCATACACACAGCATCACCTTATTTCGTGTTAGGCCAGGTTTGGCCACAGTCTGTGAAGCCTGGCCAACTTTCGACCACGACCTTTTTCGCATGTTCTTGTCGTACGTGATCCACTTTTCATCGCCAGTTATCAATCTCTTCAAAAACGGCTCGGTTTCATTACGTCTCAATAATGAATCGCAAATGAGTACACGGTTCATTAAGTTTCTTTGAGTGAGCTCGTGTGGCACCCAAATATCGAGCTTTTTTGTAAAACCAGCTTTCTTCAAATGGGTCAAAACTGTTTTGTGGTCAATTCCCAGTTCTTCAGCTACATCGTAACTACTAATACGCCGATCTTGCTCCACTCTTTCAAAAATGGCGTCCATTTTATTCGTAACAGGGCGACCAGAGCGAGGTGCATCTTTAACATCAAAATTTCCGGACTGAAAACGTTTGAACCAAATTTGTGCTACTCTTACTGACACTGCATCAGGTCCATAAACATCACAAATTTTTTTCACTGCTTGAGTTGCATTTTTGCCTTTTTTTAATAAAATTTTAAAATGTATCGAATTTCTTCATTAGATTCACTCATTTTTACGGAGAGAAAAACAAATGAAAAATAGCGGGAAACAACTTTTTTTTATTTTTTTCTTTTCTTTATAATGGAACCTTTTTAATGTTATCAAAACCAGCCAGACACAAATAGTACAGTCAAAAAAATTTTATAATAAGTTTATACCTACGTTATGCGAAAAGACTTTTTCCCCGACCTAATATGTATATTTTTGTTTTAATTTTGTATAAATTGTGAGCAATTTCGTTAAATTTAATTTTATATAATTTCCACTCATCTCATTTATTTTAATTTATTCTGTTATTTTTTGTTTTTTTTGTTGTAAATTAATGTGTGCTCTGTAGCGACAATGTTGTGTACGCCTGTTATCGGTTCTCATGCGAGTCCGGAGCCTATACCTTTACTAATTGTTAAAGTATGCATGTGAACTTGTTGGTGTACCTATTTAAATAACTAAATTAAATAAATGTCATAACATAACATATTCATCTCATATAGCACTTATTGCAATCATAAATATCCTGAATCGGAATGTAAAACAAAATACTAACAAGTTCGTTTTGCGTAAATCGAAAAATTAAAATGATGTGCATTTTTTTAGTTTTTTTCTCTAATAGAATAGAATAGAATATTTTATTTGCACTTAATTGAGGTACATTACAGTTCTTGTACAATAAAATAAAGCTCCTCTCATTCAGCCAACAACGGTGGCATGCAAATTATAATTAAATTACACATCAATTTTTAAAAGAAAACTATACTTATAAATCATTAAAATGTCAAAAATGGGAATTAGCAACTAGACATAATTAAATTTTAAATAACTACTAAGCACTTGTTTCGAGAGTGGATTGAAAATATCACGGCTTCATGCATAAATATCCATCACTATTGAAACTTTAAAAAGCAGGTGGTACAAAAGTGTAGCCTAAGGGTTCATACAGACGAACTGCAAGTCGGAACGGCAGAGGCGACGGCAGCCGTCAATGCGTCGACGGCAGCAGTCAATGCGTCGACGGCTGCCGTTGGCAGGCGAAAACGTTTGCAGTTGGAGTGCCGCGTACTAGCAGTCGTGGTCGGTACGAAAAACGCCACAACTGCAAACGTCGCCACCTGTCGGCGGCAGTCGTCGACGCATTGACTGCTGCCGTCGACGCATTGACGGCTGCCGTCGCCTCTGCCGTTCCGACTTGCAGTTCGTCTGTATGAACCCTTAGATGGAGACTATTTCAAAAAAAAAAAGTGTACATTGTATTTTGTTTTCTTGACTAGGTTGCGAAATTTTAAAACTACCCTCGTATTTACAACAATTTAATATGCAAGTGATGGATTAAAAATATTTTTCTAACAATTCCCGCTCAACTATAATTTCCCGAAAATCGAGAAACTATTCAACACGACACGTGTTTCGTCCTTACACAGGGCATCTTCAGGTAAGATAGGAGCCTCAGAACAACTGAAACGTGTCGTGTTGAATAGTTTCTCGATTTTTCGGGAAATTATAGTAGCGCGGGAATTGTTACAAAGATATTTTTAATCCATCACTTGCTTACAATGGATTTCCGCAAAGTAACGCCTGAATCAATAAATTTAATAAATTACAATTTAATATAGAAGTAAGTGTTTGAGATGATACTCGCATTGATTGATAATAACATGACTTACCTCAAAGGCACCGGGTCTCAACTTGTCGGTACCAAAAACGTATCTCGTTACGTACCCCATCATAAGTGGAACTGTAAAATAAAAAAAAAACTGTCAGAAGTGGGACTATAAATTGAATAAATATAACTTTTTATATATATTTATATATAATTTTATATTATTTAAAAAAAGAATATTTAAATGGCTTAATGAGTATAATTTTGAAAGTGTTAAGGAATATTTTGACAAATATACATTGAGATTATTGGCACTGATTGAGTTTATTGACATTTGTAATTATACTAGATTTATTTGGAATGTTATTATTGTATTATTGATATTATTATTGTAAATTTTCTCAGACAAATTCAGTATTTACAATACATTGGACATAGAAATGATTTGCAAGCTATTTTAATAGTGAAACAGCTCTTGTATTGATATTGTGTAAAGACCACGTTATAATAACATGTTTTGTGCAAATAAATGATTATTATTATTATTATAGATCAACAATTATTTGACGGCCGAAATGGCGTAAAAGTCAGTGCTGCACTCCGCTCTTGAGCTCGTGGGTTCGGTTCCCTTTGTGCGCATGGGCATGAATATTTATTCTGGTTGGTTTTTCCCTAAGTATAATAATTATGTTTTAACAAAATACAGTATTCTTCATAATACTTGACGACCGATATGGCGTGGAGGTCAGTATACCTGCACTCCACTCCAGAGGTCGTGGGTTCGATTCCCACACAGGGCAAATCTTTGTGTGCATGAACATGAATATTTGTTCTGGTCTGGGTGTTTTCCTGTGTATATTAAGTATTTATTTACAAAAAAAAAAGTATTTAAGTATGTTTATCCGTTCTTTAGTATCCATAACACAAGTTCTTAATGATACTTATCTTGGAACTAAATAATTGGTGTGATTATAAGAGATTTTTTTTTTTATTTATTTACTTATCATTATAATTATAATTGGAGTGATTGTATGAGAAAAATACTTTTTTAATATACTCTGACTGAGAACATCTAAAAACTGGGGTCCACTGTTGAACATAGACCTATGTTATTACAAGAATGGACTTAATAGCGTCTGGACTTAATCAACTCACCCGACACGACATCGACCCACTCCGTCTGAGTCTGTGGCAGAGCATCTGACAAAGCTGACGGCGGCCGGCTGCCCTCCCATTCTGACGAACCCTGGTAGACAAAGAATTCACAACTAATGTCTATCTATTTATGTAGACACATTGACTGAATACATTAAGGAATTTCATGACTTCATTTTTCGTACTATTTACTGGGGAAAAATACGGGCTTTATTAAATTTTAAGACAACTTATGTACCATATTTTATGTGAAATAAAACGTCTTTGTCATGGTGTACAATGTAATAACCATTTTCTATCTACTTATATACAACAACTAAGTATATAACAGGAAAGGGATAAAGCGACTGTCACCATCTCAGCCCATTACCGTCCCACTACTGAGCACGAGTCTCCTAGCTAGCTAGCGTAGCTCCGCGGTGCTCGGTGGTCGGAACGATCACCGAAGTAAAGCAGAGTTTACAGAGGTCCTTGGATGGGTGATCGTTTGTGTTGTATTTGATATAGAGCGCTTCCGTGCTTCGGAAGGCACGTTAAGTTGTTGGTCCCGGTTATCACTAAATGTGGTAGTCGTTAAGCCATGTTAGAGGCCTAATTGGGCGGCTTGAAAAATTCTAACAACAGGACGCCATACACCTGCCTCCGCCAATTCGCACTGGGTCAGTGTGGTGGAGTATGACCCAATACCCTCGCACCTTGTGTCAGAGGAGGCTCGTGCTCAGTAGTGGGACGTTAATGGGCTGAGATGATAATGATGACAGATTCTCTCCAGGATATGTTGCAAGAGACTTCTAAGAGAAATATTCGTTACCTGCCACCCCCCGTTGGTGTGTTCGGGGCCTTTTTCCGAGTTGCAATTGGCGTCCACAGCCTTGTTGTGAAGTGAAGGATGGTCGTCGCCGGTACTGCTGTCTGTATCGGAGGCACCGTCCGCTAACGTACAAACGAAAACTTCAATAAACACATTGGCTTTAGCTAAAAATGCATAGCCAACTCCCAAGCCAACGCGATATTGACAAGACCTGGTGTTGCAAGTGTCAAAAGGCTTTATTATAGACATAATACATAATGTAAAGCCTCTTTCCCGTAGGGTTAGGCAGAGATCACATCCTTCCACTTGCTTCGATCTTGGCACACAATTTTAGCTTCTTGCACACTCATTAACCTCCTCATAAACGCCCGTAGGTTTAGGGTACTTTTGACCTGCCCTTTCTCCATAATTTTATGAATTTGGTCATGATAGGTCTTACGTGGTTTTCCCCTCCACTTTCATTCATCCTCTCAACATGACCAAACCATCTAAGCATACCTTTCTCAATTCTTGTCACTATATCTTCTTTTACACCAGCTTCAACCCTTATCACTTCATTTCTAATCCTATCACTCAATTTCACACTTCTGAGTGCTTTCATCTCTACAGCATTAATCTTACTCTCATGTTTCTTCTGCCATAACCAACATTCGCTTCCATACATTAATGTAGGTAATTTATTGATTCAGGCGTTACTTTGCGGAAATCCATTGTAAGCAAGTGATGGATTCAAAATATCTTAAATATTATATCTTTATACTCTCGTTTCAGCGTTGGTCGTGAAGACATCGTTGTTCTGAGGCTCCTATCTTACCTGAAGATGCCCTGTGTAAGGGCGAAACACGTGTCGTGTTGAATAGTTTCTCGATTTTTCGGGAAATTATAGTAGCGCGGGAATTGTTACAAAGATATTTTTAATCCATCACTTCATTAATGTAGGTACCAACAAGCGGTTATGACTTTTCATTAAATAGGCCGCATGATTGATTGCAACCTTGCGGTAAAAATGGCATGGCAAATAGCGAACCAGACAATACTGTGACTATAAATTATACCTTGCTTTTGTAGAAATGGGGTGGCAGCCCGGTAATGCTTGACAGTTAATACGACGATGTCCCCCGCGTTACGAAGGATGTTCACGGCGTCATCGTGCTTGCAAGCTGTTATATACTCGCCGTTCACTGGAACAACCAATCATACGAGGCTCGCTTGGAACTCTTGAAGCTCACAACCTTAAAGGATCGCTGAGATCGGGGAGATCTAATTGAAACATACAAGATTCTACATAAACACTATAACATTGAAGACCTTGATGCCAAACTATTCACATATAGCGACAATACCCACCTAAGAGGCCATCACCTCAAACTTTGCACTAGCTTATCTACCAACAACCCACATAAGCACTTCTTAGGCAACCGTGTAGTGAGACAGTGGAACGAGCTGCCGGCAGATATAGTGTCAGCTCCCACTGTCAATTCATTCAAGAACAAGCTGGACAAACACATGCAACCGGTTAAGAGGAACTAGATGCAGATGAATTGGATACAGGCGCAATCAGTTTTCAAACTGCCTGCCTGTTAATTAATAATAATAATATATATAATAATCATCCTAGCACTATCCCGGTTGCCCTAGACTTAAGATTAGGGCTCATGGTCTGCTTACTGGTTAACCAGATTTGGCTGAATTTTAGATATTACATAAAGCGACTGCCGTCTGACCTCCGCTACCCAGAGGGAAATATTACTGTATGGTTAAACCAGCTGTCAGGATTTGAGAAGGCACTGATGTTCATGACAGCCGGAACCAACGGCTTAACGTGCTTTTTGAGGCACGGAGCAAGCGAAAATGAAAGGTAAGAAACAACCAAGAAATGATTATTATATATATCCTTTATTGCACATTCAACAAAACAAAGAAACACATATACAAATCAAGCAAGTACAAAGGTGGGCTTATCTCTAAGAGAGATCTCTTCCAGCCAACCCTAACAGGAGTGAGAATTTTGTATGTGGGATAAAAAAATTATTACAATAGGACAAAATATAACAGTAACGCTAAATACAAACAAATAAAAAAAAATTAAGAAATAAACTACACTACTAATTATGTACATGTGTAAAGAAAATATGTTAACGGAAAACGTATAAAAACTTCTTGTGATGGTTTCGTGCATAGCTCATAATGCTACATGGTCTTAGAATATTTACACTTTGAACAGATCAGAGTCAGCATCAACTCTTTCCATTTTAATAGTCCAGAACTCAGTTTTTTTGTATCAAATTTTGTGATACCATCGATTGTAAAACTAGGGCAGTGACACACAACTAACGCGCTAGTTTTTAAGTTTTGACGTTCATAAGAGCTCTTTTGAGCCAAACTTGAATAAATGAATATGAATTTGAATGAATCGAAACACAATGATGTAGTAATTCAATTTATAGAGGGTGTCCCAGAAACGAGTGTTGCTCTTGGGGAAAGTATCACATACCATTATGCAGGTTGTGTACACAATGACGTGTGACATTAGAAAATCATACCTTTAATAACAGCGTCCCCGACGAACAGCTGGCCGGTCTGGTCCGCTGCCTGGTCTTTGTATATCTTGGAGATCAGGATCGGCAGCTTGTGTTCTGACCCGCCCTTTATGCTCAACCCAAGGCCTCCGGCTTTCTGACGGGTCAGTTGGACCATGCGCTCCTAAAACGTGAATATATGTAACAATCAAGGGTCTGTCAGACCAAGGGGTGTGTAGTAGATAGTTTTATTTTTTATTTTGTTGAAATAAAATGCTGTAATACTGTAGCTTAAATTTATAATGACTGTTTCTACAAAATGTAAGTAAAGAAATGTTATTCGTGCCATACATGTTATTACAACTACTACTAGCCAGGCATAGCTTTTCAAACTTGTACTATGGGTAATTTTGTAAATACATATGAATATTTTTAAAAAAAAAATCTGACAACTACACCAATTATCTAGTTCCAAGATAAGTATCATTAAGAACTTGTGTGATGGATACTAAGAAACGGATAAACATACTTAATGTACATAGAAAACCACCCAGACCAGAACAAATATTAATGTTCATGCACACAAAGATTTGTCCTGGCAATCGAACCCACAACCTTCTGAGTGAAGTGTTGGAATACTGACCTCTACACCATATCGGTCGTCTATACTTCCTCCATGACCTCAGGAGCGGACAGCAGATATACTGATGTCCACTTCACATTGGTCAAAATTTTAAAAATATCAACATAAAAAAATATTAATAAAAAACAAAATTAATTTAATTAAGTACAAACTGCCGGCAGATGTAGTGTCAGCTCCCACTGTCAATTCATTCAAGAACAAGCTGGACAAATATATGCAACCGGATAAGAGGAACTAAATGCAGATGAATTGGATACAGGCGAGGAGCTAAACGTATGTATTTTTGTTTATATATGTGTATGTATTTTATGTAGATTAGCATACTATTTCATGTAAGTATATCATAACTATAAATATTATCTCTTACTCGCACCGCCTTTAATGTCTCTACTAACCCCAAGGTTGACTGGTAGAGAATGCCTAATGGCATTAAGTTCGCCTTTTGTACATTGTATTTTTATGTGTGTGCAATAGAGATTAAATAAATAAAAAACTAAATGCAGATGAATTGGATACAGGCGCAATCAGTTTTCAAACTGCCTGCCTGTTAATTAATAATTTTTTTTTTCCATCCCGCTACTTAGCAATCTGCTTTTTCTTAAAGCAATAATCTAATCTGTTGTCTGTTTTTTTAAACAGTTAATATCCTTCGCCGAGAAGTGCATCCTGTGATGCCTTCCTCATCTTTTGTCTGCGAATCCTGTCGCTAGTTCTTGTATGCTTAAATTAATTAATAATAATAACAAGTTAATACTTACCCTGGCATGAGGCACGGACTTGTCGCGGGCGGGCGGCGGTGCCACCAGCGTTTCGCGCTGCACGGTCACCGCATCCATGGTGAGCACCAGACGCGCCGCCCGCGGCCGCGACTTGCCGTCCGATACCTGCACCATGCCGGTGCGGATCTGACAACAAGCAACACTCTTATTTATTTAACAATTTATGCACATAAGGAACATACTGTTAGCTTGTCGAAAATACTGTCGAGATTTTGAATAAATATTGTATATTTTAGAGATTTTAATTCGAATATAATTTTAAATTAGTAGCTTTTGTATGATTTTATGTTATTCCAGCGGATGCGGATATCATTTGGTTAATTAAAATATCGGTAATAACCGCTTTTTTTGAAAATATTATTTATTTTAGCCATGTATTTTAAATGTTTAATTTAGCCATGTATTTTAAATATTTAATTATATCGTTTCAATTAATGTATTTCATCATAAACTACTAAGTAGCTCAAACGACTTCCGACTATTGTTGACAAGATTATTTTTGCAATGACTCGATCAAAAAGGCATTTTTACTCCACTTGGTTGGAGAACATTGAGAAGTCGGCAGTCGTTACTGAGATACGAAGCAAGTTGGTTGAAAATAGAGTTTGTTAAAGCTGGTGTTTTTTTAAATAAAAAAGTAATCGAAGTTAAACGTGGTGTTTTATCTAAATTTGCTTTCAAATCAGAAGAGGGATTGCACCAAGGATTGTCGGTGTGTTTGTACCGCCCTGGTGCGACTGTACGCCCATGATACATGTAAGTACAATAGTTTTATTTCATTTTTTAATTATTATGCAATCTATTATGATTTAAGTTCTGCCCAAAGCAGAATCAGTAAGACTGTAAGTAGATAGAATGAAACATTACTAACTTTTATGGTATCTACTTTATTTGATAAGTCCTTTCGCGCCATTGTAAAATGCGGTCACCCATCAAGTATCGAAGTATCGACCGTGTGAAATATAATACCAGGAAACAAAGGAACCTGCTGTGGGTTTGCGACCGTTATTCTTTTGTTCATTTTGTTTATTCTAATATAATTTAATAGTACTTATTACATTATGACCAACAATCGATCGCACCTTATTATTGCTTAAGCGTATGATTATTCTAAATAATTGATAGAGCCTAGTAGGTAAACTTGATCATAAAATCATACAATTTCATTCTATGTATATAGATTGACCTAGCCATGTCTAATGATTTTATACAAATGACTGTGTTGAGAATAGGATATCGTGCACGATATATATGAAGTAGTTACTTGTTGTTAACCCCTGTTCCAGGACATTGGACGAAAATCGGAAGATGCCTAGCGACCGGTCTGAAGGTAGACAAAGAGGGTCCGCTGGGAGGCATCGCAGCGTTATACTCAATGGACGATCAAGGTGCAGCAGGTCCCGTACGCGAGACGAGAGCCGTCCTCGACGCCGATCGCGTGGTCGCTCTTCAGCCCGCAGCAACGACAACGTGCGTGCAGCAGTGCATCGCTGGTCCAGAGCATCATGTTCCAGGAACGAGTCGCGGGAAAGGAGCTTAATCAGGTCAGACATTTTACGTTCCCAGCAAGTACGCACACCGCGTGTACTTGATAATGCGAAGAAAGACGAGACAACTGATGGAGATAGAGACCGTAGTCGTGGTAGGCGAAGGCAACACAGACTGCAGACTCCGCGTAGAAGTGTTGATAGATCACGTAGCCCTGTCCGTTCTCACGTTAATACTCGAGCTGCATCTGTGACGCCAAAGCTTGCCACAAATGATGATGTTAGTAGTGAATTGCTGAAATGTATTAAAGAATCGTTGCAAGCTATTTCAACAGTAAATCCTCAGAGCAAAGACAGATTTTCAAATCACAACGTTGTTCCAGAGTTTGACCCTAAAGCAAAGAACCAAACGATTGTTTCGTGGTTAAATAAAGTAAAAGAGTGCTCTGAGATTTACGGTTGGGATAGTAAGCAGACTGCTCATTACGCTCTGCCAAAACTAGTAGGCACTGCAAAAAAATGGTACGAAGGGCAGCCCTCAGTACTACACACATGGGACGAATGGATAGGAAAACTTAAATCAGCTTTCCCATCATACGAAAATTATGGACATTTACTTACGGAAATGTTAGCAAAACGAGCTAAATTCGGGGACGATTTAGAGGAGTACTATTATGAGAAATTGATAGCGTTAAATCGGTGTGGTCTAGTTGGTAGGAACGCTATCGACTGCATTGTGTACGGGATAGATGATAGGTCGATTCGATACGGAGCAGAGGCAGTAGGTTTTGAAGACACAGATAAATTATTGGGTTATCTAAGGAGCGTTAAACATGAGCGTTCGGATAAGTTTAATAAAAAACCGGTGCGCCCGGTAGTCGATGCTTTTCGTAAACCAATCAAAAATGATTCAAACAGAGTTGTTAAATGTTTTAATTGCCATGAAACAGGTCATGTGGTATCGAGTTGTAAAAAACCAATTTTAAAGTGTAAAAAATGTAAACGCATAGGACATGACGATCCTGATTGCAATAGAAGCGTGTGGGTAGATAGAGCTGAAGTTAAAACCTTATGACTAGACAACGGTTCTAGTTTACGAGCGGATGATAAATTCATCAAGATGGTTAAAATAAATAACGTACAGTTAACGGGGTATGTAGATTTCGGTAGTCAGTGTACCCTTATAAAGGACTCTATTATGAAGGGAATAGTACCACCTGAAAAATGGCAAGTTGACAATTTACCTTCCCTTAAAGGCTTTGGTAATGCATACGTAAGAGCGTTAGGTAAGTCTACTATTTCATTAGTCATTGATTGTGTTCGAATTGACGTGGAAGTAGTTGTTGTTCCCGACAATTACTTAAATTATCATTTGCTAATCGGTCAAACTGCTACTGAACAGTCTCATGTATGGGTATTTAAATCTGACCAAGACTTGGTGATTACTGACAGACGTATGAAAGACGGCACGCGACTGGTTCTCAAGTGTCTTAAAACTGTTACGACTGAAGGTAGCGTATCTGTAAAGGTTTACACTGGTACTAATTTTTCTGGTATTGTAGTAGTTGAAAATGGTCATCGCCTAAATTACGATGTGAAAATTGGTGCTTACAATATCAAAAATGGTACTAGTCATTTGACCATTCTAAATGACGGTCATAGAGCATTACAATTTGAAGAAGGCGAAGTACTGGCTCGGGCTTGGACTCTCCAGGAGCCCTCAACATGTACCTGTAGTAACGTAAAAAGCATTAATAAAATACAGAAGGTCCTACCTCTGCTCACATTAGATGATCTTAACGTTGATGATGATTTAAATGAAAACCAGCAATTTAAATTATTGAACACCATAAATAAATTTCGTGATTGTTTTGCCAAAGATTTGTCTGAACTAGGTCAAACTACTGTTACAGAAATGCATATCCAATTGACAGATGTAGAACCAGTCGTATATCGACCGTATAGGTTAAGTCATCCCGAACGTGACGAAGTTAGATTGATGGTTGAGGAACTTCTGAAGTATGGTATCATTAGCGAATCTCAATCACCATATGCGAGTCCGATTTTACTGGTGAAAAAGAAAACTGGGGACAAACGACTTTGTGTCGATTACCGCGCGTTAAACAGAAAGACTTTTAAACAACATTACCCATTGCCGCGTATTGAAGATCAGATTGATCGTTTGGCTGGAAATAAGTATTTTTGCGCTTTAGATTTGGCATCTGGTTATTACCAGATTCCATTGTCCGATGAGTCAAAAAGTAAAACGTCGTTTGTTACGCCCGATGGGCAGTTTGAGTTTAATAGAATGCCATTTGGGTTGGCTAATGCCCCGGCAGTTTTCCAGCGAGCGATCAATTTGGTTTTGGGCAACTTGCGTTTCGATAGCGCTTTGGCATATATGGACGATATCTTGGTACCAAGCAAGTCGTTTGAAGAGGGCATTAAGAAGTTAGAAATCATATTGCTAAAGTTTAGAGATGCAGGGTTAACATTGAAACCACAAAAATGCCACTTCTTCCAAAATCACGTCGACTATCTGGGTTTTGAAGTCTCCAGCAAGGGGGTAAGGCCCGGCATAAAAAAGACTGAATCTGTTAAAAATTTCCCTAAGCCCAAAGATGTACATAACGTTCGACAGTTCATTGGCCTAGCTAGTTTTTTCAGGCGATTTATAAAAGGTTTTGGTGAGACAGCTCGACCTCTAACTAAATTGCTAAAGAAAGACTCCGTTTGGGAATGGTCGCAGGCTCAAGAAGAATCATTTGAGAAATTAAAAAATGCACTTATATCGCGGCCAGTGCTGGCATTGTACGACCCTAAACTTGAAACTCAAATACACACAGATGCAAGCAAACATGGGATAGGAAGCGTTTTATTACAAAAACAGCTTAATGAAGTTTTCAAACCCGTGGCCTATTACAGTAGGCAGACCTCGCCTGAAGAGTCGCATTTTTCATCTTATGAGTTAGAGACTCTCGCGGTCATAGCCGCACTTGTAAAGTTCAGATCGTACGTGCTTGGATTGAACTTTACCATTGTAACAGACTGTAACTCGCTTAGGGCTACGTTTTTGAAACGTGATATGATACCCAGAGTTGCACGGTGGTGGAGTTTAATCCAGGAGTATGACTGCAATGTGGTGTATAAATCAGGCAAGGGCATGATTCACGTTGACGCTTTAAGTAGGAATCCTACTACGAATAGTGAAGGAGTTATTCAGGCTATAGAATCGTTTGATATTATGAATATTACAGATGATTGGTTAACAACTGTACAATTAGAGGATTCTGAGGTACAGCGTATTAGGAAAATTCTCTCTGACAAAGAATTTGATGACTTGATTGAAATTCGTAAAAATTTTGTGCTTAAACGCGAACGAGTATATAGAGTCACTGATAATGGTTTGAGATGGGTGGTGCCGAAAGGCTGTAGGTGGCAAGTACTTCAGAAAAACCATGATGATATTGGTCATTTTGCTTTTGACAAGACTTTAGATAAAATAAAGCAGCATTACTGGTTTCCTCGCATGCGAAGATTTGTTAAGAAATATGTTAACGCGTGTTTAGAGTGTGCACATAATAAATTACCATCCGGAAAAAAACAAGGGTTCTTACATCCCATACCTAAAGATACTACACCTTTCCACACCATCCATATTGACCACGTTGGCCCATTTGTAAGATCTAAGAGAAAAAATTGCTACATTTTAGTAATTGTAGAGTCGTTTACAAAATTTATCGTTTTAAAGGCTGTCAAAAATACAAAGACCACTTCTACAATCACTGTCTTGAGAGACTATTTTGGAACATTCGGTTTGCCAAAACGACTAATCAGCGACAAAGGTACGTCTTTTACAAGTTCAAAATTCAAAAGTTTTCTATTCGAAGTAGGGGTTCAACATATAAAAAACGCGGTTGCCTCGCCCAGGGCTAACGGCCAGGTGGAAAGATATAACAGAACTATTTTAGATTCATTAGCTTCACAAAACCATGGCAAAGATGAGAGACTTTGGGATGACAGGCTGTTACAAGTACAATGGGGGTTAAACAACACTGTTAACAAAGGGACAGGTAAAACACCTTCTGAAGTTTTGTTTGGTTTAAGGCTTACCGGAGCCAATGAAGGTAACTTAATTTCGGAAATTAATACTGATATAATTGAAAAGCCGGATGATGATAGTAATGTTGATAATTTGCGTCAAATTAGGGTTCAAGTAGATGAGCGCATAAAGGAGAGTCAAGAAAAACAGAAAAATAGGTTCGATAAGGCAAGAAAAAAACCATTAGAATTTAAAGTGGGAGACTTGGTAAGAGTAGAAAGGGTGTCCCATACTACAGGAAAAAGTAAAAAGTTATTGCCGAAATGTTCAGGACCGTACAGAATTACAAAGGTTTTAGACAATGACAGGTACGAGGTCATAGATACTCCTATTTCCAAAAAAGGGACATCAAAGTATAAAGGTGTATTTTCTATTGACAAAATACATCCTTGGCTCTGTTTTAATAGTAAGGAAAGCGAATCCTCTAGTAGTGAAAGCGCTAATGAGCAAGTTTAATTACATGATAGTTTTAAGTTGATGTTTATTGGGTTTGTCTTTGCGTACTATATATTGATATATTATATATAGGTACTATATATTATTTTATATTGATTTAAGAGATAATGGTAAATAACATGAAGTGTCCTTTGAAGCTAAGTATTTTTTTTCGTAGTGCTACTTGCACATTGTGTATCTATTTATCTAAAGTATCTAATTCAAGGAATGTATACTACTCTTGAAGTGCAATGTGCACATTACTTTGGTATTGAAGTGCAAATTGCACATGAACTGCTATGAGCGTTTCTATAATTATTTCGGTAGTGGAGTGCTATGTGCACATTATTCCGGTATTGAAGTGCAGAGTGCACATTAGGTATAAACTGCTATGAGCGTTTGTACCAGTATTTGATTGAAGTGCAAAGTGCACATGAGGTACGAACTGCTATGAGCGTTTCTACCGATGTATATAAGTACTTATATTATTGTTACTCTAATGTACTAAGTGTACATAATTATAATTGCTTAAATAAGTACCGGAGAAGTACAAAATGATGATTATTTTATCCTGTTAAATTAAGTCAACTGTTTTATACATTATTAAATGTTGCTGCTGTCATGTCAATTAGTTATAAGTACCTATTTGCCTAAAAATGTTGATTTGGATTATTTATTTTTTTGCTTCTCTTCGCGAGGACGCGAAGTCTGATCAGGATGGACGAATTGTTAGCTTGTCGAAAATACTGTCGAGATTTTGAATAAATATTGTATATTTTAGAGATTTTAATTCGAATATAATTTTAAATTAGTAGCTTTTGTATGATTTTATGTTATTCCAGCGGATGCGGATATCATTTGGTTAATTAAAATATCGGTAATAACCGCTTTTTTTGAAAATATTATTTATTTTAGCCATGTATTTTAAATGTTTAATTTAGCCATGTATTTTAAATATTTAATTATATCGTTTCAATTAATGTATTTCATCATAAACTACTAAGTAGCTCAAACGACTTCCGACTATTGTTGACAAGATTATTTTTGCAATGACTCGATCAAAAAGGCATTTTTACTCCACTTGGTTGGAGAACATTGAGAAGTCGGCAGTCGTTACTGAGATACGAAGCAAGTTGGTTGAAAATAGAGTTTGTTAAAGCTGGTGTTTTTTTAAATAAAAAAGTAATCGAAGTTAAACGTGGTGTTTTATCTAAATTTGCTTTCAATACACAAAGATAAAAGTTATGAAAGACATGTACAACGGCACTGCTTATACCTAAAAGAAATTTCTTCCAGCAGACCGAAAAAAGGAAAAAACATATACAAAGTAGACACGTGCACAAAATACGTCACAAAACAAACTCAAATAAAACAACAATAAAAAATTCTCTCTCAATAAAAACAATAAAAAAACTCTTATTGCTTGCACCGGTAATGTATCACTATTACCGGTAATGCATCACTAGCTCCTTAGGAGGCATCCATTAATTACGTGAGTCTAAAATAGGGGAGGGGGGGTCCGGCCACATCTCAACAAATCTCACCGGTGGGGGGGGTCCAAATTTTAAAAAAACACCTCACGCATTTAATGGACGTCCCCTTATCACATCCTGGCTTTATCCCGGTTGCCCTAGTCTTAAAATTAGGGCCCAGGAATTAAATAAATAAATATTCTCTTACAATCACACCAATTAATTAGTTCCAAGATAAGTATCACTAAGAACTTGTGTTATGCATACTAAAGAATGGATAACATACATACAGTTCCGCCTGATTCCCCGAAGGGGTAGGCAGAGGCAAATTATACGCCCAAACTTCGTCCATTATATACTTAGTCCCATGTAATAGGTGGCGAGCCTATTGCCGCTGACCGGGCACTGTTATGTTTGCCAGAGCCTCGTCCATTGATCGGCAGGTGCACCACTTGGTCTTGGTAGGATCCCCATACACCATAAACATATAAAGAATGGATAAACATAATTAAATATATTATTTTTTGTAAATACATACTTAATTTACAAAGGAAAACACCCAGACCAGAACAAATATTCATGTTCTTGCACACAAAGATTTGTCCTGTGGGGGAGTCGAACCCGCAACCCCAGGAGCGAAGTGCAGATATACTGACCTCCACGCAATATCAGTCGTCTTTCGAATGCGTACTGATATCACCAGATATGGTTGAATTTCAATTATTACTATTGACAGCGGTCTAACATCATTCTATGGTTAAACCAGCTATACCACTAGTTCACTACCACATCCTAGTCAATAAAGTTGTTCCTCCGTGAGTCCATTAGCTTTGGAATTCTCTGCAAGTGTACATGTTTATAGGAATTAACCCAGGTCTTTTAAGCAAAGTGTGAAATGGCTGTCATGAATAGGCTAAATAATATGGGGGGTAATATGGAAATGATTATTTCATAATATGGAGAGTCTAATTTTTTTAGAGCTACATTGACTGCTTGTCATCAATCAGGATGTGGTTTGACGTGAGTTATGTTTCACATAAATAATACCCAAAGTTGTTCCTTTTGTTTCAATATGTACTATGTTCTGTTAAAGGGACTATGTAGGTACCAGAACCATCAGTAATAACATAGAAGGATGGTCATTGATGGCTAAATCAGATCAAAATGCTGAATCTTCTATACTAGCTTAATTTATATAAGTGGAAATTCTTAGGAAACACTACACTGCTTGCGGTTGAGTAGGCAGTGTGGAAAATCTTCAGATAGTTGGAATGTGACATAAAAGTCCGATCATTCAGTTATTAATGAATTACATAACTGTTATCAGTAATCATAGGCTTCAACAATGTTTTACAATTCCTGTGGTATATTCCAAACTAACTGTCCTGATCAAAACCAAACTATATTGATGTAGCAACATTATCCACTTGAGAATGTATTCAGTGCAATATGTTTGTACTACTTTCAGTTCTATTTGTAACTTTATTTTATGAGCTTTGTTATGAAATAAAGTTGCATGTTGTACAGTTTTTAATGGTACTTGAAATAGCTTTAGTTTTTTATTATTATTACCCTATGGACCAAGTTCTAAGTTTATTACCCTAATAAGTCAATACAGCAAGTATTCGGTATGCAGGAGGGTCGGGATCACTTTATGTGGCAAATAAGTCCAGCACTGGACTTTTTTAACCATATATGAATTATAATACATGAAACGGGAAAGAGACTTGACGATTAAGCTCCTGGCACGCGTTAGTTTATAAGTATGACATTTATAAGAGCTCTATTGTGGCTCAACTTGAATAAATGACTTGAATTTTGAATTTAGATCTAGTCTTTATTATCACTTCTCAATGGACTGATGATTTAATCAAGATGGTGTTTGCAAGAGGCTTGAGATTGCTGAAAGTGGATAATAAATGGAGAAGCCTAAGTCAAGCAGTAGGCTTTTAATGGCTGACATGTTAATCCAATATATATCAAGTCAAGAAGAACTCTGATTCAAATGTCACCAAAGTCCTGGTTGGTGGTTCGACTTTTTCATTGTCTTCTGTCACCAATCATGCCATTTGATCATTTAGTTTCGAAATTTTCTTATAACACATTTCCCAACTCAATATAAATTATACTGAATATAGACCTGAATCTTTGGGTGGTAAAACAACATTAATGCAGGCCACTGTTCCATGGTAAGGTGTGCTCTAATTTTTTGGGCTGCATCAATTGCTTACCATTAGGGAAGATGTGTTCGTTATGTCATATGAAAATCCTGCCTGAACAAAACAGTATATTATAAGTTCTCAGTTTCCTGCTTAATTTTAATAATAATTGTATGCAGTGCCTATTGGGGATAAACATAATTTAGCCTAGCTTTATAATGGCATATAAATGCATAGGATTTAAACCCAAAAATTCACCATAAGACCAGAACCTTGGCAGATTTTATAATTCAGAACAGACCCTGTAGAAACATTTAATTTACCTATTTTTGTTGGTACCTCCCTGTAGAAACATTTAATTTACCTATTTTTGTTGGTACCTACACTAATGTATGGATGAAGAAAAATAAAAGTAAAATTAAAACAGTAGAGATGAGAGCACTCAAATTTATTTTAGGTGTGAAATTGAGTGATAGGATTAGGAATGAAGTGATAAGGGTCAAAGCTGGTGTAAAAGAAGAATAGCAACAAGAATTGAGAAAGGTATGTTCAGATGGTTTGGTCATATTGAGAGGATGTATGAAGAAAGTAGACTAATAAAAGTGTTTTATGATGGACAAGTGATTGGAAGCGTTGGGAGGCGAAGACCACGTAAGACCAATCATGACCAAATTCAGAAAATTAAGGAGAAAGGGCAGGTCAAAAGTACCCTAAACCGACGGGTGTGTATGAAGAGGTTAATGAGTGTGAATGCAGCTAAAAGTGTGTGCCAAGATCGTAGCAAGTGGAAGGATGTTCTCTGCCTAGCCCTACGGGAAAGAGGTGTGACATTATGTATGTATAAGTATGTATTTGTTCAAAAAATAAATATATCATTAACTCTAAGAGTGTACATCAGTGCATCTTACTGTAGGCCCTTAGAAACCAATTCTTATTGATTCAAAGAATTTTTAAAAAAAGGATCTCATTTACTAAGTATACAACATTTTATGAGTATGGTAGTGTTAAGAACCAAAATTATACCAAAAAGAAAACTTATATATCACTGTATGCACAGTCTGGTGCAACTATTTGATATCTCTAAAAGTCGTTTGATTGTTATAACTAATAATAAATACTCTATGAGATTCACAATTACACTGTTTCACATCATATTGTTTATTTTTTCTCAGAGTTTATAAGTTAGACAGTTGGCTAACTCTTTATATAAATAGTTAGAAAAATTACTTAGTTAATCATTATATGGATTGGCTATTGCAAGGAAAACATCTTGTAAATAACTCTTTATAATACAGCACAGCAAGACCATGTTTCATGTGTTTCAAAGAGATTTATATTACACATACCTTTTCATCTTTCTTTTCCTCGATAGGCGTCATCATTTTGAAATATAAACCATTACGAAAATTTAAGTTTCTTTCACTTATTTATAAACGTTTTTAATTTAAATCGAGATCATCGCACATCGTACATTTCGCTTTTCATTTCACTATACCAACAACAATTAGTGGGACAAGAGAGTAATTTATTCATTCATACGCAACGTTCTAATGATTTCATTAATTATTTATGAGCTACACACTACAAATAAGAAAAACGGGTCAGTGGCATAAGATAAATCAATATAGGTGAATGGCACCAAAACAAAGCTGTTTTTTCGCGTATTTCTCGGTATTAAAGTCTTCAGTTGCATGTCCAGGTTTGTTTTAGGTGTTAATAATTAAGACGTAACACTAATTTAATTAAGTTCAACATATTAATACAAACAAATCGTAAATTTTATAAAAACACTTGTTCATTTTGACACTCTGTGAGCAAACACGGACAGAGGTGACAACAAGACTAATTTTAATGCTGAATGCTCCACAGAGTAAAGAGCACAGAGGAGAGTATATAGAGACTACTGGGCATAGTTATAAATGTCAAAGGAAATGTCCGTTAAAAGAAACAGTGATGTTACACTCGAAAATATTGTAACAATCCTAATCGAGTTTAACGCCACATTTTATTTTATTTCATTTTGTAAAAGGAATATCGACAACACGGAAGGTTTATTATTTTTTAGGATAGATTCCAGCTATTGTTAGTATTTTTTCTGCAAGTGAAGTTTCATTAACATGGATGTTTTGTGATAAATTGAGATGTAACAAAATAACAAAAGACTTTAGGGCAACTACCGTAAATAAACGTAGGTACTAGATGTTGCTTTTACATAATAGCTTATCAGCAGTCAATGTACAATAAATGTCGCAAAACAAAACGTTTTACGGCTGTTTCGGGTTTTGAGATTTTTTTTCCTAAAGTTACGCATTAGTTTCTATAAAAATTGGAATATGATCACTCAGTCTAAAGGCTTATTCTATTTTATACATAATGGATAGTTAGAATTATGGATGGCAAAATTTTCCATACATGCGCAGCTTCGTTCATCCTTTGCCCCAATAAATTTTAGTTCTGCTTTGATGGTGGACTCATTACTAAAAATCTTGATTATAAACACCACTAAGACCTGTTAGTAGGTAGAGTAGTGGCTCTGCTATTAAATTAAAATGAATATTAATTTTGGGCACAAGCTTGTTTTTTTTATAAATAGATCTCAAAACCAACTCACTCAATTCAGACTGCCTCAGATTTTAAACAGTTAGTGTTGAATCTTACTTTCCTTCCTACAATTTCCACTGATGGCTGGATGTAAGTTCCTAGTTCTAGGAACAATTCCAACCCGATATGGCGATATGGATTGACGACCGATATGGCGTGTAGGTCAGTACACGCCATATCGGTCGCCACTTCACTCCAGAGGTCGTGGGTTCGATTCTCACACAGGACAAATCTTTGTGTCCATGAACATTAATATTTGTTCTGGTCTGGGTGTTTTCTTATGTATATTAAGTATATATTTACAAAAAAAAATATTGGAACTAAATAACTGGTGTGATTATAAGAAAATATTTATTTATTTATCTGGATTTTAGACCTAGGGATTCTCATATTATGCATATTTGAAAAAAGAACAGGTGATTAAACAAAAGTCCAACATCGTACGACAACACACATCTTTATTTCCGCCTTCCCTCTAATTAATAATTTCATTATTACACAACATGTATATAGAAAGATTTTTATACAATAGTGTATAATTATAGCTAATGAACTATATTAATCAACAATACAGTAAAAAGAATTATGAATCGCTTAAGTATTAAGTTGGCAGTCTATTTTAATGATATGTATCTTTTGCAGTTTGGAACAGCCGTTATACTTAAATATTTCTTTAAATTCTCCCACTGTATTTAGTGCAAAACAAAGAACTACTTGCACAGTCACAATAAATCTTAACTTTGTGGAAGTTTTTAAAGTTGCTGTGAGACTATTAAAGATAATGTTTGTTGTAGTTTAATAAGAAATATTTATTTGTTATGGTCAATACTCATTGCTTAATTGGGATTAACATTTTGTCTATGCAAAAATCACCACTTACATAAATCTTTTTGGTTACACAAACCACTGATCACAATTGATTAAAGCATTTCGATCTTAATCTGTGTTAGCCAAGCCAAAATGAATGTTCTATATATTGTAAGTCATTAAATGACAACATATTATTAGAAAACAATCTCACAGCAATTATTAATTTGACTTACATCTTTATTAATTATACTAAATTATTTACAATAGATTACGTATCTACTTAAGGACTAGACTGTCACAGATTAACAGCATTTAAATAAAAATAACAATTTTTTTAACAGTAATATCGTCATTTGTTAACATTAGTGGGGTGTTTAAAATTGAAGCATTACTCAATGGTAATAATTATTATATATCAAAAGTTTAAAGGTATGTAATTATTATTCAAGAGTTACTATTACGATTATTTTTATTTGTATCTTGGATAGAAAATAAAATATTTTCTAAACGAAAAGCCATAAAGTCTGTTTAATCTTCTTAATGTATAATGGACCACGGAATGTTATACATGGATCGTACATTCCCGACGTTCTTGTTCTTTTCTTTGTTGATACCTTAAAGCAGATAATAAATTTTATTATTTTTATATATATTTTTTTGATTGAGATCACCAACAATTGTTACATCAATTTTTACACAAAGTTTTAGCTTAATGCACAATTAGTAACAAGTAAACATAGCATACTTAAAATCAGAAAGGACAATAATCATGACGTGAACCAACAAGAAACGCAGTCAACGCAATAACAAAGGTATGTTTACGGGGTGTTATAATACGTTATTAAATACAGATGAACACTTTATTGCTCATTCAAACTATGGGTACAATAATATAAAAGTGCTCACTTTTGTCTAACCTCAGAAGAGGCCTCATACTTAAAAAAATAATTCGTCTAAATTACTTTTGTAATAGGAAATATTGTAATAAGCAAATGGGGTAGCACGCAACTTATTGAAATATAATTGTTTATGTTGGATATTTTAGCTTACTTGTCTATTAAAGAAGATATATCAGTGGCTACAGGCGCGAAGCATCCTGAAGGTCCATCGCTAACGTTCGGACCACCGCCACTGTAAAAAAACTCTTTTGATTGCAACAGGTCATATAGTCTAGCTATTAAGAAATAATGTAATTTTTTCTCATAAGCTTGCTAAGCTTCCAAAGCCTTGTGAGTGTCGTTGTTTAATAAAGCTCTAATGATAAACAATCTTGTGGTCTGGATGTACTATTACATTAAAATCATTGCCCAGCAAATATTATGTCTTTCCAGAAATTAGCCGGCATAATGATTATATGTGTTATATTTCATTATTAATGTCGTTTTGTTAGATAGATATCGAAAAATATTACACACTGACCACAATACTATTTCAAAATACTATTTTTAACTAAGAACCTATTTGCTCTCAAACATACTTCATTCATAAGTTTAGGTGAATATAAATATAAATTCTATGAAAAAATAGATAATTATATTTGAGGTAAACGAAAACAATATATATGTTGAGGAAATGTTATAAGTGATTAATTTTACGGAATGTTTATTTTAATTGTAAGTAAGTACAATACAAGAATCAAAATAAGCATTTTAAAATCTCAAAAAGATGTGTTTGTTTCCTTCAAAGTATTAAAATATTTTTTCTCTTCTTGGGTCAAACGGTAAACAAATCGTTTAATAAAAATAATCTGGACAAACCAGAGACAGTGAACCAATAACGTTAGTGCCATATATATATTTTTTCGTATATCATAATCATGGTAACACAATTAAAAACTTATGAATGTAACTTATGGAATTAGATAAGGACTTTGTTGTATTGTATTTATCACGAACATTTATTTATTAAAAGTCTCATGATGACCTGACGGCTATTTTCAAGTTATTTTAAAAAATATATTTCAAGTGCCTACAATCGACACCATTAAATTAATTTAGAAGGTATATATTCAAATTGGTTCGCCACCTCCGGTGTAGGCACTAGGCAAGGTGCGACGGCGTGCGGGCGGAGTGGCGAGTGGCGGGCGGGGAGGTACCTGCGGTCTACCTGCTGGTGGTGCGCGCGCTGCGCCGCCCGCTGCCGTACGCACTGCCGCCCGGCGACCCGCCCGACCCTGCGAGCAACGAACAAAACATTATTTAACAAGTCATGTCAAAAGTCTAATTAATACGCTTCGCAATAATCCCTATCTGATGCGATGGAACAAATTAAAAGTTCGTTGATTAGATGAAATTGATTAGTTTTTTTATATTTTTTATGTAACCCGAGTATACATTACGTAGTACTTACACCTAACATTTTTGTGTACCAGCTACTGGTAACATATTAGGTCGGGGAAAAAGTCTTTTCGCATAACGTAGGGTATAAACTTATTATAAATTTTTTTTGACTGTACTATTTGTGTCTGGCTGGTTTTGGTAACATTAAAAAGGTTCCATTATAAAGAAAAGAAAAAAATAAAAAAAAGTTGTTTCCCGCTATTTTTCATTTGTTTTTCTCTCCGTTAAAATGAGTGAACCTAATGAAGAAATTCGATACATTTTAAAATTTTATTATAAAAAAGGCAAAAATGCAACTCAAGCAGTGAAAAAAATTTGTGATGTTTATGGACCTGATGCAGTGTCAGTAAGAGTAGCACAAATTTGGTTCAAACGTTTTCAGTCCGGAAATTTTGATGTTAAAGATGCACCTCGCTCTGGTCGCCCTGTTACGAATAAAATGGACGCCATTTTTGAAAGAGTGGAGCAAGATCGGCATATTAGTAGTTACGATGTAGCTGAAGAACTGGGAATTGACCACAAAACAGTTTTGACCCATTTGAAGAAAGCTGGTTATACAAAAAAGCTCGATATTTGGGTGCCACACGAGCTCACTCAAAGAAACTTAATGAACCGTGTACTCATTTGCGATTCATTATTGAGACGTAATGAAACCGAGCCGTTTTTGAAGAGATTGATAACTGGCGATGAGAAGTGGATCACGTACGACAAGAACGTGCGAAAAAGGTCGTGGTCGAAAGTTGGCCAGGCTTCACAGACTGTGGCCAAACCTGGCCTAACACGAAATAAGGTGATGCTGTGTGTATGGTGGGATTGGAAGGGCATTGTTTATTATGAGCTTTTACCGCCCGGCAAAACCATCGATTCTGATCTTTACTGCCAGCAACTGATGAGATTAAAGGAAGCAGTCGAGAGAAAACGGCCGGAATTGATCAACAGGAAGGGTGTGGTCTTTCATCACGATAACGCTAGACCACACACATCTTTAGCCACTCAGCAAAAATTAAGAGAGTTCGACTGGGAGGTCCTAGTGCATCCACCATATAGCCCTGACCTTGCGCCTTCAGATTTTCACCTGTTTCGGTCTCTGCAGAATTCTTTAGGTTCTGTAAGGTTGACCTCAAGAGAGGACTGCCAAAACTATTTGTCCCGTTTTTTTGATCAGAAGTCCCAAAGTTTCTACAATAACGGGATAATGTCTCTGCCCACAAAATGGCAGAAAGTTATTCAACAAAACGGTACATATATATTGTAAATAAATGTAAATAAACTTTGAAAAAAATGTCTTGACTTTTCATACAAAAATACGAAAAGACTTTTTCCCCAACCTATTATGTGGATTTTTGTTAACTTATCTATCAGTATAAATTTTCCACATTTTGTACTTTATTTCATAGATAGATAGATAGAAAATTCTTTATTTTACATCAAATTAAAAATAAAACAAGAAAACAATTGCAAAAGAAAAGCAATACAATTGGCGGCCTTATCGCTTACAGTGATTTCTTACAGGCAACCTTAGGATGGAAAGTGATTAAAATTAAATGAAAACTGGGAGTGTAGAAAAGAATAAAAATACATAGTTATATTTTGACTCTTACATAGTTATGTTTTCATGTGAAAGAAATTATATGTTATAATATTTTTTCTTAATAACTATGGATTTATCAATATTTTCGATATAATTATCGTAGTAACGAATTGATTTTACGAAAAACAGCATTCAGTATCTATATCAAAAAAATAGTCATATCATATTATTTTGCAAATTGTAATAACTTCCATAGTTTGTGATTTTTATGGTGTTTTAACAACATTTCTTAACTCAAACAAAATAATCATCATCACGACAATTTGACAGAAGCATAAAAAGTTATTAATATTAAACAAAATGTGTACCTTTGGTGGTAGTGTTGGCAGCGCTGTCGCTGTTATCATCTGAATCTGTGTGTGTGTCCCGCCACCCGCCACCAGGCGTCGCGCGCAACCGGTGCCGCGCCTCTACTGTTGAGCATTTTGATAAGCTCGACTCATCTGTATGTACAATCAATCGATTATAAAATGCACTAGTGGCGTTTTCCATCTCTACAGTAAACTTATAATATCTATCATCGGCTTCTAAGAGTTTTGACGACTTCTTGGCGGGAAAGTGAAGCGTCATGTCTGCAGTTTTGTTTTATTTTCTAAAATGTGTGATATTTCTAACATTAATGTGTAATAACGGTGGATTATTAACCGTTAAGTGTTTGTGAACATACATGAGTGTTGGTAAATCAAAGAAAACAGTGCAACATCACTTTTCAAATTCTCTCAAGGAGTCCATGTGAGATCTTAGTATAGTCCCACATCTTTACTGAGGACTCAAGGGGCTTAGGGGAGGGTATCTCATTTACCATTTATCATCTTTATCACCACTCATTCTCATTTACTATGAATTATATATTATTAATATATCACTTACTTGACACTGGCTAAATGTGCAAGACGCACGAAGCCATTATTTAAAATAAAGAAAGAGTTTTGACTTTTGGCGCCAACATCGGGACAGTATCTATTTTCGAAAACTAGTGTAAACTCGTTACACAAAAATCTGCCTTTAATTTGGTCTTTTCAGTTTTAGCGCTAACGCGGGAAAAACATATTGCGGAAATGTTTAATTTCCTAAAACTTAAAGAGGATAATTCATGTTTTTAGATTTTAATATTATGTCTTCAAAAACGTACACAAATGTAGTGAAATGGCATATTATTGTGAGTTGTGACTTTCTGTGTCGTGTGTGTGTTCCGTCACACTCAAGTCGAAGCCCAAGCTTTGACTTGAGTGTGACGGACGGACTTGACTTTGATATAAAGAACGAAATCATCTTGTCTAATTCATAAGCAAATGAATTGATTAATTAAATTACTTGAATCTTGCACATTCTCTAATCAAGTAAGTCCATATTGAAGAAGATTGTTTTTTTTTAATATTAGTATGTATAATGCTTGGCATGTAAGTTGAACAGAAAGGGCGGTTGTCACGCAGGTGCAAATTCAGGTAAAAGAAAGTGTAGCCACGTTGATATCATTACCTGCGTGCGACTCCCCTTGCCGCACATCGATTGATTGACCAGATAATATGATACTGCGCAAGGATATGTGTAATATAGGGTACGTATTAGAACACCTAAAATTAAAATATCGAAAGTTAAAACCCCGATGTTCAAAACCCCTAAAATTACAATACCTAATGATTGGTTGACCTAAATTCAAAATAATGAAAGTTCTAAATGTCGAACGATTATTATATCGAAGACCATAAACCCTAACTTCACTATACCTAAACTTGAAATATCTAAAGATATAATCCCTAATGGTAGGTTGATCTAAATTCAAAATAATCAAAGTTTTAAATGTAAAAGTAGTTTTTATTTATAATCAATACAAAATAATCATAATTATAGCCATATAACAATTTCGCTGAATATCGCTTCGAATCTTTAATTGTCAATTAATAATTTTTAAATAACTTTATTTTTCATTAATAAGTTTTGACTTAAACTTAGTGACCTAATTACAATATGTATGATTAAACGTTTTTTCAAATATAAATTTACATTTTTTATTTAAGGAGTCCAGCCAGCTGTTGGGATTCACTATGTTCACTATAAAAGGAGGAGAATAACGTGACCAAAGTATTTTCTGGCACTTCGCCGGCCGCTGCCGCGGCACGCTCGCTTCGCTCGCTCGGCTCGTGCATTGTGGTCACGATATAACCTAACCGAATCGAATATCAACAGAAATATCAACCGCAACGTCATTATTCTTTGTAGGTACCCACATTTGTTAAATATATTTTGTTTTCAATCTTCTCATATTTAATGTAGGTATTTTAACTTTCGATGTTTTGAATTACGACATTGTGAACTTGTATTATTATGACCTTAAATATTTTGAACTATTAGGTGATTTGGATATTAGAAATTTCAAACTTAGTTGTTTTGTACTTCGGGGTTTCATCATTAGGTTATTAGAACCATTAGGTATTGTAATTTTAGGGGTTTTGAACATCGGGGTTTTAACTTTCGATATTTTAATTTTAGGTGTTCTAATACGTCCCCGTAATATAATTATGCACCTCGGATTATACCTATGTAGGTGCACCGTCCGTTTGGTATTATTGCAGTCTGACTAGAAGCAAGATAAACAGACGAATTTGTACCCACCTTTGTACTTATTTATATATGTGTTTCTTTGTTGAATGTGCAATATATATAATGGTCCCGGATCACCATTGATGCACGCAGGTCGCCTTCATTTGTGCCAATATTATTAGTGTATCTTGTCTGATGGTAAGTAGTCGATGTTTTCCAAGGGTGGGAGGGGGTTGACGAAATGTCACATGGTGTGAAAAGAAGATGGGACGGATCCTAAATTTCGTGACGCGACACTTCAAAATCCAGGTCCTATAAAAATTTTGGAACTGCTGTGTTAATGTAATCATTTCTTGCTGTACAATTGCAAAATATGTGACAACACATCAAGGAGGAGGAGTCTCACAAGTGTGACCAGCTGTGACAAGGACGGAGGGAAGGGTCAAAAGTTTACGAAATTCGTGTGACGTAATTTATGGATGATCCCTATGCAACTAAATGTTCTCCATGCAAGACTCCTCACCGTATCGATAGTGGTCGCAGGCGCGGTGCCTCCTGCGATGCGGCGGGGCGGCGTCCAGCTCGCGTCTTGCAAGAGTCCGGAACTGCAGCGCGTGCGCCGCCGACACTCCGAATGTCGCGTACGGACTAATCTCGTACAGTTCTGCTATTATTAATTAAAACAAAGTATTTTAGACATCATCACACAATGCATTCGATAAAAAGTGTTTAAAGATGGAATCACCAACACTCTGTGACCATTAAAGACTTAAGATTGGATCTAGCATACTCCTGCGAGCTAGTTCACTGTTCATAGACCGTGTAAGTAAGAGTTAGCAAAGCAAAGATTCTACTAGTTTGATCAGTCTGCCATAACACGCTACGAAGATGAAGAGCTAGAAGAAACAAGGAGAAAAAAACGTTTAGTTACTATTAAAGATCTTAAGATATCAGAGGAAAGTCGATGGGTTTCATTTCGTAGTTTTTCAATGTAACTGAAGCGAAGTTTTAGCGACATCAAAACAACGGATCAACCACAGGTACTCATTTTGCACGATGTAGAAACTTCGCATCAACGTTATAAGAATAGGTGCACTGGAGAAAATCCGGTATCTCACAACTAGTTTCATGAAAAACCGGGAATAAAACTTACCTGAAGAATCGTCATTGGATTTCTCGTTGCCGTTGATGGACGACGACGAGTAAAGCTTATGTCCTTCTCTTAGCTTCTCTCTCTCAGCCTCGTTGCTCTCACTTAACTTTCTGTCGTCTCTCATATAGTTATCACTGGAAATGCAGAGTAATCTGGAATGATAAAAAAATACAAAGTTTTGTAAAGCTTCTGCAATGTTGGTAAGTAAAAATAAGCTGTTAATTTTTATTTGCCTAAAGATACCTACAGGCTACTAACGTTGAGAAGTAGGCATTAGGCTGGAGTTACTAGTGGTTAAAAATATGGCTCTCACTTTGAATAAGTATAGGAAACTATTGCTGGTTTTTTTATTTATCAATTTAAAAATAGCATCAAGAAAGTGCAGAGGTTTCAGCAATTGCTTTTGCATCTTTTGCGTTGTTTCTTCGCAAATTCAATCCAATGCCAAAGTATATGTCTAAGTACACTAACGGTTTGATGGTCGTTTTTCGACTAATGAATGCGATCGTGATAGGTTTTAAGGTACAAAATATGGGGGAAGGTGTCTATCAGACTACTACACCGACCTCCTCTTCCCCAGCAGAAGACAGGCGGCTGCAGCAGCGGCCGCGAGCAGTGCCCCCGCCGCTCCAGCCGCCAGCAGCAGCGTGCGCCATGAACCTCTCGAGCCGCCTGCTAGAGGCGCTGATGGCCGCGCGGCTGGGATGCGACCTATACACCAAACAAAATTGCTTATATCAAGTCTCTTAAATTACCTTTATCAAACGACTACAACATTTTAAAATACTCGTGGTAATTTTTTGAAAATGTTTTAATTGGTTCGGTTCAAATATTTTGAGGTTATGTCAAATTGAAAAATAAAAATACTAGGCATGAGCCCTCCCTTTGCAGGGTGCTTTTAAAGGATGTCTCAGTAAGAGTGCACTTTTTCATTTTAAAATAATCGGAGCCGTGTGGGTCATTTGACGGATATTTTATTCCATACTTAATCGGAACATGTCTTCATTACAATACAATAAAAATATCATACCTCTGTCATAAAATATTATTTTTTATTTTTAAATGAAAAAGGGCCCTTATCCTGACACACCCTTTATAACTCGATATCCGACAGCAAGCAGAACTTAATTGTCATTGGATCTTAAATTCATCATCTAACATGTCTTCATAGATACAACAGAAACCAGAACTGTGTGAATTACTTTTTCTTGGGGTCAAGTGCGCTTAACTGAACAACTACTCACCTCCTGATAACGTATAAGTATCGGCAAGTAGTGTAACCACTTCTGAGCCGGCATCGCTGTATGCCTCCACAGACAACTCATACCACGTGGCTGGCATCAGATCCCCGATCACGTGGCTCGCAGAACTGAGCTCATCACCCACCTGGACGCAGACAACAGTATTCATTCATTTAATGCACTACAAAGGAGGACCTTGTATACAACTGGGGACTGAAAGCTGGGGCGTTCTATTTAAGAAAAAGATGAAGTTGCTTGTAGTTATTTAATAGCATATTTTTCTGCTGGGACTACTAAAGTTATATAGAGAGCGAGAGCCCAGTGGCGAGAACCCTTGCCTTTCAATTCAGAGGGTCTCGGGTTCAAACCCTGGTGGCGCACCTATGACTCTTCGAAGTTATGTGCGTAATTATCGCTTGCTCCGTGCCTCGGAAAGCAGGTTAAGCAGTTGGTCCCGGCTGTCGTGAACATCTATGGCAGTCATTATTAGGAAATCAGTGCCTTCTAACAGACTGACAGCTGGTTTAACCATAGAACGATGATTCGCTCTTGGTTGTGGAGGTCAGGCGGCAGTCGCTCCACGTAATAACTGAAATTCAGTCAAATCTGGTTGAACCAGTGAGCAGACCCTGGGCCCTAAGCTTAAGTCTAGGGCAACCGGGATAATGCTAGGATATGATGATGACTACCTAAGTAATACATAGAAATAAACCACATTTTGATATTTATCTGGTGGCCGATAAGTATTGGGAAATCAACAATAGGTAAAGTTTTCGTGATGCTAAAATTAACATCAAAAAGATTAAATCAAAAGCTAGTATATTAATAGTAACGCGTCAATAATAAATCAACTGACGACCGATATGGCGTGGAGGTCAGTATACCTACACTTCACTCCAGAGGTCGTGGGTTCGATTCCCACACAGGACAAATCTTTGTGTGCATGAATATGAATATTTGTTCTGGTCTGGGTGTTTTCCTATATATATTAAGTATTTATTTACAAATAAAAAAGTATATAAGTATTTTTATTCGTTGTTTAGTATCCATAACACAAGTTCTTTGATACTTATCTTGGAACTAAATAATTGGTGTAATTGTCAGAAAATTTTTATTATTTATTTATTTATTTAACTTACTTTGATCCAATGTTCTGTACCGGCTCTTCGGTATGAGACTCTGAAGCCCAGGATAGGACAGCCGCCATCCCGCCATGCGTAGAAGTTTATTTTTATTGCAGTCGAATTCATGTGCACATGATCTTCTGGCTTTGGAGGTTTGGGACCTGGAAGAAACAAAAGGTACGTCGTTTTATGGATAAAAGGTTAATGTTAGACTTAATGGTAAATGTGTGATTTCAATTGTAACTTACTGCAGTTTTAGTATAAGTAATTGTTGATTATTAGAATATAATTATTGCATGCTGTGTATATAACTAGTAGGGGCAATTTGAAGTACGTGTTATAAATTAAGCTCACACAAATGTACGTAACTAAATACCCGATTTTATAAGCGAAATAAAAAAAAGGATAAATTAGTATCGCAACTTTTTTGAAACGATCAACTAGGTGCCTACTATCTACTTATAACAGCAGTGAAACAAGGACGATTGAATGGAGTATTCAACGTCAGTAAAAAGCTTAAATATTAGGTTCATAAAAAAGCGTCTACTAACGTCCTCCCCTGGTGGTAGCAGTAAGAACTTCGCTGAAAGGGCCCGTGGAGATCTTATTCTTGGCTTGGATCTTCGCGTTGTATGTGGATCCGCACTTCAGCATGTCCATCGTGTATGAAGTCACTTCGGGAGACAACTCGACTGTCGTCCAGTCTGTTTCCGATGTTCGTTTGTAGTGCAGTAGGTAGCCTAAAATGGAAAAAAATTAAGAAGTTATTTTAAGTAAAACTAGTAGGCTGATAGACACATACTGCGGGACTGTCCGAAAGGGTTACCGCGGCCTCCGGACGTAGCAGGCACAAGAAGGAACATGGATGGTTTTTAGTCAGTAAAAGTCTGACACACCCTTCCGCTCCACCCACAGCGGGAGAAGGTCATGAGATGATTTTCCATCCGAAAAAAAAAAAAGAAAAAAAGGCAGATAGACACTGATCCACCTCTTGGTGGAAGGTAACTACGGTGGATATGTATCAGTACATAAATAATCATAGTCATATGTTTGATCCACATAATATATTGAAAGAAAGATAGAAAATAAATTTATACAGTACAAATAAACAAAATAAATAAATATACCCATGTAAAAAACAACATTAAAACATATACTGAAACGGTGTCCACTCAGCACACTGTCGGACACCATAGGATGTCACGACGCTGATCTTCCGTGAACACCTAGGCATGAAGTGTTACTACGCGCAGCATTTTTAAAATGTATCTATTTAAACAATTAAAAATAAATTGCGAGACGGAATGTATTGCGGAAAGTATAGGGCAGTTAGAAATGTCTACTATTTGTTATGGATCTGAGATTAATGGCATTTATATAAAATATAAGTGGTGGTATACATATTAATCTTTAAGATCAAATAGTCGCGGTTTGTTCCATTTATAATTATATTCACTCCTTGAATGGTGTTGCCTAAGTAAAATTGACTGCGAGTAACGAGTACTGACCCAGTATAGGATCTGATGCGGCACGCTGCCAGTGCAATTTCACGCTGGATGCCGTGGTGTAAGTCAGCGACAGTGTCGGCGGTGCGGGCGGCAGCACTGCCACCACAACGTACATGATGGAATCCTCGCCGATAGAGTTGCTCGCAGTGCAAGTAAAGTTGCCCGTCGATTCCTCGTTCACCTCTGTTGCAGGGGAGAAGTTTGAATATCATTATCTAGTTAGGCACCTACCTAGGTAGTCTAAGGGTTGCTTTCACAATGCCTCAACGATATAGCGTTGTATCAGATATCTACGTTGGAATTAATCAGCTCACCAACAAAGTTAATTCAAACCTCTCGGCATATCAAATGGCCGACCGATTAAAACAGATTTTGGAGTCGAAAACAAATGCCGTTGACTGTTAAGAATTCAAAATCATTTACTCAAGTTTGGCTCAAAAGAGCTCTTATGAAGGTCAAAATTTAAAAACTAGCGCGCCCATTCACTGCGGGCGGGAGCTTGATCGTAAAAGAACGGGCAAGAAAATCGTCAAGGTTAGTTTATTCTCTCGCCAGATATGTCAGATACTTATTTCTTTACGAATAAAAAGAAGGCATCTGAAATATCTGATCTAGAAAGTATTGTAGTGAGACAGTGGAACGTGCTGCCGGCAGATGTAGTGTCAGCTCCCACTGTCAATTCATTCAAGAACAAGCTGGACAAACACATTTAACCGGTTAAGAGGAACTAGATGCAGATAAATTGGATACAGGCGCAATCAGTTTTCAAACTGCCTGCCTGTTAATTAATAATAATAATAATAGAATGTAAAGTTCTTATTATATACTTATAGACTATCTACATATTGTCTGATGGTACCTAATAATTAGGAGTCGATCTAAATGAGTACTACTAGCGGTACTGACCTCTCACGAGCAGATGGCCGGCGTGCGTGACGTGGTAGTGGCGATGGTGCGTGACGGGCGCGCGGCGGTGCTGCCAGCGCGAGCGCGGCGCGGGCAGCCCCACGCACGCGCACGGCAGCAGCGCGCCGCCGCCGCGAGCCACGCGCACCGCACGCCCGAACGACGCGATGCGCGCCGGAACTGATAGAATACACAGACTGTACTTTCTACTAAAACATTTACATTAAAATTAAGGTGAATATATAAATGCGGCAAACTTATAAATTATAATAAAATAATGATTTGAATTTGATGAATCGAATGAATGAATGAATTTGACGAACGATATCGCGTGAAGGTCAGTATACCTACACTTCACTCCAGAGGTCGTGGGTTCGATTCCCACACAGGACAACTCTTTGTGTGCATGTAATTGGTGTAATTGTCAGAAAATATTTATTATTTATTTAATGAAAAAAAAATATATACAAATTTTGAGTCGACGGTTAAGGTTACTACGCGTACTGTGTTGGTCCCAGAAATACACCACTTTTCTCAGTCTCTCGCACTCTAGGTACCGATGTGGAATGTTCCAGATCCGTACTTCGATCTTTCTGCACCGTTTCAATTGAATTTATTCAGCGCCATAGAAAAAAACGATTCAGTAGATACTACATTAGCACGCATTATTTCAGCTACAGGCGTTTATTCAGTTTCGCGGCAAACAGGGTGTCAAATGAGAACTTTTAAGTGCTAGTTCTTTCGGGAAGACTAATGTTGAGCTGTGGTCAGGAATTGGCTGATTGATGTACTAGTTCAGAAATGGCTTAATCTGCGCAGATGTAAACCACCTGTTTTCAATACGCAGTGAATAAAAAAAGCTCACACAAGCATGGCTAATGTGATCAGTGCAAGAGAAAGATAGCTGCTTTATTTCAATAACGGAGACAGTCTTTTTCTCGTCGTATCTGGAGAAGGTGCGGTCGATGCGTGCGGTTTGTGTGTTTTCTATCCAATATTTTAAACGCATCGTTGATCCACAATACTTACTTCTGGAGCTCGGTCCCTGTCCCACCACCAGGGTAGACTCTCCTTCTCCCGACCCGGTAGTAGCGGCCACCCAGAACTCGTACAGCTGGTTCTCCTGCAGATTCCTCACTTGAAACATCGATTCTACGTCCGGCTTCTTGTCTGCTGATACTGTGAAGCTTGAGTGTTTTCCTAGCCTGGTAAAAAACAATCACATAATACGCATAAGAAGAGAATGAACATACAATACAACTGCTTTTACATCCTTTGCTATGTTTACCGCTAACAATACTATAAAATTCGCAATCGAAGCTGCAGCCCGTAATATAGCCGACGTTGACGGCAAAGCCAGCGGCAAGACAGTCGGTAAACCAGCAGGTAACAAAGGTCGGCCCAAGCCGGTGGCATAAGCAGATGCTTTATTATATTTAACTTCGAATCCAACACCGAGAGCGTTCTATTGCTGCATAAGAGCAAAGAAATATGTGAATATAATTTTACAATTAGACGATTAGCGTCGTCGTCTTTGTAAACGTTTCTAGTTTGTCCAAATTGGTAAAGACTTTCCACTGAGTTTTCATTAAACGCTTTACAGAGAAGTCTATAGAACAATATTTAGAAGAAAAAAAATATTATATTATAACATTTTCACATGGTTTTTAAACACACAATAAATCTATAATTTAGTGGTAACGTATTGCAATGCCGGAAAAGTTGTTGATAATTTTTTCAATATTGTTGCTTTATTTTAGGAGATACGATTACTTTTAAAATTCTAATCTGCAAAATTTTGTACTATCTCTAGATTGGTTTTAAAAGTTCTACCGTAGCTAGTGGATAATTGATTTAGCTAAATTGACTGATTGATTGATTCAATTATAAGTAATGTAATTTCGTCACTTTCCATTATAATGATATATGATATCTTTATTTTAAAACCATCTGTGTATCCTTTCATTTCGACGACCGATATGGTGTGGTGGCGAGTATACCCGCACTCTACTCCTGAGGTCATGGGTTCGATTCCCACACAGGACAAATCTTTGTGTGCATAAACATGAATATTTGTTCTGGTCTGGGTGTTTTCCTATGTATATTAAGTATATATAGACAAAAAAAAAGTATTTATGTATGTTTATCCGTTATTTAGTATCCATAACACAAGATCTTAATGATACTTATCTTGGAACTAAATAATTGGTGTAAGTGCTAGAAATATTTATTTATTTAATATATTTATCCTTACCGGCCCGCCTCCCGGTAGTACACGGTGTAGTGCGAGATCACCCCGTTGGGGTGCAGCGGCGGCAGCCAGCTCACCAGCACTGAGTCGCCGGAGTACGCGAGGGCCTTGATCTTCTCGGGGGCTGAGGGAACTGAGTAAAGGAAAGAGAAATTAGAAGAATAAATACCCATGACTTGACTCCATCTTGACGTGGTGTGGGGGGGGGGGGTTAGTAACTCCCGTTAGGGCGGAACCGCTAGGGAAAAGATAACACCAGGAGTCTGGGTGCCCTTAGTATTTGCTCACTGGTAGAAACTAAAAGGGACATGTGGAGGGTCAGCAGGGTCCGCCAAGCAGCGACAAGAGGTGGCCGGGGCAGGGGGTGCTGTCTTATTAAAGACCCTCAAAAAAGTTCGGCCACACACGCTTTGGTAGCACTTGGAGGTAAGAGAGGCGCATCCACAGCGCCTCCTTCCGGTTTTGACGCTGAACCGCAAGTTGTGGCCCCCCGCCCCTTTCTGAATAAACGCGGGCGTCGTCGAAAGGTTTTCAGTGGGTATTAGTGAGCGGTCGTGTCTGCGGGTGGTGAGTCCCACACACCGCTGTCGTTCTCCCTTTGACCGAAGTGCGTAAATGCAATTTGTTGCCGAGGTTATGAAAAGAAAAAGGATTTAGTACACTTAACCTTATACGACAATGAGGATATCTACATGGAGTTATAGTAATCGGCATATGAGATACACAGAGATATATAAAGCGATTTTCTCTGCGCAGGTACAATCGTACACAAAAGAAATCGAAGTAAGTTTCTTGCCAGTTCTTATTACAGAGCGGTGGCTCGGAACTGGCACTTAGATTCACTTACACTTCATTATTTTTGTTTTTAAATTGTTTTGTTGCATGTAAGTGAATCTAAGCTTCGTGATTTAGTGTAATATTATTTCGATTGTTTTTTTTTTCATTTGTAATCATGATGTTTTCAAGTACTATGTATAATAGTTTATGAAATAAATATTTTTTTTACTTTTACTTTTTAAGTTAAGTGACTAAACGTATGCGTGGCCGCGTCGCTATAGTAACGTTCCATCCCCCCACGCCGCCCTTCGGTTGACACCCGATAACTAGATAGTTGACATCGTACCATCCTCCTCGGTCATGCAGTAGACGGGCGGGCTGCGCGCGCCGTCGCCGGCCCCGGTGAAAGCCAGCAGCTGCACCGAGTAGTTGGTGTACTTGCGGAGCGTGTGCAGGTATGTGTCCGTCGTCGTCACGCGCTTTATCTCGCCCACGTCCGCTGCAACACAATACAATACATTACAATCCTTATTCTTTATTTTAAATAATGGCTTCGTGCGTCTAGCACATTTAGCCAGTGTCAAGTAAGTGATATATTAGGTCGGGGAAAAAGTCTTTTCGCATAACGTAGGTATAAACTTATTATAAAAATTTTTTGACTGTACTATTTGTGTCTGGCTGGTTTTGGTAACATTAAAAAGGTTCCATTATAAAGAAAAGAAAAAAATAAAAAAAAGTTGTTTCCCGCTATTTTTCATTTGTTTTTCTCTCCGTTAAAATGAGTGAATCTAATGAAGAAATTCGATACATTTTAAAATTTTATTATAAAAAAGGCAAAAATGCAACTCAAGCAGTGAAAAAAATTTGTGATGTTTATGGACCTGATGCAGTGTCAGTAAGAGTAGCACAAATTTGGTTCAAACGTTTTCAGTCCGGAAATTTTGATGTTAAAGATGCACCTCGCTCTGGTCGCCCTGTTACGAATAAAATGGACGCCATTTTTGAAAGAGTGGAGCAAGATCGGCATATTAGTAGTTACGATGTAGCTGAAGAACTGGGAATTGACCACAAAACAGTTTTGACCCATTTGAAGAAAGCTGGTTATACAAAAAAGCTCGATATTTGGGTGCCACACGAGCTCACTCAAAGAAACTTAATGAACCGTGTACTCATTTGCGATTCATTATTGAGACGTAATGAAACCGAGCCGTTTTTGAAGAGATTGATAACTGGCGATGAAAAGTGGATCACGTACGACAAGAACGTGCGAAAAAGGTCGTGGTCGAAAGTTGGCCAGGCTTCACAGACTGTGGCCAAACCTGGCCTAACACGAAATAAGGTGATGCTGTGTGTATGGTGGGATTGGAAGGGCATTGTTTATTATGAGCTTTTACCGCCCGGCAAAACCATCGATTCTGATCTTAACTGCCAGCAACTGATGAGATTAAAGGAAGCAGTCGAGAGAAAACGGCCGGAATTGATCAACAGGAAGGGTGTGGTCTTTCATCACGATAACGCTAGACCACACACATCTTTAGCCACTCAGCAAAAATTAAGAGAGTTCGACTGGGAGGTCCTAGTGCATCCACCATATAACCCTGACCTTGCGCCTTCAGATTTTCACCTGTTTCGGTCTCTGCAGAATTCTTTAGGTTCTGTAAGGTTGACCTCAAGAGAGGACTGCCAAAACTATTTGTCCCGTTTTTTTGATCAGAAGTCCCAAAGTTTCTACAGTAACGGGATAATGTCTCTGCCCACAAAATGGCAGAAAGTTATTCAACAAAACGGTATATATATATTGTAAATAAATGTAAATAAACTTTGAAAAAAATGTCTTGACTTTTCATACAAAAATACGAAAAGACTTTTTCCCCAACCTATTATTAATAATATTTAATTCATAGTAAATGAGAATGAGTGGTGATAAAGATGATGAATGGTAAATGAGATACCCTCCCATAAGCCCCTTGAGTCCTCAGTAAAGATATGGGACTATACTGAGATCTCACATGGACTCCTTGAGAGAAAATTTGAAAAGTGACGTTGCACTGTTTTGTTTGATTTACCAACACTCATGTATGTTCACAAACACTTAACGGTTAATAATCCACCGTTATTACACATTAATGTTAGAAATATCACAAATTTTAGAAAATAAAACAAAACTGCAGACGTGACGCTTCACTTTCCCGCCAAGAAGTCCATTACAATCCTTAACCATCAATCTATTTGATTTATGAAATCAATTAACAGTGGAAGTCTACTCGAGTAATACCTCACCATAGAAGAATAAACTAAAATACCGGGAATATTAGAAATCATTAAGTCTAAAGGTGCGTCTACATCTGGCGAATGCGCAGTTCGCGAGCCCCTCGCCAGCTGCGCACGCGCTGAATATAGTTACTACATATTATACTGAAATTGTGATATGCGTGGCAGGCTATTTGCCACAAATAACTGGCAGGTAGCGATTACTCATTCTAAGCCATGTTGAGTCCAATTCATATCAGAGAGCACAAAATACGTATTAAATAATTCCAAAAAGATTGACACTCAAGTATGCTGGCACTTGCGCATTACTAAGAGAACTTAAAAATGACGACCGATATGGCGTGGAGGTCAGTATACCTGCACTCTGCTCATGAGGTCGTGGGTTCGATTCCCACACAGGACAAATTAAGTATGTATTTAAAAAAATGGTATTTCAGTATGTTTATCCGTTATTTAGTATCCATAACACAAGTTCTTAATGACATTTATCTTGGAACTAAATAACTGGTGTAATTGTTAGAAATTATTATTATTATTAATGTCATGATGTCTTATAAAATATGATCTCACCATGGTCAGTAGTGAGTGGAGAGTAGATGACCTTGTAACCTTGAATAAGGCCCCCGTGCTGACCAGGTGGAGGCGGACCCCAAGACACCTTCATGCTGGATGACGACAGAGGCGAACAGGTCACCCTTGTTGGATACGACTCAGGCACTGGAAACAACATTGATCCTCATAGTATCATATTTTGTAAGAAATCTGGTTATAATATGGAAATTAAATCTTAAAGTTCCGAACCCGACAGGGCCCATAACATTGGACTCAAAATTTTATAAAATCTATGTACGTATTATGGTTTTGCAATAAATATTTTGTATTTGTATTTATATGGCGCGTTAGTTTATAAGTAAGACTTTCATAAGAGCTCTATTGAACTTGAATAAATTATTTTTGATTTATATAAATGAAAATATTTGTACGGGTGGTCCGCTTGCGGTTGTAAGCCGCCGCTCGCCACTCGTACAGTAAGAGGAAGGAGGGATGAGATGCTGTACCAGGGGGTACCCTGGCCACCAGCGGAGGGAAAGGAGTGCTGTACCAAGGAGTCGCCCTGGCCACCAGCGGAGGGGAAAGGACTGCTATACCAGGGGATAGCCCTGACCAGCAGCGGAGGGGAAAGGACTGCTGTACCAGGGGGTAGCCCTGACCACCAGCAGGAAGGAAAGGGAATGCTGTACCAGGGGGTGCCCTGGCCACCAGCAGGAAGGGAAGGAACTGTACCGGGGTGTAGCCCCGGCCGACAGTAGGATATGCAGAGAAAGGAATGAGACCCAACACGGACGGTTGAAATCTAATTTATTGCAGATAATTGATAGGTTTATATATTAATTACATATTGTGTACACATATAAAGATATAAAGAAGTGCAGCGTCTGTGTAAAGTGCCGACGCTGCACGAGGATGTTGCAACTGGGCCGACTCGCCGCTGACCACGCTGACGCCAAGTCCAATGTACAAGATGTAGACTTGTACAATATTTGTTTACAAAGAGTTTCAGGAATCTTAAATAATTCACTAAAATCATGACCCTATGTAAAAAATGTTACAGTAAATAATTGTAGTCAACTTAGAATGACAAAAGTTCAAATTATTTAAGTCTCGTAAGATGAGAATGCTTATTCCATAGTAGTCAGTTTCACTTCTGATGTCGCATCAGAGTCTTGGTAGTAGCCATTTCTTTGGGCAAGTTAAGACCTTTGGTACCACTAGATTCAAGATCATACTGAGCATACCATGCAGACTTCTTGTAGGGAGGACAAACTTGTAAGTGTGTTGCTCGATTCTTAAACAAAACAAGTTTTAGTAGTACATCGCCTATTTACTAATAGGCGCATTAGTTTAAAGTAAAATTGACATTCATAAGTCCTCTATCGGAGCTTAAATTGAAAACAGGTCTTTTCATTCTCATATCAGCACTCGGAACAAGAAACGTGGTAAATCGTTCATCTGTAAGACCATTCGGCCGGTGCATGTTTCCAGCTCTTATCTTTAGAGGATAGCTACCTCCTTCGAGTGTGGTGGCGGTGACGGGTGGCGCGGAAGGCCCGGCCGCCACGGCGTTGAAGGCTCGCACGCGCACCTCGTACCGCGTGAACTTGCGCAGAGCCGACACGCTGACTTCTGTCGCTGACCAGCCATTTACTGTTAGCGTTCTGGAATTATTGCAACATACACTCATATGAAATGATTCTGTTAATATCATTAGGATAAAGTTAATATTTTTAAAGCCAAGTGTAACTATTTTTTTATTGTGACTTGTCATAATGCTCCTTCCAGAAGGTAAGTAGTCGGCGCAGTCTAAAAAAATGTTAGTGCTTCATAGTTATTTAGATGATCGCACCCTCTCGTGACAACCTCAACAATGGCTGATTCATAGGCAGTGCACTCAGTTTTGTGAGCTGTATCGACTGATTACAATCGGACAGGATTTGGTCATTATGACGAGTCACAATTATCTTATTTCACTGCTCCCAGTTTATCTGCCTTTACGTATACGACCAAACGCAATTAATTTAAATCAAAAATGGCTGCAAAAGTTGGGGCAAATAAGTTCTATGGTCGGCTGCCTGCCTCACACCAACCCTCTACAGAAATGCTTTTAATGGTGGTTTGCCTTTAACTATAATTGTTGATGTAATGTGATTTTTGGGTAACAGTATCAGATTTTATAATAAAATTCCACAGGAAATAATCGATCTATCATTGGCAACTTTCAAAACTGTAGTTAAAAAGCAGTTTCTTCAAAAGAGGTATTATGCTGTTAATGATTACTTATTGGATAAACAAGCTTGGGCTTAACATTTTCAACTTGTATGTGGGAAATTAGAATAAAAAGTCAACCGGACCAGTGCCGTGACCATCAACGTCTCTTTAATGTAGGAGCGCTACGCTAGTCCTACTAATATTATAAACGTGAAAGTTTGTATGTGTGGATGGATGTTTGTTACTCTTTCACGCAAAAACTACTGGAGCGATTGTGATGAAACTTTGTACGTGTATAGCTGCACTCCTGGACTAACATATAGGTCACTCTTTATCCCGATATTTCCACGGGAACGGGGACCACGCGGGTAAAACCGCAGGGCGCTGCTAGTTGAATATATAGTGATTTATTGATTCAGGCGTTACTTTGCGGAAATCCATTGTAAGCAAGTGCTGACTCTCGTTTCAGCGTTGGTCGTGAAGACATCGTTATTCTGAGGATTCCTATCTTACCTGAAGATGCCCTGTGTAAGGGCAAAACACGTGTCGTGTTGAATAGTTTCTCGATTTTTCGGGAAATTATAGTGGCGCGGGAATTGTTACAAAGATATTTTAATAATATAATAATAATAATAAATTTCTTTATTTCATAATCAACCTGGTACATTAGAATATCTAGTAGCTGGTGCCTCCTTTTAAGCTTGAATAAGCCTGTGTCAGGAGACACCGCTCTTCAATCACACATAATCTAAGTTTTGGTTTGAGCAACAATTTTATATTAGTGTTAGACAAACAGTTTTACTTATTTTAATGTTAATAAACAATTTTATATGACAGAATAAAATAACAATAAAAAAAATAAAAAAATTAAGTTTAGTGGGTTGGTACAATCAACAGCACGGAGGGGCACACAAGATGTAGTATTAGATAATTAGTAATGACGATAACAATGGGAGTGGACAAGCTTATGTACTCCGACGCGCCGCCGACAGCCCCCCAACAATTTTGAATCCATCACTTGAATATATAGTGTACCTGGTGGAGTTGGGAAGCGGCACGCCCTGCGGACCGAGCTCGGTGCAGGCCACGGAGTAGCCCAGCAGCTCGCCGTGCCACTGGGCGCGCGCGGGCGGCCGCCACGACACCTGCAGCTCGCCCGCGCCGCCCGCCACCACCTGCACCGACGTCGGCGCCTCCGACGGGGCTGCGCCACACGACACCTTTAGGGTCACCGCACACGGGCCACCGGCCACAACCACAAAACGACGCCACCGGCATATTTCCTGCAGTTTTCATACATTTTGATTTGTAGCGTGTGGCGGCCGCCGGCGTCAACCGTGTGCGGCGAGTATGTATGAAAACTGCAGGAAATATGCCGGTGGCGTCGTTTTGTGGTTGTGGCCGGTGGCCCGTGTGCGGTAACCCTTACACTTGTTTTTGGGATAGCTGATCGACTCGCGGCAGTACCTACTGGACCCACTACTACTCAGGTCTACAGCGTGAGATGAGGAGCAGGTGATTTCATAATAACCAACAGACCGCGCCCCCCATCGTTTCTTATCACTTCTAGTGCTACTTCATTAAGCTAGCTGACACTTGTCAATATTACAGGAAGTTCAAATCCGACTATACCGTCAGAACAGACCTTTAATGCACACTTCAAACTGACAATGCGTATTGATACTTCAATAATACGGTCTACTGCGTTAGATGAGGAGCAGGTGATTCCACAATAGCCCACAGACCGCGCCCCCTATTGTTTCTAGTCACTTCTGGTGCTACTTCATTAAGCTAGCTGACAATTCTGTCAATATTACAGGAACTCGCAAAATAAGTTCTAATCCTACTATACCCTCAAATCAGACCTATAATATGAAGCAAATAAAAACAGTTCCTTACTGCTTACAGGATGAGAGCAAAATGTAGACGAAATTAACCACGCCCATATTTATGTACAGGTGTACAGGGATCCTGCCATCAATTTGGAGCCCAAGCCAACCTCACCTGACAAGTGGTGCACCTGCCGATAAACAGGCTTTAGGCACTAAAAAGCATAGAAGTTCTCGTTAAGCGGCAATAGGCTCGCCGTCCATTACGTGGGACCAGCAACACAATTGGCGAAGTGTGGGCGTATAATATGCCTCTGCCTGCCCCTTCGGAGAAACAGGCGTGATTTTAAATTATTATATGTATGCATATTCATGACACCAATGTCGACTTTAGAGTCAGTGCACAATCCATTCTTTGTGTGTACAGCGCAATCACTTCTTTGTAATTGATAAGACAACTAATACATTAAAATTTTGTTACAGGATGATCGCTGCGAAGAACTATCAAGAACCATTTTAGTTCAAAATTAGAAGTCGAAAGAATTTCTAATAATCTAAGGACAACAGCAAAAGGTCCAATAAGGATACTTGAGAGAATGTCGAATATAATTAATTGGGCCTATAGATTACCATAGCAAGTCTTTCCTCTTCTTGCGTCAAATAAATTATTGTTATTTCTTACCTTCCTCTTGCGTCTTGACGACTACTGGTTCTGTGTAAGCGGAGCGGTCGATTTGGTTGACTGCAGCCACTCTCAGCATGTAGGCCGTATGCGGGCGAAGACCACTCAGGAACGCCTCATAATGTATATCACCCTTTTTGGTTAACCTGTCAATTTTAAAAGTTTTAAGAGTAAAATGAGTAAAATTTTTTCATATGCAGAATTAATAGAATAGTCGCAGACTTCTGTCCATGCTGTTGGTGCTGTTATTTTCAACCACAGTGGGTAAATAAAAACTATTGTTGATTTTGCAAACAGATCGTGAAATTCTTTAAGGATGAGAGATCCAGATGACAAAACACCATTGACATTACAAAATTTACATGACATGGTGTAGAATATTGAGAATGATAGAAAAAACTTTTATGTAGCTTCTAGTAATCTTAGGTTTAGACTTTTTCGGATTGTTGAAACGAAGTATGCCAATGATTACATATATAAGAATTGACTTACAATAACATCAAATAACATACAACTAAAACAGATCTAGATCAGCATATGTCAGTGTCTTAAGCTGACTCTGGTTTCCACAGAAATGCCCAGGAATTTCTAAGCAGAGTTACGTTGAAAGACATGTATTACGTGAGTTGCGGCTGCGAGTTGGAGTTGACGTTTGCGTTGGGATGGACGGAGACGTTGAGCGTGAGGGCGGCGTCCCAGTGCGCGGGCGCCAGCGCGGGCTGCGCGGCCAGCGGCGCGTGCTGCAGCGAGTAGCCCAGCAGCGCGCTGTGCCCGTCGAAGCCCTGGCTCCACGCCAGCCGCACCGCGCGCGACTGGATCTCCGTCACCGACAGCGAGTGAGGCGTGTCTGGCTTCTCTGTAAGACACACCACCATCTTAGCCACGCAAGACAAACAAAGAGTACATCAGTGATCGGGGGGATAGATTACTGGAGTCTGGATCTCCGTCACCGACAGCGGGTGAGGCGTGTCTGGCTTCTCTGTAAGACACACCACCATCTTAGCCACGCAAGACAAACAAAGAGTACATCGGTGATAGGAGATGATGGATTACTGGATCTCCGTCACCGACAGCGAGTGAGGCGTGCCTGGCTTCTCTGTAAGACACACCACCATCTTAGCCACGCAAGACAAACAAAGAGTACATCGGTGATAGGAGATGATGGATTACTGGATCTCCGTCACCGACAGCGAGTGAGGCGTGTCTGGCTTCTCTGTAAGACACACCACCATCTTAACCACGCAAGACAAACAAAGAGTACATCAGTGATCTGAGACGGTGGATTACTGGATCTCCGTCACCGACAGCGAGTGAGGCGTGCCTGGCTTCTTACAGAGAAGCCTGACACGCCTCACTCGCCTGGGTGTGTCTTACAGACACACCACCATCTTAGCCACGCAAGACAAACAAAGAGTACATCATTGATCTGAGATGATGACTAAATTTCCGTCACGGCTAAGGAATGCGACGTGTCCGGCTTTTCTATGGGACACGTTGTCATCTCAGCCACAGAACAGAGAAAGAGGTCAGCTGTAGAACATCAATGGTCTACTAAGGTAACGGATGACTATATTTCCGTTACCGACAGAATGTGCAGTGTATTCGGCTTCTCTGTGGGTCACTTGTAATCTCAACGTCAGAACAATGTAAGAGGTCAGCTATAGGATGTCAATGGTCTGAGATGATGGTTAACTGATCTCCGTTACCGACAGAAAAGGTTAAAAGACGTAACACTCGGCACCGGAATAGACGATGCCATTCATATCGATCGTGATAATTGAAGACCCTCAGTGATTGAAGACTATCAGTAATCAAGAAACGATGCGTCGTCTGACCAAAGATCTAGCGCGGGTTGGCGAAGGCAGATGTGTGCTGTCATGTTTTTCCAACTTCTTAGAACTCTGATTGACTTCAGTGATCGTTTCAGACCACCTAGAAGCGCTCCAAAAATTTTATTTGTAGTAGCAAAATCTCGCAAACCTATTTGCACTGAGAGTCGAAGTCTTGAATTTGTAATTTTTTTATACAAGCCGTTAACAGTTATTACTTACTTGCTGTATATGTAAAGTGTCTTAAATTATGAAAATAACACCAAGTTAAGCCAAGACTACTAGTGTCTTACCTTGGACGGAAAGATAAATGTAATGGTCGCTGTGACCGTAGGCATTGACGGCTTGGCACTTGTACACGCCGGAGTCTTGTCTGTCCGCGCGGCTGATGTACAGCTGGGATCTTAAACCACTATCAGTCTTTGCTTCTGAAATACTTATTCTGAAAGCAAAGAGTAATGAGCTTTATTCCAATTTCTTATAAAATTCTGGCTTAATAACATTGTGTCAATGGTTAATGGTAAGTACTTAATTTTGCAAAAATGTTTCTGTGGATTAGATGAAACGTAAAACCAATACCTGGATGCTAAACCGATGGGACTCTCATATACTGTGCTCGTAATGCTGCGTAATGACAGCACTTATGTATTGTATATGTCACCGTAAAATTGTAAATAACGTTAAATTATAATCTATCCCGCGATATTGTAATCTGTCGAAAAATTGTGATCCGAAACAAAGTGCTCACAATTTAACGCATTATTTTTCGATAGATTATAATCTATCGAAGACAAACCGTTAAATCACAATCTGTCGCGCGTTAAATTGTCAACTGTTTAAAGCCTGTCCATGATTGGCTGGTCTTGCCATCAAGACCAGCCAACCACTCTCTTATTTATTATTTAACTGCTTTTCTTTAGGTGATCACAGGTCTGTTAACACTCTCTACAACTTATTATAATACAATGCGTTATTATTATTAACACGAAATCTGTTTCAAATCACCAAAACACTGTTTGTTTACATTTCACAACAAATAAATTTGACTAATAACAACCGAAGATGGCGACGACGGGCGGCTGAGCGGGAAATATGAAGTTCAACCAATCAGAGCGCGAAGTGCGATCTTTCGCATGCCATTTTACAATCTGACGGTTTGTCTTCGATAGATTATAATCTATCGAAAAATAATGCGTTAAATTGTGAGCAGTTTGTTACGGATCACAATTTTTCGACAGATTACAATATCGCGGGATAGATTATAATTTAACGTTATTTACAATTATACGGTGACATATATATGTGTTCTATGTTTAGGTTAAATTGGATAGCGTCTAGCGCCAAATAGTGACAATGGTACAGTAAAAGAACTACATTTATATTCCTCATGGATATTTTAGTGTAACAGTTACTTACTTTTTATATTAGGTTAGGTTTTTGCAGAGGTTCTTCTAACTTTCGTTGGCCTTGGAGTCCTGACAATGCTTCAGTCAGAGCTAGGCTAGCTAGCTAGTGGGTTTGTGGGCATTGACAATACCTGATAAGGTTTTAAGAGTCAATAGAATACCTATAGGTGTTGAGGTCGAGATGGTTGGCATCATGTGCCCAGGAGACGCGGATGGGACTGTCGCCCCGCACGTCACACGCGAGAGTGGCGGGGGCACCGCGCCGTGCCGTCATGTTATGTGACGTCAGCTCAAAGCGCGCCGGCTCTGTAAATGCGATTTTCTTCGTTTAAATTCAAAATAAATATAGTATAGGGTAAATCTGTCAGTAACACTTTACTCCAGAGGTCGTGGGTTCGATTCCCACACGGGACAAATCTTTGTGTGCATGAACATGAATATTTGTTCTGGTCTGGGTGTTTTCCTATGTATATTAAGTGCGTATTTACAAATAAAAGTATTTAAGTATGTTTATCCGTTGTTTAGTATCCATAACACAAGTTATGATACTTATCCTGGAACTAAATAATTGGTGTTATTGTCAGAAAATATTAATTTATTGGCCACTATAGAGCTATTCGGTTTCTTAGTACGATAAATTATTTTGACAAATCTGGCATTAAATTGATCAGTAAATCCTACTTTTTTTTAAAGCCTTCATTAATATTTTGTGTTTTAATTTTGAAAGCATACACACTTTATTTGTTAACTTTAGGTATATGAATAGGATCCTACATTATTTATATTAACTCAGATATAGTAGCATAAAAACATATAGTAGTAACTTTACGAATCTTCGTGACGTTGATTAAGTATATGATAACTTTTGGTAATATAAAAATATGACACTCCAAGGCGAGTGCTGTGTATCCAAGATTTAGGCAAACATACGAATTTCCAATAAGTGGCATTAGGCTGGCCACCTATTACGTGGAACCAACACTATAAATGGCGATATGTAGGCAAACGATATGCATCAGCCTGCCCGTGAACGGATGAGAATCTATGAATGAATGTAATTTCAAACACTTACCGTTGACTGCAACAGAAACCGTCTTGGTGATGGGCGAGCCGACCCCATTCTCAGACTTGCACATGTAGTTCCCCTCATCGTAAGGCAGGGCTGACTCCATGTTTAGCGAGCCGTTGGGCTGGAAGTGGAACCTCCCGCCCAGGTTCACCAATGGGACAAAGTCCGACGATGTTGGACCTAATTAAAGATTAAATTTAAAATTCTGACGTAATGAATTAGAATAAAACAGGTATGTGCAACAAAGAATATTTGAATGAGCTTATTTTCTAAATGACTTTCAGGATTATCTATAACGTTATGATTCGTGTACTATTGCAATTAGTTAAAATCAAGCAAAGAACTAGAATCTGCAATAATTCATTATATTCTAGCAATATCCCGGTTGCCCTAGACTTAAGATTAAGCAACCCAGAGGGATTCAACATTCTATGGTTAAACCAGCTGTCAGTCCGTTAGAAGGCACTGACTTCCTAATAACGACTGCCATAGATGTTCATGACAGCCGGGACGAAAGGCTTAACGCGCTTTCCGAGGCACGGAGCAAGCAATAATTACGCATGTAACTTCGAATAGTCATAGGTCAAACCTATGATTTTCACCAGGGTTTGAACCCGAGACCCTCTGAATTTAAAGGCAAGGGGTCTCGCCACTTGGCTATCGCCGCTTATATATTATATAAAATCTGCAAAAATTATGCTGTCATAAAATTAGCGCTAACTTTGCTTTTCATATGACGATACGGTGGAAAATTTTAGTAAGTCTCTGTCAAGTGTGTATTTACCTCTCTGCTTCAACCAAGTGACATGAGGCGTCGGCGAGCCAGTCGTCTGGCAGTGCAAAGATAGCGGTTCACCTGCTAGTACTGCTTCGTCTTTCGGCTCCACTATCCACTTGGGAGATACTGCAGCATGCAAAAACACACTGTCTTGAGATTTAAAAAAAAAGAAAAAAAAAATACTTCAACAGGATCATTTAGATTCGTTAATTTTTAAACACAAAATAAAAATTCCATCATTTTTCTTCTTAACAAAAATGAAAGAGATATGAGCTATAATTAGGAAATAAAAGATTGAAGATTCTGTTGTGGATTTTTTCTCAAGATTTGTCAGTCTGTCGGTTACTCTTATAGGGGGGATCTGTCAGTCAGCCTGTTGTGATTCTAAAGTGGAGGGGATTGTCCGTCAATCTGTCGGTGACTCTAACGAGGCTTCCAAAAAGGCAACGAGATTGAGGAGAATGGCTCAATAAACTCATCTTAAGATGTACACTAGTGACATCAAAATATTCTCTTGAAAGTTCTGTATTTATTTCTTTATTGAGAAAATCAACAGCGTACATAGCAAAACAATTTACATAAGAACTTAAAGCTAGTATGGCCAATAACAGGTTTCCCTAACATAAAACATGTGATTGGTAAACATAGGAACTATTTCAAGTAAAAAATATAAAAGAGGTAGTTGCTGTACATTGTTAATAACTTCTCGTGTATCCTAATCTTAATAATCATAACTCCTAATAACTTTATGAGGCTTTAACAATGAAACTTTTGTAGCACTTACTTAGAACATCATCCAGGCAAGTCATTTGTTTACGTGGCTCAGTTCCAACAAGAATTGGATTCCACATGATATAACAAATTTTACTAGATGACTCGGAAATTCGTACACTTTACTTCACTTAAAGCACAAATCGTAGTGCACTTTGTATCTACATATTTGTACCTTATCCTGGCAGCATAAAAACCTAAAATGAAGAAGTACGTACAAACTAAATAAGGCTAGAGAAGTATGTAAATACGACAAATAAAACCTGTACAAGTTTTAATTTTGCATTATAAGAACTTCAAACAGTTTATGTGCATTTGGATCAGAAAACAATAATTGCAGCTTGAATGAAGGACAAGAATATGAAGTTCACTTGACACATTCCCATCTTCTTAACAGCATCAATATAATACGACAGGTATTCAGCTTTAGAAATGATCTGATCCTAAATCAGATTCAGGTCATCAGATTTGTCCTTCAAATTAAGGGTATGCATGGATCGTATTTTGTTGTAGTGACTTATAGTAATTTCAACCTGTGTTGATTAATTTATTTTTACAAAGAAGTATACATTGCCTGCAACGTGTAAAAAATCATAAAATTAATGTGAACAGTTACCGTTTCCACAAGCCATCTGTAATCCAACGCTGTGCCAAACAAAAATCGGATACAATAAGGTGATAAGAAATACAAGCAATCAAGTACCTATTTAGAAATGATTTTACATAATTATAAAGGCTTCATTGTAAATTATATTACAAAAGTTGACATTGAAAGGTGATCTTTTTTACACCTTTACTATACAATGTGAAAACAAGTGCGATTTCATAAATTTACCGTTGATCACGTTTGGCATAACTTTCCTGAATGTTAGTTTGTTTCCACACTGTGTAACAGAGTGTATAAAATAAGCCTTTCAAAGTCACGCTTAAAAACCTCTAAGTACGATTGTTTTTAAGATTCATCTATAGATTCGTGATTTGCAAGATACTGGTGCCACGACCCAGAGGATATTGGTGCTTTGTGCAAGCGTGATTGTGCTATGAGGTTAAGGTGCTCGGTGCATTAGTGCCTTAGTGCCAAAGTGCCCATATCTTTACCTTTCACCACAAGTTCGGCGGTGTAATTAACTTTGGCCGCAGTGTTCGAGGCCACGCAAGTATAAAGGCCGCTGTGTCGCGATGACACCTCTTTGAATACGAGGTTGCTGAAAAAGTCAGCACCCCGCTCTTCCACCTACGCAACGGACTCTTATCAACTTAGGCTATAAAATTATAAAATCTACTGAAATTAATTCCCTAGTTGAGATAAAAGAAATAGAAATTGAGAAACACATACATAAAACTAGTTTGTTAACGTTTGCCATCTTCACTCCAATAAATATAGTTTCGAAAGCAATAATTTTGTGATCAAGAAGTCGATTCAGTGCAATCTGCAGCACTTTGATGACTAGAAAAAACTTTTAGAGCTCAAAAATACTTATGCAGTTAGAAACTATATCATGTCAATGTTAACACTATTGGGCAGACTGCATCAATTTCATTTCTAATTAACTTTGTGTTCAAAAAAAAACGATAACATTTACGTCATGTCAATTCCTAATATTACTTATTCTTAAGCTAATTTAGCTGAAAATATTCTGAAAGATATACAAACCTGTAAAGTGGAAGGGATGGGACCATTGTCCTTTAGCCAGGTAAAGTGAACTGGCATATCTCCAGACGTGACGCTGCAACTGACTTGAGCTCTTTTCCCCTCTTGTAAGTTGGCAGAGAAAGAGAATGGCTCAATTTCTGGGGGATCTGCAATTAATATATGCCCAATAAAATGATATTTGTACTGCTTGACTTGGCTTATTACAAAACGATGTCTAAAGTTAGACCAGGTATAAAACTAGTGCTGTCACAGTCTTCATCTTATCAAATGAAAATGACAGCACATTTTGATATAGTCTAATTGTTATATACGTTTTTCAAGTCAAGTTATTTTTCTGTTCACAATATCAAATCGAAATATAAACGTTACTGAATTTCTAATCAGACATATTACTTTTTACCCAAAGATAGTATTATAGCCGTATATATTTTTTTAAATGAAGATAACAATCGCCAACCCAAACCTACAACCTGCATTCAAAACTTAAAATGGTTACTTACTGCTAACTACCAATTGCAAGTCTCTTCTGGCTATTTCTCCATGAGATCCCATGACAGCACAACTGTAGGACCCAGCATGGGAGGGTTCTACTCTCTGTAGTCTTAAGGCACCATCTATTCCATTGTCTCTTTCTATGGGATTTCCATCTCTCTCCCATTTTACGGAGCTAAAATTAAAATGAAAGAATTACAACTGTGTTTTTATTTCAAAGAGGTGTTTACCTTTTTGAAATTGTGTGTGTATTCACAAAAAAGAAATGCTTTTACAAGCTTTGACCATTTTAAGGAAAGAAGTGCTGTGTTATATGACTAAGAACATTATTTATTTGTTTACTATTAATTATTAACCTGTTTGTGACCTGATTATAGAGTAGAAATAACAAGTGTATCTCTACATACTCTCATACATAAGATACAGTCATTACCTGATGGGATAGCCAGAGTAGGGGCAGTATAACACCAACTCACGTCCAGCTACTGCTCTTATGGGTCCGATCGATCTTACGTAAGGTGGTCCTAGAATCAAAATTTACACTGTAAATATACAAAGAGTTTCAGACACCAGCCAAAAAAGTAAGAAACAGAATTTATTCTGTTTTTTAGCGGAGCCCTTTTGGTTTATTAATCTTCGGATAATTTTACAGTACATATGGGAATGTCTTGCTGCGGCGCAGTGAACCCGCCCCTCCTACCTCCTTGTGCGACCATAGCGTGTGTGGTCGACTTCCCGGAGGGTCCATGGTTAGACAGCAGGGGCCCCTTGCCCCCGCTGCCTAGAACCCTCCTGGCGCTACATGACGGGCCCTCCTGGCCGGCCGCTGCGCCCTCCCACAGGTCCCTCTTAGTTTCCCCCCCGTTAGTCAGTACTAACGGCACCCACAATCGCCAACTTCTGGGTGTTACTTCTTCCCGGCCTTCGGGAGGTACTCAGCCCCCCCACCACGCCAAGGTGGAGACCTGTCCGGGGGGGCTGGGCTTAAGTCTAAGGCAACCGTGATAATGCTAGGGTATGATGAGGAGTAAATCAAAATTATACTAGATATTTCATAATTAATATACCAGAGTTCTTTTGTTCTTTTGCTAAGCTTCTTTCCGGAGCGCTATCAACGTAAGCGTCTATTTAATCTAGCTTTTCCAATTTACAGAGACGAGAGATTGCTATGAGAAGAAGATGACAAGAGATTCAGTCAAGTACAGGACCTTCTCACCGTAACTGGAAATCAAATCATCTTTTGCAAGATAAACGTGGTTGTAGTTAACTGGAAATAAAGTTTTAAGCTACAAACTACTGAATGAATTTACCATAAATATTGAGTCGGGAGGTGTGCGATACTTCTCCCAGCGAATTGGCGGCTCGGCAGGTGTACAGTCCACCATCTTCAGACCTCACTGCAGATATGTTGAGGTAGCTAACTACGTCGTTCGCTTTCGTCGCAAATTGCTCTACGCTGTACCTTTGAAAAATAACAAACGATTATAAAACTGGCAACGAAAATATTGTTTCATAATAATAATATGTCATAAATTTGGAGAAGAGGAGATGTTTTTTCTGTGATGTGTGTGTTCCACCGCTTGTATAATGGTGTGTGTTCTTACGAACTGTTTGAAATGATGCCATCGGTATCTTTGTATCGTTGCATCTCGCTTGCTCGCCATCGGCAGGGAATTCACCCTCATACTTCAGAAATAACAGGTGCACGTACTGTACGTTTCAAAATAAACTTAATGCCGTGTACTCATCGGTTTAAAATTCAATTCAATCGAGGCGTGGGCTAGCAGTTAGGGTCTCTTCAGCGGTGCGCAAAAGTCCTGAAAGACTCTTTGACAGAAAACGTGGCGTGGACGTCCTCCCGCAAGATGAACTGCAGACCTGGTTAAGGTCGCGGGATCACGTTGGATGTAGGCCACCTACAATAGCTTACGATGGAAATTAATGGGTAAGGCCTATGTTCAGCAGTGGACTCCCTTAGGCTGATGCTGCTGATGACTCATGGGTTATGAAATCAGCTCCGTGGCAAAGTTTTCCTAAAAGATACAAGCATAGTGCTCCTCAAAATGGGCGGTAGTTGGTTTTTGAAGTATGTTAATTAATATGTGGTATCATTAGCGCCAAGTGTTGCAAGCATACATAGACTGTACGATGCAGTGGGTTGCATGCTTGGGTGGTATTCATATTTTCATACCTATGCCCTCTAGCAATGGTGTTCAGAGGCTGCCCATCCAGTAGCCAGGAAAAGTGTGGCGGCGGTGACCCTACTGCGGAGCATTTTAGGGTGACCACCTGCCCCGGCCTCAAGACCTGCTCTATGAACGTGTACTGAAGCTCTGGTGCTGTGTCTGTAATGCAAGGAAATGACGGTGATAAAAAGAGATGTGTGATTTTAACTTATCGATACCAGAAGTATCAATTAACGTAAGGGACATTTTGACGAAAATAAGTTATATATATCATTTGATCCAGAATTTTGCGCTCTATCGATTGGTATTATAAAAAAAAATCTATCTTTAAAAAAAGAGCCCTTACAGTAAAAATTTTTGGCCTGCGTAAAACGATTTATGACAGAAAAATTGATGTAACAGACATTTATATATTTTTTTCTCTGAAAAATAAAGTAAGTCATAGTATTAAATAATTTACACCCTTACCTTAAACCTCAAATCAGTCGATTTAAATAACATGTCCCTTACTTTAATTCAAGATTAAAGTAAAGGGATTGGGAAAAGAAGTGCTGCTAGAGGTAAAATTAAAAAAAATATAGACAACAAAAATGAATCTGCAGCTGAAAGTACTAGCAATGACATAAGTCAAAGGAACACAGACAATTTGCCATCTCTATATAAAGAGAGGCTCCCAATTTCCATTCCAAAATACAATGATCTCAAATAATTGTGCGACACGGGCATAATACCAAAAAGATTTCATGTTGAATATTTGAACCTGCCGACTAAATCGTCAGTTAAAGATACCCTCATTGAAACTGACGACGATGAAGATGTGAAGACAGCTGATGACGATAACTAGATAAAATACCAAATAGAAAAAGTTATTTCAACCCTTCCGATTTCACCATTAAAAAAGTTTAATTTACTAATAGTTATCATCATAATCTGTCTGCCCATTCCTAATTATTATATATTTATTCTTGTAATAATATATATATTAGTGTTCATGTTTTATATTATTTTAATCATTTTTTTCTTCAGTCAATTCATATTTTTTCATCGTCTTTCGTTTCCAGTACATTCATTCAATTACTCAATAAATAAGACTGTTGATTAAGTTTGAGAAAATATTTTTTCTTTTTTTATTATAAAGGCAATGAAACGTAAATATTTAGTACATAGTTTGTACAACTGTTAATTAAGGCCTTAGCTTTGTTCAATCATGAGAGATCATGGAGTCAAATACATAATTATATTTTTTTAAATTGATTAAAAGGTGTGTAAGACTGTTAATTTGAAGACTGTTAATTTTAGGACATTTATTTAAACTTAACAAAAACTGTTATAGACTGATTAGTGTGTTGAATTTATAATAATTACGCAGACATAAAAGTCGAAAATAATAAAAATATTTTAACAAGAAATCGTTTTATTTTTGTATCCCTAAATTTCATTTAAATTTGTGATAGCTAAGCTCATTAATCATGCAAAGAACCTATTTCCAAAGTATCAAAATACCATAATTTTAGTAGATAATCTATAGTTACATCAAACTGCAATACTATAAAAGTTCTTTACAGTAGAATTTCGTATAATTTTCTATTTCTTTTGCTGCTTACGCTATGCTTGACGGTTTACACATAAAATATTGGTAACGTAAGGCACAACTAAACATATTTTTTTAATGTAAGGGACATGCTATATTTTAAACCGCTGGGTATTCCAAAATATTAACTTTATAGCATGAAAGAAGAAGAAATTCTAAGAAACTTTGTCCTAGACATAATTAAAATAGGAAGCACCAGTTAAAAGTTATAGAGAGATTTAAAAAAATAAAATCGTTTTTTGGCTCTCCTGAAAATACGTGTTTTGTCCCTTACATTAATTGATACTTCTGGTGTCGTTATTTTAATAATCTTTTAGTATTCAACCTTTTCTAAGTATCAAGAAACAAATATTTTTGGGTGGAAAAGTACAAGTTTAAAACTTAAGTTGTAAGTCAGGAGGTTTCTATGTTATTTAAGTTGGCACAGTTCCAGAGTTTTGACGTGATGTACGCAGAGTAAGATTTGATATTTTTATGTCTCCTGACAGATTCAAGTCTGAGTATAGTCGCCGGTCAGTAATGATCTTATCAACAAAGAGATGCAAAGCGTAATATTGTCTTGTTTAGAAAAAAGAGAGAACCTATTCACAACACAATGGGTTAAAAAAATATTAGAATGAAAATTTATACCATAAACGCTTTTTTTCTCACCTCCTAACCTAAGTTCTGCACTAGCCTGCGCAGAGTCCCTTTCGTTCCTGGCGATGCACTGGTAGACCCCTCGGTCCCCCCGGCTCACTGTCGAGATGACCAGCTGCTCCCCCCCATTCTGCATCCGCACCCTCCCTCCCGCGACTCCTGCGCCTAAGGGCACTCCGTTGTGAAGCCATTCTAGCCTAGGGGCTGGCCATCCTCCCCAGGTGCAGTTTATAGTGGCGGTACCACCACTGTTCACAACCTGAAATAGAATTAAAGCAGTGTTTTAATCAGTTATTTATAAATGAAGTTTAAGTGATTTTGTCTCCATTTAAACAAAGAGGCTATTTTGTCACACATTGTGCATAACCTTGTGAAAGGTTTCTTTCATTATTTTGTAAATAGCTCAATAAAAATATTTTTTAAGTGAATCGTTTTAATGACCTTATTTGTCCAGATGGTAGCAGTCGGTGCATTATTAAGAAAATAAGAGCGCTTTTTAACTTAGTATAGGCATGGGAACAAGCACGTCCATTAAAGACGGCCTAACATATCACGACCCACCTAGGACTAGGAATATTAAAGATAAGAACCATATAAAGAGTATATTTTAAGTTTTGAAAAAATACGCCTCCATATACAATTTATATATTTTTTCTATCAATAACAAAGTTCTAGAAAGAAAGGCTCCAGATTTCTACCCCGGAGGTTATAAATTGATCAATACAAGTAAACATGAAGCTAAAAGTTTTCATGTACAAAATGATGCCAGTCGTAATATATAAATATTACTACAAAATTAAGCGGGATTACATGCATGCATTTGTAATGATAACATCAGCATTTCATATAACACAGGATTAATATAATGAATGTACTGATAAAGTATTAACTATATATCTATTTATGTTTTTAAATTGTCTGGTACAGGACTGTGTGATTGATAACTATTTTATTTATTTAGGGTAGTTAATTGTTTTGTTGTCCGTATAATAAATAAAATAATGTAAAAAAAATTAAGTTGTTTCAAGTTTATCATCATCTCAGCCTCTCTCACTGTAGAATTTTCAAAATGTTTTTTAACTTCACACCCCGTTTTTTCCCATTTCTCGACGTGAAAGCTAAAAAGACTTAGTTTTACTTTAATAACATATGTAAGAACTACTCAGAGAGGTCAGGCTCAAATGCACAACGTTTAGACCATAACAAGCGCCCCCCCGACTGGTCTCCACCTTGTCGTGGTGGGGGGGCTGAGTACCTCCCGGTAGGGCGCAGGAGGCGCTAGGAAAAAGGTAACACCCAGAGACCGACGACTCTGGGTGCCCTTAGTACTGACTACCGGGGGGGAAACTAAGAGGGACCTGTGGAGGGCGCAGCGGGCGGGTCAGGAGGGCCCGTCAAGCAGCGCCAGGAGGGTCTTAGGCAGTGGGGGCAGGGGGCCCCTGCTGTCTAACCATAGACCCACCGGGAAGTCGACCACACACGCTATGGTCGCACAAGGAGGTAGGAGGGGCGCGTCCACTGCGTCTCTCTGAGGAGGTCCTCCCGGTTTTGGTCCGGGGGACGTTGGCCGCAGGCGGGGTGTCAGAAGCTGCAACCCAGGTACTGGCCCCCGCCTCTTTCTCAACAAGCGGCGGGCGTCGTCGGAAGATTTTTAGTGGGTATTACTGCTGACAGTCGCGTCTGCCGGTGGTGAGTCCCACACCGCCTTTCGGTCCCCCTTTGGCCGGAAGGTAGTGCGTAAACGCATTTTGTTAACGACGTAAAACAAAAAAAAAAAAGACCATAACAAGCGACAAGGTTTCTCAAATATATATCAGTGTAGTTTATAATATAGTAATACTTAAAAAGACATCAGTTGTTGAGTCTCATATGCCTCGTTTGTTTCATAAAGCGTTATTCAAAGTCAGTCATTAAACGCAAAATATTCAAAGTCAGTCATTATACGTTCCAAAGCGGTCTCAATGCAACTCCCTGAAATACACCAACTTGTCATATTCGCTTTATAACTGATACACATACATATACAACCGAATCCAGGAATCTTTTTGTAAAGAATACAGCATTTAATTTCCGTGAACAGGTACACTATACTGGTATTCCGGTAATTAAGCATGCGAACCGCAGCGACCCGGGCATTACCGTTAGTTCAGTTTAATTGTGCGCCACAAGCATTCCACTTGACTCGGTGTAAAATACTGAACCATTTTCCCGACGCATGGCCATTGAGGTAGTAATATGAGCCTACACTTAAAACATTTTAGTTACAACGTTTTAATAAAATAGGCGAGGCAAAATCACTAAAAACAGCTTCTGGGTTTATGAAATGAAAGGTTGCAGTTACTTGTTAGAATGTCAACATCTAGTTACATATATATTTTCAATATAATACCATCAAGATGGCAGCCTTATAAAGTCCACTGCTGAACATTGGCCTCCCCAAAAGATTACATTCTATTAAGTAGGGGTATTCAGCCCATGATAACAACGCTAGGCAGGCGGGTTGGTGATCGCAGTTCAAGCCAGTACGCTCAATGACGCTGCTGCCCATCACCCCGTAGGATTTCTCTTCGTCGACTCTTACGCCCCCCCGTTAGATGAGAGGGGGTGGCACTATTTTAGGCCGGCACCACACGGCGCATAGTATACACGGTATCCTTCTATATTATAAACGTGAAAGTTTGTATGTGTGGATGGATGTTTGTTACTTTTTCACGCAAAAACTACTGGAGCGATTGTGATGAAACTTCGTACGTGTATAGCTGCAGTTCTGGACTAACATATAGGACACTTTTTATCCTGATATTTTCACGGGAACGGGGACCACGCGGGTAAAACCGCAGGGCGCTGCTGGTGATACCATATGATTCAATACTCAATACTTTACGTTCCACGATGGTTTTTTAAGGTGGTGAATATTACAATTTGTTACATTTGTGGACCCTATCGGGTACAGCCTAGTGTAGGAGAGAGTCCCTCCTCGGGCGCCGTATAATTTAATGAATAAGAAAATTTATCTTCAAGAAGTATTCTCTTGGTAAATTTTCAAGCGTGTCAAGGTATATTAATACACTATACATTGTCTTACATATCTACATATAGTCCTATATGTATAGTGTATTAAAGTACCTATTGTTATGTTGCACGCCTGGGAGTGGTTATTATTATTCCGTTTATTCGCTTTATTTTTTGAATTTTCACTTCAACCGCTAATATGAAGATCATGCCTTGATAAATGTACGTCAGTAAAGTAAAGTAAAAGTTCTTTATTTTATGAACTATTACATAGCACGTGAAAACGCCAAAACAAAATATAAATTTAAAAAAAAACTGAATATTGCTGCACTGAAATCACATAGCTTAGATTCACTTACATGCAAATAAATAAAAAATAGGTGAAAGTGAATCTAAGTGCCAGTTCCCACTGGTTCAGTTCAGGGCTCTGTGCTCTCTTTGATCCATTCTTCTCCTTTCTTTTTCTTAATCATATATGCTGGTAAATAGTCACTCATATATTGATGAACCTAGCTTTTTATGAACTGAAGGTTTGGTACATACTTTCTTTGTCAGACGATCCCCTTATGGCAAGTTAATATAAGCTAGGTTTATGTTTATTATTATTTATTTATTTTATTGAGTTGAAGACCGATATGGCGTGGAGGTTATTAAACCTACACCTCACTCCAGAGGTCGTGGGTTCGATTCCCACACAGGACACATCTTTGTGTGCATTTGTTCTGGTCTGAGTGTTTTCCTATGTATATTAAGTATGTAATTACAAAAAAAAGTATGTAAATATGTTTATCCGTTGCTTAGTATCGATAACACAAGTTTTTAATGATACTTATCTTGGAACTAAATAATTGGTGTAATTTTCAGAAAATATTTATTTATTAATTATATTGAATTAATCATCCAGCAGTGTCGTAGCAGATAAAAAAGTATGAGACAAACATTTTATCCGAATCAAATTGTTCAAATTTCAGGCTTTCAAATAAATAATTGCCATTCGATTTGTTTGTTCTCCACTCGCTTTAATTAAATGTTTGGTTTCTGTAAATAACGTTCAGAGGGACCTCACGGCTTGTTTTAATGCTTTAATTTATTAACGACTCGAATTTCTGTTGATTTTAATTTGAGCTACGAGAATGCAATTTACGGCGTCGATTTCTTTTTAATTGCTGTCATCATTGCGGCTTACGAACAAAGTGTTCTTTTTTGATTGCCTTTAGGTGTAATGTTGATTTTTTTATTTTTTATTATTATTTAAGTTATGTGTTGTTCGATGGGGCCTTACGTCCTATGTCCAACATTAAGAAACTACGCTCCAAAATTAGGAGATAAAGCCAACTTTTAGCTAACGTGACATTAGATGAGCTCGAAGACTTATATCACCTTAGTTGAAATTCATGGGTGTATAGGGATCCTAAGGAGTCCAAGCCAACCTCACCTGCAAATGATGTACCTGCCGATCAACGGACGAGGCTCTGGCGAACATAACAGTGCCCGGTAAGCGGCAATAGGCTCGCTATCTATTACGTGGGACCGTAGTTAACTAACCATGGACCCTAATTCTGTGAACTTCAGGCACAGAAATTAATCTATGTTACTTTTCGTGGATTTTCTTTGTTTAAACTAATATTAGATATTCTTTTGTTTTCTCAGATAAACTCTGTAACTCTTATATTTTGTGAGACCTTCTTGTAATCCGAACAAAAGAATGACCCGTACACCTTTACAACAGAAGTTGAAATCCAACCGAACAAAAGAATCTTGTTACACTAAAAACGGACCAGCACATTCAAAACAATGTTATTTGCAATCCCTCCTTAAAAGGGTCGAACTGACAACGTACCGGGGTCCTGACAAATGTCCGCATCATCCCTGACAATCTGAAACAATCATAGGGGTATGGTAGGGTATGCTTTCTCTTATTCTTTGACTCAATATCTTCTTTCATAGAGCTATCGAGATTGCTTTAGAAAGCTGTATAAAATCACTGACACCTAATCCAGATTATAGATGACCTAACAGACGAGAGTTGTGTCTTGTTTAAATTTTAATGAAGATGTATTAAGTTTGAAGTAATTGACGAAGTAGCAATCGGTATTTTAAAAGTTAACCTTAAACAAATTACTATATTCATTATTTAAAACATGGGTAACATATTACTATAATACAATCAATGTTATACACTCACATATACGGACACACGCACGCACATACAAATACACAGCTTCATTTTAGAATTGGCGTTTTATTTTGTGTGAGTTTTTTGTAGTTATGCCAAATTTGAGTTTATATAATGAAGTCTTCTCGAATGGTATTGGAATAAATAAATATATATTTTTCTTTTTTTTAGAAATCTGAATTTGGTTTCCCAATAAAACGCGTGGGTTATAAAGAGAGGGCTTGGCACAAAATGTAACTTGTAATGGAACGGCTAGTTGCACGGTGTAGTGATCAAGTAAAAAAGACGCTCTTTAAAGCATACTGTCAGTCTTTCTACACGTGCAGCCTATGGATCAATTATACCCAGCGGGCATACAGCGACCTGAGGGTCCAATACAACAATGCGTACAGGGTGCTGATGGGTCTGCCACGGTTCTGTAGCGCGTCGGGCATGTTTGCGGAAGCTAACGTAGATAGCTTTTCTGCAATAATGCGTAAACGTTGCGCCTCGATGCTTGGAAGGATGCGGGGCAGCACCAATAGCATCCTGTGCGTATTGGCGGACCGGTGGGACTCGCCGCTGCTAGAGCGTTGGGTGCATCTACATGCGGTGAAGTAACCATCGGTACGTTATATTATATTATATTAGTTAAGATAGAATATGTTTTACTAACACTAGATCTTAAGTCTTTCGCTGTTACTAATAAACTTTTATGGATGTTAATCCGAAATAAAGATTTTTATTATTATTATTATAGGCTAGATTTCGGCAGCTTTTGAGCAGAAATACTTTCGAGTCTGTATTATGGAGGTGATTTATTTACCCAAATCGGAAGTAGGTTGGTTGCTTTATTGTGTTTGAGTTAATTACTGTATTTTTAGAGGCTTTATTAAAAGGCTTGATGGGACACTAAGAGAAAGGAAAGGGGTGCGTTTTGTGTTTCCTATGATTTTTAGAATCGTATCAACTTAATGGTGTATGGGGATCCTACCAAGACCTGAGGAGCCCAAGCCAACCTATCTTGCAAGTGGTGCACCTGCCGATCAACGGACGAGGCTCTGGCGAACATAACAGTACCCGGTAAGCGGCAATAGGCTCGCTACCTATTACGTGGGACCAACTATGTAATTGGCGAAGTGTGGGCGTTTAATATGTAATGTATGTATCTGTGTATCAACATAAAGCTTTGCGATGGCATAGGAAAAGTAATTTATTGATTCAGTCGTTACTTTGCGGAAATCCATTGTAAGCAAGTGATGGATTAAAAATATCTTTGTAACAATTCCAGCGCTACTACAATTTCCCGAAAAATCGAGAAACCATTCAACACGACACGTGTTTCGCTCTTATATAGGGCTTACACCTGAAGATGCCCTGAAGCGCGGGAATTGTTACAAAGATATTTTTAATCAGGGCAGGTCAAAAGTACCCTAAACCGACGGGCGTGTATGAGGAGGTTAATGAGTGTGAATGAAGCTAAAAGTGTGTGCCAAGATCGTAGCAAGTGGAAGGCTGTGATCTCTGCCTACCCCTACGGGAAAGAGGCGTGACATTATGTATGTATGTATGTATATTTTTAATCCATCACTTGCTTATAGGAAAAGTATTCAAAATATTTGAATCTAACCAAGAATACATAAGTTAAATTATACATTTGATTTAGATCAAATAGATTTATATGTGTACCTCATTTAAACGTTATCGGTTCACAAAATTTTAAGTTGCTTCAAAAGACAGAGACAGACAGACTCGAGTGATCTTATTATAGTTTAATGTAATATTTATACGAGTGTTTCCGTTTTGTCGATCCGAAACTCGAAACCCTAAATTGGGACCTGTTTTAGTTTTCGTCATAAGTAGCTTGTCCAACTTCTGGCAAACTTGTCCCGGGTTAATGTAGTAACTTTGGTGCACATCTAGTTAGTCTTATGATGAAACTGATACTTGGGTGTCGGTGTCGGTTTCAGGTCTTGTTGACATTATTAGTCTAAAGTAATAAACTTGTTTCGTATATGATAAGTTTGTAAGTTTTTGGTAAAAGTATGAAACAAGCAGACTTCGAAAACACATGGTTGATAATAACAAAGTCTACATGGAATAACTTTTACAAAATAATACTAACTAATTTATAATGTTGTTTGCCTTCTTTTACAGAAGAAGTGCCGCGATACCGGGTCTAGAGTGCCAACCCTTCATCCTGCGTACTAGAACTGTGATCACCAACCCGCATACCCAGTGTGATTATGCGAAAATATAATAGAATATAATCTATTGGGAAGGCCAATATTCAACAGTGGATTCTGTAATGATGATATTATTCATTTACTGCCCGTGGTGCACAGTTGTGGAATAAGTTGCCAAGTGATGTCCGGGACAGTCCGTCAATTGTGTCTTTTAAGACAAACTTAAAGAAGCACTTGCTATCGAGCTAGTCATTATGATTTTTGTTTATTTTTCTTTGTAATTAGGTATTTATGTATATAAGTAGGTTTATATATCTGATATGTATCTTATATCATATTTTTGTATATGTATTTATGTGTAATATTATCATATTGTAGTGTGTTATTAATGCCCGCTAACTATCTCTCCCACTTTAGTTAAGGTTGACTGGAAGAGATTTCTTTTAGAAATAAGTCCACCTTTGTACATCGTCTTTTTCACATAAGGCTTTTTTTTGTTATTGTTTGTTTTTTGTGCAATAAAGAATATATATGCTGACAGTATTATTCAAAAGCGCAGAGCATTGCTCCTAGGTCGCATTGTGTTTTGGCTTGAGAGGAATAAATTAAATGTGAATAGTTCAAAGTAAGCGCTCGCAGCTCTTAGCGCGGTACTAGGTGCTCGGAAGCGATTAGAAAAGTACAGCAGAGTTCGCAGATTTCAGTCCTTGGTCACCCGTATCTGTTGTTGAACATATCAAGCGCTTCCGTGCTTCAGCGATTCCTTCCGCGATTGGTTCCGGTTATTCCTATAATTATGTGAAAGTAATTAAGATAGGTTAGTTAGAAACCTTATTGGGCGGGCTTTGGAAATTTTAGTTGCTTTGAGGGAAACTGTAAACATTCAAGTGTAACTTTATCAAGTCCGGATTTAGTCCGTACAGCGGTAACGCTTACAACTGTAAACTATTCGCATCGAAATAGGGTCATTGGATCGGAGTAATTCCGACAAAAAAGAGTAACATTTCATCAAAAAACACATGCAGGTTTTGAGGTGGAAATACTAAGTACTATCTATTTGAAATAGATAGAGTAAACAAGTGATGGATTCAAAATATCTTCGTAACAATTCCCGCGCTACTATAAATTCCCGAAAAATCGAGAAACTATTCAACACGACACGTGTTTCGCCCTTAAACAGGGCATCTTCAGGTAAGATAGGAGCCTCAGAACAACGATGTCTTCACGACCAACGCTGAAACGAGACTGACTCTCGATTAATTTATAGTAGCGAAGGAATTGTTACAAAGATGTATTTAATCCATCACATGCTTACAATGGATTTCCGCAAAGTAACGCCTGAATCAATAAATTATAGATAGAATGTCAGATATTTAGCTGAACTGTATTTTGGTATAAGATCGAAATCACTAACCTCTTGGCTAGCTGATTCCCCCCTTTAACACAGATCTTATTAACGAATGGATTATCCATGTACTAAATAGAATTAAACAGTTTGTAGGAGAGTGTATTACTGACCACGAGGCATCTTATTAATTCTGATGACGATATGCAAAGTAAGCACGAGAATTCTAGAATAAACGGTATCTACATAAATCCACCACAGGGCCATGAAACCTCTGCCGTCCATTAGCTAAAATGCGGCCAACGTTCAATAAGTTGTTTTTGGAATTCAAACGCTGCTGTAACACAATAAAGATTTTATTTCAGAAATTACCCTCTGACAGTTAGCGGCTTTCTAGCTAAAGGACGGCAGCTGTCAGGCATCCATGTGGTTTAACAAATAGTGAACCATTAAAAATATAATAGTATTCAACTATGGGCGTATTCAGCCATGGGCTCTAAAATAATATCTAACTATCAATCTATAACCGCGGTTTTCTCCGGTAATTTTTTTTATAAGAGAAGGTTTACCTTTTGTATCTGTATTATTAGATATTATGTTTTTTTTTGTTTTAAATAATGGCTTCGTGCTTTGGCTTCGTGCTTTTAGCACATTTAGCCAGTGGCAAATAAGAGATATATTAATAATATATAAATCGTAGTAAATAAGAATTAGTGGTGATAATGGTGATAAATGGTAAATGAGATGCCCACCCCTAAACCCCTTGAGTCCTCAGTAAAGATGTGGGGCTGTACTGAGATCTCACATGGACTTCTTGAGAGAATTTGAAAAGTGATGTTGCACTGTTTTGTTTCATTTACCAACACTTATGTACGTTCGCAAACACTTAACGGTTAATAATCCACAGTCATTACACATTAATGTTTGAAATATCACAAATTTTAGAAAATAAAACAAAACTGTAGACATGACGCTTCACTTTTCCGTCAAGAAGTCCGAATGAACCATAATTATTATATATTATTGTAGTTAGTTTTTTTTTAGATTTGGTTAGGTAGCTTACAAGGGTGGGGCAAGCTCCAGTGGCTTCGCCCATTGAACAATACATGAACCCACAGTTCCCTTTAGTCCAGTTTCCAAAACGAATGCCCACATTAACGCGTACTAATTTATCGTGCCGCTGCAGTTGTGCCAAATTAAGATAATTATTATTCGCGACGTCACGCCCGACGCGTCGCCGCAATGTTATTTTGCGTACGGTGTTTGTTGCCAGGGGACATCAATTCATTCTGTTTGCCAGCGTGGTCGGCTTAGCCGAAATGATGTTAGGTTTTGTTTAAATAATAATTATGTACGTATGTCCGTTGTTGGGTGTTTGTTTATTTTTAAAACAACGCGTTTTGCTCGGGAGAACAATCCACGACTCAAGGGTACGCGGTAAAAAATTCCTTTAAGACGCACCATACGTGCTTGTTGTGTAAGTGTAATGAATAAAAGTTTGGTAACTAACCAATTCATAATTTTAAAGAGCGTAGCCTGTGAGTTTCTTGCTAGTTCTTCTTACAGAGCGGTGGCTCGGAACTGGCACTTAGATTCACTTACACTAAAATATATTTTTTTAATTGTTTTGTTGCATGTGAATCTATGCTATGTGATTTCAATGTAATTGTATGTTGATTGTTTTTTTATATTTATATATATTTTTTCATTGAAATAATGGCTTCGTACGATTAGCACATTTAGCCAGTGTCAAGTAAGAGATATATTAATAATCCATAAATTACTTTAAATAAGTATGAGTAGTGATAAAGATGATAAATGGTAAATGAGATGCCCTCCTCCTAAACCCCTTTAGTCCTCAGTCTATACTAAGGTCTCACATGGACTTCTTGGGAGATTATGAAAAGTTATGTTGTTCTGTTTTGTTTCATTTACCAACACTCATATACGTTCACAAACACTTAACGGTTAATAATCCATCGTTAATGTTTGAAATATTATAAATTTTAGAAAATAAAACGAAACTACAGACATCTTTGCTACAGACGCTTCACTTTCCCGCCAAGAAGCCCATATTTAAATTTAATTTTGACGTTTTCAAGTAATGTAATAGTTTATGAAATAAAAAGGTTAGAAGTTTGAATTAGGAAGTATGTTTATGCGTTGTCTAGTTCCCATAGTACAAGCTCGGTGTTGTTTGCAGCGAGGGTACCTACGTCAGTACATTTTGTTTATCAATGTGCTCGCCTTAGCTCATTATTATGTTATTAGATGTTAGTTTAATTTAGAATTGATGCGTTGTTCTATGAAGCTCATTTCACTTGTTTTTTGAGAAACGCACCGAAAGCGTTCGTAAGCATGTAATTACTAATATTAAGTATGTGTATGCGTGTTCTAGTACTCACTGTACATTATCTGCTTGGTTTGGAGTTTAAATAGCTGTATGTAAATAATGTGTATTATTAGGGTGTAGGGGATCTTACCAAGACCTAAGGAGCCCAAGCCAACCTCACCTGCAAGTGGTGCACCTGCCGATCAACGGACGAGGCTCTGGCGAACAAAACAGCGCCCGGTAAGCGGCAAAAGACTCGCCAGCTATTACGTGGGACCATTTTTTTTTTTGATTCACGTCGGTAACAAAATGCATTTACGCACTGTCTCCCGGCCAAAGGGGAAGACCGGGAGGGGGTGTGGGGCTCACTGCGGCAGACGCCACCGCCGCATTTTTGGAATTTATAAGGTTCATTTTATGGTGATGATATCATCCTACGTGATGAAGTCTGAGCGAGTCGTTCGTTTACGTGCTGTTTCGCAACTTGACGTCTCACTCTATCTTCGTTTAATGGATGTGAACAGCTTCTAATAACTGGTTATTGTTTTTTTTTTGATCTATATATGTTGCTGAGCATTAGCGTTAAAAAGAGAGTGCTTATATCAATCAACTATGCAAACTAACCTGTGTGTGTGGCTGAGCATGTGCGGTCAAGTGAGCGCGCACTGCGAGATGTAGCCTCAGTGAGACGTGTCCATGCGCGTTGGCAGCGCGGCACGCCCAGCGGCCCCCGTCAGCCACCTCGGCGCGACGGATGCCCAGCGCGTCCAGGGAACGGCTGTACCGGCCGCCGCCTTCACCGTCCCGCACCTCTCGCAGGACTCCTCCTGCCGACTCCCGGTACCATCTGAAGAGAATTATTAATCAAATAAGTGGTAATCTTTAATCTTCTTCACACAATGGAGTTGTGACACATTTCTGATCTCAACTTTAAATGCAATTAACATTGGGTGGAACTGGTTATAAGTCTTTTTAACATTTGGATGTTTTAGCAAAATTATTGGTCAGATATTTAGTGGCTTATTACAAAACGATGTCTAAAATTAGACCAGGTTTAAAACTATTGCTGTCACTGTGTTCATCTTCTTCTTCGTCGTGCAGGCTTTTTCCGCAACCAGACGTCCCATGCGTCCATTTTGCGTAGGAGGGTGAGAGCTGGATTACTCCAGCTATCCTAGTTCCTCCAGGAATCCTATCAGCGCCTTAACGTCGCTGAAGGCTTCCGGAAGGCTGCTGGTGTCTTCAGGAACCTCGCCCGGCAATCAGCCACCACCCTGCATTCCAGCAAGACGTCGGCTGTCTCCTCAGTCCCCATGCATGCTCTGCACAGAGGACTGTTTATCTGTCTTCATCTTATCGAATGAAAGTGATAGCACTAGTTTTTAATCTGGTCTAACTTTAGACATCGTTTTGTAATAAGACCTATAGTTTTTGCTATGGGTCTTATATGCTATATGTGATGCTGTGTATTTCACCTGCGAGATTATGGGATATTGCCGGGACAAAAGAAATTGAATAACTTTAGCTTAAAAGGATAATTTGTTGTAACATATGTATATAAAATAGGTGCCAATTGTTTATTTAAAGTTTATTTAATTTTCATTAACATCTCATCATTCTTACAACAATAAATAATAGTTTTGCTTAAGTATTTTAATTAAATTACTTTTATGTCGTATATTATGAACATACATAGTATGTTCGTTGTCGAGTATATACAATAAATAAAGTGGAACATTATCGTAAATACGTCTACGGTATTGTAGCAGAGGATGATGGTTTAAAAGCACTAGTAAGAAAAAATATATAGAGAACTAAAACCTTCCAAACAATATTATTATTAATATAATACTCGTATCAGACTTAATAATAACTGATGATCAGATGGATGAAGAACGAGCTCATTGTCTATTAGTATTGCGTCGCGGTAACGGCGCTATATGTGTCAGTTATATCATCTTTTTGTTAGCCCCTAATGGGCGCGCTCGTGCCGTTTCCAGGCAACCGGCGACTCGTTACCAAACGCGCCACTACTTTCTAACGCAGGTGTGCTCTAGTACATTTGCAACTAAGCAATTAATATTTCTTCTGCGTTGAGCAATTTTTTGCTTTATTGGGTTCAATAAAAAAAACTTATACATAACGAGCTTACTGTTACAATAAAAATTAAATACTTATAATATGACAACCGTAGTACGGCACATACAACAACAGTAAGATTCGCTGAACTCCACACTAGGATTCCCTGTGTCGTTTTTTTAATTTGTTTGTTTTATGTACATATTAATTGTGTATCGCTGAATATTAATATGATTTCAGGTCTATTTTAATTTATTTTTTTTTGCTCACTCCTAACTGGGTGTGGAGTTCATGTTTTGGATTTTTTTCTAAACACTTATTGAGGAACTCGGATATTAAACGAGTAATTGATATTTGTATAGGGATCCAACCTCTAAGGAATTATATTCAAAACCAATTTCTTGCACCACTACAAATGACATAGTAAGAACAAACTCTCATAACATGAACGATCTGCCACTAGTACATGAGAAGGAAGTTATTGACCACATCAGAAAACTCAAAGCCGATAAGACCCCTGGCCCTGATGGTATACAAAATGAAGCACTGAAAGCCGGTGTTTTCCTGCTGACTCGCCCACTTACGTATTTATTCAACAAAATTCTGAGCACGGGTCAAGTACCGGTGCAATGGAAAAGATCTGACATAATTCTATTATACAAGAAGGGAGACCCTCAAGACATTTCTAACTACCGCCCTATTAGTCTTCTTTCAAGTACCTATAAACTATTCACCACAATTCTACAAAGCCAGCTGAGCAAGAACATTGATACCTATCAGCCAGTCGAACAAGCCGGCTTTCGCTCCGGTTTTTCCACAATGGACCATATACAAGTACTGCAACAGGTAATAGAGAAATACAAGGAGTTCAACAGACCACTATATATTGCTTTCATAGATTACGCCAAAGCGTTTGACACGATCTCTCATGACGTTATTTGGGTAGCTCTGAATAAATGCCACATAAACGAAAATTACATAAGGGTACTCAAAAACATATATGAGGGTAGCGTAAGCCAAGTCAAACTAGAGACACGAGAACCTGTTATACCGATTTGTAGAGGAGTGAGACAAGGAGACCCTCTTTCACCCAAGCTGTTCATAATGGTACTACAACACATTTTTGACAATCTCTACTGGCAGTCAGAAGGGATTCAAATTAATCAAGATCGACTTACACACCTCAGATTCGCGGACGATATCGTATTGTTCGCTGAAACAAGTAAACGATTAGAAAAAATGATAAGCACCTTAAACGAAGAAAGTGAAAAAGTGGGTCTCAAAATGAACGAGAATAAAACTAAAATACTGACAAACAGCCACATAAACGCTATAAACCTAAACGGGAAGCCGCTTGAATACGTGAACAATTACATATACCTAGGAAAACAACTGTCATTCGAAGACAAAAGTGAAGAACTAGAGGTAGACCGGCGTATTAACATGAGCTGGAAAAAATTCTGGTCCCTAAAGGAAATCTTAAAAGGGAAATTTTCTGTCCACCTTAAGAAAACAGTCTTGGACACCTGTATCTTACCCACTCTAACATATGGATGCCAAACGTGGACATACAACACTAAAATAAAAACTAAACTAGTAGTGTGCCAAAAAGCAATGGAGAGAAGCATACTGAAAATAAGAAGGATACAAAAAGTGAAAAGCGAGAAAATAAGACGAACAACGCAAGTTATAGACGCCTTACAATACGCCCTAAAACAGAAGTGGCAGTGGGCAGGACATATAGCGAGATACACAGACAAAAGATGGACTCTAGAGACAATTATATGGAAGGGACCAAGAGGAAAAAGGAAAAGAGGGCGCCCTCTAAAGAGGTGGATAGATGGTATAGAAGGGGCAGCGGGAAGTGAATGGAGAAAGAAGGCTATAGATAGAGAGGTTTGGAAGAAGCTGGAGGAGGCCTTTACCCGTGAAGGGGTTCCGATCAATGGTACTGAACAAAGCAACGATAGCGAGTAGAAGAAAAAGATAAACTAAGTTATATATACATAGACTTATATTTAAAATTAATCACTGCACGTCGTTATATTTGTAATACATATTTAAATAAGCATGTAATAACAATTGTAGATTGGAAATAAACGGGCTTTATTATTATTATTATTATAGGGATCCAACCACGACCTTTTTTTTCTGATTTACGTCGGTAACAAAATGCATATACGCACTGTCTCCCGGCCAAGGGAAGAGACCGGGAGGGGGCGTGGGACTCTTTGCGGCAGACGCGACCGCCGCATTTTTACCCACTAAAAATCTTTCGACGACGCCCGCCGCTGTTGAAAAAGGGGCGGGGGGCCAGCACCAGGGGATTTATAGTTTCTGGCACCCCGCCCGCTTCCTACCAAGACCTAGGGAGCCCAAGCCAACCTCACCTGCAAATGGTGCACCTGCCTACAACGGATGAGGCTCTGGCGAACATAACAGTGCTCGGTAAGCGGCAGTAGGCTCGCCACCTATTACGTGGGACCAACTATATGGCGAAGTGTGGGCGTATAATATGCCTCTGCCTACCTCTTCGGGGCTACAGGCGTGAATGTATGTATGTATGTTTAATTGAATGTGGGATTGGTAGGTGTTAATAAACAAGCGACAATAGAGCATTATATACACATACACGTAACCTGTTTTCGAAAAGGGCGTAAATAATATTTTTGGTCCCAAGTAATAGGTGGCCAACGAACCTTTGACCGCTTCATCATCATCATCATCAACTAACGTCTACTGTTGAACACAGGCCTCCCCAATAAATTTTCACATTGAGCGATCCTGAGTAGACTGCATCTTAGTTTGCCAGAGCCTCGTCTGCTGATCGGCAGGTGCACCACTTGCAGGTGACGTTGACTTGGGTTCCTAACACGATACAGCATATTGTTTTTTATAATATGTTTGGGCCGTCCCGGTGTCACACTAAATAGATGGGGCGTCCCGGTGTCAGACAACTACAGGTGTCAAAATGAAAAACGTGTGTAGCTGCCGAGTGCGTTTATTACACTAAATTAATAATTCAGTTCCCAGTCACACGGGTACTCATGTATCGGGCGTCAAGTTTTATGTCAATTAAACAAAATAAAATAATGCATAACAATGTTCGAGCTGACTCGTATATAATATTTTATACTTATAGTTACAACATTGCTCCTCATTATGTGTCAGTGGATGTCTAGATGTGCCAAAAATCCGTTGTACCCTAATCCACCCGTATACAACCTCTTTTCGGTAAAAATTATAAAGGCGGAAAATAAACTACGTAAAAAATGGACAACATGTAGCAATCCGAGAGATTGCGACGAAATTTTCTCTATTACGTAAGAGACACCGACACATAGTACAAATGTCTTAATAGAAAAGAGAATGTACATTTATTTAATTTAGCTTGTATATCTAATAATTACGTAAACAGTAAAAAGAACAATATGTTACCAAAAAGTTTACATCGAGACATATTATTTACTTCTATAAACTTTATTGCACAAATTGAAATTGTACCAAAAGCTAAATTAAGGCATTCTCTACCAGTTATTATATATTTTTTTTAAATGAACAACCAGTAGCTGCTATGCCATGATTTCTTCTGTCTAAATTAATATACATTCTAACAAAGCTTTAAGCAACATTTCAAATATAAAATATCACTTATGATGATATTGAAAATCTCTTTTAAACCTATGTAACATGTTACAAAACCTATGAGCATTAATGCCTCAACATACACACAAAATCACCCACACACATACGCACACACACACACAAATATACACACACATACAGACACACACTGTAGTACTTTTAGCTCCTATGTTCATTTTATGTTATATTATTTTGTTTATATAATGAAGTTCATTGTTAGTGAAGAGCGAAGTTTATCTAGCACAGGCATATATTTGCTTAAAAGGTGACTTCATCAACTTGTTGTTTGTTAAAATACTTCTGTGTTTATGAAATAAATAAATGTATTATTATTATATAAATAATCTAACAGGCCTATTATCTTTTACCGTTGTGTTAGCATATCAATATCTGGTCATGAGGTAGTTCGAACTAGAAAACATATAAACCTATATAGAATTAGATATTATTAGACATTATGTATTATTATTAAACTAAATAGTAGTGCCTATACACTATGTACCTATGGATCCTATCAAGATCTGAAAATCCCAATCCAACCTCACCTGCAAGTTGTGCACCTGCCGATCATCGGACGAGGCTTTGGCGAACATAAAAGTTCCCGATAAGCGGGAAAAGGCTCGCCACCTATTTACGTGGTACCTGGGGGCCTACCGCCGAGTTCGATGGCAATCGATTATAAGGCAAAATGGATTTCGAATTGATTCTGTCGTACCGCCGAACTCATGCAAATCGAAACAAAATGGCTTTCTCCATTTACCTATTGGTCTGTCACGGACTGAAGGTCATGAATGAGAGGTGGCTGTCGGCAGATTCCCCGGTACGGATTAATGAACGCAAAACAAAGTTTGATCTAGATGAATTACCGGTAATCCATCGAATTCGGCGGTAGGCCCCCTGTTCACGGAGTGTAGCAAAAAAATGGTAGCCACGTTTGTCTCCAAAACCGGCCATGTTGCGACTATTCCTCTTGACGGACAAAGAACGGTTAATGCAGAATGGTATGCTAGCATATGTTTGCCACAGGTCGTTTCTGAGCTCCGTAAAGAGAACTGCAATCGCCGCATCATCCTCTATCACGACAATCCGAGTTCTCACACCGAGTTCTCACACCGAGTTCTCACACCGAGTTCTCACAACAAAAGAGTATGTAGAACAAGAAAACATAGAATTATTAGACCATCTGCCGTACAGCCCCAACTTAATGATTTCTATACATTCCCCAAAATAAAGAATAAATTGTGTGGTCAGTGATTTTCATCACCTGAAGAAGATGTGTACGCCTACAAAACAGTAATTTTTGAGCCCCCTATTTCAGAATGGAATGGTTGCTTCAACAATTGGTTCCATCGTATGGATAACCGTGTCAAATTTCGCGGAAAATACTTCGAAAAGCAATAAATACATTTTTAAACAGTAATATTGTGTCACTTTCTTGATTCCCGAAATTTTCAGTGCCGCCCTCGTATAAATAAAAAAAAATGAGAGGTGTCAAGGGACACCCGGATGGAACGAAGTTCCTTTCGATTAATTAGTGAAGGAATTGTAATAAAATTTTATGAAAAAAAATACAAACAAATCAATAAATCAAATAATAAAACGCTTAAAAAGAGGAATCAAAAAGTTTAAAAAATCTTAAGAATAGTTGTCACGCCCCTTTTTACAGCCAGGAGGCTCGGGTTCGATTCCTCCGTACCGGGAATATACATATAGCTTATGATGAATATACATATCCGGGAACATATATCCCCCGTACCGGGAATCGAACCCGAGCCTCCTGGGTGAAAGCCAGGTATCCTAGCAACTAGACCGTGAAAAAGTGTCGTGCGTGACAACTTTTTTTAAGATTTTTTTCCGTCTAGCCCCCTTTCACAACGCGCGATAAGGAACTTCGTTCCAATAAAAAATATTCAAAGGGACACAATAGCGTTACACTTTTAATTCTCAGGCATTCTGGAAATTACGAGAAACTTTTCCAACATCACGTGGAAAGGCAACTGCCGGCACATTATAAACGCGGCGAGGATGTAGACTATTCATCCTGGGCCTTTGTTCAGCTCGAGGGCCTTAAATGGGCGTTTAAATTTCAAAAGAGTTTTCAATGTTAATGCCCCTAGAGCTCCGAGTTCTGGGCTGTGAAGAGGGAAGGGGATAAAAGCCGTCGATGGTAATCGTTCGGGATCTTCTGCCAGATGGCAGGCTTCGGGCTTCGAGCCATTGGGCTCATTCCCCGGGCTTCTTCTCATGAGGCTTCAACCTCAAGGCGCTGGGTGCCGCTTTGCGGCCGTCGAGTGACGAGTGGCGCCCTCATCGTGGAGGCTTACAGCACCGCCCTCAGCGCGACAGGCACACCGGGTGAGACCCCGAAGGGAGGCCCAGCAAGCCGTCAGCGAGCAGGCGGTGGCTGAGGTAAGCAGGGATGAGAGATTATTTAGAGAGGTGGGTTTGGGGGTTTGGGGATTTGGTGGGTGTGAGGGGGAGGCGATGAGAGCGCTAATAGATCTCTGGGCAGCGCCTTCTTCTTCTTCCTCTTCTTCCTGGAGATGGGGCCCGGGGTAGGGGGCTGTTGCCCGATGGTGCCATCTGGTTGAGGCTGCGATGGGGCAATGGCTGCGGCGGTGAGTTGGTTGGTCGCGGCTGTGGTGCTAGGGCCTGCGGAGCACAAATAACTGGGCACGGGGTGAGGTGTTAAAGTTAAAGTGTCGGCCGGGGTTTTTGCCGATGCAGGAGCTGTTCCGACGACATCTAATGCGGCAGCGGCGGCGGCAGGTGAGCGCTCGGAGGTGGTGGTGGGGGCGATGCCTTGCAGGTGGGGGTGCGGTCCTTGGTCGGCGCGGTCGAACATCTTCTTCGCTGTTGCGCCGATAAACTCTACGAGGGACCGCACTTTTAGGTCCCGATGTAGCGTGGTGCCTAGAACATAGCGCCCTGCCCCGGTGATGATCCGGAGCGCTATGTTCTGTTGCGCTTGCAGTTTTTCCCTCTGGGCCGCTGAGCAGAGGGAGTACCACGCTGGTGCTGCGTAAGTGAGTCGGGACCTAATGTAGGTTTTGTAGATGCCCACTCTGGTTCTCAGGGGCAGGTTGGATACGAGTAGGGGACGTAGTTTGGCGCGGGCGGCTCGGCTGGAGTGGATGGCAGCCTGCGCGTTGGCCGCCATGGTTAGGCGGCGATCAATAAGGCAGCCGAGGTACCTCACCTGTTGGTTCCAGTTGATTGCTTGTCCCCTGAGGACCAGCTTCTTGGGCATCTTCTTGGCATCGCCTGTCAGGAGGGCTGTAGATTTTGCGACGTTCACCTGCATTCTCCAGTTGTCTAGCCACTGGGGGACCAGGTCCAGCTGCTTCTGGAGACGCTTTGCTGCCGCTATGGCCCAGGGGGAGGAAGTGAAGAAGGCGCTGTCATCGGCGAACAGCGCCAATTCCACCCTGGGCTCCCACTCTTTGGTAGTTAGAGTGGGGATGTCGTCGGTGTATATCCCGTAGAGCAGAGGCGAGAGGCAGCTTCCTTGTGGCACTCCCGCTGTGATGGTGCGTGGCTCGGATTCCTCCTGCTCGACCGCGACCGTGAACCGTCTTCCGTCCAGGAAGGAGGCTATGAGGGCTATGAGGGCTGGGGGGACGTCTGTGTTTCGGGCCACCTTGTAAATGAGACCAGGGTGCCAAACCCGGTCAAACGCCTTCTCTATGTCGAGGAAGGTGGCCGCTGTCGTAAGTCCTTTGTTGAGGTTCACGGTCATTTCGTGGAGCACTCTGGCCAGCTGGAGCGTAGTTGAATGCCCACTGCGAAAGCCAAACTGGTCGTCCCTTAAGGTGACTAAGGGACGGAGGCAGTGCAGCAGCAGGCGCTCAAACAGCTTGGCGGTGTGGTCGAGCAGGGTGATGGGGCGGTGGCTGGATGGCAAGCGGCGGTCCTTACCCGGCTTGGGGATGGTGATGACCTTCCCTCTCTTCCAGGCCGAGGGAAAGTAGTTAGCTCTCAGCGCAGCGTTGAAAATTTGGGCCAGCGCTGCATACCCTCTTCTGGGGAGCGCGGCCAGGGCTGTCGGCGGGAGGTTGTCGGGACCAGGTGCCTTCTTCTTGTTTAGTCGGAGGGCCGTCTTCCTCACGACTGCTGGTGAGAAGAATAGGTCACCTGGGAGTGGCGGTGGGGTGGTTGCCAGTAGTTCCGCCACTTCGCTCTCCACTTTCCGGTGGTGCGAGCGTGCGCTGGGAGCTGCCGGGTGGGGCGAGAATTGGATTTCCAGGTGCTCTGCCAGAATACGCGCCCTGTCGGACGCCGCGTACCTGCGCCGGCCTTCGGCGTCCAGGAGAGGGGTTCTTGCCACAGGACTAGCTGCGAGATTTTTAGCTAACCTGTGCATACTGGGTGTGTAGTCTGCTGCCTCACTTATCGCTGCCTCCCATCTGTCGCCACGCCAGGTTTCCACTGCTTGGGACAGTTTGGAGGAGGCCCTGTTCAGGTCGGCCTTCACTCCGGGGCACCTTGATGAGGCCCAGAGTCGACGAAGGGCCCTTTTCTTTTGCAGGAGGGCCCTCAGGTGACGGGGAAGTTCTTCGCGGCGATGCGTTACCGGCGTGGTGGTAGTATTTGCCTCTATGGCCTCCTGCATTTTATGCGAGAGGCTTTCGATGGCGGCGTCGATCTCTTCTGTCGTGGCAATGCTGGCTGGAAGGTGGAGGGCCGTAAGGTCTCTGCTGTATGCCTCCCAGTCGGTTCTTCTCTTGGGCTTCAGTGGTGTGGTGGCACACAAGGATGTGGCCACTGTGACTAGGAGGGGGAGGTGGTTGGTGTCTCCGTCGTACAGTACCTCGATATTTACTGGAGTGGAGAGACCTTTGACCAGGGCGATATCAATGACGTCGCTCTGGTGACCCTCTGCCGATGGAATGTGGGTTGGGGCGTCGGGACCAATCGCCTCGATGTCCAGGCCGGTGACGGCTTCTAGCAGTCGGCGTCCATCGGTATTGCTGGTCTTGGATCCCCAGACAGTGTGCTTGGCATTTATGTCGCCAACGACTAAGGTTGGGCCTGGGGGGCCGAATAGGGTGGTAAGGTCTGACCTGTATATTCCCGTACCTGGAGGCCGGTATGCAGCGAAGACCCGGAGTTCTTCTTGGGTGGAGGTGCGCAGTCTCACACCCGTGCTCCTCAGGCTAATGAAGTCCGGCCAGGGAAGCTCCTCGTGCATGATGTCGCTCCGGACCAGGACCGCTGTGCCCCTGAATGGTCGGCCCTGGTCGGTTACCTCGTCACGGCGGTAGGTGTGGTAGTTGGGGATCTTGAGGGACATTTTAGGGGTAAGGATGGTCTCGCCCAGGAGGATGACATGAATGTCCTGCGACTGGGCGAGGAGACGAAGTTGGGGAAGTTTCTTGGCTATGCCCCCCGGGTTCCAGTACATGATTCTTAGTACTGGTGGGGGGGGGCCATTAGCTGGGCGAGCCCGTGCAGGAGAGCTTGGATTGGGTCTGCGCCGGCCATGATTTGGCGGAGGGTGTGGTAGATCATGTCTATCGCCACTTGATGCTGGAAAGGGTGGGGTTGGGGTAGGTGTTGGTTGGGACCGGGGAAGCGCTGGTGAGCTGCGGCCTCCATCTCTGGGTTGCGCTGGGGCTGATGTTGCTGTGGCCGAGGCCGAAGGAGACGGTGGCGAGTTTGGGCGTCTCTGATGGGTTGAGATTGAGATGGAGGCTGACGAGGGAGCTGGGGACGTGAGTGGCGCTGGGCTGCAGTCTTGCGCCTTGGCTTTGGGGCACGCTGGGAGCCTGGGGCCTCCGAATCGGTTTCAGCCGCAGTTGAGGTGAAGCCAAATGTCACTTGGGCTGGGCGGCTGGCTAGGGCGGGCTCGGCTCTGTCAAGGCTGGCAGTGGTGGTGGGAGCTGTCGGAGCTGTGGGTGGGGCAGGCAGTCTTTGTGTTTGTGTGGGCGTAGACGCTGCCTCCGGTTGTGGTTGGGTGTTCCTTCCTCGACGGCGGCGACGGCGGCGCCTATCGGGAAGGGGAGCTCCCCTCTGAGTTGGCGGGTTGGCTCTTACCGATTGGGAGGCGAAGAGATCGTCCGCCATTGTCGCTTGTGGCGGAGGGTGGGATGTCTCGGCGCGGTCGGCGGGGGTGCGAGATGCGGCGTTGTTCGGAGCCCTGGCGTTACCTGCTGGTATGGGAGGTGACATCTTTACGCCCATGCGGCGGGCTTCGCGCAGGAGTACTTTGCACCGCCTGTCGTTCGCGGTGTGGTCTTGTGCGCAGTTTGCGCAGGTGGGTGCGTCTAGTCTGTCGCGCTGGCAGTCGGCGACTGCGTGCTCGCCCGCGCATCTCAGGCACTTGCGGGGGCGGTGGCAGTTTGTCGAGGAGTGCCCAAACGCCTGGCAACGGTGGCATTGGGCTGGACCCCTCTTTGAGCGCCAGGCCTCGATGGTGATGCCCGGCATGCACAGGAGGGTGTCAGTCGCGTAAAGGCGGGACAGTTCATCTTGTTCCAGGTGGGCCAGCTGCACATGGAACAGACAACCAGGTCTGCCTCTGGTGGCATTAATACCTCTGACTAGTGTTACTGAGAACCCCCTTTCTTCTAGGGCTTCTTGAATGTCCTGCGGAGGGGTGTCAGCTAGGAGGCCGCGGATTGCGACCTTGGTGGGCAGGGTGTGTGGAGGCGAGAAGCTGTACCAGGTGATGGCACTGTCGGCTTTCTCAGCCTCCACAAGGTAGGCCTGCACGGCCCTCCATTCCTCCGGCGTCCGGGGGAGGAATCGAACGCCCTGGCCAAAAGGGCGAGCGTTGGGTGGGTGGCCTAGGGTGGCCTGCAATCTCCTAAAGTGGAGGGTCCAGTTTGGGAGGGTCTCCACCACGATTGGAGGGTACCCCCTGGTGTTGGTAGGCTGGGGCGGCGGCGTCTGCGGCGTCACAGGGCGCTGCGGCATGGTGCTGGCGGCGCGCGGGGACGGCGGGGCAGCAGCTGTCTGGGCGTAGGATGTGGACGTGCTTGGCAACGTCAGGTATGACGAAGCGTCGGACGGGATTTGTGGGACTTGGGTATTGGTGGGTGAGGGAGATGGGGAGTGAGGAGGGGAGGGGAAGCGGAGTAAAGATTGGTGGGTATACTCACCTTCTTTCTCGCTAGACTCGTCATCGGAGTCAATGTCGCTCGACGATGACGAGTTGCGTGGCTTGGGTGGCGTGGGTCCCTGGCGTGGGCGTTTGTCGTCGCCTCCGGTCGGGGATTCAGTTGGGCGCGGCCTGCGGCCTGCGGGTCGGGATGTGCTCGGCTCGGATTGTGCGGTGGCCGATTGCTCAGCAATCGGAACCATTCGCACTCCGGGCGGCATCCCGCTGGCGGGTAAGGCTGGCGCCGGCTTGAAGGCGGCCGGCAGCGTAGGCCTTGGTTTGGCGGCATGGGCAGGAGCCGGCAGCTTAGTCGCTGCAGGTGGGGCCGTTCGGGCCGGGTTCCGGCGAGTACCGGAGCGGCCACGGTCTGGCGGCGCGGTCCGCTGTGGGAGCGGGCGGTCGCTCATGGCGGGGGGTGGAGTGGTGGGGGAAGTTGGAGGAACGGCTGGGAGCACTTTTCTGGGAGGTAAGGTGGGTTTGGGGAGTGGTGAGCACTGTGGGTTGTTGTTGCTACCTTTGCGACAGCAAAGCCAGAAACAACAACTATGCCGATAAATTGTTTACACACGAAAAGTACACGAAAACAACAAAAACACAAAAACAAAAATTAGCGTCAATATCGCGGGTGGGTTGAAAACAATTTTTCAGCGGTGGGGCACTTACGGCGCGCGGGTCGCGGGTGTCGCGTTGTCCGCGGGGCCGGAGGTGCGGGGCGGGTTCACGTCACACGAGCGGAGAGGGGACGGGACTCGACGCAGAGCGGAGTGCACACGACCAGACTCGACGAACGCACGACGGAACTATTGTAATCGACCTTGCCGAAGGAAGTTATACGCCAGGGAGCGATAATTACGTTAAGGTTGGAAACGTTATTGATATTATTGTGTTCATTTATAACTGTTTTGTTGCTTCGGATAAAAAATTACTCTCTTGAGTATTAATCAATCTTACTGTGTAGTAGATAGAAATTGTTAATGATATGACGCTCTGAAACGTAAGCTCTAAGGCGGATACAGATGATTTTGGAATCATCTTTACAAAGAAGTCATTAATCATTGACTCAAGAATCAACTGACTGGAAATTGGATTGACATTGTTTTGTAGGTTATTTCATGTTCCTTTAATTTATTCTGATTTCTAATAGGTACTAGTAATTAATGAATTGTGATGGAAATTATGCAAGTTGCAAAAAAGTTTTACTAGCGGGATCACAACTGTTTTTGAACACAGTGTAAGGATGCGTTTGTTACAAAGTTCAGAAGAGATGTTATAAACCTAATTAAAAAAGAAATGTCCCATGTAAAATAAATAGTATAAAATTAACCAATTCTACAACCCTTTTAATTTTTTAAGATTTTCCTCACCAATTGAAAGATACTCCTATTGACAAATACTTATTTGTCTCAACTGCTATCTTAAACTCTTTATAAGTGAGCGACTAAGGCCCGGCGCCCATTATCGGCATCGGCACGGATGAAGATTTTAGGTGGCAAATACCAATATACTACATAATGGCCATAAAGTAGAAATTTCCGTGATATGTGGTCGTAATAACAAAAATACCGCTTCGGTATGCTTGAGGCTGCTGTATCGGCAGCCTTAAGAAAGCTTCAGGATGCTTCGGCATCCTTCAGTACACTTCGGCATACTTCAGGACAACTAGCTTGTAACAACTCTGAGACTCTTATGATGAAAAATACGATATTGAGACGCTTCGGCAAGCTACAGGATGGTGCGGCATCCTTAAGGACGCCTCGTTATCCCTAAGAACGTTGCAGCATGCCAAAGCATAATTGCCGATAGTGTGCGCTTGCATGTAGAATGCCGAAGGACCTATCGCATTACGCCAACTACACTGCGTAACTATGCTGCGTTACGTGAACATTAAACTAATATAGTATGAAATGTTTAATACACAATATATAGAACATAATATATTGACTTAATAAAAATAATTACATGAGGTCAGAAGCCTACGAAGAACTACGGCCAGCGGTACTACGGTACGGTGATCTCGACATAGAAGCGATCTGTCACAGGTTTAGTGGACTTGTATTAAGAGCCCTTTTTGAAATCTTTGAGAAAATTGGCAAATTTTTCAGAAACAGGTAAGCCCTAAAGCAAAGGGCCACAAGTTACTCCCTCAATCCAGATGCACCAGATGCATTCACTGGTATCATAGCGAGAAGTCGCAAATCTTTCTGTCTTAGTATATTTGTATGGTAAGAAACTTGGACGGAGTTATTGTAGATATTCGTACAGCCCCCTAGGACTGTTTAACACCTTTATATTGTGGGGGGGCTGAGTATTTCCCGGTAGGGCGGAGAAGGCTGCTGCAGAAGGTCAACACCTAGAGACCGGCGACTCTGGGTGCCCTTAGTACTAGCTCCCGAGTAGAGAAACCAAGAGGGTCTATCTTATGGAGGACGCAGCGCACTGCGCGCGCAGATAATCCGCTTTGTAGTTAAAACAATAAATAGGAATACATTTATATTTAATCTCATTTTATTCCGTGCACGTACAGTACATAAAACATTCAGTAGCAAAATTGTTCCTATGAACTTTTCTCTTTTAACTCGCATATAGAACGGCTTTTAAAGGGTAAAAAACGCAGTGCCGATTTAAGCCACCGATATGGTGGGGAGGTGGGTTTTTCAGTTCTTCGCTCGAAGGTCGTGGATTCGATTCCTATACAAGACAATATGTGTTTGCATGAACATTTATATACGACTTAGTCTCGGTTTAAAAAAAAAATACATTCCGTTGCGTTGTATTGTACCTATACAACACAAGCTCTGCTTAGTTTAGGTCAGATGGCGCTGTGTGGGATGTCTTCTAGTTTTTTTTTAAATATTTTTTAAAAACAAGTATGAAGAAGGAAAATTAAGCACAATATTTCAAAGAATGAAAGCTTTACTTCGTCCAAACAACAAACAAACACGTAGTTCCACCATAACTTTGAGACAAGCAAAGTGCAGCGGTTTGTCAAGAACTGCTTTATGTCCCTTACCCACGCAACGGGAAAGTTTCAGCGGGAACTCGTTGCGTTCGAGTGGAACAATGGACTGTCAGCGTCTCATAGTACGATATTGCCCTTTTGCTACTGAAGTATTCAGTCATTTTTGTTCAACTTTATACGCTTTGCTAGCAAAGTTCGCTAGCAACTGGTTTATTGGGTGGCATTTGAATGGTTTTGCTATGAACTGTGTGTAAATAGCTGACTAGAATAGCATAGTTTGTAGCCATATAATTCAAATGCTACCTAATAGTGTATTTCAACGTAATTCTTAATATGTAAACAAAATATTACACAAATTGAATAGTAAAAATATGCAGAGTACTGTCGGACAAAAAAGGTAACGCTCATTGGCAATTTTTTTAAATGTAATTGGGGTCCTCGTAGGATTTTTTCTAAAAGCAATGTGGGTAAAACAGCGGGCACAGCTGTAATAAATAAATCTGTCCACAAGGCAACATGGAACGTGTTGCTTAATTTGATGTATTTGATCTCTTAGACACAGATCATCTGAGGAATAACATTTTCGAACTAACAATAGAACGTGCATCAAGTTGCCTGTTGCTGGCGACGTTGCCTGCTGTTGAGCAACAATGCCGGGTGACACGAGTTGCATGTTAAATGTACCTAAGCATGAATTTATTTTATTTTCGAAAAAAACTGTTGTTTTAAAGATATAAAAATATATCTATATATTTCGACCCTGCACTTCACTCGAGAGGACGTACCTAGAACGAACCTAAGCATAAATTTATTTTATGCACGAGACATACTGTTATTTAAAAGATTTTTGGAAAATGTAAATGGAGATGAGTGAACAAAAATTATGGGAGAACGTTCTCGTGTAATAAGAAGTACTATTAAACTAGTTATTTATGGAATATAATAAACTGAACCTCTAAAAAATACTTTTTTGATCATCAAAAATACTGATCTAGCATCTAATAGGGGATTAGGTGCTCCATCAGAATTTTTTGATGTACAAAAAGGTTAGGTTAGGTTGGTAATTTATTAATTTTGATGACACATTAAATATGAGCCGTTATTTATTTAGACGATGCGATACACAGATATGGTCATTGTTTGTGTGTGTGCGTGTGTGTATGTCTCTGTGTGTGTATGTGTATGTCTGTGTGCGCGCGTGTGTGTTTAGGTAACTAGTTACTAATTCTTGTTTACTTTATATTATAAATGTAAATGAAATAAATATCTTTCTCGTCATTAACTGAAGGACACCGTCCTGCCTAATGGGAGCAGTCGATGCCGTCAAAATATATGAATGCGCTATAAACGCGATGTGGCAATACGAACTGCGGTGAAAGAGATTACAACAAGATTGTTATACATACAAAAAAAAAACAGAATTATACATTTTTTTTATCGGTTTAAAAAAAACGTACATTTATAATAAAATAAAATACATCTGCCAAACTGCGTAGCAGTTTGTCGGCAGCTTGTAGTCCCCGTGGACGCTTACATACATTATTATCTTAATCTATTTAACTCTAACCGCAGATACATTATATAGGTACCTCATAATTACTTCTTGTATCTTGACATTACAAACAGAAACTTCAATTTAATTTTTAATAGCTACGGACACAATGACATATAACGTTACCTTAGTACATTCTTAAGTTGAGATTTAGTATTAATGTTTGCAAATACATTCAAACATACATTTGTGAAACGCGTTTAATTTCGCCGAGGCAAGTATGTAGAAAATTATAAGCTTAATTTCCAAGAATCTACAACGATCAAATATCCAAACCACAAAGCATTAATATTTCAATTCAACAATGCCTTTAGAAAGCCCGAATCTTCAATGTATTCTCGCTTGCTGACTGGATCTACCAAAGCCGTATTTGCTGAGAGCAAACCTGTGAGCACATGCCACGAATACGGATCAGCCCAGGGTTTGGTGTAAGGCTCTGTTTACATAATGAAACGTTTCCTTCGCACGCTGCGGCTTAGGTGTCAAAATCCAGACCTTTATTCAATTAGGATCCGATAACGAAGTTATTTTAAATGTTCACATTGTTTTCCTTGCGGACTAGCTGTATAATCTTTTTATGCAGTAGGTATGGGTGTTCTTGTTGTACCGTGATTTTAGGTAGTGTAAAAAGCGTTCGTAGCAAGTGAAAAGATGTGATCTCTGCCTCTGCCTACGGGAAAGAGGCGTGACAATGTGACATTATGTATGTATGTATGTATATATAAATCTTTGTGTATATGAACATGGATAATTGTTCTGTTCTGGGTGTTTCCCATGTATATTAAGTATGTATTTACAAAAATAAAAGATATTTAAGTATGTTTATCCGTTCTTTAGTATTTATAACACAAGTTCCTGATGTATGTATCAGTTTCAATTACCGGATCTTTGCTCCAAGTCTCCGGTTCAATCCCAAGTGACTGAAAACCAGTGAATTTAGAAACAGCTTGCCTACAGATTGACGTAAACAAACTAAGCAGACTGTTAAGTTTAGAACAACGACCATCATATGTCAAGTAGTCCCTAGTGAACTACAGCGGCTCTGCCTGCTAATTATCCCTTCGCATGTCTTCCGAACTATTAGCTCCAATGCTAAACATCCTGGAGAATGTCAGAGCTCTCGGGAACACAAACTCTGATTGCTTGTGAGTGTTTACATTTATGTTTTGAAGACATTTTGATTTACGTCATTCATGGGCTTATCATTTTGGGAACGTTAATATGTACATACATATATTCACGCCTGTTTTCCTGAAGGGTTAGACAGAGGTAAATTATACGCCCACACTTCGCCAATTATATAGTTGGTCCCACGTAATAGATGGCGAGCCTATTGCCGCTTACCGGGCACTGTTACGTTCGCCAGAGCCTCGTCCGTTGATCGGCAGGTGCAACAACTTGCAGGTAAGGTTGACTTGGGCTCCTTAGGTCTTGGTAGGATAGGAGAAAAATGGACTGAAACTGTCGAGAATTAACCTTGAAAAAAGACCAACGTAACGATTGTCAAGTCCTGCTAGGACTTTTAAAATAAAATATTGTAATTTAAGCATATTTAAAAGTTTGACGACTGATATGGTGTGGAGGCGAGTATAACCGCACTCTACTCCTGAGGTCGTGGGTTCGATTCCCACACAGGACAAATATTTGTGTGTAAAAATATGAATATATGTTCTGGTCTGGGTGTTTTGCTATGTATATTAAGTATGTATTTACAAAAAAAAAGTATTTATGTATGTTTATCCGTTATTTAGTATCCATAACACAAGTTTTTAATGATACTTATCTTGGGACTAAATAATTGGTGTAAGTGTCAGAAATATTATTATTATTATTTCGGAAGATGGAGTGAATTTTAATTTTAAATTGCTATTAATTTTCTTTCTATACTTCAACACCGCAGAAGCATTCGAATTAAAATTCTAAAGGGCCTGTCGTCCAAACAGACTTCAGCGCAACTTATTTTTTCAGCAAACGGACCCACAGACCTCTCTTTGTGAGCACAATTCGGTTATGAAGGTTACCCTTTAAAGGCCCTCGTTATTTTATTACTGCGCCTGAATTATTTTATGTTAACTTAATATACGGGCTCTTTGTTTGCTTGTGATCTTCGTTGTCAGGTAGGCTGGCTACCTGCTGAGGTTGGGTAAAATCGTAAAGCAATTTCTGTATGACGATAGTGTGCGTACTACCCCACGTACCGTCCTACGTCACTTGTCATCTTCTGTGTGGGGTTGGCAGATGTCTGAGTCGCCTTTCCATTGAATTTTATTACATACTTTTAGAAATTATTTATTATCTCTCAGGTAATAGTAATTAAATGTAAATAAACTATTTATTTATTGATTTATATGTCAAACTATGTAATATGTCAGTGAATAAGCATGAGCCTATATCTGTCCACAAGCTGCTATGCAGTTTGGCAGAAGTTGTAAAAAAGTAAGTTAAAAAACAAGTTTGTAGAAAAAGGAATAAACTTTTATTTATTTATTTTATTTTTATTTAATCCTGAATGGCATGGAGGTTACCATACCTGGTCCTTGTTCCTAACGTCTGGAACCAAATGTTCGAGCTGTGTATCTAAATAGAATCTATAGAATTAAAGTGTCTGTTTGTTAAGTGAAAATAAGACCTTTACCTACCTAAAAGTAGAAAACTGCCTCATGTCTGTTTGTTGTAGTTAGTATTTGAGACAAGCGACAATAATAAATTCAAATTCAAATTCATATTCATTTATTCAAGTTTGGCTCAAAAGAGCTCTTATGAACGTCAAAACTTAAAAACTAACGCGCCCATTCACTGCGGGCGGGAGCTTGATCGTAAAAGAACGGGCAAGAAAATCGTCAAGGTTAGTTTTTTCTCCCGCCAGTTACAAGAATATGTACTTAGTAGTAAAACAATTTGACAAATCTACAAAAACATGTGTTCTGCAGTCACATGATTTGAAATAAAAGAAGAAAATAACTTTTTATTTTAATTTATACGAGTATGAGTACGAATAAACATAGTAGACATGAGCAGACCAGTCCTCACTGGTGGCACCCGTTCACGAGTATGACGCATGACCAGCCATCGTTTCGCTCAACCATATTTTAGGGAACGCAACGACCCGACGCATGACGCCACCACCGCAAAGACATTTGAGTGAGCATGACATACTCAAGCTACAGGATAAACAAATTTTAACAAAAATAACATTATATTAATTAAATGTGCTGCAAACCACAAATATTTTTGGTCTTATGAAAGATATCATTTACAGCAATTCAGTCTTAATATCTATATAATCATTTGAACAATACTATGCGGTCCTAATCAAAAACATCATTTAGGAGAATGATAGGACAACAAAAATTGTGTGTGCAGCTATCAGATCAAAAACAATATTAACTCCTCTCAGTTAGCTAAATCTTTAATTACAAATAAAAATAGTAGACAAGAGCAGACCAGTCCCATCTCAATATCAATTAATTGTCATATCAATTACAATAACATCCAAGAACAAAAAAATTGTTAAAAGTTGTAAAAGGTCATAAGTGTTTGACTTTTTATAGGGAAATAAGAATTCAAAAGATTTTAAAGAAAACCTTTCTATACGTAGATCTTTTTAAATTTTTATTATTAAATAGCTGAAGTTTAAATTCTACGCTCTTCAAACTTCTCTTCTTCAACTTCAAAGGTCACTTTACCGAAGCAAGTAGCATAAAGTTTCATAAATTCTGTAGTGAAAAGTTGTACATTAAAAATCGTCCAACTGCTTTTAAAAGTATCTATTAATTAATGGCCAGACTTATCGACAAAGTACAAGCATTTCTCTGTTTAGTACTATTTTGTTAAAATTGAAAATGGAATTCATGTGACGTAGACAAAACATACTTTACTAAGTAAGGCGTAAGAAGTGGTTGTAACGCTGTAAGTTTTTAATAATAAATAAAGAAGTAGCGGTTGACCCAATTCGGATGGTAAGTACTCAATGCAGTGACCACCGATATGGCGTGGTGGCGAGTATACCCGCATTCCATTCCTGAGGTCGTGGGTTCGATTCCCGCACAGGACAAATCTTTGTGAGTATAAATATGAATATTTTTTCTGGTCTGGGTGTTTTCATATGTATATTAAGTATGTATTTACAAAAAAAAGGTATTTATGTATGTTTATCCGTTATTTAGTATCCATACCACAAGTTGTTAATGATACTTATCTTGGAACTAAATAATTGGTGTAAGTCTCAGAAATATTTAATATTTATTTATTTATACTGTAATACTGGCTTGCATAGAACACGTCCATTTATTCGGAAGTTAAAGACACGCACGCTACAAAACATCGCAAAACACCGGTACACGTCCAAAATTTTCTGAATTTGGTGTTCATGGAAGCTCGTACGTGGTCATCCCCTCCCAACACTTCCATTCAATTGTCCATCATAAATCACTTTCGTTAGTCTACTCTCATTCATCTTCTCAACATGACCAAACCATTTAAGAATACCTTTTTCAATTATGTCTCAACTTGTCAACATGTGCAAACTCTGTAACTGAATATCAAAGACATTGAGTTTGTTTAATGTAGGCACACATTATTATTCCATCGAACCACTCATCGAACAACCAAACACATCACAAGTAAGAAATGAAAGAGTCAGTTCCCACTAAAAGGCTATTTCGCCAACACATCTTAAGCATACGACAACAAGAAAAACCACTTAAGCCCGAACAAACAGCAGCAATATTACTAAGGGAACAGAATCATCTTATGGTAACAAACAAACCAGATTCGGGAAACTTTCTCCGGAGAACAATAACTGTATTATGGCGTCCGAAAAAGTCAAACGAGCATTTATTGGATGTTGGCAGAGAAAAAAACAAGGCGGTTACGGCTTCGGTTAATATGAAATCGATTTTTGCTGCGGATGTTTGCGGGCGAAGTGTGCTTAACGCGTTTGGAGCTGAAGCCACATTGTAAGAAAAGAATTTGAGCCAATGGTTATATCGTAAACGAGAGTTACGTCATACAGTTGGGTTGTGGCATTTTTTTTTAAAATAACATCTAAGAAATTACTTACGGTAACTAGTTGCTCCTGATAGTAAAATTACGATGCAATCTACAAACTAGGATTCTTCATAACTCATGTCATAACGAATGCACTTCAATCATGCATTTCCTTGACGCTTTGCATAAACGAATCAAGCAGAACAGAATGCAAATTATTGGGAATGTATAGTACGAAGCTGGAAGATACAACCCAAAAATATATCATTCGATTTTTGAATTGAAACAAGACCTCTATGAAATATTGCAACGAATAAAAATATAAAAAGATCAAGTAGTTTGACGTATAATGAAAATGCTGTAATTGATATTTACGACATTGTTCACCGGAGAACACATTACGTTTTTCTTTGACGAACAATGTTCTTTAAGAAGTTTTAGCAATGTTATGTGCATGAATTGTAATTACGGCAAGTAGCCTAAATGTACCATATCATATAACCTTTTTAAAAGAAGCACATCTAGGTCACCTCAATATTTATGTCTCATAAATCATTTGAAGTAGACAGTACGCTTACTATTTTGTCACCAACACTGTCGGTGTTTTGTAGCAACATTATTTACGTCGTCCCCGCGACATGACTTATGGCGTATGTCTTCGCGACATGTTTTTGAGGTTCAAGAAATATGTTTTTCTCATTTCAGAAGGTTTTTGGCGTGCTATATTACAGGACGAGAGCTGAGAAATTCATGCAACAAAATATGGAACATTAATTAAATTAAATTAAATTGTACCTCTGGCGCCGTTGGCTTTTAAAACGTTAAGTGCGTGCACGTAATTTGTAGGGTTGTTAGTAATTGGCTCACGTCGATCAAAATTTCTATTATTTTGGGTTTTTTTTACAAATGTTTACATTAAATCAAATTAACCGTCAGTCGAAAGGTGGAACTTATTTTCAATATATTTCCAGAACGCCTGACTATTAAAGTGTTTTGTTAAAGGTAGCTGATATGTGATCACGTTATGCTTGGCAATAACATTAAAAAGTTAAACCTTAATTCATATTTCTGACTTCACTTTTTTTGACTAGGTGGTAAATGTTTTCATCACCTCATGTCACCACAAGTCACCACATGTCACCACATGTCAAAATATATATAAATATAATTATTAAAGACTAAATGCCCAAATCCCGTCCCTATAAATCTACAACAGAAAAACCACAACAGACAAATAAACTGACAAAGAACCCATTTGCTTTTATTTCTTTATTATTGTACAGCTCATATCTCTTTCATTGTTGTTAAAAACATATATCGAATTTCAATTTTGTGTCTGAATGTTTGACGAATCTAAATGATCATGTTGATCTTAAAGACCATAAAGTATATTTTATTTTACATTTATTTTCTAACCTAAAACAAAATGTTTGTAACGTCAAAACAATATTCCCAGCATCTTTCATTTATTTATTCTCAAAAGGAAACCTCCAAGCTCTAACTTACAATCATATTTCAATAGCCCTAACATAGAGAATACAACAATACATTTTCCGACCCAATAACATAATATCTCGTGCCAGTAATCCGCGGAACACGGCCCATTTTACTACCATTAGAAAAGTATTTACCCAAGATATTATAAGGAGAGCACTACTTTTCCTGTACCGAAGTTTTCCCATCTGGAACATTCTTTGTAGTTCCACGAAGGCTTATGGTATAGAAAGACCACTTAAGTGCGTATTGTTTTTGTGTATACCTTACCTATAACTTTTTTGTTATAGTAGTTCAGAGAAGGGCTTTTGTATAATACGTTCATTGTAAGATATGAGGAGTGTCATTTCAAAAGAACTTGTTTCCACTTTCGAAAAAAAGTGAATTTATAATATACTGCTTAATGTTGTTTTGTGTTCAGGTGTATAGGGATCCAACCCAGACTTTACGAGCCCAAGCCAACCTCACCTGCAAGTGTTGCACCTACCTATCAACAGACGCTCTGGCGAACATAACAGTTCCCGAAACAGGCGTGTATATGTATGTGTTTGTTGTTTTGTCGGTTTACTGACTATCGTCTAGAGTTGAAGCTTGCTTTTAAATTGGATCTACTGTGTGTTGACTTTTGATAGTAAAACTATTGTTACTTTTATTTATTTATTGAGAAAACCAACAGCGTATACAGTAAAACAATTAACATAAGTACTTAAAGCTAGTATGGCCAATAACAGGTTTCCCTAATATAACAAACAATGTGAGTGGTAAGCAAAGAAACTATTACAAGTAATAAAATATAAAAGAGGCAGTTGCTGTGCTAATAACTCCTAGTAATTCTGGCAGTTATGTGGTAATTAAAGAACATGACACTACATACTATTTATTTGGAATTAAAAAGTTATATTATCTTAGTTGTTATATTATCAACGTCACACTAATATTATAACGAGGAAAGCTATGCTTGTTTGTTATTTCGTTTGATTCTTCTCCAATCAAGCTTCGGGCTGAAAATTGAGGTTAGTAAGACCTTTTTTGAGCCAAGCTTGCATAAATCATTTTGACTTTACCAAAAGGATTCCGAAAGTCCTAGATTGTCCTAGTTAGTTATATTAAGAATTTACGATCTCTAGACAGCTTTTCAAGCTGCTCGTCATTGCAATGTGCAATGAGGAGTAGAATTCTTTGATATCACGTAATCTGTACGTGTCCTATATATTGTTTTCTTTCTCTGTTCTTGTTTTTTATGTACGTGTATTATCAAAATTAATATGTTTTTATTTCGTTTCAATGCAGCTGAATTGGAAACAATGAACGTTTGCTCGTATTGTGAAAATCATAACTCTAAATAGAACCCACTCGATTGACGTACTTTTCAATGTCTACAGCCAATTAATTAGTCACCTATTTAAGGACTGTCTTTTGTGATTCGGTCTTTCTGAGCTACATGCTCTTTATAATAATAAAACTATGTCATTAAGTAAATTAGCAATATAACTTAAAACAATCGAAAAATTCACATCACATTCAGTTCTTCTTCCGTTATAAGCTAATATAACTACTTTTGTTTCTTTCATCTTATAGTTTTATTGGTTTCTTCGGTTTTATTTTGTCGAGCTTGGTACACTGATTATTGTAGTCAAGTATGTTGACTTATTAACTTGAACGCATTAACAAATGTGTATAAATTTTTTATATGTGATTAAGCAAGTTGTGTTTGCCTGTAAATCTGTTGAACAATTATATCATGACCATAACAGTGTTAAATTAAAGCAATCATTATTGTAACAACAGTTGACAAACCTAATAAATAAAATAATAATAATAATATCCGTTCTGAAAATGGAACTGTCGATTTAACGTTAAGCGAGACGCAGAACTGAATTGTCTATGGATTGAATTATTAACAGACCGAGCGGCAACGACGGAGCTTTGAGGTATTTGCTTACCCTTAATCTCATTTGGTGTGTCTGCGTCGACTGTGTAGTTGTACACCCTGCGTCTCAGAAGGTGATGATTATGTTAATTCTGGATGTATCATGCTTTGAGTAATCGTTTGAGTAATCATGGGTTATATCAACAGTTTCAGTTTATGTGGAAATATAATTAGCTAATTGAACATATAATTGACACATATAATATAATTATATTTCTTGTTATTAAATAGGTGTATAGAGATACTTGTAAAATATAATGAACGAGGCTTTGGCATCATAAAAGTACCCGGTAAACAGCAATTAATAATACAACTGGGGAAATGCTGGCGTATAATATGCCTTTGCGTACCCCTTTGGTAAAACAGGCCTGATATTAAGTATGTATGTATGTTAACATTTATTATTACATAAAAGAGCATAGCCTGTGAGTTTCTTGCCAGTTCTTCTTACAGAGCGGTGGCTCGGAACTGGCACTTAGATTCACTTACACTTAAATATTTTTTGTTTTTTTAAATTGTTTAAAGCTTTGGATTTTAGTATAATTATATTTTATTTGTCTTTGTATTTTTTTTATAATTTTGACGTTTTCAAGTACTATGTAATAGTTTATGGAATAAAAAGTATTTGATTTTTTGATTTTGATTTTTATTAGTATGAATACTATAGTGACTTAGTTTTATCTGTGTTTGCTATGCCTTCACGCCTAAACTTTATGGCTGATTTTGATAAAATTTGGTACTATGAATAATTGTAATTTTAGGAAAGACAACTAACCTATTTTTCTCGCGAAGGAAATGATTCTTTTGGGACGGGACCATCTGTCGGTTACGCGTAACCAATAGATTATCTAAAAACTGTAAATGTTACTAGAAAAGCTTTGTAGGTTTGAGTCGAAGAAAGAAAGGTAATTAAAAAGAGAGAGTTAGCAAAAAATACATTTAGGAGTAAACAACGAAGTTGCAATGAAGCCTGTTACTGCTAATTACAAATTGCCAAAGAAGGGGTCCCCTTCACCAGTGCAATTAGTGTTTGGCACAAGAAAAAATAGGCGAAACATCGCACCTAATGACTTTGTCATTGCTAACAAAGATAAATGGTCCTCTAATACACGAGCCTGTTCTTATTTCCTTACTGTCCGTATATTTCAGTGAACTGTATGAACAATAGACATGTTATAATGATTAGTCAGAGTAATAAGAGAAACAGATTTAAGATTTATATATTTACTAGTGGATCGCCCGTGACTTCTGCTGCCTAGGTAGGATTTCTTCGTCGACTCTTACGTGAGATAAGGGAGATATGTGAGTTTATGTGTGAGCGTGGGTGTATCGGTGTCTGCCTCATTACGCTTGCTTGTTTGCTTATTTCTTATATGGGCCACTTTCTTTTGGAGATAAAAAAGAAGTGAATGATATACTAATATGGACGACCGATATGGCGTGGTGGCGAGTATACCCGCTCTTCACTCCTAAGGTCGTGGGTTCGAATCCCACGCAGGACAAATCTTTGTGTCCATGAACGTGAATATTTGTTCTGGTCTGGGTGTTTTTCTATATATATTAAGTATTTATTTACAAAAAAAATAATATTTATGTATGTTTATCCGTTATTTAGTATCCATAACACAAGTTCTTATTGATACTTATCTTGGAACTAAATAATTGGTGTAATTGCCAGAAAAAAAAATTATACAATACACACAAAGAGTCTATGTGTACCTACCTACGCTTGTTTAATGACATATTTTTTAACAGGGCCACTTTCCAAATAAGATGAAAAAGAATTCTATATATACGAGCATATCTGATCTACGAAATAATGGACTTTCACAATTTATATTCCCCGGACTGTATGACTTTCCGGATTCGTAGCAAAAAAAAACTCACACATGACCCAGCTGGAGGACGGATCCATATAATGAATAAATCTCCCGGAACTCGCGTCCGGTTCCGTTCCGGCACAGGCTCGTTCCGGTTCCATTCGTATTTACTTTTGAATGACCCCTTTGCTATTCCGGTAGACGGGCCTGTGCAGTGCCGTGTCACCAATTTGTAAATGGTTCTGTTTCTTTTAAAGCTTTTGCTGTGTTTAATATATGTATAAATACAACAATTACATAATCATAAAGATATAAAAATACAAATTTAACGGGAACAATACGTCAATAACGTTATTAAACACCGAAAACATTTTCATGTTAAATATTGCAAAGACGAGACAATATGCTTTGCTTTCAAATCGACACGCCCTAATTCTACAAGCCCTCTACAACCTTTTTTCTTAGTCTAAATATGTGGCTTGGCCGACCGGTCGTTACCATAAGGCTTTGTGTTTGCAGAAAAGTAATTTACAAAGATTATTTAATCACCTAACGCCATCAGTGAAACGGCTAGGACAAATTTAAATTCTTGTTCACCAGCAACTGTTGAAAAGCTGTGGCGTAACATTTTAACCCAAAAAATTACAAATCACCTGTCGAAAACACTTCAATAATATTTCATTTCCTAATTAAAAAAACATTTTTTTTTTATTGCCAAAAAGTGGTACAACATTGATTCACTGCTAGTCCCCAAACTAGGTAATCCTGTCTCTTGGGGACTATAATTTGAGATTTGCATAAATTTTAATTTAATTTTAATTTTATTCCAAAAAAAAAAAATATACTAAAGAATGTGTCAAACGAAAATGATTTATATGGCAATGCTTACAATAGAAGTCGTACCTATATTTCAGACATGAATGTGCCCTACTTAGCTTCCGGTGCTGATTCCAAGCAGTACCTACACAATGGAAGGAAAAAAGCCGTCTATTGAACACAACCGAATTTCCGTGTCCCATATATCGCCGTGAGCAGAATCGTAAATTCCATCGCGCACCACCAACAGGCGTGCAACAAATTTGGGCGTGGCGCCGCGATGCAATTTATTGGAAAAAGTTGGAAACTCTAGCCGGTTCTGGTTCATATGTCGCGACTTGAGGCGCAAGTGCTGAGAGAATAGCGAGAAAGAACCTTAAGCAAAGGTAAAAAATGTATGGCTTAAAAACCTAAACGTAATAAATAAATAAATAAATATTTTCTGACAAATACACCAATTATTTAGTTCCAAGATAAGTATCATTAAGAACTTGTTTTATGGATACTACATAACGGATACACATATATAAATACAATTTTATTTGTAAATATATACTTAATATACCTAAGAAAACACCCAGACCAGAACAAATATTCATGTTCATGCACACAAAGATTTGTCCTGCGTGGGAATCGAACCCAGGACCTTAGGAGCGGAGAGCGGGTATTCTCGCCACCACGCCATATCAAATAATGCAGCAATAAGTGTGTCATCATCATCATCACAGCCCATTAACGTCCCACTACTGAGCACGAGCCTCCTCACACAAATCAAGGTGTGAGGGTATTGGGTCATACTCCACCACGCTGACCCAGTGCGGATTGGCGGAGGCAGGTGTATGGCGTCCTGCTGTTAAAATTTTTCAAGCTGCCCATGAGGCCTCTAACATGGCTTAACTACTACCACATTTAGTGATAACCGGGACCAACGGCTTAACGTGCCTTCCGAAGCACGGAAGCGCTCGATATCAAATGCCACACAAACGGTCACCCATCCAAGGACTGACCTCTGTAAACTCTGCTGTACTTTGGTGATCGTTTCCAACCACCGAACACCGCAGAGCTACGAGCGCTTCTGTAATAAGTGTGTAAAGTGTTCTAATTACAGTTGGGCATCAACGTTAGGACGTAAAGTGGTACCACTCAAACGGGCTAGAAGAATAATTAATAGGATTACTAAAAAAGATGGTTCAATGTACAAAGTGCTTTAATTATAGCTGATGCAAACAATGACATATTAAAATCTAACGCTGGTTCCGTGACGCACCTGGGGTTCATCACATTTGGGCGTGCCGCTGCGATGTAATTCATCGGAAAATGTTTGCAACTCCAGCCGGTTCTCGTTCATATGTTGCGATTTGGGGCGCAAGTGTGGGGAGAGAAGGGGCAGCGACATCTTTTGCTTAAGAAAGTTACTAAAGAGAGTACAGCTTGAAGTACTTTAAAGACAGCGAAAAATACTTTTCGCGTGATCGAAATTGCTCCTTTACATAATTAATATTAGGGTTAAAATGGCGTAATCTGTAGTAAAAGTAAAAGAATGTGTATGATCCGGGTGCCCTTTGGTTCGCCTAAAATTGTTTGTCCTAATATGGTTGGGCCAAACCGTTTTGGCTACATGCATGCTGCATGCCTGCATGCATGCCTGCTTGCATGCTGCATGCCTGCTTGCATGCTGCATGCCTGCTTGCATGCTGCATGACTTATAAAAATGAGTAGGCGTTTTGTACTTTATGATTTTTAATTTTGTGCGAGTTAATATTTAGGGTTTGTAAACTTTAGGGATTACGAATTGTTTTGCCAATTGACGCATTTGGTAAATGACAATGTGGCGATAAAAAGTTAGGCGAAGTGAAATTAGGGCAAACACGATTCTGAAGAGTGAAATTAGGCGAAAAAATTTTAGGCTTTTCGTTTGGGTGCCATTACAAATTAGGCGTACAAAAAATTTGGCGATCCGATAGGGACCCGTATGGCCCAACCCGTTTGTCCCGGTTATATGCCAGTAGACGTTTAGTTAAGTTAGCGTCAACTTTTACTTAACTATTGTGTGTTACTGAAAATAATACAGTTTAAAGTATTTTAACGTAAATAATATCACGCCTGATTCCCCAATGGAGTAGGCAGAGGCATATTATATGTCCAGATTTCGCCAATTGTATCGTTTGTTACTTGTTACTTACTTTTGTTATTTTACTTTATCGCTTGCCGGGAACTTTTATTTTCGACAGATTTATTGGTCGGCAAGTGCACCACTTGCAGTTTACGTTGGTTCGAGCTTCTCAGATTTTAGTAGGATCCCCATACACCCGATAGAGCTGAAGTACTTTTAAGAGAGTGTGAAATGCTTGTCATGTTCAGTGACTGCTGCATTTGCGCAATAAATATAATAACACATTAGGGTCCGTAGTGGAAAGAATATAAGGGTATTTTTGGATTAAGCCGTTGGTTTCAGTTATAATCCAGTAGACTTTATGTTTAGTTAGAGGTTGTCTCCATCAATCTAGAATGAGTCTGCATAGTGGATTGATCTAAATACCTTAATGAATTAAACATATTTGTTGCAAGCCATTTGTAAGTATGATTTTATTTTTAAATATAGCTAGTATGTTTTTCTATAAAGCGTAAAAGCATGCTATAAATATAAAGCATTAGGTTTGCCTTTTGTTTTACTTCGTAAGTATGCCATATAGATTTAAAAAAATACGTTTTGTGTTACGAAAAATCATAAACATTCTTTAACGTTGCAGCTTAAAACTTGGACCACACGTCATCAGTACGAATTCAAAAGGACAATAGCACACTTCACAAACTTTGTACTTTATAATAAAGTACGCTGAGCGAGTACGGTAAACGACACGTCTCCGGCACCACTTTTTTGCGATGAAGAAACTTAACCTTAAGATATAGGGATCAAAATACTTCTAGCTCAGCTATGCCTGGTCTGAGCCATGTGTAGCTTAGAAGTACTTGTTTATTGTTAAGTTGCGTGTATGGAGAAGTTTTACAATTTATGTGGGGAAGCTTGTGGGTTTCTTTTATGTATGGATGTTGATACGAGCCGTAAATGATGTATGTTTTACGCGATAAGAGTTTAAATTAATGCCTATTTATATTTTTATGGGTTCCGTATGAGGAGCACTCGTGTGTCTACCTGTATCGATTAAGTTGAGTTTCTTTTCAGTTTTTGTCTCAAAATGGTAGCTCGGAATTTGCATTTAAATTCTCCACTACTTATTTTTTATGGCATGTAATTGAATTTAAGCTTTAGTGTAGTCATATTTCGATATTTTTTACATTTTATTTTGAAGTTTTCAAGTACTATGTAACAGTTTATAAAATTTATAATTTCTGATTTTATATTAGAAATAGTGTTCTTTCATTATTGTAATGATTTCAAAAAACGTGATAGACATTAAACTCATTTATAACCCCATTTATAATATATATAATCAAGACTTAGAAAATATTCAATTAAAATTTTTAAAACATATAAACTACCGCGCCCGACATAAATATATAGATTATAAAGAATCATGTATCTTTCACAATGTTCTAAGTCTTAAAGATAGAAGAAATCTCCTTGACATGTCGTTTCTGTATAAAGTCTGCCACGGTGCAATCGAAAGCATTGAGCTCACCGAACAGTTCCTGCAGCTTCGTGCTCCTACGGTCCGCACCAGACATACTGCTTTGTTCAATCTGCCACTCACGCATACAAATTATTACAAAAATTCTATTGTTCATCGTTTGCAAAATTTATATAATAAGCAATTTAACTCTATAGACATTTTTAATGACAATTTTAAAACATTTAAACAGCTGGTAATTCAGATATTAAATAATAAGGTGTAAGACTCAAACACAAACACACATACATTCAATCACACACGCATACATTCACTCACACCTACAGTACACACATTCCCACACTTTTTTCTAATTTTGTATTTATTTTTTTATGTTATAGAATAAGTTCTGCTCTCTTTTTTGGAATATATAGTAAAATGTAAATCCGTAATTAGGTGTAAGGATAAATTTAATGTGTTATGTATTTAATTTATAAGACCTGTGGATTTTGTAATAAAATAAAATAAAATAAAATAAACTCAAATCATGTTTGTGTTATTTTTCCAAGCGTTGCTTCATTTCGAAGCACTTATGAACGTCACTCAAAACTAAGAGCGCCGCCGCTTCGCTAGAGCGGGAGCCTGCCTTTTCACACGAGTTTAACTAAATAAAGTTTAAATCAAGGCGTTTCGGTACTCTTATATCTACTTCATTTCATCCAAAGACATCCTAGTTTAACAGTGGCTTCAACAAAATCCGTAAACACTAAATACATACCCCTAATGCATATAAAGTATGAAAACGTACCAGTAATTAATTACAACGTTTGGGGTGACATAGTTCCAGTGGCAGCCATTCGGCCCCCGGGGTCCATTAACGGGAATAATTCGTGCTATCGTTAGTTAAGTGACAGCTGACTAATGCTCCCCAGGCGGAATTAATAATGCCTGATTTTGTGAGTATGACACATGAAATGAAACATTGATAAAAATAAGGCTTTTTTCTGATTATTGACGAAAACAAGCGAAAATAAGACTGTGTCACTATAATTATTTTCTTTAAACTGTGATGAAAATTACTAAATTATTAATATTAAACAAAGTCTTTAGTGCAATCCTTAAAATTAGTGACAGTTTGTATCTATGTTTTATACTCATCTAATCTAATCATGTAAATAGAGGAAATACCATTCATAGAAAACTCCGAAATAGGTAGGTATTATCTATTTTATAGATAATATATTTAAAAAAAACATTTGTGTTAAGCAGTACTCGTAATAAAGAAACTGTATTTCAAGAGTCAGATAATAATATCTGACATATTATTTTAATCTGATTTGACATTTCCCTTATTTTTAATGATCTCTATTGTAATTTAATTTTAAATTAATTTATATGACATTTTTCAATACTTTTATTTTTAATGCCAATGTATATTCCCAATCAATGAGTATTTCAGTATTGTTATGAAACGAGTACAAACGAAAGGATAAAGTATTCATATAAAAAAAATACATCCAATTACGCCTGTTTCCCCGAAGGGGTAGGCAGAGACATATTGTACTCCTACATTTTGTCAATTAAATTGTTGGTCCCATGAAACACGCTGTAAGGTTGGCTTGGGCTCCTAAGGTGTTGGTAGAATCCCTTTACATCCCAATCGAAAATAATCAATATCAAAATCCTAATCGCGTAATCCAATATATCTAAAGGAAGGATCAGTCCAGAAATTATAACTCGCCTTACTTATTTAAATCATCATCATCATCATCTCAGCCCATTAACGTCCCACTACTGAGCACGAGCCTCCTCTCACATACCAAGACGCGAGGGTATTGGGTCATACTCCACCACGCTGACCCAGTGCGGATTGGCAGAGGCAGGTGTATGGCGTCCTGCTGTTAAAATTTATCAAGCCGCCCATGAGGCCTCTAACATGGCTTAACGACTACCACATTTAGTGACGACCGAGACCAACGGCCTAACGTGCCTTCCGAAGCACGGAAGCGCTCGATATCAAATGTCACATAAACGGTCACCCATTCAAGGACTGACCTGTGTAAACTCTGCTGTACTTTGGTGATCGTTTCCGACCCCCAAGCACCGCAGAGCGACGAGCGCTTCAAATAAAATGCATATTTATAAAGCCAACATTACCAAAATAGATGGTTTAAAAGCCTCAACATAATAATTCGGCAGTAAATGTCCAAAGTGCTCTAATTACAGCTGATGCGAACAATGTAATTTTAATAAAATCTGGCGTTAATCTAACGGGGGAACTTCGGCGGTTTCACAGCAATTAAAACGTGTTCCGCGCCCCGGGGAAGAAGCTGTTGTTTTACTAAGGCTTTTGGTTAGATAAGGTTGCTTTACTTGGAAGAGAGGCGTTAAATCCATCGCCCGCCATTCCGTCTCAGAGCTCAGCTTATTTTTAAAAGGATTTCTGATTTCATTTATTGAAGTATAATCTTGAATCTTAAGATATTCTCATTCTAAATTAAGAGATAACATATTTTGGTGTGCCTGACGTTTCGAGCTGGATGTATCATCGATTATAATTATGGGTGTATAGGGATCCAACCAAGATCTGAGGAGCCCAGGCCAACCTCACCTGCAAGTGGTGCACCTAAACAACGAACGAGGCTCTGGCGAACGCTTAAGTTCCCGAAATGCGGAAAAGGCTTGCCACCTATTACGTGGGACCAACAATATAATCGACGATATGTGAGCATACAATATGCCTCTGCCTACCCCTTCGGGGAAACAGGCGTAATATTATGTATGTATGTAATATTACTAAGTACGCAGTTTAACGTATATGGGCTCAGTTAGTAGACAGATTTCAAAATTCGTTGGCTTGAGTTTATCAGATCTTGCTAGGATCCCTAAACATCTACATGACATGTATGTATAGGCAAAATAATAAAAATTTAAATAAAAAAAAATATGTAAGTAAATCTAAGTGCCAGTTTCGACGACCGATATGGCGTGGTGGCGAAAATACCCGCTCTCCGCTCGTAAGGTCGTGGGTCCGATTCCCACGCAGGACAAATCTTTGTGTGCATGAACATGAATATTTGTTCTGGTCTGGGTGTTTTCCTATATATATGAAGTATGTATTTACAAAAAAATAATAGTATTTATGTATGTTTATCCGTTATTTAGTATTCATAACACAAGTTCTTAATACTTATCTTTGAACTACATAATTGGTGTAATTGTCAGAAAATATGTATTTTACTTATTTAGTTCCGAGCCACCGCACTGTGATAAGAACCGACAAGAAACTCAAAGACTCTTTAAAATTATACACACAGTAAATATTTGAAGATATTGAAAGGTTCCCCAGAAGCCGTAACCAATAAAGTAGCACTAAAGGAACCATCACCGTCATGTCAGTATGTAATGTGAAATTGAGCTGAATTTGTTGAATAGGGGATGGTCACAACAATAAATAAAAGCATTAAATTTTAAGTTTGACCTTCATAAGACCTCTACTACTTGCTATTGAACTGACTTGAATTTGAATAAATTATTTTGACTTTGACTTTAATAATCTGGTTGACCTTTTTATTCTATTTATAATACTTATTTTATTCTATTTATATTTATAATTATAAAAGTTAAAAATGTTAAACCCAAGCTTGTTTATCTGATAACTAATCATGTACATTTTATTACATACCAAATTTATTTAATTTATTAAATGGTCACCTAACCAAGAACTGACTTCTGTGAATACTGCTTACATCAGTGATCGAATACGTTACAGGCTTCTAAAATAACAATAATTATCTCCAATTTTTGATATAAAACATGACTATTTTTTTCACTGGTTTGGTACATAGATAGGCGTTGATAGAGTAATAACACTAGTTACATAACGACGTTTAAGTTCTACATAAATATTTTTAGGAACCTTTTAGGACAGACAAAAAACCAGTCTTTCAATGATTGGTGGCTTCCGAGCTGTTACTTTTCCGTAATTTGATAGGTTATTATTGGTTGTATCTTGATTCTGACTGATGACAGGCGAAACGATCTTTCGATTCTCTTGCAACGGCATCAAAATGTTAAAAACTCCAAAAAAAAGTGGTGATGGAACACTTTAATGACGATAAGCCACACGTGAGCACACAAACCGATTGTGGCCAAGTAATCGAAGTCACTTCGCAATCGGACGAAATAAATCCTGAAGCAGGGACCATTAAATTTGACATCACATCCTGCATTCCTGAAGCACGGAAGCGCTCGTTATCAAAGGCCATTTAAAAATTACCTTTGTAAAGGCTTTCACTTCTATCTCTGGTGCGGCAAAACTGGCAATTATTACCAATAAATAATATGAGATTCAAATTCAAATTACATATTCAGTCAGTATACCTGCAGTCCGCTTCTGAGGTCGTGGGTTCGATCACACAGGACAAATCTTTGTGTTCGTGAATATGAATATAAGTTCTGGTCTGGATGTTTCCTATGTATATTAAGTATGTATATATAAAAAAAATTATAAATATTTTTATCCGTTATTTTGTATCCATAACACAAGTTATTATTGTAAAAAAGATATATAGAGCGTCTTTATAGCGTCGGATTTCCAATGATACAATAAGTTGTTTTAGTTATGTATGTGTCTTTCTTTCTTTATTTTAAATTATGGCTTCGTGCGGTTAACCAGGGTCAAGTAAAAGATATATAAATATTTATAATTCATAGTAAATGAGATTGAGTGGTTATAAAGTTGATAAATGGTAAATGAGATGCTGTCTCCGTAAAGTCCATGTGAGATGGAATTCTTGAGAGAATTCGAAAAGTGATGTTTCACTGTTTTACTCATGTACGTCACATACACGTAACGGTTAATAATCCACCATTATTACACATTTATGTCCGAAATATCCCACATTTTAGAAAATAAAACAAAACTGCAGACATGATGCTTCACTTTCCTGCCAAGAAGTCCTTATTTATTTTAGAGAAGACTCAACACCAGTAGTGGGACGTTTGATGGCGATAAGACTTGCTGCGAGACAAAGCGTTTCAATGTTGCTTACCGCTTCACAATACACTAGAAACACACACGTTAGAAATAGTCAGTAAATGCTCCACCTATATGTTATTCCCCATTAATTCCCCACGGCTGCGCCATAACGTTCGATGCTCCCAGATAGTGGGAGCGAGCACATAAATTTTAATTTTGATGTTTTTTAACTCTAATGAGTTACTGGCTTAACTGCACATTATGGTACGCCGTGGGATTGCGTTTCGAGTTGTAAAGATTAGGGTTGGCAGAGCTTGATTTGTTACTCATTATTTTAATTAATGTCTGGTTATTGCATTATGTTATTACTTACAAATAGTTGACGTGTTCTTATATTATGAGAACATATTTATTGGAAAATTAGGTCAACTTTGGTTGCTTTATCATTATATAGGAAAATACTTTGGTCAGCCGAAAAATTTGCATTCCCTTAAAAATTTGCAGCATCGTTATCCGTCATAGTTTAAAGATTAGGACGTCAAAATGGTAATATTGATAAATCTTAAAGTCTTACAATAAATTCTGTTATCTATATAATAATACAAAAAATGTTAGAGAAAGGGCAGGTCAAAAGTACCCTAAACCGACGGGCGTGTATGAGGAGGTTAATGAGTGTGAATGAAGCTAAAAGTGTGTGCCAAGATCGAAGCAAGTGGAAGGATGTGATCTCTGCCTACCCCTACGGGAAAGAGGTATTATGTATGTATGTATGTATGTATGAAATTACTTCGGAAGTCAAAAATCACAAGAGCCGAGTAAATGAGTTAAAATAAATCATCTGCTGGATTGGTCCCTTAACAAGTTTACATTGCGGAAAAATATTAATTCCTATAGAGAAACACAATTAACACACAAAGGGGCAACTGGCGGAAAAACTCAACAAGAAATATTTGTCGGCACCAGGCAAATCACCTTTGAAATATATTAAATACCTGCCCCTTTACTCAAACGGCGAGTGGCGGCCCTGGCTGACGTCAGCCGTCCCTCATTAACCCCGGGACCCACAGTTGCCGAGGCTTTACTGCCGTTTTCTCGCGACCTTTATTTACCTAAGTTTCCCTCCCGTATTCAATTTGCCCCGTTTGACCGACCCTCTCGAGCGGCTCCACGTAAACTAGAATTAGGTCTGTCTGTTCAACCTTTGTCACGAAATCACTTCAAACGAATGTGAACTTTTCATTGTGCTCACAATCTGTCACATACTTGTGTATGCCTTTGTATTGGTTGCGTGTGAACTGCGGGTTTTGGGCGTGTCTCTGCGACCAAAAACTAGTTATTGTTTTATGTTCAAGTAGCTGTTGCTATTATAGAAAATGGTTTTCCTTTTTCCAAGTCATCGTAGAAAGTTAATTTGTTTTGTCATAACTTTATGTTAGGCAGAACAAAATTACGGCTTCTGTCTTTTTCTAAGTAGTTGCAAAATATATCATCATCATCTCAGCCCATTAACGTCCCAATACTGAGCACGAGCCTCCTCTTACATACTAAGGTGCGAGGGTATTGGGTCATACTCCACCACGCTGACCCAGTGCGGATTGGCGGAGGCAGGTGTATGGCGTCCTGCTATTAGATTTTTTTAAGCCGCTTAATTAGGTCTCTAACATGGCTTAACGACTACCACATTTAGTGATAGCCGGGACCAACGGCTTAGCGTGCCTTCCGAAGCACGGAAGCGCTCGATATCAAATGCCACACATACGGTCACCCATCCAAGGACTGACCTCTGTAAACTCTGCTTTACTTCGTTGATCGTTTCCAACCACCGAGTATCGCTTCGTGAAATATATATGTATGCCTAAATAAGGTCATATTTATAGTATAAGATCTTGTAAGAAACTTAACGAGGTTTCCTTCTCGCCATTTCCAGGAAGCTAGCCGGTAATTATTGCTGAAATTGTTTTATATGTCAAAAAGTATTTACTTCATTAAAGCTTCGCGCTGAGTTAATTCAGAACTAAGCAGTTTACGCGAAACACTTTTATAAAATGATTACTAAAATAAATTTCAACGAAACGCAATTCAAGACGTTCCGAGGATAAAAGAAGTAAGTGGAATCCGTGATAATCGACATGATATTCATCATAAATAAATGCAAATGGATGAATTATTGAATTATTCTTGTCTACTGATGACTGATATGGCGTTGAGGTCAGTATATATACCTGCACTTCAATCCAGAGGTCGTGGGTTCGATTCCCACACAGGACAAATCTTTGTGTGCATGAACATGAATATTTGTTCTGGTCTGGGTGTTTTCCTATGTATATTAAGTATGTATTTACAAAAAAAAAAGTATTTAAGTATGTTTATCCGTTGTTTAGTATACATAACACAAGTTCTTAATGATACTTATCTTGGAACTAAATAATTGGTGTTATTGTCTGAAAATATTTATTTTTTTATTTATTATTTATAATAAGGTTGACCTGCATAAAGAAAAACTGCAACAACATTCCGTACAAAACATTTAATATAACCTTTTTGCATAAAAAAGTTTTAAGCATAACTAATTTGACATACACACGTAATAAAGTAAATTTTCTACTCTGGTACACTCAGCCACATTAACTAGCGACGTGTCTGTTGACAAGAAGCGCAAAGGGATGCGACGCAAAACGTAATCCACTGTTCCTACTTAGCGGCTAAACAAATTGTTAATAAAGAGTTGTACACACTGCGATAGAAATTAAAAAAAATTGCAGTAATTGTTGAAAATTAATTGGCAAACAATGATTAGAAACTAGACATTTTTTACCCTAAAATGTCATCCTATATTGTCTCTCTAAAAGATATCCTTTACGCCAAATCCAGTCAGGCTGTCTCATCCAGCTATTTTAAGGTCATAATTGTTTGTTTTTTGTGTTCCTTTCAATAAGTAGTTACTTAATAGATTATTTATTTACTTATCTCACTATAGTATTTACCCATGTCACTAAATTTTAATTCAAATAACTAGATATAGTATGTACAAGTACTTTTCTATTCTCTTAGTCTTAAGTGATTTTTAAAATAAGCCTTATATTTGATGTAACACGTCTTTTATCCTGTTTTGCTTATTACACACAAATTTGAATTACAATCTAGATTCTGTACCTTAGTTCTTAAGATTTTTTTTATAAAATTGTAATTTGTCGTGTGTATAAATAAGTAAATAAATACATTAAAATATAAATTCAATACCTCTTTTACCCCATATCTTGTTTGGAAATGTCGTAGATGGGCGCTAAGGGAATAAGATCTTGTCTAGTGGTAATGTGAAGGATAGATAGATAGATAAATAAAACGTTTATTTCCTTTAAATAATACAAGTTATATAAAAACATATCCCACAAAACCGTTTGACTGGTTTGTCTGTGGGTCACAGTCTCTTTTATACTATTTTATACATTACAACTAATTTTATATATAAATAACTTACAATTTTTCACTTAAACCAATATAGTGCTTTTGTAAATTTGTTTTGTACTTATTTTTGTTCGTTTCTTTTTGATGTGTTAGCCACCTCCACCATTTGACAAGTTTCACCTAGAGACTCTCTATGCTAAAAGTTAACTTTGTTAAGACTTAAAAGATTCCTTTTATAAAGTTTGTATAATATATAAGGTATTCGTAATGTTATTGCGCATTAAAAGTGTTGATGAGGTATTTCGTTTCATGCACTTATAGCTGCATATGTACATACATTCACGCCTGTTTCCTCGAAGCGGTAGGCAGAGGCATTATACGCCCACACTTCGCTAAATACATTGCCGGTTATTTGTAATAGGTGGCAAACCTAAGGACCATAGTACACGGCGTATTTTAAACGCGCCGACGACGCGCAGATGACGCGCGTATACGCGCTTCAAACGCAATTCGAACGCAACCTAGTACTACCTATCTGAAACGCGCGTCGTCGGCGCGTTTAAAATACGCCGTGTACTATGGGCCTAATGCCGCTTGCCGGGATCTGTTAAGTTCGTCAGAGCCTCGTCTGTTGATCAGCAGCACCACTTGCAGTTGAGGTTGGTTTGGGCTTCTTAGATGTTCGTAGGATCCCTATACTTTCGTATGTTTAAAAACACGACGCATAATTGTTGTATTGTAGTGAGTTGAGTTATGTGCGTAGTTATCGCGGGCTCTGTGCCTCAGAAAGCATTTCAAGCCGTTGGTCTCGGCTGTAATGAACATCTATGTCAGTCGTTATTAGGAAATCGGTACCTTCTAATATTCTGACAATTGGTTTAACCATAGAATAATTGATTTGGGTTTTGGTGGAACTCACTTCATGAAGATGAGAAGTAACTGAAGTTCAGCCAAATCTGGTTAAAGCAGTGAGAAAACCCTTTTTGTTTCTTTTTTTTATCGTCGGTAAAAAAAAATGCTGTTTACGCACTGCCTCGCGGCCAATAGGGGGACCGAGAGAGGAGTGTGGGGCGCGGCAGACGCGACCACCGCATTCCTACCCATTAAAAACTTCCGACGACGCCCACTGCTGTTGAAAAAGGGGCGGGGGGCCAGTGCCAAGGTTCATAGCTTTTAACACCCCGCCTGCGGCCAACATCCCCCGGATCAGAACCGGGGGGACCTCAGAGAGGCGCAGTGTGTCGCGCCCCCCCTACCTCCTTGTGCGACCACCGGCGTATGTGGCCGACTAGTGAGAAAACCCTGTCCCTTGGCTTAACTCTGGGGCAACCACGGTAATGCACTATCAATTATATTTGAATATCCAATGAATAAAAATTAACTGCAGGTCGAAAACTCGGGCTTAGAAGAAATTTTTTTTTTTAATGAGCGCCACTACATCGTGGTTTTCAAAGGCAATATGGCAAAATATTACAAAATATAATAAATAACACTGCAGCACAACATACATTGTATTATAGTATTATGTTGAAACAGAATTTTCGAGAAAGGTAAGAATAGATTCGCCTGGCACATGAAACTTAATAATATTTCAACGGTACTTGTTAGTGCCTGGATGTTCCTGTTTCAGTATTCTCAACACTCGCTTTGTTCATTTATGTAGGTGCAGGCGTATAATACTTTTTTAGTTATTCATTTTTGTGTATGTGAGTGCTGAGACGAACGAGACGTTTACCTGATGGTAATTATCATGCCCACTATCTATACAGTAAAATGAGCTCATTTACTACAAGAAGAAGATGGCAAGAAACTTGGCAAAGTTATGTCTCCTGCCGTAACATTTAGATCAGCATCTCAGCAAACAAAACTCCACTGGTGAACATGAGATTTCAAGAACCTCAAGTCTTCAAATTCATAGAAGCAATAAGAAAATGTTTTATATCCTCATGTTTATCACAGAAAAAACTTGTTTAAATTTTTAGTAGAAATTTGGAATAAAATATCAAATGAAATTTTTACTAACTTGCAATAATTAACCTTATTCTAGGTATAATATTCCAGTCCCGTGAAACATCAATTATAATGTTACCTTTGCTAGCTACATTATTCTTTTCACGAGAACCTGTATTCTCATTAAAAGAACACCTTACAGCCTACCTTAAGTAGTCCAAAGCTTTATAATGGCACAATGTCTGGGATACCTAGACATTTTCTGTGTCTAAGTGAACATCCATTAACAAAGACATTATTACTTGAAAGTCTTAACATCATGTGGAACAACACTACAATGCCTCTAAAAGGTACATTTACAAAATATCCAGCCGCCCAATTAGGACTTTAACATTACTTAACAACTTTTTTTTAATTCTCTTTGCAAACAAATTGCCTTTACGCACTGCTACCCGTAACTCACTGCGGCAGACGCGACCGCCGGCAGTCCTACGCATTAAAAATCTTCCGACGACGCCCAACGCTGCTGAAAAAGGGGCGGGGGGCCAGTGCCAAGGCTTTAGGTTTCTGACACCCCGCCCGCGGCCAACGGCAGATCCGGATCAGAACCGGGAGGTCCTCCTCAGAGAGGCGCAGTTTGTCGCCCCGCTCTACCTCCTTATGCGACCTCCGGCGTATGTGGCCAACTTTGCGAGGGGTCTTTAGCTATCAAAGTGTGTTTGGAAATATTTAATTTTTGAAGCTGATAGTGTAAAACTATATTGTAAGTTTACTAGCAGATATTAATATAAAATTTAAAGTTACTTGAAAAAGATGCGCGATATAGGCGAATTTCACGCGGACGAACCACTAGTATGTAATAAATAAGAAGTTATCCTTAGCTAAACGTGGCCTTATGAATGCGGCCTTAGAGCATAACTGAGAGATCCTTGTGACCCTGCAAATATAATTGTGTTTGGGAAAAGTGAGTAAAAGCAGACATTCGGCGCGACCACATTGCGTCACGGGTGCGCGTGTGGAACGACCTTATGTAATGGTTTACCTTTATATACTCGTGTGAAGTGTACACAGAAGTAGAACTTTGTTAAAGAAAAAAGATTATTAAACAAAACCCTGCATTTAGATAGCAACAAAGTCGTCGTGTCGTTTCAAGAACAATTCAAATTTAAGACATTTTTTTAACTTACCAATGTTTTGTCTCGTTTGCTAGTGAAGTGTCAGCGTTGATAGCTCAGCTGTACGAGGTGGTCGTATAGATCTTGGATAGGTGCCCGTTTGTGAGGCATACTTATGGTGCCGTGTGATATCGGCCTAGAATAGTGCCTCTCCTCTCATGGGGAGTCAACGAAGAGAAATCCTAATGGATGTTGAGCAGCAGCGTCATCATACAGGCTTGAACTGCGATAAGCAACCCGCTTTGTCCAGCGTGGTGATTATGGCGAGTACCCTCAATAGAATGTAATCTATTGGGAAGGCAAATGTTCAGTAGTGGGCTTTATAAGGCTGATATGATGATGATGGTGATTGGTGCTTCAAAATACACATTAAGCCGTTGGACCCGAGAATTACCATATGTTGCAGGCGTTAAGTCAACTTAAAGGTCTAAAGAATTAACAGCAGGGCGCCACACGCCTTCCTTCGGAAATCCGCATTGGGTCAGGGTGGTAGAGTATTATCTTAAATTTCAGATATTTTATTTCCTAAACTATTACATAGTACCTACTTGAAAACGTCAAAATTAAGTAAAAGAAACAATGGAAATATAATTACGAAGCTTAGATTCACTTACATGCATAAAAAAATTAAAAAAAACAAAAATATTTATGTGTAAGTGAATCTAAGTGCTAGTTCCTAGCCACCGCTCTGTAAGAAGAACTGTCAAGAAACTCACAGGCTATGCTTTTTTTAAATATTAATTGGTAAAAGGTAAACTTAAATTACAAGTACTGTCTGTACAGTGTGAATCCCTATTGCCTTTGTTTGTGAAAGGAGGCCTGTGCTTAGTAGTGGGACTTTAATAAGCTGAGATGGTAATAATGACGTATGTGCTAAGATCTTTCTGTCTCATATATAGCTTTCATTTACATTTAGCTTTAATGTAATTGGAATTTTACAAAAAAGGAAACTATTCTCAAACTCTCTCTCAACTACAATCACATTAATTTACATTCTCTCTACTGCATCATAATAACTCCATCTTAAGCCGCTTTCATCATCACAGCCCATTAACGTCCCACTACTGAGCACGAGCCTCCTTTCACATATCAAGGTGTGAGGGTATTGGGTCATACTCCACCACGCTGACCCAGTGCGGATTGGCGAAGGCAGGTGTGTGGCGTCCTGCTGTTAGAATTTTTTTAGCCGCCCATTAGGCCTCTAACATGGCTTAACGACTACCACATTTAGTGATAACCGGGACCAACAGCTTAACGTGCCTTCCGAAGCACGGAAGCGCTCGATATCAAATGCCACACAAACGGTCACCCATCCAAGGACTGACCTCTGTAAACTCTGCTGTACTTCGGCGATCGTTTCCGACCACCGAGCACCGCAGAGCTACGAGCGCTTCAATCATACGTCGCTTTAATCATACTTTTTATAAAAGATTACATTTACTTTGTACTTAAATCCCACATATTGAAGTAGCTCCCACAATATTCAGAGCACCCTCAAGCAGAAAACGTAACAAACAACTTACAAAAGTAATTTCTGTTTGAAAATAACAAACAAATATAGGTATGTACCTATTTTCTTTGTGATTTATGGGTTTTGTTCATAGAATACAAAGTACAAGGTGAATATTATACCAGTACTTACAGCACCTTGTAATCTTTGAGTTTTTTTTTTACGACCGATATGGCTTGGTCGTCAATATACCTGCATTCCACTCCTGAGGTCGTGAGTTCGATTCCCACACAGGACAAATCTTTGTGTGCTTGAACACATATTTGTTCTGGTCTGGGTGTTTTCTATGTATATTAAGTATGTATTTATTTACAAAAAAAAAGTATATAAGTATGTTTATCCGTTCTTTAGTATCCATAACACAAGTTCTTAATGATACTTATCTTGGAGCTAAATAATTGGTGTAATTGTAAGAGGATATTCATTTATTATTTATTTAATTTAGAGAAATAATACTGATCACGAAACAAATAAATTGGAAACCTCTTTTTTAAATAAGATTAACAACACATTTCCACATACCGCATATAAAAGCCTGTTACTGGCCAATATTCGCGTGCAGCGTTAAATGAGTATATAACGCAATTACGCAACCCTTTACTGACACTTTCTTACCTGTATAGCGCTGTGAAGACTGAGGTTTAATTTCTTATTTAGACGCCAGTGTGTGTAACAGTTAATACTAGTTCAGGCACGGACTTTCACTCTGTCTCTAATAATGTTTCGCAAAATTAATATAGTACCTAAGTTATGTTGTGATTAGAGATAGAAACACTGTATTTGCTTTTAGAAAATAAACTATATGTAAATAAACTGTACTACTATAAACTAACTATAAACTATATATTATGCTATAGGTAGTTAGTATTATGCTATAGGTAGTTAGTTGTTATTAGGATAAGATAGTTAAGCTAAGTTAATTTGATATTTTATTTTTATTATTTACATTATTGCCTTAGGATTAAGTTTCTGTAAAAGTGATGTAATTAGGATTTAAAATAAATAAATATATTATTATACCAATCGACTTTAGGAGAGAATCGCAGGTAACCTGTCTCCGCGCCTTATCCGTGATCAGTTTCCTATCCAAGATTAACAGCTCTGTGACGCTTATCCACAAACCACATTTAGGTACTCCTACCTACATTTTAAGAGACTTGGCATCTTAACTGTCACGTGCTTGTACATACTAGTCTTGCTGCTCATTTTGCTAAGCATATAAATGACTATGAAAGTCAAGAAGAAAGAAAAATAAGAGAATGTCCAAGGAGAAAAGACTTTAAACATAAATTACTACCCAGGTGTAATTCAATCAAGCAGTGTGCTTATTATCAGTCAATCCAAATATTTAATAGATTGCCTAACGAGTTAAAGATTATCTACAAGAGTAATTTCAACTCAAGAATAAAGAGTTTTCTTTTAGAAAAGGGTTTTTATGACATGAATGAATTTATCGATAATGGCAATGTGAGTTAAATGTTTAATATATTATTTTTATTTTTATTGTATGTGACATTTAATTGTGAATTATTGTTAAGTAATTGAAATAATCTTCTTTTTTTTTTGGGCCACTATAATAATTTGACATTTGTATTTGTATGTAATTTGTGTATATAATGTAATGTAATTTGTGTATAATATGTAAATAATAAAATTGTTCTACACAATGTTTATTGTTCAGAATAAATGATTGAAATTGAGCCCATTGCCGTCTAATATGCGAGTAAAGCAATATAACGCAATTACGCAGCCTTTTACTGCGACTCTTTTACGACCTGTCTCTGGGGCGACACTACGCTGTGGAGACTGACGTTTCATTTCTTGCGGGACCGATAGAGGAATCGAGACCTGAGTTACAAAACGAACAAGATAGATAGATAGATATACTCTTTATTGACCAAATAACTTAAAAACTACAGATTACAATGAATATTGAAACACAATGGCCAATCTAGGCGGTCTTATCGCTAAAAGCTAAAAGCGATCTCTTCCAGACAACCCGACGCAAAGGAGAGAACAGGAAAGCAGTAGGCAGAGCACAAAAACTGTATAACGAATAAACACTAAAACTATTGGTTAAATATAAATAAAATACACAAATATACATAAATATAAATATATATACACATCATACAATACAATACATAATATAAAATTTATATATAATATAAGAAAAATAATTATGCAAACTAATCAGACATATTTAAAAAGTAAGACTTCACCCTGTCCTTAAAAGAGTTCATTGTCTGAGCCTGTCTAATGGAAACAGGTAAGGAATTCCAGAGACGAATAGCCTGAAGGGTAAAGGACTCATGGTATTTTTTGGACACGTGCGCGGGGACATCAAGGCACAGGTTATCAGAAGAACGCAGATTACAGGAATGAGTAGAGGATATATAAGTAAAACGAGATTTAAGGTAGGGAGGAGTGCACGGATGGAAAAGAACGGAGTATAACATGGAAAGGATATGAAGGTCTCTACGACGACGTACTGGTAACCATTTAAGCTTATTGCGATACTCAGACACATGATCGAACTTACGCAAGCCAAAAATAAAGCGAGGGTATGCGTATGTTAAAAATGGTTTTTAATGTGATTAAATAAATATGTCCTGTAAAAGTAACATGTAAGTTATTCGAATTTATATAATAACAGGGGGCCTACCACCGAATTCGATGGATTACCGGTAATCCATCTAGATCAAACTTTGTTTACGTTCATTAATCCGTACCGGGGAATCTGCCGACAGCCACCTCTCATTCATGACCATCAGTCCGTGACAGACCAATAGGTAAATGGAGAACGCCATTTTGTTTCGATTTCCATGAGTTCGGCGGTACGACAGAATCAATTCGAAATCAGTTTTGCCTTATAATCGATTGCCATCGAACTCAGCGGTAGGCCCCCAGATTAATTTACTGTCATAATAATATTATATATTACTTATATTATATTACTTTTGCCAATAATTAATAAATTAATTGTACTTAATCATATTGCGCAAAACTTATCCAATTTGGAACAAACAAGAAGTGAGACTACCATAACTTATGGCCCATAAGTCTAAATAATAAGGAATTTAGTTTTTGTAGAAGAAGTTTCGTTATCAATTTAAATTTCTCTGTATGTATAATTACATTTCTGAAACGAACGCTTCTCAATACCGGTCTATTTCACATGCCTTTTTTTGTTGTTGATTTTTTTTTATTAACGTCGGTAACAAAATGCATTTACGCACAGTCTCCCAGCCAAAGGGGGACCGAGAGAGGTGTGTGGGACTCACCACCGGCAGACACGACCGCCAGCAGTAATACCCACTAAAATACTTCCGACGACGCCCGCCGCTTGTTGAGAAAGAGGCGGGGGGCCAGAACCTGGGTTGCAGCTCTGGCACCCCGCCCGCGGCCAACTTCCCTCGGACGAAAACCGGGAGGACCTCCTCAGAGGGGCGCAGTGGACGCGCCCTTCCTACCTCCCTATGCGACCATAGCGTGTGCGGCCGACTTCTTGGAGGATCCATGGTAAGATAGCAGGGTCCGCCTCTCCCTGCTGCCTAAGCTTGATGGGCCTACCTGGCCCGCCTGCCGTGCCCTCCACAGGTCCCTCGTTTCCCCCCCGGTAGTCAGTACTAAGGGCACCTAGAGTCGCCAATCTCTTGGTGTTACCTTGTCCCGGCCTCCGGTAGTACTCAGCCCCCCCCACCACGCCAAGGTGGAGCTCACGCTGTTCGGGGGGGCTATTTCACATGCCTAGTTTAAGTTCCCATAACAGATAGTACATACATATCGATATTTAACTGCCGAGTGTACCCTAGTCAGACATTGTGAAACACTAAATAATAACTTAATAGAATGTACTTAACGTAGTAGCCCTTTCAGCTATCTAGACGGATCTATTTAGAGAAACCTATCATTAAAATACTAATAAGCCTTTAAAGGTAATTGAAATTTTGAATATGATGTGTTATGAAATTTAAAAGCTCTGAAAAGTGATATTTTTATTATTCACTTTTAATTAGGCACTTGAAAGATGACATAAGATTAGATGCCATTTTACCATCATTCGCAACAGAAAAAAAAGGTTTTAGGAAAATTAACTTAGTATAGGTTAGTAAATTTGTATGTTAACTGTGTACATTGATTATTTATCTAAATTAAAATGTACATTTCTGGTTAATGTTAGTCAATTGTTATATGTGGAGGCTTGTTATTGGCTTTTAGAAGATATGTTTTATAATTATTAGCAGAGTTAGCTGTGAGCTCCCGAAATAAAAAAAAAATTAAATAAAATTAATGAAACCTTAGATACAGTACTATATCAATTGTACCAAATTTAATATTATACGCAGTTCGACATAATATTTAACTCAATATTACCAATAATATTTAATTCAATATTATTATTTATATAATATCTACATTTGAATATTAGCACAGTAAAGATAAAATTGTAAACTACCTACATTGAAATGGTTGTCTGCCTTTTCGCCGAAAATTGGTTGGCTGATTATCACTTCCCAACTAACGTTTCGCAGAATGTTAATTCGCCGAATAATCATTTGCCAACTTATCATATAATTTTGTCTTATTTCCCAACCTCACAGTTACCAACTGCACGTTTGTTCTTTTTTTTATTATGACACTTTTCAAAACGCCAACTTTTAAGTAGCAGTATGTTTTAGTTAGCGTAAAGCGATTCGTTTCTGGCACTTCGCCGGCCGCTGCCACGGCACGCTCGCTGCGCTCGCTCGGCTCGTGCGTTGTTTGACATACTCTAACCTAACCTAACCTACCTACTTAGATTTCTGTTGCTTAACTTATTTTTATTTTTTCAGACAAGTTCAAGACCAGGGTTTCGCCAAAAGATATGCAAGCGACATACAGTTTAATAAAGAGGTAAAGTGTTTGTTAGCACTCAGTTTTCTTGAGGAATCTGAAATATACTTACATTTCAACAGCATCCTAAAAAGGGTTGTCTGATAGTTGTCTGGCCTAGTGAAAGATTTGACAAATGATAAATGTCCCAAACGTTTTGTGTCATTATAATAATCAGCATAACAATAATTCTACCAAATGAAACGTTGTCATACAAAAATTTGACAACCGTTAGTTGTCAAAGTGAAAAATAGGCGAAACGTTGGTTGGCAAGTGATAATCGGCCAAACAATTTTCGGCGAAAAGGCAGGATCCCCATTGAAATATTTACATCACCTGAGATAATTTGTTCGTCAACCTCACAGCTCACAGACGTGTAAAGTACTTCACACGTGCTCTATTGCTGGTTGGATGGGCAGTAGAATTTTAACGGTGTTCGTAAAACGCTATGGATGTAGTGCCGGGTGTCGCAGTTCACGTGGGGTTAATGAGTGGGAGGTCGTTAGTCTGTGGCACGTCTCCTGTGGTTTGTTTTGAAGGGAACTTTTTGCTGAAAGTAATTTCTGGGTCTTTAGTTTGTGGTAGGTAATTGAGGCAAAAACTGTCTTATGTTTTCTTAAGGGAAGGAAAAGGTCTTATTGCCATCAGTTTTTTTAGCACTATGAGTACAGTTATGTATATAAATAATACATAGATTTGAATAGTAGTCAATCAACTAGACTTCTTTTTTGTATATGACTACGTGGCACTTGCGGACGCTTGCAACTTCAGGGGTTCACTAGAGCGTTGCAGACCCTAGAGACCGTTTCACGCCCTTTTTTAAGAGCCTCATGCTCTAATCCTTTGACATAACCTTGCCAGGGAGCTCATTCCAGAACGCAAAGGTACGTTGCAGAAATTTCCTTCCAAAACGCCAAAAAAGAAAATATATAATTATATGTATACTTTTTTGTCTTTAAGATCAACATGATCAAATAGATTCGTCAAACATTCACACACAAAATGGAAATATAAAATTTTTTAAACAACATTGAAAGAGATATGAGCGGTACCATAATAAAGAAATAAAAGCAAATGGGTTCTTTGTCAGAATTTGTCAAGATTTGTCAGTTTATCTGTCTGTTGTGGTTTTTCTCAATATTTGTCAGTCTGTCGGTGACTCTTATCGGGGGGGTCAGACAGCCTGTCGTGATTCTAAAGGAGGGAGGGGATTGTCCGTCAGTCAGTCAGTCTGTCGGTGACTCTAACGAGGCTTCCAAAAGGCAACGAGAACTTAATGACTTGTGTCTTAGGTATCCGTCATTTCCAAGGTATAAGGATGAACTTCCAGCCAATGGCGAGCGGTGCGATGACAGAAGGAGGCCGGTAAGCATCTTTCTAAACACAAGGAGGCTTAATTTCTCCTCAGACTCAAGAGTTCAATACCCGGAATCTGGGAAAATTTTATAGCTCGTCTTTGGACCGCGTCAAAAGGTCCAAGCTGATATCCAGGCTCTCCTGCCTAATGATCTTATATTTCACTATTTGTATAAACCTTTGATATAAAGTGATAGATATTGTGGGTTTCTGAAGACACAAATGACATACTTAGTCAAAGATTTATTTACTTATAACGATCTACGGTAAATATGGCTTAAGTAAAAGTGTGAAGTAAGTTAAGTAAGATAAATGACTGCTATTCTTCGAAGGCAAATCATATTGCCTAAGGTAGAATACCCAATTTTTGTGTGGTCGATTAGACAAATCACAGAAAGTTAGTTTCGTGCGCAATAGGTTTAAGAAGGACACAAATTACGTAATCAATTACTATCTTTAAAATTTTGCTTATAAAATATTCTTAGGAAGAAAACTGAACAATGCTATTTAATGCTATCTAATAAAAGACGGGCAGATTTAGTATGTTCCATTGGAATTTATCGTTAGAAGCATATTTATAAACAAATATGCTTCTAAAAATAGTGTCACTGACTGGTTAAAAACCAAACCTACTTAGAAATAGAGAATTTATTATGGGTTATTTAGTAATAAGTCTTACGTAATCGAAATAATGCGAGATGGAGCTAAATATAGCAATGTAATAAAATTAATTGCGTAGGGACAATCCATTGTTAGTAATAAGTTTTTTATTAGCACTAGTTTTATTTATTGTGACTCGATATCTAAGACACAAGTCATAAGTTTACATAGTTTAGGAATATAACAGTTAAATGAACTGCACTACTAACCAAATTTATATATTTAGGCTCTAACTATACGGTTATTTATTATTATTTAAGCTTTACTTAAAAATAAAAAATGCAGCACGTCCATTTAAATTTAGTACCATAAACTTTTTATGCGCCATGAGATTAACCACACCAATTAAAATGCAACATTAACCATAGGGATAGACTTGCTTTTCAATAATGTATGCCATATCATGATATAAGCATATTATTCCATTTACCACCTTGTTCCAAGGGTAGTATCTATTTACAACACACTTACATCAATCCTCCTTTCGGGACCGTTCTGAGTGTTTCCTTACCTCTCACTCTACAATGTGGCCGAAGATTTCTGCGTCGACCTTGATAATGTATTTCGGGTTAGATGGCCGTACTCCTTTCGATCTAAATAATGTAGTAGATAAAAGCTTCACACACAGAAATCTCTTAAAAGGGGATATACTGCATAGTTTACATTTAGTAGTCTTGGAAGTTGAAACGTTGATCAGTAAAATAGAAATGAAGAAAGAACTAAACTATTGAAAGATACGATGAAATAAGACTGATATAGAAAATTAAAAGGAGCTCAATTATTATTTAAGATTAATGGAACATAAAAAAGTGCGGTGAGCAATTAAAAATAAAGGAGAGAATATAGCTTGGAAGAAAATATATTAAGCTTTTGGATTTATAACAAATAAATAGAAGCAAAAATGAACTAAGACAGGAATAGAGAAAAGAAACCGCCAAAAATGTTACCAGGTCACAGCTTTAACAGAAATTGTACTCATAAAAAATAAATTGAAATAATAAATCCGAGGAATCGTTGACTTGCAGAAGTTGAGATACGGGTTAAATACCCCATGGGAACAGAATGAGCTGGTCAGCGTTGCTAATGGCGAAGCATTAGGCGACGGAACTGCCTGGGGACGTTGTATGATACCGGTGATGTGCTTTCTCATGCCTCTTTAATGCTTAGGTCCGGAATATCGAAGAAATCTTTTACTTTGCTATAGTATTCTTTATTGCAATGGAAATACAAACGACGATATTATTTTTTCCCTGGGAATCGTTTCATACTGGTAAGGTGTATGCTCATGCCTATCAATATATGAGTACAGCAAAATATTTTATTGGAATCGTTTTCTTTCGTATTCGAAAGATTCTATTAGGCAAGACATTTGCAGATGGTTCTTCTCTGAGGAATTGTTTGAAACTAGTGATGTGCTTTCTCATGCCCATCAATATATAAGTGTGGAAAATATTTATAGGAGTCGTTTTGTTCGGTCGATTAGGGAATCCTTATTGCAATGGCAAGAAATTAGGAAATTGTTGTTCTCTGAGGAATTATGCGATACTGTTGATTTGCTTTCTCATGCCTATCAATATATAGGTAATAAACGTAATGATTGAAACCTTTTTTATTGGTTTTTTAAGAATTGTTTGTTGCAAATGGCAATTTTTTAGACGATTGTTCTTCTCGGGACAATTGTTTGATATTGGTAATGTGCTTCTTCATACATTACAAAGCTCGTAGCTCCGCGGTGCTCGGTGGTGGAAAACAATCACCGAAGTGAAGCAGAGTTTACAGAGGTCAGTCCTTGGATGGGCGACCGTTTGTGTGGCATTTGATATCGAGCGCTTCCGTGCTTCGGAAGGCACGTTAAGCTGTTGGTCCCGGTTATCACTAAATGCGTTAAGCCATGTTAGAGGCCTAAATGGGCGGCTTAAAAACAAATTCTAATAGCAGCACGCCATACACCTGCCTCCGCCAATCTGCACTGAGTCAGCGTGGTGGAGTATGACCCAATCCCTCGCACCTTGTTATGTGAGAGGAGGCTCGTGCTCAGTAGTGGGACGTTAATGGGCTGAAATGATGATGAATGATGTAAAAGATTTCTTGCAACAGTGTTTGGTGGATTCCGTCAATATATTATGGTGTGTTGGTTTATCATCGACGGTTGCCCAAACTTTAGATACGTCATTACATTAGGTATTGTAATTATTTTGTATCTTATAAAGAAGCATATACATTGTATTTTAAAAATATCGAGAGAGGCACTATCGTATTAATATCATCATAATTTTTAAAGCGATTCTGCCTTAGAATTTCCGACAGAAAATAACTGTCGTTTAAGTAAAATGGATGAACTTTGTGATAAACTTAATTTCCTTTCTGGAATAAACTCCCGGCATGGGAGCCCGCCCAATCACAGGAGCGGAATACAAATTATCATAAATGTCACGTCAACTCTCGCCATGATTTATTAATATCGGAGATAAACAGGATTATGCTCCTTCCCTTTTTTTGTGGAAAGTCTAAAAGATGAATGTGCTGCGTGATATTACATTGTTTGTTGTTGTCCCATATCTACGTAAAGCTAATTCATATTGTATCTTCATCAAACGTTATTGCTTTCTTTGTTATCATTTATAAAGTAAATTTGTTGACGGAGCTCACTGTAATATTAGATACATGGATATAAATAGACGCTAATCGATTAGGGGAAAATGTTTAAAGAGTTTGTTTGATATAATTTGAACTTAACTGCCTTTGGAGATACAATTGCAATTACAACTGTTCACAGATGTGTATTTAATAATTACTATTCTATTTACCCTAGCCAAAAAATATCAGTTCTTGTTTATCAATCATCATCACAGCCCATTAACGTCCCACTACTGAGCACGAGCCTCCTCTCACATATCAAGGTGTGAGGGTATTGGGTCATACTCCACCACGCGGACCCAGTGCGAAATTGGCGGAGGCAGGTGTGTGGCGTCCTGCTGTTAGAATTTTTAAAGCCGCCTATTAGGCCTCTAACATGGTTTAACGACTACCACATTTAGTGATAACCGGGACCAACGGCTTAACGTGCCTTCCGAAGCACGGAAGCGCTCGACATCAAATGCCACACAAACGGTCACCCATCCAAGGACTGACCTCTGTAAACTCTGCTGTACTTTGGCGATCGTTTCCGACCACCGAGCACCGCAAAGCAACGAACGCTTCATCAATTCATGTTTATCAATATATGATCCAAAAGAAGAAGATAAGAAAATGTAGGAAAGTGGATCCAGGGTTGCCACTGGAATAACGCCTTAATGATGATTGGTATCAGTACTGCTAACAATGACAGATATTCTAATGGTACTTACGTGATGGCAGCTGGTGGGTTGGAGTGTACAAGGCAAGGTAGTACCACGTCTCCGCCACGACGCACACTAGCCTCCCATTGGTTGTGAGAGATGGCTCGCGGCGCTGATGGTATGCTCATTGCTGTGGACAATATTTTGGATGTAAGATCACTGTTTAGCTGCTAATGTACATGTAGAAAATTATATATATATTGCTGACTCATATTACAAAACATCCGTCTTTTATGCATCTCCTTAAGCGTCTTCAATTTCAGTGAAAGTTCAATGCTTTTTGTGCGTAATTATCGCTTGCTCCGTGCCTCGGAAAGCACGTTAAGCCGTTAGTCCCGGCTGTCATGAACATCTATGGCAGTTGTTATTAGAAAGTCAGTGCCTTCTAACAGACTGACAGCTGGTTTAACCATAGAATGATGTTTCCCTCTGGGTTGCGGAGGTCAGACGGCAGTCGCTTCACGTAATAACTGAAATTCATTCATCTGGTTGAAACAGTGAGCAGACCCTGGGCCCTAAGCTTAAGTCTAGGGCAACCGGGATAATGCTAGGATATGATAAAAGTTTAATGCTGATAATATACCTCTTCGTTGTAAAATTCCTCATGACACAGATCTGGAATGGCTGCATCCAACAGACGGAGTGGTTTAATAAATTAGAGGCAGCGTCAATGGCGGTCGCACGAATGATTCCTTTTTCTAGAAGGTTCTACATATTTGAGTATTCTAAATGCAAGAAAAGGAATGTGCCGTGTGGTGGCCTTAAATAGTGCCACCACTTCTCATCTCATAGGGAGATCTAAGAGTCTACGAAAAGAAAACCCTGGATGATGGACAGCAGCGTCATCCTGAGCGCCTGTACGTGAAATGCGATACAACCCGCCTGCCCAGTGTGGTGCTTATGGGCACCAGTAGAGTGTAGAATAGAATAGATCTTTTTTGTTAAGACTGTGTACATTTTGTTGGTGTTCATGCATTACATTAGTAACAACAGTGTACCCGTTGCGGGCGTGCAATTTATATAACTTACAACTAGTTACTTAATGTGGTTTTAAATATTTTGTTTTATTGTTAAGTTTCTGCCTTTTGTGTGGCTGTTGCACACGAAAGTTATAAGGTCTCCACGGAAGACCAGCGCTGTTGTGGCCCTCCACTGCAGCACATGCTGAGTGGAGTCCTTTTTAGGCATACTATATGTAAACTTATGTGTAAAAATTGTTTACTGATTTGAATACTGTTTATTGTTTATGTGTATTTATGTCTAAATAAATTTTATTTCATTTTCATTAATATTATTCGTAAAAAAGTATTCATTCAAATTGTAAAATAGTTTATTTATTAGCAGGGCTTTTAATTTGTATTAAACTTTGGTAGATTTAATTCTTTAATTTCCAAAGGCAATTTATTGAATACTTTTATTCTTGTGTAAAAAGCACTCTTATAGTATAAGTAATTTTTTACATGAGGAATGCATATATTGTGTTTATACTATAGCGCGATGTTTTTACATCAAAAAACTCAGGGTGCTTAATAAACAATGACGTTTCGTAATATTGATGCAATACCCCCATATACCAGTAGAGTGTTTATATCCCCATGTAACATACCCCCGGTAGTGTGTAACCCACTGGGGAGGGTAATTTTCAGCAGTGCATCTATACGGCTGATGTGATGCAATGAAATTGAGATATTACTTGAATGTGATGGAAGATTCACTTAGAGCTACTTTATTGGTTATGGCTTTTAATGATATGGAAAGCCCCCCTTTCAATATCTGTAAATACTCACTGTGTGTTTTCTGCATTGTTATATTTGATTGATAATTTAAAAGAGCATAACCTGTTAGTTTATTGTCAGTTCTTCTCACAGAGCGGTGGCTCGGAACTGGCACTTAGATTCACTTACACTTAATTATTTTTGTTTTGCATGTAAGTAAATCTACGCTTCGTAATTTCAGTGTAGTAATTTTTGTATACTTTGTATATATATTTTTTATAGACGTGCTATGTAATAGTTTATGAAATAAAGAACTTTTTACTTTTCATTTACTTTTATATAAAGTGCCCAAATACTACACTTTACTTACTTCAAGCTTCGATAGAATCAAAATCAGAAATACTCAATATCTGTATTAAGAATAAAATTTATAGTAATTTAAACTGGAAATCTCTTGTACAAGTTCTGGCTAAAAACATTCATCATTCTTATACGCCCTGTATAATTCAAAGCACGTTACTGATTTTCCTTTGACTCTAGCTAGACTGTCGTATGACATACTTCTGTCGGGCAATAGTACGGACGTAAATTACATTTTCATACTCCAAAAAAATATGCACGAATTTTATGTAATATAGAAGATCAAATTACTTCTTGAAAACCGTATTATAAAACCGTATCTAACACTTACGTTAAATTGAATCTACATACTAGAATCCTGTTAATTATTCAAACAACACATGAAGCTTTCCACGCCTAACTCTATAATGAGGCAAAATCATAGATATAAATTAATAAACTCCGTAAATAACTCACAACACCAGCTCGTAAATACCGGTCGTCAACAATGTCTATGCAAATTTTCAACCATATCCCCAATTAACTTCTACAAAATGCTTATTATAATCTATTCGCAGATAGGAATTAAATAATGTGTAGTATTCATTCAGTATTAAGTTTAAAGTTTTATTCAGTATTATCTTTAAGGTGTGTAACTATTATGTCCCTACAACGCTCTCTCTCCAAATATTCTGCAGTGCCTCTACGAGGTGTCATATATATAAAGTGCTTTGGTCTTATTTATGTAATACCTGTAAGATACCATGTGACAAGCAAATGAATTAATGAATCATTATCATTATCATCCCATTATATTTGAAAGTACAGGTACCACGTAAAAGGTTGTGAGCCTATAGCCGCTTCGAATAACGTTTATGTTTGCCAGAGCCTCGCCCGTTCAACGGCAGGCGCCATTTGCGGGTGAGATTATCTTGCATTCCTCAGGTTAGCACAACAAGTCTATGCCCAACTTCCCAACTTTCCAAGCCTTTTTCTACAGTAACAACCAAGAAGAAACTTACGAGCAACATCAATGCTGGCTGAAGTGCTCCTCCTTCGCTCCCCGGTCAGTGAATCCAGAACGGAGCATGAGTATTGTGCCCTGGAGTCTTCGGGCGTTACTGCTCGCACCACCAGCCGCCAACCGTCGTCTACAAGCAGAATGCTGCCCGCTGCTACATCAACAGAGATTTGCTGGTTATAAGAATGTCAGTGGCTACGAGTATATTTGAGGATCAAGAAGAATAAGAAATCCAGATTTGTGTGCAATTTCATGTTTTTACGTTTTACATAGATAATATACCTCCTGCTTCCCTAAAGGGGTAGGCAATAGGTGGCGAGCCTATTGCTACTTACCGGGAACTTTTACGTTCGCCAGAGCCTTGTCTGTTGCTCGGCGGGTGCACCACTTGCAGACGGGGTTGGCTTGGGCTCCTTAGATCTTGGTAGGAACGTTTTACGTTATTTATAATTTATTATTGTGTTATTTTATATGGATAATATATTCCTAATTTAACACTACTAAAAACACATAGTGCTAATTATTATGTCTTCACATTTTTCTAAACTGCTATAAAAACTTTTTGTATTTTCTTAAATGTTAACTTAGGTGTGACGTCATAGTTTTCGCAATCACAACTCTGATACATCAGTCCTGTCCTCTGTCCTAGATTAGTTATGTCACACTACCGGAGACGATTACTAGTCACTTCTGATTTACAGCAGCTAAGGTTTAATATTTCCGTAAAGAGTTTCTCGCTTAAATGACTTGGAGTTAGCTTTTACGTTATCAGCTACTTTCCTGCTAAGAACAAAAGCAGCAATGTAACTCACACAAGTGGTCAGCAGCGAACAAGATGGTGTCGTCTTTGTACCAAGCTAACAAGTCACTTCTAATTTACGGTAGCTCCGATTTTATAGCTTCAAATTGAGTTTCTCGCTCATATAGGACAAGGAGCTAGCTTCGAGCTTATCACGTACTATCCTTCTAAGAACAGAAGCAGCAATGTAACTCACACAAGTGGTCAGCAGCGAACAAGATGGTGTCGTCTTTGTACCAAGCTAACAAGTCACTTCTAATTTACGGTAGCTCCGATTTTATAGCTTCAAATTGAGTTTCTCGCTCATATAGGACAAGGAGCTAGCTTCGAGCTTATCACGTACTATCCTTCTAAGAACAGAAGCAGCAATGTAACTCACACAAGTGGTCAGCAGCGAACAAGATGGTGTCGTCTTTGTACCAAGCTAACAAGTCACTTCTAATTTACGGTAGCTCCGATTTTATAGCTTCAAATTGAGTTTCTCGCTCATATAGGACAAGGAGCTAGCTTCGAGCTTATCACGTACTATCCTTCTAAGAACAGAAGCAGCAATGTAACTCACACAAGTGGTCAGCAGCGAACAAGATGGTGTCGTCTTTGTACCAAGCTAACAAGTCACTTCTAATTTACGGTAGCTCCGATTTTATAGCTTCAAATTGAGTTTCTCGCTCATATAGGACAAGGAGCTAGCTTCGAACTTATCACGTACTATCCTTCTAAGAACAGAAGCAGCAATGTAACTCACACAAGTGGTCAGCAGCGGGCAACACGGCGTCGTCCCTGTACCAGGCTGCCACAGTCGCATGCTCGCGAAGACTGTCAGGAGCAACACACGTCAGCAGCGCTGGCCCTCCGGACTCCGCTTGAGTGGACGTCACGCGAGCTTGCCAATCTTGCCAGACCACTGAAACAAATTATTAATCATTATTTATACATTGACAACTTTATGACATAGGTCTTCTTGTGTTGCAATTGTTGATAGTAATATAGTGGATGTTTGTGACCACTTCAATAAAGTGGTTGAAACTAGATGTCACTGTACGTATTTAAATCGCGCAAGCGTTTAGAGTCATCGAAACATATAAGTCTCCATACAATGTTTAGTTTTTAAGTTCATCAATAGATAGCAGTGTATGTGCATTACATCGCGCAAGCATATGTATTTTATCATAATATAAGGTATTGTTTCATATATATTAAATTCAAGTTACGTTGTTGTGTATTTAGTTATATCCCTATAACAGTAGCTACTATAGAACACATTTAGTTCAGAGTCAATCAGTGGGTCTGAAAATAAACATGAGCAAACCAATGACTATGTCGCACCCAAAGAGAGAAATAAAATCAACATGGATATCTTGTCAGGATTGTCAGTTAATCCGTATATTGTGGGGTTTTCTCAAGATAGGCAGTCAGTCGGTGACTCTAACGGGGGGATTTTTCAGTCAGCCTGTCGTGATTCTTAAGGGGGGAGGGGATTTTGCAGTCTGTCGGTGACTGCAACAAGGCATCCAGAAGCCAACGAGATTGTGAAGAATGCCTTAAGAAACTCATATCGGCTTTTTTAACTTATGTCTTAAAATCTTATATAATTTTAAAAAAATATTAAGATTATTGCCCCGTTGTTCTTAAAACTACTAACATCTAATACTTAAGAAAGAAAGGAGCGTTTCATGTCACTTCTACTACATGTCATGGCTACATTTTGACGTTTTCAAGTACTATGAATAACTACTAAATGTTATTTATAAAAAAAATACATTTAGACTTATTTTGACATGTCTTTGCTATCATCATCCTGGTTTAACTGACATTCTGTACCTCATGCAATCTTTTCTAAAAACAAGTAAATTCTAATCTTTATTCATCTTGGTTTCAGAACCGATTGCCTTATAGCAATTGATACACAGTTGCTCATTCTTTACATACAAACAACCAATCACTCTTGGCACAAGCTCTTTGAGTAATTCGTAAACAGGCATTCCGTCGAACGATGTTGCGAGTAGCTGCCAGCGAGTGCTAATGTGTATTGCCAAATATAGCCACGGACATCCGAAATAACTAGAAGAGTCATTATTGAACATTTCTATGATTTCGTACTTCGAATAACAATGAATGAATCAGCTTTCTGACTTGCCACTACATTACACCTTTCAAAAACCGAAGTGATTCAGACTTGTTCAGAAGACATAATGAATGACATTCAGAAGACATACAGAATGTCATACGAGTATAGCTTTGGTGTTTTTTTATTTGTGTTTTTATAAGTAAAATTGTTTGTATGTATCTTCTTATTTTTGTGTCAATGCATGCCGTGGTGACTTGTAAGTAAAACAGCACTTAGCTTTTAAGTATTGACTGTATTTGTTATGTTCATTTTTGGTGTATGTTTTGTTAGTCGCCCTAATATAATCGTAATAAATAAAAATAAAGACTAGCGCCGCGAGGCCATAGTGACCCCTCGGCATATGCTGAGTATAAGCCTTTTCGGTGCCACATGTGTCTATTAATTTTTATTTTTGTAAACCAATGTATCATGTGCCACGGAATAAATTATTTTCTTTCCTATCATACAACGCGGAATGAAAGGAATGTGCCATCCTTCTGTTTAAATTTTTGAAACCGCTCAATAGATCTTTCTAAATTGACATAACGACAAATGGTACCAGCAATCGGGCTATCAAACTCAATTAGCTAACCAAGGTCTTAATATTGTTTTACAATAAAAATATTTGTATTTTTGAACTATGGTTATTTGGCCTAGTACTCTGTAGCTACGAGCGAATATTTTGCAGGTCCGTCTCATATTCTATCTTACTGTTCCCGCTTGATTCGAATTTGAAAATTAATTATTCAGTGTTAAGCTTTGGTAACAGTCGCTTTTGATGGCCTCCGATTAAGCTGAGTACTGATATTTTTATTGTGGTCATTTGTAAGGATGAATAAAAGGACTACCTAGGTAGTGGGTACGGCGCTGGAAGTGACTTGAATTGCTCCTTTCTTTCTCAAGACTAGATAGATTCTGTTAGTTTTAAGAACAGCGGTAATCTTAATAATTTATTTCTTTAATTGTATTAGATCTTAAGACATAATTTGAAAAATGCCGAGATGAGTTTCTTGAGGCCTTCTTCTCAATCTCGTTGCCTTTTGGAAGCCTCGTTAGAGTCACCGACAGACTGACTGACTGACTGACGGACAATCCCCTCCCTCCTTTAAAATCACGACAGGCTGACTGACAGATACAGACTGACAAATCTTAAGAAAACCACAACAGACAGATAAACTGACAAATTCTGACAAAGAACCCGTTTGCTTTTACTCCTTTATTATGGTACAGCTCATATTTCTTTCATTGTTGTTAAAAAATATATGGAATTTCCATTTTGTGTAAATGTTTGACGAATCTAAATGATCATGTTGATCTTAAAGACAATAAAGTATATAAGATCATGGGTTGTTTTCGTTGTGAAGCATAACAAAATGTGATTCATCTAAATAAAGAGAATCGACAATTAAATGATCATGCTTTACTCTTCACTTTCAAAATAAAACTTATTCACAAAAAACTGTGTTTGAACGAAATTATTTTTATTATATGTGAGTTTAATCTCCCTGGTTACTATCGGCTTTGACACATTATAATTTCCTTACTCCTGGCTCCCTCTTACAGCTAAAAACTAATCTAAAATATCAAATGTCAATAACCTTTCATCTCCCCCCCCCCGAAATGCAATTTTTTTCCAACTGAAGTTGGGTAAAATTTAGCTGCGATTAAATCTAAAAACCAACAAGCATAGGAATAAGTTTTGTGACATGATACAATCCAATAGATCTTGTACCACGACCGGTGTTTATTTTAAATACTGAATCTGATATTTTTTCCTCTATTTCAAAGGGACCAATTCTAATTTCATCCATCTTTTTTTTGTTTAATTTGTTTCCATAGTCAACATATACCTTATCCCCTTTTTTAAATTCATGTTGTAATCTGTTTTTATCAAATAAAGTTTTATTATATTCATGCGATTTTATTGATCTTTGGAGTGCTAATTTCCTGTCTTCTTCCAAATTTTTTGTAAGTAACTGTTTTTCTTTTAATTCATGAGGTAACCAATCTGTAGATTCACCAGATATCAAATATTTAGGGGAAAATCCTGTTACAGAATGATTTGTTTCATTATACATATTTCTACATTCTTCTGCTATTTTAGACCAATTTGTTTTTCCTTTTGATTCATTCATTTTGCATCTTATCTTGTTCACAATAGTCTGGTTTAGCCTTTCATTTAATCCGTTTGAGAATGGTGCGTCTACCGCTGTAAGTATTAATTGAATATTCCGTTTCTTAAGGTAATTTTTGAATTCCATCGAATTAAAAGCTGGATATTGATCGGAAAGTAAGATGTCTATTGTTTCTTCTTTAGGAATTTTTTCCATTAGCTTGATGAAGTCTCGAGCATGCTGATTCTTAGAACATAGGATATATGCATACCTCGTGAAGTGATCTACTAGTAGATGCAAATATCTTTTTGTTGACCGTTGACCCCCAAATCCTCCTATTGTGTCCAGTGACATTATTTGAAAGGGTTTATTAGCTGGACCTAATTGTGACATAAAACCATATTTTCTATTTAACCTCGTTTTATTTTTGATGCATATCTCACAGTTTTCGCATATATATTTAATATTTTCTGATAGATTCGGTGCAGTATAAAAAGGTTTAATTTTAGATTCCGTTTGATTTACTCCAGTATGGCAATATTTCTCATGAATATTTTTTATTATAGTTTTACTGTAATCTTCACTTAGAACAATCTTTTTCCTATTTTTTCCCCTTTTTTTATAATAAATTCCATTTTCTAAAATAATGTTCTTTTCAAGTTTTTTTATTTGCAAATTTCGTGCTTGATCGTATTTTATGTCGTGAATATCAATAATATTTACCGTTCTTAAGTTATCCTCATCATTTTCATCAATGTCCAATACTGGATTTCTGCTAAGACAATCTGCTTCTGTATTATTTTTTCCTGGAAAATATTTTATTTCACAATTATATTGTGATAGATAATGTGACATATCGCCTAATTCATCATCAGGTCTGTTTTTTATATTTAACTTCTCTAGAGGCTTGTGATCTGTATAGACAGTAAAATATTTTCCAATCAACCAATGTTGCCAAAATTTTATGCTCTCTTTTATTGCTAAACATTCTAAAAATATAGCTTTTTTATTCTTCTGTGATTCGTTAATTTTTTTAGAAAAATATGCTACCGGTTTTTCTTCGCCATTGAGCTGAACTTGTTTCAAAACTGCTCCTATTCCTATGGCACTGGCATCTGTATACATAAATATTGGTGCTTCTGGATTATAAATGGCTAGTATTGGTTTGGAACATAAATAAGCTTTAACTTTCTGGAAAGCACCCTCACACTGTTCTGTCCAATTAAATTTCTGATCCTTTCTCAGCAATTTATGTAAAGGGTCAAGAACTATTGAGACACTCGGAATGTATTTTCCATAAAAATTAATTTTTCCTAAAAATTGTCGTATTTGTTTTCTATTTTGGGGAGCAGGAAAATCTTTTATTGATTTCAAATTGTCTTTTAAAGGTGTAATCGTATTCTTTTGTAATATATGACCTAGATACTTAACAGAATCACTTGCAAAATTATATTTTGTAAATTTTAGCCTAAAACCTTCTTCTCGAATAGCCTCCAGCAATTTTTTTAAATGTGTTATATGTTCATTAAATGTCTTAGAGAAAATCAGTATATCATCAATAAAATTCACTGCAAATCCTGTTAGACCATTTTTTCTTAAAATATTTCCTAAAATCCGTTGGAATATTGCTGGTGATGTCTTAAGACCGAAGGGTAAACAAGTCCATTGGTAATGACCTTCTTGAGTTACAAAACCCGTTTTGTATCTGTCTGTAATTTTTAAAGGGATGGACCAGAAAGCTGAATTTATATCCAGAGTTGTAAAATAATTACAATTTATTGTTTTTGTTATTAAATCTTCTATGAGAGGAAATGGTTGTGATTGAGGTATAATTATCTTATTTAAATCTCTAAAGTCTATGCATAATATACTTTTTTTTCCTTCATCTCTTTTAAAAGCTAAAGTAACAGGTGCTGCAAATGGACTGTAAGATTCCTCAATCAACTCATATTTTAAAAGTTGTGAGACTTGATCTTCTATTTCTATCCTGTCTTGGACTGAACATCTATATGGTCTTTTATAACAATATTTTTCAACTTGCAAATCTATACAGGCCTCGTACTTTTTCACTTTTCCAGTATCATATTTATTTTTTGCAAATATTTCCGTGTAACTATCCAATAATATGTTTATCTGTTTTATTTGATCAATATTTAAGTATTCTGTATCTATATTAAATTTGGTTGTGTCTATACCTTCATTAAAGTTGACTTCATATTCTTTTTCTTCTATATTTATTTCCATATCTTCAACCTGTTTATCTTCAAACATATTTTTAGTACTTTTTTTTATATTGTTTGTTTTTTGTATTTGGATATTTAAATTCTCATCATGAGTCAATCCAAATTTATGTATTGAATCTAATCCCAATATAAGATCATATTCAAAATTTTCATTTTCAAATATAAATGCATTTATTCTAATCTTCTTATGCAATAACTCCGCATCCAGTGTAATTAACCCTTTAGTTGTGCCTCCTCCACTTATTGTTTTTATTGTGTTATAACAATAATTTGGCTTCATATTTGTCACTTGAATTAATTTTGAATTTATTAATGTTATTCGTGAGCCCGGGTCATACAGCCCTTTGGCTTCTAATGTATTATTTAACATCACATTAATCTCAATTAGTGGAGGGAGTTTTAGTTTTTTGGATCTTCATTACTTAGTTCAACTTTTAATATTGAATTAGAATGTAAATTTTTGCCATCGCTTGTTTTTTTTTCAAAGTTATACCAACAAACATTCTCTTGGTGAAATCTATTTAATTTTCCTTTATTCTCACAAATACTGCATTGTTTTTTTTCAGTTTGTTTTGTTTCTTGTTTATAGAATGTATGTCCTGTGCTTAAGTTTTTCTTCCTTGTCAAACTTTCTAGTCCTCTTACGCAGTTAAATAAGTCATTTACTTCTTTAAGGCTCTCTCTGTCTATTCTATCCATTATAAAGTTTGGTAGACCAGTGGCAATCAAATAAATCAGAGTTTGTGTGTCTATTGATCTGTTTATTTCTAGTAACAATCTCTCTTTCTTAAGAGCATATTCTAACATTGATCCATGTATGTATTTAAAATTCATAGCATACCTTATTGGAGACCAGCCTTTATCAGCAAATGTTTCACTTAAACTTTTCTTCCATGCAGACCAATCTGAATCAATAGTATGTTTGATAATCATTGAGGTGTACCAATCTATACAATTATCTTCCAATAGTAATTTTAGAATTTCTATTTTTTGTAGATTTGTATCAATTTGTAAACGTGTACATTCATTTTCAAAAGCATTCAACCATTGTTCAACATTTGTTGTATTTCTTGAAAACTTTTCCATTGAAAATTGTGCTGCTAATTTTGTCTTATTTTCTGTTTTTTTTAACGATGTTGGTTCTGTTGATGACGACTCCTGACCTTGTTCCAATTTTTCAAGCAAGAACCCATCAAATTGTAAGTTGTCATTATCTAAATATGTTAATTGCATTTCCTTGGTTAATGTTATCCAAACCTGTCTCTTATCATACCTTTTCTGAAGAGATTTTTTTATTTTTTCAAATATGTCATGCTTTACTATTTCTCTGTGTAAATGCACTGATTGATACTCTCTAGGCACAACATATGTTTCGTTTTGTGTATCCGTAATAGAGATTATGGCATACATATTTGTCTTATTATCATCCGGTTTGGCTTTTATCGCAAATTCAAATCTCAATTTCTCCATTGTAGGTTAGGTTTTTTCCACATGTATATTAGTTGTCGATTTATAAGATCATGGGTTGTTTTCGTTGTGAAGCATAACAAAATGTGATTCATCTAAATAAAGAGAATCGACAATTAAATGATCATGCTTTACTCTTCACTTTCAAAATAAAACTTATTCACAAAAAACTGTGTTTGAACGAAATTATTTTTATTATATGTGAGTTTAATCTCCCTGGTTACTATCGGCTTTGACACATTATAATTTCCTTACTCCTGGCTCCCTCTTACAGCTAAAAACTAATCTAAAATATCAAATGTCAATGACCTTTCAAGTATATTTTATTTTACTCCTTTTACTAACTAAAAACCATTCATGTTCCATCTTGAGCCTGCTATGCCTCGGGACATAGCAAGCTCGAGAAGGAACATGGATGGTTTTCAGTCAGTAAAAGTCTGACACACCCTCCCGCTCCATCCACAGCGGGAGAAGGTCATAAGATAATTTTCTATTCGGAAAAAAAGGTAGTTCTGCATGTAAAACTACCACAACAGATATTATCACATAACTTATTTATTACTGTGGGAAAGTATTTAATTCGTAATATTATGAAAAAAAAATTATGTCACTTATTTTATTTATTTATTGGATCACAAACATAAGTTACAGTGTATAACACAAAAAATAAACTAGTTTAAAAAATAATTAGTTCTCACTGCACTCATAATTAGAGGCGTCCACGTCATGAAGCGCTCGTAGCTCCGCGGTGCTCGGTGGTCGGAAACGATCGCCGAAGTACAGCACAGTTTACAGAGGTCAGTCCTTGGATGGGTGACTGTTTGTGTGGCATTTGATATCGAGCGCTTCCGTGCTTCGGAAGGCACGTTAAGCTGTTGGTCCCGGTTATCACTAAATGTGGTAGTCGTTAAGCCATGTTAGAGGCCTAATGGGCGGCTTGATAAATTCTAACAGCAGGACGCCATACACCTGCCTCCGCCAATCCGCACTGGGTCAGCGTGGCGGAGTATGACCCAATACCCTCGCACCATGGTATATGAGAGGAGGCTCGTGCTCAGTAGTGGGACGTTTATGGGCTGAGATGAAATGAATGATGACGTCATGCATTAAATACAAAACTATATAAAAAAAAAAACCTTTTATAAAACAAAAATGAAAAAGTTCACCAAAATGATAATAAAAAAAAATATATATATATCGAATTAATTTCGCTTATAACTATGACGTTTGTACATTAAAATTAAAACAAGACTTAAAACAAACTTTACTATACTTTGTGTATTATTTTAAGAAACGATGCGTTATTCAACTTTTATTTATTGTTATGAAAGTTTGCAAATATGACCCACGATCTTTCAGACTGTAAGTAAAACCCTAGACGAATTGGAAAAAATCTTTCTGTAATATAAATTAGGGATCCCTCCCTACGACAAATCCGATAGTGAAAACCACGCATGTAAAAATTGGGTCACGCGGACGGAGCTGTGGTCAGAAGCTAGAATCAGATTAAACTTTTATAGCTTGTATAATTCTACCCAGCTGTCATGCTCTAGTAAACCCAGCACTGCATGCTACAATGATAAAAAAAAACAATTTATACATACAGAAATGTAGCTATATCTATATTTTCCCGCATTACCATTTCATGACGAGAAATAAGCCGCTTACAAATGTTCCTTACTTATTCACACAGAATACAGCGTGCACCCACACCACACCACCGTCCACCCACACAGAACGGGATCTACCATTGTTATACGTGATTTATGTTTCGTTCGGGGAAATATGAACCGGACACGCCGTAAACCGTTAATATTACACATCCCTACCTGCCCGCCTGCCATTGCAGTCGCACGAGGGCGACAGAGTTTCAGGTATTTCTGAAATAACTAATTTATGAATCTTCATTGTTTTAATTTGAAATAAACTTGACAACCGATATGGCGTAGAGGTGAGTATAACCGAACTTCAATCCTGAGGTAGTGGATTAGTATCCATAACACAAGTTAAATTCTTTTATTCCATTAACTATTATATAGAACTTGAAACGTCAACATTAAATAGACACACACACTCACACGCACACACTCACACATTAGTTATCTTTATGTTATATAATTTACTTAAGTCTTGTATTTGAATTTGAATTTTGATCTCTTTAGTCCTAAGGAAACCGTATTAATGATGGCCGCGATACAGGCTTCGCCTAGTGCGATTATCATAGTAAATGATTACTGTAAACTCTGGAATGCGTAATAAAGATTTATTATTATTATTATTAAATATAAATTAAAAAAACGAAATATGATTTCACTGAAAACACGAAGCTTAGTGCAACAAAACAAATATTTAAGTGTAAGTGAATCTAAGTGCCAGTTCCGAGCCACCGCTCTGTAAGAAGAACTAGCAAGAAACTCACAGGCTATGCTCTTTTAAATTATCAATTGGTTAGATAGAATCTTCATTTGTCTGTGAATCTATATAATGCATTTTAATATAACATTAACAATATTCATATTCTAAGTTATTCATATTACAATAGCCTGTATAAAACGGCAGGTAAATCCCAAGCATTTTTTATCGGCCATATAGTTTTTGATAGAATAGTATCCCTTTAAAGATAGCTTGCGTTTAATTACAAATTTCAACTTATTTAGACTTAATTGCTGCATATTGCATGGAATTTTATCGTAGAATCGTACACTTTGACCTTTAAAAGATATTTTAATTTTTGGAGCCTCGTGGCAGGTACAATTAAATGGCACTTATCTTGGAATTACATATTTGGTGTCATTGTCACTGCCGAGAATTGGCCTCACCAGTACATATCACAATATTTTGCGTCTTTGGCCGCAATCACCACTCTAGGCAGGCGGGTTGGTGATAGCAATTCAAGCTAGTACGCAGGGTGACGCTTCTGCCCATCATTGGGATTTCTCTTCGTCGACTCTTATGACTTCCTGTTAGTTGAGAGGGAGTCTCAAGCACATAAGCACTATTTTAGGCAAGTGCCACACGACTCACCTATGCGACTGGTTAATGCGGCTACGATATTTTGCTACGAATACTACGGCTACTACGACAATAAACTGTGTCGCTACAATCACCGTACCTCTTGGCAAATAGTAATAATATGATGGTACTAGCAGCAACGTGAAAGTTTGTATGTGTGGATGGATGTTTGTTACTCTTTCACGCAAAAACTACTGGAGCGATTGTGATGAAACTTTGTACGTGTATAGCTGCAGTCCTGGACTAACATATAGGACACTCTTTATTCCGATATTTCCACGGGAACGGGGACCAAGCGGGTAAAACCGCAGGGCGCTGCTAGTTTATAATACAACTACGTAGCATGAACTATACAAAAAAGAATATCCAATAGAGAACGGTTGAGTATCATCGTTGTACCACAATGTGTCCTTGTTGCTCCAATATCGAAGCGCCCGAGGCTACGTCGACATATTTCCCTTTTCCACAATGACGCTTCGGGAACGGTATTGATATTCCGGAATGTATTTTTTTATATCACGACGAGGACGCGATTGGGTCGTAAATACGTCGGACTTAAAAATACAAGGAGTACATGCGACAGCGTACAGCTGATATCTGCTCTACTGAGCGTAGTTATAATTAAATTGTGTAATTATGCAATACATTGTGTTTCATTGCATTTAATAAGCAAACTTAGATATATAACATGTTTGACGACCGATATGACGTGGAGGAAAATATAAATAAAAAAATAAACTAAATATTACTACAATGAAATCACGAAACTTATATTCACTTACATGCAAAAAATTAAAAATGAAATGTAAGTGAATCTAAGTGCCTGTTCCGAGCCACCGCTCTGTGAGAAGAACTGACAAAAAATTTAAATTAATTTTTTTTTAAATTATCAATCAAATATAACAAAACAGAACATGCACAGTGAATATTTGAAGATATTGAAAGGGTCCCAGAAGCCTACTGTTTTAGAATAATAAAAATAACTGAAGAAGTATTTATTACTATCAAATATTATAACTAGCTGCATTTGCACAAAAAATTAAGCTAGAATCACAAGTATCAAGACTGATTACCAGCAATACAATATAAATAGCTATATTTGCTCTAAGCATAAAGTATTGCAGACCAAATTGGATTATCAACAATCTAATTAAATGAATTTTAGCAGAATTGCATATTTTATATGATCTAACATTTCATTTTCTCTTTTATTGTTATAAACCAGCTCGGAGCTTTCTTAATAATTAATTTGAAATTTACTCGCTTATTACGAGTCCATAAAGGTCAACAAAAAAAGTTAAAGAGTACATTTTGTTGTGCTTTTTAAATTATTTGTTTAAAGGATCCTACCGGACAATTAAACACGTGCTTAACTTATTACATAGTTGACGATATATGAGGCATATCCAGGTTATAAAAAGGCAGAATCAAAGCCGAAAACTACTTATTCAGCCCAGGATTAGGATATTTTTATCTTTGTAACTATACCTGGGAAAACAATAGCATTAATTAAGAAGTATTTTTTATATTAAAAAAATATTTATGCGATCTGTCTTCATTTCTTAACAATGATTTTTCCTTCTGGGTTCCGGAGGTCAGACAGTAGGCTCAGGGTCTACTTCCCGGTCTAACCAGTTTTCTTGAATTACAGTTATTCCACAGAGTGACTGCCGTCTGACCTTCGCAACGCAGGCAGAAAAATCATTCTATAATTTAACCAGCTGTTGGGGTAAAAGAAGAAAACCAGGGTTTGATTTCGAGACCCTCTGAATTTAAAGTCTATATAGGTCTCCCCTCTGGGCTATCGCCTCTTGGAGCACCTTTGTGTATGAATGTAACAAAAAGGTAGTAAAATTGTTCGCGCTCAGAGTAGCGATGCTATCATTTCCACTCGCACGGTGGCTCGAGAGGAAATTGCGAGCCTGGTTGTTTCCCGACGTCGCTTCCACATTCCACCATTCACAATGTATGTGACAATTTTGTAGGTAATACTGGCATGAAATAATCTAATATTTCATCTATTACTAATGTGTATAATATTTAAAAACTTGAAAAAGATACGGCTATAATTAAGGCGATAAGGGGACGAATCCCACCTTTTTTTTCATCATAAAAATCATTTAATGACCTTCTCCCGCTGTGGGTGGAGCGGAAGGGTGTGTCAGACATTTACTGACTGAAAACCATTAATGTTATTTCTTGTGCCTGCTTCGTTCGGAGGCTGCGGTAACCTATTTGGACAGTCCCGCAGGTCGGCCATCCACCTGCAAGATGGACGGACGACCTGATAAGAGTTGCAGCATCGCGTTGGATGTAGGCCGCCTGCAGTCAGTTATATTGGAAGCTAATGGGGAGGCCTATGTTCAGCAGTCTTTGGGCCGATGATGATAACGATGATAAGTAACGCAAAAAAATTACATGAGTACTTTTAGAATACTATTACTATGAGAAACTGTTGACGAAGGCACGTCGTTAAGCCATGGTAGAGGCCGAAATGGGCGGCTTGAAAAATTCTAACAGCAGGACGCAATACACCTCCCCCCCGACTGGTCTCCACCTTGTCGTGGTGGGGGGGCTGAGTACCTCCCGGTAGGGCGCAGGAGGCGCTAGGGAAAAGGTAACACCCAGAGACCGACGACTCTGGGTGCCCTTAGTACTGACTACCGGGGGGGAAACTAAGAGGGACCTATGGAGGGCGCTGCGGGTGGGCCAGGAGGGCCCGCTCAGCAGCGCCAGGAGGGTCTAGGCAGCGGGGGCAGGGGGCCCCTGCTGTCTAGCCATGGACCCTCCGGGAAGTCGGCCACACACGCTATGGTCGCAGGGGGAGGTAGGAGGGGCGCGTCCACTGCGCCTCTCTGAGGAGGTCCTCCCGGTTTTGGTCCGGGGGACGTTGGCCGCAGGCGGGGTGTCAGAAGCTGCAACCCAGGTACTGGCCCCCGCCTCTTTCTCAACAAGCGGCGGGCGTCGTCGGAAGATTTTTAGTGGGTATTGCTGCCGGCGGTCGTGTCTGCCGGTGGTGAGGCCCACACCCCCTTTCGGTCCCCCTTTGGCCGGAAGGCAGTGCGTAAATGCATTTTGTTAACGACGTAAAACAAAAAAAAAAAAAAAGGACGCAATACACCTGCCTCCTTGCACCTTGATATTTGAGAGGGGGCTCGTGCTCAGTAGTGGGACGTTAATGGGCTGAGATGATGATGTGTCAAACTAATTTCCGATTTTCACTAATGGTCACTATTCGGTATTCGGCCTATTCGGCCACTTTTTTGGTATTCGGTATTCTGCCGAATAATACGTACTATTCGGCCGAATACCGAATACCATATCATGAAAAAAAGATATATCATATTTTTCAATATTTGTATTTACTACCAAATTACAGTACTTTAATAAGTAAAATTCATCAGTGGTAAATTGTGATAAATAAAAACAAACTTTTCAGCGTTTGATGGAAGCAAACGATTACGCTTTTCGTCGTAAATTATACCACCTTCAGAAAACAACCTCTCACTATAAACGCTACTCCCGGAAAAATAAAGATAAATTTTAGCGCATTTCGAGAGGTTTGAGTATTATTTTTGATTTGCTGACCACCACTTGTAAGAATCAGCTTGTAAATTGGTGATTAGCCCAACAAGCATGTAGGTATTTTGTGTCGAATATTCGGCGCTTCGGCCGACGGCGTTGCAGAATATTCGGTATTAGGCCAAATCACTATTCGTGGCAACTCTAGTATAAACGTAGTAGTCGTTCTGACTATTTACATCAACAGCCGTGTGGTACCGATCTAGAATAGTGCCAGCCCCTGTCATCTCACACGGAGTCGTACGAGTCAACGAAGAAAAATTAAACCCGAATTTTTATTGGCTTAAACTGCGATATCGGAAATTTTCCCCAATTGTTATTTGCCACACTAATTATATAGCAAATTACACTATGGCTTATTATCCGTACATTTAGTTTCAATCTAAAGCTTGTTGCATACTCATTGCTGATTAAACCTTATGAAATAAACTTGTTTGTGATTGTGTTCCCCACAACGACGCCGCGGTATCCTTCAAACAGAAACACACTACCGTATAAAGCTATTTGGTGAAGGTAGGTAGGATATCGGACACTGCGGTGGTCATACCAACTATATAGGTGTCCTCTGTCTCAACTAGAACAAGTGCCAAAACTTTACCACCAAATTGTTTGGTGTTTTGCTGCAAAATTGTACGTCTTTAATTTCCTGCGTACTACAAGTGGCCGAGTCAAAGTAACGTTTACAAAACCAAAACGAAGTACGATAAGTATAAAATATGTGAATTTGAGAAGATTGACGGCAGACAGAACCTTACCGAGTTTCTTGTCAACTTTTTCTCCAAGCAGGTTCCCGCTATGAAGAAGCGGCACTCCTAGATTGAAGTGACATTTACGTACATCGGAGTGAAGACAAGCGTGAAAAATTAATTTGAATTGAGAAAGATGAAGTCAAATTACAATATGAATAGGGCTACTTATTAATGAAAGGCATATTATGTCTAAGCTTCCGTCTTGAGTCGAATCGAAAAACTTCGAGCAATACATTCGCTTGTCGATCGTTTCATATTATGCATTCATAATATACTACATCCTTAATTCCCATTTGGTTTTGGTAGAATCTTGATACAAAAAATTAAAAGAACTTATATACATATTTGTAGCAAAGTTCACTCTTATCACAGAGAACTTTAGATGAAACGTGGAAATGGTGAGATGTGGACCTTCGCCTACATGGACTCTTGTCGAAAGAGATCTAATTCCCGTAGTCGCCTTCTGCAACGCCCTAGGGCAAAACATAAGGTAGAAACTATCTCTAAAGATGCAGCAATCGCACAACCCATGGTTTCTAAGAATAGAAGAAAAATTTATGCGAATTGGCCCAACTCAGCGAATCTAGTGGATCCGAGTCCTTAAGATCCATTTTAACCCTTATGATTACCTAGCCTCAATCAAAACGCACCCTCTCCACGAAAACGCTTTGAATATTTTAAACGGTTTTGGGATACATTTTGATAGGATTATGCCTATTCCATTTATAATGGATTTTGTGTTAAGTGCAAATAGAGTTGGAATTTAATAATAAGACAATAGCAGTTTTAATTTGTTATTTGGGCTTGCGTAGGATTCTGCGATGGATATATATAATAATATCGAAAGTTTATAACAACTACATCTAAAATAAATCGTTTAAAACATCGAAAGTCATTGTACCGAACGTATACAATGCCGGCATACGAAACATCAAAGCTACTATTTTTGTTGGCTTAATGTAATATGAATGACTTATGACATGAATATTGTTAATGTTATATTCTATTCCATTGTATAGCGTCCCAGAAAAATGAAGATAGTAATTAAAGGACCGACCAGATGATATAATGCCACTCTGTCTCTTAAATGATTTAATTTATACACATCACATTTATAATATCGTATGTATCATCATCATCATTACCCAATGTGCTGAACTTAGGCCTCTCCAATTGCTTTCCTCGTAGATCAATCCTTTGCCGCCTGCATCCACCGGTTCCCCGCCGCCCTGGCCAGATCGTCGGTCCATCGCGTGGGGGGCCGCCCTCTACTACGATTGCTGATTCGTGGTCGCCATTGAAGAACCTTAACGCCCCATCGGTCGTCGGTTCTTCAAGCTATGTGCCCCGCCCATTGCCACTTCAGCATGCTAACTCGCTTCGCTATGTCGGTCACTTCAGTCCTCCTACGGATTTCCCCATTTCTGATTCGATAACGTAGAGACACTCCGAGCATAGCTCTCTCCATTGCACGCTGAGCGACTTTGAGCTTTCTAATGAGGCCTATAGTCAAGCACCAAGTCTCAGTACCGTACGTCATCACTGGCAACACACACTGGTCAAAGTTTTCACATACATATTATGTATGATGAACATATAATAGTACTAGGGGTCAATTAATGCGCTTTAGATTAAAAACGTAATGCTGGGAATCTAGTGTGAACTGTGATAAGACACATTAAAAATGAAAGAAAATGAGTTTCATAGCTAGTGCAAAGCCAAAAGACATTTATCTTAAATGACATTGTCATCAGTAAATATATTGTTTTTTTTCGCGGATCATAAACTTTATTGCTATGATTGCCATTCTTCTTGTCTTGTTGTTATTATTTCTCCCTAGTTTATATATTTTTAGTTTCTTTACTAAACGTTTGTTCAACGTTTCGTTAATCTCTTCTTTTAGCTTAGCAAACCTCTCTATACTTTACTTACAGATTCACCTTCAACATACGTTGTAACGACCTCAAAAGTGAGCTACAGATGTAATTTTGTGGATTACTAACATTAGCAACCCATGATCCCCGAACTAAGCCTTATTTACCGGGCTCCGCACACATTACGAGTATTACTTGGGCTTAAAACGAATATTAAAGCGTTGCTTTCGCGCGGTCGAGGCGAGGTTACACGTCGTTTTGGCGGAATCAGTATCTAGTGGTGTATTTAAAAATTCATTCGACTAAGAGAAGGAAGCCACTCGTCTGCACGCTGTAAATATTAGTAGTCTAACTATGCTAGTGTTAGCTACATTTTATCTTATTCCACAGGAACCAAGCATTTAAAGGTATAAAAAGTAGTCTAAGTTAAGTCTAAGGGCAGGTAAAAAGTACCCTAAACCGACGGGCGTGTATGAGGAGGTTAATGAGTGTGAATGAAGCTAAAAGTGTGTGCCAAGATGGTAGCAAGTGGAAGGATGTGATCTCTGCCTACCCCTACGGGAAAGAGGCGTGACATTATGTATGTATGTATGTATGTAAGTTCTAGATTTAATTTAAGCTAAATATGATTTAAAATGTCATTGCATTTCAGCTATTTGTTTCAAGTCGAGAGGCACAGAACGATGTTTAAAATAGATTAAGCTATAATCAGAATTAGTAACCGCTGTGCAAGACACATAAAGTATGCACTAATGAAGCGCTTATAGTTTCGCATACAAGGAAGTTAAAGACGATCACTGAAGTATATCAGAATTCATAGAGGTCAATCAGGGATTGTTTTTATTTTTTATTTTATTATATTTAGGACAACAAACACAATACAATTTACAATTTACAAGTTACACAATATATATTAAAAAGGCTAAAACTAAATTTGGTTCATTGCGTAACCAGCGACGTTATCCACGACAGATTGGTGACCGTTTGTGTCTTCGACCACCAATACGTTTGTGTGGAAATTATCACAGAGTATTTCCGTGACTCGAAAGACATGTACAGCCGTTAGTCCCGGTTATCACTAAATGTGTTAGTTGATAAGCCAAGGTCGATGCTCTAATGGGTGACTTGAATAATTCTTACTGCAGGACGCTACACACCGTACGTAGCAGGCTCAAAAAAGGAACATGTATGGTTTTTAGTCAGTAGAAGTCTGACACATACTGCGGAGGAAGGTCTTTTGATGATTTTCCATCCAAAAAAAAGGACGCTACACACCTGCCTCCTTTGCTGGGTCCGCATGGTGGAGTATGACTGAATTCCTTTCATGACTCATAGGATGGATAAATGAGCTGAGATGACGATGATATCTTAACGAATGGTTAATTCACTCACTCAATCACATTTTAAATACAAGTTAATTCATTCACTCAAGCATGTGGCTTTCCTGATGGAAATTGGTTACTGCTCTGCTCAATTACCTATCCTACGTATCATCGGATGCACCAAACTCATATTTATATTATTAAGAGTGAACAACAAAAAGTACGTACTACTCTGGGAAATAAATAAATAAATAATAAATATTCTCTTACAATCACACAATTTTTTTAGTTCCAAGATAAGTGTCATGAAGAACATGTGTTATAGATACTAAAGAACGGATAAACATACTTAAATACTCTTTTTTTTGTAATATACATCCAGACCAGAACAAATATTCATATTCATGCACACAAAGATTTGTCCTGTATGGGAATCGAACCCACGACCTCTGGAGTAAAGTGCAGGTATACTGACCTCTACGCCACATCGGTCGTCAAATAAAAATATATTTAAAATGGTAAGGCTACGTTTTACGAAAACCGGCAAACTACGTAGGGAACAAATGAATCGTCACGGCACCTACACCTGGCCGGGGTATATTGGGCAGGACCAGGAAAGGATTGACGTCGTAAGGGATGACATGCGTGCCAATAACGTATCGACCAAGGATGCCAAAGACCGTGCTAGGTGGAGGAAAGCGGACCCCGGGCCCATAATGCAGCAACCGGGATAACGCAAAGATGAAGAAGATTAAAAATACTGTGTTTGTTTGTACATTGTGAAATGAATGAATATAATAAAATAAAATTTTATTTAGACATAAAAACAAAGAACAGAAAACATAACAGTAAACAACTTTTACAAATAACTTTATAAAGAAAACGTCAATAAATTACAAAATTTACGGGACGGTACGGGACGGTACGGGACCAGTACTTTTTGTGTTGGCCATATTCAAACGGAGTTATTAAGTATTCGGCTAATTAAACAGTTTGTATGCACGAATGTCAAAGACATGCCACAGGGAGCTCCGATGGTAGTTTCCGTTTTCAAATCGAACTACAGAAATGCACACGACTCGAATACTGACTGTCAGCAGTATATAGCTAAGGAAAGAAAACCGGGTCTGAATTGATGGCAAGGCCTTTAGTATAGAATCCATTTTTTTTTTTATTTACGTCGGTACAAAATGCATTTACGCACTGTCTCCCGGCCAAAGGGGGACCGAGAGAGGTGTGTGGGACTCACCACCGGCAGACACGACCGCCAGCAGTAATACCCACTAAAAATCTTCCGACGACGCCCGCCGCTTGTTGAGAAAGAGGCGGGGGGGGCAGTACCTGGGTTGCAGCTCTGGCACCCCGCCCGCGGCCAACGTCCCCCGGACCAAAACCGGGAGGACCTCCTCAGAGAGACGCAGTGGACGCGCCCCTCCTACCTCCTTGTGCGACCATAGCTTGTGTAGACTTCTCACTTCTCGGAGGGTCCATGGTTAGACAGCAGTGGCCCCCTGCCCCCGCTGCCTAAGACCCTCCAGACGCTGCTGAGCGGGCCCTCCTGGCCCATCCGCTGCGCCCTCCACAGGTCCCTCGTAGTTTCCCCCCGGTAGTCAATACTAAGGGCACCCAGAGTCGCCAATCTCTGGGTGTTATCTTTTCCCCGGCGCCCTCCGTGCCCTACCGGGAGGTACTCAGCCCCCCCACCACGACAAGGTGGAGACCAGTCGGGGGTGTTTAGTATAGAATCCTGACCAATGGGGAACCAATAACTTCAAGATAAAATATAAAGTTGAATTTGATGAAATGAAAGTGATATGCTTTATTTTAAATTAGACTTTTATGTCACTAATATTAAACAAAGTAACAGCAGCAGGTTTCGAACGATTTTGCAGCGCCAGATTACTAATACGCCCGAAATAGTTTTGTAAATGTTCGGTCTTGTTCTAAAATTATTGCAATCTTCAGTAAAAGTGTTACCGGTTTGAACTAGAAATGCATTTACGATTTTGTCTTTCTCATTAGTTTTATCTCCCTGCATCCAAAGGTTGCCTGGAATAAACCGCTGTTCACGACAGGGGGCCTTTATTAAGCTATTGCATAGCTTCTATCGCGGGCCTTGAGCGTGGAGACCGAATCCAGAACATTCCGTAACGAAAAAAATCTAACACCCCCCACTCCGACCGGCACAGCGGTGATACTTTTTAGTTTTTCCATCTATCATTGAATAGCAGAACTTTTAATGACTTTTGTTTTTTTAGTTCAGCAACCCTCCTTTAGGTGGCATTGGTTGTATCGGCATTACTGCGCATGCGTAATTCCCTTCTTCTCCCCGCAATCCACACGTCTTTTCTTTTGTATGTATAGGTAATACACATTAATGCCGCGCAGAGAAAGTATATATGATATTATATCTATATAAATGTACATAAAAATAAATAATTATAATTGCATAAGTTGGTAAAAAATGTTATGCACTAGCTTTACCGCGGCAGTCTCCGAATGCCACACGTCTTTTAATTGTTATTTACGATACATCACATAAGGACAAAACCGCCAAATATCCTATGTTTAAAAGTACCTACTCATATTAAAAAGGTAAAATGTAATATAAATTTAAAAACAATATTACTACAGAGCCAGTTTACTGTAGTTAGCAATTCCGTGTAGCTGGTAAGCTAGTGGCCAGTCCCGTTCAGACGGAATGCCTAATGCAGTTGTCCCGGATGAGTTATTGGCGGGACATGGCTAATGGCTGCGGTGTCCCACCTCACTCATTTATAAGCAGCGTTTTAGGTCCCATTCGTTATTTACGTTAAGCTATTTAACAGCCATTTAAAGTTCCAAATGAGCCTGTGATTTAAGATTTCGGTTAGTGGAATTGCTGCTAGATTATCTTTCACAAAATATTTAACTGTATTGTATGTATTCAAAAACTTAAGAAACGCTGCAAATAGCTAATTCTTGAAAATTGTTTATCTTTCACTCTGTCAATCTTTACTAGTTTATTGCATTATATCTTGGGGTGGTACTCATAAAACGACCCTTCCTAATTTAGAAATTGCACAAAGAGCCATATTAAAAATAAGTAATTTCCTTCCTTTTCGTTTCCCGACCGCTGAACTCCTTGCTGATTGTGACGTCCTCTCTGTACGACAACTCTTCATTTTACTAACAGCCACTATACAACATTTAATTACTCCTTACAACCCAAACCAAATCAGCAAAAGACGGGCAGATTTAGTATGTTCTGTAGAACTTTACCGTACAGCACACTCCCATAGATTCTTTTGTTTTCTTGGTTCTTTTCTATGTAAGAAACCAAAAACTAAAAACTACACAGAAACAGAGTACTTATTATTGGTTGTTAAGTAGTACGATAGTCTGTAAGTAATATAAATAATGCTAGAGAGAATAAGTAAAATGTTGCAAAAAATAAATTGAATTGCGTAAGCACACTCCATTGTTATTTGTTTGGAATTTTGTCAAATAAGCACTAACACGTATTTATTGTGGATACCTAAGACACAAGTAATTAAGTTTACTTAGTTTAGGTAGATACCACTTTAATTAATTGCATTACTAACCCAATTTATGTTCGTAAAATATTGTAATTAGGCTAGTTATTATATAGAAATAAATTATTATTATTAGTATTATTTATCTTCGATGACGACTAAGATAATTATCGAGCCTATTTATATATTAGATCTTAATTTCATAGCACTATTATATATAGCGAATTGGCCAGTATCGGTGTTATCGGGGGTTTCCATTTATGCCAAGGTGCGGCGTGGATTAACGGGCGAGAAGAAATAATTTATCACCATATTGTAAATCAACAGTATTATTGGGCAATTACAATTAACATCCAAATAAGTCACTTTGCCACCGAAATCTAATTACAATTAAGAAGCTAGCATAATATATTACGCGAATATCAAGACGTTCTTCAAAACGCGTGACGCCTAGGCCGGCTGCAAATCGATTATATCAGCAGCTAGCGCCATGCCGCCAACGGACCGAGTTACGTCCAGCGAGCTGTCACCCAACCTTCATTGTCAGTGACATTCGCTTCACTATGCTTTAATTTATCTGGTATCGTTTAACTATGAACACAATTACGAAATCATCATCATCATCATCACAGCCCATTTAATGTCCCACTACTGAGCACGAGCCTCCTCTCACATATCAAGGTGTGAGGGTATTGGGTAATACTCCACCACGCTGACCCAGTGCGGATTGGCGGAGGCAGGTGTATGGCGTCCTGCTGTTAGAAATTATTAAGCCCTCCATTAGGCCTCAACATGGCTTAAATTACCACATTTAGTGATAACCGGGACCAACGGCTTGACGTGCCTTCCGAAGCACGGAAGCGCTCGACATCAAATGCCACACAAACGGTCACCCATCCAAGGACTGACCTCTGTAAACTCTGCTGTACTTTGGTGATCGTCGACCACCAAGCACCGCAGAGCTACAAGCGCTACTACAATTACGAAAGCGCTGTCATATATAAAGTAACGTAAGGAACTAACTATATAAAAAGTAACCTAATTCCATTTACAATTTATCGACAAGTCTGACATTTGCCGTTTCGGCCTAGAACAGTGCCACCCCCTCTCATCCCACGGGGAGTCATCAGAGCCGACGCAGAGAAATCCTACCAGAATCGGCAGCAGCGTTATCCTGCGTACTGGCTTGAACTGCGATCACCAATCTGCGTGCCCTGCGTGGTTTTCATAAGCAAATACCTTCAATGGTATGTAATCTATTGAGAAGGCCAATATTCAGTAATGATTTTAAAAGGCTGATGCGATGATGTGAAGCTCGTGGGTTTCATTCCTACAAAGGACATATTTTTTCTAATAAAACAAATATTTAATCGGGTCTGAGTGTTTTCTATCTATTATAAGTACCTATGTATTCACAAACACAAAGTACTTAAGTATAATTAATCTGTTCTCTGATACCCATAACACAAGTTTTATTTGACTATTGCTATAACATTTTAAGAAATTTTGACAATGACGTTATATCCAGATCTGATAAGAATCCGCCTCTTTTAAATAACGGCATTTACCCTCAAACTAATGTAATACTACTAGAGAGATTAATGTACTCGTAAACCCTTAATACATAAATATGTAATTACTGTATAGTAATATCGACTTGCTCTAAGCTTTTTGCCTGTGTTCTATATAACTGACATTGATAAACATCAACGTTTGTTTGTGACAGGTTTGTGGTTTAAACCAATTTCGGTTGCGGTAGCTACTGTTGTATTTCAGATTTAACCACTCTCTAGAATAGAGATTTTCACATTTAATATTATAAATATTATAGTTAAATATGTCAATCATAAGTAGTGAATGAATGTATCATTAAATTTGATATAACGTAAAGTCACGTGTCGTTTTCAAGGAAATTACCCGAATTCGTCGTACTCTGGCTTGAGAACAGTCCCTTTATAATGCTCGGATAGTACGCATATGAGAGTTATGATATGAAATTACGACACCCGAGGTAAAATCCTAGAACGTATTTAATATCTATTTGACTGAACACAGCCTAGGAATTATATTACATTTTAAGAGCTCTTTTTGTAAGCACTGATAATGCATATAATTATCCTGCTGCTTCCAGTTTATCTTAGGTCAATTTGCCTTTCATTCACTACAGTTATTCATCATGATATACCCCTTCTGGACAAATTCATTCATTCTTTATTGACTGATCCACCCCCTTCCTGATTAAATTATAATAATAATAATAATCATTTATTTTAGAATAAATTCCATATACATATTTGTTAGTAGGTACATTAGCCTATTGTTAGTAATTACAATTATAATTTTTTCAATGAAGGTACACTCAACTTTTAATAAATAAAATTTATAAAATATTAATAATAATAAGTTTAATCTGATTTCATAAGAATTTAATAAACATTTTATAATAAAATATAATGTTATAGCACATTAAAATTAACAATTTAACTCAATTCATATATTCATAATAATAATAATAATAATTCATATATTATTTATACTTCACGTTTTCAATCTTTTTTGGTTGTCCGTTTACACACTGGTAGGATTCATATTTATTCATCACTCACTGGTGTACTTTTCGTCTCTTCTCATTACATGCTCGTCTCCAAACGGACTCCTTTATTTTTATCAATCACAGGTGCTACGCCTATACTACCTTTAACATAGTCCTTATCTTATCCCCTTTGGTCACTTCTATCTAATCATTCTCGTCTTCGTTGTAAACAGTCTTTTTTCATCCCTCTTAGTAACAGCCTAGCATTGTGCCGTGTGGTACCAGCCTACAATAGTGCCACCTCCTTATATCATGGGAGTCTTAAGAGTCGACGAAGATAAGCCCTACCGGATAATGTACAGCAGCGTCGTCCAGCGTACTGGCTTAAACTGAGACCACCAACCCGCCTGCACAGCGAGGTGATTATGGACAAATACATACATACCCGAAAGGGTAGGCAAAGGCATATTATACGCCCACAGTTCGCCAATTACATAGGTGGTACCACGTAATAGGTGGCGAGCCTATTGACGCATACCGGGCACTGTTATGTCCGCCAGAGCCTCGTCCGTTGCTCAGCAGGTGCACCACTTGCAGGTGAGGTTGGCTTGGGCTTCTTAGGTCTTGGTAAGATCCTTATACACCTCCTGGACTAATACCCCAATATAACGTCCTCAATACTGAGGAATCCAATGTTCTGCAGTGGACTTATGGTTCAAATTATGATTATACGACACTATCGCAGAATAAAAGTGTAAAGTTTTCCCGAACAAAACATAAAATGAGAAATTAAACGTAAACCGTACAAAATAATGAACAGAATAAAATTACATTCATCGCGCAGTGTACTTAATTATTATTTACTCAAAAGTACCCAGTGGCCGAAATATTAATTATTGTTGATTAAAACTCTGTTTGCTTATCGAGGTGGTAATTAATTATTCGATTAAACATACTCGCTGCGACGTCAGACAGTGTAGTAGATAGCCGCTATTTATCAAAACAACTAGGCGAATTGTAAATTATTAGAGAACATTTTGCTGACGCAGAATGATTTGTGCATTTGTCGACCGATATTGCGTGGAGGCGAGTTTGTCCTCTCTCCGCTCCTGAAACCACGAGGGTTCGATTCCCACACAGGACAAATCTTTGTGTGCATAATTATGAACATTTCTTTCTGGTCTAGGTATCTTATCCTTATCTTATCTTATCGTATCCTTTGTATAATTAAGTATATATTAAAAAAACTGTATTTATGTATGTTTATTCGTTATTTAGTATCCATAACACAAGTTCTTAATCACACTTATCTTGGGACTAAAGAATGGGTGGTGAATTTTTTTATTTTTTTATATTACATTAATAAATATTCTCGAACACAGCTTTTTCAGCCTCATACTACGCAGAGCTATAAAGGAAACTAGATACCAGATAAACATACTTAAAACTTTGTAAAACATACTCGATATACTACTCTGTCAAGAAAGTACCGGGAAAAAACTTAAAAATACACAAACTTTGTTATTCATTCAAATTTATTTTATCCTTCCTTCAAAGTATGCTCCTTCAGAAACGATACACTTACGCCAACAAATAATCCTATCATCATAACATTTTTTAAATGCTGTTTCCGGATTTGAGTTCAGTTCTCACCGCGAATTCTCCTTAATGTTTTCTACCGATTGAAAACGGGTGCCACGAAGTGGTAATTTGAGTGTAGGAAAAAGACAAAAGTCGGCTGGAGCCATATCTGGTGAATATGGTGGTGGCCCGATGGTATTTGTTGAGTGTTTGAACAAAAAATCGTTCACAATGATGGCCTTATGCAAAGGCGCATTATCGTGGTGCAAAATCCATGAATTTTGTTTTCACAAATCTGGCCTTTTTCGCCGTATTTGTTCTCTTAAGCGCCGTATAACACTCAAATAATTTTCTTTATTTACCGTTAGACCTTCCGGGAAGAATTCAGAGTGCACAACAACGCGATAGTCAATGAAAACACACTTTGACTTTAGATCGATTTTGACGTGGTAGTTTTGGTTTTGGTTCAATTGGAAGGCGACATTCCGAAGCTTGTTGACTAGTTTGCATATCAAACTCGTAAACCCACATCTCGTCACCAGTAACAACGTTTTTCACGAATATTGGGTCGGTATGGACTCGTTCTAGCATGCCCGATTTAGTTTTTGAAGAAAATTCAGATTTTGGGACTAGCCAACTAGCGGCAACACGTTTCATACCCAAATTCTTGGTTAAAATGGTACGTACGGGTCGACTAATGGTAGATACAGAAAGTTCGGCGGCCATCTCTCTCAAACTTGAATGAGGATTTTCAGTCACTTTTTCCTTCAGTTTTGCGATGTTAACTTCAGTTGCAGACGTTGATGGCCTACCAGAACGAGGCAAATCTTCCATAATATCTCGACCGCTTTGTACCACTCTTAAGCACGTGTTTTTTTAAAGTCGATTAACCGTAAGCCTTCTGTAACATTTTCAGTGTCTCCGAACACGAAATTCCATTGGCGATGCAAAACGTAAAACAAACTCTGTTCGATATTTTTGTCCATGATGAAATTCGCAATACATACTAGATTATTATAAAACTAAAAACAGCACTGATTTTAATATAAATGACCGATGCAACTCAAACTCCGCGCCAAAATGGAAAATAATTGTGCCAATCTAACAGCAATAAAAAAACAAAAAATAATAATTTGGAACCATAAACAAAACATCAATTCCCGATACTTTGTTGACTGAATGTAAATCACCCAGACCAAAATAAATATTGATTTTTATGAACCCAGGAGAAGAGTGCAGATTTACTGACATTCGCGCTATAACTAGACAAAGACAGACTGAGTGGGTCTTATGTCTCCCACCAAGATAGGAGACGTCAGGAGCCCAAGCCAACCTCACCTGCAAGTGCTGCACCTGCCGGTCAACGAACGGCCAGCTATATTATAGGCGAAGTGTGGGCGTATTATATGCCTTTGCCTAACCCTTCGGGGAAACAGACGTGAATGTATGTATGTATTTATGTCTTTAAACAAATTTATGTTTCCATGGAAATGGTGGAGCATTCTCGACGTATTCCATTGCCGATGTCCTCTTGCATGCGTCCATATAATAGCCCTTTTAACCTTTACGCTATTCGGTTTGAAAAACCAGGCCTAGGCCTAGTTGTAACACTTTAATAAGCTGATATCAAATCTAAATAACAGTCACGTCGTCGATACAAAACCACACAGACATTTTATTTTACTTGTGTTTGAATACTTCTTATTCAGGGCTTTGATGTTTCTCGCACATGACGAGAGTAAATATTACTTTCCACCTGTAAATAAATATCTTGTTATTGACGAAAATGCGTGTTTTATAAGAATTTCCTTAAGGAGTTCCAGTGAACGTTTATATTTGTTTATGTATTGACATTGTATCTTTATTGAATATATACTAGCTCAAGCCCACGGCTTTCCCCTTTATATTTAGTTTATAAATAAGTAATGTAATTCTACAGTTTCACTAATGTCTCCACAATTTTTTCAAATAAAATCTGGCTTAGACATGCAAATCTAACAAACTAACATACAGACACTGGTTTTTCCTGTCTCACTCCAGTCGCCCCTCACAGACTATGCAAGGAGTCTTAAGTTAGATAAAGGCCTAAATCAGTTTGTTTGTTCGTCGCCTTAACCTCTGAGCCGATTTAGAGAAGTTTACTAAAAGGTAATATTCGTGTGACATCGAAGAAGGATTTTTATATATTATATTATTATTAACCAAATATTATTTGAAGACCGTTATGGCGTGGTGGCGAGAATGCCCGCTCTCCGCTGTTAAGGTCGTGGGTTCGATTCCCACGCAAACAGGCGTGAATGTATGTAAAATCTTTATCTAGCAGGGGATTCTTAGGGAATGGTCAGGTTTCACTTTTCGGATGGATGTATACATATTATGTGTATATTTATTTGATGAAATGAAGTACATATATTATGCATTCAGTGTTTTATTTATACCTAAAGCTTTTGTGCTTACCTGTTCTCTCCAAGTGATAGTTTTTAGCTATACAACCGTCTAGATTGAAAATTTTTGTTTATAATTATTTGTAACTATAGTTTTAAAATAGTAAAATAAAATATACTTTATTGTCTTTAAGATCAACATGATCATTTAGATTCGTCAAACATTTACACAAAATGGAAATTCCATATATTTTTTTAACAACAATGAAAGAAATATGAGCGGTACCATAATAAAGGAGTAAAAGCAAATGGGTTCTTTGTCAGAATTTGTCAGTTTATCTGTCTGTTGTGGTTTTCACAAGATTTGCCAGTCTGTATCTGTCAGTCAGCTTGTCGTGATTTTAAAGGAGGGAGGGGATTGTCCGTCAGTCAGTCTGTCATAAATGTATCTATCATATAGTTAAATGCACATGAAATATATCCGATATAGTTGTAAGTGTGTATACTGACCGGCTTGCGTGCGCATGTCTCGAGAGACGAGCGCGCCGTGCGCGTTGTGCGCGCGACAGCGGTACACGGTGGCGTGCACGTCCTGCCGGAACTGCACGCCCGCAAACGGCAGGAATACCAGCGTGCCGTTGTCCAGCACTTCTCTGTAACAAACAACACCACATTTTACTATCAATCTTTTGCTTGTTTTTAAGCTATTGCATAGCTTTTATCGCGGTCCTTGTGCGTGCGTGGTGACCGAATCAAGAAATTCCGTAACGAAAAAACCTAACACTCCCCACTCCGACCGGCACAGTGGTGATACTTTTTAGTTATTCCATCTATCGATAAATAGCAGAACTTTTGATGACTTAAAATCTCACGCTTGTCTCTTTAGTTCAGCACTATAAGTGGCATTGGTTGTATCGGGTGGTTAAAATTTGTTTTCTTGTCGGTCACCACGCTCAAAGTGTAACTTGAATTAATATCAAAGAAACAAAAAAACTGCATAAATAAAATAAATAAATAATTATTATTGCATAAGCTGATAATTTTGTATTTTATACCTGATACGTCAATAATTGCCCTGTGTCTCATAAGATAGTTTGTATTAGCATTTATTTACTTATAGTTTTCTCCAATTATACTCATAGACGGGTAAGGTGAGGGCCTGGTGGTCTACCACACAGGGAGTACCCCAGTTTAGACACCAGTCCTTCACAAAGGTAGATTATGTTTACTTTTAAGGAACTTAAACATGCTAACCTTTGTGAGAAGAAAATAAATGAATTTTATTATTCTTATTAATTTATCAAACAAGTGGGTTATGTTTCCGTGGGAATACCGAAATAAAAAGTACCTTATGTGTTAATCCGGTTTGAAAACTACATGTGCCACAAGCTTTAAACAAATCCGTAGAACCGTAAATCCGAAAAACGTGATATATTTTTGACAAAATTTGAAAGACTTAAGATTGACTACCAATAAAAGTAACACAGGATAAAAAATGCAATATCCGTCTAAATTGGGCTTAATAAAGAATTCACCAAGGCGTTACAAACTTATCCAAAGTATTTGAATCTCCGTCTAAACATTCCACACGAGTGTGGCATAATCCAATTTGGTTGTATGTAGAGTTTCTCAAGGTACGGTATTCCCTGGCGTGGCATTTCTAATTTCGATATACATAAGGCTTGGCCATCTGACACTTAGATAGATAGATAAACTTTTTATTGCAACGAAAGACACACATACATATAAAACAATAAAAACAAAATTACAATAATTAAAAAAAAATATATAACAACAAAAAAAACTAAAAGTAAAGCATTCACATAGTGTGCATGTGTGTCGCACTTAGGTAAGTATTAAGGTTGTGATAGTGGTGTGAAAGGGATGGATGGTGTATAGTGTTTAAGTTTAGGTAGGTATTCATTTTGTTATGTTGTAGGGTGTACGTTTTAGAAATTAAGTTGATGTGTCTATGTTCTCATCATCATCATCTCAGCCCATTAACGTCCCACTACTGAGCACAAGCCTCCTCTCACATACCAAGGTGCGAGGGTATTGCGTCATACTCCACTACGCAGACCCAGTGCGGATTGGCAGAGAGAGGGGTATGGCGTCCTGCTGTTAGAATTTTTCAAGCCGCCCGATTAGGCCTCTGACATGGCTTAGCGACTACCACATTTAGTGATAACCGGGACTTAACGTGCTCTCCGAAGCACGGAAGCGCTCGATATCAAATGCCACACAAACGGTCACCGATCTAAGGACTGACCTCTGTTAACTCTGCTTACTTCGGTGATAGTGGTCTATGTTATAAGACTATATTTTTGTTATATTATTTACTGTATCTGTTATAATCTGTAGGCATGTCTGAGGTCAGACACAGTGTCAGGACAGTCGAATGTAGGAATGTAAGTGTGATGCATGAAATGGAACACAGTGACCGAGACGGATGTGAGTGAAAGGTGAATGAGGAACGGTTGGTGGAAAAACGGAGTGAGTTCTTGCAACGCGCACCACGAGGAAAGACGATTAAATTAAGAAGTATTTTAATAAACGGTGTTAAAAGAAACCATTTATTATTCCGAATCCCACACTAATATATTTTTTTGTATTTTTGGTGTAAAGGAGCTGTTTGATCGAGCAGTAAAGTGGTTATCCAAAGGTCATGAATTCGATTCTCCCTGCGCCACCGCGGGTGAGTTGTTTTGTTTTTTGTAAACATTTCGTATTTAGATAGTTTTTTGTAAAATTTTGAAATATAAACTCAATTTTCAAAATTAAAAAAAATAAAATGACTGTTTTTCGCTTTTCGTACTTAGATAGTTTTTTGTTAAATTTTGAGGTATTTATGAGGTTCAAAATAAAAAAAAAATTGTTTTTTTTTGGGATATAGAACTAGCAAAATAGAAAACACAAAAGCGTTACAAATGTGCACAAAGTATTTGCAAATAGCTCCGTCCAAAAATTTCACACGGGTGTGACATAACCCAATTGGCTTGCATGTGGAACTTCCTATGCCGAGGAAAGGGCTATTCCCTAGCGTAGCATTTATATCTCCAAGCCTCTTGACGTAATGATATAGAGCCTTCACTTGTACTGTATCATTGAAATCCCACTTTGATCTACAAGTCATAAAAGCTTGGAATACCCCTTCAAAAGTGGACCGTAAAATATTCCCTTTATAAAGTTCACACGAATAAATAAATAGAACAGGGAACTTTACACAGTGCCACAGATAATTTTATTTTATTATGATAAATAAATAAATATTTTCTAACAATTACACCAATTATTTAGTTCCATAGTAAGTATCGTTAAGAACTTGTGTTATAAATACTAAGCAACGGATAAACAGACTTACATACTTCTTTTTTGTAAATATATACTTAATATACATAGAAAACACCCAGACCGGAACAAATATTCATGTTCATGCACACAAAGATTTGTCATGTGTGGGAATCGAGCTCACGACCTCTGGAGTGAAGTGTAGGTATACTGACCTCCACGCGATATCGTCGTCAAAATATTATAAGAAAGATAACAAATAGTAACACAATATATAATATTAAACAGACTTTAACTAAATGTGGTTCATTTCGTAACCAAACTTTTGTTTTCTTTTAAATAATGGCTTCGTGCGTCTAGCACATCTATCCAGTGTCAAGTAAGTGATATATTATTATTATATAATTCATAGTAAATGAGAATGAGTGATGATGAAGATGATAAATGGTAAATTAGATCCCTCCCCTAAGCCCCTTGAGTCCTCAGTAAAGATGTGGGACTATACTGAGATCTCACATGGACTCCTTGAGAGAAAATTTGAAAAGTGATGTTGCAATGCTTTGTTTATTTTACCAACACTCATGTATATTCACAAACACTTAATGGTTAATAATCCACCGTTATTACACATTAATGTTAGAAATATAACAAATGTAGAAAATAAAACAAAACTGCAGACATGACGCTTCACTTTCCCGCCAAGAAGTCCAAGAGATATGTTAATAATACACACACACACCAAAATATAACAAATTTTAGAAAGTAAAACAAAATTGCAGACATGACGTTTCACTTTCCCGCCAAGAAGTCTCCTAACCAAACTTTTTGGTATAAAATGAATAAATAAATGTCTTTTCTAAAATAAAATAAAAGTTTTTTCTCCAAGAAAGTGTACTTAGTAGTAAAACAATTTGACGAGTCTATAAAAACTGTGTTCTGCAGTCACAAGAAGACAATAAATTTTTTAAAATATATGAGCATGATAACGAATAAACATTATGGCCATTAAGACCAGTCCCCACTGGCGGCACCCGTTCACGTGTATGACGCATGAACCAGCCATCGTTTCGCTCAATCATATTCGCTTTCCTCTGCCTGTCCCTATGTGTGGTTAGATCTAAATCAGTCAATAGTAACTTCAAAATTAACATTTCGTTCCCATACTCCTCCGAAACGGCTTGACCGATTCTCATGAAATTTTATGAGCGTATTGAGTAGGTCTGAGAATAGGCCAACATCTATTTTTCATCCCACTAAAAGTTAGGGGTAGTCCACCCCAGTTTTATTTTATTTTTTGGACGTATTTTTTTGTTTATTTATAAGGCAAAACAACGTTTGCCGCGTCAGCTAGTTTAGCATAAGAATTAATTAGCGACAAATGTCATTTAATCAAGATAATTTAGAAACTAATGCGCATAGTTTTTAAATTACGTTACGTTAATCAAAGTTTTATTTAACCAAGTTTTATTGACCTTCAGATTATGATTTTGAGGACGAAGCCTCCAGGCCACAATTTTATTTCCATCGAACAAAAGGTATTCAAGTTCCGACCCTTATAATGTAATATTTTGAAAGATTGCCAGGTTTACTGGAGTTGATTCGAGCATTTCAAATTGCGTTATTGCGTCTGGGAAGATATAAAAAAAGAAAAGAGTAAAAAGTATACTTTATATAATTAATTTATCATTCACTTGCTTCAATCGCTTTTAAATTCTCGTTCCGTGGTACTACGTAGACGGAAACGATCACTGTGGTAAAGCCGAGTTCATAAAGACCTATCCTTGGATAAGGGCTGTTTGTAGGGTTTTCATTATAGATAGATATATAATAAGAAAATAACTTACAATAACTAATTAATTATTTGTACATGTGCTGTATTCGTGTGAAAAGGTCATAGCTCAATGTAGTATTGCTCAGCGAGCAAAACGTTGATTTCCAGCTACAACCTGGAGAGCCGCGATCACGGTTACCAATTAACTGATTTAAACTTAAAATACAACTTAATTTACGACTTAACATACAGATATAAAGGGTACATATTCAATTGAACGCTGCGAGTGGCGATCTTTTAATGCTGATTTGGATATAGAGCACAGACAAAGATGTACAATAGATAACGCAAATATCACGATTTGTATTAAAATCAAGCGATCCGATTTTTTAATACCTACTATGATGTCATCGCCGATATTTACATAAATAAATAAAAATATGCTAAGTAACGGATATATAAATACTTTTTTTTTGTATATACATACTTAATATACATAGGTAACAGCCAGACCAGAACATATATTCATGTTCATGCACACAAAGATTTGACCCCAACCCACGACCTTATGAGCCAAATGCGGGTATACTCGACACCGCGCCATATCGATCGTTTCATTTTGTTTATTGACGAGTATTTAATTTAGTGACTCGATATTTCAAATTCACAGGCACTGGTTTCCTACGTGAAGTCATTCATGTTACAGTATTATAAAAACATTAAGAGACGCGAGCGGACTGTAAGTAGCGGCAGCCTACCTCGACGTTCGGTCTGGGTTTCGGACACGCGAAGTACATGCATTTTCGTTATCTCTAGTATATCTATGTCTGTGATATAGAACGCTTCTGTGCTTCGTGAACAACGCATAAAGCTGTAGTTTCTGCTTTAAAATATATGTGGTTGTCGTTAATTCCAGCCAACAGCAGGTTGTCACCATTATAAATCCATACTGAGACTGTTGGATGTCATGACCTGAATTCCGTCTTTGTTGGTTGTGGGAATAAGTTTTCAGCGAGATGTTTTTAATTCTATTTTAATTCTATTTTCCTTGGGATATTATAAAAAAAATTCAAGTCGAGTTGACATTTTTCTTTCTAATCTTACAATTGTGAAATTGATTTCATAAATGTGCCAAAGGTATTAAACTGCAGAGTCTATCCAATAGTCTAGTCTGAACACTCGATGAATCGTGGGAAATAAATCTTATACAAGAATATATAACATGAGAAATTTTTAGCTGAAGAGACAAAACAACCCTGTCTTAATTAATTTCTGAAAGAAAATGTTCGAGTTGTCATTATTAAGCCTTTTGGAAGCCTCGTTAGAGTCACCGACAGACTGACTGATTGACGGACAATCCCCTCCCTCCCTTCTATGTGATTCTGATTGATTCTACTCACGGCAGGCTGACTGACAGATACCCCCCGATAAGAGTCACCGAATGAACTCTTTGAGAGAATTTGAAAAGTGATGTTGCACTGCTTTGTTTGATTTAGCAACACTTATGTATATTCACAAACACTTAACGGTTAATAATCCACCGTTATTACACATTAATGTTAGAAATATTACAAATTTTACAAAATGAAACAAAACTGCAGACATGACGCTTCACTTTCCCGCCAAGAAGTCATCCCATGCACTTAATCGCTTTCTACCTTTTTTTTTTAATATAAGAACATGAAATGGCCGTCTTCCGCTGTTAGTGGAGCAAACGGGTGCATCAATTCTAGTGACTAAAATCAATTCGTGTTCCTTCTTAAGCCGGCTATGTCCCGACGCTGCGGTAACTCCTTCGAACAGACCCACAATGGATGGTAAAATTATTGAAGGAGCCGCCACCACACGGTATCAAGATGAAATAGCATGATAGTGGAAAATAGAATTAGAACATAATTTCCTCCTGATTTACACAACAAAGCTTTGGTGTTTCAGAGAGAGAAATTTTAATTAGCCTGCAAAGACTGTCGCGGATGGCTCATTTACGACATTTTAGATATTTGAAGAAGCTTTCCATCTTATTTATTCAGCCAAATTCGGAGCGACTACATAATGTTTAGTTAAATTCTAATTTACTGGCTTTAAAAAGCTAATAATTTCATAAGCCACAGTCTGTGAATGGTGTTCGAGTAGCCAATTTTGTTTCAATTTAAAATAAATTTACTCAATTATAGCTTTATTATAAAGTGGAAGGTTCTTTTGCTTTAATGTGGCTTAGAAATGAAATTCTCAATACTAAAACCCTAAGTACCGCAATAGCATTATAATTTCTTGTACCAAAACTTTCATCAGTGTATGGGGAACCGAAGAAGACCAACGTATGTCTTACCGCAATATTCAATTGAATTATCACGTTGCTCTTGTAATTGTCAACTTAAGAACAAGTGCGCGTAAAAAAATATAACGTCCGATATGGCGTGAAGGCGAGTACCGACTACTAAGGTCGTGGGTTCGATTCCCACACAGGACAAATCTGTGTGTAACCAAACATGAATATTTGTTTGGGGCTGGGGGTTTTCTAATGTATATTAACTATATATTTACAAAATAAAAAGTATTTATATATGATTATCCGATACGTAGTATCTATAACACAAGTTCTTAATTATACTTACTAAATAAGTATTGTAAGTGTCAGTATAAAATATTATTATTATAGTATATAGGGATCCTACCAAGACCTAAGGAGTCCAAGCCAACCTCATCTGCAAGTGGTGCACCTGCCGATCAACGGACTGGGCTCTGGCGAACATAACAGTGCCCAGTAAGCGACAATAGGCTCGCCACCAATTACGTGGGACCAACTATATAATTGGCGAAATGTGGGCGTAAAATATGCCTTTGTCTACCACTTCGGGGAGACAGGCGTGAATCTATGTATGTATGTTTTATTATAGCTGCACAATCCGGCACAAAAAAAATCTTTGTTAAAACTACAGCCAGCCAGCAACGTAGATCTCATTAAAACTTATGGACTATTTTGTATTCTATGTACTGTAACATAGAATACAAAATAGTAACTCATTCTATCAGATTCCTCATTCTATGTAAGAGCTCTAACTCGTATATTTGTATGAAGATTGTCGTACATTTCTACGTCTCGACGTCGTATCCTCGTTGTCGTAAACACTTTTGCATAAGGTATTAACAATTTGACAAAACACGGTTGAAATGTCTTATTATATTAGCATACATAAATTAACAATAACCGATCCCCGTATTTTAAAGGCCAATAAGAAATATCATTTCAAGAGCGACATTAAGGGAAATTTTTTAGCTCATGTTACTAAGTCATACTTAGGACATGTATTTCAAATTGAGAGTATATTCGATTACCATTCGAATCAAATAAACGTTACAAGAAAATACCCAAACTTCTAACAACTTTCTTCATAAGAATTCTTTAACAGCGTTTTGTATTGAAATTAGTTGGTATTTGTGTATTTATATAAAAAAGTTCTTTATTTAAAACTATATGTATATAGTAACACATGCCAACCTAAGAAGCCTATGCTGGAAAGCAAAACAATCTTCACGTATCGGTGTCAAATAGAAATGAGTGTTACATCTTAAGTTTTATATCATGTAGATGATGTTATATAAATAATTATGCAGCAGGGGCCCCCACTGCCTAAGACCCTCCTGGCGCTGCTTGACGGGCCCTCCTGGCCGGCCCGCTTCGCCCTCCACAGGTTTTTCCCCTCCGGTAGTCAGTACTAAGTGCACCCAGAGTCGCCAATCTCTAGGTGTTACCTTTTCCCGGCCTCCGGGAGGTACTCAGCCCCCCCCCACCACGCCTAGGTGGAGACCAGACAAGGGGGAAGCCAAGCTCACCTGCAAGAGGGGCAGCTGCCAATTAACGACAGACGTTTTGGCAAACATAAAAGTTCCTGGTTCCTTCCGCGGCAATAGGTTCGCTACCTATTACGTGGGACCAACAACACAATTGGCAAACTTTGGGCGCATAATATGCCTCTGCCTACCCCTTTGGGGACATAGGCGTAAATGTATGTATGTATGTATGTTATGGTTACTAAATAATGGATAAATACTTTTTGTTTTGTACATACTTACTTAATATACATACCAAAACAACCAGACCAGAACAAATATTTATGTTCACGAACACAAAGATTTGTCTGTGTGGGCGTTGAACCACAACGCCAAATCGACGTCAAAAAAATTATATGTCTATAAAAAATTGTGTTCTGCAGTTACAACATTAAAAACAAAAAATGTTTAATATATATTTTGAGCAGCCTACTGCAACACAAATTGTAAAGAACCTATCCTCATTTAATTATTAATGCTGTTTTATTTTATCGTCAAGCCCAGAAGGAGAAAGAGGTTTTTATTGTGTACAAAAATATGCGTACCTCCAGTTCATTACGTCAGAGGAAATTGAAAAAAAAGTAAAGTTTTCTGTGAAGGCTGTGCCGTCGATGGAGAGGTTAGGGTGTCTCTAACTACCATATTTATTTTAGAGACAGATTAGTTTATTATAAATTTAAAAAGGGAATACTATAAACGAAAATGCGAGACGGCGATCTGAATCTAAGTTTTGGGTTAGTTACGCTGTCTACATTTTTTAAAATCATCAATAGCATAAACAAGAGGTCACCCGACCTGAGGGCCTACTCTAATGAGGGCCTACGAAAACGAATCTTCGTTCTATCTATCTCTTTCACTCTTTAGGAATATCATTATCGAGTGAAATGGATGGGTATAACGGACTCTAAAAAGTGTCTCACAGAACACTCTGCTAGAGCTGCTCGAGCCCACGTTACGACATTAATGTTAGAATTAAGAATTACCTTTTTTTGTGTAATTGTGTATTAATTATAAATTATGATTCACATCAAAACAAAACGTGTTTTCTTTGCAATAAGCGTTCGTACCTAATAAGCAGTGTAATAAAAATGAGCACTTTGTCAAAACAAAGTTTCACTAGAGAATTAAGTAACAAAAACATTCATAAATTAATTAATAGCCACGTTCCATTTCGCGGCAAACGGCAACATTTAATTAAGTCTTGTATTTAAATTTTAGACAAAGGAACCAACACAATTGTTGCTCGACAAAAAATGGAGTTATGCGAATAACAATCCCCGAGAGGGAAGGGGCTACGGGATGGTGGAAACGCTCGTTATCCCCGAGAGATGGCGGTAGTGGCCACCCTGTTCTGATGTTTGTGTATTAATTGAGGTAAAACTCGTTTCTTGTTTTAATTAACAAGTACTTCGTTTCGGCTGCGAGGCCCGGCTCACTACTGCGTTGATCGTCCGACGGATTAAGTGAATTACGTGAAGGAAATTTGAAATCATCTCCAGTTGCTGTGTTTGTGTAAAGAAAACTTTTTGTGAAAAATTAGCTAGTTATTTATTAAATAGCTTGTCACAATGGTTACGAATGATTCAGGAATCTTTAATAATTAATTTAAAGTACTTTTAACTCTATTAACAACATAGGACGTGCGAAAGTAAAAAAATATGGATCATATTTAACGTGTCTTCAAAATTAATAAATTGCCAACCTAACCTAACCTTTTTGTACATCAAAATTACTGATTGAGCACCTAATCACCTATTAGATGCTCACTCAGTATTTTTGATGATCAAAAAAGCTTTTTTTAGAGGTTTAGTTTATTATATTCCAAAAAATATGATAGTAAAAAATTAAAACTAAATTAAAATATCAAATTAGTTAAATCACAATATATTGATTCCTGAGCAAGTCTATTAGGGACTGTCTACTGGGAAGCTCAGCTGCGTTTTAGAGCAGTGAAATAAAAAGTTGCTTACTTACTCAATAAGAAGAAGTCTATGCCTGCTTACTACCTTTTTTTTACGTCGGTAACAAAATGCATTCACGCACTGCCTCCCGGTCAAAGGGGGGACCGAGAGGGAGTTTTGGGCTCACTGCGGCAGTAGCTACCACCGCAGTCCTAACCACTTAAAATCTTCCGACGAGATTGTAAAAGCTTGTTGAGAAAGAGGCGGGAGCCAGTACCTGGGTTGCAGCGTCTGATACCCCGCCCGCGAGCAACGTCCCCCGGGCAAAAACCAGGGACGACCTCCTCAGAGAGGCTCAGTGGACGCGCTCCTCCTATCTCCTTGTGCGACCACAGCGTGTGTGGCTGGGATAGTCAATGGTTTGACAGCGGACCCTCCTGGCGCTGCTTGACGAGTCCCTCTTAGTTTCCCCCGGGTAGTCAATACTAAGGGCACTCATAGTCGCCAATCTCTGGGTGTTACCTTTTCCCTAGCAGCTTCTCCGCCTTACCGGGAGGTACTGAGCCCCCCACCACGACAAGGAGACCAGTCGGGGGAAAAAGATTTCTATTTCTATGTGTTTCTCGATATGTTTAAAATTACAGACTTTGTCCTCACACTTTGCTTAACTTTTTTCAATCAAACAACCACTTCATAGCTAAAACAAATATATTCGGTCCTGTAAGAAAATGAACGCCTACATCTCTCTCTGTATGCCCTTGCTTCGCTCTATAACTCGTGTAATCTAATCTATATAGGATAAACATTGGAGTGATTAAATTTTTCCTGGTGGGCAGATCCAGTATGAGGGTGATTACTAAGCCCGGCACATGTAGTTGTGTAGTTCAGGAAAGTAAAAAAGAGGTCGGCATTAGATTACTAGAAAACATGACAACGGTTGATTGTTCAAAGAAACGTATGTGACTGTAACATAGAATAACCGATAGAGAACTCCTTTTACCAAAAATAAAAAATAGATAGAAAAATCGCTCAGACTACCATTGCATAATTTAGCATACTTACAGATTCTTTCAAAGGTATTCTAAGATGTAGGAGGTTGTCTAGCAAATGAAAGTAGCGCACAGACACGTGGGCAGCTCCGAAACTGTACTAGCACACACTAATGACGTCTGGAGAGATACTCAGAGATTTCCCCGTGGAAATAAAGCTCCCTTACGTAGGCCCTAAGCGTATATACAACAGCAAGGCTTACGTTCGCGAAATTTATAAGTAAGTTTGTATAGAAAATGTCTTATTGGAAAAAACACTTAAAGATAAATACAATTATAGATAATGCACCACTGACACGGCCGGTAATATTAGATTTATCTCTTTTTAGACTCTTTTTAGGAAAATCGTGACTGGAAAGAATAATCACACGAATACAACATACAACTTAAAAGTAAAAAAGTTTTTTTTTAATGAAGAAAAAATAACAAAATTGTTGTTTTAGGAATAAAATTTACATAAATATACATTAGACATAATGTCATGTCGTGATTAAATCAATTCATTAATAAAATGAAATGAAATAAAATTTATTTAGACATAAATAACATAAACAAAAAACAGAATTCAAATCAGTAAACAATTTTTACACATAAGTTTACATATAGTATGCCTAAAAAGGACTCCACTCAGCATGTGCTGCAGTGGAGGACCACAACAGCGCTGGACATATGATTAAGATATCAGTCTAAAGTGTAACGCATGTCTATCCACATCAAATACGGTGTTCTGTTTCTACATACATGCATACATCAAAAACGCCATGTTCCCACAGGAATTACTTGCGCAACAGAATTACATCAAAGTAAAAAAGTGGCTATCCATCGCCTTATTTTCGCCAAGTACCTAACCCGGGAAATACCGACAATCGATTAGCTGACGGAAAAGGTATTTAGATATGATTAATATAATCAAGACCCGACTGCGAAGTTCAATCGCGCAATTAATAGGTCGAATCTAGGTATTTTTGTGTTTAGTAATGATCTTGCTATCTGGGTGGTTAATTGTGAAAGTTAAAATATATATCTATATATATATTTTGACGACCGATATGGTGTGGAGGTCAGTATACGGTCTACACTTCACTCCAGAGGGCGTGGGTTCGAATCCCACACAGGACAAATCTTTGTGTGCATGAACATAAATATTTTTTCTGGTCTGGGTGTTTTCCTATGTATATTAAGTATGTATTTACAAAAAAAAAGTATTTAAGTATGTTTATCCGTTGTTTAGGATCCAAAACACAAGTTCTTAATGATACTTATCTTGGAACTAAATAATTGGTGTAATTGTCAGAAAATATTTATTTATTTATATCAATGCAAAGTGATTGTGTTAACCTACAACAATTTCACACAAGCAGAATAAGAGTAAATGGGGTGTTTCTCAAACAAACTTTCTATTGATGGCTAATATGGATTGGAGGTGGTTTCTATGTATCCAAAACTTTAATTATTTATTTACATACATACTTACATAATACATTCATACATACAATCACGCCTGTTTCCTCGAATGGGTAGGCAGAGGCATATTATACGCCCACATTTCGCCAGTTATATTATTGGTCCCACGTAATAAGTGGCGAGCCTATTGCCGCTTACCGGGAACTTTTATGTTCGCCAGAGCCTCGTCCGTTGATCGGCAGGTGCACCACTTGCAGGTTAGTTGGCTTGGGCTTCTTAGATTTTGGTAGGAACCCTTAGATCTTGATAGGAACCCTTGGTTGGAACCCTATAATTATTTATTGAGTTCCTACCAAGGGTGTATAGGATATAGGCTCGCCACCTATTGGGACCAACAGTATAAATTGCGAAGTGTGGGCGTATAGTTTGCCTCTGCCTACCCCTTCGGGGAAACAGGCGTGATATTAATAATGTATGTATGTATAATTATTTATATAGGTATGTTAATTGTCAATCCATTGTCTACTACCTATAGTACAAGGTCTGCTTAGTTCAGGGCTAGAAGAACTGCGTGTCATATCTTACCGGCACATCAATAGACAGATCTCGAAATCCTTGCGACTCGATATTCGCAAATTCAATACAAATTATATTGAAGATGCAATAGATAGGAACAGGGGTTCAAAAATGTTCGCACGGGATCTGTCTATTGGTCAGAGTCAGCTGACACAGCTGAAGACCAACGAAGGCAGTCTAGTCACGTCGAGACCTGAGATTATGAGGGAGATCGAAAGGTTTTATGGACAGTTGTATACCAGTACGCAAGATCCCGCTACTTGTTTGGCTAAAGACCCTAGAGCCAAACTAACTCGACATACCACCGAAGACATCCCGGACGTCAGCCTGTACGAGAGGTTTTAATCAATTACACAGAAATATAAACTCAAAATAAACGCTATGACACAAAAGTGTCAGCAGGCTCCTATGAGGCCGAATTCGTGAACTTTGTCGAAATCACAACTTTTTCGCCCCACTGAGGCTTATTAACTGCGACCTCCACTTAACTTGTGACATAAATTTTTGTCGTTCAACTCCTCATTAAAGCGGGTGGTTATTCTGAGAGGGGGTGAAAGGCTTTACTGAATTGTTTCATCTCTCAGAGGGAATCTACATTCATGTTATGTTTGTGTAGCTGTCATTGTGTGCCGACGTTAAATATTTAGATTAGGCTTCAAAACGTTCGTTACGAAGTGCTCGTAGCTTCGTGACACTAGGTTGCGGTAAACGGTTACCGAAGTTAAGTAGAATTAACATAGGCCAGTCCAGAGATCCCCTCTACCTTGTCTTGGTGGGGGGCTGAGTACCTCCCGGTAGGGCGCAGAGGGCGCTAGGGAAAAGGGCGAGATTGGCGACTCTGGGTGCCCTTAGTACTGTCTACCGGGGGGGAAACTAAGAGGGACCTGTGGAGGGCGCAGCGGGCGGGCTAGGAGGGCCCGTCAAGCCTCGCCAGGAGGGACTTAGACAGCGGGGGCAGGGGGCCCCTGTTGTCTAACCATGGACCCTCCGGACGGCCACACACGCTATTGTCGTACAAGGAGGTAGGAGGGGCGGGTCCACTGCGCCTCTCTGTGGAGGTCCTCCCGGTTTCGGTCCGGGGGACGTTGGCAGCAGGCGGGGGTGTCACATGCTGCATAACTCTAGACCTTGTTTTGAAATAAGCCCCTAAGAGGCTAAGGTAATGATCGACATGGTTTTGATTATTCATCATTTTATCAGCCAACATACATGTATCAAGCACATGCCTTCTCTTAGGTAACAACTTGAGAAGAATTCCATCACGCTGATCTAGTGCGGATTGGCGGAGTAGTAATACTACTGTAGGCATTAATAGATGTAATTTATTGATTTAGGCGTTACTTTGCGTAGAGTCAACTTTCTTCAATCCAATAGAGTCAACTTTCGTTTCAGCGTTGGTCGTGAAGACATCGTTGTTCTGAGGCTCCTATTTTACCTGGAGATGCCCTGTGTAAGGGCAAAACACATGTCGTGTTGAATTGTTTCTCGATTTTCCGGGAAATTATAGTTGCGCAGGAATTGTCACAAAGATATTTTAAATCCATCACTTGCTCACTTATAAGTATATAAACTATATTGTAACTTGCAAATTTTTCAAAGAGGAGACAATCTTTAGGCTTGATTTCGTATTACATCAGTCGAACGTACAAATCAACACAATTTTCTCTGGGACACTGCACAGCAACGCTCACGTTCGCGTCAGATTTGGCGGTAGTAATGGGGCGTAGGCGAAAATCAGCTTTAAGCTGAGTCTCGTTATAAATGTCTAGCAAAGCATATAACGACATTGAATTTGGGTGTTATTTAACGTGTCTTTTTTAGAGGTTTAGTTTATTATATTCCATTGAATTTTAGGGCTGTTTTGATTTTACTCTGAAGTAAGCGTTCTCCAGGGAAAAAGTTACATACTAAGTATGTAATCAGAAATCAAATAACCATTGACATCGACATCGCCGGCCCATCCATCAACAATGAATTTTAGTCAGAATAAAACACAATTTCGCTGCACAGTAATTTGATGATTTTCCATTCGTTAAAAAGGGCAAAAGTAACATACATAGAATGTATTTACACATCAATGTAACTACACATCAATGTAACTACACATCAATGTAATTACACATCAATATAATTACACATCAATGTAATTACACATCAATGTGATTACACATGTAATAACCATTAGAAGCAAGAATCGGCGCACAGTTTGCACTACACCAGGTAATGACCTACCATCGGGACCGCTCGGCCCATCCATCAGCCCGCACATTCAAAGCTGCTTTGAATTTCTCGATGATGAGGGTTGCTCCTCGCTCAATCACCTGACACACACCTACCCAGATCAATTTCGAACTGGTATACAATTTCTATATTTAGATGTTCTTGTTAACGGTGTAAGAGTTGCATAACAATTTATTTGACAACCGATATTGTGCGGAAATTGATACATCCGTTTATCGCTTTTAAATGGTGTGTTCTTTTTTTTTGTGATATGTAATAATTACCCCATACTGGCAATAAAATAAAGAAACTCTAGATCTATTACAAATTTCATAAAATATGGTGTAAGTTATAGCCGGCCTCCTCTCCCGAAACATGATGAAAAGGACCTGATTGACGGAGCACTTTTATTATTTTAAGCATTAATAGGAATATAGGCTTTAAGTAACTGAAAGATAAAGAAGACAAGCCTAAAGTTGAGTGATATGTGATAATTACCACACACTGGCAATAAAATAAGGGAAATCCAGATCTATTACAAATATCTTAACCGAAAGTAATATGTTGTAAGTTATAGCATGGTACCCAGACATTTAACAATTATATATCAGAGCTTAGACATTTTTATAAGTAATTTTAAACTTTATTATTATTGTACACATCGATCACTATTAATAAACAAAACCTTCACCGATAAGTCTAAAGGCGGTTATAAACTTACGCAGTGTAACATGCAATCAAAGAATTTGTATAATGTGAACCTCCGTTCATGTTACATTACAGGTTACGTTTGAGCAGTCTATATTCGCCACTCAGGAAGCGTCACCCAGTTATGTATAATTATCATATTTAATTTCATCATATGTAATCATATTTCGATTGTATATTTAATTTAATTTTGACATTTTGAATTACCATGTAATAGTTTCTGCAAACAAATTTTTTTTTAATTTTAAACATATAATATTAAGTATGTCATAAAAATATTGTTACACTATAATCTGGTACACTAACAAAACAACGCAGCGGTCACTACGAATAAACTGAGCCATCATCAAGAAGTCTAAGGAAAGTCATTAAGCATCCCCGAGTACCGCTTCCGTCTTTTCTATCAAGCTATCCATGTTAATAGCACAGCTTTAAAAACTCGTTATTTTACTCCAGAGCCATCTAGCATGCTCTCCCCTGTACCTTCCAGGCCGCTGCTCAAAGGGCTGGGGTCATTAGGAAATGCTTCTTATTTCCTGTTCGTAGTGTCATCGTCTTCTTTCGTTACTCTCGCTTGTTAGGTGAAAGCGGATATGTGTCCTAAGTGTGTAGATATTCCTGCATTTTACTTAAATGTGCCAGTAAATAAATAAATAATAAAAAAATATTTTTCTTACAATTACACCAATTATTTAGTTCCAAAATAAGTATCGTTAAGTACTTATGGATACTAAATAACGGATAAATACACATAAATACTTTTTTTTTTATAAATGCTTACTTAATATACATAGGAAAACACCCAGACGAGAACAAGCATTCATTTTCATACACGCAAAGCTTTGTCCTGCGTGGGAATCGAACCCACGACCTTAGAAGCGGAGAGCGGGTATTCTCGCCACCACGCCATATCGGTCGTCAGTAGTTGATATTTTATAATCATGCCAATTAATGTGTTCCAACACTGTGTTGCCTCTTGGAACTCACGTACTGCTGTAATTATACAATTTATAATTTAACCGTAACAAAATTTATTATGTTCGTAGCTTCTAGATGGAGATCTAGAATGATAGTGAACGATCACCGAAGTAAAGCAGAGTTGACAGAAGTTGCTCCTTGGATGTCATTGTTTATGTACATAATTTTATGAACATACAATATAATATTACTATACTTAATCTAAAACAGGGTATCATAATTATTAAAACTAAAAACTATAAATAAATGATGTCTTCCAACTTTGGGCCCATGGGTACGGTGCCAAGAATGCTGGCAACGTTTCCTCTTTGGATTGCCAGGCCAATACGCTGGCAGAAGAAGCTGCCAGCCTTCTTGTCACCGGAAGCAGCAATGAGGCGAGCACTTAATTCTTTCATGAGCTGCTTTGCTTCCGGCCCCCATAGACCCAATGTCTCCACCGCAAAGGAACAAAAAGAAAGTTAGGCCCTAGATTTCCATATTTGTTCCGTTGCGATTTTCAGCACTTACCGTAGCAGCCCCGACACGACGCGAAGTTGCGCATACATGTGAGGGAGCCACGGTGTCTGCATAGGTCGCATCCCACACCAGCGGCCTGCCAAGCTTCCATGAGCCGATAGTCATACCGTCAGGTCTTTTGCCATCGCTGCGAGAGATACCAGTTGGCTCTAAGACAGCAGGTAACCCAACGGTGGCAAAAGCACTGCGGATGATGTTATTGAGAGAGGAGTGCCGTAATATACGACCAGCACTGCGGGCGCATGAAAGACCGCGATGGCCAAGCTCGTCAACGGCCTCCCCACAAACACAACGATGAGGGTGGACTACCCTGGCGCCAAGGCGGAGACAAACCGCTAGAGTAAGAGACGGCCCGTCCAACAAGGTACCGACATTGGCAGACGGTAATGCCTGGAGCCAGTGACCTGACTCATGTATTGTAACTTGTTTATGTAGTATTTAAAATTGAGTATACCGGTGCTTGGGAAGGCTCACCAAATCGTTGGTCCCGGTTAACACAGTAATATTTGATAGTAGCGAAGCCATGCTAGAAGCATACGTATAGGGGGAGGCACTATAGATCTCATCTCACGGGGATTCGAAAAGGTCGACAAAGAAATATTCTACCGGATGATAGGCAGCAGTGTCATCCTGCGTACTTAAATTGCTATCACCAATATGCCTGCGCAGCGTGCTGATTATGGGCAGCTACCCCCCCAATATAAAGTTATCTATTGGGAGTCCTATGCTCAGCAGTGGATTTTATAAGGCTGACATAATGAAGCCATAGGGCTATGGGAATCCTACCAAGATCTTGGATTCCAAGCCAACCTCACCTACAAGTGGTGCACCTGCCAATTAACGGACGAGGCTCTGGCAATCATAAATGTTCCCGATAAACGGCAATAGGCTCGCCACCTACTATGTGGGACCAACATTGTAACTGGCGAAGCGTGGGCGTTTAATATGCCTCTGCCTACCCCTTCGGAGAAAAAGGTGTGATTGTATGTATGTATGTATGTATGTATGCTAAAGACCGCGAGACTTATAAAAATTACGCATACATGCTTCAGCCAATACGCACCAGGTCCGCGTAAAGTATGATCTGAAACCCTTTCAACCGTAAGAGTAGGCCCGTGCTTAAGCATTAATTCTTAGACGTTAATACGCTGTAATTATAGTGATCCAATTCTTGACACAAATCTTGTTCGACTGAAATCCAAACGGGGTGACACAACATCTTATTTATTCGTCATAATATACTCGGAACAGAATAGTAGGCTCAAACGTTGTCATTTCATTATATGGCTTTAAGAAATCAAGACAGCATAGAAATCCTTCCATTCTATTATCAGCTCAGTTTTAAATATTTTTATCTCGCGAAGAGCATTTGGATTTAATTTAGTTACAGCAAAAGGTTTGTGTCGAGTCCACGATTGAGGTAACTTCGTAACGGTGACGCGGCGACGCTGACTCGGCCGCCGTTTAATACGTTTAATTATGCAAATTAACAGTTCCTAGATTGGAGCTGTACAATTTTGAGCACGTTTTGCAATATACGTGCTTTTGTGTACACGCTAAGGTTAGTTGTTTTGGAAGAACTAACCAAGGAAAAGTCTAGAACTAAGAGTTTTAAAAGTAAAAAACAGGAACACACTCGTGTCTCTTCTCTTGGATAATATGTATCGTACAGTTTTTTAAATGTTTGACGGTTGTTATAGTCCAAAAAATTCGGAAGTCTTTTATGGGGCAAGGTATGAAATACTACAACAAAATTCCGCATGATATATTGGATTTGCCCTTAAACAAATTTAAAGTAGCTATTAAAGAAACATTGATTAAGAAAGCATACTATTGTACGCAAGATTATATAAATGATAAGACGGCATGGCTGTAAATTGTATCTATCATAGAACAAACAATTTTGTGGTCTGCGGCTGTTTGATTTTTATAATATTATTGTTATTTCTGCTACTTTAATAGTACAAATGTGTACAAATCTTTTTATTTTGTGGCTTGAGTATGTCATGCACACTTAAATGTCTCTGGGGTGGCGGCGTTATGCGTCGGGTCGTTACATTCCCTAAAATATGGTTGAGTGAAACGATGGCTGGTTCATTCGTCATACTCGTGAACGAGTGCTGCTTGTGGGGACTGGTCTGCTCTTGTCTACTATTTTTATTTGTAATTAAAGATTTAGCTAACTGAGAAAAGTTAATATTATTTTTAATCTAATAGCTGCACACACAATTTTTGTTGTCCTATCATTCTCCTAAATGATGTTTTTGATTAGGAACGCATAGTATTGTTCAAATGATTATATAGATATTAAGACTGAATTGCTGTAAATGATATCTTTCATAAGACCAAAAATATTTGTGGTTTGCAGCACATTTAATTAATATAATGTTATTTTTGTTAAAATTTGTTTATCCTGTAGCTTGAGTATGTCATGCTCACTCAAATGTCTTTGCGGTGGTGGCGTCATGCGTCGGGTCGTTGCGTTCCCTAAAATATGGTTGAGCGAAACGATGGCTGGTTCATGCGTCATACTCGTGAACGGGTGCCACCAGTGAGGACTGGTCTGCTCATGTCTACTATGTTTATTCGTACTCATACTCGTATAACTTAAAATAAAAAGTTATTTTCTTCTTTTATTTTAAATCATGTGACTGCAGAACACATGTTTTTGTAGATTTGTCAAATTGTTTTAATACTAAGTACATATTCTTGTAACTGGCGGGAGAAAAAACTAACCTTGACGATTTTCTTGCCCGTTCTTTTACGATCAAGCTCCCGCCCGCAGTGAATGGGCGCGCTAGTTTTTAAGTTTTGACGTTCATAAGAGCTCTTTTGAGCCAAACTTGAATAAATGAATATGAATTATGAATTAAAGGGCTTAAGCCATATCTGTCAGAATAAAAAAATATAAAACGTTAGTGCAATGATGCAAATAATTTGTAACATGTGCTTATGTTTGTCTGCGGAACACATTACAAAATAAAATTGTATGATCTAAATAACTTTTCTAAATAATTCCGCCTTAACTTTTCGTCTCCCGAAATATGCGTGCTGGTTTTAGAAGCCACTGCTATGCTAATCATATATCCTATTTAGGATTGGCAGACAATTAGCTAATACTATTTAATAGGAATCTTATATATGTAAAGAAATAATCATAGTATGCTTCTTGTGTTGTCTATTCCTCATGTTGGTGAGTGACAGTGACGTTTGATGAATTAGGATATATTGAAAGCAACCTGAGCACACGATTGTTTTTGAGCGAAGATAATAAATCTAAACCGAATTAAATGCTTTAAATGTTGTTTATTTTGTCTACAGGTAAGTGAAGTATTTGAACTTACTGATAACTTATATGTTTAGATGGTAAAATGTATAAATATTAAATAAATAAATGATCTTTTGTCTACAGAGAAACGCAAGTCTTTGTTTTATTTGGATAGTCCAAGAATTACTATTATGTATATATCGTATCTAATATATATATCCTTTATTGCACATACACATTCATAAAAAAACATGTACAAAGATGAGCTTATTTCTATAAGAAATCTCTTCCAGCCAACCCTAGCAGAAGTGTCGGATATTAGTGTGTGGAATCAGAATAAAAAATAATAAATTAATATATTATTGGGGGAAAAAATATTATAATTTTTACAAAGTTTACTTTTAGCTCAGATCTTTTCTCTGTGTTGAGAAATGCAAATTAAAACGCGACCGGGATTAATGATAAGGATAGCTTTACCTAGTGAAAATCTCCAGCGCCCACAGAAAAACATTATCGTATAAACGAAACCAAATTCCATCCGGCAAACAGCTACTATCTAGTAAAATACTTTACTTAATTTTCCTTCTACACTTTCCAAGAAACCCACTAAAACTTTGCGACGGCTTCAAATAATTTAATATCCGTAGAGTTAACTAAAACCGGTGTAATATTATTCATATATCCGTATCCAAATCCAGGCCAGAATTACATATTCATAACGTGTCTAGTATGGACATAAATGATGATATAATTACATAGTTGATTAAGGAAATCAAATGTAGAAGACACATTGGAAAGAGTTTTCATTCATTTTAAATTTTATTAAAAAGCTTTAGTTAGGTACTGAGTAATAATGTTGTATCACTTAACTGTTAATTTTATTTCTTCCATAGAAGTTGTTATCAAACTCCTTTCTCTACCAATACAAGAAGGTCTTACTTGGTTTACTGATTTCCACTAATAATATTCTTCCAAAAAAGTTTTTATCAAAAACCTTCCCAGATGAACACAACCGCTTTGTTTTTACTAACGTTAAGAATAAAAACTCGTGGTTCGGAGGAAGCAGGCTCCAGCGTCCTGCCCATAGTGCTTTTAGCCGCCCAACAGGACATCTAACTTGGATATATCACTTCCACATATACTGATAACCAGGACCAATAGATTAACGTGCCTTAATATTAAACGCCACAACAATCGAGCACCCATGTGGTGCCGTGTGTTACCAGCTCTAAATAGTGCCACCCCCTATCATCGTCGAAATAGTCGATGAAGAGATCCTATGGTTGATGGGCAGCAGCACATTCTGTCACCCTGCGTACTAACTTGTTTGTTCTGTGTTCAGCAGTGCACTTCATAAGGCAGATCATCATCTAAGCCATCTGACGTCCACTGCTGAACATAGGCCTCCCCAATAGATTTCCATATTGAGCGATCCTGAATCGCCTGCATCCATCGGCTTCCCGCCGCCTTGACCAGATCATCGGTCCATCTCGTGGGAGGTCGTCCTCTACTACGTTTGCCAGTTCGCGGTCGCCATTGCAGAACCTTAACGCCCCATCGGTCGTCGGTTCTTCGAGCTATGTGCCCCGCCCAATGCCACTTCAGCCTGCAAACTCTCCTCGCTATGTCGGTCACTCCAGTCATCCTACGGATTTCCTCATTTCTGATTCGATCACATACACTCCGAGCATGTATCTCCCCATTGCACGCTGTGCGACATTGAGCTTTCTAATGAGGCCCATAGTCAGGCACCAAGTCTCAGTACCGTACGTCATTACTGGCAACACACACTGGTCAAAGACTTTCGTCTTAAGACACTGAAGTATTTTTGACGAGAAGATAATAGCGCAGAGAAGAGATAAGGCTGATATGATGATGTTATTATTAGAGTACCGATGATCCTAGTTGATAGAAGATTACTGTCCTACAAAATATAAATGCGAAAGTAACTCTGCCTGTCTTACTGTCTGTCTGTCTGTCTTTTCTACACGCCTTAACTACTAAACCGATATGTGTGAAATTTGGTACAGACATAGTTTGGAACTCGAGAAAGGGCAATGGTGAGATTTTATCCCGATAACACCGCGAGCGCGGGAACTTTTAAAAAATCCCGCGAGACCGGGACTATGTAGGTAAAACCAAAAATCTGCCTGTAGTCACTATTCCACGCGAACGAAGTCGTGGACAAAAGCTAGTAATTTTATAATTGCATCTTAATACTTAGATTTAGATCCTTTATATATAGATTTATATATATACTTATACATACACTCACACACACATATATATTATTGGACTGCACCGAAGGGACAGAGGGCCATTCTCCCTCGGGAAGGAACCTCACTGACGGCAATGTCACCTTTGCCGAGCAGTACACCCTTGAGTTTAGACTTCAACAATGTTTTGCTTATTTTAGGTTCGGTTCTCAACAGTTCTATTTTGTTAAATATCTTAGGGACTAGATATTCAGTCATTCTCTCTCCGTAATAATTATTAACTGTTGGTTTAATTAGTTTTCCTTCTCTAACATTTCTTGTATCATATTTGTTGTTAATACTAATTTATAGATTATTTATTTATGAGGCGAATCGGGCACCCATCGGACTGTAAACTCTGCTTGTGTTCAAAGATCTTTTTCAACCTTAGGGAGCAACTAACGCCTCCCATTACACATAACGGATTATTAAAACAAACCCTACAAAATACAAGAGGGATGGTACGAGTACTTTGGAATATTTTAATTAGGAACCTCCATAATTTTCACACCTTTTACACATGACACGAGGTCGAATCCCATGGGTCTATTATGAGCTGGTTAATATCCTAACAGGGCTTTAGGTTGGGGCCCTTTTGTTAGAATACATTTAAGAGGGATATTTATAAATAAGCATTACCATAAGTAAATGACTCAAAAGTCAGTATGGAAATTTATTGTTCATGCGGGTTATCTCGCGAGCTTATAACTAGTGTTGTACGCGGTTTTGTATCCGCAAAAATTATAAGTATCACCATATCAGCCTTATGAGTCAACATGGCTGAACATGGCCTCCGCAATAGATAACATTCTATTGGGGGTAATTGCCCATAACCAACACGCTAAACAGGCGGGTTAATTGCAGTTCAAGCCAGTACACAAGCTGGCGCTGCTGCCCACCATACGGTAGGATTTCTCGTTGTCAACTCTTACGACTTCCCGTGAGATGAGAGACTGTGGCACTATTGTAGGCCGGTACCACACGTGTGTATGTTTATGTGCACAATATTAAGTTATTTTCCGTGGTAATATGAGATTATACGTTTCTTATGAGATCATACGTCCCTTCCAGGGTTCATGTGTCGGATAATTTTATGTAAACATCTTAATAACCGCATGAAACAATGAATAAATGAATAATAGTATTTTCCATAATCTATGAATGTGAAACTAATTTCAGCCTGTTTTAAATTTTACATTGAGTAATTTCGAAGCAAACAAGAAGAGGAGACAATAGTAATTTCCGTAATTTTTAATTAACAGATATAATTTGAGAAACCCTGTCTTGTCTATTTCGGAAACTAAATCTTCTGCACCTGTCAAAACAAGACAAGACTAATATTTCACTTAAACGGCAGCAAAATTCACGACCCTCGCCGACACCAAGTAATAAAATATATTCACTAATAAACTATTCGCCAGACGATTGGCGACGGATATTTACGGCGGGAGAAGTAGGTAAGCCGTAGCAGAAAAACGGAAACTTTACCGGGAACGGCTTGCTGACGTTTGTACGGTAAGCATAGGGAGAAAATTTACAAAATTTTCGAAATTTTAAATGCTAAAATATCTCATAAAGTACCTAATACGGTTTCAAATAATAACGATTAAAATTTATAAGCTGTTTTATCTGTTTATGATAAAGTAGTAATAGTAAAATACTATTACGATTTATATTTTATTTAATAATAAGTTACTTGTAATATATATAATAATATGTACTTGTTGTGCCCTTGCAGAGTCATGTTTGTTACCTTATATCTTTGTTAACACCTGTATATGTACAACATGAATGAAATAAAGAACTTTGAACTTTAGAAGCTAACAAAACTCATAATTATCACCATCCTAGCATTATCCGGTTCTATCTAAGAGTTACTCTCAGGCCCTACTTACTGGTTTAATCAGATTTGACTAAATTTTATTATAAGGAGCGACTGCTGTCGGTCCTCCGCAACCCAGAGGGAAATCATAGTTAAACTAGCTGTCAGGATATTAGAAGGCACCGAAAACGATAGCCATAGATGTTTATGACAGCCGGGATCAATCACCGAGCCTGATATATAATTTCTTTTAAAATAAATTTAATAAAAACTTGTAATAAATTTTCTGTGTGACTGTACTCACAGCAGTCTGCACAGAGCTCGTGAATTACCCTAATTGCGATGTTTGCTAAGCGAAATTTGCATATTTATACGTAGTTATATTATACCACTTGGTATTACGTTTTAACTGTTGTTTTTAAAGTTACCTGAGAGTGTAAAATTGTAAATCTACTGTTTCTATTAACAAGTAAGATTTAATCAGCATTATAAAATACTTAACTAGAAAGTAATTCTTGGAACATATAGAATAAATGTTTGTGCTATAACGTTATATATAGCCCTTATTATATTTTACCAAACATTGTGAATAATAACTGATATTTAGCTTTAGAGAAGTGAGAGCATTTGAAAATTAGCGCTGTGGAAAACCAGGTCTGCCCTGAGCCCTTTCAAATTGCTATTATTTAATTTGACTTAACTCGTTAATTGTAAACTTGTAATGTAGTACCCTTCCGTGCCTTGTGGTGCCGGCTTAGAAAAGTGCTGATGGCTGAAAGAGCGGACGACTTCCAAGAGTAATCCTACCGAATGATGGGCAGCAGCGTCATCCTGCGTATTGGCTTAAATTGCGATCACCAACCCGCCTGCCCAGCGGCGTGGTGGTAACAGACAGATGCCTTTAATATAATGTAATCTATTGGGGAGGCTAATGTTCAGCAGTGCATTTTATAAGGTTGATATGAATGTACCCACTTGCAGCAATAACGAAATTATTGTTATTAATAATTATGTAAATTATTATGTTAATTATGTTAATTATTATCTGAAGCGCTCGTAGCTCTGCGGTGTTCGGTGGTTGGAAACGATCACCAAAGTACAGCAGCGTTTACAGAGGTCAGTCCTTGGATGGGTGACCGTTTGTGTGGCATTTGATATCGAGCGCTTCCGTGCTTCGGAAGGCACGTTAAGCCGTTGGTCCCGGTTATCACTAAATGTGGTAGTCGTTAAGCCATGTTAGAGGCCTCATGGGCGGCTTGAAAAATTCTAACAGCAGGACGCCATACACCTGCCTCCGCCAATCCGCACTGGGTCAGCGTGGTGGAGTATGACCCAATACCCTCACACCTTGATATGTGTGAGGAGGCTCGTGCTCAGTAGTGTGACGTTAATGGGCTGTGATGATGATGAATTATGTAAATAAAGAACCCAAGAAAGTAAATGTAATCAGAACGTGTTGGTCACAAATTATCGGACACATGTTACTGGAGTACGCGTGGCGTAGGTATAAAGAGATATCACTTGTCTTCTTTATATTTAAGTTACAATAAAGCTTATATCCCTTTAAATGCTCATACTATTAAAACTGTATAGGGTGTAAAACCAACCAAGACCCAAGGAGCCCAAGTCAGCCTCACCTGCAAGTGATGAACCTGCCGATGCACGGAACATTACAGCTCCCGGCAAGCGGCAATACGCTCGCCACCTATTTCATGAGACCAACAACAAAAATGGGCGTATAATATGCCTCTGCCCACCACTTCGGATAAACAGGCGTGATATTGTGCAGTTATGTGCAAATCAAAATGCAGAAAAAATCTTTCACTTCCGGTGGTTTTCCTCAGCTATAACCATATAGGCCTTCAGGGAGGTTATAAAGTAAAGTATAATATGAGAATGCGATGCACTTTTTATATATATGTATATATATTATTATTAATATTCTTTCTTTTTAATTTTATTTTTCAAATAAATTAATTCAATATTTTATGTATGTATATGTATTCCCACAGTTATTGTTTTTAATATTTTGATTTGTTTTGTAATTTTTTTACTGCTGGCACCCGCTAAACATTTGTTAACATACACTTGACCGCCACAGGAAAGGCAGTGCCTGGTGTGGGGTTAATAGTAATCGCTGCCTCATGCCACATATTGCTTATTTTACACTTGATTTAAAAATTTGTATCTCTACATTGTAGGCATTTTTTGAATAAATATTTGTATTTATATTGTTTATGTAAGCAAATGTGCGGTCAATAGTTTTTCAGCCAGTAATAATATTTTCCAACAAATGTAAGACGTTATTCCTTTATTGAATAACACACAATTTCATAGCAGTACAAAGCGTACCATTAGTATCACTCCACATATATATCTTCGTCTGAGATAGGAAAGAAGTCACAAATAATAAATTCCTGTATACATTTTCAATGCTATCCCGCACTTGGCGAGGATCCCGCTTCTATGTCAAATAAATCTTTGAAGTTGCTGTCATCGACGGAGCCGTGCCGGTGTGACGTAAACAACTTTTAGCTCTGTCAAGTGTCACGGCTAAAGACAGATGTCACTTTATCACTAACTAGGGGCACGCTTGGCTCCTGTAGCTATTTATGACATAGCTTTCGCTCCCGACTTCGCCTGCGTGACCTATATATAAAACTTCCCCTTGAATCACTCTATCTATTTAAAAAGCCGTTGCGTAAGCTGATATTTATTTTTTTGATGATTTTTTTTCTTTTAAATATACTTTGAGATTTTTATTTATGTGTTACATTAGGTTAAAGGTGGCGTTATACTTGTTGTTATTATTTAGTTTTTGTGATTGAAATTGACAATAATACTTTGTGTGTAGTTTTTTTTAAACTATTATTAGTTGAAGTTTTATTAACGCCACTGCGTTGTTAGGTGTTGCTTAAAAACCAGCGTAGCTATAACAATGTTGCGTTGTTATAGCTGCATTACGCTGAAGCAATGCTTTTTGACTATATAATTTCAGTTTTGTGAAAATTAACAATACCTACTTGTGCAGTTAATATCTTCTTGGGCAAACGTTCTATGACATTAAAGACTTTATGAAGTAATGAATTCTTAAAATTTATAATTTTAATGGTATTCTGTTATGTATATGTAATTTAATTGTAAAAATCTGTAATGACTTTTTTACATAATTACGAACCATTTTTATTAATTTTATTTATATGTCTTAATTCAATTCTTATTGACATTTTTCATTTTGACATTATCAATTTCTAATAATATTGTGATCTAATTGAAATAATTCTAAGAATTAAGTGTTTTTTTCTGTGACGTGTAATATTGTATTACCAATAAATAAGTGTTTGAGTAATAAACAAATCTTTGTATCTTCTTTCTTCATAAGCAGTTTAAAATATCAAAGCATATATAGGGACAGACAGAGGAATTCTATAATAAATGTTCACTATTTTAAGTAGATTCCACCAATCAGGACTTTGAATTTGACAATGACTAACTTTACTTGAGTTCGATTGTGACTAAAACACCTAACAGATATTGTTAAATTCATAACTATGCCAAGAGCTTGATTTTTCAACCTGCTTGACACTGGCAAATGCTAATCGAGTAAGTCCGTTTCGAAAAATGTATGAAATCCTGGCCACCTGCGACCTTGTCTGCTTCAGGTAGTTTGATTCTTTGTATTAAAAAGTAGCTTAAGTCACTCTTTATAATATCAGCTATTTATCAGAGAAAACCTCATTGGTCTAGCTGTTTTCAGAGAGACACAAACATTGTTGATACCATATTATCGTTTTTAAGCATTTCATTGAAAGGTTTCTTTTGAAAATATTTACTGTATTGTTTATTAGTCTAAGTTTGTATAGATAGAGACATAGTGATACTATGCTGTACATTTGCAAAGAGTAATTAATATAATGTCAGAGAAGATGTCGATATAAGGCCAGCCAACGTTATTGATAAACTTTGAAAGTTTGAAGCGCTCGTAGCTTAGTTTTGTGAGGTTGATAATTGGAAATGATCGGCAAAGTCATAGGGCATTCACAACAAACTGCAAGCTTTGTCAGGTGATCTGTCTTTCTTGCAGGTGGGTGTCTTACACTACGTTTCCTATCAAAGGGTCGTTGACAGACGTCAGTTCTTCGTGCTATGTTCCCTGCTCACTGCCCCTTCACCATGCAAATTCTGCTGCGCCCTCAGCAGGTATCTGTTAGTTTCCCCCCGGTGGTCAGTACTAAGGGCACCCAGAATCGCCAACTTCTGGGTGTTACCTTTCCCGGCCTCCGGTAGATACTCAGCCCCCCCACCACGCCAAGGTGGAGACCTGTTCGGGGGGTCTGTAAAAAGCACTAGCAATAAACTCACAGGCTACCGTCGAGCAATCACGGCAACTAGCACCACTCATGAGGACCTGCATTAATACCGGTTCACGCCCTGCTTAAAAGACTAGGGGTCTACTGGGAAACACACTTTCCAGGAGGGAATTCCAAAGATGAGCACAGAAACGGCTTCCTCATTATTTTGGTTTGTGTGCTGATGTACTGGCTGATTGAGAATCTTATGCACAGTATTTGGGTGGTTCCTAAGAGTACTATGTAATTAGGAACTCAAAAACAAAGTCATATATTTTTTGGGGAAAACTTGGGTGTATAAGGATCCTTACAAGATCTGAGGATCCGAAACACCTGTAAGTGGTGCAACTTTTTTTTAATTTACATCGGTAACAAAGTGCATTAACGCACTGTCTCCCGGCCAAAGAGGGACCGAGTGTGTGGTACTCACCACCGGAAGACACGACTGCCAGCTGTAATATCCACTAAAAATCTTCCGACGACACCCGCCGCTTGTTGAAAAAGAGGTGGGGGGCCAGTACCTGAGTTGCATCGGGAGGACCTCCTCAGAGAGACGCAGTGGACGTGCCTCTGCTACCTCCTTGTGCGACCATAGCGTGTGTGGCCGACTTCTCGGAGGGTCCATGGTTAGACAGCAGGGGCCCCCTGCCCCCACTGCGCCATCCACAGGTCCTTCTTAGTTTCCCCCCCGGTAGTCAGTCCTAAGGGCACCAAGAGTCGCAAATCTCTGGGTGTTATCTTTTCCCTAGCGCCCTTTGCGCCCGCCCTACCGGGAGGTACTCAGCCCCTCCACCACGACAAAGTTTAAACTAGTCGGGGGGGGGGGGGTACAAGTGGTGCACCTGCTTATCAACGGACGAGGCTCTGGCGAGCATGAAAATTCCCTGCAAGCGAAATGTGGGCGTATAATATGCCCCTTTGGGGAAACAGCCGAGAAATTATATATGTATGTAGATGGCTACAAATAATAGGACACTATAAGAAAAGAGTATTTAATAAAGCTTTTTAGACTTTATAGGCTTCAAGCAAAAAGGAAAATATGAAATCTAAATGCTTCTTTTATTTCGCGCTGAGTTTCCTCGCGCAGTTAATCAGGTGGTGCTACGCGGCCGTCAGCGGCACTCACTGAACTTTGAGGAAAAACATTATAATTCCAGTTCAAACGATTATAAACTGTTTATTTTTATTATAATTAGCGGCTAGGGGCTCCATTTGTGTATATTTTCAGCTCATTTTATTATATTAGCGTCTTATTACCGGGTTCAAGACTCCTCTTATAAATTAATGTGAGATTAAAATGTAAATAAAATAAATGTTTCTGACACTTACACCAATTATTTAGTTCCAAGATAAGTATCATTAAGAACTTGTGTTATGGATACTAAATAACGGATAAACATACATAAATCCTTTTTTTTTTTGTAAATACATACCTAATATTCATAGGAAAACCCCCAGACCAGAACATATTATATTTATACTCACAAATATTTGTCCTATGTGGGAATCGAACCCACGACCTCAGGAGTGGAGTGCGGGTATACTCGCCACCACGCCATATCGGCCGTCAAAAGAGTCAAGAGTGATTCGGGACATGCTCCAATATGAAGAGCCTATGCGGCTGTGGGGCGTACTGCTATAAGATTTGTGAAAACGCTTAAGGGAGTCTCTAACCGCTTTCGTTGTTGTATATAATGTAGAATTTGTGAATTTAGGTACAGTTGTCGTCACTATTTTATAAGTACATTTAACTAATTATGAACTACATACCGAATACACCAGACAAATTTCTGTGATTTATTGCGTGTTTAAAAACCATATAAAAATGTTATTGTATAAGGTTCCTACCATTTTTTTTTTTTCCGTCGGTAACAAAATGCATTTACGCACTGCCTTCCGGCCAAAGGGGGACCGAAAGGGGGTGTGGGACTCACCACCGGCAGACACGACCGCCAAGCAATACCCACTAAAAATCTTCCGACGACGCCCGCCGCTTGTTAAGAAAGAGGCGAGGGCCAGTACCTGGGTTGCAGCTTCTGACACCCCGCCTGCGGCCAACGTCCCCCGGACCAAAACCGGGAGGACCTCCTCAGAGAGGCGCAGTGGACGCGCCCCTCCTACCTCCCCTTGCGACCATAGCGTGTGTGGCCGACTTCCCGGAGGGTCCATGGTTAGACAGCAGGGGCCCCCTGCCCCCACTGCCTAGACCCTCCTGGCGCTGCTGAGCGGGCCCTCCTGGCCCGCCCACTGCGCCCTCCACAGGTCCCTCTTAGTTTCCCCCCCGGTAGTCAGTACTAAGGGCACCCAGAGTCGTCGGTCTCTGGGTGTTGCCTTTTCCCTAGCGCCTCCTGCGCCCTACCGGGAGGTACTCAGCCCCCCCACCACGACAAGGTGGAGACCAGTCGGGGGGGATAAGGTTCCTACCAAGACCTAAGAAGCCCAAGCCAATCTCACCTGCAAGTGGTGCACCTGCCGATCAACGGACGAGGCTCTGGCGAACATAGCAGTGCTTGGCAATAGGCTCGCCACCTATTAGTGGGACCAACTATATAAATGGCGCAGTGTGGGCGTATATTATGCCTCTGCCTACCCCTTCGGGGTAACAGGCGTTAATGCAAGTATATATGTAAATGTTGTTATGTGTAATATATAAGTAAAAATAAAAGGAACTTAATTTAACGACTTCCACATAAGGTGATAACCGGGACCATATATAATATGCTTCACTTACGGTCACCTATTACGGGTTTTATTATTATTATATAGGTTGCCTGGAAGAGATCTCTTTTAGAGAAAATTCCATTTTGTCCACTAGTTACTTTGTATTGTTTGTTATTATAAATAATATCATTTTTTTTTGCAATAAAGTGTTCATACTGACTTCAGTGAACTCTGATTTACATCAAGGATCATTTACGAACCACCTTCTAGAATTAAAAAGTTACAAGGGCATCAAAAAAGGTCTTGTTACTAGTCTTTGTAAACTTTGCTTCTCTTCGGTGTTCGCTTCCGACTGTGTCACAGACATGATTCTTTATGCCACAGTTGTGATTCTATGTGTCGCAGTTGTGATTCTATGTGTCACAGTTATAATTCTATGTGACACAGAGGGCCGGTGCTTAAAAAGTGTCGCCTTTACTCCTCGGAATATTCCAAAAACTAGCGCAACATAAACGTGGTCTATATTTTATACATGCACGGAAATGTAGTGCTCTTTCATCTCAAAAATATGTACACGATGCTATCGCGCTGCACAGATTTTGTTACCAAGATATGAAATATTTATTTCTAGATTTTATCGCCCGCGGCAGCGAAGAGCTACGCCGCGCTAGGAACGAATATATTTCTTATATTGCTATCGGTTTTTTTACATTTCTCGTAAATATTTACAAAGTATTATGACTACTAGGTCTTCGGAAACAATCACCGAAGTGAATCAGGGTTTACAGTAGTCTGTCCTAGGATGGGTGACCGTTTATGTGGCACTTGACATCAGTACCAACTTCTTTAACATATGCCTCACAGCTGCGATCTGCACTTGATCCGCATGCTGGAGAATCGAATTGCTGAATTCCTGTCTCCTTGGTTCGTAAAAGGGGATCAGTGCTCAGCAATGGAACGTCCAGGGATAGGTAAGATGATAAAAATGACAAGATAGTAAATAAAGAATGTTGATTTAACCTGCGGGTAACATCAACGGTAGTGTGGTGAGAACTGATGGTAGTTAAAAAAAAACATTTTTGCATCCTATAACATTTTGCATAATCGTAATATAAAATTATTTGTTAATAATATCACGCCTGTTTTCCCAAAAGGGTAGGCAGAGGCATATAATATGCCCACATTGCGCCAATTATATTGTTGGTTGGGTGGTTGGTAGCGAGCCTATTGCCGCTTACTGGGAACTTTTACGTTAGCCAGAGCCTCGTCCGTTGATCGGCAGGTGCACCACTTGCAGGGGAGGTTGGTTGGGCTCCTTAGCTCTTGGTTGGATCCCTATATTGCTATATAAGAAAATACTCGGAAATAATCTAAAGATTAGAGTCAAGAGCCGCCTAGACTCGTGAGATTAGAGTCATGAGCCACCTAGACCCATATCTCAATTAAAAGTAAAGTCACAATCTATTGTTTTCCAAATTATCTTTGAAACACAAGCAAATTCGAATACCCTATAAACATCGAGCTTGAACGCAGAGTTAGTACATCCTGTGTTCTGTTTCTACAGTACGTATCTACACAATTCTTTTCGGCATAGAAAGTGAACTTTCTCTCTCGAACCTCGACTAATTTTTTCCATACACAATTTAAATAAATCAGTGAAAAGAGTTACAGGCGTAACTCAATAATTACTACATAAATATTGAAATAAAATCATGCATAGTTAACCAGTAACCTTCCATCTCCCACCCGGCTTCCCGCCATTAACCATTCATTTACATTTAACTCGTTCTCCGATCTCATGAAAGATCGTTAACATTTTAATTACTTTGAAACTGTTCAGTTTTACAAGTAAAGTTTTGAAATTAAAAACTTTATCTTCGTTTATGTAAAACACTCATTATTTTTTGATAATTATCTGATTATGAATTATTTATTGCTGGCATAAATTTTAGCTGGTTGATGGAAAACTTATCATTATAATAATTACCGGATCGGATTATACACGACCTGACCCAGTTTTTAAGACCGATGTTTTTAATCAACGTTATATTTTCCTAGCATCTTCCCGGTTGCCTTCGACTTTAGCTAAAGGCCTAGTGCTCAATAAATATGTGTTAATAACTAAAACATACGGTACTCAGACGTGGTTAAGCTGCAACTGTAAGAGCTATTAAAACGAAATAAAATCCCTAAAATACATCATTCAAGAAATAAAAAAGTCATTAAGATAACTGAAGTCACCGACATAGCTAGACGGATTTCCAAGCTGAAGTGGCACATAGCTCGAACCATCGACCGAACGGTACGGTTCTTCAACATTATAGAGGACGGGCTCCCACTGGACTGTCCGATGGTCTGGTCAATACGGATGCCGACGTGTGTAATTGATCAACGTGGTAAAAAACTAAAAACATGGACCTATATTCAGTAGTGGACTACTAGTGACTAGGATGATAATAATGCCTTAAAGATAATGGTTATTGGCCGCCTTTAGTCATTCTGTGATATCACATACTTAATTCTAGTTGTTGCGAATGAACTGTGTAATTACATACAAGCAATAAATGTAAGTTTATTTATTTATCTTTACTTTTGTTGTTACTTTACAGTAACGAAATTGTGGTTTGCAGCACATTTAATTTAATTCAGTCTTCTAATATTAATGTTATTTTTACTAAAATCCTTTTATCCAGCTTGAGTATATCACGCTCACTTATATGTTTCCGCGGTGGTAGCGTCATGCGTCGGGTCGTTCTTATACAAAATGTTAGTACTGTTACTAATAATAATTTTTTGACTTCTCCCATTTTAAACTGAGAGGCAAGACAAAGGCCAGGCCCTTGGACCTAAACATAATACACCAAAACATCCAGGGCCTGACTGGCAAAGACCTTGATTTTGAACTGTTTTTGGAATGTCAGGATACATCTGTCATTTGTATTACTGAGCACTGGCTTAAAAGCAGTGAATTAAATTTTAACATAAATAATTTTAAATTAATAAGCTTTTATGTACGAAAAACCGCTATTCATGGAGGATCCATGATATTTGTCAGGAACAGTTTAAAATGTAAAGATCGATTAGACATTGTAAATCTTTCTATAGAGCGTAATATTGAATTGTCATGTGTGGAATTGGAAAAATTTGTTATAGTATGCGTGTACCGGCCACCATCTGGCAACTTTTCTACCTTTGAATTGGCTATGGAAGATGTATTAAAAAAATTAAAATCCAAAAGTAAACACATTATAGTTTGTGGCGACTTTAACGTTAATCTTCTTGAAAAAACAGTGACAACCACACGCTTAATTTCATTATTTCAAAGCTTTAATTTAAGAAATCAGTTTTTAGAGCCAACCAGGATAACAGCACATAGTGCAACTTGTCTAGACAACGTATTTTCGGAATGTAACCCGTCTTTTAAGGATCTATTGAGTTGCCTACCGTCTGACCATTGCGGGTTATTAGTGTCATTTAAATATAATCAGCCGGAAGTTCCTAAGTTAATAAAATATAGACCAATAACAAATAATCGTTTGGAGTACTATCAAAACAGTATAGATAAAAAAATAGGTTCAGTCCCATTTTCGCACAGCGAACCGGGTGTTCTTTATGCTAATGTTTTTGGCTTAATTAAAAATGAGTTTAATAATGTTTTTACCCTTAAGTCTACTAAACGTTTTGAGAAGCTTCAATTTTGTGAATGGGCTACAACAGGTATATATAGGAGTAGGCGGCGACTTTATGAATTGTACAACTTAAAGAATTGCAATCATAATCCAGGTTTTATTGAATATGTTAAAAGATATTCTAAGACATTTAAAAGGGTATGTATTGCAGCAAAATCCGATTTCATAAAAAATAAAATAAAGTCGTCGGATAGTAAGATCAAAACAACGTGGAATATTATAAACCGCGAATCTGGCAGGCGTGCGCCCAAAGATGATACCTTTGTCCTTAAAGATAATGATATAACTGTAGAATGTAAAGCAGAAGTAGCTAAAATATTTGGCGACTTCTTTGCGAAAATACCAATAGAGACAACTTCAAGTCTAAATTCGTCTCCTTTAGTTGCTGTATCACTTCTTTCGGAATATGTACCAGTCTGCAATTCCATCTTTGAATTTAGATATATCACATATGTAGATATTTTAAAATCCTTTAAAGAAGTAAAAATTAAAAATACGGGTGATTTTTGGGATCTGTCCACTAAAGTAATTCAATCAATAATACATTCTATTGCCCCATACCTTGCGTTCATATTTAATGAATGTATTAATCAAGGGTCCTTTCCGGACTTAATGAAACTGAGTAAGGTTATTCCTTTACATAAATCCGGTTGCAAAGAGGACAAAAGTAACTATAGACCTATTTCAATCTTACCAGTTTTAAGTAAGGTCTTTGAAAAAATTATTCTTAATCAGTTAACATATTACTTTAATTCACAAGATCTTCTACATAAAAAGCAGTACGGTTTTAGAAAGAGCCGTTCTACGGCAGATGCTGGTGCAGCTTTAATGCAGCATATTTTTGAAGCTTGGAAGTTATCGCAGAATGCTCTAGGAGTTTTTTGTGATCTGTCTAAGGCTTTTGACTGTGTTGACCACCAGACTCTAATTCTTAAATTAAAATACTATGGTATAGGAGGCTTAGCCCAAAAGTTATTGTCATCATATCTTTGTTCACGAATTCAGACGGTAGATAATATAATACGGAACTAGATCACCCGGGTCGTCTGTGCGTATGGGGGTCCCTCAGGGTTCAATTTTAGGACCATTTCTCTTTTTAGTTTATATAAATGATTTGCCATTTTTTATGAGTAGGCGTTGTGAGATGGTATTATTTGCTGATGATACTTCTTTAGTATTTAATATTGATCGACATAAAAAGGACTTTAGCGATGTAAACGATGCCCTTGCAGAGCTGCTTCGTTGGTTTACTGTTAACAACTTACAGCTAAATGCTAAAAAAACGAAATGTATTAAATTCACTGTTCCAAACGTAAGGAAACTCGAAACAAATATCATTATTGACGGTCAGAAACTAGATTTAGTAGATTCTACTGTTTTCTTGGGAATAACTATAGATGAAAAACTTCAGTGGGGTCTACATATTGATACTCTTGCTGGCAAACTTAGTTCCGCAGCTTATGCTATTCGCAAAATTCGCCAATTAACAGATGTTGATACGGCAAGAATGGTACACTTTAGTTACTTTCATAGCCTAATGTCTTATGGTATTCTTATGTGGGGACTAGCAGCAGATATAGAAACAATTTTTATTTTACAGAAACGGGCTGTAAGATCTATTTACGGACTAAGCTCACGGACAACTCTTAGAGAAAAGTTTAAAGAAATAGGTATCTTGACTGTTGCCTCTCAATACATTTATAATAGTATAATATTTATAAAACGAAACATAGAAACCTATAACAGGCGCTGTGATGATCACAGTTTTAATACTAGAAATAGAAATAAATTATTAAATCCATTTTTACGCCTGCATAAAATTCGAAAATCGTTTATGGGGCAGGGTATACAATATTATAACAAAATTCCAAAAGATATTTTAGATTTGCCTTTTGAAAAGTTTAAGCAAACCGTTAAGACATCACTTACCAAGAAAGGTTAATGATTACGTTAATGACAAAAACGCTTGGATGTAACATTTACAATGATAAAAGTTGTGTTCTGCGGCCCTCTTTACAATATAACGATTACTTACATACATTGTCTATGTAATTTTATAATTTTGTTAGTTCTGTCTCCCTTTTTTTTTCAAATCTTGTGACTGCAGAACACAATTGTTTTAATATTATGTATTTTAATTGTAACTGGCGGGAGAAAAAACGAACCTTGACGATTTTCTTGCCCGTTCTTTTACGATCAAGCTCCCGCCCGCAGTGAATGGGCTCGTTAGTTTATAAGTATGACATTCATAAGAGCTCTATTAAGCCAAACTTGAATAAATGAATTTTTAATTTTTTTTAAATTTAATTTAATTTAATCTCTATGTTTAATTGCAAATTTTGACGTAAGTACTTTTTTACCGCGGGAAAAGTCTAACTACCATAATATGTTATTTATCGTCAAACACAATACCTTTCTTGTTTTAAGCGGCTAGTAGAAAATGTCATATGTTTTGTAATCAAATGTTAGTGAACACGTTGAACGTCATTCATCCCATCATCATCACAGCCCATTAACGTCCCACTACTGAGCACGAGCCTCCTCACACATATCAAGGTGTAAGGGTATTGGGTCATACTCCACCACGCTGACCCAGTGCGGATTGGCGGAGGCAGGTGTATGGCGTACTGCTGTTAGAATTTATCAAGCCGCCCAATAGGCCTCTAACTTGGCTTAATGACTACCACATTTAGTGATAACCGGGACCAATGGGTTAACGTGCCTTCCGAAGCACGGAAGCGCTCGATATCAAATGCCACACAAACGGTCACCCATCCAAGGACTGACCTCTGTAAACTCTGCTGTACTTTGGTGATCGTTTCCGACCACCGAACACCGCAGAGCTACGAGCGCTTCGTTCATCCCATACACACCAGAAAATCTATCGACACGTTGTGTTAGACACACAAAACCTTTCGTGTTCCACGCGTCGTAACTGTGTCATATTTTTTGTAATCAGCTAACACATTAAGCGTCGGTTCATATCTGACGGAACATGCGTCGTATATTATCAGTCGCGTCACGCCAGAACAGAGAAATGTATAGATGTTCATAGACGCATGTTCCATCAGATATGAAACGACCCTAAGCGGCCTAGGTTCTAGGCAAACCCTTCGTGTTACTGGTTTCATTAGCTACAGTATCTATGTCATATTTTTTGTAATCACGTCCTAGTTAATAATGTTTGTCGTCTCACAGCGACGCTGCGGGCGGCTTCTGACGTGACGCTCTCAGTCGTGGCTAAGTCCGGGGAGAATATTCATGACGACAAACACTGCAGCGGAATTACTTCCTCGAATTGATAAGATGGCGATGTCTTACAAGAATATCAGAGGATGCTTCACAGAACTGGAGTAGGGTAAACGCGCCTTCATAGCTCTTTGAAAATAGTTGTTGTTTATTAGTTTTAGAAACGTTTAACTATATGATTTAGTGACTCGTGTCGAGAAACATGTTGCTGTAGAAATGCAGTTTTTCGAATTTAAAACTATTGCAAACCTAAGCCTATGTTACATAAAAATGTTTAGTAACCCCAACTCAAAAAGGAAAAAAATATATATTTTTGAAAAAAATCTGCGTTGTTCCTAATATAATGTTCCTAAAGTTCCTAAAAATGGTAATATCCTTTGAATTATTGGAGTATAGGGATCCTACCAAGGCCTTAAAAGCCCAAGCCAACCTTATCCGCATGTGGTGCAGATGCCAATCAACAGACGAGGCTCTGGTGAACATAACAGTGCCCGGTAAGCGGCAACAGGCTCGCCACCGATTACGTGGGACCAACTGTATAATTGGCGAAATGTGGGCGTATAATAAGACACTGCCTACCCCTTCGAGGAAACAGTCGTGACTGTATGTATGTATTATTGATGAAAAAACATTTTTGCGTTTGTCAAACATTGGTCACTAGTAGTTCTTAAATTCTACTAAACAAACAAACTCTCCAGCTTTATTTTATTACTAGCTTCTGCCCGCGATTTCGTTCTCGTGGAATTTCGGCAGATTTTTGGTTTTACCCACATAGTTCCCGATCCCGCGCGATTTTTGAGAAGTTTCCGCTCCCGCTATATTTTTGGGATAAAAACTATCCTATGTCCTATCTCGAGTTCCAAATTATGTCTATACCCAATTTATCCAAATCGGTTCAGTAGTTATAGCGTGAAGAAAAGAAAGACAGACAGACAGAGTTACTTTGGCATTTATAATATTAGTTTTGGATTAAGAATAGATAACTAGTGTTGTTCGTTACAGTTTGAGTGTCTGTTGACACAACCTTGTCAATAGATGACTCTGTACTATTGTGACCAGTTTCTGATTCGCGCTATTATTATTAATAGTAATATGTTATAGTAATTTAACAGTTAAAGTAATAAAATATACACTCGTTTCTATTATCTAATATTCCGTGTTTATATTAATTGGCCTGGCGTCGTTACTTTTCACACGTGTCGTGATAGATGTCGCCTCACATAGGCATGAATCGAAGCCAAACACGTGGCGGACAATCAAAATATTGGGCAACAACTCGTGATGTTCCCAGGTGGCGATTCCTACGTACAGTCACGTTCAATATATTATTATGTGACAGGCAGATTTAAGATATGCAGCATTGTACACAAAGACAAGGCAAAATGTGATGGGCTACGCATGTGCTTATATAGCAAACGAAAATGTGATGCATGGGAAGTGCATTTCGTTATATAGCATACAATGCAACTTTTTATGACACTTACTTATCTTGGGGGAGCTTTTGGATAGCTACGAAAGGTAACCTAACAAACCTACGAATTGCATTATGAGCCGGTTGCTTGCTTTCAGTGAAATTTAAAATTTGGTCACCATATTTTCACAATTGATCTTGTCGTTTAATACGCCGGTGCGTTCTACAATCTGCCTGTGACATGTATGTATGTAATACCGTATGTATGTAATATGTGGATAGCCGATCTTTAAACTGTTTACATTGTAGTACATTGTGCCGCCTAGTATTTTCTTTCTTTATTTTAAATAATGGATTCGTGCGTCTAGCACATTTAGCCAGTGTCAAGTAAGTGATATATTAATAATATATAATTCATAGTAAATGAAAATGAGTGGTGATAAAGATGATAAATGGTAAATGAGATACCCTTCCCTAAGCCCCTTGAGTTCTCAGTAAAGATGTGGGACTATACTGAGATCTCGCATGGACGCCTTGACAGAAAATTTGAAAAGTGATGTTGCCCTGTTTTGTTTCATTAACCAACACTCATGTATGTTCACAAACACTTAACGGTTAATAATCCACCGTTATTACACATTAATGTTAGAAATATCACAAATTTTAGAAAATAAAACAAAACTGCAGACATGACGCTTCACTTTCCCGCCAAGAAGTCCCCGCCTAGTATTAAAAGTTGACATCTTACTTTTTCACAGACCAAGCATCCTCGTCTCATAAATCCTAATATAGTATTTTCCTGATATTGTTTTTTTTTCCGTGTGTAGTTAATGTTTATATTATATTGTTTGTCATATTTTCCCGTTAGTATTTCATTGTAAGATATTAGCATTTTTTTTATTACTATTAATTTATAAGTCATGCTGTGTACACTAATTGTGGTTATTGTCTAGCCTTATTTTTACTTTTCTTTTAATAAGTCGTCGATAATCTGTCCGTGTACCGGGATCGGGAATTATATGGGTAAATATAAATAAATGAATAAATAAATAACGCTGCCAAAAAGGGTCCCTTTCTTGTCTTATCGCCTACCACAAATAACTGATAACAGGAACCGATAGATTCACGTAGCTTCCGAAGCACTGCTAATGGATAATTATAAAGTAATATTTAATTTAGGTCATTTTTAATTTTTGGTGGAATCATAGCAAGACCTAAGGAGCTCAAGCCAACCTCACCTGCAAGTGGTGCACCTGCAACGGACGAGGCTCTGGCGAACATAACAGTGCCTGGTAAGCGGCAACAGGCTCGCCACCTATTACGTGGGACCAACTGCATAATAATTATTTTTAAATTAATTGAATTGCCGGAACTCGACATTCATTTTCAAAGCCTTCCTAAGTTTAAGAACCTATTGAAAATTGGTGACGTACTTTAGATTGAACGTAGTTTTGTTTAGGTATTACGTATGTATGTATATATAATTTGTCTACATATGTTTTATAAGATGTAAGGTGTACTCAAATTGTATGATGTGGTTGACCTGTAATTGTGAGTGCAGTTAGCCAAGATATATATAAGTTCATTGTATTTTTTGTTAAAAATTGCTGTACTTATGTTGGTAACCCTGTAAATAAATAAATAAATAAATTGAAGCTCAGCCAAATCTAGTAAGACCAATAAGCGATGCTGGACCCTAAGCTTAGTCCAGGACAAAACCGAGATAGTGCTATAAACATGCTTATTTTATATTTTAAGTTATAATTTAATTAATAAATACTAAGCTATAACGCTTCGTCGTCAAAGGCTTGCACTGAGTGTAATAGTTTTATTTTGATGCGATAAATGGAAGCTGCCGAGTAGAGGGCGCTCTCATCGCTGCTAATTGGTTTGCTTTAATTAATGAGTTTGTAGAAATATCATGGAAAAATACTCTGCATGAAGGAGATTAGAAGTTTCATTAGACTGCTATAACCATATTGTTGCAATTTTAATAATTCACTACTGTCTTTAGCTGTTATAAGTCTAAGCACTGATATTGGTAATTTTGAACTCAAGGATGGGTTATACAAGACGGTACGTATTGCTTAGGTGGGCCTAAATTTTATGACTGAGAACGGGCCTCCACGCTGACCCAGTGTGGATTGGCGGGGGCAGGTGTGTGGCGTTCTGATAATAGACTTTCTGAATTAGGCTTCTAACATTTAGTGATAACCGGGACCAACGGCTTGACGTGCCTATCGAAGCACGAAAGCGCTCGATATCAAAAGCTACACAAACGGTCACCCATCCAAGGAGTGACCTCTGTAAACTCTGCTTTACTTCGGTGATCGTTACCGACATAACCGCGGAGCTACGAGCGCTTCTAATTGACATAATATATAGTCTTAATAGAACAAAACATTTTATGATACTTTTTATACTTCTTTCTATTGCGCTGTTCTTTATTAACAAAACAACGTTTAATTTTATAGAGTTATCTTTACAAACTACAATAAAATGTATACACAATATGAAGGCCCTGGAAACCCCCCATAATATTTACTTATCGTAATTCAATCTTGTATACGTTTGAGAATTAATATGATCAATCAAAGCTGAGAACATTTCTGATTAAACATAAGCTATGCGATACAAATTTCAATTATAATTGACAGCTACAGATCGGATTCAGAAATACGGCGGCTTCAATCTTTATAACGTGAATAAGTATTTATTTTAACTTATTTCTGAGAATAATTCAGCGTAATATTTCAGAACTCTTGTTCTGTTGCTGTTTCAAATTTGTTTGTTGGTTAAATGAAACATTCATGAAATATTACGTCACAGTGAGGACCCGTTTGTCACTAAAAAGTTTTTATTAGTTAAATCTAGACTATACTGAGTTAATAAGTTAGTTTAAGTAATTAAAGTATTATTGTAGTAAAATATTAAGAGCGACCGGGATAATGATAAAGATATCTTTAAGACCCGTTTTACAACTTTACACCTTTGTACTTTAAGTTTTTAAATACCTTTTGTAATCTATTTATGTTTTATGTGCAATAAAAGATTATTATTATTATCATCTTAATTGACATACCGGTGTGTTGGATTATAATAGGTTGGGGAAAAAGTCTTTTCGTATTTTTGTATGAAAGTCAAGACATTTTTTTCAAAGTTTATTTACATTTATTTACAATATATATGTACCGTTTTGTTGAATAACTTTCTGCCATTTTGTGGGCAGAGACATTATCCCGTTACTGTAGAAACTTTGGGACTTCTGATCAAAAAAACGGGACAAATAGTTTTGGCAGTCCTCTCTTGAGGTCAACCTTACAGAACCTATAGAATTCTGCAGAGACCGAAACAGGTGAAAATCTGAAGGCGCAAGGTCAGGGCTATATGGTGGATGCACTAGGACCTCCCAGTCGAACTCTCTTAATTTTTGCTGAGTGGCTAAAGATGTGTGTGGTCTAGCGTTATCGTGATGAAAGACCACACCCTTCCTGTTGATCAATTCCGGCCGTTTTCTCTCGACTGCTTCCTTTAATCTCATCAGTTGCTGGCAGTAAAGATCAGAATCGATGGTTTTGCCGGGCGGTAAAAGCTCATAATAAACAATGCCCTTCCAATCCCACCATACACACAGCATCACCTTATTTCGTGTTAGGCCAGGTTTGGCCACAGTCTGTGAAGCCTGGCCAACTTTCGACCACGACCTTTTTCGCACGTTCTTGTCGTACGTGATCCACTTTTCATCGCCAGTTATCAATCTCTTCAAAAACGGCTCGGTTTCATTACGTCTCAATAATGAATCGCAAATGAGTACACGGTTCATTAAGTTTCTTTGAGTGAGCTCGTGTGGCACCCAAATATCGAGCTTTTTTGTATAACCAGCTTTCTTCAAATGGGTCAAAACTGTTTTGTGGTCAATTCCCAGTTCTTCAGCTACATCGTAACTACTAATATGCCGATCTTGCTCCACTCTTTCAAAAATGGCGTCCATTTTATTCGTAACAGGGCGACCAGAGCGAGGTGCATCTTTAACATCAAAATTTCCGGACTGAAAACGTTTGAACCAAATTTGTGCTACTCTTACTGACACTGCATCAGGTCCATAAACATCACAAATTTTTTTCACTGCTTGAGTTGCATTTTTGCCTTTTTTATAATAAAATTTTAAAATGTATCGAATTTCTTCATTAGATTCACTCATTTTAACGGAGAGAAAAACAAATGAAAAATAGCGGGAAACAACTTTTTTTTATTTTTTTCTTTTCTTTATAATGGAACCTTTTTAATGTTACCAAAACCAGCCAGACACAAATAGTACAGTCAAAAAAAATTTATAATAAGTTTATACCTACGTTATGCGAAAAGACTTTTTCCCCGACCTAATATTATGTAAGCCTCTATTTGTTATAAGTCACATAAAACTGAACTGAAGAGACCTGAATTTTGACTTTCATAATTTTTGGTTAAATAATGTTTGTCTGTGTAATCTGTAAGTAATTATTTTATTTTAATTTAGTTTAGAATTGTAATTTTCACAAGTATGTAATTTTTTTCTCTATTATTTTAAATTATTTTCTTTCTTTTTTTGGTTCACTACAAAACATTTGGTGCATGTTGTGACACCTTAAAATGTTGTACATTTAACTTTTATATAGTGTATTTTATTGTTTAGATGTAAGAAATAATGGTACAGCTACTGGTTGTTCATAATTAAATAAATTAAAAAAAATAGGTCACTTTATGAGGGGAGGTCTATGTTCAGCTGTGGAGTCTCTTGGGCTGATAATGATCATGAAATAAAGTATGTATTTATTGTCTTAATAAACTATAGTGCACACTAATAAGCTATGTAACATAAATATCAGTTACGAATGTGTTAAACAAATGAAATTGTAACATCGTACAACACAAATGTGTTACTTTATCTAACTCGTTTAGTTAATAAGCGTGGACACGGTTATTAGAGCTGAACCGGTTGCAATTTTATGTTAGTTAGTTAGGTCTCGACAAAGGAGTTTAGAATCCAGGTGTTTATTAGCAGCTGGGGACTCGATTGAGAAACCAGAGCTTCTTTTAGCTACAATAGATACGAACAGCTGCAATAAAATGTGTACACTTTTGTTTATTATTTATTTATTTTCTCTTAGGAAGATTTACAGTTTAATTTCCAATTGGTGAACAATATATAATTAATCCTATTGCCATTTATAAAACTCCACAAATATTTTTAAGCACAATAAATAAACATATAAGCGAAAAAATAAATTATCAGATTTCTTTGACAAGCCCAATTACAACATATTACTTTCATTTAATCACCTTCTACGAGGAAAAATCTTATTGCTTATAATCTGCCTTACTGCAGCGGCACTAGAACAATACAAGTCGATATCTTCGAAATATTGATTAAATGAGTTGGACGCTCTTATTACAAAGGTATTTCAATATTGTAATTATTGAATTTGAATGTACATGTATTGCACTATATTGTTCTAGACTGTTTTTAATGTGATACCTCTTAATGACCTCATCCTGCTTGATGGTAAGCAGTGATGCTGTTCAGAAAAGTAGGAGCGTACAATACCATGGGAAAAGCACGATAACAAGCGCACACACTCATGACGGCCAGCAATAGTGCCGTTTCACGCCCCGTTTCAAAGACCCGGTACTATACAGGAAACACATAAATAAATACAAATAGATAAATATTTCTCAATTATATAGTTCCAAGATAAGTATCATTAAGAACTTGTGTTATGGATACTATATAACGAATAAACATACAAAAATACTTTATGTATATACTTAAGTGCACTTTGTTATTTTTAAGTTTTAAAAGTAGATAAGTAACAATTTATAACATTTCCTATTTGCTATTGAAAGTTCCATCAAAATAAGTTTATAGTAATCCTACCAACAGAGTTTATAGGGGACCCCACCAACAACTAAGAAGCCTAAGCCAACCTCACCTGTAAATGGTGCACCTGCCGACCTCTGGCGAACGAAACAGTTCCCGGTAAGCGGCAATAGACTCGCCATCTATTACGGGTGACCAGCAATGTAATTGGCAAAGTGTGAGCGTATAATATGCCTCTCCCAACCCCTTCGTGGCAATAGACGTGATTGTTTGTATGTATTTATATCTCTGAGTCACAAAACTTATCTTACACAAAATATTTCCTCATTTATTCTCTGCTAAAGCGTTATTATGCGTAATGATCTTTATTCGTATGTATACTGACGTTTACAAAAGCTTTTTTCAATAAACTATTTTGAACACGAAAATAGTTGAAAAGGCTCAATTAAAACTTTATTGATACTAATAAAATCAATGTAAATTGCAATCCAACGATTATACAATTAAGCACCCTGTAAAATAAGTAGACTGATATTAACTAATACTTAACTAACAATTTCAATAAATTCTAACCGATTCCTCACATCTAGAAGTGCCCAGTCCGAGCAATCGATATTCAATTCTATAAAAGACACTGCAAATTACAGTGCTTCTATTAAAATCAAAATTATAGTTGCCAGCGATTTTATGCATGGAAAAGTTATGATTTAAATATAAACTGTTTCTAGAGCTGCAACTTCCTACTAATATTATAAACGTGAAAGTTTGTATGTGTAGATCTTCGATCAACAATACAACTAGATAACGCATCACGAACAAAAACAGAACTCAAATAATATGGCACCGAGTGACTATAGAATAAATAGGTATACCCTATGAAATGGAGCAAAACGACTTTTAGCTTTAATAATTTTTATCAAACTTACACCTTATCTGGAATATATAAAGCATGCTTTTGTTTGTGTCAACATTCACTTACGCTTTTACGACATGAATGACAGAAAGAGATAAGAAATAGAAGCTGCACTGTTCTCTTTTACAACCAAGTTATGGCGAACTCACGCGCCAACATTTGCCAATGTTGGCGCGTAGGTTGGCTTTACAAAGTTAATAGTGTAATGTTATTAAAAAGGCGAATAGTTAATCTATTATATTATAAAATTATATTTACTTACCGAAAGTACGATATTCCGTCCGATACATTTTTTTTCGATAGTTATTTCCACAGTTTTTGAACACACACTGAGGCATTGTGGCACTTCCGCACGTTGGCGCAATTACAAGTGAACTAACTCGAAAATAAGACCCCACTTTGAAGTGAGGCGTTATTTTCTCGGCCGTTTTTGAGACTCTGACCCGTTATCTAGTTGTATTGTTGATCGAAGGTATAGATGGATGTTTGTTACTCTTTCACGCAAAAACTACTGGAGCGATTGTGATGAAACTTTGTACGTGTATAGCTGCAGTCCTGGACTAACATATAGGACACTCTTTATCCCGATATTTCCACGGAAACAGGGACCACGCGGGTAAAACCGCAGGGCGCTGCTAGTTAAAAATAAAAGACGTAAACCTCTATGTCCTTAAGGCATAAATTCTCTCGACCTTTAAACTTCCTACTTGTCAAATTTTATCTCTCATGGTCAAGTGTTATTTAAGATTTCGTGTTAGTCATAAAGTGACCTTGAAAAATGAAGGAGTAACTGATACATTTCATTTATACTAATGAAATAGATGTTAATCTCAATCGAACACCAACTCCACTAAAATGAGTACCACCGATTTGTACTTATACTTGACTAGCCATTAAATTAGTTCCGATTTCTCACCTCTGACGCCAAGTGCCCAGTCGACAGTCCAGTCAATCGATGTCGATTCTATATACGGATGCCAATGCTCCAAACATCGATGCTCAGGTTAAATCACGAGTCATGTTGTCTAGGAAATTTGCGATTATACATGACAATATTATAGTCTTAATTGATTTGAATCATTGCAATAGCTGCTGTTCATAATTGAAAATTTGTATCTTATAGGTTATGTTTTGAAATCTAATAGAGAAACGTCAGATTGCTAAAATGTTTATAGGTTTGCATAAACTTATATCTTGTCGATCTCGTACCTAATTTAACGAAAAAACAAAGTAAAAAAATCCTATTCACTGCCTTCCTCTGGTGTGGGTAACTCAATTACTGAATAAATACAGTTTGTTGGAACATTCAAGTGTAAATTTATAATATATGAAAATCATGCATGAGACAAAAACAAAGCAATTTAAATGAACCATAATTCAATAATGACTTAATAATTTTTTCTACTTATGATAATCATTTCAACCTTACTGCCCTATTAACACTATGACGGGAGCATTGCATAGTGTTAGATTTAATAAAAGAACATAATAAACCTTGGGTTCGTCAATGTTCTGCACATGGAGTAGTAAAATTAAACTTGACAAGTTTAATACGGCATAAAGTTCAGGATTGCGCAAAGCGACCTTTTTAGAAACTCATGGACATTACCGAGTAATAAAATAGTATTTTGGCGAGAAGCCACACATGGCAATAAAGTTTAATGTTATAATCCGTGAAATCTATACGAACACTGACAGTTTAGTAGTAGCTATTTCAAATCTAGTCATTTCTAAGATTGGATTTCTCTAAACGATATTTTTAAACCTTAAAGATATTGGATTCTTCCAAATCGTTATGACATCTAATTCACTCCGTTCTGTGTACGGATATGTAGTTGTGGTATTATTCTGGCATTTAATAATAAAGTAGATCACTCATCATCATCATCTCGACGACCATAAGGCGCGGTGGCGTGTGTACCCGCATTCTACCCCTTTGACCTTCATAAGAGCTCTATTGAGCCAAACTTGAATAAATTATTTTGAATTTTAGAGTTAAGAATTCTATCTGTTTTACCATTAGGATATACTCAGAATAACAAAATACTTTTTTTTTCAGAATAAATAAATAATTTATGTTTTATTTAGTTTATTTAGTTTTCAACCTTTTTAATATGAATCGCACAAGCGGGTTGCTTTTTGTTACATCTGGAACAATTTTTGCGTTGCCGAAACTCTAAAGTTACACATAACTTTTGAATAACCAAATGCTGATCTCTTTCGAGATAACTAAGAAATTGGGAAAAGTTACGTTGTTTATTTCAGAACAAATGTAAGTGCTTTTTCTGTATATACGGATTGTTTATCCGGTTTCAAGAGAAAATAATAGAATATGGAACACCACATTAAACAAATATAGCACTTTACAAGAGCCTAAAGAATTCCTTCGTGTTTCTGAAGAAGCTTGTTCGACATTTTTTCTAAGCCAGACGGATTATTCCCGAATGAATGAATTATTCGAGGAGTCCTCTTTACGAATTGAAAATTATTCGTGACTATAGAAGAGGTTCTTGTGCAATAAATTTATATAGTGACTGGGCAAATGTAGCTACATACATTGATCAGTATGAAACTGAACTACTTTTTATGAAATTCTATTTATATGAAATTTCTGTGATTTGTTTTATAATATCTAGATGAAGGTAAGAGTAATGAATAGGTCAAAAGCTAGGCCAATCGCTAGAACTGGAATTATGCAAGTTCCTGCTGTCTGTTGTTTTATACAAAAATGGAGAATCAGAATGGTATAACTATTGCAAAGGACTTCTTGGCGGGAAAGTGAAGCGTCATGTCTGCAGTTTTGTTTTATTTTCTAAAACTTGTGATTTTTCTAACATTAATGTGTAATAACGGTGGATTTTTAACTGTGAAGTGTTTGTGAACGTACATGTATGTTGGTAAATAAAATAAAACAGTGCAACATCACTTTTCAAATTCTCTCAAGAACTCCATGTAAGATCTCCGTATAGTCCCACATCTTTACTGAGGACTCAAGGCTCTCATTTACCATTTTTATGTTATTAATATTTATGTTATCAATATATCTTTTACTTGACACTGGCTAAATGTGCTAAACGCACGAAGCCGTTATTTAAAAGAAAAAATCCTTTCATTTAAAGTCAAGGTCAACAGTATTGACGGTAGTCTAAGATAGAGACGACGGTAGTTTAAGATAACAGTAGTGACGATGAAATAAAATTAGTAAATGAGACGGTTTTTCTTGGTATAACACTAGACTCTAGGTTTGCAATGGGGGTCTCACATCGGGAAAGTTTCGGGCAGACTGAGTTCTGCAGCCTATGCCGTGAGGAAGATCCGACAGCTAACGGACATTACAACAGCTCGTCTAGTCTAGTCTACTTCAGCTACTTCCACAGTGTTATGACATATGTCAATGTTGATCTTAAAGACAATAAAGTATATTTTATTTTTGTATTTTATTTTATTTATTTAACTATAGGTCATTATAGCACTTATGAGCGTTAAATTATAAAATAACGAATTCATCAAAATAATGAAGAAGCTTCAGCAGAGTAGCTTCAGAGAGTAGACTTTAGCAAGAACTTCGTCAAGTTTTGTCAATCGGTCTATAAGTTTTGGTTAAAACTATGTGTATTGACGAATTCTTATTATAATGCTTTATGAGTTAAGTTTTGTAAGTTGAAGTTATCTAAAGGCTCTTCACAGACTACGTAATCAACCCCGTTTCCCCGCAAACCCGAGCGGTTGCTATTCAAAACACCTAATACATATTTCATGTCTCTCCCGCCGGAATCTTCGCCTCACTGGGATGATGTAATTCCGGGAACAAAGCCTTTACAACTAGGAAATCAAATCTTAGTTTTTAGAACTAACACTGTACACCTTAATTTGAAATGAGATGCCGAGCATTATCTTCTTGGAGAGATATTAATTCTCTATGAAGGTGATGCGTAGGTATTGATTAGTAATTCTAAACTGATAAAACGGCATCCGATATGGCGTGGAGGTCAGTATACCTGCACTTCGCTCCAGCGGTCGTGGGTTCGATTCCCACACATGACAAATTTTTGTGTGCATGAACACGAATATTTGTTCTGGTCTGGGTGTTTTCCTATGTGTATTAAGTATGTAATTACAAAAAAAAAGTATTTAAGTATGTTTATCCGTTGTTTAGTATCCATAACACAAGTTCTTAATGATACTTATTTTGGAACTAAATAATTGGTGTAATTGTCAGAAAATATTTATTTATATATTATATTGGCGACTGATCTGGCGTAGATATCAGTGTAACTGCACTTCGATCCTGATTCTCGAGGTTCGATTCCCGCACAGGACAAATATTTGTGTGCATGAAAATATATGTTTTTTGGGTCTGGGTGTTACCTATATAATTACATTAAGTTGTATTTATAAAAAAAATAGTATATATTTTTTGTATATGGTTATCCGTTATTCTTTATCTTGCAACTAAATAATTGTTGTAATTGTCAGAAAATATTTATCTTAATAGTATTAATCTTTTATTTGTTTATTAAATAGATAGAAAATTCTTTATGGTACACTAAATTAAAAAATAAAACAAAGAAACAATCCCAAAAGAAAAGCGATACAATTTTGTCTGTTCATCTGTGAAATATTCAGATCGTAATACTATTTCCCTTACTCGTATATTGCATGACGTCTATGGTTAAACTTTTATTATACTACCTCTTTCTGTAAATTAACGTTTTCAAAAATTTGTTAAATTAAAAAAACTAATCCAAATTTCTCTTTATTAAAATATTCTATCTCGCAATCTAATGCAGTAATCATTAAGAATTAACCAAATCTAGTAATTAAGTTTTCGATTATCTTTTATTTTAAAACTGTTAACATGCATTGTGGAAATATAAATAGTATATTCTAGTTTGGTTCAATAAAGCTCTTATAAATATCAACTTCAAAAACTAGCACGCCCACTCACTGCGGGCACTTGATTAAAGAAGAATTGATATTGGTCTTGACTAGGTTTATTCTCTGTTTTGAATAAGTGCTTATTATTTTTCGCTTCAAAAGCTATCACGTCATCTATCTAGCCAATATTTTTACAAGAGTCTTTATAAACGACTCATACATGAGTATTTTATAAAATGGATTCTCGTAGACACCTGCTCCCTCAAGTTTCAGTGGATTTAATAAAGTTTTCATCGGTTCTCCAGCGAACGAAACACTCTGTATAAAGTTACGTGTTGATTTTGATAAAGCGGGCTGAGTATATTGGTTGGTTGAGTGCAAATTTAAGTTTCCCGAAATGTGTTTTGAGCTTTGCTCAGGGATTGGTGTTGACGACGTTGGGTAAACAGGCTCCCAGCCGAAGTACGTGATTAGAAAATAAATTTATAATGTAACAAAATGTTAACCTTATTTTTATGGAAATATACATAATCTGAGATGTATACTGATGTTATAGGAATAAAATGCTGTGATATACTATTATAACATAGAAGAAAATGTGATTCGTGAACATTAAACCTAGACGAGAGCTCATTTCTTTTACACCACCTGCCACAATTTGAGAAGTTTCATCTAGAAATTTCCCCTTCGGGTTTGAATACTTTACACCAGCCCTTTTTCCAAGATGGATTAGAAGTCGTATGTGGTCTTCTCTTTCCATTACTTCTGTTCATTCGTTCATCATACGTTTTCGTTAATTTATTTTAATCATCCACTTAAAATAATCGAACCATCGAAGTATATCTGACCCTAGTCATTAATCTTCTCGGTCATAAGATTAGAAGCCACAGAACTGCAGATTTTTATACTCAGTAGTTTTGCATTCATCTATTGCTATGCATTCTTATAGGCCTCCTTATTTTTTTCCACGTCGACAATGGATGAACCTCGAGTTTGTATCCACCGACTCTCCACCGTCTTTAGCACATCGGGTGGTACGTTTGTCGAGCGCCATTAACTATCTTCTTTCACATCATCTTTAATATATGTATCAGAATCAAACACAATTGTTTTTATTTCATACTAGGCACAGAACATAACAACTAACATAAAGGTATAAAATGAGAAAAAATGGTTGTATAGGACTCCTACCAAGATCTGAGAAGCCCAAGCCAACCTCACCTGCAAGTAGTGCACCATTTTTTTTTTTTATTGTCGGTAAATAAATGCTGTTTACGCACTGTCTCCCGGCCAATGGGGGGACCGGGAGGGGAGTGTGGGGCTCACTGCGGCAGACGCGACCACCGCAGTCCTACCCACTAAAAAACTTCCGACGACGCCCACCGCTGTTGAAAAAGGGGCAGGGGGCCAGTGCCTGGGTTTGTAGCTTCTGGCACCCCGCCCGCGGCCAACGTCCCCCGGATCAGAACCGGGAGGACCTCCTCAGAGGAGCGCAGTGTGTCGCGCCCCTCCTACCTCCTTGTGCGGCCATGGCGTAACTGGCCGACTTCTGGGAGGGTCTATAGCTAGATGCAAGTAGTGCACCTGCCGATCAACGGACGAGGCTCTGGCGAACATAAAAGTTTCCGGTAAGCGGCAATAGGCTTGTACTCGTATAAAAAGACTCTGCCTACCCCGTCGGGAAAACAGGCGTGACTGTATGTATGTATTAAATACAAAAAGAAACATTAAGTAACATGATGTTATGTATGTATGCATTGTGTACGTTAATAAATCTTAAGTAATTGTTACTGACTGGTGTATTATTACCTAATTACAAAAAGTCATCAAATGAAATAAAAACAAGTTTCTTTTCATATAATATTGATGATTTAAGTGTTTGATTTAACTCACAAGTAGCTTTCATAGTATAAAAACAATTAAATTTATACAACCAAACTAACAACAAAAATTATATTTACTTGATACAATTGAGACAAAAAACAAATGTAAATATAAAACACTAAGCTGCACCAAAAGGGATCTACTTCAGCATGTGTCAGTATTTAAGAATACATGAATGATATAAATTAAACGTCAAAGCTGTTAAAAAAGCAGCATAATAAACCTGAGAAGTTGTTCTTTATCAGGAAGCAATCTTGAATATTGTTGCATAATATGGGCATTTATTTATAACAAGCATGTAAACAGGATTAAGTCCAGAGTCCCGCAAGTTTGTGTTTAGCCTTTGTTAGACAGCACGCTGCGAAAGGATATTGCCACCATCAAATTAATGAAGACTGATAAGGATTAAGCTTGATATCCTTCGTATATGAAGGCAACTTGACGGGACATGGTTGAACTACGTTTCTATAATAACATCTGTATGTATGCCATTTCCGATCGGTGCACCGATGGTGTGTTAAGATAGATAGATAGATAGATATACTCTTTATTGACCAAAATAACTTAAAAACTACAAATCACAATGAATATTGAAACACAATGAATAAGCCAATCTAGGCGGTCTTATCGCTAATCGCTTCCAGACAACCCGACGCAAAGGAGTGAACAGGAAAGCAGTAGGCAGGGCACAAAAACTTTAAAAAGAATTAACACTAAAACTGTTTGTTAAATATGAATAAAATACACGAATATACAAAATATACACACATCATACAATACAATACATAATAATAATAAGATTCTTTAGCAAATCAACCAGCATTCGTAGTAGAAGGTGGCCTCCTACCCGATGGACCGATACTCAATACTCAATACTTTTTTTGCGTTCCAACAATGTGTTTTACAGGATGCTAGTTTAGGTACAAAAGTATCAATTGTGGACCCTGTCGGGCACAGCATAGTGTAGGAGGGAGGAGGAAGGACGCTGTTTAATTACTAGTTAGTTCAATCTATTTGTTCATCAAATAATTCATAAATATTTGCTCATATGCGTTGCGCATATTGCGTTGGTATGGTCAAGGCAACGGGAAGCCAGTGTATGTAAGGGGCACAAGCTGAAAACTATCGGATAGGTCTATGTTAGCAGTCAACTTTAAATGGCTGAAATAATGATGATGATGTGTGGCATTTATCCATCTATCCATTCCATTGCATTAAAGATAAAATCACTACCTAACCGTCTTCTTTTAAATGATATAGAAAACATAATAGTTTAATTAAATAAATCTCCTAACAAAACCTTTCATAATCCAGCTACATCGATAAAGAATCAGGTCTGCAGTAACAGTTTGCGATGTATTATTGAAACATACGGCTGGCTGTAATGCAATTAAGCCATTAAGCGGCCCTCAAGTGAATTGATTGCGGTCCTGCCTCCGCCGTGTGCCGGATCGAAGTTTCCTGATTGTGCGAAGACTTCGCTGCCAGTTTAACGTATATAATTAACATGGGCGCTTTAGTTTTTAACTTGACATTTAATAAGAGCTTCGAATAAGACCTTTATTTGACATTCATTACCTCCTACGTATAATATGTTAACTATGAAAATGAAATTATTTAAAAGAGGTATTTTTATGGAAAAAAGCAAAAATGCGATTTTCTTAGTTACCATATTATACGTAGGAGGCATCGATTTAATTAATTTTATTTCTTTATTTAAACTGATTTAAGTTTGCTGTAGGGATCATGTAGTCAACACAAAGGCAAGATTGGGCGTCTTTAAAAATACAACAGCAGGACGTCAAACACCAGTGTCCGCCAATCCTACTGCCCTCGTGGGGAAAGATGAGTATGGATATAGACAAAGTAATCGTTCAAATCAAGGTATATGGGGATCCTACCAAGACCTTCGGGGCACAAACGTACCTCACCTGCAAGTGGTGCACCTGCCTGTCAATATAGCGTTTTATATGCCTCTGCCTAAAGGGGTAGTTTAGGGAGACAGGCTTGATTATATGTATGTCTGTGATCATCAGTGATCGGAGTCGGTAGAGCTATTGTACATAATTGCAATACATTATATTTGAATGGATAATGTGAAAGATTTTATGAACGATAAGTCTGCCTGGAACTGACATGAATTGCTCCTTTCTTTCTTAAGGCTAGATGAGATATGATCTTTAGATATTAGACTTTGTTAGTTTTAAGAACAGCGGTAATTTATTTATTTCTTTAATTGTATTAGATCTTAAGATATAATTTGAAAAAAGCCGAGATGAGTTTCTTGTGACATTCTTCTCAATCTCGTTGCCTTTTGGAAGCCTCGTTAGAGTCACCGACAAACTGGCTGACTGACAGATACAGACTGACAAACCTTGAGAAAACCACAACAGACATAAACTGACAAATTCTGACAAAGAATTGCTTTTACTCCTTTATTATGTTACCGCTCATATTTCTTTCATTGCTGTTAAAAAAATATATGGAATTTCCATTTTGTGTAAGTGTTTGACGAATCTAAATGATCATGTTGATCTTAAAGACAAGTATATTATTTTATTTTGGACATTCCAAGAAGATATTTAGAATTTTTTGTGGATGAAAATTTGACATCATCGTGAAATTACTACCAATATTTAAGACAAGCGTCCATTTATCCTTGTTGATAAAAATCACTATAATTTATTCAAATTCCGGGGAAATCAGTAAGAAACTTGGGGAATGAACTAACATAAGCACGATCCGTGGTTATCGTACGCCATAGTTTTTGTTTGTGTATGTTTATTAAAGTAAAACTATGTAGGTATTTGTTATTCGGTTTTACTCCCCCAGTTTTCCTATATTTTTAATCAGTCTCTATCCTGTGGTTGCCTTGAAGAAATCGCTGTAAGCGAAAAGGCCGCCAACTGTATCGTTTTTCTTTTGCAATTTGTAAATTTTTAAATTTCTATATTCTTTATGAATATTCTGGTTCTGGCCTGAGTGTTTTCCTACGTATTGACGACCGATATAGCGTGGAGGTCAGTATATCTAAACTTCACTCCAGGAGTCGTGGGTTCGATTCCCACACATGACAAATCTTTGTGTGCATGAACATGAATATTTGTTCTGGTCTGGGTGTTTTCCTGTATAAATTAAGTATATTTTTACAAAAAAGTATGTTTATCCGTTGTTTAGTATCCATAACACAAGTTCTTAATGACACTTATCTTGGAATTAAGTAATTGGTGTAATTGTCAGAAAATATTTATTTATATACAATAAATACTTTTTTTCTAATAATCCAGAGTAATTAACTCTATATATTCATAGCAGTTGTTCCACTAACCTCAATGATGGCACGTCGTCGAGCTGCGCCCCGTCCAGAGTCTGCCAGGCGAGCTGTGGTGCGGGGAACCCGTGTGCCGCGCACGAGACCCTGGCGCCCGTGCTGTTGGAGAAGATCAGCCGGGAGGGCGGCTCCATCAAGAACACTGGCCCGTGTTCCTGGCCCTCACCACCTGGAACAAGAGGGACCATTATAGGAGAATCTCTTCTAAAATCAAACCTTACAAGTCACTCTTACTTTGTCTCTCACTCTTATTTTTGGTCTACATTATTTGCCTATATTATTACGTTTGCCTATGTTATTTAAAATATATAATAAAAAAATATGTAATTAAGTAGGTTTATCTGTTATATAGTATCTATAACCCAATTTTTAATTATATCTGTTATATTATCCTTAATCTATTATTATCTTATTATCTTAATCTATTATATTATTCTTAATGATCTTAATGAAGTATCTTGGAACGAAATAATTAGAATTATTTTAAATTAAAAAATTGTACCGAAAAGCGTTAACAAATATAATTTATTTAACGTCAAACTTTTTGTTTAAACTGGCAATTGAAAAATTTGTCATTAATGTACAAGAATCTACAAATTGAAACTAAAAGACATATGTACAAAAATACGGATTTAAAGAAGAAACAATTCAGAATTTATTTCGCATGATATCCCCAACTACTGTTGCAATTCAAACCATTGGACGTAACGTATGCTTACATGCTATCATTCCTAATATGCAAATTGCGACACTCTATTAACTACATCGAAGTAGTCACGTAAATATATCCTGGCCATGTTGAATTTCCACAACCGCCTGGCAACCGTGCCGTACACGCATACAATTAAAACTTATCGGGTTAACAAGGCGCGCTTAGGCGATGGTAAAGATCGATGTCTAAGTTTTCTCTCAGGGGTACTACATGTTAGGGTTCTTTGAGTAGGGCGCTTTAGTAGGGTTGACGTTAGTTGTATCACTATTCCTACGTTAGTTTGTATATATCAATAGTACCTACATTTATTGTTTAACCTCATCATCCACTGCTGAACATAAGGCCTTTCGAATAAATTTCCACAGTGAGATACTAAGTCGCCTGCATCCGCAGGTTTCCCGCCGCCTTGACCAGGTCATCGGTTCATGGAGTGGGAGGCCATTTACCGGTTTGAGGTCGCAATCGCCGGTCGTCGGTTCTTCGAGCTATGTGCCTTTATCTTGCAAACCCGCCTCGCTATGTCGGTCACTCCAGTTTATCTAAAGATTACCGCATTCTGATTCTATCACGTTGTTTCTCCGAGCAAAACTCTCTCCATTGCACGCTGTACGTTTTCGGTCTTGCTTATGAGGCACAAGTAATACAGTAATACAGATAAGCTCGCCACCTGTTACGTGGGACCAACTATATGGAGAAGTGGGCGTATAATATGCCTCTGCCTACCTCTTCGGGGATACAGGCGTTAATGTATGTATGTCAAAAAAAGTCAAAAGTCAAAATACTTTTTATTTCATAAACTATTACATAGTACTTGAAAACGTCAAAATTATAAAAAAATAACAAAAACAAATAAAATATAATTATACTAAAATCACGAAGCTTAGATTCACTTGCAACCAAACAATTTAAAAAACCAAAAAATATTTTAGTGTAAGTGAATCTAAGTGCCAGTTCCGAGCCACCGCTCTGTAAGAAGAACTGACAAGAATATAATATAATATTTATAATTTATATTATATATATTTATATAAGTATATATAATTTATTAGAATTTAAAAAAAAATCACAAAATGAACAATTCATTCAATTTATTATTTTATACTTAGTTTTACTGGCCAGTGTAGTTTTCCAAAAAGCAATTTCCTCTAAAAATAATTGACCAAGCCATCAAAAACAATTGCAACCGTATAACCCCCGAGTCACGACACATTAAACAGAGATTTGTCTAATTTGACGCGAGTTAAGCGTTTAATGCGGTTAGCGGGTCAGACAGGCATAATCAAACATAATCGACCATTTGAATTTCAAACGGCATCCACCGCTTAAGTTAAACAATGCTGCAACTATTATGCAGTAAGTTATTGCATAACACTGATTAGACAGACCAGCGCAGGAGACGTTGCCAAAAGTAACAATATACAAACTTGCTTATACTTATAGTCAGTCAAGTGCTATGTGCAATAGTCAGCAGACTTTTTTTGTATTTTTACGAACTTACTCAATAGATTATTTACCAGTGTCGAGTAGTTTGACAAATCAATAAGTTATTTGCATAAAAAATTACAATATGCAACTGTCATTTAGTTAAAGTCATCTAACGCGTTTTTATAACATTTCGAAGAATCTCTTGGTTTATAAGATTAGTATAGTTTGTAAAATTAATAAAGTTATCGACAAAAATTCCAACTAAATAAACGCTAAATCACGACAGATTAAACAACAATTTGTCAAATTTGACACGAGTTAACCATGTAGTGCGAGTAGCGGGTCTGACAGGCACAATCAAACATAATCCGCCATTTGAATTCCAAACGGCACCGACCGCTCAAGTTAGACAATAATGTAGTTATGCTAGTTATACTAGTTATGCTATAACTTATGGCATAGCATTGATTAGCCTGATAAGTGCAGTAGACGTTGCCAAAACTGATAAATAGACAGACTTGCTTTTAAAGTCAGTCACGGGCTAAGTGTAAACAATTTGAAATCTTTAATGTTATAGGCTAAGTTCAATGCAATATTTCTGAAATTTTAGGTTTTGGCGCAACAAAGCTGTTTTTACATATTCATTCACTGTGGATAGGAGCTTAAGTGGAGAAGATTTGGGCAAGAAACTATTTAAATATTCTCATCCAGTCAGTACAAAAACGAACCTTTTTTTAAAGATATTTACAGCTCTTGAATCACTTACAAGTACCTATGTTGATCCTACTAAGACTTCAGTAAGATCCCATGTAACAAAATGCATTTATCCATTGTCTCCCGGCAAAAGGGAAACCGAGGCAGGGGCTCCCTGGCGTTGCCTGACAGGCCGTCCTGACCCACCCGCTACGTAAACGGCGTAGCCGAAATAAGGTGGATCCCGCTTCCGGTCGTACGGTCTCCTTCTGCGACATTACCACTTCGCAGAAGAAGGCCATACTTAGGAACCCAAGCCAAGGGCTTCAGAGGCTCTGGCAAACATAAAAGTTACCCAAAGAGCGGCAATAGGCACGCCATCTATTACATGAGAGCAACAATATTATTGGCGAAATTTGGACGTATATTGTCCCTCCGCCTAATCCTTTAAGGACACAGACTTTTATTTAATGTGTATATACAAATATACAGTGCATAAACATTAAAAAAAATCCTTTATTATTAAAAGTTTCCAACGATAGAGTGTCACTTAAGTTTATTTATGTAATTATAAAAGCAAAATAAGAACTTACGGGTTAATATTAGGTCCTTACATATAAAATAGGCGTTCTATCGAACTGGCCACTTTGATATCAAATATTCGAATAGGAATTCCAAATTCAAGTTTTATTTCAATTTAAAGCTTTTCTATTCGTGTTCTGAATGTGATAATACTTTTGTTTCGCGCTCTTTTGTTTTGACATAGTTCTGTGCTCAATATGGGAATTTTAATATACCGCATTATTTTTGAATACAAGTTTCATCGTGACACGAGCGCTGCAGAAACGGCTTGTAGGATTATTGATGTGTCCAATATTTTGTTATTTTATGTTCCAACGCTTTCGTTCGGACAATTTTGACCTCCAGAACAAACCTCGTGGACGGCCGGAGACCATAATTGTCAATGAACAATTTAAAGAATAAAACTATTGTAAATAATTTAAAACATTATATCAGAAATATTATAATTATTATTGAAATAATGAAAAATTGATTTATTAATAAGACTCCACTTTCACATATTATTTGACACGAGACGTCTAATAAAAAATCTAAATAAACAAGCTCTGAATTTTTATTTGTCAATAAAAGTAACGGTCCAAACTTATATGTAGTTTGGAGTCTCTGAAAATAGCGCTCTCTTCAAATGGACTAAGATTTTTGGCGAAATTTCACCTCGTATAGTGTGTTCGCGTTAGTTGTGAAGTTAACTGTTCGTCGTTACTGAGAGAGATAGATACCTTAAATGTGTTACCCCTTTCTACTTAAAAACTTTACTGAAAGTTTTAGTTTTTACTGTTGTTAGTAATGTGTTGAGACATTATGCTTTTTCCATGTTTTTTTTGGGTTTCAGGGTTATTTTCATATAATAATAATAATGAATATTTCTGACACTTACACCAATTATTTAGTTCCAAGATAAGTATCATTAAGAACTTGTGTTATAGATACTAAAAAACGGATAAACATACATAAGTACTTTTTTTTTGTAAAAAAATACTTAATATACCTAGGAAAACACCCAGACCAGAACAAATATTTATATTTATACACACAAAGATTTGTCTTGTGTGGGAATCGAACCCACGACCTCAGAGTGGAGTGCGGGTATATTCGCCACCACTCCATATCGGTCGTCAAATGGTAATATATGTGGTAATTTTTATTAGGTAATACATTTTAATGTCTTTTACTTCGACTTAATACTGCTACGTAAAGTTATAGCTGGTATCAACGCCTAAACGTGCTTTTCGAAGCAAAACAACGCTCGGTAATGAAATTGTACACAAACATTAATCCATGCAAGGATTGATAACCGTTACAGGCGGAGTAGGATGATTGATAGAGGTCAGTCGTAGGATCGGTAACTGCTTATCGTGTTTCGGAAGGTATGTTACGCCGTTGCTTAACCTCAGTGTTACTGAATGGCAGTCAGGGACCTATAAAGCCAGGATTTGAAGGATGAGGAGGAATAACAACCACGGAAAACAATTGACATACAAATATCTTTTGTATTTTTCATTTAAAAATAAATAGAAAAAAGTCTTAAACTCAAAAAGTTTTTAATGAGGAATACTCGGTGATCGATTGCAGAAACAATTTGCAAACTTTAGTTTATTTCTTTTATACTGTCTTATACTTCAGAACTATCGGAATCAATATATCACAAGAAATGGAGTGTAATTATAACTTAATCGAGTCTCGTGCGGTCGTTAATCAGGGCAGTGGTGGTTCTGGTGGTGGCGGGTTATGCAATCTAAGTCTGCCCGGACGCCCGGACGCCCGGACGGCGGGCGAGCGGCTGTCGTCCGGTAATTGAACGCCGTTTGTCCGGCCATCTTGTTGGGCCCGCTGCTAAAGTGTCGCACTTGTAGATGGATGGTAATCTACACTGGATTTAAACCATAATTTACTGAATTAGATAAAACTTGAACCTTGTGCAATTGAAGTTAAAATAATGAGCGTTAGATTTTATCAGAGTATACATTTTTTTTTAACATAAACAAATATTTTTCGGGTACTAGCGGCCGCCTGCCCGCGTGACCTACATCTATAGGTATAGGTACATTCAACTGTGTACTAAAGTTGATTTACATTGGTTCAATCAATAGTTTGGCGTGAAAGCAAACAGACAAATAGAGTTACTTTCTCTAAATAGTTTCTCAATAGTTTTGCATTTTAAAATGAATACACTTGCTAATCGACGCAAATGTTCCTAACATCTTATGACATTGCACAATTCCATGTGAACTTAGTCTGTTATGTCTGTTACATCATATTATGGTCCTTTAAGAAGCATAGATTAAAAGGCCGCAGCTCAATCAACTAATGATATTTAGATATCGCCGCTCTTGAATTAAACCTTTAGCGCGAATCGGAGATGTGACATGTCTCTTATAGGTATCGCAATAGAAAAACATGCCCACAAACACAACAATAAAACAGGTGATAATTATATATAAAATATAAATAATCCTTTTTATTTTACTTGTAGACTCAAACTAAACAGAGCTTGTTCCTATTTTTTAGAGACAACGGTGGATTACATATAACATATTTTTGTAATACGTCCCATAGAAATATATACCATTTGAGAATAGACACGAAATATTGGACAGCAAACCTTGCTTCAACTATTTAAATCGAATGTATATAATATTTGTAGTTTTGAAAAAACATACTATTCGTAACATGGAAACGCACAACTTAAGATTCGAAAAACTTTTATTTCATTAGCTATTACATCATTTCAATAACTTGAAAACGTCAAAATTAATTATAAAAACAATTGAAATATGATTACAGTAAATCACGAAGCTTAGAATAATAGCTAGTTAAAACATAATATAAATAAAAAAATAAACTAAATATATAAAACTACAATGAAATCAGGAAACTTATATTCACTTACATGCAAAAAATAAAAATTAAGTGTAAGTGAATCTAAGTGCCAGTTCCGAGCCACCGCTCTGTAATAAGAACTGGCAAGAAACTCACAGGTTATGCTATTTCAATTTATCAGTTGGTTGGGTACAATAATTAAAATCTTCATTTATCTGTGAAGAAAACTGCATGAATGGGTTGCTGGACAAGTGCTTCAAATCTATTAATAATTTTTTTGACTGGAATAGTTAGGTAGACTGTTTGTTATTATGTACTTACAATTTTATTCTTAGACATATATTTGTAAAACATTTGCAAGCTATTTATATATATATTTATAAAAGTAACATCAACTATTATACCATGTTTTATGCAAATAAATTATTTTATTTATGTGAAGCTATACAATGCAATATAATATAACATTAATAATATTCATGTTATAAGTAGAATAGCCTGTATGAAACGGTAGTTTAATCCTAAGCATTTTTATCTGGCATATAGTCTTTGATAGAATAGTATCTCTTTGAAGACCGCTTGTCTTTTATTGTTAATTTAAATGTATTTAGGCTTGATTCCTGTATATTGCTTGGGATTTTATTGTAGAAATAGAACCTTTAAATGATTTGTTTATCTTTCGGAGCCTAGTGTCGGGTACAACTAATTTATGCTTATTTTTTAGGTTATGCCTATGAGTTTCTTGCCAGTTCTTCTTACAGAGTCTTTTATTGTTAATTTTAATGTATGTGGCTTAATTCCTATATATTGCCTGTGTATCTGTGTTCAAGTACCTACAGAAATATTATAATTCTGTGTGGGATTTGAAACCACAATCTAGGTAGGAGCGGAGTACAGGTATATTCAACTTCACTCCATATCAATCTTCAAGGAAAATGAGACAAATTTATTCCTAGCTCAAGACGCAACTTTCCATCACAGCGCTCTTAGAAATTCTTTTATGATTTGCTGTAAAAGGTTACTCAACTCTGGGCAACTTCGGATGAAATATCGAGTTACAAATGCTAAGTTAAGACGAAATCAATACCAGAGGATAAATGATATCTTCACTAATTGGAAAGTCGACGCCACCGTCGTCGCTATTATCAGGTGTATTATTATAATTAATGATCGGCTTTGATGCAGTGAACATACATATTATGGTAGGTTAACATGTTTAATAGGTGTCACTTGCCTCTATTCTGTTTCTAGAAGCATAATTATACTCAAAATAACACTTATATTCTTCTGATATGTCTCTGCCTATCCCTTCGAGGAAACAGGCGTAATTATATATTTAATAAAAAAACTTTATTGTCTTTAAGATCAACATGATCATTTAGATTCGTCAAACATTTAAACACAAATGGAAATACGATATACTTTTTTAACAACAATGAGAGAGATATGGAGAGAGGGGATTGTCTGTAAGTCAGTCAGTCTGTCGGTGACTCTAACGAGGCTTCCAAAAGCCCAAAACGAGATTTAGAAGAATGCCTCAAGAAACTCATCTCGGCATTTTTCAAATTATGTCTTAACATTTAATACAATTAAAGAAATAAAATATTAAGATTACCGCTGTTCTTAAAACTAACAAAATGTAATATCTAAAGATCATACATATCTCATCTTATCTTAAGAAAGAAAGGAGCAATTCATGTCACTTCCAGGCAGACTTGTCGTTCATAAAATCTTTTACTTTTTATGTAGGCATTGCTGATTATAATATCGATGTTATATATATGTGAATAAGGACAACGCACCATGTAATAACCGAGGGTTCAGCCAGGGTGTATAAGGCTCCTACCAAGATCTGAGGAGCCCAAGACCTCACTTGCAAGTGATGCACCTGTCGAGAAACGGACGAGACTCTGGCAAATATAAAAGTTTCAGGTAATCGGCAATAGGCTCGCCACCTATTATATGGGACCAGCAAATTTAACTGGCGAAATATGGGCGTATAATATGCCTATTCTACCCCTCGGGGCAACAGGCGTGATAATAATAATTATAACTTTGTACATATTGTCACAAACATGGTATACATAGATGATACATTTGATTAATATTATGTATGTATGCACACTTGCCTGTTTTCATTGGATCTACGTGTCAGAGTAGGCTGAGTTTGACCTCAATGCACCGCAAGAGTCATACGAGTAAAATTTCAGACATGGAACACGAACTTTGTATTTAAGTAAACAGAGTCACAATGTTCATTTTTCCGCACAATACTTTTGTTATCATTTATTTATCGCATACTGTACCGAATATCACGTGACGAGAATGCTAAATTCGCCGGTAAATAGAGTCGACTTTTGCGGCGCCTGCTGCACCAGCCTGCTCCCATTTGCAGCACAAATTTAGCTCTCAACCTATCGACTAATATTAGGGTTGACGGATATGGTTTTTGAGAAATATCTGAAAGTCGACATGCCGGAGACTTGTTGCAACCTGTTTGTGATATTAGCGTAAATAGAAGGATAATATACATTCTTTAAGCTGGTTTCATGCCTTCTGATGTGACTAAGTGTTTTCTTGGTCCTGTAGATAGCGCACAACCGAAGCGAAGATATCCTAATGGGCGAAAGGATGTTTCCGAAAGCCACGGCCCCATTGATGATAATCGAGGAATGTACTATCCCACATCGGTTTGAATACGACGTGCTTGAATAGTTGTGTGAGCGCATTGGACGTGTCAATTATATGGTGGCGCCACAGCTTTAGGTGATCACCAGCAGGCAAACGTAGTGCAGAAAACTGAAGCTGAAGGCGTGTTTGATTTCTTAAATCAAGAAGACTTAAAGGCCACTTTTATAATGGTATCGAAAAAAACTAATGAAATATTGAGGCTCCTATAATAAGTCCTAATAAAAATATCACATACGTAATAATTGATCTCTGACATACATACATTCACGCCTGTTTTCCCGAAGGGATAGGCAGAGGCATATTATACGCCCACACTTCGCCAATTACAATGTTGGTACGACGTAAAATGGTGGCGAGCCTATTGCCGCTTGCCGGGATCTGTTAAGTTCACCAGACCCTCGTCTGTTGATCAGCAGGTGCACCACTTGCAGATGAGGTTGGCTTGGGCTCCTTAGATATAAGTAGGATCCCTATACACCATCAGATCAGTATAATTGATCTCTGACTACTCAGATTATCCATCGAAAACGTGTACTGCCTTTTCTTCAAAATCATCATCATAATTTGGTTTTGGGTCTTACCCAGTCTTTTCCTCCCAACTTTTTAACTTGATCAAGCAAAGCCAAATTAACGAGTACAGACCAGACATTTCCTTCTTGTTTAAATTATAAAACATAATTTATTTTAAACTTTCAACCCTAGCTTATACGATGCTTGATCGCGGCACAGACATTGTGACGAGGTCATCCTGCCTGCTGCATCTGTATTATCAACTCTCACACCTGTACTGAAAGGTCACAGTCGCTCGGCAGTTATCAGAATAATTAACCAGCAGCTTATCAAATTGTAGCAGACTTGGAGAGGGCAAATGTTTCAGATGGAAATGAAACAAAAAACGTGTCTACGGCATAACAGTGTTACAGCGGCACTCAAATTTAATTTTCTCTTTTTGTTTGTGTAAATGTTGCATACATTTATAAGATAGGCATGTCTGACCCCCCATGGCGTAGAATTAGGCGTCGACTCTGTCGTTTCAGAGTTGAATTTTTAACGAGTAAAGTGACAGTAGCTGTTTTTTTTCATATTATTCAAAACTTCAATATAGCGAGCATTAATCTAGGATGTTTGGTTGACATTTAGAAATAATACATCTTTTTACAATTCGAGCAATATTTATCATCCTTAAAAACCTTAACTCATTACGTATTACTTTAAATTCCTATCAAAGTAAATAGTTACTGAGACATTAACTCCCAGAATTTATTTTTACATTCTTCTTAAGTTCGTTGTCTTTTGCAAGCCTCGTTAGAGTCACCGACAGACTGACTGACAGACGATTCTCTTCTCTTTTTAGAATTACGACAGGCTGTCTCATAAATCCTTAGAAAACACCAACGACGACGACCAACGATTTTGACGACCGATAATAATAATAATAATTTTATTTGCATAAAACATGGTACAATAGTTGTTGTTACATTGATGTATATAGGCGTCTCACATTTTTTGATATGGCGTGTAACGAGTATAACGAGTCGTGGATAAGTGACAACATCAGATACATAATTTCTGCCGCTTTTTCTTGTGATATTATCAGATAAGTCGATTTCAGAAAAGAAAACTGAAAACTGAGGACTATATAATATTTGTGTGTATAAATATGAATATTTGTTCTGGTCTGAGTGTTTTCCTATGTATCTTAAGTATTTAAAACAATTTCTTAATGATACTTATCTTGGAATAAATTTGGTGTAAGTGTCAGAAATATTTATTATTTCTTTATTTATTTAAAACACAACAGACAGTTTAACTTTGCTTTTATTGCTCTCTCACTCTTTCTTGATGAAGGTACCGCCCATATCTCTTGCATTGTTGGTAACTTTCGTTTTCTTTTATATATGTTAAAATGTTGACGAATCTAAAGGATCTTGTTGATCTTAAAGACAAAAAAGTATTTTTTTTATAAAAAATCAATATCTTCGGCCCCCCTGAAACCATTGTTAAACTATAAAAGTTTTTTTTTTAGGCATTTTATATAACCTATTCATTTTCATTTGATGGCTAACAATCCGGTACCAGCCACCTGTTTCTAGCTATATATGTTCCTTAAGCATAATACATATATTATATAAATTATATCCAAAAACAATATAAACGGTTAGCGGACTAATAAAATGCAAGTATTCATATTTTATTGCCGTTTACATTTCTGCATAGTGCATGCATTATGTACCAACCCTCAGTAAGATATGCTAATGGCATTAAAAACTAAAAATTCACAACGCACTCATGGCCTGTTCGTGACAAGCGCGCATGAAATATAAACAAACAAGTTTTACAAGCTTTTAGTATGCTTTATCTGGCGGGGCCTTTGTTCCGCCCCCGTCGGTGTTCAACGAAAAAATGTCGCTGGAGTTAGAGCGTTACGCTTTTGTGTGACACTACAAAGGGATTCTGCTCTATTCAACATCAATCATCAATAGAAATATGATATCACAACAGCGGAGGATTTTTCAATAAGCTCACTACACCTGTTAGAGTATTTTGTTATACACTTTTTGGTTATTGGTTATATTTCAGTCCTGAACGGTTTCTTAGGGCTTCGTTAGATTTATAAGTAGTGTTTCGCCCACGATATCGTTCGCGTGAGTTTTATAATATTACTTTTTACTTTACTTTTACTTTTACTTTACCCTTATTGTTTAAGTAACTTCAAATATCATTTCTATATCAGCTAATAAGAAAACTTACTACATAGTTTCACACTTCAAACTTCGACAATAAAATCTTTTCATACAAACTTTCATTTCCTTTTTATTTTGGCAACAAAATGCATTTACGCTATGCCTTCCGGCCAAAGAGGGCCCGATAGAGAGTGTGGGACCCACCACCGGCAGACCCGACCGCTAATAGTAATACCTACTAAAAAAAACTCGACGACGCCCGCCACTTGTTGAGAAAGAGGCTGGGGGCCAGTACATTGCAGTGGACGTACCTTTTCTACCGCCTTGTGCGACCATAGCTTGTGTGGCCGACTTCCTGGATGGTTCATAGTTGCAGCGTCTGACACCCCGCCCGCGGCCAACGTCGCCCGGACTGTCGTGTGGCTGACTTCCCAGAGGGGCCATGGTTAGAGAGCAGGGGCCCCCTGCCCGCTGCATAAGACCCTTCCGGCACTGCTGGACGAGCCCTCCTGGCCCACCCGTTGCGCCCTCCGCAGGTCCCTCTTAGTTTCCCCCAGTAGTAGTCAGTACTAAGGGCACCCAGAGTCGCCAATTTTTGGGTGTTACATTATCCCGACCTCCGGGAGGTACTCAGCCCCCTCCCCCCACCACGCCTGTCCGGGGGGGCAACTTTGATATCCTGTTTTATTTTTTTTATTTACGTCGCTTACAAAATTCCACTACGCACTGCCTCCCGGCCACGGTAGTACATTATTAGGAAGATATCATTTGCCATGACTAGATTTATTTATCACGTCGAGAAATATTTACAGAAATTTTCTTTAAATTACTACGTTTTGAGGTACCTCTCCAACTTTAAAAACGAAAATGATTTTTGTTTTTATCTATGTAAAGCAATGAAAGAACCCCCATTGCACGTATCCCGACACGTGCTTGACCGTTTTTAATACTAAGACCTAGTCATACTCCCTAGGAAATGGAAAATTGTAAAAGAAATAAGGACAGTCTACTTTTTGTTGAATAGCTTGCGGTCGCACAGGCCACAGACCAAACAGTCTACAGAAGTTATGCAAATAAAAACTTTTTCGTAAAGTTTCATCAGAACGTTCGAAAAGTTATTAATTCATTTTAAAATACTTGAAAAAGTTCCAGTAGAACTTTCGTACATACATACACACATTCATGCCTGTTTCCCCGAAGGGATAGGCAGAGTCATATTAACGCCCACACTTCGCCAATTATATAGTTGGTCCCACGTAATAGGTGGCCAAGATGGCCAGAGTCTCGTCTGTTGATCGGCAGGTACGCAAGACATAATGAAAATAAAACACTAAAGAGGATGCATTCAAAATTTACGCCGATTTTTTGGCGTTATTTTCCAAAACTAATGTAAATTCGAGTTTTTATTTGTAAATATTTCCTTGTAGCCCTAGACTTAAGCTTAGGGCCCAGGGTCTGCTCACTAGTTCAAACAGATTTAGCTGAATTTTAGTTCTTACAGCGACTGCCGTCTGACCTTTGCAACCCAGAGTGAAACATCGTTTTATGGTTAAACCAGTTGTCAGTATGTTAGAAGGCACTGACTTCCAATGACAGCCATAGATTAGTCCGACAGCCGGGACCCACGGCTGAACGTGCTTTCTGAGGCACGGAGGTTTCATTTCCCCCCCTTCTCCCAATGAAATGGGGGGGGACTGAAAACCAGCGCTGCGTAGAGTATCCTACTCTGTGCAGCATAAGCTGAGCTTACTCCAGTTGCTTTTAAGATTTTAACTATTTTTAATTTTGTATTTTGTCATGTTCATGTATTCCTTAAAAGCAATAAATGATTTTTTATTTCTTCACATAACTTTGAAAAATCATAAGTGCGCCGAGGTTTGAACCCGCGACCCTCTAAATTTTAACGGATACGGTTCGGTCATATTTTATATTATTTTCTGGGTCCGAGTAATTGTGTAAGACATAACTAAATCCTTAAAGTTTATAAAAGAACCCAGCATTAATATGTTAATAAGCTAAGATAATAATTATGATAAGGAAATATTTATGATAGTAATAAAAATGTTGGTAAAAAAGGGTAATTGAGAAAAATTGTGAGAGCCAAGTTACATTATCAACATTGAAATGAAGTAACGGCATTATCATTATGTGAAAGTCGGTTTTCGGCAGACGTCGGCTCCACATAAATCAACCTCAACGAAGGCGCAGACGAGAATTTCTCCTCATAATATTTCAGTATCAATTTCTTTATTCAGAGTTCTGATAATATTTTGCTTCGGCGCAAAAGGCTGATAGATATTTGTTCAATTTCTCAATAGATCGTAGCAAATATGTAAAGATGGAAAATTTAGTAGAACCAATTTCTTTTGTTTATAATATTGAGGCAAAATTTAATTACAGCGTATTTTTCTGCAAGAAATAGTTAAGATAGAAAATAACACAGGTTTTTTTAAACTTTAGGAAAAAACATTATTGCCAGTAAGTTTTCCTGTGCCACAGTAAGATATACTAACAAATTGTCGGAAAAAAATAAACAAAGATAACATAGTAAAATAAACTACCATTTACATGAAATATATCTACGTTTTGTAATAAAAATAGTATATATTCTGCAATGAGATCTAATTATTCGTTAGGTGCCAAATAAATCTATTTACACAATCTGTATAAAATAACAATGCACAAAAGCGGCGAGTTCGATACAGCGAAGTTCCAATAAATAATCGTACGCAAATGCAGTTAGCTACAAACTCCCTGCTACCAACGCCAAAGTAAAATGTAAAAACTGGCAGAGTTGATATCTTTTTATCAATGATCGGTAAGGCTACTCAAACACTAACACATTCAAATTTCAATAGAGAAGATGGTCGAAATGTACCACCAGCTTGTGACCTTGTGAGTGTGTTGAGTGGTACAATTGGTAAAGTATTTCGAGGTTACTTCGTCTTAATATTATTTCAAGTTCCCAAAATGTAGTAAGTAAGCTTAATTTGTGTAAATCCAAACGCAAGTAATAGTTATTACTTTAGTTCAGAGAGACTACTTCAATCCTAAGATAAAATGCCCTGAGGGCCTACTCTAATTCAACGAAAACGAAACTTTGTTATACCTATCCCTTTTACTCTCTAGGCATGTCATTATCGAGTGAAAGGGATGGATATAACGAAGTTTCGTTTTCGTTAAATTAGAGTAGGCCCTTAGGGCATTTTAGGTTAGGCTTGTGACTACGAATGACTGAATAGAATAGAACTATATCGCTAAGACTGTGTACATTTTGCTGGTGTTCATGCATTACATAAGTAACAACAGTGTACCCGTTGCGGGCGTGCAATTAATATAACTTACAAATAGTTACTTAACATAATGCGTAAAAACTTTAAAGTATTAGATTTGACTTTTCTAAAAACAGCAACATGTTGATGTTCCGTCATTTAGATAAAAGAGAGGCAACAATTATCTTAGATGAGGATCAAATAAAGATGAAGATATATTCTTATTTTAAATGCCATAAAAATTATATTGCAAAATTACTGCAGAAAAAAATACAAGTTCGTAAGATTGCCTGTAAATCTTATTTCCTTGAATGCCAGAATACTTGCTACAAATTTTAATAGTAAAGAGCTAAATATGGAGCAAGAACCCCGTCCCAAATCGCGTTAGGAGCCAATATCCGTGACTGCCTGTCGGTGCCGTCTGATTGCCGGCAGCAATGCCTTCTATTAGATTTGCCGAGACGCCGAGCAACTGTTGGGTCTTCGCTATTGTCAAAGGAATATTTTCCAGCTATTGCGAACCTCTTGGTCATGCTAAGATTATATTCTTACTAATTTTATGTTCATTTCCTAAAGGACTGTAAATGTAGACATCACTGCGAGCCATACAATTTTGGAGTTTAATAACCTTCAGTTTTGAGATAATACGAATGAGAAGTTCATGTGATTAGTCACTGTAGTTGTTTTGGTGTTGTGTTGCTTGTTTACTGAAATATATAACACTAAAACGAAATGTAGGTATAAAATAAACTGTCATAAGTAGAATGGTTTAATGGTAAAGATATTGATAAAAAATACATACATACATACATACGCTCACGACTATTATCTCCGAAGGGGTAGTCAGAGACTAGGCAATAAGGACCGTAAAAGCACCCGAGAGGTACCCGAGCTCGAATTCGATGAATTTCAGCTATTTCATCTAGATCTAAATTTTTTGAGGTTCATCAATCCGTACCGGGGTATCTGTCAAAAGCTATAGATTATTCATGACCTTGGCAGACTACTGAAATGACTAATTAGTTAAATGATTATTCTTTGCGTTTCGATGACACATTTTTATCTAAATATTAATAATTTGTAACATAGTTTTAAAAAAACACAGCTAGAGACTGTCAAATAATACGTCAGTCCTTCAAAATTTGTGTCTTAATGGAGAACGCCATCTTGTATCGAGTTCCATGTGTTCGGCGTACGACAGAAGCAATTCGAAATTGATTTTGCCTAATAATCGATAACCAGCAAGTTCGGCGGTAGGCCCCCTCGAATTCAGATTGTTTTTCGGCATTCCTACTACTCGGGCTACCGAGAACAAGTTGATTTTACTAGAAAACAAATACGTCTCACGTATACTTAATAACAACAAAAAAACGTTACACGGACAAAGACGCAGACGGTCACTAAATCTGCCACAATATTGGATACTTATGTCTTTGACACCACCTTTCATTTGCCAAAAAAACAATAAAACGGAACCCTAAAAACGAAATAAAGGCAATCCTCTCAAACAATTTCGCAATGTCTCTCCCGGCGTAAATTCTTCATTTCTGCTGTAATAAGCTTTGTTTTTAAAAGCGTAAGGGTGTGTGTTGTTAAGCAAATGTGGGGAGACGAGAAGGCAAAACGAATTAGCATATAAACAAGGCGCGCTGAAGATGACTTTGTCTTTTACGCCGCTTCCTGTTTAATAAACCCTGTTTGAAGCTCATTAAGTGTGAATAAAGTGTTCACGATGTCAGGTAGTGTTCTCGATGCTTTTAAGCAATAAATAAATTACCTGCTGTAATTAAATAACATATTGTTCCATCCGTTTTGTGGTTGCATCGGAATTTCTTTGCCCCTTTTTGTCTCATAAGCTCTGATTGAAGCTCATTAAGTGTTAATAAAGTGTTTACGGTGGCAGGAAGCATTCTCGATGCTTTATGGCCTTTCATCTGATAGGTAAAGACTACTATGTGTAGTATGTGACTGCGGTTGTTGCAGTCGTTTGTGGTTCCACCGGAATTCCTTATGCCCCTTCCTGTCTAATAAACGTTGTTGTACCTGCTGTAATTAAATAACATATTGTTCCAGTCGTTTTGTGGTTGCACCGGAGTTCCTTTGGCCCTTTCTGTCTCATTAGCCCTGATTGAAGCTCATTAACAAAGTGTTTATAATGGAAGATAGCAGTCTCGATGCTTTATATATATAACTATATAGATAACGTATAGTTTTAGACTGCGGTTAGAGCAGTAAAATGTCTGCATAGGCTTAAGGGATCGATACCACTTGTTAGTAAAAATATCTTCGACAATACTAATTTCATTATGAATAGGTCCAACTTCGTGCAAGATGGAAGCGATATTGCATGTGGGGCCATATTCGCGACTTACTGTGCCAAACTATTGTTATGGTAAGAAGTAAAGCGTTACTTTGTTGAGCACACCGAGCTGATACTGTTTATACAGGATGTGGTAACTATTAATCAATAGCTGAAAGGCTTATAAAAAAATGCTGTAGGACGCTACACTCCTGTGTCCATCAATACGCACTAGGTCAGCATGTAATAGTATAACCTGAGTCTAAACCAACTTATTATTAAGAGCACAGGGAACCAACGAGCCCAGTTCTATTTGATAGAAATCTTAAACTACAGATAAGAAAACTTGGAAAACTTGGATTTAATAAAATAGGTTTACAAAAATGTTAATGAAAACCATAAACATGATGTTTAATTTTATACCAAACAAATGTATCTTATACTGAATGAATGATTAATGAATAAATGATAAATGAATAATTAAAACCATAAATATGATGTTCAATTTTATACCAAACAAATGTATCTTATACTGAATGAATGATTAATGAATGAATGATAAATGAATAATTAAAACCATAAATATGATGTTCAATTTTATACCAAACAAATGTATCTTATACTGAATGAATGATTAATGAATGAATGATGAATTAATAATTAAAACCATAAATATGATGTTCAATTTTATACCAAACAAATGTATCTTATACTGAATGAATGATTAATGAATGAATGATGAATGAATAATTAAAACCATAAATATGATGTTCAATTTTATACCAAACAAATATATCTTTTACTGCAAATAAGTAACGCGGTTATTATTTTACGTATAATAATAATTCGTTGTACGTTGAAAGATAACTCGTATTTAATAATGTGTCCATAAATTGACACACAACAAAGGACGTGACGGGATTTTTCATCGGATGTCCTGCCAATTAATATGTAAATTGGAGTCACCCGGCGCTTTTGATGGGACTTCGAAGACACAGACTGATTGGGTTGTCAGAATATATATATTTATAACAAAATTACGGCGTACCGGATAGATACGTTCTATCGAAGGTCAGGATTGTTGACACTCTTTGGGGGATGCTTATGATCAGCAGTGGGCAGATATTAGCTGATTGATCAATAAATGCTTAAGTACAGCTGGAACTGTATTTCTTTTTCGGATGAAAAATCATCTCACGCTGAGGGTGGATCGGGAGTTTGCCAGACTTTTACTGACTAAAAACCATCCATGTTCCTTCTTGAGCCTGCTACGTCTCTTTCGAACAGTCCTGCAGCCCCGGTAGTATTGGGCCCCTCATTATGCTGACATCTCTATGAGGCGCGCGTGGAACACGAACGCGCCGTCGTCGACGCGGCTGGTCGCCTATAGAAGGCGGACGGGCGGCGAGTTACACAACTGAAAACTGCCTGCCCTGTGACACCACCTTGATTATATTTGCACACTACTCGCACCTACGGCTGTACACTGTTTTCGTGGAATAAAACAACAAATCTGCCTTAATTCGATGCGGGAATGGCGGCCGGAGATTCAATTAGGCGTTTGATTCGATTTATGGCAACACCACAGCGCGAAGACCAAGGCAAGTCTATGTCTCATTTGAATTTTATTTATATGCATGAGCTATAGCGGGTTTGTTATTTTTTCGTATAATAAATATAAAAGTCCATTCCTTTTCGTTTAAGCTTCTAACTAAACAGTACTTTTATTGCGATTAGCATAAATAAATATAAAAGGTGTATAGGGGTCCCACTAAAATCTTAGGAGCCTAAGCCAACTTCATTTGATATCGAGCGCTTCCGTGCTTCGGAAGGCACGTTAAGCCGTTGGTCCCGGTTATCACTAAATGTGGTAGTCGTTAAGCCATGTTAGAGGCCTAATGGGCGGCTTGAATAATTCTAACAGCAGGACGCCATGCACCTGCCTTCGCCAATCCGCACTGGGTCAGCGTGGTGGAGTATGACCTAATACCCTCACACCTTGATATGTGAGAGGAGGCTCGTGCTCAGTAGTGGGACGTTAATGGGCTGTGATGAAGTATAGGGGTCCCACTAAAATCTTAGGAGCCTAAGCCAACTTCACCTGCAAGAGGTGCACCTGCCGATCAACGGACGAGGCTCTGACAAACTTATAAATTTCCGTTAAGCGGCATAGTAGTCCGGCGCACGCGCTACCGAACGGGTCGAGTATTAGGTCTCCCCACCTAATTACGCGACAATGTCTGTGAATACGCTAAAATGTGTGAACTGTAATATTGTAATTTGTGAACTATTATCTTTTATCCAAAATAAAATAGACGTGATGGACAATGAGAGCCTAATAAGAATTTGTGACACGGCCTTTACTGTGACCGAGGTTGACAGTGCTAAGGAATTGTTGTTTAGCTCAATACAAACGAACAAGAAGAAAGTGACGAGACGCAAAGATGGAAAAAAGGTGCGAGACTTAGAAGATATTATTTGTGTTTTCAAAGTAACTGAACCTGATCTTATGCCGATCTTTGTGGCGCGTGACTTGCAAAAGTTACCGCCCGTTACATTTGATCATGTAGATGTGACCAAATTATTAAAAGATCTGGTGATTGTGCGGGCAGAAATCAATGAAATAAAAAGTAAATATGCAACAGTCACCCAACTAGACGAGTTGAAGCAAGAATTGGGATCAAGTAGGCCTCAATTATCATTATTAACGTGCAATATTAACACGAAAAAAAGAGGAGGGTACTTGCTTGACAGTGGGCCGGTAGGTCTATCACCGATGCCAGCGCCAGCGTTCGATGAGGATAACTCGATGACGCGGTGTGCGAGTGACGAGCGCATCGAGTCTCCAAAATATCGCTCTCTCGCTTGCACACGTACTGAGGCGATCGTGAATGGTGCGCACGCACCGATTAACTCAACATTATTGGAAAACGAAATGTGCGCAGAGATGTCCGAGTCAGCTGATTGTCATATAGGAGCAGGTCAATTAGAAATACCTACTATGGCGGAAGTGGCTAAGATTGGTGAATGGAAAAAGCCTGAGAAATCAACAGATAATTGGGTTTTAGTGCAAAAAAGACGGTCTAAGAATCGTTTTACTAGTAAAATGGGCAAAGCAACTACAGACTCATCTGCTAAATTTAAAGCAGCGGAAGAAAAAATCCCTTTGTTTATATCGAACGTAAACAAGAAGGCGGAGGCAGATGATGTACGCAAATATATCAAAAATAAAACTGAGGAGGTCGTTTCGCTTGAGAAAATTATTATGAAGAAAGAACGGCCATACAATGCCTTCAAAGTGCTTGTGGATAAAAGCAAAATTAACAGTTTTCTTGATGCTGAGATGTGGCCTGAGGGCGTGACATTTAGGCGTTTTATTCATTTCAAGAATAGAAGAGAAGACAAAAATAATACTATTTTTGAGTGCGAGACAATAACAAAAACGAATAATGGATAGTAATTCAAGAATGAACATAATAACATTCAATTGCAAAAATGTTAAAAGGTCGGTGAACTGTGTACGGTCACTATGCAAAACAGCTGATATTGTTTTGTTACAAGAAACGTGGTTATATCCTCATGATCTAGCCTTTCTTGATAGTGTTGATCAGGAATTTAGTTATACGGGGAAATCGTCAGTCGACACCTCAGCCGGCATTTGTAAAGGGAGACCCTACGGAGGGCTTGCCATACTTTGGCGAAAAACTGCATTTAACTACGTGAGGGTGATACAAAGTGTCAGCAACCGTATATGTGCAGTGAGTGTAGCAATAAACAATAGGTGCTTTTTAGTTATAAATGTCTACATGCCGACGGACTGTAGTGAAAATCTGCCACTTTTTACGGAATGCCTAAGTGAAATGTATTCTATTATACAAAATAATAATGCTGAATCAGTGTATGTGTTGGGAGATTTCAACGCGCACCCGGGTGAGTCATTCTGTAATGAACTTCTTAGTTTTTGTACTGAGCGTGATTTACTATGTGCGGATGTAAACTATTTAGGTATACAGTCGCAAGCGTATACGTTTATTAGTGACTCACACGGGTGCAAGCGTTGGCTAGACCACTGTCTTGTTACACAGGCGGCGAGAAAAACTATTGTAAACATTGAGGTTATTTATGATACGTTTTGGTCAGACCACTTGCCCTTGAAAATACAATGTGATGTCAATGTTATTAGATTAAAAACTTGTGTAATTAAATCACCGCTTAACGGTGTTCGATGGGGTGAAAGAAGTTCGGATGAAATAAAGGAATACTTGTCTTTATGTAATAATAAATTTAAATGTTTAGATTTTCCAGAGGAGTTTGAACTATGTGCTGATATTTTTTGTGATAATCCGCGCCATAGGTTAGTGTTAGACTCAATGTATAAAGAAATTGTATCTATATTAAGCGAATCAGCTAGTGTAAATAGGATCTCTAAAGACATTATAAGAAAGAAGGGTAAAAAGGGTTGGAACAAACATGTCAAAGAATTGCATGGGCAAGCAAGAGTAAAATTTAAATTGTGGATGTGGTATGGTCAGCCTAATAGTGGACCTATATATGAGGATATGATCTTGAGTCGTAAGGTATTTAAATCAGAATTAAAATGGGTTATTAAGAACCAAGAAAAAATAGAAATGGATATTTTGGCCTCGCTCCACTCTAAGAAATGCTTTTCGTCTTTCTGGAAAGGTACTAAAAAGCTTAATGTATCTCCAAGCTTACCAGCTAGCGTGGATGGTAGGAGTGACCACATTGAAATAGCTAATACTTTTAAAGAACACTTTAGAGTGAGCTCACCTCTTGAATCTGTGGTGAAGGTGAACGATGCTGAGTCATGTCGATCAGGAGAGCCTCTTCGGTTTACGTGTAAAGAAGTAAAATCAGTAATTATAGGTATGAAGCGGGGGAAATCTCCTGGTCATGATGGGCTCAGCATTGAGCATCTTCAAAATGCCGGTTGCCACTTGCCAAGAGTGTTGACTATGTTTTTTAATCTCTGTGTGGGGCATTCTTACCTACCACAGGAAATGCTGGATACTTTAGTTGTGCCTATTATAAAGAATCGGACCGGAGACATAGCTGACAAGGGGAATTATAGACCGATCTCGCTGGCAACTGTGATAGCCAAAGTATTTGACAGTGTACTTGACACGCACCTCAGTGGATATACAAAACTACACGACTCACAGTTTGGTTTTCGTGCTGGGCTGTCTACTGAGAGTGCTATACTTGCGTTGAAGCACACTGTCAAATATTATACGGACAGGAAAACTCCAGTTTATGCGTGCTTCCTGGACCTTTCCAAGGCTTTTGACCTTGTTTCTTATAATGTCTTATGGGAGAAGCTGCGTGAAGGGGGAGTTCCTGCTGCACTAGTGTCAACGTTATCCCTCTGGTATGACAAGCAGAGGAACTTCTTCAAATGGTCCAATACATTGTCGGACCCATATAAACTTGAATGTGGTGTTAGGCAGGGCGGTCTTACTTCTCCGAGACTGTTTAATATTTATGTTAACAGCTTACTGGTGGAGCTCAGTAGCACTCATGTCGGATGCCATATAGATGAAGTTAGTTTAAATAATCTAAGTTACGCTGACGATATGGTGCTGCTGAGCCCAACAGTAGGTGGAATCAGGAAACTGCTAGCCATCTGTGAGAGATATGCTGAGCAACATGGTCTGAAGTATAATGCAACAAAGAGTGAGATGTTGGTGTTTAGAGGAAGAAATAAGAGTCCCTTAAATGTCCCTCCAGTAGAACTCAATGGTTCACTATTGCGGAGGGTAACACAATTCAAATACTTGGGCCATGTTGTGACTGAAGATCTTAAAGATGACGCAGACATGGAAAGAGAGCGCAGGGCGATGGCTGTGAGGGGTAACCTGCTGGCTCGCAGGTTTGCTGGTTCTTTAGTACAGGTTAAAATAACACTTTTTAAGGCGTTTTGTCAAACATTTTACACCAGCAGCTTGTGGGTAAATCATACCCAAAAGACAGACAACACCCTGCGTACTCAATATAATAATGCCTTCAGGATGCTGTTGAGGCTTCCGCCTTACTGTAGTGCGTCGGGAATGTTCGCTGATGCGCATACCGACGACTACTTCGCGATCATGCGCAAGAAAGTGGCGTCACTGTTACGCAGAGTGAGAGGGAGCAGCAATAGCATTCTGATGGTGTTCGCAGATAGGTTGGAGGGGCCTGTAATGGATAGATTTATCAAGCTACATGTCAGACATGGGGCTTGATAAATCTTCCTCAAATCTATGTTGTAGTTTTATTTTTGTGTTCGTTCATATTAATTGTTGTTACTAACATAGTCTTTTAAGTTTTGTAATACTAACACGCTATGGGTCGTCGATGCCCGAAAATAAAAGTTTTTTTTTTTTTTTTTAATAGGCTTGCCACCTATTACGTGGGACCAACAATATAATAGGCCAAGTGTGGGCGTTAAATATGCCTCTGCCTACTCCTTCGGGGAAATAGGCGTGATAGTATATATGTATATGAAAATTTACACAGCTCAATCTTGCCCCAGTGTTGTAATTGTGTTCAAAATCTAATAACTGGTGAAACTGTTGTTTGTATTACTTTTTAAACAAACATCTATTCATATAGCAAACTCAAATAATAGAAAATATTTGGAAATCCAACCTCTAGTGAGTAATACAAACAAACTCCGCTAATACTATGATATTTTTGTTAAAGAAAACTTATGTTATAATATTTCTCCAAGCTTGAAAGAGAATAGAACAGGAATACTAAAGAATATATATCCTTTACAAGTTACAATTGTGAGACCAATCTATTGTATACTTAGTTCAAACAGGTACCAAACAAAACAGCAATTGCAGAATAAATAGACTCTTGTGAATGCAAGGGTTGGAGCTTGGTTTCAAAGCGGGCTATTACACAATGTCCCTTGGGACTAGTGGACGTATCACGGCTACAAAAGATGTCGTATACACTGCTGTGGATGTACACTGCTTCTTTGATAGGAATAGCACTTTTGTTACGTCAGTCGAAGCTGGCAATGAAATGGTTGGGAAGGTTTTGCATTCAATAAGGATCCTGTATAGTTTTGCCAACTTCGTTCGTAGCTAGTTTTAAGCTGACGTTTCTTCGAACTTTATTAAGGGCTAACATGAGTATATTATTTTGACCTTTACTTGAGTTGAGCAAACTAGAATGTTGTTACTTCTCATGTGTATATATTGTAGTGGAATCTCCCCATCACAAATAAATACGACATGTAGGGTACACCTAACTTTTTGTGTTTTAAGTAACTTTTACAATGTACCCTCGATGCACAAATTGTCAACACAAATTTAGTATATAAGAACCCACTTTCGGCAAATAAACTCACTTCTATTTCAACCTTCATCTGCGTATCATTTACATACCAACGACATCCAACAGTGGTGACCCCGACAAGAAAATGACCTCAAGAAATACCTTAGACCTGAACGAGGGAAGCGAAACATCATCGTCTCAAACAAATCTGCACGAATTGTCAGCCGTCTCGTACAACCAACGGATACCGCCTCTATGGAGAAACAGGATCAAGCTTTGGTTCCTGCAATTCGAAGCGATCGTGTCTGCTGGGAAGCTAAGCGACAAGGAGCTGTCAGAGCTGCTTATCCGACAACTCGACCTACAAGACCTAGACGAGATTCAAGATATCATGTTCGATACCAAAACCTCAAAGGAAAACAACAGATACGCCACCATGAAGATCAGGCTCATCCAGACCTACGATGAGAGCGACCACACTAAGCCCGAGCGGTTACTGTCCAACGTAGAACTTGGCGATTTAAAACCATCGCAACTGCTACGCCGCATGCAAAATCTAGCTGAAAACAATATAGCTGAGAACACGCTGCGTGTTATATGGACGAAGCACCTACCGCCATCCGTACGCGCTATTCTAGCTGTGAGCGAAACTATAGCCAAGAAAACCGAACTAAATGAGCTAGCAATAATGGCCGACAAAATGTTAGAACAACTTCACCATCAAATATCAGCAATACACAACACTGCGTCACTAGAAGCACCATCTACACCACCTGTGTCTGAAAAACATGAAAACGCATTACTTCACGCGAAAATCGACATGTTGACGAGAGAAATATCGGAAATAAAAATGCAACAGAGCCGCTACGAAAGGCAGCGCGGGCGCGACTGGCGAGGCGCGCGTCATCGATCACGCAGCTCATACCGCTCACCGCATGGCAACCGCCGCGGGCCGCCGCCTAATGATTTAAATCACCGCCACAAGACCGAAAATAACGACAATTACAATTCCGTTTGCTTTTATCATCGGAAATACGGCGGACAAGCTCGGAAATGTACCATACCATGTTCTTATGAAGATAAGCACACTTCAAGCTCGGGAAACTAAAGCAGGTGTTGGCAGAGACGGAATCTGGCGCCTGGGAAAACTCACACCGTCTATTTTTGAAAGATAAGAAGTCAAATCTAAGCTTTCTCATCGACACTGGAGCAAACATATCTGTCATCCCAAGAAAACGCTATGAAATTCTCAAACCAACCGCATTCAAACTATATGCAGCAAACAATACTGAAATAGCTACTTTTGGTGAAAAAGCGCTGGACCTGGACTTCAACCTGAGACGACCATTCAGATGGAAGTTTATCGTAGTAGCTGTCAGCAAGCCCATCATCGGCGCTGATTTTCTGAAGCACCACCACCTACTTGTTGACCTCTCCGGAAAATGTTTAATCGACAAGATAACTAACTTGTCAGTGAAGACGTCCATCTGCAAATCTACAGCACCAACCATCAGAACTATAGACCTGGAACAAAAATATCATGACATATTGGCGGATTTCCCCGATATCACAAGACCATATCAAGACCAAGTCGAGCACCATATCGAAACAACAGGCCCACCATTATACTGCAAAGCTCGACCACTGCCCCCGCACCGTTACGAAGCTGCAAAGAAAGAGTTTCAAACCATGATGGATCAGGGATTATGCCGACCAAGCAAGAGCCCCTGGGCCAGTCCTCTTCACGTGGTACCAAAACCAAACGGAGACCTGCGAGTATGTGGAGACTATAGAAGGCTGAATGCCATAACGAAACCAGATCGATATCCAGTACCACGATTGAAGGATTTCACTTACCAATTACACGGGAAGCAGATATTCTCAACAATTGATCTAAATAGGGCATACCAACAATTGCCCGTAAAAGAAGAACACATCGAAAAAACAGCCATCATCACGCCCTTCGGGCTATTTGAATTTCCCCGCATGTGCCCGGGACTGAAGAATGCTGGACAGACTTTCCAGCGATTTATTCACGAAGTTCTCCGCGGACTCGATTTTGCCCACTCATTTGTAATAATTTGACCAATAAGTTGCCGGAACTCGACATTCATTTTCAAAGCCTTCCTAAGTTTAAGAACCTATTGAAAATTGGTGACGTACTTTAGATTGAACGTAGTTTTGTTTAGGTATTGCGTATGTATGTATATATAATTTGTCTACATATGTTTTATAAGATGTAAGGTGTACTCAAATTGCATGATGTGGTTGACCTGTAATTGTAAGTGCAGTTAGCCAAGATATAATTATATAAGTTCATTGTATTTTTTGTTAAAAATTGCTGTACTTATGTTGGTAACCCTGTAAATAAATAAATAAATAAAAAAAAAATAAAAAAAATTTGTCGATGACGTCATCATAAGTTCGAGTACAGAAAACGAAGCCAGACAACATTTACGGACAGTCCTGCAACGACTGAACCTATACGGAATCACTATAAATCCATCGAAATGTGCACTAGGCAAGAAAGTGATCAAGTTCCTCGGCCACACAGTCACATCAGAAGGTATCAAACCTCCAGCAGAAAAAGTGGAAGCAATCACCAACTTTCCACTACCCACAACAATTGAACAATTACGAAGATTCCTTGGCACCGTCAATTTCTACAGAGATAGCATTTCAAAGGCAGCCGAAATACAAGCACCTCTAAATGCATACTTACATGACAGCAAGAAACGAGACAAAACAAAGATTGTATGGAACGATGAAGCCAAGAAGGCATTTGAGTTATGTAAAGCTGGCTTGCAAAACGCAGCATTACTGGCTCACCCTTCACATAACGCACCGATCGCATTAATGACTGACGCCTCTGATAGGTGCGCCGGCGCTGTACTACAGCAATATGTAAACAACAAATGGCAGCCACTAGGATATTTCTCCAAATAATTGTCGAGCGCGCAAGTCAAATATAGCACATTCGACAGAGAGTTGTTAGCTATATACATGGCAGTGAAGCATTTTAGAAAAATGTTTGAAGGTAGACACCTTATAATATACACCGACCATAAGCCGCTAACCTACGCGATAAACAAAACATCGTCCGACAGTGAGACACCGCGCCGAGCCAGGCAACTAATGTATATATAAGCGAATTCACAACCGACCTACGTCATATTAGCGGGCAAGATAACGTAGTCGCAGATTCATTATCACGGATAAACACAGAAACGATTACCTGTCCCACAACGATCGACTACGAGCAACTAGCTACCGCGCAAGAAAGAGACAGCACTACTCGTGACTTAATGAAACAAAGCAACTTAAAATTGAAGCACTTACGCCTACCAAACACGAATTGCAAAATATTATGCGACACATCAACACAACATATTCGCCCGTATTTACCAGAAACATTTCGTCGAGCAGCATACGAAAGTGTACATAACATTAGTCATCCTGGCACCCGCACAACAAGAAAAATACTCAGTGAGAAATTCTTTTGGCCGGCAATGAACGCTGACGCGGGACGATGGTCGAAAGCCTGCGAAGCCTGTCAAAAGTCAAAAGTCAGTCGTCATACAACAAGTCAAATATCAACATACCCACCAACGGAGCGATTCCAACATATCCATGTCGACCTTGTTGGGCCCCTACCACCATCACAATATGGACACAAGTACCTGCTTACTATTATCGACCGGTACACACGCTGGCCCGAAGCATTACCTCTTCACGACATAACTGCAGAAACAATAGTCAAAACAATATATGGATGTCCCGTTACGATAACGAGCGATCAAGGTCGTCAATTCGAGAGCAAACTTTTCTCAGAATTAATGAAGATAATGGGAATAAGCAGAACGAGAACCACTGCATATCACCCACAATCAAATGGAATAATCGAACGCTGGCACCGCTCACTCAAAGCCGCTCTCACCGCGCGCTGCACCGCTAGTACAAACGGAAAGTGGTTTGACGAGTTACCAACCGTATTATTTGGACTACGCGCGGCAACTCGCAGCGACACTGGCATTAGTCCTGCTCAATATACCTATGGAACATCGCTACGATTACCTGGAGATTTTTTTGTTGAAACAAAAGGAAGCGCAATGAATCACGATTACGTTGAACAGCTGCGACATACAATCAACGCTTATCGACCAGCTGAGATAACACGTAGTAACAACAAAGTGTTTGTACACTCCGACCTAAGTACCTGCAAAAATGTTTACCTACGAAGAGACTGCACGAAAAAACCATTGCAACCGACATATGAAGGCCCGTATCCCGTATTGGAAAGAAGTGACAAATACTACAAACTCCAACTACCAGGAAGAGTAACCAACGTCTCGATTGACCGGCTGAAGCCCGCCTACAGTATGAATGAACGCCATGATGATGACAACGCACAGAGAACAACGCGATCAGGAAGATTGGTAAAACCAGTTGTACGCTTCGCTTGAGGGGGTGTACTGTAGTGGAATCTCCCTGTAGGATATTTAGGAAATAGGACGCGGGCGCACAAGTGAAACGCTTGCTGGCAGTTAGCACACTCATTTATTCTATTATGTTCGTGTAACGCGGAGGGCGCGAGGCGCGGGGCGGGACGCAGCCACGCTTTCATACTGAACATTCCTCCCTCTAGTTCGTATCTTACTTAAGAATTAAAATTAATAAACATTAAAAAAACCTCTTAAAATCTACTCTTGGGCGATTCCGTAACAATCTACTAGGGCCCTGCTCTTCCACGCCCCTATTCAAGTCGACAGCGTCCTGGGATTCATCACACGGGTCTGAGTCTCTTGCTGTAGCCCTGTCTACTATTATCTCTGGAACTCCAGGTATGTCAGTTCTAGAACCATCTCTAGGGCTCTCTTCCAATTGAGATGACGTTGCTGGAACATACAACTCAGCTCTCCTCCCTCTGGCTGAGCCACTATCCAGTGAGTAGTCCAACTCAAACCTAGTTGACACATTTGGAGACGTAGAACCAAATACCGGCGGCGTTGGCGGCGGCGGAGTCTGGCGCGGCGTTGGTGACTGGAGCGGGGGCGGCGAAGTCCCAGCTGATGGACCATGATCAGGTAAGTCAGTAATATTAGTTCCTATCACTATATTGTTACGGACGCCTTTATCAAGAACTAATTGGTTCTTATGTCTTTTAAAACATTCTGAACTGTTTGAATCTTTTACCATATATGTAACATTTCCCAAACTTTTTATAATTGTGCCTTTACACCACTTGTAAATATTTTTGTTAGCAAATTTTTTAAATAGAATTTGGTCATTTGTTCTAAACCTTGTAGTTTTATTACATCCATTTAATTTAGATTGCGAACACTGTTTATTTAACACACGATTATAAACGGATGGCGGCGTTAAGGGTGATGACGGCTTCGGATCGATTAGGTCTAACCTAGACCTTAATTTGTGACCAAAAACCATTTCTGCCGGCGACAAACCCGTGGTGGTATGGACCGAATTTCTATAATCCATCAGATACCGCAGTAAATTTAATTTTATCTCTCTTGAAGTATAGTTAGATAAAAGACAAGATTTAATTCCTTTTTTAACTACCTTTACAAAACTCTCCGCCTGGCCATTACTTGCCGGGTGATAAACGGGAGAAGTTATGTGAGATATGCCATTACAGAAACAAAATTGTTCAAACTCATTTGAGCAGAAAGCTGTACCATTATCACTCGCTAACGTTTTCGGCATTCCGTATCTCGACATATAATCGCAGATCTTTTCTATGACCGCGCTGGATGAAGTCGAATGGTTCATGTTGTAAACTTCCACCCACTTACTATGTGCATCAACAATCACTAAATATACGCAACCTTTAATGGGACCCAAGAAATCAATGTGAATGCGCTGGAAAGCGCCAGCAGGGTACTCCCAGCACGAGGGGGGGGCACGGGGAGGTGACGGACGCAATTGCACGCACACATCACATGAACTTATCATTCTTTCCAATGCTTGATCAATACCCGGAAACCAAAGCCGTGACCTAGCTTCAGCTTTAGTTTTTACAATCCCTAAATGGGAAGAATGAAGTTCCTTTAAAATTGTTTCGTGTAAACTCTCCGGTATGACCACTTTGTGCCCTCTCATAACACAACCCCTTTCAAAAGATAACTGATTTCTACACAAATAAAAAGGCTTTATTCTTTGATCAGCAATTTTAGGTGGCCACCCATTTAAAATAAAACTTGCTACTCGACTTAGAACCCTATCATTGTGCGTCGCTTCTTGTACATTACGTAAGGTTACCGGCATCGTTCCGTTCACTACAAAACAAACGTAAGTCGCGCGGTCGCATGTTGTCTCGCTCTCGCCACAACGTTCAGTGCACGCGCACGCGTTTGAATAGCGGGAATCGGGCGGCCCGGTCGGCTCAGGCAAGCTCGCGCGAGATAGATAATCTGCATTATTATCGCCGCTACGTATGTACTCAATTTTGTAATTGTATCCGCTGAGGAACAATGCGTAACGTTGAAGTCGATTCGCCGATACCTCGGGAATACCATTATAAGGTCCGAAGATCGATATCAACGGCTTATGATCCGTGCGTAATATGAACGGTTCGGACCTTCCGTATAAGTACTGGTGAAAACGCCGTACCCCGTAAATAATAGCAGTTGCCTCTTTTTGTATTTGTGCATATCTTTTTTCCGCGGGTTGTAAGGTTCGTGACGCAAATGATATAGGCTTTTCAACACCATCTGCCTCAACCTGTGATAAAATAGCTCCTAGCCCGCTTGGTGACGCATCTACAGTCAAAATAATTTTTGCGTCGGGATTAAAGTGAGCTAGGGTCTGTTCTGAGGTGAGCAGATCTTTTATAGTTTGAAAAGCAAAATCATGTTCTTGAGTCCAATTCCATTTACAGCCTTTTTTTAAAAGGTCATATAATGGACTAAGAACCGAAGATGCGTTAGGTACGAAATTTCTGTAGTAATTAACTAGACCCAGAAAGGACTGCAACTGACTAACATTTGATGGAATCGGCGCATCAGACATTGCTTTCACCTTTTCGGGTGCTTTTTTAATTCCGTCTTTCGAGATAATGTGACCCAAGTAACCGATGTCCTCCTTAAAAAACTCACACTTTTCCCTTTGAAGGGTGAACCCACAGTCTTCGAACCGTTTAAATACTGCGTTAAGTCTCTTTAGGTGCGATTTCTCATCAAAACTAAAAATGCAGACATCGTCAAGCATGCATAAGACCCCTTCTAGACCTGAGAGCACATTTTCCATTACGCGCTGGAATATGGCCGGCGCGCTGGCTAAACCGAACACTAGACGCGTATACTTGTACAACCCGCGATGAGTATTTATACAAGTTAGACTTTGCGACTCACTATCTAATATAAGTTGGTTGTAAGCCATTGAAAGATCAATTTTACTAAACACCTGCGCTCCATGTAGTTTTGAAAATAGTTCGTTGACCGTGGGAAGAGGGTATTTCTCAACAAGCAGCTGTTTATTAAGACTGACTGAATAATCAGCACATAATCTGACCGATCCATTGCGTTTCAAGACGGGTACCACCGGTGATGCGTACTCGGAGTATTCCACGGGTTCAAGGACCCCTAATGTGACCAACCTATCAATTTCCTTTTCCACTTTATCGCGTAATGCGAACGCAATCGGCCGAGCTTTGAAAAATATAGGTTTCGCGTTATCCTGCATTATTAATTTAATTTTATATTTATTAAAAGTGCCTAATTTATCTGAAAACAGCTGTGAATATTGATGTTGCAATTTACTTAAAGACAGACCCGATTCCTGATCACAGTAATTAATTGGTAAAAGTTGCAAGTTGAATCGTGATATGAAATCCCTACCCAGCAAAGGTGGACCGCCATCTCGCACAACATGTATATCGAGATCGTGCGTTTGATTTAAGTACGACACTGGAACGCGCGCTAACCCTAGACACTCAATATGCTTACCCGTATACGTCACGAGCCGTTTACGCGCGGTTGATAATGGTACCTCCTTAAAATGAGCCTTGTAAAACTGCTCTGAAATAACCGTCACTCCTGAGCCACTATCAATCTCAAATCTAAACGGTTTTTTGTATATATAAATTGATTCCACCATAGGTTCTCCTCGAACTGATCGAATGTAAAAAAACTTACCGTCATCGTCGTCCTCACCCTTATCGCCGCCATCCACTTCTACGTACTTCACTTTCGTGCACATTCTACGTAAGTGGCCTTTATTGCGACACTTTCGGCATTCATAGTTTTTAAATTTGCATTCGGACTCTTTGTGGTTTGAATACCCACAAACACTGCACTTCACTTTAACACTTTCCCCCTTCGTTATCTTGTAAAGCTGCGAGTCGGTTGCCGACCGTGTAAACCCGCCATGTCCCGAGCTGCTGGCGGCTGCTGCGCTGCTCGCGGCCACAGCGCGGGCGCACTCCTGGCTCTGCGCGTACTCCAACGCCTTTACCAGTGTTAAATCAGATAGCTTTAGGGCATATAGCTTCTCCTTCTCAGGTCCTGACAACATTCCCATGATGAATTTGTCCCACAGCATTTCTTCAACATTAGTAAACTCGCAATGAGCGGTCAACCCACGTAACCTCGCAGCCCACTGCGCGTGTGATTCACCAGGTTGTTGTGTAGCGGCATAAAAATTATGTCGCTCGCCGAACCCAACCCGTTTCGGGGTAAAGTGATCATTTAAAAGTTGAAGTATGTCTTCAAAGGGCACTACCTCCAAATCTTTTGGCAATGCTAAATTTGCCACAAGGTCGTACGTTCCCTCAGTGAGTGCACTCAGCAAAATCGCCTTCCGTTTTGCGCCCGTAAGATCGGTTGCATTTCCTATGTCGTTAGCTATAAAATATTGTTTTAGCCGGCCTTGATAGGTTTTCCAACACTGCACGTTATGGTCGAAGCTATTTAATATGCCGAAATAAGCGTTAGCCATTATAAATACTTAATTTACACAACGCGGGTACGTCTCGTCGCCACTGTAGGATATTTAGGAAATAGGACGCGGGCGCACAAGTGAAACGCTTGCTGGCAGTTAGCACACTCATTTATTCTATTATGTTCGTGTAACGCGGAGGGCGCGAGGCGCGGGGCGGGACGCAGCCACGCTTTCATACTGAACACTCCCCATCACAAATAAATACGACATGTAGGGTACACCTAACTTTTTTGTGTTTTAAGTAACTTTTACAATGTACCCTCGATGCACAAATTGTCAACACAAATTTAGTATATAAGAACCCACTTTCGGCAAATAAACTCACTTCTATTTCAACCTTCATCTGCGTATCATTTACATACCAACGACATCCAACAATATTAAACATTCAAACATAGTTGTAAACTACATTATTATTACGTAAAGTAATCTCTTTTAGTTTCGGGATATATTTTTTAATTAAAATAGAATTAAGTGATGTTTATATTTAAATTCAGGTTTCGGTTTTCAACTGCTTAGTAGTCGCAGCTTAAGGTTGAAGTTTTCTTTGATTAATACTGTAATTACTTAAAGAACAATCATACTGTCAACAATAGGCTTAAGAGTAGCACCTTAACTCTTTGAAAAAGAAATGACACACCGGTCGCTCGGCTGACCGTACACGCTACATCCACGTATCAGCATCTAGCTGTCATATAAGGTGATAGGGTCACCTTCCAAAACTGGTCCTAAATGTATTGATCTATTGGTTCCAATAGTAAGTTTGTTTAAAAAATATGCTTACAATTTTATTACATTTTTTAAAGTGAAGCTGGTCGTTTTATTTTAAGATATTTTCCTTTGTAGAATAATTACGCAAATGTCAAGTGAAAATAAATATTCCAATAATATTATCCAAACTCGGGTATAAACGATCGCCATGACACCTTGGATTAAATATCAAATCCGAATATCTTGCTATCTCATTCATGGCGTGTCAGTCAGCTTTGAGGGCAAGGGCCGTATGGGTTTCTTTCCATTCATTGCATATGTTACCGGCCAAACCCGGTCCGGCCTAGTCCAAACTAATTTAGGTGGGCCGCATAAAATGTTTGGAGAAGTATAAGTATCTCTTTTTGGGTTAGGTTGAGGTTATTTTTTTTCTTACCATCAAAAAATATTTTATTATAATAGTTGCAGCCCACCTTAATTAGTTTGGACTAGGCCATACTAGTTTGTCCTAGAATCGGGTTTGGCCGGTAACATATACACAAACCTGATCGCCTTTTTGTACACAAAAAAATATACATAATTTAAATAAATCATTACCAAGTTCTTTAGTATCAAGTATAATAATAACTATTTTCCTGTAGACAACAGCGTCATAAAGGCAGGAAGACCAGCAGTGCTGTAATAAAATAGCTTTATTGCAGCAGCTTGGAGCTGGGGTAACGTCTTTTTAATCACCACATTTAAGTTTGTTTTTTTATAGTTTTTCTTTTTAAGCCCCGAGGTAACAAGACTCAGGCCGGCTTGCAAACAGTTCTTAATTTGATTTAAGCTGTATTTGATTTAAAATGTCATTGCATTTCAGTCCTTTGTTTATATTTGAGAGGGACAGAACGATTAAATAGAAATAAAAAAATACTTTATCGTCTTTAAGATCAACAGGATCATTTAGATTCGTCAAATATTTACACACGAAATGAAAATTCAATATTTTTTTAAACAAATAAAGTATACCATAGGTACCAGAATCACGAAATAAAAGCAAATGGGTTCTTTACCAGGATTTGTCAAGGTTTATTAGTTTATCTGTCTGTTGTGGTTTTTTATCAAGAATTGTCAGTCTGTCGATGACTTTTAATTGGGGGGGGGGGGGGTTCTTTCAGTCAGTCAGCCTGTCGTTATGCTAAAGAGGGGAGGGGATCGTCCGTCAGTCAGTCAGTCTGTCGGTGACTCTAACGAGGCTTCCAAAAGGCAACGAGATTGAGAAGAATGCCTCAAGAAACTCATCTCGGCTTATTTTATATTATGCCTTAAAATCTAATAGAATAAAAGAAATAAAATATTAAGTTTACCGCTGTTGCTCTTAAAACTTGTTTGTGTGTATTCGAATATTTATATCATAAATGTAACTGTGCAATTAGGTGTCCCTGTATCGGTATGTCGCATAACAACATAAAAGTATTATAGATATACTAATTTATAATTTAAAAAAAAAAAAATTGCTTCCCTTTACATAATTTACATTATACGGTTAAAAAAAAGTTTCTATATATTAAAATGACAACCAGAATTTAATTTAATTTTAATTACGACGGTCCATGGCTCAGCTTGTGCTGTCCAGCGAATATACACACTAGACGGCGCTGATTTTCAGCCTCCCCTGTTCCCTGAGATGTACTTTTGGGAAATATGTGCTAGGGGGCCACGCTTAGTTTACAATTCTACTTATCAAATAAACGAGTTTACATTATCCTAAAAAGGATCAATATAAAACATATTAATATCTCTCTCAGCTTGTGTGTGTGTTAGTGAGTGACTGTGAGTGTATATTTATAAAAGTATTATACATAGATAAAGTATTATTATCTGAAAGCTGACTTCATCAAGATTGTTCTTAGGTATCATTTATGTAGATCCACTCAGGCATTGGAAAACTATGAACTCAATTTCTAGTTGCCTAAAGCTGATTTCTCCACCACTGAGTGGGAAATTAAACTATATTTTTACGTCATCCGTTTTAACTAAACAGTTATCACTGATATAAAACTCTTTTGTTGTAGAAACGTCAATGGCCGTAAATTTTTCTCCAACTTCCACAAGTCTAATTCAAATGAGTGTACTGTTGCTTCGATGACATGTATTTCCATGTCATGGTAACCCTAATCTTATGCAGCATCAAGTGACTTTGAGATATCTGATCGCTCCGCAACATTCAACAGCTTATTTGTGTTCATTTAAATTAAATTGTGAGCCAATCAGAATCAGATCATTATTGGAGTAAAAATGCTGATATTCCCAAAGGATTTTTTTTGTCAACTTTGTGTTTCACGTTTAAAAGGCCCAATTAAAGTTTATCAATTTAAAAAAGATGCATACATATAATTCGATGACCCCGCTCCTATAATTAATACTGAAATGCTTAACTAGTAATATTTTGTGCGTTAAATGTCCTCTTAAACAAGGCAAGCATCAGTCACTTACCGTTCTTTCATCTGTTCTTTTATTCTATTTTTTTGGACGCGACAAACCTTGAATAATAAAATACTACAAATAGTATCTCATTTACAACGTGTCTGGTTTGTCAGTCATTCTTAATTAGACGAAGCAACAAGTAGGGTGCATGAAAAAAAGTAGGGTGCATGAAAAAAACCTTGGAAAGATGGAAAAGTAATATGACACCAAATAGAAAAACACACAAATAAAAAAACAAAACAAAAGCGATACAATAATGCTCTTGTCAGTTATCATTTCTTCCAGGAAACTTTTGGATAAAGAGGAATGAAGCTCCTTTAAATATCTAGCTGCTAAGAGAATTGGCGTTCCATTTAAATCGCAGCTGATTCTGTAAAATCATGACGACAGGGCTCTGGTATGTCTGGCGTACTCTGCACCATTAGCGAGTTAACTAATCCTTTCATCAAGGCTGTGAATCGGGATCCCTTTCATTGGCATAATGAGTTTTGTCCTAAAATGGATTGGCATAATGAAATTGGCATCATTAATTTAGCATAATATTAATTTGGCCGAATTTGGTTTTAGCATAATATGTACTGTGGCATAATTATTATTTAGCATAATGCATTTATGCATAATTTTTTTTGGCACTATTTTATTAGGCATAATGGAAAGTCGCATAACAGTATTTTATCATAATAGGTAATAGGCATAATGAAAAATAAAAAAAGTAAGTAAGTAACCAGTATTTCCTATATTATATAGAGTAAAAGTAGGTTTAGGTGCGGCGGGGGTGGCCCTTGGGTCATCCGTAAGCCGCTTTTTAATGACCTTACATGAATGCAATTATGTTGTGGGTCTATTAACATAGGAGTTATTTTTCTGCGTAAAACGATAATGTCTATTTTCATTATGGTAAAACTCCATTATGCCTTTTTAAATTTATGGTTAATTATTTTATGCTTAATTATGTTTATGCTTATTGCATTTATGCTAAAAACTGTTGTGCTTATTAGTATTATGCGAAATAATAATTAATAGTAATTACATTATGCTAACCTATTTTATGCTTAATATTTTTTATGCTTCTTGACAGTGAACCCTATGAATCTACGTTTGCTTTCGATGATCGCTAACATATTGTCTTAGGAACCACTCTTATACTATGCAGATAATCAGCACTCACGAAATTATAAGTAGTTATTGGCTTCGTTATCTTTGGAACTCTCTGCCGGTTAATGTTTCCTGGCAGCTAATTTAGCGGGGAATGAAATGGCATTGATGCAGGCCGTCATGAGATCAGCTTGTAACCATGATTGTATTGAGGTATTGTAAAAAGAGATCTATATTTTTTGAAGTGCATCGACTGTGAACCTTCAAGCAGGATGATATCATTGTCAAGTGTCACATAAAAATACCAGTAAATCTTATACAACAAAGGGATACTTTTTATTTTGTTCTCTCAATGTTGCATATAAATAGTGTACATATTTTTCTTATACAGCCATCTCTCCGACTATAAGACTGCTTTAAAAATTCATAGCGTTACGCTCCGCCTTGACGGCTGTTGGGATTTTGTTTCGAGCTCATTAATGTCTTTACTTTCAAATCGTCGAGCTGTCAGAGAGACGGAATTTCTTAAAGTGTTATAGAAATATTCTTTATAAGTACTTACACATTCAGTTATGTGTATTACAGGATTTTTTATTTGGATGATTATTATATTAGCACTTTCTAAGAATTCCATTTCCACTTCATTTGCCCGTGGGTGTTCAAGAAGCCTACTAAAGGAATGAGAAAGTATTTCCGTGGGCGAAAAGCCACCTTTCACCAATTTAATCTAAAGACTTACCCATAGCAAACAGGATGATGAGGGCTGAGACGAGCCAGGAGCACATGATGACGTCACGAGCTGTCCGGGTCACATGTCTCGGTTTTGGCTATCCCCACACTGTTATGACACTGAAACAAAACCAAAATTTTATTAATATTTCAATACCAAGTCAAAGCCGACTTAGTGTAGTTTGTCACTTGCTCCGTGCCTCGGAAAGCCCGTTCAGCCGTTGGTCCTGGCTGTCATGAACATCTTATTATTAAGAAGTCGTAATTAAATTAGTCAGAAGAAGGTGTTATTAGGAAGTCGGTGTCTTCTAACATCCTGACAACTGGTTTAATCACATAATGATGTTTCCCTCTGGGTTGCGGAGGTCAGACGGCAGTCGTTCCATGTAGTAACTGAAATTCAGCCAAATCTGGCCAGACCGGTAGGCAGATCCTGGGCCCTAAGCTTTAGTCTAGTCTAGGGTAACCAGGATAATGCTAGGATATGATAATGATCCGTTATTCGTTATGGATAACACAAGTTCTTAATGTTACTGATTTTGGAACTAAATAATTGATATAATTGTTAGATGATATTTATTATTATTATTTCCTATTGGAGCACGTATGAATGTGTACATATATTATGACCAGTACGCCTAATGACTACAGACAAAAGTTTGGATGGAGATTAGTTTGGCAAGACACTTAGAAAGTTTGTTCTACCGCAGTACTGACAAAATTAATGAAGATGAACATTGAATGTGCGGACAAATATAAACTACTATGTCTAATCCAGAAAAAATCGTATTGATTGAAACGAATGAGAGCTTTATATGTATATTTTATGATAAAATAACATATTCTGATAACATAAATCCAAGAAGACTTAAGCAGAACAGTCCGCATAGGTACCGTTTTGCGAAAATAAACAATGGCTCATTTTAGAAGTGAAATACTACGCCACACTAATAAAATGTGTTTATTATTTGTCTTGTGTCTGTCGTGTTTGGTTAGAATGGATAATAAGTCGTTTTTCCGTCCACTGCCAATTTAGCTTTGAAATCCGCCTGTCTATGTCTTATATGTTATATCTTTAAAGGTAACCTCAACAAAAAATATCTGAACATAATGAGCTTAACTAAAAAATATCCGTTCTGAAATAAATATTATGCATTACAAAAAACAGTTACGCAACGGAGCAGGCGAAAGGTAACAGGAAATCTTCCCGTTACAGCGTGCCGGAGTCGGGATTACGGGATGAATACAACAACGGGAAAAAACAGGAAGAAACGCGAGTAATCTAATTTTATTCGGGTCCCGTTAAGAAAGTTTGCGCATTTAAAAATCAACAAAATGTGACTTTTGATTGTAATTTTGTCGTAACTGTATTACGCACTTTACTGGCTGGCTGTAAGCCAAAATTTCACAATACTCCTACGCAATTTTTGTGTACGGCTCTTGCCTACAGTGAATAAAAAATTTGCTAATAATGATTGAGTCGATAAAAAAAAATTTATTAACCAATCTCGGGCCATGTGGTCCAACGGGGACATTTAGAAGGCATGCGTGGGGTGGGAAATTGCTTTGATCTTTGTAAGGATTGATTAGAGCGATAATCAAACTTGAATAAAAAAAATGCGTGTGGCACTCGGAGACTGCGCGGTAAAGCTATTGCATAGCATTTTTCATCAAATTATGCAATTATAATTATTTATTTTATTTAAGCAATATTTTTTTTCATAATAATTCGAGTTACACTTTGAGAGTGGTGACCGATAAGGAAAAAAATTTTACCCACCCGATACAACTAATGCCACCTAAAGGTGAGTTGCTGAACTAAAAAGACAAGCGTGATGTTTCATAAAGTCATAAAAAGTTCTGCTATTTTCGAAAGATGGAAAAATTAAAAAGTATCATCGCTGTGCCGGTCGGAGTGGGGGGTGTTAGGTTTTTTTTCGTTACGGAATTTCTGGATTCGCTCTACACGCTCAAGGCCCGCGATAGAAGCTATGCAATAGCTTAAAAATTGGGTTTGACCTGTTTTAAGGTACTCCGCGGTACGAAGTGGTAAGAACCGATGACCAATTACGGGTCTTAGTCCTTGTTTGGGTGAACAGTTGTCTGCCGTTGCAAATTTCTCTTTTCCTCTACAGAAAAACACGTGCTAGTCTTAGAAACTATCCTCATACCGTGCAGACTATTAGCACTCGAACCAAGAAATTTGGGAAGTCGTTTCTGAGCAATACCACTAAGCTCTGGAATTCGCTGCTGGCTCATGTGTTTCCTATTTCCTATAATCCCGGGTCTTTTAAGCGGGGCGTGAAACGGCATTTTGGCAGGCCGTCATAAGTGGGTGCGCTTTATACCGTGCTTATTTCACGGTACGAAGCGCTTTCATTTTTTTCAGGACTGCATCGACTGCTTACCATCAGGTGAGCGATAGTCATTATAACGTGTCACATAAAAAAAAAAATTAAGCGCTTCCATTTGTATTTATCGTTAAGTTAATTTCAGAATGTCAACAGAAGTAAACTGTTTTGTGATTTGCAAAAAGTGGTTGAGTAATTTGCCAAGTGTTAACGGCGTCTACAACCACCCCATGTTTTTCTATATACATTAAGTATGTATTTACAAAAAAAAAGTATTTATATATGTTTATCCGTCATTTAGTATACATAACACAAGTTCTTAATTATACTTATCTTGGGACTACATAAGAGGTGTAATTGTTACAAATTATTTATTCATTTTTTATGTCCCTGAAATTGTATACGTCATTTGTGTACAGTTATTTTATTTTACAAGTAGATACTTATCCTTGGGACGTGGTGCCTGACTATGGGCCTCATAAGGTAGCTCAAAGTCGCTCAGCGTGCAATGGAGAGAGCTATGATTGGAGTGTCCCTACGTGATAGAATCAGAAATGAGGAAATCCGTAGGAGGACTGGAGCGACCGACATAGCGAGGCGAGTTTGCAGGCTGGAGTAGCAGTGGGCGGGGCACATAGCTCGAAGAACCGACGACCGGTGGGGCGTTAAGGTTCTTGAATGGCGACCACGAATCAGCAAACGTAGTAGAGGGCGGCCCCAACGCGATGGACCGATGATCTGGTCAGGGCGGCGGGGAGCCGGTGGATGCAGGCGGCAAAGAGTCGATCTACGTGGAAAGCAATTGGGGAGGCCTATGCTCAGCAGTGGACTTCAGATATCTGAAATGATGATGATGATGACTTATCTTTTGAACATTTTTAGAGGTCGGCAACACGCTAGAGTTATGTGCGTACGAAGTTATGTGCGTACTTATAGCTTGTTCCGTGCCTCGGAAAGCACGTTAAGCCCCTGATCCCGGCTGTCATGAACATCAATGGCAGTCGTTATTAGGAAGTCAGTGTCTTCTAATATTCTGACAGCTAATATCTCCTAGCTTCTAATGTCTCCCTTTGGGTTGCGGAGGTCAGACGGCAGTGGCTCCATGTAATAACTGAAAACTAAGCCAAATCTGGTTAAACCAGTGAGCAGACCCTGGGCCCTAAGCTTAAGTATAGGGCAACCGAGATAGTGCTAAGATATGATGATAGGCTGTGGTGACCACATTTCATCAGGTAAGTCGCAACTTGATGGTCACCTAGTAGTATAAAAAAAAAATTAAAAAAAATGTGTACTTATATTAAGTATGACTTATATTAAGTATATATTTAAATAACTCCGTAAAATATAACTGCACAAACCGGCCCCAAGTGAACAATGCCTTATCGCCAACTTCGCACTTAAAAAAGGCACAAACAACATAATTCAGTTTTATTGTGTAAGTAGTCGACAAAGTTCGAGTAGTAGATCATCCGTTCTAATTACAGCCGCCGGCCGACGAGCCACTCGGGACGCCCATTCTTCACGCTAGTTCTGCTTTGCATTTGCAATTTTCAGATATAATAAGAAAATAATAATTGTGTACCGTAGTAATTGGGGATACAGTTGAAAATCGGCGTTAGTCTTCATGATCTTAATCTTAGCCCATTGACGTGAATACTAAGCATGGATCTTATTACACATCCCAAGGTATCAATATACTTTCTTTCCCATAGGAATAGGCAAAAATCACATTCTTCCACTTGCTACGATATTTGCACACACATTTAGCTTAATTCATACTCATTGTCCTCCTCATACACGCACGTCGGAAAAACTTAATAAATCGTATTATCCAACTTCATCGCGGCCTTAAGATTATGAGACACGGATTTATGTGGAAAATGGAAATTATGACAACAATTGGATATTGTAAAGCGAAATGCACAAATTACTCAAACCACCTGAAACGATACACATTGTTTTGCAAACGGACTTTAGGACGCGACATTAAGCACATATTTTTCTATATATTGAATTAATTCTGCATGATAAATCACACAAAAAAAATCGTAAAACGCCAAATACAGAGATGTAAATTCTATTATCCTAAACCGAAACATTGCGCCCAAAGTATTCTTAGCTGAAAAATGTACGCCACATCACTATGCAGCCTTATAAATCCACAACTCGTAAAACAAGCAAGAAGTGGTATAAAAGCGCCTTATCCCCTCCCTTTCCCCCCCCCTGCTCCCCTGCCCACTGCCGCCTTTGGTGACACTTTTAAAGCTCTTCAGAAAGATTTATGATCTACTGAGTCAGAGGTCCCTTTTATAAATATTCCGTAAAGTCGTGCGTTGTTTTTAGGTTAGTTAATTTGATCAGAATTAGGGGCTAAACCTTTTTTGTTATTATAGCTCATTAGGCGTCCTTTTGTGAGACTTTCTCTCTACTCTGTCTCAGGGCTCTTTCGATTCTGTTATTGTCGTGCTGCTGCAATGCTGAAGCAGTACGATAGTTTTATACGGACGGTCATATTTTTTCTTAAAAAGCTCACCACCCAATAGCAAAAGGCATAATCAGGACAACAAACATATATCTATGTTAGTGGTGGTGGTTTCCGCACTTAGTCCTTGATATAGACCATCGTGCGTGAGCTTTATGAGGCCACATTTGCTCACTCCCACCTCTCTACAGAAGCAGATAAGGTTTCGTAATCTGTGAAGAATTTCCGTAATAGAACTCGGTGATCCTAGGGTTACCTTCCGTATGTCAGCCACGCCTGTGCATTCCTGGAGCACATATGTGACTGTTTCTTCAGCAACCATACACGCTCTGCACAAGGGGCTGTCTGTGACTGCTATAGTGTGTAAATTTTTGTTTAGTGATCAGTGCCTGGTGATGATCCCCGCCACCAGGCGCAGGCTGTTTCTGTTCTGTCGTAAAAGTCGCTGAGTTAGTTTCCCGTCTAGTGATAGCATGGCCTCCTTGAGTGGTTGGAATGCCTGCAACCTGGAGTGGAGGACCACCGGCTCTGGGAATGTGTATGTGTTATGATCTGTAGCCAATTACGTAGTTGCTTAAAGGGAATGGGAACTATGGGTTCAGGTCCGCAGACGATTGTTGATGTGGCTGCCACAGCCACAGCTACAAACGGATGTATGGAAATGAAAATAAACGAATAGTATACTATATATGATTCGGTTATATAGATAGATATAACGTTTATTGCACTAATTGAACTAAAACAATATTTAAAAAAAGATAAATAAATAAAACCTACAATAAATATATAATTGTACGTGTGCTGTGGAAGTGCGACGTAGTGGTACGGTTCAAGGTTAAGTTTCTTCAATGGCGACCGCGAAACGACAAACGTAGTTAAAACCGATGGACCGATGATCTGGTCAAGGCAGCGGTAAGCCTGTTAATGCAAGCGACCCGGAATCGCTTAGAGTTAAAATCTATTGGGGAGGCCTATATTTAGCAGTAGAAGACGTAAGGCTGAGATGATGATATACAATATTGGTCATCAGAAATAAGTCGAATATTTGTTAAGTAAATATTTTAGTAATATTTTAAACGTAAAATCGGTCCATTGCGTGGGAGGCCATCCTCTAGGCCTCCCACGCAATGGACCGATGATCTGTTCAAGGCGGCGGGAAGCCGATGGATTCAGGCGACTCAGGATCGCTCAATGTGGAAATCTATTAGGAAGCCTATGTTCAGCAGTGGATGTCAGATGGCTGAGATGATGATGATGAAATGTTTTACACTTACAGCTCAGTACCAGTTAACATTTAAGCTATAGCAATACAATTTATCTAGCAACAAATGACACTGATTGTTAAAAACGAACATATATTAGAAAATAAACCATTTTGGCTGTTGTTTGATTAAAAGCGTTCGCAATATTTCAAACTAGGATTTTACGGTAAAAATATTATAAGTTCCCAGAGAAGTCATATCATTATAAATACTAGCATAGACCTTAGCTTACCAGGGCCCAGGTCAGGTGGTCCCTGCTCACTGTTTTGACTGAATTTCAGTTATTACGTGGAGCGACTGCCGTTTGACCTCCGCAACCCAAAGGATACATAATTCTATGGTTAAACCAGCTGTCACTCTGTTAGAAGGCACTGACTTCCTAATAACGACTGCCATAGATGTTATTTATAGCCGGTACCAACGGCTTCTCGTGCTTTCCGAGGCAAAGAGCAAGCGATAATTACGCACATAACTTCGAAAAGTCGGGTTTGAACCCGAGACCCTCTGAATTTAAAGGCAAGGGATCTCGCCACTGTTCTATCGCCGCTCTAGTTCCCAGAGAAGTATCGGGAAAGTATATTTTTATGGGCATTCAAATATCTATAGTATAAGAACAAAAACATTTAAATTAAATAATAATCTATTTTTTTTCATATAATAATTTATTTTTCACTTAATTAGTTTTCAGCTCCATTTATAACTCTTGCTGTTAAATAAATCCTTCTTAAATCCGTTTCTCATTCAAGACCGCAAAAATGCAATTAAAACTTAAACTTCTAGAATAATAGAAAAACAGAGAGAGAATCCTAAAATTGCATCTCACGTTGAATTTGCAACTCTATCGTTTGATGGTAAGGAGTGGAATGGACTGTGTGAGGATGCAAGTCAGGTCTGCTGGAGTGAAAATTGGAACCAACTCCAGTAATTGGTTGAGAAGCTGCGTCAAGACTATTGTCGGGTCAACGGCCGGGGCAGGGTTGTCACCTCTTATTGAGTACCTCTTTCATAAAATATATTTATTAATCGATAAAATTCGCCAGAACGCACTTAGCTCGAGTCACAGATTTACGGCTAACGAATTTTTTTATTCCTTGTATTTATTTATGTATATAAATAGATTTGTATAATAATATCTGATATGTATCTTATATCATATTTTTGTGTATGTAATTATGTGTAATGTTATCATATTGTAGTGTGATATTAATGCCCGCTAACTATCTTTCCCACTTTAGGTAAGGTTGACTGGAAGAGATTTCTTTTAGAAATAAGTCCACCTTTGTACTTCATCATTTTAACTGAAGGCTTTTTTTGTGATTGTTTTTTTGTGCAATAAAGAATATATACATATCAAATATTTATGTTTATGCACACAAAGATTTGTCCTGTGTGGGAATCGAACCCACGACCTCAGGAGCAGAGTTTGGGTATACTCGCCACCATGCAAGATCGTTCGTCGAAAACTCGTACTTATAGTCCTGGATAAGTCAGTTTTTTCAGGCCGATGGTTAAAAAGCGAGGTAGTTGTTTGCTTAAATTTAATATAAAATTAAAAAAAAATATAAATCGCTTTTGATAAATTTTGGTGTACATTGAACCTACGAAATGATTATAAGCTTATTTATATTCCGCAAAAATAAGCGTTTGCTCTGGGATACGGAAGTGGTCCATTTATTATGAATCATCATAACCTACTCTGTATTTTATTTGTACATACGAAGCCATACTACCGTCATGGCACGAATATTTGCATGATTAATGTACATACGTAGTAAATAAGTAAAGCGTTATGTCATTTCTGACCCAACGAATAAAGTTAACAGGCCATACTCGTAAATTTACGGTAAAATATATTTGAAATCGGGTATTTTCTTTAAATGAATTTATGGGTGTATAGATATCTTACCAATACCTTAGAAACCTTTTTTATTTTATTTTTTTATCGTCTGTAAAAAAAATGCTGCTTACGCACTGTCTCCCGGCCAAAAGGGGGAGACCGGGAGGGGGTGTGGGGCTCACTGCGGCCGACGCGACCACCGCAGTCCTACCCACTAAAAAACTTCAGACGACGCCCACCGCTGTTGAAAAGGGGCGAGGCACCAGTGCCCGGGTTTGTAGGTTCTGGTACCCCACCCGCGGCCAACGTCCCCCGGATAATACCTTAGAAGCCTAAGCTAACCTCATCTGGCGATCAACCAACGAGGCTCTAGTGAACAAAAAATTTCCCGATAAGCGGCGATAGGCTCGCCACCTATTACGTGAGACCAAAATGTAATTGGTAATAATAGATAACGCAAGCATTGTGTTGACATCAAACGTGCCGGCTTTTTAACACCTACTGTGGCATCACTGCCGGTATTTAGTGACGGGAAATCCAAACAAGCAATTAATAATAATAATAAAATCAATTTATTTGTCTTCAATTATTCAACATAATAATAGTTACATTGTAGGTACATTTCTTATACAATATATTTAATCTTAGACAAAGCGGCTTGTGACTCAGAACCACGACCCCTGGCTATTCTGTCACCACCTTTTCCACACATAGCATTCCTATAAATAATGACATCGTGCAGCAATAAAATATTTAAATATTTAAAGAACAAAACTTAAGACTAAAAATTTAAAATTTTCTACCAGAGATTAATAGACATGTAGTAAAGTAAGATTATCTCAAAAAATTAATAAAACCTGCATAAGTATTTGATTAATTTATAACAATAAAATAATTAATTAACGCAAAGACCTTTAATGTGATGAATTGATATGTATGATACCGACACCATGAGAACCATTATACTTTAATAGTTGGTAGATAATTTAAGCCGTTTACTAAGTTACTCAGTAAAATAATTCTCTTTGAAAAGCCATACCACATTGTTAGATAGATAGATAGAAAATTCTTTATTGTACACCAAATTAAAAATAAAACAAGAAAACAATTGCAAAAGAAAAGCGATACAAACGGCGGCCTTATCGCTTACAGCGATTTCTTCCAGGCAACCTTAGGATGGAGAGTGATTAAAATTAAATGAAAACCGGGGGTGTGGAAAAGAATAAAAATTTATAGTTATATTTGATAAACATAAACAAAAACAAATACTATTAATTAAATTTCATAAACGTACATACATAAATAGCGTACATACATAGGTAGCGGTCTTGGTAACGGCGGGGCAGGGGGTGCAAAGAATCACCGGCAGAGATCCGGCTACCATCCTAAACGACTTCTGCACCTGGCAACCTACAACATACGCACACTGAGGACTGATGAGAAGATTGACGAGCTGGAAGAGGAAATAGAGCAGTTGCACTGGGACATTATCGGGTTATCTGAAGTCCGAAGACAGGGGGAGGATACGGTAATCCTCAAGTCCGGCAACTTGCTCTACCACCGGGAGGGCGACCACCTGTCCCAAGGTGGTGTCGGTTTTATAGTCCGGAAGTCCATCCGTAACAACATCGTGTCTATAAAGAGTGTGTCGACTAGGGTAGCGTACCTAATACTCAGAATCACCAAACGGTATTCGCTGAAGGTAATTCAGGTCTACGCACCGACCTCGACACACCCTGATGAGGACGTAGAGTTATTGTATGACGACATTTCTGCCGCCATACATACTTCACCAACTCACTACACGGTTGTTATGGGGGATTTCAACGCAAGGCTAGGCCAGCGAAGTGGTGACGAGCAGAAAGTGGGGCAATTTGGAGTAGGGCGAAGGAACCAAAGGGGCCAGTGGCTAGCGGATTTCATGGAGAAGGAGGGACTTTTTATGATGAACTCCTTCTTCAAGAAACCTCCGCAGAGGAAATGGACCTGGATGAGCCCTGATGGTTTCACGAGGAATGAGATAGACTTTATCATGACCACTAAGCGGCAAATATTCAATGATGTCTCTGTAATCGCTAGGGTGAAAACCGGCAGCGATCACCGAATTGTAAGAGGCACATTGAATATAAATGTCAAGCTTGAAAGGTCCCGCCTGATGAAGTCTACGCTCCGACCCTCAGTCGCCCATATTCAAAACCCCGAGTACTTTCAGATCGAGCTTCAAAATCGCTTCGCAGGTCTAGAGGACTGCGTGTCCGTCGACGACTTAAGTAGCGGGCTAGTTGAGACTGTCCACGCGGTGGGGTCCAAATTTTACAAGACCAGACCCCGAAATAAAACCCAAAAAATATCGACTGAGACTCTTGATCTCATGGAAGCACGACGACATATGCGATTGCAGTCTTCAGCAGATGCATTCTCTTACCGGCGTATCAATAGACAGATCACGAAATCCTTGCGACTTGATATTCGCAGATTCAGTACTACGTGTATTGAAAATGCAATAGAGAGGAACAAGGGTTCGAAAGTGTTCGCACGAGATCTGTCTATTGGCCAGAGTCAGTTAACGCAGCTGAAGACCAACAAGGGCAATCTAGTCACGTCGAAACCTGAAGTCATGAGGGAAATCGAAGGGTTTTATGGGCAGTTATATACTAGTACGCAGGATCCCGCTACTTGTTTGGCTAAAGATCCTAGAGCCAAACTAACCAGGCACTACACCGAAGACATCCCGGACGTCAGCCTATACGAGATTAGAATGGCCCTGAAACAGCTGAAGAACAACAAGGCACCGGGTGAAGACGGGATGACAGCAGAGCTTCTGAGAGCGGGTGGTACACCGGTACTAAAGGTACTTCAGAGGCTCTTTAACACCGTCATCCTCGAGGGACGTACGCCACAGGCGTGGGCCAGTGGCGTGGTTGTACTTTTCTTCAAAAAAGGTGACAAATCTCTTTTGAAGAATTATAGGCCAATCACGCTACTGAGCCACGTCTATAAGTTGTTTTCACGGGTCATCACGAACCGTCTCGGTCATAGGTTTGACGACTTCCAGCCTCCCGAACAAGCCGGTTTCCGAAAAGGCTTTTCAACCATGGACCACATACATACGCTGCGGCAGGTTATACAGAAGACCGAGGAGTATAACGAGCCACTTTGCTTAGCGTTTGTGGACTATGAAAAGGCCTTCGATTCGATCGAGACTTGGGCAGTGTTTCAGTCCCTGCAGCGATGCCGCATTGACCATCGGTATATTGAAGTGTTGAGAAGTTTATACAAAAACGCCACCATGTCCGTACGCGTACTAGACCAGCACACGAATCCTATCCTCCTGCGGAAGGGCGTGAGACAGGGAGATGTCATATCTCCGAAACTGTTCACTGCTGCCCTGGAGGATGTTTTCAAAATGCTGGACTGGGGAAACTACGGCATCAACATAAATGGCGAGTATATGTCTCACCTTCGATTTGCCGACGATATAGTGGTCATAGCGGAGTCACTTGTGGATCTGGGCACAATGCTCGAAGACCTCGACAGAGCTTCCCAAAGGGTAGGTCTCAAAATGAACATGGACAAGACGAAAATTATGTCGAATGTCCATGTTAAGCCTACCCCAATAATTATTGGAGGCTCGGCTCTCGAAGTTGTCGACGAATATGTATACCTGGGACAAAAAGTCCAAATGGGTAGGTCCAACTTCGAGAAAGAGGTCAATCGTCGAATCCAGCTCGGTTGGGCTGCGTTCGGGAAACTGCGCTATATCTTCTCGTCAAAAATACCTCAGTGTCTTAAGACAAAAGTCTTTAACCAGTGTGTGTTGCCAGTGATGACGTACGGTACTGAGACTTGGTGCCTGACTATGGGCCTCATTAGAAAGCTCAAAGTCGCTCAGCGTGCAATGGAGAGAGCTATGCTCGGAGTGTCCCTACGTGATCGAATCAGAAATGAGGAAATCCGTAGGAGGACTGGAGTGGCCGACATAGCGAGGCGAGTTTGCAGGCTGAAGTGGCAATGGGCGGGGCACATAGCTCGAAGAACCGACGACCGATGGGGCGTCAAGGTTCTGCAATGGCGACCGCGAACCGGTAAACGTAGTAGAGGACGGCCTCCCACGCGATGGACCGATGATCTGGTCAAGGCGGCGGGAAGCCGATGGATGCAGGCGACTCAGGATCGCTCAATGTGGAAATCTATTGGGGAGGCCTATGTTCAGCAGTGGACGTCAGATGGCTGAGATGATGATGATGATGATGATGACATACATAAATACGTACATGATATAGGAACACTGAGCAGCAGGACATTACTTCTCTAAAAGGAAAAGCTTCTTTATTCCAATTTTGAACACATTTAGTGATTGCGCTTGTCTTATAGTAACTGGGAGAGAATTCCAGAGACGAGCAGCTTGTATTGTTATAAAATCTTAATGATTTTTTGTTAAATTCATTTCAAGTGCCTAACAAATTTTCTTAATATATGAACATATACATATATCAGAGATATCGTATCTCAAATTGAAAAGACTAACTCTCACAATAGTCGCCGATTTTGGACATATTTCAAAATTTATATGTGAAACTAACTGGCATTTGTACTACAACATTGTTATCAGAGCTTATGGAACTATAGAAAATACCTCACAAATAATCGACATAAATTGGAGGCAAAAGCAGTATTGTCTCTCTTCCAGCGTTGCCACGTTTTTTCACTTTGCCCCGGGCGAGACATAGTTTATCAAATGAAAGAGACTAATTCTCACAAATTTAGATGATTCTTAAAAAAATACGATATAAATGTGCTAATTTGCGTTTCTAAAACAAGGTCACAAATCGTTTGCAAAGCATAAGGAAATATAGAAAAATCATGATATTATCAGGCCATTAGCGACTTGCTTCTGAGCACGGGCCTCTTCTTACGACCTTAGGTAATTGGGTATTGGGTCATATTCCACCAGGCAGACCCAATGAAGATTGGCGAATGCATATGTGTGTCGTACTGCCGTTAAAATATTTAAGCCGGCCTCTAACACGGCTTTACGACTACCACATTTAATGATAACGGCTTAACGTGCCCTCCGAAGCGTTCGATAATAAATACAATACAAACGGTCACCCATCCAAGGACTGACCAATGCGAACTCTGCTTTACTGCGGTGATCGTTTCCGACCATCTTGCAATGCGAAGCTACTGGCGCTGATAGAAAAACGCATCACAATATATGGACATAAATTGGAGCTCAAGGCAATATTGTCTCCCTCCCACGTTGCCCCGTTTCATTCACTTTGCCCCGGGCGAAGTATCGTTTATCAAATCTACGCCAGAACAAATAAGTTCAATAAGAAACAACTCGGGGAACGTGTTGCTTGTTTATGTCGGGGGGAACATTCAGATTGTTCCAGATAAAATAACTTTCGATGCGAATTAACTAATAATTACTTGAAGACTCTTTGAGTTGTCAGTCTCTTTAAATTTCCTCTTGCTTGAAGATATTTCTCGTGAGAGCCTCCTCTAAGAAATTTCTTGAGAAATAAGGAAGCACTTGCACTATAGTTTTTATATGGAGTCTCATTGTATACTTAAATAGAACTGAAATTAATAATTTGACAAGCGACAAGATATATCGTCGCTTCGCACTAAAAGTGGATAATCTATAAATTTAAAATTTTTCAGGGAAGCGTTTTGAATGTTTGACGTGTAATTTAATAAACATGTCCAATTATTACCTCAATTTCGTAAATGTACGGAAATTGTGCAGTTTTAACGCGAAGAGGCGATATTTGAATAAAAAGTGTAACGCGATATTGTTTATTTACAAGTAGGTAATGTTTAATTTGGCTTCATTGATGTGGGTCATACGATTGGACTAGAGCAACTGTCGCATAAATTGTACAAAATCCGGAACAACGCTTCTTATTAAAACGCTCATACTTCAAGCGCAGATCCAAAATTCTTAGAACGATAGGCAGTAGGCATGCCCACAACCCTATAAGACTTTTAACGTTAGCAAGTGATGGATTAAAAATATCTTTGTAACAATTCCCGCACTACTATAATTTCCTGAAAAATCGGGAAACTATTCAACACGACACGTGTTTCGCCCTTACACAGGGCATCTTCAGGTAAGACAGGAGCCTCAGAACAACGATGTCTTCACGACCAACGCTAACGAGAGATCTTATAACGTTACACATTCATGAGCAATTGAAATTGATAGACGTATGATATTCCAGAAGATGCTTTAATAAAAATTCAACCATAGGCTTTAACCATAAACAAGCAGATTCCGTGCCTGTCTTGGTAAAGAATAGAATAAAGAATAAAATTATTGGTCCACGAAAATTAGGTACTTATATTTATTAATGTAATTTTAAAGGCATAATAATGTCAACATAAAACAAAGAACACAGAAAAGCCCTTACTAGAATAAGTAGACCAGTAAAAGGACCCCTTTTCAGCTCGAAGCTCTATGGTTATCAAACCACAGCGCTGGTATGTGAGAGGAGACTCATCGCAGTGCGATGTTATAGGGCTGTGAAGATGCTAACGTTTAGACTGTCACAAAACTGTGCGTCTTCGTAACATGGCGTGTAGTGTGGCGTGTAACATGGGTGTGTAGGGATCCTACCAAGATCTAAGGAGCCCAAGCCAACCTCACCTGCAAGTGGTGCACCTGCCGATCAACGCACGAGGAAATGGCGAACACAAAAGTTCCCAAAGAGCGGCAACAGTTCCCAAAGTGGGGGCATATAATATGCCTCTACCCCTTCGGGGAAACAGGCGTGATATTATGTATAAATGTATGTTTTCAAAACATAAGGCTTCAGATTCTTTCAATCTTGTGCCAGCCCTAGCATGTAACAATACCCGCACCGTCAGAACTATTTTTTCTTCAGCCCTAGCCAATTTGTACAGTTTGCTTGACCTACGCAATCAAACAGCGCCATCTCTAATCCTACTTTATTGTCTTGCCCCTAAAACCTATTTTTGGATGACGGATGTTGGGTTCATAATAGAAAATTCCGGCATTGCACAGGAGGGTTAGGATAAATTATGCAGGACTAAGGCAGGACTAAACAAGAGCGGGGTTTTGTGCGCATAAAGACACGAATTTCAATATGAATTTATGTAACTATCGAGATTACTGAGCAAACAACTGATGTATCAGGGTTATAAGTTTAGTATCATGCTTAAAGCTATTTTACTTAAGCTTGTCTAGAAGAAATTGCTATAGGCGATAAGGCCGCCAATTGTATCGCTTTTCTTTTGCAATTGTTTTCCTTTGTTTTTTTATTTGGTGTACAATCAAGAAATATTTATCCATCTATCAAGAACGACTTATTTAAAAAAATATATGACTAATTAACATTTCGTAAATTTTCTATTAAGAATGTTATGTCATGATTATCATACTTTCAGCCTTATAAAACCCACTGCTATACATGTTCTCCAGTTGATTACATTCTATTGGGGGTATATATATACATACATATAATATAATGTGTACTTTTATTTATTCTCTCAACATGACCAAACTATCTAACCATATATACATGTCCAGCCAGTACGCAGGACCACGCTGCTGTCCATCTGGTAGGATTTCTCTTCATCGACTCTTACGACTGCCCATGAGATGATAGTGGCCCTATTTCCACACCGAAAATGTAATGTAATTATAGTAAAATAATTAGAAAGCAAATGTACTCTCAAGATGGTCGACTTGTTCAAGTCTGCAGGTCTACCCAGGATAAAGAGTAGGCCGCTTGGAATCAGTCACAATCGAACTGAAGTGTACGTTCTAAACCTGATGATAGTGATGATGAAATAAAAATATGAAGCTCTTGTGGCTCCGCAAGATAGAAACGATCTCCTAAAATGTGCAGGATTTACAGAAGCCAACGGGTGTTTTGAAAGGCACGTTAAGCCGTCATTAGTCTAATTTATCCTGATAATGTGGGAATGTTTAAGCCAAGTTAGAAGCCTTATTGGGCGGCTGGAATCTCGATTCGAATAAGCGATAATCTGTAATGATGTGTTCATTTTATTTTAAAAAATTAATTGATATTAAATCAAAAAATACACATACTAAGGCAGAATTTATATTTATTAATTCACTTATATAAATAAATAAATAAATATTCTCTTACAATCACACCAATTATTTAGTTCCAATATAAGTATCATTAAGAACTTGTGTTATGGATACTAAATAACGGATAAACATACATAAATACTTTTTTTTTTTTTGTAAATACGTACTTAAGATACAAAGGAGAACACCCAGACCAGAACAAATATTCATGTTCATGCACACAAAGATTTGTCATGTGTGGGAATCGAACCCACGACCTCTCGAGTGAAGTGCAGGTATACTGACCACCACGCCATATCGGTCGTCAGTATAATTTAGTTCTATTAGTTAATAGTTAATATCATGTTATCAAAACACTAATGAACAAACAGGATAATAGGCGGCTTAATACAATTCAAGATCTAAAGTTAAAAAAGGTTTAAAACTAATAATGTCACTGTCTTCATTTTATCAAATAAAAATGACAACACTAGTTTTAAAACTATTTTGATTTCAGATCTTGTTTTGTAATGTGCCCCTACAAGTTAAATCATTATGCTCAGAATTAGAAACGATCTCCTAAAATGTGCAGGATTTACTTGGGGCTAAATAATCTTGTCCGTGAAGTGTAGTATAAATATACATCCATACCTGTTTCCCCTAAGGGGTTTGCAGAGGCATATAATACGCCCATACTACGCCAATTATATAATTAGTGCCCCGTAATAAGTGGCGAGCCTATTGCCGCTTGCCGGGCACTATAATGTTCGCCAGAGCCTCGTCCGTTGATCGGCAGGTGCACCACTTGCACGTGAGGTTGGTTTGGGCTCTTTAGGTCTTGGTAGGATCCCTATACGCCTCTATATACATAAAAATAATATTAAGATCGCCATATATAAATATGTAGTATTATTAAGTATATGAAAAATCATAACAAATATTTTTTTACGACATTTCTAGTCTGAATGTATTCGACATTTTCCACGTAAATAGCTAAACTCTGAGTAGAATGGCTAGTTTCAATAATAACATGTTGAATATGGAATATATACGAGTAGATAACCATGTGTGTCTGCAAAGACCCTTATCACGGGCACCCTGTCAAATTGTCATCCATTTAATTCAATTTAGTCGCAGTGGCTCCTCTGAAAGTCAAATGAGCTCATACAACGAACGCGTTTGAGAGGAGGAAGGGCGAGGGGGGAGTGGTAATCCCAGGATTTTTTCTTGCATAAACTTTGCTGGAAATATTTTCATAACGTATTTTCATCTGAGAAGAGTTGATGAGGTCTGTTTTCATTATAATGTTGCTATGCTACTGTTGAAGCTTTTTAAAGTGGAATTTCTTTAAGCTTATTTGCTCATTGTCTGAAATATCATTGGTTAACTTGCGTATGACAGATGACAACGCATTTTCAATTTACAAGTATAATTTTAAAAAAATCCTATGGTTTACGGGGATAGGCTCGCCACCTATTACGTGGAACTAAAATTATATTTGGCGAATTGCAACGGAGGAAAATAGTGATTGTATGTATGTATGATTGTATATTCAAATATACGATGAATGAATGTATAAATATAAAGAGTTGACCCTTAGATTTTACTTTATATTTGTTGATAATAAGATCTGCTAGACAAAAACATCCCTTAATACCGATCCTGCGCAACACTGATCCATCGGCTTCTCGCAGTCAGTTAAGGTTTAAAATTCACTTATTGGGAAGACTACGCCACGTAGTAGCTGTTTGTTTCCATCAAATTTTGGAAACAAAATTAAACTAAATTTTGGAAAAAAAAAATGTCAAAATTTGTTTACAAATAATATTTAGATGCGTTGAACTGAAGACTACCCAGGAGAATCCACAGGCAGATGATAGTAATGAATAATCACACCAAGAAAAAACAATAATATAACAATTTATTTGTCTTTTTTTTTGAGACCTGCCCTTAAATAAACAGAAGCATAAAGCAGAAAAATATTAGTAATTTTAAAATCTACAAACAATAAATCTCGATTCAAATTCAATATTGTGCGACGAAGAAGTAATTATGGTTCTCGGTTCGATAACTCGCGGATGTTACGTCGTAGCTTCTACGGTCGGATTGCTACGACGCTGCTACGGCGTAGCGCATCGTCGACAACGGCTTCAATTAATAAAGAACTTATTGATGCGTCGATTTTATTCAAATAATGTGATACATAAAATATGGCTTAAAATAACAATAAAAATGGCTCCGAATACTATTTGAAGCCATTTCCCACTGGTTTGTCCTACGGTTGGCAGCGAAATAGCAAAGAGTTAAGACATCGTACTGAAATTTATTTATGTAAGAAATTTAACTGCGATAAAAAAAGTAAAAGTACATTACAGTGAGGCCAATAATATTTAATAATCTTTAACCTCTTACATATGAAAATAACATTTAACTGTCAAAATTCAATAACTGTAACTAAAAAGGAACAATACAAACATCACATGAAAAAAAAAGTCAAGACTATAAATCTTAAAATTCATTATTTAAAAAAAATTACCTAACTAAAGCCTGCACCAAGACAGTTTGTTACCAGTGTCGTGCCTCATCAGATAGAGGCTTCGAAGGCGACTCGAGCAGACGATGACGGATTGCCCAGATACCGTCTGATTGCGTATTCTCTTTCAAACGACACCCAAAGTTATAGCCTTGCATAATTAAGTTGGCTGGAACATGTATATTAACAGGTTTATTTAAGTTCTGTATGTATAATTTTACTTTAACATATTTTATTAATTATTTATACAGATTTGTCTGACTCCAAACTGAGTATAGTACACCTGGTCGAAATAAAATGAATAAATAATTTATTTCTCCTTGAAATTTTGTTATCCTCTTATAGAATATAATCATTTATTTGCACTTGATTGAGGTACATTACAGTTCTTGTACAATAAAATAAAGCTCCTCTCATTCAGCCAACAACGGTGGCATGCAAATTATAATTGAATTACACATCAATTTTTAAAAGAAAACTATACTTATAAATCATTAAAATTTTTGCAAATACGATTTGAAATCTAATACCCTGTATATAACATTATTACAAGCATAATTGTCATTTATGGCTAATAAATAAAACTTGATAGAACATACAAACATATATACATAAAGTCATGCCTTTTCAGTGAAGGCAGAGGCATATTACATGCCCACATTTTGCCAACTGTGATGTGGATCCTACGTAATAGGTAGCGAGCCTATTGCCGCTTAGCAAGAGCAAAAAAAAAATATTAAAACATATTTTATTTATTCTTTACAAATGTTGTGCCATATGGGAAATCGGTCAGATACCCATCTGTTGATGATTGCTCAAATAAACTTTGCTTAAATAGTTCTTCGATGATTTGGCTTTATGGGAAAAGATTTTGCCAAACTGTCTTGTGAAAATAAGTATCAATCTCTGGTGTACCTACTAGTGTTACTACAAGACACATTATAAAAGGCTATTGTAGAACATCATTAATTTACTGTAAAACATTAGCATAAGAACGATAATTGCTTTTTTAAATTGGTTGGAAGGGTCCCTTAGTGCTACTTTATTGGTTACAGCTTCGGGGGACCGTTTCAGTATCTTCAAATTTACACTGTGTGTGTTTTGTAATAAAAATAATGTAAAAGAGCATAGCCTGTGAGTTTCTTGTCAGTTCTTCTCACAGAGCGGGGCTCGGAACTGGCACTTAGATTCACTTACACCTAATTTTTATTTATTTGCATGTAAGTGAATCTAAGCTTCGTGATTTCAGGGTTAATTAATTTTTTTTTCATGTATATTTTGTTTTGACGTTTTCAAGTGCTATGTAATAGTTTATGCAATAAAGAACTTTTTACTTTACATATATACATTATAAACTAATGCTAATGTACGTACAACATATCTTCATCTCTAATTAAAAATAATGTACCTCCAGCGCCCTCTGACGGACCGTGTACAGACAGCATAGCGTGACGCAATCTAATAAAAATTTACGAGCCAAATGTATTGTCTTTTCGGTTTTAGGTTAATCACGTTATCGGGAAGGATAAGTGGGTTTATGGCGAAATGTAATGTAATGGGTACTCAAGAACACCATTATGGTTTCATAGTTCTCTTACTAAGAGTCATGGCTTTTGTAATAAAATTTATGGTCTCTCTTTTTGTGTGGCCTTATAATGTGTTTATTAGATTGAAATTTAACGAGCAATATAACGTAACCTCCACGTTCATACTTCAAATACATTATCGTTTATATGCACAATAACTTTGGGGTTAAATTACTTACACGTCACACCCTCCCACCGTTGGGACCACAACAGGCTGTCTGACCAATACCCACGATAAAATTCGCCGACAAACCGATAAATTTTGGGAAGTAACCACCATAGATAGATTAACTGACAATCTTTGACAAGTTCAGACAAATAATCTATTCAGATTTTATTTACATACACGGCACACAAGATTACTGACGGACAATCCTCTCCTGCTGTTGGGACCACGAAAGGCTGACTAACAAATCCCCCCGATAAGAGTCACCGACAGACTGCCAAATCTTAAGAAAAAAACCACAGACAGATTAACTGACAAACCTTCACAAGTTCTGACAAAAAATCTATCCTGATTTTATCTTATCAATGTTGTTAAGAAAATATTGATGTTCTATTTTGTTTTTAAGTATTTGACGAATCTAAATCAATCAATTAATTTAAAATTATTTATGTCATGAACTATTACATAGTACTTGAAAACGTCAAAATTATATATGAAAAACAATCGAAATATTATTATTACACTGAAATCACGAAGCTTAGATCCACTAACATGCAACAAAACAATATAAAAACAAAAAATATTTAAGTGTAAGTGAATCTAAGTGCCAGTTTCGAGCCACCGCTCTGTAAGAAAAACTGACAAGAAACTCACAGGCTATGCTCTTTTAAATTTATCCATTTGTTGGGTACTTGAATTACAATCTTCATTTGTCTGTGAAGCTGTACAATGTGATAAAATATAACATTAACAATATTAATGTTTTCAGTCATTCATATTGCCTGTACGACAAGATCATGTTGATCTTAAAGACATCCTCCTACTTACAATGATCCTTTTTTCATATGAGAAATCATCAGAAGAAAGGTCACAGAAAGCTGTGGGTGAATCGGAAGGGTGTTTAATGACTATAAACAATCCACGTTCACTCTTGAGTCTGCTATGTCCCGGAGCTGCGGTAACTCTTCTGAAAACTCCCGCAATAGTTACAATAAATAAATAAATAAATATTTCAGACACTTACACCTATTATTTAGTTCCAATATAAGTATCATTAAGAACTTGTGTTATGGATACTAAATAACGGATAAACATACATAAATACTTTTTTTTTGGTAAATATATACTTAATATACATAGAAAAACACCCAGACCAGAACAAATATTCTTATTTATACACACAAATATTTGTCCTGTGTGGGAATCGAACCCACGACCTCAGGAGTGGAATGCGGGTATACTCGCCAACACGCCATATCGGTCGACAATGATCCTGGGCAGACACTCTTAGCTACTCTCAGTGTAATATAATGAATGTGGATTCCTAACCTGAACTGGCGAACTGAGGCAGTTAATCTGACAGGTCCTAATAATTAAAAGACAAAAACATTCTCATACATGTCTGATTCAAAATTGTCAACAAAATTCAAATAAATAACCCAAATGTCACCATGACTGGTTCAGGGAGCAGGAAACACCTATTTAAGGTTTAACCTATTTCAAGGATAAACCCAATCAAAATACACAGGGTTATTCTATAGAAAAAAACTAATCAATCAAGTTACCTCAAACAGGTAATTTACGAACAAACGTTCAGCAGGTACTGATCGTGTCTCAAATTCTACGCAACCATACAGGTTTGTAAGTTTAATAACTATATTTAAGAACTACAAACTCATTTATAACTGACGTTACAAACGGATGACGTTCTCAATACGAAACCTCCATGTTTTGAAAAACAATGATCATCGTTTCAATTTCAAGTTTACCCTTTAACGGGCTGAATGAATTTTTTTATTAGTTTTCTACCTCATGTTAACTACATAAGGTTCAATTTATGATGGGTGTAAGTATATCACTGCCTTGCAAAGGGTTAACGTCCAACTACCGAGCACGGGCCTCCTCTAACAAACCAATGATTTTATGAACGACAAGTCTGCCTGGAAGTGACATGAATTGCTCCTTTCCTTCTTAAGATAAGATGAGATATGTATGATCTTTAGATATTACATTTTGTTAGTTTTAAGAACAGCGGTAATCTTAATATTTTATTTCTTTAATTGTATTAGATCTTTAGACATAATTTGAAAAAAGCCAAGATCTGTTTCTTGAGGCCTTCTTCTCAATATCTTTGCCTTTTGGAAGCCTCGTTAGAGTCACCAACAGACTGACTGACTGACGGACAATCCCCTCCCTCCTTTAGAATCACGACAGGCTGACTGACAGATACCCCCGATAAGAGTCACCGACAGACTGACAAATCTTTAAAAAAAACCACAACAGACAGATAAACTGACAAATTCTAACAAAGAACCCATTTGCTTTTACTCCTTTATTATGGTACCGCTTTTATTTCTTTCATTGTTGTTTAAAAAATTTCCATGTTGTGTAAATATTTGACAAATCTAAATGATGTTGATCTTAAAGACAATAAAGTATATTTTATTTTATTTCATGGTGAAAGCGATTCAGGTAGCATTCCATGCGGACCTAGTGCGGCTAGACGGAGGCAGATGTGTGGCGTCCTGCTGTGAGAATATTTTCAGCTATTATGGCTTAATTACTACCACATATAGTGATAAACTGGACCACTTAGCGCTTTATATTACTTTACCTCACAAGCGTTCAGCTATTCATCATTATCTGTGAACTTTGCTTTACATGTGGACGTTTCCAAACACAAGTTCTTTATTTTTTTTTAAGATGACACGTAATATGCTAATTATCTCACGACGGCCCACAAAAATGACGTGCATGCCGCGCTAAAAAGACCCGGGACTTCCATAAGTTTGGAAACACATTCGCCGGTGGTTTCCCAAACCGATTGGTCTTACATAGACAACGACTTACCAACTTTTTTGGTTTAAGGTCTAGACAAGACTGCATAGTATGTTCCACCACGTGTACCACGGGAAAGAAACAATGATTGTTTTCGTTATTTTTCAGATAAATATCAAGCTGAAAGTGAAACCAGAGCCCTGTAAACATATACCACTTTCCAAGCCATTGGCCTTTGCTAAAAGACCAAAGCGACAAAGTGGAGGTGTTAACAACGCGAACCCAACGTGGAGTAGTTGAATCAAGTTACGTACATGTAAAATGTCATAAAAATACTTATAGCAATTGCTAATGAAAGAAAAATAATCTTTTAATGTAAAAATCGATACAAACTTTGACACTTATTTCATATTTTTTTAATGATCATTATTTATAATGATAGCATCTTTATCCGTGTGTCGTACTGGTAATTAATTATTTTGGACTAAAAACTAGCCTTATTACATAAAAATATCGTCTTAATTAGTTCAACTATTTCAAACATAAGCAACAACAAACAGGCAGAAAGATTTATATAAATATCGTAATACTCTGCACTTACTAACTAATACTGACATTAAAAGAGATGTTTGCTATTTATTTCAATTGATGAGTGTTTGTATAGGTAAAACAATTAATCCACAATTGACACAGATAAATAAATCACGTGCTAATAATCTGCATCAGTTACAGTTCAATAAAGTCCAACAGCTGACAATATAAAAGTACAGGTCAAATACTTACAGATTCAGACAATCCTTACAGCATAGCACACTGTTTACATTAAATTTACCATTTCACGTTATGGTGTTTTGGTTATTTCACATGGGGTTGTTACGGTTTGCGGGAGAGGGATGGATGGATAAGGCGAGGCGTCCGCGGGTGGCGGCGGCGCGGCGTTGACTAAATCTGTGCTTGTTGGGGACAGGTCAGGTCAGGCGATAGGGCGCGAGCACAGCGGATGAAAGGATTGGGAATACCTGTTTGTTATAAGCGTGTTAGGTGCTAGCGGTTTTAGAGAGCTAATTACAAGTAGAGTGAGAAAGTGTATTGGATTTTCTTTAGCACTTTGAAAGTACTGCTTTACTTGTTCCGTAACAATGTTGCTTCTCAAACTCATACTGTGTTCATTCTGGCCGTATTTTGTGTCTTAAAGCACGCAAGCAAGTATATTAGCTATGAAATGAAATTGAATTTATTGTAGTAAATTTTAAATTATTATATTTATGTTTAAATCATATGATAACATTGTTTGGAGATGAAACAATTTTTTTAATAAAAAAAACAATTTTTTTTTTCTAGGCGGAGAGGAATCGAACCTCCAACCGGCCCACTGCGTGACCTCGATAGAAGCGTTAAATTTCCCTTGTACTTTATGATTTGCGTTTATGAAAAAAAACAATATATTGAGAAATATTGTAATGTTGAACAGGAACTAAACAATTTTTTTAATATTTTATGGTATTAATTTATATAACATCAGCTTACTGCAATATGGTCTTGTAAGTCTAGTTAAGTAGCCATTGCCATTGTTTTCTTTGTATATTAAGTATATATTTAACAAAAAAAGTATTTAAATATGTTTATCCGATATTTAGTGTCCACAACACAAGTTCTTTATGACAATTGTACGAAACTAATAATAGGTGTAATTGTTAAAAAAAATTATACAACAGACAACTATAGACAAATCGAATCATCAGGTTTAGATCTCCTTTACGTCTAAACGCCAGATGACATATACAGAAGATTCTAGTATCTTAAGGACCGACGTTTATCGCGTTAACTATTTTAATTGCTAGTTATTTTAATTTCTAATCTACCCTTTGCTTGCTTATTTAATTAGACTACCACTATGAGCACGGCTTTACTCAGCATCCCAACACAGGCTCGGCGCCGAGCATGCGCAACGCTCGCGTCCTGCCGACGGCTTCAAGTGATCGCGTGTGTGCGTGGGTACTGGGTGGATCTGTTTGTGTAGTTTTTTAAAACGCATCTTAAAAAGGTAATTTTTTACACTGCAGTTTTTGGAAGCTAAAATAGATAATATATGAAATGAGCCCATGCAGTCCAGCCAGGCAAAGAGTGCGTCAGACTCTGGCCAGGAATCAGAACCTCATAGTTGGTCAAGGCTGAGGCTGCCCAAAGAAACTGAATTAAGTTACCTATATTAACAGACCGTAGATTCTGTTGATTATCAGATGGGTTATTTGTCATGATTGGCAAATTTTAACTAACGGATATTCGTATTTTATAAATATGTTCAAACTTTGCACAAAAAACCGATTAGATTATTTTTCTGATTGTAGAGTAATTGATTAGAATTTACCTTAAGATAAAGTTCGTATATAGTTACCAAAGAATAAACTTTTTAAAAATAGTAGTTAAAAATCTACAGATTAATCTGCATTTTATTATGTGAGAATTACCCTACAACTGGACGTAATTCACCTGTGTGCGTCCCCCGGAAAATGGCCGCCCTGGCACTGCGCAAGCGCGACACCTACCCGCAAGATTTGCAACCTTATTCCCGGCTTACAAGAGTTGCAAACTTGTTTGTTATTCGCAACTTTTTTTAAAGAACTCAGGCTTTTGAAGTTTGGGCTTAGGCAAGGTAAAGGACTCTTGGAGCCCCCCACGTGTGGGGAATTTGAATAAGCGCCTCTACAGCCTTTGATACAAAGCAACGCAAATGCTACTCGGGGTTTCTTCACCGTCTACGTATTAAGTAAGACTGGCATGTATTTCCTCAAGTTTACGTTTCTGGTGAATTCTTATAAGCTGCTGATTTTGTTGGGAAATTTGTTACATAGTTTTTGGGGCTAATTAAATCATACATAAGCACGTTTTATCAGTAACAAGCAACGCAAATGTTACTCGGGAATTCCTCGCTGTCTACTTGTGCGTATTATGAAAGACTATTATGTAATTCTTATAAGTTTCTGAATATATTTCTGATTCTATTAAAAGTTTTATAGCATAAGTTTTGTGGCTAAACTTTTTCTTACCTATAATTAACAACTGCTAGAGTTAACGAAAAGAGGTCCTCTTGGGAGACAGATCCGCTTTTGTAAATATTTTTTGTCTCTTTTTTAGGGTTCCGTAGTAAACAAGGAACCATTATAGTTTCGCCATGTCCGTCCGTCCGTCCGTTCGTCCGCGGGTTAGCGCAGAGACTATTAACATTAGACAGCTGAAAATTGGTGTGGGTATACATATTAATCACGTCGACAAACCTGTAGAATATATTTTTTTTAAATATTGTTTTTTAACGTACCTCCCCTACACGTAAAGTAGGAATGGTATTTTTTTCTCGAGTCTATCTTATGTTGGGTATCGTTAGAAAGGTCTTTCAAAAGTAATAAGAGTTTTTTAGAACCATTTTTCGATTTAGGCATCCGTTTTCGAAATATTAAGCTTTAAATTGGAAAAAATTGATAGAGTTAAGTATCCGCCCCCCCCCCCCCCCCCCACCAGGTAAACGGTACTTTCAGAGTGGCTGAAAAAATTTACAATAGTAGTATATATAATGAAGTTAAAAGGAAAACTATCACGGCTAAGTAGGCTTTACTGGTTTTCGAGTAATGGACGACAATCAAATAAATTTTTGTATTAAAATTTCATTCCTACCGTAGTAGTGATATCTATCGGTGAATAGCTGAACCTGTTTATATAGCGACATTATGGCAAAGGGTGACTACGGAACCCTATATTGCGCGTGGTGATTTATGTAATAACCTTTGGAGAGTGCAGAAATCTTGCTACAATTACTAAAAAGGACTCTATTTAGTTGTAGCAGAGCTCACTTTCAGTACAGATCTATAGGTGAAACGTGTCTTATGGTGAGAGATGGCTAGCCCTTCGCTCACATTGACACTAGACAATATCCCTATTAAGTTAATGAGAAAATTTAACACTGGTCACATTATGGTTCTAATTATAGTATAACTCCGCCAGGGTGCGCTACTGTCATCGATAGCTTCCTCTTCCTTTATGTATAGTGTTTAGCGTGTACTTACCGGTGTGCTGTGATATTGTTTATAAAAGATTGTGCAAGTAATAAAAGTGTTATTACAAGAAAACATTCTTTTAAATAGAATTCCTAATCTTAAACCTAACAATCCCATTCTTACCATTATTTGAGGTTCACAATCTCGGGCTAGGCTGACTTGGTTGATTTTTTGGAATTGGTACTTAGGTTAGATTTCAAAGTAAAATAAATAAATAAAATAAAATATACTTTATTGTCTTTAAGGTCAACATGATCATTTAGATTCGTCAAACATTCACACACAAAATGGAAATGCGATATATTTTTAACAACAATGAAAGAGATATGAGCGGTACCATAATAAAGAAATAAAAGCAAATGGGTTCTTTGTCCGACTTTGTCAAGGTTTGTCAGTTTAATGTCTATTGTGGTTTTTCTCAAGATTTGTCAGTCTGCCGGTGACTCTTATCGGGGGGATCTGTCAGTCAGCCTATCGTGGTTCTAAAGGAGGAAAGTTTCCTTAAGCTTTCTCTTCTATAATGAGGAGTTAATAAAATGTTAACATGACATTTCTCGGTATGCGACTCGCTACCAATTACGTGAGACCAACAATAATGTGGGCTTATGATATGCCTCTGCTTTAACCTTCGGGGATACAGGCAAGATTGTATACATGTATGTATCATCAAAACTCCTAGGGCTAATTAGTAAAAGCGAGCGAGCAAGAACCATCGACCTAAGGCGAGGTGAACATTTCTATTTTCCTCGATCAACTTGCCTCGCGAGTGTACAATCGCCTTAAAAACACACGAGACTCGAGTTAATATTGTTTATTGTTATTAAGTAGCCTAGGTACAGAACTGTTGTGAGAAAATGGAGTAGAATGTTAAGAAAACAATCTCTTATTCGTTGTAAAATACTAAAGCGGGAAATATATTTAAAAAATTCTATACTCCTAAGAGCTGAACGTGCCCACAGATCATTCCTTGAAATTATTTTGAAAACCTTTATAGAAATGTTAAAGCAGGGCGTGAAAAGTCGTTTATGAAGTGGTAATTCTCAACTAACGTTTTGGTTATACGAATAAGTGCTACATGAGCTGCTGGAGATAATTTTAAGAACCAAAGGTTCTGTTAAGGCACTAACCATTGGGTGACGCTGCGGTTGCTATTAGAGTTCTTATATACCATATATAATACTAAGAGCTCTAAAAAATGGCTGCCGCACTTTAATGTTTCTCGGGTACAAGTTACATAAAAAACTAAATTTTCTTAGAAGATTAGAAAAAAAGGTGTACAGGGATCCTACCAAGACCTTTTTTTTTTTTTTTTGATTTACGTCGGTAACAAAATGCATATACGCACTGTCTCCCGGCCAAAGGGGGACCGAGAGAGGTGTGTGGGGCTCACCACCGGCAGACACGACCGCCTGCAGTAATACCCACTAAAAATCTTCCGACGACGCCCGCCGCTTGTTGAGAAAGAGGCGGGGTGCCAGTACCTGGGTTGCAGCTCTGACACCCCGCCCGCGGTCAACGTCCCCCGGACCAAAACCGGGAGGACCTCCTCAGAGAGATGCAGTGGACGCGCCCCTCCTACCTCCTTGTGCGACCATAGCGTGTGTGGCCGACTTCTCGAAGGGTCCATGATTAGACAGCAGGGCCCCCCTGCCCCCGCTGCCTAAGACCCTCCTGGCGCTGCTTGACGGGCCCTCCTGGCCCGCCCGCTGCGCCCTCCACAGGTCCCTCTTAGTTTCCCCCTCGGTAGTCAGTACTAAGGGCACCCAGAGTCGCCAATCTCTGGGTATTACCTTTTCCCTGGCGCCTCCTGCGCCCTACCGGGAGGTACTCAGCCCCCCCACCACGACAAGGTGGAGACCAGTCAGGGAGGAAGACCTAAGGAGACCCAACCTGACCCAAGCCAACCTCACCTGCAAGTGGTGCACCTGCCGATCAACGGACGAGGCTTTGACGAATATAACAGTACCCGGTACGCGGCAATTGGCTCGCCACCTATTACGTGGGACCAACTATATAATTGGAGAAGTGTGGGCGTATAATATGCCTCTGCCTACCCTTCGGGGAAACAGGTGTAAATGTATGTATGTATGTGTACGTATTTGAAAAAAAAAATATCAATAATCAGCCTTTGAATGTACACTGCTGAACATTGGCCTGACCTTGAAGATTATAGTTTATAAGGGATATTTGCCCATAATCACCAATGTTCGTCGACTCTTACGACTCCCCGTGAGATAAGAGTGGGTGGCACTTTTCTAGGCTGGCACCATGAAATTAGTTATTTGTTTTCGTGTGAAATATTTATAACAGGACTATATTGATATTGAGAATAATTTCATTGCTTGTCCTAAATATATTCAGAGTACCCATATATATATATCATTTATTCGTGTTATAAATAAGTGGTAGCCTGTTGATGTCAAATTTAAATTCATGTTCCTAATTCCCCAAAATCTAGTCCCAGAAAGATAAGATTTTGGATATTTTATTTTCATTTTATGATTGTTGTATAAACAAAATTCGCTACGTTTTGTTTACCTAATTATTTAGACAAACAATACAAAAATAATAAAACGAAAACTTTCATATATTCAAGCGTTAAAAAAACACATTTCAGCAAAACGGACCCTAAGCCTTAAAACTGGTTCTGCTGACTGTACTTACTAAACAAGGCAATTTCCAAGTAGATGTAACCCCTGACACCGTGAAAGGTCGCCGTAAACAGGGCATCAAAAATTAAGCCTTGAGGTGGTCTGTAAAATTTTATCTCCACCTCTGTTGGCGGGCTGCGCCATTATCGTTTCATGGCCCCTACCAGTGAACTTTTTATTCGACTTTGAAATTAAATACTTTGTGGTGTTTTTTGGTCTTGGTTTTTAAAGTTGGGCGTGTAACGGCCTTTCTACAGGCTGCCATGAGTGGATGCGCTTGTTTACGCTTTTTTTCTATGGTAAAGAGCGCTCTTAGCTCTGCGGTGCTCGGTGGTCGGAAACGATCACCGAAGTAAAGCAGAGTTTATAGAGGTCAGTCCTTGGATGGGTGACCGTATGTGTGACATTTGATATCGAGAGCGACACGGAAGCGTCCGTGCTTCGGAAGGCACTTTAAGCCGTTGGTCCCGGTTATCACTAAATGTGGTAGTCGTTAAGCCATGTTAGAGGCCTAATGGGCGGCTTGAAAAATTCTAAAAGCAGGACGCCATACACCTGCCTTCGCCAATACGCACTGGGTCAGCGTGGTGGAGTACATTCCAACTCACACCTTGATATGTGAGAGGAGGCTCGTGCTCAGTAGTGGGACGTTAATAGGCTGTGATGATGAAAGAGCGCTCTTATATTTATAAATCATAAAAAAAACATTTGTAATATAATAATAAAAGTAGTCCCTACCAATCGAACGCTTGTGGATCAATGAAGCTAGATGGGATAAAAGGGCTATCGAACTTATGCAATTTTTGATAATTGATAATAAGCCAAGATCTTAGTGATGGGATTAAATTTAAATGTAAGTGTGTTTATAAGAGCCAGTCTTACGATATACGACAACAAAAAAAGAAGACCCTGTCGTTGCTAGTGTAGCCTTACGGATGCCAATACGTCCAATGATGATTCATTAAGAGTTGACTCCCTTTTTCCATGCGAAAATGGAGTTAACTCCCGTGGACTGACTGCCGGACAATCCCTTCCCCCCTTTAGACCCACGACAGGCTGACTGATAACCTCCCCCAATAAGAGTCACTGACAGACTGACAAATCTTGAGAAAAAAAACACTACCGACATATTAACTGACAAACCTTGTCAAATTCTGACAAAGAACATTTTGCTTTTATTTCTTCATAATGGTACTGCTCATATCTCTTACATTGTTTTTAAAAAATGAATATACATTTTGTTTGTAAGAATTTGACGAATCTAAATGGTCCTGTTGGTTTGGGAAAGACCATAAAGAATGTAATTTTTTTTTATTCCATGGGCTGCACGAAGAAGACCATTCCTAGCGATTAATCGTAAATGCGCAGAGAAGATTACGACGACAAACATGGTAAGAATTCCATATAATAATGTATATATAACTAAGTGATGTTTTGGACATAACCTTAGTAAGGATTTTAAAATGTATGTTTTGTTGTCTGTTTTTCACCAAAACATAGCAGACTTATTATTTTGACTATTTTCGTTATGGTAAAACTCCATTACGCCTTTTTAAATTTATGGTTAATTATTTTATGCTTAATCATGTTTATGCTTATTGCATTTATGCTAAAAACTGTTGTGCTTATTAGTATTATGCGAAATTATAATTAGTAGTCATTACATTATGCTAACTTATTTTATGCTTCTTGACAGTGAACCATCCGGCAAACGTAATAGAAGACGGCCTCCCACGCGATGAACCGCTAATCAGGTCAAGGCGGCGGGAAGCCGGTGTATGCAGGCGATTTAGTATCGAAAGTAGAAATCTTTTGGGGAGGCCTATGTTCAGCAGTAGACATCATATGGCTGATATGATGATGACAATGAGATCGCGTCACAGCTTACTCATTTTACGGACCTTAGCGGCAGCATTATAAGTAAATACTCAGATACCAATGGTAGGGGTATTAATAGCCAGTCAACTATTTGAGAACACGTGGCACCGATCCGTGGAGCCATAACCTAGCCGAGCATTTCTCTGGATTGGTTTTTGGCATAAGCTTTGCGGTTTCCAATTAGTTTTTTTATACTACAATAAAACCTATTGGTTTGTGAATGTTAATTATTGTAGATATAATATAAATAAATATTTCTGGACTTTTCACACAACGCTTCTAACTGTAATCTAGTACCAAAGCTTGTATTACTGGTATGAGATTACACATAAACATGTATGTAAATTCTTCTAAACTGTCGCGACCATCTTGGTCCTAATTTGAATTTTATTCTTAAAATATAATTTTGTTTAGCAATCATATTATACTTGTTAATTCTTTTATACTATTAACATCGCATGCTTAAAGGAACATCGACCCATTAATAGATAGGTCAGGTTTGAGTTACGTGCGGGCGGGGTTCCATGCGGGCGGGGTTCCAGAAGCTACAAACCCGGGCACTGGTGCCTCGCCCCTTTTCAACAGCGGTGGGCGTCGTCTGAAGTTTTTTAGTGGGTAGGACTGCGGTGGTCGTGTCGGCCGCAGTGAGCCCCACACCCCCTCCCGGTCCCCCCTCTTGGCCGGGAGACAGTGCGTAAGCAGCATTTTTTTACAGACGATAATAAAAAAAAAAAAAAAAAAAGGTTTGAGTTACGTACTCATATAGTCTTTCGATTTCTTACTGAGATCAAATCAATGTTAATTAAACGCTTAAAACACAAGCAGAATTTCTAAGTTATAAGTCAGTATCAATTTAAACCGCTTACAAGTAGGACAAGTATTCTTTAGAAGATCTTCTTTTGTGATGTCCCAAAAAAATTATTTTTTGAGTTAAGCCACTATTCCATTAAGCATGCGATGTGTAAGTTTAACTTTAATTTGTATGTATAAGTTTGGCTCATATTAAAAAGTCAGCTCAAGACTGTGCTCTTATTCAATGTGGGCAGAAGCTTGAGTAAAAAAGAATTCAAAAAATCGTCAAACAATCAAATCATTTTATTGTAAAAATCCAGGTTGTTATAATGATTATATAAAACATTAATCATGCCGTATTCTACTTCATGGGCGTACAATATTGTATGAACTTAAAACTAAAAAAACATTGAAAAAATTCATATAATCAAATCTATCATTTTCATAATCACAATCATTAATTCTGAATTATTCAAAATTCTCATTCTATTCTACAGCTATGGAACAAATCGGACCCTGCCTGCCTGCGAGTCATGTCATATAGTTTTGTGATTTAAAAGTCTTTTAAAAAGTCAAGTTATGATTTCACAAAATAATAATCACAGCAAATAATACAAATTAATAATTTGCACCGTACTGTGTACCTGGAAAGCACCTCTTACAGTAAGCCACAACGCTTCAGAATAGATTGGTGGGGTTTTTGCGCAGGCAAGCAAGATAGATTTACAGCTTTTGACAAATGCAGCGTGGTTCAGTCGTTGAAATTGTTTGTCAAACGAAGTCATGAGTCGAATTGATGTGGCTTTCTACGAGGAAATAGAGGCCCCTAAGTTCTAGTTTATTTTCACCGTCGTAAGAGGTCATAAAGAATTCTCCTACAATCACACCAATCATTCCAAAATATTTTATTTTGTTGTAAATATTTGTACGAAAAAACTCGACCATTTTTATATATTGTTTTATTTTTTGAAATTGACATAAACCTTGATTAGCCCAACAACAGAATACTTATAAGGCCATAAGGGAAATGTAACCAATTGCTAAAATAATTATTTTGGTGTAATAAACTCACTCTGAAAGTACACACGCTTTTTATATATACGCCCGTATAGTTGTCAGACACCGGAACGTCCTATTGTTTAGTATCCAAACAGTATTCTTAAAATGCAAAGGGTTTATTTCAAAGCAATCTTTTATTCAAGTTTGGCTCAATTAAGCTCTTATGGAACATGGAGGCCGGATAAAATATTCATAGTCATATTAACAAATATTTGTTCTGAGTGGAAACCAATTACGGATTACCACAGTATATTACACCTACATGTATTTATCTACATTTTCTGTATATTGGACGAAATAATATGTTATAATTGAGTAAATTATCTGTCAAAGCTAATTATAGATTAGAGCTATTAATATTGTATAAACTAATATTAAAACCGACTGTCTATAATTGAGTACTGGCACAAATACTTAAATGGAAAATAAATGGTTTGAGAAATAATAATGAGTTATTTGATATACTGTGACAATTTAACTAATTAAATAGTGGTTTAAAAAGAAAATTACGCGTTTATAGCTCAACAATACTTCGTAAAGTTAAGCAACGTGCAAAAAGGTCAGTCTTTAAATCGGTGACCGCTTGTGTGGAAATTGATAATAATCCTTTATTGCACATAAAACATAAGTAGATTACAAAAGGTATTTAAAAACTAAAAGTTGATATTATGCGCATCCATAATACAAAATTGAAAGGCACGTAAATCTGCTGTTGTTCTCGGTTATCGCTATGTGTAGTAATTGACATGCCAATCTAAGCCACCTCTAACCATTTGTCACCAGTGTTGACCAGACATGAGTTTTGTCTGTAACATCAACACAACAACAATAAAATGACATAAAATATCATGAAGGCACTCCTTGTACGGTGTGCGTGCTCATTCAAGTGAATATGTAAGAGTCAAGCTTTGTGAAACTCTGATACTATCCAAACTCAATTACGCGAGCACAGTTACTGGTGAATGTATGTGTGGATGGATACACTAAAAGGTTAATTCAGCGGGTCCAAAACTCCTGTGCACGATTCTGCTTCTCCGTTCCTCGAAGGGCACATATAACTCCTTTTCTTAACAAAGGAAATCTTCTGAAAATGGAGTCCAGGCGTGCACTTCATTTTGCATGCTTATTATTTGGAGCCATAAAGAAGGAATAGAGTTATTTGTATGAGAAGCTTACTTTTTCCCAGCGAAGGGCGAGGTCTGCTTCTCGCTTAATGCATGTTAGGCACTACACGACAGCGTTTCGAGGCAGCTTCCGTTATTCTGCCACAAAATGCTGGAACAACATTCCGCCTTCTATTAGAAACTGTCTCACTGTTGGATCTTTCCGTTGCAATTATAGGAACTATTTATTGAACAAACATAAATGTCTATGAATATGTATGTGCTCGCCATCGGTTGTGCTGTCCTCTCACTTGTGCTACTCAGGTTCCCTGCAAGCTTATGTCTTATTTGTATGCTACTGTAACTGTATTTATATACTGTGCTTTACAATGTAAGGAATGAATGTGTCATAGCAGTGCTCACACAAACGGTATCTACGGAAGACCAGCGTCGAGGCGTTTTCGTGACACCTCGGCTTAATGCTGAGTGGATACATATTCAGTGACACTTTTTGAGTAGTTACATACATATTAGGTCGGGGAAAAAGTCTTTTCGCATAACGTAGGTATAAACTTATTATAAATTTTTTTTGACTGTACTATTTGTGTCTGGCTGGTTTTGGTAACATTAAAAAGGTTCCATTATAAAGAAAAGAAAAAAATAAAAAAAAGTTGTTTCCCGCTATTTTTCATTTGTTTTTCTCTCCGTTAAAATGAGTGAATCTAATGAAGAAATTCGATACATTTTAAAATTTTATTATAAAAAAGGCAAAAATGCAACTCAAGCAGTGAAAAAAATTTGTGATGTTTATGGACCTGATGCAGTGTCAGTAAGAGTAGCACAAATTTGGTTCAAACGTTTTCAGTCCGGAAATTTTGATGTTAAAGAGGCACCTCGCTCTGGTCGCCCTGTTACGAATAAAATGGACGCCATTTTTGAAAGAGTGGAGCAAGATCGGCATATTAGTAGTTACGATGTAGCTGAAGAACTGGGAATTGACCACAAAACAGTTTTGACCCATTTGAAGAAAGCTGTTTATACAAAAAAGCTCGATATTTGGGTGCCACACGAGCTCACTCAAAGAAACTTAATGAACCGTGTACTCATTTGCGATTCATTATTGAGACGTAATGAAACCGAGCCGTTTTTGAAGAGATTGATAACTGGCGATGAAAAGTGGATCACGTACGACAAGAACGTGCGAAAAAGGTCGTGGTCGAAAGTTGGCCAGGCTTCACAGACTGTGGCCAAACCTGGCCTAACACGAAATAAGGTGATGCTGTGTGTATGGTGGGATTGGAAGGGCATTGTTTATTATGAGCTTTTACCGCCCGGCAAAACCATCGATTCTGATCTTTACTGCCAGCAACTGATGAGATTAAAGGAAGCAGTCGAGAGAAAACGGCCGGAACTGATCAACAAGAAGGGTGTGGTCTTTCATCACGATAACGCTAAACCACACACATCTTTAGCCACTCAGCAAAAATTAAGAGAGTTCGACTGGGAGGTCCTCGTGCATCCACCATATAGCCCTGACCTTGCGCCTTCAGATTTTCACCTGTTTCGGTCTCTGCAGAATTCTTTAGGTTCTGTAAGGTTGACCTCAAGAGAGGACTGCCAAAACTATTTGTCCCGTTTTTTTGATCAGAAGTCCCAAAGTTTCTACAGTAACGGGATAATGTCTCTGCCCACAAAATAGCAGAAAGTTATTCAACAAAACGGTACATATATATTGTAAATAAATGTAAATAAACTTTAAAAAAAATGTCTTGACTTTTCATACAAAAATACGAAAAGACTTTTTCCCCAACCTATTATAATGTATCTGTTTTCTTTTGATGTTGTAACAGAAAAAATTAAGTAAGTAAAAGTAAAGTAAAGTAAAAAAAATATTTATTTCATAAACTATTATACATAGTACTTGAAAACGTCATGATTACAAATGAAAAAAAAAACAATCGAAATAATATTACACTAAATCACGAAGCTTAGATTCACTTACATGGAACAAAACAATTTAAAAACAAAAAATAATAAAGTGTAAGTGAATTTAAGTGCCAGTTCCGAGCCACCGCTCTGTAAGAAGAACTGGCAAGAAACTCACAGGCTATGCTCTTTTAAATATGTCCATTAGTTTGGTACTAGAATTACAATCTTCATTTGTCTGTGAAGCTATACAATGCAATATAACATAACCTTAACAATATTTATGTTTTCAAGTCATTCATATTAGAATAGCCTGTATGAAACGGCAGTTTAATCCCAAGCATTTTTATCTGCCATATAGTCTTTAATAGAATAGTATCCCTTTGAAGACAGCTTGTGTTTTATTGTTAATTTAAATTTATTTAGGCTCAATTGCTGTATGTTGCTTGGGATTTTATTGTAGAATCACACACATGACCTTTAAAAGATTTGTTTATCTTATTATTAAAAGATTATTTTTCTTACTTTCTAAATACACATCAGCATCATCCTTGCATTATACCGGTTACCCTGACTTACGCTTTCATCCATAGGTCTGCTGGCTGAATTTAAATTGTACTTTAATACACAGAAAATTACGACTTTATTTTGCAATATTTAAATATTCTGCCTAAAAGGACTCCATTCTGCTTTATAGTCTTCAAGATAGGTATAAATAACGAAAGTCCAACAAAGGAATTCGAGTGGGCCCGCAATGAGTCCCGGCCGACTCATAGAGGAAGCAATTAATGACCTTTGGCCTTTATACTAGCTATTTCTGGACCCCTATGGGACCGAAGGCTGTGTACCCTATTAATGTCGACTATTTACGGACTAATCGTGTAAGGTATGTAGTGGATCGGTATTATCGACAATGTCGACTGATATGGGGATTAGTGTATGAGGTCGAGGGTTCGATTCCCACATGGAATAAATATTTATTTATTTACATTTTGTGCTTTATTATATTCGGTATTATATTTGGTACTTTACCATTATATTCGTTTTTGTCTGTCTGATAATTATAATAAATGTGATTTTTTTTTAATTCTTATTTTTCTTTGTTATTTAAAGCCTGTGAGTTTCTTGTCAGTTCTTCTTATAGAGCGGTGGTTCGGAACTGGCCCTTAGATTCACAAAACTTTCTTTTTGCGTGTAAGTGAATCTAAGCTTTGTGCATTCAGTGTAGTTATATTTAGGTTTTTTATTTTGTATATTTCATTTTGATCTTCTCATGTGCTAAGTAATAGCTTATGAAATAAATATTTTTTAATAAGACGTATTTACAGGCTGTAGTGGCAGAGGGCAGGGCACATAGATCGAACTACCGACGACTTCTAGGGCGCTAAGGGTCTTTAATGGCGACCGCGAACTAGCACCGATGGTCAATGCGGCAGGAAGCCGGTGAATGCAAGAGCACAAGATCGATCTACGTGGAGACCTATTACGGAATCCTATGATCAACAGTCAGCTTTAAATGGCTGAAATCATATCATGATTGATATTTATTTCACTGTATAACTGTTTAAATCATAGAAAAAGGTTGAAGTTTATACTATTGGTTAACTAAGGAAAACCTTTTATTAGCTAGCTTACTATATAAAACTGTTTATAATGTATTTTTTATAACAGACGTTGGTTTTCTTAATAAATAAATAAATGATGGATATGCCTCCACTCAAAAAGTTTGGTGAAGTGTATAGGGCGCTGTCGTAACAATTTTAGAAGCTCCGTTCTAAAACTTGGCTTAACGACAACCACATATAGTAGGGAACACCAAGATCACCGGCTTTAGATGCCTGTTGAAGCACGGCAACCAGGCCCTGATCAGAGCCGAAAGCTACATATTCTGCCCGTCATCAGGATTTTTTTATTCTGTAAGACCTAGGAAATTACTAGTCTTTTAATTTGTTTTCTTTTAAATAATTGCTTCGTGCGTGCGTTTAGCACATTTAGCAAGTGTCAACTAAGAGATATTTTAATAAAATATAATTTATAGTAAATGAGAATGAGTGGTGATAAAGATGATAAATGGTAAATGAGATGCCCTCCCCTAAACCCCTTGAGTCCTCAGTAAAGATGTGGGACTATATTGAGATCTCACATGGACTTCTTGAGAATAATTAAAAAAGTTATGTAGCACTGTTTTGTTTCATTTACCAACACTCATGTTCACAAACACTTAACGGTTAATAATCCACCGTTATCACACATTAATGTTTGAAATATCATCAATTTTAGAAAATAAAACAAAACTGACGCTTTACTTTCCCGCCAAGAAGTCCAGTCTTAAAGTTATTTAAGGTCCAAAACCATTTTTTTTTAAATTATGCTCATAACATATTTTAAGCGATATTTTTTAAGTTTTTATTTCAACTGCACACCCAACTAAGGCCTTACCTTAGTCACCTCTGCTTAACTTAAATAAATGTTTCAGCCATATTGTGCTGGCCGGAGCGCGGCGATGGGACCTGGTAGATGATCATTAAGCTACATTTATCCAATTTGCTACCATTCCCAAGAGATAAGTATGTGAAATAAATTACAGGCAGTAATTGCCAACCCAATTAATTGTACAAAAATCATTCATACAATCACTCCTGTTTCCCTGAAAGCGTAGGCAAAGGTACAATATACGCCCACACTTGTCCCATTGTATTGTTGGTCCCACGTAATAGGTGGCGAGCCTATTGCCGCTTACCGGTATACGTTTGCCAGAGCCTCGTCCGTTGATTGGCAGGTGCACCACTTGCAAGTGGATTGGTTTGGGCTCCTAGGATGTTGGAAGAATCCATAATCAACTCTTTAATATTAGCTAGAAAGTAGTTAGTATAAAACAACTTAAGTTACAGTGAAAATACATTAACTGGAATACTTTTGGCCTGGAGCCAGCTTCAGAATTGAAAGGATCACAAGCCAGCACTTAGCTCCCTCTCGCACAGTGTAACAGCTTGCAGTACAGCCACACTGCCATAGTAGCCTTGAAAAGACTGGGTAATGTCAAGTTAGTTGAAATAGGAACTCTGTATTGAATTATTTATCGGCAATAGCTCAGTGAGAGGCCCATTGCCTTTCAATTTATTCGGTCTCGGGTTCAACACCTATGACTTTTCAAAGATATGTAAGGAATTATCGCTTACTTCGTGCCTCAGAAAGGAAATTAAATCGTTTGTCCCGGCTGTCATAAAGTCGCTATTATAAAGTCAGTGCCTTCCCACATCCTGACAGTAGGTTTAACCAATAGAATGATGTTTCCCTCTGGGTTGCGGAGGTCAGGCGGCAGTCGCTCCATGTAATAACTGAAATTCAGCCAAATCTGGTCAAACTAGTAAGACTGGGTCCCAAGCTTGAGTCTAGGGGAACCAGGATAATGCTAGGTTATGGTGATGTCTTGTTATACTGATTTTATATTGTATCAGGACAATAAATCAACGTCTAATTTAGTCGTTAATTTGCCTTGATGCAGCTTTTCGGTTAATGTAATCTACCTATCTTGTGTATAGGGATTGAACCTGGCTTGAGCTCCTACTTGAGCACCTACAAGTGGTGCACCGGACAAAGAACGGACGAGACTCTGACGAACACAAAAGTTCGTCAAAATAGGCTCGCCACCTATTACGTGGGACCAACAATATAACTGGCGAAATGTGGGCGTATAATATGCCTCTATCGACCCCTTCGGGGAAACAGGCGTGATATCATGTATGTATGTACCTATCTTTCTAGAAGATAGGTGAGATTTGAGATACGAACATAATTATACAGTGCTTACATTTTTAATTGAGATCTCATCAATGTCAATCAAATGTACGTAAATACAAGCGGTAATTCAATAAAATGTTTGAAATTTTGTCAACAAATTAATATTCTAATCAAGATTTTCTTTTGTGATTTACCAAAAAACGTCTTTTTGAAGTTAAGTCAGTCTTCCATTATCTATTCCTATCATATTAATAACAATATAATTATAGATTTTACATTCATAATTATTGTAATCACATTATAAATCTTAATTTTTTGAGTCACTTTCGTATCTCACACATAATTGGTTTTGTGTAAACTAATTACTATTTAGCGACGATTGGCTAGTTAATTTTTTCTACCCACCGGCTTTAGCGAAACAATACTTGCATTACTGATCCAATGAGTACACTATGTCTAGGATGCAACCACAGAAGTGGAGCGGGGATCGCTGTCGCATAGATTTCATTATACGATAAAAATAAAGATATTATAGTAATCGAGCGGAATGGCGGAGCCCACATTCTCACAAATTCACTCTATGACCAGGAATCCAGTGCGTAATGATGGAGGCATGTGAATATTACACTGGCATTAAGATAACTTCATTTTGTTACCCAACTCATATCATACCAACGTATAAACAAGCTTTCATAAGCACAGAACCAATCCACAGCAAATTCCACCTATTTTCATCATATCCTAGCATTATCCCGGTTGCCCTAGACTTAATCTTAGGGCCCAGGGTCTGCTCACTAGTTTAACCAGATTTGGCTGAACTAGTTATTACACAGAGCGACTGCTGTCTGACCTCCGCAACCCAGAGGGAAACAGCATTCTATGGTTAAACCATATGTCAGTCTATTAGAAGGCACTGACTTCCTTATAACGACTGCCATTGATGTTCATGACAGCCGGAACCAACGGCTTAACGTGCTTTCCGAGGCAAAAGGAGCAAGCGATGATTTCGCACATAACTTTAAAAAGACATAGGGGTTATCGCAACCAGGGTTTGAACCCGAGACCCTCTGAATTTAAAGGCAAGGTCTCGACATTGGGCTATCGCCTTTTTTAATTCCACCTGTATTACGACCACAAAAAGAGAAACTGCAAATTTAGCTGTCTTGTGGAGCTATGAACATTTTTTTAAAACTTCCATATTACTTTTAACAATAATTAACCAATTTGTTTATTAGTATGCAATATTTTTATACAAATCCCCTGGTTAGACGACAGACTGACGAATCTCTAGAAAAAACTACAACAGCCAGTGATATTTTTATTTTATTAATAAATTTTGACAAAGAATCCATTTCGCGTTTTTTTCTCTGTTTCTTGTTTATGGTATCGACCAATATCACTTTCATTGTTGTTATAAAAAATATTATTGTTCTATTTTGTTTGTAAAAATTTGACGAATTTAAATGATCTTGTTGATCTAAAAGACAATAAAGTTTAATTAAAAATAATAAAAATCTTTATTTCGGATTAGCATCCATAAAGGTTTATTAGTAACAGTGAAAGGCTTAAGATCTAGTGTTAGCAAAAATATTGTATCTCAACTAATATGTTTTTTTTTTATTATAGATTCACGTGTCTTTTGTAATTTAAAGTGACCTTTGAGCTTACCTGCCGTAATCTATAATATCTATTTATTTATACAAGTATTGCATCTAGTCTAACGCTTTCCGAAAGGAATGCTGAAACTTTATGGAACTACTCCGGGAATGATTGATTGGTGTCCTCGACTGAATAGATATGAGACCCCAAGCAGGAACCATAACTATGAAATGATGATGATGAAATGGTAAAGAAATCACGTTATACGGGGTAGTAATGAAAAACCAAATAATATTTTTAAATTTCTTATTTATTTTCATAATATTTACAAATTTCAGTATACTCGCAGGCAGTGATCGTAGTGACATATCATTACAATAACAAAAAAAATAGATAAAAAAAAATAGTAAATAAATAATTTCCAACAGTTAATTTTAGTCCCAAGATAAGTATCATTAAGAACTTGTGTTATGGATACTAAATGACGGATAAACATATTTAAATACTTTTTTTGTAAATACATACTTAATATACCTAGAAAACACCCAGACCAATCAAATATTCATGTTCATGCACACAAGATTTGTCCTTACAATAGATAACTGATTCTATTCCCTTAATATTTTTCTGTTAATTTGGAACTGGACCAAAAACCATCCCTATTGATCCAAGTTTAGCGCAATGATTAAAGTCAATTCTCCTAAACTTGTCGCACAACTTTCTGAACTTGTTCATATTTTTATACAGACAGCCTAAATTTGACAGCAGAAGTGAAACGAAAGCGTTTTAAAATCTGTAACCGCTTGATAAAAGCCAATAGGGGTTCATAGCTGTGTGTTTGGAACCTTATTAAATAATCTTAATTAAAATCGTCATTATGTAAAAAAACAATTAACATTTTAAAACTACGGGTCAGGTACAATAATGCGCGTATAAACGTTTCCTATTGCCCTAAAAATAAGGCTTTTGAAGTAACGCAATTTACTCATTTTTCTCATAAGGTATAAGGTGGAATATTTGATTAATTTACTGGATATGAATTGATTCTTTACTCTCATTTGCAAGTAGTAACAAAAGTTAGTCTATTATTTGAGCTGAACAATATACTGTTTATATTAAATAGTGGTGGGTAACGTATCATAAAACTAAATTGCCGAACTAACCAATTTCATCAAAAATATAAACCTACCCACCAGATGTTCAATCAATATTTTTTATGCACAATCAAGTGATTTTAAATGATCAGTTTAATTAGTTTCTATATTCTATAAAGTGAAGAGAATATGTACTGTTTAATTGTTTATTACCTAATATAGGTAAGTATTTACATAATTAGTAATATAACTAAATCAAATCATTACTAATAAATAAATAAATAATAATAAATATTTCTGACACTTACACCAATTATTTAGTTCCAAGATAAGTATCATTAAGAACTTGTGTTATGGATACTAAATAACGGATAAACATACATAAATACTTTTTTTTTTGCAAATACATACTTAATATACATAGGAAAACACCCAGACCAGAACAAATATTCATATTCATGCATACAAAGATTTGTCCTGTGTGGGAATCGAACCCACGACCTCTGAAGTGAAGTGCAGGTATACTGACCTCCACGCCAGATCGGTCGTCGATTACTGATGTTATTCACAAAATGCCAGACATTTAAACGACGTATTGTAAATTGTAATCCACTTGTAGTTTTGAATTAAACTCATTAAATATGCTATAACATGTGCAATGTTTTTAAAAATATATTTAAAGATGTTGATGTAAATTCAATTTTGTCAATGACCAGGCCCTATTGAGGAATTATTTCGAAAATGAATTAATCATAGTTGACAGCCACAGTTATAATGTAAATTAGTTTATTTCGAGTTTCGATTTTTTTTGGTGTATAGGGATCCTATCAAATTCTAAGAAGCCCAAGCCAACCTCACCTGCAAGTGGTGCACCTACTTATCAACAAACGAGGCTCTGGCGAACTTAACGGATCCCGGCAAGCGGCAATAGGCTTGCCACCTATTACGTGGGACCGTCAATGTAATTGGCGAAGTGTGGGCGTATAATATGCATCCGCCTACCCCTTCGGGGAAGCATGTGTGAATGTATGCATGTACGAGTTTCGATAATATGAAATTAGTTTCAGCCATTTACATAATAACTTAGAAAATTTGAACATCTAATAGCTTCATTAAAATATACTCAATATATCAGACAATAGTAATTGTAACGATTATAATTAAAAACAAAGTTCTTTAACTATTCATCATAAAATTTTAAATTTCTCTTTTTATATTTTTATAGGCCTAGACTCATTTCCGAAAGTACAAAAATCAATAAAAATATTTACAAACGCTTTCAATAGTATATAATCATATTATTCAAAACAATAATTTATCTAGATAACATTTTGTTATATTTATCTACATTTTGCTTTAGCAGTCTTTATTGTCAATGAGAACATCATTTATTTAAACGTGTATCGTAAAGTCTCTTCGCTCTTGATCCTGTCGTTGTTGATACCTGAAAATAAAATGAACTATTATTTCAACATTTATTATTGTGAAAAGGTGTCAATTTATTATTTTGTATGTAATAACGAACACCAGGCAACCTTCCGGACCGGCTTTGATTGATTTCAAAGGCTTTGACAGGATATCTAAAAGTAACTGGGGAGGCAGGAGTGTATAAGCTGATACCCTCCAACGGAATGAAATCATCTGTCGTACAATTGCAGATTGTGCCTGCATGACGAATAAGAAAATGTAAGAATAAATGGTAATATTATACGTTTAAAATACATTCAATGGAAACAGCGCCACCTATGTACGATTCTGCGAATTATCTAACAACTTAAAGCACACCCTCGGCTGTCTCTTTATTTTCACATCTGCGCATTTAGTTGTGCATATCTCTCGTTAGATGGCAGTAAACGTAAGCTTTATTGTTTTAACTTTAATGTCAATGTCTAAATTACTTTAGTTTCTAAAAAGTAAACTAAATTGAGTGGGAGCTTGATCGTAAAAGAATGAGCAATAAAATCGTCAAGGTTGGATTTTTCTCCCTTCAGTTAGTACCTAGATATCTCTGTAATAAAGTGAATAATCGGCATGAGATAATGTTCGTATGTATTAACTAGTAGGAACAAAGCGAAGACCTGGAGTTGGTGGGCGTGTGATGTCGTCTTGGGCGGCGACGCGGCGCCGGCTTGTCTCGCGCGCACGCTGACTCTGCGCTGGAATCTGTCACCGCTCGGAACGACTCTTCTGCAACAACCGGCCACACCTTACTTGATAGCTCAAACTCTCTACCCATTTCTCTCAGTCTCATCTTATATATAAACGCGCTGACTCAAATCAACGCATTCTATAACGGCAGGGCAACGGCACCGCATCTCTCTGTAATAAAGCTACCGATAGCGTGCCAAACACAAGTAGTAAGCTGCCTGCCACTATTGTTACCGAGTTTTCTATTAGAAAAGTGCTCATAAAATGAGAAATTCATAATGTTTGATTGATTTTTTCTAGGGCATGCGAGTAGTTCCGGGCGAGAAACAGACTAATAATCAAAGAAAAAGAAGGAAAACAGTATTGGCGTAAGTATCACGTAATAAGTTAGTGTCGATGCGTCCGGTTCGCGACTTTCAAGCAAAAAGCACGCAGTGTCGGCAACACAAGCACGCAGTGTCGGCAACACAAGCACCCTTTGTCGGCATTTTTTGGGCGTCTTAGTTAAAACGTCTCTAACGCACTATATTTGATACTTATTGTAGTGACAGTATCACTGCAATAAGTAACAGATATAGCGCAAGCGTTCAGCCCAATAATGTCCCACTACTGAGCTTCTTCTCACTGGGGTATTACTCTACGCAGACATTGTGCGGGTTGGCGGTGATATAGGTAACATCATAATGAAATAAATAAATAATATTTTCTGACAATCGCACCAATTATTAGGATCCAAGATAAGTATCATTAAGAACTTGTGTTATGGATACTAATTATCGGATAAACATACATAAATATTTTTTTTTTAATAAATACTAAATATACATAGAAAAACACCCAGACCAGAACAAATATTCATGTTCATGCACACAAAGATTTGTCTTGCGTGGGAATCGAACCCACGACCTTAGGAGCGAAGAGCGGGTACACTCGCCATATCGGTCGTCAAATGTATATATTCAATCAGTGTTCGTGGAAATGTATTCAATCAGTGTTCGTGGAAATGTATTCAATCCGTGTTCGTGGAAATGTATTCAATCCGTGTTCGTGGAAATGTATTCAATCAGTGTTCGTGGAAATGTATTCAATCAGTGTTCGTGGAAATGTATTCAATCAGTATGTCAGTAACAACTGACCGTGCGCTGCCGTGGAGTGCGGCGCGTGTGAGGCGTGCGCGGCGTGCGCGGCGTGCGAGGCGGGCAGGCGGTACGAGGTGCACTCGGCGCAGGGCGAGCCGCTCGACTCCGAGTCGGAGTCGGCGCGCCGCACCACCAGCGTCATCGCGCGAGACAACGTGTATTCCTCTGAAACAACAACACCTAGATAAAGATCATAGTTTTGCCGTTGCGGTTAGTAGGTACTTATTCTGCAGTAGGACTTTTATGGATATGCGGTGATTAAATCCGTAACGACAGCGGATCGCCTTTTTTTCTTTTAAATAATGGCTTCGTGCTTTTTTCACATTTAGCCAGTGTCAAGTAAGAGATATATTAATAATATATAAATAACAGTCATTTCACATTTAGCCAGTGTCAAGTAAGAGATATATTAATAATATATAAATAACAGTAAATGAGAATGAGTAGTGATAAAGATGATAAATTAGATGCCATCCTAAACCCCTTGAGTCCTCAGTAAAGATGTGGGACTACACTGAGATCTCACATGGAATTCTTGAGAGAATTCGAAAAGTGATGTTGCACTGTTTTGTTTCAAATACCAACACTCATGTACGTTCACAAACACTTGACGGATAATAATCCACTGATATTACATATATTAATGTTCGAAATATCACAAATTTAAGGAAATAAAACAAAACTGCAGAAATGACGCTTCACTTTCCCGCCAAGAAGTCACCGGATTGCCTTGCTCGCAAGCTTACCACGCGCGGTCTGCAACTTGACTATTAGGTGACTATTCGCTGCCCGCGCCTTGCCTTTGTGTTGTATGTTGCGCGATGCCAGCACATTATCACGCGAGGACGACGACAACCGAAAATTGGTGACGACCAGAGGGCCTACTCTAATTCAAAGAAAACGAAACTTCGTGACGCCTATCTCTGTCACTCCCTGAGTATTTCATTATCGAGTGAAAGGGATGGGTATAACGAAGTTTCGTTTTCGTTGAATTAGAGTAGGTCCTCAGGTCAACAAAGACTTGACGCTAAACTAAGGCAAAGTTATTAAGATGCTGGGTGGCTCCAGTGAGCTATAACTTATATTCTAGTAAATTTAACGTTGGTACTGTATATAAAGTCGTTGAGCACTTTGTTGCAGCTAACTGCTAAAGGCAATTGCACTAGCATTCTGATTTCGATTGATTTGAGCTGAAGTGATTATTGCTTTATGGACTAGCCAGCCATGATTGAAAAAGAATTTATCTTAGATTAATAAATAATTATATGGATATATCGTTTTTGAAGTAACTGAAATTAAAACTTATGGCTCGCATATCTTGACGATTTTCTTGCCTATGGGCTCGCTAGTTTTTAAGCTGATCTTAATATAAGCTCTATTGAGCCAAACTTAAATAATTGATTTAAGGTGAGATTTGCATCTACCAAAATCATTAGTTATCACCTCACAACCTTCTTAATTTTTTTTGCAGGCTGGAAATTTAAGATAAATAATACCTATAAACATGTATTCCATACCTATAATTTTATAAAACTAACCTGAGTTGACCGGCGACCGATGTTTGAGCGTGGGTGCGGCGGTCAGCTCCGGCTCGGCGCGCCCGAACGTCCGCAGCGTGCCCGCCGCGCTGCCCGCGCCCCCCGCTGCCCCCGCGCCCCCCGCTCCCCCCGCGCCCCCCACGACGCCCGTCCTTCCCGACCCCAGCTCAGCATCAGGGCCGGTCGCGCCGCCTGTCATGCTAAACGTCGCATATGGGCTGATCTCGTACATTTCTGGAAGGTATATGCCGTTCGTTTAGTTAGGAGTCTCCGAGAATAAGAGCACTTGCGTGATTGACTGTTTCTGCTTGACACACATTTAAGGTGCCGTCATGTTCGCACGCCAGTGTCGCCCACAAATTTGTGCCCAAGAAAGTTTCATATTGACGGTTACATCATGTCATTGTGGTGAACAATCAATACGCGCTTCAATCACGTAGACTTGTCAAATCCACATGATCTTTTCGGGGACCTGTTAGTACGTTGTGTTAGCCCATAAAATTCAAAATTCTTTTTATTTCATAAACTATTACATAGTACTTGAAAACGTCAAAATTATAAAAAAAATAACAAAAACAAATAAAATATATTTATACTAAAATCACGAAGCTTAGATTCACTTGCAATAAAATAATTTAAAAAAACAAAAAATATTTAAGTGCAAGTGAATCTAAGTGCCAGTTCCGAGCCACCGCTCTGTAAGAAGAACTGGCAAGAAACTCACAGGCTATGCTCTTTTAAATTATCGATTGGTTAGTTACAATCTTCATTTGTCTGTGACGCTATACAATGCAACATAATATAACAATATTCATGCTTTAAGTCATTCATATTAGAATAGCCTGTATGAAACGGCAGTTTAATCCCAAGCATTTTTATCAGCCATATAGTCTTTAATAGAATAATATCCTTTTGAAGACAGCTTGCGTTTTATTGTTAATTTAAATTTATTTAGGCTTAATTGCTGTATATTGCTAGGGATTTTATTATAGAATCGCACACATTGACCTTTAAATGATTTGTTAATTTTTTGGAGCCTAGTGGCAGGTACAACTAGTTTATGCTTATTTCTTGTGTTTAGGTTATGTATATCACTTTTCTTACTCAATTTATCAATATTTTTATGTACATATACTAGGTTTTCATAAACAAACTGACCCGCCACTGTCAAAATACCAATTTCTTTAAATTTATCCCTTAGTGAATGTCTACATGGTAGATTATAAATTGCTCATATGGCCCTCTTCTGCAGTACAAAAATATTTTGAATATCTGCGGCACAACCCCACAGAAGAGTACCATACGACATAACACTATGAAAATAGCAATGATAAACAAGCCTAGCTGTTTCAACGTCTGTTAATTGGCGAATTTTCTTTACCGCGTATGCAGCAGAGCTGAGTCTATTCGACAATTCACCAATATGTGGGCCCCACTGTAACTTAGAATCTAATATAACACCCAAAAATTTGGTGATATCCACAAGGATCAACTCATTTTCCTTTATTTTAATAGTGGTGTTTACTTGTCTGACGTTAGGCGTCACGAATTTAATGCATTTCGTTTTAGCCCCATTTAATAATAAATTGTTAACGTCAAACCAGTGCACCACCTTTGAGATCGCATTGTTTACATCGTCTGGGTTCTGATATCGCTTTATTTTAAATAATAATGATGTATCATCAGCAAACAATACTATCTCGTGATTTTCCTTTACCAAATGTGGCAAATCATTAATATAAATTAAAAACAAAAACGGGCCGAGAATCGAGCCCTGCGGTACCCCCATTTTTATTACAGAACCCTGAGATCGCTTTCCATTAACTTCAACCCTTTGAATCCTATTACTTAAGTTAGAAGTAAGAAGATCCAATGCGGAGCCTCTTATTCCATAATAATCTAATTTTTTTATCAATGTTTCATGAGGAACACAATCAAAAGCTTTGGACAGATCGCAAAAAATACCTAAAGCGTCCAAAGAATCTACCCAAGCATCAAACATATGTTTCAAAAGCTCAACACCTCATAGGTTTTGGACGCTCGCTCTTAGTTTGGTCATATCACCTAGTTCATACCAGTCTTACCTTGTTGGTCTTTTTTACTGATCGGAAGCTTGATGGGCGAGGACGTGTACACTTGCTGGCAGTTCCTTCTATTGTCGCGTTTTTCTACAGATTTCTCTTCTTCTTCAGATATATCGCCTTGCTCGTAACCTTTCCTCAAGCATGTCGTCAGCGAACTGAAACAGAATCGTACATGAGTAAAAATTTATAGCTGCAAGAGTTAAAGAGCTCCTATTTATAAACTTTATTATCATCTTAGCGCCAACCCAATCTTAAAATTCAAACATTTGATTCGAGCACTATTTTCAGGCTCTTTGTGAGTGTTGACGTATCGACACTGTTCTTACTTGGGAGTTGGGACTGGAGCGGTTGAAAGAATTTTTTTTTTTTTGTTTTAATTGTTGTAATTTCTCTTTCGTTTTATTCGTTTCCTGTATTTTTTTATTGTATTGGTTTTGTTTGTTTTTTTTTTCTTTTTGTTTTTTGAATTTTTATTGTGTAATATTTTAAAATAATATTCCGTATTTTAATTTTAAATGTTTTTCGTCTGGTGTTATTTACTTTATTTCGAATTGTATTTTATTGTGTTTAAATTAACATACTTGAAAATTATGTTTAAAAGATGATGTATGCATGTGTTCTCCTGTAACTGAAGGAGCACAAATCTTCTGGCAACTTTATATAATATTGCATGTACTGTGTATCCTTTGTTGGAGTTCCTTAATAAATAAATAAAGAAACCCCTCTTTAGCACATACTCTATTACGCTGACCCAGCGTGGATTGACGGAGGTAGTCCTGTAGCGAGGTTCCGTTGTCAAGCCACCTAGTAGAACATAGCTTACTAATAGCATAATCTTCAAGTGCCTTCCAAAGCACGGAAACGCTCAATTACACATTAAGATAAACGGTCATTCATCCGAAAGTCCTCTACGACCTCTGTGATCGATTCCATACGCCTAGCACAGCAGAGCTATGAGCGCTTCATCGTCTTGAACTTGTACTCAAATTCAATGGAAGTAAGATGAAGGTGCTTTAATTCCAAGTTGAATAAAGAAGGAATATTGATATTTTTAAAAGTTGTCAATTGCAATACCTTCGTCGATAAACAAATGTCGCCAGCAACAGCGCTGCCAGAGACAGGGCCCCCGCCACCAGCAGCAGCGCGCGGGCCGCGTCCGTGGCGCCGCCGCCGGCACCACGCGCTGGCGGGAACGCGGCCGGCGCCGGAATGCGTTCTAGTTGGAAAATTTTCAAGATCATTTTTCGCTACATCTCTGTCATCATCATATCTAGAAGCAAGCAGTTAAAATGTTTTAGATTAAATAATTGTTTAATTTGAAAAACAAACAAGGGGCATGTGGCTAATAATACATTTCTTTTTAATATTTTTTCACGATGAAATACTAAGCCTACCAAGTCCAAAGGAGCCCAAGCCAACGTCACCTGCAAGTGGTGCACCTGCTGAACAACGAACGAGGCTCTGGCGAAAATAACAGGGCCCGCTAAGCGGCAGTAGGCTCGCCACCTTTTACGTGGGACCAACTATATAATTGACTTGATTGATTGATTGTATAATTTGCCTCTGCCTATCCTTTCAGGGAAACAGGCGTGAATTTATGTATGTAATATTATTCAAGAGCCTCTACACAATGATTCATAGTCATTTGATGTATCTGAGGAAGCCTTTGTAAGTGTCAGCTTAATTTTTAGTAAAATGGTGAATAGAGATAAAGCTAAGTTCTAAAAGAGGTTCGGAATCAATATGTTCCATCCATACATCTTCCATTCATTTTTCTCTATTCTATCCAGTGAGAAGCTCGTAAAACTTATATCACCCGCTAAGGCGCAAGGTTTCATTCAGTAACCTTTAACAAATTTTAAATAACAATAAAATCATTATTCGCACTTCCAAAAGTATTTCCATTTTTAAGAAAGCAAAAAAGGAACACCTCCTTGCTGCCTGCTAGTTGTACCTTTTTATCTAATTGTTTAATTTCAGTATGTTGTTTGATTTTAGTCTTTTAATATTATTTGATTTTAGTTTGTTTTGTTACGTATTTTGTGCACGTGTCTACTTTGAATATGTTTTTTTTCCTTTTTTCGGTCTGCTGAAAGAAATTATTTTTAGGGATAAACAGTGCCGTTGTATATATTTTCCATATCTTCTACCTTTGTGTATGTTCCTTATGTGAATAAATTGTTAAATAAATAAAAGTAACTCACCGCCATCCTCGGTCGTGGTAGCGAAATAGTAATTTCCAACAGTGACACCCGCGTCACTATGTGCCGCTACCTTAAGGTGGTACCAACTGGCAGGCTCCAGGCCACAGATTTCCACAGGCCTCGTCCCTAACGAGATTTCCATGTCTCTGATTACAGAGTCTGCCAGAGTTCGCACAGTTATAGTGAAGGGTCCTATTGGGCAGCCATTACTGTCCCATGCTAGTAAGTTCAACACCAAACAGGTACTGTTGGTTGCAATCAATGTCTTCTCTGGTGGTGCTCTAGATGCTGAAAGAGATTTACTATAGTAAAACAGCCGAAAACACGAAAAAAAATTTGAAATAGATCAGATATTATGCCAAATCTAAAAACCTGCAGTTGACTTGTTTGCAATATTCGCATATGCTATAAAAATTAATCGATATAAAAACAATTATGTTTAACAGCTATTGCCAATTTTTAAAAACATTATAGTAAATTTTTTTTTTTCGAGCGGCGTTAGCCCAGTGGCGAAACCCCTTGTTCTTCTATGACTTTTCGAAGTTATGTGCGTACTTATCGCTTGCTTCGTGCCTCGGGAAGCACGTTAATCCTTTGGTCCCGGATCCTTTGAACCGTGTCATGAATATCTATGGCAGTCGTTATTAGGAAGTCAATGCCTTCTGACAGCTGGTTTAACCATAGAATGTTTCTCTCTGGGTTGCGGCGGCCAGACGGCAGTCGCTCCACGTAATAACTGAAATTCAGTCACATCTGGTTGAACCAGTGAGCAGACCCTGGGCCCCAAGCTTAAGTCTAGGGCAACTGGGATAATGCTAGATATGATGATTAACGTGATTCTTGCGAATTTAGCTTTACGCAAAAACTTAGGCGCATAAGTCCAACACCCTAGTTTCTTTAACATTATATTAATAAATAACTCACGTCCTCCAGAAGTAGAAACGAGCAGTTCCTCACTAGGAGGAGAAGATCCAAGTGCGTTGTGAGCGATGAGCTTTATTCGGTACATACTGCCACATGATAGCCTCTCCAAGGTGTAGCCACGGGAGTCTCCAGGTAAACGAATTTCTTTCCAGCTGTCTGCGTTTTCTCGGGTATACTGAATTGTGAAACCTGTAAAATTATGTCAAAAATTACTCCAATTGCCATTTGAAGAATAAGAAGAATACAATTAATGAAAACAAAAATGTAATCCATAGAGTTATTTTGTTGGCCAATAAAGGTTTAAAATAATTTTGTGCACCCGTTTTCAATCGGTAGAAGACATAAAGAATAATTCGCGGCGAGAATTGAACTCAATTCCGGAAACAGCGTTTAAAAATTTTTTTGATGATTGGATTATTCGTTGGCGTAAGTGTATCGTTTCGGAAGGAGCATACTTTGAGGGGGATAAAATAAATTTGGATGAAAAACAAAAATTTTATGTGTTATCGATGCCTGCTGCACCTGCGTTATTCATTTTTTCCCGGTACTTTCATGACAGAGTAGTATACAACAATGATTCTGAGTTTTATTTATTGTTAAATCTACCATGCTCAATGGAAAAAAATGGACAACTAAAAAATCACGTTTGTTGAATGGGATCCCCTCTAAATTAATATATTGATTTGTTTTTTAGAATTTGTTGTTATCGAGGCAAAAGAAATAGTACTAAAAATGAAAACTATCTGACTATCACTGTTCATGAGATACAGCCTGTGACAATGGACGGACGGAAAGCGGAGTGTTAGTAAAAAGGTCCTGTTTTTTACGAAACCCTAAAAATTAACGCGCCACCCAATGAATAAATATCAATAAAAATAAAAATAACTTGTGCTGTTTATGTGATGCTGTTACTGGTTACACTACAAAATTTATAAGGTATAATTAACTAATAGAAAATGTTAAGGTTGTGTAAAAAAATTTAAATGAAAACTAACTGCGTGCACGTGGCGTCTCCCAGGCGAGTGTGAGGCGGTTAGGCGAGGCGGCGGCGAGCCGCGCACGAGGTGCCGCCGCGCTCCAAACGGCGCCCACGTCCCATGTCACGCGATCTGAGCCGTACGCGTTACGGACCGAACATGTGTAGTTATCCGACACGCTGCGATCCACACCTGGAAGTTATCAACATTTAAGCATGAGTCTTATTGAAATAAATCTCGAACAACATAATAATTATTAAGGAACAAATAGCTGGAAAAAATTAACCTAATTTAACAAAATAATTATAGTATTTAATAATAAAAATAAGCATAATGAAGAACTTGTTATGGATACTGCATTACATGTGAACTATATAGGACTATACTTAACATACACTGGACAGCAAATAAACCGGGCCACCCGCTACCTTAAAACTCTGATTCGATGTTCTCAAAAAGTATAAACCTCACAACTATCAAACTTACACCTACAAAAAGTGCGTATATAATACTCTCTGACGTCGATCACTTTCTTGTAGACTCACCCTGGTCTCATCAGTAAAGAGTACATTGCGCCACTGCTCTAACGTCCAATCCCTATACTCTCGAGCAAATTCAAGTCGTGCTCTACGGTATGCTACGGTCAATTTTGGGCCTGTAGCAGCTCTCTTTGAAGCCAGATTTCGTTCAGCAAGTCTCCTTCTAGCGGTATCTGAACTTATGACCACTTGGCGTTCGTCACGCAGAATTCGTTGGACTTCAACTGCGTTGAGGCGGCGATTTCGCAAAACAGTAAGTTGGATATAACGATCATCTGCTGCTGATGTAGCCCTAGGTCTGCCCATACATGGTCGGCGATCGAATGCTCTAGTCTCTAAGTATCGTCTGTAAGCTCGTTGTACCAAAGATCTGCTGATTCGAAGTCTCCGAGCAACTTCACGTTGCGAAACGCCTGCTTGAAGTAGTGCTACAGCTTGAGCTGCTTTTTAAGGCGTCGTATCCATTATTGACCATAGAAAATAGCAAAAATACACGCGTCTGAAGCAATTAATGGATGGCAACTAAAGAAACCATAAGAAAAATCCGAATATCCTCATTTAGAAAAAAAGAACGCTAATCGCAAACTCTAGTCAAAACAGAGCAAATCGTTGGTATTGTGTTTGTTGCTTGATTGCAATGTGAATTGAGGGTACTTTGGATAAATTTGTGGTCATTTCTCAAACAACATGAAACGCACTTTTTGTAGACGTAAGTTTGATAGTTGTGAGGTTTATACTTTTTGAGAAAATCGAATCAGAGTTCCAAGGTAGCGGGTGGCCCAGTTTATTTGCTGTCCAGTGTATATAGGACACACCTAGACCAGAACAAATATTTATATTCATGCAGACAAAGAATAACCCTATGTGGAAATCAACTCCGCGACTTCAGAAGCGAAGTGTAGGTATATTGACTATACCGCTACATTGTCGTGGATGCCTAAAAATCTATGATTCTATAGCTCGCTATTTATAACATGAGATAAATTGTTTACATAATGACCATTTATTTTTTCAACAAATAAATTATATACAAGCAAAAAGATCAAGCTGTGTATTGGTTGTTACCCTATTGTGTTTCATAATTCCTTATAACTATAGAAATTGGGACCTGCGGGTGTTATTGTTATGTGATTGAAAAAGTAGTCATTCGGTTCAAATAATGAACCAAAATTTTAATGTTTAAGCAAAGGAAAATATTTAGTAGTCAGGAGTTTGGTATATCTTGATGATATAATTGTAAATAGACAAGCTTTTGCTACATTACATAAAATCATTTACGATTGCTTATTTATGGTAAATTCGAAGTATTAGTTTGTATATTACAAATATTACAACTGTTGTACTATATAAATAAACTACTAGTATAACTTACTAAGAATAATGAGGTAATCCTTATCTATGACAAATCGTGGATCTGAAGTCAGTGGTGGAGCCGGTCGACGTCGAGACCACGAGCGTACGAATCCTTCAACCCCGGGGCCTCCCGCCCCACCCGTCCCGCCCGCTCCCGCGCCCGCAGCCCCACACTCCAGCCGCACGGAGCGACCTTCTGGTATCCGGATGACACGCCCAAACGACCATATCATAGCCGGAGCTGTGGAAGTAGGCAAAATACAACTAAAATTAGTATTTGCCTAAAATCTGACTATGATCTTAAAACACCTAGCGTAGTTTATATTCAGTTGAAACGCGATTTCGGACAAAAGAAAATAAATTTATTCAGTACAAATAAACATAGAAATTAAGTACACAAAAAAGCAACGATTAAATTTACACAAGCAAAATACAACATTAAACCATGTACTGAAACGGTGTCCACTCAGCACACTGTCGGACACCATAGGATGTCGCGACGCTGATCTTCCGTGAACACCTAGGCATAAAGTGTTACTACGCGCAGTATTTGTGAAATGCATCTATTTAAATAATTAAAAATAAATTATAAAGTAGTTTGTGTAAAGAATGGAATACTATAATAAAAAGTTTAAATAAAAGTATTCAGTATATATATGAATATAATAAGAAAGAAGAAGAACGAATAGTAGTGAAATGCAGATAACTTAACCAAATCGAAGTAAGACTGTGATAAGCTATGAATGAGACAACACAGGTATAATTAATTATTTTGCGAAATTAGTAAATATTGTTTGTATTTAAATTTAAAAGTTTTAATTTAATTTCAATTCCAATGTAAGATTGGTAACAAATTCGGATCAGATTCTAAACAAACATGACAGATAACATCGCACAGTACCCTCCAGATTCTCGCACTAGACCCGCTTTTAATAATAGTCCACACGATATATTTGATATCATAAAGCAAAACAATACGTTTCTTTTGTTTAGGTTCTGATATAATAATTTATTAATGGAGTATCTGAAAATAAAGTTCAGAAACTGGTGATGCCAATTGCTGATTATTCACGGGCTAAACAACACATTGTTGTCCAAAATTATTAGTTTTACTGGGTATGCAAACCTTTAAATTTATTACAATGATTATTCTTATGATACATACAATTAAGACTATTTTCTCAAAGGGGTACCCTATTATGTCAATTAAATTTTTGGTCCCACGTTATGGGTACCAACCGCAGCTGCCTACTGCAACTTATCGGAAACTATTTTTTTCGCCAGATCCTCTTCCGTTGATCGGCATGTGCACCACCCTTTATTCTCATCATACCGCTCGAATACAAGTTTCAGAGACTTAAAGACTTCTTGGCGGGAAAGTGAAGCGTCATGTCTGCAGTTTTGTTTTGTTTTCTAAAATTTGTGATATTTCTAACATTAATGTTTAATATTGGTGGATTATTAACCGTTAAGTGTTTGTGAACGTACATGCGTGTTGGTAAATCAAACTAAACAGTGCAACATCACTTTTCAAATTTTCTTTCAAGTAGTCCATGTGAGATCTCAGTATAGGCCCACATCTTTATTGAGGACTCAAGGGGCTTAGGGAAGGGTATCTCATTTACCATTTATCGTCTTTATCACGTCTCATTCTCATTTACTATGAATTATATATTATTTATATATCACTTACTTGACACTGGCTAAATGTGCTAGACGCACGAAGCCATTATTTAAAATAAAGAAAGAAAGAGACTTAAATAGTTGTAACCTGCATGCGAGGGCCTGGCGACGCGCACGTGGCTGGCGGGCCCCTCGCCGGCGAGCGTGGCGGCCGTGACCCACAGCTCGTGGTCGCGCGGCGCCACGCCCCGCAGCACGGCGCGCCGCCCCGCCGCCACCAGCGTCTGCGACTGTTGACCTGTCCTATCAATCAATCAATCAAAAATTATGCATTTCATTAACTATTACATAGTACTTGAAAACGTCAAAATTAAATATAAATATTAAAAATTCGAAATATTATTACACTGAAATCACGAAGCTTAGCTTCACTTATATGCAATAAAACAAATTAAAACCAAAAAATAATTAAGTATAAGTGAATCTAAGTGCCAGTTCCGAGCCACCGTAAGAAGAATCTCTGTAAGAAGAATCATGCATATCCTCACCGTGAGCTTCAAAATATTACATACATAATATCACCTGTTTCCCCGAAGGGTTAGGCAGAGGCACACTATACGCCCACACTTCGCCATTCATATTGTTGGTCCCACGTAATAGGTGGCGAGCCTATTGCCGCATTCCAGGCACTTTTATGTTCGCCAGAGACAAGTCCATATAATAACATGGCTCAATTATTATTACTATGAGAAGATACTGCATATCAATATCATCTTTAGCTTAATTTTAAACGGTAGAGGCCTACATAAACTACGACCTTCCATCAGACAACTCTGCTGTTGTAGGAGAATTCAGAAGTACGAGAGTAACCTTCCCACGAAATCTCCATAGTTTCACTTGAGCGGCTCAGGTGCAAATACAGGTGACCTGCATTCGTCAAGCAGAAGCTATACATCATAATAATGATTGGATAAGTGAGCTTCATAGAAGATAAATATGAAATTGAGCTCAGATTTACTGGAGGCATCGGCCTCAGCTACGGCAGACTTGTGGAAGATGGGCCGTTTGTGATAATGAGATAGATAAGATGAGATGATAGTTATAGGAAGTGTGTTTTTTTTTAAATAAGAAGTGCTGAGAATAGACCAGAGTCAAACAGGATGACACTGTAGGTACTGGATACTATCTAATGAATTATGTGCCATCAGGTGAATGTCCAGTAAGTCCCTTTCTTTAGGTGACTTAAAGAGACCCAATAAACCAAGAGAGCTTATTGACATTTTATACCTTTGTGGCCGATTGTAGACGATGTAATGCTTTATTTTCCCGTTCTTATGCAACGGCTCCAACCAGCTCACAATGATTGTGTCCTCAGAGTCCGCTAACGCCTTGATGTCTGCAGGAGGACCTGGAACTAACCACAAAAAAACAATTATAATCTACGTTTCACAAAACAGAAATGTTCAAATTTTTTAGGGTATATCACAATCCAAAAATATGCCTGAACTATGTATCACAAAATGTTAGGCTTTATGTGGATAACAGGCGTTTGGCTGTGTCATTGTATTATACGTAGCTAAATATGTGATAAAACCAGTAAAGCTAATATTATAATCAATTGATGGATTAAAAATATCTTCATAAAATCGAGAAACTATTCAACACGTCACGTGTTTCGCCTTTACACAGGGCATCTTCAGCAAAGATAAAAGCCCCAGAACAACGATGTCTTCACGACCAACGCGTTACTCTCTTTTTAACGGAATTTTTACAAAGATATTTTTAATGCATTACTTGCTTATGATGGATTTCCGCAATGTAACGCCTGAATCAATGAATTATTTAATGTTATAATAACAAATTAGTTTCAGACCATGTATTTTTAAAATACAAAATCATAAAACATACAATGATCAGACTTACTATCTTCATGTGTGGTGCAGTAAATTGGATCAGAAGCTGGTCCTGCGCCTGCGCCCGTTCTTGCGCGGACTGAGATGGAATAGTTGGCAGCACGCTGGAGGGATTGCAGCACCGTCTCCATGCCACCAGCTCGACGCGTCTCTATTTGGCTCTCGACTTCATCCATTACCTGAAAAGAGCAGTCCGGAATGACTTTGTCACCCTTAATGTATATCGTTTTTATCTTATGGTGTTGTAGTCGTGAAATGGTATGTGCATTTCAAGACCATTATTCAACATGCAAATATTTAGTGAAACGTCTATGCTTACAAAGTTATTACCATAGATATGCAGTAAGGTACTTTATAATTTAATATACCTACGTTAGTAGCCTTTGTGTCAATTTTTAGTACTCTTTATACTCTTTGGCTGAGGTTCTGTCGGTTCGAAAATTATACATCTTGCACATAATTCTAAGAAAACACAAAACAATTTTAGTAGACACCTCCTTGTTAACCAAACGACGAAATTTTATTTTTGCTCTTACACACTTCGCAAGACATCAATACACTTCCCTATAGTCACATCTTTATAACCGAAAAAACAAAATTTTAAAAATATACTCGCAGGCAAGCTTTGAGTGTAAGCTCTTATTAGGGGACTGGCTTAAAGATTTAACCTATGAGGAAACAGAAAATCTTATTTCTCAAGTTTGTGTATAAAGATACCCACACACTTACTCACACAAACACACACATACATATAAAGAAGTTATTACAATAGGAAAATATTTAAATGTCAGTTTAAATTTAAAAGCTTTATAATGCTTACCTATATGTAACTTTATTTATTTTTAAGTTTTTCTCAATTAAAGTTATAAGTCATCGATTTTTTTTGTTTTTTTTTGTGATGTTATGTCGCTATTCATTAAGTTACCACTTAAGTATTGTTTTGAGAGCGAAATCACCTGTCACAAGTGATCTACTCACTTAAAAGGAGAATCCAAACTCTGTATAGAGAAACATACGTATACGCAATAAACATTATTTCATTTTCAATTATTCACTGTATATTTGCAATACATGGTCTATGTAAATAAACTAATAAGATCTGAACACTCCAATAAATTATTGAAGATTCGTTACGTCGTCTAAGCGGGCCAGTCATACTCTTTACTTATTATTAGGGTCTCCACAATAATTTTCGCTTGATTATGGGTTAGTTGCAGCTTGCAACATCAACATAAAAGAGTTAGTTTAAGAATTTGAACACGTTCAAACAAATAGAAGAATGTGAATAAATCGAAGTGTTTCCAAGTTGACGAGAAAAGACTACAGTAAAAATGGTGAGTTTCCAATGAGGAGTCCAGAACATACCTCATAGACGACGTCGTATCCCAGCAGCACGCCCCCCCGCGCGCGGGCGGGGGGCGGCTCCCACCACGCGCGCGCCGACTGCGGGGACAGCGCCTCGCAGCGCACGCGCGTCGGCGGCGCCGAGGGCGCTGACAATATGAACTTTTTTTACTTTAACTGCATTAATAACTGAATGCTCGGTCTTCTTGACGGGAAAGTGAAGCGTCATGTCAGCAGTTTTTGTTTTATTTTCTAAAATTGGTGATAATTTGAACATTAATGTGTAATAACGGTGGATTATTAACCGTTAAGTGTTTGTTTTCTAATGAAATAAAACAGTAAAACATCACTTTTCAAATTCTCTCAAGAAGTACATGTGAGATCTCAGTATAGTCCCACATCTTTACTGAGGACTCAAGGGGTTTAGGGAGAAGGGATCTCATTTACCATTTATCATCTTTATCACCACTCATTCTCATTTACTATAATTTATATAATATTAATATATCTCTTACTTGACAGTGGCTTCATTTGCAAACCGAACGAAGCCATTATTTAAAAGACTGACGGCACTTAGTAAGCACTTTTTTAAATATGTTTTTTTTAATTACTTTTTTAAGTATAAGATTTATATGTATCATCATCACAGACCATTAACGTCCCACTACTGAGGACGAGCCTCCTCTCACATACCAAGGTGTGAGGTTATTGGGTCATACTCCACCACTCTGAACCAGTGCGGATTGGCGGAAGCAGGTGTATGGCGATCTGCTGTTAGAATTTTTCAAGCCGCCCATTAGGCTTCTAACATGACTTGACGACTACCACATTTAGTGACAACTGGGACCAACGGCTTAACGGCTTCTATGTATGTATATAAGTATATGTGGTTTTAATGTATTTTTACAGTTTCTTTTCTTTTACTTGGATCTGTAACTAAATTTAGTTTCACTTGTTACGTGCAGCGAATGCTGTCTGACCTCCGCAACCCAGAGGGAAACATAATTCTATGGTTAAACCAGCTGTCAGTCTGTTAGAAGGTACTGACTTCCTAATAACGACTGCCATAGATTGTTCATGACAGCCGGGACCAACGGCTTAATGTGCTTTCCTAGGCACGGAGCAAGCGATTATTACGCACATAACTTTGAAAAGTCATAAGTGCGCCACCAGGGTTTGAACCCGAGACCCTCTGAATTAAAGGCGAGGGGTCTAGTTAATATAGGATTCATGTCTAAATAAGTCACAACTAACACATATTTATTGTGAATAGTAATTAACTTTACTTAGTTTAGATAGATAACACTTTAATTATCTGCATTACTAACCCAATTTATGTTCGTAAAATAATGTAATTAGGCTAGTTATTGTATAGAAATAAATAATAATTATTAACCCTTAATAGGGTGGAGATAAAAATTATTGAAAAACCAGGTTTTCTGCTATTATTTATTAGTATAATAGGACACTTTTTAACATTATTCATAATAATTAAAAAATATGTAATCGTAAGTTACGCGAAATTCGGTGGTAATCATTTTACCATTGCCTGTTTACGTTTATGTGTTGGTGGTAATTATTTGACCTTAGCCCGTTAAACTACTAGAAGTAGAGCTGCGACAGTCCATAACTTCTCCTTCATCTGGAGCAATGTGAAAGCTTTTGAAGCATGGTGTGGTACATAAAGCTACTTTACAGACACCGCAAATGATCCGTGATCGTTTTTGAGTATTTTTGGTGCTGCAAAATCGGCATCTAGTAAATTTACCTTGGTCTTCTGGGTAGTGTGCCACAGAAGAGCGCCTGATTTCAGCGGGTACCCCGAAATTTCCGCCTTGCTTGTTCCTAAAAATAATACTAGTGGCTCTTTTTTTTACTGTGAATCCATCTATAAGACTGCGAGCCAAACGCAGTCTGAAATCACGATGTGTATGAACTTTTTGCTTGTGTATTTGAGTGTAGGCTATGTATGCGTTTATGACAGCTGCATCGAACATGAAATAAAATAGGCGCAACCAGTTGCGTCTCGATTTTCGACCGATTGGATACGAGGCTCGGAAATGATCAAAATGATCCACACCTCCCATGTTCAGAGTATATTCAGCAATAGCAGTTGGGATAGTAATATCCTTCTTGGAACCATCTTTCTGTCTTCGTTTGACGGTAGACACAGATTTAGGATTGTGTGCTGTTGTCAAAATATTCACCAGTTGAGTATCCATCCACTGTATAGCAGAAACTGGACTTTTGGTTTTATACATAAACTCGTGCTTGTCAAGTTTTTCCTTTTTGAGTTTATTCTTGGGCAACAACTTTTCTGGTAAGCCTTTTCTGTTCAAACGCACGGTACCAACAGCATATATTCCTTTCTTTATCAGCAAATCATTCATTAGCGGAATGCCAGTAAAGAAGTTGTCGAAAGCTACAAGAGTATTGCGTGATACACCTTGACATAGTTTCATTATGACATTATATCCTAAGCCTTCCTCACTTGATGCATTTTCGTCTGCTTTACCAATATATATATCGAAAAAATAAATGTATCCAGTCTTAGCATCACACCGAGCCCATACTTTATAGCCTCTTTTGATGGGCTTTTTGGGCATGTACTGTTTGAGTGTGCTTTTACCCTTGAATTTTACCATACTTTCGTCTACCGATTGATTGCTTGATTGAGAACATTGAGTCTGGAATATTTCGTTTAGTTTCGTTATCATAGGCCGTATTTTATAAAGCTTATCATGATCTGGTGTATCTCTTACGGGTTCTTTAGTATTATCATTCAAATGAATGTTTTCAGTCAGTTTTTTGAATCTTTTTAAAGTGAAAGTTTGGGCAATATCAGGATTTCTGTAAAAAGGATCCGTTGACCAATACAGATTGACATCAGGTAAGGGGTGAAGACCCATCATGATTAGGACACCAAGATATGCACGCATTTCGGCTGGAAATGTTGGATTCCAGTGAAGTGTTTTCCTTTGTGCCGCATAAAGGTTAGTTTGTTCTACCAGCAACTCTACTAGAACATGAGGGAAATAATTGTCGAAATATTCAATAGGCGATGTTTTATGTGTGACGCGCATGTTTACAGTCAGCTTTCTATCAAACTTTGGTATGCTATGGTTTGGAATCTTATCTGACCAGTTACGAGCCACACAAATAGGCCTACTAGATATTATGTCTGCGCTTACCGCCTCATCAGGCTGCGCTAAGATAGACTGAGCTGAAGTTGAGCAACTTGGTTCAGAAAGAGCATCCGTAACGACGTTTGAATCATAGTCACTTAGCGTACTTACTTCCCTCACCGGTGTTTCAGTGACTGGTTCAAAGCTTTCCAGAAATTCTACAGAAACACGGGGTCCTGGAGGATCTTCAAAATTCTGTAATATTCTCGGCTCCAACTCAGGCTCTTTACCAAATATTCTTGAAAGACCTCGCGAAACTTCATCGTCGTAATCAAGTACGCTATTGGCTAAAATTGGCTCCTCCGAGTCACTTTCGTCACTACTTTCAATATCGGAGAGATCATCTTCTAGAATACTGGCGATAATAGTCTCAGATAACTTCTTTTTGTTCGACATTCTCCTAAAATAACAAGTACGCGAATGAGTAAAGGTAACTATATTACCACCAAATACTACTTTGTTGATCTAAACGGGTAATGGTAAGAGTTTTACCACTGAGTTTTGGACGATTGTACAATCAGCACAAGTTTCATTTCAAAAATTATTGTACGAGTCATGCAGGTCAATATAATAAATAATCCTAAAAAAGATCACAAAATCACTTACCGGAATCTTTTTAGAACAAAATTTCAATTTGTTGGCGCCAAACACCGTCGATTGTCAAAATATTATGATTTTTTTTTCTGAATGTTTGTATCTTGCAAACTTTGACAGTTAGCGTAGTTGCCAGTACTAATAAAAGTTTTATAGATGTTTGCGCATTAAAATTAAAGAATTTACGAAAGTGAACCATAAACGACCCTTGCTCTGTGGTCAAAAGGCAAAGGTGGTAAGCAATTGTTCTTTGCCCTATTAAGGGTTAAATTAATATTTATTCATATACAAAATTAATTATATACCAAATTCACCGATTTAGTGAATTTGGTATATAATTATTTTACTTTTGCCTGCAGAACATGAAGCTCTCGTAAGTATTATATGGATTCCTCTCCACAGCTCAATCATTTAATAAATTCAAAAGTACTAGGATTTGATGTATGCTTTGATTAAAGAAACAAATAATCTTTACCGGCCTCCATAGTGGCAGCAGCAAGTGGCGGAGCTGCCGGCCCGCAGCCCACGGCGTTGTAGGCGCGCACTTGCAGCTCGTAGTGCGCGTGGGGCCGCAGTGCGCCCAGCCGTGCCTCCACTGCGCCCCACCCCGCCACGGTCAGCGCCCGACTGGTATTTCCCCCCACCGTCCCTGTGCTCCCTATTTCCTCTAGAGCTGTCCCTGGGATTCCCATTCCCGACCCGCCAGCTTCGCGCCATGTCACCAGGTATCCAAGCAGCTCGCCGTTCCATGACTCTTGGGGCGGTGCCTATATACATACATAATATAATCACGCCTGTTTCCCCGAAGGGGTAGGCAGAGGCGTATAATACGCTCACATTTTGCCAATTTTAATATTTTGGTTTTACGCCGCTTACCGGAAACTGTAATGTTTGCCAGAGCCTCGTTTGTTGTGCGTCATGTGCACCACTTGCAGATGAGGTTGGCTTGGGTTTCTATGTCCTCGGGCGGGGTGACAGAAGCTATAAACCCAGGTATAACCCCTCGCCCCTTTTCAACAGCGGTGGGAGTCGTCGGAATTTTTTTTAGTAGGTTGGACTGCGGTGGTTGCGTCTGCGTCTGCCTCACACTCCCCTCTCGGTCCCTCCATTGGCCGGGAGGCAGTGCGTAAACAGCATTTTTTTTACGGACAATAAACAAATATTAAAAAAGGTTTTCTATGTCCTCTAGTGACGACCCTTATACACCCTACATGATGCCTGCGTGGTGACATGATGATGTTTAATGTATTCGGCCATGACGGAAATATTATAACACTATATTTCTAACAAATTTAGCGGAAACTGGAGCCACAAGAGACTGGTAAGATAAGAATCAGTTGAATACAATAAAGAACTTCTTCATCAACGCCTCATCTCATTATAAGTCCTCCACAGTGGAAAAAATTATGACAATATAGTAAATCCTTTCGAAAACTCTTAACATTTACAGCTTCGAGAATATTTTATGCTAACCACGATTATTTATTAATTTGTATAAGCATGCAAGTGATGGATTAAAAATATCTTTATAACAATTCCCGCGCTACTATAGTTTCCCGAAAAATCAAGAAACTATTCAACACGATACGTGTTTCGCCCTTACACAGGGCGTCTTCAGGTAATATAGCCTCAGAACAACGATGTCATAGTAGCGCGGGAATTGTTACAAAGATATTTATAATCCATCACTTGCTTACAATGGATTTTCGAAAAGTAACGCCTCAATCAATAAATTATATGTATAAGCATTTTAAACAGTTATCGTTTCAATAATAATGCTAACCTGCCATTTCAGTAACAGCTCCCCAGGCGCCACTGCCTGCACTTGAACATTGTGAGGAGGATCCGAAGGTGCTGAAAACAAATCTTTCATCAATTGACATTCTCATTATAGATGCATAAAACTGTAAGAACTAATCACATCAGAACATTTATTTGTATAATATGAGTACATAACAATTTTATGGTGAGAAAGACGACCGATATGGCGTGGAGGTCAGTATTACTGACTCAGTAAACCTGCACTTCATTCCAGCCAGAGGTCGTGTCGTCATTGTAAGGTTGTGTTATAATTTAGCATACAATATTTTAATATATTATTATGATTACTATTTAACTACCAGTGACGAGTATCTGGTAACTGTTATATTCTGGCACTAGTATCATACCTGTGATTTATAAGTCTATTGGCAGTAATGTTGTTATGACACAGACATACTTGATACTCGTCACTTGATATAGAGCTGTCATTCGGAGCGGAGGTGTTTAGTAAAATAGATAGTTACGGAATTAAATCAAGGAAAATCAAAGCAATCATCGTTTTATTTTTAGTTTTGAAGTTTGATCTTTCATCTCAGAAGTGGGATAAAGAAACCAAACCCACAATTTCTAGAAAATCAATACCCAATTTTTTTAAACGAACACGTTTGATTAAGTTTGAATGTTTACAAAAGCAGTTATATAATAAAAAAATAATGGGTGAAAATACGCCGGATGGAGCTGAGGCGCAAACGACGTGTTGACCACGCGAAAAGTGGAAAAAATCAATTAACATAAAACGTTGCAGACGTCATAGTATCAATGTAAAGGAGAAGTCGATCAAGAGAGCGATCTCTGTAACGTAGCCGTAGGCGTGATCACGATCATCGACCAAGCCGCAGTACGAAGGGGAACTGAAAAGAGACGCGATGTTCAAGACACAGGCGTTCTTCGTCGGGTCGTCGTAGCAGCGTATGTGGTAGCGACGTAAGTGGCATCGTGACTTGGAGCTTGGTAAGCATTCTTATTCAATTATTTTTCGGCGCATGAGTTTAATTTTTAAATATTACTGAGGCAAAAAGTTTCTAATGTTAGGCAATGTTATCCCCGAGATTGGTCCTATGGTCATAGATCAAACTTTAAAAATGTGGCTTAATAAAGTTGAGGAGTGCGCCAAACTGTACAATTGGGGCAATGATCAGATCATATACACTATGCTTTGCCTCGTTTAGTAGGGGTCGCTCGTATTTGTTGTCAAGCCCTATCAACGATGTCATGTTCATGGCCTAAGGGGATAAATAAATTTATTGATTCCTTTCCCAGTAGTGATGAGTACACTGAGTTATTGAATAAAATGTTATATAAGCGGGGATAGTTTAATGAATAATTAGAATTATATTTTTATTTGATAAAATTAGCTTATTAAATCGTTGTAAAATATTTGGAATAAGCGCTAACGAACTGCCTTTTATATGGGATTACGATCGTTCGTTAAGGTTAGGTGATATTCAGCATGCCTAGAACCCGAACAGGTATTGAATTACTTTCAAATGTTGAAAATGATAGGTCAAGGGTTGGTGTACATGATAAGAGGGGTCAAGCAAGTAGTAACGTTTTAAATTTTAAGCATTATACTAATTATCATAGGAAATAAAAAGCTCAGGGTAGTACAACTGTTATGTGTTATAAATGTAATGAGACAGGTCGTTCTAGTTTCAGATATTCCAAAAAGATATTAAAATATAATATCTGTAATAGACTAGGGCATTTAAAAATTAATTGACCGCGATTGCCAGGCACTCCAAATTGCAAGTAAATGTTGATAACTTTGATAATAATAAGTATTTAATATCTTTACACGTAAATGGTCATGCAATAGAAGGATATATAGATCTAGGCAGTCAGAGTACATTAATACAACGCAATGAAGCATCGGTTGGGGCAATGGGCTCGCCGCCTGTTTCGTGGGACCGACGGTGTGACTGGCGAGGTGTGGGCTTACTGTTAGCCTCTGCCTGCCCCTTCGGGAAAGCGGACGTGATGTTGTGTGTGTATGTATGTAAGCATTTAAAGTAAGAACTACTTGGTCAGTCGGTAAATTACCAGTTATGAGAGGATTACAAAATAATACAGTTGTCCCTATCGGTATAGCTCGCTTGTATATTGAGATTTCTAATATTTCAGAAAAAGTTCAAATCAAATCGTTTATTTGCATAACATGGGTACATTACAATTTGAAGATGTTATAAAAATATATTTGTTCGCCATATTTAACCTTTCTAGGTGTGCAAAAACAGTACAAATTAGTCAAAATAAGTAATAAGAATAATATAATCACAATTTATGTCACATTGAAAAGAAAAGTAAATTTTAATATTATTTTTGAATAAATTTATACATAATAATTAATTAATTTTATCATAAAGGAATTAGTTTACAGAGTAGTAGGCTTTATTTATTAAAAATAGCTTAAGTTTGTGTTTAAAGCTTCCAAAAGGGGCTCTGAGGCAATTTATTAATAACTTTTATTCCTAAGATAAAAACACTTTTCTGTAGTTTCGTTGTTTTACAAAACGGCATTTTTAAAGTATACTTATGTCTTTCGCTGTTTAGAGTATCATAAGTTTTTAAATATTAGCTCACATTCCAAAGTTGGTACATTTATAGTAGAAGATAGTGTAACTACATATCTTATATTGATTGGACATACTTTTACAAGAAAAACCAGGAATAATTATATAAAAACATCTTATTCAATCATTTTAAAAAGAGAAATTGTTCAAAAGATTTACTTGTTTTTATTAAAAGTAGCTTACGTGCAACCCAATCAAATGGCTACTACGTCCGTTATTTTAGGGGTTCCATAAGATGTTTACCACATAGTGAATTTTATTTATTACATGGGGAATACGATTTTATAAATGGAATGGGTGTGTTACTTTAATAATGTTGTAATATAACTGAGAAAAGATTCATTAATTACTCGCGTTACTAAAGATGTGCAGAGTTTTGATGTAAATTTTATAAACTTTTATGATCCAGTTACTGATTCAAATTTGAATTGTGGTGAACATTTATAAGACGTTAAAATTGGCCAACTCAGATTTTTTTTAAAAAAACTATCAGTGTTGTTTTTCCTTAAGATTACGCGATCTAAGTTATAATTATATAATTCACGAGTGGAGATTTCATTAAACGACAACCAACCGACAGTCGTTTACCGACGAGGTTATCATACCCAGAAAGTGAACAAGCTTGATCAATGGTACAGGAAATGATTGAGGCTGATATCGTTTGCGAGTTCAATCCAACCTATGCTAGCTCTATCCTCTTAGTAAAGAAGAAAACGGCTGAAAAAAATAGGCAATGTGTCGAGCTTCGAAATTTAAAACACATAATGAGAAATAATCTTTTACCATTGATCGACGATCAGTTCGAGTTCGGTCTTACACTTAAGTTAAAGAAATGTTATTTTTTCCAAAGAGAACTCGATTTTTTAGGTTTTCATGTTTTGGAAATAACATACGTACATAACATATTAATGTCACAACATTTTTTTTCTAAATATCATGTCTGAAAAAAATAAACATGTACGACGTACGACCTTTTTTTTTAGTAATTAAAGTAAAGTAAACGTTGGACAGACGAACAAACGCAAGCATTTAATTCCCTAAAGGAAAAACTAGTTGAACAACCCGAATTAGCTTTATTTAATGCTCATCTCGAAACCGAGTTACATACCGATGCGTCAAAGAACAATATTGCAGGTAAACTTACGCAACGGGACAAAGACGTCAATTTAGACCAGTAGCCTACTATAGTAGGAAAACGTCAGAGGATGAGCAAAAGTTTCACTCTTTTAAGTTAGAAACTCTTGCGTCACTCATTCTATTTGTTGGGGTTAAAATTGTTATTATAATTAAAATAGTTACTGACTGTAAAGCGTTGCGTATAACATTGAATGAAAGAGATCTTATCCCTAGAATTGGCCGTTGGTAGGTCCAGTTGCAGGAGTACGACTGCAGCATTGAGTACAGAACAGAATCACGCATGGCTCATGCAGATGCCTTAGATCGTGCTCCAGTAACTGAGTCACCGAGTGAATACGATACACTTGTTATTGACGTTCTACATGAAGAAGTGAAAGACTGGATTGCGACAGTGCAAAGTAACGACGAGGAGATAACCCGAACTAAAAGCATTTTGTTAGCTGACGAGACTAAATTTTTGGTGATGTACGAAGCAATAACTAAATTTTCAGGGTCCATATCGGATAGTAAAAGTTTTAGAGAACGACAGTTTTGTTGTGACAGACACACCACTTACTAGAAATGAAATAAAAGTTATGAAAACGTAGTAATAGATAAAGTTCATCAATGGCTTAATTTAAATGAATGATTACGACTCTGAGGCAAGCGATAATGACAATGAATCTTTAAACGCTCATAGGGAAATCGACCCCTAGAACTATTTATCGATTGGAATTATTTTTATAATATAAAATAGTTATATTTTATTTATTATTGTAATTTGTAGTAGATTGGTTTTTGAATGTTTTACAATAAGCGATCAGTGCAGAAACGTATAGCATTGTTAATCCAATGTTGCATAGATGATCGTAGATTATTGTAGAACAGGTGATGTTGTCATGAAAGGTTATTAAGATACTCGATTAGAACTGAAAGCGATCAGTACTAATTATACATAAAGCTGCGTTGCACTTTAGCCCAGATGTTTGATTATTTATGTTATGTTTTCATTATTAAGTCAATTTAATAATATTTTGAGATTTTAATGTTACTATGTGTTTGTTGATAATATTTTTTTTAATGATTTGTAATGTGAGCGCAAGTTACGAGCAATTAGTGCAGATAGCGAATGGTATCGAGTAATCGGTATCGCACAGATGATTGCAGATCGTGACAGATTGTGCCGTTTGGTGTAAGCGCAAGTTGCGAGCAATCAGTGCAGATAGAGAATGGTATCGAGCAATCGGTATCGCACAGATGATTGCAGATCGCGACAGATTGTGCCATTTGGTGTAAGCGCAAGTTGCGAGCAATCAGTGCAGATAGAGAATGGTATCGCACAGATGATTGCAGATCGTGACAGATTGTGCCGTTGGTGTAAGCGCAAGTTGCGAGCAATCAGTGCAGATAGATAATGGTACCGCACAGATGATTGCAGATCGTGACAGATTGTGCCGTTTGGTGTAAGCGCAAGTTGCGAGCAATCAGTGCAGATAGAGAATGGTATCCAGTAATCGGTTTCGCATAGATGATTGCAGATTGTGACGTTTGGTGTAAGCGCAAGTTGCGAGCAATCAGTGCAGATAGCATATGGTATCGCATAGATGATTGCAGATCGTGACAGATTGTGCAAAACAGGTTGGTTAGTAAGTTTGATGCATATTTACAAATAATAAAGTATGCGAAGTTTTTTTTGTCCTTTATTAATCTTTTCAATTGTTATTGTTTTGTTTTACAGTGAGGGGACTCACTTAGTAAAGGATGGCCGAGTTGTAAGGTTGTGTTATAATTTAGCATACAATATTTTAATATATTATTATGATTACTATTTAACTACCAGTGACGAGTATCTGGTAACTGTTATATTCTGGCACTAGTATCATACCTGTGATTTATAAGTCTATTGGCAGTAATGTTGTTATGACACAGACATACTTGATACTCGTCACTTGATATAGAGCTGTCATTCGGAGCGGAGGTGTTTAGTAAAATAGATAGTTACGGAATTAAATCAAGGAAAATCAAAGCAATCATCGTTTTATTTTTAGTTTTAAAGTTTGATCTTTCATCATGTCGTTTTTGTATTTTTTTATTTACAATATTAAAGGTACCTATTTCAGAATATTTGTCCGTTTTCCATTAAAAAGAGGTGAAAATAACGACTCCAGATAAAGTAATAAAAACCACAGAATACTAGAAGTGTAACCGAATTTATAATTTTTACTAACTTAATTCTAATGCTTAATGACAACATTAATATATATATTATACAAACAAATAATAATAGCGCAAGCCAGAAACGGATCACAATAGTACAGCGTCATCTATTGACAAGGTTGTGCCAACAGACATTCAAACTGTAACGAACAAGAGGTATATTTGTTTGCGATGTTCAACCTTTCTAGGTGTGCAAAATTTGTACAAGTTAGCTACAACAAACCTTCTTCCAATGTCTGAACGATGACAGATTCAGAGTAATCACTTTCCCCGATGGCGTTCACGGCTGCCAGTCGTAATGCGTAGGCCGTAGCTGGACGTAAGCCTTCCACTCTATATTCCAGTGTTACATCCGAGTCTGAATCTTCATACTCCTGTCTGAAATTTTTGATACTCATCACTATTAAATTACATATAACAAATAAAACAGATCCTAAAAGTTATGAAGTATGTAATAAGTAAGACCCACATGTAACTGCACACTGTTTTTTTTGGGTTAGCAATAAGTGCATGATGAACTTAAGGACAGTCGGGTCATTTAAATAAAATCAAACTTTTTCTTGCATCGTAGTTATCAGAAATAGCGAACCCTAGAGAAACAAAAAAATAGATAAGAAAACTATATCAAAAAGGTTAGAGCTTTTGGGATTTATTACAAAACAAGATATAGAGACCTGAGCACAATTTTTAAACCTGGTTTAACTTTCAATCTTTGTTTTGTTAAATCTTCAGCCCCTCTGTGATTTTGAATATTTCAGAGCCTTCAGAAGATATAGATTCAAATGATGAGGTTTTCTGCGTTCGACTGACTTGCAACTACTCTTATACTTAAGTCTTTTGCATGTAGTAAAATATTCAGTTTTGTGTTGCAAAAGGGAATACATAGGCCAAGCGATCAAAGGTTATATACTTAGTGAGCACAGCGGTGGCAGGCAGCAGCCGCACGGGCGCGTCGGCCCAGTCGGCGGCGCGCTCGCGGCCCACCGCGCGGTACTGCAGCCGGTAGCCTCGCAGGCGCGCGTTGCCGTCGAAGCCGCGTCGCCACTGCAGCACCGCACCGCGAGCTGATACGCGCGACGCTGACACTCCTCGAGGAGCTTCGGGGAACTCTGTCAATTTAAAAATTACAAAGCTTACTTAGTTGAAAGTGCTTTAACGAGCCCCTGCGGCGTAGGTCATTTAATTTCGAAAGTTTTTGGTACGTGTCAAGGATGGTAGATGGCAAGAAAAAGCAAAAAAGATCGTAATTCTGATTGTACCTACCCCCTTTAAAATTTATAATTATTCGTTTGGTAAGTTTACAAATTGTAAACAATTTTGCAACGTAAACTCATGATTGTCTTTGCTAAGTTGTTGACATTTTAGCTACAAATTTAGAACTTACAAAGTTGCTGTCTACGGAAAGCAGTAGCTACCTTATTATTAACCTATTTTATCGTGTTTATAAGTACAAGGAAAACTAACTTAACAATGTTAACTGCTAAAATTCTTTTAAAAGATTATGATTTGACGTAATCGGTAGTTGAACATAAACAACGAACATTGCAAACATCCATAAGAAGGCCAAGCAGTAATTGATTGATTCCTTCCTAACCTTGAACTGCGAGGTAGATGAGCAGCTCGTCGCGGCCGTAGTCGTTCTCGGCGCGGCAGCGGTACACGCCGGAGTCGCGGCGCTCAGCGTGCGAGACAGTCAGCTGCGAGCTCACGCCGCTCTCAGAACGCTTCTCCGATACTGAAACCCTGAGAAAATAAGTCAAAATGTACAGAACACTTTGAAGAACATTGTTCTAAAATAAATTGAACTTCAGGATTTTATTAATTTATAAGCAAACGGATAAGCAATGGGGACTGACCTTCTCTAACAAAACTTTGATTGTTGCAGAAGTGTTTGAGTTAAAAACGTCATATATAATAATAAAAATTTACTCTTTATTGTACACCATAACAAGGATTACACATAAAAACAAATAAAATTAAACAGGTAGGCATATACAATGGGCGGCCTTATCGCTTAAAGCAATTTCTTCCAGGCAACCTTAAATGGACAGAAAAGTTAAGAACACAGAAAGGTACATCGTGATGTACAATAATAATTGTATATATATAATATGATAATATAATATGAATATAATATGTACGTCCTTTTATTTTAAACTTGTCCTATTGAAGTGCAGTTGATTTATGTAGGTACAAAATTTACAAATAATAAATGCAAGATGCGTTTGTGTAAAATTATCAAAACAAAGCAAGCAAATAACAAAATAATCTAGACATTTGTTACACATTAAAGTGTGCCTTTTGTAAATATCAGCTGTCAGAAAGAATTGAAACATCTACGTCAGCGGATTTTAATAGGCACAGTCTTGATGCAATTCTATGTGTGTTTCTTTCTTAGCAGACTTTAAGTTTTAAGTGTAATTGAACTAACCTGTAAGTACTAAGGTCGACTGGCTTCATGTTGTGGGTCCACTGCAGTTGGATGGGCGCGTCGCCGCGAGCCTCACACTGTAGTGTAGCTTGCGCTGTCCGCTTTACTGTCATATTTCGGGACGAGTACTCAAAGTGGGCTGGCTCTGTAAATAGAATAGAATACTTTATTTGCACTTGATTGAGGTACATTACAGTTCTTGAACCATAAAATAAAGCTCTTCTCATTCAGCCAACAACGGTGGCATGCAAGTTATAATTAAATTACACATCAATTTTTGAAAGAAAACTATAGATACATAAAAATCGTTAAAATGTCAAAATTAGCAACTAGACATAATTAAATTTTAAATGTGAAAATTGCGAATTGATAGAATGAATGAATTAATAACTAAACTAATTAGACTAATTAGTAACTAAACATTATTGATGTCAAAATACGAATACCTATAAGTCATTCACAAGTACAATCACAAAAAATAATAAAATCGAAAAAATGTCACAAATGCGCAAAATATTAGTCAAACCAAACATAGACAGTAACTTTAACCTTTTAGGGTAAAACCACTACAAGTATCACAAAAATTGTGCTCTAAAACTATGTTAGTGTTATAAATTTGGATTTTTGAAATAATTTGTTATATTGAATGTGAATATCACTGGAAGTTAACTGAATTTCAGAGATATAAAGTTGCAGAAAATGATACGTTATTTATCTTTTTGTCCTGTGTCTCGATCTCGATATCCACTGCAACCGTTGGTTGCTGCTTACCATTGACAGATACGGTGATGACCTTAGACAGCCCTCTGCCGATCCCATTTTCCGCTCGACACATGTACTGGCCCTCATGATGATGAGCCGCAGGTGCTATGCTGAGCGATCCGTTAAGCATTATCAAAAACTGGAGGTCTAAGTTGGATACTGGCCGAAAATCCGTCCCAGATCCTGAAATTTCAAGAATATTTTAAAAGACATTTAATATAATAAGACAATTAACTGTTGTAAATTCCAGATCATTATATATAACTAAATTAATCTTTAAAAATGTACAAAGGAAAAGTATAGTTAACCTTACAGATAAATAATCACAGTCGCATACCATGTCCTTTGAGCCAAGCAATTCTTGGTTCTGGATATCCTTTAGTAGCGCAGTGTAACAAAATTTGGGTCCCGAGTAATGCAGACACATCTTGCGGCTCAAACACCCAAGTTGGTGCCACTGAAAATCACAAATAGACATTTACAATTAAAAAGGTTTCTCCATGAGTATTGAACACCATAATCATAAAGTTCACGAACGACACACACGAATTTTAGGGGATTTGAACTATATTATCTTAAAACGGTGTGCCTTTATGTAGTCATTAGTATGAATAGGTTTACCTTTAACGGCGAGCCTAGCAGTGTGATTGACTTCAGCAGCCGAGTTGCTAGCCACGCAAGTATACTCTCCACTATGTTTTGAAGTAACATGGGAGAAAATTAGAAAACTAAACTCATCTAATGATTTCTCTTGCACCTAAAAGAATATCAATAATTTAAACAAAGCAATTATATTAAAACACATGGGCAGTTGGAGTATATGAATGTACCTGTAAATTGGATGGAATGTGCAGTCCATCTTTCAACCAAGAAAAATAAACTGGTTTATCACCAGAAGTAATACCGCATAAAATTTGAACAGAACTGCCTTCTACCAAGTCTGTCGGAAAGGAAAATCCCGCTATCTTCGGTGGATCTGCAAAAGCAAGAATTATTACTGACAAGATGTAAATTTCCAAAATACAAACAGAATAAAAAACTTAAATTGCATTCAATAGGAACGCTAAAATATTACAGTAAATTGATTACTTCTAACAAATATTTGTACGTCCTTCTGCGCGTACTGTCCCGAAGAGGCGGTGACCCTGCAGGAATACATCCCAGCGTCTGCTGGTTCTGCAGGCCATAGAAGAAGCTCGCCTCCCAACCCCGACAGTGTTCTTCCACCAGACAAATTCAAATCCACTCCACCACGTTGCCATCGAATTTCACTGCAATATATTTACGTTGCGGTTAAATCAACTTTAAACACAATATAGAAAATCCCAATTCTCACCAGAAAAGGTTATTGATAACTAACAAAATGTCTTTATTTTTGCGAAAAGTCTAATAAAAACTAAATAAACATTTACATATACAAAAAAGGGTTCGTGATTGCAAATTTCACTCAAGCAAAGAGAGTATTTATATTATTTAAGGTCTAATTCATCATGTAAACAGAGTACTAAAAATTTTATATGAAAGCGGTTAGGAGATTAGTTGATTCTTAAAATTCCATATTATTTTGTGAATTCTTCGTTCTACACGTTGTGTACGTCTCTTTCATTGTTGCTAAAATCAGTATCGAATTTCCATTTTGTTTGTAAAAAATTTACGAATCTTGATCCTGTTGATCTTAATGATCCTGTTGATCTTAAAAATAATGAAAGTTTTTAAATTGTTTATTTATTTTAAACTGTAACTATCTGCATGAATAAAAATAGAAACTAAAAGGTGTAGCTGTCTAAATGAGCTTGACTTTAAACAAATTGACAGCATGTTATCTATTGCATTTGTTTAATACCAACAATCACAGTGTGTTTTAAAAAAAGGACTTGTTGTTAATTGATAATAATTTGCAAAGCTTGTCAAACATGTTAGTTGTAGTGTCAAGTTCGTTAATATGCTCAACACCTGTTACGAGGGACCAAATGTAATATTATATGCCTCTACCTATAGGTTTGATTGTACGTATGTATGCCAATTTGTTATAAAAATATATTCTAGAAGAAAATTACTTTATTACAAACCAAAATAATAACGAAACTTATAATTTAACTAAGCAAATGCACCTCCATCAACCTGATTGGAAATCCAGCGTACGGACAGTAGATTGTAGTGTTGACGCCGGCCACCACCCGCATCGGGCCCACGTTCCTGATTGATGGAGGACCTGGTTAATCAATTAAATATGTTGTTAGTCTGGCTGATCATTTTGTTTGTTATACCAGAAACACATAGAGGAAACGAGATATTATTAGAGATAAATGCAAAATCTTTTGGACTAAAGAGGGTAATAAAATGTTGTATAGACAATCTTTGAACTGTAATCAGTTTGGAAATATTACCATCTGTGGTACTTCCATTGTTAATCTATGACTTATAACTAATGTTTCTTAAATATATCTTATAGCGGTCTTGAAGGTGCTCACCATAAACATTGAGCCTAGTGGAATGTTCCACAGCACCTCTGGAGTTGTGAGCTCGACAAGTGTATCTCCCCCCATCTTCAGGTCGGACTGACGTTATGTTGAGGTAGCTCACCACATCCCCATTCGGATTCATAAATTGCATCACAGTTCTGCAATCAAACATCACATTTAATCGAAAATTCAGGGAGCAAGTGGTGTTTTATGTCATTGGATGAACATTCCAATTTAAATTAAATCTCCACATGTAATGGGATTATTATCCATATTCATTAATTCCACCTAAAACGCTGTCTATTTGTAAGTGGATATGTTTAATTTTTTTCTCTGTTATCTGTCGTTTTGTGTAAGGTGTTTGTTTCGTATTTAGGTTCCTTAACATCAACATCTCATACATTGTTAATGACCTGATTGGTGTACCTAATTTAATAAACACTTCTTATTTTATTTGTATTGTCATAGCTGTGAACCTTTAATTAATTATTTGTATCTATTGGCTTTCTCCGTATGCTTAATTTAAAACTTTAAATCTAATGTTGTTAATATTCAACGTGACGAGTATTACCTTTCTGCAAAGGATTAGTATGGATACCTATGTTTAGCGAAATACGGCAATTGGCTGATTGACTCATGTATGTACGTTTATTATATTTTTAGCACTTAAGATAAGCTCCTGCTCTGGGTACGATTTTGAGTGAAATGTCAATAAAGAAAATGTATTGTTTAGAAAAGTAACAATTTAAAAGTTTACATACCTTTGCGGAGTGTTGTGCTCCTCCACCGGCTGTCCATCTAGAAGCCATGTGAACCTCGGCGAAGGCGACCCTGATGCGGCGCAGTGCAGCGCCAGCGCTGGTCCAGGGTGCAGCGCCTGCTCTATGAAGGTGTAGTGAAGCTCCGGAGCAGTGTCTGTGGGAGACCAATATTTTACCACAGGGCCCAAAATCCTGAACGTTATTACTATAAACTACCACTGTGTAATCTATCTTGACAACAAATTATTTGATCACCTCAGCTCACCATGGCATTATAATATTTTTGTCATACTCACTTTTTCAATATAAAACTTTTGTAAAAGTTTTTTTTACATGTATATTGTAATTTATACCGTATCTAACACGCAGCCCTGGTGATTGTTTCAATTACATTTTTAAAGTAAATAAAACTAAATATTTTGCTTTGTATTCATATTTAACATTTTCCATAAGTCAATTTACAAATACATAACGAATAAACAAACAGAAAAAAAACATTAGTAAATTTTATAACATCGTCAATCAAGCTAAAAACTACACAGGTGTGCGAGATAACTATCGCTACAGATAAATATCAGCGAGTTTTAACGGAAACCGATTCACATTTTCCGAACTCATTTTACAACATAGCTCGGGTTCAAAAATATTATCTAGATGATGGATGCGCCCCTAATGGGCACCGTATCAATAAATCAACCGAGTGTACAAACGTCAAAACAAAATCCAATCAACGCAACAGAATCCCGCGCTATAAATACTGCTGTGGAGGAAGAAGGGATATATGATGGTCATAGATCACGAGACATAACGTCCAGCTATTAACCAGCGAATATATCGCCCCCAGACGACATTATCATACGACGAAATAGTTGACGGCATCACTTAGTACACTTTATGGGTTGTGTTTTGTTTGTGTCAGATATCGCGTGCAGCACTTTCGTTTATTGAATGAAATTATGATGATGAATGGGGAACGTTTTGCACATGTATGTAATTTCGACAATAATTGCTGTCCACTTCATTGTGTATCTTTTGTATCTGTAAATTAGTATTCACGAGAATTTTGTTTGAAAATTAGTTTTTCTAACCATTATAATTATCAAAATTGGACCTAAAATAGTTAACTTTATTTTGTAACAACTAAATAAAAAATAGGTATGTTTGCATGTTTACTTAAAGTCTTTGATCACCAAATTTATGGCCGACATAAACTATCAATTGTAATCGGAACCGATGCCGTTCAACGTATTAATAAACTTAAATGATAATTGAAATAAAAAGCTTTAAATAACTTTAAGGTATCAAAAAATCCGATGTCAAACAAGTTGCTACATAGAGGTAGTTTGCTTACAATAACTGCGTTGACCAAAAAGTAAAATTATGATTGTCCCAAATTCGCTACGTTGTGCAGAATCTTTATTGCAAACGGCCACAGACGTAAGGACAGGCGATTTGTTAACATGTTGTGTTTCTTACAGTATAATATAATAATTTATAAATATAATATTTAAATATAAAAAGTCAGTGTTGAAGATGGACAGTTGCAGTCAATTCAAATGAACTTTTGATATATTGTGATATGTATTATAAATCTCCGAATAAGTTAACTAAATAAATCTGCTCGAATTTTGCTTAAGACCTTTCTTTCAAAAAGGTGCCCTAAGAAAGTGGTAGGAATATAAAGACATTTAATTACTAAACACTTTACTTCTCGGTCTTAACAAGTGTCACGAACAGACATACATAATTTGTGCGCAATTTAATTAATTCAATATTTCGTTAACATCAATTAAACAAACCGTATTGTCAAGCTTCAGCACCATCTGGAAAATTCATTTAGAACGATGTTTCTAGAAATAGATAACTAAGATCTAAATAAAAATATTCGCCGCTAACCCCTACATTTTGCGCCGTCCGCAATATCCGCTGGCATTGTGCCCATTAACAACGTTAACTCTTATGTAAACGATGCATCGTTTTGTCCAAATTTATACTGGGAGCCTGATACTGGACTACTAATTGTTGGGCTAATTACTGACGCTTCGTTTAAGCCAACAATGAGCTTTTATACTTCCATTCATTTAAGCGTGTTTAATTTTAAAGTTGAAGATTTTGCAAGTGATCCACACTTAGGAATATGAAAACTTAACTTTAATAATATGTCGTCTTACTAAGAAGAGTTCATTTCTTCTTTTCTTTAAAATTTAGTAACTGCCGAATACATATTTTTGCAGAGTTATAAATTCCTTATTGAGTTTCATATAAGGTATTTTTGTACTAGTTGGAGAATTAAACTTGATGAGGTTTTTGTATTATTCTTCTCTGATCAAGCACCTGTCCGCAGTGAATAGGCGCGTTAATAATGTTGATGAAAAGCATTATTACGATTAGTTTAACGACCGATATGGCGTGGAGGTCAGTATACCTACACTTCACTCCAGAGGTTGTGGGTTTGATACCCACACAGGACAAATCTTTATGTGCATGAACATGAATATTTGTTCTGGTCTGGGTGTTTTCCTATGTATATTAAGTATGTATTTACAAAAAAAAAAAAGTAAATAAGTATGTTTATCCGTTGTTTAGTATCCATAACACAAGTTCTTAATGATACTTATCTTGTAACTAAAAAAATTGGTGTACTTGTCAGGAAATATTTATTTATTTATTTATTATTATTAAGCCAAACTTACGTGCTGAGGGATTCTACTAAGATCTTGATTTTCCAAGCCAAACCTCACCTGCAAGTGATGCACATGCCGATCAACGGACGAGGCTCTGGCAAACAGAAAAGTTCCCGAAAAGCGTGGAATCATAATATAATTAGCGGAGTGTGGGCATTTCATGCCTCTGCCTACCGTTTAGGGGAAACAGGCGTGATTGTATTTAAGCTAAACTTAAAAAAAAAACTTGACTAAAAAGTCTCCAATGCACTTGTACTAACAGCTTCAAAAATTTGTCTGATCAGCGGCATTTGATGTGTCTTACGACTGGCCAGCAAACAAGGTCTTAACTCTGTCGTAATAATAGCTTGCTGTTTTCCGGCAACAAAAATTACTTTTTGTTATGGCTGTAAAATCAGAAGATGTCAATCTAACATTTTTATATTCATTAACATATCATCAAATCAAATTGTTAATTGTGAAACTTTACCACCTGGGTAAGAATTACAATGATCACTTAATCACACATACAGTACATTGCCTTTTCATTAGCACACGTATCCGTTCAGACACAATTTAAATTCGACTCTATCAACATCTATCTCAGTAAATATATTTAGCCAGCATACAAGAGTTATACAGTATAGCCCATTTTGAAATAACGACTTTCATATTTGAATATTAGATGACTTTGTTCGAGGAGCTTACGACTTTTAAACCTATTAGTGTTCTAATTAACCAAACTATTTTATAAAACGTAAAGCCAGGGCTGTAATAAGTAGGATGACTCTCTATGCTATTTAATAATCTGGATCAAAAGCTAGTTGGTTTACGACCTGCTGGTGAAGTTATTTAGAAAACTTATAGCAATATAACGGCATAAAGTCATTACGATGGAGATTCATGTAGTATGTGAGAATATTTAATAATGCTGCGAGTGCTGACGGTGTATTGCAGATAATAAAAATCTGCATGAAAGGTAAGCATATATCAAGCAGGAATTTAACAATAATTCCACAACAGGAGTAATACCTAAGCACTTGCACCACAGCCTTAAATTACTAGATCTTCCACCAAGCATATACATAACTCTTCAAAAAGCAGCTATCTTAAATACGTGCCGAACGGTAATAAAATTCATGCAGCTCAAAGACAATGTTCCCTTAAATACTTAAAATAAAACCCTTGCAATAATTACTTGGGTCTGGCCCGTAATTATTGTATTAATTACCAGTAAATTAAATTTGCTGTGAAAAAAGTTAGAATGAAAATAATAATAATTTCTTTAGGTTGGTACCGCTCATATTTCTTTCTGTGTCTGAATATTTGACGAATCTAAATGATCATGTTAATCTTAAAGACAATAAAGTATATTTAATTTAATTTTATTTTATTATAATTTTTTGTTACATGCAAAAGCCTTTTTGGAGTGGACATTACATGAGCTCAAATATTAAAAAATATTTCACTTTTTCTTAAATATTTATGTAGGTATTAAAGAAACTAAATATGGTTTAGGGGTCAGTATATCTGCAGTCAACTCCTTAGATCGTGGTGGTCGTTTTACGCCTTTTAACTTACTCCGTCCTAACATTATTGTTGCCCTAGACTTAAATCGTTTCACTAACTACTTTTAACTTCTGTAATATTTTTCTTTTATAAAAACATAACATTTTTGACCGTTGATCATTTGGCGGCAATCATGCATGACTCAATGGCTACTTGAATAGATACTCTTTCGTGATTGATTATGATATCTCTAAAGTTAGGTAATATGTATATTAGTCAAAATTTATCTATGGAAGATTACAAGTAAACATAAGTTTTTTTGTAAGACGCCTACAGATATATAACGCTAAGGCGTGTCCTATCTGCGGCCAATTGTCAGGGTTGGCCGCCGCTACTGACAGTCCGCTCTCGTCTGTTCTTTTTTTACATACTGTAACATGAACGATTTTACGTATGAATCATGTATCAACAGCGGCATCAGTGTCAATGAGTTAGTTAGGATTTCCCGTCACTAAATATCGTCCGTAACGTCACATTAGGCGTTAAAAAGTCGGCACGCTTAAATTCAATGCGTCATCTATTGTATATATATATTGTGGAGACATAAAAAATCCTAATGCTACAAGTATCTATTGGATTCCTACAAACGTAATAAATAAGCATCTGGCAGAATAATTCGGCACTGATTTCCTTTCAGTGGACACCACACAAGAGCCCAAGGGGCCTGTAAGTAACATTGTCACTTCAGCTGGCTGCGTCTCAAATAACTTGCAGAAAATCACGCTAGAAAACCGAGAGCACAGTTCTATATAGCAATCTGAATGATTAGTAATGTGACGTTGACCACCAATTTTGCAAACTGCTATTCGTCGTGGTTTACGATTCCCACACAAGAAACATATTTTTGTGCGTGTAAACGTAGGTAAATACTCCTTTATTGGTAATACAACTTTACTCGTCACAGAAAAGAAAACATACATAAATCTTAGAATTATAAAAATTAAATTAAATCACAATATTATTAGAAATTGATAATGTCAACATTAAAAATGTCATAGATGTTTTTGGATTGAGGGTCCATGAATTATAATAAAGTTTTAACATGAACATGGTTTTTCTTTAATTGTAAGAAAAACGCTGTGTGCGACAAGCATATTTGTTAATGCATGTGCTTAGATTTAAGGATTATACCATGGTTGCGGTCATCGGGTAGGATTGATTTCATTGCTATGAATTATTAGGAAATCAAATTAAATGTACTGGTAATGACATTAAATTCTCTGGATTTTCAAATCAAATTCAATACAGTGAATGCTTTGAGTTCTGTGTGTGGTAAATTGAGTAATTTCAAATTAGCAAAGAGGTGGGCATGCCGTGCGGTTCTGTGCCGAATTGATTGCTGGGCTGTGCTTACGCATAAAGCTCTGGTCTGATGTAAGAGAAGAAGCGTTATCATTCAATTAATTTTATTGAAAAGAAAAAGTATTAAGACAATCTGACAAAGAACCCAGCGTTCCTTTCCATGCTGCATTGGAGTTTAAACTGCAGAAAAATACTTAATTAATCTTTAGATCAATAAAAATGAGTCAGCCAAAAGAGGCTCTTTAGCTTGTAGCGTCAGCAAATTCATCATTTTCTACTATACTGCCGAATGATCAGTGTTTGTTCAGTCTAATATTGACCCACTGTTGAGCTTTTCAAAAAAAGCAAAGCGTGAAAAAAAAACCTCGAATCATAAGTTTCATGCAGATTTTTTTTAAGAACAGTTGTTATCAGAGTCATAAAGTCAGAAATTTTCACTCCTTTGCGTTCTGACAGTATATTTGTGTTTCAGTAGAATTATCGCAGATTCCCATCCCTCAAGCCGTGGACGTGCCGGCTCCGTGTGACACATCGCCTGTCCAGCGTTCGCTGCAGTTGGCGTCAATCAATACTCGTGCGCTTTGCATCAGACAAAGCTATACAACACATCCGGACTGTAGCCCTTATTGAAGCTTAGAATTGGCCTGGGGAGGACAAGCGATATCCCAAGATTAGAGTATTTATTACTACTAATAAAAATGCGGAAATGGGTTTTTCTATTTATTTATAACTCTATCATGCCTGTGATACAGGTTACTATGTAGATTAAATGTAATATGACAATGAGACAATGACATAACACCAGATGAGATTTTAGAGAAAGCAATTACATCATACTTTTTATTTCAAAAGATGCGAGGTTCTTGTTTTGTTTCGTTTGTGCTTAGCACGTATGTAATCTTCAACTGTATTTAATGCTTAAACATTCACAAAAAAACTACCTTCAAGGTATTATGTTGGTCATCTATGTTATTATTTTGGTTTATATTACTTCTGGTCAAGGCAACGGGAAGCCGGTGGATGCAAACTGGTTGATTGACATCGATAACAAAAGTAAAGGATTTCTTGTGATTGAGATTATATTTATTATAAGAATGACCAACACAATAAAACTCCACCTTTCAAAGGAGCATTATGAACAAGAATTGCGGCATCGCTAAGGCTTTTTTTAATAAACTTTCTCTTTGCAGGAAGCACTTCGAAGTGGGATTACTCAGGGAATGTGGAGCGAAAGAGCGCTTTTGTAATATCATTAATCCATTTCCTGGGCTCGCTTACTAGGATCGGAACTAATAAACGGAGGTGCGCGTTAAATATTCAGATGAGCTCCAGAATCTGCTCTTGAAACTCGACATTTCTCTTTGTCAAAGCAATTTTAGTAATGAGATAAAATCATTGATGCTAATATTTTATATACAGGTGTTTTTTTAGGCGGAGAAATAAGGGGAAGAAATATTATTTCATAGGCTCTTCGAAGGTTGTGCTTGTATTTTAAAGAATATTTGAGCTGCATTAAGATCTTTATAATAAGAAACAGAATAATTTAAATGTTTGACAAAATATGTTGCTTTGAAATCTATCTTTTATCCAGATAATCTGAATAATTGTATTCTTACTTTCTTAAAAACCACTGGCTTTCTTAGCCTTAGACTTTACATTTTTAAAACAAATATTAAAATAAAATTATAGTGTGATTCTTTCAGATTTGACCTGGTCCTAGTGCCCAGTCAACAATTTATTTTACAAAACTAATGTAGTGTAGTTGATATCCTATTCGAATAGATGCTTAAGTTTTCGTGTTTTGATCAAGTTTTAACGGCTGTTAGAAATATTTTCTTTCTATATTTATTCACTCATTATAATGCCTTAAATCCCGAACAAAATAGTAAAGTCCTACTAAAAGATGAAAAACACGCTTTTAACAAGCTGTTCCCATATAGAGAAATCTAAGCTAAATTAAAAGCGCTTTAAACATCGTATGTAATTAATAATAGCAGATAGCCTCATCATGTTATCGCCCACATCCGACCGGTAGAATATGACTTAATTTTCTCTTATTTAAGTCAACGAGGGAAGGCTTTTGAAATAAGCTCAAATACGCAACAAACACATAAAAAGATATGTATTTGATACAATTGAAACACATAAAACAAAAGAACCATACACTATAAATAATCAAGTAAATATAAAACACTAAGCTGTCCCAGCTGCACCAAAAGGAATCTAATTCAGCATGTGTCAGTGTTTTATGCTGACGCTGGTTTTCAACTAGACCCTATTTTGTTTTAAGTGACACCATGCTCGGTGCAATGCCCCCGAACACCTGATCTAGCACTTTTCGCCATAAGCGACTTGTAGGTATCAGTCCGGCATCAGATATCATTCGCGACTCGCATATCACTTATCTTTACTTAATTACTCATAATCAATAAATTGTATTTTATTCGCGATTCGCATATCACTTATCATTACTTAATTACTCATAATCAATAAATTGTAATTTATCGGGAATACAAGAGTTATCAAAGGAATAATTTTGTATCATTTTATCCAACCCCGCACACACCTGGATATAACAAAAAACTATGATTAAAACAGAGAATAAAAAATTAACAAGCAGAGAGAATGTTATAATTAATAGACAACCAGTTAAAAACAATAATGTCCTCTGTAATTGCATTTAACTGTGTCTGCAACATTACTTACAGAATTACCAATTGCTATTGGGCCCGTGTAATCAATATATTGATAAAGGAATTATCTACCCCTCTCCTAAAAGTAAGCCAAATAATTTTTATTGCCGAAACCAGCAACTGAACTTTAATCAGTTAAAATGATTATGGCTAACTACAAATTGTCCGTCTCGAACAGCTATCATAGTAAGAAGCGCCTTAACCGCCTATTTAATTGTTGCGTCTGCAAAGATTGTTAGAAAATCGCAAAAATACTAAATTCAATTAAATACCTGTATTATGATGCAGTTATTTCTAGGTCTGAGTGTAATAAAAACCTTCTGTGGTCTTTTTGATTCAAAATAAGACAAAGAAATTATTATGGAGAATTTCAATTCCCAAAAGCCTTTTATCTCGTAACTTACTTTTTTATACACATAGAAGCCAGCAATATAGTAAATAGCTTATATTATTTCATCATCATCATATCAGCCCATAAACGTCCCACTACTGAGCACGAGCCTCCTCTCACCAAGGTGCGAGGGTATTGGGTCATACTCCACCACGCGGACCCAGTGCGGATTGGCGGAGGCAGGTGTATGGCGTCCTGCTGTTAGAATTTATCAAGCCGCCCATTAGGCCTCTAACATGGCTTAACGACTACCACATTTAGTGATAACCGGGACCAACGTCTTTTCGTGCCTTCTGAAGCACGGAAGCGCTCGATATCAAATGCCACACTAACCCATCAATGGACTGACCTCTGTAAACTCTGCTGTACTTTGGTGATCTTTTCCGACCACCGAGCAACGCAGAGCTACGAGCGCTTTATATTATTTACTGGACAATAATAGCGAATTTTTACAGTTTATTTTCACTGACACTTTATATTTTTGTCTTAATTAAAAGAAATTATATCCTGATCCAAGCGAAGGCGATGGTTGAATGGGGACGGAAAGCAATAAACGTGAGGTACACGTAAAATATTCAAATGAGTTTCCTTCAGGCTGGCCCCGGCAGTTTTTTCAACAGACGATGTGCTAGCAAACTTCGCAGATTACATTTGAAGGCCTACTGCCAGGGATCGTTTGCGAGCAATGACGGCATTTAATGGACGGTTCAAAAAATCTGGACAAGATTTACTAACGCCTATACTGTACACCTTACTGGATAGGAAACAAGTCTTCGACTCAACTGGCATTTTGCGACTGAGGAAAATGCCTTGAAAGCCATCTCTCTTTTTCAATTAGTTCAACAAAAGGTGTTTGTATGTCCTGCGAAATCAATTCACTTTATCTCGGTGATTTAATCTAATGACGGTGAATAAAACGAGATATTCACGGCGAAAATTGCTTAGAAAACAATGTTTGCGAAAGAGTTGTTTATTTTCATTCAGATAAAGTGGGCTGGAACACAAATCTTAACGAGTTTCTTGGCCAATGCTTTTCTACTCAAGCTCTTGCGCACTGAATGTGTGCGTTAGTTTTAAAGTTGACGTTATATCAACTTTATTAAGCAAAACTTTTTGTAGGTCTTACTATGATAACATTTGTTAGTTAATAGTAAAATAATCTCGGGGAACCATAATAAATTAAAAGTAATAAATCATTAACAACATTTATGATTTTAATATAGGTACAGTAGTTATTTGTGTTAATACTTAACAAGAGGTAATATTATTTATTTATTAATTATAATAAATAATAACAATAAGAAATATTTCTGACACTTACACCAATTATTTAGTTCCAAGATAAGTATCATCAAGAACTTGTGTTATGGATACTTAATAACAGATAAACATACATTTTTTTTTTGTAAATGCATACTTAATATATATAGGAAAACACCCAGACCAGAACAAATATTCATATTTATACACACAAAGATTTGTCCTGTGTGGGAAGTGTGGAGACTCAGGAGTGGAGTGCGGGTATACTCACCACCACGCCATAACGGCCGTCAATTTCTAATAACGACTAAGCTTGTCAAGCCCCTACTGAGCACTGGATTCGGGTTATCTCTGACCCAGCGTGGAGTGGCGGAGGGTAGCCTCAACAGGTTTCATAAGTTTAACCTTACCTCCGAGCCTCAACTCCGCTGCAGCTTGAGCGCTGTCCATGTCCCTCTCTGCGAAGCATTGGTACATGCCCCGGTGCGCTCTGACGACCCCGTGGACCCTCAGGATCTTCTCCCCGCCACCCACTGGAACTCCGTCGTGGAGCCATCTGATCCTCGCATCACCACCGTCCACTGAGCAGTTGAAGCTTACAGAGCTGCCAGAGTTAGCTATCTGTAGGTAAGAAAGGGTAAATGAAGCGATGCGAATGAGGTGAATCGTAAGCAAGTGATGGATTAAAAATATCTTTATAACAAGTGTCGCTCGTTTCAGCGTTGGTCGTGAAGACATCGTTGTTCTGTGGCTCTTATTTTACCTGAAGATGCCCTGAGTAAGGGCGAAACACGTGTCGTGTTCATTAGTTTCTCGATTTTTTTAGAAAAATAGATATTTTTGATCCATCACTTGTTTAAAATGGATTTCCGAAAAGCAACGCCTGAATCAATAAATTATTTGTGAAGCGTAAATCTCATAATATTAAAATTTATAAATTGCTACCCTAATCTAACCTGATCTTCATTATCATTTTGGGCTTAAAGAATATTTATTTTCTCATTAAAAACCACACAGTGAGAAATTTGCAATAAATGTGGGTAAAAATAAATCTGTCGAGTAGATATAAAAAATAAATTGAATTGGGAACAATCTACTTCATCATCATTTACCACATTAACGTCCCAACTGAGCACGGGCCTAGTCTCACATGCCAAGGTAAAAGGGATTCAGGTCCTCCATCACGCGGACCCAGTGCGGATTGGCGAGGGTGTGCGCCGCGCTGCTGTTTTCAAGTCGCTAGGGCCCCGTATATGGATTGTCGTATACCAATTAAAGTGATAACTGGGACCAACATCCTAACGTGCCTTTCGAAGCACACTTGGTATGAAATGCCACAAACACGGTCACTTTTTCAAGAAGTCTGTGTACTCTGCTTTACTTTTATCATTTTTTTGACCACGAACCTATTAGCGCCTAATTGTATATCAAATGTACACATTCAGGTTTCAATCCCGGATGCTCAATCAGTTATTTTTCATTTTCCGTCGATCCGTAGAATATAATAGATTCGAAAGAAAATCGGAAAGTACCTGTTTTGAAGATTTTGAAGAAGACGATCAAAGATAACTTAGAAATCTTGTCGATTTGATAAGTGACAACATAATTTATGAGATTTGAAATTTACATAACAAAGGTTTCAATAAAATTATAAATATTTCATAAGGCCCTATACGACTACTGTTAATTAAAAGCCTTTATACGAATGAAACTAAAGGATGAATACAACATTCTACGAAAAGACCATCACGGGAAAATGAGTTACTAAAACAGATTATAAAAAGAACACAAAAGTTAACAATTACTTAGAGTAGTGTAAATCTAGAAAAAACTCTTATATGTCCATACTGGCTATTTATTATCTGCACTGGTTGAAAATGAGTGATCAACGTAAACAAAAGACAAAACCAACGTCAAACGACCACTCACAACAGACTAAAAGTAAACCAATTAGCCCAATTAACGAACTGTCCCAAACCTAAAAAGTCAAGCGAAGTGACCGTCTTTCGCCGCCTAAGACAATTCGCTTCGGGCCGATGAATAATTCAGGCGGCGCTCACGTCACGGGCCTCACCGGAGAAAACCGGATTACGTTCCGGTACCGTCTCGTCTCGACGTTCCGCCGTTCCGGGGTTTCCGTGTCGGATGGATTTTAGAACATCTTTTTTGTTAGCTGATACTGAAGCAATTATTATCTATTATGTAGGTTACATTTATGGTGATGTCAATGACGAGTTAAATCGTTCTTGAATTAGGTATTTAAGTTTTCTTTATCAAAAATTTCTTTGTTAGTAAATTTTGAAACGATCTGATCATGTAGGTATGCCATGATTCATGATCTTGAAGATGGTAAGACATTGCAGATCGTGAGAGTCTAGTGTAACAGTTATTTCACAATATTGTTAATACCAGTCACTGTAATATTTAATGGACATATTTTCAGTATCTGTAACATAATAACAGTGATTAACTCGTTCTTCTATAATAACGTTTTTAGTCGGAGTCATAGACAAGTTTAATTACTAAATGTGGTAGTCGTTAAGCCATGTTAGAGGCCTAATGGGCGGCTTGAAAAATTCTAACAGCAGGACGCCATACACCTGCCTCCGCCAATCCGCACTGGGTCAGCGTGGTGGAGTATGACCCAATACCCTCGCACCTTGATATGTGAGAGGAGGCTCGTGCTCAGTAGTGGGACGTTAATGGGCTGTGATGATGATAGACAAGTTTTGGTGATGTTATAAAAAGCCGGCCACCTGCCTCAAAGGGGCATTCCGTGTCTTAGTTTAGATGTAGCAACTAAGGAAGTTGAATCGCTGGTCGTTTGTGTTTTTATAGTGTGTTTTTAATTTGTAAATTATAAAAGAGTTTTAACAAAAGTATTAAAGTGTTTTATTGAAGAACCACCGGCTTGGAGAAACACTACACTAGTGTTATGTTCAGGTGATTATGACCACTGCTGAGATGATGATAAAGATTATGAATTTGGATGAAACATAATAAAATACCCTGTGTTTTATTGACGTCACTTAAATTTACACTAAAACACAGATAGAATGTAACATTGTTTAGCTTATTTGCTGCTCATTTCATTTTAATGTTGAGTTAATGTAGATCTGAATTTCAATTGCCGCGTCTGTCAAAACTGACTTTAAATTTTAAATTAATAACGGCGCTTTAGGCAACTTCTAAAATCAAAGCACCTACCTCCTCGTCTGCGAAGTTTGTTAATCTAATGCGATTCAGTTGTTTGTCTAAATAATTTACGAGTTGATTTGATTGGCAGACAGACGGTTTATTGAACATTTAAATTTGTAATAAGTTTATGAAAGTGAAATTAGTCTTGACTTAATTGCTTTGGAATAAAGAGTTTCATTCTACACAATTCAAATAAGGTGACAATGCTTTGGTCATGCTTTGTGGAGTATGCACACAGTGCTGTAAGGATGGGAGCTCGGAAGCATAAAGTTATCACCTGAATCTTGATTTATTAATGCATCATTACAAGGAATATCGATATTCATAACTACTAGTACTAGTACAGATAATTTTGGACAGGGCAGTAGGGCTAATAGGTGCCAGTAGACAAAATAGACTGATCTCTGAGACCAAAGCTTAAGTTTGGTGATTTCGTCAAGTCTTCTTGTCATGCTAACTATCACTGATAATAAGTGTGATTTCTTTTTCTAATCAGAGAAAGACTAAACAACCACTACACATTACGTGGAAGATTTCAAAGGATCTCTAAAAAGCTCTATAAATGCTTTCGAATCAAACTCAAAATATTTTCTATACGGCATATTCATCCTTTGAAACTGAATGAACTGAACACCCTCAAATGTCTGGAATATCAGATATGTAAAAAACAAAGAGGACAGTAAACAGAAACCCAAGCATCGTACAACCCCTATCACCTCTAAAAAAACCGTTGGAAAATGAAATGCGGGCAGCTTGGGGCGAAACCCTCGCTGGAAACCATGCACAGTTTACCCGCCGGCCGCAGGCTAGCTCGTCTGTATTCTGCAGAGCGGCGGGATCAGCCGTGACGTGTCTCCCGAGCTCTGTGCGCTGAATACGGAGTTTTCAATTTTTCCGAAGCCGATGAGAGTTGTGAGGGGAATTTGATAGGCTGCCAATAATGTGCGCGTCGACAATTAGGTGAACGCTATTGTCAAATTTGTACTCGACTCTCGAGATGTTCTTGTACTATTCTGTTTAAGAATGTTATTTAAATTCGTACAAAAAAATACATTAAATAAATAAATATTCTCTTACAATCACACCAATTATTTAGTTCCAAGATAAGTATCACTAAGAACTTGTGTTATGGATACTAAAGAACGGATAAACATACTTATTTTATTTATTTTTTTGTAAATACATATTTACTTAATATACAAAGGAAAACACCCAGACCAGTACAAAATATATATAAATATTGATGTTCATGCACATAAAGATTTGTCCTGTGTGGGAATCGAACCCACGACCTCTGGAGTGAAGTGCAGGTATATTGACCTCCGCGTCATATCGGTCGTCAAAAGTAGTAGTAATAAAGTAAAGTAGTAGTAGTTTTATCTTTTAGAAATATAATAAATTTAATACAGGCAAGCAAATTCAGGCTCTGATAGCAATAAAACATTCTGTTACATATTGAAATATAACAAATTTACGAATGTTGTGACATATATATTTTTTTAAGTAACGAACCTGTTGTATTATAGTATTATTTAGATGATGCACTATTAGTATGGATGATTACAAACTTGCTTCTACTACCCATCGTTCTACCTACCCATGGATTGCCCGAGGCTGTCGTAGAAAGCGCTTAATAAGAAATTTCAGATAGTGATCGTCTAGTTTCAATGTGGACGAATTGCACCTCTTATTACTTGGCATGTTTTAACTAGAAAACCTCTCTGCTGAAATTGAACTAGAAACCTTGCTACTGCCATATGGGGTATTGGGCTCCTTTCAATAGAGATATTGGAAGGATTCTCAGGAGTCAAGTCAAGCTCACCTCCAAGTGATGCACCTTTTTTTTTTTTTGTTTTACGTCGGTAACAAAATGCTTTTACGCACTACCTTCCGGCCAAAGGGGGACCGAAAAGGGGTGTGGGACTCACCACCGGCAGACGCGACTGCCAGCAGTAATACCCATTAAAAATCTTCCGACGACGCCCGCCGCTTGTTGAAAAAGAGGCGGGGGCCAGAACCTGGGTTGCAGCTTCTGACGTTCCCGCCTGCGGCCAACATCCCCCGGACCAAAACCGGGAGGACCTCCTCAGAGAGACGCAGTGGACGCGCCCCTCCTACCTCCTTGTGCGACCATAGCGTGTGTGGCCGACTTCCCGGAGGGTCTATGGTTAGACAGCAGGGGCCCCCTGCCCCCACTGCCTAAGACCCTCCTGGTGCTGCTTGACGGGCCCTCCTGACCCGCCCGCTGCGCTCTCCACAGGTCCCTCTTAGTTTCCCCCTCGGTAGTCAGTACTAAGGGCACCCAGAGTCGTCGGTCTCTGGGTGTTACCTTTTCCCTAGCGCCTCCTGCGCCCTACCGGGAGATACTCAGCCCCCCCACCACGAAAAGGTGGAGACCAGTCGGGGGGGTCCAAGTGATGCACCTGCCGATCAACGGACAAGGCTCTGGCGAAAATAAACGTTCCCGGTAAGCGGCAATAGACTTGCCATCTATTACGTGGGACCAACAACATAAATGACAATGTGTGGGTATATAATATGCCGCTGCCTACCCTTTCGGGGAAAAAGGTGTAAATGAATGTATGTACTACAAACTTACATGTAGCTGCGGTTGCACGGTGACCACTATCCTCGAGCGGACTGTCAGCCTGGCGTCCCTCCTCTGCTCCCCATACTGGTTGTGGGCTCTGCAGGTCCAGATCCCGCTGTCGGACAACTGAGCTCTTCTGATGATGAGCACCTGCTCCGATACCGAGATCCTAATGTTGTTAGACACTGGGCTGAGGCGACCGTTCGTGTGGCGGAACCAGCTGCAGACAATGCAATTCAAATTAAATAAATAAAATAAATATTTTCTAACAATTACACCAATTATTTAGTGCCAAGATAAGAATCATTAAGAACTTGTGTTAATAACGGATAAACATACTTACATACGATTTTTTTTCGAAATATATACTTAATTATACACAGGAAAACACCCAGACCAGAACAAATATTCATGTTCATGCACACAAATATTTGTCCTGGGTGGGAATCGAATCCACGACCTTGGAGCAGAGAGCGGATATACTCGCCACCACGCCATATCGGTCGTCAAATTATTTTAAGCATGCATATTATTTTTAGCATGTTCATTAAGAATTCATATTGTATGGCTATTCGAATTTATAATAAACTACCAAATGACTATAAAAAAGAAACAATTGTTATATTTAAACATAAATTATATTCTAAACTAATAGAAAAATGTTATTACGCTGTTGATATATATTTAAGGGATATTATGAAATGAAATATTTTTTTTAATGATCAATAACTTCTTTCATTTCATTTTGTTAGTATATAAGATCAATATTTGTACACCAGTAATGGTAGAATGCAAGATGCTAATATTTATGTAACACCTTAATGTACAGTATTTTGACAAATAAATTATCTTTATGTCTTCTAGACATTTAATAAGGAGGGCAAAGTCAAAAAGGTTTTTCACGTGAATCGGTTTTAAGAGTTTTAAGTTTGCTATGTGACCGACTTTTCATCAGGTGGCCCATAAGCTTGAGAGCTTCCTAGTGGCATATATAAAAATAAAGTAATCGGCTTTCATATTTCTCATAAATTGATATAATTAAATTCTTTGTAAGAAGCTCGCACTGCCAGTATGCAATTTTATTTTATTTGCAAATAAAAATACGTCAAATAGAATTTCACTATTTTTTTTTAAATAATGGCTTCGTGCATCTAGCCTGTTTCAAGTAAGTGATATATTAATAATATATAATTCATAGTAAATGACAATGAGTGGTGATAAAGATGATAGATGGTAAATGAGATACCCTCCCCTAAGCCCCTTGAGTCCTCAGTAAAGATGTGGGACTATACTAAGATCTCACATGGACTCCTGGAGAGAAAAACTGAAAAGTCATGTTGCACTGTTTTGTTTGATTTACCAACACTCATGTATGTTCACAAACACTTAACATTAATGTTAGAAATATCACAAATTTTAGAAAACAAAACTGCAGATATGACGCTTCACTTTCCCGCCAAAAAAGTCTTGACTATTACTTCGGTTTGTTTTTTTTCTTTTTGCTATTAAAGGTTGAAACATCAATAAAATATATTTCAGATGTCAGAGTGTTAGAAGGCCAGTTTTTATTGTTCCCCAAGATCAGGGCGGCACTTACCTATATGTGGGAGAAGGGCTCCCAATAGCGCAGCAGACTAATCTGATATCTCCCCCTTGTGAAACAACTTCTTCTTCCGAAATAGCCAACATCCGCGGTGCCATGCTGCCTGTTGGATCTGCAATCAAAGTAATTCATTAAATATCATCATTTTGACGAATGATATGGCGTGGTGGCGAGTATACCCGCTCTCCACTCACAAGGTCATGGGTTCAATTCCCACACAGGATAAATCTTTGTGTGCATAAACATGAATATTTGTTCTGGGGGCCTACCGCCGAATTCGATGGATTACCGGTAATCCATCTAGATCAAACTTTGTTTTGCGTTCATTAATCCGTACAGGGGAATCTGCCGACAGCCACCTCTCATTCATGACCTTCAGTCCGTGACAGACCAATAGGTAAATGGAGAACGCCATTTTGTTTCGATTTCCATGAGTTCAGCGGTACGACAGAATCAATTCGAAATCCATTTTGCCTTATAATCGATTGCCATCGAACTCGGCGGTAAGCCCCCTGGTCTGCGTGTTTTCCTATATATTTAAGTAAGTATTTACAAAAAAAAGTTATATCTTGCATGCTTGCATTTATGTTTTTCCGTTATTTAGTATCCATAACGCAATTTCTTAATGATACTAATCCTGGAACTAAGTAATTGGTGTAATTGTCAGAAATATTTATGTATATGTAACTATCCTACTGAGCACAAGCCTCCATCCTTCCTACCGTCTTTTTAACACCAAGCTTTGGAAGAACATAAAGAATATTAAAAAGACTTACTTCAAACATTATATTTCTCTCAGTCGTCAGAAATCTTACAATCAAATTATTGAAAATTATTAAACAATTACGGATTTAACTTATAATGCAGGGCATTATTGGCAGTTATATCACTTATAAAGTATGCGACTAGAATATTTTGAGAAGTTAACATTAAGCTGTTCCAGAAAATTATGCCAAGCGTTCCATGTTCCATGTTAAGCCCTTACAACTTCCTGAATATTGAATATACTAATTTGCATTTTTCATTGTTAGTGTTTTACAAATTCCTTCGTACTATGGTTGTAATCGTTCCACCACTTTGTGGTCTGTCTCTCTCAATGGAAGCGGTGATAGCCTATGGCGAGACCCCTTGGCTTTAAATTCAGAGGGTCTCGGGTTCAAACCCTGGTGGCGCGCACCAATGACTTTTCGAAGTTATCTGCGTAATTATCGCTTGCTCTGTGCCTCGGAAAGCACGTTAAGCCGTTGGTCCCGGCTGTCATGAACATCTATGGCAGTCGTTATTAGGAAGTCAGTGCCTTCTAACAGACTGACAAGTCTGTTAGAAGGCACTGACTTGAAGGCTGTCTGCTGCTGTCCAGTCAGCTGGTTTATCCATAGAATGATGTTTCCCCCTGGGTTGCGGAGTCAGACGGCAGTCGATCCACATAATAACTGACATTCAGTAAAATCTGGTTGAACCAGTGAACAGACCCTGGGTCTTAGTCTTGGGCAACCGGGATAATGCTAGGATAATTGATATGAGACATTGTACAAAAGAAAATCGTAATGTTTAGCTGAAATTGTGCTACTGACGTGAAACAGCGATCATGGCCGGCAAGCTCATCCTCTTCTCCCCGGTGTGGGAGTGCTGGGCCTCACAGGAGTACGAGCTGGTGTCGTCCACTCTCGCATCCCGTATCACCAATATGTCGCCTCTACTACCGCCGATGATGTATTGACCGCCTGGAAAGAAACATATATTTACTTAAATATACATACATAGAATTTATGCCTGTTTCTCCGAAGGAATAGGCAGGGGCATATTATATGCCTACAATTTGCAAAATGTATTTTTAGGAGCTTTTTGAACATACATACATAATATCACGCCTGTTTCCCCGAAGGGGTAGGCAGAGGCATATTTTATGCCGACAATTCGCCAGTTTATTGGTGGTCCCACATAATAGGTGGCGAGCCTATTACCGCTTACCGGGCACTTTTATGTTCACCACACAGCCTCGTCCGTTGATCGGCATGGGCTCCTTAGATCTTGGTAGGAACCCTACACACCCTTGCATGCTTTTTGAACGCTTACCGGGAACTGTTATGTTTGCTTGTCCATTGCTAGGGAGGTGCCATTTACATGTGAGATTATTTAGATATATACAAACGTCAATCGTACTGGGTCCGCGTGTTGGAGTATAAATAACCCAATACCCTCACAACTTAGTTTGCGAGAGAAGGTACGTGCTCAGTAATGATGCGTTAACAGGCTCAGGTTATGATAACGACATGAAAAATGAATTATTCTTCAGCTATGATCGAGAAGGGGTTGGAAGGTCACAAATGCTTCGGAACGAAAAAATTATAAGTCATATGTGCAACAGTAGGCTTCGTGTAGCTGGGATGATATTGATAATACGGAATAAGCAAAGTTGTCAATGTTTCATATTTGAAATGTTAAGTCAATAAAAATGTTTTACCAACAAGCAGTACCTATTTAAGAGATAAATAAATAAAATAAAATTCAACAGGATCATTTAGATTCGTGTAATTTTTATAAACAAAATGGAAGTATAATTATTTTTTAAACAACAATGAAAGAGATATGGGCGGTACAAGATACAGATAGAAATATAAGCAAAATTGAATCTTTGCCAGAATTAATTTCAAAGTTGTGATTTTTTGGGCTATGCACATAATAAAATTGACAACCGTATTTGCTTACATTTTATCTAGACGCTACCTTGTTTGCCAGGAAAAAAAATTACCTACTATAAATAAATCAATTATATACATACAGTCACGCCTGTTTCCCCGAAGGGGTAGGCAGAGGCATATTAAACGCCAACACTTCGCCAATTATATAGTTGGTCCCACGTAATAGGTAGCGAGCCTATTGCCACAATAAATCAATCGATCAGCTAATAGTGGAAAATTAATTGACCTCAGCTTGCATTTCAAACTTCAAGTAAAGGAATATCCCAGCGTACTTAGATATCATGGCTATCATATAGCTACTTGTGCACTGTGGTGTGGTGCGACATTGCAATAAAACGCTCATGACTTTGAGATCGGCAGCACCCCACTTGACTTTTAGCTTCGGAGGAAGTTCCGAGCGGAATTCATTCTGTTCTATTTATTATGTATTGCAACTTCGTAAGTCGAAGTTTTATTTGAATGATTTGGGGTTGGGACTTCTTGGCGGGAAAGTGAAGCCTGCAGATTTGTTTTATTTTCTAAAGTTTGTGATATTTCTAACATTAATGTGTAATAACGGTGGATTATTAACCGTTAAGTGTTTGTGAACATACATGAGTGTTGGTAAATCAAACAAAACAGTGCAACATCACTTTCTATCTCAATCATCATCTTTATCACTACTCATTCTCATTTACTATGAATTATATATTATTAATATATCACTTATATCACTGGCTAAATGTGCTAGACGCACGAAGCCATTATTTAAAATAAAGACATAAAGAAAGATTTGTGGTTGTCAAATTACAGGTTTTAATTACCTTTAGGCATTTCCAAATTGTCATTGATTTTCAATGTAAAAATAAAACCATAATTATAATAATATACTTAAACAAGTGGTGGATTAAAAATATCTTTGTAACAATTCCCGCGATACTATAATTTGCCGAAAAATCGAGAAACTATTCAACACGACACGTAAGAGAGAGAACAGCTCTCTCGTTTCAGCGTTGGTAGAATGAATTAGAATTAATATGGTAGTAGAATTCAGATGAAGATGCCCTGTGTAAGGGCGAAACACGTGTAGTGTTGAATAGTTTCTCGATTTTTCGGGAAATTGTAGTATCCGGGAATTGTTGCAAAGATATTTTTAATCCATCACTTTCTTGCAATGGTTTCCGCAAAGTAACACCTGAATCAATAAATTAATAAGATACTTTTTTTTATAAATTAAACACGTCAAATAATTACATCCTGCATACATTGGAAACGCTCAGACAAATATTCAAGTTCCTGCACAGACATACCTTTTCTGTGTGGGAATCAAAATCACGACCTCAGAGCGGAGTAAAGATAAAATAACTGACCTGCGTGCTATATCAGTTGTCATGATAGTTTACTTAATATCTATCTATCAAAATAATTGTTCAACACTTACATTTATTTTTCAATTGTAGCAAAGTAAAATCTAAATCACGGCGTAACTTACAAATATCTACTTATACACGATGGTGAGTCGTGCAATAAACCGCTCATGACTTTGAGATCGGGAGACGCTCTCGAAGGTACTCCAGACCGCGGCAGCACCCCACTTGACTCCTAGCAACCCGGCGGAGGTTCTATCTGAATTTATTCTTGTTCATCAATATGTATAGGGCCTTTGTTATTTAAGATATATTTCAATGATTGATTTCAAGTGTTCTTTTATCGGGGATCAGTTGTAAATTACAAATGAAAATTTGTTTTGAAGAGGTTATAGCGTTGGTTAAATGTTCTGCTTTTGAACCAGTTATTATCGAATTCAAACCGAGTCGATGGACTATTAATGTTGAGGTCTACTTGTAACATAAGCGCTATATAAGCTTATTTATATATTCTCACGCGCATATAATCATTTTGGGGCGGGCAGGAATCTTGTTACAGTTATTTAAAACGGATACAGTTGTAGTAAAGTTCACTTTCAGCACATGAATTGCTCGTTGAAACTAGTTTGTCTAGACGAGATACCTTTACTTAATTGAACTTGGCTTTCTAAGTATGATTCTCACACTATTGTGGCTGTTCAATAATGCATACATACATACATTCACGCCTGTTTCCCCAAAGGGGTAGGCAGAGGCATATTATACGCCCACACTTCGCCAATTACATAGTTGATCATCATTGAAGCATCGCCAGGAGGGTCTTAGGCAGCGGGGGCAGGGGGCCCGTGCTGTCTAACCATAGACCCTCCGAGAAGTCGGCCACACACGCTATGGTCTATACATATATATATATATGTCTATACACCCAATAATGCAGATTTATAATTTTATCTTTCAGGTCCGATGGTTCAGACCGTCAGTTGATTCTTGAGAGCTACACTTCAGAGCTCCATGCAGTATATTTTTTTGTCACAGCACTATTTGTAGAACCGTCTGCTCTATAGAATATAATAAAGCCTTGTGTAAGTGGAAAAAGTTCCATTTTCTTTCCCCCGCGACACCTGCGCGGGCTCATTGTGCGGCCCGATCGGCCAGCGAGATAACTTTCAGCCGCACGACTTCAATGAATTTTAAATCGCGGCGTCGACTGCCTGTCGTCATTAGTCTGTGCTGATGGCAGATATCTACTATTGTAACTTTGTTGCTATATGGTGGCCAAGGGGGCAAGTGTGTGCTATTATTAAAGCGTTTTATTTTAACTCTCTCATAGTGCCAAGAGGCAAATTGATTGAAATGAATATGTGAAGTTTAACGGGGTTCTTAGATATCAGTCCTTGGATTGGTCGTCATTTGTTTAACATCAAGCTTTTTCATGCTTCATATTTTTACTTTATAAGGTAGGCATTTAGGCAATTTAAAAAACTTAATATTTGAGCTGTCAAATAAATTCTACCAGAGGGACGCCTTACTCAATCTGCGTAGTGGATTCAGACTGGAAACTCTTACACCTTGAATTGTGAGAGGAGAAGTGAACATGAATAACCTTTATGGTGTGGTGATGATTATACCCGCACTCATTTCCTGAGGTCATGGGTTCGATTCCCACACATGACAAATCTTTGTGTGCATAAACATGAATATTTGTTCTGGTCTGAATGCTTTCCTATGTATGTTAAGTATGTTTTTGCAAGAAAAAAAGAGTATTTATTAGTATGATACTTATATGATGACTGAGACATTTATATGATGCAACCAAACGTGTAGGTAATTGTAAATTGTATGTTTCATATTTTGTTTATTATTATACAGACAATATTTATTTATATATAACATTCATTGAAATAACGTTCCGATAAAGATCTGGGATTGCTCGTCCGTAATCATATCAATTTATTTTCCATACCAAAGAGTTTAAATAAATCAGGATGAATCAATATTAGACACAAATAACATTGTCATTCAATTCATTTCAATAATTCCAAGCTTATATAAATATTATCATGATTTCTGTATCATGTTTTCGCATATTCAAACCACGATTGAAAACAAATATTCGTCCCATTTTTTTTACATTCATACGACTGTTGTATGTGAGAAAGATAATAAAAAGTGTATTCAATTAGCTTGTTGGTGTAACGAACCGAGTTCAAACAACACGCTTCATATTATGATGTAGAACAGTAGAACTGAACCACAGCGTTGGAAGAGTTTAATAAGCCAGGTTTTCATATTAAAAACAGCTTGGGAATCTCAATCATATATGTAAGTCCTTGTTGTTGCTTTGTATATCAAAGAGTCCACGTAAATACACACTATATTAAACCCCCATATCGTCAGCTTAGATTCAAAACATCTTATCTCCACTTTTCTCCAAAATGACTTTTTGTAATGCGAAATTTTCAAACGAATCGTTTCGTTTACGCCTTAAATCTATTAAAAATACTGAGTTGGCTGCAGACAACAAAACTTAAAATGCTTATCTCCAGCGCGCTATTTTGTAACGGTCAAACTACCTAACTCCCCCCACTTTAGTATATCGCACGATGCCGCGAGGATCGCACGTATTCTACATATTATTCTTCATTTGGTTTGGTAGAAAATATGCTGCTACTATTTATAAGGGATCTACATAGTTTTAGCAAGGTATACGTGCATATACCTAGTTCAAGTAAGACCAGGCAGCGATCACATCGAGCCTTTTCAATAAAAAGTTTGTAATCGCCACTTGCATATTTGAGAGGAGAACGTTTTTCTTATGTTTAAAAAAATATTTATAGATATATACAACATGGCACAGAATTAACGCACACCCTCAGACACCCCAATTAGAATATTTAATTATAATTAAAAAACATGCAAAATAATTTTACTTTTATTTAATTAAATATGGTTTATTTAAGTTACTAGTTATACTCATCGAGGGCAAATCGTATGGGCATATTAGCGCTTTAGCCTACCGACCTACACACACAGAGAGACACGCACGCACACATCGCTTAGCACCGAAAAGTGCCGCAAAAAAAATTAAAAAATTAAAAAAAAAATTTTTTAAAAAAAAATACCAATTTTTTTATTATTTTTAATCGATTGAGTAGCCGATTTATAACAAACTACTTTCTTGGTGTAACCCTTATTCTGTTACATGTTGTATAGATAACCAATTTATTTGCATACGTATACAACACATTTAAACAATACAATAAAAATACACCGGAAACACAAAAAAAACATCTTAAATTATTCAAATTAATCTTACTGACTAAATAGTATAGGGAAGTGCGCTGCAACCGTGCAAATTGTTTATGGCTCAGTGAAATTTTACGAGCAAATACTGATTTTCAGCCATAGACCAGAAAAAATAAAATATAAGTTATGTGGTTCGATTCTCGTTAGATTCATCCAAAGTAAAGCGTTTTACCTAAAAATAAAATAAAAAACATCAGATAATCACTGCATAAATTTGATCAAAGCAAATAATTTAGAATAGAGATAGAAAACCTAATACCTAGTGCGCTTCATGAAGTACGTTTGAGTGAATTGACCACAATATATGATTCAATTCAATTCAATTTACCTCCACCCGTCCGTAACTCAGTTTCTATTGGTGCTTTTAAATATAAATTAAAAAAATATTTACGTATTACTTAATGCTGTCGATCTCTCTATTATCTTTAATAAAAATTAAAAATCTTTTCAATTCAAATCAAACTGTGTTTGTTCTATGTTGTTTAATCTTAAGATAGAAAATTTCATATGATATACATAAGTAAGTGTGATTCTGATGTAACTCACTACTTTTATTACTTTTACTACTTTAACTTTTCATTTAATGGTATTTTGTGGTTTGAATATTTTGTTTTATTGTTAAGTTTCTGCCTTTTGTGTGGCTGTTGCACACGTAAGTTATAAGGTCTCCACGGAAGACCAGCGCTGTTGTGGCCCTCCACTGCAGCACATGCTGAGTGGAGTCCTTTTTAGGCATACTATATGTAAACTGTGTAAAAATTGTTTACTGATTTGAATACTGTTTTTTGTTTATGTGTATTTATGTCTAAATAAAATTTTATTTCATTTCATTTCATTTCAAACGTCAAGCCCACCTACACAGCAAAATCCGCTACCGAGTAACCGGATGGTATACCACATTTTTGCTTGGTATAATTCTAGTATGTTTTTAAATTGTCGTTCAAAAGATGATATTGAATTCTCACTGGAAGGGGTAGGTATATTGAGTAGCATCAATTCGATTTTTTTACTAAATGTGATATCGGCACCATCCTATTAATTTCAATGCTGAGATTTGAATCAGTGCTGTAAAGTCGCATACGTTCGCAATTTGGGTACTATTACAACAGTTTTTTGAGATTTTTGGCGCTTAGGATGTTTTTCCTGAAAGGCTCGATAAGGTCAACTTGCTACGATCCTGACACACACTTAAAGCTTCACTTACACTCAATAAACCTCTCATGAACTTGGTCGGCTGAGAGTATTTTGACAAGTCCAAATGCTCCGTGCCTAACAGTGACACTACTTATGTTAATGGAATTCAAAATGCTATTGCGCTATACTCTCCTAGCTACAGCACTGACCAGGACTCGTATATAAAATTTCTTATAATTATCGAAATCACACATTTTTAAGCATAAAAAAGAGACTACTGTATGGCAGCAATGAATAATAACGACTTCCATTGATGTTAATGACAGCCAGAACAGAGACCCTGACGGCACGGAGCAAGCGATAATGCAGCACATCACTTTGAAAAGTAATAGGTACCAAGGTACCCTCTGTATTTGATGTCTACGAGTGTCGCCACTGTGATATTTACGCTTTACCATCAGGCCAATGTTACACTCAATAAGGACACGGTGCTTATCACGGCATAAACCATGAATGACTTAATTAGAGTATATAATTTAGATGTTAATTAAGCACTATCTAACTAGGTGATTCCAAATAACGTCTCCCTTATCTTTGAAGAGCAGACGTCATTACTTTATAATAAAGGGGCTCTCGAGCAGGGCTGGCAACAATATGCTTGTGAAATGTGGGTAGCTCATTATTTAGAGCAATCACTCATCTTGAACATAGCAAATGCGGGTAAGTTAAAAGAAATTTAAACTAAAAGTGTAAATGCATAGAGAAATTAAACGTCCGGCTTTCTGCTAATTGATTCAAACATTAAGTAAGTTTAGTATTCAATTATTTAAGAGCGTGGTCCGGTTTGATACCAATTCTAAATAGTATTCTTTGTAAAGAACTTATTTCTATATTTTATAATGTTTAGTATGAAAATCGTTATTTATATTTTTAAAAAACCGTATGAGAGATGAATAAATATCACTGTAAACCCAGCAGTTCAAACAACTATGAAGAGCTTTTTTACACCACCATCTAAATGTTCCTTTTAAAAGCACGGATGCGCGATACATCTATTGCCCTTTGTTAACTCTGTTTAATTTTTATGATCGCTACCGCCCACCTAGTACCACAGTGCTATCACGCCTGTTTCAGTATAGAAAATAGGCAGAGGTATATTTTACGCCCACATTTCCCCATTTATATTCTTGGTCTCGCGTAATAGGAGACGAACCTATTACCACTAACCGGGAACTGGTTTGTTCACCAGAAACTCGTCCGTTGATCGGCAGATGCACCACTTGCAGGTGCAGTTGGCTTGAACTCCTAAGACCTTGGTATGATCCCTATATACCCTAATGAGTTATTTACTGCCTGTACTTAATCCCAAGAGGCAATTGTAATAATGGAAGTAGCTAAAAACACATTATGTCCGATAGACACAACCCTGGACCCTAAAAGGAAGATACACATTTACGACATTGACATCTTCTTTTATGGATATTTGATGACGAGACGTTTATAACACTGCTCTTAAACAAGCGTTAGGTTCCTATGTCTATAAATACTGTGTTTATGTTCAAATAGATAAATATTTTGGTACCAACATGGCTCACGAAATAAAACACTATGCCGTTAAAATAAAGACGGTGGTATCTGTATATTACAACTGATAGAATATATTGATTGCTTTATTTCTAGTTTGTTACATTAATAACATTTGCTTGCAATCAATAATTCCACAAACACAAACGAAGAAGTAAAAATTTACAAGTAAAATTATCGGTATTTGGCAAAAACACGTAAAAAAAGAATTCGAAAGGGTAGGCAACGTGTTATTTCTCATATACAATGGTGACCACTTTTAATCGTACGCCGTACGATTTAATGCCACTACATAGTATAAAATAATAAAAGACTCACATAACGTTAACCTATTTAACCTTATTAATGCTGTTGCAGTTTGATGGTTCAACTAGGTTCCAATTTTTTAAAGTATAATGCACATCGGCAACTTGAAAATTTCGAAAAAAAGTTAATCAACCCAACAGAGTATCAAAAACCAATTTTCTTAACTGTCCTCTTTCAAAACAAAGTAAGACTGTATTAACTATTCGTTAACTTCTGGAGGGCTGTCAAAATTTAATTAAAACATAAACGTGCTTAAGATTGGGGAAGAGGAATAGTTTAAGCGCTCGTGAAGTTGCGGAAGTATAAGCTCTAACTGCTACAGCGGGCGTTAAAGCAGGCGCCTGTCCCTGGTGATCTGCATAAACGGCTGCGAAGACGGGAGGAGTTGAGACGTGAGACACTTTTGTCAGACTTGCTTACTGAATCGTCGTGACATACAATCACCGCGACTGTTTTTGCGATACTTGAGTTTCTTTATTTCGTAGCTTTAAATATTTTTCAATCAAACTCATTTTGAAGATTTTTAAAGTGTGTATTTATTATGTGCTGACGACCGATATGGCATGGTGGCGAGTATACCCGCTCTCCGCTTCAAGGTCGTGGGTTCGATTCTTACACAGGACAAATATTTGTATGCATGAACATGAATATTTGTTCTGGTCTGGGCGTTTCCCTATGTATATTAAGTATTTTACAAAAAAAAAATAGCATATATGTATATTGTATGTATGTAGTAGTCCGTTATTTAGTATCCATAAATCATCACGAATCACGAACAAAACGTACTGAACTATTATATGTATGCATTAGCTATTACTCGTAGAATATTGCAATGTAATTTGTGCCTTGTGATATCGGCCTAGAACAGTTCCACCCTCTTTTATCTCACAGGAAGTCGTATATGTATGTATGTACAAATAACTCGAACCCCCTATGTTCTTAGAGCTCGAACGCAGAGTTTAAATATCTGTTCCTGCATTCGTACTCAACAGTGCAATTACAAATTTGTGTAGACATATCTAGCATTTTTATTTCGTCTCCCACTCCAAACGCTAGCGCGATAATTTCTCGAAACTGCATCAAAGGCGGACATTAAACTTACATTAGCGAATCTTAAGTTTTATTGAAAGTTTTAAATTTAAATCTTATTTGGTTCGCGGACGACAACTGAGATCTCCAACAAACTTTTGCTCTGTTTCTTTCTTTGCGAGAAGTTTCTTTGAGCGTCTGTTGTTGGCTCTTTATCCAATCGTCGTGTTAATAATAATTAAGCTGTGAATAGTTTTGCACTGTTCAAGATTAATGAAAGACTTGATACAGTAGTTTTCTGTATTTACGGGTATAAAATCTAATGTATAATTTTATCCACATTAGATATAGAATTGACACCATATGATCCATTTATTTCGGTTGTGCCTTTTTTTTTGATCTACTTCGGTAACAAAATGCATTTACGCAGTGTCTTCCGGGGGACCGCGAGAGGTGTGAGGGAATTCACCACCGGCAGTCACGACCGCCAGCGGTAATACCCACAAAAATCTTCCGACGACGACCGCCGCTTGCTGAAAAAGAGGGGGTGGGGCAGTACCTGGTTTGCAGCTCTGCCACCCCGTCCGCGGCCAACGCTCCGCGGACCAAAACCGGGATCCTACCTTCTTGTGCGATCATAGCGTGTGTGGTAGTATGGTTAGACAGCAGGGGCCCCGAGCCCTCGCTGCTTAAGACCCTCCGGGCCTTAATTTGTGTGATGCCAGGAGACAAAAATTGTAGAATTCATATTTGACTGAAAGACTCTAAAATTATCTTATCATTTATATTGCGTGCATTGGTTTGGATCAGCGCAGTTCGTGCGTGTGATCTGGTAATCTTTTTCTAAACTAGTACAAATTTTAAATTTAAGATGATAACAGAATAAATAGTAAACTGCTCATCCATTAACTGTAAAAACTAAAACTTAATAATTTTGCGAGAGCGTGAAATTTTAAGTTAATTTTTTTTAAAAATTCGACACTTTTGGTATTTTTAGATTAAACTACGTCAATATTTAGTCAACGTCAGTTTTAAGTTCATGAATGTCCTCTATCTGTACATAAGCTTAATAACTTCCGTAAATAGATGAGACAAAAATAGAGTAAATAATAAAATCAACACTCCATAACTGTGCCCAAATATACGTGGTCTGTATTAATGAAGACAGAACTCGGGGGATTACGCGATAATTGCGTTACGGTCTTGTTTGAATAATACACACACCCGACTATAATCCCGGTTCGGGCGGTGCCAAACACGACTAATGCGGTAAATAACCGGCCGGATAACTTGTTTGGGATATGTAAGTAGAGTAAGGCTTAAATTGTGAGAAGAGAAAAGCACTTTGTTGTTAAAGGGAGAGTAGACCTAGAGCCCGGTCGCGCGGAAGAACACCCATGCGATGGACAGATGAAATCAAGCCTGCTGTGGGCCTTCCTTTGCATGAAAGAATCAGCAGAAGACGAGAAGCAGAAAAAGCAAAGAGAGATAGCGTGACGTTGTGAGACAAGCCACATCAGCTTATAATGAAATGTCTACTCCACTATGACCACGATTTTGATAAGAGCGTTGCGTAGAGGAAGATGCAATGTTTTGTTCTTTTTGACGTAATCTTAAGAGATCGATTTCAACCAGTTAATACCGTAGAGCTACATGCGATAATATTCAAACAACAGATCATACACGTTAGTTAGCAACTTTTTCAACAATTTATTGATTCAGGATTTTTTGATTGAGAGTTGACTCTCGGTTCAGCGTTGGTCTTAAAGACATCGTTGTTCTGAGGCTGATGTCTTACCTAAATATGCAAATATGCCCTATGTAAGAGCAAAACACGTGTCGTGTAGAATTGTTATTTGATTTTTCAGGATTGTTGCGGGAATTGTTGCAATTATATTTTTAATCCATCACTTGCTAACTTTCTTAACATCAAAATAAAGTTTCATACTTAAAAGTAGCTTACCTCTAATTCTCACAAATATACGACCAACTTTATGAGAACTGAGCACATGTTTTAACTATCGCGTCAGTACCCTTGTTGTACACCTCTGTCACCAGACCGCCCTACAATTGATCAAGCTCGTATTAACACTTATAAAATATAGGAATTAGAACAAGGATCTACCTCTTTTATTTACCAAAAATGTTGAGATCCTTAAGAAAGAAATAAAAATAGATGTGAATAGATTTATTTCTTTCATAATATCTCTTAGTTTTTACTACGAAAAGGTTCAATTAATGTATAAAGACAAAGCGTTCGAATTAAATGAGTCATTCTTTTTCCAATGTTATTTTTAATTTACAAGTTTATTAGGTTGAAAAATAATACTGGATATCTACAGATTCTCAGAATTTATTGTTTCCCAATGGAGAGGAAATCGAATAAGACAACGGTAAATAAATATTATCTGTCGACGAAATATTTCAGCTACAAAAATATCAAGCACCAAATTTCTCAAGGACGTAAAGCAAAACGTTGCAACTGGCAGTTATCAAACGATGGATCCTAATTACTCGTCGTAGCGAGATGTGATCAAAAAGCGGGGTTTCTACGAATCGAGAGCTTTAATCAAATTTTCCTTGAGTAATCGAGGGAATTAGAACTCATAAAGAAAGTCCTGTTGTTGCTGTCGCGGACAGGCGTTTGAGATTGAAAACAAAATATTGGGCATTTTCAAAAAAGGGCAAGTGGCATATTTTTCTGGTTTAAGTTCGTTTTAAATATAATGTAATCCTTTTAATCTGTGAGGTGGTGGAAGGGGAACAATATAATCATTTCAATTGCGTCTGGATTATCGAGGTTTAAAAGATTGAAGCTATGATATCTCACGGCGAACGAATCTTACAGGTATGATTGGCAGCAGATACGTCATCCTGCGTACGACCAACTCGCCTACCCAGCGTGGTGATTATGAGCCAGAACCCCCAACAGAGTGTTATCTATTGGGGAGGAAATGTTTAGCAGTGGACTTTATAATAGCTGGTATAACAGTTCTTATATACGCCAATATGAACGCGTGATATTTTAATATATTTTTGGTGGGTGTAGAGTATTCTTGGCAGCTGTGAAATGGTTTCGGAGTACCTTGTAATTTATAATGTACGTTTGTATATTTGAGAATTGCAGGACAGTCCGAGACTTAGGTTCGGAGCTAGATTGCGCTGTCTAGGAATATGCAATCACGTATGGACTTAAAGTGGCTTAAAGTGGCATTTGTTCTCTTTTTTTTTCTGACTCCACATTTTACACTTTAATTCTCTTACCACCTTTTTCATTAGCGCACTGGAATTCCTTAATTTCTCGGAGCCAATAATCGGTCGCTGCGAGCTCGGGGCGAAATTAATTTCGATTTGAAAGTTTCCTTTTCAACACTGGCATCTTTCCAGACGGCCCGCCCGCTGTTTGAGTATCTGCTTATATGAGTTTATTGGCACTTCAGATCAGCGATAAAGTGCACTTGATTGCAGACACTATGGGTATAGAAATATGGTACGGTTGTGATGGGGAAGGCTGAGTACCTCCCGCAGGACGCAGAGGGCGCTAGGAAAAAGATAACACCCAGAGATTGGCGACTCTGGTGTCTCTTTGTACTAACTACCGGGGGGGGGGAAACTAAAATGGGCCTGTGTAGGGCGCAGCGGGCCCGTCAAGCAGCACCAGGAGGTTCTTTGGCAGCGGGGGCAGGGGGCCCCTGTTGTCTAACCATAGACCCTCCGAGAAGTTGGCCACACAAGCTATGGTCGCATACGACGGTAGGAGGGGCACGTCCACTGCGCCTCTCTGAGGAGGTCCTCCCGGTTTTGGTCCGGGGGACGTTGGCCGCAGGTGGGGTGTCAGACGCTGCAACCCAGGTACTGGCCCCCGCCTTTTTCTTAACAAGCAGCGGGCGTCGTCGGAAGATTTTAAGTGGGTATAACTGTTAGCAGTCGCGTCTACCGGTATTGAGTCCCACACCCCCTTTCGGTACCCCTTTGGCCGGAAGGCAGTGCATAAATGCATTTAGTTATCGACGTAAAACAAAAAAAAGGGCGTAATCGTCTATAGTTGCAAAAGTTAAGGGTTTGTTTTCTGCTCAGGCCAAATATTTGTGTGCATTTACTTAGTCTAGCTGCGTCTGACCACGGCTTCGCTCGCGTGACCCCGTTAGTTTTGGTAGGAATTCTTAATTAAACATGTATACTTACTTTCACGCCTTTACATCCCATTTGGCTAAAACCTTGCTATAACTATTTAACACGTTCGCGGACAGTCTCTGGACGAATTTCTTACCCCATTCGCTACTTACTATTATATTACTACTCATGCTCCTACTTTCAGTGAATGGGACGCGTAATAGCATCTTTATTCCAAACCTTGACAGAAATAAAGGCGACCTTCTCGCTAGTTGACTAAACGACGAACAAATATTTATAGGTCTATACGATTTTTGTTTCAAGCACGGTTCATAGAGCAGTAGACCGGATATTCAAACGGTGGTTCAATTTTCGTCCAGGCTACCAGGGACAGGTTGATTTTTATCGTAAAAACAAGAAATGTAACTATATGTAGAATTGAAAGCGTAAAAATTCAAATTGTTAAAATATTTATATACTAGCAGCGCCCTGCGGTTTTACCCGCGTGGTCCCCGTTCCCGTGGAAATATCAGGATAAAGAGTGTCCTATATGTTAGTCCAGGACTGCAGCTATACACATACGAAGTTTCATCACAATCGCTCCAGTAGTTTTTGCGTGAAAGAGTAACAATCATCCACGCATACAAACTTTCACGTTTATAATATTAGTAGGATTTTAGGCCGAACCGGCGACCAATGGGGCGTTAAGTTTCTAAAATGGCGACCACGAATCAGTAAACGTAGTAGACCCCCCCCCACCCGCTGGACCCGATCTGGTCAGGGCGGCGCGGAGCCGGTGGTTGCAGGCGGCACAGGATCGATCCACGTGGAAAACAATTGGGGAGGCCTATGTTCAGCAGTGGACTTCAAATGGCTGGACTAATGATGATGATGAAATTTATGATTGATTTTTAAGTCAGGAAAAATTGAAATTCAGTCAAATCTTGTAAGACCCTGGTCTATTCAGATCCTGGATCCTAATCTTAAGTCTAGGGCACAATCGTGACCAAGCTAGGATGATAACGATTTTAATTATAATGAAATAAATTTCTATGCAAATACTTACCAGCTTCAACTGCAATAGGAGCCAGTACCGCGCCGTCCTTGAACCACTTGGTGATGGTAACTTGGCTCCTCACTGAAGGTGGCACCGTGCAGGTAAGCAACGCCGCGCCGCCTGCCACGCCTGGGCTGGGTTGCACGCGGACGTCCCATGGCACGTCCATTACTGGCACAAGAAAAATAAATGCTTATTAATTTTGGCTTAATATGAATCCTATCAGAACCATAACATGTACAAACATGCACAAGTCTCGCAACGCATTGTTCTATCGTAAATAGTTAGAAATTGTTTTCATATTGTATTTAATACTGTTGCAAATCGAGAATGTATATCTAGTTGATTAATTTAGTATAATCCGCAGCACATAAGTTAATAGTTATTAGGTGTACAGGGATCCTACCAAGACCTAAGGAGCCCAAGCCAACTTCATCTGCAAGTGGTGCACCTGCCGATTGACAGACGAGGCTCTGGCGAACATAACATTGCCCGGTAAGCGGCAATAGGCTCGCCACCAATAACGTGGGATCAACTATATTATTAGCGAAGTGTGGGTGTATAATATGCCAGGACACAACACGCGTGAATGTATGTTTGTATGTATTTATAAGTTAAATGCATAGTAACACATTATAGAATTTTAATGAAAGTGCGTAATTTTTTGCCTTTTTTGTCGACGATTGTACGTGTGCAGGCAGACTATCGCAATTTTTTTCCAATTTACGTGCCGGGCGCTGTACTTTACTAGAAAACCAACCATACCCTCCTAAATTGACAGTTAGCTAGCTACATGGTATAGCAACCATATCACGCCCGAACAACCCCCAGAGAGTATTTAAAGTGTATATGTATGTCAAATGTGGCGGGCACACACACACCGGTACATCCGCGTCACGTGCACGTCAAGTGCGCGCTGCGTGACAATGACGTGACAGCTGCGGGTGAGCAAGGGTTCATACATAATTATATAAACAAATGTTTTATTCCGAATTTGCAGAATGAAGATAACTAATCGACTTTGAAATGTTTCAGAATGAAATAGAACGACAGAAAATAATTTTAGATTAGCAATAATCGGAACATCCTTGACCCGAACTTATTTACTTATTTATTAAAAAATAAAAATGTATTTATTTTAGGTAAATTTATGCAGTAAAGTTGCCAAGCTTCATTAATAATAAATTTACATTAAAACCGTCATGTGTACGTAGAAAGAGCGAGGCGATCCCTACACAAGTGTCTTTTGACTACTTTTTGGGAAGCCTAGCGAACATCAAAGTTCCCTGTAAGCGGCAATAAGCTCGCCACCTATTACGTGGGACCATTTTAATTATTAAAATGTGGGCGTATGACATGCCACTGCCATCTGTTTCGGGAAACAGGCGTGACATTATGTATGTACTCGTATGTATACAAAATTTCAATAAAAACAATATAATAGGTTGGGGAAAAAGTCTTTTCGTATTTTTGTATGAAAAGTCAAGACATTTTTTTAGAAGTTTATTTACATTTATTTACAATATATATGTACCGTTTTGTTGAATAACTTTCTGCCATTTTGTGGGCAGAGACATTATCCCGTTACTGTAGAAACTTTGGGACTTCTGATCAAAAAAACGGGACAAATAGTTTTGGCAGTCCTCTCTTGAGGTCAACCTTACAGAACCTAAAAAATTCTGCAGAGACCGAAACAGGTGAAAATCTGAAGGCGCAAGGTCAGGGCTATATGGTGGATGCACTAGGACCTCCCAGTCGAACTCTCTTAATTTTTGCTGAGTGGCTAAAGATGTGTGTGGTCTAGCGTTATCGTGATGAAAGACCACACCCTTCCTGTTGATCAATTCCGGCGGTTTTCTCTCGACTGCTTCCTTTAATCTCATCAGTTGCTGGCAGTAAAGATCAGAATCGATGGTTTTGCCGGGCGGTAAAAGCTCATAATAAACAATGCCCTTCCAATCCCACCATACACACAGCATCACCTTATTTCGTGTTAGGCCAGGTTTGGCCACAGTCTGTGAAGCCTGGCCAACTTTCGACCACGACCTTTTTCGCACGTTCTTGTCGTACGTGATCCACTTTTCATCGCCAGTTATCAATCTCTTCAAAAACGGCTCGGTTTCATTACGTCTCAATAATGAATCGCAAATGAGTACACGGTTCATTAAGTTTCTTTGAGTGAGCTCGTGTGGCACCCAAATATCGAGCTTTTTTGTATAACCAGCTTTCTTCAAATGGGTCAAAACTGTTTTGTGGTCAATTCCCAGTTCTTCAGCTACATCGTAACTACTAATATGCCGATCTTGCTCCACTCTTTCAAAAATGGCGTCCATTTTATTCGTAACAGGGCGACCAGAGCGAGGTGCATCTTTAACATCAAAATTTCCGGACTGAAAACGTTTGAACCAAATTTGTGCTACTCTTACTGACACTGCATCAGGTCCATAAACATCACAAATTTTTTTCACTGCTTGAGTTGCATTTTTGCCTTTTTTATAATAAAATTTTAAAATGTATCGAATTTCTTCATTAGATTCACTCATTTTTACGGAGAGAAAAACAAATGAAAAATAGCGGGAAACAACTTTTTTTTATTTTTTTCTTTTCTTTATAATGGAACCTTTTTAATGTTATCAAAACCAGCCAGACACAAATAGTACAGTCAAAAAAAATTTATAATAAGTTTATACCTACGTTATGCGAAAAGACTTTTTCCCCGACCTAATATATTGTTAGAGGTTGAATCGATTTGGTTGCTCGCGAGTGTAGTTGTACCAAGTTCACTGTAAGCATAAAGTTTTTCAGATGAAACGTGTCTAATTGTGATATGGTGGTGTGTACATTCTGTTATAGTTATATACTAGTTACAGCAAAATCACTTTTAACACAGATATATTTTTATAGATAGTGTCATCCGTCAAAACGGGAATGCCTAACACTTCGCTTAAATTGATGACATTCCATATTTTTAGTCGCCTTCTATGATATTCTCTGGCAAGTAAGTGATGTGGAAAAAATATTTGGAGATGCCGCTACGACATGGCAGTTATTAAAATCGAAACCCAATAACCAAAACAGCCGAATTAGAAAAGGTATCTTAAAATTCTTTACAAAGCTACGTGCAATTTCACACTTTTGAATGCAAATTTTTAATATGACATCTTTCTAGATAAGTAACAGTAACCTATACTGGAAAACAAAACCCACTATAGAAAATTCGATAGATTTTGTTCAAAACATCAAATTACTTTTATACTTGAATTCGTATTACAAAACGAAATTCGATACGTACGTCAAAAAACATAAAGCACAATTTTGTAATTCGTTATCACGAACGATAAGGTAACTTATGTGACATTCTAATAAAATTAATATGAATGGGCATTTGTTATGTTTTTAAATTTTTAAAAACATAAGTATTTTACGACTTGTAAACTTGTCTGAATATATTGTATAAATGGATGATGATAATAATCAGAGTAATGTTTTTCGTACTGATGTAATGTGAGGTGAGGCAATTAATTAGCGAGATTGGCGCCGACTCACCGGGGCATGTGTTAGAGCGTCACGCTTTGTATGGAAAGCTGCGTCCTCATAATGCCGAGATTAACTGTGTTTTACTAGTGTTGAATTTTGCTATTGTAACTGATGTTCTGAAGCTCAAAGTCACCCAGCGTGCAATAAAGACAGCTATGCTCGGAGTATCCCTACGTAATAGATTCAGAAATGAGGAGATCCGTAGGCGAACTGGAGTGGCCAATATAGCGAGACGAATTAGCAAGATGAAGTGTCAGTGGGTGGGGCAAATAAGGGCAAAATAACCGACGGCAGATAAGGCGTTGAAGTTTATTTATAAACATTATCGCCCAAATTTTAAAAAAAATGTACACAAGGCGAACTTAATGCTACAAGGCATTCTCTACCAGTTAACCTTCTTTAATGGCGACCACGAACCGGCAAACGCAGTTAAACGGCGTCACACCCGATAGACTGAAGATATTGTGACAGGTTTATAAATACTTCCTGAATACGTTTAAGGCTGTTTTTATAGACATTATATTGTACCATGACATTATGGCTTGCATTCTCCAGTACACTCCTAACATAAGCGACATAGACTATAATGACGTTAATAACAATAAATGGCTTACAGGTGCGAAGAATAAAACCAAGAAGTAGGCCTTGTATATATTTTTTGATCGAGATAAACGCCTAAATCTCTTACACAATATTTACGACTGATTTCAACTCCATTTAAGTTATATACAATATTTATGTACAATGGGCTTGGATTTCCGCGTGAATTGCATACTCTCACACTTAACCGAGTTGACTGTAACGTTATTTTCTTTGTAATATTGAAATAAACGAGTATTAATACTAGAGAAAATCTTTATATCATCCGCGTACATATGATAATAAGCATATTAGAGGCACGGTCCTATGACATAGAGGTATGCATTATAAAGAAGCGGGCCTAAATGCGAGCCCTAAGGAACTCCTGTAATAATAATCGATACGACACCCTGAGAACGATTTATGAGATTTCATGTTATTATGAACTTAGTTAAAAAATACATATAAACATCCCTTTAAACTAGGAGCTCCACTTAACTAGAACTATTGAAATGCGAAATGTACGGAGTGATTCAGAAATAGGTCACGATTAGTACGCAACTTTTTTTTTTCCACTCGAGCGGAAAAGTTAATTACGATCCACGCGGCAATGCGTGCCAGCTGTCGCCTACTGCACCCTCTTCATATAATATTTCAATATAATATAAATGTTTCCCATTCATCACGACGTTATTTATAAGAGCCCTATTTTCGTATGTATTAGGAAGATTGTGTTACGAGTTCGAGGATAATTCTCTTACCTACTTACAACTGTTCTTTGATTAAGGACACAATGTGACGGTGAGATACCCTTTAAGTTGAAGGGCAAAGTTTACAAATCCGTTATAAGACCTGTCGTTTTGTATAATTCACAATGCTGGGCCGTTAATACGGTGGATGAAAGAAGATTGTATGAAATGGTGATGACAATGTTAAGATGTATGTGTGAATGGTATTAATTTTTAAAGTTTAGTTTGTGTTATTATCAGCAGCAGGAATTAAAAAAAGCTACAGATTATAATTCAGCAGAAGCCATATCTCCGTCTAAAAATAAACGCCAGAATCGTCCTTCGCCGAAATAACGTGTCAAGGAGCTTAAGAACCATTTACACTCGAGAAGTATGCTCTTACCTTCTATATAAAGACTCGACTCAGCAGTACAGCATAAAACAAGACACAGCGAGTAAACAAAGAAATGCAATAACAGAGGCGGACCTAACCATTATTTATTTATCTGATAACGTCCAGCAAGGAGATGAATAAACGGCTCCTTCCCGCCTCGGCAGTGCGACACAAAACGTGACCTGTATGTTTATATTCAATCTACCGGCTAAAGGGACAATCTGTGACGAGAATCTCAAATCGGCCTTAGAGGAAAAAACTTAAATCAACTAACACGTTTTTGGAAACCATACTTACGAGCCGGACAGTTGTAATCATGATGCCCAATTTCTTGGAGTGAAAGAGGCGAGCAAAAGGGTGCAAAATAATTTCATTGCCAACCTTCTTTCTGTTGTTATATCCATGTAAGAATGTATTATTATGATTGTAAACGGCACGGTTCCTTTTTATATCCAATGAGCCTGGTATCTAGGTGAGTTATGTAGGGCTTCTGCCATATGCAGCCTTAACAGTGTACCCAAAACAAATCTTACACCAATTAGTCATTCCACAAAATCATAATGGTCAGCTCCATCGGTACCCAGCATATGTCGCAGATTCGAAAAAAGCATAAGTATCGTAAGCGGGTGCGCCCTATTTGGTAGAAACTTGATACTCCGAAACCTATTTGGGATAACTGACTTCGCAGAAACTTCTTTAGTCGATCATTTATTAGGCATAAAAAATATTTGACATAAATATTTTTAGGCATAATGTGCTTATGACCGAATTTAGAATGGCATACATTTAAGATAGTAGAATTTTTATTGGCATAATTACCTTTGGCATAGTTAAAATTTTGTATAATTTCATTTAGCATAACGTTCATTTAGAGTACAGATTATTTGGCATAATTTGACTAGGCATACTATGAAGATCATAGAATTTCAATTAGAATAATATAGATTGGGTTATTTTCTTCTTTAAAAATGCGTAGGTTAGGTTAGGTTAGAACTGTGACCTGACAGTGACAGAAACGAACATGCTCTCATGGGCAAGGATATAAAAACCAAATAATTATCATTAAATCAACTTTTATTTATTACAATTACTAAAAAAAAACAATTAAATTAATCAGAAAACAAAATTAAACTAATCTTATATTAGCTCCTATTATTTTATACAATTAAACAATTTAAATAATTAAATTTAAACAATTAAATCAATCAGAAAACAAAATTAAACTAATCTTATATTAGATAACGCCTGATTAGAAAAGTGTTGCAATAATCATAAAAGATGATTCTTGCTGTAAGCATTATGTGAAATGATGGTTATACTTTTAAATAGTTATGGATAAGAAATATATGCCAAAAGATGAATCTGGTTTTGAACTTTCTGCGATGTGATGATTATACATTGTGATTATTATGGATACCAAAATTATGCGTACAGATGATTCTGACTTACAAAATTATGGGTTTCAATGTATGCTAAATGAGTTTATGCCAAACGATATTCTGCGAAAAGAGGTTTATGCTATTAGTTGTTATGCAATATAAAATTATTACTTAAAAAGTTCTACCATAATAGGTGTACCCATCGTAAGCGTAGTAGTAGCGTAAACGTAAGTGAGGTATGCCGTGATTGCATCGACTTCCACCATCATGGCGGCTAATCGTCGCGCCGCGGCGCAGTCCTTTTCAAACTTCTTAAGAAAACGGTATATGTGCTGTTGTTCTTTCCAGACCTCTTCTGTCACCGATTTGATTTATTAGTTTCAATCACGCTAGTTGCTTTAGTTATACATACATACATACATTCACGCCTGTTTCCCCGAAGGGGTAGGCAGAGGCATATTATACGCCCACATTTCGCCAATTATATAAATTCAAATTCAAATTCATATTCATTTATTCAAGTTTGGCTCAAAAGAGCTCTTATAAACGTCCAAACTTAAAAACTAGCGCGCCCATTCACTGCGGGCGGGAGCTTGATCGTAAAGGAACGGGCAAGAAAATCGTCAAGGTTAGTTTTTTCTCCCGCCAGTTACAAGAATATGTACTTAGTAGTAAAAAATAGTTAGTTCCACATAATAATTGGCGAGCCGGGCACTGTTCGCCAGAGCCTCGTCCGTTGATCGGCAGGTGCACCACTTGCAGGTGAGATTGGCTTGGGCTCCTTAGGTCTTGGTATTATATTATATTATGTTATATGTATTAATTATAATATGTAAATTAGACACGGAATTCACAATTTTGTTGTAATAATTAAAATTGCCTTTTAACTTTTTAGAACAGTTGAATTTACTGCAATATTTTAATATCCACATTCATTTATTTGGTCTGTCTTGTTGGGAATCCAAATTCCAGACTTGGTAGTTTAAACTGTGAGTTTATTATGGGTCAGGACTACACATTATCTGTTGTCCTGTATCCTAAGTAATCGTAAGTATTGAGCTTATTTGAAAATATAGGTAACGCTGTGTCCGAAAACAATTATTTATATAGATCCAACGCCGTTTAGTCAACTTCTTGCCAATATAATGGATACAATATACATATCAAATAATTTATATTTCCTCACAACAACTTTAAGCTGCGAATGAATGTGGTTCACATCTAACGCGATTATTCGTTTCAATTCCTACTCAACATTACCAGAAAATCCTGTATCCACAAACGAAATAAAAATCATCTCTCGTTGTAAGTGATAAGGTTTACATCACCATGTCGATAGTAGCTCTTGACCTGTCGTATTGACATTTGCAAAGGCGTAAGTCGGGATCAATCTCCTCAACGGCTGGAATGCAAATACGGTTCTTTATAGAGGAGCTCAAGGACCGCAGTAAACCGCTGAGATTGGACGGGCCGCAATATCCCCCTTTGTGCCCGCGCGAAAAAGGTTCGTTAACCCTTAATAGGGTGGAGATAAAAATTATTGAAAAACCAGGTTTTCTGCTATTATTTATTAGTATAATAGGACACTTTTTAACATTATTCATAATAATTAAAAAATATGTAATCGTAAGTTACGCGAAATTCGGTGGTAATCATTTTACCATTGCCTGTTTACGTTTATGTGTTGGTGGTAATTATTTGACCTTAGCCCGTTAAACTACTAGAAGTAGAGCTGCGACAGTCCATAACTTCTCCTTCATCTGGAGCAATGTGAAAGCTTTTGAAGCATGGTGTGGTACATAAAGCTACTTTACAGACACCGCAAATGATCCGTGATCGTTTTTGAGTATTTTTGGTGCTGCAAAATCGGCATCTAGTAAATTTACCTTGGTCTTCTGGGTAGTGTGCCACAGAAGAGCGCCTGATTTCAGCGGGTACCCCGAAATTTCCGCCTTGCTTGTTCCTAAAAATAATACTAGTGGCTCTTTTTTTTACTGTGAATCCATCTATAAGACTGCGAGCCAAACGCAGTCTGAAATCACGATGTGTATGAACTTTTTGCTTGTGTATTTGAGTGTAGGCTATGTATGCGTTTATGACAGCTGCATCGAACATGAAATAAAATAGGCGCAACCAGTTGCGTCTCGATTTTCGACCGATTGGATACGAGGCTCGGAAATGATCAAAATGATCCACACCTCCCATGTTCAGAGTATATTCAGCAATAGCAGTTGGGATAGTAATATCCTTCTTGGAACCATCTTTCTGTCTTCGTTTGACGGTAGACACAGATTTAGGATTGTGTGCTGTTGTCAAAATATTCACCAGTTGAGTATCCATCCACTGTATAGCAGAAACTGGACTTTTGGTTTTATACATAAACTCGTGCTTGTCAAGTTTTTCCTTTTTGAGTTTATTCTTGGGCAACAACTTTTCTGGTAAGCCTTTTCTGTTCAAACGCACGGTACCAACAGCATATATTCCTTTCTTTATCAGCAAATCATTCATTAGCGGAATGCCAGTAAAGAAGTTGTCGAAAGCTACAAGAGTATTGCGTGATACACCTTGACATAGTTTCATTATGACATTATATCCTAAGCCTTCCTCACTTGATGCATTTTCGTCTGCTTTACCAATATATATATCGAAAAAATAAATGTATCCAGTCTTAGCATCACACCGAGCCCATACTTTATAGCCTCTTTTGATGGGCTTTTTGGGCATGTACTGTTTGAGTGTGCTTTTACCCTTGAATTTTACCATACTTTCGTCTACCGATTGATTGCTTGATTGAGAACATTGAGTCTGGAATATTTCGTTTAGTTTCGTTATCATAGGCCGTATTTTATAAAGCTTATCATGATCTGGTGTATCTCTTACGGGTTCTTTAGTATTATCATTCAAATGAATGTTTTCAGTCAGTTTTTTGAATCTTTTTAAAGTGAAAGTTTGGGCAATATCAGGATTTCTGTAAAAAGGATCCGTTGACCAATACAGATTGACATCAGGTAAGGGGTGAAGACCCATCATGATTAGGACACCAAGATATGCACGCATTTCGGCTGGAAATGTTGGATTCCAGTGAAGTGTTTTCCTTTGTGCCGCATAAAGGTTAGTTTGTTCTACCAGCAACTCTACTAGAACATGAGGGAAATAATTGTCGAAATATTCAATAGGCGATGTTTTATGTGTGACGCGCATGTTTACAGTCAGCTTTCTATCAAACTTTGGTATGCTATGGTTTGGAATCTTATCTGACCAGTTACGAGCCACACAAATAGGCCTACTAGATATTATGTCTGCGCTTACCGCCTCATCAGGCTGCGCTAAGATAGACTGAGCTGAAGTTGAGCAACTTGGTTCAGAAAGAGCATCCGTAACGACGTTTGAATCATAGTCACTTAGCGTACTTACTTCCCTCACCGGTGTTTCAGTGACTGGTTCAAAGCTTTCCAGAAATTCTACAGAAACACGGGGTCCTGGAGGATCTTCAAAATTCTGTAATATTCTCGGCTCCAACTCAGGCTCTTTACCAAATATTCTTGAAAGACCTCGCGAAACTTCATCGTCGTAATCAAGTACGCTATTGGCTAAAATTGGCTCCTCCGAGTCACTTTCGTCACTACTTTCAATATCGGAGAGATCATCTTCTAGAATACTGGCGATAATAGTCTCAGATAACTTCTTTTTGTTCGACATTCTCCTAAAATAACAAGTACGCGAATGAGTAAAGGTAACTATATTACCACCAAATACTACTTTGTTGATCTAAACGGGTAATGGTAAGAGTTTTACCACTGAGTTTTGGACGATTGTACAATCAGCACAAGTTTCATTTCAAAAATTATTGTACGAGTCATGCAGGTCAATATAATAAATAATCCTAAAAAAGATCACAAAATCACTTACCGGAATCTTTTTAGAACAAAATTTCAATTTGTTGGCGCCAAACACCGTCGATTGTCAAAATATTATGATTTTTTTTTCTGAATGTTTGTATCTTGCAAACTTTGACAGTTAGCGTAGTTGCCAGTACTAATAAAAGTTTTATAGATGTTTGCGCATTAAAATTAAAGAATTTACGAAAGTGAACCATAAACGACCCTTGCTCTGTGGTCAAAAGGCAAAGGTGGTAAGCAATTGTTCTTTGCCCTATTAAGGGTTAATGGAATCAGGGAATGCCCACGAACCGAAAGCTATGGTACGAAAGGAAGGTTTCACGTTTTTCCTTTCCTCCCAATGTCCTGAGCGATTCGTTTATTGTGTAATTGGCGAAACTCGTATTGGGTGATAGCTAGAGAGCTCGCTAACCCAAATGTTTTGAGTGTCGCACTATGTTTTAGGAGATTGGGGCTGTTATCTGTTTAGGCGAGATATAATATCGTTAAGAGTACCTATAGAATTATGATAATTTAAATCTTCGAGTCTCTTTATATTTATCTGCTATTAATAAAACCTTTCGGGTAGGTCTAATTGAAACATACAAGATTTTACATAAATACTTTAACATTGAAGACCGTGACTATTCACATATAGTGACAATACCCACCTAAGAGGCCATCGACTCAAACTTTGCACTAGCTTATCTACCAACAACCCACATAAGCACTTCTTAGGCAACCGTGTAGTGTGACAGTGGAACTAGCTGCCGGCAGATTTAGTGTCAGCTTCCACTGTCAATTCATTAAAGAACAAGCTGGACAAACACATGCAACCTGTTAAGAGGAACTAAATGCAGATGAATTTGATACAGGCTCAATCAGTTTTCAAACTGCCTGCCTGTTAATTAATAATAATAATAATATAGGGGTGCATAAAGTTCTTACCCACATCTTAGGATTCCAAGCCAATTTCACTTGCAAGTGGTGCGCCTGTCGATCAACGAACGAGGCTCTAAAATACATATAAGCACCCGGTAAGCGACAATAGGCTCGTCACCTATTACGTGGGACCTATAATTAAAATAGGCGAGATGTGGGTATCCCCACATGCCTCTGTCTGTATGTATGTATGTTATCAATATGGCATTTATCATAATATTCTAAATAAGAGTTTGTTAAATGAAAATACGAATTTGCAGTTCTCTAAATTAGAAGATTATTTTTAACAGATGTCGAAGTCAAAATCGTTTATTCTAGGTTGGCTCAATAGAGCTCTTATAAAAGTCAAAATTAATAACTTAAAAACTAGCGCGCCCATTCAATGCGGGCAAGAGCTTGATCGTAAAAAAACGGGCTAGAAAATCGCCTAGGTTTGTTTTTTCTCCTTGTATTTGGCGAGAAGAAAATGTACATAATATTAAAACAATTGGACAAGTCTCCAAAAACTTAATAAAATAAGATGATTCCTAGGTTGTAGATAATGAAGATGCCCAGTGTGTTGGTGTTGGTTTTATCGTCTCTAGATTAAAATTTCATGGAATTATTTTAAATCATAAATTAAAACGGACAGTCTCCTTATTTTTAGAATTTTTAACGCTGCGAAATTAAACACTTCCAACTCTAAACTGTGCCAGGTACTGATAAGCGACCATTTAAACAATTTCTCGGCAAATACACCGTGAAGTGGCGCAGCGGGCACATGGTCCTTTGCACCGGATCACCCGCTCGCCACTCGAGCAGCTCAACGACTCTCAGCGCTCTTTTGGCGAACGCTGAGAACAATGCGCAACAACGCCGAACGCGCTTTTTGTTTTGGCGAAATATGTAGCTTTACAATGAAAATCTGGAGTGATGACTGGGCCCGAGTTAAAATCTGAGAATTTCTTAGTAATTATAGTATAGACATTAGACTGAGCCGAAATCACTTGAGAAATAACTCATGACGACACATGTTTCGCTCCTTCGCTGAGTATTTTCAGGTCATAATGACAACCTCAAAATTACGACGTTGACACGATAAACGAAAAAGTTCTCAGTCTCGTTTCAGTGATCAATAACTTAATTAGATCCAAGAACCATTCACTTGCGAATTTCTAATGTTATAAGGACTGACTGCTTGGTGACCGTAGCTGTGACTTTTTATAGTCAAATGCTTCCATATTTAGGGAGGGACGTTGAGAGTATGGCCTATCAGAATATTACAATATTATAGATTAGCAGTCCCCGCGGCGTCATTACGCGTGGTCCCCGTTCCCGTGATGATATCGGATAAAAAATATCGGATGAGAAATGAACCTTACTACTAACCTTCAACTTAACGTTAATAACGACTAACGACATTCGCAACATCGTCAAACAAATTTAATAACACACCACTTTGACCACTCCACGAACCCCGGAACGCGTTAAGCGGTATCGACAGATTTATCAAACAAGTTTATCTTTTGTCCCGAAGTGGGGGGCGAAGGGCTCGAGGGCCCTCAGCCAGAAGTGGGAGTTAATGGCCCGACTACGGGGGCCCATTGTTTCAGGGGAAAAAGCGCAAATTGCGGACGAAGCAAGGCGTCTTGTGGTATAGTTACTGCTATACGGTGCCTTGGAGTGCGTCAGGATAATGCTTAGCGTCTCTTATTCTCGGTCTAGGCATATTTTTAGTATTGTACTGTTAGTACTGTTGTATTTTCTACATGCTTATAATTATTCCATTTTAAATGTTGTGTATACCTATAATAGGCATGCATGTAAGAATTACCCTTAGATAATAAGTTTTAATAATGTATGTGCATGTTTTGCTGTTGGTGTACTTATTAAATAAATAAATATTGTATTTATTTTATTTATTTATTTAATCTTTATTGCACACAAAAAAAAGTGATACAAAAGGCGAACTTAATGCCGAAGGCATTCTCTACCAGTTAACCATAGGGTTAGCAGAGAGGGTTAAAGGCGGTGCTACAAATTAAAAAAAGGAATATTAATAAACTTACATAAATCAACACACTAATAAAATACACTACATATAGATAAATATATTGTTTTTTATCAAGAAATGAAATGTTTGTGAAAGTTTAATGTATCTCACACTTTTCTAGTTCGTATATAGTTCTGTATATTATCAGGTGCGTTCAGCCCCAAACTAAATTTTATCTACTAGAAATCGGTAAAAATAATTTAATGTTACATTTTAGTAATTATGCCCATCAAGAAACATCCATTACAATATTCATATTATTGAACACAATTATTTGTCATGTCTGGGAATCGTCGTGTAAATGCTATTTATGTATAATAAACTTTTTATATTCTATCATCATATTCACAGCCATATGATGTCCTCTGCTGAACATGGGCTCCGCAATAGATTTCCACATTGAGCGATTCTGAGTCGCCTGCATCCATCGGCTTCCTGCCGCTTTGACCAGATAAGCGTCCATTGCGTGGGAGGCCGTCCTGTACTATATTTGTCGGTTGGCGGGCGCCATTGATTGCCATTATTTTGATAATATTAGCCAATACCGAGACCAACATGACGAATAGTTGATAGAAAGTTAAGCGTCAATTGTAACTAAAATTGTAATTACAATAACCATTTGTAGAAAAAAAACTCGCGTTCAATTTTAAGTTTGACTTTTATAAGCGCTCTTTTGAGTCAAATTTGAATAAATGATTTTGAATTAAGTTGAGTCATCATCATCATTTTTATCATCTCAGCCCATAAACGTCCCACTACTGAGTACGAGCCTCCTCTCACATACCAAGGTGCGAGGGTATTGGGTCATACTCCACCACGCGGACCCAGTGCGGATTGGCGGAGGCAGGTGTATGGCGTCCTGTTGTCAAGCCGCCCATTAGGCCTCTAACATGGCTTAACGACTACCATATTTAGTGATAACCGGGATCAACGGCTCAACGTGCCTTCTGAAGCACGGAAGCGCTCGATATCAAATGCCACACAAACGGTCACACATCCAAGGACTGACCTCTGTAAACTCTGCTGTACTTCGGTGATCGTTTCCGACCACCGAGCACCGCAGAGCTATGAGCGCTTCATTAAGTTGAGTAAAATTATTTAAATATTTATAACAATTTCAATTTGTCAGATATTTATTTATTAATTTGTAGTCAAGTAAAAGATTACACTGTAAATCCGTATTACGTTCCTCACGTTTCTATTCTCCTTTAATGTTGCTATACCGACCGGGTCTATTTTGTTACCACTGTCATTACTTTAAAGACCTTCCAATGAGAACACAGTATGTCATAGCTGTTTGGCATCAGATTATCTCTCATTGTGATAGCTTACATCGGTATTTAAGTGTCCGATATTCTGATGTAATGAAGGGAACTTTCACCCACAAAATGTATTTTTGCAATAATAAGCTCTGACTAATTTGTCAAATCATTCTTACTATCCTACTTCACATTCTAATGATTGTGAGTTTCATTAATATATAAATAAATATTCTCTTACAATTACACCAATTATTTAGTTCCAAGATAAGTATCATTAAGAACTTGTGTTATGGATACTAAACAACGTATAAACATACTTAAATACCATTCGTTTTTTTTTGTAAATACATACTTAATATACATAGGAAAACACCCAGACCATAACAATTCATGTCTTTGCACATAAAGATTTGTCCTGTGAGGAAATCGAATCCACGACCTCTGGAGTGAAGTGCAGGTATACTGACCTCCACGATATATCGGTCGTTGTCGCGGTCGTCGTTAGTCCTATTTGTGTTACTTAATAAAATTGAATTTGTAACTTGGATTAACGCTTAAGATACTTTTCTCCAACACTCACGGGAAAAGAGAATATACACAGAGCTGAATTCGCAATAGCGCTTCAACGATCTATCATATTCAATAAGCAAGCTATGAATATTGTTTAAGGTATTTGAATACGGAAACCACATTTCAGGGATCTATTTTAATATCACTGATATCCAACGTAAAGCCAAAAAGTGTATAAAGATAGAAACCATTGATTGATATTAATAGTCCGCACAGTAGGGAGGTTATTCCTAAGAAAACACATGTATTTTAGGAGTAGAAAGCAGGGGTTGGGACGGGATAGAAATATCTTTAGAATATTCTCTGTAGTAAGGACTCTAACAGCAGCTTTCTCAAGCATTCTCAAGAATTCTCAAGCTGTAAAATTAGCATTCCCTAAAATGCATACCACTTGTCTTAACACGCACTTGTCAGGGAATTATATTATTATACTTAAATAAATTATTAGAATACTACTACTACGAGTCTTTGCCTACATTGAGCTTGAATTCAAATTATTAAAAGACGTATACTTGACTCCTCATTAAAATAATCAAGAAAAGTACTTTTTAATATAAACTTCATGTTTACTAATTTCTAAAAAGAAATTAGTCTTAATAAGATATTATAAATGGTTTTCAAAAGGATTCCAAGATATTGATGATAATATAATAACATATAATATAAAATATAATAATAAAATATTGTTTGATATTTCAAAACGTTGGTATCGCTATCCTCCTATCTTATTGAGGTAAAAGTTTATGTTCGATTTATTAATAAATGTTTTATGTAAATGTTTGTAATAACTCCTCAAGTGTTTTTAAAAGAGTTTCATCGAACTTGATTAACTGTAGCACAATAATTATCGTAATATTCAATAAAACTAGAAAGTATACTGGTGCTGCCACCTATCGTGAGATATTCTTAAGATGTGATTTGATGTGTATAAAAGACAGGTTGTAATCGTAAGAAAATGAGTCCGTCCGGCCGCCAGGAGACCTAGGCACGTTCTAGACCTCCCTGACGATCCAATCGCGGTAGCCAACGCCACTACAAATCAACACACCCTACAGCGCGTAAATCACCGCACCCGCCGCAGGGTGCGACGACCCGGACAATCACCAACACTACACCCGCGACACATCAGGTTTAGACCTGATCGCTCACAATAAACACTCACGACATCCTGAGCCGAGGTTCGGGTCTACTAGAGACCGCCCTTAGTATGTCGCTCTTCAGTTAAAATACTTTTAGTATTTAATCTAGGTTTGAGGCCCTCAGCCTCGCCTTCCCCAATACATTCCGGTTGCGCTGTAACGGCCATCAGAGGCATGCAGCATCCACACACATGGAGTTTAGCCGGTCGGCCCCTTATGGGTCATCCCGGCATAACCTACTCGCCGGCGAGAGGTATCTGGGAGTTAGCCGGCTGGCTTGGGCCACCGCCACGGCGGTGAACCAAGTTAGCTAGCGTGAAGTATACGCATCTTCTTCAAAGATGCGCGTACTTTGCTCCGGAAGCGCACGCTCGGCTCATCGTCGGTGACTAACGTCACCGACGATGCGCCGTGCATGCGTGGACTGCAGATTCTCCATGTATAAAAAAAAAAAAAAAAAAAAAAAAAAAAAAAAAAAAAAAAAAAGAAAAGAAAATGAGTATTGAGGGTCGATTCCAGAACTACGGACTAAGTTAAGTAGATATCAACAGTGTTATATTGTTTTAAGCTGTTCCTGTGTATAGTCATTATGCCGAATAAACTACATACTTATTTGGCATAATGTTATTTTGTTTTAAGGTGTGATGATTGTTGATAATAAATTAAATTATTATTTTTAACAATTATTCCAATGTTGTACCCTTGTTGTTTCTACGATTAATGTTTAGTTGGTATTATGGACAGATATATGAAATGCTTTGTAATATACAAATGGTTGTACTGATTATTACACTAGTAAGTGTAGTTCTGACATAGAATGTTTGTACACATGGTTATTAATGTTTGTTTGATTTTATGTGGGTCCATGTGTACTAATCTGTTGGGCTTTATAACTGATGCAATATGATTGATATAAGTTATATATTTTGTTTATCTGCTTTAAGACATAACGTAGGATATATGGCATAACTGTAATTCTGTGTTTACTATTTGATGAAACTAAATAAACGGCTATAATAATAAATATATATTACACTAAATAATAGTTCTCTAAAATAAACGGAGTGTAGTTTAAAAATAAAGGAAGTGTTCGAAACACTAATAAAGCTTAATAAATAAAATAGTTCAAACCGTTTTATTGTTTTACTTTTGAATTCCTTTACCTGCTTGCAGCACTTTTATAGTGGTTATTGATTCTATTATTTGATATATAGATAACTAGAACCATAAATCTAACACACTCGTTTTAATTGCAGTTTATTCCCGACTGTTCATTGCACATACATACTGTTGAGCCTGTTTCGATAAAGGAATAGGCTGATGCATATTAAACGCCCACATTACGTCTATAATATGGTTGGTCTCATTAGTGGCAAGTCTGTTGCCGTTTACCGGGAACTTTTATGTTTGCTAGAGCCTCGTCTGTTGATCGGCAGGTGGATCACTTGCTCCTTCTGCAAAGTGGAGATGTCGCAGAAGGAGGCCGCCGAGCAGAAGAGGGAGCAGGTTCCGCTCTCTCTCCGGCTATTAGTGCAGCAGGTGGGCCAGGAGGGCCCGGCACGCAGCGCCAGGGAGGTGTTAGGCGGCGGGGGCAGTGGGGCCCACTAACTCTAGACTCTCCGTGAAGTCAGCTACATATGCCATGGTCGCATAAGGAGGTAGGGGGGGCGCGTCACTGGGTAGGACTGCTAGCAGTCGCGTCTGCCGCAGTGAACCCGACACTCCCTTGTCCCTCTTGTTTCCTCTTTGGCCGGGAAGGCAGTGCGTAAAGGCAAGGTGCAAAGGTGCATCACTTGCAGATTCCTGGATTTCTAAGTCCTTGGTAAGGATCCACAGACCCTGCCTATTGCGTCTGCTACTTATTTATAAAGAACAAGAGACTTATTAAAGAAAAAAGTACAATCATAAAACCACATATAAAACTTGAGTAAACAAAGCCTGTACATTTAATTTATTTGCAGTGTTTATTGGTTGACGGATTGCTAACCATTGTTTTCATTAGCGTGTGGATTGTCGAGTTTGGGCATCGTCGGCTGGGGAAATCAAAGTCCGGCTGCGTGGGACGTTGTTCACCGAGCTCGACTCTGCACGGCGTTGTTGCCGCGAGAATTAGTGGCGTGCACTTATATTGTGTTTTTGTTTAAACTTTTAAGCTACTGTTAACTTGGGTACAATTGGGGTCTGATGTTCCCTTTTGCAGTCTTACACATTAGATAGTTAACATGATGGTTATTGATTAAAACCGTTTAAAAAACAACCACTGACACCATTTTTTTTGCTTTTAGTTTAAATTAGTTATTAAATAAATAATTCTAGTAAAATACCCCAATTATCTATTTTCAAGATAAGTATCGTTAAGAACGTATATTGTGGATCATGGCTCTTATGTTCGGTAGCTATTTGTTGGGTTTTTTTTGAGAAACCGATTATTTTTATGAAATTAGTGATTTAAATTAAAACTAGTATTATTTTATATAGTTAACCACTAATTAATCAAGTAATGGCTAGCTAAGTTAAGATAACTAATTTAATTTAATTGCAAATTGCCAAGAATAGTGCCACATCCTTTTTTATCTGACAAGGAGTCGGAGTAAAATCGACGAAGAAAAATCCTACGAGATGACGGGCAGCAGAGTATTCTACGTGCTGGCTTGAACTGCAATCACAAGCGTGGTGATTATGAGCAAGCACCTATCCACACGCACGCACACACACACACACACACAAACACACACACGCGCGCACACGCACACACACATCTACACACACATCTTTACGGAATGTAAATTAATTAATTATCTCTTCTCTTATTTGCGGCCAATTATACTCATAAGCTGGGTGAGGTGAGGGCAGGTGATCTATCACACAGGGAGTAGCCTAGTTTAGACACCAGTCCTTCACAAAGGTAGCTTATGTTTACTTTAAGGAACTTCAATATGTACATGTGTTTTAACCTTAGTGGAGAGAAAACAAACTTGAGAGGTGTCAAGGGACACCCGGATGGAACAAAGTTCCTTTCGATTAATTAGTGAAGGAATTGTAATAAAATTTATTTTACTAAAAAACATGAAAATACAAACAAATCAATAAATCAAATAATAAAACGCTTAAAAAGAGGAAACAAAAAATTCCCGTACCGGGAATCGAACCCGAGCCTCCTGGGTGAAAGCCAGGCATCCTAGCCTCTTCTTAAAAATTACCTGCATTGAAAAAAAAAATATTATTTTATTAAAAAACATGAAAAAAAAATACAAACAAATCAATAAATCAAATAATAAAACGCTTAAAAAGAGGAAACAAAAAATTCCCGTACCGGGAATCGAACCCGAGCCTCCTGGGTGAAAGCCAGGTATCCTAGCCACTAGACCGTGAAAAAGTGTCGTGACAACTTTTCTTAGGAATTTTTTCCGTCAAGCCCCCTTTCAAACGCGCAATAAGGAACTTAGTTCCAAAAAATATTAAAAAAAAAAATTATACTAAGAGTAGTATTATTTTATACATGTATATAGGGGTATATTGGGATCCTACCAAACCTAATGAGCTAAAGCCAACCACACCTGCAAGTGGTGCACCTGCCGAACAACGGACGAAACTTTGGCGAACATTACAATGCCCGGTAAGCGGCAATAGGCTCGCCACCTATTACGTGGGACCAACTATATCATTGGCGAAGTGTGGGGGTATAATATGCCTCTGCCTATCTCTTCGGGGAAACAGGCGTGAATGCATGTATATAGTTTTATTTTAAAATTTGGGAAATCGGTCAACCGAACACCTATTTGAGAGTGTGAATGTTTAAGAAAAAGTGCTTTGTGTCATAAAAAAACTTTTTCAATAGTCACTCGATCACAAGGAGTACTTACCCAAGTTGTCGGAGAAACCCTGAACTAATACAAAAGTTATTGAAATATTGAGATAAAGTAGGTGTTACACAACTTTTATTAGGTTACTGAACAAAAATTTTCAAACTTAGACAATTTTTTTTTATGAATTTCAAATAGTTGCCAGCTCATTATATAATCAGAAACTGTGTCTCAATATCTAAGTAGGTTCTCATTATGGTTTACTCGAGAACTGTATTTTGAACACTGTAATTTTTTAAACTGTATTTGCTGTTTATCATTAGGCAGGATTTTATTATTAGGAAGCATTCGTAGCTCTGCGGTGTTCGGTGGTCGGAAGCGATCACCAAAGTATAGCAGAGTTTACAAAAGGTCAGTCCTTGGATGGGTGCCCGTTTGTGTGGCATTTGATATCGAGCGCTTCCGTGCTTCGGAACGCACGTTAAGCCGTTGGTCCCGGTTATCACTAAATGTGGTAGTCGTTAAACCGTATTAGAGGCCTCATGGGCGGCTTGAAAAATTTTAACAGAATTACGCCATACACCTGCCTCCGCCAATCCGCACTGGGTCAGCGTGGTGGAGTATGACCCAATACCCTCACACCTTGCTATGTGAGAGGAGGCTTGTGCTCAGTAGTGGGACGTTAATGGGCTGTGATGATGAGGATTTTATTATTATGACGCGCATAGGGCACAAACAACAAATACTTGGCAGTGGACATCAAATAATTTATAATATTACTGTTAAAGTAGATTCCGAAGACTGTCATGGAGTGGATGTCAGTATACCTTCGCTGCACCTGACACACAAGGTTGCGGGATAAACTTCCATACAGAATAAGTTTTTGTAAGCATTTAAACAAAAATCTGTCTTGGTTTCGGTGTTTCTGATTTATTTATTTACTTTAATTAAAACGGTGTACAAAACCAATTACAGTAATTAAAGATAACACAACACGCGTGCGTCGGGTCTTGTAATCGGGGCGTGAAACGGCATCTTAGCAGGTCGACATGATGTATTATTGTAGTGTGAATGCACTGTTAATAGATTACAAGAGTACTTAGGATTAAAAAAAAAAGTGTATGTGGTCTAGTAACTACATACATACTAGTTTAGGTAGATAATACTTTAATTAACAGCATTACTAACCCAATTTAAGTTTGTAAAAAAATGTAATCAGGCTAGTTATTATATAGAAACATATCATTATTATACATCCACGCCTGTTTCCCCGTAAGGGTAGGCAGAGGCATATTAAACGCCCACACTTCGCCAATTATATAGTCTCACGTAATAGGTGGCGAGCCTATTGCCGCTTACCGAGCACTTTGACGACCGATATGGCGTGGAGGTCAGTATACCTACACTTCACTCCAGAGGTTGTGGGTTCGATTCCCACACAGGACAAATCTTTGTGTGCATGAACATGACTATTTGTTCTGGTCTGGGTGTTTTCCTATGTATTAGGTCGGGGAAAAAGTCTTTTCGCATAACGTAGGTATAAACTTATTATAAAATTTTTTTGACTGTACTATTTGTGTCTGGCTGGTTTTGGTAACATTAAAAAGGTTCCAATAAAAAGAAAAGAAAAAAATAAAAAAAAGTTGTTTCCCGCTATTTTTCATTTGTTTTTCTCTCCGTAAAAATGAGTGAATCTAATGAAGAACATCGATACATTTTAAAATTTTATTATAAAAAAGGCAAAAATGCAACTCAAGCAGTGAAATAAATTTGTGATGTTTATGGACCTGATGCAGTGTCAGTAAGAGTAGCACAAATTTGGTTCAAACGTTTTCAGTCCGGAAATTTTGATGTTAAAGATGCACCTCGGTCTGGTCGCCCTGTTACGAATAAAATGGACGCCATTTTTGAAAGAGTGGAGCAAGATCGGCATAGTAGTAGTTACGATGTAGCTGAAGAACTGGGAATTGACCACAAAACAGTTTTGACCCATTTGAAGAAAGCTGGTTATACAAAAAAGCTCGATATTTGGGTGCCACACGAGCTCACTCAAAGAAACTTAATGAACCGTGTACTCATTTGCGATTCATTATTGAGACGTAATGAAAACGAGCCGTTTTTGAAGAGATTGATAACTGGCGATGAAAAGTGGATCACGTACGACAAGAACGTGCGAAAAAGGTCGTGGTCGAAAGTTGGCCAGGCTTCACAGACTGTGGCCAAACCTGGCCTAACACGAAATAAGGTGATGCTGTGTGTATGGTGGGATTGGAAGGGCATTGTTTATTATGAGCTTTTACCGCCTGGCAAAACCATCGATTCTGATCTTTACTGCCAGCAACTGATGAGATTAAAGGAAGCAGTCGAGAGAAAACGGCCGGAATTGATCAACAGGAAGGGTGTGGTCTTTCATCACGATAACGCTAGACCACACACATCTTTAGCCACTCAGCAAAAATTAAGAGAGTTCGACTGGGAGGTCCTAGTGCATCCACCATATAATAGCCCTGACCTTGCGCCTTCAGATTTTCACCTGTTTCGGTCTCTGCAGAATTCTTTAGGTTCTGTAAGGTTGACCTCAAGAGAGGACTGCCAAAACTATTTGTCCCGTTTTTTTGATCAGAAGTCCCAAAGTTTCTACAGTAACGGGATAATGTCTCTGCCCACAAAATGGCAGAAAGTTATTCAACAAAACGGTACATATATATTGTAAATAAATGTAAATAAACTTTGAAAAAAATGTCTTGACTTTTCATACAAAAATACGAAAAGACTTTTTCCCCAACCTATTATATTAAGTATGTATTTACAAAAAAAAAGTATTTAAGTATGTTTATACGTTGTTTAGTATCCATAACACAAGTTCTAAATGATAATTATCTTGGAACTAAATAATTGGTGTAATTGTCAGAAAATATTTATTATTATTATTATTTACTGTTCTGTCCGCCAGAGCCTCGTCCGTTGATCGGCAGGTGCACCACTTGCGGGTGAGGTTGGTTTGGGCTTTTTAGGTCTTGGATATTTGACTCTGCCTGTAGGGATCCCCTACAGGCAGCGTCAAATATTCAAATATTCATTCATATATAAAGGGCTATAGATATGAACACGACCCTACCCAATGTAATATACATTGTTATTAATTTAAATTAAGGTACCTATACTTCGGTTTGTAAATTAAGATAAGTGTTTGTTATTAATATTATTTTTGATTCTATTTGTGGTTTGATTTTGTTTGCAGTTAAATTTTTGCTTGTTTACTGTTTCGTTTTTGCTGAAGCGTTAATTTTCTTTCTAACTATTGTAATTTCTGTTTTTTTTACGTGGTCGCTACTATGTTGCGAACCCATGAATGTAAGAGTAGTCTCCTCTGTGCAGCATAAGCTGAGCTCACTGCAGTTGCTTTTATTATTATTTTTAATTTTGTATTTTGTCATGTTTATGTATCCCTTAAAAGCAATAAATGATTTTTATTTCATTTTTATGTTAGTATATATACATTGGGTTAGGGCGTGTATCCAATAAAGATGTATGTCAATCTTTCTAGCGCTTTGGACCTTATCAACTTTAAAACATTGACTGTATCCGTAGACAACCTCGGCCTAGTTTGTGGCTAGAAACGCTGTGTCATATATCGAAGAATATTAATATTGATTTAATTACTAATATAGATACAAGAAACCATCATCATCTCAGCCCATTAACGTCCCAATACTGAGCACCAGCCTCATCTCACATATCAAGGTGTGAAGGTGTTGAGTCATACTCCACCACGCGGACCCCGTGCGGATTGGCGGAGGCAGGTGTATGCCCCCCCCCCGACTGGTCTCCACCTTGTCGTGGTGGGGGGGCTGAGTACCTCCCGGTAGGGCGCAGGAGGCGCTAGGGAAAAGGTAACACCCAGAGACCGACGACTCTGGGTGCCCTTAGTACTGACTACCGGGGGGGAAACTAAGAGGGACCTATGGAGGGCGCAGCGGGTAGGCTAGGAGGGCCCGCTCAGCAGCGCCAGGAGGGTCTTGGCAGCGGGGGCAGGGGGCCCCTGCTGTCTAACCGTGGACCCTCCGGGAAGTCGGCCACACACGCTATGGTCGCAGGGGGAGGTAGGAGGGGCGTGTCCACTGCACCTCTCTGAGGAGGTCCTCCCGGTTTTGGTCCGGGGGACGTTGGCCGCAGGCGGGGTGTCAGAAGCTGCAACCCAGGTACTGGCCCCCGCCTCTTTCTCAACAAGCGGCGGGCGTCGTCGGAAGATTTTTAGTGGGTATTGCTGCCGGCAGTCGTGTCTGCCGGTGGTGAGTCCCACACCCCCTTTCGGTCCCCCTTTGGCCGGAAGGCAGTGCGTAAATGCATTTTGTTACCGACGTAAAACAAAAAAAAAAAAAAAAAAGGCAGGTGTATGGCGTCCTGCTGTTAGAATTTATCAAGCCGCCCATTAGGCCTCTAACATGGCTTAACGACTATCACATTTACTCATAACCGGGACCAACGGCTTAACATGCCTTTTGAAGCACGGCAGCGCTCGATATAAAATGCCACACAAACGGTCACCCATCCAAGGACTGATCTCTGTAAGCTCTGCTGTACTTCGGTGACCGTTTCCGTCCAGCGAGCCCCGCAAAGTTACGAGCGCTTTCAAGAAACCATACCGATAAATAATCTATTGATATTTAATTTAATCCTACTTTGATTTAATTTAATTGGCCAATAATAGTAGGGGTTTAATACCACATTACTTCTCTACTATTCAAATAGGATTTCAATTAATAATTATCGGAAGCCACATTTTCATCAAGTCGTATTAATTTCCATATACACACGCAGCCTTGTGAATTATTGCGGTTTCCTCCATTTGCAAATGATTTTTTCGAGTATTTCATATACGCAAATTTACGCCTGTTTTCCCAAAGGGGTAGGCAGAGGTATAATAAACGCTAATTATAATGTTGGTCCTACGTAAAAGGTGGCGAGCCTATTGCCGCTTACCGGGAACGTTAATGTGGTTCACCATCTTCCAGACTCATGTCTCGTCAGAGGATAATGACCGGTCCTTAAAAGCTCTGCCCCTAAACTCATTTCGGGGCAGGCACAAGAAGGAACATGGATGGTTTTTAGTCAGTAAAAGTCTGACACACCCCCCCCGCTCCACCCACAGTGAGAGAAAAATGCCACAGGCAGATAGCCTTTCAAATTCCGCAATGGCTTTCTGTGGAGTAGCATGACCTGAATATCTCAAACCTTGGTTCGTGAAGCCTGCATCTGCTGAAATGCAATAGACTCACCAGCTTCCAGTCTCATGTCCCGGGAGAGTATGGCGCCCACGGTGCTGGCAGCTCGGCAGCGGTACACTGTCGCGTGGACGTCGCTGCGGTACTGGGATGCGGAGAACGGGGTCAGCCAAAGTGTGCCATTGGGTAACGCGCTTCTGTGGACAACAGGCAAGCATAAATAAATATATTTAAAATAAATATTTCCTGACAATTACACCAATTACTTATTTAGTTCCAAGATAAGTATCATTAAGAACTTGTGTTATGGATACTAAACAACGGATAAACATACTTAAATACTTTTTTTTGTAAAAACATACTTAATATATATAGGAAAACACCCAGACCAGAACAAATATTCATGTTCATGCCCACAAAGATTTGTTCTGTGTGGGAACCTGGAATCGAACCCACGACCTCTGGAGTGAAGTGTAGGTATGCTGACCTCCACGCCATATCGGTCGTCAAAATGCTTTCAATATAGATGCTATCAAAAGCTTATTCTAGACCTAACATATTTACCATCTATATATCATTTATTTATTTATTTAATCTTTGTTACACACTTAAAATTATTACAAAAGCGAACTTAATGCCATAAAGCATTATCTGCCAGTTAACCTTAGGGTTAGCAGAAAACTTTAAAGGCGGTGCGGTAGTTAATAAACATACATAAATTAACACAAAAAAATATGGGTTTGGGTTTAAAGAATTTATTTCTCATAAAAACACAATAGTTCACTTAAAATTGGATACAATAAATCATGTAAATTACTTACTTAAATTAACAAATAGAGTTACATTATGTACAATTTTAGAAAGTCCGGTACTTGATGATACGTTTACAAACAAAGGTATAATAAACTTAGTTGTGTGACAAAGCGTGTTTGGATAATGTAGGTACACAAAGAAAAAAAGAGACAAGCTATACCAGGTATATAAACATAAAGTACTAAAATATGATAGCAAGGAGAATCAAATCATGTAATGTTACATACAACAAATGTTTCGACTTGTAGTTCAGCGGTACTACGTGGTCGGAAACTGGTGGGATAAAGATCCTTGTCAACCTCCTTTATAACCACAAAAGTGGGGCTAGTGAAGTGGCGCTCCTAGATTTAAGTGACGTTCTTTTTTTTTTTAGTGAGGCTTAATTCAAGCCTGATTTCTGATCACTGAAGAAAAGTAAACTAAAAAAAATCTGTCATAAAAAATTGTTTAAGATTTTTATTTAAAACCACATGCGTTATTTCTTAAGTTTATTTTGTCAGTGCACTTTGGTCACACAAATGCTATCTGTATTCGCGCTGTCTGCAGTATATTTTAACACCAAAAAATAAAAATCGTTTTACAATGAGATCTTTTAAATATGTCTCTTGTTAAGGCGTATATAATTTGCCTGTGTAGCGTAGCTTTTGTTTTTGATCATGTGATAATTCACCATTATCCAAATAGAGAGAATTATATTGCTTCGCAGCAGGGTCTTTGCAGGTCACCTTTACAGAGCTTGAAAATATGCTGACGGTAACGTAATAAGAAGTCCAGTACCATCACCCGATTCTCCCAGTTAGCAAGCGCAGCTTTCTAGCTTAAATCGATTCCAGTTTCGCTTACAAAGGTGTCTTCACTCAAAGCCGGCGGATTATGCTCCCGGGGACGATATTTGACAGTAAAACTCACAAAAGACCAGCTGCCATTAATCAAAAATCCAGACACACTCATTTTTATTTCTATTCAATTCTGTTCCGTTTGTGGATGCGAATCGTTTTATTAAAATCCTCGTTTCTGAATAAGATTAATGATCAGCGATTTTTGGTTTTGATACGGATCAAAATGGCGGAAGAAAGAGAGCCTGGTGTTGAATGGGTCGGACTGGTGCCCGCTGAAACCGTATCATTAATATTGCTCGATTGAAGAATGATTTAAAAAATGGGGACTAATGGATTTGAGTTTTTCTAAGCGTCAAAGGTTAACATTGGAATCGAATTTACTTTTGGTAACGTTGCAAAGTTGCTTTTGATATCAGCGTTTGCTTTAGATATATATTGATATATTTACTACCAATTTTGCGCAGTACAAAAAGTTGACAGACCAACATCCTCCTCCAAGGAATCCTGATATTGTTTTGTTATATTTTAAGTATCTTCCTGTTAGTATATTATTGTTAGATATTCATAATTATTTTTATTATTATTAATAAAGATGATGTGGCTAATTTATCTAAAAATCAATTAAAAAATTACATAAAGTGTAAATTGTGCCAGAAGGCTTATTATAGTGTGAAAGATTTTATGAACCACAAGTCTGCCTGGAAGTGACATGAATTGCTCCTTTCTTTCTTAAGATAAGATAGGTATGATATTTAGATATTAGATTTTGTATATCATTCATTGTTGTTAAAAAAATATATCGATTTTCCGTTTTGTGTGTGAATGTTTGACGAATCTAAATGATCATGTTGATCTTAAAGGCAATAAAGTATATTTTTTTATTTAATTATAAGTCATATACTAATTGTGGATTATTGTCTAGCCTTATTTTTTTAAATTAAAGTTTAATGATTTCAATCTATATTCAATATAACTAAATAACTACAAAAGTGATGAGCAGTAAATACTTTATGTATCTCAACTGTGCATTGCTCTTTCTGTTTAGAGGCACTGCTAATTGCAATTTGCAGTGCCTCTACGAGGTTTCTGTACGTATGCATAACAAACATACCTTTGTCTTGCTTATGTCACACCTGTGCGAAGAACAGTTATGTCATGTCTATTAAAGTCTGCAATAGGCTCGACAATAACTTTAAGCTGATGCCATTGAATAAATTTAAAGTTCATTTAAAAAAATGGCTTGTTGATAAATGTTTTTATTCACTGAGTGAATATTTTGAACAATAAATGTATGTTTGTTTTTTAAGAATCCTCTAATTATATTTTTGCATACCAGTTACTGGTGAAATATGCGGACTGTATTAAATTTTAAGACCACTCATGTACCTACTATATTTTATGTGAAATAAAAAGTCTTTGTCTTTGTCTTTTGTCTAAGTGAGAGATCAAGTGACAAGCAAATGAGTAATGTGATATTAATATCCATTGACAAACTATACAATTTGCTTTTGGTTTTCACAAAAATATAGTATCTACAGGATGTAATAAGACCCTGATCAAAGCTACATAATATTCTGCCCAGCATCAAAACCTTTTTTTTTTAAAATAATTATTGAAATTCAAATTCATTAAAGTTTAGTCATGAATTTTAAAGAAAACTAATTTTTAGCGTTATTTCTTAGATTTTGGAATCTTAAATGTTTATAAAACAAAGAAAAATATTTTACATTGGAAATGTAAGATTTTTTTTCTTTTGTAGAATAGCACGCTAGGGCCGCGGTCTGTTGATTGCATTTAAATATATGTTACTATTTGTAGTTTTTTCAACACCAAAAATGTAAATTGTTTTTCGACAATAATTTTAGGCAATTTTTCTTGTTATGATGTGCACAATGCGTGGCCTTACAGCCTGTATAATATAGTTCACTCTATCAAAGCCACGCATGGAGGAGTTAAGCTTACATATAACCAGATTTCACCCGGTTATCGAATACATATGACTATTATGTGCTGCTATTGAGAATCTCAGTAAATAGTATAATAAAATATATGCGAAATGGAAATACGTTCATGTTAAACTCCGTTTTATCACTTATAATACAGCAGTTATATTTTCGTGGAATCCGACTGTGATACCGGCGAGAAGCATATTACGAATAATTACAAAAATTCGCGGAATGATACCATTTCTACTTCGACATGAGTGGTAAAGCAGGTTGATAATATTGTGTAGCCATTAAGTTATATTTAATTATAAATATATTTCTTTAGAAATATTTTTCTTTTTTCTTTTTTTTTAATCTTAAAATATTTAGGGACTTTTGTCGTTATTCGAACATGCCAGTCCCATCATAACAATTCTATGTACTAAACAAATAAAACATATCTCTAGCCATCTTTGTTGTCGGTTTTGCTAGGATTGGGTGATACATGCCTATATCCCACCGATTAATCTTGTACTGTGTACAAAAGCGAAGCCTTCTGCTCGCGTATCTTACATATTCATCAATAAATGCTGCAGGTTTTCGAAGGTGTTACACAAATCGCAATTAGGGTAATATTACTTATTAATTCATCAAAAGAATCTATCTCAAATATAAAATAATAAATTCATGCTACATTATAGGACTACATACGCTTTTTATTTATTAGAGTCATCTCGACATCATTACACACAGCAGAAACAAAATGGTGTAATCAACCTGATTCACCAGAACATTAGAGGAATATTGGGCAAGGAACTGGAAATTGAATTGTTCATGAGCGATAATCATATTGATATTTTGTGTATTACTGAACATTGGCTAAATTGTAACCAGCTCATGTTCAATTTCAACAGTCACCTGTTAGGTAGTTCGTTCTGCAGGAGTGGTGCTATACATGGCGGATCATTAATTATAGTAAATAAACAGTTTAAATTCAAGGAGCGCCATGATATAGTCAATCTCTCTGTTGAACGTATTATAGAAATGGCCTGTATAGAAATGCAGCAGTTTATTGTATTGAGTGTGTACAGACCGCCTTCAGCTTCATATGATTTATTTGAAGGTATTATGGATAAAGCCTTAGGAAAATTTTGTAAAAGTAATAAAAAAGTTATTGTGTGTGGAGATTTTAATGTTAATTTGTTAGAGTGTTCCAGTCCATGTACAAGATTAAAGGCACTTTTTAAATCTCATAATTTGGTTAATTTGTTTCTGGAGCCAACAAAAATTACTGCTACTTCTGCTACTTGCTTAGATAACATTTTTACAAATATTATGCTAAGTGATAACAATAAAAAAATTATTAATCAATTAGATTCAGATCATTGCGGACAACAAATGTCTTTTATTTGTAAAAATGAAACTGTAGCTAAAAAAACTATTACATTTGTACCAAAAACCAATAATCGTTTTGAGAGGTTTAACAGTAAATTATTATGCTATAGTTTACCTTTTATAGATGAAAGCTGTGACCCAAATTTTTTATATAATGATTTTTTCAGCAGCTTTTCTAACACATTTAAATCAATATTTACTCCCAGAACGGTTAAGGTAAATAATAAAGCTACCTTTAGTGAATGGGCTACTCCTGGGCTACATAAATGTAGAAAGAGGCTGTATGAACTGTATGATGAGAAAAAATTAAACAACAGTGAACAATTTTATAATTATGTAAGAAAATATTCTAAAATATTTAGAAAAGCATGTCATACGGCAAAGTCTTATTATTTAAGCTCTAAAATAAAAAATTGTGATGATAAGATTAAAATGACCTGGAATATTATTAATAGTGAAACGGGAAAAAGTAAAAATTATAATACTGAGTTTAAACTCAACATTGATAAAAAAACTCTTACATCTGACTTAGATGTAGCCAATGCTTTCGAAAACTTTTTTACTAATATTCCAGTGTCTATCACAAAAGCTTTAAATTGTTCGCCCACTTTAGCGGAGTCTATTTTGAAAGATAACGTGAATATATGTACAGTAGATTTTACGTTTAGTCATGTTACATCTATGGATATAATTAAGACATTCAATACTCTTAGTGTTAAGAAAGCTGCAGACCTCTGGGGCAATTCCATCGTAGTTACCAAGCCTATCATTGTTTCGGTGGCGCACAGTTTGGCTCTAATATTTAATAAATGTGTAGATTGCGGCAAATTTCCCGATCTAATGAAAGAAAGTAAAATCATTCCTTTATATAAATCAGACAGTACAACAGATCCAACAAATTTTCGACCTATCTCAGTGCTGCCTACATTTAGTAAAATTTTTGAAAAACTCATTTACAATCAGATGTTAATATTTTTCAATAAAAATGGATTAATGCATTCGAAACAATTTGGATTCACTAAGGGTCGCTCTACAACCGATGCAGGTGTTGAGCTTTTAAAACATATATTTGATGCTTGGGAAAATTCTTTGGACGCTTTAGGTATTTTTTGCGATCTGTCCAAAGCTTTTGACTGTGTTCCTCATGAAGCATTGATAAAAAAATTAGAATATTACGGAATAAGAAACTCCGCATTGGATCTTCTCACTTCATATCTAAGTGATAGGATTCAAAGGGTTGAGGTTAATGGAAAGCGATCTCAGGGGTCTGTTGTAAAAATGGGGGTACCGCAGGGCTCGATTCTCGGTCCGTTTTTGTTTTTGATTTTTATTAATGATTTGCCATATTTTATTAAAGAAAACCACGAGATAGTTTTGTTTGCTGATGATACATCATTATTGTTTAAGTTAAAACGAAATCAGAATTTAGACGAAGTAAACAGTGCGATCTCGAAGGTGGTGCACTGGTTTGACGTTAACAATTTGCTATTAAATGGGGCTAAAACGAAATGTATTAAATTCGTGATGCCTAACGTCAGACAGGCAAACTCTACTATTATGGTAAAGGAGGATGAGTTGACCCTTGTGGATACTACCAAGTTTTTAGGGATTACTTTAGACTCTAAGCTACAGTGGGGCCCACATATTGGTGAATTGTCGAGTAGACTTAGCTCTGCAGCATTCGCGGTAAAGAAAATTCGCCAATTAACAGACGTTGTAACAGCTAGGCTAGTTTATCATAGCTATTTCCATAGTGTTATGTCCTATGGTATTCTTCTGTGGGGTTGTGCCGCAGACATTCAAACTATCTTTGTGCTGCAGAAGAGGGCTATTCGAGCAATTTATAATCTCCCGTGTGGACATTCACTAAGGGAAAAGTTTAAAGAAATTGGTATTTTGACAGTGGCCGGTCAATTCATTTATGATAACCTGGTTTATGTACATAAGAATACTGATCAATTTAGTAAGAAAAGCTGTATACATAACCTAAACACAAGGAATAAGCATAAATTAGTTGTACCTGCCACTAGGCTCCAAAAGATAAACAAATCTTTTAAAGGTCAATGTGTACGATTCTACAATAAAATCCCAAGCAACATACAGCAATTGAGCCTAAATAAATTTAAATTAACCATAAAAAACAAGCTGTCTTCAAAGGGATACTATTCTATTAAAGACTATATGGCAGATAAAAATGCTTGGGATTAAGCTGCCGTTTCATACAGGCTATTCTAATATGAATGACTTGAAAAAATAAATATTGTTAAGGTTATGTTATATTGAATTGTATAGCTTCACAGACAAATGAAGATTGTAATTCTAGTACCAAACTAATGGACATATTTAAAAGAGCATAGCCTGTGAGTTTCTTGCCAGTTCTTCTTACAGAGCGGTGGCTCGGAACTGGCACTTAGATTCACTTACACTTAATTATTTTTTGTTTTTAAATTGTTTTTTTGCATGTAAGTGAATCTAAGCTTCGTGATTTAGTGTAATATTATTTCGATTGTATTTTTTTTTCATTTGTAATCATGACGTTTTCAAGTACTATGTATAATAGTTTATGAAATAAATAATTTTTTTACTTTACTTTACATTGACTTTTCTAATCTTCATTGCACACTTAAAAGTATTACAATAGGTAAACTTAGTGCCTTAAAGCACTCTCTGCCAGTTAACCTTAGGGTTAGCAGAAAATAAATTACAACTCCTCCCCCCCTTTGCCTATTCGGTCATTACGAACAAGAACAAAGCCAGAAAGAGCGTAAGCAATAGAGTCTAAGCAAGGCTTAAACTGCAGTTTAGACACAAGCACAGCACCAACATAGGTAACAGTAAACGTCTCTAAAATCTCACTAAATTGGGCGGGAATGCTCTGAGCGTTTATATTTTTTTGTTGTTTATAGTCACATCCTTGACGTATATAAAATACTAATATTTGAATAAAAGCATCAAAAACTTTGATGCTTTTTTATTTACGATCTGTTCGATCAGAAATACAAAATAACAAAAGTTGAAGGGCTCATAAAACCGTCCCTCCTTATTGTTCAGCATTTTATAGAGGCCTGGCAATGTTAATGCGTGTCTGGACCAAATATGTACTGTGGCCTCCACATAAAACTGGCACACAGCCGCCAACAGCTATTAAATGCCAATTTATGTATACAACAAATGTAAAAGAGATTATTTACACTCACACTAACTCATATTAATTGTCATAACAATTATTATCCATTAGTAGTAAATGTATTATTTTTACATATAAGCAAATTTATATCATTACAGGAGGATTTCGGAGCATAACAGAGTACTGTAGCGTTGTGTGGAGGCCGCATTACGCCGTTCATTCCTTAAGGTTGGAACGCATACAAAAGCGATTCCTCACAGGTATGGCTTTTTGGAATAAAATTGCGAAGAAAACGCGCTCATATAAACTTAGATTGACCTTCTTTAATATGCTCTCCCTTGAAACCCGCAGGACGTTGCTTGACTTTACATTTTTGTTCAAAATCTTAAGAAACAAAGTTAACTGTCCTGAATTGCTCAAGAGATTTATGTTTCGTGTTCCAACAAGATACCCTCGAACCCCTATAGCTCCACTCTGTCCACCTGTACGCAGATCAGTTCTAGGTGCCAACTCCCTCGTACCGAGGCTTTGTAAGCTTCTTAACAAAAATAAAGATTTAGACATCTTTGCTGACTCACTTGCCGACCTCAAAAGAAAATTGTACAAGCATTGGGGAAATGAGTAGTTATATTTTTGTATGTACGATATGATTGCATGTTTCATCCCTTAATTTTTAAGTTTTTTTGTACATGTGTTTTATTTTAGTTTTATTATAAGTTGTTAACTGATTTCTCTTTTCTTTTATGAGTTATTTGTTGAGTTGTTTTAAGTAATTTCTTTCTCATTGCATGTGGTGTTCATCTTAATTGTTTGTTTCACTTAGATAAATTTTTATAATATTTGTGTAATTATTTTTAAGTAATAGTGTAAACAGATACTGGTGATCCTAAATAAAATAAATAAAAAAAAAATATCATTGATAATTTTGATACGTCCTCGCTAGGCCATAATGTTTGGACTGTGCTATTTTTTTATTTTAAAATATTATAAGGTAGCTACAGTTTTTTTTTCAAAACATCTTTTTTTTTAAAATACCAAATTTTACAATATTTTTAATAACTGAAATAGAAAAAACCCGGCCAAGAACTTTGGAACAAGAGTCAACCTCACCTGCAAGCGATGCACCTCGATCAGCAGACGAGGCTCTGACAAAAACCACAAATTTGGTAAACGGCAATAGACTCGTCACATTTTACGTGGGACCAAAATATAAGCCTTTGCCTACCCCTTCGGAATAACAGTCTCTTCAGGAAAGAGACGATAAGAGTAATGATTAACAATAGTTGGAGGGAAAAAAAACGACCCAAAAAGTGATGGGTTGAGAGTATGAAGACTGATTTAGTTGAGGAGGGCTCTTCCTTCTTGACCACATCAGTCTTCATACTAAGGAGTCGATGTTGAATAGCCGAGGTGAATAGAAGGGAAAAACACGTTGGCAATCCCTGATAATCTAAGAGCAGAGCAGAGGCATGATGGTAACATTAAGTAATTCGTAGGCAAAATCTGCGGGACTGCCCGAAAGGGTCACCGCGGCCTCTGGACGTAGCAGGCACAAGAAGGAACATAGATAGTTTTTAGTCAGTAAAAGTCTGACACACCCGCCCGCTTCACCCACAGCGGGAGAAGGTCATAGGATGATTTTCCATCCGAAAAAAAAGGTAGGCAAAACCCAATTAGGCCTAGACCAAAATAGTGTAGTGAATGTATTAAAGAAGCAATACATCGTACTAAAACAAAACCTTATCTGAACGGAAATATAATAATGATATTACGGACATTTGTCATATATTCCGCGCAAATCAAATACTCATGAATTATTTACGTTCACGGTCGTATTTTGGAGAAATGCCGAAGTCAGATCATGTAAATGGTACAATTCTGGTTAGTTATATTTATACTTTATCATTTATTGATTAATAAAAAAAAAAATATATGTATATATAGTCACAGTGACTAGGTTTAACTCCCATACGAAACGAATATTTAAGTTTATAAAAAAAAAAATTGCTTTGGTCTGGTGGTTTCATTTGTAATTTTTAAAGAATGTAATGTGCATTCGTTATCTAGTTCAGTTTCTTATATGATCTGCTCAGTTCAGGGCTGGATGCGTTGATTTATTGGTCACAGGGGGACTAATTTTGATCTAAGCGGCTTGGCACATATCTAAAGAAATTTTATTTTTAAAATATTTTTTATTTAAATTGTTATTAAAATTTGTATGTAAAAAAATATTACTTCTAAACATTATAAACTGGAACATACTATGTTTACCTTTAATTTTTTAGGTACAAAAGTTTTGTATTGGACTAAAATATTCTACATTGTTACATTATTAAACCGCTCAAACTGACAATAGGAACATACACTCCAACACATGGTGAACTCTCGATCTTCACTTCTCCAAGACGTTAGTTAGAAACCTCTCGCACACGTTCATCTCGTTAATTAAACGGCAAATATGAGACGATTACCTCTCCTAATTACTGCCATCTTAATGATGCGCCTCCTCTGCGACATGTGTAATTATATTTGAGGAGGTTTACACGTACTGAAGTCTCAGAGAGAAATTAAGTTATATTCAGAGGGGAGAATTTCGGTTCCGTTAAAATGAACAGTCAAAGATGGTAAATGCTGTCTGATTTGTCAGCGAATGTAAACATCAAACGCACAGTGATTGGACCCGTCAAAGTATAAATGACGGATGAGGGTAAAGGTATGTCTGTTTATTTATCTCAGTTCACTTGGCGTATCCTGGCTTCGATAATCTATGGTACATTAAACGTTGTTAGAACCTTCCATGACAAAATCAGACGGGAGTATGAGAAGGTTAATGAGCATAAATTAAACCACAAGTGTTTGCCAGAATCTTAGCAAGGGGTAACAGAGTAAAAGGATGGCATCTTATCCAACCACTATTTGAGTAAGGCCTGACAATATGTTTGTGTGAATTAATGTATTTATCGTTGGTCTCGTGCATTATTACGTAATTTAGACTCTGACCTTCTTCAGATTTTTTTTTGTCGGATCGTCCGATTTTTTATAGAAACTCCAAGCTGATTGAATATACAAAATGAAACACTAAAACGAGAGAGTCAGCGATCATCGCGTAGACGTCGTCTAAATATTCTAACCCGAAGATATCCTGGAAGGGGCAGAACATATGTCGTGTGGAGTTGTTATTTGATTTTTTACATCCTATACATCAGGTATTTCGACTAGCAAGTCACAAGCAAAAAGAAATACCCGCCTTGAAAATATTCACAGGAATGTTATTGAAATATTATCCAGTGGCAACAAAGCGAACATCAAACGTGGCCGTTCAATAATCATACATAATCCGATCCTCTCCATCGTTCAGCGTAACCTCAGCAGGAATAAAAATCTTGTCTTACATCCTAATCGTATGTCGTCTACGTATGAATTATTCAGCAGTGAGTATTGAATTATCTGCTCCCCTCTCTCGATGTATGGGAATCTGGCTGCGAATATTGCGTGTTTGTTTCATAAGTCGACGTGGGAATGTCGTGGATCAGGCAGGATTTTATAGAACATCTCAGCAATGTCAGCCTCTCTTCAATGGTTGACTAATCGTTAATCTTTAAGGAAATGTTTGTGCTGAGTCAACATGCGTCGTATCCATGCTATGAATAAAATGATTGAGCGCGCAAAATAATAACTGTGGAAATATAATTATGAGATTACGCGGCGCGGCTTGAAGAGAATACATAAAATGTTGTAGATGATCGTCAATAAAAACATTAGGTTTTCTATGTCGTAAAGTAAATAGGATCATCATCTCAGCCCATCAACGTCCCACTACTGAGCACGAGCCTACTCTCACATATCAAGGTGTGAGGGTATTGGGTCATACTCCACCACGCAGACCCAGTGCGGATTGGCGGAGGCAGGTTTATGGCGTCCTGCTGTTAGAATTTATCAAGCCGCCCATTAGGCCTCTAACATGGCTTAACGACTACCACATTTAGTGATAACCGGGACCAACGGCTTAACGTGCCTTCCGAATCACGGAAGCGCTCGATATCAAATGCCACACAAACGGTCACCCATCCAAGGACTGACCTCTGTAAACTCTGCTGTACTTCGGTGATCGTTTCCGACCACCTAGCACCGCAGAGCTACGAGCGTTTTAAATAGGATTCCTTATAATCATAATACATTACCCATGCTGGCCTGTGATTAGAAATATTGACCTTGAACCAAGTTGATCGTGATTTTATTAGGCATAATATGCCTATGATGTATGTATGATGCCTAGTATGATAATAATATGACTTTATTAGGCCAATTGGACGATCGTACAATTATGTATGTACCATTTTGCCAATAAAGCCTGTTTGTTAAGAGCCAAAATAATAATTTCCGAAAACTACCAGATATTTTAATTTGGAACATAGTAATATATATTGCGTTTGTAACAAGGTTATGTAAGTTTCATGAACTTTCCCGTTTAAAGCGATAAACCGAGAGGCGACCGACATTGTGGCAAATACAGGATCTACATAAATTCATCAGGGGTCACTACCAATTCTCCAGTTAGAGGGGTCGACGAGGGTCCAAAATTCAAACTAGCCCGTACTTTAGGCTTGCAAACAGTTGTTGGGTCTACTTCAAAGGGTTTAGCGGGTTTAAATAAAGCATTAAACAATTGCTTTTGATATTAGATAAAGGAAGATTAGACTCTCGTCTGGGTGGTTACACAACTTTTTCTGTGTTTATATGGGTAAAGACCAACTGTAGCTTTAAATTCACAGTAATTATTATTTTGGGCCAATGAACCCTTTGTAAGGCAGTGGTAAACATATTTCCACCATAAATTGAACCTTATGGGGTTGAGTTAAGGTTGAGTTCAAATGAAACATTTTAACATGTTCTGCCTGTTAAAGGTTTCAGGTAAGTTGGCAAATACCCTTTTTTTTCTACTATCGAAATACTGATAATGTATTACTTTGAGTTCTTCTGATGCTGTAACAACTGCTGTTTTTGTTTATATATTAAAATTTTCTCTGTTGTATTTATTGACTGTTGGAGTAACAGCACCATGATATCTGAGATACATATTATATTATTACGGGGTATGACCCTAATTCCGATTACCTTTGGTTTGTAAGAAATTTTCGGTTTGGTGTTAAAGCTGAAGGTTGATAACTTTACCATTATCAGATGAGTCTGCTTTAGAATAAATAAGCTCTCGTTCTAGTGAAGTGGCGCTCCTGGATTTAACATGACGTAAACAAGAGCTTCGCAATGAGTACAGCTTAAATAAACAAAGTTATATTCTGATTTGTTTTTAATTTGTGTCTGTAGAAGCTGTTTTGTAAATATATAACAAGTATAATTAGTATTTCAGATTTGAAGAAATTATAGTTAAAATCTTTTTCGCTCGGCAAGGATATAACTTTATCTTATGACTTACTCCAACCTATCCAACGACACGTATAATTTACGGAATTTATCGTCACAGCTTTGCACGACGTATCTACAACTTAACTGTGGTGAGCGAAAGGCCTCCAACTTTACTTCATGGGCATGAGTAAAAGTTCAAAGTAAACTCACTTGATTATGCACGAGCAAATATTACAGTTCAGGAAGTCGTACAAATAAAATGCACAGGGTGGAAAGCCTTATTAACTAAATAAAGAGCAAGTACTACACAGACCGGTCTTATCAAAATGCTGGCTAGTAAATAAACTGTTTTTTCCGTATGACAAACGAGAAAATAAAGATTGTCTCGATAAAAAGGAAATGCGTCAACCACAATTACGATAATCTAAAACATTACAATCATCACATAATCTAAAAATTATTAACACAAAGATAACTCGAAGCCATTACTATAACACTTGAGGCAATAACGATTCGGCAATAAATGTTGACAAAAGAGACCGCACCTGTTCGGCACCGCCACAAAAAACAATCTCCTCGAATCCGGCTGGAAGGACCATAAACCGTTATAACCTACCCACCTTTGTCCGTACAGCGACCGCGCCATTTCTGAAGGGAACCTCGGGGAATAAACGTCCATTATCAACCGGATAACAGTCCGGATATTTTAAATGTATCTCGGCCACGTAATGAAAACACAACTTTTCCTTTTGCTTCTTTATAAAAGTTCATTCAAGCCTGTCTACTTGGATTTGTTTTCTTCTGATTATTCCATTAACTTGGAAAATAACAAAGCCAATAGTTTCGCGGTCTCAAGGTCACGCTAGCAATTATTATCCGAATTTGGTTACGGTGACTGTGGTCCTGAACTGCCAACATGGCAGTGCTTACCAAGGCTTGAAAATATTATTATGGAGTGGCTTTGAACTCATCTCGCGCAGCGTCTCATTCATTTTCGAAAACGTCTATCATTTCATTTCCATGACCTTTTCACTTTATTCTCCTTCCAGCTTTAGACTCTCATTTAGATGAATTGATGCTAAATTTCTTTCATGTCTTCTAAAACCTTGTACCGCGACAAAACACAGAATAGAAAAGAATTCAACTCCTATTCAAATGAGGGTAGGTAATCGCCATTAACATAACAAAGTAGAAGTTGATTACATCAAATTGCAATGCGAATACATTCCCGTGACGTAACGTGGAACGCGTCCGGTCGCGCAGAGATCGACTACGGCCCTTTAATTTAACTTTTATCGGCTCCCCAGAGCCTTAATTTCAGTTGCAAAATTTATTCTTGCATGAAATAGGTGCGGGCTTTATATTTACTTTGGCAGACAACTACTGGGGGCATGGGAGCATTTTTGTGTACGCTGAGTCGGACAAAGGGAAGCAAAGCGTCCGCAACTGGAAATTAATGACTGGTCCGTTAGCTTTACATCATCAATTCGCTGCTTTCTCAGGAAAATATAAATTTAATTGTTACTTTATTATTCTTTAACTTTTTTACTTCAGTCGTATTGGGGTACATTTTTAACTATGGGCTAACTAACTATACGTTAAACTAGCCAATTATATAGTAAATAAGTGGAAAAAAAGAAGTCGTTATCGGATACATTATTTTGTGTTACGGAAGTCCGCAAGATTACAGACCGTAAATGCTATTTATTTCAATTGGTTAGCCATACTTTGAGCTCATAATATGTTATAGGAAACCGCGACTCAAATGACATAGTCAAGTTTATTTGGAAGTATAAATAAATTAATGAATACATACTTTATTGTACACTAAATTAAAAAAAAATCAAATCACATAAACCAATGTATGGTACAATGGGCGGCCTTATTGCTAACAGCAATTTCTTCCAGGCAACTTTAGCAGTAAAATCATGTATATAAGTAACAAATCCGACTTACTCATTTTCTCAGCCCTATGACGTCCACTACTAAATGGGAGGTCTGTGACCTCTCCCATCGATTTCCACATTGAGCGATCCTGATCCACCGGCTTCCCGCCGTCTTGACCAGATCATCAGTCCATCGCGTGGGAGGCAGTCCTCTATTACGTTTGCCGGTTCGCGGTCGTCATTGCAAGACCTTGACGCCTGCAAACTCGCCTCGCTATGTCAGTCACTCAAGTCCTCCTACGGATTTCCTCATTTCTGATTCGATCACGTAGGGACACTCCGAGCATAGCTCTCTCCATAGCACGCTGAGCGACTTTGAGCTTTCTTTGAGGCCCATACGTGAAACCGATTTAATTAGCGTGATATTTTATTAAATCAAAAAAAACTATTTTAAGTACTTTCACAAAGTTCACAGACGTCATTTCTTGGATAAGTGACCTATGATGTGGCATTTGGTAACAAGCCCTTTTGACTAAGGTACATAAAGGTAAATAAAGATCATATTAGTATTTGATATGAAATATAAAATACTGCATACCGAGTTTTTCTCGAATTAGAGAGTCACGTCCGCACAGCTGTTTTTATCACTGATTGCTCGATTACGAATGCAGTTAAACGCGTACTTCTCTCACGTATCGTCAATTCATTCAATGACAACACAAAAGGCATTGATATATTTGCACTCTCTCCACATAATGATAAATGACGACCGATATGGTGTGGAGGTCAGTATACCTGCACTTTACTCCAGAGGTCGTGGGTTCGATTCCCACATAGGACAAATCTTTGTGTGCATGAACATGACTATTTGTTCTGGTCTGGGTGTTTTCCTATGTATATTAAGTATGTATTTACAAAAAAAAAGTATTTAAATATGTTTATCCGTTCTTTAGTATCCATAACACAAGTTCATAGTGATACTTATCTTGGAACTAAACAATTGGTGTGATGTAAAAAAAAAAAAGAAAAAAAAGATAAGTTTAAGCGGGAAATATTGCAAACACTGGCACCAGTAGAAAAAGGCACACAGTGATTTTTACTGGCTTTATTTATTTTTAAATGTGTACATAATTCTAATCCTATCAACCTTTCTGTATCCCAGGATACAATATTATTGTATGTATAATCGACTAAGTTAGGTTTCGTTTCATATATTTAACATTCTGTCGTGGATACGTCGCTGGTTACGCAATGGACCAAATTTAAATTTAACCTTTTTAATATTATACATTCTGTTACTGTTTGTCTTCCTAAAAATAATAAAATAAAATATTTTCACCGGCACAAAAATAGTAAACATGTGATGGATTAAAAATATCTTTGTAACAATTCCCGCGCTACTATAATTTTTCTATAACACTACAACCCATGTTGAATAGTTTCTCTATTTTTCGGGAAATTATAGTATCGCGGTATTTTTAATCCATCACTTGCTTACAATGGATTTCCGCAAAGTAACGACTGAATCAAAAAAAAAATTCAAAAATTGTAAATTAGGATACCTTGTTTGTAAGTACGCTAAGCGTGCAAGCTAATTGAATTACCTCGCTATTAATTGTGATCATTAAGCTGGAAGAGGGGAGGTATATTTGCTCCCCAAGACATCCAGGAATGAACTCCATTGTTCTAGTCGAGTTAAATATTAAAAGCCAAGTGAAAGGTCGAGTTCCCGTAAGGCGTAATTGTCTGAAAAATACTTTGTGAGATGATCTCAGGATCAAGGGAGCGCCAGGAAGACGTTGCAAAGAAATTCCTTTTGAGAATTTACTATAATATATTTTTGCGTTATTTTAAATTTAGGTGTTAAAACATAATTGATTCTAAGTTCAGTGTAATTTAAAAGCGGCAATAGGCTCGCCACCTATTACGTGGGACCAACTGTATAATTGACGAAGTGTGGGCGTGTAATATGTCTCTGCCTTTTTTTTTATCGTCGGTATAAAAAATGCTATTTACGCACTGTCTCCCAGCCAATAGGGGGGCCGAGAGGGGAGTGTGGGGCTCACTGCGGCAAAAGCGTCCACCGCAGTCCTACCCACTAAAGAACTTCCGACGACGCCCACCGCTGTTGAAAAAAGGGGCAGAGGGCCAGTGCCTGGGTTTGTAGCTTCTGGCACCCCGCCCGCGGCCAACGTCCGGCGAGGACCTCCTCAGAGAAGCGCAGTGTGTCGCGCCCCCCCTACCTCCTTGTGCGGTCATGGCGTAACTGGCCGACTTTTGGGAGGGTCTATAGCTAGTCGGAAGGGGCCCCCTGCCCCAGCCCCCAAAGACCCCCAGGCGCGGCTGGACAGGCTCTCCTTGCCCGCCCACTGCGCCAACGGCGTAATATGTCTCTGCTTACCCCTTTGGGGACATATATATGTATTTATGTTTGTGTAATCTTACTTAATTATATTACTTACTAAGTATTTGCTTAATTAAGTGCTTCCGAAGGCATTTTGGTGCCGATTATCACTACATGTGGTAGTTGTTAAGCCAGCAGAATGATACGAGCATGCCTCCGCCAATCTGCAAAGGGTCAATATGGGGGAGTTTAACCCAATACCCTCTTACCTCATCAAGAGAGGAGCCCCGTGTCAAGTAATAGCTTAAAGACGATAATGGCAATTTCGAAAAGAAATTCACAACTCCGCTAACAGCCAAAATAAAGGTCTGTCTTGTGTTCCATAAAGCGCCTGCTTCCATCGCTGCCCCTAAATATTCACTTCTTATTAAAATATGTCTACGAAAATTTCCTTATTCAATCTTTCCCTAAAAGGGTGCTGGAGTTATTTAAAACATTCCACTCCATTAACTCTTCAAAAATATAGGAAATAGGAATATAGAAACACAGTTTAAGGAAATATAGTAGTTGTTTTGAACAGCTTCATTATAACCTCAGCTAATTAACGCCCCACTACGAGGATCAGTCCATCTGTCATGAACCAAGGTACACACAAATCCCTCTAGATTCAGCATATACTTTGCTATACGGGGTCAGTGCTGATTGACAAGGTCTGACACCCTACCGTTAGAATGTATCATGACGCCCAATAAAACTTGGATAAGTAGTTGTTTTAACGACTAATATAAATATAAATTTAGTACATTGTTTTGTAACTGTCGGGAGAAAAAGCTAATCTTGACGACTTACTTGCCCCTTCTTTTACGATAAAGATCTCGCCCGCAGTGAATGGGCGCGTTCGTTTTTAAGTCGACTTTCATAACAGATTAATTGAGCCCAACTGGAATAAACGATATTGACTAAATAAAAACAACCTGTAACAATGGCCGACACAAGAAAGAAATAATTATTTAAATAATCTAAGTATGTGAACATAGCTTGACACACCGATGTTGAGCAGTTAGCCAGTCCTTGAATGTTTGTCAACGTATCTTGTGGCATTTTTCGCTAGTGCTTCTTCCGAAGTCAGTCACTTCGGTCTGAGTGGTGATCTAAATTCCTTCACCATGGAGAGAAAAACCTTGTGTTTAGTAATGGGACGTTCCTGAGCTAAGGTAAAGTGTACCATTAAATAAAAAACGAACAATAAATGGATGGGAGTATATTCAACTTTAATGAAATGTAATTTCAAATCACTTAGCCGCGGCCCAGCGACCGTGTGATCACGAAACTTTTCAAATAGTTTCTTGCGAACGTTCGTTTGATTCTAAAAAAACTCTGGGTTGGATTGCAATGTTATATTAAACATTTTATTTAATTTAAAAATTAATCGAATTGTATGTTTTTTGGTGACAATCATACAATAGTATTGTAATATATCGTTTTGCGTCTATGGTGTTATGGGAACTAGAGAACGGATTATTTTTCGTCAATATGTTGGTACATATTAGAAAACCCCAGCTTATAACAAATATCAATGTTCTTGTACTATTAATTTGTGTCCGAATGTCTTATTTGGGAATTGAAATCACAAAATCGTAAATTTTATACTTTTTTTTTGTAGATCACTTTCTTGGTTGATATTTTAAACTTACTATTGTTATGTATACTGTGTCTTTTTAACTATACGTATGTAACGAAGCTTGTACAACAAAATATTTTTCTTCTCTACTAGTATTACAATGTAATCGTCTGTATGACTGTTGTGGTCCCAAAAAAAATTTACGAACAACCTAAAATGTCTAATTTTGTTTAAAACATAATATTTTAAAACCAAATAATTGCAAACAATATATGAATCACTCTAAAGTATAAGAAATGTGTTTCATTGATTTTGATTTGATTTGAGTCCCGTATAAACTTGTTAACGAATTTCAATTGAAAGTGACAAGCACACTGACCGTGTTCTGAACAAATACGAAATACTTTTTGCCAAACAAATAGTAGATACTACTCCACATAGGGGACTCCTCGGTACAAGTAAATAGTGGCTTTTGTTAAAAGCTCAGACAGTTTAACTTGCTTTAAAAGTATATACTTACTTTTGTCTCCACTTAGGTTGTTAGAAAAAACGTAAATAATTTTAAAGTAACCATAAGTTTTGTTGTTAATCATATTATTATTAGAGCATTATATATGACTCGGAGAGCTGTCAGACCCATTGCTCATTATAAGTAGCAGTAGTAAGGCCAAGTTAAAGGTTTCCAGGTTAAGTGTTAAGGCCTTTATGGATTTAAAGTTTCTAAAAACCTTTAGTCCTAAGTTACCTTTTGCTTACACGTTATCTATAGTTATAACATTCATCATTGTAGAGTAATGGGTGTATAGGGATCCTACCAAGACCTAGGGAGCCCAAGCTACCCTCATCTGCAAGTGGTGCACCTGCCAATCAACGGACGAGGCTCTGGCGTACATAACAGTGCCCGGTAAGCGGCAATAGGCTCGCCACCTATTACGTAGGACCAACTGTATAACGAAGTGTGGGCGTATTATTTGCCTCGGGCGTGAATGTATATATGTTTGTTAGAGTAATATTAGAGTAATAATAACAACCAAGCGCCAGACCCAGTTGGTCACTGGGATCATCCATAAATTACGTCACACGAATTTCGTGAACCTTTGACCCCCCCTCCGTCCTTGTTACAGCTGGTCACACTTGTGAGACTCCCTCCTCCTTAGTGTGATGCCACATATTTTGCAATTGTACAGCAAGAAATGATTATATTAAAACAGCAGTTTCAAAATTGAACTGGTTTTTAGGATCCCTCCCCATTCTCTTGTCACACCGTGTCACACTTCGTCAACCCCCTCCCACCCCATTAATGTGTGACGTTATTCAAAGATAGCCCCTAAGTAGGTGGTAGTCGTTAAGTCAAGTTAGAGGAACTTTGGAGCAAAGTTGACCATGTCTAACAACAGGACGTCATACACCAGCCTCTGGCAACACGCACTCAATTCTCATCATCAACTGACGTCCACTGCTGAACATAGGCCTTCCCTTTAGATTTCCACATTGAGCGATCCTGAGTCGCCTGCATCCTACGGCTTCCCGCCGTCTTGACCAGATCATCGGTACATCGCGTGGGAGGCCGTCCTCTACTACGTTTGCGGGTTCGCGGTCGTCATTAAAGAACCGTAACGCCCCATCGGTCGTCGGTTCTTCGAGCTATGTGCCCCGCCCATTGCCACTTCAGCCTGCAAACTCGCCTCGCTATGTCGGTCACTCCAGTCCTCCTACGGATTATCTCATTTCGCTTCGATCACATAGGGAATTCCGAGTATAGCTCTCTCCATTGCACGCTGAGTGACTTTGAGCTCAGGTCTGCGTGGCGGAGTATGACCTGAATCTCCTTCACCCTAGTTATTGACAAGCGGCCCGTGCTCAGTGATGAAACGTTAATAAATATTAACTGACAATGACACCAATTATTTAGTGGCAAGAAAAGTATCATTGGTAACTTGTGTTATAGCTATACTAAATAAAGGATCATACATAAAAACAATTTTTTTATACTTAATATACATAGGAATACATCCAGACCAGAACAAATATTCATGTTCATGCAGACAAGGATTTGTTTTAAATGGGAATCGAACACACGACCTTTACAGGAAAGTGCGGGTATACTGGATACCACACCATTTCGATAATCATGTGCTAAGACGATGCGGAAGATAATGAAGGAACCTATAGATTCTGTTATAAATTTCTCTATGTTGCTACTTCTATATGATATATAGTTTATAAATAGACGCTATGTTCTTCAGTGGAGGACTTCCAACAAATCTTCAACTTAATTAGCCACGTCTAACTCCTCTTGAACTATTTGTGTGATATTTCTACCCAATGAACTATAATTAAAAAAGTTTTCAGAACTAATTTGGGGCAAGTAGGATTCCCTTAACTTGTACTTATAGTACCTAAATATCAATTAAAATTATTAATGGTTACAATAGTTTATACTAATTAAAATATTTAATTTTTAAAACGCTTAAACATTATTTAATAATGAAACATATTTTTCATATGGTTTCATGAGTAATCCGTATGGCATATTTAAGTCAAAATACATTTTATTTCATAAACTATATATTACATAGTACTTGAAAACGTCAAAATTATAAAAAAATTACAAAAACAACTAAAATATAATTATACTAAAATCACGAAGCTTAGATTCACTTGCAACCATATTTAAGTGTAAGTGAATCTAAATGCCAGTTCCGAGCCACCGCTCTGTAAGAAGAACTGGCAAGAAACTCACAGGCTATGCTCTTTAAAAATTATCGATTGGTTAGTTACAATCTTCATTCTTTAGATAATATTATTTATATCCTTCCCAAAGTCTTATGTATTTCGTAATCAATGTTTAATAAATTCGGGTAAGCGGCTTTGGGCCGACTCTGTCAAATAAAAAAAAGACGTGTGGCACTCGGAGACTGCCGCGGTAAAGCTATTGCATAGCATTTTTTATCAACTTGTGCAATTATAATTATTTATTCATTTTATTTATGCACTATTTTTTCCAAGCAAAACTTGAAACTCTAAGCAGGCATGAGTCACCAAGGTTGCGGGGCGCAGAAGGGAATTACGCATGCGTAGTATCGCCGATACAACCAATGCCACCTAAAGGCGGGTTGCTGAACTAAAGAGTCAAGCGTGATATTTTAAAAAGTCATTAAAAGTTCTGCTATTGATCGATTGTTAGAAAAACTAAAAAGTATCACCGCTGTGCCGGTCGGAGTGGGGGGTGTTAGGTTTTTTTCGTTACGGAATTTCTGGATTCGGTCTCCACGCTCAAGGCCCGCGATAGAAGCTATACAATAGCTTAACATATAAAAAGAATAATTTACAACAGGGAATAAATACGCTATATTAATATGAGTATTACTTTTAAATTACCAATTGTAAATAACGCCTATAATAAGAGTAACAGGAAATATTGGCCAAATAAACTGAACGACTAACATTTGTTTTCTTGTGTACATTCATTTAGTTGTAATCTCGCTATCAATTAGGAACTTGTTTATATATGTGTCCTCCTCCATAGCGTCTCCCTCCCAATGGTAAATGGTTTTGCCTCATTCACATTTAATATCTTACTATTTATTTGAATGAGCCCTCGTTTCGCACAACCATATTTGATAGAACAGAACGACTGAGCCTCCCCTCACATACCAAGGTGCGAGGGTAATGGGTCATACTCCACCACGCTGACCCAGTGAAGATTGGCGGAGGCAAGTATATGGCGTCCTGCTGTAAGAATATGAAATATTATATATCAAACTTCTAAGTTTGTCTCAATCGTTTGAAATTTGATTTGATGTGTTTTCAGTGGGGTGTTCTTTTCCAATGTAAAAACCAGGCCATGGTCTACTCTTGTGCAAAATTTCAACGAATTCTATTGAGCTTAAACGTGATTACATAACGAACACGTACATTCATAACAACTAAAAGGTGTACACAAATAAACTGCCACACCTTTATGAACATTGAACAATTTTCGAGTATTTGAAATCCGGATTAAAATGTTTCACAAAACATTTATTCAGTCTTTTGTATAAAAAAACACGTTTTATTTTAATTTATTGATCGACGTAACTAGGAGATAGGTACACCAGTTAGTTGATAAAGTTGTGGGTTAACACTCTTATACAATATTTGTGTACATGAACTTGGAATAATTTGACTTGGTCATATAGTGAATGGATATAATTAGTATATATTTCCAAAAAAGTTTAAAGTCTTAATTATTATAATTCCACAGTGTTAGTAAAATATTAAAGTGACTTACAGATAAGGTTAGTGTCAAACAAATATAATACGAAATTAAGTCTGCCTGGTGTGGAGTTATGAGACCGACCAACAGACCCCCCCGACTGATCCCTACCTTATTGTAGTGGAGGGACTAAGTACCTCCCGGTAGGGTGGAGAAGCCGCTAGGGAAAGGTAACACCCAGAGACCGGCAACTCTGGGTGTCATTGGAGGCACCTGTGAAGGGCGCAGCGGGCAGGCCAGGAGGGCCTGTCAAGCAGTGCCAGCAGGGTCTTTTATGGGTACGCCTATTTCAATGGGTTAAGTTGCAGGTGTTTGCCTGAGACTGTAATAAATACTCACGAGTTAGGTACATTGTTCCTAAAGTAATAAACTCGTTCTCTGAGAAGTAGTAGTTAATACGAATGCTTCTGTTTGTAATAATAATAGAAGAAGATAATTAAAAATAAATATACCGCTTATACTGTGTGACTCATTGATATATAATTTTATAAAAATAAATCTTATTCAAGTTGACTTCAAACATATAGTAATTTTGTATAACCATATAATGATGTTGCCCTCTGGGTTGCGGAGGTCAGACGGCAGTCGCTCTGTGTAATGACTGAAACTCAATCAAATTTGATAGACTAGTGAGCAGACCCTGGGTCCTAAGCTTAGGGTCAGGGGATGATGCCATGAGGATAATTTCAAATAGATTGAATTATTGAAAAATAAATATAAGATTACCTTTGGACTTGGAAAATAAATAGGCGAGAAATTCGGCAAGGTTCTGTCTTCAACCAACACATTTAAATAAATCAATTGCAATGTTCTCTTAGACACCGAAACCAATTTAGGGGCACAAATGGAAACTTCCATACAAATTAAGCGTGCAATCGATAAAAGGTACACAAAGCACACAGTCAGTAACAAAATAACAATATGTGATTGAGTACTGACACTCTACTCAAGTGTCATTCGACAAATGCTTCACAATGCTGAAAGGGATTGTCACATTATTTAGACTTTTGGTACCATAAGCTAACAAGAATTTAACTTGCTGCCGCTAACAAGCTAACAAGAGTTTACTTTTACTTTTATTGAAGAATCCAAGAGTTACATTTCACTTTATAATTTCAGATTTTTTATTATCATCCCACCACTAAGCATGTGCTTCCATGTAAAAGGTATTCAGGTTATTCGGCTATATAATACGCAGACGCAGGCTGAAGAAGTACTGAGGCGTCTTGGCTGCTTTTGATCCACCAAATAAGGCTTCTAACTCGACTTGACGACGACCACGTCTTCAGAAGTGGATGCCAAACAAACAGTCATCCATCACAGCAATGTAATAAATGTTTATTGCAGTTTCGCTCAATGACGCTTTTATGAACGTCAACTTAAAAACTAGCGCGCCCATTCACCGGGAGTAGAAGCTTGGTCGGAAAAATCTCAAGCCTAAACTCTGAAAATTCTATTTCCTTTCGGTGATCGCCTCCGAGAACCTAATACGGCGCTTAACTTGTAACCGACCAATTCAAACCTGGACAGTGTACAAAGTATGAGGTAACTTGCCCGAACCTAGGTTGGTAGCTTCTGGTACCCCGCCCCGGATAAGAACCGGGAGGACCTCCAAAGAGAGGCGCGATGTCATGCGCCCCTCTAACTCTATGTGCGGCCATGGCGTAACTGGCCAACTTTTTGGGGGTCTATGGCTAGACGAAAGGGGCTCCCTTTAAACGGGCGATCATACCACATGAAACATATTAAATTTAAGCATTCTTTGCTAAATAAGTATCAGAACAAACAGTTGGCACTTTAACTATTTATGCGACAAAGCAATCAATGTTTAAATATAGGACTGTCGAAATCCATATAAAGGCAGCGTTAACAATGGGGCTGGTGAGATAATGTACAAAAATTTGACAAAAGCACGCAGTCCAACATCGATCCAGTCTGAACCGGAGTAAACCGGATCAAGCCGGAGTAATGCCCACGCATTGACGGACACTCGTTAAAGCTACGCGCTTTATTGCATTTTTCTAGCACCCTGTTTGTTATAAATATACTGTAATCTGCTGCGGGGTAGCGGCACTTTTAATTATTTCTTTTACCCTATGTTTCATAGAAGGGCTTCGTTGAAGGTCTATGTAGGCGAAGTCCACCTCTCACCATTAGACACGTTGCATCTAGAAATCGCGCTGAAAGCTCGCAGCTCCGCGGTGCTCGGTGGTCGGAAACGATCACCGAAATAAAGCAGAGTTTACAAGAGGTCAGTCCTTGGATGGGTGACCGTTTGTGTAGCATTTGATATCGAGCGCTTCCGTGCTTCGGAAGGCACGTTAAGCCGTTGGTCCTGGTTTTCACTTAATGTGGTAGTCGTTAAGCCATGTTAGAAGCCTAAATAGGCGACTTGAAATATTCTAACAGCAGGAGGCCATACACCTTCCTCCGCCAATCCGCACTGGGTCAGCGTGGTGGAGTATGACCTAATACCCTCAGACCTTTGTTTGTGAGAGGAGGCTCGTGCTTAGCAGTGGGACGTTAATGGGCTGACATGATGATGATGATAATCTAGAAATCTCTGTGCTAAATGTAAACTTTGCTTCAACTGTAAAGATTTATTTTTAATTAGTTATACATAGAAAGGTTTCAATAACCTGTAGACCAAAGATGCCGAAGACCGTGGGAAGTGTAGAAGAAGATCCGGGCAGCAACCGGGATATCGCTGAGATAAAGAAGACGAAGACGTAGAAAGGTTCCTGCTCATCCTGACAGCCGTTACATAATATATTCCTATGTAAATAAACCTTATTGTTATCTAGCAGGCTAAGTTGCTAGTAACAGCGAAAATGATTTTCAGTGTCGACAATGTCGCCGACAACTTTAATTATCTCATTTTAATAGGTGCGCGAACAATTTTCATTAAATTTGTTGGAAATGTCTTTCTTTACATTCTCAGTAAAGCTTTGAGGGTTGGAAATTATAAACGCTAGGAACTGAATATTTAAATTTGTTAATTTGGTTATTTCATTTAATATTGTTCGTAATTTTTAAAATGCAGCAGATAAGAGGCATTCTAGCAGGTTATCGTTACTATTTCCTGCAATCTCACTAGCTTAGAAAATAAACGCACGATTCTTGCTATGTCATTCTTGCATGGTTTTTGCAATGGATTTATAGACGATTGGTATTTAGTTAGTAGATTACTAAGGGTTTGTATGGCTAAACGTCGTAATAGATGTACTGTATTGTTTGCGGTTACAGAATCACGGACAATATGTGCCCAATAGTCAGTGGTTAGTCTGTAAAGCAGAAGTAGCTAAAATATTTGGCGACTTCTTTGCGAAAATACCAATAGAGACAACTTCAAGTCTAAATTCGTCTCCTTTAGTTGCTGTATCACTTCTTTCGGAATATGTACCAGTCTGCAATGCCATCTTTGAATTTAGATATATCACATATGTAGATATTTTAAAATCCTTTAAAGAAGTAAAAATTAAAAATACGGGTGATTTTTGGGATCTGTCCACTAAAGTAATTCAATCAATAATACATTCTATTGCCCCATACCTTGCGTTCATATTTAATGAATGTATTAATCAAGGGTCCTTTCCGGACTTAATGAAACTGAGTAAGGTTATTCCTTTACATAAATCCGGTTGCAAAGAGGACAAAAGTAACTATAGACCTATTTCAATCTTACCAGTTTTAAGTAAGGTCTTTGAAAAAATTATTCTTAATCAGTTAACATATTACTTTAATTCACAAGATCTTCTACATAAAAAGCAGTACGGTTTTAGAAAGAGCCGTTCTACGGCAGATGCTGGTGCAGCTTTAATGCAGCATATTTTTGAAGCTTGGAAGTTATCGCAGAATGCTCTAGGAGTTTTTTGTGATCTGTCTAAGGCTTTTGACTGTGTTGACCACCAGACTCTAATTCTTAAATTAAAATACTATGGTATAGGAGGCTTAGCCCAAAAGTTATTGTCATCATATCTTTGTTCACGAATTCAGACGGTAGATATTAACGGAACTAGATCACCCGGGTCGTCTGTGCGTATGGGGGTCCCTCAGGGTTCAATTTTAGGACCATTTCTCTTTTTAGTTTATATAAATGATTTGCCATTTTTTATGAGTAGGCGTTGTGAGATGGTATTATTTGCTGATGATACTTCTTTAGTATTTAATATTGATCGACATAAAAAGGACTTTAGCGATGTAAACGATGCCCTTGCAGAGCTGCTTCGTTGGTTTACTGTTAACAACTTACAGCTAAATGCTAAAAAAACGAAATGTATTAAATTCACTGTTCCAAACGTAAGGAAACTCGAAACAAATATCATTATTGACGGTCAGAAACTAGATTTAGTAGATTCTACTGTTTTCTTGGGAATAACTATAGATGAAAAACTTCAGTGGGGTCTACATATTGATACTCTTGCTGGCAAACTTAGTTCCGCAGCTTATGCTATTCGCAAAATTCGCCAATTAACAGATGTTGATACGGCAAGAATGGTATACTTTAGTTACTTTCATAGCCTAATGTCTTATGGTATTCTTATGTGGGGACTAGCAGCAGATATAGAAACAATTTTTATTTTACAGAAACGGGCTGTAAGATCTATTTACGGACTAAGCTCACGGACAACTCTTAGAGAAAAGTTTAAAGAAATAGGTATCTTGACTGTTGCCTCTCAATACATTTATAATAGTATAATATTTATAAAACGAAACATAGAAACCTATAACAGGCGCTGTGATGATCACAGTTTTAATACTAGAAATAGAAATAAATTATTAAATCCATTTTTACGCCTGCATAAAATTCGAAAATCGTTTATGGGGCAGGGTATACAATATTATAACAAAATTCCAAAAGATATTTTAGATTTGCCTTTTGAAAAGTTTAAGCAAACCGTTAAGACATCACTTACCAAGAAAGGGTATTACACGGTTAATGATTACGTTAATGACAAAAACGCTTGGATGTAACATTTACAATGATAAAAGTTGTGTTCTGCGGCCCTCTTTACAATATAACGATTACTTACATACATTGTCTATGTAATTTTATTAGTTCTGTCTCCCTTTTTTTTCAAATCTTGTGACTGCAGAACACAATTGTTTTAATATTATGTATTTTAATTGTAACTGGCGGGAGAAAAAACCAACCTTGACGATTTTCTTGCCCGTTCTTTTACGATCAAGCTCCCGCCCGCAGTGAATGGGCGCGTTAGTTTATAAGTATGACATTCATAAGAGCTCTATTGAGCCAAACTTGAATAAATGAATTTTTAATTTTTTTTTTTTTTTCAAAGAAATTTAACAGAATCTTTGATAAAATTGACATATATTTGTATACATTTCAGCTAAAACGTGTTGCAATGATAATATTAAACAAGTCATGTAAATATGTCAAACGCATTATATACACACACACGCATACGCACTCACTGACTTACACAGACACACACTCACACAATCAACAACCATATAATTATTAATATATCTATACTTGATTCACTTCGCCTTGAGACAAAATGTAAACAAATAACAAAAAAGGTTTTTTAATGTGTCACTTTTAACTGTAAATTATATAATAAGCCAAAATAATAAACGAAGTAGACAAATTTTGATAAAACAATATTGGTTTTATTGTTTGGAATTGAAAGTCAGAATTTATTTATTAAAATATTGAATTTAAATGTGCAACATTTCTATATTTATTTTTATAAAAATAAAATTAATTAATTTAAATAATGACATATAAAAGAACCTTAAAATGTAGCGATTCCCAAAGTTGGAACTTATTATAATACCACGAAAAGAAAAGTATGGCTAGTACAAACGTTTTACAGCGAAATGTATTACTTTATTATATGCCGGGTTATATCCGCCATTTTCACTCTCTGTCAACTTTGTTTACCCTTTGTCTCAAGCCTACGTGAATAGGGTAAAATTATATAATCTCTTAGTTTAAGCATAAGCTGCCTTTGTCTACAAATAGTTACATAATAAGCATAAAAACGCAATTTTGGTTTATGATTAGTCATAAGATGTATTTGCATTAGAACTGTAGGTTCTGTAATAAAATAAAAATTCTATATCAAATTGTCATAAGGCCATTTCAAGGTGCTTACTTTTATGACCATCAACTAGTACTAGTATAATGCATGCAGATATCAAGTTGGCCATAGCAAGTCAGTTTAACGTTCCGTCACACACAGTCGGACTTGAGTTCAAACCTCGCTTGTATACTACAGTCGGATCACAAGCGATTTAAGTTTATCACAAGAGGTTAATGGGGTTTACAATTGTATGTAAACATTGTTGATAATTTTTATCAAAAAAAGAAGATTTTCTACTTTAAATTTAATTGCGAGTTGTAATATAAACTAGGAGCTTTTGAATAGGACCCGAAAATTTTGTTGGCACCAGTCTTCAAAACAAATATTCATGCACGTAGATTTGGGTGATTGTCTTGGTCTGTGGGTATTCTTTGTATTTGAAAGAAAGAAAGAAAATATATTTATTTGGTACACAAACAATTCACAATTACCAACTAAACTTATATACAAACTGGACTGTACCAAAAAGGTCACCGCTGAGCATGTGTCGCAGTATGACCCACGACGCTGATATTCTGCGGTAACCTAGAATAAAATTATCAAAAAGCAATACTGAACACAAAAATAAAAATTATAGTCGAAGTGGCTTTGTCGACGTTTCTTATTACAATAAAACAACTTACAAATTAAAAACTATTACATACAACTGTCTTATATCTACTTAATTATTTGCACAATAAATAGTTTATGTTTCTTGTTTAATTTCTTAGTACTTATAGCATGGGTTGGATGGCGCTTTAAAGAGAATTTAAGTAAATAAAATATCACACCCATACATCCAATAAGTGGTGGGCAAAACGTTGCATTAATAGTTAAATTAGATCTATATGGTTATAGAAAAGTTCACTTTTAACAAAGATCTCTAAATGAAACTTGTCAAAAGGTAAGAAGTGGCTAGTTCTTGCCTTTATGGATCCCAGACGAGACCCCATTTTCTTAGACACGAGCAGCAGTTTGCTGTCGACATATGTATCTGCAGTCGACTATAGGAGGCAGTGAGTAGCTGTCGACAGGTCCTCGACGTGCTGACGACGGGCTGTCGCTGGTAGCTGGCAACAGCTAACTACCTTCTTCAGCAAGCTGTCCACACGTCGACGTCTGCCGTCACCTTGTCGATAGTCTGCGACATCTGACGATAAGTGTCGGCGACTGCAGCAGTCGCCTCTGCTGAGGTCTGCTGAGGTGCTGCTCGTGTGTAAGAGCATTAGCAGCCCTTAGTTGCCATCGATGCCACACTCGGGAAAAAATTGTAATGATTTAATTTTTTGGACGTTTTTTCACCACACGGCACAAGATATGTAATTAAATATATTATTAACTAATATTGACGTTATACCTAGAATTTACAGAAATTCATTATATACGTCATCAGCAGCCGATAGCAGAATATCTGATTTTAAATGAAAACAGCAAATGTGATCAGTCACTGCGGGTGACATATGGCTTAGGAAATATAACCAATGCGCACTGGGCCATAGTGAATAAAATAGAAGTGGTATGTCACTGCGGGTATTTCTTCAATAGGTTACCTGTTTTTAGCTGAGATCAATTTTTTTGAAATGTGCCTCGAATTATGACCAAAACACGCGGTAATCTGAAGCAGACTAAAAAAAATTTAACAACCAGAGCAATACAACTCTTCGTGTGTATATTTACATGTAAAAGTAAAATAATAAAAAAACTACATATTACTAAACTGAAATCATGAAACTTAGATTCACTTACATGCAAAAAAATAAAAATTAAGTATAAGTAAAACTAAGTGCCAGTTCCGAGCCACCGCTCTGTGAGAATAACTGACAAGAAACTAACAAGCTATGCTCTTTTAAATTATCATCATTTATAACACTACAGAACACACACAGTGAATATTTCAAGATATTGAAAGAGTCTCCAGAAGCTGTAACCATAAAGTAGCTCTAAGGGAACCCTCTATCACAGTCCAGTAAGTTTGTGATGTAAAACAAAACTGAGTCTGTACAATAGGGGATGGTCACGACAATGTTTAAGTTTGTTTAATTATTTTATATTTCTTGTCAATTGGAAGTTTATGGGGAGCCCTTAGTTCAGCAGTGAAGGCAGTTTGGACAGGTCTGTCCAGATTAGGTTTATTAACTGATGGAAGGAGTTAACATACTTGTTGTGTGTGCTAGTTAAACCCACAAACTAATGAACGTAGTGTAGCTTCACCTCCACGCCAAAACGGCTATTAATTGCGGAGTTTAATAGCGATATTTTTAACCAAGTATAATTGGCAAAAAGTGAAGTTCTACGCAGTAAATCGCGTATAATGAAGCAAAGGAGTTTTACTGCTTTTTCTATACTGCGGGTTACAAAGTTCTCCTTTCTTATTCGCGTGATTGATCTGGTGTGTCAGCGAGTGGGTGCCGCGTGGCGCTTTCTGCTTGGTCAGCTCGACCTTACATTGTGGCTAAGATTCTTTGTCCCATCATCGCTAGTTTTTGTAGCTTTCATTCCTTTAGGGTTTATGCATATGTAACCTTAATTCTTTTATTCATGCTAGACTTATTTTTGAAGTAGTTGTGAACCTCCCTCAAACCTTAAATCGTGGCAAAGACGTGCTACAGAAAACCTGTCAAGGTAAGCTCTCCAGCCGTGACATTTTTCTTTTAGGAACCCTAAATAATTTAGTAGCACTAGATACATTTATAATCACAGTCATACTTATACGTATAATAATAGATTTAGGCAGTCCTTGGCGGAAACTCAATGATATAATTATTTAGTAAGATGCACTTTCCGCTTCCTCAGAAACAGATGATACCAATTACCAACAGATCCCAACAAGATTTACAGACATTTTGGGCCTTATTACAAAACAATATCTAACGTTTACCAGGTTTAAAACTGTCACTTTTACTTCAGAAAATGAAGACAGTCACAGCACTAGTTCAAAACCTGGTGTACCTTAAGATCTTGTTTTGTAATAAGCCTCTTTAAAATTAATAACTAATTATCATTAATCATAATGACAAGCCATTCCCAAGGGTGATACAAGTATCCCGAAACATAGGCTGTACCGAGGTACTGATACCTCCAGAGGTACGGTAACGTCTTGGAAAACACGGTCAAGAAAACCACGGACAATGTGATTCTAGAGGCCGATATAGAGATATTTTTAACTATTGGTTAAAAATATCTGTTAAAATTATCCTGTAATGTAAAACATTAAATTACTTCAACTACACCCAGAAGCAATAACATTAACTGACCAATTATATAAAAGTCACAACATTTTACAATACGAGCGTAATTTATTGCCAGCAATAAAAAAGTACGCGATCAGTTGAACTGCAAGTGACAGAGACGAATGAGCGAGCGCTTTGTAAAGTTAAACTGGCTGGTGAACGGCCAGCCTCCAATGCAGCTGTATTTGGTCTACTCGTGATGAATGTAGCTTCTCTTATTGACATTCATGACGTTTCTTATTCCTTTATTGGTTTTTTAAAGTCCAAGCGCCAGTTATGCTGGTTTTACACCGGTGCGGCAAGAAATTTGTGTACCAGAACAAGAAAATCAGTTCGCAATAATAGGTCGAATTGGCGAGGATGAGTTACACCTCTCAACATTTAAATACGTTTGAATAAAATATGTTCCAATATAACAATATTGAAAGATATAAATGAGTATACAAGTGTATATCAAGTTTTCTATCGAGAACATGATTTTTGCCAAATTATATCAAATATGAAATTAAATATTATATATGTACTTATACGTCTATTCAAATTTAGATCTACTTGAGAAGGACATTAACTTTATATTAAATGTCACATTTTATTGCTGTTGACTGTACAAGTTTTCACTTTGCACACTTAAAGCTGTAGTAAACTAGTAAATAACATACATACATGCATACATACATTCACGCCAGTTTTTCCGAAGGAGTAGGCAGAGGCAAACGCCCACACTTCGCCAATTATGTAGTTCGTCCCACGTAATAGATGGCGAGCCTATTGCCGCTTGCCGGGCACTGTTATGTTCGCCAGAGCCTCGTCCGTTGATCGGCAGATGTACCACTTGCAGGTGAGGTTGGTTTGGGCTTCTTAGGGGTTGGTAGGATCCCCACACCCCACATACAGTAAATTAAATCAATCAAGTGATGGATTAAAAATATCTTTGTAACAATTCTCGCGCTACTATAATTTCTCGAAAATCGAGAAACTATATTCAACACGACACGTGTTTCGCCCTTACACAGGGCATCTTCAGGTAAGATAGGAGCCTCAGAACAACGATGTCTTCACGACCAACGCTGAAACGAGAGTATAGTAGCGCGGGAATTGTTACAAAGATGTTTTTAATCCATCACTAGCTTACAATGGATTTCCGCAAAGTAACGCCTGAATCAATAAATTAATTAAATCAATATTAATTATTACTCCTTAAAACATCCCAAAAGCTTCTAACAAACACACTCCATAAAATCGCTATTTTTAATTTATGAGTAAATGTTTTAGCGAGCACTCAGCCCGAAACAAAAGGTGACCCAATCGCCACTCAATATCTATTTACTGAAGAAACTTGTACGGAGCGAGAAATATGCTGGAACAATCTAGAAAATGGTTGCCAAAACAACTTCTCAGGGAAAATATAAATCACGAAGCCACTGGAAGAGAGTGCGACAAAAATGCCGAACGAAATAGAAATGATAGGACAGATGACAGGCGAAAGGCCTCGTCTCGCGCAGAATTGGCATTCGGGGAATTTATTACAAGTCGGGGGCGAGGGAAACGTCAGGTAAGGTTACGTCGAGGTTGGTACAGCTCATTGGCTTTTAAAGATAAGTGCATGGAAAATGAATGAAACAATGTTTTTCAAATAAGTATTCTGTATTTTCGATGTACAGAAGGTCTCGATTCGCTGTGCATTTAGATTCTTTAGCACGATGACGTAGTTTTCGCTGCTTGTTCATAAATGTCAGTTTTTGGATAGTAAACCGTTGGTGTAGCAACTGGTTAACAGCATGCGAATGCCGTAAAGGCAAGTGAGAGGGCCTTAGAGACTTAAAAATTTACAGCAATATTGTACATGTGACGAAACTTGTGGCTATGCAGTAAACAGTAACAGTAACAGGCAGTAGATAGATAGTTTACTCAAGGCTCACTTTGAGCCATGAAGCAATGTCATCTCTCATTTCTTTGAGCTATTTAATTTTTCAACATACCTACATACATAATAACATGCTTAACATAATAAATAAGCTTTTCCTTTTAGAGACTGCTGCTCAGTGTTGCTATATCATGTTCGAATTTATGTGTGTAGGTTTATTTTATTTAATTAATAGTATTTATTTTTGTTTATCAAAATATAAATATATATTTTTATTCTTTTCTACACACCCGGTTTTCATTTAATTTTAATCACTCTCCATTATAAGGTTGCCTGGAAGAAAGTGCTGTAAGCGATAAGGCCGCCAATTGTATCGCTTTTCTTTTGCAATTGTTTTCTTATTTTATTTTTAATTTGGTTTACAATAAAGAATTTTCTATCTATCTAACATGCCTGTTTCCCCGAAGGGGTAGGCAGAGGCATACTATACGCCTGCACTTCGCCATTTATATTGATGATCCCACGTAATAGGTGCTGCTTTCCGCGCACTTTTATGTTCGCCAGAGCCTCGTCCGTTGATCGGCAGGGCACCACTTGCAGGTGAGGATGGCCTGGGCTCCTCAGATCTTGGTAGGAGCTCTATACACATAACTTTTCTATCTAACGTTAATTGAGCTACACCAGATGATAGTATACTGTTTATGTGGCGGGACGTGTAGCCAGTAGATAGTTACACGAGGCTCGCGTTAACTGTCATCAAGCCTACAGCCCATCACACGATTCACACTTAAACATATCTGTAGTTAGACTTACTACGATAATAATTATGTAGTTTACGACGAAGCTACACCAGTAGGTACATTGTTCATGTGGCAAGCCGTGTTAATAGTAAATAGTTACACGAAGCCCGCGTTCAGCCATAAAGCGCTGTCATCGAGCCGGCGCGGCGTGCGGCGGTCCAAGGCCGATAATTGTGCACACGCAACGGTACGCGCCAATTTTCGCGTAAATTGTAAAAAAGCTGTACAGTCATCCGACCTATAGTGAGGGGAGTAGGTTAAGTTTCTCTGCCAGGATTGCGGGACTATTCTTAAGGGTTACCGCGGCCCCGGGACATAGAAGGGTCAAGAAGGAACAAGGATGATCTTTAGTCAGTAAAAGTCTGTCACACCTTCCCGCTCGACCCATAGCGAGAGACGGTAATTTGATGAGTTTCCATCCGAATAAAGATAAACCTACTTAAATCACATGTACATTCAGGAACAGAAATATTAGGCTTTGACAAACACGCCTTACCGTGCAGCCTACTTTCAAGTGGTACACCTGATCAACGGATGAGGCTCTGGCAAACATTACAGTTCCCGGTAAGCGGCAATAGGCTCGCCACCTACGTGGGGCCAACAATATAATTGATGAAGTGTGGGAGTATAATGTGCCTTTGCTTATCCCTACAAGGAAACAGGCATGATGTTATGTATGTTGTTAAATATTATGCTATACACGCAGTATTCTATTTTTCTAAAAGAAAGGTTTGGGTAGTGTGATTTTGTAGGTAAAACGCCCACAAGCTTGATGGAGCGACGTGCAAGTAGACACGAAAGTATTATAGTCAGAGATCACTCAACCTAGTTACTAGCGTGGCATAGCGTTTGTAGATATAATACTTAATGTCAATAATTCACGTTACAAAGTACTGCATGGTCCATCATAAATTACATGGTAATTCAATGCTGTACCAAAGCATTTGGAGCGTGTTTTGTACGTTACTCCATTTCCATTTAATATTATTACGAGTATAGGTCAGATAAGTGATACATGGCTTTCCATTTGGAAAATGGAAAATACAATTTCTAAAATTAGTAACTAGTTTGTGCTAGGAATTTAGTTTTATTATTATGTTTTAGGTAAGTTGCATGGCTAATTTATAAGGATAAAAATAATTCAGATGATCAACTGTATGATAACTGCTAAGAAATTATTATATATTTTATAATAAACTTGTAGCAAACTGCTCGTAGCGTCTGGTGAGAGCGTGTGGTCGGATCTCGGAAACGATTCCCGGAGGGCATATAGTTAGTGGCAAGGGAGCAACCTGATGGTGGCAAGTGAATACTGCTGCAAGAGTTATTTTGATAAGCTCAATAGTGCTTGTAACTTATGACTTAAGACTTACCTACCTGGTTAACGTAAAACCTAAAGATATATGTGAAAACAATTGTCTTTACTATAATTATACTCTACCTCAAGAAGTGTAGAAAAAATTTATAGTAAATGACTTCAGTCTTGTTAACGATAAGACCTCCTTTGTATTTGTTAACAATAGAGTATTTACACTTAAATGTATTTAAATATGATTATCCGTCGTTTAGTATTCATAACACACGTTCCTAATAATGAAACTAAATAATTGGTGTAAATATTTTATATTTCTAACAATTACACCAATTATTTGGTACCAAGATAAGTATCATTAGAATGTGATAATGTAAGAACCATAACACTGTATAATGGTTACTAAATAAGGAAAAAACTAATACTTTTTATAAACATACTTAATATATTAGGTCGGGGAAAAAGTCTATTCGCATAACGTAGGTATAAACTTATTATAAAAATTTTTTGACTGTACTATTTGTGTCTGGCTGGTTTTGGTAACATTAAAAAGGTTCCATTACAAAGAAAAGAAAAAAATAAAAAAAAGTTGTTTCCCGCTATTTTTCATTTGTTTTTCTCTCCGTAAAATGAGTGAATCTAATGAAGAAATTCGATACATTTTAAAATTTTATTATAAAAAAGGCAAAAATGCAACTCAAGCAGTGAAAAAAATTTGTGATGTTTATGGACCTGATGCAGTGTCAGTAAGAGTAGCACAAATTTGGTTCAAACGTTTTCAGTCCGGAAATTTTGATGTTAAAGATGCACCTCGCTCTGGTCGCCCTGTTACGAATAAAATGGACGCCATTTTTGAAAGAGTGGAGCAAGATCGGCGTATTAGTAGTTACGATGTAGCTGAAGAACTGGGAATTGACCACAAAACAGTTTTGACCCATTTGAAGAAAGCTGGTTATACAAAAAAGCTCGATATTTGGGTGCCACACGAGCTCACTCAAAGAAACTTAATGAACCGTGTACTCATTTGCGATTCATTATTGAGACGTAATGAAACCGAGCCGTTTTTGAAGAGATTGATAACTGGCGATGAAAAGTGGATCACGTACGACAAGAACGTGCGAAAAAGGTCGTGGTCGAAAGTTGGCCAGGCTTCACAGACTGTGGCCAAACCTGGCCTAACACGAAATAAGGTGATGCTGTGTGTATGGTGGGATTGGAAGGGCATTGTTTATTATGAGCTTTTACCGCCCGGCAAAACCATCGATTCTGATCTTTACTGCCAGCAACTGATGAGATTAAAGGAAGCAGTCGAGAGAAAACGGCCGGAATTGATCAACAGGAAGGGTGTGGTCTTTCATCACGATAACGCTAGACCACACACATCTTTAGCCACTCAGCAAAAATTAAGAGAGTTCGACTGGGAGGTCCTAGTGCATCCACCATATAGCCCTGACCTTGCGCCTTCAGATTTTTACCTGTTTCGGTCTCTGCAGAATTCTTTAGGTTCTGTAAGGTTGACCTCAAGAGAGGACTGCCAAAACTATTTGTCCCGTTTTTTTGATCAGAAGTCCCAAAGTTTCTACAGTAACGGGATAATGTCTCTGCCCACAAAATGGCAGAAAGTTATTCAACAAAACGGTACATATATATTGTAAATAAATGTAAATAAACTTTGAAAAAAATGTCTTGACTTTTCATACAAAAATACGAAAAGACTTTTTCCCCAACCTATTATATAGTAAACACCCAACCCAGACCAGAACAGGAGCACCCACATCAGACCAGAACAAATATTCACATTCTTGCACACAAAGATCTGCCCGAATCGAAATAGTTAATAAAATTGTTACCTAAAAAGCAAAGGGCCCCTTTGGGTATTCGATACTGACTGTTCACTATGTAAATGACAAAACAAAGCTTTCACACATTCATTCATATGATGCAAATTAAATGAATATGAAACGAATCGAGTGACGGACTTGTTCTACATGTTATTCATCGAAAATATGTTGCAACGAAAATGTTACAATGCAAAATAAACGGTATTATATAAATCGGTGACCGATAAAACAGTCACTCAACCAAGCACTATAACTTACATCGACGATATCTTAATCTTGTTTCCCAAAAAAAGCAAAGATATATCATCTCATAAAATAACTGCCACAAATAATTATATATTAAATGGGAAAGACAGGTTTCGTGGTAGTCGTAAGGAAGACAAACGACAGTACGTGAACGCTTAGCAAGGGTTTTGGCGTGATATTGGACGCCTGGAGATTTGAACCCGAGGCAATAAGCGTCTTCGGTAACAAGGGTTTACCTTGACTGGATACAAAAATGAAGACAGATTTATGTGGGGTATAAGGTAAATAACTTCATTTTAAATTGTGACTCTCTTGATGTACTAGTCCTTTTATTTGCCTAATGTTGGCGTATGTTTTAAAATAAGTAAGAATATTATAATTTTTTTTGAAATTTAGAATGACTTCCTAGCAGGTATAAAAATCACACTTTAGTTTTTTTAAGTCTTATTGTCACATAAAGTGAATGATGAAAAGATTATCAAATTTTAAAAGTAGACATTTTTAAGAATACTCAATACTCAATACTTTATTGCGTTCCAACAATGTGGTACAGGATGGTAGTTTAGGTACAAAAGTATCAATTGTGGACCCTGTCGGGCACAGCATAGTGTAGGAGAGAGGAGGAAGGGCGCTGTTTAATTACTTGTTAGTTAAATCTATTTGTTTATTAAATAATTCATAGATATTTGCTCATTTTTGACTACGAGTAGTTATTATTTGTTATTCTCATTAAATTTCTTAGTAATAAAATGTTAGGTACCTATACTTAGTTATATTTGTTTTTATTTAAACTTTATTGTTATTTCATATTATTTTTTCGGTTAAATATTCTTTTATTTTTATACTATTAGATTCAATATGTGAGTAATACTGTTTTTCTATAATGCACGTTTGGGACAAATTTTAATTATTAATTAAATTATTGTTCATATATATTATTATTATTAATATCATAGTATTACATTATTATTACTAATTATCGATCAATCAATATATATTAATGTTTAAATTATTATGTCATTGTATGTAATACTATACATATTAAATATTTTTGTGTTAAATTTATTATTCTTATTTGTTTATCATTTTATCATTACAATATTCGCCTATACTATAATAAGCTTTCGAATTCGCTTTTTTAAGAATAGTTTCGTTTTTTAAAGTGATATATTTTTATAAAGCGCTCTAGTGCAGCAATCAATGTTCCATGCTTCAATCGCGGCCAATCCATCAGATGGCACAAATATATGATGATCACATTGTAATATAAAATAAGCATATAAACTTGTTCTATGAGGACTCGGAACTCGGACCCAAATGTCTTTTAAGCTCAAATATTCTACGGCTACTAAAATCAGAAAAGTTCGAGTTCGTTACGAGATCTTTCATCTCAATATTATTCAGGATAAAATTATTCTTTATTCCTCAATTAAAAACAGTATTATATCATATATAGTATAGGTGTATAGGGATCCTACCAAGACCTAAGGAGCCCAAACCAACCTCACCTGCAAGTGGTGCACCTGCCGATCAACGGACGAGGCTCTGGTGAACATAGCATGGCCCGTATAGCGGCAATAGGCTCGCCACCTATTACGTGGGACTAACTACATATAATTGGCGAAGTGTGGGCGTATGATATGCCTCTGGGGGAAACAGGCGTGAAAGTATGTATGTATGTTATATCATATCATTGTTATTCCACTTAGTATACAAATAAATGTTCAACCTACAATTTTTTTTTTTGAGTTACTATGTACATACTATATGTCCTAACAGCGTAAATAAGAGCAGCACAAAATGGATACCTCTAAGATGATTCTGAGTATATTTTATCAAGGTTATTAATGGACAAAGCGGATGAGAAACCCAACATCGTCTCCGACAGAGGAGCCAATTTCCGCATGCGGATTATCGTAACCTACCCGTTTTGGACTACTTGATGAATTATAGGAAATCGACTTAGTTCTATACCAAATTATACTACCTATACCAACAATAAATATTCAGTCCTAAGGAGGCCCTTCATGGTTTAAAACTGAGGATCAAGTTCAAAATTTAAGTTGACATAAAAAAAATTGGTGGACTTCTTGGCGGGAAAGTGAAGCGTCATGTCTGCAGTTTTGTTTTATTTTCTAAAATTTGTGATATTTCTAACATTAATGTGTAATAACGGTGGATTAATCACGTCAAGTGTTTGTGAATATACATGAGTGTTGGTAAATCAAACAAAGCAGTGCAACATCACCTTTCATATTCTCTCAAGGAGTCCATGTCAGATCTCCGTATAGTCCCACATCTTTACTGAGGACTCAAAGGGCTTAGGGGAGGGTATCTAATTTACCATTTATCATCTTTATCATCACTCATTCTCATTTACTATGAATTATATATTATTAATATATCACTTACTTGACACTGGCTAGATGTGCTAGACGCACGAAGCCATTAATGAAAAGAAAAAAAAATTGGTATTACCTTCATATTAACAAGACGACTTTTGTAAATCCTACCCGATGATGGGCAGCAGCGTCATCCTGCGTACTGCTTTGAACTGCGATCACCAACCCACTTGCCCAGCGTGGTGATTATTGGCAAATACCCTCAATAGAATGTAATCTATTCTGAAGGCCAATGTTCAGCAGTGAATTTTATAAGGCTGTTTTACTACAACTTTATAAGGTTACTGTAAAACCTGTCTATAGCTAGAAGATCATATTCAGATAGATATCTAGCCTGTCTAGATACCTCTTTTACGAAACTCTGACTATGAACAACAGTTAGCATCAATTCTTGTCCCCTTCGCTACTCGCATTACCCTATACAAATTCATGTACAAAAGGCAAAGTTCACGAGGCTGAGTGTCTCTCGTTATCCCGTGGTTACACGAGACGTCCCTTCGCTGACACTATATCTCGACGCGCCCTTAGTCAGCTCTCAAATTATATTCTGACACATTATAGTGAGACTGTAGCTTCGCAAATAATATAACAAAGCTTTATAATAGCTGAATAACGGCCGTGCTGTATATATATCGCATGCTTAAAAGAACATCGACCCATTAATAGATAGGTCAGGTTTAAGTTACGTACTGATACAGTCTTTCTATTTCTTACTAAGATTGAATCGATGTTAATCAAACGTTCAAAACACAAGCAGAATTACTAATTAATAAATCAGTATCAATTTAATGCGCTTACAAATAGGACAAGTATTCTTTAGAAGATCTTCTTTTGTGATGTCCCAAAAATCGTCTTTTTTGAGTTAAGTCACTATTCCATTAAGCATGCCATATAGCAATAACAACATTCATGATATTTTGTACTTATTGAAGTAAAATTATCTTCCGAATGCATTACCTAAAAGGGACCTTTTCGATAATGGTAAATCAGAGAAAATAATAAAATTTCGAGAGATAGGGACTTGTAGCGACACGTACAAGCGTTGAACGGAACGCAAAAGATAAATGAAAATTCTGAATCGCGCTAACGAAATTCCCCAAGCTTGTAAGTATATATACAACACCCAACCATCATCGGTTGGACCGCGGCCTCCTGCACATCCATCCGCCTGGTGAAAGATCTACCTTTAGTGAGGAGCACGTCATCCACTCCCTACAGACTCATGACTTTACGAAGCATGTAAAGTTGATCTATGTAAAGCTTAAATCGAACCGACGACCGTTGGGCATTATGGTTCTTCAATGGCGACCGTTCAAGTAGCAGGGGACTTCCTCCCACGCGATGGACTAATGATCTGCTGATGGCGGCGTGAAGTCGGTGGATGCAGGCGACTCAGAATCTCTATTGTGAAATCTATCGGGGAGGCCTATGTTCAGCAGTGGACGTCATGTGGCTGAGACGATGATAATGTAAAGCCTTATTTATTATATAATCAAATACATAATTATGTTTGATAACATTACTATATTGATGTTCAACTAGTTGTCAGTTAATCTTTAAAGATACAATAACTACAAGGATACGAGTTTGTGCTGTCTGATTAGGTTTTGAAGTAACCACTCATATTTAAATGGTATTTGGCACTAGACGTTTTAAAACAGCTGTTATAGTTCTTCAAAAAGTCAAACATTTCTCAAGAAAATTCTTCTCTTATCTGTTTATACTATTTCATCATAGCAGCGGAATTTCGTTTAGAGAAGAACTAATTGTCGCATTAATTGTTTGCTGTGTTCCGGCAATAAAAAGTATAAGATGCATTACAGTCTCAATTTGTGCTACATCGGTTGAGCCTATAGTATTAGCGCATTAATCGTAATTTATAAAATACCCAGAATGTACCATTGTTTTTTCATACTCTGAATGAAAAAATCATATCTTATCATCTTAATCTCATCATCATCTTAATCATATCTAATAATCTCATCATCTTTCATACTCCGTATGATGTCTACATATAAACATACCAGGAATGCTATGACGGTACAAAAACCTTTGTACATGTTAATGCTGAAAATCAGTGCAGTGGGTTTGTTCACAGACTCACTGCAAATACTAAGCAGGGATCTTTTTCGATATCATGCAACCTGTACGTGTGCTGTGTATTGTTTTACTTCTTTGTCTTTATTATCTTAAATCTTTATTATCTTTAAATTTCCATTTAATTCAATTATTTTAAAGAAGATACCAATAGTACTTATATTTCTATTATATTTTTTAGATTTTTTATCGAGAAACTTCAGAGAAAAAGATATCGAATTAAGAAAAAATATTAATTTTTATGCCATTTGCTGAAACATATTAAGTATAATAAGACAAACAGGAGTACACCTACTCCAAGCATGTTTAGAAATGTAAAAATCGATTGTTAAATATTATTTTGTTACTTCAAACAATTTCATCAGTTCAGGACTGTGTATATCAGTGATATTTAAAGTTGACTCCATACTAAGCAGATTATATATTATACTGAAACTTTAAAAAAAAAAAAACTCACTACTAATATTAGGTCGGGGAAAAAGTCTTTTCGCATAACGTAGGTATAAACTTATTATGAAATTTTTTTGACTATACTATTTGTGTCTGGCTGGTTTTGGTAACATTAAAAAGGTTCCATTATAAAGAAAAGAAAAAAATAAAAAAAAGTTGTTTCCCGCTATTTTTCATTTGTTTTTCTCTCCGTAAAAATGAGTGAATCTAATGAAGAAATTCGATACATTTTAAAATTTTATTATAAAAAAGACAAAAATGCAACTCGAGCAGTGAAAAAAATTTGTGATGTTTATGGACCTGATGCAGTGTCAGTAAGAGTAGCACAAATTTGGTTCAAACGTTTTCAGTACGGAAATTTTGATGTTAAAGATGCACCTCGCTCTGGTCGCCCTGTTACGAATAAAATGGACGCCATTTTTGAAAGAGTGGAGCAAGATCGGCATATTAGTAGTTACGATGTAGCTGAAGAACTGGGAATTGACCACAAAACAGTTTTGACCCATTTGAAGAAAGCTGGTTATATAAAAAAGCTCGATATTTGGGTGCCACACGAGCTCACTCAAAGAAACTTAATGAACCGTGTACTCATTTGCGATTCATTATTAAGACGTAATGAAACCGAGCCGTTTTTGAAGAGATTGATAACTGGCGATGAAAAGTGGATCACGTACGACAAGAACGTGCGAAAAAGGTCGTGGTCGAAAGTTGGCCAGGCTTCACAGACCAAACCAAACAAAGCCAAACCTGGCCTAACACGAAATAAGGTGATGCTGTGTGTATGGTGGGATTGGAAGGGCATTGTTTATTATGAGCTTTTACCGCCCGGCAAAACCATCGATTCTGATCTTTACTGCCAGCAACTGATGAGATTAAAGGAAGCAGTCGAGAGAAAACGGCCGGAATTGATCAACAGGAAGGGTGTGGTCTTTCATCACGATAACGCTAGACCACACACATCTTTAGCCACTCAGCAAAAATTAAGAGAGTTCGACTGGGAGGTCCTAGTGCATCCACCATATAGCCCTGACCTTGCGCCTTCAGATTTTCACCTGTTTCGGTCTCTGCAGAATTCTTTAGGTTCTGTAAGGTTGACCTCAAGAGAGGACTGCCAAAACTATTTGTCCCGTTTTTTTGATCAGAAGTCCCAAAGTTTCTACAGTAACGGGATAATGTCTCTGCCCACAAAATGGCAGAAAGTTATTCAACAAAACGGTACATATATATTGTAAATAAATGTAAATAAACTTTGAAAAAAATGTCTTGACTTTTCATACAAAAATACGAAAAGACTTTTTCCCCAACCTATTATATACACCTAAACCAATACAAATATCCATATTTATTCACACATATCTCAAGATAATTAATTCCCAGTGTAGGAATTAAACCTCTGACATTTAGGGCAAAAACGGGAGTATTGTTCTTCGTAATACCAGTCTACAAGCTATCTATATATGTTATTATACTCCACTTAGAACTTGCAGACGTAAGTTACCTGAAGAATAATACTGTGTTGGCTTTCCGGCCAATGAGTGGTGGGGTTGCGACGTGGCATGTTGAGATAACGAAGATAAAGCGCGCCTGTCATTGCTACTATGAGGAATGGGGCGGGCCAAGGCATAAGAGCTAGCGATTTCGCTAGTTTTCACAGAAAACTCCTTTCTGCCTCCCTCGGAGAGACTCCCGCCTGGACATGATTTGCCATTGGGAGTCTTTAAACAGATTTCAGACTCAGGTCGGGCATTGTAAAAATAGTCACTTCAGTTGGGGTTTCAATAACACTGACGTTCCGTGACAGTGTGGTTTCTGTCCTCAAGCCATGATCCACCTTATATCCTGCCCCACGTGCCTTGACAACTGTACCATAACCAAGAAGGCAGCAATAAATAATTGCAGGTCTTCTTTTAATGTATTGATAGTTGTCGTCTTGCTGCACCTTGACGACCTTGACGACCGATATGGCGTGGAGGTCAGTATACCTGCACTTCACTTCAGGGTCGTGGGTTCGATTCCCACACAGGACAAATCTTTGTGTGCATGAATATGAATATTTTTTCTGGTCTGGGTGTTCCTATGTATATTAAGAAAGTATTAAAAGAAAACACCTAATGATAACAATTTCTATACTAAGTAGTACATATTATTTTTTAAATTTAATTCGACATTTTGTAAAATTGTGTTATGTTTTAGTGTTATATTGTAATTTGACATTATAATATTTATTATTTACATAATTGTTATTAAATTACAACGACTAGCATGCCAATGTATTGAATGCTTTGTAAGCCAACATATAAAACTGTGTTACATAAATAAATCAAATGTACCTACCTACTAATATTTATTTTCTGTAAAAAAATAACACTTCCCTCCACCAGCATACTATACCGGCTATATTTCAGCACATGATTCAGATGTCGATGAGGGCTTCGGTTGGCGCCTTCAAGGGAGATTGTTACGCTAACGAAGACAAACTACGGTGGAAGCCACGCGAATATGAACAATTGTTCTGTGCTCCAAGTGACAGGCTAAAGCGGGTTTTTAACTCTATAATCATGTATGTTGGTTCCTACAGGTGGCCGCATTTATGAAATTTTTAACTGCCTATAATAATTGTACGTAAGGATTGAAATAAAGAATTTATTTAATTATTTTTGTGTAATAAAAATAACATGCCCCTTTCTTGTTTTATTTGATTGCGGGAAAACAATTTTAGAAAAAAAAAATTCTTCTTTTTCAAAAAAAGTCAAGATTCAGAATATATTGAAACGCCCTTTTATGAAGATCGTTTTTGAATTAACTTTATTTAATTCAAACTGAAATGAAAATGACTGAATGAAATGAATTCTGACTATGAAATGATTTAAATCCAATGATGGAGGTGATATTTATGGAAAAAATTGAAATATTTTAAGCAAATATATAGCAATTCGATTTTTATTAACATTATGGAACTGAAGATAAATAGTAACTATACAACAACTTTACAATATTTTACGGCTGCCAAAACATTACAAAAGATATTTCAATTCACATAGTTAAGCAAGATTTACTTACAGAGATAGAACATTTGTAATGAAATAATGTATCCTAGTCGTTCTTAAACTTACTTTTTTAGACTGGTTTGGGCACATAATGTCACATTTAAAATTTCTAAAAAATTGTATCAGTGTTGTGATGAGATAAATATAAATAATTCGTATCCTGACCGTGACCTTTGAAAACGGCTTCAAACGGACTCAAACCCATTAAACACAGCACCAGCTACCATTCTTTCCCATTTTTATCTTCCGACCCGATACCAAGTCTCCTCAAAGGAAACGATCCATTTTCCATGAACTATTTCCCTATTCACACCCAAAACGGTGGATTTACGGTGAGTTTAATGGCCGGTTTCATTTTAAATCGGGAATTTATAGGTCGTTAATCCGGCTGACCCTTCCGCGTCATTGGGTTCTCTGAATTAGCGTCGGCGGTGAAGCCTGCTCCACCGGCCCCTGATACCGCCTGATTGATGTCAGGACCTTGCTTTATTACCCTATCGGTACATGGATCTTATGTTATGCTTAACACAAGTATTGCATTATGTTTTACTCATGATTAATGAACTCTTGTACGTAATTTATTAATATTCATATTTATTATCATCGGTAGTGGCTTCGCGGTACCGGAGTGAAGCTGAGCTTACAGAGGTATATCCTTACATGACTGACCGTATGTGTGGCAATGTCGAGTGCTGCCGTGCCATGAATGGGACCATAAGCAGTTGGTTCGGGTTATAACTAAGCTGATAGTTAAGCCCTATTTATATCATCTCAGCCCATTAACGTCCCACTACTGAGCACGAGCCTCCTCTCACATATTAAGGTGTGAGGGTATTGGGTCACACTCCACCACGCTGACTCAGTGCGGATTGGCGGAGGAAGACCTATTGGGCATCTTGAAATATTCTAACAGTAGGAAGCCATCAGGAAGCCCCATACCTCTCCTGCCTTTTTTTAGTTTTACGCCGGTAACAGAATGCAGCAATATGTAGATACTATATATATAAGCCCTCTCGATACGCAAGCTAGTGAAACAAAAAAGGCAAAAGCCCGTTTGATAAAAGTGTTACAACGACCACGATTCTGATATAGTAGGCGGAACGTAAATTTAAAATAAATGGCGGTTTTCTTTTTTATGTCATGTCTTCGTACGTTTAGCACTTTTTGTTAGTGACAAATAAAATACACTTTAGTAATAATGTTAATGTTAGTTACTTATTAAAACAACTGCATAAGTTATTGCTCTGAAAAGAGTGGAGTTAATTTTAATTAAAATATTTATAGACTTAGTAGGTATCATATTCTATAAACACAACGTATTTCTATACAACAAAGTAAATTATTACTAACCTAAAAAGAGAAACAACATTAAAAGCTATTGCTGCAATAATTTTCTATTATTTTATAGTAATCAATAAAACGTGTTGACTGGTTTATCACATTACAATCCAAAGACATCAAATCATAGATTAGTGCAGACTTACTGTCACAGATAGCGAATGCAGTCCAACGCACGGGAAATTCATAATAAATGAAGATTAAAAGAGCTTCATTTACATATAGTTAATGATAATGATTGATGATAGAGATGATAATGATTGGTGATAGAAATGATAAATTGTAAATGAGATGCCCTGCCCCTTAAACCTCTTACGTCCTCAGTAAAGAAGTGGATCTATACTGATATCTGACATGGACTTCTTGAGAGAATATAAAGAGTGATGTTGCACTGTTTTGTTTTATTTACCAACACTCATATCCGTTCACAAACAGTTAATAATTCACCGTTATTACACATTAATATTCGAAATATCAAAAATTTTAGAAAACGAAACAAAGGTGCAAACATGACGCTTCACTTTTCCGCTAAGAAGTCCAATAACAGCGGTTGTCTGCGCAGGTATAATCATAGACAAAAGAAAGAAATAGATATAAAGTTTCTAAATAAATAAATAAATAATGCGAGCTTAAAGTAGCTATACTTAGTTGCTCACCCCCCTTACAGCTCCTCAATGAAGACCCAAAAACGTGTTACTGCGCATCTAAGGTCTCAAGTTTACGGCCCGGACCATATACGTTGTCGTGCCTAGTGCGAGGGAATGACAGTTTGTCAAAGGTTATATCTTAAATGAAGGTTATGTCAAACAACCCAATTTGCTTGCAAATTCACCCAAAACTTGCCGATCAGAACTGGAAGAGGACTGTTTGTCCAACAAACGATTTCACCCTTTACTGTTTGTTTGAGTTTTGAATCATTATATAACTTGCCCAAGTTTACCATTAAGACATTAAAATCTTTTACCATTATATCCCGCACATTCTCGCGTGGCATGACGAGAAAATACAGGAGTCCCTAATGTATCATAAAACAGCAAGGTTTTCTACCATAGAATTTTTTCTCAATTTGTGCTAAGAAAATTCGCAGGCGAATGGGTCTTTTGTGTAAAATTGAACGACTCGAGAAAACCTTTGTATAATCAGATTTAAAGCATCAGCAAAACCAGAGACTTTTATAAAGGAAAAACAAAAATCCGAAGATTCCAAGTAAACAACAGATCGGCAATAAACTGTCCCAATTCGCTGTTCCCTTAAATCATCTTTTTGCTTTGAACGGGAACACGATACCGAAAAATTAGTCCCTTTTTATCGTCGGGAAAAAGCTGAGACAAAAATTAATTGGGATCTACAACGCGATAAAGGACACCGTTCATTCACTCAGCGGAGAGGGGGCCGAATGAAACAGAACTTGTTCGAGCATGGAGAACATTAATCTTGTGTCGGATTAGGTAGACGGTGCACTGAGGAGAAATGTGGAGGGGACGAGTAAATAAAAGTGATATCTAGGGTTTAAGCTTCGTTTTTAAAAACAAACGCTTCCAATCACAGCAGTTATAACTCCATATTCTTTTCTTATATATTTCTCACGAAGGTCGACCTGCTCTCCGATAGGGATATATTCATATTCTAAGGTTGTAGTATAAATTCGTTAATTGAACAAACAATTGTATATAAGAATATTAATGTTTGTTCTGGTCTCGTTTTTTCTTATATGTTTAAGAGTATATTTCGAACAAAGTAGTATAAGTATGTTTATTTTTACACTGGCCATAATAGTACAAGTTTTGCTTAGTTAAGGGCTCATTCGCGCCGAGTGAGAGGTCCATAACAGTGTTATTACTTATTTATTTACACTAACATCAATTTCATTTCATTAAGAAAAAATATCGCCAGTGAGCAGATCCTACAACTCAAGGGTACTTTGTAAAACACGTGATAGTATATACGACGTCAAAATTAAATCTCAACCCAAAACCTTGATGTCTATTTATAGCAAAAGATATCTCCAATAAAAATCCTCTATGTTCACCGCTTTAAGAGAAAATCCACACATCGAAAGAGCCGTGTTTCTACAGGCACAAATTGTTCGATCCCAGCTCTTTTGGCTTACGAGATTTGCTCGTTGAAACGCTGTGTTTTATTTTCAACATCATCGTATCGATGGTGAGGTGAATTGCAAGCAAGAAAATCCAGACAACATAAACGTTTGATCTTTTGAAATCAAATTGGAATATTTTATTGCACCTTACCACATGACTGGAACTAATTTACAACTAACGTTCTGAAATACTAATTAGTTAGTAGTTTCTTTGTAACAAATAGTAATTTTATTCGAACAAAATTCAATATCTTTTCTCGCGACGCCTTTGTCGACACTAATTTCCCGTTGGAGTAAAGTTTGTCGAAATTTATTTTTTGAGCGTTTATCACAAGTCTGCGAAAAGTTAATTATTGCGTTTAATATTATATAACTTTGTGCAGACTGGAGAACTAAACTATCTTGTACGTTTCTTTCTTCTCAAAATGTGAATGTGCACGTTAGTAAATTTATCTGAATTGAACTGTAAGTCGCCTTACTTCTAGCTCCGCTAAATCTTAAATGGTCGTCCACGTATTGACATTTACCTGATTCCCTAATCATTTGATTTCAGTAGTGGACATAGTGGATGATGGTAATTGGAATTCACATACCCCAAATGTCTGACAAACGGTAGGTTTTTTATTGTATCTGAAAGTTTAACCGCTTTAAACGAATCAATTTTATTTTTTCATACATGTGTAAAGTAAAGTAAAAAATTATTTATTTCATAAACTATTATACATAGTACTTGAAAACGTCATGATTACAAATGAAAAAAAAAAAAAAAACAATCGAAATAATATTACACTAAATCACGAAGCTTAGATTCACTTACATGCAACAAAACAATTTAAAAACAAAAAATAATTAAGTGTAAGTGAATCTAAGTGCCAGTTCCGAGCCACCGCTCTGTAAGAAGAACTGGCAAGAAACTCACAGGCTTTGCTCTTTTAAATATGTCCATTAGTTTGGTACTAGAAATACAATCTTCATTTGTCTGTGAAGCTATACAATGCAATAAGTTAAGGTTATGTACCTTAACAATATTTATGTTTTCAAGTCATTCATATTAGAATAGCCTGTATGAAACGGCAGCTTAATCCCAAGTATTTTTATCTGCCATATAGTCTTTAATAGAATAGTATCCCTTTGAAGACAGCTTGTGTTTTATTGTTAATTTAAATTTATTTAGGCTCAATTGCTGTATGTTGCTTGGGATTTTATTGTAGAATCGCACACATTGACCTTTAAAAGATTTGTTTATCTTTTGGAGCCTAGTGGCAGGTACAACTAATTTATGCTTGTTCCTTGTGTTTAGGTTATGTACACAGCTTTTCTTACTAAATTGATCAGTATTATTATTTATTCTGTATGTTTCTTATTTATTTATTCTTGTGTTTTATTGTTAATTTAAATTTATTTAGGCTCAATTGCTGTATGTTGCTTGGGATTTTATTGTAGAATCGCACACATTGACCTTTAAAAGATTTGTTTATCTTTTGGAGCCTAGTGGCAGGTACAACTAATTTATGCTTGTTCCTTGTGTTTAGGTTATGTACACAGCTTTTCTTACTAAATTGATCACTACTATTATTTATTCTGTATGTCAACGATTTGCCCAAATCGATATTTAATTCTAATGTGCTGCTTTATGCAGACGACGCAAAAATATTCAAAGTTATACGCAATGAAAGTGATGCCGCGTCACTTCAAGCGGATCTGACTAGATTTATAGGATATTGTACCAATAACAGTCTGTTTCTGAATCCTGCTAAGTGTTTTACTATAACATTTACAAGAAAAAAGAATCAAACATTATACAACTATAAGCTCTGCGGATCCGAACTAACGCGCGTAAATCAAATTAGAGACCTAGGTGTGATCTTGGATTCAAAAATGACTTTTGTTCCGCATATCGACAATATTGTTGAAAAGTCTTTTAAACTCCTGGGTTTTATCTTGCGTGTAGCTAAACCATTTAAAGGAACTAGTGTTTACAAATTGCTATTTAATAGTTACGTGCGTAGCCGTTTGGAATTTGCTAGTGTTGTCTGGAACCCTTATCAAAGGGTGCACCAAAATAAATTGGAAAGATTGCAAAAAAAACTGATAAAGTCACTGGAGTATCGAACAGGCAATGTGTACGAAAACTACGAATTGTCAATGAAAAATCACAATTTCATTTCACTGAGTGATCGCCGAGATCGCGCCGATGCTATATATTTGTTTAAAATATTGAATAGTACAGTGGATACCCCCTCACTATTGAAAAGCGTGCCGTTTCGTGTACCCCGTAGACATGAAAGAACTAACCGTACTAAAGATATGTTTACTGTTGAAGTGAGTAGAACTTGTTTTGGAAGAAATATGTTTATAAAGAGGGCTTGCACTTTGTATAACAAAAAATTCCTGGATGTTGATGTTTTTAATACTTCATTAAGTAAGTTTAGGCGGGAGGTTACTGAAATCCTAAGTCGGAACTAAACAATCGAGAGAATCTGACAAATAAGATTTCTGTGTAACACAAATTCACTTTTGGAAATGAAATTTAGAATAAACGACTTTGTTGGTTGGGTAACTTCATGCCTGGCTTACTGAATATTCCTTTTTAATTTTGAATGTGTAATTTGTTTCTGTGACCTTGAACTAGCACACAATTAATGATTAATGCTAAGCAGTTAGGTGGAAATTGTTCTGATTTTTATTTGTAAAAAGTAGTAGCTATAGCAATATTTAGTTATAATTTATTTGTTTATATTTCAATTGACTTTACTGTACATATTTTAACTCCCATTCTTTTATTTTTGCAACAATTGTTTGTTTTGGGGCAATTTTTAATTGGGGCAAAAACTTACCTTTGTGTTCCATTATGTTTTGCAAAATACGTAATCTCTTGTGTATTCCATAAAATAAGCACTTTTCACTCTGTATTAGGTAATAGATAAAATTCACATTTTCACATTTCCGAGTGGAAACGAGGAGCGTGGCCTCCTGCACCGCTAAACTGAGCTCACGTCAAGTCACGGGGTTCTCACTCACTCGTTCCCATAGTTTTTTGCAATTTCAGCGTAATATGCGCCCGAGTTGTCAGACCGCTTTCCACTCGGAAATAATATAATTTAGGGATCTGTAGGTCTTGTATTAAGCAAATTATGTTTAAAATTAACTTTTATGTGTAATGACTGTTTGTATCCTGAATAGAATAAAATAAAAAAAAAAAAAAATAAAAAATAAAAAGTATTCTTATGTACATAAACCAGGTTATCATAAATGAATTGACCGGCCACTGTTAAAATACCAATTTCTTTCAACTTTTCCCTTAGTGAATGTCCACACGGGAGATTATAAATTGCTCGAATAGCCCTCTTCTGCAGCACAAAGATTGTTTGAATGTCTGCGGCACAACCCCACAGAAGAATACCATAGGACATAACACTATGGAAATAGCTATGATAAACTAGCCTAGCTGTTACAACGTCTGTTAATTGGCGAATTTTCTTTACCGCGAATGCTGCAGAGCTAAGTCTACTCGACAATTCACCAATATGAGGGCCCCAATGTAGCTTAGAGTCTAAAGTAATCCCTAAAAACTTGGTAGTATCCACAAGGGTCAACTCATCCTCCTTTACCATAATAGTAGAGTTTTCCTGTCTGACGTTAGGCGTCACGAATTTAATACATTTCGTTTTAGTTTTGTGCACAAATTAACTAAATAATATTTCTATGTGTTTAGTTAAACTTACGATTTATAACTTTAATATCATAGTATGACTTAGTTACGATCAGGAAAATGGTTCTAACTTACCCTGGTGCGAGTAAATACGTCGGCGTGCTAAAGTTGTTCTGCAACTTTACTTGTTCCACTCATTTGCATTTAAGGTTATGAATATAGAACTTTAACTAAACATAAATCCGTAACAGGGAAATGACTGACATTTATAACTAGCTTCTAGCGTTGACATTTTCTATGCTATTTCATTATTTATTGAAGTCATCGTGCATTAATAGTTTTAAAGTATTCTGTAACTTAGTGTTGACATCTTTTTTTAATTCATAGTATGTCGACCGATATGACGTGTGGCGTGTATACCCGCATTCCGCTTTGAAATCATGGGTACGATTCTCGCACAAAACCAATCTTTGTGTACATAAACATAAATATTTCTTCTTGTCTAGGTATTTTCCAATGTATATCAAGTATATTTTTACAAACCTTAAAAGTATTTATGAATGTTTATCCGTTATTTAGTATCCATAACACAAGTTCTTAATGATACTTATCATGGAACGAAATAAAATTAAAAAGTCATTTATTCAAGTTTGGCTTAATAGAGCTCTTATAAATGTCATACTTATAAACTAACGATAATAATTGGTGTGTTTGTCAGAAAATATTTATTTATTATTAGCAGAATGTATTGTCATTAAAATATGTCTGAAATACAGTTCATCTACTAGGATAATTTATTATAAAACAGATCTCTACAAAGCTATATTTTTTTTAATTAGCAAACATACAAGAATTTGTAATCACTCGGATATGGAATCCTTTGCTCACGTGATTAACAGCTCCTATAGAGCCGGATATTTTCAGCGGGGCGTGAAATGGCATTTGTCCTGGCCGTCAAGAGTTGGTGCGCTTGTTTCTGCGCATGCTTGCTCCACGATTAGGTGCGCTCTCATTATTTAGACTGAATTGACTGCCATCAGGCAAAGTTTAAAGTTCAAAGTTCCTTGTTGCATTCATGTTGTACATATATACAGATGTTAACAAATATAGAGGGAAACAAACATGACTTTGCAAGGGCACAGCAAGTACATAAATATAATCGTAATAGTATTATAACAAATTCATAAAAAAATATATTACTCGTAACAATCATATTTATATAGTATTTTAAGATCTAAGTTGAAAAACATACTTACTTAATTAACTATTTTCTAAATTATTAATCACCAAAAAACTCCTGCAGCGAATAAAAACAGTTTCTTTGGAGATATTTTTTTAATGTGAATTAAAATTTGGTTAAGTCCTTCATATCTTTAATTTCAATTGGTAATCTGTCATAAATTATCACACACATTGATAAGGGGCCACTATGAAACATTTCATAATCGCTGGTAGGCTGTGCTAATTTATTTTGTGGTCTCAGATTTAGTGGACGTTGGTAGTAAGAAAAGAAATGAGGGTTTTTCAAACAAATTCACAAGTGGTATAGATGTATGGGGATGGCAATGTTTGCAGCTGTCCCTAATAGATTAATGTCCCAATACTATGCATTGTTTTGCAGTCAATGTGAGGATCCTGCTACCAGCTTATCGTAGATTGGCGCAGCATATTATTTTCTTTTATTCAACTCGGTTATTAGTTATTATCCGTTATTTTCTCAAAGGAAACATTGAAACACAAAAATTTAAACACTTATTCATCTCTTTTTTTGATGTGGTAATAATTCTACTATAATGATTACATCCTGTATTAACATTCAAAACAAGCACTGAATCCAACGTCATGGCCTTAATAAGCCATGACATGACAGCTGGTGGAAACATTAATATTTTATAATTTTTCGTGGTGTTGTATGAATACTTTTTTATTTTATGTAACCAATTTCTTTCATTATTTACCTCATCATCATCATCATCTCAGCCATCTGACGTCCACTGCTAAACATAGGCCTCCCCAATAAATTTCCACATAGAGCGATCCTGAGTCGCCTGCATCTATCGGCTTCCCGCCGCCTTGACCAGATCATCGGTCCATCGCGTTATTTACCTAAAAAGGTATTATAACTTAAGAAGCACTTATGAAATATTAGTAAACTACGTGATACTAACCTCAATCCAGGTATATCAGTGACTGGTGCCCCATCCTCCGTCATCCAGGTGATGGTTGGCGCGGGTGTGCCGTGGGCCGCGCACGAGACTCTGGCGCCTGAGCTGTTGGAGAACGACAGCCGAGGAGGCGGCTCCATGAGGAAGATCAGCTGGCACCATGCTGGGACCACTGGAACAAAGGATAAAGACATAGATTGAAAACAAAATTGTACACCATAATATAAATAGCACATGAAAACAACTGCAAAAGAAAAGCGATGTAATTAGCATATATAATGTTTTGCTAGGGTAAGGAGTCAGGTAGACCTGGCGCTACGATACGATAGACATACGATATACGGCAGCAAGCTGGCATCAATTAGATGCAGGTGGCAGCAGACAGATCAGGGTGGATAACACAGAGGAGGCTTATGTCTTTCAAAACTTGTTGTGAAGGTTGTGATAGATAATTAGAACGTCATTTTGACGTTTTAAAGTAGGTACTATGTAATCTATATATATAAAAGAAAGTCGTGTTAGTTACAGCACTTATAACTCAAGAACGGCAGAACAGATTTAGGCGAAAATTGGTAGGGAGGTAGCTTAGAGCCAGGAGACGGACATAGGATACTTTTTATCCTGTTCGACAGCGTTCCCGTGTGACTTGACATGAAACGTCAGTCACTATAAAACGTGATATAACAAAAAAGAATCAGACTTGGAATAACAAAACGCAAATGACAGCTATGTAATTGACGTATAATGACAGCTATGTAATGACGTATGGATGACAATTTGATATTTGTAAGAAATCAATATTCAAACTATTTCTGACTTCTTGGCGGGAAAGTGAAGCGTCATGTCTGCAGTTTTGTTTTATTTTCTAAAATTTGTGATATTTCGAAGATTAATGTGTGATAACGGTGGATTATTAACCGTTAAGTGTTTGTGAATATACATGAGTGTTAGTAAATCAAACAAAGCAGTGCAACATCACTTTTCAAATTCTCTCAAGGAGTCCATGTGAGATCTCAGTATAGTCTGTCAAAAACCTGTCTTCTGCAGTCACAAGATTTAAAATAAAAGAAGAAAATAACTGTTTATCAAGTCATACGAGCATGATTACGAATATATATATTTTGTAAGTCGGTGAAAGATAACAAGTGACGCAAGATAAATCGTTATAAGCATTCCAAAATGTTTCAGTCCATTCATCGTTTTGGACCATTAAATATAACTTTTATTGTGCGGCCAATTCAAGGATCCCTTCATGAGCCGGCTTTATTGAAATTCCAACCGGTCTGGGACGTTAGCTCTCCGCATTAATTGTCGCTACAGTTGCTGAACAATTTCACGAGGAATCTGTTTAGAAATATCGCTTTGATGCCATAATAGCAGTGCTATATTCAAGAATATAAAATTTTAGTAATTTTTAAATAAAAACTTCTCACACGGGATTGAAAATGCCAAGCTCGCAAATGGATAAACATATACAATCAATTTATTTCGTAAATGCATACTTGAATTATTTAAATAACACCCGTACCTATAAATTTTTTTTCCAGTTAAAAACAACAAAAGGTCTGGCAGATTTTTATGAAACTGAGTTCATGGATCTGCCAATGGGTCACAAAGTGTATACTTTTCAAGAATGCAATGAGGGTGTGGTGTATGTATGCGACAAGCAAGGACTGCTTTCACGACAGTGTGGCATATCGATTGGGGAAGAAATAATTCTCAGTACAAAGAGCGACGTTAAGCATGGCTTACATCCAGAAACTTAAAAAAATTGTATGGTCGCGCAGATTTTTCAGTTACTATGGAATTTATTTTGGCGTCTTGTTTCCAACAAGCACATTCTAAATATAATCTTTGTAAAACATAAAATGGATAGTCTAAGGGTTATTTTTTTGAGGAATTCTACTAAATTATTCCGTTCCTTTTAAGAGTGGCGAAAGCCACTTTAAATTAAGAGAGTCTCGTGTTCAAACCCTGGTGCCTATGTCTGCTTGAAGTTATGTGCGTAATTATCACTTGACATGTTTAAGTTAGTAAAGTGTAGTGTCAGTGAAGTGCATAATTGTTATTACGAATTATGATAGTGTCTTCGCCTTAATAGAGACAATAAGGATAGTGTTATTGGACAAATTCTTACTTTAAAATAAGTAAAAGTTTATGTTAGAAAAAAGTACTTATTAGTCTTTACTTAAACTAGATTGTCGTTGTTTGTCATACCTTCCTTTTCAAAACAAAGTACCCCAATTTGTTTTAAAAAGGAAAGTATGACAAATAAATAAAAAAAATGTGCCTCGGGAAGCACGTTAAGTCGTTGGTGCCGGTCATGAACATCGTCGTTTGAAAGTCAATATCTTCTAACATCCTGACAGCGAGTTTAACTATAGAATGATGTTTCCCCCTGGGCTGCGGATGTCATATGGCAGTTTCTCCATGAAATAACTAAAATTGAACAGACCCTGAGCCCTAACCTTAAATCTATACTAGGACCGGCAACCTGGATAATGCTAGGATATGAATGGACCTCTTCTTATAGTTTACTTATTTCTAGCAATATAAAAAGTAATTGGCACGAGAGCTACATACATACATACAGGGTAGGCAGATGCACACTATTACGCCCACACTTCGCCAATTATATTGTTGGTCCCACGTAATAGGTGCCAAGCTTATTGCCGCTTACCGGGCACTGGTATGTTCGCCAGAGCCTCGTCCGTGGATCAGCATGTGCAACCAGGTGAGGTTGGCTTCTTAGGTCTTGGTAGGATCTGCATGTGGCTGCAGACAGATCAGGGTGGAAACTCAGAGGAGGCCTATGTCTAAAGATAGAGGTTCGAAAACTGGTTGTGAAGGTTGTGATAGATAATTAGAACGTCATTTTCCGTTTAGTTCTCATCAAAAAAATAGGCCCAACAATACGGTCGATAATAAAAATTGCTACATTAAGTCAATGGAATCATAAAATACTTCACGTTACTGATCACTGTTCTCAGCAATTAAAGCTATTTTGGCGAGTTATGGAAGTGTGTCATAAAGTGTGGAACTTTCTGCGAAAGGTAATAAAGATCAGTCTTCAATGGCAGACGATGTGTAAATACTGGGTGCCATACGAGATCACCGTGTGCTTTCTATTTTTATTTATGAACCATTAACATTGTTGCCAGCGTGAAGCCATTACAGTCGACAGTGGAACTACACATACTTCACTATTCACAAAGGAAAATTAATGTCCTGAATGAACATAATGTTTTATGATAATTATACACTTCGTATGTTGGCTTTAGTGATTTGATTGCAGTAAACTATATTATTACTAAATACCTTTCACGAAACAAGTTGAAAGGTATTCAGGTCATACCTACCAGGCTATGACATAACCACCAGTACGTATTGGAGTGTTAATTTTTTTCAAGTTACCTAATTAGTTCTTTGTATGATATGAAAATTTTATTTCCATAATACAAAAATTTAATCAACACAACTTAACTACTTAAATAAAAAGTAATTAGTACCTAAACAACTAAAATAAACTACCTTAACTTAAAACTATAAATAAAAGATGTCTTCCAACTGTTCTTTGTATTGGATTAACAGTTATCACACATTATAACAACCCGGACGAACAGCTAACGGTGGATATGCATTTAATGTATGTAACCCATGCACAAACTGACCTCTGTGACTTCTGCTTTTCTACTGTGATCAATAGCTACGATGGATTCATATAAAAACTTATATACAAACGCTCTTTCCAGATAAAAAAAAACTGTCGACCGTGGATAGTAAAGTAAGAAGATAGGAAAAGACTTTCCTGCGCCATGCATATAGTATACTCGTAGACACGTAACGTTATAAACCGAAACTTCGAAGCCTTAACACCGCTTACCGGAACTTTACAGCAAGTCTCCGGACGATAAAAAGAGCATTCCGTCGTATTAGAGGCATGTGAAGTTTACGCGAGGTACAGGTGGGCTGAGTTTTATGAGCACCTCGAGAGAAACGATGCTGCTGATAATCAAATGTTTACGTTTGACAATTTTACTGATGATGTAATGGAGGTTTTTGAGGGGTTCGGAAATTATTTCGTTATAGCATGTGCCGTCATGTTATATGTCTTGGGAGGAAATTTTCAGAACCTTCTTTTCCTTATCAAGATTCCCTTTGCTTCTGCATCAATCTCTTTTGGAAGTATTAGGATCTTGCAATGCAACTAGAACTTCTACTCCTGGATTAATTTACCAGGGCAGACCATTAATTGAAATGAATGAAATGAATGAAATGAATGAAATGAATGAAATGAATGAAATGAATGAAATGAATGAAATGAATGAAATGAATGAAATGAATGAAATGAATGAAATGAATGAAATGAATGAAATGAATGAAATGAATGAAATGAATGAAATGAATGAAATGAATGAAATGAATGAAATGAATGAAATGAATGAAATGAATGAAATGAATGAAATGAATGAAATGAATGAAATGAATGAAATGAATGAAATGAATGAAATGAATGAAATGAATGAAATGAATGAAATGAATGAAATGAATGAAATGAATGAAATGAATGAAATGAATGAAATGAATGAAATGAATGAAATGAATGAAATGAATGAAATGAATGAAATGAATGAAATGAATGAAATGAATGAAATGAATGAAATGAATGAAATGAATGAAATGAATGAAATGAATGAAATGAATGAAATGAATGAAATGAATGAAATGAATGAAATGAATGAAATGAATGAAATGAATGAAATGAATGAAATGAATGAAATGAATGAAATGAATGAAATGAATGAAATGAATGAAATGAATGAAATGAATGAAATGAATGAAATGAATGAAATGAATGAAATGAATGAAATGAATGAAATGAATTAAATGAATGAAATGAATTAAATGAATGAAATGAATGAAATGAATGAAATGAATTAAATGAATTAAATGAAATGAAATAAAATTTTATTTAGACATAAATACACATAAACAAAAAAACAGTATTCAAATCAGTAAACAATTTTTACAATTTTTTTTTTTTTTAATTGGGAGTGGTTATTACCATAACTCGATAGCCACTGTTGTTGGCTTATGTTACTTAAAAAAAAATTATTGTAAACTATTTATTTGTGTTGTGTATTGACCGTGATAGTGCACTTAGGCCCCTTCGGAATACCAGCGTTATGGTTTCATAACCACAGCTTCGAGCTGAGAAGGGGACCTTTTACTGGACTACGTATTTTATTTAGGATTTTCTTTTTTTGTTTTCTTTGTTTTCTGTTGGCATTACTACTTAAGGTTGCCTTTAAATGTAAGAACCTAATTGTGTGTACCAAATAAATAATTTTATTCTTATTCTTAGCACCACATTTAGAAGTGGTTAGCAATTGGAGTGGAATAGCTTAAGAGCTTTTAAAATGTTATATAGTCAAATTTCTGGTCATTGAAAACATGTGCACTCACATGACCACACATGTCAACCATTTATATCACCCCCAGACATAAATGGTTCATACATTAACTATTTAGGTCTCGGGGTGACAAGCGCAATGCAGTTTATTTTAAGATGTATCCTGTGTTTCCTATGTATAATGTGTAATGAAATGATAGTTCCATTCAACCGTTAATCCTTAACTGGGAAATCAAAACTATGCCCCCAATATATTTTAAACTTTATGGACGTAAGTGAAAAACGAAAACCGTAGTATAGTTTTAGCTAAGGGTTAAAGCGTCATTGGGGAACTAACTTCAAGTTTATTCTAGTAGTTAGTCTGATCGTTTCACCTTCGTAAAAATTTGCTGACTTAAGTCGGCCAAATACAATGTTAACCGCAAGTGCTTTCTCAGTTAAAATCAAATTCGTTGTCACAATGTCACTCAAGGCAGTCATGGTAATACTTAACGTATTAATTATGAGATTATAGGGGCGTCTGTTAGCTGCGGTGATCAGTTTCCATCAGAGAATCCAAAAAGTATCCAAAAAAATCATGATGTTCAGCAGGTTGCTGTACTTTTGTCGCTCCTAAGTATATTTAATTCAAGATATTTTAAATCCCACAGCACTTAGTAGTTACTTCAAAAATGAGAAAAGAATTTAATTCAAATCTTTAGCTTCGCACAAAGGAACTTCCACTCACACAAACATATCACCTCTTCCTTGACTTGGGCCAAGGTATTACGTCTTTGATGTGCCAATAAGCAAGCAAGACATGCTCCTAAGCGACGCAAATTGAAATTTACGAAGGGCAAACCTTCCCTGGGTCATATGTACCTACACTACACACTGAAACTCGTAAAGAAACAACGATAAAACTAACAACAGCGTAGCTTACTGCTTCCGTTTAAACGAGGTGAGAAATTCCGTTTACTTACAAAGTAATGTATACCGAAGTTATATTCAAGGCGTGTTGGGAATTTGCAGAATATTAAGAGGAAGTTCTAAATAGGAGGCAGTATTTCATGCAAGCAGTCAGCGAAAACGAACAATTTAATTTAGCGAATCTGAATATTGACGGCGAAGATTTGAAAATGCTTAGTAAAATATTACAGAAAGAATAATATCTTTGCAAATTGACATAACATTTTTGCGAACATTATTTATTGTTATTGGAGTTTTTTATTGATATTTAATAATCTTTATTGTGTTCTGTTTCTAAAGTGACGTAAATTCATTTCTGTTGATCTAATTTTCATTACAATTTACTATACTACCAATATTATAAATGCGAAAGTTACTAAAATTTGAATAACGTCTCTCTTGAATAAAATTTTCAGAAAGTTTTTTTTTGTGTTTTTGGAAAATCAACTCTTAAGCAATAAAAGGCCAACATAAAACATTTGTTATAAAAGAGAACTCTTCATAACAAAAAGGTTTATTAATTTCATAAGATTAAGATATATAATAAGTTACCAAACTCAGTTAAGTTACCAACTTAACTGCAGTTATGGCTTAAAACTAAATATTTTTATTCACTCGCAGAATATTTTAACACTAAAATTGAAAGTATATAATTTGATATTATTCGTTATTTTGACATCAGTTTTATTTTATTATGATTATTACAATGACTTATTAATTCTACTTATTTTATAAGTATTGACATTCACACGCCCTGCGTTTGGCAAAATAGATGTTCTATTATATACGAAAACCACCACATGTTACTCTATTTTTTGTGAATAAATTATTTCATTTCATAAAAATACATAAACAAAAAAAGTATCAACTCACAAAGGTATTTTATTATGAAAATCGTACCCTATTTTCACCGATATTTTCCCTTTGATAACACAAGAATAAGGAGAATGATTAAACTAACAAGCCAAATAACGGCACATCAAAAAGTAAATTAAAAGGCATTTTTCCCGGCCGGTACATCCTTATAATTTGTGTCGTCTTTTCCTTGTTAAGGGATTCTTAAGTGCTCTAAAGCCGCGGAACTTGTCACTGCTTATAACTGGGTTTTCACTTAAGCTTTGGTTAAATGTGTCAGCCAAGTTGTCTCGCCCGAGACAGACGTTTCGGTTTCAAATACTTTGCAGGGCAGTGGTTTTCATCACCTAAGTTAATGCTTCAAAATGATTCAAGATGACAAACATTTTCAAAAGAAAGTTAATCTGATCTTTATTAATCTTATGCTTCATCATCTCAGGCCAATAAAGTCCGACTACTGAGCACGCGCTCGTAGCGCTCGTAGCTTTGCGGTGCTCGGTGGTCGGAAACGATCACCAAAGTACAGCAGAGTTTACAGAGGTCAGTCTTTGGATGGGTGACCGTTTGTGTGGCATTTGATATCGAGCGCTTCCGTGCTTCGGAAGGCCCGTTAAGCCGTTGGTCCCGGTTATCACTAAATGTGGTAGTCGTTAAGCCATGTTAGAGGCCTAATGGGCGGCTTGAAAAATTCTAACAGCAGGACGCCATACACCTGCCTCCGCCAATCTGCACTGGGTCCGCGTGGTCGAGTATGACCCAATACCCTCACACCTTGATATTTGTGAGGAGGCTCGTGCTCAGTAGTGGGACGTTAGTGGGCTGGTGATGATGATGATGACTGAGCACGCGCCGTCTCTCACACACTAAGGTGAGAGGGAATGAATTCATACTTTACCGAGCTTACTAAATATCTATACTCATATGTTGCATCCTAAAAATTTATTTTTAAACGTGGCATCTGATTAATGTTGCATTATAATATAATTAAATATACAGTTCCAGTTATGACGACCGATATGGCGTGGTGGCGAGTATACCCACACTCCACTCCTGAGGTCGTGGGTACGATTCCCACACAGTACAAATCTTTGTCTATATAAATATGAATATTTGTTCTGGTCTCGGTGTTTTCCTATGTACATTAAGTATGTATTTACAATAAAAAGTATATATGTATGTTTATCCGTTATTTAGTATCCATAACACAAGTTCTTAATGATACTTATCTTGGTACTAAATAATGGGTGTAAGTGTCAGAAATATTTATTTATTTAATATTATTTAGTTATACAAAGTATAACTTTATAATAGTTTTTAAGTGTCTTGGCCAATAAGGAGTATATCTATCTATCTATCTACAATATCATATTGCTTAACATTGCCGCGTTGTATGAGCCATTCGTGTAGGTCGAATAGCTTCTCATTTACGCCACAAAATATAGGACAATGTCCTACAGGACTTTTGTACTATTAATTATCGTATAATTATCGTTGCTACATTGAATTGATCATGCAAAAAAACAATTGAAATATTATTTCACTGAAATCACGAAGCTTAGATTCACATACATGCAACAAAACAATTTAAAAACAAAAAATAATTAAGTGTAAGTGAATCTAGGTGCCAGTTTCGAGCCACTGCTCTGTAAGAAGAACTGGCAAGAAACTCACAGGCTATGCTCTTTTAAATATATTCATTGGTTTAGTATTTGAAGTACTGCAAGCAAGATAACATGTGCTTTTTTTGTTTTTACACGACAATGATAAGAAATAAGTGACAGTAAATTAAAGACATCTTTGCAACGCGTCGTTCTACGTTGCGCTCCCTTTATGTTAAGGGGACGGTGTAGGTCGCTGACTTCCGAAGCCTAGCAAGGCGTCTACGTGCCCGAGCCAGGGGAGATTCCAGATGGATTGTGTGCATCGATTGCATATGAAAATTCATCAATAATAATAAATTAAGATATTGACAAAAACAACCAAACGGTCTCTTCGGTATTTAATCTACTAACAACCTGGAGTCATTAAAAATACAAGCGATTAATAGCTTAGAAGTAAAATGTCCGAAAAAAATTTTAATGCGGTCTCATATACATTGATTTATGTCTTTTGTTTCATATTTTTTTGTACAAGATAACAAAGTAAATCAAATCAAAATTCATTTATTCAAGTTTGTCTCAATAGAGCCCTTATGAATGTCATACTTATAAACTAACGCGCCCATTCACTGCGGGCGGGAGCTTGATCGTAAAAGAACGTGCAAGAAAATCGTCAAAGTTGGTTTTTTCTCCCGCCAGTTACAATTAAAATACATAATATTAAAATAGAAGACAAAACTCTTTTTAGCAATATTAACATAATTACGGATAATTAAGGATAAAGATTAAAATTGAAAAGCCCAATTTTAGACATCTCACACAACTCCCCACCTTAACTCACTAGCGTAAGGAGTAATTTAAATTACGTCACCTACTGCACAAACAAAGTTATTCTACGCAATAACGCTAAAATAAGAGCAAACTATGCTGTTCAAAAGGGGGACTTATTAAATCATGATTTTCTTTCATGAATATTTGAGCTAGTCTAAAAAAACCTGGATGAAAATTCCTTTTATAAAAACAAAGCTCAGCCGTGCCCAGGCAGACGAAGGATTTGCATTTAAACTGGCGCGCTGGAGCTCATCGTGAGCCCGAGATAATTTCGTGGGTGACAACTTGGAATCGCTATATGGCACTTTTGGCTATTGGATTCAAAGCGAAAAAGTGAATGTTATAACGGTTTACTTGTTCAAAAGGGAGAAGCGACGAGTTTAACTGAATTTCTGGAAATAAAAATGTATTCTGCAGTGGTTCTACAACCGTGTGAGATTGCTTTCGTGTCGCAAGCCTTTATTCTAGGTACAAAAGCTAACAATAAAACTTAACGGTCTTGTTGAATAAGCTTTCCTTGGTCACTACATAGCAAATTAATTAAGCCTCTTTCGACACTCAACTTATCTTTCATTTACATGATAAATTATGTAGATTTAAATAACATAAAAAAGAATGATTATTTCTGAACAATTTCTAACAAATACATCAATTATTTAGTTACAAGATAAGTCTTATTAAGAACGGTGTTATGGTTACTAAATAACGCATAAACATACATAAATACTTTCTTTTTGTAAAAATATACTTAATATACATAGAAAACGACTAGAACAAATATTCGTGGTCCTGCACACAAAGATTTGTCCTGTGTGGGAATCGAACCTACGACCTGAAAGCGGAGTGAAAGTCAGTATACCTTCATGCGATATCGGTCATCAAAATAGAAACGTTGTTTTTTTACATCATTGACTAGCTAGAGTAATCTTAGTTATACCTTAATTATAACCCTATGATAAATAACGGTCTTGCCCATTTTTCATTAGTCATAAAAATGACAGTTTAGAGTTCACTAGTCATTCTTAGTTTTAAATTTAATGTCAAGCCAAAATATTATATGTATGCAAGGATCAATTATCAATTAACATTTAGCTCTTATGAACGTCAACTTGAGAAACTGACGCATTGACTGTGGAGGAGCTTGAATAGAGAAGAATAGGGCAAGAAATTGGTTAAGTTTGGTCTATTAGACTGGTTTATTTGCACAGTGTATATTATAATCTAACTTAGCACTTAATTAGCTTATATCAATATCAATTGTGCTTCGTTAGCACAGTTGCGAGACCCATAGACTTCTAATTCAGAAGCTCTAGGATTCAAACCCTGGTACCTTTGACTTTTCGAAGTTATATGCGTAATTATCGCTTGCTCTGTAACTCGGAAAGCACGTTAACCCATTGGTCCCGGCTAACATGAACATAATCTATCGCAGTTGTTATTATACAGTCATTGCCTTTTAATATTCTGATACCTGGTTTAACCTAAGGATTATGTTTTCTTTGGGTGCTAGAGGTCGGATGGCAGTCGCTCCATGTAGTAACTGAAGATCAGCCCAATCTGGTTAGACCTGAGAGCAGAACCTAGTAGGGCTTCAGTCTGGAGCAACCAGGATATTGCTAGGATATAATGATGATATCAATATAATTTATTAGTGAAACATTTGGCACTACCAAAGACTTGCTAAGCATCAGGTAGCATAGGTATTGTAGCTAACGATTATTTTTACACATTGTGCCAAAATTCTAAAATGTCAAACAAAGTATACAGGTTCACGATGTCCCATATAGATGGCGCTATCGCTTATGGCGTTATTCCAATAATGGAGCTTCGGAAAACTGAAAAGCTCACGTTCTTTGCTCGTAAACCGAACGTTATGGCCAGGAAGGCATAAACCGGCGATATATTTAAGCGTTTCGCAGTAAAATGTGTCGCGACGATACGGTGTTCATTAATTTAATTATATCACTCTTACAACTTAGGGAATTATGTGCTGTTCTTCGGCATAATTAAACTCTTCTTTTATGATGAGGGACCAAACATCAATGTCGTAACATGAACTGCTAGATCTAATTAAGATTCCAAAGATAAAGAATGCAAATGTTTGCAAAAATATGCTTTGGCGGAAACTTTTCAGCCGAAGTACAAACGTTAAATCACCCTAATTATAACGAGACATTCATATAAAAATGGTGCAGTAAATAAAATAAAATAAACTTTTTTGTTTTTAAAATCAACATGATCATTTAGATTCGTCAAATATTCACACACTAAATGGTAATTCGATATACATTTTTAAAAACAATTAAAGAGATATGAGCGGTACCATAATAAAGAAATAAAAGCAAATGGGTTCTTTGTCAGAATTTGTCAAGGTTTGTCAGTTTATCTGTCTGTTGTGGTTTTTCTCAAGATTTGTCAGTGCACACACACTATAACTGCACATCGCTTTCAACCACCAAATCTATATATATAAGTAAGAGACTAATCATCCATGTCGTAACATAAACGGCTAGATCTAATTAAGATTCCAAAGATAAAATAAAATTTGAGAGGGGAAGACCCCGTAAGTCTTTCCATGACCAATCCGAAGGTTTTTAGAAAGGGCAAGTTAAAAGTATTCCGGTTTAAAAAGCAAACACATATTACAGCATAGGGCTTTCAAAAGAAACGTGAAACAGTGTTTAATAAGACGTCAACAACTCTTTTTTCAATGTCTTTATATCAAAATGCGTTTACGAACTGCTTTTCGGACAAAGGGGAACTGAAAGGGGCTTGACAGACCCTGCGGCACGACCGCTGCGCCCTCCACAGGGGGCCTACCGCCGAGTTCGATGGCAATCGATTATAAGGCAAAATGGATTTCGAATTGATTCTGTCGTACCGCCGAACTCATGGAAATCGAAACAAAATGGCGTTCTCCATTTACCTATTGGTCTGTCACGGACTGAAGGTCATGAATGAGAGGTCGCTGTCGGCCGATTCCCCGATACGGATTAATGAACGCAAAACAAAGTTTGATCTAGATGGATTACCGGTAATCCATCGAATTCGGCGGTAGGCCCCCAGGTCTCTCTTAGCTTCCCCCCGGTAGTTAGTACTAAGGGCCAATCTCTGGGTGTTACCTTTTCCCTAGCGCCCTCTGCGCCCTACCGAGAGGTACTCAGCCCCCACCACGACAAGGTGGAGACCAGTTGGAGGGGACGTCACCAACTCTGCAACTGGTCTTGCAACCGACCATATGTCCTATGTATATTAAGTATGTATTTACGAAAAATAAAAAGTATTTAAATATGTTTATCCGTTCTTTAGTATCCATAACACAAGTTCTTAATGATACTTATCTTGGAACTAAATAATTGGTGTAATTGTCAGAAACTATTTATTATTATCCTACGTGTCTACGGGTACAAATTAAATTGTCTGTCTGTCTTTTTAGCGGTCCGTGAACTGGTAACAACGTCAGCCGTTTCGACTGTGTTTTCTGTTACCGAACTTATGGCATATAAGCGCCAACATGTTTCGGAACTGCATCGACTGCTAAACATTAGGCTGTCTGTGGCAATTCTAAGGAGTCAAATAAAAAAAGAAAGAGCAAACCAGTTATGACTTTAACAACGAATACGGGACTTCTTGGCGGGAAAGTGAAGCGTCATGTCTGCAGTTTTATTTTCTAAAACTTGTGATATTTCTAACATTAATGTGTAATAACGGTGGATTATTAACCGTTAAGTATTTGTGAACATACATGAGTGTCGGTAAATCAAACAAAGCAGTACAACATCATTTATAAAATTTTCTCTCAAGGAGTCCATGTGAGATCTCAGTATAGTCTTTTACTGAGGACTGAAGCGGTTTGGGGGAGGGTATTTCATCTTCAATTTATCATCTTTATCACCACTTATTCTCATTTACTATGAATTATATTTATTAATATATCACTTACTTGACACTGGCTAAATGTGCTAGACGCACGAAGCCATTATTTAAAAGAAAGAAGAAGAACAACGAATATGTGGAGAGTACCAGCAAAATTTTTGTTTTATTGTTAAGTTTCTGCCTTTTGTGTGACTGTTGCGCACGAAAGTTATTAGGTCTCTACGGAAGACCAGCGCTGTTGTGGTCCTCAACTGCAGCACATGCTAAGTGGAGTCCTTTCTAGGCATATTATATTTAAACTTATGTGTAAAATATGTTTACTGTTATTTTTGTTTAAATGTATTTAGTAAAATTTTATTGCATTTCATTTCAAAATTCTATCTCAGCCGTACAACGCGCAATGGGTGCCAATTCATCAGTTTTAATGAACGTTTAATTACGTCGTACGATTACTGTGAATAACGAGCCAGACAGCACAAGCAGCACACATGCACACAATAAGCTGTAAGGACGTTAAATTTCCTCTGCGGTCACATAAATCGGTTTCAGCAGCTGGGTTGTGCTGGACATGAAGCTGTAATCGCCTGAAATTAATATTTGGATCCTCAATTGCTTTGGCTTGGTAAATAGAATTGTAAATTAATTATGTCATGGTAGTCTTAGCTGTTTGCAATTATACAATGAGATATATTAGTATTGACGTAGCCTTTTTGTAGCGTTCAGTAAATAATCAATTTATTATACAAGTGTACACCCACTCCAAACACAACCGTTTTTAGATCAAGATATAATGGTAATACTCTTATCAGCAATGTGTATTTAAACATTTTTAATAATCAGTGAAGGTCACTTCTAGTATGACTTGCAGTTGCTAACATACTATGTTGCAAAAGCTGAGAATAATTATGATTTATAAAATAGGGCACAAAAATCTGAGTAACGAAGAAGCTGAACTTAATTGTTTATAATTTTTTATAAAGTGTCAGCATATCTTTCAGAATGTTGCTTCAGAATTTCTATATCCTCTGACTATGAGAAGGTATCTCTCAAAGAAAGAAAGAATTATTTTCTTTTTACATCTGTGTAGTAATTTTCAGATTCCCCGCTTCTCTTCACCCTTTTTTTAGTAAGTTTTAGCTTGTCTCTATTTTTTTATTCTAAATGGAAAAGTTCAAATCCAAACATAAAGCAATTCGTAATTGGTTTACTTATAGCAGCACTCACACCCTATTTTTTCATTTGATTCATTTTTATAAAACCTTAATAACCATGTAAGTTAGTAAAGAATATTAATTTACTCTTTTGGCTTGACTATTCTGAAATTGACCACAAGACTCACTTATACTGCCTGCGTATTACTGACTTATGTTGTCGTAGTTTTTAAAGTTAATCTTTACATAATCCGTAATGAAATAATACATTTTTATTTACAATAAATAATTTTATTCAATATAAATATAAATTATTTATCTTCAGAAAAAATATAACAAAACCGTTGTAAAATAAACAGATTTTAGTAATAGTGAAAAGTTTTGTTTGTGCGAATCTGAACTCTAATGACATAAGAATAATGTTAACGCCACGCCTCCTCCTACCTCTGACTGTGATCTTCATTAAAATGAAAAGACAAAATAAACTGGGCAAGTAGAACAGTATCGCCAATGAGATGCGGAGTGTAACCGCAGTCGTCATTAGAATTGCTGACGTCATTTGGAAACGATGGCTCGTGAGAGTAATGCATGCAAACCTGACCAATTCCACAGTGGGTCTCGTGCAGAAGGTCAATTCTACTAATTTAAACATTGTTAAATGGCAGGTAATGACAGAACAGATAGGGGCCAAGCCGAAAGGGTTACCGCGGCCTTGGTGTTACAGGCTCAAGAAGGAACACGGATGGTTTTTAGTCAGTAGAAGTCTGACAGACCCTCCCGCTCCACCCACAGCGGGAGAAAGTCATTTGATGTTACTTGCCACTTTCTTCTCGTATCAATCTCTGACTGACGCTGACTGAAGCAGCGCTCCTACATATTAGTAACATTAACATACATACATACATTCACGCCTGTTCCCCGAAGGGGTAGGCAGAGGCATATTATATCATAGTGGCGAGCCTATGGCCCATTACCGGGCACTGTTATGTTCGCCAGAGCCTCGTCCGGTGATCGGCAGGTGCACCACTTGCAGATAAGGTTGGCTTGGGCTCCTTAGGTCTAGGTAGGATCCCTATACAAGTCAGGCTTAAACAAATGAATTAGAATTTTGATGTCGCTGAATATAACGTATGGAATTGGTACCATAACTTTATAAGTATTAAATTAATATTATTTTGATGATAAGGAGTGACATTGTCAAGCTAACTTCTAAAAGACAGTTACATTGTCATTAAAAAAATTCAGCTTGTCCTAATTTATTTATTTATTTGTATTAGTTACACGGGTCTGGCCCATGAATGAATGAATGAATGAATGAACACTTTATTGTACACTAAATATACAAAAAAAACACATAAACAAATATATGGTGTACCATATATTGTAATGGGCGACCTTAATGCTAACAGCAATTTTTTCCAGGCAGGTCTTAATACGCTAATTAATCACTATATTTCACTTGACAGTTTTCCTAGACGAAATCTTTATTTAGATTATAACAAACCAAAATACGTCTTGTTTTAAGTGCGGTTCGATAATATGTATGAAAACCTTCGTTCTCATATGGATATTTAAAAATATTTTGGAATTTAGATTCTTAGCTGGTATATTAAGAAAAAGTAAGCCAAGTAATGCACGCCAAGTGCGGCATGTCTCGTCGTGATTAGTTCCGATATAGATTTACCTACTGGATGAGCGTTAGAATAGAATAGAATACTTTATTTGCACTTGATTAAGCTACATTACAGTTCTTGTACAATAAAATAAAGCTCCTCTCATTCAGCCAACAACGGTGGCATGCAAGTTATAATTGAATTACACACCAATTTTTAAAAGAAAACTATACTTATAAATCGTTAAAATTTCAAAAATGGGAATTAGCAACTAGACATAATTAAATTTTAAATGTGAAAAATGCGAATTACCGTTGCACTTACCATCACAATACGTAATTTATTGATTGAAAGTAACTTATGCCCTTGCAATACAGCGTTACCGTACCGCATGGTGTGTACTGTGACACTGAAGCGTCTGTCATGCCCGGAATGTTTGGTCCCACTATTTACACAGCTGATAGTTCTGGCCGTGAGTGTGTTGGGACTAAACAAAGCGCACTGTTACTACACATGAACGCATTGCGCATTTACTAGCATTTTCTTTAAAATTACATTGACATGTAAATTGTTTACCCCTCATCATGCATCTGCATTCATTCATGCGTTATCATACATACATACATTCACCCCTGTTTCCCCGACGGGGTAGGCAGAGACTAGTCCAACGTAATAGGTTTTGACGACCGATATGGCTTGGTGGCGATAATACCCTCTCTCCGCTCCTAAGGTCGTAGTTTTGATTCCCACGCAGGACAAATCTTTTTGTGCATGAACATGAATATTTGTTCTGGTCTGGGTGTTTTCCTATATACATTAAGTATATATTTACAAAAAAAATAGTATTTATATATGTTTACCCATAACACAAGTTCTTAATGATACTTATCTTGGAACTAAATAACTGGTGTAATTGTCAGAAAATATTTTCTTATTAGTGGCGAGCCTATTGCCGCTTACCGGGCACTGTTATGGTCGCCAGAGCCTTGTCCGTTGATCGGAAGGTGCACCACTTGCAGGTGAGGCTTGGGCTCCGTAGGTCTTGATAGGGGTCCTATACACCCCTTGCCTTATCATGTCTGTCACTATAAGAGCTGTTTATGTTTTGTTATACATACATATATACATTATCACCATATATTCCGTATGTGCCTTAGGCTAACGCTAAGAACCTAGGGTCTGCTCACTGGTTTAAACTGATTTGGCTGACCGTCTGACCTCTGCAATCCAGAGAGTAATACCATTCCATAGTTAAATCAGCTGTCAGGATATTAAAACAGGATTTGAACACTATCGTCTCATTCGTCATTGTAACCCTTTGAAATTGAAAGAAAGAAAGAAAATATGTTTATTTGGTACACCAACAATTCACAATTACCAACTAAACTTATATACTAACTGGACTGTACCAAAAAGGTCACCGCTGTATGACCCACGACGCTGATATTCTGCGGTAACCTAAAATAAAATTATCATAAAGCAATACTGAACACAGAAATAAAAATTATAGTCGAAGTGGCATTGTCGACGTTTCTTATTACAATAAAACAACTTACAAATTAAAAACTATTACATACTACTGTCTTATATCTACTTATACTTTTAAATACATTGCAAATGTAAACTGTAAAAATATATATATATGATACTCCGATACTAATAATACAAATCCATAACATATTTACCCCGCGCTGTTTGTCACTGATTTTTGTAAGTTTATTTATTTATTTGGAACAACAAACAATTACATAATATTTGCTCAGTTATAAATCTTAAGGTATACACTTAATTTTTATGTAACCAATAACGTTATTCACAGAGTAATATTTAACGATTAGTTCTAAGCACTACAAACATGAAAAAATAATAATTTATATACATTTTGAGTTACTTAAAAATTAATTATTAATTGTCCATATCATTATCTTTAAGTTGCGATAGTATACTGTTTCTAAATTGATTAAGTGACATTCTGAAGAGATCCATATTGGAGCAATGTGTATTGTAAAAATGCATAATACGTCGCAGTGGAGCACGCTCACCCGCCCTGGTCCTGCAAAACTTGGGCTTTAAAATATGCATTTTGAAATTGCAGTCAATTCTACTCGCCACTAGGCTACCGCTGCTCAATACAAATGTATAATGAAATAATTATTCTATGATACATGTTAGCTTTAAAGAAATATTGCATAAAAATGGCCACTAACTAAGACATTCTCTAGACAGTGTTGTGTAGCAATGTCCCTTGTCATGTAGAACATTTTGCGTCTTTGTGAGGCATTATACATTCCCGCTATAAGTCCCCACCGACTGCGAGCTGCTTCTAACTCATCTGTGCTAAATATGCGCAAAGCTAGTACAGGGTGTTGCTAAAAGTAGATTACTAAAAATAACAACAAACAATAATGCTTATATAATTACGATATAAGTGTGTCCCTATACTTCTTTCCTATGGGTTAGGACCTATAGGAAACCATAACCCACACGAGTATTTAAAAAAAAAAAAAAAACATTTAGTTCAGTTACACCAATTATTTAGTTCCAAGTTAAGTATCATTAAGAACTTCTGTTATGGATACTAATTAACGGATAAACATACATAAATACATTTTTTTATTGTAAATAAATACTTAATATACACAGGAAAACACACAGACCAGAACAAATATTCATGTTAATGCCCACATATATTTGTCCTGTGTGGGAATCGAACCCACGACCTTGGAGCGGAGAGCGGGTATACTCGCCACCACGCCATATCGGTCGTGATAAAGTAAATAGTATAAGTAATATAGTAAAGTATTAGTAGGCTAATACTTTAGTAGTTAGAGCCAACCTCACCTGCGACTGCTGCATCTGCCGACCAACTACAACTAGGCAACACTCCGGCATACATTAAAGTTCGACGATAGGCTCGCCACCTATTACGTGGAACCAAAAAAATAAAATGTTTGCGTATAATATTATGCCTCTGTCTACCCCTTCGGGAAACAGGCGTGAATGTATCATATTAATGCAGAGCCTAAAACGCGAGTTATGAATGGATTTATCAGTAGTCATCTGATTAACGTTTATCTATTGGATCATCATTCATCCTTAATGCGCCTGGAAGCGGTTGGAGACGAAAAGCTGAAGATCGAGTTCAGTGGCGAGCCACTGGAGAGGCCTATGTCCAGCAGTGAACGAAGATAGGCTGATGATGATGATTTTCTTAGGTTCATCTACAGTATTCGAAACATTAACCATTGCGACTTGATTTAATGCCTTGTAAGCCATTGCTGTGTGAAATTGAATATAATTTAGTGAAAGCTGCAGTTCTTGCCATTTGCCTAGAATACAGCCACCCCCTCTCAACTAACGGTGAGTCATCAGAGTCGACAAAGGGAAATTCTACCATAAGATGGGCAGCAGCGTCATTTTGCGTACTGGCTCAAACTGCGATCACCAACCCGTCTGTCCCGCGTGGATACCCCCAATAGAATGTAAAATATTTGTTACGCATAACATTTTTTCTATAGCTGACATCCACACTGAATATCAAGGGTATAATATTTTGTAATAAATTAATCAATACAAATGCGAAGGTATTTAAAAAAAAGAATTATCTTATTATCTGTTCTACTAGTAATCTTTACTAGACAAATTTTTATATTGAAAACAATCTTGACTTAGAACTGATTCTTAAACGTTCTGTATATAAGATGGCGATGATAAACGCGTACATCTGAACATAGTCTGCGCTTTAACTTTGAAAGTTTGTCCTACATTCTCTTTGTGTGTCTACATTCTAACTCTTTCATTAAAAAAAGTAATATCTCTGTGTAGAAAAACTACTCACGACCAACTTTACAGATATAATTAGTTGTGATTTTTAGCTAATATGTGTTTATGTGTCTTAACGGATTTTGAATTTTGAATATCATTACATTTTAATTATTTTATTATCATATTGAATTACGAAACAATTGAAAATGGTTTTGCATTGTAATAGGTTTGAATGCCAGTACCTAGTAAAAATATCAAAAAAAAGATACACATACTACGGTTAGATTAATTCTGTGAGAAATCTCTTCAAAGCAAAAGTGTCGGAGATTACAGTATAACAATAATATGTACCAACTATCCTTATATTTTGCGTTGCGCTCAGTCGAAATTACATTTGCAAACAGCCAAGTAACCTCACCACCAAAAAATTATAAATTTACTAACAAAATCAAAATTTTATATCAACCGAATTTGCCAACGGCCCTGAATGGGCCCAAATATTAGGCCACTCGAAAATTAGAGCAATTTCTTCAGAAACTTGTTTGTTAATGAACAACGTTTAAGTTTGTGAAAAGACAATATGCTAGATTTTTATCATTATAATCTAACTCATACAGTTAGTATTCTTATCAACTTGACAGCATAAAACATTCGATTAGTTTGTTTTACTTGGATAAACGAAAACTTTATCAGTCTTTGCGACTTTGCATTTTTTCAGTCTCTTGAACGATTGCAAAACTTTCGAGTTTATCGTCCTTTGCTGCATAATATTTAAATTTCTTATATGTGTTAAGTGAATACTCAGGGATTCGTATACATAACAACTCTTATTAAGTTTAAAAAAAAAACACAATTTACGTATTTCAATCGTGTTTCATTTATCGAATGTCATGGTTTGGTGAAATCTTCACAACACGGAGGGATGAAGTTATAGTCACAGCACCTCTTCAAAAAATGATACCTTAATGTACTCGATGATGATGTTTCACGCCTCCCTTAATGAACCAGGGGTTTTGGTAGTTAGGAAATACATGCGCCGGCAGATAATTCCAAAGCAACTTATTTAGGAAAGATTAAATTTTTTTTTTAATTTTGAGACCAGCTCGTGTAGTTGTAAATTATTTTGATATATACATACATACACGCCTGTTTTCCCGAAGGGGTAGGCAGAGGCATATTACACGCACACACGTGGTGAGCCTATTGCCGCTTACCGGGCACTGTTATGTTCGCCAGAGCCTCGTCCGTTGATCGGCAGGTGCACCACTTGCAGGTGAGGTTGGCTTGGGCTCCTTAGGTCTTTATAGCATCCCTTTTACGGTTGTATAAATTATTTTGTCTTTGACTTATTTGCTCACGCGACTATGAATGTACGAGTACTACTCATATATCTAGTCTATCAAAAGTCTGTATGTACAGAATAACTACCGACGTTACTATAAATTATTGACCGTTGGACGACCGATTTGGCGTGGAGGTCAGTATACCTGCACTTCACTCTAGAGGTCGTGGGTTCGATTCCCACACAGGACAAATCTTTGTGTGCATGAACATGAATATTTGTTCTGGTCTGGGTGTAGTAAGTATGTATTTACAAAAAAAAAAGTATTTAAGTATGTTTATCCGTTCTTTAGTATCCATAACACAAGTTCTTAATGATACTTATCTTGGAACTGAAGAATTGGTGTGATTGTAAGAGAATATTTATTTATTTATTTAACTAAACTGAAAATTCTTTCTCTTTTTATACCCTTACCAACTGTAATCACAATAAGGTATGCCCAGGTATACCTACATTGTTGAAGAACCCCCAACTGCTCATACACTAACTAGTTTCAAAAACTCCTTGCTTTTATTGCAGTTCTCATTTTTAATATCCCACCGGGGCTCAGCCGTGTGGACAATCCCGTCTGGAACAAAGCGGGGCACGGGGATACGAGAGGGAGGGGGGAATGGTATTATTACAGCTGGGTGGCCACAATGTGTGGAAGGATTATAAGGACACTCCTTTTACGCACAAAACGCATTGTGAGTTTTAAAGGAGCTTGCATGTTGCCGAGATTAAGATTTTAAATTAAGCAGTTTTTTGTGTAGTAAGTATCTCTTTATGATGTAAGCTTGTCCTAGCTGTACTATACTGTAATGACATAAGATTTAATGGATTTTTTTTTGTTTACTCACATTTTATGATAAAGGTTGTCTAGACACATTTTAGTCACATTTTAGTCACATTTTATGATAAAGGAGGTTCCGAGTGGTACCGGCCTAGAATAGTGTCACCCGTTTTTTTTTTTTAAACTCCCCAAAAATACCTTTACGTATTCCCCTCCGCTCGGGGGAACAGAGGGGATATGTGGGGCTCTTCGCCCCAAAGATGGCAGAAGGGGCGGAATACCCACTAAAAAGGGAGTAGTACTTTCCCACATTTGCGCCGGATCATGGCGGGACTCGCATCAGCATTACATCACCATCACCAGGATCGCCGCCCGGCAAAGGACACCATATTGCCGGGCTCTTGCGCCTCAGAGAGGAGCGAAACGCCCTCCCCCCCTCTCAGACGATGCCGTGCAATGCGGAGAAGGCCCCCCGACCTGCTCCGCGGCACCACCTAGAATAAAGGACAAGTCCCCCTCTCATCTTACGGGAAGTCGTAAGAGTCGACGAAGAGAAATCGTACCGGTTGGTGTGCAGCAGCATTATTCGCGTACTGGCTCAAACAGCGATCACCAACCCGCCTATCCAGCGTGCAGCGTGGTGATTATAGGAAAATATTCCCAATAGAAAATTATCTATTATGGAGGCTAAAATGTTCAGCTGTGACATAAAGCTGATATAACGATAATGAACCAAGTTGGTGGTACCACTGCAGTCTGTGCTGAATAGAAACGCTTTTTAAAAGTAGATTTTTTAGAAATAAAGGGCCCTGTTGATGAGGGTTTATGAAACTTATAAATTAGCGGTTGTTAATTTGGGTGACGAATGCTATGCAGTTCAGTGTTCATATTAAATATATCTTATATATCTGCTCTATAGCGGTTTACTTTTCAAGTTGAAAATAAAGTAAAGTAAAAAAAATATTTATTTCATAAACTATTATACATAGTACTTGAAAACGTCATAATAAAAATTGAAAATAAAACAATCGAAATATTATTACACTCAATCACGAAGCTTTCACTTGCAACAAAACAATTTAAAACAAAATAATTAAGTGTAAGTGAATGTAAGTGCCAGTTCCGAGCCACCGCTCTGTAAGAAGAACTGGCAAGAAAATCACAGGCTCTTTTAAATATATCCATTGGTTTGGTACTTGAAACTAAGATAATATTTATAAGTAATTACTATAGTATAACTATTTTCATATTATTTTTAAGTCGCTTCTGCCCGCGTACGATCTACTGTCTCAGCGTTGAAACTGCCTTTATTTTTTTTTTACAAAAAAAAAAATTTATAAAAATAATAACTATTGCAATTTCTAAAATGTAAGTAGTAACTCTCAGGCAACATAACCAAGGTACGTGTGTCTTACATTTACAGAATTATCAACTCGCACATAAATCAGTCCAATTCTGGATACTTTAATATAACAACACGACTGCAGATAACTTTGTTGATACTTTAAATATAACCCAATTATGAGCAACAGGTAACACCGCTAATATATGTGTCAAAATCAAAAAATCTAAATCATATTTATTGGAAATACAGGTGACATAGGGGTGTTTACAACATACATAAAAGCGCTATTCTATATTTAGCCTCATGGCATGCAAGTATACAATAAACAATGGTCATGCTTCATCATAATAACTGATTAATTAAATTTCATTACATTACACGGACATTAAAAATTATAACGTTTTCTTACATTTATTATTCATAAAATCTGCTAGATATAAATTACACATTTTTATCAATCACTAAATCCTTAATATTAGTGTAGTCTTTGACTTCACAAAAAAATATCAAGTCATTAAAAAACTTAGTCCAAACAGTCTTGGTACTTTAAACTAGCGCCACGACAACAGTTGTAGTCACAATTAATATCGTGGAAACGTGGCCACTACATTGTTTGTGCAACTAAAGTCATTAGTTTCATTGTCCGCTGCGGGTTAATTAAAAGTTTACTTCGAGAGCCGCGGCTTGCCACCGTTTATTTGTAGTGGCACCAAATAGTCTTAAGTTGTTGAGTGGCTAATGAATTTCTTTATTGTTGTGACTTGGGGGGTCAAATGAGTGAACGATTAAATATATCTTCCACTTGTTTTGACCTGTAATATATCTTATATTACTACAAATCATGTTTTCATATACTCTATATTAATTGTATAATTGAAATATTATATATTATCACATACACAAATTGTATTAATAGTACACGTCGTATGTCTACAAAACTTGTATAAAACTTGTAGTTACATGTTTATGATTTTTTGAGTTACCTAAACTCGTAAATTTTGAGTCAAATTCAATCAGTAGTTGTATCAAGAACAGAAACGGTCGATTTTTTTAAAATTGTATTCAGTGTTGCCACCTTGTAAATATTTAGGTAACTAAGTTTAGTTTCGAATGTCAGTGAATACTAGAATTTCTGCCATAAAATAATTCTTTGAAATCGTAGCGATTTACACAGGTAAAAAAAAAAAATTAAGACATAGTTTACAATCGTATTAAATGTAATATTGCGAAAATACGTTTTAGCTTTTGCGAATTTGCTACTTGCTTGAACGTAATCCCTTCCGTATTGTGATTCCCACTCTGTAACAATATTATTAGTAATACGCCATTTTTTTATTCAGTGTTGTAAGTAACTTCCACAATAATAGAAAACGAATTGTTTTGATAATGTTTACCAACGAAAGGTAAATTGCAAAATGATACGACTTTTATTGCCAAAGCAGCGGACTTTACTTTACTTTATTACTAAATGACAAAAACTTAAATAACTTGATTTATGAAATTACTTGACTCTGGAAAAAACAATACAAGTGAGTCCATGCGCAAAGGAAAAAAAACGCTGTCTGTCCGACTTGTCAAAAACTTTATCCAACAAACATGGAAAGAGTTCAAAATTGTTTTGTCAATAAAATACACTATACGTTTTTTAAACACAAATGTTTTTTGTAGATGAAAACGCTATTAATGTATTACACAAGTTGTAGACTTTCACTTCAGTGTAAACGCAAATGTTTTAGTTTTAGATTTATACTAGTGGGCTACACAGTGTGAACGAAGTATTGTTAGATAAGTCTCAATACATGCATGAATTCAATAATTGTGTATTTGACAACTTTTGTATCGGGCTTGTATACTTTGATACTTTGAAAACGAAAGTTTTCAATCAGTGCGTCCTACCTGTTATGACCTACGGTGCCGAAACGTGGACACTCACAGTAAGACTGATCCGCCAGTTCAAGGTCGCTCAGCGAGCTATGGAGCCTGCTATGCTCGGAGTCTCTCTGAGAGATAAAATCAGAAATGATGTTATCCGACAGAGGACCAAAGTCACCGACATAGCATACAGGATTAGCAAGCTGAAGTGGCAGAAGGGCTGGCCATATCTGTCGAAGGACCGACAACCGATGGGGTAAACGAGTTCTTGAGTGGAGACCGCGACTTGGCAAACGTAGTGTAGGACGTCCACTCGCCAGGTGGGGTGACGATTTGCGAGCGGTCGCTGGCAGATGCTGGATGCGGCAAGCCGAAGACAGGGGAAAATGGCGCGATTTGGGGGAGGCCTATGTCCAGCAGTGGACTAGTATAGGCTGATGATGATGATGATGAGTGTATACTTGTGAAGTGTATATTGATTCATCACTATTTGATTATAAGTATAACGAGCGGTTCGCAGCTCTGCAAAACTCGGCGGTTGGGAGCAATCACCGAAGTAGACCAGAATTAACGTTAAGAGGTTAGTCCCGATTATCACTAGATGCCTTACTGGGCGGCATGAAAATTTATATAGCAGGACGCCACTCTCCTACTTTCACCAATCTGCACTGTGTCCGTGTAGTTGATAATGAAGTGAGTCCATTTTACATTGGTTCGTGATAGGTGGCCATTGATCTTTAGTGGAACATTCATGTGCTGAGCTAATAACAAGAGCTTTTATCTCGGAAGTGAAATGAGGGTGAAAGGTTTAATATGAAAATACGTCGAATATCATGGTATGTAAAACATCAAATGTTTGTACTTTTTATAAGAACTTAAGAAAGTTCCTATGCAATAAACTTGCAGACTAAGCTACACCAGAAGATACTCACTTACAAACAGCAGCATTTAATAATTTTGTGGGTAAATAGTGTAACGTAAATAAATAATTCAATGTATGAAAATAATAATATCTGAAAACAATACTTTGAAATTTGGCTAAATATCTTATTCTCAATACTAATACTGACTAATAATAATACCTACTGACATAGACTATTTACATTATTTTATTTTATTTATTAATATATTGATTCTTTTACATGTAACTATAATAATATATAATGTGACATTGTTGTTACATTTTTATTTAATGTTTTTACCTATACTAATTGTTATAATATTGTTTAAATCTATTGACATCATTTGATACATACTCAATAAATAAATAATAATTTAATAACAATAATTTAATAACGGTCATTTAATAATAATAATTTAATAATAATAAGAATTATACGGCGCCCTTCCTCCTCTCTCCTACACTATGCTGTGCCCGACAGGGTCCACTGATGTACCAAATTGTAATATTCACCACCTTATAAAACATTGTGGAACGCAATAAAGTATTGAGTATTGAGTGGAATCAAGCATACCTCCAACTAACTACACCCAGTTGTAACTTGACGTGAACAAGCTATTCCAGCTTTATTCTCAAGTTAACTAGAACACAAACGGCAACTTGCAGCTCCCTAATCGCTAAAGTGTAATTATAAATGATAGTTACTTATACCATGGTATGGCCATACTAATGGTAGTCAAAACATATGATAGTTAAAGCTATCTGTGTTTTGAATAAAATATATATATATTTGCAAGTGAATTGTGTGAATCGAAGTGTGTGTATTGCAGAAAATTTTGGAGAAAGGGCAGGTCAAAAGTACCCTAAACCGACGGGCGTGTATGAAAAAGTTAATGAGTGTAAATTAGGCTAAAGTGTGTGCCAAAATCATAGCAAGTGGAAAGATGTGATCTTTGCCTACCCCTACGGGAAAGAAGCGTGACATTCTGTATGTATGTATGTATATTTTGCAAACAGGTAGAAATGTAGTAATATTTATGGAGTATATTGGTTTAACTAGTGTGTGTCAGAATCGCGAATGGTCAGTCATATTAGAAATTGCATTGGGGCCGTGTGGTGAAATATGGCCCCATACCCTCTCACCTGGTGTCGTAAGCGGACCCGTAGTACTGAGAATGAGCTTAGGTGTGGATGATGAAAAAACTATCTCAAGCAGTGATAACCTACTTGCTTCCCGAAGCACAAAACCTAATATTAACTGCCACGCAGTTAGTGACCCATCCAAGGGTTGACCTTTTCGAAACCTGCTTAACTTCAGACATCGTTTAACCCCATCTAGTTTCGCGAAACTACGAGCACTCCTACGTACTATAGAACCAAGTTTCTTAAATAATATAAATTAAAAAGTCTGGAAAGCTAAATGATAAAAACCAAATAAAACTCAATCCCGCGGATCATTGGCTCTGTGAAATGTTCACGGGTTTATAATTAATATCGGAGCTTCTTTACTATTTTTCTGCAATATATTTAATAAAATCATATTAAATCAAATTAATTCATTATCGGTAGGACTATGGTGAGGTATTTTACTAGCTATGTTTTTTTAAAGTTATGCATGTTTGGTGTTATCAATAGTGTGATATTAAAAAATAATTAACTTATTAGTGTTCTTATTTTATTCTGTGATTAACTGTAATGTCAATTGTTAGAAGTGGGTCATTTCGAACAAAAGTAACTTGAAAACATGAATAATCTTGAGGATCCAAAACAACACCATTCAGTTTTTATTACATTTGACAGTTTCTTAATTATGTAAATACAAAGAAACTAGGACAAGTTAAGTTTTTAAAATTAAAGTTAAAATTTAAGGATCCATCGGGGATAAGACCTCTAATAATAATAACATACCCATAATTTGAAATTAATAATTTTCTCTTTGACTTTGTCAAGATTATTCAAATTTCAATACTATCCATTACTATGAGAAGAAAACTACACAATTACTCAAGGTGGACTTCTTACAGCCCTTTGAATGAAAAACTCAAGCATTATGACGTCAACTTGACAACGAGTTCATTATTCAGAAAGTTGCTGACAGATGATCTGGAAATATGCAGTCTCAAGTTGCCTCGCGTTTAATATTGGAGAAGATGCGCGGCATTACCATGTGCTTATTTTAAATAAGTATTCTCTTACAATCACACCAATTATTTAGTTCCAAGATAAGTAGCACTAAGAACTTGTGTTATGGATACTAAAGAACGGATACACATACTTATTTTTTTTTGTACATACATACTTTTTATACATAGTATAACACCCAGACCCAAATACATATTCATATTTATGCACACATAGATGTGTCCTGTGTGGAAACGAACCCACGACCTTTTGGAGTGAAGTGCAGAGATACTGACTTCCACGCCATATCGGTCGTTAAATAAATGAAACATTAAATTACTGTAAGTTTATGAGGAATTTTTTACAATGAGTCAAATCTTGACGGTTTTAGATATAAGACCAATATAGATCCATAAATAGAAATTCAGAAATTTTTACTTGACATTGCAGTATCATCCAAATAAAAATGTTGCATTTCTTCAAGGCTATATAAATTATTTAAAAGTAGACAAAGAAATAACTTCATATATGCCCAATAAAAGAAGAAGAAAAGATACAAGGGATATCTCACGTTAAAAAACTTTATGTGGCGTGCACACTGTAAAGACAAAAAAGCACTGCTAATGACACCCCCTTAGCCAACTGTGATATATTTACTTTAACTTAATGTCCGTATCTCACGGAGTTACACTCCGCTTCTTTTTTTTTTTATTCTCCAAAAAAAATTTTTTTTCGGAAGTTGCACTCCGCTACATACTGCATTCCCTACCGAAATCTCTGTGCCTCTAAGCGTAAGGTACATCCTTACTGTGAAAACACAAGCTTTGTGGCGTGGTTGAACGAGTTCATTATACAGAAAGTTGCTGACAGATGATTTGAAATATGCAGTCTCAAGTTGTCTCGCGTTTAGTATCGCAGGAGGTGCGTTTCATTACCATGTGCTTGGCTCAGGCCGTCTACTCCAGGTACTTGAACCTCTGAGGACCCTTCAGAGCCACTTTGGGGAGCTCCATGTTAATGCTTTAAGGCACATAATTTTTCTGTAACAATGCATGTGGAGATTTTTGAAAATACATACATACATACATAATGTCACGCCTCTTTCCCGTAGGGGTAGGCAGAGATCACATCCTTCCACTTGCTACGATATTGGGACACACTTTTAGCTTCATTCACACTCATTAACGTCCTCATAAAAAAAGGAAAAAACGTCAAAGCCGAATGCACGGCTTTTTATTATTTAGAGCAAAATAATTAAATTTAGTGTTATTTTTCTTTGTAATTGTGCTCTAAATTATTATAATAACGATTTATAATCACTAAAACGTATTTGTTTGTTGTTTTTGGTAGTTAATCTCGTTCAAGTGCTGTGTCCCAACTTGTGACCCGCTACAGAAAACAGCTGTTTGAATTTCAAATTTACTTTGAGATATCAAATTATTGTGGATTTTTTAGCATAAACCCGGGGAGTATTTGTTTTATATTACTATCCTACTCTTATCAACTACAGTGTAGCTATTCATACGGTGTAACCAACCATTTATTCATAAATTGTACTAAAGTGTGTTAACTTAATTACACACATAAATTGACTTCAAAAGCCTCTTTGCCATCATATTATTTGATTGTTAAGATTTAGATTATCTCTCAACACAATAAACAATAAATTTTGTTAAAAATTGTTTCTTTTGAAAATAAATTTGAGTAGTTTTAAAACAACACTTACCCACTTAATTAATTTTCTAAAACCAAAATAAGTTTCTTTTTAAATTTTTATTCTTAAACTCACTAATATTTCTCCAATGTTAATGGGTAATACAGGTTGTGTATTTAAAATTTAAGATATTTAACATAAAAATCAGGCACAATTTCTAATGATTGAACGTGAAATTGGATAATACATTTTATAATATCCATAAGTTAATTTATAGTCCAACTACATTTCTTCTGCTTTGACTTAACTAAGTTATATAGACACACTTAATAAACATCATCACTGCTGGCTCTGCAAAGTATAGCTTTAAAGAAACAAGATATATATAAATACTAAGTCAAAGGACATACTTGAATCTGTTTCTTTTGTAATTTAAAATTAAACAGACAGGCTAGACTAACAAACAGTAATTCAATATTATTTTGCAATTTTAAAATAGTTACTGGTGTTTCAGCTCCAACATGCTGACTAGACGAGCAACTGCCCAAAATATGGAATCTAAACTCATGAAAACAATTGCAGAATTGGAGAAATCAAAATTCCTTTGTGAGCAGTTGATGTCAGACAGAGATGAGAGCGAAATAGAAATTAGGAAAAACATTGAAAAAAACACACAATTAAAAAATGAGTTGTCAATTCTCTTTCAAGAACACCAAGACATTTTAAGCCAGCGTGACCAGCTACAGCATACTCTCCATGAGCTAGACAACTGTAATGCGACCTATGAAAAGGCACTAGATCGCATAAATGGCCTTGAAATAGAGCTCCGTGATGCTAATAGGAAAATTGCAAAAATGACAAAGGAACAAAAGCATCATGAAACCAAACAGCCTGAAAGTTTATTCGATGAACTTGTTGCATCACCCGGTGGATATCAAATAGATAATTCTAGCATTATAAACACAAGGATGCCAGACGAATGCCGGATGAACAACAAAAGTAGGAACAAATCAAAAAAGATTATAAAAATTAATAGATGCATAAAAAGGGCAGAAAAATCATTAAAAAATTATAATAGGTGTATTTTTAAAAATGTTGCACTAACAAAAGAAAGGAAGGATTTCATAGACTCCTTAGAAATTTATGACTCTAAACTGCAAGAGAGTAGGAAGATGTATGATCGGGACACGAAACAGTTGCAGTTAGATATAAAGAACTTGCATAATTCCCTAGACTCAATTAATAAAAAATATTTATTGGCACAGAAACAAATTGCTGAACATATATTGTCAGCAAATGAATTGATTGACCTATGCAATTATAATGAAGAAAGAAGGTTTGACTCATTAGTAAATAAGACATGTTCAAATTGCCTTTGTGACCCTGTCACTTTGAGACCAAAATGCAATGTTAAACTCACCGACCATACATTGGCCTCACCCTCGCAGGAACTATTATTAAAAACCTCACAGAATGTAAAAAGTAGTGCTGAAATATATGGATCAATAATGTTTTGTGATGGTTTGGGAAAAGGTTTAGGTTCCCTTGTTAGTGGTAAATTAAATAAAAAATTTAAAAACTATTGCACACCAGGCAAAAAAATTAATGAAATCATAAGTAATATAAAAATCCAAGACATTATTGATGCAAAAAATGTTATTATATTGTGTGGTGACAGTCAGTTGGTAAAAAAGAGAGATATTGTCCAAAGTATTAGTGATCTGACTCAGTTACAAATGGATACTAATTGTAAATTTATTATAAGTGCATTTCCTTATGCACAAAACTTAACCTGGGAACAAAACCAGAAAATATTTAATTTAAATTTATTAATTTATAATTTGACTTGTTATAATTCTAACATTTCATTTCTTGAAATGAATAATTTTATTAAGAATTTTCAATTGACCACAGATACTATGTACCTACCATGCAGGTATAAAAATCAGACAGCTACTCTGTTAGCTTATACTTTACAAGATTCTGTTATACAGATGACTAGTTCTAATATTAATCTTATACAAAATGTTAGTACTGTTACTAATAATAATTTTTTGACTTCTCCCATTTTAAACTGAGAGGCAAGACAAAGGCCAGGCCCTTGGACCTAAACATAATACACCAAAACATCCAGGGCCTGACTGGCAAAGACCTTGATTTTGAACTGTTTTTGGAATGTCAGGATACATCTGTCATTTGTATTACTGAGCACTGGCTTAAAAGCAGTGAATTAAATTTTAACATAAATAATTTTAAATTAATAAGCTTTTTTGTACGAAAAACCGCTATTCATGGAGGATCCATGATATTTGTCAAGAACAGTTTAAAATGTAAAGATCGATTAGACATTGTAAATCTTTCTATAGAGCGTAATATTGAATTGTCATGTGTGGAATTGGAAAAATTTGTTATAGTATGCGTGTACCGGCCACCATCTGGCAACTTTTCTACCTTTGAATTGGCTATGGAAGATGTATTAAAAAAATTAAAATCCAAAAGTAAACACATTATAGTGTGTGGCGACTTTAACGTTAATCTTCTTGAAAAAACAGTGACAACCACACGCTTAATTTCATTATTTCAAAGCTTTAATTTAAGAAATCAGTTTTTAGAGCCAACCAGGATAACAGCACATAGTGCAACTTGTCTAGACAACGTATTTTCGGAATGTAACCCGTCTTTTAAGGATCTATTGAGTTGCCTACCGTCTGACCATTGCGGGTTATTAGTGTCATTTAAATATAATCAGCCGGAAGTTCCTAAGTTAATAAAATATAGACCAATAACAAATAATCGTTTGGAGTACTATCAGAACAGTATAGATAAAAAAATAGGTTCAGTCCCATTTTCGCACAGCGATCCGGGTGTTCTTTATGCCAATGTTTTTGGTTTAATTAAAAATGAGTTTAATAGTGTTTTTACCCTTAAGTCTACTAAACGTTTTGAGAAGCTTCAATTTTGTGAATGGGCTACAACAGGTATATATAGGAGTAGGCGGCGACTTTATGAATTGTACAACTTAAAGCATTGCAATCATAATCCAGGTTTTATTGAATATGTTAAAAGATATTCTAAGACATTTAAAAGGGTATGTATTGCAGCAAAATCCGATTTCATAAAAAATAAAATAAAGTCGTCGGATAGTAAGATCAAAACAACGTGGAATATTATAAACCGCGAATCTGGCAGGCGTGCGCCCAAAGATGATACCTTTGTCCTTAAAGATAATGATATAACTGTAGAATGTAAAGCAGAAGTAGCTAACATATTTGGCGACTTCTTTGCGAAAATACCAATAGAGACAACTTCAAGTCTAAATTCGTCTCCTTTAGTTGCTGTATCACTTCTTTCGGAATATGTACCAGTCTGCAATTCCATCTTTGAATTTAGATATATCACATATGTAGATATTTTAAAATCCTTTAAAGAAGTAAAAATTAAAAATACGGGTGATTTTTGGGATCTGTCCACTAAAGTAATTCAATCAATAATACATTCTATTGCCCCATACCTTGCGTTCATATTTAATGAATGTATTAATCAAGGGTCCTTTCCGGACTTAATGAAACTGAGTAAGGTTATTCCTTTACATAAATCCGGTTGCAAAGAGGACAAAAGTAACTATAGACCTATTTCAATCTTACCAGTATTAAGTAAGGTCTTTGAAAAAATTATTCTTAATCAGTTAACATATTACTTTAATTCACAAGATCTTCTACATAAAAAGCAGTACGGTTTTAGAAAGAGCCGTTCTACGGCAGATGCTGGTGCAGCTTTAATGCAGCATATTTTTGAAGCTTGGAAGTTATCGCAGAATGCTCTAGGAGTTTTTTGTGATCTGTCTAAGGCTTTTGACTGTGTTGACCACCAGACTCTAATTCTTAAATTAAAATACTATGGTATAGGAGGCTTAGCCCAAAAGTTATTGTCATCATATCTTTGTTCACGAATTCAGACGGTAGATATTAACGGAACTAGATCACCCGGGTCGTCTGTGCGTATGGGGGTCCCTCAGGGTTCAATTTTAGGACCATTTCTCTTTTTAGTTTATATAAATGATTTGCCATTTTTTATGAGTAGGCGTTGTGAGATGGTATTATTTGCTGATGATACTTCTTTAGTATTTAATATTGATCGACATAAAAAGGACTTTAGCGATGTAAACGATGCCCTTGCAGAGCTGCTTCGTTGGTTTACTGTTAACAACTTACAGCTAAATGCTAAAAAAACGAAATGTATTAAATTCACTGTTCCAAACGTAAGGAAACTCGAAACAAATATCATTATTGATGGTCAGAAACTAGATTTAGTAGATTCTACTGTTTTCTTGGGAATAACTATAGATGAAAAACTTCAGTGGGGTCTACATATTGATACTCTTGCTGGCAAACTTAGTTCCGCAGCTTATGCTATTCGCAAAATTCGCCAATTAACAGATGTTGATACGGCAAGAATGGTATACTTTAGTTACTTTCATAGCCTAATGTCTTATGGTATTCTTATGTGGGGACTAGCAGCAGATATAGAAACAATTTTTATTTTACAGAAACGGGCTGTAAGATCTATTTACGGACTAAGCTCACGGACAACTCTTAGAGAAAAGTTTAAAGAAATAGGTATCTTGACTGTTGCCTCTCAATACATTTATAATAGTATAATATTTATAAAACGAAACATAGAAACCTATAACAGGCGCTGTGATGATCACAGTTTTAATACTAGAAATAGAAATAAATTATTAAATCCATTTTTACGCCTGCATAAAATTCGAAAATCGTTTATGGGGCAGGGTATACAATATTATAACAAAATTCCAAAAGATATTTTAGATTTGCCTTTTGAAAAGTTTAAGCAAACCGTTAAGACATCACTTACCAAGAAAGGGTATTACACGGTTAATGATTACGTTAATGACAAAAACGCTTGGATGTAACATTTACAATGATAAAAGTTGTGTTCTGCGGCCCTCTTTACAATATAACGATTACTTACATACATTGTCTATGTAATTTTATAATTTTATTAGTTCTGTCTCCCTTTTTTTTTCAAATCTTGTGACTGCAGAACACAATTGTTTTAATATTATGTATTTTAATTGTGACTGGCGGGAGAAAAAACCAACCTTGACGATTTTCTTGCCCGTTCTTTTACGATCAAGCTCCCGCCCGCAGTGAATGGGCGCGTTAGTTTATAAGTATGACATTCATAAGAGCTCTATTGAGCCAAACTTGAATAAATGAAATTTTAATTTTTTTTTTTTTTTTAATTAATTTCATACACGCCCGTCGGTTTAGGGTACTTTTGACCTGCCCTGATTTTTGAAAGTGATCATATTTTAATAATCTATTTTATTTTATTGTGCATTGTAATCTGCATTGTGTTTTATTATGTTCTAAGGAGGCTGTTTGGTTTTATTTGGATGATCGATATGGTATAGAAAGAAAGAAAGTAAATAATTTATTCTGTGACACATGATACATTGGTTTACAAAAATACAAAAATAAACATTAATATACACATGTGGCACCGAAAAGGCTTATACTCAGCATATGCCGAGGGGTCACTATGGCCCCGCGGCGCTGGTCTTCCGTACAAGCCTATAAATACTAGTACTATATCAGTAGAGACCTAATTGGACGATAGCTTTGACAATTGTACATTCTGCGACTTCACCGTTTCACTGCAGAAGCTTGAAAAGTTAATATTAAGCCCCGACTCTCAAAAAAAAATCCAAAGAAATTTATCTCAAAAAATATGTATCTTTAAATCCTTACATCTCGCTAATTAATTTGATGCACGATCCAGCGAATTGGTTTCCGAGGGTCGAAAGGGCAGTATTCATATTAAAACACACTGCCAAATGATAAGTAATTGTAAGTAAGTAAGTGTTACGAATCAGTTCAGTTGACAAAACAAAGCTATCAGCTAATAACGCATCCGCCCCCTGTTTAAGCAGCCAGTGTAACGGAGCCTTCCAGACCATTGGCTCTGAAGAACCCTAGACCAACCCCTACTTATATAGAAGCATATTACTTATGTTGATCATTTAGTTGCCGGACGTTTTTACTATTATTTTTGGTGTATAGCAGTAATTGTTTGTGAAACAGTGTTTTGTTTTTACTTTAAGAACTTTGCGAGTGGTTCGAACAAAATGTATGTTAAGCATTATTAAGCCCATTGACATAATATATTTTTCACAATGACAAACAATATTGAATCAAGTTCTTTGCATGTTTTTTGCATAAGGTGCATGCCTTATAATTATATTACTATAATTTCCCGAAAAATCAAGAAACTATTCAACACGACACGACTTACACAGGGCATCTTGACATGATGTTCATGACACGGTGGATATATTTTCATGCACTTTTAGTGAATTCGCCAGAACTGCGTTAAATATAATAAGTTATCAGTTACGTTAGATTTAGAACTTATTTTGTTAATATAGGATGTAATACTAAAGTTATATATCAGGTAGGCTAGTTTATGTTATATTATATTATATTTAAATAATATTGTAGATTAATAATAATATATTGTATTTATTATAAACATTGCTATGCTATCGCATTAGGTTAAGACACCTGTAATGGTAGCATAAGATTATAAATAAATAAATAAATCTTCAGGTAAGGTAGGAGCCTCAGGAGATAACGATGTCTTCACGGCCAACGCTGAAACGAGTCTCTGACTCTCGATTAAATTATATCGAGGAAATTATAGTAGCGCGGGATTGTTACAAAGATATTTTGAATCCATCACTTGCTTACAATGGATTTCCGCAAAGTAACGCCTGAATCAATAAATTATTCCGAATCATAAACAATGAATGCTATAGAACAAAAATAAATGTCAAAATGTCCGGCAACTTAATGTTCACTGTCAGCTCTAGTATAACAATACTAGCGCATCACTAGTGCGTTGCCTGGGGCTGTTTAAATAGGGCGTGAAGCGGTTTTTTAAGCGTCGGCCTATACGCTACTGATGACTTTTTAATTGCAAAACGTTAATCGTTAATTATTTATCGAGTGCGTCGCCAACAACTTACCATCACTATTGTGCTTAACGCCAAATTGGGAACTAGGCTGTTTCAATCCGTGAAATTCCACCGAGACTCTATTGATCCCCTCACTAGATTTACTGTTGTGGTTTGAAAACGAACATGTCTGTTTGAAATCCAGAAAAGTCTAAAATCTGTTGCAGTCAAATCGCGCCTTCAGAATTGTAAAGACCTATGCCAAAATTGAAGTCATGAAACGATTTTGGGCAACGATTTGCATAGACACTAATTAAAAAAAAGATCTGTAGAAGCGCAGAATGAGAGACACTTATATTTTGATATCTTTCACTTCGCCCAAAAAACTAGACTGTTTATTCTTCTTCTCGAGTCTTTTTGAGATAGGTCTCTTCAGTTATAAAGGTGCGACATATCATATAAAAGGACCTAGGTTTTAAATCCACAGAATTCCAGTGACACTATAATGAAGAGTATATCACCCTAGATATCCTTTACAGCCCTCTATTTGCGCGGCACGACATCATTAGGCAGCGTGCGGTGCAGACAGATCACACGTCGCCGAGTGGCATCCATCTCTAATTAAATCCGGTGGAATCTGCCTCTAAATTAAAAAAGGTCGCGTCGACAGACATGCTGGTCCTAATGAGACGCACTGTTGATATGCCCGGAAGCGTTTTGGTGTCCTGATTTAAAAAGGATTCATGGAATATTTAATGCATTAGAATATGTCATGATTTTGTTTTGGAAATTCAGTATTATACGCTAGAAAGTATTTATAGGTCCGCTAGATTAAATCACGGAAGTAAAGCAGAAATCATATAGAAAAGTATGAACTGTGGTGATTCATCCATGAGGATGAATCACCACTTGTGTAGTTTTGATATTAAGCGGTTCTGTGCTGAAGTAGTCAAGTTAGGACACAGGCCCCGTTTATCTCTATTAAGGCTAAGCAAAGTTACACACCGGTTTCCGCCAATAAATTAATAAAAAATAAAAATTTACATCTTTTTTCTTATCTACTATGAAATACGAAATTCAAATTAAAAGTAAATTGCAAGGAAGTCGTATTTCATATTTCATTTTTTGAATAAATGAAACATTCAGAGGCAACGTTATTAAGTTGCATGATAACATACAATTTAAATTATTCTCTGACCGCGCCGCTGGCTCGGAAAAGTGACAGGTAAAACATTATTCCGCTGAATCGTACCATCCTTTTAGCAATTAAACCATTGAGGCAGCGAAAATAGATCTAAGCGGGCCCTGCGGGTAATTGCGATAAATTAATATTTGTCGAACGAATTGATTTTTCGTTACACAGGGCAAATTGGAAAATCACTGACCTCTTTTGATAGCTTGTAATTATCATCAACCAACGGCTGTGCTCGACTTTGCTTGGTATTTTTCGGGATAAAAAGTAGCGCGGTATACTTACCACTTAATTGTATGTGTAAGGTGGCAAATTTATCTTATCTTAAAGAAAGCTTATTATAGTGTAAAAGATTTAATAAACGATAAGACTGCCTGAAAAAAACTTGCATTGCTCCTTTCTTTTTTAGGATATAGGCTGTTGGTAGTTTTAAGAACAACCGAGTAACCTCGAGAAAAAACCACAACAGACAGATTAACACAAAAACATTGAAAAATTCTGACAAAGAATCCATTTTGCTTTTATTTCTTGATTATAGTACCGCTCATATATCTTTCATTGTTAGTATGTGATTCCATTTTGTTTGTAAAAATTTGACGAATCTAGATGATTCTAAGCAAGTGCTGGATTACAAACATCTTTGTAACGATTTCCGCCAAACTATAATTTCCTGAAACATCGAGAAACTATTCAACACGACACGTGTTTGCCCTTACACGGGGTATCCTCAGGTAAGATAGGAGCCTCAGAACAACGATCTCTTCACGACCCTTAAGGAAAGCCAAATAAACTAAACGCTTCTATTTTAATGACAATAAAGTATTTTTTTTTCCTTTGTAAAGTCGATGCAGATAGGCAGATGTACCCCTAATTGTTCCTCCTCTGTTCTTGGTTTGTGAAAGGTGTTCTGCGGCCAGTAGTGGAAGTTAGATAGAAGTAGATTTATAGACTATTATTCACCAAACAAAATTTTACGCGGTACTCGATATTCAATGCCACTTGATCATATATCCAGGAAAGAACTCTGATATCTTCTTTGTTCGTTTTTAACCACCGGCTAATCTATTAGCGAAGCTATTAGCTAATCCGTATTCTGTAATAAAATTATGTATGCTACATTTGTTTACGAGGATCATCATGCTGCTGTTCGCAAAAATAGAATCACCTGTCAAAGTGTGTTCTAAATAAATTAAGTATATACTAATTACACCATATTGTAACACATTTAATAATGTAAGTAAATGCAGCACAGTAAATAATTTATAAGTAGTTTCTAAGTAGTTATTATAAAGGAAGACGAGCGTAGGTGTGAGTACCTAAAGGAATGAGAAGCCCCGTCCGATCGAGCCTCAGATAATCATCGTCAACGTCGCGCAGACGAGGCGGCGAAGGCAGGACGTTCGGGCGGCAGGAGGCGCGGGCGCAAGGCATCGCATTACGGCGGCAAATGCGGACAGACAATGGGAACATAGACCCAATAATATATAGCTCAGATTTTATAATTTTACTCAAAGCTCATAAATATTAATGACACGCTAAAATTCAATATAATTTAATTTTATAATATAAGTAATAATATTATCTTTCAATGACACTAGTTATTTAGTTTTAAGATAAGTATCAATAAGAACTTGTGTTATGGATACTACAGTACAGATAAACATATTTAAATACCTTAATTTTTTTGTAAATACATAATAGGTTGGGGAAAAAGTCTTTTCGTATTTTTGTATGAAAAGTCATGACATTTTTTTCAAAGTTTATTTACATTTATTTACAATATATATGTACCGTTTTGTTGAATAACTTTCTGCCATTTTGTGGGCAGAGACATTATCCCGTTACTGTAGAAACTTTGGGACTTCTGATCAAAAAAACGGGACAAATAGTTTTGGCAGTCCTCTCTTGAGGTCAACCTTACAGAACCTAAAGAATTCTGCAGAGACCGAAACAGGTGAAAATCTGAAGGCGCAAGGTCAGGGCTATATGGTGGATGCACTAGGACCTCCCAGTCGAACTCTCTTAATTTTTGCTGAGTGGCTAAAGATGTGTGTGGTCTAGCGTTATCGTGATGAAAGACCACACCCTTCCTGTTGATCAATTCCGGCCGTTTTCTCTCGACTGCTTCCTTTAATCTCATCAGTTGCTCGCAGTAAAGATCAGAATCGATGGTTTTGCCGGGCGGTAAAAGCTCATAATAAACAATGCCCTTCCAATCCCACCATACACACAGCATCACCTTATTTCGTGTTAGGCCAGGTTTGGCCACAGTCTGTGAAGCCTGGCCAACTTTCGACCACGACCTTTTTCGCACGTTCTTGTCGTACGTGATCCACTTTTCATCGCCAGTTATCAATCTCTTCAAAAACGGCTCGGTTTCATTACGTCTCAATAATGAATCGCAAATGAGTACACGGTTCATTAAGTTTCTTTGAGTGAGCTCGTGTGGCACCCAAATATCGAGCTTTTTTGTATAACCAGCTTTCTTCAAATGGGTCAAAACTGTTTTGTGGTCAATTCCCAGTTCTTCAGCTACTTCGTAACTACTAATATGCCGATCTTGCTCCACTCTTTCAAAAATGGCGTCCATTTTATTCGTAACAGGGCGACCAGAGCGAGGTGCATCTTTAACATCAAAATTTCCGGACTGAAAACGTTTGAACCAAATTTGTGCTACTCTTACTGACACTGCATCAGGTCCATAAACATCACAAATTTTTTTCACTGCTTGAGTTGCATTTTTGCCTTTTTTATAATAAAATTTTAAAATGTATCGAATTTCTTCATTAGATTCACTCATTTTAACGGAGAGAAAAACAAATGAAAAATAGCGGGAAACAACTTTTTTTTATTTTTTTCTTTTCTTTATAATGGAACCTTTTTAATGTTACCAAAACCAGCCAGACACAAATAGTACAGTCAAAAAAAATTTCTAATAAGTTTATACCTACGTTATGCGAAAAGACTTTTTCCCCGACCTAATACTTAACATACATAGGAAAACACCCAGGCCTGAAACAAAATTGCAGCCTGCTTTGAAATCCTCAGACTGGCTATAGATAAACTAGAAAATTCATTTAAGGCCAGTTTGAAGTAATATGGCTTATTTATTTATTACATATACATTTGTATATGGTTGCGCGGGAGTTGTTACAAAGTTCTTTTGACTTTTAATAAATTGCTAGTAAATAATCTTTGTTTGCATAAAGAGTATTGTACGGGTGTTTCTTAAGTATAATCAATAAAGGTTCTTAATGATACTTATCTCGGAACTAGAATTGGATTGTAACTGAATTATAATAAGTATAATTTCAACGATCTCTAGCTAATAAGCAATCTACACTCTTAGCCAAGAGTGAACGTTTCTCGCGCAATCTCTCGCGCAATCGCGCCTCGCTCGTCACTTGTACAGCACCAGTATCAGGTATCTCACAAGGATGAGGCTTCCGTCGCCGGCTCGGTATCGCTGCACTACTTATATAACTTATTTCAGTGTTGCCAGTCTACACTCTTCCTGTCTACACTTACCTATTCAGAACTTTATACTTATTGTTCATAATTATTGTTGTAAAAACATGAGTTAGTTGACTTATATTTTACAATAAATAAATAATCAATATTCTCTTACAATCACACCAATTCTTTAGTTCCAAGATAAGTATCACTAAGAACTTTTGTTATGGATACTAAAGAACGGATAAACATACTTAAATACTATTTTGTTTTTTGTAAATACATACTTAATATATAGGAAAACACCCAGAACAGAACAAATATTTAAGTTCATTCACACAAAGATTTGTCCTGTGTGGGAATCGAACCCACGACCTCTGGAGTGAAGTGCAGGTATACTGACCTCCACGCCAAATCGGTCTTCAATATTAGCTTTATTGTCGGAATTATAATACATAAATATTCCAGGAAATCTCATTCAGCGCCATATAGCCCCAAACTAGTAATGTTGTTGTACTACAGTTACTAGACAATGGATCATCATCTTCATTTCAGCCATTTTTAGCTAAACATAGCCCCCCCCCCTCCCCCCAGTATTCCACGTCGATATTGTGCCACTTGCATCCATTGGCTTCCAGCCGCCTTGACCAAATTAAGTCCAGACCAGATTACCCTGTCGGAGGCAACCCTCCCGATAAACGGGTAAACATACTGCAGTACTAAATTGTTTGTACTGTGTACATTCGGAGCGTACTACAGATATGCCATATGGCCGCCTGTCATACCTTGTAAAACATCTTAAATAATAAATTTCTTTATTTCATAATAAACCTGGTACAATGATTAGTAGCTGGTGCCTCCTTTTAAGCTTGAATAAGCCTGTGTCAGGAGACACCGCTTTTTGATAACACATAATCTAAGTTTTGGTCTGGGCTACAATTTTATATCTTGGAGTACTGTACTATATTTCTCTGTAATTTTCCTAATGTATAAAAAAAGAAATATGTAAAAAATAATACGAACGCGCTTACAACATGCAAGTAAAATCTTCTAAGGAAATACCTGGAGCTAATAGAAATTTTAATGAACCCGAGATGATTTTTTCAGCACCATGTATACCGTAATCCAGTGAGGATTAACCTTGGAGTGTTCTCGAGGCTACCGATTTTCCTTTTACCTTCCTTTATTAAAAACTTTTTGTTTACATTCAAGTTTCGTAGTAGACTAGGGGTTTTAATTTAGAAGATTGTGAATTTTTGTTTTTACAGCTAATATTCCTTTATTAAATTTTTGTTATATTTTCAAGCTAAAGGTTAGAAAGTTAGAATCAATGTAATTTATTAGGCTGTTATGCTCTGAGTGACTTAGTATTAGTGAGGGTAGTTTAAAATTTGCATCTATGGAGACAGATGTAATTTCAGTCTCCCAGTCTCCACGAAACTCTGTTAAGTATTCTAAACTTTCCTCGGGATAAAAGTTGTCGAACAAACCGCAACTTAAATCATTAACAATCTATTTAGCTTTTTCTTTACTCTTTATTTGTTATAGCTTTTGCCCGCAACTTCGATCGCGTGGAATAGTGTTTTCCGGCAGATTTTAGGTTTTATCCACATAGTTCCCGATCCCGCGGGATTTTCGGAATAAAAACTATCCTATGTCCTTTCTCGAGTACCAAACTATGTTTGTACCAAATTTCATCCAAATCAGTTGAATAATTTGCCCGTGAAGAAAAGATAGACAGACAGAGTTACTTTCGCATTTATAATATTGTTTAGATAAAAAATTTGGAAACACGTCTGGTGACATGCGTAATAACTTTCTCAAGCGCCTGACAAGTTTCTTATAGAAGTGACGCATTAAAAAAAGTAAGTGAAGTGTTCTAATTTAATAGGCGACGTAGATATCAAAATTACTGGGTACAGAGAGACGATTCTTGATACCTGATACTGGCAATGACACTGACAATAAAGTGAAAAAAAGGATTTTCTTTTAAATAAAATATAGTTAACAAGTACTGTAAAGGCTTTTGTTAAATGAAACCACTCGTAAAACCGTGAGAGGTATAATTATATTTAAAACGTCCTTCTCGTTACACAGACACAACTCAAAAGTTCAACAATGACACTGACACTACACAATACAAAGTTAGACGCGACCGCCCGATGTCGGTTCCGAGATGGAAGCCGACCGTGCAAGCCGCGAGTGCGCTCAGCTGCCCGTAACCCGTTCCAATGATGGAAGCGTGTCCGTGCAAGCCGAACTGCCGTCAACTACGGCGTGTGAGGGCTTATATAGCGTTCGGCCGCGGAGTGGTGGCACCGTCGTGCGCTGGAGTGGGGCTCGGTGTGCGGAGCGCGGTCAGGCGCGCGCTCATGCTATGACCTTGTGTTACAGTCTCCCCCTCTGTCTCCGAAGACGTCCCGGTGAGGAAGACAGGACTTAGGTAGGCTGCTGCTTCTTCGGCGGCCTCCCGCGGGGACGAGACTTGACTGTGGCCGGCGCTGTTGGCTTGTTCTTTCGCGGGCGACCTCGCCGGCGTAAAGGCAAGACTGGCTCGGGAGGGACATCAGACGTCGTCCCTTGATATGGTCGCAGGGCTGAGGAGTGGTACAACCCTGCAGACTGGTGTGGGGCGGAAGGGTCGGCAATCTGAAAAGAGGATGGTCCGTGAATATTTTTGATGACGTATGGGCCATCTCGGCGAGGTGCTAGTTTAGCACTGAAACCTTGTGTTGATTTGCTTAAGGCATGTTTATCAACCATGACTTGGTCGCCAGGCTGATAATTTGGACACGGCTGACGTCTCTTATCAGCGTACTCTTTTCGTTTCTCTTCCTTCATCTCCTGCACTTCATGTGCTTTCTTTAATGTAGAAGCCATCATTAACAACTTTGGTGTTATCTCGGGAATGAAATTCTCGTTTTGCACTATTTGCCGTAGGTCGTGACTTGTGTCGTCGATAGTGCGTAGATCTCTACCAAAAGTTAGGTAAGCTGGCGAGTATCCAGTAGATGAACAGACAGCTGTGTTCATTGCAAAACGTATGCTTGGCAAATGTTCTGACCATTTTGTATGGTCGTTCCCCACTAGTATGGCCAACTGCGTTTTCAAATCTCTGTTGCGTCTTTCCACTGGGTTTGTTTCCGGATGATATACAGGGGTAAAGCCATGATCAATGCCCAAAGAGAATGTCAGTTGTTGCATCACGTTACTGACAAATTGGGAACCATTATCGCTAATGAACCGTCGCGGTGCACCGTAACGTAGAATAATTTCATCCAGTAACACTCTTGTGCACTCTTCAGCAGTGGCTTGTTTTAATGCAAACAATTCGACCCATCTACTTGCCAAGTCTTCTATAATGAAAATCCATGTCTCATCTTTAGCTGTTTTAGGTAGGGGTCCGAACAAGTCGAAGGATATTACTTCAAACCTTTGATTGAGAGCCGTAGTCTGGAGTAGACCGGCTGGCCTGAGGTTGCTTGGTTTGTATCTCTGACATTCGATACAGTTCCGGATATAATTTTCTATTTGAGTTCTCATTCCCTTCCAGAAGTATCGCTTAGTAATTCGTTCGACAGTTTTCTCAACACCATAATGACCAGCGGACGCTTCATTATGGTACACGGCAATAACTTTCTCCTGCTCATGCTTAGGAACGACTAGTTGAGCGTTTTCGTTATCATTATCTGATTTATACCTGTACAGTGATCCTTGATTCATGAGGTATCCTTTTATACTCCAATATTTTCCGTTTTCATGTTGATTCCCTTCTAAATCGTTAATTATTTTTACTATTTCTTGATCTTTTAATTGTTCCTCTCTTATTTCTTTTGACGTTTTTCGCGGCATATCAATCACTATACTGCATACTCCACAGTCTTGTTTCATTGTTGGATCGCAGTTGGGACGTGATAGCGTGTCGGCGACAACATTTGTTCTTCCCTTAATATATTTAATCGTCAGATTGTAAGGTTGCAGCTGCAAGGCCCATCGTGCTAGTCGACCTGTTGGGGACTTCAGTGTCATAAGCCACTTCAGTGCTTGATGGTCGGTGAGTAGGGTAACATCCGTACCCTCGATGAAACCACGAAATTTGTTCACCGCCCAGATTACAGCTAGAGCTTCTCGTTCTGTGGTGGAATAATTTCTTTCAGCTGGTGTGAGGAGGCGACTAGCATATTCAACGGGATGCTCGTTTTCGCCCTCCCCCTGCACCAAAACTGCACCTATGGCATAATTGCTTGCGTCTGATTTGATTATGAAGTGTTTGGTGTGGTCTGCCTGCATTAACACCGGTGCTGTGATTAACAGTTTTCGAAGCTCTTCAAACGCTTTCTGCTGTTCGTCTTTCCAAGTCCATTCAGCGTTCTTTTTCATCAAACGAGTAAGTGGTTCGGTAATCTTCGCAAAATTAGGAATGAAGCGGCGATACCACGAACACATCTGTAGAAACGACATCAAGTGTTTTACGTTTACTGGAGTCGCCATTTCTACTATTGAGGCTACCTTGTCAGGGTCAAGTTGAAGTCCATCAGGCGTTATGTAGTGTCCTAGATATTTTACTTTAGAACAGAAAAACACGCACTTGTCCTTGTTTGCTGTAAGGTTGTACTCCTTTATGCGACCGAAAACATCGTTCAGGGGCCTTACCATGAGCTCTTATAGCAGTATTATTGCAGTTGTGGAAAAGAGACGCGTGTAGATACGCCACTACACGCGTCTCGCTTTCTCAACTGCAATAATACTGCTATAAGAGCTCATGGTAAGGCCCCAGGTCTCTATAATGTCCATCTAGACTTTCTGACATCACTATTAGGTCATCCAAATAAACAAGCAGTTTGATATGGCTTAAGGAGATGCTGAATCTGTCCATGAGACGCTGAAAAGTCGCTGGTGCATTTCGCAAACCAAAAGGCATTCTCAAAAATTTATACATACCGAAAGGTGTGATGAAGGCTGTCTTCAACTGATCTTCATCCTTAACCTTAATTTGCCAATAACCTGCGCGGAGATCTATGGTGCTCATGTAGCGAGTAGGCTTAGCACTATGGAGGAGATCGTCAATGCGCGGTAGCGGGTACATGTCGGCAGTTGTTATGGCATTCAACTGCCGGTAGTCGACACAGACTCGTGTACTGCCGTCCTTCTTGGGAACAAGTACTACTGGCGCTGACCATGGTGAGGAACATGGCACAATAACCTTCTGCTCCAACATCTTCTGTACCTCTAACTTCAGGGCTTGCAGCTTTATTGGTGACAGTCGATATGGTGGTACGGAGATCGGCTTGTGTGATCCCGTGTCGATATCGTGTTCTGTCTCCGTCGTTGGTTCGCCATTGGATACAAAAACGGCTTCGTTTTCTTCCAGGAATTGCTGCAACCGTACCTTTTCTTCTGCTGTCAGCGAACACTCGTGACTGCACATGGCAACCGAAGAGATCTCGGTGCTTGGGAATAAATTAGCAGAGTCAGGTGACAACTCTACGTCAGCCGCATCGATATTCCTGCGTGCATCCTCGTACAAGGCATCAATGATAGGAGAATATCCATCAAATAAGACTGTCCGTGGTCTCTTTGGTGGAGTCGAAAATCCTATGGGTATTAGCGGCCCATAAGGTCGTTCCAGTACTTCCTCTGTTGCGCCAAGCATCCTAGTGTCACATTTGCCAGGGGAATGTGGAGGCGTCATCAGCTGGGAGACCTGTTCTGGCATTTTTACTGGCGTAATTACGGGACTGGGTGTGTTCATCATCGGCGTTGCCATCGTTGGCAAGCACACACTGGATAAAACACCCGCAATGTCCATCGAGTTATCCACGCTTTCTGGATTCAACTCGTAATTCTTCCTCGGCTCGTCGATGAAATTACAGGTTCGTTGGGGTAGGTTTAGGGCTAACATGGCATCTTCTACAAAACCTACTCCGAGGAGCGTTCTATTATCCCTTGCGTCGGGGAATATGATAAATGAAGTGCTAATGTCACGTCCGTAAATATTGACAATCGTCTTTACTGTCAGAACGTCCTGCTTCCTGGCTACTCCATCAGCGAGGGTTATATACATGACCTCCCTCTCAAAGTTTAAACCGTTCTGTTCCAAACGTTTATAAAGCTGGTAGGAGGCAACACTTGATTTAGCGCACGTATCTATGTACGCTATTCCCTTCATACCTTGTATGGTAATGGGCACTGTGGGGCGTGGTCGAACATCGGCAGTCATATTAGCGGAGCAGAAACAAAAATCAACTGATGTTGTAGACTGCTTGTCTTTACATTTTGGACAACGACTGCGTATAACTCCTGGCTCACCACATCCATAACAAGAAAACTTTGGCTTGCCATAATTTTCAGAACTTGTTGTGGGTTCACTCTTCACAACATTCTGTTTGTCTACGTCATCCTTTGCCTTCCTTCTGCAGACCTCCGCCGCGTGTCCGGGAAGACGACAGTAACCACAGCGTACCTTACTTTGTTTCTTACTATTTTTATATATTGTTGTATTGTCGTTGTTTTGTGTTTTATCATTATTACTTTGTTCTCTTTTTTCTCTTAGTGTTCTTTCTATGTTTCTTGCCTTCTTCAATAGATCATCAAAGGTTGTTATCGAGTCTCTGTATAGTTTCTCCCTTACAGCAAGTTTAAGCTGGCCAAAAACGAGGCTAATCTCTTGCTGGTCGGTGTGAGGTTCCGACATCTCCGCAAGCAGTGCACGCTTTTTAGCAATGAAGACCTCCGTAGGGGTCTGATCGTCTTGTTTTACGCAGACTATTTCTTGGTATAGCTCGTAATCAAGCCTTCTCGGAGAGAATGTATCACGCAGCCGTTCCTTGAAGTTTTCCCACGTCTTCACGTGACCCTTGACACCTTGCCACCAAATAGCTGCATCACCGACCATCACCAACGGCAGGCCCTCCAGTGCATTGGTGTCCGGTATCCTCTCGATATCCTTAAACACCGTTACTGCTGCTAAAAATGGTTCCACCTCCGTCTTCAAACCTCCAAACTTAGCTGGGCACTGAGCAAAGGTACTTCTTTCCCTTGTGGTGCTCGTGATTGCAGAGATCAGTTCTTTGAATTGGCTGTCCGTCATATTGATAGCCATCTTCTCAGGAGTACTGCTTCTGTATCTGTCTGGCTTACGAGTGGGTCGAGGCCTTAATAATTTGCTATCGAGCTCCACGTTGTGCGCCACTGTAAAGGCTTTTGTTAAATGAAACCACTCGTAAAACCGTGAGAGATATAATTATATTTAAAACGTCCTTCTCGTTACACAGACACAACTCAAAAGTTCAACAATGACACTGACACTACACAATACAAAGTTAGACGCGACCGCCCGATGTCGGTTCCGAGATGGAAGCCGACCGTGCAAGCCGCGAGTGCGCTCAGCTGCCCGTAACCCGTTCCAATGATGGAAGCGTGTCCGTGCAAGCCGAACTGCCGTCAACTACGGCGTGTGAGGGCTTATATAGCGTTCGGCCGCGGAGTGGTGGCACCGTCGTGCGCTGGAGTGGGGCTCGGTGTGCGGAGCGCGGTCAGGCGCGCGCTCATGCTATGACCTTGTGTTACAGTACTACATACGAACGAGCGTATTACTTACCATCAGGTCAGTATCACTTGAAAATGAGTTAAGTAACATTAACGCACAAAATATTAAAACCTTATGTGAAATATTGGAAAATTTCTCTAAAGGAATGTCATTGAGTTTGCTGAAATATTCCGCTATAAATTTGAAAAGAGATTTAAAAAAAAGCTTTATGTGGATTCCAAGTAGCAAAATCTTGATCCGAACAATTTTACAACATACATTCACATATAATACGCCCATATTATACGCCCATACTTCACCAATTATATAGTTAAACCGAACCGCCGAACAATTTTAACAATAAGCAATCATATGGTAGCTTTTTTACAGAATAAAACATTTTTAAAAACAACTTTGGAGCTAAAGAAGAAACGGCGTAGCGACTATACAGGGGATTGCACAGCGATTTCGAGTAGTGTACTCAATATATAATACCGAAATTCGCCCCCATTCATTCATTCTTCTCATGTCTATTATCATAAACATAATTCTTTATTGTTTCGTTTGGTGTACAATTCTTCTTAATAATAATATTATGTACTCAAATAAACCCTGCAAGGGTATCACAATTTAAAATGGAAACACATTTCGTCCTTATATTATATATAGAAATTAAATACATTAGAAATGCAACAACCATAAAAATCATTCAACTATACATAAAATAAAATAAAAATATGAAAACTTGAGAGGTGTCAACACCCGGATGGAACGAAGTTCCTTTCGATTAATTAGTGAAGGAATTGTAATAAAATTTTATGAAAAAAAAATACAAACAAATCAATAAATCTAATAATAAAACGCTTAAAAAGAGGAAACAAAAAGTTTCCGTACCGGGAATCGAACCCGAGCCTCCTGGGTGAAAGCCAGGTATCCTAGCTAGTAGACCGTGAAAAAGTGTCGTGACAACTTTTTCTTACGAATTTTTTCCGTCTAGCCCCTTCTTTCACAACGCGCGATAAAGAACTTGTTCCAAAAATATACTTTATTGTCTTTAAGATCAACATGATCATTTAGATTCGTCAAACATTTACACAAAATGGAAATTCCATATATTTTTTTAACAACAATGAAAGAAATATGAGAGGTACCATAATAAAGGAGTAAAAGCAAATAGGTTCTTTGTCAGAATTTGTCAGTTTATCTGTCTGTTGTGGTTTTCTCAAGATTTGTCCGTCTGTATCTGTCAGTCAGCCTGTCGTGATTTTAAAGGAGGAGAATATATATTCATATTATGCTATTATGTTTTAACTACTTATATTAAATGTATCATCATCATCACCAGCTTACATTCGTTCACTGCTCGACATAGACCTCACCAATGGCACACATGTCTACTATGTTTATTCTTAATCATGCTGATCTTGCTAAAAAAATATTTTCACTACAAAACACAAGTCTTTGTAGATTTATTTAATCTCTGCTGTGTACTGTGCGATCGTGCGTGTGCTAATATTAAGTAAATTGTATGTCACTGGCGGGAGGAAAAATCAAGCACGACGTATCTCTTGCCTTATTCTTTTAGGTTCAAGTCCCGCAGCTCATGGGAGCGTTAGTTTTTAAGTTGACATTCATAAAGGCTTTATGAAAAACATGTCATACGAGGATAAATTATCGCATGCTTAAAGGTACAGCGACCCATTAATAGATAGGTCAGGTTTGAGTTACCTACTTATATAGTTTTTCTATTTCTTACTGAGATCAAATAAATGTTAATCAAACGTTCAAAACACAAGCAGAATTACTAATTAATAAATCAGTATCAATTTAATGCGCTTACAAGTAGAAGAAGTATTCTTTACAAGATCTTCTTTTGTGATGTCCCAAAAATCGACCTTTTTGAGTTAAGTCACTATTCCATTAAGCATGCGATATAATGACCTTGACGACCTGCAAAAGGGTCGCTTCACGCCAAGTTTGAAAAACCCGAGGCATATATGGAGTGTACGCCTTTGCTATAATCATAACTTAAGCCACATTACTATGCCTCAAACAGATTCAAAGAAATTTATCTAGCACTTCTTATTGAATTATGTTTAAGTCATAAAGATATGGTAATGGTTGAAATTACCTACTAACTTTATGAAGGCCGTCCCTATGCTAAGCAAAATCTAAATCTTTATTAAAACAGTAAATTTCGGATGGGGCAGACATAGCCTTATTATAGGTGCTGTCAGGACCATTCCGTACCTTAGTTTATGTGTGGGTTAGGGATGAAAATGGATAAAACTGAAGAAGAATCAATTGTCGTTAAATTTTATATATTGATATAGTGAAAAACCTACACCCTTTTTACCATTATTAACTTTCATGCGGCGATAGCTCATTGGCGAGACCCGTAGCCTTCAAAATCAGAAGGTATTGGGTTCAAACCCTGGTGCAACTATGACTTTTCGAAGCGCAGAGGGAACTATCACTAAGAGGTTTCGACTGAGTCTTTTTATTTTAAAAACTTTAGATTATTCTCTATTATCGTGAACCTACTACCTAACTATGTATATTGTATACTTTCCCACCACATTGGTACGCCTCTGTTACCCAAACGTACGTCTCTCAAAATTTTGTGGTTGGATTTGCATTCCATATGTTGTTACCAAAAGACTTAACATTTAATTTAATGTCCTAAACATAAAAATCACGGGTAATAAACACATAAACTTTAACTTATCACTTGATTCTCTTAAGCTAAGTCTCAAAGCAAATTATGTTAACATTTTTATTTATTCGAATCTCAAACAGTTATTGTCATTTTCATTCTTTTTTTATTCAATACGACTTTGTTAATAATAAGTATGATTGGGCACTATAGGTCTATTTCTTAAGTTAAAATTGTTATAAATTAATGTTCTGTTTATATGACTGTTCGTTGTCAAAAAAAAATTAAAAAAAAATCTACAGATGACCGCTAGCCTACAGCCTAATATTTATGTCACCTTCTAGCTTTTTAATAAAGCTACGACATAAAATAACCAGCCGTCAAATTTCACCCCTTCCGTAACGATTTCCTGCCTTAAGGGGTCTTTGCTTTAGACAGTCTCATTTGTAATGAAATTATTATTAAAATTATTGTTTTCATAAAGAGCTCGGTCATGCGATATCCTGTTTGTGAATAAATAATTTACGCAACTTTTTGAATATAATTGTTTGTTTAACAGGTAAAGAATATTAAGTAACATACTTACATACATATTTTAACGCCTATAGCTCCTATTAATGGAGTAGGCAGAAACCTTTTCAAACCATTTAAAATGGATTAACACTATACTACACTTATTTTTGTAACAATTACCACGCAACTTAAAATTACCGAAAAATGAAAAACAATCCAACACGACACGTGTTACGTCCTTACTCAGTGCATCTTCACGTAAGTTATCAGACAACTTTAGAACAACGATGTCTTCACGACCAACGATAAAACGAGACACACTTACTTGCGTAGAAATTTTCTTTGAGATATTTTACGAAGAAGTAATTTTTAAGAAGTAACGCCTGAAGCAATATTTATTTACATGTTAAACTTTTATTTTAAAAACTATTTAAGTTAATTTTATCATAAATAAACGTCTTAAAAAACTCGAACTAGTAAACTTTTCACCACAACGAAAGTGGCAGCAACAAAAATAATAATATGAATATCTAAAATTTTAAATTTATAGTCCAGCGTACTTATGGCAAAGTTTTCTAAGGTAAGTGATCTCTAGGTGGAACGTGTCAAATATTGAGAAATTGCTAATCTAACAATGAAGGTATACAATAGTATTTGAGCCATGCAAATATATAACCCCGCACTTCTTGAAGATTCCTGTTTGATGCGAATGTGTAGGGCACTCCAAGAGGCATATTGTGGCAGGCCTAATGACGCACTCGAGCGGCGCCGGTGTAGCACGATGCAGCTACCTGACTTAGGGATATATGCAAAGATCAATAATTATATGATGAAGTTCACATGTTGAACGACATAGCTCGCTGTCAGAATAATAATAATAAGATTTATTTTCTCTCAAAAAGGTACAATAGGTATCTTATGAACTATTACAATTACAATGGTATAAGTCGTCCCTTAGTGAGAGCTGGAGTCTGTACTAGGTACAAGACCTGTGTTACAAATCTCCAGGTCTCCCCTAATATAAATATTCACTATGTTTGTTATTGTATATTCATAATCACTAATTGCATTAAACAGTATAATTGTAGATAAAAATAATGAAAGGTGAAGGTAGAATAAGATTAAAATAAGTAAGCAAAGTTATGTGTTGTGAATGAATGTTTACAACCTATTGTTTGTCAGTTATTTAGTGTTCAAACCTTTTGTATGGACTATCTGTGAAGTGAACACAAATGGGAACTTAATATTTAAAGCAATTATAGCTTTACTATACTAAGTGGTCGTAAGTGGTTACAGAACTAAAGTAAAGTTTACAGAGGTGAGTTGTCCTTGGATTGGTGTGCGTTTGTTTAATACTTGATATCGTGCGATTCCGTGCTTTCGAAAGCAAGTTGACTAACTAATTTAATCTTGCTTTCGTTAGGCCGGGTTACTTTAGCAACATAAAAATATACGTAAATATACTGATGAAATTTAGAATAATTGAAACTGTTTTAAAGGTAACGCTGACTTGCCTTGCCCTTGCAAGGCGACTCAATAAGTATAATTCATATTTATGTAACAACTCAGAATTAAGTGGACACGCAATTAATAAATAAGTAAAAGTTAAAAAACAGCAAACGTTAACTTTGTGTAGAAATAAAACGATGCATAATCGAAAAAATTCCAAAAAAAATTTAAATGAGAACCTCCTTCCAATTTGAAGTTTGTAATTTCAAAAACACACTGCAAAATGTAAGTAATGTCGCAAAAAAAACAGGCCACCACAGAATAGTAATTTATCAGTGCGTTTCAAACGAAAGGTTTCGATTGCGGCAAATGGTTTGGCAAACAACCAAATCGGATTGAATATATTAAATGCAAACTAGACACGAGCCTGCGTTGGACAGCGGAACAATGGCCAGCCCGTTCGTTGGATACCGATCTACAAATGAGGTTGGCTATGACGTTTAAGTCTGCTGTTTGTAATGTGGGAAACAATTTAATTGCCCTTAAGCACTTAACGCGAATAAAAATCGCACATATCGTCAGGTGGTTTTTTTTGAAAAAAAACCGACCCAGTGAATTATCTGCGAATTAATTTATTGATTCAGGCGTTACTTTGCGGAAATCCATTGTAAGCAAATGAGGGATCAAAAATATCTTTGTAACAATTCCCGCGCTACTATAATTTCCCAAAAAATCGAGAAACTATTCAACACAGAGTGAACTCTCGTTTCAGCGTTGGTCGTTAAGACATCGTTGTTCTGAGGCTCCTATCTTACCTGAAGATGCCCTGTGTAAGGGCGAAACACGTGTCGTGTTGGATAGTTTCTCGATTTTTCGGGAAATTATAGTAGTGAGGAAATTGTTTTAAAGATATTTTTAATCCATCACTTGCTTATCTGCGAATTATAACGGATTAATGTATTTACATATTTTTTATTATCTATATTATAAAGTCATAAAAAAACTGTTTCTAAAAACGTTTTATAAGAATGCCAACGTAAAATGATGCCACTTCTAGATTTCAAATCTCTTTCATATCTAGATTACACTAGATTATACTAGCTTACCCAAAGGTAGAGAATGCCTTGCAGCATTAAGTTCGCCTTTTGTACATTTTAATTTTAATTTGTGCGATAAAGTTTAAATAAATTTCTTATTGCCCATTATTTTTGACTCCTTAAGCGTGTCTTCTGACAATTTTATGTATGTTCTAGAATCCTAGATGATATCCTAAACGAAAGCTGCCGATTTTCGCGACAACGGGGACGCACGTCTGCGAGTCGTTTGTACCGGGACGTGCTCCCGGGGGCTCCTGCATTACGAAGCGGGCTTGTCAATTCCTAATGCTGATATTTCATGCAGCGCCTAACAATGGTAACAGACATACAAATCAAATAGTTTATGTGCACAAGGTGTTTGTTTCAAGGTTACAACAAAATCGTAAAGTACATTAGTTTACCATTTATGTGAATTTAAAAATAATTCATATATTTTTTTTACCTTTGCATGAGTTATTTTTATTTGCATGCATACATACATTCACGCCTGTTTCCCCGAAGAGGTAGGCAGACAAATATTATACGTCCACACTTCGCCAATTATATAGTTGGTCCCACATAATAGGTGGGTAAATTATTTTGAAATGTGGAATTATTGAAACTGTTCAAAAGGTTTAGAGGGCTGACGCTGACTTGCCTTGCCCTTGGAGGGCGACACAATAAGTATAATCCATGTCTCATCATATTAGCCCATAAACGTCCCACTACTGAGCACGAGCCTCCTCTCACATACCACGGTGCGAGGGTATTGGTTCATACTCCACCACGCGGACCCAGTGCGGATTGGCGGAGGCAGGTGTATGGCGTCCTGCTGTTAGAATTTATCAAGCCGCCCATTAGGCCTCTAACATGGCTTAACGACTTCCACATTTTAGTGATAGCCGGGACCAACGGCTTAACGTGCCTTCCGAAGCACGGAAGCGCTCGATATCAAATGCCACACAAACGGTCACTCATCTATGGACTGACCTCTGTAAACTCTACTTTACTTCGGTGATCGTTTCCGACCACCGAGCACCGCAGAGCTACGAACGCTTCAATCCATGTCTATGTAACTCAAAATGTAGTAAACACACAATTAATAAATAAGTATCCATAAAGTGATATGAATATACTAATTGTTCGATAACTGTATCTGAATATATGAAAGCTTGTCGATTCAGTAATAGCAATATTTTCGAGGACTATTGTACGATGAAAGCGTGTCGATACCACGGTAAGTCCCGTTTATAGGTAAGCTATGGCGGATTAGTATGAATAATTACGCCACATAATTTCTCATAAACCAACATAGCCCGTTAATCAATCTTCGCCAGCAATTACTGCAGATTAATAAACAATATTGTATAACGGGATGTTAAACAATGATTTGTTTGGCTACTGACAACCATACACAATTTATGCACCATTTAGGCAGTGTTTTGTCAAATTCAAAATGGCGTAAACATAACGGTACACACCAAAACACAGAGCCAATACTATTTGAAAGGACTCCGGTGTACATGACATAAATTATAGAAAATTAATTTGTTTACATACATATTTATTTGATATAGGTACAATTCAAATTTTGATTCAGTTGCTGTCAGAGTTTTATCTACGTTACCACGTACGTAATCTAAAGGATAAATGTGTTTAAATATTCATACTACACTTGATATTGTTTATTTTCTGTGGAAATCAGAAATATTGGGTACAAAGATCAGAAATATTGTGTTAATATTATGTCTGTGTGGAAAATTATCGCTTGCCCCGTGCCTAGGTAAGCACGTTAAGCTGTTGGTCCCGGCTGTCCTGAACATCTATGGCAGTCGTTATTAGGAAGTCAGTTTCATCTAACTTCCTGACAGCTGGTTTATTTATTTATTCGAACTTTATCGCACAAATTAAAATTAAAATGTACAAAAGGCGACCTTAATGCTGCAAGGCATTCTCTACCAGTTAACCTTTGGGTTAGCAGGAAAGTATGAGGCAGTACGAATAAAAAAACATATTAACTTACATAGAATAAAAATATGTGTTATTAATAAACTACATATACCTATACACAAAATTAATAGTAATTATGATATGTAGACTCAATCGGATGATAACTCCTCAAGGAAGTATTTTTCAAGCAACCCTCTAAAAGTAGGCTTGCTTTCTGCCAACCTTATATCAATAGGGAGGGAGTTCCAAAGTTGAATAGCTTTTATGCAGAAAGAGTTCTGAATTTGGAGCGTATATATTCAGGTGACTCAGGATTACGTAAAATGGAAAAAAGGGTTAACCACAGAATAATGATTCCTTCTGGGCTGCGGGGGTAAGACGGCAATCGCTCCATGTAATAACGAAAATGCAGCCAATTCTGGTTAGACCAGTAACCATACCCTAAGTCTAGGGCAACCAGGATAACGCTAGGATATGATGGTCTGTATGGAAAAATTATTACAAAGCTTAGAAATCATGGTAGGAAAATATATTATACCTTTATGTTTTGATTATCATTAGGATTATTTTATTAACTTGCAACTCTAACATTGATTCGATAATAATAACGAAGTAATGTTAACCAGTATTTCAGTACCTAAACCTTTGAAACATAGTGAAGATAAAATTTAGGTTTATATTTTAACGGTACTATTCATTTTGAAAATGTGAATATATAAAAATATTTTTATTAATTTATAATTTTTTTAAATATTTTGTATCATGATCCTGGTTCCTCAAAATTCAAGCTTAAAGTCATTAATTCTCTGCTATAAGATATCTCTTTTAGCTCGTCAATAAAACAAGACAAGATATTTAAAACCACAAAGCAAAACATAAATTTCTTCCACTACCAACCCAAGAATGAAGCAGATTTCTAAAAATGCACCATATTTTAATACTCCATTCATGTGAAAATAAAAGTCCCATATCCGTAATATGTGGCCGTGGCATCTGGGAGGCGGCATGTCGGAGGCCTGCAAAATAGATGAGCCGGGACGATGCAGGGCGGCCTGGCCGAGCGATGCATGGCCGGACGTGCTCCTCGTGTGGCCAAGTGGGTGTCCACACAATTTAAAAGAATATGTATGATGAACTGGAGGCTTCTTTTCGATTACATACACATATTATATTGCATTGTATAGCTTCACAGACAAATGAAGATTGTCACTCACCAATTGATAATTTAAGAGAGCAAAGCCTGTGAGTTTCTTGCTAGTTCTTCTTATAGAGCGGTGGCTTGGAACTGGCACTTAGATTCTTCTTCTTTTAAATAATGGCTTCGTGCGGTTTGCACTTTTAGCCAGTGTCAAGTTAGAGATATATTACTATCATATAAATTATAGTAAATGAGAATGAGTGGTGATAAAGATGATAAATGGTAAATGAGATCCCCTCCCCCTAAGCCCCTTAAGTCCTCAGTAAAAATGTGGGACTATACTAAGATCGCACATGGACTCCTTGAGAGAATTTGAAAAGTTATGGTGCACTGTTTTATTTCATTTTCCAACAGTCATGTACGTTCACAAACACTTAGCGGTTAATAATCCACCGTTATTAAACATTAATGTTAGAATTATCACAAATTTCAGAAAATAAAACAAAACTGCAGACATGACGCTTCACTTTCCCGCCAAGAAGTCCGGCACTTAGATTTACTTACACTTAACTATTTTTTGTTTTTTTAATTATTTGGTTGTAAGTGAATCTAAGCTTCGTGATTTCAGTATAATTATATTTTAATTGTTTTTTTTTTATATTTGCTATAAATTTTGACGTTTTCAAGTACTATGTAATAAGTAGTTAATGAAATAAAAAGTTTTAAAGTTGAAGTTGACATTATAAGCCCATATTTCGCCGATTCCATAGTTGATTGGCAATTCTTTTGTTTGGGTTTTAAAATTGTATGTTTGTCAAAGCCTCGTCTGTTGATCTGCACCACTTGCATGTAATGGTAACTTGGAATCCTAAAATGTTAATAAGATCCTGTACTCTTTTTCTGCGCGTATTAGGTCGTTTTGGCTTATGCGCTTATACGAGCTACATTACGCGCTTCAATCTAACCTCGCGTACATGGTCATATTTTAGCGTGTTTTAACCAGTATCAGTATGACAACGGAGAGGTTTCTGTCGCGTCTCGCGTTTGTACGTGACTGTGAGCGTTACGCAATTTATTACTTTTCCATATGTATTTATCTTCTTGTTCCCATCGAATCGACACTATGCTTGCAGAATGACAATGACAATGTTCAATGTAATGTAATGACAAAATTCAGTATGCTCACTGTCATAATTAATAGAAATCTAATTCATTTGGTGTAGACGATGCCCAAGAACACCTCGGAAGAGTAACCGCTCAATCCTAGCAGCGAAAAAACAATCACTTCAGAAGAAGCGCTCGAACTCTTTATCAGGACGAAATTTCTTAAAGTTTTATCAAAATAAACATAAAGTAAAATAAATAATAAATATTTCTGACACTTACACCAATTATTTAGTTCCAAGATAAGTATCATTAAGAACTTGTGTTATGGATACTAAATAACGGATAAACATACATAAATACCTTCTTTTTTTTTTGTAAATAAATACATACTTTATATACATATGAAAACACCCAGACCAGAACAAATATTCATATTTATACCCACAATGATTTGTCCTGTGCGGGAATCGAACCCACGACCTCAGGAGTGGAATGCGAGTATACCTCGCCATATCGGTCGTCAACCGTATAACAAAAGTATACTTATGTGATACCGTTTACATTCGGAGCATTTTTCCAAATACCATCTGGCCAACACAGCGCAACAAGCAATAACATGTGAGTTTAAAATTCTGAAGACCGATATAGCATGTGGTATCTCTACATTTAGCTCCTGAGGTCGTGGGTTCGATTCCCATACTTTTGTGTGCACGAATATTTTTTATGGGCTGGGTGTTTCTTACGTGTATGTATGTAGAATGGAAAATCAAAGTATTCATATATGTTTATTCGTTACTTAGTATCTACCAGTATAAATATCCTAATACTTATCTTGGAACTAATCATTGAAGTGATTGTAAGAGAATTATTAAAGTTTTATTTTTTGGTGTATAGGGATCCCTTTTTTTTTTTTTACGTCGGTAACAAAATGCATTTACGCACTGCCTTCCGGCCGAAGGGGGACCGAAAGGGGGGTGTGGGACTCAACACCGGCAGACACGACTGCCAGCAGTAATACCCACTAAAAATCTTCCGACGACGCCCGCCGCTTGTTGAGAAAGAGGCGGGGGCCAGTACCTGGGTTGCAGCGTCTGACACCCCGCCTGCGGCCAACGTCCCACGGACCAAAACCGACTTCCCGAAGGGTCCATGGTGTGACAGCAAGGGCCCCCTGCCCCCACTGCCAAGACCCTCCTGGAGATGCTGAGCGGGCCCTCCTGGCCCGCCCGCTGCGCCCTCCACAGGTCCCTCTTAGTTTCTCCCCCGATAGTCAGTACTAAGGGCACCCAGAGTCGTCGGTCTCTGGGTGTTACCTTTTCCCGGCCTCCGGGAGGTACTCACCCCCCCCACCACGCCAAGGTGGAGACATGTTCGGGGGGGGTGTATAGGGATCCTATCAAAACCTAAGGAGCCCAAGCCAACCTCACCTGCAAGTGGTGCACCTGCCGATCAACGGACGAGGCTCTGGCGAACATATTATCAGTGCCAGGTAAGCGGCAATATAGGCTTACTACGTGGGACCAACTATAAAATTGGCGAAGTGTGGGCGTATAATATGCCTTTGCTTACCCCTTTGGGGAAGCAGGCGTGAATATATGCATGTATGTTTTATATACATCAAAGTGACACAAATGACCTGGCTGACTGTACCACACCATGTTTTATTACGTCCGGACCTCCACGCGATATGGGTCAAACGTGTTGTACCAGAATTTATATTTTATTTGCTTCAAAAGTAGTTAATATATACTACACTTTTATGCAAACAAGATTTTAACATGAAAATTTATTATAAACTCAAATTTCGGCTTTAAAATTTTTAAGCATTGTTTCCGCGATATAAAATAGGATCTCTCGTATAAAATATAAGCGCTCTTAGGTTGGTTAGGTTCCACCCAGGAAACGATCACTGTAGTTAAGTAGGATTCACTGGGGCCAGTCCTTAGATGAGTGATCATTTTTGAGACGATTCAGTGCTTCTGAAGGTATTTTAGTCCGTTAATTCTATATGTGGTAGTCGTTAGGGAAATTTAAAGTTTGAAAAATCTAATATTATTTACGCCAAAAGTCACTTGGGTATGCCTAATAAACTGTACCCAGTTGAACAAGTATTGCTATCAAATGATCAGCTGCCTCTGAAGCCGATTGTACCATTGCAGTGTCGGGTAAGAGCTTGTATAATTTTACGTACGAGATTTGATCTCGGAGCCTTTTTTAATATTAGCGTAGCTGATGGTCTATGACCGCCTTTGATATTGGTAGACGCATCACTTGTTACTAAGAATTATGATCAAGTATTTAAAAAAAAACAAAAACACAAAGCAACGATAACATTTACCACAAGGTTTAAGTTTTTGTAAAATGCAAACTTCCACCTATTTAATAAACTATTAGATAGCACTTGAAAACGTCAAAAAATATGAATTAAAAAATATCTAAATATTACTAACTGAAATCACGAAGCATAGATTCACTTACATGCAAATGAATTAAAATTAAGTGCAAGTGAATCTAAAGTGCCAGTTTCGAGCCCCCGTTTTGTGAGAAGAAGTGACAAGAAACTCACAGGCTGTGCTCAAATATAACAATACAAAACACACACAGTAAATATGTGAAGATATTGAAAGGATCCCCAGATGCCGTAACCAATAAAGTAGCACTAAGGGAATCTTTCATCACAGTCAAGTAATGTGAAATTGAACTGAATTTGTACAATAGGGGATGGTCACGACAGACCGTAGTCGTGAAGTATATTTTAATCATGGTCATGATTTACCTGTGTGTCTAGTTTCGTATGTATTCGTTTTTGCGAGATAAATAAACAAACATTCGCTTTCGTATTTAAAATTTAAGCAGATTTAACAGCAAAACAAGTATGTACTTTTTTGACACACAGAGTATAATCACACTCAAAATGCCTACATATACGTGGGGCCAAGTACAGGCGAGCGGAAAGCAATTAGAGCAAGCGGAACGTGTAATGAGTGACGCCGACGGACGCTGTGGAGTGGAGGGGGGGCGTATGGAGAGAAGCGGGAGGGGGGTCTGATAGTGAAGAGAAAAGCTTACATAAGCGAGTTCAATTTCACTATCACTTTTAAAAAAATACGTAAGTCATCATCTCTCTCTCTTCTGTGCCATGTCGCGTCTGTCTGACTGTCTGTCTATTCGCATATTTAGCCACTTTTCATCAGCTGTAGTCAGAACATGTCAAAAGTCAAAAGTCAAAAGTCAAAAGTCAAAAATACTTTATTTCATAAACTATTACATACATACATTACATATAGAAGTTCTACAAACCTCCCGGGATAAAAGTACAGCTGGCAATCGTTGACAATATGATCTAAAGTTAGAAAGTTATTAGCCGACTGTTAAAAAGTTTCACAGTGTCAACGAAAATCGGTAAAAAAATGTACTTTATAGTCATTGTAACGGGCCGAGTCTAATTTAAAGCATCCTCGTAATTCCAGTCTTTTAAAGTCCACTGCGGAAATAGGGCTCTCTAATAGTTTTCAATATTTATCGATCTTGGGCCGCCTGAATTCATTGACACTAACTCATATTGATTGTGGTATGAACAGGCTGTTCCCGTTGGCGGTACAGTCATCGTAGAAATTACCGCGCTCGAGTGTAGTGGGGCCGTGTGGGCGCACTATACGCTCTTGTTTGCGCTTAGCCGGCGCGAAAATTGTGCATCGTAAATTGTTTCATTTTTCTTGTTTAATTTTATTGTTATTTTTTTAATTAAAAATCTGGCAAAGTTCATTTTGGACTACGCATGCAGTGTGTTTACGTTATAATATTTTGTAGACTTGTATAACCTCTTCCAGTTCTGGTTCTTGTTCAAAAATAACCATTTCTAACTATATTTCGGATGAGAACATTTTCTTGTTTTAAATCTGACGCTTGACTGGTATTATTTATTTTTTATAGATTATTTATTTATTGTATACCACCGTCGAGAATTTTATTTTTTTAATTAATAACCCTAATGTTGGCACTTTGACGCTTAATAATTCAGTCTCAACAAATAATATTTAACTCATAATGCCTTTGTAATTAAAGTTCTTTGTAAAAAAAATCCACGCCTTGCACTGGACAAAAAGTACTCCTAGCAAACTTTGAACTTCAAAAACTTTTTATTCCATAAACTATAGCCATTTTATTAAGAAATTATATTATAAAATTTACTTTGATTTATAATTGAATTTTTTTATGACTATTCAGAGTGGTTGCTTATATTTTTATTTTAAGTTAATACAATGGAGTCTAGTTAGTATATTCATGTTTTTTGTTTGTCTACATACGTATAAGTATTAATGACTAATATTATATGTGTAAGTAAGTATTTACTAATTTATTAAAAAACGGTTATCGCTTTTGTAAAATGCCATCAGGTCTCAAAATTAAATATTTCTAAGGTATTCTCTATGAAATAATTCATTTCTTAGTAAATTTTATTTATGGTCCGATAACCACCAATAAAGGAATTTAAATATTTTAGATAAAAATATAACCCGTAATCTTCTAATTACAATCGTTAGAAATAAAACCAAGAAAATAAGTACATAAAGAAAATATTCTTTAAAGCCGGGAGGGCTTGGACAAGAGTAGCCTAATAGTGTAAATAAGTCAGAAACTTCTGGAACAAAGTCCTCTGAAATCCCCGCCCTGCCGCATGTCTACGCACCAAAACTAACTCCTAACGTGAAACTTGAAACTAAAAGCATCAATCATTTTATTTATGAAATAGAAACTTGAAAAAGAATTATCTTTTTTCCTCAAATGCATCCTGCAAAAAGGTTATGTGACTTTTAAGCCCAACCAACTTCAACTCGTCGCTTTTGAAGTTTGGCTTAAATATACCCCTCCGTCTCCCATGATCCGATCTACTCTACCAGGCCATATAAGAGGGCTTGCCATTAATACTGCGTGGGACCCTTGAAAAGGACTTGAAATGTTCCAAAATAGACAATGCACTAGTTATGTCTCTGGTATTGCTGGCGTCAATAAGCTACGGTGTCCTAATTAGTTTGGTCGATTGCTTGAGTACCATATTGTGATATAAAAAATAACACCGTTGGGGGTGTGCAATCGTGCTAGCTAGCTGATCAGCTAAAATGATTGTAACTTACATCAGTCATAGCATAACCTCTTATCAGAAAAAGAAATTCATAGAAAATAAAATTAATGACTTCTTGGCGCGAAAGTGAATCGTTATGTCTACAGTTTAGTTTTGTTTTCAAAAAATTGTGATATTTCAAACGTTAATGTGTAATAACGGTGGATTATTACTGTCAAGTGTTTGTTAACGTACTTTAGTGTTGGAAATATACTTACTTTATAATATTTACTTGATACTGGCTAAACGTGATAAACGCACAAAGCCATAATTAACAAATTTCTTTTGTTTTATATTATTTTCCTTTTTTTTTACTTCTTGTTCGTGATTTTGTAACATATAGGTACATGTATGAAATTGAGCTTTTCCATTTATTTTCTAATATCTGTCAAATCCATACATCTGCTCCGACGTTTTTTGTGTTATATAAACTTTTTGAATAGAGAAAAGACTGCGTCTAATTCTAATGGTATTTGTTAAAACACAGAATTGTTCGTATCACAATAATTTACTCACTGTTTATCGTTATTTTTCCACAACCTTTATTACTTTCATCTCTATAACATAAACGCCTAGCTATTGTCGAAACATTATCCAGCTGAACAGTGAGTCAAAGCGTTGGCTCGACGAAATGATCTGCACATAATGAGGTCCTGAAGGCTCGTAACGGAACTGCTTATTGGGTCGTGAGTCTGAGCCAGCACAAACACGGAGCATGTGTGTGGAATGAGCGTGCTTTGGGTAATGATGTGACAATATTACACGACAATAACCGGCTTTAGTATTTAATTAAATTCTTCTAGGCCTTCTTTAACAATTTTTGGCTGAGAGCTAACAAGTTAAGGCAGCGGGGAACATAGCCCGAAGAACCGAGGACTAATGGGGCGTTAAGGAACTTTAATGGCGACGGCAAATCAGCAAATGGAAGGGCCTCCCACACGATTTGACCAGCGATCAAGGAGTCATGAAGGGTCAAGGAGGCGTGAAGCCAGTGGATGACAGCGGCACAACATCGATTAATGTGGATAACTTTTGGGGAGGTAGTGAATCGATTAATGTGGATAACTAGGCTTATTGGGGAGGCAGTGAATTTATAATACATGATTTACTTTTATTTAATTTAAAATATTTTAAAGTCACTTAAATATAATATATCAAAAATCATACTTGCATGGTTGTATGGGGATTCTACAATTTTTTTTTAATTTTGTATTATCGTCGTTAAAAAGAATGCTGTTTACGCACTTCCCCCCGGCCAATGGTGGAACCAAGAGGGGAGTGTGGGGCTCACTGCATCTGACGCGACCATCGTAGTCCTACTCTCCAAAATACTTCCGAAGACGCCCACCGCTATTGAAAAGAGGCGAGGGGCCAGTGCCTGGGTTTGCAGCTTCTGGCATCCCGCCCGCGGCCAACGTCCCCCGGATTAATAGGAATTTAACCAACATCTTAGGAGCCCAAGCCAACCTCACCTGCAAGTGGTGCACCTGCCAATCAACGGACGAGGCTCTGGCGAACATAAAAGTTTTCGGTAACTGGCCATAGGCTCGCCTTCTATTACGTGGGACCAACAATATAATCGGCAAAATATGCCTCTGCCTACCCCTTCAGAGAAACAGGCGTGATTGTATGAATGTATAATCATACTTACACACACAGACAGCTCATATTGATAGGTACTGTAAATGAATTTAGCTATAATTGATTTTAAAAACAATTTTACAGGAAGTTAAAATGAATAATTATTTGTTTTGCGTTCAATCATCGTCAGCTCAGTTATGACTTATAAAAAAAAATATATTGTGAAAAAATAACTGTTTCTACAGTTTCTGGGAAATAAGATTATTTCAACTATGTCTCAGTGTACTTTGGACTCGACTTCGACGAACGATATGGCGTGGAGGTCAGTATACCTGCACTTCACTCCAGAGGTCGTGGGTTCGATTCCCACGCAGGACAAATCTTTGTGTGCATGAACATGTCAATTTGTTCTGGGCTGGGTGTTTTCCGATGTATATTAAGTATGTATTTACAAAAAAAAAGTATTTAAGTAGGTTTATCCGTTCTTTAGTATTCATAACACATGTTCTTAGTGATACTTATCTTGGAACTAAATAATTGGTGTGATTGTATGAGAATATAAAATGAAAAAATTTAAAAAACTTCTTTGTGGTTGGTTGGTTTTAGATCAGTTTTTGGAACAGAATAAAATTTGATTCGATTCTATAATGTTTTTAGTTTCAAGTTTCTCGAGTTACTCTAGTTATGTGACTTATCTGTGTTCTAACTGTCAATCAATTAACTAATAAGTAAAAAAAAATCCATCTGATTTTTGTAAACTGTAAATGCTTATAGATTATTTTGCACAGTAATTATATTTACCATTCTATGTCTCAGTCTATTAACGTCACACTACTGAGCTTAGGTCTTCTTTCACAATCTGGTTATATCCTGCGTCGGGGACCCATTGCGGTTTGGCTAAGGCAGGTGTGTGGCGGTCTGCTGATAGTCGCAACACCCCCAACCCAAGACTACATGAGCTGGGAAATACATGCACCAGTATAAAATCCATAGTCAAATATTCTTACAGACAAGCAGTATGACAAGAAGGCTCCTGAGGTCGCAGTTTTGACTCGTACATAGGTAAAATGTTAGCATAAATACAATATTTACGAATACAAGTATTTGTCTTGGTTTGAGCTTAATGTATGGTTCCAATTGCACAATAAACATAACGTAAATGGAATTGAGCTGTTGTGCCAGACAACAATCTTCAACAACAGCATGAACATTTGCTGCAGTGAGTGGCGCGGTAGAACTGCCAGCGGACAGTGCGCACTCGGGAAGCAATTAGAGCCACTCAAACGGTGGAATGGCTCCCTACAAACATATACACTACTTGTGCATAAAGCTTCTACTAGCATATATCTAGGTAGCGCACTTTAAGAATGCACATTGAGAAAGAGGTTATAGCATGGGGCTCTTTAAAAAGGGGGTGATATAAATAAATAAATATTTCTGACACTTACACCAATTATTTAGTTCCAAGATAAGTATCATTAAGAACTTGTGTTATGGATACTAACTATACATAAACTAAACATATATAAATACTTTTTTTTGTAAATACATACTTAATATACATAGAAAAACACCATTCATGGTTGTTTAAGGGTCGGCAACGCACTGGTGAAGGCGTTTATAGGCTGCGATGACTACTTTCCATCAGGTGGGGTTCGATTGTCACATTGTTATATAAAAATAACAAAGAACAAATGATTAGTATGTATAGATTTCGAAAATGTCTAAACAATTAGGATTCCTCTTGGTGTCAATTTTTGAGTCGCCAAATCTAGGAGGTGTACACGTGTTTGAGTCTTACTTCACTACTTAAGTCCGCAAATATTTCAGCCAATACACGCAAGTAGACGATTTAATTCCTCATTCACTTTACCTCAGGCCACGCAACAAATTAGCCACGCCATTCACAAAGCTGCATTTAGTATGCTCGGGTGTCCAACACATGTCCATAAAAATATATAACAGACTACCAAAACATATAAAAAAAAAAAAGATTTTTTTTGGGAGTTAAAAAAATATTTAATACACTAATGTTTTATAATTTAGATGAATATAATAGGTTGGGGAAAAAGTCTTTTCGTATTTTTATATGAAAAGTCAAGACATTTTTTTCAAAGTATATTTACATTTATTTACAATATATATGTACCGTTTTGTTGAATAACTTTCTGCCATTTTGTGGGCAGAGACATTATCCCGTTACTGTAGAAACTTTGGGACTTCTGATCAAAAAAACGGGACAAATAGTTTTGGCAGTCCTCTCTTGAGCTCAACCTTACAGAACCTAAAGAATTCTGCAGAGACCGAAACAGGTGAAAATCTGAAGGCGCAAGGTCAGGGCTATATGGTGGATGCACTAGGACCTCCCAGTCGAACTCTCTTAATTTTTGCTGAGTGGCTAAAGATGTGTGTGGTCTAGCGTTATCGTGATGAAAGACCACACCCTTCCTGTTGATCAATTCCGGCCGTTTTCTCTCGACTGCTTCCTTTAATCTCATCAGTTGCTGGCAGTAAAGATCAGAATCGATGGTTTTGCCGGGCGGTAAAAGCTCATAATAAACAATGCCCTTCCAATCCCACCATACACACAGCATCACCTTATTTCGTGTTAGGCCAGGTTTGGTCACAGTCTGTGAAGCCTGGCCAACTTTTGACCACGACCTTTTTAGCACGTTCTTGTCGTACGTGATCCACTTTTCATCGCCAGTTATCAATCTCTTCAAAAACGGCTCGGTTTCATTACGTCTCAATAATGAATCGCAAATGAGTACACGGTTCATTAAGTTTCTTTGAGTGAGCTCGTGTGGCACCCAAATATCGAGCTTTTTTGTATAACCAGCTTTCTTCAAATGGGTCAAAACTGTTTTGTGGTCAATTCCCAGTTCTTCAGCTACATCGTAACTACTAATATGCCGATCTTGCTCCACTCTTTCAAAAATGGCGTCCATTTTATTCGTAACAGGGCGACCAGAGCGAGGTGCATCTTTAACATCAAAATTTCCGGACTGAAAACGTTTGAACCAAATTTGTGCTACTCTTACTGACACTGCATCAGGTCCATAAACATCACAAATTTTTTTTCACTGCTTGAGTTGCATTTTTGCCTTTTTTATAATAAAATTTTAAAATGTATCGAATTTCTTCATTAGATTCACTCATTTTTACGGAGAGAAAAACAAATGAAAAATAGCGGGAAACAACTTTTTTTTCTTTTTTTCTTTTCTTTATAATGGAACCTTTTTAATGTTACCAAAACCAGCCAGACACAAATAGTACAGTCAAAAAAATTTTATAATAAGTTTATACCTACGTAATGCGAAAAGACTTTTTCCCCGACCTAATATGTTGCCTAACAGTTTAAAATAACTTTGGCTTTTTGTATAAAATACTACAATACTTATACCTATTATAATGTATAAATTGAATACTTATGCTTGTCAGCCACTATTTTTAGGTTTTTATTTTTTAAGTTTAATTTTTTATTGTAATGCCCTTGCAGGGCTCATTTGATTGATACCTTTATAAGTCAAAGATCCATGTACCAAATGAAGCAATAAAGATTTATTATTATTATTATAAGCTAAAGCTTTTATATGACTAAAGACGCGCTTGTCAAATCCATATTATGTTTTCTTTTCTTAGATATTAATTCACTTGGTTAGAATATTTGCCAATGTCAATTAATTTGATGACAAGCGATGGATTAAAAATATCTTTGTAACAATTCGCGCGCAACTATAATTTCCCGAAAAATTTGAGAACTCTAGATCTTAAGTCTTTCACTGTTACTAATAAACTTTTATGGATGTTAATCCGAAATAAAGATTTTTATTATTATTATTATTAAAATATTTGTAAGTAAATTTTTATTATATATATATAATAGGTTGGGGAAAAAGTCTTTTCGTATTTTTGTATGAAAAGTCAAGACAGTTTTTTCAAAGTTTATTTACATTTATTTACAATATATATGTACTGTTTTGTTGAATAACTTTCTGCCATTTTGTGGGCAGAGACATTATCCCGTTACTGTAGAAACTTTGGGACTTCTGATCAAAAACACGGGACTAATAGTTTTGGCAGTCCTCTCTTGAGGTCAACCTTACAGAACCTAAAGAATTCTGCAGAGACCGAAACAGGTGAAAATCTGAAGGCGCAAGGTCAGAGCTATATGGTGGATGCACTAGGACCTCCCAGTCGAACTCTCTTAATTTTTGCTGAGTGGCTAAAGATGTGTGTGGTCCAGCGTTATCGTGATGAAAGACCACACTCTTCCTGTTGATCAATTCCGGCCGTTTTCTCTCGACTGCTTCCTTTAATCTCATCAGTTGCTGGCAGTAAAGATCAGAATCGATGGTTTTGCCGGGCGGTAAAAGCTCATAATAAACAATGCCCTTCCAATCCCACCATACACACAGCATAACCTTATTTCGTGTTAGGCCAGGTTTGGCCACAGTCTGTGAAGCCTGGCCAACTTTCGACCACGACCTTTTTCGCACGTTCTTGTCGTACGTGATCCACTTTTCATCGCCAGTTATCAATCTCTTCAAAAACGGCTCGGTTTCATTACGTCTCAATAATGAATCGCAAATGAGTACACGGTTCATTAAGTTTCTTTGAGTGAGCTCGTGTGGCACCCAAATATCGAGCTTTTTTGTATAACCAGCTTTCTTCAAATGGGTCAAAACTGTTTTGTGGTCAATTCCCAGTTCTTCAGCTACATCGTAACTACTAATATGCCGATCTTGCTCCACTCTTTCAAAAATGGCGTCCATTTTATTCGTAACATGGCGACCAGAGCGAGGTGCATCTTTAACATCAAAATTTCCGGACTGAAAACGTTTGAACCAAATTTGTGCTACTCTTACTGACACTGCATCAGGTCCATAAACATCACAAATTTTTTTCACTGCTTGAGTTGCATTTTTGCCTTTTTTATAATAAAATTTTAAAATGTATCGAATTTCTTCATTAGATTCACTCATTTTTACGGAGAGAAAAACAAATAAAAAATAGCGGGAAACAACTTTTTTTTATTTTTTTCTTTTCTTTATAATGGAACCTTTTTAATGTTACCAAAACCAGCCAGACACAAATAGTACAGTCAAAAAATTTTTATAATAAGTTTATACCTACGTTATGCGAAAAGACTTTTTCCCCGACCTAATATATCCTTTATTGCACATAAACATTCTTAAAAAAACACAGTAACAAAAAACATGTACAAAGGTGAGCTTATTTCTATAAGAAATCTCTTCCAGCTAACCCTAGCAGAAGTGTCAGAGATTAGTGTGTGGGATCATAATAAAAAATAATAAATAATTATTAACGATAGTAAAAAGTAAAAGTGTTAATTTGAAGAGTTTATTGAAACAATTTGAAATAAAAACTACTATACTGGTACTTATACGCAAGTGGTCGCCATGACCGACTTTTGGTGGATGTGTTGCTAGAATACACGTTAGGTGGCTAAGGGTTAATGTGATACGTCATAATGACTACATCCTGCCTGATGATATGCAGTCAATGCAGTCAAAAAAAAAGTGAAAGCGCTTCATGTCGTGAAATAAGCACGGCACAAAGCGCACCCACTCAGGACGGCCTGCTAAAATGCCGTTTCACGTTCGCTTAAAAGACCCGGGATCATAGGAAATGGGAAACATATGAACCGGCAGAGAACCTTGGTTGAATGACTACCAAGTATAGAGATAACCAGGGTAAACGTCTAATCGTCCGAAGCATAGAAGCGCTAGATGTGTACCACTCAGACCTTGAAAATCCAAAGACTTATTAACTGTGAACTTGGTATTACTATATAGTTTCTGTCTACCCCAAATGGGATATAATTATGTGTTAAAATTATTTCTCTATAGGTCGTATTCTGCAAGTACCGCATTAAAATCAAGAGAAGTCTTGATTCCATTGTTATTATGATTTCCCTATTACTCAGATACTTAATTAAGGGTATTCATTTAGGGTAGACATTCGAATTTGCGTTAAACTTGAATGATTTGAAGCGCTCGTAGCCTTGCGGTGTTTGGTGGTCGGAAATGATCACCGAAGTACAGCAGAGTTTACAGAGGTCAGTCCTTGGATGGGTGACCGTTTGTGTGGCATTTGATATCGAGCGCTTCCGTGCTTCGGAAGGCACGTTAAGCCGTTGGTCCCGGTTATCACAAAATGTGGTAGTCGTTAAGCCATGTTAGAGGCCTAATGGGCGGTTTGAAAAATTCTAACAGCAGGACGCCATACACCTGCCTCTGCCAATCCGCACTAGGTCAGCGTGGTAGAGTATGACCTAATACCCTCACACCTTGATATGTGAGAGGAGGCCCGTGCTCAGTAGTGAGACGTTAATGGGCTGAGATGATGATGAGATGATGAATGATTTTAACGCAGGCTTCACCTCGTATTGTTATGATAATTTCGTTATTCATAGAATTTGTATTGAAGAATATGCGTATCTGAGGAAGGCAGGTAATGTCAGACGTTGAATGGAACCGAGGTTTTAGTTGACTAAGCCAAAATTTCTTGGTAAAATCAATTAGTTGCCTTAACTTTCCAGACAACAGTAATGCCGCGGATTCCTACTCTTGAGGTTGTGGTTTCGAGTGATCAATTATGAAGTATTAATTTTATTAATTACTGGTTTTAGTGTACAAGTAATGCATCATTCAGAATGTTATGATAATTTTCATTTAATGGTACGACTTCTTATACTTACCTATTTAACAGCAGCGTTAACCTAAAGGTGAGTACTATACTTCAATGCAGAGGGTATCTGATTCAAATCTTAGTCGTGCACCTATGACTTTTCGAAGTTATGGGTGCACGACGCGTATGATGCGTAATTTTTACTTGCTCCGGGACTCAGAATGCACGTTAAACCGTTGGTCCCGATTGTAATTAATATCTATGGCAATTTTCAACAAGTCAATGCCTTTTAACATCTTAACGGCTTGTATAACCATAGAGAGTGGTTTACCTATAGGTCGCTAGTTTTAAAAATGAAGCAGCTAAACAGTTCTGGTACTTAATAAAATAAGCCTACTTACAAAGCAATTATGTGGATTCACCGTCAGGTTGAAGTCTGTGTTCCCGTTTGTGAAGACACGCCATAATTGTTTCACGTGCCGCGTTCCAGATGATTTATGTTGCAAGTCCCTCATCTGCATAATACCCTCATCCCGTACTCTTCAAGCAACCGTAGGGTATGTAAATTGACCTTGTCAAGTTTCTGGGCTACCGCTCTTTGTGGTAATGTTAGTGATTCTATTTTGTAATGTTCAGTGGGTTGGATTAAGTCTCACATTCTTTAAGGCAGAGAACCCAAATGCGGATTTAACAACAAAGCCAGTTTTTAATCAAAAAATAGAAAATAAAAAACTGCTGGAAGAAATTCCTTTTAGGGATAAGCAGTGCCGTTGTAATTGTCTTTCATAACTTCTATCGTTGTGTATGTTCCTTATGTGCATAAATTGTTAAATAAATTTATGTTTTATATAGCTCTATAGGTTGAAATGGCATCGGTCGCATCATAGAACATAGACAAAGAAGTCTTACATTATGTACGATGGATATATCAAAGTATATTTGTAATTTCGCTTTAGTATTCCTCATGTAAGTGAATTGTTATTCTTATGAAAAATAATGATATTTCAAACCTCTTATACGGCGTTTGTAGCTGTTCTTACCTGTAACAAAATTGAATGATCGTTAACATTTTAAGAATGATAGAATAAAATATTATTCGACGTCTTACACGACCGGAACTGACGTAGTTATATATAGCATGGAGCTTAATATAATATATGATTTGTATTAATCATCTCAGCCAATTAACGTCACACTACTGCAAGAGCCTCCTCTCACATACCAAGTGCGGGTTGGCGGAGGCAGGTGTAGTAGGGTAGGTGCAGGTGCGTCCTGCTGTTAGAATTTTTAAAGCCGCCCAATTAGGCCTCTAACATGGCTTAACGACTGCCACATGTAGTGATAACCGGGACCAACGGCTTTACGTTTCCGAAGCACGGAAGCGCTCGATGATTTGTATTAGAAAGACTTTGTTGCAGTCAAATTAATTCATCCCTCGAAAGGCCTCCAGCTGTGCTTCTGCCATCATTTTTCTTACATTTGCATACCACTCAGTCTTTAGTTACCGATGTAACTACAACGCAATTTGATACAAAAGACATAACGTCGGGGATAGTATAAATCCGCAAAACTGCCATACGTAAAGTCCGCGTATCCGAAATAGATCTAGTTTTATATGGGAAGGTAAAATAGCTTAATAAAATAAAAAAAAATTCCTTATTTCAACTAATTTTGAGCTCATTTTTACACATAGTTATATTATGTTCTAACTTTTGTTGTATAATTTTTTTTCTGAAAGCACATTAGGCTCTACGTCAAAGTCAAAGTCAAAATACTTTTTATTTCATAAACTATTACATAGTAGGTACTTGAAAACGTCAAAGTTATAAAAAAATAACAAAAACAAATAAAATATAATTATACTAAAATCACAAAGCTTAGATTCACTTGCAACCAAACAATTTAAAAAAACAAAAAATATTTAAGCGTAAGTGAATCTAAGTGCCAGTTCCGAGCCACCGCTCTGTAAGAAGAACTGGCAAGAAACTCACAGGCTATGCTCTTTTAAATTATCGATTGGTTAGTTACAATCTTCATTTGTCTGTGACGCTATACAATGCAACATAATATAATATAACGATATTCATGCTACGATATACGACAATTACGCTCCTTAATTTAAATTAGCCAAATTTTTCAGATACGCGGTATTGTCCTATGCTAGTTACGCGGTTTTGCACTATCCAGACGATAAGCGTACACTTATCGTCTAGATATCACGATTTTCGCAAGATTGCACTGAAACGGAATATCACAATATCCATTTAGTCAATACTAAAGCGAAACTTTGGACCCTACTCCGAATAGCACGAATGAAGAAGCTCAATAAATCTCCGATCGGGTTGATTAGTGCAGTGTTGAACAGCGCTATATGCTAATTCCCTAGGTAAATTTATTTGCAGCGAGTTCACAAACAACTGCCTCTCCCGAGCCACACCCTTAACCAATTTTTGACTTATTGCCTCCAAATATTTTCCACTACTGGGTGTGTACAGTCATTGCTCTACGCCACAATGTGCCCCATAAAATGTTTGACCATTCACTGTGTCGACTACAAAGCATATTTTTCCAACCGTTGCCACTTCACACAAATTGTCTTACGCTAAGAAAACATTGACATTGCTAAAACTTTCAGCAATATCAAAATCTTAGTTTTTTTGCCTGATTACTTAGTTCTCAGAATAAGATCTATCATAGCTAATCAGATTCATGTCGTGAAATAGCATGTTTGTGAAATTACTGTCAGTATGAATTAATAAATGAACACTTTATTGTACACTAAATATAAAAAGTAATCAAATCACATAAACAAATATATGGCACAATGGGCGACCTTATTGCTATCAGTAATTTCTTCCAGGCAACCTATCCTATATACCTATACACCATATAACTATAGTATCTACTAGGTCCTCGAGCTGGTATAGTAGAATTGCAAAAGAATCCTACGTATCATTGTTTTTAAGTTAGGTGGGTTCATTTCTGTAGATTTCCAAAGATTCTATACGACGCTGGCGTATGATTGGGTGACAACGCATTTTCCTCAATAAATACCAATTTCCCAAGATGATTCAGATAATCAAATAGACGAAAACAGGAAAAAACATTCGATTCTTGCAAACAAAAAACATTTCAACGTTGTACACCGTTATTTATTGAACGCCCGTTTTGAATCATAAAATGTCTATTGACGCAGTTTAGGATTTGTTGAGTGTTTTTGTTTACCTGTGAAAGCTTTGATTCCCGATAATTATTGCCACCTTGAAACTTGAGAATCAAAGGGAATTGTCCTCGACGGGGCCGATTTGCGAACCTCTTTACAATGCGCGGGCACGTTCCTTCCCATTAAATTGTTTGTGATTTACAAAATGGCACGCACTCATTATTTCGTAAATTTTCAATTTAGGAGGGATAACCAATTGAAAAGCTTTTGGTTTTGCATTCAATTGATTCTTTTAAAGTCTTTGACCGCCAAATGGATGACAAACAATACATTTGCAATAGTGTGGAAACGAAAGGCGTTTAAGGCGTTGAGTAATTAATAAGTTTCTTACAGAACGCGGTTAATTATAATATTTCGAGCAATCTTATGGTGAAATGTGGTCACGGAGAGGTAAGGATAAAATTGTTTATTCAAACAAAATAAAACTGTCAGTAAAAGATTAATTATTATCTACAGTAGAAAATTTAACAGCTAAATATAAAATTCGTATAATTATCCATACGATAATTTGATATATTCAATCATAATCATTTGCTGGATAGCAAATGCTTATGATTGCCAAAACACAAATCTTTAATGTTATTCCTAATGCCAACGTATCAGATAACCGTATCGAAGCATGAGAAAATATCATGTCATCAGCCCTGTAAAATCCTCCCTATTGGCCCCCCCTACACATCACATTCTATTGGGCATATTTACCTATAATCACCACACTGGGCAGGCCAGTTGGTGATCGCAGTTTAAGCCAGTACGCAGAATGACGCTGCTGCCCATCAACAGGTAGATTTTCTGTTTGTCGACATTTACGACTCCTCGTGAGATGGGAGGGGGTGGCACACGGCACGATAAAATATTATCTGTTGAAAAATTGCAGTAGCGTGATTACATACATACCAATTGTCACGCTTTATTCCCGTAGAAGTAGGCAGAGCTATCACATTCTTTCACATGCAGAACTCTTAACTTCGTATAAATTCAGAGACTTTCAAGTAAAAAACAAAAACCGTTTTAAATTGTTTCACCTTTACATTATAAATGTTTCCTAAAATTCTCTCATGTCATTGAGTCCAAAAATATTATATGAATTGCTGGATGAATTTTGTACGGCATTTATACATATTTATACTATACACATTAAAATATGGATCGTATGACATTTGATATCAAGAGCTTCTTCACTTCTGAACGCATTTCAAGCCATTTGTTCCGATTATCACTACATAGCCCTAGCCACAATTCTGCCTCCGCCAATACTTACTGCTGCTGACAGCTGACAGTCATTGACAGAGGTGAGAGGTCAGAGAACCTTGGTCTGTATAAAGAGGCCTAAGCCATCATGAATAATCTATATCTATAACATACAGGTTTCATAGTACAGCGGTTAATTATCTATCCAAACCATTCTCCGCCCCGTCTACCGCAGGACATTCGCCTGCATGAATTCGTTCGTTTATCTGACATGGCCTGCTTTAAATATTTGCTTTAACATCAGAGCACATTCATGGCGATCGTTTTCACGACTGGATTGTTGGACTTTAATTCCGTATTCATTGGGAACGGAAGCCCGAATGTTTTTTGCCATTGGGAATTTTAACGAGTTGTCAATAAATCGTGCGCAAATACGCCGCGTCACTGCTGTCAGGCGTGTGTATGAATTAAATTTATAGTTTTTCGATACGGGCGGTGCGGGGTTCGGGGGACGTTGGGTCAGTTAGAACGTACATCTACTAACGCTAGTATTTTTTTGTTGTTTAGCTATTTACAGTGGTATATCCCCAAAACTAGCACTATCAAGTTCATATCCCTTTTAAAGTATCCACGAAATTCAAGATCAGTTGTATACTTTTTTAAATAATAATTAAAATTATTTAAGATCCAAAAAGTGGCGCCTCAATCTAAGCACATATATCTCAACCTACATACAATCTTTAACAATTACGTTAAACACTGCCGTGTCAACTTCCAGCAGCGTGTGGACGCTGACATCCGTAAAACAATTCCAACCGAAGATAATACTGGACGTAGCCAGTTACATATTATATAGAAAATTCCTACCACCAATCAAACCTGATTCTTACGCTATACAAAGCGTTTAGACAACGAGGCAGTTCAAAGAAAATCAAACTATTATCATACTTTTGCAAATTAACAGAAGGTAAAACTATTTTTAACAGTAGGTAGGTTTAAGAGAAGGAAAAAAACGTCTGACATCAGTTTGTTTACACATATCCTTTTAACTGTAGTGCGACTATAATCGGCTATTATTTTTATGGACACAAAATTAGGTCCTTCAAGTCAGGATCACATTACCAACATAATTAATAGTACATAAATTGGACCCTCTCTACTGTCCACGTTTGACACATTTCATCTGGAGATCCCTGTGTTGTGGACTTTGCTAAAATAAATAGATTTATTTAAGTAAGTAGTACCATGCATTTTTTCTGTACATTTGCAAAAAAGATTTTTAATACAAATGAAACATAGCTATTGTCAGGATCTAGGTCTCTTCAAAGAAACAAGCGTACTTTAAGCACTTAGTTTCATTTCACAGACACAGAATAACTTCACAAATACAGAATAACACCACTGTACAGTTTGAGCTCCCGATAAAGAATGGCGAATAAGCCGATCACCTTTTTTTATGCTAAAAATGGCGGAACTCATGCCGTTTCAAAAGTCAAGAGATATAATTTTTAATGTAAAATTAATGCTATGAGCAAAAGAACTTCCTTTAACAAAAATATAATTAAAGAATATGGTTTTATCGATTCGATCTTATTAACTAAAAGTAGTACATTTTAATAGAAATAACAGAATAACAAAAAATACAACTTTATGATCAATAAATAGCTACTTTGAAAGCTTGCATGGCGGAAACGAAAGATCTTTTGTTGCGATTGATACTCTTTAAAGCAAGAATCACTGGATATTCTACCAAACCTTACACTATGCACCTTCACTTGTTGCAAGGTTTTGATCCACCCCAAACAGGTTATATTGGCGTCTTATTATCCTTTGAAATAGTTGTAGCAACGCCTTCGTTCTGCCTGCCCTAAATAGCTCATATAACCGTGTGAATATATACGTATGTGTATATATTAATATTGGGTCGTAATGTCGCCCTTCCGGATTTTTTTAGTGGCGTCCCCTGACCTATACGACTAAGGAGATCCGGCAATTAATTACATCTTTGTATGTGTTACAGACGATGATCAAATTACTAGTGAAAGAACTTCTTAGGAAGTGTATACCATGTTTGTGCAAATAAAAAGTATTTACTCAAATAGTTAAACTGGTAAGTAAAATTTACATTTAAGGGACTTTCATAGGAACTTTATAGAACAAACTATTCTATGATGTTCAGTTCACTAATCACAAGGGCTTTGCATGAAAATACAAAAAGCTCGACCAGGTTCTGGCGGGAGCCAGTGGAAATCAAGACAGTGAAGAGGGTTTTTACAATGTTCAACTTAGTTGTTGTAAAAGCTATTAAGTAATAATATATTCTGCGTTTACTGTTCTGTATAAAAGATTAAATTAATTGCATTTAGTTTTGTTTTGCATATTTAATATGGCAATAACCTTATTACCTATAAAACAACTTTTGGATTACATTCGTTATAATGTTTTAAGATCATTATAACTCAGTAAAAAATTAACATTTAAGTTTCATGATGGTATATATATCTTTAAACATATAGTAATGACTTCTGAGGGATGTTGAGGATCTCACTGCCAGACCGAATGAGAAACATGGATATCCGTAGAAGAACGAGTATCACCGATATAGCTCAAAGAATCAGCAAACTAAAGTACATAGGGCAGGGCACATAAAGCTGTGAACTGACGGCAGTTGGGACTGGAAACTTCTGGGATGGGAACCCTATGATAGGTAAGGAAGCGTCGGCCGTCCACCTGAAAGATGTACGGACGACCTGATAAGAGGTGAAGTACAGGCCGCCTACAGTAGGTCATATTGGAAGCTATTGGAAGAGGCCTATGTTCACTGTGGACGTATTTGTGCTGATTATGATTTGTATATCTTGACACTCAAATGCTCTTGCTCAGTTCTTCATAAAACTTGTTTCAACATGACATTTATAAGGGTTATTAAAAATAATAAATCTTTATTGCTTCATTTGGTACTCAGGATCTTAGACATATGATAAAGGTATCAATCAAATGAGCCAATATAAAATGAAACTTAAAAATAAAAACCTAAAAAAAGTGGCTGACAAACACAAGTATTCAATTTATAGTGTTATAATACACACAAAAAGCCAAAGTTATTTTAAACTGTTAGGCAACATGTATTCATCTAAATTATAAAAACATTGATATATTATAGGTTTTATTAACCAAGCTTGAATTTATTATATGGAACTAGCTGACCCAGCAAATGTTGTTTTGCCTTATAAATTTACTAAAATGGCTATTCAAAAATAAGGGTTAATCGTAGAAGGGTGAAAGTTTTGGATTGTATGTATTTTTGTATGTTGTATCATAAAAAAATAAGGACTAAAAATTTTGGGGAGGAAAATAGATCTTGGCCGATTCTCAGACCTACTCAATACGCTCACCAAATTTCATGAGAATCAGTCAAGCCGTTTCGGAGGAGTATGGGAACGAAAACTGTGACACGAGAATTTTATATATAAGATATAATTCATACAAACCAATGATGTCGTTGACTTTAATTACACAATTGAAAAGTTAGAAAGAAGGTAAGAAAAGTCAATTGCAATGTCAGTTAAAGTCGAGTGCCCAAATGAAGTTACTCAAATAGCGTTAGCGAAACTATTAATGGGTCCCCAAAGGCCACGTAACGTAATAATTGTTGGCTGCCCTCCTCAAAGGACGGCCGAGAGCCGGTTATATCGCCTGGACATTATTACTTTCAAAATGTTAAATGTGTTCAACATTATAGCAAGTGTACTTGAAGTTGACCTAGTGAACTATCAGCATTCAAAAAAAATTACCCTAAAAGGAGTGCTTGAGAAGGTTAATAATGATAATTTATATTTTACATAAATTATTGATTTAAGCGTTACTTTGCGGAAATCCATTGAGAGTGACTTTGTATTGTTTAAACATTGCGTTGGTCGTGAAAACATCGTTATTCCGAGGCTCCTATCTTACCTGAAGATGCTCTGTGTAATGGCGAAACACGTGTCGTGTTGAATTGTTTCTCGATTTTTCGGGGATTTAAAGTTGCACGGCAAGGGTTTTAAATATATTTTTAATCCATCACTTGATTTATAATATCGATAAAGATAAATTTGACTTTGACTTTAATGAGTGTGAGTGAATTTAAAAGTGTGAACCACGATTATAGCAAGAGGAAGGATGTCCGCCTATCCCAAAGAGAGACATATTATGTAAAAATGTGTACGTACTCATGTCAACAAAAAAAATTGTAGATTAGTTTCGTCGTCATGCCTCTGAAGTCACTTCAAAGTTTGCACTCATCGTGACTGTTATTTTTGTTATGGGTATTGAAGACGAGTTTGTTTCAAAATTAAAAAAGAAGTTACATTCGACGGCGAGATTTCTTTGATCTTATCAGATAAACAAGTTGGAAAGTGATGTAAACTTAATATTAACTTCCTCTTCCCGAAATTTAAAAATACTGTTTTTTTATTCAGCGGCAACTTCTTTTATTTATTTATGTCTTGGCATAACTATCAAGGAACATTAATTTAACAGCTATAGACTAAAAAAATGATACAAGTATATTTTGTACACCGATAACTGTTATGAGTACAGCATTGTCCTGAGATTAGACACAATTATTTAATTCCATCATATAGATGTATAGGGATCCTATCAATACCTAAGGAGTCCAAGCCAACCTCACCTTCAATTGATGCCCCTGTCGATCAACGGACGAGGCTCTGACGAAAATGACAGATCCCGGTAAGCGGCAATAGGATCTCCACCTATTATGTGGGACCAAATATATAATTTGCGAAGATTGGGCGTATAATATGCCTGTAAATAGCTAACTATTAAGCAAATCATGTAATATGTTTATGTAATATATTTGAACAATAATATATATGTTCATGTTTGTTTTAGAGATAATATTACTTTTTGTAAACTAAACAACAGCGATAACACATAAACAATACAAAAAAAAATGTTTATCATTAACATTTATTTAAATAAATGTTGTGTATTTACTAAGCTCTGTGTACTTCACTCAACTTACTATCAGGACTGTATAGAGTCATTTTAGTGAGTGACAGTTCATTAACTATACAAGATAATTTAATTTGAAACCGCCATCCTTTGAACTTGGGCATTAATTGATTTCTGTCAAGTTAAATTATCCCCCTTGACTGGTGAACGTTAGAACCGTCTTCATAATTATTGGTGCTCTGTTTAAATCCCTTAATTAATTATTGTACCTAGTGATAATTAATTTTCATTTGCCTAAAATTATAGTAGTCAAGTATTATTAAGAAATTATTCATAATCTGTTTCGCCATCATTTTACTGAGAAAATATTATTATCCACTTGTCAAAATTCAAAATTCATTTATTCAAGTTTGGCTCAATATAGCTCTTATGAATGTCATACTTATAAACTAAAATATATGTATGTATGTCTATAGCATATGTATTTACTAAAAAAAAAAAAATTAATTGCGTAAGCACACTCCATTGTTATTTGTAAGGAATTTTGTCAAATAAGCACTAACACGTATTTATTGTGGATACCTAAGACACAAGTAATTAAGTTTACTTAGTTTAGGTAGATATCACTTTAATTAATTGCATTACTAACCCAATTTATGTTCGTAAAATATTGTAATTAGGCTAGTTATCATACAGAAATAAATTATTATTATTATTATTATTACTAAGCCCGTCTTGTGTCACTCCGCGTTTCTTATATTACATTTAATAAAATATTTAAAGATGTTTATGTATTTATATTATTTTATACTACAGAGTGACAATAAAACATGCGGACCACCAGATGGGAAATGGTCACCACAAATTATGAACGCTTGGGAATCACATACGCGTTGCCGACTTTTAAAAACCTATTCCGACGACGACGACGATTTGACGACCGATATGGCGTGGTGGCGAGTATACCCGCACTCCACTCCTGAGGTCGTGGGTTCGATTCCCACACAGGACAAATATTTGTGTGTATAAATATGAATATTTGTTTCGGTCTGGGTGTTTTCCTATGTATATTAAGTATGTATTTACAAAAAAAAGTATTTATGTATGTTTATCCGTTATTTAGTATCCATAACACAAGTTCTTAATGATACTTATCTTGGAACTAAATAATTGGTGTAAGTGTCAGAAATATTTATTTATTTATTTATTCACGCACTTTGTGAAGAACCCTCTGCTGTAATATCTCTCAAACATTACACCTACTTATCACCTACTAAAATGCCGGTTCATGCATATAAGACATGGGACTAGAAAAGCAGGAAACACATGCAATCTGTAACAGTACGTTAAACGATATTTATCTTTTTTATATCTGATAATTGTTATAATGTTTCTGGTAATCCGCAGCAACTTAATTACAACTTAAAGTTTTACTTAACCCCACAACCAACTTATATCTTCAAAGTCTCTGCATCTTTAGGACTTAAAATCACTTAGTTCCAAAAGTTTCCAGTCTCAATAGCAGGAGTCTGTTACCAGAAACCCCAGACAAGAAACCTCGTTAACTTGTTCCAACTCTTGATTTAGGTCACAATAATCATTTATTAAACTCGTGACAGTGAGATATGTTCCGGAATGACGCCATAGTTTTCATTAGCCCTCGTGCTGCTGTCATTAATCATTGTCTTGGGATCGGACATGATATTCCACCTACGAGCTACGGTATGACATAGCATATATTGATATATAACGAAGTGCCGAATATATTATCCGACTAATAAGAACTTTGGTTTATTGAAAATTTTCTTTAAAAAAATTATCATAAAACTCGTGCTTTTTTATCAAAATGTTTATAAGTCACACAGGCTTACATTGCTATTAACTTTTAAAAAGTATGAATAGTAATATCTTAAATATAAAAAACAATAAAATGTGTAGATATTATATAAAAAACCTCCTTGCTAATATTTTACTTTCAAAAGTTTTATTGCAAACTTTTCGTTGCTTTGATACAATACGAATAAATTTTGATAAAAATAATCTTAACATCCTACTTAGCGACCCAGTACTAAACGCGAGTCTCCTTTCATGAACCAACGACATTTTTCACTTCTTTATATCCCAAAGATTTTCCAGATACTTATAAAACGAAACATTAGATAACGCGAAAAAAAGGTAGTTAATTTTAAGCCATACTTTAAAGAGTTCTTAGTTTTATTGAGCTATTGCATAGCTTCTATCGCGGGCCTTGAGCGTGGAGACCAAATCCAGAAATTCCGTAACGAAAAAAACCTAACACCCCCCACTCCGATACTTTTTAGTTTTTCCATCTATCGATAAATAGCAGAACTTTTAATGACTTTTGAAATATTACGCTTGTCTCTTTAGTTCAGCAACCCGCCTTTAGGTGGCATTGGTTGTATCGGGTGGCTAAAATTTGTTTTCTTATCGGTCACCACGCTCAAAGTGTAACTTGAATTATTATGAAAGAAAAAAAAATGTGCATAAATAAATAATTATAATTGCATAAGTTGATAAAAATGCTATGCAATTGTTTTTATTTGTTAATCATTTCCGATAACCTAGTACTATATGTACATACATTATTAAAATCTATTATCATTATATTTTGCGGGAGGATAATCTTGTTCCAGAACTTAATTCCATAAGAGTTAAAAGATTATTCAAAGAATTCCACCTAGTTGCAAGAACAAGCACTAAAAGTGAAGTAATGCGTCTAATATCTTCCTCCTTCCGAGTCACTTTTCTCCGGATTGCGTCGAGACTGCCCGTTACACAGCCACTGTCAGACGAGATTCTTTAAATTAATTTTGAAGGCAATAACAGCGTGCCTCTTCTGTTAAATGAGAAAATACTATACTGGACACTTATGAAATCTGTGCTTTATTTTCTGACTTAAATGAGTGGCTTTATTAAAAGGAAATGGTTATGTTGCTAGTGTTCACTCAAGTTCACATTGAAATAGTTGTAGGTATTAGTAATTTTTCGCTGAAGTAACCTACAATTTATGTACTCATAGTCCGTGTTTCGGAAACCTTGGTTGTGAAATCCACTGTCATAGTAAGTCATACAAAGAGTGGCCTTTGTGAATACTGCTTGTCTCCATTGATTGTTTAAGAGCCTAACAGGAGGACGCCCCAGAGACAAACTTACAAGGAGTGTAACGTGATACATGAACATATTTACTTATATTTGACAAAGTGCCGAATATATTATCCGACTAATAAGAACTTTGTTTTTTTAAAAAACAATCACAAACTGGCACTATTGTATGACCAGTACTGGGACAGTGGGGTTCTGAGTTGACGGTGGGGGTCTGAGTTGACGATGAAAGTATAAGCAGTGTAAAAATTTTGTATGTGAGATGGTAGACGACTGAGGGACAGAAGAAGTAGTGTTCAATTACATACTAAAAATACTTTATATACGATACTAATATATTATTATAAGATTATGCTTTAGACTAACGTTTAGAAAGCAGGCTCTGCTTTCTGGTCCTCACTAGATTTAGCTGAATTTGTTTTTTTTTTTTTTGCGTTCCAGAAAACCAACAAAAACCCTACTTGGAACTACTCCCCACGGTGGGAGAAGGGAGATAATTCCCCCGCATACCACACACCCGGTGTGTGTGGTTATGTCGGACTTGAACCGACTAAACCTCTCCCTGTAATAGCCTTTAGTATTTCTACCATGAAGGCGACATCTGAAGCGATCGGCGCCTGGGGAGGCACCGACGCGGCGCACACTAAGCGGAAGGCTAGGTGGCGCATGTTGGAAGGCGGGAAGCCTTGACTGGAAGACGCACACTTTGCGGAAGGCTAGGTGGCGTGTGTTAGAAGGCGGGAAGCCTTGTCGGATGAGTGCACGCTAAGCGGAAGGCTAGGTGGCTTGCATTGGAAGGCGAGAGCCTTAGCTGAATGGGTAGCCATTAGTTGCTTTTTACAACACCCTAGCGCTGAATTTCAGTTACAACATTACTAATATAGTCCGAAATGTCCGCGCTTCCAACGGTGGGCGGCGAGTGGCGAGAGATACCACAAAACAAATTTAAAAGTTAAACTGCTCCAGATCGCATTACAGCACCTCGGCGGTGGCTATCTGCAATATTATAAAGCGTTTTTTATAAAAGAACATCGTCGTGGGAAAATCTAGTTAAAGTTTATAAAGCTGTCAATGTAACAGGTACAAAATCTTTCTTTTTGGGGTACCGTTCCTAAACGGAGGAGAGAACCGAAGAGGGGTTTGATTATTGTGCCTCTGCTATCTGTCCGTTCGTCTGTCTGTCAGAGAAAGGTATCTCACGTATTGTATTAGGTACACAAGTGGTATTTTCACAGTTTATTTGATTTGGTATTGGTGTTGGTAAGGTATGTTGTTAAAAAAGTATTGCAGTATGTTTATTTGTAACAATTGTCTAGTACCCATGGAACATGAAAATGGGATCTTGTTATATTTATTCGGGATAGCAAACAATTTACGGAATAGTAGTTAATACTTTTACAGCGAAATTATTTCTAGACGCTCATAGTAATCACGTACACAAAATGTTAATACTTAAAGTAATATTGAAGTAGTTATGAAGTCTCTTGACTTCGTTATTGTTGAAGTCGAAAACAGTCGTCTTATAGTATTTTTAGAATGTTTATGTACACCAAGTTAGTAGGTTTCAGTTTGTTTACATTTTTGGAAATTTATAATTTTACAATTAATTTGTGTAAAATTTGACCTAGCGCTGAGGGAATTTATTGAACATACTATATTAGGTAAGGTACTGTTGAAGGAAATATTATTAAATTAACACTTACTCTGTCAATTGTAGTTTATTATTTCTGCTTGGTCGTTGTGGAGCTGGGAACTGGAGCATCTTAAACAGAAACGCATAGACCAACGGAACTGCACAACAATATTCGTGCACAATAACTTTCTATCTTCTTGAGGATATGTCCCGTCACCGTTGTTCAAAACCCTATTTGAAATTTCTTTAATTCAACTGACAATTTAAAAGCATGCGTCCTGGCCAGCAGTACCCTGCTCTAACTGTAGATAATTCTAATTCTAGGCCTTCTTCAAAGTAAATAGACCATAATTAAAATACTGCTATTCAAGGAAAAAAAGAATCCTTACATAAAAAAATACTTTTTTTTGTCTAATTTTATCTTGCGATAAGTCTCATTGAACTAAAGCAGATGAGTTGGGTATTCACTTTAAACTTATTTCGTTTAAAATATTTCAGCGACAAAATATTAATCCTAAGTGTAATAATTACCCAACTAGTACGAATTCTCTACTTCATAGTGTATAACTGGCACCGTCTCTTTGATCGCTGGGAGTAGGGCCCTACAAAGCCAATGTCGGAGCGGGCGGAATGCGGTCTCTCGTTTCAACGCGCCCTGTTCGAGCAATCTCCAACCTGCCTGTGGTCCAAGTTAAAAGATTTTTGCTACTACTAACAGATAAAACTAGTTTTTAAGCTAGAAATTCAACATTTTTTCTACCGTTACAGATAGTTTATTAGACAGCAGTTTGCAGTGATTTTGCAGCAGAATTTTTGTGCAAAGCAGAAGTTTTAGTCACTTTCTTCAAAAGTTACATTTTCAGAATGTCGTATTCTTAAATAGTCAGTTTTCCTATACTCTGATGCACAGAAGTAAACCTAACTAAATGTTTAACAAACAAACCTTTGTTAAAAGTCAAGCATCAATCTCATAAAAATAACGAATATCATCACTACCAAGATAATTAAACTATACTAAATTAACCACTTTCTGTGCAAATTCAATTATTTTAATCTGAATATAAAAAAACCGCTTACACCTTGGACCGGAGCCCGGGGTACAATGGCACTCGTGACGCGGAGTGATGCTAGAATGTGCTGCATCTTGCTAAATGTTCAGCGCATGTTTTCAGCGCGCTCATTCCTAATGGCGGAGTAATATCTGGTGATCCACAAAATTAAAAATGTGGCTCGGAGCGCCGTCTGGCTACGTGCGGCCGCCACTAACACGTGCACTGGGTAATTTTTACACAAATTTTTCTAGAAGATATTTACAAGAACTTTATGTGGGTATAGTTTTTGGATGAACATCTTTAGTAAACATCATTACTATTTTAACATTAACAAAATATTTTCGAGACTTGTATGTATATATTTTGTATACAGTAGGTTATAACGAAAGAAAATTTAAAGATGTTCACTTTAAAAAATACATAACATAATTATTTTGAAAAATACAAGTACTGAAATGGTATCCACTGAGCGAAAAGTCGGACTTTCAATGAATGAACGATGCTCATCATTCGCGGATTCCCAAAAATGTTTACAACTAATAATAAAGATATATAAAACTAAAAGATGGAGACATATTAAACTAATTAATAAATATGTTTACGTAAATCTAGGGCTTTTTTTAAATTACTTTTGTTAAATAATGTCATCTAATTTTATATTTAGCATTCTAGTTCTAGAATGCATGTACGTTTAAATACAAACAATGACATTAAAAGGAAAAGGACCCCCTGACAATTTATCATAGCAAATTGCAAGACAATTTAATATGTAAAATAAGAATAGGTTATGCCTTCTAGTATGAAGCTTTATTATTAGTATGTATTTATTATTAGATTAAGCAATATGTCTATAATTGATTAGGTTAAGTTTCGTTTCATATGTTTAACATTCTGTCGTGGATAACGTCGCTGGTTACGCAATGAACCAAATTTAGTTTTAGCCTTTTTAATATTATACATTATGTAACTGTTTGTTGTCATAAATATAATAATAAAAAATAAAAAAAAATATGTTTTTGATAAAATTTAAGTAATTTGAACAGTACTTATTATGGGTGCTGAAATATGAATGCCAGTGAACATGATTACTGAAATATCTGGCTGGTCACATACAGCCTCACCGTTTCTTGCGACACGGCTTTAGCTCACTGAGGGACAATTATCGGGAGGTTGGGAGCGGGCGGGTAAGGCTGTATTCACATTGGGAACACTATTTTGTCTTATGCAAAAGTACTTTCTATGTGGCAATCTTCCAAACGCATTCATTCAAGCAAGGCTTAATTTCGAAGCACTTGTAAAATTTTATTAGAGCGAGAGTTAAAATTGGGAAAAATGCAGACACGGTTCAGTCGCCGAGACATTTGGTTTTTGGATTAGTGACCACTGGCATTTGATATGTCGCACTTCTATGCTTCGGAAGGCACGCTTCACTCAAAATTACGATTATTACTGCCTTTGCTAATGAGGACCAGGTCTGCGTAGTAAAGTCCAGGTCTGCCTTTATTCCTTTGACCTTAGTTTCAGACTACGTATCTGTGCTGCAGGACAACTATAACGATGAAAAACAGACCAGGGGGCCTACCGCCGAATTCGATGGATTACCGGTAATCCATCTAGATCAAACTTTGTTTACGTTCATTAATCCGTACAGGGGAATCTGCCGACAGCCACCTCTCATTCATGACCTTCAGTCCGTGACAGACCAATAGGTAAATGGAGAACGCCATTTTGTTTCGATTTCCATGAGTTCGGCGGTACGACAGAATCAATTCGAAATCCATTTTGCCTTATAATCGATTGCCATCGAACTCGGCGGTAGGCCCCCAGGTCTACCTTTATTCCTTTGACCTTAGTTTCAGACTACGTATCTGTGCTACAGGACAACGATAATGATGAAAAACAGACCAGTAGTAGATCTAATTGTCAAAGATGACCATAAAAAACTTTTAAAACCAAAGAAGCTTGACATGTTTCCCTATTGAGCACAAGAGCTAAGGAAACCTTCTAAAAGGTAATACTTTCCGTCGGCCGTTGCGACCCGCTGATACCTACATTATTCATTGGGAATCCTCCAGCCTCGTTCGACCTTTTTGCAATACCTCCGACTCCATAAGTCACCGGCCACGTCTCGACTCTGGCTGTTTTTAAATTGTTTGCGTTGCAGACCCATGGTGGAGTGACAAAGGGTTGTTTTTTTAACGCCCTTTCATTTGTAAGACTCGATTTAATTTAAATTAATTGGGGTTAATTTGTAGTTAATAAAATTTGGGTGTCTTTTAATAACACAAAGAATAGTATAAGTGTTATGAATGTAAAACAAAATCTGATAACGTTTTGAAGTCTACTGGCTAAGTTTTGGTTTTATTTAAATTACTTTAGTATTAGATGTGTTTGTTGTTATTGTTCTTATTTCACTATTATTTTTATATTTTTTTCACCGCTTTTAAGCCGTTTTTAAGAGTGAAGTGAGTTGACTCTCGTTTCAGCGTTGGTCGTGAAGACATCGTTGTTCTGAGGCTCCTATCTTACCTGAAGATGCCCTGTGTAGGGGCGAAACACGTGTCGTGTTGAATAGTTTCTCGATTTTTCGGGAAATTATAGTAGCGCGGGAATTGTTACAAAGATATTTTTAATCCATCACTTGTTGATAAAAGTATTTGCGATACGGTACTAAATTATTATGACTGAGTATTGTTTGTTTAATATATTTTTATATCACCAGGTGGCTCTCACGCATGCGGCCTACTGTAATCTCTTAAGAAAACATCCCTAGAGAGCTCATTCCACGTCACTAGGATATGCGGATGAAAGTTTCTTTGGAACGCTCACATTTAGTTTCTCCGCACTAGATGCTATCAAAACAAATAGTTACATTGATAAAATTATATACGCTGTGTGGTGACCGCAGTAAGGCACATTAATAAAGCCAGAGCCACCGTCTTCGAGTAATAAAGTAAGATTAGTGTCATTGTGAAACCCTGGACTTTTCCGGCCCCAATAGCAAGCTCTGCGAATTCATATCTCTTTCATGACGTAGCATATTTCATTAGCTCGCAGATAAAAATGTTACATTAGTAGAGTAATGGTTTATGCATGTTATGTAAACATTCATCTTGTTGGAAATTTTAGACAAATAGTTTTGTTAGGGCTTGTCGAAATTTCATTCAAATTGTATTGTAATTTTGCTTCCAATGAAAAGAATATAAAATTTTTAAAACCGTTAAAAAAATCGTAAGAACCATTTAAGAAGGTTTTTAATTCTGTTTAGCACATAAGTAGGTACTATAAAAAGTCATGTAAATCAACAATCGTCGGTTCAATGGTGTTGGGGTTAACCTTTAAAACTTTTCTTCATGTAAATGTTTTAATACCAAAAACTTGTAATGATTATTTCAGCTAAACAACACTGGTTTGTCCTTAAATTCATTCACAATGATCGATCCTCCGACTCTTCGTGGCCGGCCTGTTGAGAAACCTGTCCACAAACGACCATAAATTAAACAAGCTATTTAAGTAACAAACATTCAAAATCATCGAGAACTCCTCAGTGCCTACAGATCTTTTAATAACCATGACCTCATCATTTGAAGCTAAGTTTGTTGCGTGAAACATTATTAACATTTCAATTCACGAATATCTTCGAGACAATTCTTTAATTGCCTGTCTGAAAGCAGTTGTTTCCCTCTTATACAAATTCAGATCAGAACAGTTATGTAGTATTAAATTTCTTGTGATCAATTTAAAAGGCTTTATAATGAGTTTATTTACAATTTCCATGTTTGTATGCTACGGTGCTAAGTATACATTACGCAAAATGAATAATTCAGTATTTAAATACACATTCATTACGTAAAGCAATGTACTGAATGAATAGGGCCATATATAACGCGGATTTCATTAAAACAGTAGGAATTGTAACAAGCGATCGAGACTTTAATTTAGCCGACGATAAATTTGGGCTTAAAAAACTAAATGAGCTTTTCAACATGCAGCGAGGGCTCGCTGTACTGCTTCACCATGATTTGGTTACAAATGCGAGGTAGGTACGAATGGAATTGATCTTTGAAACTTTTTAGAAGAAGGGAAAGGAATTATTTAGACTGCATATTGTAAGGAATGAACATATTGTAGGTTTTTCTGTGTCAAGTCTCGAACAGTTGTTTGATATAAAATAGGATAAATAAACTGTGATGACGTTAAGGCTTCAGCTGTTATAAGAGCAGATAATAGGGTTTGCGGGATGCAGTCGGGTATGTATACTTAGGTTAAAAAACAATTGAAGCTGTTGAAACGATTTCAAATCTGTTTTTAAAATATTATTCAGTTGGGTACTAGTTGGGTATTTACGAAGTGCTCGTGGCTCCGTGATGGTCGGTGGTCGGAAACGATCACCGAAGTAAAGCAGAATTTACAGAGGTCAGTCCTTGGATGGGTGGCCGTTTGTGTGGCATTTGATATCGAGCGCTTCCGTGCTTCTGAAGGCACGTTAAGCCGTTGGTCCCGGTTATCACTAAATGTGGTAGTCGTTAAGCCATGTTTGAGGCCTAGTTGGGCGGCTTGAAAAATTCTAACAGCAGGACGCCATACACGTGCCTCCGTCAATCCGCACTGGGTCCGCGTGGTGGAGTATGACCCAATACACTCGCACCTTGGTATGTGAGAAGAGGCTCGTGCTCAGTAGTGGGACGTTAATGGGCTGAGATGATGATGGATATTAGTGTGTCGTCATAAAGGATACCCAACACCTTACATTTTATTTAATGTAAGTTAACTCCGAATAACATCCAATTTATTGGATTATTGACGAACCTTCCAGGCCTATTAGTCATCGGTGTCTATGTATATTTATTTAATTTTGTTTTGGTGCGTAAATGTTAAACTACACTATAGACATGCTATGTTTTAAATACTAAATGAAATTAGCAATAATGTGGCACACAAAATGTTTAGACCCCAAAAAGATGAAGAACCGCTACTTATGAATATATTATCCAAACATTCATACAAAGTTGCAGTAAAATAAATGGAAATATTATTCAAGTTCCATTTCGTGTAGCCGGCACCGTGTATCACATCCAGCCATAAAGGCAATTAGTGACAATGGTATGAAGGTAATGGGTTATATGGGGCAGTGCTCGATTTGGCCTCTCGCCAGGCGACCGCAGGGGATAAATACCTTATGCGGTACGTCTGTTTGATGGATAGAAGCAGACATTGGGGTATTCTGCGTACTTATTACTGTGTGAATCAAGATCCTGTTCATGGGTTGTTCGGTATATGTTGGGTTATTCGTTTTTGATTGCAGTTTTATTAAGTACAAGTTTATCAGGTACAACTGCAGTGCTAGACGTATTTCTAGAAATGGCAATGCTTTTCGCAATCCCTACTAAGTGCTGGCCTAATGGGTAATGCAAAAGAAAAAAAAGTAAAGTTTTGAGACCTAATATCGTATGTTTCAGGGTCGCAAGTCGCAGTACAGTGTTTGTAGTACAATGCTTTGTGTGCCGATTATTAACTGTCGTAACAGTAAAAAATAACAGTTGCCTGCGAAATCTAGAAGACATTCGCATATAATACGCCCACACTTCTCCAATTATATAGTTGGACCCAGCCTATTGCCGCTTACCTGTTATGTTCGCCAGAGCCTCGTCCGTCAATCGGCAGGTGCACCACTTGCAGGTGAGGTTGGCTTGGGCTCCTCAAGTCTTGGTAAGATCCCTATACACCCGAAAACGTTAGTATGAATCACCTTAAAGTAATGTTACTAGTGCACGAGAAAGACTTACTGCGTCCCATTGTTAGTGGTGTTATCAGCCTATTTTTCAACACAGACGAATATTTACATAGCTTTTAGATTGTTCTCCGTTACCAATGTGGTGGCATGGGTCTCGAATATTAATATTGAAAGTTAACACAAGCAACATAGAATAGGCGAGCTTTATTTCAGTTAGATATTATCGGTAATTATTTATGTAAATACAAAGAAATAAGAAGCAAATGTATCCCTTATATTTAGATCAATGTCTTATAATTTGTTTATTTTTTTAAATAATACATAGGCCACAAATAAAGAAAGAAAGAAAAGAAAGAAAGAAAGAAAGAAAATATTTATTCAATACAAGTTGCAAGAAAAAAAATAACAGAAAATAAGTACAAAATAATAAAAACACAAATCAATAACAATAAGAACCCAAATGTAAGAAGTACTCAACTTGTATTGAAAAGGTGCTCACTCAGCAAATTGTCGAACATCACAGAGATGTCGCGACGCTGATCTTCCGTGGGCACCTAAAATAAATAGTGCTACATCAAAGAAGAGACACATAACTAAACGTAATTATATGCAGACAAATACAACCGTAACTTTCGTTTACATAAAATTATATTATCATGGTAATGCGTTCTGCAAATCTGTTAAATAGGACAAATGAATAAACAAAGCGTTTGAACAAAAAAGCCAATAAAAAAAATAAGAAATGCATGCAATGCAAATGTCAGCACCATCAAACATTCGGGAAACACCCTTCTCGACTGGCTGGAAATAATATTGTTCACTTTTAGCAATTTTACAGAAGAGCGCGTCTAAATTTTTAAAATTCTTTTCCATTGTAAAGTTTCAACTGGTCATTGACAAAATGTTGCAGTGCAAAAATTTATATTCATCTTTTTTAGGTTTTCCATTTTAAATCTCAAAAAAAAATGACTTGACTGCACATCAACAATATTTGATCATTTAAACGTACGAGGCTCTGGCGAATATGACATTTACGGTAAGCGACTACAGGCTAGCCACCTATTACGTAGGACCAACTTAGTAATATTCCTCTGTCTACCTCTTCGGGGAAAAAGGCATGATTGTACGTATGTATGTATGAAGCAAGGTTAGCAACTTATTAATTTTTTAATAAATTACAATTTTAAACTAATGCCAATTTATTTGCGAACATCATCGCTAAGATTATACCACATAGACTTTGCTGGCTCAGGCACTTTGGAGAAATGGGAAAAGATCGTGCAGCGAAAAGTAGATAAATTTGGTGTCGGTGACACGCTCATATTTAAAGTTTAACAAAGCATATACGGCGTCTTCCCCTCATTATTATAATATTATATGTTCGTTAAAAAAACAGTGCAAGTAAATTTTAGTAGAATGTACTTCTTGCAAATTTTCTACGAAAGTCTAAACAACAAACTTTTTTTTAATTGAATTAAAATCCTAGTCAAATAAACTTTGGAGACCATATTCACAGTAGATAGATTAATAAATAAATAAATTAATTAATAAATTATCTACTGTAAACATGGTAGATTAATCTTATTATACCTACCTACAGCCACATACTCGCTAACTAGTTAGAACCAAGGCTTAAATCTAAAATCGGATTAGAATGCAACGCTATTATTCAGCTACAGACCTCAAAAGGTATTACGGCATCAGCTCCAGGGACTTCGGCGCTAAGTGCCAATCGGGCCTCAAAGGGATCACCACGTCCAATGCCACAAGGGATATGGCGTGGACAATATTTCATTCATAACTTGCATTTTTTTGCTCGAAATATTAAGTTTCTTGGAACACTAAAGTTAGCTCACTTTATATTGCAGTATTACTGTTTAAATTAACAAAATACTTTTAAGACATAAATTGTGCGAAGGCGGCCTCATACTTAAGAGCTGCATCTCATAATAGATTTAACAGAAAAGGCAATATTTGTAATGCGTTTGATAAGTAAGGTTTTAACCACATATATGTAAATGGCAATGGTAAAAGGCATGTGATTAAGGTGTCAGACCCACGATCAATCGTCGGGGTTGGCCGCCGCTACTTACAGTCCGTGGGCGTCTGTTGTTGTAACATGAACGATTTCACATCATCAAATATTTAATATCAGCGGCATCAGAGTCGATGAATCTGAAAAAAGCCGCGATGAGTTTCTTGTGGCATAATTGCCACAAGAAGCCTCGTTAGAGTCACAGACAGACTGACTGACTGACGGACAGTCCGCTCCCCTCTTTAGAATCACGACAGGCTGACTGACAGATCCCCCTGATAAGAGTCCCCAACAGACTGACAAATCTTGAAAAGAAACCACAACAAACAGATAAACTGACAAAGCTTGACAAATCCTAGCGAAGAATCCATTTACTTTTATTTTTGATTGTAGTACCGCTCATATCTCTTTTTTTGTTGTTAAGACCAAAGAAGCCCAAGCCAACCTCATCTGCAAGTGGTGCGCCGACCAACGGACGAGGCTCTGGCGATCTCTCGATAGGTTTTTTTCTCTCGATTGGCAAAGTGTGGGCGTATAGTATGCCTCTGCCTACCCCTTCGGGGAAACATGCGTGAATTTATGTATGTGTGTTGTTAAGATAAAAATTATCGAATTTCCATTTTGTGTGTAAAAAATTTGACGAATCTAAATGATCCTGTTGATCTTAAAGACAAGAAAGTATATTTTATTTTATGTATTTTAATCAGTTTGGATTTCTCGTCCGCGGTAAACCGGAGAAGAATTGAACCTCTGACCTCTAGATAGCCGGTACATTGCTTTAACCACGGGAGCTCAGTGGTTACTCTGATCGACGCGTTGAATTTTTCAAGTACTTTATGATTTGCAATTAAGCCCGCGTCACTATGAAAGTTAAGATTACGGTCACAGTCGAGGAAACACTTACCAGTATTTAACAATCGATAAAGACGTAAATATTTCTATAATTTCTTACTATATGTTATTGCATTATATAGGTATGTAGAAAAAATAAAATATGTTGTGACAAGTCATTTAAAAACAAGACAACAACTGCATACACAATTCGTCTTACACGTCCCGGTACAGTTTTCTGCAGTATTTGCCGCTCGCCGATTATTGGTTGCTCTTCCGTATACTGTTCCTTGTTAAAATGTCTCGTGCATTTTATATTTCAAATTCATAAAACTGTGGAAATGTTTGTAAAGCTCTGAACATATCCTTATTCCTTAGTGGAATTGAGCAGCATTGACTTGCATATAAAAACTAGTTACATTATATAAATTCCCTACTAACATTAATATATAAGATAAATATTGTTACTAACAAAAATTGGGCCCATGGTCTTGAATAAAGAATTATTATTATTATTCAGTTATTCGAGTTTAAAAAACTTATTTTGTACTACAATATGTACGGTACGAAATACAAAATGATTTACTTGTATTTTTAATTAAGTAGTGTAGAATATTGTCAGTTGTTAGTTGTAGATGACATGTGTGACGATTTTAATACTACTGGATCTATTACGTTCGAATTTAGTAAGATTATGTGTATTGAAAGCTTTAGTTTTATCTGTAAGACTGTCTATCTATCACAACAATGTATCAGTCATACTGGGAAAAGCAGTAACACCTACCTTAACAAATACTGATAATAAATATTTTTTAATAGCTTAAGGATATTTAATAAAATATTAATCTATCGCGCCATCTAAGTATTCGCAAATATACTCATATTTAAATAATATTAACTGCCCATACTTGACGTGTCTATTGTTTCTCACAAGTAGGTTATATGATTATCTCATGATCAATACGCTGACTTTCTTACGACTGCGCAAAATTCCAAAATTGGATAATTTATTTCCGAATCTGAACTTAGTGTAAGATGTCATAAATGAATTGGTTTTCGGCATTCGGCAAATCCTTCGACATTGTGGGGCTCAGGAGGCGATTTGGCGCCAATAAAGCGGATCTCGGGTCCTCGCAGCCGGGACCAGGCATGGCTTAAGGAAACCCTTTCTTGGATTTGACGCGTCATTCTGCGGGCGAGCGCCTGGAAATATTCCTTCTTTGGAGTTGGGTTTTTGCTAATTGTAATAATTACCATAGCTTTGTGGAATCTGTTTGAATTACACTGGATTTGATTTCAATTTGCTGTGACAATCTGCAATAAATATATTGGCACAACTTTTAATGTTTGACTTCGTTTATTCTGGCAGCATATTTAAAGAGATTAAGACATACATTATTTTGAAAGGAAAGCAAGTTATACCTAATATGCGTGTATAAAAAAATCTAATATCAGTATTTTTGTAATAGTACTTTGAAAAAAAATCATTACTAATGACTTTTTACTAAACCAGCAAAAATTCTCACATAAGGACCTAAAATAACTAGATAGTGCAAACAGTGTTTTATATATCGCTGAGCTCTGAACTTTGTGCCAACTGCATAATGTGAGTGATGAATTGCGAACATCACTACAAAATAATATAAATTTCAATTAAAATCAGTATTCTATAATGAAATGTAAACATTTTTCAGTTCAATTCTATTATATTCCTCATTGTTTGAAATAAAATAAAATATTGGGAAGACGTTTCTGAGCAAGACCACTAAGCTCTGGAATTCGCTGCCGGCTCATGTGTTTCCTATTTTCTATGATCCCGGGTCTTTTAAGCGGGGCGTGAAACGGCATTTTAGCAGGCCGTCATGAGTGCGAGTGGATGCGCTTTATAGCGTGCTTATTTCACGTTATAAAGGGCTTTAATTTTTTTATTGGACTGCATCGACTGCTTACCATCCTGCACGGTGTAGTCATTATGACGTTACACATTTAAAAAAAAATATTAAATATAAACTTATCCATTCAAATGTATTCTTACTTATAAATCGGAAACCGTTCTCTCTAATTACTTTTGTAATACTATTTGTCATTAATTAACTTGGTGTGTGGCCTGAATAAAAATAAATAAAATCAAATTATTAAAAAAAATGTCTAATATAATAAATCTAAATAAATGCAAGACTTTAAACTTAATTTCTAAACAATTCAATTAAAACACGCAACCCACGATAGGGATGCTATCGGTTTAAAACAAAACGCAAACTCATTAAAACTAATCCACAACGAATTCCGAGCCCTTTGACTGTTTGAGGCATCCTTTAACTTTAATCCCAGCCGTTGGCTTCGGCTACAAAGAATTTTGAGCGATGTCAGCAGTTGGCGGGCTCATAACATGCAAAAGAGCTACAAAGGGGTCGCTTTGTGGATCTGATCGCTCAAATCGCTCGAGCGACCCCTGTGGTTGCGAAGAGTCGCAATCTAATCAAAGGTCAGCATTGATTGGAGAAATCTGTTACAATTGAATGTACGTAACGTTCTATTGTGGCTTGCTAATGAGATATTTGCTAATGCTTATCGCACTATATTCTCGGATTAGCTCTAGACATACGCAAGTGCAATGTAATTTAAGTAAAATATGATTAACACTGTTTAGATACTGAGCTCGATACTAAGAATATTGTAAGTATGTAATCACACTTATAGTTTTGCGTGAATCATTACTATTCAACCGTATATATGTCTCAATATCAGTGGCAGCAATCGTTTTCGAACTATTAGTGAGTTCTGATAACTTTCGTCACTCAAAAGTATTTAAATTGTTTTTATTTTTATTTAAAAAAAAAAGAAACTATCTATGAGGTGAAAGGCTATTATAAGACAAGACATAATATAATTTCATTTGTGCCCTGATATTTTGGTATAGGATAACTGATTGCTTAATAGTTTAGTGTTATCACTATGTAATTAAAAGGTTATATGAGAATCCCTCACGGCTTACTGCTCAAACTCCGTAATATTTTATTGAATTATAATCATCAATGACGTGGTCATTAATATTCCGATCCAGAGATTACGAGGCAATAGATAATTGTGAATGGAGCTTCAAATTAATACAGAATCAATATCACTCTGTTTGTTTCCAGTACTTGTAGCGACATATCCAACGATAACGACGCATTTGAATTTGACCCTTATCATGAGCAAAAGAGGACGGCGTTATAGAAAATTCGCATATCAGTGTGTGATGGTTGTATTATGGTTTTAGGTATTCCACTCACATCGAAGTGCGAATCTGAAATTCTGTACGTACCGCAATAATTGTGCCGGCAGTATTATTAATATTTGCATTTCGTAGGATTACGCAGATATTGGAGTATGTCGGGTCCCCGGAGAACGTATCGTTACATGTCGGATCACATTTCAATATGAATGTGATTAACTACACGCGGTACGTGCATGTTTCGTACTGTTTTGTTGCTGGGATGGTTATTTTGTGAATCTACAATACAAATGAGTGTAAGCAAGTGATAGATTAAAAATATCTTTGTAACAATTCCCGCGCTACGAAAAAACGAGAATGCCGAATCAATAAATTACAAATGAGTGTATAAATTCAATAAAATGTTAAGTTAATATTCTGCCAATTTCAGTTAGATTCCAATAGTGTGTTTTCTTAGATTTAAAATTATTACGGTTAAGGTCGTGATAAAATAAAAATCATTAGAGGCCCCCAAAACAATAGTGAAATAAATAACATTATTAGACGTATAAATTCAAAAGCATTTCTACAGTTCAGTGCAGTTTATAACTGTGATATTCAGACAGTATTAATTTCATTAATTGTGTTTGGAGAACAGTGGCTTAAAAGTTTAACAAGAGCCTAAATAACCTCTATCCTCCCGTCCATTATTACACACGTAAGACCCGCGTTCACAGCGTAAATAACTTTGAAGTGAATCTCCCAGATTTCTATTATCCATTTGATTCCCCATCCTCGGCCATGAGTGCAAGTTTCAAGTGGAGCCCTACTTCTGTCTGATTACCATGCGCTAAGCGAACTGTTGTACTCGCGTGAACTGTCGGCGTTATGTAACTGCGAATATTCAATTAGACAGTTATTTTGAAGCCAGTTTTGATGTCGTTCTTAACAGAAATGCTGTTTTGCATAGCTCTCTCGATGTAGCTGAGCGATTTGAATTGTTCAAATGGATGGAGGTAATAAAATTGTTCATCGCATCTCGCAGGGCAAACATTTAATTTTGCGTGAATGTGATTGTTATTTGTTTATTTAGAAAAACTATATATTATAAGGGCCATTTAATAGGTTTTAAGTTTATTTATCAAATAATTGATTTGAAATGGTTTTTTTATATAAAAAAATATTAAAACTGAAAAATAAAAATCCAATACGCATTATTCCACTTTGGCTTCTATGAAGCACTAATCAGTGAAGGAGGGCCTAAGTTTAAAACAACTTTAAACACAGGTGCTCATTCACCACTCTCAGGAGCATGAGTGGGTGAAAGTTGGGCATCAATGCCCTCCATTATTTGTCCTGATGTAGTAATTCCATCCTTTGAGCTAAAGATGTTAATGTTCCCTCTACTCATCTCACGAGGAGTCATAAGAGTCATCCTACAAGATGAAGAGAAATCCTTCAAGATGGTGGGCACCAGCGTCAACCTGCTGACTTACTTGATCTATGATCACCAACCCGCCCGCGCCGCGTGGTGCAAATAGGCAAATACCCCCAATCTAATGTAAAGGGATCCAACCAAGATCTAAAAAGCCCAAGAAAACCTCACCTCTAAGTGGTGGTGGTGACGAGGCTCTAGCGAACATAACAGTGCCCGATAAACGGCAATAGGCTCGCCACCTATTACGTGGGACCCACTATATAACTGGCGAAGTGTGTGCGTATAATATACCTCTGCCTACCCCTTCGGGGACACAGGCGTGAATGTATGTATGTATGTACTAAGTCTGATAATTTTAAAATCTTCAGGTTGCATAGTTGCAAGCTAATACTCTTGGTATTGGGAAAAGGGGATAAAAAATGTGCTCGAGCATTAATGAGCCGATGTCAAAGGGCCGCTCACCAATCAAAGTCGGATTTCACGGCGCTGACTCGGCCGACGCGCCAAGCTTTGTTCCCGGATAGATATTGCTTTCTCTAAAAAGTACTCATGTATGATTACAGAAGCGAACTAATTTTGCTTGGTTGCTTCCACGACTTCAGTTTTTGTGTGCAGATTTCTAACCATCTCCAGATACTTACGTTACACCAATTATTTAGTTCCAGGATATATAATATCTGTTACGGGACTGTTTGAAAGGGTTACCGCGGCCTTGGTGTTACAGGCTCAAGAAGGAGACCATGGATGGTTTTTAGTCAGTAAAAGTCTGACACACCCTTCCGCTTCACGCACAGCGGAACACGGTCATTCGATGATTTTCCATCCGAAAAAAAGGATATATAATATCTCATTATAGGGAGCCTACCAAGACCTAAGGAGCCCAAGCCAACCTCACCAGCAAATGGTGCACCTGCCGATCAACAAGGAAGAGGCTCTGGCGAACATAACAGTGCCCGGCAAGCGGCAATAGGTTTGCCACCTATTACGTGGGACCAGTTATATAATTAGCGAAGTCTGGGTGTAAATTATGCCCCTGCCTACCCCTTTGGGGAAACATGCGAGAATGTATATATGTATGTAGTGGATATTAAATTACTAATATTAGTACATTTAAAAAAAACGGAGACATATGAGACATCTGGAAACACCACCAGCGCTCATTTGTCCTGTGCATGAATCAAACACACGACTTCTGAAGCGAGTGCATATATCAATATACCTGTCATATTGATCGCGATATCTCAAGAAATTTAGTTGTACTTTTGTGCCAGGTTATTCTCAAATCTGTAATTTTAGGGTTCCGTACCACAAAAGGAAGAAAAAAGTTACCTATATATGATCACTCGGTTGTCCGTCTGTGCCTGTCCCATTTTCTCAGAAACGGATAGAGATAGAGTATTGAAACTTACATCAATTATATGAAAGACAATGGTCCCTCATAGGTGTGAAAAATCGAAGTCCTAGGTCAACGCGAGGTTATTCATTATTTGTGTTCACAAAATCAGTAGAATGAACTAAAATTTTGAACCTACTGATAAGTGAGCACGGAACCCTTTGTGCGTAAGTCTGATTCGGTCTTCACCAGCCTTTTCCTTATTTTAGATTGGCTACATGAGACCCTAAAACTTAATGGGTCCCAATTGCCAAAATCAACCATTACAAACACCAGCCCAATTCTAGCACCGCCATAAACGACCCGCCGCCTCCCGCGGGGCTTGTCACAGTTACACTTGCCAGAATAATTTCCATTTGGCCAGAATTGACAGGCCGCCCGCCGGGATCTTGCCTGGATTATGGCATCTACCTGCAGTACACTTCGACGAAGTTTGATGTCTAGAGGATTTCAACCGCCCTCACTGTTGCTAACTCCCAACGTTTTGACAAGCTTAATACAATAATATCTGGGCCCGGATTAAACTAGCCAAATACATTTCTAGTTTTATAGAAGGATCAATAAGGTGAGTATAGACTACAACATTAACTTGTAATAGAACAACGAGCCGCCTTATGATATTTTCTACGATCCTTTTACGAACTAAACATCAAGCACGCTCGTCTCTTTGTTAAAAACCATCGAGCATATTGGTGTAACATTTCGTCAAGCCACGAGTGCGGGCGATGCGCGGTTGCGGGGCGACGCGGAGGGAGAGGGACGAAAGACGCACGCGGTTCGCATTTACCCGTATCATAACGCCGAGCATTCGCAGGAAAGTTACATTACATGGAAATGCTTTGTAAACTGAGCTTTCCCCTGTATTGAAGCATTCGTAAGAACGTTACATTACACAGAAATGCTCCAGAAAAGGTTGTAGTCTGTACTTACCTATAAATAGTTTTTTAAAAATTGGTCGTTTGTATACCCAATCTTCGCTCCAAACAAAGGTCGTAGGTTTGATTCTCCGACAGGAATAATATGAACGTGAGTGTGTCTAATATGTATCCTAAAAATAAGTAACCAATTACGTTTATCCGTTTCTAATTACCGCCACTATAACTTTTTCTTAGTTTGAGTGTCACCGATACTGAGCAGGGGCATCTTCTAACGAACCGCAGATGCGGTGCGGATTGGCGGAGGCAGTTTTGTGGCGTCCTGTTGTTAAAATAGTTTATACCTCCCATTTAAGCCATTAGCATGGCATAACGACAACCATATATTATACATAACCGGGACCAACTATTCAACGTGCAATGGGAAGTATAAAATCGCTTGATTAAAAAAAACTCACTTAAGCAACCTCTAAACGCCTCTTTATTTTATTGGTAAATACACACACGGTATACATAATTACGTTATCTAAATAAATAAAATCAACCTGAACTTATAAATTCAGTACCTACACAATAGTCCATCAACACACCATTACAAATAATATGTCACAGTTTAATCGATTATAAATTATATATAACTCGCAAATAAACTGCCAGCCAGTTAAACAGTAATAATTAGAAAAATAAGAAAATGAAAACAATTATTTCACATTGTCACCAACTTATTGTGTAGGTCCATATAAATCCAATAACTATCAAAGTTAGTGAGTTTTGGTCATCATTTCAGACGCCTTAGAAGCTCTACATAATCACGCAAATTCACACACACATTCACATTCACAGTCACATTCGGTTCTATATTTCATTTGTAATAATGACTTACGAGTCTGTAGAGCCCATTAATCTCGCGGACCATGAGTGCAAAAAGAAGATAAAAATAATTAATGCTAGCGTAATATTTAGTCTCACATTGACGGGTACCCTTTCAAATCTTTAACCATTTCACATTTATCACGAAGTATTTACCAGTCTGTTAGTATATCTACTTGATGGTCAAAAGTTATAAGGGGCAACTCAAGTCCCGAAACAATAAAACAGTTTACAAGTAGGCTGGTTTTTCTGTCGTCATAAAGGCGATAATGCGGCAGGCCCCTAACATCTCCGGCGCGAGGTCCCCAGGGGCCCGTCCACTTTATCGAAATCCTTCCACGGGGGCCCAATTGATGTGGAACCGCACCGCTGAATCGCGAAACTTTCAGTTACATAATAGTTTTAGTGTAAGGCGAAAATCTAAAGTTTCTAGTGTATAGACATACACTTTCAATATAATATATTTGATGTGATAAGGCTCTATTTTTAAAAATCCTTTAGTAAGTGATATCCTGGCCTCTGGTGTAGCATGTATTATATTGTTTGTTTATTATGTACCCACTCACTAACTGCAACATTATTATCAAATTTGTACACCAGTTATGGTAAAACATGTTGAAACTATGTACTTTATATCTTAACATCCTAAAATAAGCATTAATATGTATGTTTTATTATTACCAACTCATGTTTTGACAAATAAATAAATCTTTATCTTTAAAAAAATGTAATTGTATGTAAGTGCCCATAGTCAAAGTTCCACTTGGCTTAGGGCCAGATGGAGCTGTGCGTAAGGCTCCCAATGAGACCTATACTTCCCCTAAACCAGGGGGTATATGTATAGCTTTTTTGAACTTATACAGTTTCACATTTACACAGAAACACGCGTATAAATATACAAAATATAGAATGGCCCAGAAACGAATGTCAAGCGAAAGACCAAAGAAAAAAAAGACGACCTCATAGGGTGCCCGAAGTACCCCCATGTATGTTACGCGATTATATATAATTATTTTTGACAGTTGACAATTTTTTGACTTGAATTACTAAAAAATGTTATGCGCCCTTGGTACTACCGGTACTACCGGGGGGTGGAAACTAAGAGGGACCCGTAGAGAGCTCAGCGGGTGGACCAGAAGGGCCTGTCAAGCAGCGCCAGGAAAAAATCTTACATTATTTACGCCAAATGTCACACAATAAGTAAACTGTGCCCAGTTGAACAAATATCGCTATTAAACGTAATATGTGGCGAGCCTATTGCCGCTTACCAGGCACTGTTGTGTTCGCCAGAGTCTCGTCCGTTGATCGGCAGGTGCGCCACTTGCAGGTGAGGTTGGCTTGGGCTCCTCAGGTTTTAGTAGGATCCCTATACACCTTTTTTATTTAAAGTTTTAAATTATGATAACAATTTAACAAAAGTATTGTTTATTTTTATACCATAATTTTTATATTCTTCATCGAATCGTCAAAACTGATAATTTTAGTTATACGAGAACAACTTACGAAGATTCCATTGTTGTATAGAAATACATAAAACTACATCTATTTTTTAATAAAAAAATTAAAAGTTCAGGTCAAATTTTTAGGAATTCAGAAAATAAACCATAACTTGAAAACCAATAAAAATTGCGGACCATTCGGACATAACCATCTGTATGTTAATTAATTCAGGTACCCCAAGGAATACTCTATCTCTGGACTTCCGCTTGAGATTCATTTCTGGCACACTATGTATAATATATAAATACCTACTATATTTTTTTTACTCTGTCTGTACTGTTTTATACCTGCACGGTTACAATTGTTAACATTTAATGTTGTTATTTTTTTTTACAAAGGAAACATAAAACCACTTAGATATTGTAAAGCAGAATAAACAAACACACAGCATCATGTAACTCCAGCAGGAACTACAAATTCTCGTGAAAACGCCTTAATTCAAAGTCCTCGGTCTCATAATCCGTCTTAACACAAGCTGAGCCACCGGCGTCGTCGCTCACAGGGGCCCAAAGCCCCTGCTCAGAGGCCCGGTCACGTGACACCCACGAATTTGTAATTAATCTCACAAATGACAGATTCCAGCGTCCTAAACTCGAGTTCTTGAATGATTGTTTTTGGCTAGGTGAAGCGGTTTGTTGAAGCTGTGTTAGGCTTTCTTATGAAATAATTAATATTGTACAGAGTCTTTATAACTTTTAATTTTGTTCTAGCAAGTTCATTTAGGATTTAATTATATCGAAGTTAATTTCAGGCCAAGCGATGAAGCTTATTAAAAATACTAAAATGTAATCAAGTGAAGTTCTTAAAACTCAGCTTTAGGAAAATCCTTGCGTAAGAATTTTTAAGTTACCTAGGCACTAAAGTAGATCACTTGTATTAAATTGTATTAAATAACACATCTGCTCAAATTGACAAAAATTTAATAAAACAAATTATAGGACTTTCCCTGTTTGATCTATGTAAGTAACAATAAATTTATTTATCAGAACATCAAGGCACATTTTGGTTCGTGCCAGAGATGCCTAATTGTCTAACAACTCTTCGGGCCATATACACAAATCACCCAAGCAGACAGCAGCACTGATAATTAGGTCACGAATGTCACTGACTCTAATCTCGCTGTGTATTGGTATCCTGATAGCTGCGTATAGATCCCATTATACAGGGTGTGCCTCAGCTATGTGACATAATTATGTCACAAGTACTTTTAATATAAATAGGAAATGATGCTTGAAAGAACTTAACGTTACATGTCATTATTGGTACATCAAGATTTTTTAATTTGGCACGTCATTGCGACCACGTTCTGGATGATTAAAAGTAAGCGATGCAGTTCAAAAAAAAGGGCGCTCCGCTGAGCGATATATTTTTTGCATTTCACGGTATATCGTTAAAATAATAATGGCTTGCTACTTATGATGGCCTGCACAAATGCCGGATATCCGGTTGATAGACCTGCGGCTGCAAAACCATGCACCGGCAGAGAGAAACAATGTTTCATGTTTATTCTCATATATACATACATACATAAATACATATATTCACGCCTGTTTCCCCGAAGGGCTAGGCAGAGGCATATTCTACGCCCATAATTCGCCAGTTATATAGTTGGTCCCACGTAATAGGTGGCGAGCCTATTGCCGCTTACCGGGCACTGTTATGTTCGTCAGAGACTCATCCGTTAATCGGCAGGTGCACCACTTGCAGGTGAGGTTGGCTTGGGCTCCTTTGGTCTTGGCAGGAACCCTATCCCCCCGACTGGTCTCCACCTCCTTGTCGTGGCGGAGGGGCTAAGTACCTCCCGGCAGGGCGCAGAAGGCGCTAGGGAAAAGGTAACACCCAGGGATTGGCGACTCTGGGTGTCCTTAGTACTGACTACCGGTGGGGAAACTAAGAGGGACCTATGGAGGGCGCAGCGGGCGGGCCAGGAGGGCCCATCAAGGAGCGCTAGGAGGGTCTTAGGCAGCGGGGGCAGGGGGCCCCTGCTGTCTAACCATAGACCCTCCGAGAAGTCGGCCACACACGCTATGGTCGCAGAAGGAGGTAGGAGGGGCGCGTCCACTGCGTCTCTTTGAGGAAGTTCTCCCGGTTTTAGTCCGGAGGACGTTGGCCGCGGGCGGGGTGTCAGATCTGCAAACCAGGTACTGGCCCTCGCCTCTTTCTCAACAAGCGGCGGGCGTCGTTGGAAGATGTTTAGTGGGTATTATTGCTGGCGGCCGTGTCTGCCGGTGGTGAGTCCCACACACCTCTCTCGGTCTCCCCTTTGGCTGGGAGACAGTGCGTAAGTGCATTTTTTTACCGACGAAAAAAAAATGGCAGGAACCCTATACACCCACATACATGTTTATTCTAATAATCTCATTATCCACTACTGAGCACGAGTCTCCTCTTACAGATCAAGGTGAGAAGGGTTCTCGTAATTCATCATGCTCGTTGACCCAATATGGATTGGCGCAGATGAGTCCCGTCCCGCTGTTTGAAATTTTCAAGCCACCCAATAACGCCTCTAAACTGGCTTAACGTCAACGGATTACCTCCTTTGTTTTGAGCATTACCGTAAGCTATTTTGAGGTTTAACAAATTAATATAAAATATCATAACGGTTAGTAAGATTTACTGTTACCGTTATTATTATATTTAAATGTACCGTATGTCGCAGCAAATAAATGTAAAAAGGATCACTCGTTTGTCTGTTTATCTGTTTAGATTGTTGTAAAAATCTCTAATATTCTTTTTTAAATGAAAGTTTTTTTAACAATACCTGTTACAGGCAAAATAATGACGAGAGTGGTTTCTCTTGCATTTAGAATTTTTCAAGCCTATCATAACTTTTCTTTAAGGGATCTAACTTGGCTTAACGAATACGATATGAATGAGTAAACGGGACCATCACCCTCTTGAACCTTCCGAACCACGGAAGCATTATTGAATGCCATCCAAACAACGACATCTAGAACTGACCTCTTTCGGCTTTGATTTACTTCGGTATACGTTTTCGACCGATAGTTTCAGAGCTAAAAGTACATCTATGTTGTGATGTATATAAGATATATTGGACTAAGCTTAAGTATTACTGAATTTAGAAGCAAAAGGCAGATTAAAGGTAAGTTTAACTATTTACTTAACGAAAATTAAATTGATACCAAAAAAGATTGTTTTTAAAGACTTTTTCCAATATTTAAAGTCCTTTGATGTGGCATAACATCCTGTATATAAGCTATAAAATCGACCCAGCACAGGAGAATGTGCCAACATACATCACAATAAGATCGATAGTTGTCAATCAAGCGCAGCGCTGTCCAGGCCCGGGTGAGCCGGACTTTGATTTATGGCGCCGACCCAAATATTTACGCCCTTGATTGAATTTAACTTTTCATAGATTCATTAGAGGCGTATGTTTGTGTTGATCGACCCGACGACGATCCATTAATTACGGAGATTGACAAACAATACACGTGGCACGGTGTCATTGGATATTGATATCCTTAGACATCACGCTCAATGCTTTTAGCCCCAAACTAAGCAGAGATTGTAGGTTTCAAGAAATGACGGCATGGTTTAAATAAGGTGTGATATTGTTTTTAAAAAGAAGATAAAAGTAAAATAAAAAGTTCTATATTTCATAAACTATTACATAGCACTTGAAAACGTCAAAACAAAATATACATTGAATAAAAACTAAATATTACTACACTTAAATTACGAAGCTTAGATTCATTAACATGCAAATTAATAAAAATTTGGCGTAAGTGAAGCTAAGTGCCAGTTCCGAGCCCCCGCTCTGCAAGAAGAACTGACAAGGAACTCATAAGCTATGCTCTTTTAAATTATCAATAAAATAGAACAATACGAAACACAGACAGTGAATATTTGAAGATATTGAAAGGGTCCCCAGATGCCTTAACCAATGAAGTAACACTAAGGGACCCTTTCATTACAGTCAATAGATAACGCGCTGATCCTGCCCCCTATGGTATTGCAAGCATCCATAGACTGTGATGACAACTGGGCCAAATATTTGAGTGCTACCTTTTCGTATTAAATAGTAATGGATAAAAGACAACGACTAATACATAGAAATCGTCCAGTCCATGGCCAATACTGGTATTTATACACAAAAAATATTCTCTGTTTAGGAATCGAAAATATCGATTCGAAATCGTTCAGATCGTCTCGTCTACGAAGCAAATATAAAAAAGGAGATGAAGCTACTGTTGAATGTAATTTTCAATGAGCCCCTGACGTCATCAATATAAGGGCGTGGCACAGCATGCGTACTTTCAGCACTGCGTAACTATTTGTGTCTGCGGCATACGAGTAATATAATTATCATTGTTTTATCTACAAATATTTTATGGTAACAATGTAAAATTAATATCTAATAGCAGATACCTCTCTCATTTGGTTTCACAAATAAGATAATATTACTTAGTATTAGAATGTAATAAGTCTTTAAGGTAACATGCATAGACTTTATGTAATAAACTATTTTGATTTAAGTAAAAAGGTTTGGAAAAAAGGTACATAAGGTTTGGAAAAACCATAAAGTCCACCACTCAACACAATTTGAAACATAAACATCATCTGCAATCCTAGCATTAGGTGCCCGGTAAAAATGTGTGCATATGCAGAGCAAACTTATTCGGATAATAATTTATGTACTCACGCCAACCAGGGTTCCACAAAGATAGGCAAAGAGAATGGACAATGCAGTACCCTGTATGATCCTTACGTCAAAGTAGCAAAGATTGATTCCTTAACTTGATTTTCTATCCTACTTTAAAATAATCACAAATCAATGGAAAAATAAAGTTGCGTTTAAAGTAAATCCGTAAGTAATTAGGATCAAACAAACTAAATAAAATGAAGCTATCAAAGCAAAAACTAATTTCACAGGAAAGGCAGCAGCACTGGTCTCCTTTCATATAAACTTTTTCAATAAAACCAGTAATTTGCAACAAGTGAAACTAGCAAATGAATATTCTCTTAGTTGCTGTGTAAAAGTGACGCTCTTCACAGACTTTCAGTTTGCATATGAAACAAAAACCTATCTGAAGCATAAAACCTTAAAATCCTTTTTAAAATTGCACTCAGTCTGGATGATGCATGTAATTAAAAGTGGGGCAATGTTACATAGGACGACCGGCGAATGTTGATACTCGCTTGCTTCATAAGATAGAACATCGCGTTATAATTTTGCATGCAGGGAGGGGGCCTTGTTGGACTGGACGTGGAATGGGGGAGATACAGGCTGTGGGATTATGGAGGTTTACCGATGAAACCACGATGCTTCGCTATCAGTGCAGCGTATGAAAGTGATAGATATATAATTTGAACATACAGAAATGAAAGATATTTACGGTTGGAAAAGCATTAATCTAGAATTAATTTACGAGCGGAATATGTTTCGTGTTCATTCGGACTAAAATTCAAATTGCTGATATTTCCATTTGTGTAATATTCGGAGTAAAACGAAAGCAGCTAGATGATGTATATATAGCCATTCACACATTTATTTTGTTATATATATATACCTCTAAGAGAATAGAAAATAAAGACACAAATTAAACTTTCGCATTTCTTTCATGCTGATAATTGAATTAGGAAAGAAACTACGTTTGTTTTTCATGCACTTTGTATCGCATGCGCGAATCAGCAGGCTTGTTAAAAAGGTTTTATACTTTATTGAACATTTAACAATACAAAGAGACATAGCACATGAAACCAGAAAAAACCAGACACCATAATATTATACCATTATTAAAATAAAATAAAAAAATGATTTTAATCTCTTTCATTGTTGTTAAGATTAAAAATTATTGATTTTCCATTTTGTTTGAAAAAAATTGACGAATCTAAATGATCCTGTTGATCTTAAAGAAAATAAAATATATTTTATTTATTTATTGAAATTTTTCTCTTGAAACAAAGTCATGGTGACAATAGCAACTAAATTAAACTACATTAGTAAATTTGAAGCGCTCGTAGCCCTGCGGAACTCAGTAATCGGAAACGATCACCGAAGTACAGCAGAGTTTACAGAGGTCAGTCCTTGGATGGGTGACCGTTTGTGTGGCATTTGATATCGAGCGCTTCCGTGCTTCGGAAGGCACGTTAAGCCGTTGGTCTCGGTTATCACTAAATGTGGTAGTCGTTAAGCTATGTTAGAGGCCTAATGGGCGGCTTGATAAATTCTAACAGCAGGTCGCCATACACCTGCCTCCGCCAATCCGCACTGGGTCAGCGTGGTGGAGTATGACCCAATACCCTCACACCTTGGTATGTGAGAGGAGGCTCGTGCTCAGTAGTGGGACGTTTATGGGCTGAGATGATGAGTAAATTTGGCATCAGAGCCATTATTATGAAAGCTCTGAGAGTTATTAAGCGCCAACATTGTGGGCTGTCGTAAAACAAATCTGGGTGCCTCACCAGTGCACCAGGACCGCTGTAACGTGTCGACTGGCACGTATTATATCACCTCAGGAGTCGTTGCCGCGGTCACGGACTTCTGCCCATTTAATATTAAACTCAATCCGACCACGACAACGTATGTCATAGCTAAATCAGAATTATGTATCTCGAAATGTTGGAGATTTGATAATGTATGCTGGTGTGGGAAAAATATGCTTCTGACTTATTTACCATCTGCAACCACCTCCTGCAAGACAGACGGACAACCGGTATAGCTTGCAGAAGCACATTGGAAGCTTACGGGGGAAGTTTATGACCAACAATGGATATTTCACATTTTTCTTCTCCTTCGTCTTCTGCGTCTTTCCCAATTACCTACTCTTCATTCAGACTGCTCTCACTTGGGCCGCGAAATTTAGCTTTTTGATATGATTTATTTTAAGGCCATATTAAATATTACGTTTCTTAAAATATTTACTTAATAAAGATAGCTAAAAACTATTGATATTCAGATTGTAATTGTTTATTTAAATTTATTCCATACTCCTGAAATGGACAACTTTAACGGTCTAAGAGATATAATTTTTCACAAAACTTTTATTGTGACTCTTTTTGATTAAAATAAAAGATGAAAACGCAAAATTAATCACAAGAAAATACTCAATTGCGTAAATATTAATTGAGAGTAAGAAATAATGGAATGTACACACGTACGCAGTAAATTACAAGCATCATTTGGAAAGTAAAAGACCCTTCATCATTTTCTGCTCGTCATGCACAATTCATTTATCAATATTGATTCACGGGTCAGACGCAGCCATTCTCATTACGTATACGTTTATATGGAAATAAACGTCTGCCTCCTTTATTTATTTATTAATTCCTTCATACATATTGTATTCGTTTTTCGTAAATGGTTCTACGTGTGGTGTCTATTGCTTGGACTCAATAGTAGGCGCGATCTGGATTCATTACTGTAAGTTTGTGTTATAATATAGCATACAATATTGTAATTTATTATTATGATTAACAATACCAGTGACGAGTATCTGGTAACTGTTATATTCTGGCACTAGTGTCATACCTGTGATTTATTAGTCCATTGCTTAGTCTATTGCCAGTAATGTTGTTATGACACAGACATATTTGATACTCGTCACTTGCTATAGAGCTGTCATACGGAGCGGAGGTGTTTAATAAAATAGATAGTTACGGAATCAAATCAAGGAAAATCAAAGCAATCATCGTTTTATTTCTAGTTTTGAAGTTTGATCTTTCATTACGAAATACTGTTTAACTTCCATTAATATACATACACATTATAAATATATATTAATATGCAGGCCATCACTGGTGGGTGCGTATTCCACGGTAAGAACCACTCAAATTTATACGGTCGTGACGTCGACTGCTTATCATCAAGCAGGATGTGGTAAAATACAGTTCTGTATTTTTGCAGTCAAAAGAAATTGCTTTAGCATTACAATCAAAATAATAATATGTAAAGTAGTACCTACTAAGAGAACGTTTTTCAACAATTAAGCTCATTTGTAAAATAATAAAATATGAATTTGAATCAAACTGATAATTAAGGAGTTTTCATCAATGTAATACTCACTGATCTCACTCAGTTACAGCGTCGGGACAAACGGAGCTGTTAAACTACCAATCAACGGCAATAATTCGTTTACACGAACAGCTTGTGTGCACTGATGCGTCATCATCATGATGCCCAAATTGGACGCAAATCGAGTTGTCTGGACGTGCTCATCACGCGTCCAACGACCTGTTCGTTTTTTACTTCGCTTACATTTTTCACCTGGTGGTTGTTCCTTTACGCTTATGCAGTCTTCTATCGGTACCTCCCTTTGATTGAATGGGTTGCGTTAGTTTTTAAGTTGACGTTTGTCAAACTTGAATAACAATGACCCATTGCTCTTATTCGTATTAATGAAATTCGACACACTATTTCAGTTTGAAAAGTGATACACCGATTGGTAAAAACTACTGGCAGCTGGAATAATTAATAAATAAATAAATATTTCTGACACTTATACCAATTATTTAATTCCAAGTATAATTAACAACTTGTGTTATAGATACTAAAAACCGGATAAACATATATAACATACTTAATATACATACCTAAAACACCCAGAACAGAACAAATATTCATATTCATACATACAAATATTTGTCCTGTGTGGGAAACGAACCCACGACCTCAGGAGTGGAATGCGGATATACTCCCACCACGCCATATCGGTCGTCATAATTATTGATCACATGTGATATCTGAGGTTAAAATGCGCAATTGGCAATAGTCAGGATAGTGGGATTGTGTAGGTACAAGGTACTGTGTTCTGGATTAAGGGGTGATGTAGCCAGTCATATCTATTAGTGGTCATATGCGATTTTACAGGTAAAGAGTTCCGACTCTGCTCCGATGCTCTGTTCTTGTCCTCCGGGACAAGAACAGAGCATTGGTACTTGAAGGTTTCAGTTTAAAAGCCAGCGTGGCACTTACATCATTAAAACTTATTTCTGATTTTATTAAAAACACTATTTATCAATAGTAAAACGCGAAAAAGTTCAAGTTTTGAAAAAGTAGCCGTAAGTAGATGAAAACACACTTTATGTCGATAATTCATTCAACGAACTAAAAGTGTCAACTTTTATATAATTTCTGTTAAGATGGCGGCTTTGAATTTCCGTCGTCTGGCAAATATAGTCGGATCACGATTGGCAATTTAGAATAATAATTACGGAGACGTCTGCGCCGGTTCCTTGATAATTAATTTTTGTATCTTTACTATGAATCATTTCTCATTCACTGCCTTTTTTCTGTTGACAACATTGATTGCCAAGTTGAGGGCCAATTATTTAAACGTCATAATTGATTTTGTATTTCAAAAAATAATATACACTTTATAGAGTGTATATAGATCCTATCATGACCTGAGGAGCCCTTCTTTTTTTTTTACGTCTGTCACAAAATGCATTTACGCACTGCCTTCCGGCCAAAGGGGGACCGAAAGGGGGGTGTGGGACTCACCACCGGCTGATACGACTGCCCGCAGTAATACCCACAAAAAATCTTCCGACGACACCCGCCGCTTGTTGAGAAAGAGGCGGGGGCCAGAACCTGGGTTGCAGCTTCTGACACCCCGCCTGCGGCCAACGTCCCCCGGACCAAAACCGGGAGGACCTCCTCAAAAAGGCGCAGTGGACGCGCCCCTCCTACCTCCCCGAGCGACCATAGCGTGTGTGGCCGACTTCCCGGAAGGTCCATGGTGGGACAGCAGGGGCCCCCTGCCTCCACTGCCTAAGACCGCAGCGGGCGGGCCAGGAGGGCCCGCTTAGCTGCGCCCTCCACAGATCCCTCTTAGTTTCTCCCCCGGTAGTCAGTACTAAGGGCACCCAGAGTCGTCGGTCTCTGGGTCTTTTCCTGGCCTCCGGGAGGTACTAAGCCCCCCCACCACGCCAAGGTGGAGACCTGTTCGGGGGGGATGACCTGAGGAGCCCAAGCCAACCTCACCTGCAAGTGGTGCACCTGCTGATCAACGGACGAGCCTCTGGCGATCATAACAGTGCCTGGTAAGCGGTAATAGGCTCGCCTCCTATTACATTAGACCAACTATATAATTATATAACTATAGTTGGCGAAGTGTGGGCGTGTAATATGCCTCTGCCTACCACTTCGAGGAAACAGGCGCAAATGTATGTATGTTATAGATTTTGACGTTAAGTATTTTCAAGTTATCCATTTTAACTATTCAGTCAAAGTTTAAAAAGACAGTGTGAAAATTTTCGCGCAACTGTAATCTTCTAGGAAAACGTGAAAACAGTCATGACGTCACGTGTTTCGCCTACACATTGAGCATATATTTGTATATTTGCATCATCATCATATCCTAGCGTTATCCCGGTAGCCCTAGACTTAAGCTAAGGGCCCAGAGTCTGCTCTCTGGTTTAATCAGGTGTAAATGAATTTCAGTTATTTCATAGCGCGACTGCCGTCTGACCTTCGCAAGCCAGAGAGAAATATCATTGTATTGTTAAACCTGCTGTCAGGATGTTAGGTGGCACCGACTTCAAAATAATACCTGCCATATATGTTCATGGCAGCGATAATTACGCTCAATAACTTCGAAAAGTCATAGGTGCGTGACCAGGGTTTGAACCCATGACCCTCTGATTTTGAAGGTTATCGGTCTAACCACTGGACTATCGCGTTGCGCTATATTTGCATCTCTATATGAATAATAAATAATCTTTCAATAAAGATTGGCACTAATTAGCGCAGCGGTCTGTCGAGATTTTAGGTCGATTTTTAACTTCTTTCAATGCCAGCACCCCTAAGCTTGAGCTCACATCTACTCTGTTATTTATTTGACAAATAGGAATTTAAATACAAACTACATTCATTTCTAGAGAATGGGCATCTCACCATTTAAAGTGATCGTTGCTACAACTTATGCTTTAAACGATACGTTTCGCTCTGTGTGCGAAGACAACTACATCTAAGTTTATTTTTACTTATTTGTAGCTAGGTTATGAATATAAAGGCGTAAAGTTATGTATACAAATTGAAATTTATAGTTAGGTATTCAAAACAACTTTAATTCACCGTAAAAAATAATACGAAAAAAATTGTATTAATTTAATTATTATTATAATAGGTACTACGTTTGAGATCTTGACTGGAATGAAATCTCAAATTGTCTGAAACTATACTCCGTTGCACTAGCAGACCGCTCGCCCAGCCAAACACACAGAACGCATTTCCTGGCCTAATAATTATCGGGCAGCCGGAATTAACGAGCTCCCAACAAAGGGAACGGCCGAATACGTACAGCATGCAGTGTCGCGTTACCGCCATATTGAATTGCTGATAGCCTTGGGCTGCCTACCTGGGGCGGTTTAGCTAAATGTTGTTGCCTACTGCTCCTATATTGTTGCTGTTGTGATGGATAGAGTTCCTTTGTTCCACTGATATAATAACTCCTTGCATATAATTTAATAATAATCATTTCTTTATTCCAGTTGGTGTTCTCCTGTGTATCTTAAGTATGTATTTTCTAAAAAAAAGTATATATGTATCCGTTATTTAGTATCCATAATAACACAAGTTCTTAATGATACTTATCTTGGAACTAAATAATTGGTGTGATTGTAAGAGAATATTAAATTTATATAGTACACAGTTTTCTTACAAAAACCCTGGCTTCCAAACTAGTTATATTACTGTATTTTAGCAGCCAGTTTCTTCCCAAAATAAAAATTTACAACATTTCAATGTTATAGCATTGATGATAAAAGAGTGCATGTTTGTGTGTGTGTGTGTTGTGTGTGTTTGTGTATGTGCGTTGTGTGCATGCGTGATAGAGAGAAAAATTATCTGAGGTTCATAAGAATGGCCGTAGCAATATCTCAACTTCATCATAATTCAGCGGTAAAAGGTATTGATCAATATATAGGTATATATTAAATTTGTTAGTTGCTCTGATTATTCAAGTTGCTATAGTGTAAGCTTGATAGTGATTTAAATGAACAAACATCATAGAATTTGTCTCATTTAACTCTCTATTATCTTTATGTATAAACGGATAATGCATTCATAACATCGTTCTTTTCTTATTTTGTTAATAATATTATAGTTTTATCTCTATCATCATCAAACAAAGTATTTTGAAAAATCTTTTCATATTTTTTTAAACTAATGACATTCATTAAGTCTAATTTTTTTTCCTTCATGTACTAGTATAACGAGAAATTCATTAATAACTTCGTTCTATTGGAATAGTTGTACCGCTATCATCACATACCAAACAAAGTATATCAAAACATTTTTTCATATTTTTTCTTTCAAAACGAATGGCACTTACCTGATATGAGGAAAATGATGCTTGTCAGTGTACCGCCAGGCTTCATAGTTGCTGTGGACAAGAAGACATATCTTTTTAGTGATCTGATATATAAAATGCGCTTCGAACTCCCCAGTACTAGGTTGTGAGATACGATAATAATTGAAAAAAAAACTGATTATTGTGGTTAGTCTTTAGATGAGTGATGGTTTGTGTGACATTTAATGTCGGGCGCTTCTGTTATTCCTAGGTAACACTAGTAAGTAAGCATTAAGACAAGTTGGATGATTCCGTTTATTTTAAACTAGCAGGATGCCACACCTACCTCCTCTAATCCCTACTGAGAGCGCGTGGCACCTTGGCTCATAAGAGGAGGCCCGAAGTCAGTAAGTAAAAAGTATATATCAAGAATTAAAAAATAGAAAGTTACTTCTGCTGTAACAAGTAAAAGCAATAACGAAATTCACATAAAACAACCTTTTTTCCGATTTAAAAACAACAAATGTTGTACGATGCATCCTCCTTTATAAACTCACACACAGTCATAATCCTTTGTTTGCGAGTACAATTTACATTTTGCCTTTTTTATACGTTGAATCTGACGGACAATCCACCCTCCCCCCTTTAGAATCAGAACAAGCTGACTGACAGATCCCCCCCATAAGAGTCACCGATAGACTGACAAATCTTGAGAAAAAAACCACAACAGACAGATAAATTGAGAAACCTTGACAAATTCTGACAAAGAATCATTTTGCTTTTATTTCTTTTATATGGTACCGCTCATATATCTTTTTTTGTGTAAATATTTGACGAATCTAAATGATTCTGTTGATCTTAAAGACAATAAAGTATATTTTATTATTTGAATTCTTACTTCATTAAGACTTAGTTCTAGTAGTAATATTATAATTTGAAAACAAACGCACAATTCGATTTTTTTTTGAAAGTTAGCACCTGCATTTGACGAGCGAAATGACATCAACATAGGATATACCTGCATTGCCCTGCCTAGTTTGGGGTGCATGACACTGTTTAAAATGGCCAAAGATATTTAGTTTATTATTGCAACTCTGTACAATGCTGAGTAGCATCGCCCAAATAGTGCGCTTCGGCCTAAAGTGTGTTTTATATAGTCATATGTGGTCATGCGAGGCTTATCAACTGAGTTCTCTGGGCTAAGAGTGCAGAGCAGTGCTAATTGGCTTAATCTTCAACAGCACTGTAATGAACATTATGAGCGTTGACGAAACTAAGAGTGTGTGTGTGTGTGTGAGTGTGCCAGTATCATAGCAAGTGGAAGGATGTGATATCTGCTTTGCCCTAAGCTAAGCAGTCAAAATGTTTTTTTTTAATTAAAATTTTACTCAATAATGCTTTTATGAACGTTAATTTAAAAACTAACTCACCCATTCACAGTTGGGAGTTTGCTCTGAGAAAAATAGGCAAGAAACTCGTTAAGTTCTGTTCTCCCGCCAATATCCAATATACATACATACAATCACGCCTGTTTTCGGGATAGGCAGAAGCATATTATTTGCCCACATTCCGCCATTTATATTTTCGAACCCACAAAATAGGTGGCGAGCTTATTGCCGCTTACCAGGAACTATTGTGTTCGCGAGCCTCGTCCGTTGATCGGCAGGTGCACCACTTGCAGGTGAGGTTGGCTTGGTATCTTGCAATGTATATATGTAATGATATGGGTAGGCGGTGTCACTTGTTTCACTGTCGCTCCTTAGTGCGCCCAAACTACACAGTGTACGGAGCCTACGCCGCACCGACAAAGCCCTTTGATGCATTAATTTGACCCGGACGGACGATAGGCGGCTAAATTGATAGCTGCAGAAGGCCTCATCATGTCAGCCCCATAAAGTCCACTGCTGAACATTAGCCTCTTCATTAGATTACATTCTATGGGAGGTATTTGAACGTAATTACCGCACTGGGCAACGGGATGCTGATCGCATTTTAAGCACGTACGCGTAATAAAACTGCTCTAGAACGGTACCACCCAGCACCTACCATCTACCACCGGAACAGCATAATGTCTTCTCTAGCCCTTATCGAATCGAATAATTGTGTCGTGTTTCATAAACTTTTTATATGTTACTGGATCAACAAAGGGGGATCCTAAATGGATTCAAAAATATATCGTACTAACTTTACAAGAATCCAAGTACCAATCAATTAGCAAATTATATTATTTATTCATCATCTCAGCCCATTAACGTCCCACTACTGAGCACGAGCCTCCTCTCACATATCGAGGTGTGAGGGTATTGGGTCATACTCCACCACGCTGACCCAGTGCGGATTGGCGGAGGCAGGTGTATGGCGTCCTGCTGTTAGAATTTTATAAGCCGCCCATTAGGCCTCTTACATTGCTTAACGACTTCCACATTTAGTGATAACCGGGACCAACGGCTTAACGTGCCTTCCGAAGCACGGTAGCGCTCGATATCAAATGCCACACAAACGGTCACCCATCCACGGACTGACCTCTGTAAACTCTGCTGTACTTCGGTAATCGTTTCTGACCACCGAGCACCGCAGAGCTACGAGCGCTTCCAAGATATTATTTATTGCAAAAGAAAAAATAGTGAAAATCATTTATTCGACTTTGGCTCAATACAGTTCTTATGAAAGTCAAAACTTTAAAACGCGCAAGGCAAGTAAATAAATATGAAAAACATTTGATTAGTCTACAAAAACTTATGTTTTGCACAAGAAAAGATGACAGTAAAATTGAAAATATATTTTTTTATGTATATCATTTCCGATCACCCTGTAGATACCACAGAGTTACGAGGCCTGTGTCTATATATTGCAAGCTTATCTGAATCTGAGTTTCTGTACGTAAGCATGTATCGGCCAAACTGACCCGGTTCCCTAACAAGATGGGCTGACACACAATACCGACTGCATTGTATCGACGTGTCAGCTTGCAGCCTCCAAGGGTCAGGTTCTGTAGTTGTACCGGGAAATGGATAATAAAGCACGCTCGGCGAAGGGGCGGATTTCGGGGCCATTTTCATTGGGCGCCTTGGGCTTAGATTATTGCATCTGCATTGTGTTAACGTACATTGGTTTTAAGCTAAATTGTATGTAAATAATTTGCTTGAAGCTTAAGCATAGTAATCTCTTGTCTTTTAGATATTTAAGTAAATTATGTTTAGTCCTCATTATGCTTAGTGTCAAAGGTGTAAGGTTCCTAAGTGTCAGCTTGCAGGGTCCAAGGGTCAGGTTCTGTTGTTGTACCGAGAAATGGATAAAACAGGTTCTCGGGGAAGAGATAGTGACTAAACTAACATCTACTAAAAACAAAAGACAAATTTAAAACAATAATAACATACTTTATATAAAAGTAAATTGTAGTTATTTATTGTCGGCGGACTTTTATGTTTAAAATTTATATTTTTAAATAATTTGTGTGTCTGCGTATTTTTTTGATATTTTTTTAGACTTGATTGAATATGTATGTGTGTACTTAGAATAAGTGAATGCCGTGTTCGGCTGTAACCGGAGTGCAGGTTTAATTATACAGTGTTTAGTTTATATAAGAATAATGATTCCTATTTTGTACTCTGTTGCTGTACCATAAAGAAATAAATAAAATACCTACTGCATTATTATAATAAATGTATTATATAATACTGAAACAAATTTGCAATGAGAGGAGGTGGTGTATATGCAGATACGAATTTATTAACATAGTAATTTTACTGAGATTTACAATTGCGGTAGCAATTTGAGACAAAACTGAAGTACATTAAATTGAACGTAATGTAATGTTCTATTGTGCAAATTCAGCAACTGAACTCTGCTAACAAGACTCATTGCTACTTGTCTCATCTTTACTTGAGAAATCGCACTTGAGTAATCGCACTTGATGTTACATTGAAGTAAATTGAGTTTTGAATTTGAATAGATACTAGTAAGAACTTATTTGAAACATCGTTCTGTCCCTCTCAATTTCAAACGAATGACTGAAATGCAATGACATTTCAAATTAAATTTAGCTTAAATCAAAAGAACTGTAGTGCAAGCCGGCCTTAGTTTCTTTGTATTGAATGATAGCTTATGCATTTGATCTCGGGTTATTTTTATGAGGTCGCTAAGTGCCAAGTTAGAGGTCCTTTTAGGTGGTTTGAAATCATCTATAAGGTCGCTATACACCCCCGCCAAAATAAACTGAGTCCGCGTGAGTAAGGTTTTAATGTCTGTAAGTTTGATTCATGAATAATGAACGTTAATGAGCTGACAATATAATGACATCCTAATAATTGTTAATCATATGTCCAATACTAACTTTTGCCCGCGACTTCGTTCGCGTGGAATAGTGAGTTCCGGCAGATTTTTGGTTTTACCCACATAGTTCCCGATCTCGCGAGATTTTCGGAATAAAAACTATTCTATGTCCTTTCTCGAGTTCCAAACTATGTCTATACAAAATTTCACACAAATCGGTTCAATAGTTTAGGCGTGAAGAAAACACAGAAAGACAGACAGAGTAATTTTCGGATTTATAATATTTGTTTGGATTATAAAGCTATTAAAGCGCTCGTAGCTCTGCGGTGCTCGGTGGTCGGAAACGATCACCGAAGTACAGCAGAGTTTACAGAGGTCAGTCCTTGAATGGGTGACCGTTTGTGTGGCATTTGATATCGAGCGCTTCCGTTCTTCGGAAGGCACGTTAAGCCGTTGGTCCCGCTTATCACCAAATGTGGTAGTCGTTAAGCCATGTTAGAGGCCTAATGGGTGGCTTGAAAAATTTTAACAGCAGGACGCCACACACCTGCCTCCGCCAATCCGCACTGGGTCAGCGTGGTGGAGTATGACCCAATACCCTCACACCTTGATATGTGTGAGGAGGCTCGTGCTCAGTACTGGGACGTTAATGGGCTGTGATTCATAAAGCTATTTCGTTTTGTTACTAGATAACCTAATAATATAATATATATATGCTTTACAACAGATTCAAGTTTCCAGTTAGTAGACCCTTGTTCTAACACTGGGTGAATCATCTCGCGACCCCGACTCGCCTCTCGAGACTTTCCAACTTGATAGCTACCACCTTGTGGCACTCAATAATAATACAAAAACCTGGACTTCCCAATAAAGATAAAGCTTTCTGTAGACAGCCAATATTGACAATAATTTTATTTCGAAATATAACATATGTAAAACAATTTCTTTAGCAATATTCTACTGTTGATATTCATATTACCAATTTCTTTGCTGTATTTCTAAAGAATTTGATTTAAGCACGAAATATACTAATATCCTGTCATATACTCGTAAATATTTATTCAATAACTGTCAGATCTCGTTATGACAAAGGACTTCTTAGTAGATTCCAATAGCGCGTGTTGCTGGGCTGTTTGTAGTTAAAAAGCTATTTCTTCAAATGGGGTTTTATGCTGTAAGTGATTGCTTGTCAAACAAGCGCAGATAAACAAGCTTGAGGTTAACATTTTCAACTTGTATGTGTAAATTAGAATAGAAAGTCAACCAGGTCATTGTCGTGACCATCCCTTATTGTATTCCAGCTTAGTTTCGCATTACATACTTACTTGACTGTGATGGAAGGTTCCCTTAGTGCTACTTTATTGGGGACCCTTCAAATATTCACTGCGTGTGTTTTGTATTGTTATATTTGATTGATAATTTAAAAGAGCTTTTTGTTTGAAATTGTATGATTGTATAATATAATTGTATAATTGTAATATGCCCGAAATATCCCTTATTGTACAATTTCAGCTCAGTTTCGCATTACATACTTACTTGACTGTGATGGAAGGTTCCCTTAGTGCTACTTTATTGGCTACGGCTTTTGGATATCCTTTCAATATCTTCAAATATTCACTGTGTGTGTTTTGTATAGTTATATTTGATTGACAATTTAAAAGAGCATACCTGCAAGTTTCTTGCCAATTCTTCTCACAAAGCGGTGGCTTGGAACTGGCACTTAGATTCACTTACACTCAATTTTTATTTTTTTGCATGTTAGTGAATCTAAGCTTCGTGATTTCATTGTAGTAATATTCAGTTTTTTTTAATTTATATTTTGTTTTGACGTTTTCAAGTGCTATGAAATAATTAACTTTTTACTATACTTTTACCTTATTTCTTTTACAATTTATTAGATCAACATACTAATAATATCACGCCTGTTTCCCTGAAGGGTTAGGCAAAGGCATACTATGCGCTCACTCTTCGCCATTTATATTGTTGGTCCCACGTAATGGGAGGCGAGACTATTGCCGCGTACCGGGCACTTTTATGTTGGCCAGAACCTCGTCCGTTCATCGGCAGGTGCACCACTTGCAGGTGAGGTTGGCTTGGACTCCTCAGATCTTGATAGGAGCCCTATATACCCTCCTTTTCGGATCAACCTCCAAGAAATTATAACGTTGGCAGGCTTGTCAGTTATTATTATGTGCCACGTAGCTGTATGTGCAACTTAACATCAGGTAAGTTTTTAAAAATTGGGTAGTGGTCAATCGGTGAAGTTAGAACGGACTAGCTATTAACAGGGCGTTCTATCCATTGGCTACGGCCGTCTGCATTGTTTTATTTATTTATTTATTTATTTATTAAAAATAGTACAACCACATCATACATATTAGCACAATCTTAAATTAAAAAGCACACAACATAAATTACATCTGATATGTACGACAATTACGGTGTACATAACATTCACTATAAATTTGCGGAAAGGATATAATAAGAAATTTATTAAAAATAAAAGATATTAAAAAAAAGAAATCTACAAAGAAATTAATAATTCAGTAACATGAATTTACAAAAATAATCTTATTCTAGGACTAAAGACTTAAACCGATTCTAAATATGTTTATAAGTTTTGTTTTATATTTGCTATATGAATAACTGAAGATGTCAATGTCCTGGTCGCGAGTTTGTACACTATTATATTCATTCAAAATTCTATTTATTGGTGATTGACGGCCTAAATTGGTTTTGGAAAATTCTGAGTGGAATATTTTATTTATTTTATGTCTTGGATAGGAGTGAGGAACAGTCAAATGTATACTTTCTAGTAGATTGTTGCATTGTATTTTATTATTAATTATCTTATATAGGAAACTGAGGTCAGAAATACGTCTACGATTTGACAGAGTTATCATATTAAATTTACATAGGCGTTGGTCATATGGCCTCCTATGTGAAAAATCACTATAAGAGTAAGCAAGATATCTGGTAAATGCTCGTTGTATACTTTCAACCCTTTGTGAGTGAATTGTATAATATGGTGACCATATAGTACTTGCATACTCGAGATTAGAGCGTACAAGAGAATTATACAATAGTATTTTTGTGCTGAAATTCTTAAACCCTACCATATTTCTCCTAAGAAAACCGAGCATTTGGGCAGACTTAGTTACAGTTTTATTAATGTGTGGTATAAACGTGAGCTTTCTATCAATAATCACACCCAGGTCCCGAACTTCATTGACCTCTGACAAATAAACTCCATCAATCTCGTATTTAGTGTCAAGTGGTATTTTTTTGCGGGTATACTTAATATGAGAGCACTTATCAATGTTTAAGGTCATATGATTTTCATTACACCAACCCAAAATACTATTAAGGTCCTCTTGAACTAGTTTCGAATCATTTGTTGTTTTGACTGAATAGTATATTTTCAGGTCATCGGCAAAAAGTGACGCATTACAGTGCTTAATTCTAGAACTTATATCATTAATGAATACTAGGAACAGGACTGGGCCTAGGTGGGATCCCTGTGGCACACCAGATGCAGCATAATAGGGTTGGGATTCAAAACCATTAATAACCACACTTTGTGGTCTTTTGTGCAAGTATGATTTGAACCAGTTTAGTAGCGATCCTCCCACGCCGTGAGCATATCATCATCATCATCATCATTTCAGCCCATTAACGTCCCACTGCTGAGCACGAGCCTCCTCTCACATATCAAGGTGTGAGGGTATTGGGTCATACTCCACCACGCAGACCCAGTGCGGATTGGCGGAGGCAGGTGTATGGCGCCCTGCTGTTAGAATTTTTCAAGCCGCCCATTAGGCCTCTAACATGGCTTAACGACTACCACATTTAGTGATAACCGGGACCAACGGCTTAACGTGCCTTCCGAAGCACGGAAGCGCTCGATATCAAATGCCACACAAACGGTCACCCATCCAAGGACTGACCTCTGTAAACTCTGCTGTACTTCGGTGATCGTTTCCGACCACTGAGCACCGCAGAGCTACGAGCGCTTCTACGTGAGCATATAGCTTACGCAAAAGTATAAAATGATTGACCCTGTCAAAAGCACAACTGAAATCTGTGTATATTGCATCAACCTGCGTTCCAATATCCACTTCCCGAATTACGTCCGAAACAAAGGTACCTAAGTTTGTCAAAATTGAGCGTCCACTTCTAAAACCATGCTGAATGTCAGTAAAACTGCTGTTGACTAAAGTTGATATGGCAGGATATAGAACCGACTCAAATAACTTTGAAAAACACGAGAGAATAGATATTGGCCGGTAATTTTTTACGTTAGCATGATCTCCTTTTTTGTAAACTGGAACAATACGAGCTTTTTTCCACTCATGTGGAAATTTCCCTTCTGCAATAGAACGATTGTAAATTATCGAAAGCGGTAACGTAAGCGATCGGCCACAAGATTTTACGAAAATTGGTGGAATCGAGTCAGGTCCCGCACTCTTTGATCCGTCTAGTTTTCTTATTGCATTTGAAACATTGTGTTGTGTAATTGATAATTTTGATATATATTTATTATTATTATTGGAAACTATTAATGTGTCAGGAGCAAGAGGGCTATCTAAGTAAACTGAGCCAAACTGTTCAGCGAATAAATTTGCTATGTCAGTACCACTTTGTGCAATCGAATTATCGTTGTGCATTTTGGATGGTAATGAAGATTGTCTACCGCGCTTTTGTTTGACGTAACTCCAGAAAAGCTTAGGATTGGACGCAATATTCAATTCTATGGTGTTTTTATAATTTTGGTAACATGTGTCGATCAGTTTGTGACAGCGATTATGAAGAATATGAAACTCTATTTCGTCACGAGGATTACCATACTTTTTGAAATATTTGTGCAGTTTTTCCTTTTCACGTAGAAGTTTGATTAATGCGTTACTGAACCATGGGGGATAACGTACATTTGCAGCTTTCTTGATAGGTACATATTTACAAATTGCTGTTCTTAATATTATATAAAAATCGTTCACCATTTCATTGACATCTTTACATTTACTTGAAATATTTAACCAGCCAATAAGTTTTTATTAACCATTGTTAATAAAAACTTATTGTAAAATTTTCTAAAGTTCTGTATGACTTATTTAAGTTCCGATGCCCACAAGGACCTAGAAAGACTAAGAGTCTGCTGTCCGCCTGTCTCTTAGAAAGCCGTGTGTAGACGACCCTAATAATTATGTCAACATTTTTAACGACTATTTTCAATTTATTGTATTAATACATCATACAAAGAGAGAAGGTTAATATTTAGCTTATAACATATTTAAACGCCTAATTACTGAAAACCAATAGTTTGTGTCTGAAACCAAAGAGTAACGTGTTAAGAAAGTAATTGAATTAAAATTTCTTATTGTTAGATCTTTAAATACAACTCCTTCGAGCTTAAGTCTATCACGACTGGTATGCATTTTTATATAACTTTCATCTATATTCAAATAGGTGACACCTAATAATCTGGAATTCTATATGTTCAATAAGCAACAGCAGGAATTGATCCTATACACACTGAAGCCGCCATTTTGTGATTGAAATGCAAATGAGCGAGATAGTCGCGGTAATGAGATCGCCATCCAATGGAATTAATTGCTACCTTTGACCTGCACCGCCGAGTTCCACTAAGCGATTATTTTATTTCTTATTGGGAGAAGAAGAATCAAGTCATCATTTGAAACTATTTTTGAAGTTAAAAGGCGTGGTGAGCATTTTTGATAGGGAAAAAAATTCATTGATTCTGTGCCACCGTCCGTCACCAACACCTCAAAAACATACACGACATTTTGATTCAGCGTCCTGTCGTATGCTAACAAATTTTCATATGTCATGTCATTGTATTCTTCTTCTATCTTTTAAATAATGACTTCGTGCGTCTAGCACATTTATCCAGTGTCAAGTAAGTGATATACTAATAATATATAATTCATAGTAAATGAGAATGAGTGGTGATAAAGATGATAAATGGTAAATGAGATACCCTCCCCTAAGCCCCTTGAGTCCTCAGTAAAGATGTGGGACTATACTGAGATCTCACATGGACTCCTTGAGAGAAAATATGAAAAGTGATTTTGCACTGTTTTGTTTGATTTGCCAACACTCATGTATGTTCACAAACACTTAACGGCTAATAATCCACCGTTACTACACATTAATGTTAGAAATATCACAAATTTTAGAAAATAAAACAAAACTGCTGACATTACACTTCACTTTCCCGCCAAGAAGTCATGTCATGTATTCGTAAATTTAAGTTTTGACCAATAAATTGGATTTTTACTTTTTCAGGATATAAGTCAAATCAAATCAAATAATTTATTTGCGATAAAATAGGTACATTAGTAAAAAGGTAGATAACATTATGTTTAGTAGTTTCACTATGTTCTGCTTTCAATGGCGTGCAAATGTTTAGTAGGAAAATATAAAACGAAATTAATATTATTGCTACATTATTCAAACAAAAAAAAAGAAACAATATTTTAATTAAAATTATTATGTTCTAAGTCAATTTAAAATTAAAATTTTGAGACAATTTATATAATGACAAGTAAATATACATGGTGGTAAGGTACACATTCAATTAAATTATTATTACTAAAATTATCCTACATGGTGGTACACGTCAGGTACACATTCAATTAAATTATTATTACTAAAATTATTTATACTAGAATGTCCTTATCACTAAGAAATTCAGCGACCGTATAGTAGGCTTTTTTTATTAGAAGCGAAAGTAAAAGTTTTCTCAATTTATAAATATTAACTTCTTTTAACTGTTTTGGTAGTTTATTACCTATAAATTTTAGGAGCCATACCGTAAAAACAATTTCTTTTTAAAGTCGTTTTTGAGACTGGGGCACTAAGTAGATGACCATGGCGACGGCTTATTTTTGTTTGCCCGTCTGATAGGTGAGAAAATAGTTGAATATTTGCTTTAACAAACATTGCAGTTTCGTATATATACAGGGATGGTACAGTTAATATTTTTAGCTCAGTAAAGAGTGTTCTGCAAATTTCTATTTGTCTTAAACATTTATTGCCCTAATGCATTTTTTTGGGTTCTAAAAATCTGAAATTTGTTGGAGAAGTTATTTCTACTATTGTACAGTATTTTTAATACACGTTAGAGCAATAAATAAAACTTGTGATAAAATGTTTATAGTAGCAATACATATCATAAATAAAAATAAATAAAAAAACAAAAAAAATAAAAATAAAAATTAATAAAAGAAAAAGTAAATTATTTCTTAACCATAATAAAAATAGAAAAGAATCCTTCTCTTAAGTGATAAAACACCGGTTCCAGAAGAAGCAACTCTTCCATAACCTGCAAGAACTAACAAACACAAAAATAGGAGAGCGCATTAAAAACTAAATTTTTAGAGGTGGGGCGGGCTTAAAGTGTTGTACTTCTAGAAGCATAGATTCTTGACTCAGTTACTATACTGTTTGACTGACTTACGTACAGTTCGAAAGCTTTACATTTTACACATATCTGTTATTGTTTCCACAACTAATAGTTTCTGGAGTGTAATACCAATTTCATTAATTTGTCACGACTAATTCCTACTCTCCTACCCTAGTAGGCAAAATGAGCGCAGTGGCCGTCTGATTGAGTAAAATATTTAATTTTATACACTAGCTGATCCGGCTGACCGTTGTCCTGTCTTATTAAGTTTTTTTCTGTCCACTGCGCTAAATGTCAAACGGCTGACAGCAATGTCAAAATTCCTATAAAAAGTTTATATTGTCCAAAAATTTTAAAAGGTGGTTAGGTTTTCATAATTTTTAATTGTTTTGCTCTCATCCCTAATTTTAACACCGGGCTGATTTTCGAATCTAAACCATTCAAGGCACCGACCAAAAATTTGGTCCAGCCGTTTCAAAGTAGTTCAGTACACATATACACTAGAATTATATATATAAAGATAGATTTTTCTTCGGGCCCCGCTATCTGGTGTAGGTAAAGTGCTTGTTATCGTGTAATTTTTTTAGACTGCATCGACTAAAACTGTCAGGCAAGTGGGGACACTAAGAAGAGTCACGCCAAAAATATCGTGTGAAAACTTTTTAGATACTACGGAACTTTTCGTGTTGTCCAAAGCCTAATGGTACTTTCGCAGAAAAAGAAGCACATGCACAAGAACATCGAAAAGTCACGTTCTCTGTTGTAGTATGAGGCTTGCTTCAATTTGCCACCCTAACAATATTAAAAAATAAAAGTTTGAAGTGCTAAATGTTTGTTTGTTACTCTGAAAAATATCTAAACAAAATTCAATATAGGTGGTAGTTTTTTACAATTTTGTATTGATTGATTATTATAATGATTTTATCATTTTCAAAGCCACAAAAAGTTCATCGATTTCTAACTTAATAGTTATATTTATAACGATTTAGATTTATCATAATTTTAGCCATTATTAAGCAATTAACGAATGGGTGTATAGGGATCCTACCAAGACCTTAGGAGCCAAAGCCAACCTCACCTGCAAGTGGTGCACCTGCCGATCAACGGACGAGGCTCTGGCGAAATGTGGGCGTATAATATGCCTCTGCCTACATATAATGTATGTATGTCTTAAGCAATGATCAGTGTCTATAGGCCCTCCTTAATTGCCCTTCACAGCCAGCGTCTGGCGGCAAGCCGCTGGCTACTGGCGCTTATTTCCGCCTCCTTGACCAGATCATAGTGAGGAAGTTTGTTAATATATTTTTTTTTTAATTACTCGTACATAGTAAGTCTGACGTAATATTATTATTCTTCGAGTAATTCTCGATCTAACCCTAAAATCTGCATACGTTTCATAACCCTCAAAGCTATTACCTAAATTAACAGGCATTTGCATACTCTTGCGTGAGTGGAACTTACTATAATCATTATCATTACGAATAATCGAGGTAAATGGAAGTAACACACAAGCTGGCAGATAAACTAGAAACGGCAGGACGACGATGAAGATAATAATAGCAATTAATCAACAATAGGTGTATAGGGCTTCTATCCAGATCTGAGGAGTCCAAGTCAACCTCACCTGCAAGTGGTGCACCTGCCGATCAACGGACGAGGCTCTGGCGAATACTAAAGTGCCCGGAAAGCGGCAATAGGCTCGCCACCTATTACGTGGGACAACAATAGAAATGGCGAAGTGTGGGCGTATAATATGCCTTTGCCGTATGTATTATTCAACAATGCACAAATTTCATATAATGCAATACCTATAACTCTACAACTCTCAAATTTTCATGAATGCAGGTGTACTGTGATCCCAAAAAAAAAACTACTTAAAAAATCTGTAAAATTAGATAAAGACGATGTTTTTATAGAAATAAATAGTAATAGTTTATTTCTTTATTGATTCCGTTACATTACTTTAGTGTACGAAAATATAATGGAATTATTCAGATTTTAAGTGTTATTTATTGACGTTTAGCTTTAAATACATCTATTCATTAAAATATATCGAGCTTAATGCGATTTTTAGGTGTTAACTATGTTATTTTTTATAATAATGCGGCAGTGTTTTGGTTGCCGCATCATTATAAAAATAAAACATGCTGCGTAACATACTCTTTGAAGAAAATAAAAAAAACAATACTACGTCCATATAGATTGATATGTAAACAAACAGAGAAAAATTAAAAGTTCAACACAACTTCGGAAACATCTCCATGCATAGAAGCATCATCATCATTATCTTATATTCTGTTCTAATAGTATCATAATTAATTTTAATAACATAATATTAAGACTCATAAACTACTCTCTACAAATCATGATAACAAAATTCCTTTACGTTTTAAAATGTTTTCTTGCATGGCATAAACGGCAATGTAAAAAAAGAAACACATTCCTCTCATATATTTATACAGATAAATAAACTAAAGTTTGAAAAATATTTTTCAACCCTTATAAGTATTGATTGAACTAAAATTAAGTAACTTTAATAACAGAAAAAAAACAAAACTCAACTAAGTAAGAAGTACAAAAAAACAATAAATAATACTTACTTTTTTTTTCACCAAATTCCACCGGGTTATTTACCACACAACGGAAAACATTCCGCAAAGTTCAACAACACAAAAAGTCCGCAAAAGTTACTACAACAGTACGACACGCTACGGCGTAGCGACCGCGCGCGTAGACACTCGCCGGCAGAATGCTACGGACGCTGCCTCTCGCTACCACAGTGTCATAGTGTAAAAACTCCGATAGAAGATTTTCAGTATATCAACTAGTCTTCTGCACTTTAGAAATTCGCCGGCAGAAAGCTACGACCGCTGCCTCTCGGTACGACAACGTCATAGCCTAGAAATCTCTCTTAGAAAAGACGCAGAATCTCAACTAGTCTACTGCATATCTTCTTTAAGGTTCAGACTCGTATGGCCAGGTATTACAAATTGCTTCGGACATAATTGAATGTAAAGCAGTGCTTAGCGCAGATCTACGGCTCTTTGTTTTATTTTTATGGAGTGTGAATTCATTCGTCTTTTTTTTACTTAGACATATTTCTACGAGACTTTTATATGTCTCTAGTTGTAGAAATAATGTTAGTAGAAAATCCCATTTGTATTGCTTTTATGTTTAGATAACAGATACTTTATAGTACTATTGTTATTTTATAAGGGAACTCTTTCGTGGACATAATGTATTTATATCTAAAATAGTTTGGCATAACGAGTCTGACCATATTTTTTGCATAATATTACTTGGTCATAATTGATTTTAGCAGCATATGTATAATTAGGTCTTATATATTTATGCACAATAATAATTTGCACAATGTTTTTAGGCATAGTATGTAGTCGCATAATAATATTTTATAAATAAGGTTAATAGTTAAGAATAGGTTAAATAAAGTGCGGCAGGAGGGCCCTTGGCCCACGCGTAAGTCGCCCTTTAATTATTTTAGCGAACATAAAATATTTAATACTTACTTATTCTGCGTAATATAATTATGATTATATTCAGTATGGGTTGATACTGTTATGCTTTTATAAAGTAATGGTTGTGAATTTTATGCTTTAATATCTAATACTGATTGTATATATTATTGAAACAATTATGCTACATATGTAATAAATAATAATGTTATGCGTTATATCATTAGTATGAATTACTATAATTATGCTAACATATATCTTGATTTATATTTTTATGCAAAAGGATAGTGAACCTTTTTATAAATATACTATTTATGATATTTTTTAATTTATCTGGAAAAAAAATATTAAACATTTTCTGAAAGTCCGACTTGCAGCTTAAAATCAACTGTTTGTGAACGAGTTGTATTTAAAAATCTGTCAGCACATCATGCTATATAACTTAACTTAACATTCAAAATAATCTGCGAAAATAATTTAACGGTTAGCAGTGGCTGTTACGATATTATACTCATATTGTTTTTGTAATTTATTAGTTAAGTGTTCTTTGATTGCAGAATATAGTACAGTCACTTTTGAATAAAATACAGTTACCAAAGCCACGTCTTCTGTTAAGTCCATAACACTAGCCGAGGCTCATTTTAAGGTAAATACTAAAAGAAAGTTGGAAAGCTTAGTACCGCTTGAAATTAAAACGAAGCGATGTCCACGCCGGCCGCTTCCTAATTTTATTACTTTGAAACTATCTACGTTGTACGCTTAAGGTCTTAAGTTCTTCAATATAATAAATTCTTCTACAATGTTTCATGTTTTCAATTTCTTTTTCCCATTTTTAGTCCCTGCTGGTATGGTTTCGTGCATCTGGAAGTTCGTATCAAAAAAAAAATTATCTATTTATTATGTTTACAAGCTTTGTCAATGAAAATAGTAGAAAATATATTTTGAAAAGCTTTGTATTAAAATCGAAAATACAATATGAAAAGAGATCTTTTGTCTTCGTTTGCCATATTTGTAATAGATATGGCGCGGAGGTCCACATGCCTCAAACGAAACAATTAATTGTGTAATAAAATAAATTAAATAATTCTATGTATACCTTTACAAAGATAAACGCTACTTAAGTTGCCTTGTGTGATTGCTAGGTGATTATGACACTTTAAGTCGTTAATTTCCCAGGTCCCACGTAATAGATGGCGAGCCTATCGCCGCTTACCGGGCACTGTTTTGTTCGCCAGAGCTTCGTCCGTTGATCGGCAGATGCACCCCTTGCAGGTAAGGTTGGCTTAGGCTCCTTTAGTCTTCCCCCCCGACTGGTCTCCACCTTGTCGTGGTGGGGGGGCTGAGTACCTCCCGGTAGGGCGCAGGAGGCGCTAGGGAAAAGGCAACACCCAGAGACCGACGACTCTGGGTGCCCTTAGTACTGACTAACGGGGGGGAAACTAAGAGGGACCTGTGGAGGGCGCAGTGGGCGGGCCAGGAGGGCCCGCTCAGTAGCGCCAGGAGGGTCTAGGCAGTGGGGGCAGGGGGCCCCTGCTGTCTAACCATGGACCCTCCGGGAAGTCGGCCACACACGCTATGGTCGCAAGGGGAGGTAGGAGGGGCGCGTCCACTGCGCCTCTCTGAGGAGGTCCTCCCGGTTTTGGTCCGGGGGACGTTGGCCGCAGGCGGGGTGTCAGAAGCTGCAACCCAGGTACTGGCCCTCGCCTCTTTCTCAACAAGCAGCGGGCGTCGTCGGAAGATTTTTAGTGGGTATTACTTGGCGGTCGTGTCTGCCGGTGGTGAGTCCCACACCCCCTTTCGGTCCCCCTTTGGCCGGAAGGCAGTGCGTAAATGCATTTTGTTACCGACGTAAAGAAAGAAAAAAAAAAGGCTCCTTAAGTCTTGATACGATTCCTTTACACCATACAAACTAAGGAGCGGCTTAAAATAATCTAACAGCAAGACGCCACAGACCTGCCATTGCGAAAACAAACTGAATACGCGTAGTGAAGACATACACCAATAATAAATAAATAAATATTTCTAACACTTACACCAATTATTTAGTTCGAATATAAGTATCATTAAGAACTTGTGTTATGGATACTAAATAACGGATAAACATATATTATTATTATTATTTTTTGTAAGTATATACTTAATATACATAGGAAAACACCCAGACCAGAACAAATATTCATATTTATAGACAAAAATATTTGTCCTGTGTAGGAATCGAACCCACGACCTCAGGAGTGGAGTGCGGCTATACTCGCCACCACGCCATATTGGTCGTCAAAAATACCTTCGCACCTTGGTTCGAAGGAGACTCGTGCTCAGTAGTAAGAGGTGAGGTGTGATCATGAGGGTTGAAAAGAACAAAGATTTTTTTTATAGATGATATAATGCTGATAACATTAAATAAATGTTTGTACCTATATATAGTAATTTTAGGTAATCGTTATTAGGAAACAACATAACACAGCAAAACACCACACTGTTCCAAAAATTAAAAAAAACAACTCTCTAGGATAACACCTCTCTGCTCCTAAAAATATAAAACATCCTATTGTATTGTAAACACAGCTGCATGAGTGGACCGAGTCAATCACAAGTCACAAAGTAAACACAAGTAAGTGTAGCAGAAGTTTTCTCGCAGTGAAGTGGAGTAGACTCGTCTACGCGGCCACTAATCTAGTTGGCGACGATAAACGCCCGCGGACGGCTAACGGCGCTCCGACGACGGCGCTCGGCGTCTCGTCCGCCCGACAAGCGGCCATGTGCGTGCCGGCAAAGAATAATATAATAAATAACGCAGAGGCGATCAGTTATAATAAAACGATAAAAACGCAGAGAACAAAGCTGGACGAATTTCTTGCCTGATTCTTTTCTTATCAAGTTCTTGCCTGCAGTGAATGAGTGTATCAATTTTTAAGTTGCGATATACAGTCAGACTTTATTGCTGCAATGCTGGCAGCACCATCAGGTGCCAGATGTTATACAAGATAAAGAACAGTTACATTCTAAAGATCTTTGCAGATCTATGAGCCTAAAAATACAAAAAGTATTGAGTAATAGGAAGTATTTAGAGATTGGAAAGACTTTTAAAACTACCATGGTGCGTATTAAGCAGCAAGTAATATTGTCGCGAACATTTTAAGAGCCTAAAACCTTGCCGTATTTATACTTTTTTGTTTTGCTATGTAACTTTGCCAAAAATATACCACATTATGAGAATTCTGATAGAGAATTATACGAGAAGGCACAAGAGAAAGGACTTTCAATCAAAGATGTCTGCCAAACTTGATTTGTCTAAACATTGTTCATATTACCAGAATACTTAATTATTTAATAAGCTGCCTCTTGCATTAAAAGTTTTGTTTTTTGATTCGCAATTTAAAAATAAACTAAAGGCTTATTAACTAGAAAGGTGTTTATATTCAGTATTTATTTGAATTGATTGTTTGCAATGTGTTGAGGATAATGATATTTTTCTTCTGTTTTGTTATATTTTCATCATGACATTTACCATTAACCATTTTAACATATTGTAATTTAAATATTTGATTTTATTTTATTTCGACATGTTTATTATTCTTATTTTTTTATTTCTGTAAACTCAATGTAAATTGTTTATGAATAAATATTCTTTTAACCTAACATTCGTTTTTACTGCAAAGGCGATGCACAAAAGCTATAATACACTATAATATACTACTTATTCTTAAAATAAACAATTAATTTCCAGCATATTCTAAAGGAACTCTAATCTCAGAAGCGAAAACAACGTAATGTACAAAACTAAAAGTAACCCCTAAATAATCTTTGCCTCTCTGCGGGAAGTTTTTATCGGGCGCCGACACCTGCCCGGCGCAGATACGAATAAGCCGACACTTGGCAATACAGAAACTTCAACACTTACCACTTACAGTTGAAGATTCACTCCGCTATTCGAGGAAGGGGAAAAGTGAAAGATCTATCTTTAAGTTTCAATGTTATGACTCTACGGATAGAATGTGAAGTGATTAATGGGATATTATATGATATTGTAGGTACTACTTAAAGCTACGGTGAATCCTAAAATGTATCAACTAGTTATAATTTACTTGGATGACGTTCAGTTACAATTGTAATAGTAGTTCATGAAGCAAATTGTCTCAATATTATAAAATAAATTTTCTGACAACTACACCAATTATTTAGTTCCAAGATATACTTATATCATTAAGATTCAAAACAGATAATTTTTATAAATTCTTTTTTTTAATGCATAGGTACCTTATTCTATTATTTCTTAGAACTGTGGGTATACTCGCCACCACGCCACATCCGTTACTAATTTTAATATTTATCCTACATATTCGATAAATGTGTAAATATAACCGACACACACCGTTTTTCTGAAGTAAATGAAGAACAAAATGCAATTGTATTTTCCGAAAACCAATATTGTGTGAAGCGCTCGTAGCTCCGCGGTGCTCGGTTGGCGGAAACGATCACCGAAGTACAGCAGAGTTTACAGAGGTCAGTCCGTGGATGGGTGACCGTTTGTGTGGCATTTGATATCGAGCGGTTCCGTGCTTCGGAAGGTACGTTAAGCCGTTGGTCCCGGTTATCACTTAATGTGATAGTCGTTAAGCTATGTTAGAGGCCTAATGGGCTGTTTGAAAAATTCTAACAGCAGGACGCCATACACCTGCCTCCGCCTGCTGCCGGGCTGAGAAGATGAAGAATATTATATATGAAGAAAAAGAACTCCCGTCAGTAACTTTGAATATATATTGGTTCAACCTAAGATTTACCGTGCTTACAGCTGTAAAAGGGAACGCTGTATCTTTTGAATTGATTCAACATGATGAGACCTAATAACTCTCGCGACATACCAAGCCGTGATCTGGAACTTGTATTTACTGCTAGGTTAGGGTACTTCTAACGGGTAATTGGTATTTTCGTGTAGGATCAAGTAAATTTTTTATACAATCTTCATTTATATGATAAAGTTAAAATCAATAAACACTCCTAAATTGAATAGAAGGTAAAATCAACGAACTTACATTAAAGCCAAAGTCAAAATCGACGACCGATATGGCGTGGTGGCGAGTATACCCGCTTTCCGCTCCAAGGTCGTGGGTTCGATTCCCACACCAGGACAAATCTTTGTGTGCATGAACATGAATATTTGTTCTGGTCTTGGCGTTTCCCTATGTATTTTAGGTATTTATTTACAAAAAAAAATAGTATGTATGTATGTATATCCGTTATTTAGTATCCATAGCACAAGTTCTTAATGATACTTATCTTGGAACTAAATGATTGGTGTAATTGTTAGAAAAAAAATAGATAAAAATAAGATTTTTTTTTTATTAAACTTATGAATGTCAAAACTTAAGACTAGCGCGCCCATTCACTGCGGGCGGGAGCTTAATCGTAAAAGAACGGGCAAGAAAATCGTCAAGGTTAGTTTTTTCTCCCGCCAGGTACAAGAAAATGTACTTAATAGTAAAACAATTTTGTTGTTAATATGACAATGTTTATTATTATTATATTTAAACTAGGCTGTATGTATCTGTATAGCAAAACGACATGTTCAGTCTCCCACCCCTATCTCTTACTACTTCCGGATGTCTTTCTTGTTAAACCGCTATGAAGGTGTAATGTGTAACTTAGATAAGATTAATAAATGATATAGTGAATAACAATACTTTTATTTCAAATAACATCAAATTTAACAAGTCTACAAAAACCTGTGTTCTGCAGTCACAAGATTTAAAATAAAAGAAGATTTTTTTTAAGTTATACGAGCATGGTTACGAATAAACATAGTAGACATGAGCAGACCAAACCCTACTGGCGGACTTACACAATGATCTATAGGTCCACCTGGAACTTTGTAGGCTTACACTACGGTGGATAGAATCATGCCTCTCGACAGGAACTTTATGCAGCTCAACAGATTGCGTGTTTATGTTTGGCCAACGAACATAGTTACATAGGTACCATAGTGTCTTGAATAGAAATATTTATGACATAGTTAAAATTTACGTCCTCTATACAGAGTTTGCATGAAGACTGATGTAACCACTGCTCACGTTCTGATGGAGTGCAATCGTTTGCAGTAACATCGATTATTAAGACGAATAAATCTTTAAAAAAATTACAATAAATGCTTCTAATAAGTAATATTACGCTTCTTGGCGGAAAAGTGAAGCGTCATGTCTGTTTTCGAACAATAGTGTGTAATAACGGTGGATTATTAACCGTAAAGTGTTTGTGAACATGTGAGTGTTGGTAAATCAAACAAAACAGTGCAACATCACTTTTCAAATACTCTCAAGAAGTCCATGTGAGATTCAGTACAGTCCCATTTTTACTGAGGACTCAAGGGGTTTAGGGGGAGGGCATCTCATTTACCATTTATCATCTTTATCACCACTCATTCTCATTTACTATAATGAAACTGTTTAAATGTGCAAAACATTTGAAGATATTATTTAAAAGAAAAATAAAGTTTTGTGACATAAATTATTAATCTTAGTCTACCCAACGTCTAGCCTTCTGTATGTGTACTCCTATATGTAATAAGAGTAAAAGTGTTTAATGTACTTTGTTTGTCGACAATGTGACAATTACAACCTTGTGCAAAAACGAGTGTACGATCATCAAATCTCCGATCGCTTTCTAATTTTAATTTATTTTCGTAAGGCCGTGGCTTGAGAGCGGGAGATCTAAAACTTTCTAAAATTAAATTAAGTTTACCTGGTCTACATAACCGACATAACAATTATAGATAAGGACATATGAATTGAATAGAACCTACTCTGTGCTTTTAAGACCCAGCGTTTGATTACAAATTCAATATCTTTATTAAAGCTATATTGTAAGAATAGGTCTCAAGACATATAACATAGACCCTGTTAAGGTATGACAACATTGTTAACTACTGATACTTAGTTCTGAGCAGATAAGAACACTTTACTTATAGACACTTGCATACTCATGACTGTAACATGAACGATTTTACAGTATGGAATATTTATCATTAGCGGCATCAGTGTCACTAAATCAGCTTGGATTGCTCGTTACCATCACAATAGGTGTTCAAAAGTCGGCACGCTTGATTTCAATACAATTCGTGGATACTTGCGTTATCTATTGTATCTGTGATTATGACCCAGTATCCGCTCACCTTAGTTTTTGAATGGAGGCTCGTGCTTAGTTGTGGGACGTTAATGGGATGCGATGATGAAGATGAGATAGACAGGTATTTACTACAAATTAAAGTATTTGATATAGAAGCAAATGCATCGTCCGCTTGTATCGTACCGCCAGCTTTCGGTCGAGCGCGGCGTCGCCCGAGCAAACACATAACAGCGCGGGCGCGGGCCTGAGTGGGCCCTGAATATTCATGTTGTGTGAACATGACAGGTGCGGCCACACTCGCGGCGGAATCGCTGCACTGTAACCCATTGTTCTCCGTTATAAATCTATGAGAGCATTTAGCTTTAATAAGTGAATTGTGTTGTATTAAATCCTAGAACATGTTTTGTTTAATAACTTCGTGCATTCTGACTGGTATGACCAACTGTATGCAGATGGAAAATCATAAAATGACTGCTATAGATGGCGCGGAAGTGTGTCAGTCTGTTACTGACTAAAAATCATCCTTGTTCCTTATTGTGGTTCCTTGTTGGTTCCGCCGTTTATTAAGTGAATGATGTGTTAGTAAGTTGCTTTATTATAGATATATTTTTGGTGAATGATCTCGTGCATTCTGACAAATATCAACAATAAATTTTAAGGTAGGTTATGATTTTCTTGAAACTAGATACACGTGGTTAAATGTAGGCTTTCTTTCAACAAATGGTAACGTAAATGACCGTCTCTATGTTTATTTAGGTGTTTATTAACTAAGCCAGGCTAAAGTATTGAGCTGACAGCAGGTGTTTAAAGTTCATTGCGGGACTGTTCGCAAGGGTTACCGCGGCCTCGGTACGTAGCAGGCTCAAAAGAAGGAACATGGATGGTTTTTAATCAGTAAAAGTCTGTCACAACAGCGGGAGAAGATTATTTAATGATTTTCCATCCCAAAAAAAAGAAGCTGTTTAAAGTTCATTGAAATATAACAAAATAACACTTTACGAAGTAAAATACAGACAAAGCAAAGTTCTGCTTTGTCTTGTTATAACGGCAATAAATTTTAAAAATATACTAAATATTTCGCTGGTCACCAGCAATTTAACAATCTAGCTACAAGATGTCAGATGGCCTATTCCGCTCTCACTGAGACCCCGCGAGAAACACAAGGATTTGAATAATACAGCAAAGCGTCGCGATCCGGCGCTCGCCTCCATCGGCGGATATTTGGGATTACCTTGTGACGGGCCGTCCTCTCCTCTCCTCCATTTCTCTCTCTTCTCTCCTCTCCTCTCTCATGTAATTGTATTATCGTTGTCTATCGCAAACAAAGTACCTTAAAAGGGATTATTTAATCTGTTTCTCGTTTACGCGTCCGAGGAGAGATTAGGGTTGGATTTATTGGTCTTGTCACGTCCCACAAAAATTATTCTAATTTTATTTTAGACTACATACACGTCTAAACAAAAAATCGGTTAAATCTCAACAAGTAATAAACTTTTTTTACTTTACATAACTTATTACCATTTTATTTAACATTAACAAATAAAATGAAGATCTTTCAGTCTTCTTTCACATATTCATATGATTCTTCTTACATTTCAAGCTTTGTTTAGACAATAACGATCACGATATGTAAAAAACTAGTGGTAAAGGTGCAGGATTTAGAAAGTCATTCTCGAATGCAAATTTTAATGATTTTAAGACCAATAGACTGCGAATTCGATGGGTCAAACCCTGGTATATAAATTTTCTAAGTTATGTACATAACTATCCGTTCGTACCGGCTGTCATGAACATCTATGGCAGTCGTTATAGGGACAATAATGTAATAAGAAGATTTATTTTATTTACAAGTATATAAATTTGAATTCCTTATGATCATAGAGCTCTTGTATATCTAATCTTCGTACTCTTTTTCGGCTCCGGCGTCCGATATTTCAATAGCCCATCAGAAGCGTCTTTTAAACAGAAATTAAAGAATCCCTACCTGTTGCTTTTAAAACAGAGCTCACACTAATTTAGAATGTATTTATTTGTTAATATATTTATGTAGGTATATGTTTTCATTTTAATTGTATATATGTATATATTTTTGTTTGTTGTTTAGTTGTTATTATTTTTTTTATCCCTATTATTTATATTTATTTATTTATTATTTCTTATTGTGATCCCACACACTACCCTCCGACACTTCTAGGGTTACTAGGGTTGGCTGGAAGAGATTTCTTATAGAAGTAAGCTCACCTTTGTACATTTTTATTTGTTACTGAGTTTTTTTATGAATGTTTATGTGCAATAAAGGATATATCTCTTGGGTTCTTCCTATAGTACATACTTAAAGGTGTCTAATTAAAAAAGGGGTAGAATAACTAGTAAGGTGTATTTACTGAAGCCTCGGAGCGTGTGAAAAGGGTGCGCTCGGCAAACAGTCCTGTTATGAGCTGGATTGCAGGACAAACACGAGCGGGCTTCATTCAGTTAGAGGTGTTTGTTCACTACGAAACACAACACGGATAAGGTAAGTACTAGTACAAATATCTCTTAAATGAACTGCTCTAGAATACACTGTTAATAGGAGGGGATTTCGTTGTATAATATTTATATATGAATCTTTATGAACATATCCTAGCATTATCCGGGTTGCCTTAGACTTAAACTTAGGTCCCCCCCGACTGGTCTCCACCTTGTCGTGGTTGGGGGGCTGAGTACCTCCCGGTAGGGCGCAGGAGGTGCTAGGGAAAAGGAAACGCCCAGAGACCAACGACTCTGGGTGCCCTTAGTACTGACTACCGGGGGGGAAACTAAGAGGGACCTGTGGAGGGCGCAGCGGGCGGGCCAGGAGGGCACGTCAAGCAGCGCCAGGAGGGTCTTAGGCAGTAGGGGCAGGGGGCCCATGCTGTCTCACCATGGACCCTCCGGGAAGATCCCCAATATAATGTAATCTATTTGGTAGGCAAATGTTCAGCAATGGACTTTAAAAAGCTGATTCTGATTAAATAATATATTTGTATAGAAAACACATAGAAAAGACTAGTCAAGAGCATTATTTCAACAAAAAATTCTTAAAGCGGTCTCGCGAGAGAAAAGTTTTTAAATAGATTTTACTAGTGTTAAGAGGCTTAACAGCTGTTCGGTGTTCGGTCACACTTTATGTCATAATGAAGCTCTAAAGATAAGTTGGAGATTACAGTTTTGGGATTTTCAAAATGGGCAAGAAATCGTATTGTAAGCGTCGGCAAGAAACTAGTGATGCTCATGGAATTGCAACCGTACATAGGCTGTGCTGACTACTATCCATCCGTAATCTTGTCTACGACCTGTGGTTTAAAAAATCGAGACAGTGTCCCAAATCACTACAATTTTCAACCTTTTATTTAAATGAATGTTAAGAAGATATCTTAATTACTTCACATAAGTTACAGTGTTGCAAATATAACTGTATTTATTTGTGCACAAGTAATTGCAGGACCTCAAAATAATTCTACTCGATTGAGGAAATGGGGTGTCAATGTGCTCCTCACACCATTTGGCACGATTCACCTGGAGATATCGATGTTAAAAGTGAACATTGATTCTATAATAATTTATTGATTCAGGCGTTACTTTGCGGAAATCCATTGTAAGCAAGTGATGGATTAAAAATATCTTTGTAACAATTCCCGCGCTACTATAATTTCCCGAAAAATCGAGAAACTATTCAACACGACACGTGTTTCGCCCTTACACAGGGCATCTTCAGGTAAGATAGGAGCCTCAGAACAACGATGTCTTCACGACCAACGCTGAAACGAGAGTGAGCAGCTGAGCGTATTCGAGCGTATTTATACCCTCACCCACTTCCGCCATCAACGTCCGCCACGTCATCGCGGTCTGAGTCAGAGTGACCGTTATGAAATTTCTGAACCATACGTAATAGAGGTGATCTAGAGAACGTATTTTGTTCGTTCAGCAGTAGGTTTTGATCATTGTGTTTAATTTTTCGGGAAATTATAGTAGCGCGGGAATTGTTACAAAGATATTTTTAATCCATCACTTGATTGATTCTATATCCAAAGTAAATGAAGAATGAAGTTGAGGTTGTACCTAAAACAAATTATTACTTTGGAATACGAACAAGACACTTTATAACACCAACGTTAATTAACGAACTACCAAGTACTAATTTGCAAACATTAATACTAAATCACAACTTAAGAAAGTACTAAGGAAACATTATACGTCATTGTGTCCGTAGCTATAAAAAAAATGATATTGAAGTTAGTATGATAGGAACGTAATTAGCGGAATGTAATTATTAGGTACTATAAGGTTTCGTTTTATTTAAGTAAGATAAAGTATAAATTATTGTTTAAAATGTTTAATATTAATAATGTAGTAAGGATAAATAATTAAAAAAAGGTGTTATTTTGGCTTCACCAACGTAAATATTTTATTTTGTACACTGGCAACACTCGTGGCGCCCTCTGGTGGAGCTCACTTGGCGAAGTGAAGCGGCACGGCTGTTCAGGGGGACGGCATTCGATTACTGGTGGTCGCCCTGAACAGACGTGACTAGTCAGAGTTTGGTTACGTGTATTATAAGTTTTGAAAGTGTGCTTTACTAAGTTTTGATTGGATTAACAGAAGTTTTGTAATTATCCTGTAATAAGTTTGGTTGGAGCATTAAACGAAGAAGTATCCTGTAATAAGTTTGGTTGGAGCATTAATCGAAGAAGTATCCTGTAATGAGTTTGGTTGGAGCATTAAACGAAGAAGTATCCTGTAATAAGTTTGGTTGGAGCATTAATCGAAGAAGTATCCTGTAATAAGTTTGGTTGGAGCATTAAACGAAGAAGTATCCTGTAATAAGTTTGTTTGGAGCATTAAACGAAGTTTTGAAGATTGAATCTGTGTTGTATAATTTCTGAGTATCCCTATATCTCAGAAGTGGGATGTAACAAAAAAAAAAAGTGTAAGTACACGCCTGTTTTCCTTTTTCGAAATTATACACCTCATAAGCTTAAGTTGGGAAGGTCTGTTTAGGTTAAATTGCCTCCCGTGTGGAGTTGCCAGACTCCCATCGGGCGCGTCCCCGGGTGGCGGATAGGGGCATGCCACACATTGTGGTACCGGCTTTTAAATAATGTAAGTCCGGCGCGGACCAAAACTGGTGGGTTTCGTGGGGCGCACCCCCGGTCGCATTTCGCGGCTGGAAAGCGGCCCAGTGGTGCCGTTGTCACACGGCGTAGGGTGTCGGCTGCTCCCAGCACGCCTCAGCTCATCTGAGGTGGCAGGGGATGCAGCTCAATTTCCCAGTGGAGGCGAGGCGTTTTGGCGCCTTTTGTTTCGCCCTTTCGAGGGTAGTGGCCGCTTTCATGCGGCGGTGGGTGGCAGGCCTGCAAGGCCTGCGGCGCGGCGAGTCCGGCAGTCACATCCCAGTGGCTGTCGGGGGGGTCTCTTGACTCCCCGTCGGGCAATCCGTAATCCGCAGTCTGCGGACCGGAGGTGCCGCTCACTGAGAGTGGTGCCGCGTGGAAGAATACCACTATAATAAATTACCCCAATCCCAAGGTGAGCGGATCGTGCCGAAGGGATGCATGGCTGGAGGGAGTCCAGTCGCTAGCGTGCGGGGGAACTCACCCCCGAAAAAAGAGATGGAGAAGAATATAATGGAACTAAGTAGCATTGCAAATATTCTCCGGGCAGGTCCTCGAAAGGGGGAATCCTGCACACCCGCCTCGGCGGGTGTCTGCCCCGTGTATACGGAGGGGGCACAATCTACTTCGGGGGTCAGCAGTCCGCTGATTCCCGCTACAACGACCACTGCTTTTGCGTACAATGACTCCGATTGCTTGTGTTTTGGCGTGTTGCGCCTTAGGGGCGGTGGAGGGCCGGGCCCGCCGAGGGACGAGCGTGACAGGTTCGTCTCGACGCCGGCGCCGGATGAGACTCTCTCCGACGGTTCGGCGGGTACCATGGACACTGTGGGCCCCGCGGAAGCGTCGGAGACGTCAGAGGTGGCGTTTGACGAGGGCAGTTCGTCTGGGGTTCAGCCCCACTGCCTTCGCCAAAAAAGGAAGAGGTCCCCCGAGGCGAGATCGGCCAGCGAGGCCGACCTGGCCCCGGACGACGTCAGAGCGTCGACGAAGCGCGGCCGATCCCGTGGCCGCGTTTCTTCTTACGGCCTTACGGCCGGTCTCGGCGCGGCCAGGAGGGCGCTGAGCGTCGACCGGGTGCTGGCCCGTCGAGAGGCGAAGCTGAGCCCCTCTCGCGTTGGTAGAGAGGACTGCGCGATGACATTTAAGGCGACGGCGGCGGCCTGGGAGCCGGCTGCCACCGTCTCTGCCTCCACTCTGGCGGACAGGATGTCTCAGATCCTGGCCGCCGTGGAAGAGATGGCGGGCAAGTCATCGGCCCTGAAGGGGACCTTCCACGGCGGGTTCAAGACCGCCGTGGAAGTCGGTAGGGAGTGCCTCCAGGCCTGGTCAGCCCGTACCCTTACGTCGGAGGACAGCATGCTGCGGCAGGAGCTGGAGCGCCTCAGGGCCAGCGACAAGGCCCTGAGGCAGGAGAACGCCCGCCTCCTGGCGCAGCATGCGGAGGTATTAAGGGAGGTCTCCTCTCTCCGCGAGGAGGTGCGGAGAGTGGAAAGGCCTGCGCCTATGGACCTGGCGCAGGTGGAGGAGAGGCTCGCGCGCGAGGTCAATGCGCGCCTCATGAAGGTCTTGGATGCGCGCATTGAGGGCCTGGAGGTGTCTGGCCGCCTGCTGCCCGAGAAGTCGGTGCGTCCCCCGCTTCGGGCCGACCGGGTGGCACTTTCGCCACAGCCGGGCCCTTCTTCGGCCCCTATCGTGGCCCCAGCGCAGCTTCCTCCTCCCCCTAGCAAGAAGGGGAAGGGGAAGGGAAAGGAGAAGAAGCAGCCGGTGCCTGTTTCGGCGTCTGCACCGGCTGTTCCTTCCTCTTCATCGGAGGTTCGTCCAGCGGCTCCCGTTGCCACCCCGTCCCAGTCGGGTGGCCAGGAGCGGGAGACCTGGACCACTGTGGTCTCGCGCCGCCCCAAAGGGAGAGTGGCGGCGCAGGCCAAAGGGTCGCGGAGCGCTGCTCCTGCCAGGCCGGCACCACAGCCGGGCCGATCGGCAACAGCCCCCGCCAAAAAGAAGGCGCTGCGCCCGCCATCATCCGCAGCAGTCGTGATGACGCTGCTGCCGGGCGCAGTGGAGCGAGGCCGCACCTACGAGGCGGTGATCGCCGAGGCCAAGGCGAAGATACGCCTTGCCGACCTCGGCATTGCCTCGGTGCGGTTCCGCAAGGCGGTGACGGGGGCCCGGGTCCTAGAGTTGGCAGGAGAGGCCCGGGACGAAAAGGCCGATCGGCTCGCGGAGCGCCTCCGCGCAATTTACGAGCCGGAGGACGTCAGGGTCTCCAGGCCAGTGATGCGGGCAGACATCCGCGTCTCGGGCCTGGACGACTCTGTTTCCAAGGAGGAGGTGGTGTCGGCGGTGGCGGCAGTCGGTGGCTGCGCTCCCGACCATATCAGGCCGGGGGAAATAGGGAGGGCTACCTCTGCGGGGCTGGGGGCCATTGTGGTCTCCTGCCCCGTGGCGGTCGCGAAAAAGGTCGCCAGCGGGCGGCTGTTGGTGGGCTGGGTATCGGCCGGGACGACCCTTTTGGAATCTCGCCCCGGCCGATGCTTCAGGTGTTTTGCGCTGGGCCATATCGGGGCCCAGTGCAAGTCTTCGGTCGACCGCAGCGGAAACTGTTTCCGCTGCGCTCGACCAGGGCACAGAGCCCGTGAATGCTCTGCCCCCCCCCCACTGTCCCCTCTGTGAGGAGGCTGGGAGGGTGGCCGACCATCGCCCTGGGGGTAAGGCTTGCGCCCGGTCCCCCAAGGCCAAAAAGAAGGGCCCCGGCAAAGGCGTGCTGCCATCGGGCCCTACCGCCGCCACGGATCGGCCGGGGGAGGTTGACATGGAGACCCACTAATTTATGGCTCTCCAGCTCAACCTTCTACAGGCGAACCTTAACCACTCCGCCGCGGCCCAGGATCTTCTTCTTCAGGCCATGGCGGAGTGGCAGGTCGGTCTGGCAGTGGCCGCTGAGCCCTACCGCGTCCCGGTCCGTTCCGACTGGGTCTGCGACGCGGACGGCTCAGTGGCCATCATTCAGCGTATGGCGGCGGGCACCCCCCCTCTCGTCCTCGTCGGGAGAGGGGGAGGTTTCGTAGCCGCTCGGGTCGGCGGGGTGGTGGTCGTGGGAGTCTATTTCTCCCCCAATCGCCCCCTCGCCGAGTTCGAGCGGTTTTTGGTCAGGTTGGGCGCAGTAACCCAAGGCTCTTCTCTCCCCGTCATTGTGATGGGGGACCCCAACGCCAAATCCACGGCGTGGGGCTCCCGGACGACTGACGGGAGGGGGACGGCCTTGGAGGAATGGGTGACAGAGTGTGGGCTGTCCATCCTCAATCGCGGTTCGGTGGACACGTGCGTGCGCCGCAACGGGGGGTCTGTTATCGACATCTCGTTTGCGGCGCCCTCTCTCGCGCATCGTGTCCACGATTGGAGGGTGCTGGAGGATGTGGAGACATTGTCTGATCATCGCTATATCAGATTCAGTGTCTCCACATCGGTGCCAGCGCCCAGCGGAGGTGTTGAAGAGCCGCGATTGGACGGCCCACGATGGGCGATCAAGCGCCTCGACAGGTCTTTGCTGCGGGAGGCAGCCCTGGTCGAGGCGTGGCCACGGGAGCCACCGCTGGTGGACGTGGAGGGGGAGGCTGCGAGGGTGTGCGCGGCCATGGCGCGTATTTGTGACGTGGCCATGCCCCGTGTTCGCGCCCCCCCGCGCAGATCCCAGGTCTACTGGTGGTCGCCGGAGATCGCCCAGCTCCGCCGAACCTGTGCGGTGGAGCGGCGCCGCTACCAGAGGTGTCGCGGAAGGAGAATCCGCGACGACGCCGAGTTGGATCGGCTCTACGCCGCCTATAGAGAGGCGGTGAGGGCCCTTCGCGGGGCCATTAGCCGGTCCAAAGCCGCAGCGTGGGACGAGCTGCTGGAGGCCGTTGAGGCGGATCCATGGGGCAGGCCGTACAAAATAGTACGGCAAAAGCTCCGAGCGTGGACCCCTCCCGTCTCCAGCAGTCTCGAACCGGCGGTACTCGGTAGGGTGGTTGAGGCACTGTTCCCAGACAGGGGAACCGACTTCGTGCCTCCCACTATGGCGGCGCCAGATGTCACCCGTGACTCGGGCACTGAGGATGTGCCCGAGCTCACCGAGGAGGAAGTAGGAAGGGCCGTGCTACGCCTGAGGGGCAAGAGCACGGCCCCAGGTCCCGACGGCATTCCGACGAGGGCGTGGGACCTGGTTTTGAGCGGGGAGGAAGCGCCTTTTCTTTCCCGCGTGACCTCCCTCTTTGCTAGGTGTCTGCGGGATGGGGTTTTTCCGCGGCGCTGGAAGGAGGGCCGCTTGGTACTCCTTCCCAAAGAGGGACGTCCGGCCGATGACCCTTCTGGTTATCGGCCCATCGTGCTGCTCGACGAGGCGGGCAAGCTCCTGGAGCGTGTCATCGCCAACCGCCTCGTCGAGCACCTGGAGGAGGTCGGACCAGATTTGTCCGACCACCAGTTCGGGTTCCGCCGCGGCCGATCGACGATTGACGCGATCGGCCGCTTGCAGGACCTGTCGTAGAGGGCGGTTTCCCGGGGTGGGGTGTTGATTGCGGTGTCGCTCGATATCGCGAACGCCTTCAACACCCTGCCCTGGTCAACGATTATGGAGGCGCTCCGATATCACGGGGTGCCTCCATATCTGCGGCGGTTGTTGGGGAGCTACCTGTCGGAGAGGGCGGTAGTCTTCCCAACGATGGGCGGAGGAGGCTGTCGTCGGCGTATGGTGTGCGGTGTTCCACAGGGGTCTGTCCTGGGACCACTCCTGTGGAACATCGGATATGATTACGTTCTGCGCTGTGTGAACTTGCACGGCGTGGACGTGATCTGTTACGCCGACGACACCCTCGTAACATCCCGGGGTTCTGATCCCCGGGATGCGAGAGTGTTGGCCACTGTCGGCGTCGCGGCGGTGGTCGAGAGGATACGGCGGCTGGGGCTCGAGGTGGCACTGCATAAATCCGGGGCCATTATTTTCCATGGTCCCCGGAGGCGGCCGCCTCCAGGCCCTAGTATCGTGGTAGGAGGAACTCCCATCCCTGTCGAGAACACGCTGAAGTATCTCGGCGTCCTTCTCGACAGCAGATGGGACTTCGAAGCGCACCTTCGGCACCTAGGCCCGAGGTTGGTGAGCACGGCGGGAGCTCTATCTCGCCTGCTCCCCAATCTCGGAGGGAGTGGCGGCAGTTGTCGCCGCCTTTACACGGGAGTGGTGCGGTCCATAGCCCTGTATGGAGCCCCAATCTGGGCGAGCTCCATATCGGGTCGCCATCGACAGATCCTGCAGCAGTCGCAGAGGGTCATGGCGACCCGTGTCGTTAGGGGGTATCGCACCATCTCCCATGAGGTGGCATGCGCGCTCGCCGGGTCCCTGCCGTGGGACCTCGACGCCGAGGTTCTCTCGGCGGTCTACTGGCGTGGCGCGCAATCCCGGAGCCAGGGTCTCCGCCCCACACCGGACACTGTGGTGCGGTGGCGTAGAGACGCTCAGACACAGGCTCTGGGCGCATGGCGGCGGCAGCTACACAGGAGCGCCGAACTACGTGCCGAAGGATCGAGGCGCCGTATCCTCGAGGCGGTCGGGCCCATATTGGAGCGATGGGTCGGCCGTCGGTGGGGGTCGATGACCTTCCGACTCACGCAGGTACTTTCCGGGCACGGGTGCTTTGGGAAGTATCTGTGTGACGTCGCCGGGGGGGAGTCGACCCGGTGTTGCCACCACTGTGACTGCGCGGAAGACACCGCGCAGCACACTTTGGTGGTGTGCCCTGCGTGGGCGGGGCCGCGGTCGACGTTAGCCGCGGCCCTGGGTGGAGTGGCTCTCTCGCTGCCGACCATCATGCAAAAGATGGTCGACAGCGAGACGGCGTGGGAGGCGATGGCCTCCTTCTGCGAAGTGGAGATGTCGCAGAAGGAGGCCGCGGAGCGGGAGAGGGAGCGGGATCCGCTCTCTCTCCGGCTACGCCGTTGGCGCAGCGGGCGGGCCAGGAGGGCCCGTCAGGCAGCGCCCGGGGGGTCTTAGGCGGCGGGGGCAGGGGGCCCCTTCCGTCTTGCCATAGACCCCCCCCGAAGTCGGCCAGTTACGCCATGGCCGCACAAGGAGGTAGGGGGGGCGCTGCAAATTGCGCCTTCCTGAGGAGGTCTCCCCGGTTCTGATCCGGGGGACGTTGGCCGCGGGCGGGGTTCCAGAAGCTACAAACCCGGGCACTGGTGCCTCGCCCCTTTTCAACAGCGGTGGGCGTCGTCTGAAGTTTTTTAGTGGGTAGGACTGCGGTGGTCGTGTCGGCCGCAGTGAGCCCCACACCCCCTCCCGGTCTCCCCCTTTTGGCCGGGAGACAGTGCGTAAGCAGCATTTTTTTACAGACGATAATAAAAAAAAAAAAAAAAGGTTAAATTGCCTGCAGGATAATATATAACTTGGTCCTTTCTAATAAGAAAGACATTATGACAGTTAATTCGAAATGTTTGACAATTTAAATTATTATTCTAAATAATGTTTTTATGACCACGTGCTCGCCACGTGCTACGAATTGTTATAGCCAGAATTAATTTTCTCATATACTAAATTAAAACATATGCAAATGTTTCTTAAAGGTTTCACAACGTTAATTGTGGATTCTCATTTCTATTTAATTGATGCCTTCAGGACTGGTCAAAACTCTCGTAACCAAGAGGCAATGAAAAAAAAAATACAGTTACTATTTAATCCAGATATTAGTTTAATTTATATACCACGCTATATGTAATACATATTTATATATATAATTATCCAAGCTTTAAATCTACATGGGGGTTTCATAAAGGGGGGGATGAGAATTTCGTTATTTTTGCGATTGGACGCGTAGTTTACGAGATATATCACTTTTTGTAGTTTCTGTCGTTATCCACCTATTTAAATTTCTGTTCGAGGGCTGAAAATGAACGAAGAAAAAGAAGTGCAGCGCGGACCCGAAGATTCACGACACTCGCCTTCACGGCGCAGCCTTATTTTGTTAGAATGGGAGGGTGCCTTGGAACAACAGAGGGAAAGACTACGCCGTATGGAAATGGCTTTGCAAAAAGATCGCGTTGAAGTCCCAACACCGGTACAGGAGCCATAGCTGCTGGGAGACACAAGTTGCCGGGACCAGCCGCGAGTGTCACGGTCGTAGCAGCCTGCCTGATGCGAGGGCGACTCCGGAGCGGCGCAGTCACAACAACGGGCTATCGTGGGATCGTGAGTTCGAGAGTGGTGATCAACGCTCAAAAAGGTTATGTAGTCCAACGAATAGAAATTTGGATTATAAAAATATTATACCGAAATTTAATCCTTCTGAAAAAAAATCAAAGAGTAGACATATGGCTTAAAAAAGTTAACGAGTGTGCGAAGGTTAATGGCTGGGACGAAAAGACAGTTGTGCATTTTTCTATGCAGAAACTCGCGGGATTAGCTAAGGTTTGGTACGAAAGTCTAAGTTCAATTTTGTTCACCTGGGAAGAGTGGCAAGTGAAATTAACGAATGCCTTCCCGTGTGAACAGAATTATGGTCAGCTATTAGAAGATATGCTAAGGCGTAGGAGTAGGCCTAATGAATTAATAGAAGTGTATTATTATGAAAAGTTAGCCTTGTTAAACCAATGTGAGATTTCGGGTAGGCGTGATGTCAATTATATCATTCACGGTATCGGTGATAAAACTATGAGGTCAAGTGCTCTAGCTTTACGTTGCGAAGAACCTGATCAGCTCTTGAAATTCTTACTAATCAACAATAAAGAACCCTACGTTCACCAGACGTCTCAAAGGGACCGGATTGTTACCGCAACTGATGACAAACAAATTTAAGACCAAATCAAAGTATCTTGTACTATAACTGCAAGGAGAAAGGGCATCCGTGGTCCCGATGTTCGAAACCTTTAGTTAAATGCACATTATGTAATAAAGTAGGGCATAAAGCAGATATCTGTAGAAATAGACAGGAAATGGGATCAGAAAAACATGACATAGTAGCAAAAACCATGAAAATATCAAGTTGTAATCCTTCGGATAAATTTATGAAGGAGGTTTATGTGAATGGCAATTCCCTGGAGGCTTTTGAAGATCTTGGCAGTGAGGTTACTCTTATTAGAAGGTCTGACCTTGCTAGCCTGGGACTTAGTCACGATATCTCTCCATCTTCAATGAAAGGGTTTGGAAATTATCTTGTACAATCTGAAGGTTCTGCAAAGTTGAATCTATCCATCTATGGTGTAGCCGCATCTGTGTCTTGCAAGATTGTCGATGATAGGTTTTTGGAGAGGGCAATGCTTATTGGTCAAACTTATTCCGAACAGCCTCATATTGTAGTCTACAAGGACACGAACAAACAACAGTTTCTGCACTTCGGAGTCGAACTGCCTGACGTGATTGAAGAGGAGGACTCTTTGGAGAGGGTTAGGGTGTTAGCACATTGCAAGATTTACGGCGCTGCATGTGTGCTAGTTGCGACAGCAATGACATTTACAGGGATTGTAATGTTAAGTACAAACATTGTAGGAAAGCCTAACGATCAATATGTGGTTTGCGGTGGTTATTACGAGGTCAGAAATGGGTCCTTGTTTGTTACAGTAACGCCGTGTTCTATACCACGTCATCTATAGGAGAATTTGTTTTTTCCAGAGCAGAGCGGTCACAGCCAGTTTATAGTGTCTCTAACGCGGAGGCTCCTTTGGCGTCATTTCAAGACATGTCGTTAAGCAATGGTTTCGACATAAGTCAAATTCGTTTAGGTAATGCAGTCTCCGACATCGACAAGGGTAGGCTCTTAGAGCTTCTTCAACGTTATGAGAAATGTTTTGCGCACGGTTTGGCAGATTTAGGTTGTACTATCGTTACCGAGATGAAGATCGAGCTAAGTAGCCAACATCCTGTGGTGTATAGGCCTTATCGATTGTCACATCACGAACGGGAAAAGGTTAGGGCAATGATAGGCGAGATGTTACAGGCCGGTATTATTAGGGAGTCTGTGTCCAACAACGCGAGTCCGATGCTTCTGGTTCGTAAGAAGGATGGCGGAGTTAGACTTTGTGTAGACTACCGGTTGCTTAACTCGATCACTGTCAAGGAGCGATCTTGTTGCAGCGTCCTCAAGGGAGTTGTAGATCCTTTCATCCTGTAGTATATTATAGCCGACAAACAACACCAGAGGAAAAGAATTTCCACTCCTGCGAACTTGAGACGCTCGCTGTAATTTGCGCCTCCAAAAAGTTCAGAGTATATCTCGTGGATAAGAATTTTAAAATAGTCACGGATTGCAGCGCACTTCGATCTACTTTTGTGAAACGCGACCTTATACCTCGTATTGCTCGATGTTGATTGTTGTTACAGGAATTCAACTGCTCTGTGGAATACAGGGCGGGCATCAAAATGGGACATGTTGACGCCCTGTCCAGAAGGCCCATTGCTGACCATGATACTGAATACCCAGAGCAGTATCCCTCAGTTATGGGTATAAGTGAGAAGGATTGGTTGCTTACTCTGCAATTAGGAGATATAGAACTACGACGGATCCGAGACATTTTAAGTGCTGATGTAGATTCTAAAGGTGTTGAGTATATAAGGGAGAACTATTTTCTAACTAAAAGACAACAAATTATTTAGATGTATAGAAGGTGACAAGAAGAAAGTTCGGTGGGTGGTACCAAAGGGTGCAAGATGGCAGGTTTGCAAAAGAAAACCATGACTATATAGGACACGTTGGTTTCAACGTGTTGGTTTCAAACCTATGATCGAATAAAAAAAAAAGGGTATTGGTTTGCAAAGATGAAACGGTTTATAAAAAAATATATATGTTTCAGTATGTATTGAGTACGTATATACTAAAAAGAACAGTTATACACGCGAAGGGCTTTTGCATCCTATAAAAAAGGGTTCAGCAACCTTTTCATACTTTGCATGCCGACCATCTTGGGCCCTTTGTAAAATCAAAAGAGGATACATTCATATATTGAATGTGGTTGATTCATTTACAATGTTTTTGTTCATCAAGCCAGTTAGGAATACGAATAAGGGCTACACAAAACACAATAAGGGCGCTACAAGACATATTTGATACGTTTAGAGCTCCCGATCGTCTAATAAGCTATAGAGGATCTTGGTTTTACGTCTCATTTAGAAAGTTTTGTCTTGACAGAGGAACTAAACACATCCTGAACGCTGTGGCTAGCCCAAGATCCAACGGACAAGTTGAGCGATACAATAGGACGATTTCGGATTCGCTGACAGCGCAAAATCTTAATGAGGATGAGAAAGAATGGGTTACCAAACTAAGAAGGATTCAATGGGGTCTTAACAACACTATAAAAAAAAACAATAGGAAGATCACCTGCAGAAGTTTTATTTTGTTTAGGTATAAATAGTGAATTTAATACCTCCATGAATGAGGCCACTAGAGAAACTTCTGAAGACTCAGCATTACCATCAATTCGTGAAGCAGTTAAATGGAGAACTGACATGAAACACGCTATTATGACCAAGGGAGGATACCTGCACGAACTTACAAAAATGGTGATTTAGTCAAATTGACGAAAGTTGTTTTTAATAACAAAGGCAATAGTACTAAACTTATGCCTTCATACGAAGGACCATATAGGGTAGTGAAGGTTTTGGGAAATGACCGACATAAAGTAGCTCCAATCCCAGGGTTCGAAGGAATGAAAAATAAAAGAAATACTACTGTCACCACCGACCGAATAAAACCATGGATTCGCGTTGCTTCTTTAGAAATAGATGATGAGGCCGATGATGATGCCGTAAATGATGCAAGGGATGGGAATTTATCTGATTCATAAGTAAAAATTACATAGTTTTATATTTATTAGTTTAATATTTAAATGCCGTATTAGATTACATAAGATAACAGTTGCTGAAATGTATATTTTTATTTTGATACTAATAAAGATGTAGATGTACAGAATCAAAATATATTTTAAATTTTTTGTATGAAATTAATTAGGGTACTCATAAAATTAAAGTACACAAGCGTGAGATTAGAAAAGAAAAAAAAATGCATGAGCTCACACATTAAAATTGCGGTTTATGTAATTTATTAATGAATTTATAAGTTAAATAATGTGTTTATTTATTTTCTATTTTGTTATTTATGCAAATTTATATATTCTATGACCGCAATGTTTTGCCGAGTGTAAGGTTCCACCGGGTGCGTGTATGAGGGCACACACGTTTTCAGGATGGTCGAGTGTAAGGTTTCGTTTTATTTAAGTAAGATAAAGTATAAATTATTGTTTAAAATGTTTAATATTAATAATGTAGTAAGGATAAATAATTAAAAAAAGGTGTTATTTTGGCTTCACCAACGTAAATATTTTATTTTGTACACTGGCAACACTCGTGGCGCCCTCTGGTGGAGCTCACTTGGCGAAGTGAAGCGGCGCGGCTGTTCAGGGGGACGGCATTCGATTACTGGTGGTCGCCCTGAACAGACGTGACTAGTCAGAGTTTGGTTACGTGTATTATAAGTTTTGAAAGTGTGCTTTACTAAGTTTTGATTGGATTAACAGAAGTTTTGTAATTATCCTGTAATAAGTTTGGTTGGAGCATTAAACGAAGAAGTATCCTGTAATAAGTTTGGTTGGAGCATTAATCGAAGAAGTATCCTGTAATAAGTTTGGTTGGAGCATTAAACGAAGAAGTATCCTGTAATAAGTTTGGTTGGAGCATTAAACGAAGTTTTGAAGATTGAATCTGTGTTGTATAATTTCTGAGTATCCCTATAGTACCTATATAATGTATCTGCGGTTAGAGTTAAATAGATAAAGATAATAATGTATGTAAGCGTCCACGAGGACTACGAGCTGCCGACAAACTGCTACGCAGTTTGGCAGATATATTGTATTTTACTAAACAAAAACAAAAAAAAAAAATGATTATCGATGTATAAACGAAGCTCTTATTCATACATATTTTGAAACTAAATAATAATGATAATAATTGGTGTGATTGTAAGAAAATATTTAATTATTATTTACTATATTATATTGATCCCATTTCAAAGATTGAATAGATCCCATTAAAGGTGATATTACATAATAATATGTTTATATTGTATTTTTATCTGAAGAATTAACATTAAGACAAAGATGTAAGTCTACAGTTATCTGTTATAGCCTCTTTCCGACCAAAACACAGCAAAAGATTTGAATTTTAATCCCACAGCGTCGCAGCATAAAAAGGCAACAGTTTAGCATAATTTATACAAGTTGGTAAGCCATTGTTTTTAGTTAAGAGCACGATTCTATATTTTTTGCTAATCCCCGACAGGACAAAGCGGTTTAAACTGCGCCGTTGAGTCTGGAATCTTATTAACGAACTTGCGAAACGCCGCCCCACCGCGCGCCACTCAATGAGTTAACAATACTGTACATAGACTAATCGAATGCAGATGATTTAGAGTATTTTATTTATGATTCTAATGTTCACAATTCTGACAATTCGCACTTAAGTTAGAGTATTCATTCATTCAACATGGTTAGTGGAACGTTTTCGGGCAAAGAAGATCATTGCGCTACCCTACGAGTATACTTCTTATCATGTCTTGTCCATCCTAAGGTTGCCTGAAATAAATTGCTGTGAGGAATAAAGCCGCCCATTGTACAATTAATTATAAGGTAATTTTTCCATTGCTGTATTTTTCTTTATTTTGGTGTACAATAAAGTGTTTATTCATTAATTCATTCTTACATTCATTCTTTTATTCATTCATTCATTCATTCATTCATTCCTTCATTCATTCAATCATTCATTCATTCCTTCATTCATTCATTCATTCATTCATCATTTTATAATTATGTGAACAAAATACCAGAAAATGATTGTAATACTTTAAATACTTAGTCTAAGCCGATGTTATTACTTGTAAACTGAAATAAATAAATAAGCCTATATGACATAGTGATCTATAACATTCGGCGATGTATTCATAAACAAAACTAGGATTAACAATACAAAAAAAATATAAAAAACAAACAAGCCGCCGTTTTTGTTAGGGAAATAGAGTAGGCTGTTATGAAATACTATACAAATAAAAAACCTTCCGGACACGAGCACGAACAATACTGTAGCAAAACTAGCACGAATGCATGGAAATGTACTAAACTCGCCACAGGAAGCAGCGACTGAGGTTGGTATTTTTCAAACATTCGATTTCATTTTCACGACCATTCAATGATCTTCCCGTGGGCTGGCCTATTCAAACGCCATTGATTTCCTCACACGTAAAATGTAGTAGGAATGAACATGGACACTTGTCTTAGGCTGGTTTTTCTATTATCATCATCATATCCTAGCATCATCCCGGTTGCCATAGACTTAAGCTTAGGGTCCAGGGTCTGCTCACTGGTTCAACCAGATTTGACTGAATTTCAGTTATTACGTGGAGCGACAGCCGTCTGACCTCCGCAACCTAATAGAAAACATTATTCTATGGTTAAACAAGCTGTCAGTTTGTTAGAAGGCACTGAATTCCTAATAACGACAGATTTTCATTATATTCTGCCATTTAATGCTTAACGTGCTTTCCGAGGCACGGAGAAAGCTATAATTGCGCGCATAACTTCCAAAAACCATAGGTGCGTCACTAGGGTTTGAACCCGAGACCCTCTGCATTTAAAGGCAAGGGGTCTGGCCCCTGGGCTAACGCCGCGAATTTACTATTATACTCTGAACTTAGTGCCATCTAGCACAGCCTGTACTGTGGGTGCGACCCATGTTCCTAATTAGAAAGATTTGTCCTGTATGGAAATCCATTGGAGTTAAGACCGATACGTGTCTATAAAAAGACGACGTGTAAAATCAGATAAAATAAGATTACTAGATAAGATTAATCACACTAGCCGCGCCTTATGGTGAAGCTCCATTGAAGTGGCATATCTTTATTATTTTTTAATTATATAAAAGACTGCTTGTAAACAATTTATTTATAATTGTTTTGATGGCTGCAAAGTATGACTGATACCATATGGGACTGACTTTACAGTAAAAGGATTTATGATTTTCAATACCTTGCGTTCTTTTAATATTCGTGAAATTTTAATTTTAGTAAAATTTCCTTTATCCTGAAGTTTGAGTATGTCATGCTTACTTAAATATATCTGCGGTGGCCTCGTAGTGCCCGTTCCCGACACCTGGAATACCGACATAAACTATGTGTTAATATACAATATCAACTACCTGCATGTCAAACTTCATCTGAGTACTTTCAATAGTTTTTGCGTAAACGAGTAACAAACGTACATCAATACGTCATATTTACAAATTTTCGCATTAATACTATTATCAGCAATATCTTTGGCATACCATCGCATTATCATCTCTTGATATACTAACTGATAAAACGTCTGTGGCAAGTGAGATGGTTATTGCTATAGTATCTTTCTCGCTCACTCACACACGAACAGCCTAGATCGCTGCCTCAAATCTCGGCACATAGTTTAGGAGTCTCAAGAGTTCCTACAATGGAGAGCCTGATAAGAGTTAGTATTCACTAGACCAAGTTCTAGTATCTAGTTAGGAATCGCGATGTCAAAAGACAAGTTTTATACAATTTTCGCAATGTAAATAAATGAGTAAGTGTTGGATTACATTTAGTAAATTTTTGGCCTTATTATTATAGTTTTTGAAGAGTTTCATAGTTTACTTCGAAAAATATTTAGGCTTAATTGGCATCATAAAATATATTTAAAAAAACTTCATTAAAAATAAAATAAAATATACTTTATTGTCTTTAAGATCAACATGATCATTTAGATTCGTCAAACATTCAGACACAAAATGGAAATTCGATATATTTTTTTAACAGCAATGAAAGAGATATGAGCTGTACAAGAATAAAGAAATAAAAGCAAATGGGTTCTTTGTCAGAATTTGTCAGTTTATTCGTCTGTTCTGCTTTTTCTCAAGCTTTGTCAGTCTGTCTGTGACTCTTATCGGGGGGATCTGTCAGTCAGCCTGTCGTGATTCTAAAGGAGGGAGGGGATTGTCCGTCAGCCAGTCAGTCTGTCGGTGACTCTAACGGGGCTTCCAAAAGGCAACGAGATTGAGAAGAACGGCTCAAGAAACTCATCTCGGCTTTTTTCAAATTATGTCTTAAGATCTAATACAATTGACGAATTAAAATATTAAGATTACCGCTGTTCTTAAAACTAACAAAATCTAATATCTAAAGATCATACTGTCATCATATTGTCTTCAAGATCAACAGGATCATTTAGATTTGTCAATTTTTTACAAACAAAATAGGAATTCATTTTTTTTTTACAATATTATAAGCGATATCAAATCAAGAAATAAAAGAAACATCACCTTTTTATGGAATCATCTTGTTGGAGTATAATGTTTTAGAAAAAAGTCTTTGAGAATCAAGAATAATGTTGGCTTTATTCATAAAAGAAACATAGTTGTTTTCATTTTGTCCTTTTCTGTTCCTGTTTGAGAGGTCGTGGGTTCGATTCCCACACAGGACAAATCTTTGTGTGCATGAACATAAATTTTTGTTCTAGTCTGGGTGTTTTCCTATGTTTATTAATTTCCTATGTATTTACGAAAAAAAAAAGTATTTAAGTATGTTTATCCGTTGTTTAGTATCCATAACACCAGTTCTTAATGATACTTATCTTGGAACTAAATAATTGGTGTAATTGTCAGAAAATATTTATTTATTTACTGCTAAGTCGATAACAATAGTATGTCACACCTCATAGGAAGGGTAAATAATCATGTTCAACATACCTTCAATATTCCCCAATGGAAGGCCCCAATTTTGAACTGAGGCTGCCCACGGCCTCGTCGCCAGAGGCAGAGATGGGTAGTTTATTCTATTAGGGCAACACGCCTCCGTGGGCCGCCTCGTGGGGGCCTGCAGTCACTTTGGTGTGGCTTGCTAACTTCATTAAATTGAGGCTGCTATTTTCAATCACGCGTTGATATATTGGTAGAAGGTGTAGTAGGTTATACGTTGTACTATATTTTGGAAATATGACATCGGAAGCCTGTTTTATTTTCTCATCTTAAGATGATAATGGAAAACCTAATCAGGATCGCGAACTGTGAGTTCCGAATCAAACTATCGCGTATTGTTGATTTTTAAGGACTAATTGATTATACCACATTATTAATATGCAAACATTTTTTTTATTAATATTATTATTTAACTAAATATGTTGTCAAATAGTGCTGTTCTGTTCTTCATAATCGAGCTATATATATTAAAACTATTCGTAGAATGTAGCCTCCCTTTGAGTTTATTTGGTACTAGAAGTTAAGATGCTGATGTTACGCCACTTTAAAACACACGAGCAGCACATTGACGACCTATCGAATGCTAGCTGTCGACAGTCTGCCGGAGGCAGTCGGCAGAAGGCGGTTAACTGTGGTCAGCAACAGCCGCCAACGCCGCTAGCCGCCGCCTCGTAAGTTGACTGCAGTTACACACGTCGACAGCAAACAGCTGCTCGTGTGTAAAAGCCCTTATAACACTTCTTTTTTGTCTTTGGCATTTCCCATTATATGGGGTCGGCTCTCCTCGTTTTGGTGCGCCAGAAGAGTTGTCATTGGGTCGAGCTGGGCTCGTTCCTCGTGTTTTTTAAATGTGGACCACCACGTGGGTTATGGACATTCTCTATCTGTCTTGGTGTCGGGAAGAGCAATAGCTTTTTTAATTACGTGATTTTTGTGGCGACGCATCAAGTGTCTATACTACTTTATGTTACACTGTAACGTATATTAATTGTGTGAGACGTGACACAATAAAACATATTACATTTAGTTTGATAGTAGAAACACAACACAGCTTTGAGTTTTGACTGGAAAAATCTTAAGCAACAGTCAATGTAGGACTACCAATGTGGAATCTGAAGCTGGTTTTTTGATATTAATTAAGAATATAACATCTCAATTAATACAAATGTTATTTTTCAACGAAATTTTGAATGAATACGTTTACACTTTGATGTAAAAAATAATACATACTAAGCGACAGCATGATGGCTCATTGAGGAGTGTAGTTAGAAAAGCTGTTATAAAAAACAGCTTTAGTGTAATTCAGAGGTATATTCGCTATATTAATAAGATTCCTGACAGGGAAAGGTGCGCGAAGGTACAGAAAACATTTAATTTGACAGCACGGCACCACCGGCGGTGACACTAGCGCTACCTGCCGAGCGCCACCGCTGCGACGACGCCTGTCTTTTAAATTAATATTGTATACACCCACACGACACTGGATTACAGGTACACATCGCTCGTTTGGTGAAACAATGGCATAATAAGAGTTTAACGCAATGGTTCGGTCAATGTTTCTCCAGGTGTAAAGATACTTTTTTAACATAATAACATATTTTACTCATTTAAAAAAAAATAGTTACGACGTTGTTGCACCAAACGAGCGACATATAAAACAGAGTACAGCTTCAGTAGCTTGAAAAATGTAACTATATATTCTTTTTAGCGGGGTGTGAAACGACATTGATATAGATAGACCAAAATAAATGATCGGGTGCATGTGCATATTCATTTGTTCACTATAGGAATCGAATTCACTATAGGAGTTGTGAAACCTTAGAAGTGAAAACCACAACGCAAAAGACATAAACCATCGCATAATATCGATCGTCTATTAGTAAGCTTTTGGACAGTATTATGTATAGTTACATACAAAATTCAAAATGGTACTAATATGGTGTCCATTTAGCACGTGCCAAGCATCAGAAAACCATTACTCTGGTTTTCAGTGGAAACCATAGGTCGAGGGAGCGTCACCGGTCACACTAATAATATTAATTTGTCAACAAAAAGATTTGAAAAAATTAACAATTAATTTTGTCAACAAAATTTAATTACCAATAAATCCACGCTTACATATGTAAATAAAATGTAATTTCGCGGTGTTCATCAATTCACAGTCAGAAGACGATTATCGACTATTAGCCGTCGGGAGGATTAATTGGTTCGTGCTTCCCATCAGACGAGAGGGCTTTCCGGCGCCCTGTGAGGAGATTCCATGTACCAAGAATGCACTTGTGCCCTGACGTGAGATTAGATCAAATTAGTATTGTAATTGTAGCAAATAAACGCTATTATATTCAATTTTTATTAAGTAAATGTATCTGATCTGGCCAAGGCGGCAGAAAGCTAGATGATCTAACAACGTGTAGAACAGTTCAGCATACATAATACAATCACGCCTGTATCCCCGAAGGTGTAGGCAGAGGCATATTATACGCCCACATTTCGCCAGTTATATTGTGGGTCCCACGTAATAGGTGGCGAGCCTATTGTTACTTACCGGGTACTTTTATGTTCGCCAGAGCCTTGCCCGTTGATCTGCAGGTGCATTTGCATGTGTGGTTGGCTTGAGCTCCTTAGATCTTGGTAAGAGGATCTTAATCTAAAGGTATCTTCCTTTGTAGCCCTTTACACCTATACATTTATTACTAGAGATAATTGTTCAATATTCAGCATGGACTTTAAATGGTTGACATGATGTAACGCAAACGATAATCTGCACAAGGCATATTAAACACAAATAAATAAAATGGCTATGTGTAAAAATGTTATGATAAATTTCATTCGTTGGTCTTGAATCTTTAGGTACATCATCTCCTTTTTAGTTAGTGTCCTGCTGTATTTCCAAAGCTTTTACTTTCACATAAGAACGAAATGCTAGAATAAAGAAGTAAATCACCTGAGCCATAATGATCATAATAATAGGATTCTGACACATGAGAGCTGCTACAGCAGCGCAATATGCGGTCTGTGGGCGTGGGGTGCATTCATCACGTGCCACGCGTCTAGTAATATAGAATGATGCATGCATTATGTTAATGCACATTGTTTTGACAGGCAAAACTACAGATTTTTATCAAATCCATAAGAATCATCCAAAAATAACTCATTTAAAATAACACAAAAATCTTTAATAAAAGTAAATAGCTATGCTGTTATACATCATTACTTGGTCATCAGCAGCCTTTCAGAGAGTATTCCACTGAACACCCAAGGCGTCACCACCAGATCATATACGAACGAAAGAGCCAAATCACAAAGGTTTCGAACCCCTATGATTAGAAACCCCAAATAAAAGCTGGGGACATTCTGAAAAGCGTTGAAAGTATATTATTATGTTTTATATTTGTGTTTGTTGTTTTATAACTTAGTTTCAACTGTAGACTATATGTACTTGTGTGTCGAGGAGTTTGTGGGTGCATAGGTAATATAGGTCTAAAATCTCCAATATTAAATGCCTTATGTTGGATTCGAGTGCCAATAAACGCAATTATCCACATATTAACAAATAGGAACGCTCACTGAGTGCACGATCGATACGCGCTCATGAGTAATATGTCCGTAATTTCATAGGAGTTTCCCCGACGTTCAGTGTCAGTAATATTTATGTTGCCACACGGCTGTTTGTTTTAACTTTATTATCGAGAAATTATGATGAGCTGCGTTAATGCATTTTACTTACATAATTATTATTAAATCACAGATCTGTAGAAGACGGGAATGTCTTGATGTTATTATTAATGTAGGGAGCTAATTGCAAAACCCAAAGGTAAACGGCAAAAAGATTCCTCCACAGTTGATAATGAAAATTACTGTTAGGCTCAAAAATGGAAGAACTAACAATAATAAAAAATGCTTTTACAGTCTATTGTACAAATATTACAAACAATGTTAACTATCGCTTGGAAAATATAATAAAATTCCATGCTGCGATCCGGTCTACCAGGCGCCAAATTTAGTCAGCGGGTGTCCCCGGGGCGTCAAAGAGCGGCTATAAATGAATTTGGTGATTGTAATCTCGTTTGCGCGATGCAGGCAGCGACGGGCAAGCCGGGGCCTGCCTGATGTCCAAGGAGCGGGTAATCCGGTAAACGGCCGCTTTGATGGCAAGGATTCAGTTATTGGTCCGCCCGTATCGTAGCGGAGCTATGCTTTTATCTAATTTATAATCGTTTTAACGATTAACGAAAGTGATTTATGATGGACAAGTGGATGGAAGTGTTGGGAGGGGAAGACCACGTAAGACCTTCCATGACCAAATACAAAAAATGTTTAGAGAAAGGGCAGGTCAAAAGTACCCTAAACCGACGGGCGTGTATGAGGAGGTTAATGAGTGTGAATGAAGCTAAAAGTGTGTGCCAAGATTTTAGCAAGTGGAAGGATGTGATCTCTGCCTACCCCTACGGGAAAGAGGCGTGACATTATGTATGTATGTATGTATGTATAATCGTTTTATAGAAGAAATTATTATGAGTACTTTTTAATGACACACTTACTCGCTAATTCTGACGCGTGACGTTCATTTAATCGTATCTCTCAAAAATCTTACATCATCATCATCATGGCCACTGCTGAACATAGGCCTCCCTAATTGATTTCCACGTTGATCGATCTTGTGGCGCCTGCATCTATCGGCTTCCTCTTGACCAGATCATCTGTCCATTGGGAGGGAGCCCGCCATCTACTACGTTTGTTGGTGCGCGGTCGCCATTAGAGAACTTAACGCCTCATCGGCCGTCGGTTGGTCGAGCTATGTGCCCCGCCTACTGCCACTTCAGCCCGACTTATAATTGACTAAAAATAATGACATATTAGCACCTGCTCGCCGCGCGCCGCTGATCGCTTCAGGGCGCTGATCGCCCAGGGCTGGATCGCGGCGCCCCACCAAAATTGACACCGGACACAACATTGGCTAAACAGCCACCCCAACGCCGCGTCCGTAGCTACGGACGCTGTACGACACCGCGGCCAGGGGGCCCAGCCCCGATTCCGCGCCGTGCTCCCCCAACAGGGGAACACGTAGAAGAAGAGGTTATAGCACCTGCTCGCTGCTGCGCCCGCATGACGTTTGTGTAATGGTATCTCGCAGAAATCAATAATCATCGTCTTTCTTCTACCCTGATCTCAATTTTATTGGGGATATGAATGTTTACAAATCATAATATTTAGTGGTATTGATAATGAGTTTAACAGTCGGCTACCAACAAAAAAACTTACGCGTCATTCATTAGTAAATATACAGATTTTTATTAAATTTCTAAGAAAGTTCTCTTTAAAAATACTACATAAGTGTGAAAATATTCATCTTTATAGAAGTTTGAATTTTCTAACACCTATTTAGTATAACATAAGGTGCAAATGTCAAATTAACAATAACTGCAGATTCTTAAGTTTGCCTTGGAGGTGACGAACTATTAACATGGATATCACATTGTAAACACACACTATAAATACACACTATAAAAACATTACTATTCTAGTATTAATATTTACAAGAATTAAAGAAAAACTGCTCCTTTGTGGTTAGTTTAAATGATGTTTGTCATTGTCTCGCTCTGTCATCAGTAAGAGCGGGAAACTAAGCTCCTGTTTTTAGAGAATGGGAGCGTCAGTTGAAAGTTGCAAAATATTTATGTAAGTAAGCCTATATCTACCGCATCCTGCAGAGTCCAAAACATTTTTAATTTGTTTATCATTATGTCATAATGACTTTACAGCCACCCGAAATTTAAATGTGGTTAGTGAGATACAAGTAAATTAGCGGCAGCGTTAACCAAATTCTATAACCAGCCTGCACGCTCAACACCGAGCCTCGTTTTGCGCGCTAAGGTATTTAATTTTGAACTATAGTTACCATGAAACTACCTCATTTACCTAAATTTAAGCGGGCGTGAAACGGCATTTATGCAGCGAATGTATAAGTCTGCTAGTCACCATGATTGTTACACGGTAAAGTGCGCTCTTGGTTTTTAGATATCATCGACTTCGTACTATCAGGATTATGGCAAAGATACATCCTATAATTCCCACTAACCCAAATTCTCTGTAAGTTTTATTTAATATCCCAAAGTGCCACTTAAGCATACACCGACCGATATGGCATGGAGGTCAGTATACCTGCAGTCCGCTCCTAAGGTCGTGGGGTCGATCCCCACTCAGGTCAAATCTTTGTGTGCTTTTGTATTTGTATTCAAAATATTTTGTTTTGGTTTTAGAGTTTCCTATGTATATTTAGAATGTATGTACAAAAAGATATTTAAGTATGTTAATCCGTTATTTAGTATCTATAACACAAGTTCTTTATAATACTTATCTTGGAACTAATTAATTTGGTGTAATTGGTATAAAATACATTTTTCTATTATTAAGCATACAGAAAGTATGGAAAGCCATTGCAGACTGTGTTCACTAGCAACACGATCTGCATCACTAACGCATAATGGTGAATAATGTTAGTGACATTTTCTATGTACCCGACACACACAGTTCCTTTCACAAATTTTCAAACATAAATGCACAATTAGTAAACACAGACAATCGGACAAAACAATGGCGGCCCAATGACGGCATTGCTGCCGACACTTGTGCCGCTAATTAAAGGCCTCCGCGACGAGGCAGACCGCGTAAGCATGCAGCTTGCACGCGCAGGCTGCGTTCACACTGTTACTATTTTAGGGATACGTAAAAAACTAATTAAAGATCGGTAGGATGACCTGTGTACCCTGGCCCTAAGCGTAAGTCTACAGCGTAACTAGGACAATGCTAGGCCGATGAACCCTCGTCGGCCTAGTTTGGTTGTCGGTTCGTCACAGTCAATTTTCCGAATCTATTGGATCAACACGTCTAGCTTCTCTAAGTATAGACTGATGTCTATACTTTGTTGCTTTGTTTGAAGCACTTTGTTGTCCACCTCACTTTGTTAAGACCACTTTATTATTAAGGTCATCATCATCATCATCCCAGCCCATTACCGTCCCACTACTGAGCACGAGCCTCCTCTCACATACCAAGGTGCGAGGGTAATGGGTCATACTCCACGCTGACCCAGTGCGGATTGGCGGAGGCAGGTGTATGGCGTCCTGCTGTTAGAATTTTTCAAGCCGCTCAATTAGGCCTCTAACATGGCTTAACGACTACCACATTTAGTGACAACCGGGACAAACGGCTTAACGTGCCTTCTGAAGCACGGAAGCGCTCGATATGAAATGCCACACAAACAGTCACACATCCAGGGACTGACCTCTGTAAACTCTGTTTTACTTCGGTGATCGTTTCCGACCACTGAGCATCGCGGAGCTACGAGCGCTTCATTTCATTAAGGTATTAAGTCGAAATTAACATCTAATACGATTGCGAAGCTATATAAAATCAAGCTTCTGAAATACGCAATCAAAAGATACGGCCATTTGGGTCTAATCTACATTTATACACACACATACATTACATTTATAGATCTGAAATCATAAAATATTAAATTGCGGTTGCAAACTTATTTGCAATTTGTATACTAATCGCTTTTTTATCGCTTTAAATCGATTTTAAAGGCAAAAATAAAGTTTATACGGACCCTCGTCTTTGTCCTGTATTTTTACTTTCATATCCCTTACTGTAATCACACATAATTAGTAAACAAAGGACAGCATAGCGCTAACCACAATACGCGACACACGCCGGTGAATCTGCTAATTAAGACTCGACGCAACGCGACAGAAGAGTCGCGTCTCGTAAACGTTGCCGTTGCATTGCGTTGCTATTCTCCTCCACCACGCCAGTTCAGTTTCTTTTTGTATAATTTTGACGTCAAGGCTTTTCAAGTTGAATGAGTTTGTGTTTTTTCTCTTGATAAATTACAATCTTTGCAAGTAACGAATTACTACTGTCACAAAACCAGTATCAAGCCTTAATTTTCACTTGTTATTTAATCAACGTTGTCCAATTGGCAATTTTTCATCGTCAATGGGTAGCGGTTCTGGCGATAGATTGGTATAATATTGTCACGGAGCACCTGGTTCTGTACCCTTCAACGGCCAAGTCACACAACACTAACTATAATAATGAATAAATCGCAGTAAGGAACCTTAGACTTGACACGATTTTGTCTAGATTTCATTACTTTTTAGAGATGAGCAAGCAGCTCCATCGAGACTTGGCTAGTTTTTTTACAGAATGTTCTTGGTGAGATACAAATCGTCATTTTCAAAGTAGGTACTTAACAGGAGCTAACCCTATTCACCAATCTTAAATAGTTTGCAATATTATTAACAGAAGGAATTGCCATCAACATAAATACATTTAGTATTAAACTATTTAGTTTACAACAGCTAGGGTTGGCTGGTAGAGATCTCTTCTATAGATAAGTCCACTTTTGTACTGTTCTCTCCTTTGCGTCGGGTTGTCGCTTTTGGCGATAAGACTGCCTAGATTGGCTTTTTCATTGTGTTTCAATATTCATTGTAATCTGTACTTTTTAAGTTATTTTGGTCAATAAATCGTATAAATATCTATTTAATATTTAAAATTATTTTTGTGCAATAAAGGATTATTATTATACATATTTCTTGAGCTCTTGCTGTTAAAGTCCAAAATATTTGTTAAACATTCAAAGACGGACTTTTGTATAAAAGAAAGAAAAACTTGCTTCAAGTATTATCTACAGGTACTCACACCATATTAACATTTCCAAAAGAGTCAAAATTCTATAAAATGGCAAAATAGCACAAAAAGGATAAGGTTTTGTTTCAATCCGCAGCTTCCATTATAATGCTATCTGCCGTGACTGGCCGCGAGGCAGTGCGAGCCCGCATGTGGGCTTTGTGCACTTGACGTCCCACTGCCAGATAAATGTGTGGCAAAGATGGCGCTGTAATGTACGAATAATACCGGCTTTCTATAAAGCTGTCCTACATTCAATTGTGGCTACAAAATGTAACCTCTTTTTAAGTGACTTTTAAAATGGCGTGTGTTTAAGGTATTATAAAAATGTATAATAATAAGTGGGTGTATAAGGATTCTCTAAAGATCTAAAGAGCCCAAGCCAACCTCTTGTGCAAGTGGACGAGACTGTGGCAAATATAATGTTCCCTATAAGCGGCAATAGGCTCGCCATGTGAGACCAAAATGGTTATTGGCGAAATGTGGGGGCTTCATATGCCTCTGCCTACTGCTCTCTATGCCTACTTCTTCAAGGAAACAGGCGTGACATTATGAATGTAAAAATTGATATACGGCCAAAGTAACCTAACCTTATTGCACATCAAAGTACTCACTCACTTGACTCAGCCCCCAAATTCACCGATGCTTAATTCTTTTCGAAAACTTTATTGTGCTTCGTGGTAACGGGGAGAATGTGTCAAATCGTAGGTAATTATAGTGGACATGTAAAGAGAAGGAAACAAAATGCCATATTATTAATGAGTGACATAATAGTTATCAAAATTTGTTAATATTATTTACTAAAATCAACAATTATGTGTAAATTCCTAAATCAAATAGTAAGTAAATTGTTCTAATGTGTATATCAAATTGGCTTGCTGACTGACGAATGAATTCTTGCAATGCCCTGGTCTTAAGTATCTACTATTTTATCGTAACACCTGATATGATATTACAGTTAGAATGCACATAAAGATTTGATTGATTGATAAAGCTTTATTTAATTATTTTAATGAATGACAAGACTAGTGAGTCTTTTACTTGATATAAAGTGATGCACCTGTTTTAAACAACGCCCAACAGAAAACTCCTGTTTACCCAGTGGGATTTTTCTAGGGAAATCACGAGAGTTTATAGATTTTTAATAAAATAAATATCTGTTAATACAAAAAGGCAGTGTGTAACCATGACAAAAGTCTGTAGGATCTTCAATTCATTGACAAAACATTGACAGATGAAATAGGATTTGGCGATACGACGTTGGCCGGGGCGGCTAGTAGTTAATGTAAAAATTATGACATATTATTGACATGACAGATGACCGATATGGCGTGGAGGTCAGTATACCTGCACTTCACTCCAGAGGTCGTAGGTTCGATTCCCACACAGGCCAAATATTTGTGTGCATGAACATGAATATTTGTTCTGGTCTGGGTGTTTCCCTATGTATATTAAGTATTTATTTACAAAAAAAAAATAGTATTTATGTATGTTTATCCGTTATTTAGTATCCATAACACAAGTTCTTAATGATACTTATCTTGGAACTAAATGATTGGTGTAATTGTCAGAAAATATTTATTTATTTATTATTAAAATGTGCATCATGTAATTAAACTGTTTCCTTGTGTAATCAATACCACAGCTGGTACACAATTATGTTAATGTGTTAATTAAAGACAGAAGCTGTGTAATACTCATGTAAATTGGATGCTCGTGTCGTGTCTTGCTGAATGTCAAACTAAGATTAATAAGGGGCCGACACCCGAACTAACACAACAAATAACATTAATCACAACCCTAGAGACTATATGCTCTTATTTACATAATCTTGTACTGATTCTACTAATATGGCTCGTAGGTTAGTATACCCCTTCTTAGCTCTGAAAGGTCGTGTATTCGATTTCAGTGTGCATGATTTTGGGGACCATGGGTAAAATTTCAGGTTGTATTGTAAGTAATATGTATTTTAAACACATGTAAGCGATTAAGGGTTTTGGATTTTGCCTGTCGTGTGTTTATGTGGGCATAAACATACTCATACATATAACACAAATAAATGTCGTGGCAACTTGTAATGGAAACTGCACTATTATTTGAGCCATTAACTTCTGTGTTTGATCCTTGTTTTTGTGTGTGTTTTGTAAGTTGTTCTAATTATAAATAATTAAATATAGAGCGCCCTAATTTTTTTGGGCTACATCGACTGCTTACCTTCAGACAGAATGTTGTCACATATGAAAATGGCTTTCACATCGATCTCAAAAATTCGGCGTTTGGCTAGGAAATCAAAATTCATTTCAATTTAAAGCTTGCATGGGCACGAATAGTTATTTTCTGAATGTAATAATTTGTTTGTAACGGCGCTATTTAATTTTGTTTTCATATCGTTCTATACTCAATATAGACGGACTAGGCTATGGCGTACATACAAGTCCCTGGTAAGCGGCAATAGGCTCGCCACCTATATTATTGGCGAAATGTGGGCGTATTATATGCCTCTGCCTACCCATTCGGGGAACAGGTGTGAATGTATGCGGAAAAGTGAAGAAGCTGGAAAGATGGTTTATTATTATTTTATATCAAAACATCGAATTACTATAGTTTTTATAACGTATAGTAATTAAAAAATAATTTATAATCAAAGAAATAATGTATAAAGGCAAAGAAGTTAAAATATAACAAAAACATTATGAAACTTTAAAGCGGGTGGCCCCAAAACGCTGCCCTGTGCAACTGCCTCGTTATAATGTAAATGAAAGCCTGCGGCTCCGCGCGGCACCTTTGACCGCTGGACTGGTAAATTAAGCATGAGTGTGATTTCGGGTCTGGGTGGAAGTCTGATCACTACCCGATACTTGCAATTATAAGAGTTTCGGAATTATCCAAAATATATAAATACTTACTGGTATTTCAACATGGATTGGATATCGTTGGATGTATAAGGTTGACATGTTCAACATTGTACATTGTTATAACATAAAAATACCTAACTGAACCCTCTATGTCATTATCGTAAATTATATGAAATGTCTATTTGTGTGAGAACTTACGATTAACTGTTGTAACATTACATAGATGTATTTATAAAAAACTAATACAATAAACTCTTAAGCTTTTTTAAATTTTATCCTTTTTGATGATATGTAGTGAAGATGGAAAATAACAGCTCCGTACAGGGGATTGGAACGATAAACTGCGCCTAGTTGTGATGTCATGCAGATGAATGCCGACAATACGATATGTTCCAAAGTGGAATGTAAATCGAAATGTCATACAAAATTGTGCAAAAAAACCAAATGAAAAACTTAATGAATGCTACTCTACAATAATAAAAATAAAACTGATCCAAACTCAATGCAATTTATTCGGACTGGGCGAGAAGGTTGCCTAATCGCTTTGTTCTAAACATATGAAACGATCCAGAGTCACGGATATCAAACGGCAAGGTTGTTTACAAATTAGTAGCCTGCTCAGTAAAGGAGTCCCTGAAGTACCCTAAATGAGTAGGAGGATATAGTCCATCGTATTGTTCCAAAACGGGCACCCAGGGAGGGACGTGGTATGCGCCGTTCTTACTTCTAAGGCGAACCTTAATCTAAAGAACATCATTCTCTTAGCGATTACAAGTCGACTGCTGAACATGAAATTAGGCCACCTTTCTTTGCACGGCTGTAATTACCGGTCTAAATAGCATTATAGATTTAACAACTTGGACATGTTCTCTGTCATAATTGTATTTTTGCAAATAAATATCTGACTTTGACTTCAGTAGCCTCGTTTCCGTTTCCGTGGGCTAAAAGTCAGAATCAGAATCAGTTTTATTGCCAAATGTGGGTACAATATCAGATGGTACAGTCAAAATGTTATAAAAGTTCCATTTACATTTTTATCCCTTTGGGATATGCAACTATTGTAACAATTAGAGAAATACATTACGTAATAAATTATTTTTGTGATTTTAAATACAATATGATTTTTTAATAGATTACATCAGCTAATAAGTAAAATGTCTAATTAAAAAAGAAAAATATATATGCATGTCAATTGAAAAAAAACATTATGTCAATGTAGAAAATAGGAATTCAAAAACTTCTGTCTTTTAAAAAATTGTAAAGTGAACATTGCTACAACTTTTTTAAATTAAATCCCTTTTATTAATTAATTTCGCCCACTCTAAATGATATTGGCGTGGGATTGTGTATGTATTCATTTTATAAATTAAATTTTATGACGTGATAGAAGCCGAGGACTAAAACTAGTATGACAAAATGGTGTATGCACTTCAGTGAGCGGTGTCGTGAATATAAAGTGGTCGTTGTTCCCGGAGTTGCATCACTCCCCGATGGTTTGCCAAATTTATGAGATTTGTGGAAAAACGGCTTTAAATTACCCTAACGCTACATTCTTATAAACCTTTTATACTTTTGGTATGTCATCCTGTTTCAGATCATTTGACAAAAAATCCAAGGCACCGACAAATTTACAATCAATAAAATTAAATTAAATATGCAGTTCTAAAAAATGGTTACTACCACAGCCATATCCATAGAACCTGTCTATTGAAATAAAAACAGATCAAATTCTAGTTAATGCCAACACTGAAGTAGTATTCAATCTCTCCATAATCTAATAGAAATGGCGAAGTTTCGAGAAGTTCACGGATTAAGCCCGACTATCAATTATGAAGTGAAAAATAGTGCCGAGACAACGAAGCTGCCCGATGGCAGTAATTAGCCAGTTTAACACGGAGGTCGCCCCTCTTTGTACATTTAGTACCCATTATTAGCAAAAACCCTATAAAACTATTCAGCATTTTATACTTTGAAGCCTCCTGCTCTTTTTTCAGTGTACACCAAAGTAAAAGTCCATACTTTGAAACGATATTTATAATCCACGAAAAAAATGAATTATAATAATTAACATTTATTTGCCAAAAATGGTACTATTGTTAGTAATTTACACAACTTAAAGACTAGTATTAGTAAATACGATATTAACAAAAAAAAAATTATTATAACCGTGGCCTTTGATGCACTAATACAGACACAAAGTGCCTAATAATTGGTGCATCAAACTTATTAGTTAACATGTTCAGGATTCTATTGGGACCAGATCTCATTCTGCTTAGAAGTGAGTCCGTCTTTTTGCGAATTATCGCACAAAAATCATCGATTCTGGCCTCTGCAAACATCGCCGATGAACTGCCAAATAGCGGCCACCTAAAAATAATATGAAAATAGTAAAATCTATTCGTCTATCTACGGTCCGTCTGGTGTCGTGTGGTACCGACCTAGATTTGTGCCAACCCCTTTTCATCTCATGAGTATTCGTAAGGATCGCTGAAGAGAAATCCTTCAGGATGATGAACAGCAGCATCATACTGTGTCCTGGCTCGGACTACCCGCTTGCTCTAGTCGTTAATCTTTGCTAAAAAAACTTAGGTAGAAAGTTCTTAAACGAGTATGATAAAAGTTAATCCAAGTGTGGTCAATGAACTTAACCAACAGACGTTAGCTGAGACAAAAGCATCGGCTAAATTCAAGTGTTCAACTGAAGGTAATGTTTTAAAAAGCGATAGTTTGAGCAATAAGAGTAAATGCGACTTCAAAGTGAGCTCCGGAGACCGCTGTTCATGTTACACTCAACTCGTTGGCCGGTTGGTGCAAGGCAAAGGATTGCTACTATCGTACCTTAACTTATTTATTTTGGTTTTGACGAAACACGTCTAATTTGCAAAGCTAGTTCTAGTTGAAAAAAATTGCGAATCTCCAAATTCGTCCAACTTGGTTTTATTATCTTTCCTTTTATATCACAAGGTGGCATTTAACAATACGAGTGACTTGATGAACAGTGATCACCGCGACTTATTGACGCTAGCAATACTAGTGCGATGCCGACCCATTTAATGAAAAACCTTAAGGTACGTACATTCTTTCATATTTTTAAATCAGTTGACGTTTAGACAACTGGTCATATTGTGATTAAACATTTTGTTATTTAAATTGGCTAATATGTGAATGGTCAGAGAAAACTATGGTCTGCTGTCTTCACTGAGATATATTTTATGTGATGTTACAAAAACCAGTACTCACATTAACCATATAACGAAATCAAGGGATTTCATCAAGCGACCCTATTTAGTGGCAATATAACTAGCTACTGATATGTACTTCTCATTAATCATTCTTTTACCGTAAACTTCGACAATACATTAAGAGTAGTCGTGCCCGCGTCCGCTTGTGCCTTGTCCCCCAAATCGTTCTGTACGTCCAGAACAAGCCGTCGTTCCGTTTACAGCCGGCAGTTAGCACTCTGCCGCCTATAATCGTTTTAGATTAACTCCATCATTATCATCGACGGCAATTACGCTATCGCTTACTATTTACTTGGCAATAATCATACACGTCCATATCGTTTGAATGAACGTGCATGTGTTCATAATATTATTGTTACGTCTCTCGAAGCTGTTGGACCCGGTTGTCATATACTGTATGTAGAAGGACAGTGTCTTCTAATAATCTGACACATTTTCTCAATAGGTTCCGAAAATCTGAAGGCTCAGCAAATTCAGCAAAATTTGTTTAGATATGCAGAGCCTGGGTTTAAGCCTAGGGCACAACCGTATGGCATAATTCTAGTAGTAGTAGTAGTAGATGAGAGAATAAGATTTATTCATGATTTATTTATTTAACCCGTTAAAAGCGTAGTGCAAGAGAATGATCATTAGAATCATGAAAGACGTCTATTAAAATGTATTTTCTGGTTTGGTTTTCTATTTTCTTTGCAACACAGTGTTTTTTAAATAAAGTCTACGACTTTTCAGAGCACTTGACGACGGGATTTGTATGATTCAAATCTTGAGAAAAACCCACAAGAGACAGATTAACTGACAAACCTTGACAAATTTTTACAAAGAAACCATATTGCTTTTATTTCTCTCTCTTTCTTGATTATAGTACCGTATAACAGTGTATCTTGTATTGTTAGTAATACATATATTTTGTACTTCCATTTTATTTTGTTATAATTTGTCGAATCTAAATCTTAGACAGTGAAGTATATGTTATTTTCTTATTTTATTTTATTTATCATACTAGCCAAGCCGTGCATTGTTACAATTCAAAGTGTATTTACACGCGCGATCTTCGTTCGGCTAACAATTTGCCTATTGATTTTAGACTTGCACAGAGTAAAAATATATGTTAAGCTATGTTGCATGATTGCTATTTAAGTGAGTCCTCGTCGGTTTAAGTCTCCCTACTATCATCTTGTGTTTGTGACCACTTCAATAAAGTGGTTGAAACTAGATGTCACTGTACGTATTTACATCGCGCAAGCGTTTGAGTCATCGGAACATATAAGTCTCCATACAATGTTTAGTTCTTAATTTTATCAATAGATGGCGGTGTACGTTATTACATCGCGCAAGCATATGTATTTTATTATAATACGAGCTGACCCGGCGAACTTTGTTCCGCCTTAATCGCAATAAATAAGCAGATTGTGTTTTTATTTGATAGGAAAAATTACAAAAAAAATTAAATACGTACATTAATCATTCATTATTATTTCTGTATTTTAGTACAAAGTTGCTCTTCACTTAAGTACTTTGTGATACACGACATTTTTTGTTTTATTATTATTTATTGAGAAGCACGAAGTCGAGCCATACTATTGCGGCGATGTTCACGTGCAATTTCTTGTTCTTCTTCAGTCCTTTCATTTCCAGTATTTCGTATTCTTCTTGCATTACGGCTTTGTCGGTAAAGATTTGATAGTCTTGTTCGCGGCAATAGTAATTAAACTTCACTTCACTTCAATTCACCTAAAAAATTATTTCAATACTCATATTCACATTCTCGCCAAGAAGTCAGAAATAGTTTGAATATTGATTTCTTACAAATATCAAATTGTCATCCATACGTCATTACATAGCTGTCATTTGCGTTTTGTTATTCCAAATCTGATTCTTTTTTGTTATATCACGTTTTATAGTGACTGACGTTTCATGTCAAGTCACACGGGAACGCTGTCGAACGGGATAAAAAGTATCCTATGTCCGTCTCCTGGCTCTAAGCTACCTCCCTACCAATTTTCGCCCAAATCTGTTCTGCCGTTCTTGAGTTATAAGTGCAGTAACTAACACGACTTTCTTTTATATATATAGATAAAGTATTCTTTCTATAAAATTAAGTGGTTTTATTTGCTTCCCTATAATAGTAGCTACTTTAGAACACAGTCAGTATGCTGTATATTTATGTATATGTAATGTACTTTATTAGTAATTTCTTAAGTGTGTCGAATTAAGTAAGTTTATTAATATTTCTTTTTTTTACCTTGTAGCACCGCCTTTAACCTTCTCTGCTAACCCTATGGTTAACTGGTAGAGAATGCCTTCGGCATTAAATTTGCCTTTTTTGTGTGCAACAGATTAAATAAATAAATCGCACAGTGAAAATCATCACTTTTATTTATCTGGTACGTCGCACAGTCCGAAATGTGTCTGACAGTAGCCAATTATGCTTGAGCGGTAAAGCCTTTGGTGAGTGAAGGAAAACACATATTTTATGTGCCTGCCGCGTACAGACACATACACTATATAATAAATATAATAGTAACAAATTCAGTGTCCAAAGACTAAGAAAATATAAAATGGTCTTGTATTTTGACTTTGTTTATTGTTTTTAGATAAAGTGAATTTTTAGACATAGAAAAAAAATAGTGTTCGCAGTAACTACGTTGATAAGGGAACACTGCGGAAAGTCTGTGAATGCAGGCAACTCAAGATCAATCGACATGAAAAACAATTGAAGAGACCGATGTACTTATGTTCAGCATGGATTGATTGTGGCTGAGATTTATGTTGACAAAATTGTTATAATATGTTATATTTGGAGTAGAAGCTGTCAATACAAGTTTGTTACTCTGTTAAAATAATCTGTCGGAGACCGCAATGTAAAAAACTAAATGAATATAATATTGTTAAGTCTTTCATTTGTTAGGATATCGGCCTAATTTTAATACTGCAGCATGTAAGTTGTAGTTAGCATGTATGCAGTTAGATTGCAGTTTATATTCACCAATATAAAGAAATAATATAACGAAAAAACCTGATTTAACAATAGTAAAAGGTGTGGTCTTTCATAGATATATTCTTATGTAGTCAAAGAGATAGCTGCCTGATCTCAATAAATAGGATAAAATATAACAGAACAATAAGGCATGAGCGCAGCGTTTTTTATAATATTTTTTATAATGACACCTATTATTTAGTTCCAAATTAAGGATCATTAAGAGCTTGTGTATGGATACTAAGGAACGGATAAACAAACACACATATGAAAATACATACTTAATGTTTATAGGAAAACACACACACCAGAACAAATATTTATGTTTATGTGAATATTGTCTGTCTTTATTTAATAATTGTCCTGTGTGGGAAGCGAACTCACGATCTTAGGATCGAAATGCGGATATACTCGCCACTAGCTTATAATCGTCAATATGCCAAAATAAAATCTGATTTAACAATATGATTTATCATTTCGTTCGTACAATCCAACCGATATCCGATAGCGGTCTGATCTTCACAATTTTGCATGTAGCTGCTGCATAACCGCAGTTTATAACCACCAATATGCCAAAATGAAACCTGATTGAACAATATCCACTGTGCAGCGACCCCTCCCCCGCTCCCCGCCGCCGATCAATACACCATTGAGCCGACAATAATTTGATTAACTAATGTTTGAATAATTGTCTGCAGCGTCCGGCCCGTCGTTGATATTAACAAATCATTAAAAAATTTAATGCTATTCCTAATTTGTGTAATATTTATACTCTACTAATGTTATAAAGAGGTTTTTATTTAATTTTTGTGATGTTTGCTACGAATAAACTCAAAAACCACTGGACAGGTGTCAGAACCTCCTTTGCCAATGCAATGCATCATCCCTGAGTAACATAGGCTTCAAATATTAAAGATACCTCCTGACAATTACACCAATTATTTAGTAGCACGATAAAAATCATTAACAACTTGTGTTATGGATACCACATAACGGATAAACATACATAAATACTTATTTTTGTAATTACATACTTAATATACATTGGAAAAGCAAGTGATGGATTAAAAATATCTTAAAATACGCCTGAATCAATAAATTATTTAAATTATTTACATTGGAAAACACCCAGACCAGAATGTTTCTTCATTCTTGTGCACACAAAGATTTGTCCTGTGTGGGAATCGAAACCACGACTTCAAGAGCGGAGTGCAAGAGAGGTATACTCACTTCAAAACCTATAATGATGTAACCAAAAGTGTAAGAAATTTATTAAGTAGCTACCGAAGGAAGCAAGGGCGTGCTAGTTGCACATCACATCACACATTAATATAATTATCAGATGTGTAATCAATTGAACAAAATATGTTTGAAACAGATATTTCATACGTTACGTTACTTAATTAATGAAATGTGAAAATTAAAAACTTAATGAAATGAACATATGAAAAGGTGTACGATAACATTAAACCGAAGTGGAAAGTAAGTTGTGACAAGACAGAGCTAATCTGTCACTGATTTGAATGTTTTTTAAGGTTTTGCAAATAATTAGTTAGGTTAGGTTAGTTTTATAACTCCTTATTTTTGTCTGTTTTTTTGGTTATATGTCGAAAAATATTCATATTTACATAAGAGGTTTAAAATATAGTATGAATATTTCAATCACAGTATATATATAATATACAAATAGAGGGTGCAAAGGGATCGTTCCAAGATCTAAGGAACCCGTGCGTAGCTCACTTGCAAGTGATGCACCTGCCGATCAACAGTCGAGGCTCTGGCAAAAATAACAGTTCCCGGTAAGCGGTAATAGGAGCGCTACCTATAACGTAAGTCATAAATTATAATGATAAGCAGTCGATGCAGTCCAAAAAAGAATTAAAGCGATTTATATCGTGAAATAAGAACGGTATAAAACGCATCCACTCAAGACGGCCTGCTAAAATGCCGATTCACGCGCCGCTTAAAAGACCCGCGATTATAGGAAATCGGAAACACATGAGCCGGCAGCGAGTTCCAGAGCTTAGTGGTCTTGGTCTTCCTGCTGATAGTTTGCACAGTATGAGGATGGTTTTTAAGACCAGCACGTGTTGTTCGGGACAAAAAAGAGGGCGAGATGAGATCAAAAAGCTCCTTAGAACACTCGCCATTGTAATTTCGGTAGAAGACACTGAGAGATGCAATGGAATGGGTGACCGTTTGTGAGCCCTCTCGAGATTCGAAAGACATTTTATATACACTATATATATTAGGTCGGGGAAAAAGTCTTTTCGCATAACGTAGGTATAAACTTATTATAAAATTTTTTTGACTGTACTATTTGTGTCTGGCTGGTTTTGGTAACATTAAAAAGGTTCCATTATAAAGAAAAGAAAAAAATAAAAAAAAGTTGTTTCCCGCTATTTTTCATTTATTTTTCTCTCCGTAAAAATGAGTGAATCTAATGAAGAAATTCGATACATTTTAAAATTTTATTATAAAAAAGGCAAAAATGCAACTCAAGCAGTGAAAAAAATTTGTGATGTTTATGGACCTGATGCAGTGTCAGTAAGAGTAGCACAAATTTGGTTCAAACGTTTTCAGTCCGGAAATTTTGATGTTAAAGATGCACCTCGCTCTGGTCGCCCTGTTACGAATAAAATGGACGCCATTTTTGAAAGAGTGGAGCAAGATCGGCATATTAGTAGTTACGATGTAGCTGAAGAACTGGGAATTGACCACAAAACAGTTTTGACCCATTTGAAGAAAGCTGGTTATACAAAAAAGCTCGATATTTGGGTGCCACACGAGCTCACTCAAAGAAACTTAATGAACCGTGTACTCATTTGCGATTCATTATTGAGACGTAATGAAACCGAGCCGTTTTTGAAGAGATTGATAACTGGCGATGAAAAGTGGATCACGTACGACAAGAACGTGCGAAAAAGGTCGTGGTCGAAAGTTGGCCAGGCTTCACAGACTGTGGCCAAACCTGGCCTAACACGAAATAAGGTGATGCTGTGTGTATGGTGGGATTGGAAGGGCATTGTTTATTATGAGCTTTTACCGCCCGGCAAAACCATCGATTCTGATCTTTACTGCCAGCAACTGATGAGATTAAAGGAAGCAGTCGAGAGAAAACGGCCGGAATTGATCAACAGGAAGGGTGTGGTCTTTCATCACGATAACGCTAGACCACACACATCTTTAGCCACTCAGCAAAAATTAAGAGAGTTCGACTGGGAGGTCCTAGTGCATCCACCATATAGCCCTGACCTTGCGCCTTCAGATTTTCACCTGTTTCGGTCTCTGCAGAATTCTTTAGGTTCTGTAAGGTTGACCTCAAGAGAGGACTGCCAAAACTATTTGTCCCGTTTTTTTGATCAGAAGTCCCAAAGTTTCTACAGTAACGGGATAATGTCTCTGCCCACAAAATGGCAGAAAGTTATTCAACAAAACGGTACATATATATTGTAAATAAATGTAAATAAACTTTGAAAAAAATGTCTTGACTTTTCATACAAAAATACGAAAAGACTTTTTCCCCAACCTATTATATGTGATAGACTTTAAAAACGCTCAAAAGAGTAACTTAATAAAAAATAGGAGCATCTATGTCGCCACAGTTGTATCCGCGTGGTGTATGACCTTACCTTCTCACCTTATTTAAAGAGAAGGAGCCTGCGCCTCGTAGGATTATAATTGCGGCCTTCAAAGATGGAAGTGCTCGGATTTAGTACCTTTAGTTCAAGGACTGACCACTGTTAGCACCGCAGAGCAGACTCTATGATACTTTTGGACAACCTAATGTCACAGGCTCGAAATGCTCAGAAAAATGAAATGTTGATATGGTTAATCTTTATTAATGATCACATTTAACTGGTCATTAATTAAAGTGTGTTTATAGAGTGACAGTGGCTAATCATTGCCCCACCGCTAATTAGAAGGATGCGTGCGGCGCCGATGTGGACTAATGATTCGCGAGCGGCCAGCGGGTCAGCCATCGACCGGTCGTTGATCAGGTCTTCGATGTCATCTCAATATATAGGTCATTGTGCACTGGCACCCTCTCTGTTTGTCGTCTCCTCAAGTTATAAAGTATGGACTTCCTTTCATGATCCTCTCTTGTCTGATATGTATTCCGATGATGGTTGGCGGTTGAAATGGCGTTGTAAAGTTGGGTGTCGAGGGTGGAGCGGGTATGGGACTCACCACCGGCAGACGTGACTGCCAGCAGTAATACCCACTAAAAATCTTCCGACGACGCCCGCCGCTTGTTGAGAAAAAGGCGAGGGCCAGAACCTGGGTTGCAGCATCCGACACCCTGCGACGGCCATCGTCCCCCGAATCGAAATCGGGAGGACCTCCTCAGAGAGGCGCAGTGGACCCGCCCCTCCTACCTCCCCGTGCGACCATAGCGTGTGTAGCCGACTTCCCGGAATGTTCATAATTACACAGCAGGAACTCTCTGCCCACGCTGCCTAAGACCCTCTTGGCGCAGCTTGGGTGGCCCTCCTGGCCTACCCGCTGCGCCCTCCATAGGTCCCTCTTAGTTTCCCCCTCGGTAGTCAGTATTAAGGGCACCCAGAGTCGCCAACCTCTGGGTGTTACCTTCGGGAGGTACTCAGCCCCCCACCACGACAAGAACTTCATTACGCCTCAAAACGATTCTAAAGAATTTGCTAAGCGACCATGCGGTGACGACTTCGTCATCGTTTGGAAAAAACTGTCTGAAAAAAGACCATAAATATATGTTACGATTGAAGTTTGAAAAAATTATAATAAGTGTAATTATGATACGATTGAAGTTTTAATCATAAAATAAAGGTTTCTTAATGCAAACTGAATTGTAATAGAAAATTATTGTACAAATAAAGACTTGACTGTGTTTCGTGTGTTGAATTTGCATAACAACGTCCAGCGGTTGTAAATATTTAATTTAACTTCGCTTTGCACAGGTTATTGTAATAGAGTAATAATATTTGTTATTAGTAGCGAGAATTGGTAACAGGGCTTATTTATCATATGCTAATAATATGAATTCATATCATAATCATGGGAATCATACTAACGTGGTGTACGTTATTAAATACCGCATTCACCAAGAATCATGTGCACGGAAGTGTACCTCTAAACAGTGATGTTAAGTTTGATACTTACTTAATTACCAAGCACTGTTATGTCCGCCAGAGCCTCGTCCGTTGATCGGCAGGTGCATCACTTGCAGGTGAGGTTGGCTTGGGCTCCTTAGGCCTTGGTAGGATCCCTATACACCCTTATTAAGTAATTATTTACAAAAAATATTTATGTTGGTTTCTCCGTTATTTAGTATCAATAACACAAGTTCGCAATGATACTCATCTTACTAAATAACTGAACTAAATAATTGGTGTAATAATCAGAAATATTTATTATTATTGGTTAATGAAAAACCTACACAAATATTCCTGTTCATGCACACCAATATAAATGCTGTTTGGGCTTCGAACCCACGAACTTAGAAGCGAAATAAAGGTAATACCCCTGCACCACATCAATAGTCATTAAAAAAAATCAAATCGACAATCAGGCGACTCAACCACAGTTTAATCTATGATCACAACCGCAGTGGCCGATCATTGTTGACCGCTAATTTGGAAGTAAAAGTAAAAAGTTCTTTATTTCATAAACTATTATATAGCACTTGAAAACGTAAAAAAAATAACAAATATTGCTACAATGAAATCACGAAGCTTAGATTCACTTACATGCGAAAAAAATTTAAGTGTAAGTGAATCTAAGTGCCAGTTCCGATCCACCGCTCTGTAAGAAGAGCTGACAAGAAACTCACAGGCTATGCTCTTTTCAATTACCAATCAAATATAACAATACAAAACACACACAGAGAATATTTGAAGATATGAAAGGGTCCCCAGAAGCCGTAGTTCAGCCAAAAAGTAGCACTAAGGTATCCTCGAGGACCAAGTTTAGCTCCCACGTCATAATTACATTGACGATTGGACTATTCGTTAACATGCTAAAGCCCGCGGGATCACCGCCTTGGGCCTTGCGGTCAGCCATGTTCGTCATTACCCACAGCAGCCTTTATTTGTTAAGTTCATCGCATGGGTGAGTGTCCACATTCTCTTCTGCCTAAAGTCTATTGATTAGCAAAAAATCATAGTAATCTGTTTTGTACTAATCAACATTATTTATTTAAACTTCTGAGGATAATAGATAGTAGTTATAATAAATATTAATTTTAAATTCTGTCTATTTTACCAAAACATATTAAATAGCTCCTGTATAAATAGACAAATATTTAAATGATAATACTAATACTTTAAAAAAAACAGTGTTCTCATTATACTCCGCACTGTTTCTACCTTTGTTCAGTGCCATCTGTTGTTGATAGCGGAAAACAAGTCTCTCGTCAAGTAGCGAATCTCTTGAGATGGCAAATAGTTCACAAAATATACATCGTGTGCTGTCTAGGATTTTTGCAATATTTTCTGCATGTTTTTTCTAACACCACTTACCAAAAAAAATATAAAATTTGTAATTATATTTAAAAAACCAAAAAGTATATTTCGTTGAAACTAAATTGTATGTAATGCCTCTGAAACAATAATAAAGTTTCAAAAAGCTCCATCTAACGATAACTTCTTAACTAAAGCCACGCGGGAAAATGGAAAAGCTCACCCTTCCGACTTGTTCGTCAGTACGCAAGGAGAAACACAGAGGGCGTTATAAACCTTAACTCGGTTTTTGATTCAAAATATCTTAAATATGTGTATAATGTTTTAACAAGATAAGTGCCATCGAGATCTTCACAACTAAAAAACATTCCACCTGGTTTTTTGTAGATTTAATAGCTTTGAAGGCATAGCTATATTTCAAAACATAGAAACAACTTTTCTACCAAGATCTGAGAAGCAAAGCACATGTAAGTGGTGCATCGCCGACCAACGGCTCTGGTAAACAACTGGTAAGCAGCAACTAAATAGATTAGAACATTATTAGAACAAATTATAGAACATTATAAATGGCAAAATGTAGGCGTTTCATAAGCCTTTGCCTACCTCTTTAGAAAAAAAGCGTGATTATATGTATAGAAAAAAGCACGACTTTTAAATACATTCTTTCGTATTCATCATCATCATTTCAGCAATTTGAAGTACACTGCTGAACATAGGCCTCCCTAATTGCTTTCCACGTAGATCGATCTATTGCCGCCTACATTCGCCGGCTATCCGCCGCCCCGACCAGATCATCGGTCCATCGCGTGGGGGGCCGCCCTCTACTACGTTTGCTGATTCGTGGTAGCCATTCAAGAACCAGCCACACGTCTCAAACAAAGCTCTTCAAGCACTTGCAGTATGTCTGTAAAAATCTATAACAATTTACCACATTCTCTACAAAACGAGCAAAGTGATGTAGCATTCATGAATCAATTAAAACAAATTTTGATTAATAGATGTTATTATGATGTTACGGAATATTTAACCGCCAAGATTAATATATGTTTGTGATTTTTGGAGATAGTTATTGGAATTAAAAAAGTTAAATGATGTAAATGTATGTTAAATGTTTTTGTTTTAACAAGTCTTATTAATGTTAATTTTTTATTTGTTTTAAGTATTTTTGATTGCAACTCCCCTCTCTTCAGTCTTAAAGTTGCGTACCCGACAGGGTCCATAAAATTGGTTCTAAAAAATTGTATAACCTTAACGCCCCATCGGTCGTCGGTTCTTCGAGCTATGTGCCCCGTCCATTGCCACTTCAGCTTGCAAACTCGCTTCGCTATGTCGGTCACTCTAGTTCTCCAACGGATTTACTCATTTCTGATTGTATCACGTAGGGACACTACGAGCATTCCGAGCATATTTAGTATTCAATTATAAAAAAAAATGTTTGCTTCACCTTTAACAATTGATGAACAAAGCATTTCATTCAACTTATTTCCCAAACCCCCACACTGCTGATCTGAAGGACTGTTCATGACACAAAGCGACAACTCTTCGCTACTGACCGAATGTCAATAGGCACTTCACGAGTGACCTGTATGCTTTGTCAATTTGTACTTATTTGATTCATCGATTCACATTTTAATTGGCAAAGTTATCGTTGGTGCAAGTGAAATAAATAAATGTTATTCAGGTAGCTCACATCTAATAAACGATGCGACATAAAGATTGAAGCACTTGAAATCATCAAAACAAAATATAAATATAAAAAACAAATTAAATATTACTACACTGAAATCACGAAGCTTACATGCAAACGAAGCTTAGATTCACTAACATGCAAAAAATTAAAATTTGAGTGTAAGTGAATCTAAGTGCCAGTTCCGAGCCCCCGCTCTGAGAGAAGAACTGACAAGAAACTCACAGGCTATGCTCTTTTAAATTATCAATCAGATATAACAATACGGAACACACCCAGCGAATACTTGAAGATATTGAATTGTATTATGTATTGAAATTGACGACGCCAGGTCAAGTAATAAAACCATTGAATACTGGATAATTTTATATAAATTTTATCAATTACAGATAATAATGCTAAATTACAACATTAATGTATATATATATGTACAAATAAATGATAATAGCGCGAATCAGAAACTGATCACAATAGTACAGCGTCATCTATTGACAACGTTGTGTCAACAGACATTCAAAATGTAACGAACATGTATATTTCTTGTATATGGCGCTTTGGGCGCTGCCAACTATTTAACATTGACTGTACTAGTCAGTGGAAATTAAATATATAACTACATAATTAATATAATTATGTAACTGAATTGTACATAGAAAATGTATAGAATAAATACCATAATTATCCACACACAAAAGTTTGGTCTATGCCGGAATCAAATCTTTTTGAAGTATATTCTAGACGTCACATTATGTCTGATTGAATAGCTGTTATTTAGATGTGTTCTGCCGTAAAAGTATCACTCGTCGGGCCAGCAGTAAATAGTTCAGATAAGAGTCTCATAGTACTGTCTATGAAAAGACAATCAACGACGTAGCATCGTCTATGATTGACCAGCGGCTACAACGTAGCATCGTCTATGATTGACCAGCAGCTACAATGTAGCATCGTCTACGATTGACCAGCTTCTAAGACGTAGCATCGTTTACAATTGACCAGCATCAACGACGTAGCATCGTCTATGATTGACCAGCGGCTACAACGTAGCATCGTCTATGATTGACCAGCAGCTACAATGTAGCATCGTCTACGATTGACCAGCTTCTAAGACGTAGCATCGTTTACAATTGACCAGCATCAACGACGTAGCATCGTCTATGATTGACCAGCGGCTACAACGTAGCATCGTCTATGATTGACCAGCAGCTACAATGTAGCATCGTCTACGATTGACCAGCTTCTAAGACGTAGCATCGTTTACAATTGACCAGCATCAACGACGTAGCATCGTCTATGATTGACCAGCGGCTACAACGTAGTATCGTTTATGATTGACCAGCAGCTACAATGTAGCATCGTCCACGATTGACCAGCTTCTAAGACGTAGCATCGTTTACAATTGACCAGCATCAACGACGTAGCATCGTCTATGATTGACCAGCGGCTACAACGTAGCATCGTCTATGATTGACCAGCAGCTACAATGTAGCATCGTCTACGATTGACCAGCTTCTAAGACGTAGCATCGTTTACAATTGACCAGCATCAACGACGTAGCATCGTCTATGATTGACCAGCGGCTACAACGTAGCATCGTCTATGATTGACCAGCAGCTACAATGTAGCATCGTCTACGATTGACCAGCTTCTAAGACGTAGCATCGTTTACAATTGACCAGCATCAACGACGTAGCATCGTCTATGATTGACCAGCGGCTACAACGTAGCATCGTCTATGATTGACCAGCAGCTACAATGTAGCATCGTCTACGATTGACCAGCTTCTAAGACGTAGCATCGTTTACAATTGACCAGCATCAACGACGTAGCATCGTCTATGATTGACCAGCGGCTACAACGTAGCATCGTCTATGATTGACCAGCAGCTACAATGTAGCATCGTCTACGATTGACCAGCTTCTAAGACGTAGCATCGTTTACAATTGACCAGCATCAACGACGTAGCATCGTCTATGATTGACCAGCGGCTACAACGTAGCATCGTCTATGATTGACCAGCAGCTACAATGTAGCATCGTCTACAATTGACCAGCTTCTAAGACGTAGCATCGTTTACAATTGACCAGCATCAACGACGTAGCATCGTCTATGATTGACCAGCGGCTACAACGTAGCATCGTCTATGATTGACCAGCAGCTACAATGTAGCATCGTCTACGATTGACCAGCTTCTAAGACGTAGCATCGTTTACAATTGACCAGCATCAACGACGTAGCATCGTCTATGATTGACCAGCGGCTACAACGTAGTATCGTTTATGATTGACCAGCAGCTACAATGTAGCATCGTCTACGATTGACCAGCTTCTAAGACGTAGCATCGTCTATGATTGACCAGCGGCTACAACGTAGTATCGTTTATGATTGACCAGCAGCTACTATGTAGCATCGTCTACGATTGACCAGCTTCTAAGACGTAGCATCGTTTACAATTGACCAGCATCAACGACGTAGCATCGTCTATGATTGACCAGCGGCTACAACGTAGCATCGTCTATGATTGACCAGCAGCTACAATGTAGCATCGTCTACGATTGACCAGCTTCTAAGACGTAGCATCGTTTACAATTGACCAGCATCAACGACGTAGCATCGTCTATGATTGACCAGCTTCTACGGCGTAGCCACGTCAATGTCAAAAGTCAAAAGTAGGCGGGAGCTTGATCGTAAAAGACCGGCAAGAAAATCGTTGGGTTAGTTTTTGTCCCGCCAGTTACAGGAAAATGTACTTAATAGTAAAACAATTTGACAAGTCTACAAAAACCTGTGTTCTGGAGTCACAAGGTATAAAATAAAAGAAGACTACGATTGACCAGTATGTTTTATAAGTATTTGCTAAAGCATTCACGACATTATTTCTTTCTGTCTTATCCAAATTCAAATAAACATTTTCTTATGCAAATTACATAGGGTTAAAAATTTACAGAATTCTTTGACGGCGATCTTTGATATGACTAATATTTTTGTGGCATTCTTATATGTCGTTAGTAGTATTACTTATCAACTTTAAGCTAAGGAAGCGTTTTGACGGATAAGCTGAGTAAAAGAGCGGGATTCGTGTTTACTAAAAATACACAGTGATAAGACCATACTGCAGAACTCATCTCGTACGTAGCCGAATTTTTAATCCATACTTCATTCATAATATTGGTACGAAACCTGCTTGTGAAATTTGCGTGTAAATACTTTCGAAACTCGATCTGCTAATAAAAAAGGCATTTGTAAAGGAGCCAATGGCGCCGACTAATAAACAAGGTGGTGAAGGCTGGAGCGCCCCTGGTAGCAGCAGGAACCATCCCGGGAATCCAATTATATTGTTCTGTTTGAGTCTCTCAACTGCCGCACTCAATCGTCATGCCGTACCTCGGTTGGGTGTTTTTTCTTTAATAAAAGTGAACTAATAATAGGAGTAAGAGGAAAACCATTCCAGGAATCCAATTATATTATTGTTCTGTTTGAGTCTCTGAGCTGCCGCACTCAATCATCATGTAGTACCTCGTTTATGTGTCATATTCTTAATACATGAGGGGGTTAATAAAAATAAGAATATTTTATGAATAAAGTTTAATTTTGGGCTTTCAATTACGACCGATATGGCGTGGTGGCGAGTATACCCGCATTCCACTCCTGAGGTCGTGGGTTCGATTCCCACACAGGACAAATATTTGTGTATAGAACTATGAATATTTGTTCTGGTCTGGGTGTTTTTCTATGTATATTAAGTATGTTTTTACAAAAAAAAGTATTTATGTATGATTATCCGTTATTTAGTATCCATAACACAAGTTCTTAATGATACTTATCTTGGAACTAAATAATTGGTGTATGAATAAAAAAAAAAAAAAAAATTACGCTAGGACGCAAAAACACAAGATTGTTTTGTCAAAGAAAATGATCCCTAAGGCTTAGAAATTCAATAAAGAAAATGGTTGTAGTAACCCATCACTGGGGACCTTGTATTACAGTTGATGAAATCCAAAGAGTTCACAAATTTTTATTTTGGTGGCAGTAGTTTTAAATTTGTGACTTTATATTTTACACACATCATCTCAGTGTCCTGATGGCCACGAATTATAATAAGAGAACGAATTATATTTTAAATACCATTAGGTGTTCACTCATGCAACGGTCCTTCTGATGAGTAAACACAGCGCAGTCTATAAACTAATTACGCGCTGCTGACCCTCCCAAACATTCCAAGTACTATTAAAAGAGAACTATATATTCTATCGTGAATGCGTCGTAGAACTCACTTGATAACAGTGTCAAGTGACCATTGTAAAGCAACACGTCCTCGTGTTTTTCTAAACATGAGATACTGGACGCCTCAATGAAGTGCGCCACTTCACAATCTCGGCGTAATACGACCTGCTATTTACTAAACGCTAAGAAATTGTTTTCTGCTCGCGATCTCATTATATTGGATGCTTGTGTCGGTGAATTAGATAAATATGCGCTCATCTCACACGGAGCTAAATTAACCTGAGCTTGTATGGGTAATAGACAATGAATTACCCAACAGACATAAACAAAATAAAGACCTCGTTCTACTGTTTTAATGTGTTTTTCACTGTCTTATACTGTGGCCTAAAAATTAAAATACAAGTTGTTTTACATACATATGAAACACAAAACAAAACACTGGGTGTTTATTAAAAGTTTAAAAAATTGGATGAATTCACAACAAAATGTAATTGTATGAGTATCGAGGCCACAACCTGAGGAGCATGCTTCAAGTGGTAACTTAATTTTATCCGCTTATTCTATATATTTTAGGCTTACCCGTATTATAAATTCATAAATCCTGATTGTTGCGTAATTGAGGGACAAATATCTAAAACAAATTAACATTAAACAGGCTGATATGCTTCATTCAAGTGTTGCAAATTCTCTTGTGACAATGCATGAATGAACATTCTCGATGGCATTCCGAATCATCGCTATTGTGATCACGAGTCAGCATTATCATTTCATCCAGAAGAAGTACACTGCTGAAAGTACTCTTCAATCTCCCAACTTGGATAAGGCTAAGAATCGCTGCAAAATATTTAGGGGGATGTATGGGGATCCTACCATCATGGGTGTACCCCCGAATTACTATCATCATCTTTGGAGCCTAAGCCCGATGCCGATTAACAGACGAGCCTCTGGCGAAAATAAAAGTGCCCGGTAAGTGCCACCTATTACGTGGAACCAATAAGACAATTGGCGAAGTGTGGGCGTATATTATGCCTCTGCGTATCCCTTCAGGGAAAAAGGCGTGACTGTATGTATGTATGTATTTCCATGAGTCAAAACAGACGTGAAACGGATTTTGAGAGGAAACGCGCTAATGATGCTCCTGGTATTGCAAACGTCCAAATGCTGCATCCACTTTCCCCTAGAAAAGTTTGGCTGTTGGCTTGAGTGTCGCTATAGTATGATAAATAAAAGTATGTCAAAAATGTCATAATTATATTCACAAATATATTATGGCAGTAACTTCGCTACAGCTAACTAAAAAGATTCTAAAAAAAATAAAAGTTGTTGCAGTTCACTTTCAGCACAGAAATCTTTGGGTGAAACGGGTCAAATGGTGACCCCTCCGCTTGCATGAGCATTGGATGGAATCCCATTCCTTTAGTCACCATCTATAACTCTCTTGTGCAAAAGCAAAAGTACATAATAATTAAACCTCCTTTACACACCACTAAGGCTTCCGACATGTAACTGTCGTTTAAAGAGCGGTGTAGTGTAATAGTGGTGCACAAAAGTCAAAGGCGGGGACAGCGGGCCGATCACGACAATACAAAGCGCATTACGCCAAATGAGAGCCGTGGAGCGCGATGCCGCCCCGGGCTACGTCTAATTGAATTCGTTGCAGTACTGAAACATTTGCTCTGGTCCAAGTTATGAGACAAGAGAGATATGAATAATATATACATACTATCACGCCATTTTACCCGAAGGAGTTGGCAGAGACAATTTGAGACGCCGACATTTCGCTAATTATATTTCTTGTTCTCTCAACGTTTTTTTGTTCTGTCGCAGCGGGAGGGCCGGGCAGACCAGTCAGATGCAAAAGTCGTAAGTTGCGCACTGTCCTATTGGGCTGTGAGTCGATCTGAACACGAGCCTCCTCACACATATCAAGGTGTGAGGGTATTGGGTCATACTCCACCACGCTGACCCAGTGCGGATTAGCGGAGGCAGGTATATGGCGTCCTGCTGTTAGAATTTATCAAGCCGCCCATTAGGCATCCAACATGGCTTAACGACTACCACATTTAGTGATAACCGGGACCAACGGCTTAACGTGCCTTCCGAAGCACGGAAGCGCTCGATATCAAATGCCACACAAACGGTCACCCATCCAAGGACTGACCTCTGTAAACTCTGCTGTACTTCGGTGATCGTTTCCGACCCCCGAGCACCGCAGAGCTACGAGCGCTTACAATATACAACCATGTAAATAGAGAAAAGAAATTCCTCCATCAGCTTATAAGCCGACCCCTCGGCTCGCTACATCCCCAGAACACCGGCAACTAATACCCCGTATACAGTTTTACTACAGTCATTCTGAACACACCCAGCGCCTCTGCAACTTTAAAACTTTCGCTCTATTTCACTCAGGACCCACAGACCTGGAGCCATCGAACCGAACACGAGATAATTTCTACCATTCTAGCAATTTATGACGGTCTTCTGAATCGCTTGCGTTTTTAAATTTATCGTTTCATACCTAGAGCCGTTTAAATTGTTCCCTTTGTAATCCTTATTTATTGTAATAGCCCACAGAGGGAGGTGGTTATCATTTTGTTGAGTAACAAGTTGCGGCAATAAATTTTAATGGTTAATATTTCTATGAAACAACTGCTTACACTTGTAAAAAATAAATTCTTGTCTATTCTTTTATTTATTGTTCTGCTTTGGTATTCATGAGATGTTACAATACCGGTTGGAACTTTATGGACCCGCATTGGACATAAAAGTGTTTTGAGAGAAAAATTTTTAGAACATAATGTTTATGCTCAAAAGAATGAAATTTTTATTATTGAAATATTGAGATTCCAAAATTTTATATGTGATTATTGAAGTATATTGATAATGTAAGTAACCTTTTCATAGTCTTGTTTTTCTAAAAACCACTTTTCGTCTGTCTTGTAAGATACATCATGGAGACACATTGTGTAAACCTTTTTTTTTTACGTCGGTAACAAATGTTTTTACGCACTGCCTTCCGGCAAAGGGGGACCAAAAGGGTGTGTGGGACTTACCACCGGCAGGCACGACCGCCAGCAGTAATACCCACTAAAAAACTTCCGACGACGCCCGCCGCTTGTTGAGAAAAAGGCGGGGGCCAGTACCTGGGTTGCAGTTCTGACACCCCGCCCGCGGCCAACGTTCCCCGGACCAAAACCGGGAGGACCTCCTCAGAGAGGCGCAGTGGACGCGCCCCTCCTACCTCCTTGTGCGACCATAGCGTGTGTGGCCGACTTCTCAGAGGGTCTATGGTTATACAGCAGGGGCTCCCTGCTCCCGCTGCCTAGGACCCTCCTGGCGCTGCTTGACGGGCCCTCCTGGCCCGCCCGCTGCGCCCTCCACAGGTCCCTCTTAGTTTCCCCCCCGGTATTCAGTACTAAGGGCACCCAGAGTCGCCAATCTCTGGGTGTTACCTTTTCCCTAGCGCCTCCTGCGCCATACCGGGAGGTAGGTACTCAGCTCCCCCAACACGACAAGGTGGAGACCAGTCGGGGGGAGACATTGCGTAAACCTGTACCAACGCGATTCAGCTGTGGTGACGAATAAAGTGTACGATTATGATTATTAATATTATAATCAATATAGATTTGACAGAATCAGATTTGACATAGGCGAAGCCAGCAAAAGCCTAGTATTTTTTAAAACCTTACAGACTAGATATATATTAAAATCGATTTATATATTTATTTGCAATCTTACAAATAACCTTAAAGTTTTATAAATTTAATTGTTATAGAACAAAGCTATCAAAGCAAATAAAGTACAGTTTGTTATATTTTTCGATATTTTCTGAAGTCGATTGACAAATCCTATTAAAGCTCTTCAGCAAAAAACTTCCAAAGAGACCAATAAACAGCTTTCAGCCATAAAGCCCTCTAAGACCGCCCCACAATCCCGATTCGATCGACAACAATGGACCGTCGTCTATAGATTTCGCTTCATTGATATCAACTTCACTCAATATCTAATTTTCAGAGTTTCTCGGAGCCGTCCAAGTTTTAAATTGAGATCCGTCGCTTCTTTGATACATAGCCTTTTTGGTTCGACTCATTGTTTCTGCGCCCTTTCAAAATTCGCAGCGTAATCTTAAATTTTCCTCATAACTTTTTCATTAGAGGTTTTTTAATTATCTCCGTTGGTATCTCGGATTCCATTCCTTTTGTTGTTGGCCGAACGTTTCTTTTTTATCCAATACAAACAAATCGGTATCATCTTCCCGTTGTGACGAAGCAAATATTTTGTAGGTAATTTTTTCCTTTGTTTGGCAGGTGTGTTTGTTCATTTCGCAATTTCATTATCTGTGCCGACCGTGACGTCGAATATCTCTTTCCTAATAAGCAATCTGGAGAATTGGTACGATATTGTTGTGTGCTCTGTTTTGATCATTTCGTGTCCTATTTCGATTCACTTTCTTTTGTTTATTTTGGTTTAGATCAGTTTTTTTTTTAATCTTCAGCTCTTTTTACGAGATTTTGGATTTCGATAATAAAATTGTCCAGATCGTATGACATCATGACTAATAAAGCCAACTGCAAATGAAAATAAACTAGTACATACATACATGTCACGCCTCTTTCCCGTAGGGGTAGGCAGAGATCACATCCTTCCACTTGCTACGATCTTGGCACACACTTTTAGCTTCATTCACACTCATTAACCTCCTCATACACGCCCGTCGGTTTAGGGTACTTTTGACCTGCCCTTTCTCTAACATTTTTTGTATTTGATCAGGTTTAAGTTGATTGTACTAAAACTATTGAGAAGTGATTTATGAAAACGATATTTTATAAAAACACCTAGGCCTACGTACAGTCGACGACACATATACCTCATCATATCAGCCTTATAAAGTCCATTGCTGAACGGTGGCCTCTCCAATAGATCACATTCAAGTTAAGGGGTATTTTCCCATTATCGCCTCGCGGGGCAGGCGGGTTGGTGATCGCAATTCTAGCCAGTACGCAGGATTACGCTTCTGTCCATCATCCGGTAGGATTTCTCTTCGTCTCCCTGTGGAATGAGAGGAGGTGGTACCTTTATATAATATAATAATAATAGTAATTTATTTATCTATAATAACTAGCCTAATTACAATGTTTTACGAACATGAATTGGGTTAGTAATGCAATTAATTAAAATGTGATCTACCTAAACTAAGTAAACTTAATTACTTGTGTCTTAGGTATCCACAATAAATACGTGTTATTTGACAAAATTCCTTACTAATAACAATGGAGTGTGCTTACGCAATTCTATTTATTTTTTTGCAAAATCTTACTTATTCTATCTAACATTATTTATATTACTTAAAGACTATACTACCTAAGACTAAGACTATACTACTACCGGATAGACCGGTATCACACGGCACCTATTACCTAGAACTAATTAGTGACATTCTGATCCATGTCCCGAATAGCTTTTACGAGCACTATAGTTTATTCATTCTTTACTCTATTTACATGATGCATTTTATATAGCTACGGAATCTAGTTTTGTGTTTATTACTGAAGTAACAGACCACTGATAAATACAGTTGAATACATGTATTAAATAAAATGAAATAAAATTTTATTTAGACATAAATACATATAAACAAAGAACAGAAATCATAATAGTAACTAATTTTTACAAATAAGTTTAAATATAATATGCCTCAAAAGGACACCACTCAGCATGTGCTGCAGTGGAGAACCACATAAGCGCTGGTCTTCCGTGGAGACCTAATAACTCTCCAATTACGCTCCTGGTTTTGCAGGTTTGCTGCCCACTCATGACAAATATTTGTATGCAGAGGCATATTATACGCCCACACTTCGCCAATTATATTATATTCAAAGATATTTAAATCATCCAACGTAATAGGTGGCGAGCCTATTGCCGCTGACCGGGCACTGTATGTTCGCCAGAGCCTCGTCCGTTGGTCGGCAGGTGCACCACTTGCAGATGAGGTTGGCTTTGGCTCCTTAGGTCTTGGTAGGATCCCTATACACCTAAATGGTAGCTATGAATAACAGGTGATTATGCAAATTTATAATGTATGTATGTAAAGAGTTAAACACTACAAAGTACGCATTTGTTTGTAATAAATTCGAAAGCGGGTAATTACAGTCCTCGGTTACTAAAGCGGGCGATGAACCGCTTTAAATTGCATATTTTCCCTGACTTTACAAAGGGATGATAAATTTTTAAAGTTAAATATTTAAATTTCATAGCGAAACGTTAGCAAATGCCGTGTTATTTCTTTTTTGAAGTGCTGTGAACGAATGATATGTAAATGATCGTTTCAGAAGATTGTTAGCGCTTTGGCCATTACCCTCCCTGTGGGGAGTTGCGGTTTTGTGCAACTTTCGATTTTTATTTGCTAATTTCAGAGATTTTATTATAATATTCAAGCGGCTTGATAATCACGAAATATATTTGATGAAGGTAGGTTTTCAAATTAAAGAAAAATATAAATGAAAAGAAACATGAGTGGTCTATTAAAACTGTTTAAGGATTATTAGTATTACTATGACATGTGGTACCGGCAAATAATAGTGACACCCCCACGGGAAGTCGTAAGAGTCGACGGAGAGAAATCCTACCGATTGTGGGCAGAAGCGTCATCCTGCATACTGACTGGAACTGCGATCACCAACCCGCTTGTCCATAGAGACAATTTAATATAGTAAGCAGCACATTTAATTCAGTCTTCTAATATTAATGTTTTTTTTACTAAAATTCTTTTATTAAGCTTGAGTATATCACGCTCACATATATGTTTCTGCGGTGGTAGCGTCATGCGTCGGGTTACGCTCCCTAAAATATGGTTGAGCGTAACGCGTCTGCTCATGTCTACTATGTTTATCCGTAATTCTGTTAATAAGAGTTTTGTTTTCCTTTCTTTGAAATCTTGTGACTGCAGAACACAATTGTTTTAATATTATGTATTTTAATTGTAACTTGCGGTATAAAAAACCAACCTTGACGATTTTCTTGCCCGTTCTTTTACGATCAAGCTCCCGCCCGCAGTGAATGGGCGCGTTAGTTTATAAGTATGACATTCATAAGAGCTCTATTGGGCCAAACTTGAATAAATGATTTTTGATTTTGATTTGATTTGATTTTGATAATAGAGTGTAATCTGACGGCCACCGCATGTTGGAATGTTCAGCAGTGAACTTTATAACGCTGATATGATTAGTATTATTATATATATAATGTTATAACACAAATTGGTTACTTACTATAGTAACAACGGAAATGATATGGCTTACGACTGAAACGTAACAATTTACACAAAAGTAAGATGAAAACTAACACATCCACATTAATGTATGAAATATTTTTTTTACTTGATTTATATTATTTATTTATATTACAAATTTCCAAAATTACTTATGCTAAGACTAGTGGCACTAAAGCCAACCTAAGTTTTTCTGGACACTGTCATTCGCCACTACGACTATACCAAACGTGGAGACAGACATACAAACAGATCACTAAGACACAAAAACCGATTAATACTACCTACTTCTAATATGACCCTTCATCCCAAAAGCACTTATGCAATCGCAATAAAAATGTATGATAAACTTCCAGAAGCCCTTATAGAAGAACCAAGTTATACAAAATTTATAAATAAGTTAAAACAAATACTAATAAACAAAACTTTGTATAGTATTAAAGAATACCTAGATGATAAAGACCTAAAACAAAAACAAAATAATATATTAGGTCGGGGAAAAAGTCTTTTCGCATAACGTAGGTATAAACTTATTATAAAATTTTTTTGACTGTACTATTTGTGTCTGGCTGGTTTTGGTAACATTAAAAAGGTTCCATTATAAAGAAAAGAAAAAAATAAATAAAAGTTGTTTCCCGCTATTTTTCATTTGTTTTTCACTCCGTAAAAATGAGTGAATCTAATGAAGAAATTCGATACATTTTAAAATTTTATTATAAAAAAGGCAAAAATGCAACTCAAGCAGTGAAAAAAATTTGTGATGTTTATGGACCTGATGCAGTGTCAGTAAGAGTAGCACAAATTTGGTTCAAACGTTTTCAGTCCGGAAATTTTGATGTTAAAGATGCACCTCGCTCTGGTCGCCCTGTTACGAATAAAATGGACGCCATTTTTGAAAGAGTGGAGCAAGATCGGCATATTAGTAGTTACGATGTAGCTGAAGAACTGGGAATTGACCACAAAACAGTTTTGACCCATTTGAAGAAAGCTGGTTATACAAAAAAGCTCGATATTTGGGTGCCACACGAGCTCACTCAAAGAAACTTAATGAACCGTGTACTCATTTGCGATTCATTATTGAGACGTAATGAAACCGAGCCGTTTTTGAAGAGATTGATAACTGGCGATGAAAAGTGGATCACGTACGACAAGAACGTGCGAAAAAGGTCGTGGTCGAAAGTTGGCCAGGCTTCACAGACTGTGGCCAAACCTGGCCTAACACGAAATAAGGTGATGCTGTGTGTATGGTGGGATTGGAAGGGAATTGTTTATTATGAGCTTTTACCGACCGACAAAACCATCGATTCTGATCTTTACTGCCAGCAACTGATGAGATTAATGGAAGCAGTCGAGAGAAAACGGCCGGAATTGATCAACAGGAAGGGTGTGGTCTTTCATCACGATAACGCAAGACCACACACATCTTTAGCCACTCAGCATAAATTTGGAGAGTTCGACTGGGAGGTCCTAGTGCATCCACCATATAGCCCTGACCTTGCGCCTTCAGATTTTCACCTGTTTCGGTCTCTGCAGAATTCTTTAGGTTCTGTAAGGTTGACCTCAAGAGAGGACTGCCAAAACTATTTGTCCAGTTTTTTTGATCAGAAGTCCCAAAGTTTCTACAGTAACGGGATAATGTCTCTGCCCACAAAATGGCAGAAAGTTATTCAACAAAACGGTACATATATATTTTAAATAAATGTAAATAAACTTTGAAAAAAATGTCTTGACTTTTCATACAAAAATACGAAAAGACTTTTTCCCCAACCTATTATATTGAAATAAATATACATAACACAAATTATTATATAATAATTACATATTTTATACAATAGCATGCATATTATAATATATATAGCATTATATACATTATAATATACATTTAAATTAATAGGTATAGAATTAATTTTATTTTCAATATAATTATTACTGTATAATAAATCGAATACAATAATCTAAATTTAAACTAATCTAAATATAAAAAGCTAGCATCCTCCTCTCTCCTAAGTTGCCATACCCTACAGGGTCCATATTGTATCTGTGATATTATAAATAACATCTTTGTAACATATGGAGTGCAATAAAGACATTCATCATCTCAGCCCATTAACGTCCCACTACTGAGCACGAACCCCCTCTCACATATCAAGGTGCGAGGGTATTGGGTCATACTCCACCACGCGAACCCAATGCGGATTAACGGAGGCAGGTGTATGGCGTCCTGCTGTTAGATTTTTTCAAGCCGCCCATTAGGCCTCTAACATGGCTTAACGACTACCACATTTAGTGATAACCGGGACCAACGGCTTAACGTGCCTTCCGAAGCACGGAAGCGCTCGATATCAAATGCCACACAAACGGTCACCCATCCAAGGACTGACCTCTGTAAACTCTGCTGTACTTCGGTTATCGTTTCCGACCACCGAGCACCGCGGAGCTACGAGCGCTTATATGTATGCTTATATATATACAGCATAAAGACATTGAGTATTGAGTCATACATGACTCCCATAGCTGATTTAGTATAATAACAAAAGAAATGATATGGCTTGCGACTGAAACGTAACAATTTACACAAAAGTAAGATGAAAACTAAGAAAATATAAGTTTCATCTCAGTGTGCGACTAATTTCCCAGGGCGCCGGCGGAGCTTGCAAATTGCTTGCAAAAATTTAAATTAATTTCCCTGCACGAGATACTCCTTCTTTATATTAATTTGACGGTGCGTCTTCACGAACTATATCATTTTTAATTCTTAGAATTTCATAAGGAAGGTAAAAGTACCCTGTTAAATTATAATTCAATAATTTGTCATAATAAGTCGCACTTTATGCTATCTAAACACAATTAGCCTTTTCGTTTAGTGAAAGGCTGCATAATTTTAAACTGTCTTCGACATGTAAAACAAAGATAGACAGAAAGAACCTACATACTTTGGTACTTTTAGTATAAAAATAACTGGTAACAACTTATCAGATTACGTTATGTTTAATAGACGAAGAATAAAAATAACATCTAAATACTTTTTTAAATGGTCTAAACATTTGGGTTTGAATGAATATTACTCTTCAGAGACACACAACTCTAATATCGTCAATATTATAATCTTCAAAATGTTTCACATTCACATTAAAGCAGTCGTTTCAAGTTTATATTACTTAAAACAAAGAAACAAATATCCGCATACCCGCCAAATACCTGCTAACAATAACCACGACAATTAAAGTACAAAATATTCGCGATAAATGAACCGTTCTGGAGAGAGCCGGCCATAAACGAGATAGGACGGAATGTTTGTGTAACAATCTCTTGCGGGATGCCGCGGGATGCGGCGGGTAATGCGAGGCGGTGCGGGTAATTGTGAACTAATTCATCCGCTAAAGGGCGCTTATCGGGCCGCACGCCGTATTGCCCTCTCCAGTTTTTCTGTTGTGTTTGCTTCTTATTGCTGGACGTAAATATCTGATAAAGTTTTTAATTGAACATTTTGTACAGTTCTAACTTCCCTGCCAGGGGATTTGCCACGTTGCTTTGAAGATTATGGTTTCAATTATTATCATCACAGGGAAGCGTGTACGTAGATGATGTTTTGGTCTAGAGTGGCTATATGTCTGCTTAGATTTCAGAGTTAAACCTGAAACAATTTTACGAAATAAATGTTTTTTCGCTGTCCGACTGGACCGTATTCCAATATAATTCATAGGAAGCTGAGCGCGGTCCCTCCTTCGGGAAGATCTTCCACCGGGCGGATGGAAATGCCCGGGGAGCACATAGTTGTGCCACAAATCTTAGAAATATTAGATATCGCTGGGTGAGATATATAGCGCTTATCAACCTTGCCACAATGATATCTAGATATCATTGGCTAGAAAAGTTATTTTGATGGTGGCACTCAAGCACGCGGCCCACCTGATGGGAAGTAGTTAACGCAGCATATGGACGCTTGCATATTCAGGGGAATCAACGCGTTTCCGCCGGCCTAAAACAAATTTCTCGCCCTTATTCAAAATCCTTTCCTGTCTCCCCCTGAGCCGGCAGTCGACCGACACAACTCAGAATAATATAATTCTATCGCGGGCCTTGAGCGTGGAGACCGAATCCAGAAATTACGTAACGAAAAAAACCTAACACCCCCACTCCGACCGGCACAGCGGTGATACTTTTTAGTTTTTACATCTATCGATAAATAGCAGAACTTTAAATTACTTTTTGAAAAATCACGCTCGTCTCTTTAGTTCAGCAACCCGCCTTTAGATGGCATTGGTTATATCGGCGTTACTGCGCATGCGAAATTCCCTTCTTCGCCCCGCAATGTGTTGACTCATGCCTGCTTAGAGTTTCAAGTTTTGCTTAGAAAAAATACTGCATAAATAAATAGTTATAATTGCATAAGTTGATAAGAAATGCTATGCAATAGCTTTACCGCGGCAGTCTATGTCATTTTTTTATATCACTTTCTATTTGGCGCTGAAGGTCTTTAATGACGACAGCAAAAGGTCAAACATAGCGTATTTGGTAAAGGCAGCGAGAAGCCGGTGGATTTAGGCTAATCAGTTATGGTATTAGGGAGGCCTATATTCAGCAGTGCTGTTGATTTGGGTGAGATGATGATATTACTTTCTGTTTTCAACAACAGAGAAATTCGGCACAAGCACCGTTATGTAACACATTTGAAAAGTCATTCTTTCTTTGGCCCGTAGATGGTAAAGAAATTAATAAAATCATTAAAAGTTTAAAAAATAAATGTTCTTATGGTATAGACGAAATTCCACCCACTTTAGTGAAAAAATGCGCTGATCTTTTAACAAAACCATACACTTTATTAATTAACCAATCTTTTTCCAATGGTATATTCCCTGACGCGCTAAAAATTGCACTTGTTAAGCCCGTTCACAAAAAAGGTAACACAGCCGATATCAACAATTACAGACCTATTGCGATGTTAACCACATCATCAAAAATATTTGAGAGCGCTATGATAAACCGACTCTATGCTTTCTATGAAAAATTTAAAATTTTAAATAATAGTCAATTTGGCTTCAGAAAAAAGCATTCTACCTCGCTAGCTGTTTATAAATTTATAAAAGGCGTATCAGAAATTATAGATAACAAAAAAATTGCAGTAGGGCTTCTCCTCGATCTTAGTAAAGCATATGATAGAGTGCTTTATAAAACTCTACTATCAAAATTATACCAGACAGGAGTAAGAGGTTTGGCGTACAGCTGGTTTAAGTCTTATCTCACAAATAAATAAAAAAAAAAAAAATCATTTATTGCTTTAAAGGAATACATTAACATGACAAAATATAAAATTAAAAATAGTCATAATCCCAAAAGCAACTGGAGTAAGCTCAGCTTATGCTGCACAGAGTAGGCTACTCTACGCAGCGCTGGTTTTCAGCCCCCCGTTTCATTAGGTTTGCAACATAGTAGTAAACACGTAGTATTACAGAAATTACAAGTTAACACTTCAGCAAAAACGAAAAGTAAACACGCCAAAATTAAACTGCAAATAAAAACAAAAACAAACCACAGAATAGAAACAAAAATAAGGATAATAATAATAATATTCACTTTTCTTAATTTAACAAACAATGATATAAAAATTTAGATGAGTATATGCATGTGTCTGTGTCAGTGTGCGTGCGTGCGTGTGTGTGTGTGTGTGTGCGCGTGTTTGTAAGTGTGTGAGAGATTTCAGGTATTAAATTATATTAGACATGTAGGATTATTGTAGTGTTAAAAATAGTTTTTTATTTTGAGTTCCTTTACATAGGAGAACATTACGTTCTCAGCAGCAAGTTGCCGATTGATTAAGGCGGATTTGTAACGAGTCTTGAACAAATGTGAGCTTATATTCTCTCTTAGTGGAGGTGGGAGATCGTTCCATATACTGGCTGCTAAGAACTTGAAACATCCTCTGTAACGTACTGATTTATGAGACGGTATTTTAAGGGTTTTTTTAGTAGCTGAGCGAGCATTCCCTGTCATATTAGAGTTCGACCAATTTAGTTTCTCAAACAAATACAGGGGATTTTTACTGTAAATCACCTTTTGAAGGGTGCATGCGAACTGCAATTCTCTTCTAGCTTTCATGTTAAGAATGCCGCGTCGGTTTAAATAGGGAGTTATATGTTCTCTTTTAGACACTCCGAACGAATATCTAATGCAAGCGTTTTGCACACGTTGTATTGCGCGCTCCGTGTGCTGATTCAGTCTGGGACCATATGTTGAGCTACAGTAGTTGAAGTGGCTTAGTACAAGAGATTCTGTTAAAAGATGACGGAGTTCACTATTGACGTATGGTCTTATTTTGTACAGGGTTTTGAGTTTGAAAAAAGCTGTTTTTATTTTATTATTTATGTGTTGTATATTTTTCTGTTCACCGTCAATGATAAGTCCCAGATTTCGGGCCGATTTGACTTCCTCAACTCCAACATTATCTATTTTGATTTTCTCTTCACAATCCAAGACAGATTTGATTTGTTTTTTTGTACCAAGTACTAACATTTGTGATTTGAGCGGATTTATATTTAAACAGTTTTGCTTTGACCAATTATTTACATTACTTAAATCTGCATTTATTTTATTAACGGCTTCTTTAACATTTATGCCAGGAAATGAGAAGTACAGTTGAGTATCATCTGCATACAGATGGTGTCTACAGGTTTGAATATATGAGGGTAAATCAGCAGTGAAAATTGTAAAGAGAATAGGACTCAGCAAGGAACCCTGTGGGACGCCTCGCTGCACAGAAAGAGGAGAGGAGTAATTTTTATGTCCGTCTATACCGTCAATGACAACCGTTTGTTCCCTATTTGTAAGAAATGATTCGAACCATTTACAAGCATCTCTTGAAAATCCGCAGTGTACAAGTTTATTTAAGAGAAGTTCCGGGAGTACGCAATCAAAAGCTCTGGAATAATCTAGCAAGACTAAGATACTCGACAAACCAGCATCAGAGGCCTCTGTTAGGTCATCCGTTATGTGCAATAGAGCTGTTTCAGTACCATGACTTCTACGAAATCCTGATTGGTACATAGGTATTGTATTATAAGTATCTAGATATGACATGATTTGATTAAGTACTATTTTCTCCAAAACTTTAGACAGCACCGGCAAGATAGAAATAGGTCTTAAATCTTTTAATTCCTTTACTGGAGTTTTCTTAGGGATAGGAGTTACTAGAGCACTCTTCCAGCTTGTTGGAAAGGTGCTTGTACAAATAGATTTATTAACTATACTGATTATAGAAAAATAGTTGCGTCTAAGGTTAGGTTAATCATATCTATATTCAAAAAGTCGTGACCCGAAGCTTTAGTATTAATGTTTTTAATTATTTTCCTAACTTCCTTTTCCAATACTGGTCTAAGTTTAAAATTTTGATTTGTTTCCATATCATTGTTCTTTTTTACTTGTTTTATTTCAGATTCATTAACTGGAGGTAAGTTTAAAAAGTGTGAGTTGATTTTATCCGGGTTACAAAGGTACATAGGAATCGATCTTTCGCGGTTGTTATGAATCATAGTGGTACTTTTTATGTTTTTCCAGAGTAAAGCCGGTTTATTAATATTATTATTTATGGAATGTTTGAAGAAAGCCTTTTTTTCTCTTTCTCTAGTAGCTGTAACAAAGTTCCTGAGGTCACGGTAATATCTTTTTGAGCCATCAGTTTTAATTGAAAATGCTTGAATTGCCGCTTCCTCTCGTAATTGTATCATAAACTTAACCATATCAGTAATCCATGGTTTAGGTTTATCTTTTACTATTGTTTTTTTTATCGGTGCATGTACGTTAAATAATTTAGTCATATAACTGTTAAATATTTCAACCATTTCATTAACATCATCTAAGTGCCTGATATTGTGCCAGGGGATCGAGTGTAGGTCAGTTTGAAATAAGTTAAAGTCTATGTCACGTAAGAATCTTTTGTATTTAAATATTTTGGGAAATTTGGGCTTTTTAATGTCAAAATGTACTATAACCATAGCATGGTCGCTCAAGTCATAATTGTGAAATACCTCAACTCCTTCAGATTTCGATGGAGAATCAGTTAGAGCTATGTCAATTAAGGATTCAGAATTATCAGAGACTCGAGTTGGCACTTGAACTAGTTGGTGTAAATTATGCTGGTAACAAAATGATATAAATTCTTTAGTTTGTGGCAATTCCTCATTTAATAAGTTAATGTTTAGATCACCAAATAAGCAAATGTATGTATTTTGACCCATGAGGTTGACTGAATCGCTAAGGGCGTCCAATGCGTCCCGAACACTGACACTTTCAGGTCTGTAGGCCGTGCCGAGAGCCATTGTAGCGCCCGGTAGTTGAACTTGTAACCACAGTTGCTCTAAGTTGGCCTGTGGGTGGCGTTTGACCCGGGCATGTAAGCCTTCCCTAATATAAAACCCAACTCCTCCACCTATTCTTTTCCCAGGCCGAGCTCTGTGTACAAAGCTATAGTTAGGTATCGCTGGAGCAAGGTTCTCTTCTCCTTCTCTAATCCAGGTTTCATTTATACAAAGTATATCAGGTTTGTAATTTGAGACACTTACCAATAGCTCGTCTGTGCCGGTGTTCAGCGATCTGGCGTTCAATAACCCTACCTTCAAACGTTTTTTACTGATATTAGTCATTGCTATAATATATGTATATAAATGTGTTCAATATAATTTGTTGTGCGTGTGTGTGTGCGAGATATGTGTTGTATAAATTGTATGTTAGTGTATGAGTGTATTGTGTATAATTTGTTATGTACGATTTGTATTTAGAACAGTAGACCTTATTAAAACACGTACATATATAATAAAATCTTAGGATAGCTTTGATGTATAATTGTTGTGAGTATGTGTGAGTGTTGTATATATTCCGTGTGAGTTTATAATATTGTGTTTTTGTATATGCTGTGAAATTCGGTGTGTACGCTATACACGAATTTAATGAAGAAAACAGTTTATATGAATAGGAACTATAACAAACACTTAGAACCTTAAATATATAATAAAAGAAAACAAATATTAAAGTTTTCCAAAAACCCGTAACAAGTCGCTCTCTAGACACATCCGATGACGTTCCTTCCCTTGTTCTTTTCTTACATATATCTTTCCATCACGTGTCCATACATATTTATATTGAAGATCACGAGCGAGGATACGTGCCTTTTGAAAAATATATGCACTGTGTCCGGTTAGCCGCTCGTTGATGTAGAGCGGGCGAGGCGCGCCCGGCAGCTGTAGACCGCTGGTGTCGAGCGAGCGGCGCACTCGAGCGGCCCGCAGCATAGCGTCGCGCGGCTCGCGACGCGCCAATCGCACAGCGAGCTGTCGCGGCCTTGTCTCCTTCTCCGTCCTCTTCGATCCCACTCGCTCCACACCAACGATGTCTCTTTCCTCAATAGGCACACCTATTTTGTTAGCTATCGCTAGCACTAGGTGGGTAGGGTTCTCTGTGGGGACTTCTACGCAGCCCGATATTGCGATATCGTTGCAAAGAAGAGATTGCTCTTGGTCTAATATTTTGATATTCAGTTTCGCTATAGTTTCTTGAAATACTGTAGAATCAGGAGATCTACTTTCCAATTCCTGAACTCGGGCTTCCAGTTGTTGTATGCGAGAGTTCTGTTCCTTAAGAGTATCGGTCAACAAAGTAACCGCCTCTTTTAGTCCCGACATTTGTGTAGCAAACAAATCGCTCATATGATGTTTCAATTCGGTCAGCATGAAGTCACGGAATTTCTCCGGGGAGAATTCGTCTTCAGGTGAGATACGGGCCAATGGTCTTGCTGAAGCTTTTACGCGCTGCGTGATATTTTGGTCTTGGTTCGCTTGTATTTCACTTGCAGTATTTGTGTTGCGTATAGGGGTATTTATATTACCATTTTTTGGCCGCTTGTTAAGGCACCCAGGGCAGTTCCATTGCTCCTTGCGTTCCATAATGCTAAAAAATTTGTACGTTATGTTTGCGCAATCAAGGTCGTACTTCTCTTTACAGCCCATACATTTAAGGAACTTTCTTTTAGGGAGAATGTTTTGACATCCCGCACATTTCTGAGACGTATTCATAATGCAGAACCACTCAATATTACTATTTCAATAAATAAGTATATTGTGTAATTTACTCCGATAAATGGTATATTACTGCAACTAACGCCATCTAGCGGTTAACTAAATAATAACTGGTGTCGACCTCTAGGTTAAATCTGTCCAGTTAATATTTATGTGTTCGTTTCCTCTGGCTGCGGAAATTATACTCACTTGTGCGCTCGCAAAATCTTAAAAATAAATTTCGAGCGAGGTTTGAAGTCAGAACAAACTGAATAGAGAAGCGGGTCGTTTCACCGTTCGGCCGCGCAGTGGATACTTAATGGCGACGAATAAGCGGTATAATATCGTGACGAGTCTATAAAGTTGCAACTGCGATAAGTCCAAAGGTCAACTTTAAGTTATATGAATAGTTTTTTTCGTTAAACCGTCACAAAAAACACAAAATTTAAAATTAAGTACCTTTTCACTACTGATAACTGGCTAATTTTGCACAATATTTGCAGATCATGGTAATATCCTCCTGTTCACTCGAAAACCATTCACTTTTAATCAGTAATTATATATTAATCCGCCACTTTCACTTTTTTTTATAAATATCAGAATGGAATTGGAATTTTACGTCATAAACAATATATGTTTATAATTAAAGCACTAGTAACTCAATTAGTTAAAAATTTACTCTTTTTAACAGCGTAGTGTATTATTTCTCAGTATTTGTAACGGAGCTAATGTTTACTTATCAAGCGCCCTCTGGCGAAAAAAAGCTCTGGCAAATCGCTATCAAATAGTTGAAATCGAGCATACAAACTATGAAACGGGCCAAATAACTCTAACTCGTTCAGATAGAGTCGCAGTGACTGGCTCTATCCCACAGGGTAGCGTTTTGGGTTGTATTTTGTTCCTTGTTTACATAAATAGCTTACCAGATGTATTAGAGGACCCTTGCATACTCTTTGCCGATGACATCTCTACTTTCTTTCCTTGCTCCACTGTTTCAGAACTAAAATCTAAACTAAATTCAACTCTCGATAATATAGGTGCCTGGCTTGAATCTCACAACTTAAACCTAAATCTAAAAAAAACAAAAGTCATCCAATTTAGACCCTATCAAAAATCCGGTTTAGAACTATCTTACATTTATAAAGAAACAGAACTGGAAACTGTAAACTCAGCTACCCTTTTAGGAATAAAGCTAGACTCACACTTAAACTGGAAACAGCATATACAAAAACTGTTACATAAACTATCGTCTTTTGTTTATGCACTTCACCATTTAAAGCGCGCCACAGACTTCAAAACATCTCTTACTGCTTATTACGCATATGCGTTTTCAGCGCTTTCATATGGAATTGTTTTGTGGGGAAACTCTTGTGACATAGACAAAGTGTTTATATTGCAGAAGAAATGTCTACGGATACTCGCTAACATTGACCAGATGGAGTCTTGCAGGCCGTACTTTATTAAGTTTAACATCTTAACCGTAGTGTCAATTTACATATTAGAATCATGTAAATTCGTGATTAAGCATCCTGAATTCTATTCCCCGTTAAAAAACGACAAAAGAAATGATCGCAACCTAAATAAATATCGCATTCCTTGCTCAAAAATGAAATTAGTTGCATCTAGCCCTCACACTAAGTCAATAAAAATTTACAACCACATTCCTAACATTATTAAAAATTTTGAGGATCCTTGCAAAGTTGTAAAAAAACTAAAAGAATGTCTAATTGCAAAATGTTATTATAATCTAAATGATGTTTTTATTGACAAATTTGATAACGCGTCTTGACATCCATTATTATTATTTTATTGTTATTGAATTTTTGTGTTTTCCTATGTTTATTGCTTGCAAATTGTTATTAATTATGAATTGTTTTCTTTTTTATATACATGTAATTCTAAATTTCTAATTCTCAAAAATTGCTATGCCCTTGCAGGGTGTCACATTGCACTTTATTTTCTATGTACCACCTTTATATGAACTGTGATATGCAATAAATGATTTGATTTGATTTGATTTTCGGGTGAACTACATAATACATACATAAGGTGCTTTGTAGACATTTCTTTAGCAAGATCGAAGAGATAATGAACCGCTGGGGGCATTGCCGAAGGATCCTCCCAAATGTAGTGGGAGGCCCCTATTGTTCTAGTGAAGAGTGATTTAGTGGGGCAGGCGTCCACGGGCATGCTTACTTAGTGTTAATGGATTTCTTTGTGCGGAGTGGGGCGGTAATCGCCGGCCACGTGTGCGCCCGGCTGTTTTTGTGATATCATTTCGCGTCTCATTATTGTTATCGCTGTTTGCTGTTTTCTCAGAAATACATTTGTGGTGAATTCCTAAAGTACTTTATTCAGCTTGGGTATTGCAGGTAATGAGAATTGGTCACTGGCCATGTCGGCCTTAAAAACAACATCAGTTAACGGTTCGTTTGTCTTCTTATTGAAAGTACCCTTAAAATGCTGTGACTATTTAAAATATATGTCACGAGCACGCGCCATTAAACTCCAAACTAAGTAGAATTATTACTAAGCAGGTCAAAAGTACCCTAAACCAACGGGCGTGTATGAGGAGGTTAATGAGTGTGAATGAAGCTAAAAGTATGTGCCAACATCGTAGCAAGTGGAAGGATGTGATCTACAAGAAAGAGGCGTGACATTATGTATGTATTACTATGAGTACTAGTTAACGGATAAACGTACTATATTTATTATTATTCATAGACAACGCTCCGACATAGGGAATCGAAGTCACGACCTTTGAAGTTGCCTACCATAGGAGTAAGTTATGAGATATCACTTTTTGTGAACAAGAGATGTAAGAGTTGCCTTGCTACTATTTATACCATAACATCATCCTCGTGTTCACATTCAACTGGCATTTTATCTCGACTACACTTTTAGTTTTTAACAGAGGAAAATGTTCGCTTCGTATATTCTGATTTTACAGCAAAAAAAGTGTCGCGACTGGCTATGTCCGGCGATATCTCTCAAGGGCGGGCGACTTGCGCTTATCCCCTCCCCCTCTCCCCTCCCCGCGCTATTTGCACGGCCACCGAGCTCTGGACACTCGGGCTACTGGGCTACCGGATCTCGATCCGATGTCATTGATAGTAGGAGCTGTAGTCTACTCTAATAGCTCACTGGGTTTGTATTTGAAAACCAGTGTGCTACTGGCTTACATATTATATTGAATTGTACCTTATATGAAAGACTAATAGACTTCCAACCCTACTTGTGAGTCGAGAAACTGTATTCCTCGGAACTGTAACTGTGTTGTACATACAACTGCAACAGCTTTAGAGTATATGTATATGAGTATGTTTATCCGTTAGTATTCATAACACAAGTTCTTAATAATACTTATTTTGAAACTAAATAATTGGTGTGATTGTAAGAGAATATTTATTTATACAGCCATAAAAATATAGACGGTAAAATCTTGATGCTAAACGTTAGGTATAGTTGAATTGTTGAGAGCACTGATATGTACAGAGACATACATCGTCTATAAACTTGAGTACATCCGGAATCCCACATACATTGCGGCAGAGAGGCAAGTAGTGTAGTGTGACCAATCAAAGGCTGTATTCCGTCAGGTCACCACTGTTTGGCCGGGACAAACAGGCGGCTGGCGGCTGGCGTCCACGCGATCAAACAGCGCCTAACGAGTGAGTGGCTATGAGTGACGCAACAATACCGGGCACACCGGCCACGTCCCGGCTAATCACTCACGTGCTTGTGGGATTGGACGCCATCGGCGCAAGTTACGAGCGACTGGAATATTTGCGTAAATAATAATAAAGACCAAACAGTGCCAAACACGTGAGTGGCTATGAGTAACGCAACAATAGCAGGCATGCCACTAATCAGTCACGTGCTTGTGGGATTGGAAGCCAGTGCAGCGCAAGTTACAAGCGGGTGGACTCTCTGCATATGAAGGGTGTCTCAGTCAGAATGCATTTTAACATTTTAAAGAAAAAACAATTATTTTATAACAGAGTTGTGATATTGTTAACGTATTGTAAATAAATAAAAAGTAAATAGAATAAAATATTTGTCAAATGGCTACGGCTACGGCTCCGATGACAGGTATGGCCACAATACACAATACAATACGTAAATAAATAAAAAGTAAATAGATTAAAATATCCGTCAAATGGCTACGGCTACGGCTCCGATGACAGGCCATATCTATTTTCATGACTATTGCACAGAGATGTGCTGGATCTCACCGATGACGCGTTGGATTTCCGATTGGAGCTCAGGAATTGTTTCGGGTTTATTCGCAACCCGTGATTGCACAAAATCCCAAAATCTTGGAGGCCAGTTGACATCACAATTTCGTGAGATAATGTGTTCTGGAAATCGTTGCTGCAATAAGAGCATGTATGTATGCAGTGCTGCATACCTAATCGGAACATATCTTTTTTACAATACAATACAAATATCCCAACTCTACCATAAAATACTTGTTTTTATTTTAAAATTGAAAAGTGCACTGACACACCCTTTATAATAATAAAGTCCCATAATTGAGAGGATATAAGATAGTGACGAAAATTTATTAACGGATATAAGACACAAGTTATCTAACAATTAACGTGCTAGTGAGATATCACGCTGGCTTTGCAGTCAAAAGCGTGTGGTACATTGTACTTAGACTCATCAATCCAAATCAATCCGAAACTTGTGGGCGACTGAGAATCAAAAATATTCTAATGAGTGTGTAACAGAACTATGAAATAACATTTTTAAACGAGACGCACTTTAGATATATCCTTATTATTAACTCAGGCTTAAGAATTATGTCGCTTAAGTAATACCAGGCTCAAGAGACTGGGTTATCATATATCAAACAAAAATATAAACGAACAAACGGCGTCTATGGAATCAGAACTATCTAAAGTAACACTTAAATTATATATTAGGTCGGGGAAAAAGTCTTTTCGCATAACGTAGGTATAAACTTATTATAATTTTTTTTTGACTGTACTATTTGTGTCTGGCTGGTTTTGGTAACATTAAAAAGGTTCCATTATAAAGAAAAGAAAAAAATAAAAAAAAGTTGTTTCCCGCTATTTTTCATTTGTTTTTCTCTCCGTTAAAATGAGTGAATCTAATGAAGAAATTCGATACATTTTAAAATTTTATTATAAAAAAGGCAAAAATGCAACTCAAGCAGTGAAAAAAATTTGTGATGTTTATGGACCTGATGCAGTGTCAGTAAGAGTAGCACAAATTTGGTTCAAACGTTTTCAGTCAGGAAATTTTAATGTTAAAGATGCACCTCGCTCTGGTCGCCCTGTTACGAATAAAATGGACGCCATTTTTGAAAGAGTGGAGCAAGATCGGCATATTAGTAGTTACGATGTAGCTGAAGAACTGGGAATTGACCACAAAACAGTTTTGACCCATTTGAAGAAAGCTGGTTATACAAAAAAGCTCGATATTTGGGTGCCACACGAGCTCACTCAAAGAAACTTAATGAACCGTGTACTCATTTGCGATTCATTATTGAGACGTAATGAAACCGAGCCGTTTTTGAAGAGATTGATAACTGGCGATGAAAAGTGGATCACGTACGACAAGAACGTGCGAAAAAGGTCGTGGTCGAAAGTTGGCCAGGCTTCACAGACTGTGGCCAAACCTGGCCTAACACGAAATAAGGTGATGCTGTGTGTATGGTGGGATTGGAAGGGCATTGTTTATTATGAGCTTTTACCGCCCGGCAAAACCATCGATTCTGATCTTTACTGCCAGCAACTGATGAGATTAAAGGAAGCAGTCGAGAGAAAACGGCCGGAATTGATCAACAGGAAGGGTGTGGTCTTTCATCACGATAACGCTAGACCACACACATCTTTAGCCACTCAGCAAAAATTAAGAGAGTTCGACTGGGAGGTCCTAGTGCATCCACCATATAGCCCTGACCTTGCGCCTTCAGATTTTCACCTGTTTCGGTCTCTGCAGAATTCTTTAGGTTCTGTAAGGTTGACCTCAAGAGAGGACTGCCAAAACTATTTGTCCCGTTTTTTTGATCAGAAGTCCCAAAGTTTCTACAGTAACGGGATAATGTCTCTGCCCACAAAATGGCAGAAAGTTATTCAACAAAACGGTACATATATATTGTAAATAAATGTAAATAAACTTTGAAAAAAATGTCTTGACTTTTCATACAAAAATACGAAAAGACTTTTTCCCCAACCTATTATATTCTTAATTGCAGAAAAAAACAATAACAACAAAAAAAAGCCTTATAAAAAAAGAGGATGTACAAAGGTGGACTTATTTCTAAAAGAAATCTCTTCCAGTCAACCTTAACTGAAGTGGGGGAGATAGTTAGCGGGCATTAATATCACACTACAATATGATAATATTACACATAATTATACATATACAAAAATATGATATAAGATACATATCAGATATATTAACCTACTTATATCCATAAATGAACACAAAGAAAAAAAATAATCAAAAATCATAATGACTAGCTCGATAGTGTGCTTCTTTAAGTTTGTCTTTTAAGACGCAATTGAAGGACTGTCCCGGACATCACTTGGCAACTTATTCCACAACTGTGCACTACGGGCACTGAATGATATACAAATATAATGAGTCCTTTCAGCACCTGTGTCATATCCGGGTCTATCACTCATGAGTTTGTTCGATTTGGTTCACATAATGATAATTTGAGCAATAAATGATGCCGAATTTCAATAACCAATATTGGAAATGAATCAACGTTTAAAAGCAACTATTAGTGGCGCGGCGATATTGCGCATGTCGGCCGGATTCCAGCTGATCACTCACGTCTTTCATGAGATTGGACGCCGTTGACGCAAGACAAAAGCGGAAGAGGGTAATATCGATATGATATAACAAGAGATACTTTTTGATCTACTTTTATCTAAAAAAATAGTTTTCATCCACTTATTGTGTTAAATATTAACTAAGATTTATTATATTCAAAAACAGATATTTCAGAATATATTTACACTTTAACAGGGATATTCATTGATTTTCCACCTTAAGTTAACCACATAAGGTTCCATTTATGGTGGTCGTATATTGACCAATGCCGGGTAAAAGGTTAAGCTTTGACGTATTTTTTCGTAGGTGTGTTTTATATAGTTCAGCCGATGAAGACCAGATCCGATGGTAAATCAACACCATCAGGATATTAACATGTAATTTTCGAAAGCATCATCATAATTTTAAGCTACTGGTGGAAAACATCAGTATCAGAACTCACCAGCCTGTGCAATGTGCATCCATCTTGAAGGTTTTAAAAGTAGAAAGTTTATAAGGTCAAGAAATTATGGCTTTTTATCAAATTTCTAACCCAGTCAGCACGAAACAAAGACCATCAAAGAGTAGGTAATATAAAACCAAATAGACAGTTATATCTATAACCAGTGACTTACGCCACTTTTATTAATAAGCTCTCGATAACCCACGACGTCTCTTGGAGGACGAGTGTCTTCGCACCGTAGTACAGTCGACCAGCCAGAATGTGGGCCGATAATTAAACAACCGCCAGATTAATGAAACCGCCGCACGCGTGGCCTCCGTGATTCCAATTACCGAACCTTGTCCGGGCGCCGGCTAGATTGGCCCCTAATAGAAATCTGCTAATGAGCTATGTAAATCAAATTGCTATTAGTAGCTACGCTAATGGTCATTGATTTGCATTGAGTTAGGAGTTGTTTGCGATTTAAATGTATGTTGTGTTATAAAAGTTATGTCAAAACAATTTATCTAGAACCTAGGGCAAAATTTGATTTGGTTTGATAGTGACGATAGAAAAGTGATGTAAATTATTAAACTACTTTAGTGCAAAGTTAAGTATCTGTGAACCCAGACAGCAAATAATTCATATCTATATATATAAAAGAAAGTCGTGTTAGTTACAGCACTTATAACTCAAGAACGGCAGAACAGATTTGGATGAAAATTGGTAGGGAGGTAGCTTAGAGCCAGGAGACGAACATAGGATACTTTTTATCCCGTTCGACAGCGTTCCCGTGTGACTTGACATGAAACGTCAGTCACTATAAAACGTGATATAACAAAAAAGAATCATACTTGGAATAACAAAAAGCAAATGACAGCTATGTAATGACGTATGGATGACAATTTGATATTTGTAAGAAATCAATATTCAAACTATTTCTGACTTCTTGGCGGGAAAGTGAATATGAGTTTTGAAATATTTTTTTAGGTGAATTGAAGTGAAGTGAAGTTTAATTAATAATGCCGCGAACAAGACTATCGAGTCTTTACCGACAAAGCCGTAATGCAAGAAGAATACGAAAAATACTGGAAATGAAAGGACTGAAGAAGAACAAGAAATTGCACGTGAACAGCGCCGCGATAGTATGGCTCGACTTCGTGCTTCTCAATAAATAATAATAAAACAAAAAAAATATCGTGTATCACAAAGTATTTAAGTGAAGAGCAACTTTGTACTAAAATACAGAAATAATAATGAATGATTAATGTAGGTATTTAATTTTTTTGTAATTTTTCCAATAAAATAAAAACACAATCTGCTTATTTATTGCGATTAAGGCGGACCAAAGTTCGCCGGGTCAGCTCGTTTTTAATAAAAACATGGGATTTATGCTATTTTAAGAAAACACGTTACATTACAACGATTTCTTCAATGATAGGATATAGTGTTGGGAAAAGAAGATGCTATCACATATGCAACTACACCATTAAATGTAAAAGAATATTATTGAAACCTATGTAATACTATCGCCAATAATTACATTACCTAGTGTTATGTATACAAATAAATGTGTAGTGCAGAGACAAGGAGTGCCCTCTATAGTTGACAGCTGTGTCTATGGGCTGTCAGCCGGAGAGCGCGCGTACTCTTGAGCTGTGTATCTACTTACTGAAATTGGTTGTTTTAATTGTTTATTAAAAAAAAATAAACAGAACATAACACCTAGAAAAGAGTACTCGTATATCATTAGAAAGCAAACAGGGCAGGAAAGACAGTTCGAATAAAACCGAAGCCACTCCGAGCGCCGTAATGATATTACCGTGAGAGGCTCCCGGAACAACAAACGCAGGAGTTGTAAGAACTAAGTTCGTGAAGAGGGAAACTTTATGCATCGAGATCTGGACCACCTTCAGGGTAAATAGATATCGACACCATCTGGACCGGAATTACTTTCGTGCTATTTCTTGTTCTTATGCTGTTATCAAATAACAATCTAAGTTTGTTTGTCGATGTTTTATTAGATATGGCTTCTTTTTTGCATTAAAGGTCATATTTTGTGTGTTTAAAGAGTTAATGTTCCAACTAACATCACAAATAAAATAATTAAAAAAATTGCCTAGACATATATTGTGTGTTTAAAGAGTTAATATTCCAACTAACATCACATAAAATAATAAAAAAATTGCTTACACATCTTTATTGCCAAGTTGTTAGTAATTATCTGTTTCTTTTCTCAATCTCTTTAGTTATTAATTATTTACTAGTAATGAATAGAAGCATAATATCTATCAAAATTCTTTCAGGAGTTTAAAATAATGTTTTTAATATTACTGTGTAGATACGCCAATATGGCATGGAGGATAGAGTACCTGCACTCCGTCTGCAATTTTCTGCAAAGTTCGTAAGACTGATTCCTATACAGAATGAAATATCTGCCACGAAAATACTTTTTAGCAGAAATCAAATCCATAAAAATATTTTAGCAATTTTTATATGTCAAAGCCTATTTGACTGCATTTAAATTAATTCTAGATTGAATTGTTCGAAATTAAATTTTCATGTCGATAAGAGAGGAAGTGAATGCGTTTGCAGTAGAGGCGGTGATAATAGTACCATTACCGACATTATCCATTCCGTTAGGCATTCCGGCCGTTTCAGCGCTCCACGCGGCTCAGCACGCACCTATTTAGCGGCAATGTGATGACAATGCCAAGGGTTAGAGCCTTTACGAACCCTGGATTAAGCGACAGTTCTGTTTTACTGCTGCGATAAGCAATATTCATTAACCGTCTCCCCTGGGTTCTCTATATTTCAATACATAGTTGAGTTCTTCTTTCACTGAAGTTCTTATTATTCTTGATTTGTGTTAACTTTATTTTGTACTTATTTTATGTTATATTTTTTATTCCTGCAACTTGTATTGAATAAATATTTTTCTTTCTTTCTATCAGTTTTTCTTATTGATGAAATGAAATGAAATGAAATAATTTATTCACATAAAATAGAGTAACATGAGGTGGTTTTCGTATATAAAAGAACATCTATTTTGCCAAACGCAGGGCGTGTGAATGTCAATATAAAATAAGTAGAATTAAAAAGTCATTGTAATAATCATAATAAAATAAAATTGATGTCAAAATAACAAATATTATCAAATTATATAATTTCAATTTTAGTGTTAAAATATTCTGCGAGTGAATAAAAACATTTAGTTTTAAGCCATAACTGTAGTTTTATTTTGAATATGGGTAAACTAAGCTCTCTCATTGAGTTTGGTAACTTATTATATATCTTAACACAATTTGGATAACAATTCCTTTTATAATATTGTGTGTGCGTATTTGGCAACATCAGCTTACCGTGATGTCTCGCTATACTGCAGCTATTAGCATTTTTAAATTTAAAAATATAGGGATGATTTTTTACAAACATACAACATTCTAGAATGTAAATGGACGGAAGAGTAAGTACATTCAGTTTAGGAAATAGCTGTCTACACGATGTCATTGGCGAAACGTTACATATGGCTCGAATGCATCGTTTTTGAGACACAAATGCTTTGTTTATATCTGTGGAGTTTCCCCATAGAAGTACACCATACTTAAGATTGGATGCGACATATCCGTGATAAGCCATTAAAGCAGCATTTTGGTTTACCTGCATAGTTAAACGCCACAATGCATACGCGAATCTATTTATTTTGTTACATATTTTTTTTATATGATATTTCCAAGAGCACTGATTATCTATCTCTATACCCAAGAAAGTTAACGATTTAGATTCCATGACAGGCTCATTTTTAATAAGTATATTTAAATTATTAGATTTAGGTTTGTTATTATAAAAATTTATATATGTAGTCTTATTTATATTTAAGTGCAGATTGTTGTTTGCAAGCCAATTTGAAATATTTTTTATAGTAGCATTAATTTCGTTACTATAGTCTAAGTCAGTTGTTCTAGGAATAACTACCGATATGTCATCTGCAAATAGGTTACATTGATAAGTAGTTATATCAGGTAAGTCATTTATGTAAATAATAAAAAGCAAAGGCCCTAGGATTGTACCTTGCGGGACACCGACATTGTTTACAGCCAGCGTTGAGGTGAATGATATTTCCTCTTTATTATGGTTAAAATTTTTGAGTTCTACATATTGACGCCGATTTCGAAGGTATGATTCAATCCAATTTAAAGCTACTCCTCTCAAACCAGATTTTTCGCATTTATGCAGAAGAATGTCATGCGAAACAAAGTAAAACGCTTTGCTCATGTCAAAGAAAACTGCTGTTGTATCTATATTATTGTCAATGTTTGCAGTCACGGTTTTTATTAAATTAAATACTGCGAGTGAAGTAGACTTCCCTTTGCGGAAGCCATTTTGTTCACGCCTTAAGACATTATGTTTTTCCAAGAAGTTACAGACTCTTGAATGCATTGCCTTTTCAAATACTTTTGCTAATATAGGTATTAATGCGATGGGTCTATAATTATTTAATTTGTCTGTGTCATCTTTTTTGTGTACAGACTTAATAATGGATATCTTCAACATTTCTGGAAATACTCCTTGGGCAAAGGACAGATTTACCAGAAAAGACAGTATAACAGAAAGTACAACAACACAATACTTTAGTACTTTTGTGGGAAATTCGTCATGACCAACTGATTTGGTGTTTTTAAGTTGTCTTATAATTTTGAATATTTCATCCTTTGTAGTAGGATATAAAAATATGGATTTGTCTAAAGATTTAATGGCATGGTTTAAAGTTAAGTTTTTTTTAGATTGGTATTTATTACAGTTAAACCCATCATCAGATTGTATACTATAACTAGATGTCAGATTTTTGTCAATTGTATTATTTGTAATGTCAACGAAATAATTATTAAATATATTGCAAATGTCAGAAGGATTATTGGTGGATATGTTATTATGTGTAATCTTATTGATATAGTTATTACTCATTTTAGGACTATCATAAGATTTTATCAAATTCCATGTCGATTTACAGATATTTTTACTGTTCTTTAATTGTGTTTCACTGTCTAATTTACGTGATTTAATAATACATCTTTTTAGCAAACTGTGGTATTTTTTGTATAGATTTTTGTTGTACCGGTTTTGTGTAGTACAGTACTTAAAACGCAATTTTCGCTTTGTGGCACATAATTTTCTTATTCCATTAGTGAGCCACTTATTTCCGCTGGATTTGTTGTTTATTTTTATTTTGCATATTGGAAAACATAACTTGAAGAATAAAATTAAAGTCTCGTGAAATTCTACAAATGACTTATTTAAGTCTGAAGCTTTATATACCTCAACCCAAGAGAGACTAGAAATAGCTTGGGCAAATTTATTCATATTCTCCAAGCTGAAATCTCTCCTGTAGATAAACCATTCTTTATATTGTTTTGGCTTATTTTGTATTGGTATACTAAGAATCGTGGTCTGACAGACCCATTTTATGATTTTTACCAGATTACTTCTTAATTTTTAATACATATTATAAAATTTACTATTTTAAACCTATTTTATGGAATTGTGTTGATGCAGTGTTTAACTATAATGGTTAATGAATAATATGTATGAGTTTCATATCAATCCAGTATTTAAGATTTATATTTGATTTAGCTTTTCGAAAAACACATGAGTCACTGTTGCCTCCTTAACCCTACATTAAAAAAAAGATACTAGTTAAATATAAGATTACAAAATAATTACCCTTAGATCTGCCTGTTGAGTCGGCCGGGTTGCATCGAAAATTGTTGAAGGTTGGCCTACAATTTGGAACCTATTTTTCAGTTGTTTTGTTTGTAGTCTGTTTATTTTTGATTCTTTTAAAAGTAAGAGAATGGTTTTTTTTTAGTTTGGCCCACTCGTATTTGGCAGGGTCAAGATTTTGATGACACAAACAAGTTGCAGCAATCAAAGTCACCAGCTATCACTAAATGTGGTAGTCGTTAAGCCATGTTAGAGACCTAAATGCGCGGCTTGAAAAATTATAACAGCAGGACGCCATACACCTGCCTTCGCCAATCCGCACTGGGTCAGCGTGGTGGAGTATGACCCAATACCCTCGCACCTTGGTATGTGAGAGGAGGCTCGTCCTCAGTAGTGAGTCGTTAATGGGCCGAGATTATGAAAGTCAACAGCAATAACAGCAAGTAAAGTCCGCCACAGTCGACTTAAGTCATAGTCACACTACCCTATTTTTTTTTTTTTGTGTTTTTTTTGCGATCAGTCCTAAAACTATGAGCATATACGTTCTGTGCTGATGTCAGGCTGAGTGGCTTTCCATTGAAAGCATCTACTCATCTGTCGCCAAGAGCTACTTCCGATCTTCTAGCTCTAGGATATGGTGGCGTTTAAGTCGTTTTACATACTGCTCCATAGTGAGTTGGCGAGCAAGTTCATTAGGGTGATGGATTAATCGCTCTTTGTATTTAGAAGCCAATTTCCAAATTTCCTCCTTGATGGTAAACACTACCCTAGTAAAGTAGTTTTTTGAGGTTCCATGGAATTTTTGAGTCAACACTCAATTCACGGCAATATATCACTTATATTGAATGTACACTCGTTTTGGAGAATAAAATATTGCCGCGATGCGACTTTTTCGCGTTGGCACCAAAGAGATAAACAGCTGGATAACAGTTTAATGATATTCTTGTTACATACATACATTCACGTTTGTTTCCCCGAAGGGGTAGGCAGAGGCATATTATACGCCCACACTTCGCCAATTATATAGTTGGTTGGCGAGCCTTGTCATCAGTGCCCGGTAAGCCACGGCTATGTTCGCCAGAGCCTCGTCCGTTGATCGGCAGGTGCACCACTTAGAGGTGAGGTTGGCTTGGGCTCCTAAGGTCGGTCGGATCCATACATTATACACCCATATTCTTGTTAGTTTTTTATTTGATAGGCAGACCCGTGAACAAATATAAAAGAAGTTAAAAAATTAATAATGTTTATTTTAGTCTGATCATAGGTTTTAGCATGAATATAAAAGTGCCTCCCACACAATATTCCTTATCTCTGTACTGTTGTAGCTGAGTTTATTGGCCAAGTAAATAGCAATTTGTGGAGACAAACACGGGTTCGGGACTCCCACGAAAGCCGATTCATCAAGACGCAAATAGTAAATATTTCCCCTTTTTATAATGAATGCTTGAAGAAAATTCTCTATTAGCACAAGCAAATTGCGCGTCTTCTTACGGTATTAAGTCAATATTTTCAATGTAATATCATAACAAAATTGTAACAAGTGGAAATGTGTTTCACCTAGGTATCATGTATAAATTACAAAAAACTGCCGCACTAATTTTGCAAGAGAGCAAGGTTGCGGCAAACTATTGGGCGAGCTACCTAGCGAATTGGTACTCTTCCAAAGACTTTAGGTGATTCTAACGCGCTGATTAGCTTCAGAGAAGAGCTAAAATGAAGGGAGTCATCCGACCTAACAACCCGCACTCATAACCTTTACTTTTTGTTTTTTATATTATTGATTTAACTGATGTAACTACTGATATAGCGGAAGATATATCAGTAGTTATTCTTAGACAAAAATAACTATAAATTAAATAAAAATATTTTAAATTGGCTTATAAACAACAATCTGCACTTAAATATACATAAAATATATAATTTAAATTATAATACCAAACCCAAATCTAATAATTTAACTATACTTATTAACAATGAGCCTAGCATGTAATCTAAAACGTTAACTTTCTTGGGAATAGAGATAGATAATCAGTTATTCTATTTTATGCAAATACATTTATTTAGTTTAATTTAACCAAGCAAACGGCCATTCTTTCCACCGCAGCACTAAATATTGTTACGATACATAATATTACTTTAAGCAATACCGTGTTCCGATGTAATTGGTACTGAAGCTAATCACCCATATTAGGACTGACTTCTGTGAATCCTGCTTTACATCGATAATCCTCTCCAACCTCATAGCACCGTGGAGCTACGAGCGCTTCAATTCGCCATAAATTAATTTTATAAAACTGTAAAATGTATAATAGCAAAGTTATGGTAGGTCATTAGTACTTACTTTACTGTGGGAAAATAGTTCAAGTTAGCAAATTCCAAGAACACAAACTAAACGTTTGATCCGTCTTAACAGCAAAACCGCAGTTATCTAACTCAAACTACTGTGATTATGCAGATAATATTTAGATTAGTTTGTCCCAAACCAAACCTATGTACATAAAACTGAAAGACATTTCGATCACATCCCGCCGTCTTCTTTCCACATCTGAACTGCTGGTGCTTAGAAATCAAGTAAAAACTGTGCTGACTATCAGCTGTCGTCGTTCGCTTGGAATTATTTGCCAGCGCATGTGTTCCCCTGCTCCTATAGTGCCGGATGCTGAAAGCTTGATCTAAAGCGGCCAAGCCATGGTATAAATCGATCGACAGATTATCATCTGGCAGGATTTGGTTGTTATAACTTTAATAAAAAGTTGTAATAACGTCTCACACTTAACCTTTGCTGACCTACTTACCTATGCATAAGCTACCCTAACGAGAACTATCTCAGATGCTATTAGTTCAATAAATGCAAGATATTATGGTAATGGTTCTATAGATAATGCAAGTAAAGCATTCTTCGAAGCGTAACGAAACTAGATATCCAATCAAAGCAGTTTTGCCCGAGGGGCCCAAAGCGGTAACTGTGCCACGAGCACACATCACACATTCCGACAAGACGGATGGAGTTATTGGCAAACTTTGGTCAAGCGCATTACCCGCGCCAGTAACCGCGGAGGATCAGAAGACCCTTGCTTTACTGGGACGCTTTGAAAACTTAAGTCAAGTATCATTTATTTAGTCTTAGGGTGTTTTGTACAACGGCCACTTAACCTGTTTAGTGCTAAATCTATTTAAAACCTCCTTCTTGCCCTGTCAACTTTAAGCAAATTACTCGTACAAACGTAATTACATTTTAAAATTATATTATGAACTGTTGTACAAGCTGCATTAGATTTTTAAGAAACAATTGTGAAGAAACTGTAAACGCTTCACGAAGAAGCTGCTTATATCTAACCAGCTAGCTGCCACTTCATCTAAAACAGAACTAAACCCTGAACCCATCAGTTCAGTAGGTTCGATATTATAATATCGAACCTACTGAACTCCGAAAAACGTTACTCCTATAATATTAGGAAAGTAATGTCGGTTTAATAGGCCAAAAATAATGTTGATTGATTAGAATTTTAATTTTGATTACAAAGCAAAATAGCTGAACCATAAAGTACATGCTTGACCTAAATTCATATTTTTATTTTCTGATATGTATGTTGAAAGCACTTTCAAGTAATAAGAACCCTGACAAACCCACACCAAAGCATTTACTCTGATACTGTACGGGCAGTCCGAAGGCGGTTGTAAGCTGATGCTCGCAACCCGCACAAGATGAGGAAGAAGGGATAATATGCTGTACCAGTGAAAGGGAAGAAAGTGCTGTACCAGGGAGTGACCTGGCCACCAGCAGTACACTGTAAAGAGTTCAGAGGGTTTGAGGTTCAAACCCTGGTTTAGGGCAGCCGGGATAATACTCGGATGATAATACAAACATGATGATGAATAAAAGGGAATTAATTTATCAGTACGTCATTTTCCCGTCTTAGGCCTCTGCCTCGAATCTTGCGGGCAGCGGGGCGGTGGCGGCGGCGGCGCGGGAGCGGGGCGGGCAACGCAGACCCGTTTTCGAAAGCAGCGGGCAAATCGCGCGGCATTATAGCGCGATAGTGTTGTGTTCGTGTTTGTGTCGTCGAGATATTTGTTTTTAATCGCGAACGAAATGCATGAACAACGCCGACATCTTTTTGATTGAAATTTATTCCTAACGTTCGATTTATTGTGGGCAATGGAAGAAGTGAATCCCTACTATAATGCAAGGAAAAGAAAAGGCGAGTTTTATCGAAGTTATGAAGAACAGAGACAATGTCTGGACAAATTCTACGACTACACCAGAATGAGTGTAGAAACTTTCTTACATACATACATACATAATGTCACGCCTCTTTCCCGTAGGGGTAGGCAGAGATCACATCCTTCCACTTGCTACGATCTTGGCACACACTTTTAGCTTCATTCACACTCATTAACCTCCTCATACACGCCCGTCGGCTTAGGGTACTTTTGACCTGCCCTTTCTCTAACATTTTTTGTATTTGGTCATGGAAGGTCTTACGTGGTCTTCCCCTCCCAACACTTCCATCCACTTGTCCATCATAAATCACTTTCGTTAATCTACTTTCATTCATCCTCTCAACATGACCAAACCATCTAAGCATACCTTTCTCAATTCTTGTCACTATATCTTCTTTTACACCAGCTTTAACCCTTATCACTTCATTCCTTATCCTATCACTCAATTTCACACCAAGAATATTTCTGAGTGCTCTCATCTCTACTGCATTAATCTTACTCTCATGTTTCTTCTGCCATAACCAACATTCGCTTCCATACATTAGTGTAGGTACCAACACACCTCTATGAACTGCCAGACGTGCCTTTTCAGACACTTTCTGACTGCTTACAAAGGCGTGAAGTGCCCCATTCAACATGTTTCCAGCATTCACTCTTCTATCGATATCGCTTTCACACTTTCCATCTCTCGTAAATTTCGATCCCAAATACACAAACTCATTCACTTGTTCTACTTTCTCACTTCCGATTAAAATTTCACAATTTGTCACTTTGTCTTCTCTTTCAAAAACCATAACTTTCGTCTTACTAACGTTTACTTTCTTCCCATAACTGATTAATTACTCTTCTATTTTTATGGTTCACATCTTTGCTTTTCCATATCGGTGTCCGCTCAAAAGTTGCTAAAATAATTTCCTCTAGCAGGTCCGAGGACATTTCGGCTCGTTACAAAAATAAATTGCACACACAACACTGCGATGCAGACGCGCGGGCGATCACCGCTTGACTGGATTGCACCGCTCGTTGCCCGCCCTCCCGCCGCTGCCGCGCCGCTGTTTTCGAGGGTCGGTCCATTTGATTTTACGTATTTGATTCTGACGCTCCTGCGCCGCCGCCGCCGCCGCCCCGCTGCCCGCAAGATTCGAGGCAGAGGCCTTAAAGTTATTAGCGAGTTAGCGATGATCGGATGGTATTTAAAGTAAGCGCTCACAGAAAATCAAATAAATAATTAAATGAAGAATACAACACGGAGTCCCGATGAGATACGCCCTCTACAAGATAGCAAGGAGTCGGCCAGATCCGATTGCTTCCAGAAACCGATAAGCTAACTAGTTGGTAACCTAATATCGGCCCCTTTGTCGGAGGTGCTCACTTCTACTGCTCCCATTTATCTCACTGAATCATTTTAATGCTGTGTGAGGTTGTAATAACTCGCATTTTAAATAAATTGGTTGGAAATGGATCTTTAGTTAGAAATTATTGTAGTTTTAGGTTTAAAACCAATTGCAACCAATTATCAGTGCATACTTGAATCCGCTAGTGGCTTATCGTCTAAGTTCAAGGGGCCTAATAATAATCATAGGCCGTTATATTTCATATATATATAGTCTCCACTTTGCGGCAGCGGCCGGCAAAGCGCGCAGATACGTCAAACTTATACAACCCGCCTTATTTTTGGTCGAAGATTAGAAGTAATAGATTTAAAACTTTCATTAAACTAAACTGTGTATGAAAAAAATATTTTCTTAGTATTTATTGCCTTTAGGAATATAGAAATTATGATAAAGTAAGCTATTCTGAACAACGACATTATTAGTTGAAGTATATTCTTAGTAACAACATTAATTAAAACAATATGATCATTGAATGTTATGAAGAGAAAAGATCTAAATAAAATAACTATAAATGTATACTAGTTATTGGTATTACAGTATTAATATAAAAAATATGATCACTAACTGTTATGAGGCCCTTGGTAGTAATAAATAAGAATAGAAACTATGAAGGTATCCCAGCTGCACCAAAAGGGATCTAGTATAGCGTGTGAAATGTTAGTTCAAATGATTTTATACGTTCCTAATTATAAGTTTCCTGTCCTGACTTACAGTTTATTTTATACACATTAATAAGCCATAAATAAATACGAGAGCTCAGCGCGATCTCGGTACTTAAAATACAAAACTATTTATTGTAGTTAATCCTGGAGTTTTATATTTTTATGCCTTGATGGAGAATAATTTCTTTAATTTCATTGATTCTAACATTTACTTATGAGTAAAGTAGCTTATACAAGTTATGCACTATTTTATATGGATAACGTTAGGAATAATAGATCACGTTATTGATTAAAACACCCAAATGAACCCTAAGCTCATCAACGGGCCGCTCAACGTTGATACGTATCAGATTGTCTCAAAGGCAGCTGGTCTTTGAGTCGGAGCCAATTTCGTGTCTGATCGCCCCTCGAAATGGATATCGAAATTCTCTCGCATTGCGAACACACAGGGGAGTGGGCTCTTGACTAGTTGTGGAATACTGGGTACGATAGCACGCTCGTGTAGAATGATGATGCCTTACTAGAATGTAATGTAATATTAATTATTATTGCAATTTTAGGTACGGAGTTCAAACACAAGCGCCGAACTCAGTACTAGGTATTAAAAAAAAATTATAAGTCAATTTTTTTTAAGGTTGTCTCAATAAACTTCTTATACATACATAACATCCACGCCTGTTATCGCGAAGGGGTAGGCAGAGGCATACTATACGCCCACACATCGCCAATTATGAAGTTGCGCCCACGTAATAGGTGGCGAGCCTATTGCCGCTTACCGGGCACTGTTATGTTCGCCAGAGCCTCGTCCGTTGATCGGCAGGTGTACCACTTGCAGGTGAGGGTTGCCTGGGCTCCTTAAGCCTTGGTAGGATCCCTATATATACTTTGACATTTTTAAGTACTATGTATAAAATAGTTTATGAAATATATAATTTTTCACTTTACTTCTATACACCATTCTTATGAACCGTGGGAAATAGCAGCTGGAAAGAATTTCGGCGTGTTTTGTTCCCTCGCTATTTTCAAATATACGTAAATATAATAAATAATAATAATAATAAATATTTCTGACACTTACATCAATTCTTAAGTTCCAAGATAAGAATCATTAAGTACTTGTGTTATGGATACTAAATAACGGATAAACATACTTAAATACTTTTTTTTGTAAATACATATTTAATATACATAGAAAAACACCTAGGCCAGAACAAATATTCACATTTATACACACAAATATTTGTCCTGTGTGGGAATCGAACCCACGACCTCAGGAGTGGAATGCGGGTATACTCGCCACCACGCCATATCGGTCGTCAATAACATACAGTATTAATAGTCAGCTAAAAGATGTATTTTACTGTTACCAAACACAAAAAATCTTAAATATGTCGAACATATCAATAGAAAAACATGGTACACATGAATAGACCTGTAAATATCGGATGAAGCTAAAAAGCCAAGAATTAAACTATAGGAATTATTACCATAGTTTAAAAGCTCCATGAACACGACATTTGGTAACCGATAGCGCCGAACCTCCATGTAGCCCGATATTTGATGGAGTGATACGGTGAGGGGGGTAGGGGGGAATGGTGGAGAAGTGCCAACTCTAGATAATGGCCGCCGTCTCACTTTGGCACCAGAATTAATAACGCAGTTCAAATTTTAATGTTTATTTATCGCTTCATGAAAACTATACTCTATAATAGCTATGCCTGTACGGGACACAATCTGTTGTGATGCCTCTAGTACTGCTAGCGGCTTTAGACTGCGGTGACCTCTTTCCATCAGTTCTGATGGCTTAAGGCCGACAGTAGGAGAGAGCCGTTAGAGTTACGTTATTCATTTCTAAAATAAACCTTGCGAAGGTTGGTTTCCGGTATACAATCTATCTCCTAACGAAAGTAAAACTAAATGCGTAAAATTCGCATTGCCAAATGTTTCACAAGTTTATACTAACTTGAAAATTAATGGCAAGAATATTGTTGAAATAAAAGACACAAACTTCTAAGTTCTAGATAGATTTTAAATTGCAATGGAGCCCTGAATGAAAAAGACAAGAACAGACGAAGAAACGGCTAGGTTAGTCTATTTTAGTGATTTTCATAGCATTATGTCATATGGTATGTTACTGGGGGGATCTGCTGCGGACATATATAGTATATTCGTACTACAAAAGGGCGCCATTAAAGCTATGTGCATTTCTGTTATTTGAATAAAAGTACACTATAATAGTTTGTGGAATTTATTCTATGCTTGTTTGATGTTATATATTTGCCTGCACTATGATCTAAGGACATAATGACAACGGTTCGATTCCCAGCTTTCATTTTGATTTTTTGTTGTTTAAATATACCATTAAATTTTATTTCATCAATTGTTTTTTTTAAATTGCGTTTACCTCTTTGAATAGCTTTATTTTTATATGGTGCTTTAGAATCATAATTATAACACAATCACAACAATTATTTAGTTTCAAGATAAGCCTCAAGATCAGAACTTGTTGTTTTATGTATTTTATATGGACGATCGATATGGCGTGGAGGTCAGTATACCTACACTTCACTCCAGAGGTCGTGGGATTGATTTCCACACTGGACAAATCTTTATGTGCATAAACATGAATATTTGTTCTGGTCTGGGTGTTTTCCTATGTATATTAAGAAGAAGTTTGTTGATCCGTTGTTTAGTATCCATAACACAAGTTCTTAATGATCTTGGAATTAAATAATTGGTGTAATTGTCAGAAAATATTTATATGTATTTATATAACGGATAAACTCACTTTTTTTAAACATAGTTATGCTGCATATACATAGGAAACAGCCAGACCAGAACAATGTTCAATTTGACTGAATGAATGATATAAATTCACTCATAAAAGTTATCCATCTTAAGTTTGAGGCTTTATAACTAAACCGGTAACTGATATGCTCAGAGCGCAGTTTGAGGAAGTGGGTTAGCGCACTAGCTTCATCTAATTTGCTCAGTAATGCGGCGGCTTCATAATTCAATGCAAGATGAACCGCTTTCTGCTAAATTAAGGAGCTCGGCAAAACTAATGACTTTCATTTGTTAGAGGAGCTTCTGATCATAGTGGAGCTATATGTTAAGCTTCTTCATAATTAGTTTTCCAGGACATAAGTAATTAATACTTAAAATTTTATAGTCATAATGGCTTTCACATATGGTATGCGGATTAGAGTTTAGTTGCTATTGGAATAGCGGCAGATAGAACTTAAGCAAGTGATGGATTGAAAATATCTTTGTAATAATTGAAAAAGTGAAGACATCGTTGTTCTGAGGCTCCTATCTTACCCGAAGATGCCTTGTGTAAGGGCGAAACACGTGCCGTGTTGAATAGTTTCTCGATTTTTCGGGAAATTATAGTAGCGCGGGAATTGTTACAAAGATATTTTTGATCCATCACTTGCTTACAATGGATTTCCGCAAAGTAACGCCTGAATCAATAAATTATTTAAGATAAAATTCAAATAAAGTATTTATATCTTAAACCTGGTAAGTCTATTAAATTTAGTATATAAAGTGAAAGTGACATTCGGCAACTCGGATAATTTGTTTTAACGACCAACCACATAAAAGGGGGTGGGTAAAGTGGGTAAAGGACTAAAAAACAAGTGTTTTATGACAAAGTTATGATATTTTTATTGTATTGTAAAGACATTTCTCGATTAAGCATGGAATAAAATATCCGTCAAATAGCCAATACTCTTTTCATGAAATTTTCCATGACTTTTGCACAGAGATGTATCTAACCGATGACGCGTTGAATGTTCGATTTGAGTTGAGGTTTTTTTTTCGGGTCGCATAAGCCCGTGATTTCACAAAACCCCAAAGAAATAAAATATGTTGCGTAGTCCTATAGAACAATACTCTAGCTCCCTTCAAGGTTCCGTAATACCTAACACGCGGCTCCACTACCGCAAGTCAAGATATTGCACAATGCGGCTGGATCAGACAGTTAATGACTTTGGAGCAAACTTAGATCGCTTCTATCAGAACTATCGAACACAGGAACTTACTACATACTTGGCGATTAGAACACCGCCGTTGTGGAACACTTCTAGATTCTTACTCTATCTCATTATTTTTTTATTCATTGTTTCCGGTTCATCCTAAGGTTGCCTGGACGAAATTGCTGTTAGCAATAAGGCCGCCCATTGTATCATATATTTATTAATGTGATTTTATTACTTTTTTTTATTTTTAGTGTACAATAAAATGTTCATTCATTAATTTATTCTGTTAAGTACATTATTCTACCACAATAACTTTCTGATCTTATTCTGTTGCAATGTCCCACCACCAACCACCCATCAGTGGATGTGGTGGGGACGACGCGCTAATATTATGAACGACCTCCTTTCAAATCAGCAGTCGCAGTCCAACCGTATTGTTGAACGGTCATATTAAGAAACAGTGATAAAAGAAGGTGATAACGCATTGATTTTATTTTACTAATTTGACACAATATCCACTTTATTTTATTTTTATTTATTTAAGTAAAAGTAAAAAAAAATATTTATTTTATAAACTATTATACATAGTACTTGAAAACGTCATGATTAAAAATGAAAAAAAAACAATCGAAATAATATTACACTAAATCACGAAGCTTAGATTCACTTACATGCAACAAAACAATTTAAAAACAAAAAATAATTAAGTGTAAGTGAATCTAAGTGCCAGTTCCGAGCCACCGCTCTGTAAGAAGAACTGGCTAGAAACTCACAGGCTATGCTCTTTTAAATATGTCCATTAGTTTGGTACTAGAATAACAATCTTCATTTGTCTGTGAAGCTATACAATGCAATATAACATAACATTAACAATATTTATGTTTTCAAGTCATTCATTTTAGAATAGCCTGTATGAAACGACAGTTTAATCCCAAGCATTTTTATCTGCCATATATTTATTTGGTACAGCAACAGCTTACATCTTTACATTTAAAATTATACATTATAAGAGTTTACCTAGCATGCATCCCAATTACAGGTAAACACAACATTGAAACAAAAGATAACAGAAAAGTATAAAATATAATATTGAAGACAAATAACAAACAATGATGCATCCAACGAAATCCTAAAAAACCGTTTCAGTGACAGGATGACTGAATTTTAGATCTAAATTTCCCAAGAAATTCGTGATAAATATCTAAATCGCTTTCGCTATTCTCTTTGTTGTTCTTTGTTTGTTTGCCTAGGCACGTTGAGTCCAACAGTGCAAAGAATATCCTGACAATCGATTGCACCACTAGTCAACTCATACAAAAACACACCACAAACAAAACCACTTACATCTAGCGTGATCGTTTTATATTTTTTTATCAATTCAATCACAATAAGATGTTATAAGTAACCAATAACAAAAATAAAACACAAAGCCTCTGTAGTAGTTTGACAGAGATCTTTCAATTTGGTGACCTTTTGATATTCTGCTTCTAAGGGTGAATCGAATGAAAAGGGTTGGATTGTGTTTATTTGTTTAAGTGACAGTAAACCCACGTGAATATAATAAACTAAAGTGGTTGCGACAGTTCATTCAGATACTAGTTTTGTAAATCATTCAGATACGTTTGAGTTTAAGTAAATATTGTCACTATACTAAGAGAGTGCTTTATCATAAATATATATATATATGTATACATGTAAATATTTTCTGACAATTACACCAATAATTTAGGTCCAAGATAAGTATCATTAAGGACTTGTGTTATGGATACTAAATAACCGATAAACATACATACATACTTTTTTTTTTTAAATAAATACTTAATATACATAGGAAAACACCCAGACCAGAACAAATATTCATGTTCATGCACACAAAGATTTGTCCTGTGTGGGAATCGAACCCACGACCTCTGGAGTGAAGTGCAGGTATATTGACCTCCACGCCAAATCGGTCGTCAAAAATATTGTTAGTTATTTCAGAATGAAATGTTGCTTTCAATTCAAACGTTAATGCAAGCGACAGTACACCTAGCTCCGAGCTCCGAGCACCCTACCCTCGGCTACTTGTAAATTAACACCGTTTTAATTAGCCTTTGTTGGGAACGTGTAACCATTTTGATGAAAAGTAAATTAAGGCTCATTATTCGGCGAGTCATCTGGCTCGCACTTCGTTTTGGAAGCGTTTGCTCGGTAACGCTTGTAGGACCCTACGTCAGAGGGAATTTAAAGTGGCACTTTTTCTGCACTAGTTAGGTGGATTTGATATCCTTATCTATGTACTTTTGCCGTTCTATCTGGGCATATCGGTGCTAATAGTGATATAGAGATCCCTTTTATAAAGTTGTAGCATGATTCCTACCCACTTCAAATGTGAGATACGGCCGTAAGAAAACCCTTTAACGAGCAGAACATGTAATTTTTTTAATGGGTTTTGCACCTTAACTCAACCCCATAAGGTTTAACTTATGGTGGGAATATGTTTACCACTGTCCTTTTAAGGGATAATGTAATGTAAAAGTGTGGAACTCTATTTATCTTTAACGTTTTTACGTCAAAGCCACCAAACTGATTCAGATAAAAGTGCCCTCGATGTTGAATACCACACGAACGGTCACCCATCCAATGACTACTTTACAAGTTTACATCTTGTACATTGGACTCGGCGTGGTGCGCAGTCCTAAGGAGCCCAAGCCAACCTCACCTGCAAGTGGTGCATATGCTGATCAACGAACGAGGCTCTGGCGAACATAACAGTGCCCGGTAAGCGGCAATAGGTACCAATTGGGACCAACTATGTAATTGGCGAAGTGTGGGCATATAATATTCCTCTACCTACCCTTTCGGGGACACAGGCGTGAATGTATGTATGTATGTGATCAGCGGCGAGGTGGCCTAGTTGCAACACTTTACGCAGAAGTTGTATATATATAAATAAAATAAATGTATATATACACATATATATATGTGTGTGTATAAACTCAACAATTATCTGCAATAAATAGATTTCAATCGTCCATGTTGGGTCTCATTCTTCTCTCTGCATCTCGTACTGTCGGCCGGGGCTACCCCCGGTACAGTTCCTTCTCTTCCTGCTGGTGACCGAGTGTGGTGAGTGGCGGCTTACAACCGCATGTGGATTGCCATTCAACTACCCCCACTGCTTTTCTTCATTCTGACCACCTTGTAAGGCGAAGTAATCTCTTTGGCATGAAATAAATACATTACTTATGTTTTGAATAGAATGCCACGGATTATAGAGCAGTGATACAATAAACAACAATCGTTGGTATCCGAAAAACACTTAGTTTACAAAGAGATGGGAAATGAAGCCGTCTCCGAAGCCTCTCGGTGGCGCTGTTCTAAAGCGAATATTTAAATTCCGTTTCCTGTCGCCAGGGAGCGCTGTCCGAAATTGATGTGCGCCGTCCGGATATTAATATCCGTGCCAACGGATACGCGCGGATATTATGCCCGTGACGTATAACCGTTCGGTCCGGGCCGGGCATCGCGTGGAACGTGAGATCTTTGTGAATAAGCGAAGTGTTTAATGGTGTATTGTTAAAGCTGCGTAAACACGGATTTGTCCTGACTGACTCATCGTTTGCAATATGCGCTCATGACCCGACTGGTCCGACTGTGATTGAAAATAATCAAACATGTTAGCCTGCTTGTAAAGGTTTGGGTGTACGTTTGTGTGGTGTTTGTTATTTCGCGTTTCTGTGCTTGAAACACAATCTTGAGCAGGTTCTTATTCCATATAGTTGTTGTTAAGCTAAGTTTGATGGTTCATTGTGAGGGGCTCTATAAATCCGTGCCAGGTCCGCTTTGACTTGAATCCCTTTAACTGGGTTTGTAAAGTTTTAAGAACAACTGGGCGGTAATCTTAGCCGAGATAAGTTTCTTGGGGCATTCTTCTCAATCTCATTGCCTTTTGGAAGCCTTGTTGGCCTGACTTATTGTGACTGTTTATCCTCCCGTTAGAGTCACCGACAGACTGACAAATCTTTAGAAAACCCCACAACAGACAGATTAACTTACATAACTTGTCAAAGAATCCATTTTGTTTTTAATTCTCTCTAATGCTTAATTATATCTCTTGCACTGTTGTTAAAATAATTATTTGTATTTTGTTTGGTAAAACTTGACGAATCTAAATGATTTTGTTGATCTGAAAGACAATAATGTATTTTTTTTTACTAGGAACCCTAACATTTTACCTACAGTTTTGTGTCCATTACAGTGTATTGAGTCCGACGGGAATTATTATCGCCATATGTTATCTACCACCAAGAATTATCATGACTATACAACATTACAACATATACAACTTTGTATGATTAATTTCTAAATGGACATATAAAATGCATAACTTGACTATTTGAATAATAATTCTTAGAAAAAGATGCTAGAAATTTTCAATAAAGATAAAATATTACGTGAAATATCCTAGCGCAACTCTCTTAGCCGAGAACGAGCTGAAGAACCATTACGCGCGGTCCGGTTCCCCCACTTATGGAAGCAGATGAAAATCAGAAATCCGAACCGCAATATAAATTCAAAATTGCTGCAATAAATTATGGGCGAATGCGAACCAAGTACTGCTACGGACTGACCGAGAGCTACGGAGAGTAAAAGTGCTACGGACGGACGATGTGCTACGGAAGGAAAATGTGCTAAGAACGAAATAAGCTATGTTTTAAGGACAATCGAGGGAACAAGTGTTACGACCTGTAAATGCAGTTGCATTAAGAACTCTTAGTATTTTAATATGTTTCTAAATTTGCATACGTTCTTGGTTTTATAATTATTCTGAAACTTATGTAAATTATTATCCATGTACTTCTAAGAAGCATATACATGGAAGAAAGAGCTTGAGTTGAGAAGAAATGAGAAGAGGACCCGTCTGTATTTTCTCCAGCTAGTATATTTAGATATATCTATTACGGCAATTGCACTAAAATAAGTAATCTATGTTTGTGTTGCTTATTGTTGTAGTAATGTTCATGCTCACTGCTTAGCAGCCATGTTGTTATTTTTAAACATTTAAGCCTAAATTGTCTTTTCAGCGAAATTTCTTTAGACAATAAAATTCTTTGAACCGAAATATAAATGTATTTTGTAAAGCAAGTTTTCTATTAATGTATTTTATTACTATATGTACTAGATTTTTTAATGATTATTTTCAACTTCTTTCTAGATAGAAAAGTTACTTTTTTTGTAAAAAATGTTACACTGCTTATATTAGTCGAGATGATCTGTTGGGGAGGCCTATATTTAGCCTATACTTAGGTGTAGATTTATATGGCAAAACAACGTTTGCCGGGTCAGCTAGTTTAAATATACTTATTAACAATAAAGCGCTCGTAGCTCTGCGGTGCTCGGTGGTCGGAAACGATCACCGAGCACCGCAGAGTTTACAGAGTTCCGTGCTTCGGAAGGCACGTTAGGCCGTTGGTCCTGGTTATCACTAAATGTGGTAGTCGTTAGGCCATGTTAGAGGCCTAATGGGCGGCTTGATAAATTCTAACAGCAGGACGCCACACACCTGCCTCCGCCAATCCGCACTGGGTCAGCGTGGTGGAGTATGACCCAATACCCTCACACATTGATATGTGAGAGGAGGCTCGTGCTCAGTAGTGGGACGTTAATGGGCTGAGATGATGATGATGATAGGTGTAGATTTCCTAAAGGCTAAGATGGTGATAGAATGATGAATGAAATGAGAAGAAAAACCATAAATGATGAGACCTATACCCACTGCTGGGTCTCCTCTTTATTGCAACATTTCAGTCTTAGGCTTTCATTTGCCAGGTCTTCTGCGCTGCTTTGGCAATATCGTCAGACCATTTAGCTGGCGGTCGACCAACAAACACAAGCATATATACTCTGCGGTAAATGTACATCAATAAATACACATTGATTGGACGTTGGATTTCAAAGGGCGTTCAATCAGTCGCAATGGTTACAGCTACGGGATGTGTGTCACGTGGTCGGCGACCGCTAATAAACGAGCGGTCTGCTCGCACGGCGTCTCATCACACAGCCAGGAGGCTCTGCGTCAAAGTTCAGTACTCGATTTTTTACTTTGTAACGTCGGGCAGGACACCAGTCGTTCTTCTTCATTCATTTGATTAAATCAATTTGTAGAAAGAAAATGTATTTATTGAATTTTACCACTTCATATTTTTAATCAATAAGGATGAAGTTTTGAATTTGATTCAGCATAGTGTCTATGAACCAAATAGACTACGCTTAAAATATTTAAATCGTAGTCCATTCTGTTAATTATATAACTAGCTGCGGAAATGCGTATTTTGTGTTTTTTTTATTTTTTATTCATTCATAAAACTTACAACTATCTTTACAGGCATTAAACCTAATACGATACGAGTAGCGGAGCTTACAATACCTAAATATATGAATAAAGACTTTCACATAATTCTTATCTACTAAATTTCGGCTTTCTACAAATAAAATTCAAAATCTTATGAGCACTGAAAGGTCAGTTAGCCGCGTTTACCTATTATATTTGATTTTGCACCGACTCTCAAAATTATACCGAATTAATTTTGTATACAAATTGCACTTATTTTTTACTGGTTAATATTATATTAGAGCTCGGTGCTAAGGCCTTATAAAAATAAGTAGCTATTTTTTTGTGACTACAACAACAACCCATATTAGTCGTTTTAAAAAAATAATTTTAACAATTAAAAGCTTACGTTCTTTCGGCTTATTACGCATTGATCCACTTCAACCTGCGAATTAAATCTCAGTAACGTACCGACAGACGTTCCGATGCCGTCTGTTATTGAGCCCACATCCGAGAGACATCATGATCCGCTCTATAAGGCAGCTGTGGCCGGGCCAATCAGACCCGCTTGTGTGCCCGAACGGTTGAAGGGTTTACTAGTGCTATTGGAATATGCTGGAATTTGCGCTCATATCATCTTACTTTACTATACCTCTGTAAGGGTTTTCGGGACCTTGTCAGTGTTTTTTTATAATGAAAATAAAAAGGCTTAACTGTGGCAAAACTACTTGTTAGTGCATTAATCTCATAATCATAAAGTAGACATTTGTATACCACAAAATGGTAAATGTGTTGAGACTAAGTCGAAAGACCTTAATTTTTACCATATTCTGTTACAAACATTTGGGCAGATAAAGAAATTGATATCTGTCGGACATTAAGGCTGTTTTATTATTTTAAATATATATCATATTATACAACGTAGAAATCAATATACCAAGAGTTTAATGCTCAAAATTACAACTTATAATTATATGACGGTGACAGAGCCACATTTTATCACACCTCTTTACCAGAACCGCACAGGATCAGGTCTTGTCTTCAGAGGTTTGATTTTAGCTCTAGTGCCACATTAGATTATATCACGGCTTCAGAGCCACACGAAATTAGACTTTAAGTGATTAATCTTCGAAAATTCTTCTATTTCAGAGGAACTCAAGATTATATCGATACGATTAAATATTGGCTCCTAAGTCACATTGGATCAGACCTGGTCTTCAGAGCCACACCGGTTTAAGCCTCAGTTCCGGACCAACATCATATTATATCTCCAGAGCCACACAGGACTAGATCTCGGTTCCAGAGTCACATTGGATTCAGCCTCGTGTTCAGAGCCACACAGCTTTGCTCGTAACATAGACATAAACTTATGTTCAATCAAAATGTTACTACAATTAGCAATAATACAAACCACAGTCAAAGTAAACATATCAATTGGTATATCTTTGCACATTGCGGTCGCTATGGCCAGCCTGTGTAATTACGCATACCGGGAGAGTTTGGTGTAATGTATGGGACGCCATCGCTGAGCTGCGGCTTGCAGCGGGGGCCAAGGTATTGGAATTATGGATGTCGTGTTTGTGTTGACGCGATTCAATCAGCTTGTGTTTACAGGACGGTTGATTTTAAACCTCGCTAGAAGATCGATTCTTCATCTGATGTCTAAAATAAAATTGCTATATCTATATTTGCAATATCAAAAAACAAGCTTTTTACTACTTAGCGACTTTGGCCGTGTCATCAACGGGTACTTTGTTATATTTTTAGCTATAAAATAGTCTTAGTTTCTCCGTGTAACATAATGTATCTGCCAGTATAAACCTTGTGGAATTCCGGCTGTTAGGAAGAAGCTGCAACAAACAGATCTAAGAAACAGGCATACTAAAGAAGTATAAATTTAATTATAATATAAATAATATGAATTTGACGACCGATATGGCGTGGAGGTCGGTATACCTACACTTCACTCCAGAGGTCGTGGGTTCGATTCCCACACAGGGCAAATATTTCTGTGCATGAACATGAATATTTGTTTTGATCTGGGCGTTTTCCTATGTATATTAAGTATGTATTTACAAAAAAAAAGTATTTAAGTATGTTTATCCGTTGTTTAGTATCCATAACACAAGTTCTTAATGATACTTATCTTGGAACTAAATAATTGGTGTAATTGTCAGAAAATAATTATTATTAATGTGGAATTCATAAAAGGCTTTAATTTTACATGTCTACATATATGAAATATAGACTTCAATCATCATCATAAGTTCAGTCACAATTTAAAGTCCACTGCTGAACATTAGCCTACCCAATAATAGACTTTATATTAGATGTATGTGCCCATAATCACTACTTTAAGCAGGCGGGTTAGTGATCGCTCTTTGAGCCAGTACACAGGATGACGCTGACTAAACTGAAAATAAAGTCGATAGACTTAAATATCTCGGCATAAAGCTACATATAGTATGAGATAAAAAGTGTGACATAACTAAACTCGTTTGAGTGTAGGGTCAGAGGGTGACAAGGATCCCGAGCCACGAGTTCAATATTCAGGGAGTCCACAGCGGCGGCTGGCGAGGATTAGCCGCACTAAATACTAATGAGGCTAAGAGCACTGCTAGAACAATGCCTCGCTGCCTCCACAAAGACAGCCTCTGTGCATTTTAACACAGCGCCATAATTGGCCAGGTGAACCTTATGAAGATAAATGCTCAAGGAGACTTATAAAACGGGCAAAAAGTTCCAAGTCAAAATGGAAACTTTCTTTCTTTTTGTCCTCTTAATAACCAAGTTTAATTTGGTCATTAATTATTTCTCAAAGCTATGGAAATATTTTGTTTTGAAAGTACAATTATTTTACTGTGCTCTATAGCTTAAGGAGATTATAGAATCTAGGAGACGCGAGCTTTTATTCCTCTCAGTCCTGGCCTGGGAAAGTTTACATATGGAGCTTGGAACAATTAAAACCATTTCATGCATCAATAACTGCATAGTTTCTAGCAGATAGTTGTTCTCATTTAAAGTCAACATACTGAAACAATTATGAAGCAGTCTCGCTAGGCCCTCTATAGAATTTATCACAGTGAACGCTAATCCTCATAAAGGTTCTGCAAACTAAACTCACATACAAAACATTCATACATAAATAAAACGGTTATAGAACACATCAAACTTAAAAAAGAATAATAAAATATATATTTTTTTAACATGAAACATTCATACTGCCACAATACACTGTCAATATGGCTTGATAAGTTCAAGACCAAATTTAGCACCAATGTTTGAAGTCGTAATTCCTTTCGAAACAACCAAAAGCATACGGCGAAAGCAAGTTTCCAGGCAGGAGCTATCTGTAATTTCCAATTAAGATTTTTGACTTTGATACTCTTGAAATCGAAGTTTTCTTTCGACCAAGGCGAGCTATTTGGTGACATCCATGCCAAATTCTGTATCGACCCGCGCTCGGTAGACGCTTGATATTGTCTCATTTGCCCGCACTCCTCGAGATGATACAACAGTTTTACTTTATTTTTCCTTCAATAGCTCCAAGACAGTTTCGCGGAATGGCGGAGCAGTAAATAAACTTAACGGGGAATTGAGCTCTCGTAATACAATGCGCAATCGATGTCGGAATGCATTTCGCAGTTTCTATGAAGACGTGATATTGCGTCTGTGCAACTGCAATTTGAAATAATCACCGTAGCCTGAACTACTTCAATTCTGAACTGGTTTAAAGTCTAGAGATTTCTTGGTAATTGGATTTATACAGGGTTATCTTGCCCCAAAAAAAAAACCAGCTTAATTTTGCTTCACATTGATGGTTTTTGGGTTTATAATATTACTGAATAAGACATCATTCGACATTATGGCAAGAAGCATAAACATATACATTTGATATCGCATACAGGGGCTAGCCCCAAACCAAGTATTATTGTCCATTAATATAACTCTAGTGTGGAAATAGAACCAGCGACCTTCGAAGCGAAGAACAGGTACAATGACCTCCGTGCCAGATCCGTATCGATCGTCTAAAGAAGACACTAAACATACATAACTATTAAAGTTACTATTTTCAAAACATTACAATAATGTTTATTTGTTCTGTCTCACCGAGCTATAGCAACAATGTTATCCCTGCTGCTATAAAAGCTGCATAAAACTTGCAAGAACCTGGATTAAAGAAACCGTATTCCGGGACTACGAATTTCGATTCCATTCAAGATTTCACAAAGCGCCGTAAGCCCACACTATCAAAATTCTTAGTAGGTAATGCTATTATCTGCTGAATAGGAAGCTTCCCTTTTGTTTTCTTAATGAGACGAGCTCGAGTACGCCGTGATGAAGTGATATCTTACTCTTGAAGCTCTCATTATTTTAACGCAGAGATTACACCTAAATCAGAGATGACGTGTATTGTTTCTCAGTGAATTAATTAATGTCACAAAAGCAGTACACGTAATCCTTTTTATAGACTGCTGTTTCAACATTATTCTTTATCATAATTCTAACTTGTAACGAAGTAATGTACAATGAATACATAACATTAACTTTTCAATCTCTTGTCAATTTACCACAAGATTACAGCTAAGCAGATGGATGGATCTTGAAGCGGTATTGTTAGGCTTGGTACAATTAAAATCTCAAAGAAAACAGACCTTTCATGCATCAAAGGCTACTTTGTAGCAGATTGCTGTTCGCATATGAAGCTAAGTTCTTGCATCAGCTATAAAAGAAGCAATGTAGATATTTCACGTCGTAAAAATGTTATCGGAAGAAATGCAGGATGCCGAGGCTGTTGTATTAGTCATCTCCGTCAGAGGGACACAATGAGACGGTTTAATTACCTGCCTTCGGTCAGCGGGGCGGGTTGGGGCCGGGGTGGGATGCACCCGGGTGCGCTGACCCGGATACGATGCGGCGGAGGCGCCGGATATTAATTTCTCCACTTGAACGCACGTTGCCGGGTTCCAAGCACCTGATGGATCCGCAACTAATTTAAGATTCGCCCTCCACCTCTACATTGTTGGGCGATCGCTTTAGCTATGGGTATATCGGTTAATAATTAAATAATAACAGACACCAATATTCGACTGTATTAAAATGCAAATTCAGCTATAAATTTTTTAATTTAAGTGCATCGCTGATGAATATTAAAAGTCAGATCGCGATACCAAAACTCCAAAAACGATACAATATTAATTAACTAACAACCCGTTTCGGCTTATACGAGGGCTGCACTAAAAGTATCGGGATTATTTCCACTGTTCCTGTCATATTCAAATCTGTTTCATTGAAAACTACTTGGTTTAAAATATCGAATACATTTTATTTTTTTCAAAAAAGAATCTCGGTCTTGTCACAAGGTCTTGTCAAACTTGTTTAGACGTTGAGAAAATTCAAGAGAAAATTGACTCGAGAAAATTCAATTGCGATGATAAATCATGCCTTTCCAAGTGGTTTAACACAAAAACAGTGTATTGACCGTATGATTTCTGCATTTGGTGAGGAAGCCCTATCCAAAACCATGATTTATTGCTGGTTTGCTGAATTTCAACGTGGACGTGTCAAGCTCAGTGATGATCCCCGTCAAGGTCGTCCAAAAACTGCAGTCACCCAAGAAAACGTTAATGTTGTGCGTAAGCTGATTGAGGAAGATCGACATGTGACTTACCGCGAAATTCAGACAACTTGAGACATTCATCATCATCATCATGTCAGCCCATTAACGTCCCACTACTGAGCACGAGCCTCCTCTCACATATCAAGGTGTGAGGGTATTGGGTCATACTCCACCATGCTGACCCAGTGCGGATTGGCGGAGGCAGGTGTATGGCGTCCTGCTGTTAGAATTCATCAATATAACACATTTAGTGATAACCGGGACCAACGGCTTAACGTGCCTTCCGAAGCACTTTAGACATTGGGATGAGTCAAATACAAATAATCTTGCATGAACAATTAGGTGTAAAGAAGTTTTTTTCCGATGGATACAGCATTCGGTCTGTGAAGAGCAAAAAGCGGCTCGCGTTACTTGGTGTGTCAGAACTCTCGAAAGATTTCACGCAGGATCCTCAAATGCTGTATACAAAATCGTATCAGGTGAATCTGGATGAACGAATTCTGGATTTACGCGTAACAAAAATCCCCGAAACAAAAATCAGTTACGATTTTGGGTGTTCGAAAATGAATTAAAGCCAACAAAAATTAGGCAAGTGATGGATTGAAAAAAATCCGAGCTACTATTCGCCCTTACACAGGGCATCTTCAGGTAAGATCGGAGCCTCAGAACAACGATGTCTTCACGCCAACGCTGAAACGAGAGTGAACAGTTACAATAGATTTCCGCAAAGTAACGCCCGAATCAATAAATTATCCAACAAAAATTGTTCGTTCACGGAATGTGGCAAAAAAAATGGTGGCCACGTTTTTCTCCAAAACCAGCCATGTGGCGACTATTCCTCGTGAGGGACAAAGAACGGTTAATGCAGAATGGTTTGCAAGCATTATCTATGCTGGAATAGACATTGTTGAATCAAATCTTAAATCGTATCTGTTAAAACACATATGTACATATAAATTGTCTAGGTTAACTTAAGCAATTTGCGCTGTGCTTTGTAAATTAAGCGATTTTTAACAAACACATACCTCTCAACGCATCGCACATCTCTAGTGGAAACCCCATATTCTTCTACTAGAACGTGACGCATATGTGGTGAATTCGTATCCACTGTCTCTGAACCTAATTAACATGGTCTTCCTTATGTATAAGGGATGAATCCGCCTGGAAGAACATGCTGTTAGCAATAAGGCCGCCCATTGTACCATATATTTGTTTCTGTGATTTGATTACTTTTTTTATATTTAGTGCACAATAAAGTGTTCATTTATTCCGCTAAGCTTCCAGCTAACATTCTGTTCATCGAAGCCGCACAGCAAAGTGTGTTTTGGGCTAGACACACTCGTCATTAGCGGCGCAGAGCTGACTCGGAGAAAACTTTGAAGTGAGTTGAGTTTCAATCATTGATTGCCAATTAGCGTACTTCCACAGCACTAAGTAGTGCTACTATTACCAATTAAATTCTGAAGCGATTGAAACTTAAGTATCTACACTTGTTTCAGTTTTACTCGCATCTTTTTACTGGGAATATGTTTACAACTTTTGTTTCGTTATAAAAACTACAAACGATAATACTTAAATCCAAAAACTTCCGGCTGCTTGTCTGTTTAGGGGTTTCAAAGCCATCTTTGCATGATCTGTGTGCATGTTTTTTTGTACTTTTGAAAAATTTCGGACGTGGTTTATGTGGAGCTCTTGTTGAGAGCTTTTTGAGAGAGAGAGATTCTTGTATGCTGCATACCTACCAACTAAAATAAAAAACGACGCGAGCCACTTGTCGAAGAAGAAGACTAGACTACACAGTCCTCGGCTATTAGAAGTGTGCTGCGTTTCATGACCTTATACTATATGATAGTTTGATATGGAAATACCTTTTCAAACATTACTCTGCAGTATGATCAGTTTAATAAATCATTCAGCTACATACTTTTGTGAACTTAGTGTGAACATAAAAGAGGCGATTTGATCACCATTTCTGATTATTGTAAGAAATCTATTGCATGCTATTTCATTCCACCAGAACGTAGCGAATCACTCTAATATTCAAAAGCTTTTGCCGTGGTCATTGGAATTTAATTACATACGAATCAAGCAGGTAACAAGAACTCGGTTTTAATTACCAAGGCTGAGCCTGACCAGCACAAAATTGCTTCATATTACAACTCAACTGTTAAAGGTTTGCGTTAAATCTGCACAATAATGTACGACCAATATACACACTCGTGTTGCATTTTTTCAGTTTCTTATGTAAAGCTGTAAACCACTTGATCCCTTATATATTATATATAATTGCAAATTGAGTGGCGATAGCCCAGTGGCGAGACTCAAAGCCTTAAATTAATATTTACAATAAATATTATAATAAACTTAATTCTCGGTCTCGGGTTCAATCCCTGACAACGCATCTACGACTTTTCGAATGTGCGTAACTATCACTTGCTTCGTGCTTCGGTAAACACGTTCAGCCGTTGGTCCCGGCTGTTGTGAATATCTATGGCAGTCTTTATTAGAAAGTCAGTGCCTTCTGATATCCTGACAGCTAGTTTATCCATCTAATGTTTTCCTCTGGGTTGCGGCGGTCAGACGGCAGTCGCTCCATGTAAAAACTGAAATTCAGCGAAATCTGGTTAAACCAGAAAGCAGATTATGGGCTCTAATTTTAAGTCTAGAGCAGCAGGGATAATGCTAGGATATGATATGGTTATTATAATTGCGAAAGTAACTCTGTCTCAGTTACACGCCAAAACTACTGAACTATCTGTGTACTAAATTTCAGAATACATTTTTTCTAGAGCCTGAGAAAGAACTTAGGCTACTTTTTAATGCCAAAAATGGATGCAAGAAGTACAAATAGGGGATCAAATTTGGAATGGACAGTCTATATTTTTAAAGTTAGAAGCGTGTAACTAATTTGTTAGCTTTGTTATTAGCTGACATACATACATACATAAATCACTTCGCCAACTGTGTTGATGGTCCCACGTAATAGGTGGCGAGCCTATTGCCGCTTACCGGGCACTTCTATGTTTTCCAGAGCCTCGTCCGTTAATCGGCAGGTGCACCACTTGCAGGTGAGGTTAGCTTGGGCTCCAAAGATGATGATAGGATGTACACCCTGTACAGTGTTTAGTAAGTATTCCGTTATGTTAAAAGGAACTCCTGCCTCAGACGAGAAGCACCAACAAATATTGTCCACTGAAAATTCGACGAGAGCTCAGATTAGTCAAAAACTTGACCATTACTGAAGGACACGCTGATTGAAAACAACATAATATAGAATTGCACCGGTGGCTCACGTTTACGAGCACGACACTGACACAATAAACTTTTAGGTATAAAATATTTGGCTGTAATATGCTAATGTTCACAAATGTCAATGCAGTCACACTTTTCATCCACATCCTCCCCTCGAGCTTCATTCATTTCGAGGTCTATATTTTTCATTACATTACAATTTAAAAAATATTTTCTCGCAACGCGTTAAACCCAGTGTTGGAATGAAAGCAGCTCCTTTGTGCAGTATCCTCGTAATTCTGAAGAGAGCACTTTCCCCGGTTTTGTTTATAGATACGGCGCGCACCGGTTTTAATGAAATCCGTCGGGAGTGCGCCGCGACAGTCGTGGGTACAGGGAAACAATATCTACAGTCGGTGTAAACATTTGTTAACATTGCAGAATTTAGAAATATAAGGCGACGTCATATTCGAAAATAATAAATATATATCTTGTCCATACTTAACAAAAAAAATGATTGTATATTTTCAATTATTTACTGCCATAGCCACTTGGTTTAGTTCAATATCATACATACAAACATACTATCACAAAATATTAAGAGCATTTTCTGAAAATATCGTTATCTGAGAATTCTAATAATTTTTACGATATTTCGGTAGTATCAAGTGTTTTTATTTCAGTTTTAAGGGTTTTTTTGCTTAAAATTTTGACTTGCCAAATTTTGTGGTTTCTATTTTAATTCTAATAAATTTTATTACATGTACATATGACTTTATCCACCCTAAAGGTCCCTTTCTTATCAAATAGTCACAGAAAATAACTTCTGTCTATCCTCCGTTACATAAAGCAATTAGTTGGAAATACTAGAGGCCGTCCGCTACTTAGCACGCGTGACTCACAGGTACAAGTAATTCGTTATTTTTTTTTAAAGTTTCAATCACATAAGATACTAATGTAAATCCCTTTAAAATCAGTCCAGCTGAAACGTAGACTTGCCACAACACGCTCTTGTTTTGACATTAAGAACAAGCATAAATGAATAGGTATAGAAATGTCCATCACATATTATTATAATCCAATTTCTGGTTGGGGTGAATACTATACCGGAAGAAGATATACCAAAACGAGAACTATTAGAAATAATTGGTGTTTCCAAACACTAGTAGAAACACAACGTTACACTTTCTGGTTACAGCAACTTCGGCTGAAATTACAGTGTTCTATCAAAACTTGTTTGTTACAAACATAAAACAGGTCCAACACAAACACGGAACAGGAACGACGTTTCGGGTTTTGTAACAGACATTGCTGCTTAAGCATTGCATTTAGAACGAGGATACCACTGAAACAACGCAATGGATAGCGATATTTGTGTAATAATTTACATGCTGGGAATCGTAGGAGAGTGGTTGGTTTTGCTGCAAGTAAAAGTTTAGATAGCGAGTCATATTTTTCACTCAAAAGCGAGAAGTGACTGTTTGTGTAATAACTCTGGTATGAATGAGATAAAAATGACATTTCAAGTCACAAGTGGATGCGAGAGTTCACAATTGCCTATGAGACAGTGATTGTGCTCATACAGAACTAAACCCCAATGAAGTAGAATAATTGAAATCGACCGGTTGGATTTTTCTTCGTTGACTTTTACGACTCTTCATTGGATGAGTGAGAGGGACGTTCCCAGTATTGGGATGTTAAAAGATTGAGATAATTATTCAACCAGTATATCAGATTGAAACGCTCGTAGCTCTGCGGTGCTCGGTGGTCGGAAACGATCACCGAAGTACAGCAGAGTTTACAGAGGTCAGTCCTTGGATGGGTGACCGTTTGTGTGGCATTTCATATCGAGCGCTTCCGTGCTTCGAAAAAGCACGTTAAGCCGTTGGTCCCGGTTATCACTAAATGTGGTAGTCGTTAAGGGATGGGCGGCTTGATAAATTCTAACAGCAGGACGCCATACACCTGCCTTTTTTTTTTTTTTTACGTCGGTAACAAAATGCATTTACGCACTGCCTTCCGGCCAAAGGGGGACCGAAAGGGGGTGTGGGACTCACCACCGGCAGACACGACCGCCAAGTAATACCCACTAAAAATCTTCCGACGACGCCCGCCGCCTGTTGAGAAAGAGGCGAGGGCCAGTACCTGGGTTGCAGCTTCTGACACCCCGCCTGCGGCCAACGTCCCCCGGACCAAAACCGGGAGGACCTCCTCAGAGAGGCGCAGTGGACGCGCCCCTCCTACCGCCCCGTGCGACCATAGCGTGTGTGGCCGACTTCCCGGAGGGTCCATGGTTAGACAGCAGGGGCCCCCTGCCCCCACTGCCTAGACCCTCCTGGCGCTGCTGAGCGGGCCCTCCTGGCCCAGAGTCGTCGGTCTCTGGGTGTTGCCTTTTCCCTAGCGCCTCCTGCGCCCTACCGGGAGGTACTCAGCCCCCCCACCACGACAAGGTGGAGACCAGTCGGGGGGGGGCATACACCGGCCTCCGCCAATCCGCACTGGGTCCGCGTGGTGGAGTATGACCCAATACCCTCTCACCTTGGTATGCGAGAGGAGGCTCGTGCTCAGTAGTGGGACGTTTATGGGCTGAGATGATGATATCAGATTGGAATTGCATAAAATATTACTTTGTACTTATTAAAACCGCTTCTGTCAATGTCAGTAAAATATATTGTTATTCCGTGGCATAAACCCAATTGACGTTAATACAAGTTTAGTCCCCAACAAATCATAATAGCGGCATTTGGGCACCGGCGAGCGCGGCCTCTCCAGAGCGACATTCGATTAGGAGCCTATCGCGCGTCATCGAGCCCAACTCGACAGTAATTGCGTGGATTCGATGTTTAATTGGTCCCGTGATTAACTATTTGTCAGACCCAACATTATCAGGCCACAGTCTAACAATTCCGATAATTGCATAACTGTAATATAATGTCCTGGACATCACACAGCGCTTTTAGATCCAAACTATCAGAGCCTGTTGTATAATTACTAGAGAACGAATAAACATACTTAACTTGAAAGAGGGGTTATCGACCTTGATTACGGAAGAAATTTTTAAAAAGAAATATCCTCTTATTTCTATCAGCGTCCTACTAATATCAGACTCTGATCTCATCTCACAAAGGCGTTTTAGTTCTATCACCAAATAACATTGGCTGTTTTCACCCTTTGATGCCATTCGCTAGGCTAGAGAATAGAGAGACGTCTTTTATTTATTTATTTATTGCATTACCAACATAAGACACACCATTAACTACAGTAAAAATTACAACCATATACATTAAACGTTAGTTGTTAGTTGTTCTTATAATTATAGGTAAACACATCTTGCATACGTAACATTACAATCAAAAAGAAAATAGCAAAAAATAATAATAAACCTAACACTCTAAACTAACTACACTACGATTACATTTAAACATTAAGGGATTATAGAGAAAAGAAAATTTCTAATGAACTAACTAAGGTACGTGAGCAAGTTGTTTCAGTAGTTTCAGAAACCTGGGCAGGCTCTGACAATTTAAATCTAGTTCGGGTAATTTCTTCGAAACATCATTATATTAGGTCGGGGAAAAAGTCTTTTCGCATAACGTAGGTATAAACTTATTATACAATTTTTTTGACTGTACTATTTGTGTCTGGCTGGTTTTGGTAACATTAAAAAGGTTCCATCATAAAGAAAAGAAAAAAATAAAAAAAAGTTGTTTCCCGCTATTTTTCATTTGTTTTTCTCTCCGTAAAAATGAGTGAATCTAATGAAGAAATTCGATACATTTTAAAATTTTATTATAAAAAAGGCAAAAATGCAACTCAAGCAGTGAAAAAAATTTGTGATGTTTATGGACCTGATGCAGTGTCAGTAAGAGTAGCACAAATTTGGTTCAAACGTTTTCAGTCCGGAAATTTTGATGTTAAAGATGCACCTCGCTCTGGTCGCCCTGTTACGAATAAAATGGACGCCATTTTTGAAAGAGTGGAGCAAGATCGGCATATTAGTAGTTACGATGTAGCTGAAGAACTGGGAATTGACCACAAAACAGTTTTGACCCATTTGAAGAAAGCTGGTTATATAAAAAAGCTCGATATTTGGGTGCCACACGAGCTCACTCAAAGAAACTTAATGAACCGTGTACTCATTTGCGATTCATTATTTAGACGTAATGAAACCGAGCCGTTTTTGAAGAGATTGATAACTGGCGATGAAAAGTGGATCACGTACGACAAGAACGTGCGAAAAAGGTCGTGGTCGAAAGTTGGCCAGGCTTCACAGACTGTGGCCAAACCTGGCCTAACACGAAATGAGGTGATGCTGTGTGTATGGTGGGATTGGAAGGGCATTGTTTATTATGAGCTTTTACCGCCCGGCAAAACCATCGATTCTGATCTTTACTGCCAGCAACTGATGAGATTAAAGGAAGCAGTCGAGAGAAAACGGCCGGAATTGATCAACAGGAAGGGTGTGGTCTTTCATCACGATAACGCTAGACCACACACATCTTTAGCCACTCAGCAAAAATTAAGAGAGTTCGACTGGGAGGTCCTAGTGCATCCACCATATAGCCCTGACCTTGCGCCTTCAGATTTTCACCTGTTTCGGTCTCTGCAGAATTCTATAGGTTCTGTAAGGTTGACCTCAAGAGAGGACTGCCAAAACTATTTGTCCCGTTTTTTTGATCAGAAGTCCCAAAGTTTCTACAGTAACGGGATAATGTCTCTGCCCACAAAATGGCAGAAAGTTATTCAACAAAACGGTACATATATATTGTAAATAAATGTAAATAAACTTTGAAAAAAATGTCTTGACTTTTCATACAAAAATACGAAAAGACTTTTTCCCCAACCTATTATAAGCGAGACAAACGGATTTCTTTTCGTCGGACGTCTTTTCTCCTAATCAGAATCAGTATACGAGTACATACGTGGTGATAGAACTTACACGACGATATAGCAATTCAATGTGTTCCTGCCACCTGCAACCTGCCAGAAGACATCAAATAATAGAATTGAAATTTATCAGTGACTTGCAATGGTAAAACGCTGTAACGAATGCTCATATTACCGCCTGCACAAATGCTGCATCACGCCTCGCAATAAACAGTGCGAAGGGAATGCGCTATGTATTCGCTGAAAAGAATTCCTTCACCGGATCGCGGTTAAAAGGAATTCCAACTCGAATTATTATTTCTGAGTTGTATGTAAATACTTAATGCAGAGTTTAGGCAAAAAAACGGTAATCTTAAATTGATCTTCGAAGTTGAAAAACGAAAATGATTAGATCATTATAAATAGATAATTATTTCTTTATTTTAAAAAGTGTCGAAAAAAACGAGTCTATGACCTAATGACTTGTGACCATTATATATATATATTTTTAATAAAACTCTCTACGTTCCGACATAGACAAAACTAAATTCATATTTTGTTCCGCCCATTGGAATTTCTCTTTTGTCCTTTTACAATTATTGTATCTATTAGTTGTATTGTTAGTTAACATAATAATAATTGATATTGGTTAACAGTGGTTTAACATCAGACGTGTCATTAAAACTTATACCAATTATCCCAAAGCCCAAACACATTTACTTTACCACCTTACATTCGAAATTTAATGAGAACCTAGAACTCCAGCGTATCTCCTGCACCGAAGGCGACATACATACTTGATACAGCAATTAATTGAAGTGGTCTCATTAAGCGGGGCACTTACCGGCTTCCTGCTGAATAATTAGGGCGATGGAGCGACAGTGAAGGGTCGGGTTAGCTCAACTAATAAAGACTTTTGTAACACAAAGTAGGACCTTAGTTTCTTACTTCGCGGTCCAAGTTGGCGGGACGGGGTGAAATAGTGCCGAGTGCGCTGGCTCGACGATTTCATTTCACTAATTTGAAACTTTTATTCAGTTTCCTTGTAAAATTGCGGCTTGCGATATAACTACCTATATAATATAGGACAAAAAATAATCTTACTTTATTTGCATGTTTATAACACGTCCAGTCACTAACTGCATATACTCACTCACATTCACATTTTAATAATTACCAAAAAGCGAGTTCTCTTTATTCAATTTCAATATAATTGTTGTGGAAACTCAAACAGTAGGTAGAATCACAATAAACCAATAAAAGGATTCCATTTAATTTATTACTTCAAATAAAAATAATTTTATTTACCTTTGTAGCTTTTTACACAGTACTGTGTTCTTCTTTGAAGAGCGATCTCACTTTAGAAGTTACTGTCTACTTGAACCTTTTTTTAACTTAAAGTTCTATAGCCATATTACATACAGAATAAGTCCGATGAATACACCGTCCGCCTATTCTCTAAAAACTAAAATTTCACATGCAATATCTATTCATGAATTTACTTTACATTATCATAACAGCGGCAATAGGCTCGCCACCTATTACGTGGGACCAACTATGTAATTGTCGAAGTGTGGGCGTATAGTATGCCTCTGCCTAACCCTTCGGGGAAACAGGCATGATTTTATGTATGTTTACACCGATAGCCCTAGATATAATTATGTAAAGTAAAAAGCAGCAGATCTGAGTAAGTATTATTGTGCCGATTGATAGAATACGAGTTTTGGGACATCACTAAAGAAGATCTTCTAAAGAATACTTGTCCTACTTGTAAGCGCATTAAATTGATACTGACTTATAGATTAGTAATTTTGCTTGTATTTTGAACGTTTGATTAACATTGATTCATTTTCAGTAAGAAATAGAAAGACTGTACGTACCTCAAACCTGACTTATCTATTAATGGGTCGATGTTCCTTTAAGCATGCGAAATGTGGAATTAGTCCACAACGCCCGATCCCAGACCCTGGAACGCATCCAGGCATCAAATGTTGGCCGCAGGAGGACCCCCGGCTGCCAACTCCACGATCGTTGCAATAAGGGATTCATATCACTCCTTATGAATCTTATAATGTACCGAAACATAAACCTTGCTCATATTTACATGCCTTAAGTTAGATATTTTTTACATGTCATATTAATGTGATCACGGTCATCACAGCCGCCTCATAAGTCCACACCTTATAAGGCTAAACCCAATAGATTACATTCTATTGACCCCTGTATGCCCATTAGCACGGTGGGTAGGCGGGTTGGTGATCGCAGTTCTAGCCAGTAAAACAGGATGACGCTGCTGCCCATCATCCGATACCGTGGGATGAGAGGGGGATAATAATCTCCGCTAACTATTTATCTAACTAGGTCCAGTTAAGGCCGAATTAAAATAAGGCTGTTTTGTTAATTTTTGTGAATATAGAAAGGGATCACTATTTATTATCACAAAATTTTAATTTAAAAACGGCTTGTCTAGGTCACAAAAAAGTATATTCCAAAGCTTTATCATCATCATCATCTCAGCCTCTTTAACGTTTCACCATCACGTCTCCGTAGGTTCGTGAGAGGAGGCATGTCCTCAGTTGTGGGACTATGATGAAGTTACGTCTTCTGATCCCGGGCCTCCGTCACATACAAAAGTGTAAGGAATCATACACCACGCGGACCCAGTGAAGTCGGCGTATCCATTAAAAAGCTTGAACATTTAAAATGGAGCCAGCCGGTTGGTTTGATGAATTCGTAACAAAAGGGTTTAATTATGAACGTATGAGCGATTCTCCAATATTGGCGCGACTCCATCACAAATGTTTAACTTATTGAATTCGGTTCGCAAATACGATTCGATTCATATTAATATTTCGTTTGATCGTGATCCCGTTTGATATGTGCTGTGATTGTTATACATTTGGGTATAAACATGTTATAATATATCAATAACTGCTTTATATATTGGGACAGAGTATTTATTATTTATCTTAATATGAAAAGAAGCACGATATAGACATAATTATTCCTACGTAAATGTTATCAAGTAGGTAGTTTATAACACACTCAGACACTTTGTGATAAAGTCATCTATTTTCATGGATTCTAATTAATATTTACATAAATATCTAACAGTTACGCCTATTTTAGTTCTAAGATAAGTATCACTAAGAACTTGACTGAAGGATGCATACAACAAATATTCATGTGATTTGATTCACAAATATTCGTTCTGTGTGTTCCAACCCACGACATGTGAGCGCACTTGTTTTATTTTTGTGTTATCAAGGAAGAAAGATGAGGAAAATTACATAACGGAACCAACGTATATAAAAGAATATTAATTCGTTACACATACCACGCAATCACCATTATGCGAGCACTATCCCGGCTGCCCTAGACTGGCCCCGCGTCTCCTCACTGGTCTCACCAGGTTTTGCTGAATTTCAGTTATTCCACATACCATATTATCATCATAATCCTAGCATCGAAAGTCATAGTTGCGCCACCTGGATTTGAACCCGAGACCCTATGAATTTAAAGGCAAGGGGTCTATCGGGGCCACTGGTCTATCGCCGCTTCTTACAGATACCATACTATAGTTACTGTTAATAAAAAGGACTCCGTAAACAGAAACTTATTGGTCTTGCCTCAAACATCGGACTTCCTTACAAACAAATCCTCATTTCTCGCCAATTTCAAACAGACACGCTTTATTAGAACATTTCATCGAACATTCGAGATAATTCAGCGGATCTCATCCTCCGGATCAAACTCCAAACAACTCCATTAGGCGCGAGGAGGCCAGGCTCGGCTGAGGGGTTCTTTTAGAACTCGCCAAACTCTTTGATCTATTCATTCTGTTTCATTCACAATTTGCCGAACTTCTCATGTGTGAACAAGTCGGGACGATTTGAATTTAGTTAGTGCTTTGGAAGGTAAGTATAATGAAACGGAAGGATCATGAGTCAGATTATGTTGAACAACACAGAGAAAGTTCAACCTTTCTGTACCCGCGTCAAATTAAGTTCTACAGATTGGACGAGCGATATGGCGTGGAGGTCAGTATACCTGCACGTCACTCCAGAGGTCGTGGGTTCGATTCCCACACAGGACAAATCTTTGTGTGCATGAACATGATTAGTTGTTCTGGTCTTAGTGTTTTCCTATGTATATTATGTATGTATTTACAAAAAAAAAGTATTTAAGAATGTTTTTCCGTTGTTTAGTATCCAAAACACAGGTTCTTAATAATACTTATCTTGGAGCTAAATAATTGGTGTAATTGTAAGGGAATATTTTTTTATTTTCGTTTAAATAATGGCTTCGTACGTCTAGCACATCTAGCCAGTGTCAAGTAAGTGATATATATAAGTCATAGTAAATGAGAATGAGTGATGATAAATGGTAAATAAGATACCCTCCCGTAAACCCCCTGAGTCCTCAGTAAAGATGTGGGACTATACTGAGATCTCACATGGACTTCTTGAGATAATATGAAAAGTGATGTTGCACTGTTTTGTTTGATTTACCAACACTTATGCATATTCAGAAACACTATACGGTTAATAATCCACCGTTATTACACATTAATGTTAGAAATATCACAAATTTTAGAAAATAAAACAAAACTGCAGACATGACGCTTCACTTTCCCGCCAAGAAGCATTTATTTATTTATTATTTACAGATATATCTGGCACATGTACTCCGCACGGATCACCGGATTTCAGATCACCACTAATTTCTGAGCACCGCAACCTAGAAGGAAACATTATTCTGTGACTACATCAATCTATAATATTTGTTTACATATAAATATTAATATTTTACATCAAACGCATTAATTTGATGCCAGCCACAAATCATGCCATGCATAGCAATGAAGTCAACACGTTCGCGCGTTTTGTATACAAAATAACATCGAATAAGTAAAACATCGTTCTGACAGGCCAATGTGCAATTAAATCAATTGAAATCAAAATATTCTTCATGTAATCAGATACCGGCGGCACAATCGTACTGAGTGAAACCATTCATTATCATCTCGCATCATTGACGTCCCTCTACTGAGCTCGGGCCTTCTCTCACAAGCCAAGGCAAGAGCGATTCAGGTCGTACTCCATCACGCGTACCCAATGGAAAATGAAAAAATAGGTTCAGATGCGGACCTTTATAAATGGGGAATGAAGGAGTCTTCGGCCTGTGGTTGTGGAGCGCCAGATCAAACTATGGCCCATGTTGTAAACGATTGCCAGCTGTACTCTTTTCCCGGTGGTCTTGAAGAACTTCATCCACTGACTCCAGATGTTGAGAAGTGGCTACGCCAACTGACACTGGAAATTTAAATTAAGATTCAGGCAGCTCAACGCCATACGATATGATGAATGGAAAATGGCGGTAAAACCATTACTTGATGCTTAATTTCATATTACACAACAAAAACTATTACGAAGGAATGAATAAGAAATCAAGCTCATTTACTTAAAAAATAATAATAATGTCCCTGTTATTCACAAGTCCTAACTGCTAGTTGAAGTTGTTCTGGGCTTTGACTCGAACATGAATAATATTCAAATTAATTCAGCCTCTCGCAACAGAATGCGTGCGAAGGAAAATTAATATCAGTGAGACTGGTGAAGACAATTTATTTGTTTCTGAATCTGTTGTATTTTACAAAAAGCAATCAGAAGACTAAACAACATTATATGAAATGAAGGCTCTGTTCTAGGGACTAGTTTGTTGTTTATCTACTAAATTCACTTGTTCTAGAAAAAATCACCTCGCCCGCTGCAACCCGGCGGATATCGAACATCTGACCTTCGGATCTCATTTGTATTCGCATGTAATTTGTATTATAGGAAGTGTATATTTTATGTGATCTGGTCGTCTGCTATGTATGTTTAGTAGTGTAGGTGTTTCCGAAATTTTATATCTATAACACAAGCTCCTAATGACTCACCCTGGAACTAAATAATTTGTGTGATTGTAAGAGAATTATTTATTAGCTTATAAAGAATAAGAATAAAATTTATCAATAATAAAACTTGTTAAAAATAATTGAGTTAGTAGTGCAACATAATCTTGGTGAAATTAGTTTACTTGTATCTTAGGTTAGTGCTAATTTATCATTGTATAAACAAACAACAAGACACAATATCATTAATACATAAAATTGAAAATTACACGCAACAAGTCGCCGCAACGATAATTAATTTTGAACAATTTATTTTTTGAGTTACTATTGGGAATATAACCCATCGGAAACGTAATACGCCATTATATTATTTGAATTAAAGTTTCATTTGTGGATATTGGTGTTGGTTATACTTTTCGAGTTAAATACTTTTCGTATAAATGTAATGTCCTACAAAATGTAGAACTGTTTTTGTCTGGTCAGACCAGTGAGCAGGCCCAGCTTAAGTCGAGGACAACTGGGATAATGCTAAGACGATGATTAATTATATACAAATATTCATGAAATAATAAATGGTATAATATCGATTCATAAAATCCTTTTATATATCAAATCGTACTAAAAACACCCAATCCAATCTTGAAAAAACACTTTTATCAAAACCGTGTAACATGTTTCACAACCAGCGCTACATGAGCCGGTACGTTTGATGTCCGCTTTTTAAGGGAGGGCCCGGCTCTCGGAGGGCCCTTCAGGCTCCACTCGGCAATCAACTTTACAGGCTACACTGTTTTTCATTTTAATTCTAATTTAAGCTTGAGTGAAATGAAGTGGATATACGACGCTATGATTTTTGGGTATAGAAGCCTTTTTTACCTTTCTGAGTCAGGTCTAATAAATATTTTGTATTATGTATGGAATGTATAGGTTTTTGAGAAGGGACAAATTATATCCTGAAACATACGCAGTGAAAAGCGGCAAACGAGGTTAAAAATGAAGAAACAAAATATTTTTAGAAATTATTCGTCAAATATAATTGTTACTGATTTTATGCGATTAAATCCATATCTTTAATAGCTTACGGTGTTTATTCGTTTAACATGCAATAAAACTTTTTACATTATGCTTTAAAAGACTCGCTAAGTCTAGGAATCAGAAATTAAAACCGGTGATCTAAATATAATGATATAATAATTATTATGAAATATGCTAGATTAACATAAAATTAAACTGACAAACCTTGTCAAATTCTGACAAAGAACCCATTTGCTTTTATTTCTTTATTATGGTATCGCTCATATCTCTTTCATTGTTGTTGAGAAAATATATCGAATTTCAATTTTGTGCCTGAATGTTTGACAAATCTAAATGATCATGTTGATCTTAAAGACAATAAAGAATTTTTATTTTTATTTTTAACAACGTTACTTTGTCAATATTCGTGTTAATCCTAAATTGCTTGTGACACGTTCGTTCTGCCATCTGATTCCTTAACCTAAATGTTCAACCCCACAACCGCTTTTAATTAGAGATTTGATGTTTATTGGCACTAAGTTCAAACTTTATCAAGATAAGAACGTGACACAAGCAATTGAGGCTTAACACGAATACTATGTTATATGATTATTGTTATTTTATATATAATTTCTGAACTTTTGTGTTAATTTTTTATTTTGTAATTTTGCTCCTAGATATTTTAATTATTTTATATATTTTGTACACAATTAATTACTAATATGACTTGACTAATATTTCCACGTCGAAAAGCGACAGAATATGTTGGAATAAGGAACCTGAACATGTATACGATAAACATATTCTATGAAATAAATGATTTATTATTATTATTAGTAAGTTGAAATAAGTACTATTATGATTTTTGATCAGAATCTGAAGCAAAAATAGATAAAACAATAATTAAAGTTAGATGTAGTGAACATCCTGTTATTCTTTCAAAAATTCCGATGGTTTTGTTGGTCATTATTAGTCATGTTGCCACCGCATCTCGCCATTGTAGTGCCGGCACCACGGCAGGACACAAAAAGGCGTCACCCGGCAATTAGCTAATGGTCTCCCCTCCCCTGCACCCCCCTCGCCCAGGTTGCTGCGGCGGGGCACAGAGTTACTTCTCGGATTACCAGGTTACTCTATTGCTAATGTTGTCATTTTATAATTACGCTAATACCTGGATTTACATTCTCATACTTTCATCGGACTACCTCCTAGTACTACTAATTAAATCTTATAAAGTTATGAATCCTGCCTTATGAGATATTAAGGATAAGTATATTACTAGTGTGCTTTCATGATTACAAACAAGGTTGTCCAAATATTTTCAATAAATTATGCTTCTCTATTAGAAGTAAAGTGGGCATTGCTGATGAAAGTACGGTTTTCAATAGCTCACTACTACTATACATATATACATATCTATACATTATACTTTGTAAGTATAATGTACGATTAAAATTTTCGTTAAAAAAATTGTATGCCTATGATGATAATAATAATAATAAAGAAGTTTATTTTTTATTATTATTATTTTTGATTCTATTTTGTGGTTTGTTTTTGTATGCGGTTTATGTTTACTGTTTCGTTTTTGCTGAAGTGTTAATTTACTTTCTAACTTTTGTAATTTTTGTTTTTTTACGTTGTTGCGAACCCAATGAAAGAGTAGCCTCCTCTGTGCAGCATAAGCTGAGCTTACTCTAGTTGCTTTTAAGATTATTACTATTTTTAATTTTGTCATGTTTGTGTATTCCTTAAAAGCAATTTTTTTTTTAATTTGATTTGGTACATTATAAAATGAATTTTTTTTTTAAAAACTAACAGCATCTTAAATTTGAAATATGGATACTACTTTACTGAAACATAACATGGCTATTCCTTCAAAGTGCACAGTTATAGTTACTTATCCCCTTACCAGTGCATTATTTTCGAGGGTTTGAACTTTTTATCAGTCAATCCAAATATTTAATAGATTACCAAACGAGTTAAAAATTTTGCTTTAAAAGAGTAACTTCAACTCAAGAATAAAGAGTTTTCTTTTAGAAAAAGGTTTTTACGACATGAATGAATTTATTGATAATGGCAATGTGGGTTAAATGTTAAATATTATTTATGTTATTTTTATGGTATGTGCCTTTTGATTGTGAATTATTGTTAGTTAAATAGAACAATAATGATATATATTTTTTTTATTACGCAACTTTAATATTTGTATTCGCATGTGATTTGTATTTATAGAAATGTTCCACACAATGTATATTGTTGAGAATAAATTATTGAATTGAATTGAATTGAATTTTTGACGGTATATGATCGTAAGAAGTATTCATAGTCGTAGTGTGCAGTGCGCCTCATAATTACGCGCCGTCTCCGGGGCCTTTAATCTTAATAACGCGAGCTTGGAGCCCGCCCGAGCCGCCCGAGCCGCCCGAGCCGCCCGAGCCGCTCGAGCCTGTCGCGGATAATGCCCTAAAGCCTCCTTGGAAGAACTTGCATAATATCTCAAGTCTGGCAAGTATGGCGGCTGCATCCAAAATATTTAAGCTGGGTGCTTTGTTGTTTTTCCAATTATAGTTTAAGTAGTTGCAAAAATTATGCTATTATTAACTAGTTTTGCCTAAACAATATTTATTTGTAAGTTACATATGGTGTATCAAGAATATTCTACTTATTTCAAATAAAGACTTTAGATAATTGCGAATGCAAATCGGTTTCAAGCAGACCAGACAGAATAGACTTTAGTGCTATCTGTTTACCAGAAAGTACTATGACTTAAAAAGACTTAATTTCCTTAATGCGGGAATTGATTGCCCAGTGAACAAGGCGTAATTATTATTTTAATATGTATATTTATATAAATAAATACCAAAATTGTATATTTTAAAATATATTTATCGGCTACCAGGTCCTACTTAATAAACAGTGCAGTGTTATATTTCATTACATTACTTAGACAATGGGTAATTGAAATCGATCGCCAATTATACCTTGGTGTTCTTAACCCGTCAAGAAGCCATGGAAGTAAGCACTTGAGCATCGCTAATCGCGGGTATCAGGGGGTCGCATCGTTAAGCGGCGGCATTTAGGCCCCTGGCGCTCTGTGAAGCGCCCTATCAAATATACGTTCTTATGTTTGTTCAGGATATGTAAATTAAGTTCTTAACATCCTTGGTAACAAGGGTTTCACTTATTATGTCTACGTCCTCACTAAAATGACCGCTGTTAACCTCACTTACTGTGATAAAATTGATTACGGAAATATTAGTTCAGTTTGTATGTTTTGAAAAGATTCGAAGTTTGTTTGATGATAATGTTCCTGGACATCTCATATAGCGTAATTTATTGCTAAACTGAGTATACTATGGATTATTTAACATCGTAGAAACATAAAAATACACAAAAATCTTCCAGACCGACACAAATGTTCTTATTTATTCAGACAAATATTTCTCCAGTGTAAATCCATTCCCGACCTCAACAGCAAAATGAAAATAAACACTGCATACCCTTGCAGGTAAGCCTAGCAAAAATGTCACCGACTCTCGAAATGCTCCGCTACATTTTGCATACCCTACCCGATATCTCGATGCACGTCTGTAAATGCATTCTACCTCTCCATATCGGTCGTCAATGTATGATGAAAGTGATACGCCTACTATCATCATCACAGCCCATTAACGTCCCACTACTGAGCATGAGCCTCCTCTCACATATCAAGGGGCGAGGGTATTTGGTCATATACCACCACGCTGGCCCAGTGCGTAGTGGCGGAGGCAGGTGTATGGCGTCCTGCTGTTAGATTTTTTCAAGCCGCCTATTAGGCCTCTAACATGGCTTAGTGACTACCACATTTAGTGATAACCGGGACCAACGGCTTAACGTGCCTTCCGAAGCACGGAAGCGCTTGATATCAAATGCCACACAAACGGTCACCCATCCCAGGACTGACCTCTGTAAACTCTGCTGTACTTTGGTGATCGTTTCCGACCACCGAGCGCCGCAGAGCTACAAGCGCTTCTATACGCCTACTATAGTAACACTTAAACAATTTCTGTCTCCTCGGCATTATGTAGTTACAGCACCCTTCAAACCGTAAGAACTCAGTACCTGTAGCGAGAAGCGCTACTAGCACCCCAGAGGTATGTAATCTTAACATCTTTTAATAATAATAATAATAATAAAAACGTTTATTTGGTACATTACAAATTACATTAAAAATAAAAAATCTTAAAGCTAACAGCGTCTTAAATCTAAAATAGTACCAAAAAGGCCTCCGCTCAGCATAATGTCGCAACAAAGGTTGTCACGACGCTGGTATTCTGCGGATGCCGATAAGATGAGGTAATGACTACATATAAACAAACTAAAAATAATAAGATATTGCGTTACTTCACTTCCATCTTAACATATAGCATCATTATATAAAATCTAATTTTTTTATTTAACTAAAGCAGACTTTTGCAGGCTCAATAGATTTTATCATTGTGAAATTTCATAGTATATAGTTACAAAATGGCAAGCGATCCAGTAATGAGTTTACCCGTTAATATCGCAGCTAATAACGGAAATGAAACTATTACACGCTAATTCCAGCCATTATGACTGCTTTGTCGGTAATGCTTTCATATATACGGATTGTATGGTTATATACAGTGTTGTAATGAGGTTTCAATGAAATAACTCGCTTCAGAGCACAGAGTTTAATGCACTTCGCTCTTTCTCTATTATAATAACAATTATTTTTATTTATTGCATATCATTTTTGTCACATCTCATTTATTTTAATTGATTCTGTTATTTTTATTTTTTGTAAATTAATGTGTGCTCTGTATCGACAATGTTGTGTACGCCTGTTATCGGTTCTCATGTGAGTCCGGAACCTATACCTTTACTAAATGTTTAAAGTATGCATGTGAACTTGTTGGTGTACCTATTTTAAATAAATAAATTATAAGTAAACAATTGGTGAAATCAAAAATGCGCTGTAGTTTTATAACATTTTTTAAATGCAGAAATCGCAATGGATCCTCTTTTTGTAATGTCACACTTCTAAATGGCCACATGCTACCTGATGGAAAGCTGATGATTTAAGCCAATAAAAAAATTACGGCGCTCTAGACTGTGCAGTAAATATATCAAGCACGGCTTGAATAATGTCGTTTCACGCCCCGCTTAGAAAACTCGGTAGTGTTATTTTAATAGGTTGATATTTAAAATGGGATACATAGGGATCCTACTAAGATCTAAAGAGCCCAAGCCAATCTCACCTGCAAGTAGTGCACCAGCCAAATAACGGACGAGGCTCGATTTACGTGGGACCATTAATATTATTGCAAAATTGCCCGTTCTTTTATGATCAAGCTCCCGCCCGCAGTGAATGGGCGCGTTAGTTTATAAGTATGACATTCATAAGAGCTCTATTGAGACAAACTTGAATAAATTAATTTTGATTTGATTTTAAATGGATTTTTGGGGAAACAGGCGTGATTATATATGTTTAATGTTTGAAATTTTCTGATATACCTGTGTGAATAGCCACTAATTAATTATATCAATAAGCCAATTAATATTCTCTTCTCTTACAAACAACCAACCAACTCTGCAAAGTGCACCCTTCCGATACCTAGGTACCTTCTTACCACCTTTCTTAAGTCGTCGGTCCATTTTGCTATTACCTAGAAAACTACTAAAATAATCTCTACGTACGAATCTCCGCCAGTACATCTAAATACTGGTGAGTAACAGGCCGGACTCGAAATTATTGCCAAACGAATCCTTCGGTTCGACCGCAGGCGCCGCAGACCACGAAACATCTCGATTTAAAGCGAAACTATTTCTGGAACTTGCGAAGATCTTCAGCGATAGTGAACTGCAACTAGCGTTTAGCATCAGGTTTAATCTGGCCAATGGGACTGGACACTTACCTTAATAGTGCACCTATACGAAAGAGGGCATAGATATTTCGGGAAATATGTCGACAGCGTAAAATTGCGATCTTAAATTTTATGCCAGTTTCTACCAAATCGTGAGATTTGCCTATTTCGTGAAGCAACTGGAACTATGTAATGTTTATCAATAATACAGATGTAACTCTTGTTTTCTTAAAAAAGACTGTGACCCACAGACAAACCAGTCAAACGGTTTAGTGGGATATGTTTTTATGTAACTTGTATTTTTTAAAGAAAATAAACGTTTTATCTATCTATCTTTACAGTAAGAATTTGCTTTACTTTGAGTAAAAGCTAAGTGCATTACCGTTTTTATATTCATAATGCAAACTATCGGATTTCATTTCAGACTGTAAGCAGGAAGTTTAATAATTATGACTTAATTGTATTCTTCGTTTTTAAATAAACTTTGTGAACAAAAAAGTATGATACACTTAAAAGGCAGCAGTGTGTTCCCGGAATTTATTACACGGAATATCGCTCGCTGTTTTATGAGAGCGGCCCCAATACTGCGACTTGGAATAAATAAAGATTTCACAATAAAAGTCGGCGGCGATCGTCACTTAGGAATAAAAATAAATATAGCCATCAAACCCTGGCTCGGGCTCTGGGCTGCTTTATTTGGGGGCCGGGGTGACGCTGAGAATAATTTTAAGATTCAAAATACTCAAATAATGCCTCATTTCTTTTTGAAAAATAATTGTGGCAGATGCCTGTGGTAAAAGGTACTAGAAACTTCCAATTTATTGTCATGTATTGCAATATATTGTTGTCGTGGTACCTTTGTCAGTATTATTTTAATTGTCATGTTAATTGATATACGTTACGATTCAATGTTATTGCGTAAGGCATACTCATAGGATGGAGTACCGGTTGAAATATGTTGGGATGTTCTATGTTCTATGTTAGTGGTGGTGGTTTCCGCACTTAGTCCCTGTTATGGACCATTGTGCGTGAGCCTTTGCGGCCATAGTTGCTCACTCCAGCCAGCCCACCTCTCTCCAGAAGCAGATCAGGTTTCCAAGTCCGTGCAAAGCTTCTCCAATGGAACTCGGCGAACCTAGGGTTACCTTTCGTGTGTCAGCCACGCCTGTGCATTCCAGGAGCACGTGTGCGACCGTTTCCTCGGCCACCATACACGCTCTGCACAAGGGGCTGTCTGTGACTCCTATAGTGTGTAAATGTTTGTTCAGTAAGCAGTGCCCAGTGATGGTCCCCGTCACCAGGCGCAGGCTATTTCTGTCCAGTCGCAAAAGTCGCCTAGTCAGCCTTGCGTCCAATGACGGCATGGCCTCCTTGGACTGCCTGCAACCTGGAGTGGAGGACCACCACCCTTGGGATTGTGTGTGTGTTATGCTATGTAGCCAAGTTCGTATTTGTTTAAAGGGAATGGGAACAATGGGTTCAGGTCCGTAGACCGTCGCGATGGAGCCTCTCCTTGCCAGTTCGTCAGCTGCATCGTTACCCATTGATCCACTGTGTCCTTTGATCCACTGTAGTGTAATTTTGTTACGATATCGTATCGATGCCTGTTCTAGTGCATTGTGACATTCTAGTATCAATCTGGAAGTCGTGTAATTTTTGTTTAAGGATTGAAGGACAGACGCGCTGTCGGATATTATACGGATGTGAGTATCTTTAACCTGTCTAGCTATTACAGCATGCGCGGCTTGGGTTATGCCCACACATTCTGCCTGGTAGACTGTGTTGTGTTTTCCTAGTGATTTGGATATGGTAATGTTGAGATCATTTGAGAATACGCCGGCACCGGTGCCCGTGCCTATTTTTGATCCATCTGTGTATATTCTCAGCTCATTTAGGCCAGAGTAGTCGTGCGCCTCTTCAGTGAGTTGCACGGTATAGTGTTTTTTAAAAGTGTGCGTTTTCTGGGTTCTGTCATTTGGTGCCATCAACATTGGTTGTTCTTTAACAGCATCATCTAATATTCGTATGTGTCTGACCCGGGAATCTTTCTTTAGTGTACCAGCTGTATGTAGTCTGAAAGCTGCTGTGGCTGCCTCCTCTCGCACGGTGAGGTGTAGGGGTGGCAGCCCCAGCATTGCCTGCAGGGCCGCAGTGGGGGCGGTTTTCATACTGCTGGTGATTGACACGCAGGCCAGGCGTTGTAGTTTTTCTAGTTCTTTTTGGGTTATACTAAGGTTGGTTCTAGGCCACCAGACCAGCGAGCCATATGTGACTATTGGTCGGATTACTATTGTGTATAGCCAGTGCATAATTTTCGGGCTTATGCCCCAGTTCTTGCCAAGTAGACGTTTGCACTGCCATAGGGATATACTGGCTTTCTTAGTGGTATAGTTGGTGTGTTTTGCCCAATTCATCTGTTTGTCTAGGTATACACCTAGGTACTTGGTTTCTGATGATAGGCTTAAGGTTGTGTTGAAGAATTTTGGTAGATGTAATTCAACTAGCTTCCTCTTTTTTGTGAATAGTATGAGTTCCGTTTTTGTTGGGTTTACTGTTAGTTGGTACTCTCGGCACCAGTCCTCAACTATTTTCAGGGCTTGGCGCATAAGGTTGCATAGTGTGTTTTCAAGTGTGCCATTTATTATAATGGTTATGTCGTCAGCGTAGCCCACTGTATAGTAGCCTTTGTCATTTAGGCGCTTGATAAGGCTGTCTACGACAAGGTTCCATAGTAGTGGCGAGAGCACGCCTCCCTGGGGGCAGCCCTTCGCCACTATGGCTCTTGTTGTGGTGTTGATTGAAGCTTGTACGGCTCTTAATCTGAGCATATTGGCAATCCAGCCTTTCAGGGTGGGATCTACTCCGAAATGTTCTAAAGCCTTGCTGATGCTATAGAACATGGTTTTATCGAAGGCTCCTTCTATGTCAATGAAAGCAGCCAGAGCCGAACCCTTGTGGTCTACAGCACATTCGATTTTTGAAACCACATTGTGCAGGGCAGATTCTGTTGACTTTCCGATTGAGTAGGCGTGCTGTTGTTTGTGAAGCGATATTCCTCGAAGGGGTCCGTCTCGGATGTGACGGTCACAAAGCCTTTCTAGGGTTTTCAGTAGGAAGGATGTTAGGCTTATAGGTCTGTATGCTTTTGGTTGTGTGTAGTCTGGTTTTCCGGGTTTCGGGATAAATATAACTTTCACTTCTCGCCACGCGAGTGGTACGTACATGTTTGCTATGCAGGCTCGATAGATCATTACCAACCACGGGGTTATGGAGTCGATTCCCCACTGTAGTAGGGCTGGAAAGATACCATCCAGGCCTGCTGACTTGTACGGTTGAAAAGTTATAATTGCCCATTTAATCTTTTCCTCCGTTACAATGTTGCGGGCTATCAGCCAGTCATCATCAGATATAGTCCGTTTTGGTTCATCTGCCCATATTCTGTCCTCAACGAGGGTGCATTCTGGGAAGTGAGTTTCAAGTAGGACTTTACTGGTTTCCTGGTCTGATTGTGTGTATGTGTTGTCTGACTTTTTCAGCGCTCCGAGGGTACGATCCTGATCTGTCGATAGGATTTTCCTCACTCGTGCTGCTTCGTTGTTAGATTCTATTGATTCGCAAAACCTTCGCCAGGATGTTCTTCTGGCGCTTCTGGTTTGTTTCTTAAATGTATACTGTGTTTGTTTATAGGTTTCCCAGTCTTCTGGTAGTCTGGAATTCTTGGCTTTATTGAATTGTTTCCTTAGTGCGTCTCTGAGCTTACCAAGTTCCGCATTCCACCATTGGTTACCCTTACCTCCGGCAGGTGGGACCCTAAGCTTACAGCACGCATGATAGGCATTTGTGATGTGTTCGGAAAGTTCCGTTACAGTGTGTTCTAGTTGTGTTGGATCTGTCGGGGTTTTGTGTATATCGTGCTTTGATAGTAGTGTGGCTAGGAGATGTTTGTAACCCGGGACATCCGTCCGGCGCGGGTTACGTCTCGGTATGGGTTCTTGTGTGTTGACTGAGAGCGTAAAGCGAATTCTCCTATGGTCGGAGCAAGAAGGTTCGCTGGATACGTGCCAGTTTGATATAAAATTTGTTGCGTTTTCTGTGGCTAGTGTTAGATCAATAATTGTCTGTCCTCTGGCCGTGACCCAGGTTGGTTCCGAGCCTCGGTTAACAATGTTGAGGTTAGTAGTAAATAGATATGTGCATAGTACCTCTCCTCTGTGATTTGGTGTGTCGCTCCCCCAGAGCGGGTGGTGAGCATTTGAGTCGGTGCAGATGATCAGGTCCAGGTTTGCGCACTCGCAGTGTCGCACCAGGTCCGACATCTCTTTTGGTGGGCAGTTCTCGTCGTCACTCGGCATGTAGGCCGAGGCTAATACTATATCTGGGGACTCACCATCGGTTTGGAGTCTGAAAGCTGTCAGATCTCTGGAACAGAATTGGGTGAGTAGTGTAATCGGGATATCTTTTGGTATGTATGCACAAGTTCGTGGTTTGTCTGTGTTATGTGTGTTATAAATTACTTTACCTCCGATGTTATTGAGGCCACATATCTTGTTTTGTCTAATCCATGGTTCTTGGATCAGTGCTATAGTTCTGGGTTTCGTCTCCAGCGCCCTGCGCAGGCTGGCCGTTGCAGCCTGGCTGTGCTGTATGTTTGCTTGCACAATACTCAAAGCTGGTCTGGAGATGGGCGTTGGCGGCGGCGGCGGTTGGTTGGAGTTAGGAGGAAACAGATCCATCGGACAGTTCACCTCCTAAATCCATTTCGCGCCGGTCGCAATTCGGGGATGAGGCTAGTAGCCGTTGCTCGCTCCACCCAGATGGCTCAGGTGGTGGGACATCGGTCTCGGCGTCGGCCATAGCGGCTTTGGACATCTCTTCCTCCAACTTAGCGATGTCGTCAGTCTGTGTCAGTGTCGGGGCAGTTATGGTAGTCTGGCTTCCGGTAGGGGCGTCCGAGGGTTCAGCCTTGGGGTAGAAGCGCACGTATATCGACCCAAGTAGGTACGATAGACGCCGCTCCCGCCCCAAGACCTTTTCGGCCTCAATCGGCGGCAAGCCCAGGGTGAGATAAGTCCCAGGGTTATTACCACCGACCGAGGTCGCCCTATATAGGGCCCACCCATCTAAGTCATACCAGGGGTTCTGTCGTTTCAGAACACCTTGGAGCCGCGCTATGTCCCCATTGTATCTGGGGACGAAGAGCGCAGCTCGGACTCGGGTGGGTATGTCGGACTGCCTCATGACCGTCAGCGTCAGGTCAGAGTCAGGGAGTCGAATGTTAGGTACGTTGAGTGTAAGCCAGGTCAGGGAGTCGTCATCCTCGCACCACATCTGCACGGTGCCCTCCGCTATCCGTGGGAAACCGCGGAAGGACGGGAGTGGTGTTGCAGGGTCGGAGTCCATGAGCCTGTTCTCAAGGTCAGTCTTAATAAATTCTCCTTCGTCAGTTGTCAGATCCCTAGAAGGAGGGGAGAAGCAGATAGCTACGGCGAGCCGCGCTGGGATATCCAGCGTAGCCCGTGCGTAGGTTTTCCGTCCCCCTTGGGCGGTGTGGACTTTCGCACGTTTCGAGTCTCCCTGTAGTGTTCTCGGCGAGGCCGTGTCGTCAGGGCGCTCCCTCTTCGTCGTCCTACAGCCGTTAGGCTCAGTCCGAGACGAAGAGGTGCTTGGCAAGGTGTTTTGTGCCGAGATCGTCTTGTGCGAAGCCCCAGGTCGCCTTCCCCTCTTCCTAGGTTTCGGTTTGTGCTGTTTTGGTTGGTCAGTCAAGTCAGCAGTTCCACCAGTAGCTGACACAATCAAAGACTTTGCGCGCTGGGTTTCCCCCTCGCGTACTCGTCCTTGGTCGTGCGTTTCCGCGTCCGGCTGCTTTTCGCGTTGGGTTGACCCCTCGCGTACCGGCAGCTGGTCGCGTACTCCCTCACTCGCGTCCGTCTGCGCTCTGTCCTCGCGGATTTTGCGCATTCGGCCCTTGAGTTCCCTCTCTCTGGCCATAACTTTTCCGCGCTTTCTTTTCAGCAAGCGTACTTCATCGGCAGAGAGAGAGGCAGCACTTGTAGATCCGCTGTCCTTTGCTATGTCTTTCAGCCTGTCCTCGAACCTCGCGCGCTGGGTAACCAGCGTTTGAAGTTCATGTCCAAGGCTAGAAAGACGAGCTTCGTCAGTGTCGTTGTCGGGATTTCGGGTAAAGCTCTTCCGAACGAGTTTTTGTTGCCAGCCGCTCGTGGAAGGTTCACTAGTCTGTGTAGTAGGCGCGTGAGTCGCAGCCGTTTGGGTGTTTATGTTAGGCGCAGAAGCAGCCTGTCGAGCAGAAGGCTCGACCTCTAAATGCAGTTGGGTGCTCCCCCCCAGATTACGATGGGAGCTGACCGACGAATCGGTGTGGGATTCCCCGGCTTGGCCGGAACCCACCTGGGGACAATAATCTTTTTGTCCTTTCTGCATTATAAAAGATGAGGTATAAGAGATGATGATATGTTGGGATAATAGTGTAGTAGAAAGAGCTAGGAGGTGTCCTTGAAACGCCTCAAGCAATAAACCTGTTTTGATGATATTTGTCATAAGTCGATAATAGACAAGAACTTAGGCTCTGTTCGATCTTGAAAATAACAAATATCTGAGTCACGTAGACCATATTACCGTTTCCCGTTGATTGGAGAAATCTCACACGCGCCTCACTCCAGGTCTTAGCCGACGATTTTACGGACAATAATAAGAACTAGTCGAGTAGGTGCATGTGTGCGTTTATATTTTAAGCAAGAGCTATATTCGTTTAAGTATACTCGTAATACCTTCTTTCTATGTGCTGTTAATTTTTGAGAGACGCCTTGATACATGGCTATTATAAAGATATTGACATTGATCGTCGCGGCGACATTCACGAAGGTTTTAGATGCAAATCATCCCATTATGAAACCATCATGAAATCAACCATCGTTATGAAAACGTATTACTTCTTTTATATTTATGAAACATTGCGCTACTCAACATTAACCAGCCTATAGTGTACACTTAACACTTATAGGTGGGCACAGCATAAAGTCTGCCTGCATGATTAAAAATATAACTGCTGTTCTGTATGGAAGCAGTTATAACGAATCATGGCGTCCCGGAAGGGCGCGCAGTGTGGGTATATTGTTGCGATCCGAGACTGCTTGTTCAAACTAAACGTTATTCTGTTACAAAGGAAAAGATATTGTATAATGTTTCTGTCAATCTGTAGAGTTTTATTATTTTGATTTCTTTAGCTGATTTGTTAGACAGTGTAAACTTAACAATCAAATTTACTTCAGTAGTAATGATACTTGCTTCCGATCATTACTGTGCCCGCATGGAATTCAGTTCTGTATAGCGTTTTTCGTAAAAAACTGGTAAAAATAAAACAGTATTCCGAAGTATTATAAAGTAAATAAAATATTTATAAGCGGTTTAATCGTTTTGCATGACTTCTAAACTTACAAACGTCACGTCAAGTTCATAAATAATAATGGTAGTTTTTTAAAAATACTTTTTTAATATTTTTTGCAAACGTTTCCTTGATATACTAGACCGACATCACGTCGTAAAATCCAACAGTCGGAACTGGCTAGCACTGGGGTTTTATTGAAAGTCCCGCCCGTGAACGGCACCGTCGGATTTATGTATCAGAAACTCGTTTAGAAGAAACGCTGCCATCACATTTATCACTGCTAAAGTTTTCATTCACTAACATTTGCATTTTTTTTCACCAATTACAAAAGAACTTCTAAATAATAATCCAGTTTTTTTTTATGTATTTTATGCGTTATTTATTTATCGTTATTAACTTAACAAAATCATCCAGTACAAATAAAAATAACTTACTTAAGTAGTTCTTATATACACTGGACAGCAAATAAACCGGGCCACCCGCTACCTTGGAATTTTAATTCGATTTTCTCAATAAGTATAAACCTCACAACTATCAAAATTACACCCACAAAAAGTGCGTTTCATGTTGTTTGAGAAATGACCACAAATTTATCCAAAGTACCCTCAATTCACATTATAATCAAGCAACAAACACAATACCAACGATTTGCTCTGTTTTGACTAGAGTTTGCGATTAGCGTTCTTTTTTTCTAAATGAGGATAGTCGGATTTTTCTTATAATTTCTTTGGTTGCCATCCATTATTTGCTTCAGACGCGTGTATTTCTGCTATTTTCTTCGGTCAATAATGGATACGACGCCTCAAGAAGCAGCTTAAGCTGTAGCACTACTTCAAGCAGGCTTTTCGCCACGTGAAGTCGCTCGGAGACTTCGAATCAGCAGATCTTCGGTACAACGGGCTTACAGACGATACTTAGAGACTAGAGCATTCGATCGCCGTCTAGGTACGGGCAGACCTAGGGCTACATTAGCAGCAGATGATCGTTATATCCAACTTACTGTTTTGCGAAATCGCCGCCTTAACGAAGTTGAAGTCCAACGAAATCTGCGTGACGAACGCCAAGTGGTCATAAGTTCAGATACCGCTAGAAGGAGACTTGCTAAACGAAATCTGGCTCCAAAGAGAGCTGCTACAGGCCCAAAATTAACCGTACCCTACCGTAGAGCACGACTCGAATTTGCCCGAGAGCATAGGGATTGGACGTTAGAGCAGTGGGGCAATGTACTCTTTACTGATGAGACCAGGGTGAGTCTACAAGGAAGTGATCGACGTCAGAGAGTATTATACGCACTTTTTGTAGGTGTAAGTTTGATAGTTGTGAGGTTTATACTTTTTGAGAAAATCGAATCAGAGTTCCAAGGTAGCGGGTGGCCCGGTTTATTTGCTGTCCAGTGTAATTATTAAAAATAAAAACTATAAATAAAATATGTCTTCCAACTGGGCCCATGGGTACGGTGCCAAGAATGCTGGCAACGTTTCCTCTTTGGATTGCCAGGCCAATACGCTGGCAGAAGAAGGTGCCAGCCTTCTTGTCACCGGAAGCAGCAACGAGGCGAGCACTTAACTCTTTCACGAGCTGCTTTGCTTCCGGCCCCCATCCAGCTTAAATCCCAAATTTAGAGCCAGACAAGTCTGGTCGAAGTCAAATTTTCTTATTAATTTTTTAAGACATTTCAGGATGAAAAATATTCTTGGTAAATAAATTTTAATTTATATTCACATATAGGTTTTTTGCCGTGTGGCGCCGGCCTAGAATAGCGTCACCCCTTCTCATCTCATGGGGAGTCGTAAAAATCGACGAAGAGAAATGCTACCGGATGATGGGCAGCAGCGTCATCCTGCGTACTGGCTGGAACTGCGATCACCAACCCGTCTGCCCAGCGTGGTGATTATGGGCAAATACCCCCAAATGGAAAATGGCACACACGCGTATACGGCCCCCAGTCCCCGGCGGCCCCGCTATTCCAGATTACGGTAGCGGTCTTGGTAACGGCGGGGCAGGGGGTGCTAAGAATCACCGGCAGAGATCCGGCTACCACCCAAAACGACGACTTCTGCACCTGGCAACTTATAACACGCGCACACTGAGGACCGACGAGAAGATTGACTAGCTGGAGGAGGAAATAGAGCGGTTGCACTGGGACATTATCGGGTTATCCGGAGTCCGTAGACAGGGAGAGGATACGGTAATCCTTAAGTCCGGCAACTTGCTCTACCACCGGGAGGGCGATCGCCTGTCCCAAGGTGGTGTCGGTTTTATCGTCCGGAAGTCTATCCGTAACAACGTCGTGTCTATTCGGAGTGTGTCGACCAGGGTAGCGTACCTAATACTCAGAATCACCAAACGGTATTCGTTGAAGGTAATTCAGGTTTACGCACCGACCTCGGCACACCCTGACGAGGACGTGGAGATATTGTATGATGACATTTCTGCCGCCATTCATACTTCACCGACTCACTACACGGTTGTTATGGGAGACTTTAACGCAAGGCTAGGCCAACGAAGCGGTGACGAGCAGAAAGTGGGGCAATTTGGAATAGGGCGAAGGAACCATAGGGGACAGCGGTTGGCTGACTTCATGGAGAAGGAGGGCCTCTTTATGATGAACTCCTTCTTCAAGAAGCCACCACACAGGAAATGGACCTGGCTGAGCCCCGATGGTTTCACGAGGAATGAGATAGACTTCATCATGACCACTAAGCGACAAATATTCAATGATGTCTCTGTGATCGCCAGGGTGAAAACCGGTAGCGATCACCGAATGGTAAGGGGCACATTGAATATTAATATAAAGCTTGAAAGGTCCCGTTTGATGAGGTCTACGCTCCGACCCTCAGCTGCCCATATTCAAAACCCCGAGAACTTTCAGCTCGAGCTTCAAAATCGCTTTGCAGGTCTGGAGAACTGCGTAACCGTTGACGATATAAGCGGCAGGCTGGTTGAGACTGTCCACGTTGTCGGGTCCAAACATTATAAGACCCGACAAACTAAAACCAATAAACTGTCGACTCAAACTCTTAATCTCATGGAAGCGCGACGAGACATGCGATTGCAGTCTTCAGCGGAAGCGTCTTCTTACCGGCTCATCAATAGACAGATCTCGAAATCCTTGCGACTCGATATTCGCAAATTCAATACAAATTGTATTGAAGATGCAATAGAGAGGAACAGGGGTTCAAAAGTGTTCGCACGGGATCTGTCTATTGGTCAGAGTCAGTTGACACAGCTGAAGACCAACGAAGGCAGTCTAGTCACGTCGAGACCTGAGATTATGAGGGAGATCGAAAGGTTTTATGGACAGTTGTATACCAGTACGCAAGATCCCGCTACTTGTTTGGCTAAAGACCCTAGAGCCAAACTAACTCGACATACCACCGAAGACATCCCGGACGTCAGCCTGTACGAGATTAGGATGGCCCTGAAACAACTAAAAAACAACAAGGCACCGGGGGAAGACGGGATGACAGCAGAGCTTCTGAGAGCGGGTGGTACACCAGTACTTAAGGTACTCCAGAAGCTCTTTAATACCGTCATTCTCGAGGGACGTACGCCACAGGCGTGGTCCAGTGGTGTGGTTGTTCTTTTCTTCAAGAAAGGTGACAAATCCCTTTTGAAGAATTATAGGCCAATCACGCTACTGAGCCACGTCTATAAGTTGTTTTCACGGGTCATCACGAACCGTCTCGGTCAAAGGTTTGACGACTTCCAGCCTCCCGAACAAGCCGGTTTCCGAAAAGGCTTTTCAACCATAGACCACATTCACACGCTGCGGCAGGTTATACAGAAGACCGAGGAGTATAACCAGCCACTTTGCTTAGCGTTTGTGGACTATGAGAAAGCCTTTGATTCGATCGAGAGCTGGGCAGTGTTTCAGTCCCTGCAGCGATGCCGCATTGATCATCGGTATATCGAAGTTCTGAGGAGTTTATACAGAAACGCCACCATGTCCGTACGAGTACTGGACCAGTGCACGAATCCTATCCTCTTGCAGAAAGGCGTGAGACAGGGTGATGTCATTTCACCGAAACTGTTCACTGCTGCTCTGGAGGATGTTTTCAAGCTACTGGACTGGGAAAACTACGGCATCAACATTAATGGCGAGTATATGACTCACCTTCGATTTGCCGACGACATAGTGGTCATAGCGGAGTCGCTTGTGGATCTGGGCACAATGCTCGGAGACCTCGACAGAGCTTCCCGAAGGGTAGGTCTTAAAATGAACATGGATAAGACCAAAATCATGTCAAATATCCATGTTGTGCCTACCCCAGTAATAGTGGGAAGCTCGGCCCTCGAAGTTGTCGACGAGTACGTATACCTGGGACAAAAAGTCCAATTAGGTAAGTCCAACTTCGAGAAAGAGGTCAATCGTCGAATCCAGCTCGGTTGGGCTGCGTTCGGGAAACTACGCAAAATCTTCTCGTCCAAAGTACCTCAGTGTCTCAAGACGAAAGTCTTCGACCAGTGTGTGTTGCCAGCGATGACGTATGGGACTGAGACGTGGTGCCTGACTATGGGCCTCATAAGGAAGCTCAAAGTCGCTCAGCGTGCAATGGAGAGAGCTATGCTCGGAGTGTCCCTACGTGATAGAATCAGAAATGAGGAAATCCGTAGGAGAACCAGAGTGACCGACATAGCGAAGCGCGTTTGCAGGCTGAAGTGGCAATGGGCGGGGCACATAGCTCGAAGAACCGACGACCGATGGGGCGTTAAGGTTCTTGAATGGCGACCACGAATCAGCAAACGTAGTAGAGGGCGGCCCCCAACGCGATGGACCGACGATCTGGTCAGGGCGGCGGGGAGCCGGTGGATGCAGGCGGCAAAGAATCGATCTACGTGGAAAGCAATTGGGGAGGCCTATGTTCAGCAGTGGACTTCGAATGGCTGAAATGATGATGATGATGATGATAGGTTTTTATATATCCGTTATCCCGATAAGTATGAATAACGGAACTGTGTATAAAGGAAGAATAAATAAATATTCTCTCACAATCACACCAATTACTTAGTTCCAAGATATGTATCATCGAGTACTTGTGTTATGGATACTAAAGAACGAATAAGAATAAGTCAAAGAGCGAGTTTAACTTGCATGAATCTTAAACATGGCTTCACCCCGATCACTCAATGACCACTTAGGGGCCCAGAGACGAATGCTGACTTGGGAGGGACCTCTTCACAGTAATCTCAGAGAAAATGTTTTCCGTTCGAAGGTCAATAACAAGCCGTTTGTTGTTCGTCTTTCGCAGTGACAGGGTTATTGAAAAGGCAAACAGGGCAAAATGGGACGGAAAGAAAATTTATCTAACTGACTATCATTAGCATGAATACTTAAAAGAAATGGAAATCGGCATAACAGTTAGACTTTAGGTCCGACCTCCCACGTGTGTTCGTAAGAAACTTGATAACTGATATGCGAACATGTTTCACAAACATTTTTATTTACAGTCTTAAGTCAAAAAATCTCGTAATCTAATTACGATTTACAAATTACACTTATTAAATAATTTAAAAATTAATTTCTTCAACAGTTCAGTTTTGAGCCTTGCCGACTGTACGACGTTTAATTATTAGGACTATTATACAAGGTCTATCATTAAACATTTAACTATTTTGATAACAATGTATGCATCAATTCAAGGTTCAGCTCTGGAGAGAGCACAGTTTACTGAGTAAGCTCATTTCGATTCCGATTGTGTCGGGCATGTGGCGGGTCGGATGTCAGAAGGCTCGATGGAGCGCACGTCTGCCACTACCCCCGCTGCCCAGCCGGTCCTCTGTCAAGATATTGGTTTACTAAATCAACTAACGATGCTTGTTAAATATTCAAATTAAAGCAAATGAATAAACTGATTCCCCTGATAAGTTTTTTGGCAGCAATACTATCATGAGCAAAGGGATAACATTTATATTTGCTGGCTCAAGGGAGATCGTTATTGTAAAGAAAACAGTAATGGGCCTAAGCTATTCCCCTGTGGAACACAAAATACTTTGCGTAATAATGAGTCAAATTTAATGAATACTTGTTTCACATTAGTATTTAATGCAGGAAATACTACAATTATCATCAATTTAAGGGTCAACCCTGAAAGAGTTTACACAGTAAACTCATGTCGGATCCGTGTCGGGTCTGTGTCGGGTCGGATGTCAGAAGACTCAATGGAGCGCACATCTGCTACTGCCCGCCCCCACCCGCCTTCAGCCGGTCCGGAGTCGAGATATTGGTAACCGAGCTCTTGTACGAACCGTTCACAAAATCAACTAACTTTGTTCGTTAACTGCTCATATTAAACTGGTATGGATTACATGATTCCTCAGATACTTTTTCTGATAGCAAGGCTAATTTTGTGTTCGAGAAACTGATTGCAGTTATAAATCCAGAATAAAGTTTTATACAATGATCTAACTTGGTAGTAATTCGAAGACGAATCCAAATAAAAGAGATGTAGATAATACCTTTTCTGCAGCTCCTCTCGAGTCTTTCGTTATTTCGATTTCGTTCCCGCGCATTAGAACTTATTTCAAATGAAATATACGAGTTTTACATAATAAGTTCGAGCATTTTGTATGACTCCAAATCTTAAACTCCAAACGAACATCGCAAAAAAAAGTTATCTTTTTATTGGTAGTAGGATTAATTTATTAAGAATTTAGTGTAAAGAACGAACTTTTACCATTGCAATGGTAGATCCAGCCATCATTGTGTCCATTATGTGTAGCTTTAAACCGAATATTCCACCAAATACTACAGCAGCCATATGTAAATAGCCTGTTTAAAGTAAGACTATAAAAATGAATAACTAGACATTAAAGTAGCATTAAATGCGAAACATTAAGCTAAATTGCAGTACAGTCCAAGATTCCCAGTACGAGTGGGCCCGAGGCTACTCGAGCCGACGTCGCTGCGATGCAATGTGTCCCCTTTATTGCAAGACTTCGGGCTCCAACCATTTGTGTAATGCCATGACATGCCACAGGCTGAAAATGTGCACTTTGCTGAAACTACGAATAAATGAAAACTTTACTGTTCTTGCCACATGAATTCATATACTTTATAATAAGTAACATAGACAACATGTGTATTTGTGTGTACTAATATTATAATTAAGTTCCAAGTTATCACAACTTTCATAAGTGCTGAATGTTAAAAAAGTTTAAATGCGAAGAAACTGTTACTAGGGAGTTATGACTATCCCCGGAGTGAAGCGAGCAAACTCGAAATCACAAAAGTATCCCAGAGGTATAAAGAAAACCTTCTGGGCAATAAGGGGCTACAAAAGTAGAAGAAAAATATATACTTATTTACTCAATTATTTAAAAGATTGATATTACCCATATTTGTCCAATTATACTAAAAAATATTCCATCTTTAAAGTCCAAGCCAAATTCACCGACACCACGCAAGTGGTGCACCTGCTGGTAAACGAACAACAGCAGTTTTCAATAGGCTCGCCATCTATTACGCGGGACCAACACTAACTTGAGCTTACAATATGCCTCTGTCTACTCGTTCCGTCGTTCGAGGAAAAAGGCGTGATTCTATGTAGATGTTATCTCAACCTAATAAAGGAGAATGTAGAACTATATTTTCACTCCCGCTGGCTCAACATCCATTCAATAACTTTCTAAACTGTACGGTCAGCGGCCACCCTGCCCGCCGACACAGCGCACCGCATTTTATTGCCCCACAAATCTGATCGCACATTTGAATCCCCCAGCTCCATTCAAAACAATTGCTAGATTCTAAAACGATCTAACTATTTGCAATAGTACGAAACGACTGTATGCTGGGACTTTCAAATCAAATCAAATCAAACACTTTTTATTTCATAAACTATTACATAGTACTTGAAAACGTCAAAATTATAAAAAAAATAACAAAAACAAATAAAATATAATTATACTAAAATCACGAAGCTTAGATTCACTTGCAACCAAACAATTTAAAAAAAAACAAAAAATATTTAAGTGTAAGTGAATCTAAGTGCCAGTTCCGAGCCACCGCTCTGTAAGAAGAACTGGCAAGAAACTCACAGGCTATGCTCTTTTAAATTATCGATTGGTTAGTTACAATCTTCATTTGATTGTGACGCTAGACAATGCAATATAATATATCATTAACAATATTCATGCTTTAGGACATTAAGTTAGTCCAGCCGTTAAGGATTTTATAAAATCGCTGACATAATGCATGTTCATAATTGTTATTACCAGGTTTGTGTAAAATATTATTTTTAAATAATGCTCTGACTCTTTTTAAATTTTATAAGTGAGTGAGAGATTGTGAAAAAGTGTGAGTGAAAAAAATGGCGGTGCAAAGTTCGCCGAAATTCAAGTCAAGTAATAAATAAATTAACTTGAAAATGTGCAGATATGTCCAGATGATTTCATGATTTTGATTAATTATCTCCTAATATAATTCTTACTTAAACGTTCATAGTAATAAATAACTGACCTCCGAGAACAAACTTAAACTTTTGTAAAAGCTCATATCCAAAGACATGATAGTTGTACTAGGACCTCTATCTATAGGCAAAATATTGTGTTTGTCCAACACTGATAATAATGTTTTTAACAAAAGCTACCGCTTTAAAAGCGTACTATTACATTTCAAAGGGGAATGCAGTAGACAACAGACCGCTCAACTATCAAGATACAAATCTCGTTATTATTATGACAGTCTTGCAATGTACTCGTGCCTGCGTAGAGCTCCAGGCTCCAGCCCGCAGTGTAATGGCGCTGTAGTTTTAAGTCGACGTTTCATATAAAAGCTTTAGGAGTACAACTTGTATTGTATTTTGACGTTTAAATTGAACGCCTACCAACATTAAATACGCATTTATTTGTGCTATTAATTACATGCCAAAAATATAATTATAATTCTTCATTGTTTCATTTCGTATACAATTAGGTCCTAAAAATAATATTTTGTCCTCAAATGAACCCTGCAAGGGTATCACAATATAAAATAGGAACATATGTCTTCCTTATATAATCTACAGAAATGCAATTATATATTTATTAGATTATATGTTTCAGGAAGTAGGAACTCGTTCAGACTATAGTAAACATTTTGCAGTAGTTGTTGCTTTCAATTAATATAAAACTTAGTATCTTTAGTGATGCATTTAATATTTTTGGGTAACTTATTATATACTTTTATTGACATATGCTCGGTACCTGAGATTACTAAGTGCAACTTTGTAAAAGATTTGGCTAACTTATTACGGTGTCTTAGACCATGTGATTGAGAATTTCCATCTTCTACTTAAGTGTATTTGTGTATAATTTTTTTTTTAAATGTAATCTACCACTTTCCATGTCTGTCATGTTTGCAATAATGCGGATACATTTCTTTTGGAGGCTGAAAAGTTTATTGCTATATACACTATTGCCCCACAGAATAACCACATAGTCGAGCCAGGCATGGGCGTATGCATAATAGGCGCTTATGACTGTTTTGGCATCAATACGACTTTTAAACTGGTATAGAGCATATTATGTAAATCTCAATAATTTTTCTACAAGCTGTTCGATGTGTTGTTTTTAAATTAAGTTGGTATCAATTTTTATTTCTAACAAGATGGAGGTTGTTTCAAAGTTAATATTATTTTTATATGTTATTGTTGAATCTATGTGGGCTTTTTGCCGGGGCTTCAATTGCATGAGTTTTTTGTTTTGAACGTTGATATCAAAGTTATGAGTTTTAAACCATTCAGATATTTGGGTTAGTATTCTATTTATTTCACTTTGGAGGTCTTTACCGGTATTAGAGGGGTTAAATCAGCATATGTATACACTTCTGATCAAACAAATTTACTATATCATTAATATGTGATGAATAAAATACATCCTAATATACTCCCTTGAGGGATGGAGTGGTCTATTTTTAGTATGGCAGATCTAACGGTATTTTAACTAACTCAGTTATTATCATTATAATAGTAAAGCTATTGGTTTTAAAAATTGATAAACAATTTTAAAAAATACTAGTAGGAAACCCGCCTACTTAAGAATAAGAAATGTTTGATAACCATAGTGCTTAATTGTTAAATTATGAAATTTTATATACTCCAATGAGAAATGTAGAAACTGACACTGCAATAATTTTCTATTAAGCAGTTCACCTGTGAAATGGATCACAAAATGCGGCTTAGAATATAATTTACTACAATTATAATTATAATAAAATAAGAATTTAAAATATATAACTGAATCATCCTCATCCCCATATCAGCCATATAAAGTTCACTGCTAAACATTTGCCGGTACCACACGCCAGTAAGATTAACTGAATAAGTTTCCCTTTTTATCCATGATTTTATTATTATTATACAATAATTGACTATGCCCGCGTGAAATTCGATTACATCGCACATCTTACATATATAACTTAATATCATATTTATATCAGCTTATAATAAACCTAATAAAATAATTTCTCGCTTCAAAAATAAAGACTTTGTAAAAGCTATGATCCGTATTTCTACCCCTAAAAACGTTTTTTGCGCATTAAAAAGTAGCATTATGTCCTATTTCTTCTACAGGTTCTTCAAGGATGTCATTCAAGTTAGTTTCGTAGTTTTGGCGTAAAAGCGAGCAGACAGACAGATTTACTTTCGCATTTATAATATTAATATGGATGTGAATGTGTAAAGTGTTTCGTTCAAATAAACGATTTATGTATTTTTTCTTATAGTTTATTTTTTGAAGTAGTACAGGAAATGCAGTCAGTTGAAGAAAGTGAAATAAAATAAAGAATTACTATAACGTGGCCTGCAGGCGGCAGGCCGGAGCTAATATACAGCGAGGCAAACCATATTGGTAAAGGCATGGCACACTGAAACACAATATTTTCATCCTTGAACTAACCAACAATATTTTTTATGATTCGTACTTGTTTATGGGTAAGGAGCCTGTTTTGTAAAGGGATAGGCACATTATAATCCCATATTCAGCCAATTATATTTTTGACCCCAAATAAAAGCTAGTGGCGAACTTATTGCCGCTTACCTGAAACTTTTATGCTCGCCAAAGCCTTATCCGTTGATCGGCAGGAGCACCACTTGCAGGTGAGGTTGGCTTTGGCTCCGAAGGTCTTGGTAGGATCCCTATACACCGCTAGGGAAAAGGTAACACCCAGAGATAGGCGACTCTGGTTGCCCTTAGTACTGACTACCGGGGGGAAACTAAAGGGACCTGTGCACTCCAGGAGGGTCTTAGGCAGCGGGGGCAGGCGGCCCCTGCTGTCTAACCATAGACCCTCCGAGAAGTCGGCTACACACGCTATGGTCGCTCAAGGAGGTAGGAGGGGCGCGTCCACTGCGTCTCTCTGAGGAGGTCCTCCCGGTTTTGAACCGGGGGACGTTGGTCGCGGACGGAGTGTCAGAGCTGCAACCCAGGTACTGGCCCCCCGCCTCTTTCTCAACAAGCGGCGGGCGTCGTCGGAAGATTTTTAGTGGGTATTACTGCTGGCGGCTTCTCTCGGTCGCCCTCTGGCCGGGAACAGTGCGTAAATGATTTTTGTTACAGACGTAAATCCCTATACACCCATAATTCTTTATAGTTCACCTAATTTGCTATGCTCGGCTTAATCCATCATGTAGAGTGTGCACTTTACATATTATGATTTCTTTCATTCATTGAAAGGTTCGTGTGGTAAATGATTTTATTAAAGGCAATCAAAAAGTATCGTGGCAATAAAATAATAATTCATATATGGATTTAAATTGTAATCCTTGAAATCTCAAACACGACTTACTGTAAAACATTCAAAATTACGAGATAAATATTTACAATAAACAGTATTACTACGAATTTCGAAATTCAAATATGTTTTATTGAAAGCAATTTTATGTCTTTGTTTGGCAGGAAATTTATTAGTTTACCTGACATGTTAACGCAACCGTAGTACCTAGTTGAATTTGCAGCGATTATTATTATTTAAAAAAAAAACTGAAATAGATAGGGCGGGTTTTCCACTAGTATAATAATTACTTTTCAAATACTGCTTTTTTTTCTAGCTCCGCAGACATTCAGAGTAACCATTATAATGAAGTAATAAAACCCTCGGATGATGTTGATGGTGATTCAGTAATATAAAGTGGACGGCAGTGCACGTCGACCTCAACGTTTCTCTCGTACAGATGGCGCCCTGATACCGGAGCGCTCCCCTGGCGCTACCCGGCGCCTCGCCGCGACCCCCGCAGTATCAGTTACCGGCACCTCAGAGCCACCTGGACTCCTATTTGATTTCCAAACGTCACACGAGACTGTCAAACACGTGATGCCTTATGATCGTGGAAACTACTTTACAATTACACCGACTTTTTTTTTATGTAGACTTTTGCTTTGTGATTCGAAAAAGGACTTAATTATTATGAACAATTTGTATTTTTTTATAATTACTTTTCTTCGCATGTATGTATAATATAATAGAACAATTTCTTATAACTCAAATTGAGTCTTAGTAGGCGCAAATATGTAAAGGATGTCTCAGTAAAAGTGCCCTCTTAATTTAAAAATAAGAACAAATATTTTATAACAGAGTTGTGATTTTTATTGAATTGTAAAGAAGACATGTTTCGATTAAGTATGGTATAAAATATCCTTCAAATGACCCCCACGGCTCCAATGACAGGCCTTTTCTCTTTTCATGAAATTTTCCATGACTTCTTCATAACTCTGAGTGTATCTCACCGATGACGCATGGATTTCCGATTTGAGCTCAGGAACTGTTTCGGGCTTATTCGCTTAAGCCCGTGATTTCACAAAACCCACAAGAAAAAGTGCACTCTTATTGAGACACTCTTTATATTTCTTTTTATAATTTCATAGTTTTTTTTAAATATTTATTTGACTTGGTTTAGACGGATAGTAAACTATTATGCTCCATAATCTTATTTCCAACAATATATTTTATACTGTAACGTAGTATTGCACAATGCACCATTATTAGGAGACAAAAAAATCTAAGATATCTCACAGAATATATAGATACTCCTTACCCAGCTTCTTTATCATACAGACAACACAATGATAAGGTAAGCCAACTTTAAATATGAAAAAAAATAATTAAAATGTGATATATCACGTAATAAAAATTGTAAGGCGCTAGCGTATTTTCGCGCTGCGTAATCGCGTTGCGAAACCATAGCCGTGTCCCCACACTTATTGCAGGAATAAGTAGGATCACGATAAACTTGCTGAAGGAGGGGGCGCCTTAAACAAGCCTTGCACATATTACCTATAGTAGAGGAAAAATAGAGACACTCATTAGCTTATTTGCGTAAATACAGAGATAAATTATCTTTCCTCTACTATATCTACGTATTAATATTTAAATAGATTTGCCAGCGTTAAACTTATTGAACTACTACAGCACACGTGCAAATTATTTTTAATTAATTTAATGACTACATCCTGCCTGATGGTAAGCAGTCGATGCAATAAAAAAGTAAGAGTGCTTCAAACTGTAGAACTATTACGATAACAAGCCCACCCGCTCATGGCGGCCTGGATAAATGCTATTTCGCGCGCCTATTAAAGATCCGGGACCTATAGAAGCTGGAAAGCTTGCAGAGAATTCCTTGTTAACGATCGTGGCCTGTCTTAAACAAAGTTATGATAATGCACCGCACCGCGAGATCCCGCCGCGCGGTCTTCATTGCCAAAATGACTCCTCGCTAGTTCAGTTCAGCCCGACTGCCGTGTCTCAACTCATGAACTCGTGCGATATTCAATCTGAAGCAACAATCTTATGCCTATCGCTAGGGTTTTGTGGTTGAAACTCCATACTCGTACTCGTAGGTATGTCTTTATAAAAAAAAGAACAAAAGACTGACCACATGACTCGGTCCGCATGTGGCGAATAAAAATACACTTGCACGAAGTTCATTATATAATCAAAAAGGTCAATGGTATATAACCAAAATAACAACAATACGCAAGCACGAACGCGCACACACTCACTCACTTACTCACTCACACACACACACACACACACACACACACACACACACACACACACACACACACACACATACCACACCTATAATATGATTCTGTATATATATATACATTGCAGTTTATAAATATATAATATTACATGCACGTACACTTACATACTTTTGTTTTTATTTCTTTTAATTATCGTTTTGTAATTTGTAATCATTAATGAGTTGAGTGCATGGGTCAGGAGATGGGGGCCGGAATCCTGTAACACAGGGTATCCTAGTACGGGGTTCCGCTCAATCACATTGGCTTTCTTAAATACATTATATCATAAATAACTTGTATTAGCATGTAAGTCATTGTGATGGAAATAAATGGTTATTGTTATTAAAATAATATCCAAAATGCTTTAGGAGGCTGCCCGCAGCCTATCCATGGCGCCTTCTGGTGTTTCTTATGACCCAATAAGATATTTTAATAAATTGAACTAGTGTCACAATGTTTTCCAAACAGCCGAGCCAGCTTAATATGCCAAGGGGAAGTCGCGTGTCTCCCGTGGCTTCAACCACAACTCGCCAGTAATCGGCTGTCGATATCACCCCGCGCTCGGGACGCATCTTGGCCCACGGTGCACATCTCGGGGGAGGAACAGGCTGCAAGCTCCGTTTGGTTGTAGGACTTCGACAATGTGACATCGTTGCTATATTTTTATTTAATGTTTTTACCTATACCAGCTGTTATAATATTGTTTATATCTACTGACATCATTTGATATATACTCAAAAAATAAATAATAATTTAATAACAGTAGCTTAATAATAGTAATTTAATAAGAATAATAATAAGAATTATACAGCGTCCTTTCTCCTCTCTCCTACACTATGCTGTGCCCGACAGGGTCCACAATTGTACCAAATTGTAAAAATCACCACCTTATAAAACCATTGTGGATGGTGCAATAAAGTATTGAGTATTGAGTACAACCAAGTATTAGTGTTTTGGACGACTTAAATAAAATAAATCACTATAGTATTGAAACGCATTAAAAGTAGTCCTTAAATAGATAGAATATAAGGCGAAGTGGTTCCTCTGTAAGACTATTTGGCTTTTAATTTCTCTGCCGGCGCATGGTTCCCAGCTCATGTAGTTCAGAGTCTTTTGAGCGGAGTCTCAGCAACAGTGTTTAGTAACTTATATGTAAAAGTTCCGTAGTAAAAAATTGTCTCAAGTTGGTTATAATGGGCTTCTCTTGTTTTTATTATATATTTTATTATATAATATTGCTTAAAAAAGAGTTCTGTCTTCTTTTCTTTTAAATCTTGTGACTGCAAAACACAATTGTTTTAATATTATGTATTTTAATTGTAACTGGCGGGAGAACAAACCAACTTTGACGATTTTTTTCCCGTTCTTTTACGATCAAGCTCCCGCCTGCAGTGAATGGGCGCGTTAGTTTATAAGTTTAAAATTCATAAGAGCTCTATTGAGCCAAACTTGAATAAATGAATTTTGATTTTTTGATTTATTTACTGTGATCTATTGGTAGTCATTATTTGATCGATGTTTCCGAAAGATTTCCTTAGTAACTATACAATAAATTCTTACCACCTCTCAGAATGTCTTCGAAAAATAGAATCCAAGACAGTACGTTTATAACATACTAAAAATATTTATCTTACATAGTATAATACCTACTTAGTTTTGTTAATTTTTTACGATTTTTTGTTGTGTTTATTTTGTATATATTGTTAGATAGTTTATTGTGTGTAAATGTATACTTTGTGTAAACATCACTAAACTCAATCTCTTGTATGTATTGTAGGTACTATTTTAGTAAAAAATTTAAGAGGGTTACATGAATATGAATGAGTGATGTGAATGTCTTGAGAAGCGCATTGCAGTGCAGGTATGAATGGCGTTATGCTAAGACAAGCCAGGCAGATTGATGACAATGGGAATGCGGCACAGCATCAAGTTTGCATTATTTGTCAACAAAGTACACAACAGAATGCGGGCCTTGATTTATTCAGCGAAGTGCTGAAGCTGTTAGGTTGTGTGACTCGGGAGAGCTTCATATTGCCTCCTTTGATATTCGACTTCATTTCCTTACATATTACATTTATGAAGAGATCGTACTAACAAAAACTTTGTCGTCTGCCTTAAATCCTTCAAGTTAGGGTTTTTTGATGATTTAATTTCAAATAACTTATGCCTGCTGTTAGTGGATCCTACCAAGACCTGAAGAGCCCAAGCCAACCTCACCTGCAAGTGGTGCACTTGCCGATCAACGGAAGAGGCTCTGGCGAACATAACAGGGCCCGGTAAGCGGCAAAGGCTCGCCACCTTTCGTGGGATCAACAATATATTTGGCGAAGTGTGGGCGTATAATAAATGGCTCTGCCCATCCCTTCGGGGAAACAGGCATGAATGTATGTATGTAACTTATGCCCGCAAATTATTCTGAAGTAAAAAATACGAGTCGTGTAGAGCCTTTTCACTGGGTGGAGCTATGTCCTTTAGGGAAGTCTAGCAGCCATCTTCCGGACATAGGCTTTACGTCCTTAATTTTACTGAAATATTTATTTCTTCAATTCAAGGCTTTCAATCAAGCGGTCCACCTGCTGGGAAGTGGTCCCCGCAGCCTGTGGACGCCTGCCGCATCAGGGTCAGGGAGTGCTTTCTTAAAGAGCCAGATGCTGTAATACTTGATTAATAATAATGATTTGAAAGTAACCTATGTGTCTAAGGTCCCCTCTATCTTCAAATTAAATTAGTGTCTGTAAGCCGTCAAAGCAGAACAAACTCATTTTTACATTACTACTTAAGAAATGATAGTAATAATGATAAAAAAAAATATTATAGTGATCCATGTGTCTTTTACAACCTAGAAAAGCCGATGTTTTTCTCCTCACCGCTAATAATAATAATAATAATTTATTTCTGTATGATAACTAGCCTAATTACAATATTTTACGAACATAAATTGGGTTAGTAATGCAATTAATTAAAGTGGTATCTACCTAAACTAAGTAAACTTAATTACTTGTGTCTTAGGTATCCACAATAAATAGCTAATAATCGTTTAGTTTAGCCAACATCACACAAACCATGCTAAGAGCGCGCCGCGGCTCACTGCCGGGAACAATGAACATTTAGTATCTCTCGATGTAGCTACTCGCACCCTCAAAGAGCCACTTTATATATATGAAAACGCTTTGTGAAACTTGAACTTATAATTTTTTGTATCCTACTCCATATTTCCTTTTCAACTTTTTGCCAAAATATCTTAGTAAAACATTAATGTTATACGATTGAGATACAACAAAAAATACACACACCCACCCACACCATACACACACCCACTCACACCTACACACACACACACACACACACACACACACACACACACACACACACACACACACACACACACACACACACACACACACACACACACACACACACACACACACACACACACACACACACACACACAACCTACACCTACATACATTTAAACTTAATTTAATTAATTTTTAAACTTAATTTATATTTAGATTTAGATGTTTTTCTTTTTTTATGTTTATTACTTGCTTCTTGGCTCGTGTACTTTGAAATATTATTTAAGTGAAAACTAAACTGATGTATTTAGTTGATTAATTATTAGAACAAACGTCTTGTAAGAACTCACTTCTATAGTATTGTGAGAGGAAGGCGCCAGTGTCTGTAACACAGTTAATACTAGCACAGGCACGGACGTTCACTCTGTCTCTAAAAATGTTTCGCAAAATCACTATAGTACCTAAGCTATGTTTTGTTTAGAGATAGAAACACTGTATTTGCTTTTAGAAAATTAAACATTATTATTACTATTATTATTATTGCTATATAACGACCTGAAACAATTAACCAATGTATAGTTTCAATTTATGCTTCTTTGGTCGGTTCCTGGATCTTCATGTAAAATAGCGTGGGGATCGGGGAATGGGCTGACAACCTTAATTTCGTACTTATATTTTTACTTTTTTCTCTTGTGTGTATTACTAACTTAGTTTGTAAGTCAAATTGTTACTAACACCATAGACAACTGTTAGACTGAAATAAAAGTTTTTTTTATGCTATGTGTAATTGATCAATCATATGTAAATTTGCCACTATTACGGTTTAAAAAAATGTAATTTCAGGTACACTTTAAAGTTAAATTATTTGGTCCTGCACAGTTCGCTATGGTTAAACCATAGTAAATATGAATTAGCGTGCAAGAGTCACGTTACCTAGTAGTTACCTCTTTTCTCTCCGATAATAAAGGCGTTGGTTTTCAGCAGCTGGTGAGTTATGACGGCGCTCGTTACGGCGGTCAGCCCCGTACCTTTTTAATTAAACCTCTTTATTACTGGAGGGAAAGGCTAAGGAAGAATGAACATTCAAAATTTATAATACCATTAAATTATTTCACTTTGGCTAATGAAAGGGCTGCAAAAATGTAATTGTATACGTTTTTAGTAGATATCCCATTTTTTATAACACAAATTTTCTCAGTTAAAATGAAATGACCTCGTTTTTTATTATATTATCATAAAACCATTACGAATAAGTACCTGAATTCGAGTTAGAGTTTTGTTCATGACTCACCGGAGTAGGATTGACGGCTTTGAATCGCTACTCAAGTTGACTCGACTCAGTCGTTATGCAATTTAGATCTGACTTATGGAGTACACATACTTCACTGTGTATGAGCAAGTCGATTACACAAAGTTGTAAGATAAGCGGTAACTCATTCCGTAGCTACTTGACGGACAGCGGATTATGTAATGAAAATCAGAAGTTTTTATCGCAATCAAATGTGAATTCCACAAATCATTTAGTCCATGGAAAGAGCTTTTTATTTTTAATGTGACACGTCATAATGACTACACCCTGCCTGATAGTAAGCAGCCGATGCAGTCCAAAAAAAATGAAAGCGCTTCAAACCGTGAAATAAGCACGGTACAAAGCGCATCCACTCATGACGGCCTGCAAAAATGCCGTTTCACGCCCCGCTTAAAAGACCCCGGATCATAAGAAATAGGAAACACATGAGCCGACAGCGAATTCCAGAGCTTAGTGGTCTTGTTCAGAAACGACCACTTACAAGTTCGGTTCATCTAAATCCGCCATTTAGTACAATAAATAACAAACACACCGCGCGGAAAACAGGACAAAGGACTTTAATTATGAAAATAACAAAATACTGCAATTATTTTATTGTACGAGTACTCGCATATTATGAAGTTGCATTTCGAGTGTCGTAACAAAGGCTGCTGCAATGACACAACGCAATTGGGAGAACGTGGCGGAGTCCGGATCATGAACAAAGGTGCTGGCGGTTTGGTGCCAACGTCACATTCGCTCATATCCAAGCACAAAGGACTTTTTGTGGCACCAAGAGTATCGGCCGCGCCGTTACTGAGTTAGCGCAGTCGACTCTTGGTCCGCAGTAGGACTACTTACTACGATTACTTACGACAATTTTATGGGATTATTGTTACGTTGATTTGAATTTGATTTGAATTTGATTAAATCTTATTTGTGAACGTCAACTATAATTATCTTGTTGGATTTGTGTTTGTGTTATATTACTATTGTTATTTTATATATAATTTCTGAATTTTTGTTTTAATTTTTTATGTTGTAATTTTGCTCCTATATTTTTTAATTATTTTATATAATAGGTTGGGGAAAAAGTCTTTTCGTATTTTTGTATGAAAAGTCAAGACATTTTTTTCAAAGTTATTTACATTTATTTACAATATATATGTACCGTTTTGTTGAATAACTTTCTGCCATTTTGTGGGCAGAGACATTATCCCGTTACTGTAGAAACTTTGGGACTTCTGATCAAAAAAACGGGTCAAATAGTTTAGGCGAGGACTGTCTTGAGGTCAACCTTACAGAACCTAAAGAATTCTGCAGAGACCGAAACAGGTGAAAATCTGAAGGCGCAAGGTCAGGGCTATATGGTGGATGCACTAGGACCTCCCAGTCGAACTTTCTTAATTTTTGCTGAGTGGCTAAAGATGTGTGTGGTCTAGCGTTATCGTGATGAAAGACCACACCCTTCCTGGTGATCAATTCCGGCCGTTTTCTCTCGACTGCTTCCTTTAATCTCATCAGTTGCTGGCAGTAAAGATCAGAATCGATGGTTTTGCCGGGCGGTAAAAGCTCATAATAAACAATGCCCTTCCAATCCCACCATACACACAGCATCACCTTATTTCGTGTTAGGCCAGGTTTGGCCACAGTCTGTGAAGCCTGGCCAACTTTCGACCACGACCTTTTTCGCACGTTCTTGTCGTACGTGATCCACTTTTCATCGCCAGTTATCAATCTCTTCAAAAACGGCTCGGTTTCATTACGTCTCAATAATGAATCGCAAATGAGTACACGGTTCATTAAGTTTCTTTGAGTGAGCTCGTGTGGCACCCAAATATCGAGCTTTTTTGTATAACCAGCTTTGTTCAAATGGGTCAAAACTGTTTTGTGGTCAATTCCCAGTTCTTCAGCTACATCGTAACTACTAATATGCCGATCTTGCTCCACTCTTTTAAAAATGGCGTCCATTTTATTCGTAACACGGCGACCAGAGCGAGGTGCATCTTTAACATCAAAATTTCCGGACTGAAAACGTTTGAACCAAATTTGTGCTACTCTTACTGACACTGCATCAGGTCCATAAACATCACAAATTTTTTTCACTGCTTGAGTTGCATTTTTGCCTTTTTTATAATAAAATTTTAAAATGTATCGAATTTCTTCATTAGATTCACTCATTTTTACGGAGAGAAAAACAAATGAAAAATAGCGGGAAACAACTTTTTTTTATTTTTTTCTTTTCTTTATAATGGAACCTTTTTAATGTTACCAAAACCAGCCAGACACAAATAGTACAGTCAAAAAAATTTTATAATAAGTTAATACCTACGTTATGCGAAAAGACTTTTTCCCCGACCTAATATTTTGTACACAATTAATTACTAATATGACTTGACTAATGTTTCCACGTCAAAAAGCGACAGAATATGTTGGAATAAGGAACCTGAACATGGATACGATAACCATATTCTATGAAATAAATGATTTATTATTATTATTATTATTCATTGCGTTCGATTATATTTCAAATTATCGGCTATTGGTACTCTTCAACTTAGTTACTATGTTATTTTGTAACTATACTATTTGGATAAGCTAATGCTAGTATTTGTATTTAGTAGCGATCTGTTATATGACAAATTCTACTATGTCGGTTCTAAGACTTTTGAGTAGCTACTATATTTTGTATACAACTGTATTCAATTGAATTTGTCATACTACATATTTTAAAACTATGAATCATAAAATATATATAGTGAAACTATTTGGAAATTTATTATGTAATTAAAATAAAAAAACCGTTAGTTTATCAAAACGGTACCAATTTCTTGATTTGAAGCCATGGAAGAATACCAACATTATTATGTAATCGAGTTCAAAAGTTCAATCATTTAGACAAAGTCATGGTCGGAATCTAGTACACTTATAAATGTTCATAAACATTATACACGTAACTCCTGTTTAAATAAATATAAAGACGTGCGGCACTCGGAGACTGCCGCGGTAAAGCTATTGCATAGCATTTTTTATCAGCTTATGCAATTATAATTATTTATTTTTATGTACATTTATAATATCATATATACTTCTTCTGCGCGGCATCAACTTGTATTTCCTATACATAAAAAAATAAATACGCATGCGCAGTAACGCCGATACAACCTATGCCACCTAAAGGCGGGTTGCTGAACTAAAGAGACAAGCGTGATATTTCAAAAAGTCATTAAAAGTTTTGCTAATAGATGGAAAAACTAAGGAGTATGACGTAAGGAGTGGGGGGTGTTAGGTTTTATTTCGTTACGGAATTTCTGGACTCGGTCTCCACGCTCAAGGCTTGCGATAGAAGCTATGCAATAGCTTAAAATTAGCCTGCTGGCGACGACGTCTACATAGTTGCATCGCTTTCCGAAGTTAACTATGAAGCGAGTCGCGGGCCGAGCCTTATCGCAGCTCTCAGTTAAAACTAGTTCGGAGCTCCAACCGTACGGACACAGGCCCTTTTTAGAGAATGCGAACACTGAAAATGTTCTATTTAATAAACAACGCTGCATTTTTCCGCTTTGATCTCAGCTAACAATATTCTCATATTAAAGGTAGTACTCGCGCTGCTAATGTTTTTAAACTCTTTTGAGAGCTGGTATAAAAACATTTTTTGTAATATTTAATTATATATACACGTGACGGCGCGCTGATTATGGATTAGTTTTAATTATAACTCACGCGATTATTTCATTACGATTTATTGTTAGCTCGATTTTTTAATGTTGTTTTAGTTTAAGTCAATTAGGTATAAACATGAGCGGTATATCGGTTGACAGCTGCCGCACGAGGTGCACCCGCTAAACTATTGGCTCGTAATCCGGTTGAATCTTGTTAGTTGTGTTTTGATTATGTAAAATTGTAAAAAGTTCGAATAATAAGACGTTGGACAACATGAGTGTGCTTTTATTGATGCTTTTGCATATATATTATTATGTTTGTTTCAATCTGATACATACTTTAGTCTAAAAAGAGAATAATAATAATAAATCTTTATTGCAACAATAGGGAGTTAACAAGTACAGTGCAAGCCCTGATTCTCAAACTAGCGTAAGCTGTATGTTGAGAGTCAGTTCCTTCCAAATTTAAATATAAAATATGTTACAATCTAGTAAGTGAATGGTTAATACCAGCCTTAATTTTAGTGCAGAGGTAGATAACTCCATTATGGAACTTTCGAAAGACATTTGAATTTGACATAATAGGTTGGGGAAAAAGTCTTTTCGTATTTTTGTATGAAAAGTCAAGGCATTTTTTTTCAAAGTTTATTTACATTTATTTACAATATATATGTACCGTTTTGTTGAATAACTTTCTGCCATTTTGTGGGCAGAGACATTATCCCGTTACTGTAGAAACTTTGGGACTTCTTATCAAAAAAACGGGACAAATAGTTTTGGCAGTCCTCTCTTGAGGTCAACCTTACAGAACCTAAAGAATTCTGCAGAGACCGAAACAGGTGAAAATCTGAAGGCGCAAGGTCAGGGCTATATGGTGGATGCACTAGGATCTCCCAGTCGAACTCTCTTAATTTTTGCTGAGTGGCTAAAGATGTGTGTGGTCTAGCGTTATCGTGATGAAAGACCACACCCTTCCTTGACGACCGATATGGCGTGGTGGCGAGTATACCCGCATTCCACTCCTGAGGTCGTGGGTTCGATTCCCACACAGGACTAATATTTGTGTGTATAAACATGAATATTTGTTCTGGTCTGGGTGTTTTTCTATGTATATTAAGTATGGATTTACAAAAAAAAAAAGTATTTATGTATGTTTATCCGTTATTTAGTATCCATAACACAAGTTCTTAATGATACTTATCTTGGAACTAAATAATTGGTGTAAGTGTCAGAAATATTTATTTATTTATTTATTCCTGTTGATCAATTCCGGCCGTTTTCTCACGACTGCTTCCTTTAATCTCATCAGTTGCTGGCAGTAAAGATCAGAATCGATGGTTTTGCCGGGCGGTAAAAGCTCATAATAAACAATGCCCTTCCAATCCCACCATACACACAGCATCACCTTATTTCGTGTTAGGCCAGGTTTGGCCACAGTCTGTGAAGCCTGGCCAACTTTCGACCACGACCTTTTTCGCACGTTCTTGTCGTACGTGATCCACTTTTCATCGCCAGTTATCAATCTCTTCAAAAACGGCTCGGTTTCATTACGTCTCAATAATGAATCGCAAATGAGTACACGGTTCATTAAGTTTCTTTGAGTGAGCTCGTGTGGCACCCAAATATCGAGCTTTTTTGTATAACCAGCTTTCTTCAAATGGGTCAAAACTGTTTTGTGGTCAATTCCCAGTTCTTCAGCTACATCGTAACTACTAATATGCCGATCTTGCTCCACTCTTTCAAAAATGGCGTCCATTTTATTCGTAACAGGGCGACCAGAGCGAGGTGCATCTTTAACATCAAAATTTCCGGACTGAAAACGTTTGAACCAAATTTGTGCTACTCTTACTGACACTGCATCAGGTCCATAAACATCACAAATTTTTTTCACCTCTCGAGTTGCATTTTTGCCTTTTTTATAATAAAATTTTAAAATGTATCGAATTTCTTCATTAGATTCACTCATTTTTACGGAGAGAAAAACAAATGAAAAATAGCGGGAAACAACTTTTTTTTATTTTTTTCTTTTCTTTATAATGGAACCTTTTTAATGTTACCAAAACCAGCCAGACACAAATAGTACAGTCAAAAAAATTTTATAATAAGTTTATACCTACGTTATGCGAAAAGACTTTTTCCCCGACCTAATATAAAGGCAATATGCCGATATGTAAAACTAATAAAGTTTTTCGCAATCTTCTTCTTGTGAGGTTTAGGAATATCATACGTGATAATACAAACAGTTAAAACTATTTCTTATTTGACACACTTGCCAATATTCTACAGTGCTATTTATCCTTTTTTTTTTAAATAAAAAATTCATTTATTCAAGTTTGGCTCAAAAGAGCTCTTATGAACGTCAGAACTTAAAAACTAGCGCGCCCATTCACTGCGGGCGGGAGCTTGATCGGAAAAGAACGGGCAAGAAAATCGTCAAGGTTGATTTTTTCTCCCGCCAGTTACAATTAAAATACATAATATTAAAACAATTGTGTTTTGCAGTCACAAGATTTGAGAAAAAAAAGGAGCGGTTGTGTTCCTCAAAATAAAAATAAATAAAAATCTGATTGCGTTTGATATATATACTTCGTAAATATAATTGCCAAAAGCACAGTTCACACCGGAACATAGTATTGTCTGAAGCCCTTAAAACTTAAATAAACATCCGCGCAATCCAACCTATGAAGCGATTTCATGACCACTGTCGAATGTAACAATCCATACGAGTGACAATACAGGCTCGTAAAGGATATTGTGTGCGGAGTGCGGAATCGATAGCAGTGCGGCGCGGCGCCACTTCCCGCTCATCACAAAGGACTCGCTATTATGTTACACGAGGGGAACTATGTGGAATAAACGTCAAGTGGCATGCATGGATACCAGTTCATTTCAGAACATTAACAGGTGTTTAGAATAGCAATGCTGCGTTAGGGATGTTTTTGTTACTAGCAAGAATGACTAAGGCAATTTAAGTTTTTTAAACAAGAATATCAACAGTACGGGCGTGTATGATGAGGTTAATGAGTGGGAATGAAGCTAAAAGTGTGTGCCAAGATCGTAGCAAGTGGAAGGATGTGATCTTTGCCTACCGCTACGGGAAAGAGGCGTGACATTATGTATCAACAGTATTTAATATACTACAGAGATTTGGGCTCGTATGCTGAATAAATGTTTAGAAATAACGTTTTACATAGTTTCTTTTATACACCACGAGGTGGCTCTGAAATATGAGGCCCAACTGATGGAAAGCAGTCACGGCAGTGATCCTCAAAAACCCTTCGTTTTAGAAGACCCCAATTGCTGTAATCTTTTAGCAGCTCATTCCAAAACCTAAGGTTACGCAGCAGACAGTTGCTCAAAAGTTGTTGATTACAGCTGAGGATATAAATTGAATTAACTCCAGAACTTAATAAAACAGTAAACTGCAACACTTCCTTGGGCCGGAGCGGTGTAATGAAAGTAAATAGTGTCTGCCTCCGTCGGGATAACATTGTTAACATACTAAAGCCCGACAGCGGCAAGGGGCTGCCGCGCCTGTGTTTGTTTATGTCCCCCGCATCTGCATCCCATACTAAAGAACAGCTGTGGCTCTTGTCGGAGCACGTCGAGGTAGACGCCTTAAAATACGATCTATATAGGGCGAGAGCTACGTATGCTGCCAAGCATCAGGATCATTATATTTCTTTAAGACTACCTGTGAAACCAATGGTTTTGTAAAAAAAAATGATTAAAACAAATTTGAAGCGATATTTCTTATTATTATTATCATTTTGACAGGCAAGCAGTTGCTACAACTGATAGCGCCGGTATCCAGATTATGGAAATTTTACTTAGCATATCGATACTGTCTTTTTTTTATTTATAAGATACTTATCTACTTTATTTTTATATTTGTTGATTCAAATGCCAAGACAACATCATGTGGTAGCTCATTCAATTCTTGTACCACTCTGTTAAATAAAACAATGCGCATCTAATGAAAATTAATCAATTAAAATGAAATTTGACACACTTATGTGCTCGAATTACTGACGTATCAATCAACATCAAAAAGAAATATAACTAAATGCTTACTGTACACGCTTGGTATAAATATCTCAAATAAACACTTGCGAAAACACAAAAGTATTAATTTATTTTTAAAAAAACTTCTATTTCCTCTTATTTTTCTTATAATCATCATGTTAATATCAACAACATGAAGTCGTCTTTCCAACCGTGTATTTTGTCCATCCCTCTGGCCTGGTGAGAAAGATTAAGTTCATCCACCACTACGCTGACCCAGTGCGGATTGGCGGAGAGTTATTTGTATTACATCAATTTAATCCCAATTCCCGATAGAAAAATTGAAAAGCAAAGATTCTCAATGTAGCCTCCGCAGCGTTTTTCCAGACAAAGTGATACATGCGGGTCCCCGAGGAGCCCGGCCTGCCCGGCGCCGGCAAATCGGATCTCGACCCGGCTCATCTCGTCCATCATAAAATCTAACATAATCCGCATATAAAAAGGTGACGACACAATTATTCGCTTTTTGATAACAACGCCTGGGATTATAAAAATAAAGGCTTAGCCTGTATATTAAAAAAATAACCTAGCTAAGTTAAAATTACATGTTATATATATAATATATATTTAAGTAACTCATGATAAAATAATTGATTATGCAACAAATAAGTTATTAACAAATTAAAAAACAAAGCTGAAGTAATAAGTTCACAAGGCTAAAATGAGTGACAAAAAGAATAAAAAAAAATTTACTACGTTGCTTTATCATTCGTTTATTGAGGTCCCTTTTTTATGTGTCCTTTGTCAAACAAACTACCACGTATACATTACATAAATTGTATCAATGATTTTTGATCGTACTGAAACTATTCACTGTTCAAATTGTACATTTTAACTCTGGCTTCCAATTACAGTAATCGCTTGTAAAATAAAATGCTGAATAGCTGCTTTTGTGGATTGTATCCTATGTATACAATAGCGGACAGGTCTGCAACGCTCGAGCGCTTTGTGCGCGGAGACAAGCGCTAATGCTCAGAACGCTTTGGAGCGCCGCGGGGGTACGGCACTCCTCTTAATTACAACAAACACACGGCGCCGAGACAACACTACACTGCTGCAAGCGCTAGGCGGTAAATTGTGTAAATGGGCCCACATTGCGAGCTTGAAATTTCATTTCGCTACAGAAAACGGAAAAATACTTTACACTGTTATAGAAACTATTTACATGACATCTTTATAATTGTGTTTAATATTACTCCTATATATATATATACTATAATCACCAAGATATTAATGGTTAAAGATATTTATTCTCAATAAGACATATACAGTCACTTGAATGAAAACTTAAATTAACATACAAATAACTATTAATTACATCGTCGTCACTTAAAGATTACGCTCGCCCATCCAATGTATTCAATTTAATAGTTAAGAGTAAGTATCAATAATATGTTGTGAGAGTTTTCGTTTGAATACATTAAACGAGCTTACATTTCTAATGTTCGAGGGTATTTTGTTTGAGGGTATTTAAAGGCTTTGACCTAATAACGACTGCTATCAATGTCCATGACCGCCGGGACCACCCGCTTATCGTATTTCGAGACATAGAGCAAGCGATAATTACGCATATAACTTCGGAAAGTCATGGGTTTTCATCAGTCAGTTATAGCGACCTGAATTTGACCCGAGACTCTGCTCTTAATTGCTTTCGCCACTAGGCTACTGCTGCTTAAAGTAGCAGATATCAGAAGAAGAAAAATAACGAGTAAAGAAACAAGAAAATAAACATACAGACAATTATTGTTTTTTTGAAGTCGTTTTAAAAAGTCTTATTAACGCTGACTGCATTAATGAGTAGTTGCAGCATCGGCCGCGTTCTGAAAACAATAATTCTCGCGGCAATAACGGCCATTTGTATTGCTCTCGCCTGGACGAGCCTCGTTCATTCATATTTAAATTGTAATGGCTTCGCGTTCAAACTTCCGGCACAAATATCCATTTTGACAATTAATTATCATTAATGAGAAAATTAAGAAACAATTCCGATTGGCTGTACTTTGTTAAAGGAAAATGAGTATGCTAACTACATTTTTTTGAAAAAAAAACATATTTTTTTTAACAAATACATACAAAAGGACACAATATATTTATCTTTCTTACCTCTAAAATATTTTAAAGAAAGGACAAGTATTCGCCAAGATGTCGTCTTAATTTGTCGTCTGGCATATTATATAGCATATAAACAGTATTATATCAGAAAACATTATGTCACAAAACCCACACTGAATAGATATCAATTTAACCTATATTTTAATTAACTTACAAAACAGCGAAGAATCTTGAAAACTCCTGAAGCAAAATAAAGCTTTGTGTTGGTGTCATGGAGTGCCGCCATGAGGTAGCCTGTCTGTCGCCCGCCAACAACTGCCAACAGCTGCCAATTGCTGCCAACTATTGCCAACCGCGGCGCCAATACTTCTCAACTATTTAATGGTAGTAAAATTGATATCAAGTATTGTTTTTCAATATTATATAGTATAACTGTGATGTGGCGCAGATGTCAATATATTGACTTCACTTTTCCTTCATCTGACTCCATTACTGAATATCGACCCTTCGTTGCTTCGACAGTTATAAAACAATATTACTAAATATATAGTTATTTTTCGGGTTAACAATTGTAGTTTGAGCGCACCGCTCCATATTTATATGACTGTTTCGTTACAATTAGTGTGTTATTTGCTTATTGAGTCTTCCTGACATTTCGGGGGTAAAACTGGTATTATAACGGTGGAATAAGCTGATTGTTTACACCCCTTGTTCTAGGTTGTTGTCTGAATGCTGAAATTCGAATATAATAAAAATTAAATGAATAAATATTTCTGACAATTACACCAATTATTAAGTTCCAAAATAAGTATCATTAAGAACTTGTGTTGTAAATACTAAATAACGGATAAACATACATAAATACTTATTTTTGTAAACACATACTTTAATATACATAGGAAAACACCTAGACCAGAACAAATAATCATATTCATGCGCACGAAAATATGTCCTCCCACGCAGGATCGAACCCACGACCTTAGAAGCGGAAAGCGGGTATTCTCGCCACCACGCCATATCGGTCGTCAAATGCCAAAGCATTTCAGACATCAACATAGAGGGGGAAGTTGTAAATTAGTAGTGACCTAGATCTAGAAAATTTAGACCTCTGTATCTATTCCGTCTCAAAGTTCTAACATTTCTTCCACCCCAAATAAAATATTTGTTTTATTATCACAATCATGCATATGTCATCAGACTCTTCTCTCAAAACAAGGAAAGGGGAGATTGTATACATTAGTAGTAACAAATACCGGTATCTTATCGTTACCAGACGCAAAATAAATCCTGTAGGTTACCAAACAAAGCTTATTATTTAGTTTAATCTTTTCTGCACGTGAAAGTATTAAGAAGCTCGGACTGCCACTCTGAAAACAAAGAAATCAGTTTAGTTGAGATGCGATACGCGAGTAAGCACACACGTCGTCTATCGCGCCACCAACTGATAACTATTAAATATAAACTTTCTTATGAAATAACAAAACAATGAGCTGAACTACTGAACAGTGTCCACAGTCTCGCATCGAGAACTGTGAACACTGAGTTCGTGTTATGTCTCGTCCAATTGAATAGTTCCTGTTCTTATACCTTGTAGACAGTAGAGTGAACTCAGGTGTTAACATTGTCTTATTATATAAATTAATATTTCTGACAATTACAACAATTATGTAGTTCTAAGATAAGTATCATGTGCATAAATGTTTTTAAAATAACCCGTAATTTTCTACAGTATTACAAATTAATAGCTTCTTTGTTCACATTATGATAGTTTCACTGTTTCTTATCTTCTAGCTTTTATGCTTTCCTATGTGTATTAAGTATGTATTTAGAAAAAAAAAAGTATTTAACTATGTATATCTGTAGTTTAGTATCCATAAAACAAGTTCTTAATGATACTTATCTTGGAACTAAATAATTGGTGTAATTGTCAGAAAATATTTATTTATTCCTCACCTTGGCTAGAATCTGTTGTACATACATACGTACGAAGTCGCGATCACAACCTAGTCAGAATAATTGAATTTCGCATTTCTATTTCATAAAAATATACTTACTTAGTTACTTTACTTGACTTACTTTATTAATCTAAGTTCATAAAAACATCACACGTTTCCCACACAAAGCTTTGATCGCGAATGAACAAAAGTAATACAATTGATTGTGGTTTTTTTTTGTGCTTTCATTTTGGGAATGTATTTGCTAAAACGTTTTTAATGTCGGCTGGATACAGCCTTTTGCCAAAGGCAGTGTCACAAAACACGGGGTGAGTGTGTGGGACACGCAGTGAGTCCACAAAGGCTTCAATGGCCCCGGCGCGGGCGCGGCGCTGCGTTGGAGCTCGGATGTACAATGCTGTATCGGGTCTTTGACATTCGGCTACATCTGCCGCAATCACTTTAATGAACTTTATATGAAGATTCCCATGTCGTTTATTGATTTGTAATGTTCCTTTTTAATGACGAACTTTACAATAACTAGAAATGAGTCTTCGTTGGTAATGTTTTAAGGCACATTTTTGTGTTAAATATTTTTATATATATATGTTTGTAGGGTGTATCGGGATCCTACCAAGACCTAAGGAGCCCAAACCAACCTCACCTGCATGTGGTGCACCTGCCGATCATCGGACGAGGCTCTGGCGAACATAGCAGTGCCCGGTGAGCGGCAATAGGCTCGCCACCTATTACGTGGGACCAACAATTGGCGAAGTGTGGGCGTATAATATGCCTCTGCCTACCCCTTCGGGGAAACAGGCGTAAAATGTATGTGTGTATTTTTTTATCATCTTGCATCGATGCCGCCCTAAAGAAGGGGGGACTGAGGGTTTTATATCGTGGATCGATCACGGTAAGAAGCGCACCTACCGATGATAGCCTTTTTTTTATTTTTTTATTATCGTCTGTATAAAAATGCTGCTTACGCACTGTCTCCCGGCCAAAAGGGGGAGACCGGGAGGGGGTGTGGGGCTCACTGGGGCAGACGCGACCACCGCAGTCCTACTCACTAAAAAACTTCAGACGACGCCCACCGCTGTTGAAAAGGGGCGAGGCACCAGTGCCTGGGTTTGTAGCTTCTGGTACTCCGCCCGCGGCCAACGTCCCTCGGATCAGAACCGGGGAGACCTCCTCAGGGAGGCGCAATGTGCAGCGCCCCCCCTACCTCTATGTAGTAACTGGCCATGGCGTAACTGGCCGACTTTGGGGGGGGAGAGAGAGCGGATCCCGCTATGGATCCCGATCCCGATATGGCGTGGAGGTCAGTTCTGGACAACAACTTACTTTCATAAACCAAAATTGATTAATCTATACAAGTTTCCTCTCAGATAATTGGACACTCGTTAAAAGGATGGTTATGATAAAAGAAGATGTTGAACGTTTTTGTATCTTTTTTAGCAATACCATCATCTTAGTCCAAAAATATTCCACTATCGATCTTAAACCTGTTCATTGCATAAGCTGCCAAGAAAACTAGTAGCGGATGAGACGTCCTGTAGTTACAATTATTCAAGGCATCTTTATATTACCACATATATAACTGTACCCACATCGGCTTAAGTTGGTTTCTAAATAACTAAATCTGAATGAATGACCTTTCAAAGATATTGCAATATGCAATGTATAGAATGAATGTGTCATAGCAGTGCTCTCACAAACGGTATCTACGGAAGACCAGCGTCGAGGTGTTTTCGTGACACCTTGGCTTTATGCTGAGTGGATACCTTTTCTGTGACACTCTTCAAATAGTTACTTAAATATAATGTATCTGTTTTCTTTTGATGTTGTTACAAAATAAATTCTTTTTCTTTCTTTCTTTTCTTTCAATCACGTAATCTAGCGGCGCCACAAGCGCTTTAGTTTCTATTAAGAATAAAAAAGTACAGGAATGCAAGTCACCCGATACATTATCAAAAGCTCGGTGTCCACCGCGGGAGGGTCGGGGGCCGATGGTGGAGGCACGGCTTGGCTTGCGACTCGCGTTACGTCACGTTGTACACCACCAACTAAAAGATGACGAGTAAACCTTATTTACATCGAAAACAAAGAACTCTAAAAAATAAAATATTGAATGAATGAATGAACACTTTATTCTACACTAAATATTAAAAAAAAGTAATAAAATCTCAAAAACAAATATATGGTACAATTGGCGGCCTTATAGCTAACAGTAATTTCTTCCAGGCAACCTTAGGATGGACAGGAAACAATGAATAAAAAATAATGAGATAGAGAAGGCACAACAAATATTGTAACAGACAACTTTGTGCCACAGTCCGCTCAATGTACCTTTTCGATCAACATCAATTAAATGGACAACGTCAATGAATGTCTTTAGTTGCACCTTCGGAGAGCCTCCCACCTAGACATTATTTGCCATGGTCGGTCTGGAAGTCTGTGAGCAAGCATCGGACTCAGGTCGGCCGCTTTAAGGAGATCTGTTCATTGTTTTTTTGCTTGCTTCACCTAATAGCCTGCCGAGTAATACCAGAACTGCAGATCGTGTAGTTGAGCACCAGAATACACAAATTTAATATATTATGGACACGCAAAAGTAAATATTATTGATCATCCTTAAGATTCATCATATCCTAGCATTGTCCCGGTTGTCCTATACTTAAGATTAGGGCCCAGGGTCTGCTCACTGGTTTATTTAACCAGATTTAGCTGAATTTCAGTTATTACATGGAGCGACTGCCGTCTGACCCCCGCAACCCAGAGGATAACCTCATTCTATGGTTAAACCAGCTGTCAGAATGTTAGAAGGCACTGGCTTCCTAATAACGACTGCCATTGATGTTCATGACAGCCGGGCCCAACGGCTTAACGTGCTTTCCGAGGCACGGAGCAAGCGATAATTACGCACATAACTTCGAAAAGTCATAGGTGCGCTATGTCCCACCTGGGATTGAACCCGAGACCGTTTGAATTCGAAGGCAATGGGTCTCACCACTGAGCTATCGCCGCTGTTAATTTTGATCATTTGATCATCCTTAAGATTATTCCTTACAAATAGATGTCGTAAATTAGTTTTCAAGAAAACTTTCAAAGACCCTCCGCCATTACTTTTGACTATGTCCAAGATAACCACCGAGATAAAAGTTCACAGATTTAGTAAAGGCTCCCCGCGTTGCTGGACGTTATCTCTGTGTCGTAAGGTCGAGAATGGCCTGCCGGGTCAGCTGCCCGCCGGACCATGAAAGCGGATACGACGGAGAGCGCTCAACAGCGCGAATGTGCTTCGTTGGTCATACAGGACTGTATTCGGTAATATTCATTTATTCATATGAGATATTCTGAACAAGAAGGAGGGTAGTTATGTAGTAACCTTTTTTATTTCTTAGTTATGGACTTACTCGTTTAGAGTATTTGCTAGTGTGAAGTTAATAGATAAATCAAGTTATTTGAACAAATGCAGCGTTTTCGTCATTTAGTCACAGTCAAGGTCGAGTAAAATCCGTCATAGTCGAGTCAAGTCAAAAACATACCCCAGTAAAGTAATGGAGGCTTTAATGGAGGAGTATTGGAACAGAAATGGAAAATCACAATTTACTGGAATATCTTTCTATTTAAAGAAAAAACCGGTAGCATATTTTTCTAAAAAAATAAACGAATCACAAAAAAATAAAAATGCTATATTTTTAGACCGAAGGGTAAACAAGTCCATTGGTAATGACCTTCTTGAGTTACAAAACCCGTTATGTATCTGTAATTTTTAAAGGGATTGCATATAATATGCTACTCTCCTACACTTATACCTACACCTACACGTATGCTACTTTCCTGTACGTTATAAGGAAGTTATGCCTAACAATTTTGTTATAAATGATATCATAATAATAGTTTAGTGTTATCTGTTGACACATTTGATGTATGCACTGTGTGTACCTCCATGTTCTTTGTACTGTGCTCTATTGTCTATAATGACGCTAAATAAAACTGTCCTTGTGCAACCGACTTCTCGAGTTTTATTAAATTCAAATGTTTACAAATACAAACTAAAATTTACATTAGTTTTGGAAACTAAAATATTTCCGCGATATTTTTTTTCCACGTTGGCGCTAAAAACTCCCGAAAGTAACCGTCTGTCGATCTGTTTAATTTTTCCGTATAAACATTAAAATTTTTAAGACTTTAAGTGCAATAGAAATCCTTTTTTGCACTTATCCACAAGTCATGGAAAAGCGTCTTTGTGTTTTACATAGGTAAATTAAAGTATTATAATAATCTCAAGTAAAAAGGTTCCATTTGATTTTTTTAATAGTACACATCATTACGCTTTGATGGACGACATCCTACCTGGTGGTAAGCAGTCAGTGTCACTTACACACGTGAAACAAGCAAGGTATGCAGTGCTTGTTCCGGCATTTATGGAAACTTCCATTTATGTCGGCCTGCCAAAATGCCGTTTCACGCCCCGCTTAAAAGACCAGGGAATTTAGAAGAGTTTCAAAGTCAAATGGTCTTACAGAGGAATGACTGAATATTACTTTAAATATTAATATCACGAATTGAGTCCCCAATTCGGGCCTGCACTCGATCGTCGCGGAAGCCGTGACTGGAACGGTTTCAGACGCAGAAAATATTACTTTTATCCGATGGATTTATGAACGGCTATTGTCGAGGCGCAGTGCGGCCCTGGCTGTGGCCGGTACACCTTGCTCTACTACAATCTGCCTCGAATTTTATTCACTTAGGTTTTGTAACTTATTATTTTAACTACATTACATACTATATTAGATACCCTAACTTGAGTGTTCATGATATTTGCGATAATTTGAGTGTCAGCTTATGGAAGACTAAAAGCAAAAAACCTAATTAAACTCTGTATATTCGACCGCAGTTCATCTTCAGCAGGCCAAGAAAGTCCACTGCTGAACATAGAACACACACAAATCTCCAGTGTGTCCGATTGCAAGGGGCCTGCATCAATCATGAACCTTCGACTGCGATCTTCATCAGTTCGATATTTTATAACAATATGAATGTGTACATATATTTATTAAATAGCTTACCCTTCATTTATGTAGTGGTGCACCTGCCGATCAACGGGCGAGGCTCTGGCAATCATACAAGTTCCCGGTGAGCAGCAATAGGCTCTTCACCTATTACGCGGAGCCAAAAATACGTTAGTCAAATGTAAGCGTATTATATGTCTCTGCCTACCCCTTCGGGGAAGCAAGCATGACAGTATATATACTTATTTTCGTCGATGGGAGCTATGGGATGGGACTATGTGAAAAATTTTACGAATGAAACCTCGGCAGGAATCAATCTCTTGCGATAACATTCTAATAAATTGACATAACGACACCACTATTAACTTCGTTGTCATTTTAAAAAAAACCCTAATTAGCACTCGTGACCTCGAGATATATTAAAAAGCAACACTAAATAAGATGAAACAAAAAACAGCTACTCGAAATAACAAAGAATGGCCGTTCTGTAATGAAGCAAGGACAAGGAAAGATCAAACGAATAGATTTCTCAAAAAGCCTGTTATTATGACAAGGTCCCCAGATAATTAGAACGTGTCCTTTTGTGGGAGAATATTGTTTTGAATTAATTACCGTGTTGTTCGGCCTCCGCAATTAATCTTGGAAATTGTACGCTTCGGGTTGCCCCACGAATACTATTTTTGTAACGTATTTTCTTGCCATTTCGCAAAATTAACACGTTCGCTATCTTTGTACTATTTTTTAAGAATTTATAATTTTCTCGCCGTTTAAGAAATAATTACTTTGTTATTGATATTCGTCTATGAAGGAATAAATGTGAAAAAAAGGAATAATTAGGTAATTATAATAATATAATCAGAGACAGTTTTCAGCCCATTTGCGTGCTTAGGACCCGCTTAGTTGGGTCATACTCCACCACACGGACCCGGTGCGGATTAGCGAAGGCAGCTGTGTGGCTTCCTAAACTTCTACCGAATATGGTCTCTCAATTGGCTTGACGATTACCACTTATAGTAATTACCAGGACCTCGGAAGCGCTTCATATTAAATGCCACACAAACGATCCAAGGACTGTGAAATCGGCTTTTACTTCAGTGATCGTTTCCTAATACCACGGATCTATAAGCGCTTCATGTATTTATAAATAAATGAGTATATATAAATGAGCGCATTGGTTTTTAAAAACATTCATAAGAGTTTTTATTGCGACAGACTTGAATAAAATATTTTGACTTTGAACGCTCTATAAACGCTCAAAGAATTCGGATCATATGTAGCACTTAACAAATTTAGGTTTTTCCAACTGATTGATAATAACTAGCCAAATTGTAAGCGTACCTAGCTGAAACAAGACTTATAGTTTTGTTATAATTTTAAGCAATTTAAATTTTCTCATGACAATGATACATAAAAGTTTCTTTTTTAATTAACCCCTTTATCTGCATAAATATTACATGTGTTTTATTTACTATAGCGTTAATAGAAGACATCACATTATCTAGACAAATAATGAAGACATGATTATACAGACATATGAAATTACAGTTTTCAAGTATTAAGAGACTCAGACATAAGGCAGATACACATGCGGACACGGACACGGCAAAACAATATGCGGTTAAAGAACTATAGGAGGAGAGAAAGTACCTTGAAATATTCCAAAAAAAATAATTTTATAGAAGAAGAGCAATGGACGTTGCTCTACACGAGTATTACACTCGCCGGCGAATATTTTACTAAAACTTCATTAAATTCGTCGAAAATTCTTTTCTCAGTACAAGCTACCCACCGTTGAATCCTATTGGAGTTGATGCCGTCACAGCAGCCACGAATTTTTTATGGTTTATTTTTAAATTTTTACAAAGTTATTAATAACTAACTTGACTCCTCTACTCAGCGTGCAGTCTTTCTTCTTGAAGACAATGTACCTCTTTGTAGTGAATTATTTAGTTTTAGACATATTGATGGCTCTACAATAGTTAATACTTTTAATACAATAAATTTAAAATTAACTGAGGATTTATGGGGAATCTCAACCAACATTATTAAATCTATCATTAATATTATTGCTCCTCAGTTGGCAGTCATTTTTAATCAATGTATTGATGATGGTTCATTTCCAAGTTTAATGAAATACAGTAAAGTAATACCTCTTTTTAAAGCTGGTGAGAAGTCTGATCCTACTAACTATAGACCAATATCAGTACTCCCAGCTCTTAGTAAAATATTTGAAAAAGTTATTTTTAATCAATTACTTTGTCATTTCTCTCTGAATTCCTTATTTCATTCTCAGCAGTATGGTTTCACTAAGAGTAAATCCACTACAGATGCTGGTGTAGCCCTAATGAAGCATATATTTGACGCCTGGGAGGACAGGCAGGATGCGATTGGAGTATTTTGTGATCTTTCGAAGGCATTCGATTGCGTTGACCATCCTACTTTGTTAGCTAAATTGACATATTATGGTGTTAATAGTAATTCTTTAAAATTAATTAAATCTTACTTGAGTGACAGAACTCAAAAAGTAGTTATTAATAGAGTCGAGTCTTCTGGCGCGCCATTGCTTATGGGAGTTCCACAAGGTTCGATTTTAGGCCCTTTATTGTTTCTAATTTATATTAACGATCTACCTTTCTATACTAGAGATCTGTGCGAAACAGTTTTGTTTGCTGACGATACGTCTCTGATATTTAAAGTGAACAGAGGCAAGGATCATTCTGACGTGATAAATAATGCTCTTGCGAAGGTTTTACATTGGTTTACGGTTAATAATCTATCTCTTAACGCAAGTAAAACTAAATGTATAAAGTTCTCATTGCCTAATGTTACAAAAGTCTCAACTAACTTGAAAATGAATGGCAAGAATATCGAGTTATTAAATGACACAAAGTTCTTAGGCATCAATATTGATTTTAATTGCAGTGGAACCCCCATATAATGGATTTGTCCGGAAGGCTTAGCTCAGCATGCTATGCCATCAAAAAGATAAGACTCAACAGACGAAGAAACAGCTAGATTAGTTTATTTTAGCTATTTTCATAGCATTATGTCATATGGTATGTTATTGTGGGGATCTGCTGCGGACATACATAATATATTTGTACTACAAAAGCGCGCCATAAGAGCTATCTATAATCTTAAGTCCAGAGATTCTCTTAGAGAGATGTTTAAAAGAATTAACATATTAACGGTTGCATCTCAGTATATATTTGATAATATAATGTATGTTCGCAAAAACATTAATACATTTGATAAAAATTCAAAAGTACATAATTTTAATACTAGGAATAGAAATAAGCTCTCTCTGCCAAATTGTCGACTTCACAAAACTAAAAATTCATTTTTGGGTCATAGTATCAGATTTTTTAATAAAATTCCGCAGGAAATAATTGATCTACCATTGGCAACTTTTAAAACTGTAGTTAAAAAGCAGTTTCTTCAAAAGGGGTATTATGCTGTTAATGATTACTTATCGGATAAACAAGCTTGGGCTTAACATTTTCAACTTGTATGTGTATATTAGAATAAAAAGTCAACCAGATCATTGTCGTGACCATCCCTTATTGTACAGGCTCAGCTCAGTTTCACAATACATACTTACTTGACTGTGATGGAAGGTTCCCTTAGTGCTACTTTATTGGTTACAGCTTCGGGGGACCCTTTCAGTATCATCAAATTTACACTGTGTGTGTCATGTAACAAAAATAATTTAAAAGAGCATAGCCTGTGAGTTTCTTGTCAGTTCTTCTCACAGAGCGGAGGCTCGGAACTGGCACTTAGATTCACTTACACCTAATTTTTATTTATTTGCATGTAAGTGAGTCTAAGCTTCGTGATTTCAGTGTAGTAATTTTTTTTTCATGTATATTTTGTTTTGACGTTTTCAAGTGCTATGTAATAGTTTATGAAATAAAGAACTTTTTACTTTACTTTTACTAATATCTAAGCTCAGCCTATTAACGTCCTACAGCTGGGCTCAGGACTATTCTCACAAACTATGATGATGGAGCTTTGGAGCATTCGGCACCACGCGACCCAGTGCAGATTGACGGCAGGTTTGTGATGATCTGGTCCTTAGAGTTTGACCAAACGCTTAAAGTGGCTTCCGAATCACGGAAGCGCTCAATGTCGCAAACCACTTTGGCTACGGCGATGGGGAAAGCAAATCAACAAGGCACATCTTCAAAATAGCATTTACTAAGCTCTGGAATTCGCTGCCGCCTCATGTGTTTCCTATTTCTTATGATCCCGGGTCTTTTAAGCGGGGTGTGAAACGGTATTTTAGCAGGACGTCATGAGTGTTTGTACCGTATTATTTCACGGTATGAAGCGCTTTCATTTTTTTTTGGACTGCATCGGCTGCTTACCTCCAGGCAGGAAATAAATTTGAATGTATAATGTAAAAGAGCATAAATCACTATTGAATTTATTTATTGTTGTTTAAAGTATACAATGCAAAACTATGAAGTTTATCAGCCAATAGCGCGGAGGCTGGAGTGACGTCGTAAAGCTGTCAGGAGCCGCGCCGCGCTGGTTGACAACGGATACTCTTACGTACATAATTAATTTTCCGGATATTACGCTCAAAGAGACAAAAGCCTTTAAACACGCTATAGAGCCTCGTGTAACATTAATGTATGGTGTCGATCGCACACACACACATGCAGACATACAGAACACACTCGCGGCAGACTTAATCGCATCTTGTATTAAGCGAATGAAGATGAGGGTACGTTCGCACATCTGGTTTTATAGTTATACTACATTCCGCTGAAGGGCGGAGGTACGCGATACTAGGTGCTCCGTGATTAGATTACTATGTGGCATTTCATATGAAGGGCTTCAGTGATTTAAAACACACTGAATCCCTCTCATCATGGTCCGTGAGAGGAGGCTTGTGCTCAGTAGTGGGACGTTGATATAATGACGATTCCAGGAACAGTGCAAAAAGGGATTCGGTTAATATACTTTAAACGTAGGCTTAAATGTCTATCCATGTTATACAGTACCTGTAGCACAAACTCTGCTTAGACAGACTTAAAGATAGATAGCGCTGTATTTCTGAGTATTATATTATAAATGGGGATAGTCAAATGATGGGCATAATAATTTGTAGGTATATTTCGCAACGCCATGTCTAAACGCACCAAAAGCATTAACAGGGCTTAGAATAATGAGCGTGGTTACGTAGCGCGACGCAATATACGACGTTCCGCGTGTGCGGGGCCCGACTCTTCACGTTCAATCCCGACTAACTCGCGCTTGCGGCTTCGTCTATATTAATACCACACACCTAGCCACACATAACAAAATGGCTTTTTTAAATAAAAGTTCCTACGCGGGCCAACGTGGACGATTTGACTGTCTCTAGTAAAAATTTCGTCTCATAAAAGTTTCTGTATAAAAGCACTACAAAATTCCTACCGCATTAGAAAGAATAACACTTGATCTGTGCTGGTTCTGATAAAATATGAATGAAGCTACAGAAACTACAATCAACTATTATATTGACTGCTGAGCTTAAAGGATATTCAGTGACGTTTTCAAGAGCAAATTAGCAAGTCTGTATCGTTGCAAAGAGCGTTCCCTGTATGTTCCAAAAGTTTGAATAACAGGATAATTTCCTGCATTTGCTATTGCATATTATTCATCATTTCAGCGTGAAAGATGCTAATGAGGAACATATGCCTCCCCTACGTGACGGCACAGTAACAATAGCTTTACACAATGTATATTACTACCTGCAGCTGAGCGTGCCGGACCGGTGCGTGTGGCGGCGGCGGCGCCCGCGCCTGCTGGCTGTGCCTGTGGCCAGGACCAACCTACTGGCGAAAACGCCACTTAACCGCGCGTACCATATTATAAACACGGTTCATGACATGACGGTGGATTTTTCATGCACTTTTAGTGAATTCGCCAGAACTGCGTTAAATATAATAAGTTATCAGTTACGTTAGATTTAGAACTTATTTAGTAAATATAGGATGTAATAATAAAGTTATATATCAGGTAGGCTAGTTTATGTTATATTATATTTAAATAATATTGTGGATTGATAATTAAAAAGATAGAATATTGTATTTATTATAAACATTGCTATGCTATCGCATTAGGTTAAGACACCTGTCTGTACTGCCCTACTAAGCGCAAAAGCGGTATCTCAAAAAAATCCGTAAATTTGATTTTTATGGCATCGGATAACTCAGAAAAATACGCTTCTATTGAACTAAGTCTTATAGCGGTATGTTACTTATAAGGTATAAAAAAACGTTAAGAAAGTTTTCTCTATCTCAGTTTTACCTTAAATTACTAAGGAGATTAGAGGTATATCAATTTAACGTAGGCAACCAGCCGTATAGTTGAATACCGCCAAATATACCTAATAATATATATAAATTACGTTTAATAAAAAAAAATAACAATCTGTAAATTAACGAAAAAACTAATTTTACATAATGTCAATTATCTCGAAACTAGCTTTAAGATTATAAATAAATAAATAAATATTACTAATGCGGTTCACCTGGCGAAAAGTTTATCTCCGCTTCTTTTTGTCCATGAAAATATACTTATGAATTTCAGGACTACTTAAAAACTAACGCGCCCATCCAGTACGAGCATGAACTTGATTCACGCTTACTCATACTGCTTCTTCCAGCTTGTAGTGTACTCGGATTTTATTTCTTCTAGCTAGTCTTTACCCAGTCTAACGTCTCCTGCCTGCCTATTGACGTTAGCCCCCTCCCAATGAGATGTCGGTTATTTATGTTCCCTTGACAATAAATGGTAATGAAAACAAATAAACTATGTCATATGACATACGTTTATTGCCGGCAGGAAAACTGTGCAAATGGAGCACTACCTCACATTTCTCCTGAGACTAATTCAAGTTATTCAAGTTGGTGTAAAGTAAATGTAGTTACTTTTTCTCTGTTTGAGACAACTGAGTATATAACGTTATTGAGACGAAAAAATATAATACGTTTAAACCCACAATGATGTCCTACCGATGTGTAAATTACATTTTTGGATATCATCCATGTCACCAACACCAGCACCACGACTTACAATAACCAGACTATACTACATCTTTTGTCTCATTTATACCTAATCATATACTGCCAAGAAGTTTGGCAAATTGGACATAGACTTTCCCATCATCCTATGCTATCGATATCATTCAGTTTGTCCATGACGAGGTTGATTGGAGGTTCAACCTCGTCCGTTCAGCTCCGTTTCCCGCCATAAGCTCTAAGGGTTAGGGTCCTAGTGTTATATGAAACTCACTTAATGATACATATCTGAATACATTTTATTTTATTAATCAACTCGTCTTCGTTCCACTATTAATACGACAACATTAAATATACATAGCTGAAACACAATATTTTATGGCTATTAGCAATATAATCTCATAGCTAAGAGCCACAAAATCCCCGACACAACAAACTGCATGCCTTCTCTCCACAGCGTCGTCAACATTTTAAAACTTCGAAAAAGCAATTTATTAAAAGCATCGTCAACAAAGGCCTCACGCGCGCCTAATCTTATTGTAATCTTTTGTGGAGCTCATCCGCCATAACTCCCGCAGACAGTCATAATCTATTTTCCCGGAGGCTCTCGGGATGATTAAGGGACACCGGGCAGCCTTGGGATAATTGCCTCTTCACGGCTCCTAACTTTTATACTTCTAAATGTTGATTAGCTCGGCCGCCCTTCGCTAACCAAAAACCCCTAATGTCGTTTCAACTATCCGGGTAATGAGGTCCCGCTATTCTAGTTCTAGTAATGAGTGTAGAACCGTTATGCTGGTTGTTAATTGAATGGATATTCTGTATAGCTCTGGACTTCTATTGCCAAAGTTGTATCAAGTTCGAATAAAGTTAAATTAGACGTGACAATATTGTTACGTCTAATTAAATTTAATTCTTAAGCCTTGTTTTATTTGCAATTTAATTTCATTGCCTTGCTGAACTAGTTCAGACCACCTGATGATTAAAGCTATGCCTACCCATAATCGTCGCAGTTTTATTGTAGAGCAACAGAATACAAAATCATACTGCACTGATCTGCGAGAATATTATTGGTACTTTCATTAGTTTCATAGTCCCAAAACAATTTGCTATTCACTTCACAACTATATTGTAATCGGGAAAGTTTCACGAAACGATTAGCGTCATTAGAAACAATTAAGTATTAGGTCCTTACATATGAAACTGACGTTTTATCTATGGAGAGCGCAGCTGGTAGGCCAGGAGGGCCCGCCAAGCTGCGCCAGGAGGGTGTTAGGCAGCGGGGGCAGGGGGCCCCTGCTGTCTAACCATGAACCCTCCGGGAAGTCGGCCACACACGCTATGGTCGCACGGGGAGGCAAGAGAGAGGTCGTTGGCCGCAGGCGGGGTGTCAGAAGCTGTAACCCAGATACTGGCCCCCCGCCTTCATCTCAACAAGCGGCGTCGTTGGAAGATTTTTAGTGGGTATTAATGCTGGCAGTCGTGTATGCCGGTGGTGAGTCCCACACCTCCTTTCGGTCCCCCTTTGGGCGAATGGCAGTGCGTAAATGCATTTTGTTAACGACGTAAAACAAAAAAGAAGGTCACTTCTGGATAAGTGGCCGTTTGTCTGCGTTTCAATAAAGATTTATTATTATTTATCATAATTTGATATCGGAACAATGCCAGTAACCATAAATTTCAGAAGAACCAGTAATTTAAAACACTTTATTTCAGCTCCCAATTCCCTGATGTTATACTTACATTTGGTAAATGTAGGTAAGCGAGCAAGAGTGATTATTTAGAATCGCGCTAAGTTTTCTCAAGCGTGGAGCTTTTATGTACGACACACTGCGATAATCGTTAGAGCCTCGGCTCGGGTACATCCATACGCAAAGATCTTGCCTTAGCGGATAGCACACTTTTGGCAGCCTTTTCGCTCCTCTTATAACCTGCATATAAGAAATTTTTGGTCAACTTTTAAAAGTAATCGTCGTAATCACATTGCATGTCGATTCAGTTCTAACTAAGTCCTTACCGTGGAATAAGCATAGTAACAAAATAACGTTCGGCATTAATGCCTGCAAGACTCTGGACAATTTTGAAGCTGGAAAACCCGTGTTTAGAAGAGTACCTTCTTTTTGGATAATCAAAAGGTTCATTTTGTACACGTAACTATTTGTTCATTACCAAAAGTTGTAATTTTTCATAGCAGGATTGCAAGTCATTTTGAAGGTGCTCATTTGTTACACCTGTTTCATTTCTTTAATGATGAGATGAGTCGTTGGTAAGTCAAATTACATATTTTATTGTAGATATTCGTAGTGGTGTTAAGTACTGTCTGCTTAGCATTTTTAAATTCAATTTTAAATAATTTATTGATTCAGGCGTTACTTTGCGAAAATCCATTGTAAGCAAGTGATCGATTAAAAATATATTTGCAACAATTCCCGCGCTACTATAATTTCCCGAATAATCGAGAAATTATTCAACACGACACGTGTTTTACAATTGTTAATTGTTATAAAGATATTTTTATTCTATCACTTGATTCAATATTAAGTTGCTATTATAGCGCTGACGATACATTCATGTACGAAATATATTACGTGATGTTTGTTATTTCTGTTATTTAACGTTTGCACTCTATTAATAATTATCTACTATCTGTAACAAACATTACATCCTTGTAATTTTTTTAATAATGCTTGTCTGTCAAGTTTAGGCTTGATCCAAATGTACTTAATGCTTATTTTGCCTTGTTTTTCCCGATGGAAGATCCAATATAAGATTCCGCTACTGTTTCTTTATGCTTTAATTAAATTGCATTCATTGTGGAAAAGAAATGGTAATATTAAATTAATTGTGTGTATATAAATATTTCCTATTTCTTTTCAAATATAACAAGAGGTATATTTTTGTTAAACTAACATTATCATAGTGAGCACAGCATGCATGTGGCCGTAGGAAGACTGCGCTCATACGAAATAATATAAAATATCTTAGGAGCTCTGGAAGTTTTGCTTAACCGCAGCACAGTATAGAGAAGTACGGAAGGACAACTCCAAATTCAATGAAGTAAATCTAATTTAACACCAAAGGCTAAACACGGCATAATCATAAAAATCATCAGTCCATAACTGTTATAAATTTTCTTACACAGATGTATATAGACTATCTCTTCGTCGAAGTTCGTTTTGTCATTGAATGAAAGCCCCTTACGCCAACTGCTAAAAGGGTGAGATCGTGGAGTGTTAGCGTGCAGACGGCGATGAATAATTCCCGGCGTGCGAACTGCGTGAGTTAATTGTTTTTACAGCAGGACGCTACAATCGTGCCTTCGGCAATACACACTGGTACTGCAGGTGGAATATAACTCTCACTTCGGTTCGTCGGAGGATACCCGTCCTCAGTAGTGGGACGTCAACACGATGATGATATATGAAGCCAGCCTTCTGGTCACATATTGAGCGGGGCACAGTTCGCGGTACAACAGTTGGAACAGGCTGTCTTGCCTTAGTTATGTGATGGCCGCCGTGGTTTACGGCACGTATTCACCGCTACTTAACTGTTACTACGGAATGGAGGAACGAAAACTTTTAACGTTTCATACCTCGACTCGCCATAAGTTCTGTCCCAACTGATATAAATGAGGGTTTTTGAAAAGTTATATGAAGCTATTTAGTTTTATAATATTGAAATAGCTGTAAACATGGTGAGGTACCACAGAGAATCGAACCGCAGTGATTGCGTTACAGCAATGCAACATATCAGTAGTCGAGATTTTCAAGTTGTTAAAACCATTGAAAATAACGCAGTAATTTGTTTTCAGGACCTCAAGCATTACAATGAATGGTCTTCTGTCAATGATAGGCAAGGGCCGGTCGACCTCAAACAACAGGCACACCAGCAACTACCAAAGAAGTAGAGGCGTATCCAAAGAAATCTGATCCGTAAGCAGAAAATCAGGGCTCGGATTTTTTTTTATGACAATGATTTATATTTATTTAAAAGGCTCTTATGTGGGATACAACAAATTTATTTAAAAGTAAAGGTTAATGAAACTGTATGTCTTTTTATTACATAACCATACGTGTTTTATGGGCAATAATATTACATTAAATCCTGAGTGATGTCATATATTTTCCCAACCTAGAATTTTAATCTAATTGCCATGAAACTTATAGCGGTTCAGTATAACAAAGTTTGAGTTACAGTGCAATCCTCGGAATAAGAGCCTTACAGCTGAGGTCACTGAAGACGACGCTGATACTCCAACAAACAACTCCATTTCATGAAGAAAACATTTAAAAGGATTAGAAGAACAATACATCTCATTTAAATTAACAAACAAAACGAATTTAATTTACATTTATGTCCCCTGTAACCTCGCAATAATTGAAGTCTTTGCATAAGAAGCAATGTACAATAAGCAATGTGAGGTTACGTTTGGTTTTGTAGCTGTATGATGATAAGAAAAGAAATAAATTGAGTGTCAGAAGGTCGGTTAAGCACAACAAACATGGGCATAGATTCATAAGACAGCCAGCCATGAGGAAGAAGCTTTATATGAATGTAACATAATAATGTAAACTATACCGATCATAGCGTTCGCAGCTTAGAGGCTAATCATTAACTGTACGTTTGTGTAGCATTTGATATCAAGGGCTACCGTCCTTCGGAAGGTCTCCGCTATCACAGTTTTACGATACATACACATAACAATCAAGTCAATTAACATTCAAGTCTTTTTCCCCGAAGGGGTAGGCAGAGGCATATTATACGCCCACACTTCGCCAATTATGTAGTTGGTCCCACGTAATAGGTGGCGAGCCTATTGCCGCTTATCGGGCACTGTTATGTTCGCCAGAGCCTCGTCTGTTGATCGGCAGGTGCAACACTTCCAGGTGAGGTTGGCTCGGGCTCCTTAGGTCTTGATAGGATCCCGATACACGATATTACGATGGACGTTAATAATTATAATATATTGAATTGGCGTGTGAGAGGAGGTCCAGTACTACGAAACACTTCAAAAGGCTGAGATTAATAGTCACATTTATGGGCGAAGAACCGAAGTCTCACAATACTTTTTATATCTCAATAGATTACATTATGGGGCTCTTCAAAGGGAGTGAAACGGTTTTGAAAGGTTCGGCAACGAGCTAGTGATGCGCCTTGTTCCAAAAGCATTCATGGGCTGCAGTGACGACTTTTCAACAGGTAAGCCAAATGCTTTAGTGCCATGTTGTGGCTTGTAATATAAATATGAATATACATTGGTATTTTAAAAATTTCTCGTTCTGACCGCATACTATTCACACAATAATATTATGTCTACTAGTACAAGTTGCGTCCATTTGCAACATTGTAATCAAAACTAAGTAACGCAGGGCAGTCCTCCTGCCCCCACACTTGCTGCTCCAGATGGCGAGATGCAATCAGACGGAACTGATCCCGGGCTCATTGGATTAGCCGGTCGTTACCTCCGGGCCCGCCGCGTGCCAACGCAAGTACTCCGGCCTTTGTGTTCATAGCCTATTTGATTGTATAACCAGGTATTCAAACACATATCATAAGATAATGTAGCATTAAAAAAGTTACTCAACATTTCTATTTTATGAATTTTTTAAAGATATATTTTCCTTAACATCTCACTCCTCTCGGTGCGAAACAGTCACTTCTGCAAATAATGTTATCTTCCAGAAGAAGCGTTTCTTAATGAAATATCCTGGTATCAAATATAGCTCTTCTTAATTTAAGAAATTAACTAGTTATATTGAAGCCTCTTTTTCAACCTTCATTTCAATGTAAAACGAAACATCTTACAATTTGGTAATAATTTCGACAAAATTGCATAAGTGACGTAGCACCATAGGTGCGATCTATATGAGCCTCTGTCGAGATTTTTTCTATGTGTTAAAATTATGTAATTATGATAATTTAAATGGTAGTTCCTAAATGGCTATACTCTTGCAGAGCGACCCATATACATCTATATATTTGCATCTTATGTGACATGCAGTACATTATTTGATATAATTAAAAATAGTTTACATATATTCTTATCCTCTGTCTAGTCCCCATAACACAGTAAGGCTTAGTTTGGAGGCAGATAGCGCTATGGACGAAGAAACTATCGTTTAGTGTTACCTGTAATTATATGAACAGAAATCAACATAAGCCTAACTTCGTCCAATGTCAGACATGAGAGCTTTGATTTGGAAGGTCTTTCAGATTACACGACGTAATTATCGCTTGCTTCGTGCCTCGGAGAGCACGTTAAGCCATTGGTCCCGGCTGTCATGAACATCTTTGGCAGTCGTTATTAGGAAGTCAGCACCTTCTAACACCCTGACAGCTGGTTTAAACATAGAATGATATTTTTTTCTGGGTTGCGGAGGTCAGACGCTCCAACTGGAATTCAGCCAAATCTGGTTAAAAAATGGCTGGCATAGTAGAAACTAAGAAGTACCATATCTTCACACATACGTACTGAACTCTGTTTGTGTGTGGGCGCGCCCATAGGTATGCGTCGTTGCATGCACACACCGACAAAATGTATCGCTGCTAAAGGTCTCCGCGCTATGACTATGCATTTTTGACGATTACATAAACTATAAGCGACAACCCGTTTAGGCTATTATCGCTCGAACTTGAGTTGACCTACTTATCTGTTTCTACTGTGCCCCGGTTACTGAGGGGGAGAAGCCAAAGGCCTTCCAAAATACTAATTAAAGTAGTATTTGTTCAAGGAGGGAAAGTGCCTACTTCAAAGCATACCTTTTTTAGTTCTCAGACTTGAATTCGAACCATTCAAGTCCATCAAAATAAGTTCTAAAAAACTTTTACTACTAATATGGCGCGGTGGTTTGTAAACTTGCAGTCAATTCTTAAAATACTAAATTTATTTCCCACAAATACTTTTGTTTTCTGGATAAAATGCACGAATCCTCATCGAAAACGACACATAGGTCTAGTTTCATAGACAGGCGTAGCGTCCACCCCTGGCTACAGATTATCATTACCAAGGTTCCATTGTTGTTTGTAATGCGTGCTTATTAGTGCTTAATCATTGTTATTCTGTCCAAATCGTCTTTTTTATACAAGTATTATCGGTTATTTATGCCCAAAGATTAATTTCCCTAACTTCTTTCTTGGTAAATTACGAGTATAAGAGGGAAAGTTCACAAATAACACGTACACAATATTCGTGGCGACGCCACGAGCCATGAAACGCATAATGTTTTAAGAAAAAAGGTTAAATTGGCGATATTAAAGAAGATTGCTAAGGTCGTTTTAACAAAGATGACCCCGGGGCCGGCCCGAGCCCACTCGTGTTTTCCCGAACCGTCCCGAGTAGCCCCGAGTGGCCCCGAGTGGCCCCGAGTAGCCCCGAGTAGCCCCGAGTTGCTGGGCTCCTCCTATAAACAAGAAACCTCACGGACGACAACTTTTCTCATTTCCCTCCGCCACCAGCTTCGATATATCTTTTGATCTTAGTTTTCGTACTTACCAAAGGTAACATAATAAAATATCTCAAGATCGCGTTGGCAACACTTGAACCGTATTTCGTACATCGCCTTTTCCGATATTAAACGTTTATCGAAAGGAAATATTTTATACGATTACGGGTTTAAAACCTACGTAAATGGCATTCCGTGATTCAGTTGGGATTTAAACTGGTTAGTTTTAGAAAATCCTTTTGTGGAGAATTGTTTAGTACATTAGTTATTATAATATTAGTTCATTATAATATTATCAAATAAATAATACTGGAACTGTCATATCATTTGAGAAATTGCAATAAAGTCAAGTTCAAAAGTCAAATTATGATTTGGCTGTTATTTCTTCGGGTGACTATTATTGATTCTCATAAAAAATAACGTACCACCTCACCTATCTTCTTCTACACCTACACACTGTCTTTAACTATTTATAATTACCGAACAACACAAAAGATGTATACACTAAAAATTGTTATTATATTATATGAGTAAGCCCTAAAAAAGAACTGTTTTTAACATGTTAATATTTTTAAAAATAATTTTATTTGCGAGATGTTGCAAAGCACTGAGTTTTCTATTTAATTCATATGAGATACATTTTCTATCAAAAACATGTCGAGAATGACGTTTTAATTGTGAATATTTCCTAAAAATAACATTGCCAAAGCGCGAAAGTTGCTGAAAGATATCCAAATAATGAATAATTCAAACAATAAACTTTGAAGTCAAACAGTTTGACTTGAAATTTATCGGGGGCACAAACAATGAGTTTTAATATTTAGCCAAGTTCCCTGGGGTGCTGATTGGCTGCGATATGGCGGCCATTAATAAACCAGGGCCAGGGCTCAGGGCACGTGACAAACGCCAAGGCCTGCAGGTAACTCAGCTCCGGCACCTCACTAAATTACTTTTATTGGTGTTCATTGTTGGACCCTCGTCTGCCGCGGGCTGGCGCTCCGCTGCTGATGGAGAACCTTTAGCTTTTTATTGATATTACAAAAAATACTTCTGTTAAAATATTTATTTTTACAGATGCTTTGTGAATTTCAGATAAAGCCTTATTACAAAATTCTAAGAATGCTTCAAGTTTTATATGGAAAGGATCAAAACGTCTCCAAAGGTTATTAAAATGTGTATTTTCAAACTATTTCAAGTGCTAAAAACACCTATATACATAGATATTTTAGCACTATTGTATAGAGAAAATAAAATATTATATTTTGGAAAGAAGTTCCTTATCGCGCGTTGTGAAAGGGGGCTAGACGGAAAAAATTCTTAAGAAAAGTTGTCTCGACACTTTTTCACGGTCTAGTGGCCAATACCTGGTTCGTTACTCTCAGAGGACCAGCCTCTAGTGTGAAAAACGACCCCGAACAAAGCTCCCTCATCAAAGCTTCTTCTGAAAATTGATGATAAATTTACTTCTTTCTATATTATCAGATATATGTAGATACCACCCAATAGGCCTTTTTTCAACTCTGTTTAGATACCTTATTTAAAAATTGTACTGGACCTTATTGGTTACTTTTTGTATTTTTCTTGGTGCATCTTGCAAAATATGTCACTACCGACTATAGTTGACTGCAAGATTTATCTTCAAGAGATAAGTCTACAATTGTAAAATAGTTATTTCTAGTGCAACGGGTAACATGACCTATTATTCTTTGGGCCAAATATATCCTACCCTGTTCAGTTGGTTCACAAATTAAAGGTAGCTCAATGTTTTAAGGAAAGAGCAATTCCCTTTCGTTTTCACTACGAAACAAAGATATTACAAGCCCGATACAAACATTTTGCAATGTATGATTATTGGATTCATTCATGTATAGAGACTGTCTAAAAACAAAATATTTGCCGGGACTAAAAAGGTTGCTCGCAAGTCGTTTGACTCTACAGCCGGGTTCAAGTCATTAAGTTGACAGTTTTATTAATCCACTATCATTCAGAGTCAAAGTCCAATACCTGGGTTTCACCCAGGAGGCTCGGGTTCGATTCCACTTTTTGTTTCCTCTTTTTAAGCGTTTTATTATTTGATTTATTGATTTGTTTGGTTTTTTTATGTTTTTTAATAAAATATAATATATTTTTCAATGTAATTTTTAATAAGAGGCTAGGATACCTGGCTTTCACCCATTAGGCTCGGGTTCGATTCCACTTTTTGTTTCCTCTTTTTAAGCGTTTTATTATTTGATTTATTGATTTGTTTGTATTTTTTTTTTCATGTTTTTTATAAAAAAATTATTATAATTCGTTCACTAATTAATAGAAAGGAACTTCGTTCCATCCGGGTGTCCCTTGACACCTCTCAAGTTTTTTTTGTTTGTAAGTAAAGCTAAAACCATTGCAGAACTTTAGAAACTTCTTTTACTAACATACTACTACATGCTTCGCGAGTAACTTCTACTATACTATAAATCGATTTTATTGAGAGGTGACGATGATGACAAACTCGATCTAATCCGATACTGTTCCGAACGACAATTAGTTAAGCTCAGTACACAACACGGGCTATCCAATTTGCTGTATGTAATTATAGCGATTGGTGATTTCAAAACAATCAAAATTGTATATGTATAACATGGATTCGCTTTGAAAACGTAAGATATTTTGGTGTTACTTAACTCCAAGCGTAAAACATAAATAGAATGACGATCAGGAAAATGAACCTAAATAGTTCTGAAAAAAATATACATACAAACAATCACGCCTAGTAGTAGTTGGTAGGGTAGGCAGAAGCATATTAAGAGCACATTTCGCCAATTATATTGTTGGTCCCACGTAATAGGTGGCGAGCCTACTGCCGCTTACTAGGAACTTTTATGTTCGCCAGAGCCTCGTTCATTCATCAGCAGGTACCCCACTTGCAGGTGAGGTTGGCTTGGGCTCCCAAGGTGTTAATGAGATCTCTATACATCACTAAAGAATATTTAAAAACTAAACTACTAGCTGATTTATTTTAGGTATCAAACTTACACTGTACACATTTCCATTTGCTAAAATATTTCACCGTACACAATTCTACGCGACGCTGTTTCCGTCAGTCGGTCTCGTCGTTGAGTTAGTGCGCCACTAAATAACTGGCTTATACTGAAAGTTCTTGCGTGCCTGAGTCTAACCAATGAGTAAAGAGTATCAAATTCAATGTACGCCACATCCTTTCTTATAGGCTATAAATACTTACTAGCATATGTGTCCTGTTATGGGGAATGATCTGAATTCTTTATTTCCTATTGCACAAGCTACAGCTTCTCATCTGCACGTATATGTTGCAACTAGGCCGACTCGCCGCTGACCACGCGGACGCCAGGCCCAATGCACAAGATGAAGACTTGTACATATTGCCAACTCGTATTGAGACACGCCGGGCTGATGATGTCGGCGCGAATTGCAGATGGTGCAAGACGACTGTGGCTGCTTAACGTGATGCAGATGCTAAGCCCAATTTGCAAGCTTGTACATATAACTTTTTTTCTTAACAACAATGAAACAAATATGAGCGGTACCATAGTAAATAAATAAAAGCAAATGGATTTGTCAAGGTTGGTCAGTTTATCTGTCTGTTGTGGTTTTTTTCTCAAGATTTATCAGTCTGTCGGTTACTTTGATTGGGGGGATCTGTCAGTCAGCCTGTCGTGATTCTTATTAAAGGGAGAGGGGATTGTCTGTCAATCAGTCAGTATGTGGGTGACTCTAACGAGGCTTCCAAAAAGGCAACGAGATTGAGAAGAATGCCTCAAGAAACTCATCTCGGCTTTTTTTAAGTCATGTCTTACAATCTAATACAATTAAAGAAATAAAATATTAAGTTTACCGCTGTTGTTCTTAAAACTACCGGTATCTAAAGATCATAAACTCATCGATGATCACAGTTTTAATACTAGAAATAGAAATAAATTATTAAATCCATTTTTACGCCTGCATAAAATTCGCAAATCGTTTATGGGGCAGGGTATACAATATTATAACAAAATTCCAAAAGATATTTTAGATTTGCCTTTTGAAAAGTTTAAGCAAACCGTTAAGACATCACTTACCAAGAAAGGGTATTACACGGTTAATGATTACGTTAATGACAAAAACGCTTGGATGTAACATTTACAATGATAAAAGTTGTGTTCTGCGGCCCTCTTTACAATATAACGATTACTTACATACATTGTCTATGTAATTTTATAATTTTAATTAAGACTGCTTATATACGATTTCTTGAAAATTGTTTTGATGGCTGCATAGCTTAACTGATACCATATGGTATACCACTTTACAGTAACAAAATTGTGGTTTGCAGCACTATAATATTTCAGCATAATAATTCAGTCTTCTAATATTAATGCTATTTTTACTTAAATCCTTTTATCCAGCTTGAGTATATCACGCTCACTTATATGTTTCCGCGGTGGTAGCGTCATGCGTCGGATCGTTGCGCTCCCTAAAATATGGTTGAGCGTAACGCGTTTGCTCATGTCTACTATGTTTATCCGTAATTATGTTAATATTGGTAAAAAAAGAGTTCTGTCTCCCTTTTTTTTTTTTTTTCAAATCTTGTGACTGCAGAACACAATTGTTTTAATATTATGTATTTTAATTGTAACTGGCGGGAGAAAAAACCAACCTTGACGATTTTCTTGCCCGTTCTTTTACGATCAAGCTCCCGCCCGCAGTGAATGGGCGCGTTAGTTTATAAGTATGACATTCATAAGAGCTCTATTGAGCCAAACTTGAATAAATGAATTTTTAATTTTTTTTTTTTATCATCTAATATGTTAAGAGAGAAAGGAGCAATTCATGTCACTTTCAAGCAGGACCCGATGCAGAGACTAGTTGTAGAAAAGATATGCAAGTTCTAAAATTTATATGGTGGAACCCACTGGTGGGAAGACAAAAACCGATTCGCTTATTGATGCAGAACTGATTAATCTTCTGTGTAATCTTTAATCTTCAGTCGCTGTTGTTGTTACTTATTGATAAAATTCATCTTCAAGAATAGGTCGCATGTCTCTGTTAGGGTATGGAGGTGATAGGAATGAGCGGACCAGTGAATTCTGTAAGTTGCTTTAATTATTAATTGTGTAAGTTGCAAAAAGCGCATAATGTTTCAAAATATATTTTTTAAGAAATGAACATTGCATTTATGCAATATTCTTTAGAATATAAATTGAATATTCATATTTATGCATACAAATAAATTTAATGTGTGGGAATTGAACCCACGACTTTAGTCACGGAGTGCAGATGGTAAGCTCAATGTGCAAGCTGTGGCTTGTACACCTATATTCCGTTGCTATCGAGAGGTTAGTATTCTGCAAACGTTGTAAGTTAATTCAAACCCTTGTTCACACTAAGACAGTAAATCTAATTTTACTAGGTCTAACCCAAATAATAGTTGGTAAAACAATGCTTTGAATTTCATAATCGAAGTGTCAATTGTTTATTCAAGCTTGCAATCTTAATAAAGCTCTTTTGAACGTTATTACGGTATTTAGATTTGTCAAATATTTCTACACAAAAAAAAAATCTTCTTAACACCAATGAAAAATATATGAGCGGTACTAAAATCAGGAAATAAAAGCAAATGGATTCTTTATCAGAATTTGTCAAGGTTTGTCAGTTTATCTGTCTGTTGTGGATTTTTTCTCAAGATTTGTCAGTCTGTCGGTTACTTTTATAGAGGGGCTTCGGTTACTCTTATAGAAGCTTCATCATGATCATTACAGCCACATGAAGTCCAATGCTAAATATCTCCAATTGTTTCTTTCCAACAACGAACTTGTGCCGCCTGCATCCAACGGCTTCCTGCCGCCTTGACCAGATCGGTTAATCGAGTAAGAAATGCATGAAGCTTGAGTAAAGATGTAATACCCAAAAAAATCGTCAATCTTTGTTCTCTCTCCAGCTTTTGTTATGCGCTGCCTGATTAACAAAATTCTATGCTCGGGATTTCACTTAGTGCCGCAGTACTAGGAGTCATTTGCATGTGAGGTGTTACGTTCCGGATGACATCTGCGCAGTTATTGGTCGGCCATATTCGGTGCACGCTCGGTTTGCGCGCTGCAGGGATCACCGACAATCTCCAACAATGGCCGCTTTGTGTCCCGCTATCGAATGTTTGTGTCAAATACTAGAATCACAGCTTCTATTACACAGTACGGCAAAGCCATGCATTTACTTACACCAGATGTCGATTACTGTACAGAATACCGACCGAGAGTTGCCCGGCGGCACTGCAACACGGATATATGTAGCTGAATCTGAATAATCTTTGTTATTGAATGGTTAATTGTGGAAGTGGGTTTTAAAATAATACTTTGTTGATTCAGCTGTAAGCTCCTCAAATAAAATATAACACAAACGGTCACCTATCCAATTACCGACCTTAAAGAACAACTCTTTACTCCTATAAACGACCACTCAGACCCGCCGCGCACTGAAGCTGCAGGCGGTTACGGTCGCATCTAATGTATACTAAAAAGCATCATCATATTGATGGTGAAAAGTTTTCACGACAAGGGATCAAGTGTTCGAAGGCAAACTACTTATATTACTTTGAGAATACGTAGAATATAATTGTATAATAGAATATTGTTAAGCTATAGAAGCTATGCAGCTTCTATCTTCTTCGGGCCTTGAGCGTGGAGACCGAATAATTTAGTGATTCAGGCGTTACTTTGCGGAAGTCCATTGTAAGCAAGTGATGGATTAAAAATATCTTTGCAACAATTCCCGCGCTACTATAATTTCCCGAAAAATCGAGAAACTATTCAACACGACACGTGTTTCGCCCTTACACAGGGCATCTTCAGGTAAGATAGGAGCCTCAGAACAACGATGTCTTCACGACCAACGCTGAAACGAGAGAACTGGAGCTGGAGACCGAATCCAGAAATTCCGTAACGAAAAAAAAACCTAACCCTCACTCCGACCGGCACTGCCACTTAACACTTTTTAGTTTTTCCATCTATCGATAAATAGCAGAACTTTTAATGACTTTTTGAAATATTACGCTTGTCTCTTTAATTCAGCAACCCTGCGTTAAATCAATTAAATGATTTTAAATAGATATTTTAAATTAATTTTTTTATTTATAATATATTTATCATTATTATTTCTAATTTATTTTTTATCACAATAAAAAACAAAGTAAAAAAAAATTGCATACATAAAATAAATAGATAATTATTATTGCATAAGTTGATATTTTATTGACAAAATAGCACGACACACAAACAAAATAAAACAATATCACACAAGATACACAAAATTAGCTAACAATACTATATAACGAGAAACGTGCTTATTTTAATCATATCGTTAACTCCAATATAAGTGTTATCAATATAAACAAATGTAAAATATTATACAACTAATTATAATTATCATTTAAATATTATATTTTCATTAATGAATATTATTTCCTGTGTTAATACCAAATTTATAATTTTAAAAGTACTGCACATGACTGCCATGGCGCCCTGCATCTGATTGCCCAATCAGCGCAAAGAATCATATTGTCCAATCCGAATCAAGTAGAGGTGGGGATGGAACATTTTAAGGAAGGGTGTGCTGGAGCGCCAGGGCATTCGTGTTAAGGACGTCAAAAGTGTCAGTTCGGAAGTCACTAGTTGCTACAGTGCTGTTACCTAGGGTGTAAAAGTGATAATTATTAATAAGTGAAACTCCGAATAAAACTGTGAGTATTAACAATCTGTCTTTTACTTTGTCTTAACTATAAACTAGGAATCATAGCCAGCATATGTCATTTTGAGGCCTAATATCCTTTACAGAATTAATAAATACCTTGCTATACTTTAATTAATTGAATCAGTTAAACGATAATCGAAATCCAGTCTTCACAACTACCAATGTAGTTAACAGTCAGAAGTGAGATCTAACCTCAAAGTTCCACATGGCATAAAATATAAACCACGTGGATATAATTTTATGTCTATTTTTTTTCTATTCACTCTAGCTTTCTATAGTTATTCAAGAGTTTGCCTTTTGCCCATCTTTTATAATACTATATTGGTGCTTACAATAAATCGAGATTTCTAGTGTGTTTCCCAAAATAAATTTATTAATTTGCTAAATACTTGTTACTTTAAACGGAACATCATTTTAGCGTGCATATAGTCGTTTATATATTGAGCATGTTAATACATCATCATTCTTAACATCATAAAACGAATTAATTTAAACAGATGTTAAATAAACTTATTAAAGTTGGGCATATGCATTCGAAATGATTCTCTCAACTTTAATTATATCCATGTAAATTAATAATATCTGAATTGTTATAAAAGTCTATGATTCTCTCAACTTTAATTATATCCATGTAAATTAATAATATCTGAATTGTTATAAAAGTCTTCTAGCTTTTATTAACAAATGAAATTTTCATAAAATAGATTACAATTTAATTTAATTGGTTTTGGCTTTTTTTTATATTATGCTTAGCTAATATTAGCTAGCATTCACAACATATTTTTACTATAGAAAATTGTTATTACGATGCATTTGTTTTTTTTTAAATATAATTTAAACTGTTGTTTAAATTAAAACTTTATCTATTGTTTCGTAGGGGCATAACATGAGATACATGTTTTTAGTATTCAATCGGTATCAAGTAAATATTTGTAAAATTCATATATAACATTTATTTTTACATTTTGTTTATATGGTTACTTTATTTTGCCATTTTAAAGTAAATGACACTTTTAATGAATTGTAAAGGATTAGATTTTTATTTTTTCTCTTTTCTACTCTTATGTACACAATATAGAACGAATCACGTGCGTACTTTTATTGTAAATTTCAGGCTGAATGCAGAACGAAGAAAACGTTCGAGTGGTGCGCACTCCACCGAGCAGCCCCTTGCTGCCGGGTGCTAGGCGAGTGCAGAGTCCCACGAGGCGCCGAGAATGCAGCCGGGAAAAAAGATCGAGGAGCCGTCGCTCCAGAGGTCTTTCTAGTCGCTTCTCACCCAACGTGCAGGACCAGGTGCGAGACGAAGGTGGTCGACCATCTAGGAGTCGTAGCATCAGACGTCGTGCATCGGGTCGTCGATCCAGCAATGTAAGTCTCGATAATAATCAAATAGTTTGTGTAAATAGCCGATTAGACAATGGAACTTCAATTAATAGTAGAGGGGTTCGAAGCAGGCAGCGTGTTCCCTGGCGTAGTCGAAGCCGTAGCCGCGACCATATACGTTATCACAACTTCGATCGGAATAGCGATAACCATCATGGACGTACTGATTACCGATACATGACTGGACACTCTCGAAGAGTAGTCGATCCAATAGAGGTAGTAAATAGCAATGATCGGTCTAGTTCATTCCGAGTGTCACGCGGCTCTCCGCATCGCAGGGTGAAGACGAACGGCGACAATTCATCTAATAACTCTGAATTGACACAACTAATAGCGAAGTTATTATATAGCAACAATAATTCATTACATAGAATGGGTTCCAACAACAATGCCATTCCGGAATTCGATCCTAGTAGAAGAGAACAGACGATGGCAATGTGGTTGCACAAAGTCAATGAATGCGCAGTTATTTATGGTTGGTCTGAAAGACAAGTGGTGCATTATGCGCTACCCAAACTAAAAGGTCTTGCTCAACGTTGGTACGAGAGCCTGTCATCTGTACTTTTTACTTGGAACGAATGGCAACATAAGCTCTTGTCCGCTTTCCCTTCTGAGGAAAACTATGGACAGATGCTTAGTGAAATGTTGGCAAGGAGAGCCCGTTTTACGGATTCATTGGAAGACTATTTCTATGACAAATTAACTCTGCTTAATAGATGTGGTATTATAGATAAAAGAGCCGTAGAGTGTATTATTCATGGCATAGACGATCGCTCAATAAAGTTAGGTGCAGAAGCTGCTCAGTACAGCAATCCAGACAAACTACTGACGTATTTGCGTAATGCTAAAGGCACTAGACCTAATAAAGACCTCAGGTATAGAGCTTCAACCTATAATAAAAGCACTGAAAACTCGCGATCCTTTAATAAACTCCTGAAATGTACAAATTGCAAATAAGAATAAGAATAAGAAGGCCACACTACATCGCAATGTACTTTGCCACTAAAGAAATGCGGTAGATGTACCAGAGTTGGACACGAAACGGAACAATGCTATGCCAAGCTGCCCGTAACCGGAAAAAGTGTGATGAGAATTTTAAATACTTGTGAACCAGAGTTAGACTATAAAAAATTTGACCTACTAAAAGCTAATGACAATTTTTTTAAACTAGCAACAATAAATGAAATTCTATTAGAGGCGTACATCGATTTAGGTAGCGAGTGCACAATGATAAAAGTATCGGATTTCAAGAAAATGAGAGACACACATTTTGAAACTGACTGTTTACCTGTGTTGAAAGGTTTCGGAAATTCTGTAGTCAAGGCCATTGGAAGGAAGCAAGTTCATATTACAGTTGATGATGTCGGAGCAGACATAGAAATATTTATTGTTCCAGATAACGTGATGAGTATTTCTGTTATTATAGGTCAAAGTTTCACAGAACAACCTCACATTGTAATAAGAAAAACTAGTGAATATTTTGAAATAAGCCAACTAAGTTATCATACAGAAGTGTCTTGCAAGATAAATATATTCAATACATGTGATGTTAATTTATCAGGGCCTGCTATAATAGATGTTTATACAAAGCCGTGTTTTGAAGGCGAGATTTACATCGAAGGCGGTATAAGATATTTCAAGGACTCACAGTATTGTGTTGCGTCTGGATTATTTTATATGACTAATAACGGGAAAGGAAAACTTGTTGTCACTCATACTAGAGGTGTTGTTTACTTACCTAAGGGTCATTTGGTTGCTCGTGGGTGTATTGCTTGTCAAGATAGCGGACAACCGACATTGAACGTAATGCTATGCAATAGTGAAAAGGGTAAACCAATCCTGACCGAAGACATTAAATGTGCTGATACATTATCGTGTGAAGACAAGAAGAAGCTATTAGAATTACTTAACAGGTATAGACATTGTTTTGCTCGCAATTTATCCGAATTAGGCCAAACATCGAAAGGAGATATGTCAATTAATCTTCTAAGCAATGATCCGGTAGTCTATAGACCGTATAGACTAGCTATTAGTGAAAAGGAAATAGTTAGAGGAATGATTTCTGAACTACTTGAAAATAACATTATACGCCCATCTACGTCGCCGTATGCGAGCCCTATTGTGTTGGTAAGAAAGAAAACTAAAGATTACAGGCTTTGCATCGACTATAGAGCATTAAATAAAAGGACCGTTAAGGAAAATTACCCTCTACCGTTAATCGATGATCAGCTGGATGTTTTGGCAGGTAACAACTTTTATACCACCTTAGATCTAGCTTCAGGCTATTATCAAATCCCGATACGGGAATCGGATAAACACAAGACTGCGTTCGTGACACCAGATGGGCATTACGAATTTAATCGTATGCCGTTTGGGCTTGCTAATGCTCCGGCTACATTCCAGCGGATTATGAACCAAATTTTAGGCTCAACAAGACATAAAGAAGCGTTGGCCTATTTAGACGACGTAATTATACCATCGAAGGATATTACCGAGGGGATGCAGCACCTCGAATCAATTTTGAAGCTTTTTTCTGATGCGGGTCTCACATTGAACTTATCAAAATGCGCGTTTTTCGGACACACCGTTGATTACTTAGGGTTTGAGGTCACTGCGCATGGAATTCGACCTGGCGCTAGGAAAATTGAAGCAGTTGCAAAATTCCCAGTACCACAAAACCAACACAATATCAGGCAGTTTTTAGGTCTAGCCAGCTTTTTCCGTAGGTTCGTTCCAGGTTTTTCAATAATATCTAAGCCGCTAACTATGCTGTTAAAAAAGGATGTAAAATGGATCTGGGGACCAGAGCAAGAAAAGGCTTTCAGGAGTTTACAGAAGCATCTATCTCAAAAACCTATCTTAGCCCTTTACGACCCAGCAGCAGAGGCCGAGCTGCATACAGACGCATGTAAGATTGGAGTTGCTGGAATACTACTCAAAAAGCAAAGAATAACAGGCTGCAACCTGTCACATATTTTAGCCGGCAGACTACTCCGGAGGAGCAGAATTATTCTTCTTATGACTTGGAAACTTTAGCAGTCGTAGAGTCTTTGCGAAAATTTAGGGTCTATCTCATAGGAGCCCCTTTCAAGATCGTTACTGACTGTAACTCTCTTCGTGCTACCTTCTCAAAACGTGACATGGTGCCACGTGTGGCCAGGTGGTGGGAGCAGATGCAAGAGTACAATTTTAACATAGAATATAAGCCAGGTAAATCAATGGCACATGTTGATGCCCTTAGCTGCAACCCCGTTACAGGAACACAAGAAACTTTGAGCGTATTTAACGTTGATGCAGATTGGCTAGCCACGGTTCAAGAAGCTGATGAAGAAATACGAAAAATTTCCGGCATTCTCGCGAACCCTGACTTTGATCACATCACTGATATCAAGTCAAACTATAAGGTGAAACATGGAAAACTGTTTAGGATAACTAAAGAAGGAGACAAATGGGTGGTTCCAAAAGGAGTGAGATGGCAGATTGTAAAGCAGAACCATGACGATATAGGCCATTTTGCACTAAATAAAACTCTAGAAAAGATAAAGGCCTCTTATTGGTTTCCAAGCATGAGGAAATTTGTCTCAAAATATGTTAACTCCTGCCTGGAATGTGCGTATTGCAAAACGACTGGTGGAAAGAAACCAGGTTTCTTACACCCGATTGAAAAGGTCAGTACGCCTTTTGACACCATTCACGCAGATCACGTAGGGCCGTTTGTTCGCAGTAAAAAGGGTAATGTGTACATATTGGTTTTAGTAGATGCTTTTACCCGCTATTTATATCTTAAGGCAGTTAAAAATACGAAGTCCTCTACTAGTATTAACGTGTTTCGTGAATTCTTTGGTTTGTTTGGTGTTCCAAGAAGAGTTGTCACTGATCGAGGAACTTCATTCACGAGTGATTCATTCAAGAAATTTGTATCTGAGAAAAATATAAAACACATCTTAAATGCTGTGTCTACGCCAAGAGCTAATGGGCAAGTTGAAAGATATAATAGGACTTTGATAGAGTCCCTTGCAGCAAAAACTGTTGGAATATCAGAAAATCGATGGGATGAACAATTATCTGACATACAATGGGGAATAAATAACACGCACAACAAGGGTATTAATCGCACGCCATCGGAGGCTCCATTTGGTATTAGACCAATGGGAGTGAGTGAGAGTAGGATAATTTCAGATCTGGCTGAAGACATAACCCACAAAGCAAATGAGCAGAATATTGAGGTAATACGCGAAGACATTAATTCCTATGTCAAATCCTTCCAAAATGCTCAAAAATTTCAATATGACAAAAAAAGATGTCCAGCCCGTAAATACAGTATTGGAGAGCTAGTGCGTGTTGAGAGACAGGTCCCTGCAACAGGAAGTAGTAAGAAGCTTATACCAAAATTTCAAGGTCCATATAAAATAACTGAGGCGTATGACCACGACCGTTATCAGATACAGGACACACCTATAACTCGTAAAGGCAATAAAAGTTATAGTTCTGTTGTTGCTGTTGACAAAATAAGACCATGGCTAAATTTTGCGAGACCACACAGCTTGTCCTCTGATGAAGACTAAATAAGCGGACCGTATATTCTGTGTCACAAAGCTGTTTGTGATAAATAAACTATGAATAAGCCATGAAATAATTCATATTTTCTTTTTTTTGGGCCATGAAATAATGCCTCTAAGCCATGAAATTATGCTTATATTTTTTTTATTTTTGGGCCATGAAATAATGCCTCTAAGCCATGAAATAATGCTTATTTTTTTGTTGGGCCATGAAATAATGCCTTTAAGCCATGAAATAATGCTTATTTTTTTTATTTTATTTCTTTTCATATGGGCCATGAAATAATGCCTCTAAGCCATGAAATAATGCTTATTTTTTTAAATATGGGCCATGAAATATTGCCTCTTGAGTCGTCATATTACTTATTTATTTATATTAATTGTAGGCTATAAAGTCAAATTATACCTTGTCAGGAATCAAAAATAGGATAATTATAATTTAAAATGAAGTTAATTAGCTATTCCTTTTATAAATAAGAATAGTTTTAGATTTTCATTCAGTTTTTATTTCTTCTAATTTGTATTCAGTTTTTATCTCTTCTAATTTATTACATTATATAGTACCTAGTTTTAAAATTAAGGGTATTAAAGTAGATTTACTTGATTTCCGAGGTCGTTCAATGTATACGGATGGCCGACTGTTATCAATATAAACAAATGTAAAATATTATACAACTAATTATAATTATCATTCAAATATTATATTTTCATTAATGAATATTATTTCCTGTGTTAATACCAAATTTATAATTTTAAAAGTACTGCACATGACTGCCATGGCGCCCTGCATCTGATTGCCCAATCAGCGCAAAGAATCATATTGTCCAATCCGAATCAAGTAGAGGTGGGGATGGAACATTTTAAGGAAGGGTGTGCTGGAGCGCCAGGGCATTCGTGTTAAGGACGTCAAAAGTGTCAGTTCGGAAGTCACTAGTTGCTACAGTGCTGTTACCTAGGGTGTAAAAGTGATAATTATTAATAAGTGAAACTCCGAATAAAACTGTGAGTATTAACAATCTGTCTTTTACTTTGTCTTAACTATAAACTAGGAATCATAGCCAGCATATGTCATTTTGAGGCCTAATATCCTTTACAGAATTAATAAATACCTTGCTTTACTTTAATTAATTGAATCAGTTAAACGATAATCGAAATCCAGTCTTCGCAACTACCAATGTAGTTAACATAAGTAACAACAAAGCGTTTTGGAAGAACATCAAGAGTAAAATTCTCATTGATCCGAGTAACAGCGAAAGTATACCGGAAGCGATCAGCAACCCTGACGAGATCAATGACCACTTCCTGTCGATTCCGGGCTCCGATGTTATGCCCATCTCCAAGATATCTTACTTTGTGAACAGTCGTTTCGATTCATCTATCCCTCTTTTCAAATTACACCCCGTTTCTGAAGTAGAGGTCTCTAGATATATTATTTCTTTAAAATCAAATGTGGCTGAAATAGCTGGCATCAATAGGGATATGATTATTCTCACTCTGCCAAGAACCATAACACTAATTACTTCTATGGTTAATAAATCTATTGTTTCTGGTATAGTCCCCTATCATTGGAAGAGTGCTATAGTTAATTCCGCTTCCAAAAGTGACTCCGCCAAGTAGAATTGAGGAGCTGAGGCCTATAAGCATTCTACCATATCTCTCTAAAATACTAGAAAGAGCCGTTTACGACCAGGTAATTAAATTTGTCGAGATGAATGGTATATTGCCGTCGCATCAGTCAGGGTTCCGTAAAGGACGTGGTACTGTCACTGCCTTGCTGGACGTCACTGATAATGTGCTAGTGGATCAAGACAAGGGACTCGGGACCTTGCTTGTTCTTCTGGATTTCTCCCGCGCCTTCGATAGTATTAGTATCCCTCTTCTCTTGGCCAAGCTGTCTTACTACGGATTTGATTCTAATACGGTTAGTTGGTTTGATAGCTATCTTAGTGGTAGATATCAATCTGTTAGGGTTCAAAAAGTAGACGGTCGGTATGAATCCTCGCTCTTAAAGCCGATTAGCCGAGGTGTGCCCCAGGGATCTATTCTGGGACCGCTTCTCTTCATTATTTATTGTGCGGATCTCCCTAGGGTCGTTAAGAACTGCAGATATCATTGCTACGCTGACGATCTTCAGTTGTATTTGTCTGTCAAACCAAATAATCCTGGTGCCGCCGTGAAGGCGATGAACCAGGACTTGGATAATGTTGCTGAGTGGTCATTGAATAACTGTCTGGTGCTTAACCCGTCCAAGTCTAAGCTGATGGTTTTAGGTACAAAGCATCAAATTTCTAAAATTATGACCAGTTCCGTAGACATAAAAATTTTAAGCACCAAGATTTCTATGGTTACCGAAGCGAGGAATCTGGGTTTGGTATTTGACAATCAGCTACGTTTTGATACACACGTCTTAAACCTGGCCAGGAATTGCTTTTATAGGCTAAAAATACTGTACAAAATTCGTGACCAATTATGCGAGAAAGCTAGAATTACTCTTTGCGAGTCACTTGTGCTGTCGAGGCTTAACTATGCCGACTTAGTTTATGGCCCTCGTCTTCTGGGTAGGTCTCGACGTCTAATTCAGCGTGTTCAAAATGTTTGTTGCCGATTTTGCTTCAGCGTTCCAACCCGTAGTCACGTGTCACCTTTTTTGAATAGGGCTCACATGCTGAATATGGAGTCACGTCGAAGACTGCACCTTGCTTGTCTGATGTTTGATCTGACAACATTTCAAAACCCGCAGTATTTGTATCAAAAATTAAATCTAGTAAGGTACGCACGCGCTCCACTGGCGACACATAATCATAGAACGGTCGGGTTCACTGGCAGTTTCCGTCACCAGGCGACCAAGTGCTGGAACAATATCCCCCCTCCAGTAAGAAATATTCAAACAAAGGCCAACTTTGAAAAACAACTTAAAATTTTACTACTGGATAGGCAAAAGTCGGAACTTCTGCATGGTCACTTTAGGGACGGTGTCTCAGTGCTCGGACCGCCGTGATGTCATATTTTGTGGTAGAATTGACTTTGCTAGTGTTGGTAATATTGACTTTGGTAGTGTTGATAATATTGACTTTGTTTATTATATACGTAGGATCAATGGTTTTAATTAACTGTCATGATAGTGTTTTCTTTTAAATGTTTTTACTTTTATATAACTCTTTACCTATTCATAAACTTGTACGTTATATTATAAATTATTCACGGTATTTTGGGGGCTTCTCGTGTTACTGTTTCGGCAAAAGCTGAAAATCAGTGTTTTGCTCTCTCAGAGCAAAAAACCCACTGAGCCGTAGCCATTCTGCAGCGCTGCGACACACATGCACACTATGTGAATGCTTTACTTTTAGTTTTTTTGTTGTTATATATATATTTTTTTAATTATTGTAATTTTGTTTTTATTGTTTTATATGTATGTGTGTCTTTCGTTGCAATAAAAAGTTTATCTATCTATCTATATCATGTGCAGCAGTGGAATTGAAATGACTTTGTATGTGACTCGTTACAATGACCACGTCTTGCCTGATGAGACACAGCCAGTCAGCAGCAAAAAAATGAGCTCCATCAATAGCGTTTCACACCCTATTTAAGGACCCCGGACTATAGGAGCTGAAAAACATATGTTCCGGCAGAGATTTCCAAAACGGAACGGTGACACGGAAACGATTTACCAAATTTTTGGTTCAATGGCTGATATTCTGCACAAAATGAGTGGCTGAGATATTGCAGCAAAATTATTGCCGAATATTGGAATAATTTTCGATACCACTATGGAATATTATTCCTACGAATAATAATAGTCCAGCCAAAGTCCGCCAGATATGTGTGGGCCGAGACACAATGTGTCGTCGCCGCGGGCCGGCTTGTCTTGTTGCGGCAACAAAGCCGCGTCGCCCAATGTTGCGTCGCGACAATGATACGACAACGTCGTCCTTGTCCGCTGTCGCATGCTACAGATATCAATATCGGCTTAGACAACAAATAACAATGCCACATGTTACTGTGGATGTTAGAGGACATTTCTCTAGATAACCGTTGCCAGCAACTTCGTTCGCTTGAGGCACAAGTTGTTATTTTGCTTAAGTTCATATCACCAAAAAACTTCAGTAAAAATGACACATCTAAACATGTGCAAAAACAGCCGAAATAAATAACAAAAGTATTCATTCAGAAAATACATTCACGCCTGTTTGCCCGAAGGGGTAGGCAGAGGAATATTATACGCCAATTATATAGTTGGTCCCATTCGCCAGAGCCTCGTCCGTTGACCACAGGGAAAAGGTGTCAGGTGTGCCCTAGGATATTTAGAAAAGAATATGTATTCAGACAAAATAAATTTAGTAAAAACCGTTTGCCAAAACTGAGTAGCCAAAATGGTAAACCCAGCACGTGTACACGCTTTTTGTTAGAAACATTAATGGATTCATTAATATTTTTTTTAATGTCACTCACAACACACTTTTAAACGGGTACGAATCATAAATGTTCAAAATTTAAATATATAAGTTAACAATGTATAAGTTCAAAGTATCTTTTCTTATACAAAATAATTCATAGCAAATTTGGCTGTAACCCTTTGCTGAATAATATATATCTACGATTACCCAGTAAATCGCATCGTATCCGAGACTCCCGCGCGCACAAACTATTTGAGCCCAAGTTTGGCAGGACCAGGGCGGGTGAGCGTGCTCCACTGCGACGTATTATGCATTTTTACAATACACATTGCTCCAATATTGATCTCTTCAGAATGTCACTTAACCAATTTAGAAACAGTGTACTATCGCAACTTAAAGATAATGATATGGACTATTAATAACTAATTTTTAAGTGACTCAAAATGTATACGTACTTAGACTAATTGTTAAATATTACTCTGTGAATAACGTTGTTGGTTACATAATAAATAAGTGTATACCTTAAGATTTATAACTAAGCAAATATTATGTAATTGTTTGTTGTTCCAAATTAAAAAAAAAATTAAAAAAAATCTTTGTAAACTTTAAAATTTTATACATTATAATCGACATCGGTCCAAACGCATAGGTACAAAAAACGAAGTAACTGATAATTTATATGTTTAACTCCAGCGCCTGCCCGAAATAAACTAATCTGATGTTAACTTGTTCATTGATTGAAGTTTATTAATTTATATTTGATTAACCGCATCACAAAGATAACAATGAATTGTTCACGATTCAACACTCGACTGAATGGAATGAAACCAACAATGTTTGTTTCCTCTGCGTAGTATTTTACAGGAAGCATTAAACTCAGTGCTGAAGCTTTAACATTCATACAAATATACAGGCGAGTGGAGCTTTGTCCGAGTTCATTATTCCGGCGTCAGCGGCCACGTGCGATTACTTGCGACACGACGCGACACGATGCGACTCGGCGACCAATTCGCATTGTTGCCTCATAATGTAAAAGAACTTCATTTACAGCTCGTATTTTATTCAAAAGGGGCGCTTTGAAAGACACTTTTTACTTTAAATTAATGTTAGACTTACTCAACAGTAATCCTCTCTTAAACAACACTGTTGCTGAGATTTCACTGTCCGTCTGTCTGTCTATGAGCGGGCGGTATCACATGAACCGTCATAAGTATACGGGTAGTAAGAAGCGTGGTTTAATTTAGCGAGTGCAGCCGTGGGGGCCGCATCGCTTGACGCGGCGCCTTATTCTGCATGCTAACTAAATGCTCGGATAGAGAAGGCTGGCTTCTACTTGCCACTAGGGCTTATTAAATTTACCGATGGGAATACGGACATATAATTACGACTGACGATTGTAATGATTACATTTGCAATGTCAATAGATCTCTCACGAAGATTGTCCCTTAGTCGTTCCTTGTAACATTCATCCACTTATTCATAATCGATTGTCGTTTATTTTTGCGTACTGCGTTATTAATCATAATATCGTCAGATGTATATACGCCTAAGCTAAGCATCTCATATCAAATACAAATACAAATCATTTATTGCATGTCACATGGAAGTAGGTTGTAACAACAAATATGGATAGATACAATGTGACGCCCTGTAAGGGCATAGCAACATAACAAAGGACCTACTAAGTGCCTGCGTCCTAGGTGACTTACAAAAATTTAAGACATTAAAGAATAACAATATACTTATTTATTTATTTATTTATTTATTTGGTACACCAACAGATTACATGTTTACATTTAAAATTATACATTATAAGAGTTTACCTAGCATGCAACCCAATTACAGGTGAACACAACATTAAAACAAAAGATAACAAATACGCACACAATGAAATCCCAAAAACTGTTTCAGTGACAGAATGACTGAATTTTAAATTTAAATTTCCCAAGAGAGTCGTGATAAATATCTAAATCGCTTTCGCTACTCTCTTTGTTGTAATGGCTAAGCATTCTCGGCAATGGGGCATGTCTACCGAGGTTAGTTCGCTTTTGAGGTACAATATATGTATTCATTACCTTCCTACGCGAGTTGGGCCTAGGCACGTTGAGTCCAACAGTGCAAAGAATATCTTGACAATCGATTGCACCACTAATCGTCTTATACAAAAACATCAGGTCTAGCATTTTGCGGCGATCCCCAAGAGACATTAGTTGGAATTTAGCTAAGCGTTCGGTATATGTGCTGCGATAGCTAAAATAAGAAGTTTTGAATGCCAGATATTTCGTAAACTTCCTTTGGACGCGTTCAAGTCTCTCTGCGTGCGTTTTATAACAGGGATTCCATACTACGCTAGCAAACTCTAGGTGGCTACGAACCAATGTGTTGTATAGAACTATTAGGGTCTTGATGTTCCTAAAGTCTGATGTATTACGCTTTATAAAACCAAGCATTTGAAGAGATTTAGAGATAATGGCATCGTAATGTGGGACAAAACTTAGTTTGCTATCCAGAATCACACCCAGATCACGAATCTTGTCAACTTCGTTTAATAATACATTGTGAATGAGATATGATGACTGAAGCTTATTTTTATTTCTAGTGAACTTAACATGAAAACACTTGCTTGGGTTTATAATCATATTATTTTTAGAACACCACTCACTAACTCGATTCAAGTCATCTTGTAGCATCTCTATGTCCTTATAAGTAAATATGGTTTTATAGATCTTCATATCATCTGCGAATAACGAGTACTTACTATGTTTGATACAATTAACAATATCGTTTATAAATACCAAAAACAAAATCGGGCCCAAGTGTGAACCCTGGGGCACTCCAGAAGTGGCCACATATGGCTTCGATGAATACCCATTTGTTACTACTGTCAACAGCCGCGACTCTAAGTATGAAGCCAGCCATGTATGAAACGATCCACACAAGCCGTATATAGATAGCTTCTTCAACAAGAGAAAATGGCTAACCTTATCAAAAGCACTACTAAAATCTGTGTAAACTGCATCTATTTGGATTTTTCTGTCCACATTTTCAGCTAAAAAAGACACGTACGAAACTAAGTTAGTGGAAACAGATTTTCCGCGACAAAATCCATGTTGCATAGGATTCAAAAGCGGCATTAAGTGGTTAGTAAGAACAGTACAGACCATGGACTCAAACAATTTTGAGAATGTACATAGCATAGATACGGGCCGATAATTTTTAACATTATCCAAATCACCCTTTTTGTGTACTGGAACTATGCGTGCTGTCTTCCATTTTTCAGGAAATACACAATAATATAATATTTATAAAGATTAATTGATTTTATCATCGGAAGATTCCTGCATATTATAATAGCATTTTTTAATTAAGAATGTCTTCAAAGTTTTAGTAAAAAGCAGAAGAAGAAGAAGATTATTTGTGTATTACAAATTTCTTATTTCAATAACCAGTTTGTTCGTTGAAATGTTACACATTTATAATGCTATTCAGAATTCATTGAAATTATAAAATAAAGAAACCTTACTATAATTAACCTAGTATTCAACAAATGATCTATTATCTCAGCCAAGGTCCTGGAAACACTTATTAACAGATGAGACGTGCCGCTCGTCACCTCGCACAAAGAAAACGGCTGCTCTGTGCTGCATTCCCACAATTAAATACAGATGTATCTCGTATAAAGCCGCGATACGTGCAGCTGTCTGTGAGGCACTGTGATTGTCTGTAGAGCACTGTCTGTGGAACACTGTCTGTGCAGTACGGACCGTTTGCAGAAAGGACCGTGGCAGCAGTGGGCGCTGCCGCCGACGCCTCGTGATGTCGCCTTAGTTCGCCCAACTGGAAACGTACCGCGCTTCGGGAGGAACACTCGCAAATGTTTTGTTATATGTGATATGAGAACCCGTGACTCAGCCGATTTCAACTGTAATAATGTAAGTTTAGGAAATTTCAGATTCCCATTTTGTGACTCCTAATAGAGGTTCGTGTTGCGGTTTTGAAGGCCACGGCCGAGCAATATTATCCGACAACTTGGATTTTGGTGAACTTGGACTGTCAATATGGGGCGAGTTCTTAGTGGTAAATTCCAACAAGTTCTCTATTCAAGTTATGAAGTTTTTTTTTTTTTTTTGTAAAAAAATATTTCAGACACTTACACCAGTTATTTAGTTCCAAGATAAGTACCATTAAGAACTTGTGTTATGGATACTAAATAACGGGTAAACATACATAAATACTTTTTTTTTTTGTAAATACATACTTAATATACCTAAGTACATAGAAAAACACCCAGACCAGAACAAATATTCATATGTATACACAAATATTTGTCCTGTGTGGGAATCGAACCCACGACCTCAGGAGTGGAATACGGGTCTACTCGCCACCACGCCATAGCGGTCGTCAGTTTATTGATTTCAATAATCTCACGGATTATTGAAGGGACAAAGAAAGTTTCCTGCGCAAGAACTTGTGGTTAATAAAGAGTGAAATTTGAGTTGATGTTGGGTATATGCAAACAATTCTCTATTGTATCTTTTATGTTGAATAAAAACATTAAGCCAAGCAGCGTTCAGCACAAGATCACGTTATTGCCCTTCACTTTAATGATATAAAATGCTCGAACAAAGTGAAGGACCCTTTCAAACTAAGCCAGACAGTGAGCCAACAATACTCAGCTATTTAATTTAGCAACGTTTACTCGTTTTATTAATCTTATACGAAATTACGTTTGAAGTTATGTTATACATAAAGCAAATATGATTTTGAAGCTTCGCCTGTATAAATATAAAGTTCGCTTATTTTAAATATATTTATTGTACATACGACAATGTATTGTACATACGAGTTGTGACTATGTGTATATTATGTATAGTATGTGATAGAATTCTGCTGCAATATAATTTGTTAAAATATTTATTATTTTATCATTGTTAGATAAAATATTACTATTTACTGCTTGGCTGGCGGCGGTGGAAGTTTCTCTGAGTGCTACGGTTTCTTAGAGAAAAATACGAATTAGCTGGATGTGAGGGAGAACGTTGCCGAGTTCTTTGTCTGCTTACTGTAGAAGCAGGCTTCGTTCTAATGATATGGCGCTTGTTCTAATGAGTGACGTTTACAACTGAAGGAATGAGTTTCATGTTTGAACCAACAATGGCCTTGAACTAAAAATCTGAACACTAAATTACATTACGGAATTAGTGGCAACATAATCACGAGTAAACTTGTCATGTAAGTGTACAATATGCATTGCATAAATTTAACGACATTAATTTAATTTCGCAATATGCTTAATTTTTTATAAATAAAAAATTTGTTGTAAGACATGAAGTCGTTGTGTAAACGCGACACAAAACTAATTTGGGTGGACTGAACATATCAACTGTGTCGATGTCACGTCACTATATTTTTTACCAAAAAAGTTTAATGCGAAATAAAATGAATTTCAACCCGCCTTTAGATGGCATTGGTTGTATCGGGTGGCTAAAATTTGTTTTCTTATCGGTCACCACGCTCAAAGTTTAACTTGAATTAATATCAAAAGAAAAGAAAAAATACTGCATAAATAAAATAATAAAGTTGATAAAAAATGCTAAGCAATAGCTTTACCGCGGCAGTCTCCGAGTGCCACACGTCTTTCTGTTACAGTCTCAATTGGCGGCGTCTATATCTCTGCATTTATGATCTTTTTTTACTGGCGTGATACTAGTTAAAATTACATTGGACACATTTTACAATATTTGAAACAAACAGCAGCTTTGGTAAAGTATCTGTTACATCCATTTTTGGACCATTTGTACCTACTGTCGCTTCCTTCCCGTGGCAGTGCCATGCCGGCAGGACCCCCTCCCCCGGCCCCCAGCAGGCCTCGTGCCCCCCAGTGGCAATCGCGCTCGATCTGCGCAAATTACTGCCGTTTTATTGTTTTTCTCCACAGTGACGTCATGAATAACGCTCACAGTTATTGGCCCACTCCTTCTGCATCTAAGTCCACCACCTATGAGAAAAGGGCATCACGATATGTATGTATGTATGTTAAGGATTTTTCTACAGTTGAACTTTAGTTACGCACATATTAAAATAATTTCGCTCATAAACACACGGCGACGTTGTGCCATCCGTCGCTCGGAGCGCTGCCTTTGTCCCTGGCCAGCCTGTATTACATAACGCCACAGCTCATAGCTTACACACTGCTCAAACACCAGTTTCCAATAAAACATACGTAAACAACTTCAAAGTTTTCGACGACATCTAACCTCCGTAAGGTGTCTATAAAAGTTAGATAACCAAATGTTATGTTGAAAATAGGTATGTCATATTTTTATGTGATTCTGTGTTTATTTCTGATGTTTGCAGTTCAGCGGAATTACAAATGGATATGGTCCCCAACAAGTACATCCGAGGGAGCTACAACGTAGCTGAAACTCACCATAAGATGCAGGCAAGTCGTCTGCGCTGGTGTGAGCACGTAATGCGCAGGGATGAGGAGCACATGACCCGACGCGTTTTAGCCATAGAGGGCAAAAGGCACTGAAAACGCCCGACGAATACCCAGGGAAGAACCATCAAGAAAGATATGGGACATCTGACGTTGGGCCTAGCGCCAGTAAGTACACAAAATCGCTAAAAATAGCGTAATAGTATCAGGAGGCCCAAATAGGAAACAAGCCAGAATATAGAATTAATAATCTGATTTACGTTACTTTATGCAGTATATAAGTTTGCATTATGAAATGCTTATCACACTCCCTCTTTCAAGTTCAGTATATGCGAGTATATTAATCTTTAAGTCTGCTGTTTTCAGACTGTTTCAAACTGTTTAAATGTTTCCGGTCCCATTATTGCAAAGAACAACAAAGCGTTTAAATCTAGAATTCCTTAGGTATTTTCTTATTAAACACGCTTTTTGGTTAGTAATTAGACTACTGATCACGGTCTCCTCTCGTGAACCAAGGTGAGAGGGGCTTAAGGCTATCGGTCATACTCCACTACGCGGACCCAGTGAGAATTGGCGAAAGAGGATCTAAAAGAAGTACCTATGTAAATATTGGCGCTACATTTTCAGTAGTAGTTTCAGTGTGTTCAGGTGGGTTGTCTGTTCCCGGGTGTCTGTGTAGAAGGATGCAGCCGTGAGTTCCCTGCGTTATTGCATGCGCACTGCTCCACTCCGGCTTCATCACGCCGCTCCGAGCCGCCTCTCCTGCTCGCACGAGGCAACACAAATAAAAACTGTTTGTCTCGTGACACATTAAAACGTCGCGGTTTAAGTGGAGGACTCCACACAATGCGAGCAACGCACACAGCAACCACGACACAACACGACAAAATGCTGACTTCATTTCATCTGGTAATTGCTCTAAAGGACATACCCCAGTTTGTTATGTAAAGTTATTGTTTTCAGAGAATTAAACACTTTTACAAAAGGTTTTATTGAGGACATTTTTATATTAATATGAATAATATGTTTTTTTCTTAATGTATTTTACTTACATTCATACATACATTCACGATTGTTTCCCCAAAGCGATAGGCTGAGGCATATTGTATGTATTTTACATACTTATATATTGTCAGTCCATATTCTCGTTAGGTAAGGCAGCGACAAAATGTACTCTCTACTTGCTATGACACTGGCACACAATTATTTTTTGATTAAGAATAAAAGAAAGAAATTGCCGTGTTGTACCAGCCTAGATGAGTGGGGACTCATCTCACGGGGAGTAGTAAGAGTCGATGATGAGTAATTCTAAGGGATAATAGGCAGCAGTGTCATCTTGCGTACTGGCTTGAACTGCGATCACCAATCCGCCTGCCCAGGGTGGTGGTTACGGGCAAATGCCCCGTAATCAACCCCCAGCCATTATACAGCAGTGGACTTTATAATCATATGGTTGTAATGACGAACTTAAATAATTTCAGTATAAATAAAATCGAGTGTTACAATAACTGTGCGATTTGGAAGCGCTTGTCAAGCTAAAGCAGAACTTAGTAACGTCATTACACGCCCCGACCGGGAGCCTCGCGGGGCCTGCCGTCCCCCAACACAGCACCGACTGACACTAAACATGAGCTGCTCCACAGTTTGTAGTTCCTGGACATTCTGAGCGGCTTATTATTTATTTAACATCCATTTTCCTAACTTTTTGCATGATAACTTTCTATCAAACGCTCGCTTTATTAAATGAAGAGCATAAGCAGTAAAAGTAAGTTTGAAGCATGAATTATTATTACTGTTTTACAAATCTGACAGGAACTCGTATGTGCCCCTTACCCAAATCTGCCCGTAGTGAATGGGGGTGTTAGTTTTCAAGTTGTTCTCCACATTGAATACACACCGAGTAAGTAAGTACATCTCAGTTAAAGGTTAGTGGAATAAAAATACCACTCACGACTTACTTTAGCATGTACATCATGTACTATACGGAAAGCATGAAGAGCATTGAGTTCAATATATTATTGACGTTAACCATTCTGACGTTTGAGTAAAGCTTGCACAATGCCTGCACATTTTAGTCGTCTAAACCTCCAATTCTTAAACCACTCTCATTGTATGTTTGCACAACAGTCAGTAAATTGCAAAGTAAACACCAACATAATCTTTTTTCAATGTTAGCGCAAAGTTCGACGGTAGCTGTTAACAATGTCGTAAGTGAAATGCCGTTACTTTAAACAATGTCGTAAGTAAAATTACTTAAGATATTGTTAACGGAAACGACTTTTCACTTACGACAATGTTAATTGCTGTCATAGAGCTGCTTTACTCACGTGTAGAATATCACTAATAGGTAGTGGAAAATAAATCTGAATCGTATTTAAGTAATTAATTTAAAAAGGTCCTCAACTAACCACATATAGTACCTCTGTCCAATATTAATTGCTTGCTTTTCCTATCATGATCTTGTATACCTTTCCTATCGTTTAAAAGTCCCCAAACGCAAGTCTCGTTTTATCCTCCGCCGTAGCTATGGATGTATTAATCTGGAGGATTTGAGTCGTGATGTAGAGAAAATTGACTGGACTCCTGTCTTAAAAAACGAGGACATTAATGCTAAAGTGTCCTACTTCACGGCGGTAGTTCTTAGCCTGTTTGACTCTTATGCACCAGTGAAGCGCTTCAGAGTAAAGCACAATCCTTCACCATGGCTTAATGAAGATATAAAACGTGCAATGGTGAAAAGGAACAGAGCCAAACAACGACTACGGCGTTTTCCGTCTGATATTAACCTCGTTACTTACAAGCTGTTACGTAACCGCTGCAATCGTTTGTGTCGTGATGCCAAGAGGCAATTCTTTCACGATTCTCTCTCTAACTGTAATCCTTCTGACTCTTGGCGTTTTCTCTGGTCAGTGGGTGTTGGTAGATCGTCTGCTCCAGATTCTCTTGATTTAGATCTAAACGTTCTTAATTCCCATTTTTCACATATTAATGTCCCTTTAAATATCTCCCTTAAAAATTCCACTTTGCTTAATATTTCTGGCATTCATCGTCCCGATTATCCTTCTTTTTCTCTTGTTGTTGTATCAGAAGAAGATGTAAAAAAGTCTATTTTAGCAATTACATCATCATCAACTGGCGATGATAATGTTTGTTCTAGAATGATTGTTATCCTCCTTCCTCACATTATCTCTATTCTTACTCATATTTTTAATCATTCTCTCTCCACATCCTGCTTCCCTGATAGCTGGAAGAAAGCTCACGTAATACCATTGCCTAAAGTTTCTAATCCAACTGCGCCAACCCATTTCCGTCCTATTTCAATTCTTCCTTTCCTTTCCAAGGTTCTTGAACACATTGTGCACAAACAGCTTTCTCTTTATCTCCTTGCCAACCGCCTTCTGAGTCCTTTCCAATCTGGCTTCCGACCAGGGCATAGTACGGTTACTGCTCTTGTAAATGTCTCTGACGACATTCGACTTGCCATGGAGGATGGATTATTCACTGTTTTAGTATTGCTTGATTTCAGTAGTGCCTTTAATTCGGTAGACTTTGATCTTCTTCTTGGTATTCTTCGTTCTATTAATGTTGCTTCCTCTTCTCTCTCATGGTTCTGTTCTTACCTGAGTGGTCGCTCGCAGCGGGTCCGCCATGAAGAGTCCTACTCTGATTGGTGTTGTCTGGACGCGGGTGTACCTCAGGGTAGTGTGCTTTCTCCTTTGCTTTTCTCAATTTTTATTAATTCCGTAACACTTAACATTTCTTCAAAATTACATCTCTATGCAGACGATTTACAGATCTATAGGCACTTTAGGCTAGCGGATATGGATTGTACTATTGCTGAGTTGAATTGTGATTTGGGCCGTATTATGTCCTGGGCTCAATCGTTTGGGCTTCTTGTGAACCCTAGTAAGTCCCAAGCTATCCTTATTGGTGGTAGACATTTGCGTAGCAGGTTGGACTTTTCCCTCGTGCCACCTGTGGTCTTCGATGGTGTTCCTATTGGCTATAGTGATACTGTGAAAAATCTAGGTGTGTTATTTGATGCTAATCTGTCATGGCATGCGCATGTAGTCAATGTCAGTCGTAAAATGTATTTCTCCATCCACTCTCTCAAATGCCTCCAGGGTTTTCTTCCATTAGCTACAAAAGTGTCCTTAGCTCAATCCCTTCTCCTTCCTATCCTCGACTATGCAGACACCTGTTATTTGGACCTTACTGAGGAACTTTTGGACAAGCTCGAACGCCTGCAAAACAACTGCATTCGATTTATCTTCGGTCTTCGGAAGTATGACCATGTGTCGGTCTTCCGTAAGCAATTGTGTTGGCTCCCAATCAGGTTACGCAGGAATACTCGGATCCTTTGCCTCCTCTATAATGTTCTCTTTAATCCTACCTACCCTTCATATCTGCGTGAGCGGTTCTCTTTTCTCCACACTCGCGATGCTCCTTGTAGACCTCATCTTCGTTACCTCCTTAAATTCCCTCCTCACAAGTCTAATTTCTTTTCATATTCCTTCTCAGTGCATGCAGTCAGGTTATGGAATGATCTGCCCTTGCACGTTCAGAATTGCCCCAGCGTTGCTTCTTTTAAAAAACATTTAAAAGTTCACTTTTTGTCATGTTGTTAGGTTTTTGTTCTTTGTTTACACTTTGTATTACTATTGTTGTTGTTATTTTATTTGTATCTGTCTTCGTTAGTATATGTATTTTGTATTTTTTTGTTCTCTGTGTTTAGTATATTACAACGCACAGACTAGCCTGTTTTATCTTAAGTTTTTCCTATCGCGGGTCAGCTGGAAGATATTTCTATTTGGAATAAGCTGTGCCCTGTACCCAATGTTTCTTAGTTTTTTAGTATTTCTGTATATATATTTCTGTGTGTGTACTAAATAAATAAATAAATTAATTTATTTCATGCAGCTATTTCGCAGTATCATCCTTTGTAGTATATTTCTATGTCTAGTAGCATTTTTCAATTGTGTTTTCAGGACATAATTAATTATCTTATTCAAATGCTGCAAAATTTTTCATTTTAATAAATTTTTGTTGTGGGTTTTTCTTTGTAGTAGTTTAATATACATACGTGTTTTCTAAACGGTTAAATGATTCTATTGTGTTTCACGTTTGTACCTGGACGTTTCATATCCACAGTGAAACGAACAAACATGAGGCGAGTGCGGACCGCCATCGCGCCACAGAGGGATTACGGAGCGTTTTCCGTGACGCCGCTCTAAGACGGAAAATAATTATCTTTTCGATATTATCCTTTCTTGAGTAGTCACAGTGTCTTATTAACGGTATATTAAAACTTTTCAGATCATGCTACTTTCTGTTTTTGTAAATAGAAGACAAGAAATTGTATATATTTTTATCATACTCTCGCGAGATAAGGCGGCTGGGAAACGGTATAGAAGTTAAAATACCATTATAGGAGTAATTACTGAGATTAGATAGATAGATAGATAGATATACTCTTTATTGGCCAAGAAACTTAAAAACTACAGATTACAATATTAAGAGAAAAATAAATTTAAAGCCAATCTAGGCGGTCTTATCGCTAAAAGCGATCTCTTCCAGACAACCCGACGCAAAGGAGAGAACAGGATAGCAGTAGGCTAGGCAGAGCACATTAACTTTAAAAATAATAAACACTAAAACTATTTGTTAAATATGAATAAAATACACAAAAGATTTATGAGATTAATATTGTTTTGTTGAATGTAAGTGAATTTAAGCTTCGTGATTTCAGTGTAATAATATTTCGATTGTTTTTTTTTTCATATTGAATTATGACGTTTTCAAGTACGATGTATAATAGTGTATGAAATAAATAATTTTTGACTTTTGAATAAAAGTTTTAGTGCTACTTGTTTACAGTACGTAATGGGCGGCTTGGTCTGAATTTGTTAAATGTGTTGCGAGTGGTTTCGAGTCCATACAACGAATAACAAACCACGCCAATTTGTGACTTTTGCAAGTTGGAAAAAAGTTATACTTAAATCAATAAATATTATCTGACAATTACACCAATTATTTAGTTTCAAGATAAGTATCATTAAAAACTTGTGTTATGGATATTAATTAACGGATAAACACACATAAATACTTTTTTGTTTTTGTAAATACATACTTAATATAGGTACATAGGAAAACACCCAGACCAGAACAAACAAAGATTTGTCCTGCGTGGAAATCGAACCCAGGAACTTAGGAGCGGATTCTCGCCACCACGCCATATCGGTCGTCAACTTTTTTTTAATACTTGATTCAACAAATTTTGAATGCTGCCCAAGTTTCAACTTGGTGCCAATTGCTGCAAGTTCTAAACTAGCCGCTCAACGAACAGTCCACGATCGCCTCAGAAGTTCATAAAGGCATTAAAGAGTGAGGTTACTGCGGGTCAATGTCCACTATGCGAGTTGTTTCTCGGTTGGATTAGTGGAATTGCTTCGGCAAATGTGATATTATTAGGGGCTCAATTAGTGTATGATACACGGCACGCATTACCGGAGCAATACTGAAATATATGTAATTGTGGATTATCCTGGAAGAGGCTGCCTCCCTAACCTCCCCAACCTCCCCGACCTCTCATCCATTAGTCTGGAGCTCCTACTTGTTAATTAGATTGTTATTAGAAACTACCAGCTGCCTAGTCTGGGAGCATTCTTCGTTTTTAATTTCGTTTGATCGATGTTTCAGTGTTTTCATCGTAAAAGTGTAACATTAAAGAGTTGCTATGGTATTCACAATATTACTAGCTTTCATTTGGATATACTATGTCATAGCTCGTGGGATTTAGAACATTTTCGAGATAAAATGCTATGCGGTGAGCTAAATATAATCGTCTTGGTTATCAAACGTGATCCCCCTGGTGGGGGTCACGGCGCGGTGTCGGGGCCAAGGCCCCCTGATCGCGGTGTCAAATGGCGCCCGTGAATACGGGCGCGGCGTTGGGGTGGCTGTTCAGCCGGTGAAAGTCCGGAGTGTCTAGTCCGGTGGGGCGCCGCGATCAAGCCCTGGGGCGTTCAGCGGCGCGTTGTAGTTCATCAGTGAGTCTTCAGGTCAAGTTCTGGGTCTCCTGAGGGATGAGGCTGCGGGCGTAGGCCCTGGCATCCGGTGGACGCGCGTGTAGCGGCGCCAAACCTCGAATGTGGTCGTGGCTAGACGCATCCGCACGCGCGAACATCGGTCCCGCCAATTGACCTACGAAGGATTCTATACTCTCTAGCCTCAGGTCCCTCGCGATCGTAGCATTTCTCACGTAGCGTGTGCTAAATATCATTCGAGACCGTTGTACGTTATCGCTAAAATCTGTTTGTAGAGAACAAGTTACAAAAGCTGAGCCCTGGATTATGCTCTCTCTCTCTTGTTTTCTCTCTCTGTCCTTTTCTCGTAACTAAACCTACCTTCATGATCATTTCAATATGAGTCTACAAAGTCATAGTCAAAATCATTTATTTAAATTTGGCTCAATAGAGCTCTTATGAATGTCATACTTAAAAACTAACGCGCCCATTCACTGCGGGCGGGAGCTTGATCGGAAAAGAAAGGCTAGAAAATCGTCACAGATGGCTTTTTCTCTCGCCTGTTACAAGAAAATGAACTTAGCAGGAAAACAATTTAATAAGTATACATAAACTTTTGTTCTGCAGTCATAAGATTTATTTATTACAAACCTAGGCGACTCGACACGGAAGCCGTAGTGAATTCCGGTGTCAAGTGTTGTGTGAATTTTGGTAGGTTCACCGCATAATGCTACATCCTTTTGGTCCGCGCTTTTCTAATTGTCTTGTTGTCCTCTCGGGATTGCCATGGTTCTATCTAGCAACTTTTCCCATTTTAATTGATATAAAAAAAACTTTACGTTTTTTTAAAATGAGAGGCGTAATAAAAAAACCAGCGGCCTCAGTTTGTTTATTTGCTGATAACATAAAAAGATTTCTTGCCTGCACATTAAATAAATTAGAATAGCTAACAGTAACGAGCTAATTACCGGCGGCCGCAGGGAGGGCTAAGATATTTCAGAATGCGCTCCTCCTGCACTCGCTAATGCGCGCTAAAACCGGTACGTTTTAATTAGAGCGGCGAATTTGTTGGCTTTGGAAGAAAGAACGGCTCCAGCTCCGGGTACATGTATGATCATGTGTTCATTAAAAGGTTCGCTGCGGAACAACAGAGCCCTCGTAAACCTGGAGTTCTTCATTTAGCTGCTTTACGAGCACTGAGCACGCGCTTAGTTAGACAGGCTACGTTAAAGCCAAACTTACATTACGAAATTAGTGCAGGACTAATGAGAGAAGCGTGATATTTCAAAAAGTCATTAAAAGTTCTGCTATTTATCGATAGATGGAAAAACTAATAGAATAGAATAGAATAGAATATTTTTATTTGCACTTGATTGAGGTACATTACAGTTCTTGTACAATAAAATAAAGCTCCTCTCATTCAGCCAACAACGGTAGCATGCAAATTATAATTAAATTAACACATCAATTTTTAAAAGAAACCTATACTAATAAATCATTAAAATGTCAAAAATGGGAATTATCAACTAGACATAATTAAATTTTTAAATGTGAAAATTGCGAATTAGCAACTAAACATTATTGATGTCAAAATACGGATACCCACAAGTCATTCATAAGTACAATCACAAAAATAATAATAATAAAATCGAAATCATGTCACAAAAGCGCAAAATATTAGTCAAACCAAACATAGATAGTAACTTTAACCTCTTAGGTTAAAAACACTACAAGTATCACAAAGTTTGTGCTCTAAAAATTGTTTAACTGTGTAAAAAGTGTGTGAGATAAGCCATTTATATAATATACTTAAGAATCTCTTAAAGTTAAGTTCTTTTATACTTTCAGGTACTTGATTGTATATAATAATGCACATATAGAAGCAATTTTTTTGGAAGCGAGCACTTCTGGGGATAGTGGAAGTCACCAACCTATTTCCGTTCCTAGTGTTTCTTGGATAAACATCTTTGGCCATTTTAAAGTAATGACTGTTCAACTTGACAAATTTTGAAATTTCGAAAATGTACAAGCAAGGCAAAGGTAAAATGTTTAAAAACCGAAACAGTGGTGCACATGGTTCATCTGGTTCAGTACCACATATTGCCCTGATACATTTTTTTTGTGCAATAAATGTTCTATTCATATCAGTGCTATTTCCCCAAATGATAAGACCATACCGTAGAATAGACTCTATATAAGCAAAATATGCTGTTAGGGCAGCGTTTTTTGACGCTACTTTAGTCAATTTATATAAGGCATAGGCAAATCTGTTTATCTTATTGCAAACTTTTTCAATTTGTTGTTTCCAATCTAAATTTTTATCAAGATTTAAACCTAAAAAATTAGTTACATTGGTACCATTGAGTCTTAATCCCTGATTATTTATATTTAATGTTTGATCGAATATATTATTATTATTAAAATTCATAAAATTAGTTTTTCCAATATTAATAAATAAATTATTATTTTCTAACCAATTTATAATTATTTTCAATGTATTATTAATGTCATTTATATGCTCATTCAATGTCAGGTTTTTGTCAGTTGTCACTATAATGGAAATGTCATCAGCGAACAAGATGCAGCGATGCTTTGTCAGGTCAGGAATATTATTTATATAAGCTAGGAAGAGAAGAGGACCTAATACACTCCCTTGAGGAACTCCAAATTTATTGTCCTTAAACGCTGATTGGTATTTCTGTGCAACATTTTTTGAGTCAAGTTTTACAATTTCAACAGCTTGTCTCCTATTGCACAAGTAAGTTTTGATCCAACTTAACGCCGGACCTCTGATTCCATAATGTTCCAGTTTTTTAAGTAATAGAGCGTGGGAGCAAAAATCGAAGGCACGCGACATGTCTATAAAAAGGGCTGTCGTAAACTAATTCATATTTAGACTATTCAGGATTTCATTTACTAAATTGAATATCGCAAGAGTTGTTGATTTCTTTTTTTGAAATCCAAATTGGTCTTGTTTTAAAATGTCATATTTGTCAAAGAACTGCATGAGTTTATTAAGCATGACTTTTTCATATATTTTTGAAAAAACTGAAATTAAGGCTATTGGTCTATAATTTTCCACACTAGTTTTTTTATCTTTTTTATATAATGGTTTTACCAGAGAGTCCTTTAGTCTGTCAGGAAAAATGCCAGTAGACATCGATTTGTTAATCAAAAAAGCTAGAACAGGTGCAATTTCCTCATTACAAGCCTTGAGGACCTTAGTGCATATATGGTCATAACCCTCAGAATTTGTGTTCTTCAGGGATTTTATAATTTTTTTAATATAATATTCATCTATGGGAGTCAAATAAATAGAATTGCTTAAAATGTCTTTAGGTGGTTCATAAATTAAATTATTATTATATTTATTTGTCAGATTAATAAAATGGTCATTGAATATGTCAGCAATTTTATCAGGGCTATTTATTATTTTATTATTATATTCAATACTTTCAATATCACTGTTCTCCGATTTGGTGTTTGTTTCTGTATGTATTATATTCCAAGTGGCTTTGCATTTATTTTTATTTTTAAATATATATTTGTCATTTGATTTTTTTTTTGCATGCAATATACATTTTTTTAATAATTTTGAGTAAGTTTGGTATTTCTTTTTTCTAGTGTAAGTCTTGTTTTTGTAATAGTTTAACCGATGGGCTCTATTTGTTGCACAGCTAGTTTTAATCCCTTTTGAGATCCAATGTTGATTTGATTTATTATTTAATGTAACTCTACAGACAGGAAAGCATAATTTATACAATAAACAAAACAAGTCATGAAAATTATTAAAAGCTTGATTTGTATTTGCTTCACTGTAAACCTCAGCGAAAGAAAGGCTTCTTAAGTATTTTTTAAATACTAAAATGTGCTTTTCAGAGTAGCATCTCTTATAGGTATAAAATTGCTTTACTGCCCTAGGTTTTATCTTAGTTTTAAAACTGAGTAACTGTGCAGTATTATGGTCTGACAACGCTAGTGGTAAGATGGTGCCCTTTGCATCATTTACTAAAAAGTATGACCGCTGTGCCGGTCGGGGTGAGGAATTTCTGAATTCGATCTCCACGCTCAAGGCCCGCGACAGGATAAATAGATGCAATAGCTTAAAGCTTGCAAAAAATATATTTGTGTTATTTTTGTATTCAGACTGTGGCTCAAAAGTTTGGACCATAGAATACCGACAAAGCACAACGAACTAGACACATAATAGGTTGGGGAAAAAGTCTTTTCGTATTTTTGTATGAAAAGTCAAGACATTTTTTTCAAAGTTTATTTACATTTATTTACAATATATATGTACCGTTTTGTTGAATAACTTTCTGCCATTTTGTGGGCAGAGACATTATCCCGTTACTGTAGAAACTTTGGGACTTCTGATCAAAAAAACGGGACAAATAGTTTTGGCAGTCCTCTCTTGAGGTCAACCTTATAGAACCTAAAGAATTCTGCAGAGACCGAAACAGGTGAAAATCTGAAGGCGCAAGGTCAGAGCTATATGGTGGATGCACTAGGACCTCCCAGTCGAACTCTCTTAATTTTTGCTGAGTGGCTAAAGATGTGTGTGGTGTAGCGTTATCGTGATGAAAGACCACACCCTTCCTGTTGATCAATTCCGGCCGTTTTCTCTCGACTGCTTCCTTTAATCTCATCAGTTGCTGGCAGTAAAGATCAGAATCGATGGTTTTGCCGGGCGGTAAAAGCTCATAATAAACAATGCCCTTCCAATCCCACCATACACACAGCATCACCTTATTTCGTGTTAGGCCAGGTTTGGCCACAGTCTGTGAAGCCTGGCCAACTTTCGACCACGACCTTTTTCGCACGTTCTTGTCGTACGTGATCCACTTTTCATCGCCAGTTATCAATCTCTTCAAAAACGGCTAGGTTTCATTACGTCTCAATAATGAATCGCAAATGAGTACACGGTTCATTAAGTTTCTTTGAGTGAGCTCGTGTGGCACCCAAATATCGAGCTTTTTTGTATAACCAGCTTTCTTCAAATGGGTCAAAACTGTTTTGTGGTCAATTCCCAGTTCTTCAGCTGCATCGTAACTACTAATATTCCGATCTTGCTCCACTCTTTCAAAAATGGCGTCCATTTTATTCGTAACAGGGCGACCAGAGCGAGGTGCATCTTTAACATCAAAATTTCCGGACTGAAAACGTTTGAAACAAATTTGTGCTACTCTTACTGACACTGCATCAGGTCCATAAACATCACAAATTTTTTTCACTGCTTGAGTTGCATTTTTGCCTTTTTTACAATAAAATTTTAAAATGTATCGAATTTCTTCATTAGATTCACTCATTTTTACGGAGAGAAAAACAAATTAAAAAATAGCGGGAAACAACATTTTTTTATTTTTTCTTTTCTTTATAATGGAACCTTTTTAATGTTACCAAAACCAGCCAGACACAAATAGTACAGTCAAAAAAAATTTATAATAAGTTTATACCTACGTTATGCGAAAAGACTTTTTCCCCGACCTAATATGTCCTCAAATAGTAGTCATCTGCACTACATGTCACTCGGTGCTTGTAAACCGCGCCCAGTACTAACGGTACAGGCCCGACGCGACACACGCACCGTCTGAGCGGTCATGTTGGATGGACTTACTAAATTGGGCTAGCTTAAATAACGCCACAGTAAGATAAAAAATAATACGTTACAATATGTTTCAGTACTATTGTAAGCCTGAAGTTACATTTATAATTATTATTATTTTCATAATTAAATATGTAACAAACTCATACCAGTGAAGCATAAAAGGGGGGCGGGGGTGCAGTGAGATAAACTAAATTTTTTTTAAAAAAATACAAAATATTACGTGTTTTCATTTTTTCGTCAATGCGCTAATTTTTTACTGAAAAAAAAAAAACAAAACAGACTGCTCGTCCTTCACGTAACCTCATGCGACAATAGAATGGGGTCCCATTATATCTTATCCCTCATGGGGAAGGGGGGGATTCACCACATATAACCGAAGGGGAGGGGAGGGCAAAAAAGGTAAAAAAATTTACATGATTAATAAACAGCCCCATAGTGCGATTAACTCTGCGTTGTAGTCATGCCAAGATTAATATTACTATAAGCCTTTTCAGAGCATCAACATCAAAAACTTCATTTTAGCCATGTGTTGTGCACATCGTATGGCAACAACTGGGGAAGTGTCCGATTTGCAGGCGCCTTGAGTAAAATATTTAAAAATAGCTACCGAAGCAAAGCGAGGGCATGCCGCTAGCTAATAAATAAATAGACACACTATTATTTTTTTATAGTTATTTATTTATTATTCTAAATGTTTGGAGTGAACTATCTTTCTGATAGATCTATGTATTTGTCAGCATCAAATATTCTGGCGACAAACAAAAGCGCCTCATTCCAGATATTGTGTTCGGTTTGAAAAGTGCTATAGTAACCGGCCACGTGAAACTAAACAACGTTCGATGTCTCGGTTTACTACGCAGTACTGAGGTTCAGACTAGGAAGGATGTAAGTGTGATATTTTATGTAAAAATTTTCCACCATTACACTCACGGAAATCTTTTCATAAATCTCATTTTTAATGCGGAACTACCAAAACGTTAAAGTTTATTGGATAATATATCATTGAATTAATCATTGAAAAAATACAAGTGAATACGAATGGTGACTGAACAAAGAAGTAGTCGGATGCGTCGCGACACGGCTGCTGATCGCTGCGGCGCCGGGCGGGAAACGGGCGGGAACCGGACGGGAGCCGGTCGAGAGCAGTTGGGAAACAGTGGAGCCCTAGACAGTGGGTGCACAGCCTGCTCCGGATGCACTTCCGTGGATCCACTTCGCGTGCACTCAATAACTCGCCCGCGGTCTTGGGCTGTTTTTACAATGTTACTTTTATATCACTTTTGAATCCTGTTTATGTTATTAATATCTTTATTAAGAACTTATATTATTGTGTAAAGAGGATGCTTGCCATGTCCTTCCCCGAGTGTCGCAGGAGACACACACTTTTATCCTTCTTCAACACCCCATAGTCCCATGAGTATGTTTGTGTTAGGTGTTTGTAATTTTCTATACACCAAATTCCATAAAGTCAGCCAAGTGGTGCAGGTGTGATATAATAACAAAAAATGTAAACAAACTCATTTATACATTATTATTGTTGTTCACGCTTATGCACCCAAACCACAACATCGACTTTAACAAAAACTGTAGTAGTAGAATAGAACTTAGGACTCATTTTCTTTAAACCTTTTAAAAAAAATTGTAATTCGTTTTTGTTAAAGAATTGTAACAAAATTCATATATGTCTAACAGCGCTATCTGTTGTCATTCCTAAGCAAGTGTAGGAATGAATGTATTCTGTTTAGAGAATTAATGTATATGAATGAGTGAAATAAAAGTTCAGTTGATTTAAAACCATCAAAGCGTTTTATTAGTTTTGCACAAAGTAATTATGGAAACTAAGAAAATTGTGATGTGTGTTTTATTTTGCTGATGCTTTTTATCTTTCCTAACACAAGTGGTGCTCGTGCTAGGACATGTTTCCCGACGTGCCGTCCTAGACGCGCTGGAGGGTCCTCGGCCGGGACGTGGCGACGCGGCCCTTTGCCCTGCCTCTGGGGACCAATTAGATTAGCCGCCGCCTCTGGATAAAGATATACTGCAGCGATTCGTTGTTGGTCTTTTTAATTTAAGTTCTTTCACTGGGTTTTTTCAAAGATTCACGCGGCGAACGGGTAATCAATGGCTGACCTGAGTTACAGCTGATTTGCTAATTTATTGCCCAAGCTCCTGCCCGCAAGTTTGCAACCTAAAGTTTGAAGCTGACGTTCAAAAGAAAGATTTAACTTTGATGCAGTGCTTTTTTATTGGTGGTGATGGGTGTTTGTGGTCATTAGTACTAGCATCTATAACTGAAGGCGCTTGGAATAGAATTGTAATTACATGATAAGGAGGCTAAGATAGTTTCTTAATACCTACCAAATGTTGAACCGAACCTTATTTTTTTTTTTTTTTTACCTATACAAAATACTTTCCTTTTTTAAAAGGAGGTATCTTATATCCAATACAATCTAGCCTATCTAAAGACTAATTAGTAACTTTATTTTATCATAAACTACTACATATTTCAAAAATAAGAATTTGTCCAATAACACTATTCTTATTGTTTCTATTAAGGCGAATACACTTTAGTAATGTGTTCTTAGTCACAGTATTACACTTCACTGACACTACACTAAACTAACTCAAAAGGTTTTGTCCTTCTCAGTCTTCTCACTAGGTCTGTGTTGTCGAGTAGCTGGATAGCTTCAACATTTACATGGTGATGAAGTCTTCTTTCATGAGCACATTTCCTTATTATGCTAACAACCAGATCCACTTTAAGGTCCCGATGTAGATCGTCGGTTCTGATGTACCAAGGTGCGTTAACAATGCCTCTTAATACTTTATTCTGGAATCGCTGTATGATTTTTATGTTAGTTGGTTTGGTACAAGCCCAGAGCTGAATACCATAAGTCCATACTGGCATAAGGACTTGTTTATGTAATAGTAATTTGTTGTGTACCGATAGCGCTGAATGTTTACCCAGAAGCCAGTACATTTTTTTATAACGAAGTTCTAGCTCTTCGCGTTTCTTCTTAACATGTGCTTTCCAGCGAAGCTTTGTGTCTAATGTCCTAGGTATTTAGCAGTATTTTCATACGGTACTACAGTGTTGTTTAAATATATCGGATGGTGTACTTTTTTCTTGTTTGTAAAATCTATATGAGTTGATTTAGACTCATTTAATTTAATTCGCCATTTCCTCGTCCACGTGTAAATGGTGTTGATAGCAGTTTGTACCTTTTCCACTGCTTCCACTTGTGTTGATCCCAATGCCATTATGACCGTGTCGTCAGCAAAGGTAGCAATAGTGTTGTCTTCTAATTCTGGAATATCGCAAGTGTACAGTAGGTACAGGACCGGCCCTAGCACACTTCCTTGAGGCACTCCAGCTTTGATTAATGTGAGTTCTGAATATGCATCGTTTTGTCTCACTCTAAAAACCCTGTCGGATATGTATGATTCAAGAATACTTGAAAATTGTACTGGAAGGACTTTCCTTAGTTTATATGTAAGGCCTTGATGCCAAACCTTATCAAAAGCTTGAGCTACATCTAGAAATACTGCAGAACAGACTTTTTTCTCTTCTAAAGACTTTTCTATCATGTGAGTAATTCTGTGTACTTGGTCTATAGTGGAATGTTTTTCTCTAAATCCAAATTGGTAATCAGGTATAAGTGTTCTACTTTCAATGATTGGCTTAAGCCTTTTCAAAATCACCTTTTCCAGTAATTTTGACATGATTGGTAGCAATGATATAGGTCTATATGAAGTGACTTCATGGGGCGGTTTTCCTGGTTTTGGTATCATGATGACTTCAGCTACTTTCCATAATTGGGGAACGCACTTTAATCGTAATGAGGCATTAATTATATTTGTCAATTTTATAATTGCTTTACGAGGCAGGTTTTGAAGTACTTCACCAGTAATGAGATCAAAGCCAGGACATTTCTTCAGTTTTAATAGTTTAATTTCTGTGACTATTTCTCTGGGAGTAGTAAACCTTATTTCCAATTCATCGCTTTTACGCTGATTTTGGTCTAAAGTAACGTGATCCTCATCACCATTGTTAGGTACAAAAATACTTTCAAGATGTTGTGCAAAACTAGATGCTTTTTGTTCATTGCTTATGGCCCAGCGCCCATTGTTCGTTTTGATCGGAGATATCTGCACAGTTGGTCTTTTGAGATTGTTTGTGGCTTTCCATAATGAATAATCTGTAGATCGATCGTTAGACAGCTTGGTCAGATAGTCTGTCATGCAGTTTTCATTGAAACTTTGTATTGCTCGACTTAACTTTTTGACAGGTTATTTAGAAGCTGTTTGTCTGGAGGAAATCTTGTTCTTTGCCATGTTTTTCGCTGCTTTCGCTTTTCTAATATTAGGTTTCTAATATCTATGGGATACTTATTGTTTCTTATTGTATTTTTCTGTACATAGTGTGAAGTATTTCTCCAGGCACATTGTTGCATATTTTTCATAAATGTCTCTACATCTTGATCAATTTGTAATAGCTAATACTCTGTAGTATTAGCTAGTCTAATATTATTAGTACGACCCTGTGGTCGTATTAATACTATAAATGCGAAAGTTTGTAACACTTTTACGCAAACCTACTGAACGAATTTGGATAAAATGTTGGCCCGCAGGTAGTGCACTATCTGGATTACCTTTTACTTTACTTTTTATTTTACTATTCCCACAAGTCACGCGGCGCTTCTAGTCATAAATAAATATGCCGTCAAATGAAGCATACTTCACATCTGCTGCGTATATACTTATTTCCAATCAATTAGCTCGGAGGTCGTATGTTTGCGGACGTCCGGGAACTCCTCTCGACGGCCGAGGAGGCTCTCTGGGTAATGTGCCGCCAGGGCGTGCCGGGGGAGAGCACATTGTGCTGACCGAAGGCCACAGCACAAACACATTTACAAATGATTGAAGGCTTCAGGCATTCTTCTCAGTTATTAAACCATATCTTTAGATTTTCAGTTGTAAATAATCTTCGAAGGCTACCATTCGCCATACTGTAAGCAGAAGCACTACTAATAGAACTAGTGATTTCTTCAGCTTCAAAAACATAAAGGAAACGCTTTCTTAATCTTTCGTTTAGTAAGTGGGCGTTGAATGATTTTATAAGTTTTCAAAGAAAGGTAAATTCAAAACACGAACAAGAAATATTTTATAACGTTAAAGGAGGAGCAATGACTTTTCAACATGATAACAGACTCCAATATTTTCTTATCAAATCTTATAAAAGTTATTTCTATATGTTATTCCCACAAGCATTTTTTGATTAAAAATTTAGATTTATCTCATAAAACACATTTCGATTATTAAGTATTCTTTAATTAGTTTTTTGATTCAATGGGGACAGATAAAGTAAGTGGTTTTTGTAAATAGATAAAACAAATTTAATGTTGAAATCTTGCGAAAATAAAATAGTTAATTCATCACGATTCAGCAAAAGGCAGTAGTAATCTCCCACGGCGCCCGCAGCGAGCCGCTACCCGACCGTGAATGGTCACGCTCCGCGCTTTCTCTATCATTTCATCCATTAACGGCAAAAAGAGAACCTTTAAAAGAGACACGGCGGACTTTTCAGCCGCTGAATGGCGCACTCGCAGGTGACTGAATGGCAGCAAATAGAATTACGGGTTGTGTGGCGTCACCGGCATTCAAGACGCTCCGGCGCCCCCCTCCACCCCTCGCCCCTTCAGCCTGCCCCTCGTCCTCGTTCAAGTAAGTGCCCACATCGCCGAATAGGCAAACAGGAGGCTTGCTGCATATTAAGGTTACTGGGAAAGGGTACCACTCGTGCCAATACAATGAAGCAATGTACTTCAGCCATACAAAATAAATAGTTTCGAACTTACTCAAACTGCTGTATTATGGACTGCAAGTGCGATATAATAAAAATACGTGGTGTTAGATAATCTGTATACACACAGAACAAATAATTTTATTGTAGACGTTCACAAGAGCTTTATTTAATCAAACTAGAATATAAAAATAACCATTTTGACTATACCGTTCGTTCTTTGAAACATTCACTAACCCAAGGTTATAGATAAACGAAAACAGTTTTACTTGTTAATTTGTGTTTTGTGGAACAGTCTTTTTGTTGTTATTTATATACTTTTCTATTTTAAATTAGGGAATAAAGAGCAGGCTTCCTGTAGCGATCAATTTGGAGACAGGAGGCTCTTGTCATTAAATTTATACTCAATTACCACAGCGGCCACTTCCTCCTAACACTACTTTGGTTGCACTCAAAAATTATACACTTTAATAGGGAAAAGTGTGTATATAGTAAACTGTAGACATTCAGAGAATATTTTCTAAAGTAACTGTAATTCAGGAACAGACGAATCTTTGATGTACTTTTTGCTCTCAACCACGACAATCTATTACTTTCTTTATCAATCAAAATGTATCATCTTTATTTTACAGCAAAATGTTTAGTCGTAATCATTATGGGAGATGACGAGAAGAGACATTATGCTCTTTGTTGTAATGTTTAGTCTTTTCCAAATGTATTTCCCTTCTCTTCTTCAGAATTACCTTAGAATTTTTTATACAAACTCTTCTTCTTAATCAACATTTTATTATATTTCTAGCATTATCCCAGTTTCCCTAAAAATACGCTTAGGGTCCAGGGTCCTAGGTTACACGGAGCGACTGTCGTGTGACCTTCGCAACCCAGAGAATAACATCAGTCTATGCTTAAACCAGCTTTCAGGATATTAGAAAGTTCAGACTTCCAAACAACGACAGCCGGAACCAACAGCTTCATGTGCTTTCCGACGCATGAAGCAAGCTATAATTACGCATATAACATCAAGAAGTCATATTTTCGCGATATTATCGCTGCTAAATTGAGTACTAACTGACCCATAATAAATAGGATTTATATTGTATATGCTATGACTAGCTTCTGACTACAGCGACACCCGCGTGAACATTAGTATGTACCTGGTTTATACTATTGGAGAACTTTAATTTTAATCGATCCATAATGTATTAAATGTTACTCACGAAGATTAAAGTATAACTAAAGATTTTTCAAATCCTTCCTTTTATTACAATGCATAGGAATCCTTCCAAGATCTGAGGAGCCCAAGCCAACCTCACCTGCGCGTGGTGCACCTGCCGATCAACGGACGAGGCTCTGGCGAACGTAATAGTTCCCGGTAAGCGGCAATACGGGTCAGTGGGACCAACTATATTATTGGCGAAATGTGGGCATATAAAATGCCGTCGGGGAAACATGCGTAACTATATGTATTTATGTAATATTAATAGCATAACAAAGACGTACAAATAGTTACATTTTAATGTTTCAATACAAACCTGTATATAGCTGTGTGTTCTTTTTATACTTTGGAAGAGCCTTTTATCGGAGCTTTTATTTCATTTTCGCCGAAGGCCATGAAGAAAACAATTCAATTGACAATGCGATCCGTTTCCATGCGGTGTTATATAACATACTCGTAACAGGTAGGTAGGTATTGTGCTATTCTTAAGGTTTTGATAACTCGCCTTACGTTAACTTTGTTATCTGACATCACACTATGAAGGGTATTTATTTATTTAATCTTTATTGCACACAAAAAAGTAATACAAAGGCGAACTTAATGCCGAAGGCATTTACTACCAGATAACCATAGGGTTGGCAGAGAGGGTTTAAGGCGGTGCTACAAAGTAAAAAAAAGAAATATTAATAAACTTACATAAATTAACACACTTGAGAAAATAATAATAAAGTACACAACATATACATAATAAAGGGTAGTATGTATTATTTACGTAACACATCGACTTTAGTAGTATAATTGTTTGTCGCAGTATTTTCATAATATCAGCTTATAAACTACCCCCCTACTTTTACAAGCTATGGCATGAGGGATTCCGATCAAACTCCACCACGTGGAGTTACGTCTCTTGGCAACGGTTACTACCATATACACGATACATCGTGGTAACCGTATCGACGGTAACTTGGTTTAAAACCTATCAAATAGCACTTTTAAGATTTAATAGTTTTGTGTTATATTTATCCTCATCATCAATCATACAAGTCATGTGCAATACACTGTCTCGAGCCACAATATAGTTGCCTCTCCATACGTGTATGCAAATAATGTACTTTCAACCAATTTTGATAGCGCTTCAAATTTAATGTATAGGTTTATAGAGGTCCTACCGACATGTGAGGAGCCCAAGCCAACCTCACCTGCAAGTGGTGCACCTGCTGAACAACGGACGAGACTCTGGCGAACACAAAAGTTCCCGACAAGCGGCAATAGGCTCGCCACCTATTACGTGGGACCAACAATATAACTGGCGAAATGTAGGCGTATAATATGCCTCTGCTTACCTCTTCGGGGGAAAAAGGCGTGAGTGTATGTATGTATGTATGTAATAGATTTTATGAAGTTTTATACAATACAATATGCCTGTGCCTACCCTTTCGGGAAAACAAGCCTGCTTTTATGTATATATGTTTAAATTTAATATAATGTACTTTGTAGGTGTCCTGACTTTTAGTAATTAAACATTTTAAAGTTATGTACAGTAAATGACTGCAGTGGTCCGAGTATGGAAGATAACGCCACTGCAAAAAGGTGAAATGCCAAAGTTATAGAACTGAATAAACTGTGAAAGCCATTCGATCCGGACGTCGCCGCCATTACTGGCCCGCACTATATATTGGCCACCGACGCAGAATCGGGAAATACTACTTTCAGTGAACTCCAATTTCGTGCAACTACTTTTACAATAAAATTTAATAAAACAACGTGAATTCTCGCAACGATAATCGTAGTTATATAACAGGAACATGAACATTGCACCAATATAAATAAATATATTGCTAACTAAACCCTCCTTCGATTAAACTTTCCAATGTTTTTTAAACCATTTTTTAAAGTTTTGTCTGACGGCATGTATTCGATGCATCCCAAGCGCTCCATACCGTGGAAAAGACCAGAGGATTTATGAAAAACTCATTGATTATTGGAAAAGCAATGCGTAATCAAGTAAATTTTCAATGCTGCTAGAATTGTGGGGTTCGAAATATCTATATATATAAAAGAAAGTCGTGTTAGTTACAGCACTTATAACTCAAGAACGGCAGAACAGATTTGGATGAAAATTGGTAGGGAGGTAGCTTAGATCCAGGAGACGGACATAGGATACTTCTTATCCCGTTCGACAGCGTTCCCGTGTGACTTGACATAAAACGTCAGTCACTATAAAACGTTATATAACAAAAAAGAATCAGACTTGGAATAACAAAAAGCAAATGACAGCTATGTAATGACGCATGGATGACAATTTGATATTTGTAAGAAATTAATATTCAAACTATTTCTGACTTCTTGGCGGGAATGTGAATATGAGTTTTGAAATATTTTTTTAGGTGAATTGAATTGAAGTGAAGTTTAATTAATAATGCCGCGAACAAGACTATCGAATCTTTACCCACAAAGCCGTAATGCAAGAAGAATACGAAATACTGGAAATGAAAGGCCTGAAGAAGAACAAGAAATTGCACGTGAACATCGCCGCAATAGTATGGCTCGACTTCGTGCTTCTCAATAAATAATAATAAAACAAAAAATTTCGTGTATCACAAAGTACTTAAGTAAAGAGCAACTTTGTACTAAAATACAGAAATAATAATGAATGATTAATGTAGGTATTTAATTTTTTTGTAATTTTTCCAATAAAATAAAAACACAATCTGCTTATTTATTGCCATTAAGGCGGAACAAAGTTCGCCGGGTCAGCTCGTTATTAATACAAATACAAACACAAATTATTGATTTTTATTTGAGATTCACAAATAAATGCCTAAGGATTAAGGATAAAGATAATTAAAAAAATAAAAAAATATTGATTGCTGAACCATAATGTGTACATAGGTGTTTAACAATTTTGGAAACAATTTTATGGACCCTGTCGGGTACGCAACTTTAAGACTGAAGAGAGGGGAGTTGCAATCAATAATCATCAAAATACTTAAATCAAATAAAAAATTTACATTAGTTAAACTTGTTAAAACAAAAACTTACATCATTTAACTTTTTTAATATTAATTGTCTTCATGTTAATGTAATATAATTATTAGATTTAGTACTAAACAAACATAGTTGTATCGATATGTATATTTTGTTGTTCCCAAAAATGCTGTCCGGTTTTCAGATGTTTCATAACAACAATGGCCAGTACATCTTATCGAAATACATAAAAGTCACTGACGCATACATTTACTTACTAATATGAAATCTCGATATTTATTTGGCCAAATAAAATGATAATCGTTAAGAGATGAAGTACAGTGGGAGTTGAAATTTTGCAAATATGTCAGTTCTGTATTTGAAAGTGTTGGTAGGAGACAATTAATCAATGATAATTTAAAATACGAGCCTCATAAGAAAGCGCCAGAAGGCTTATTATAGTGTGAAAGATTTCATGAACAACAAGGCTGCCCGGAAGTGACATGAATTGCTCCTTTCTTTTTTAAAATATTAGATGAGATATAATCTTTAGATATTAGATGTTGATAGTTTTAAGGACAACAGCTATGCGGTTTCTTTAATTGTGTTAGATTTTTAAAAATAATTTGAAAAAAGCCGAGAATGCCTTTTGGAAGCCTCGTTAGAGTCACCGACAGACTGACTGACTGACGGACAATCCCCTTCTTCCTTTAGAATCACGACAGGCTGACTGACAGATTCCCCCGATAAGAGTCACAGACTGAGAAATCGTGACAAAGTCTGACAAAGAATTCATTTGCTTTTATTTATTTATTATAGTACCGCGCTTATCTCTTTCATTGTTTTTGAAAAAAATATACTGAATTTCCATTTTGTGTGTTATTTACTGGACGAATCTAAATGATCCTGTTGATATTAAAGACAATAAAGTATTTTTTATTTTATATTTTGCTCAAAGTCGCTCAGCGTGCAATGGAAAGATCAATACTCGGAGTGTCCCTACGTGATCAAATCAGAAATGAGGAAATCTGTACGAGGACTGGAGTGACCCAGTGAGGCAGTGTTAAGGTAGCGAACCGGCAAACGTAGTGGCGGAAGGCCTCCCACCCGATGGACCGATGATCTGGTCAAGGCCGCGGGAAGCCGGTGGACGCAGGCTTGTCAGGATTGTGCAAATCTATTGGGAAGTCCTATTTTCAGCAGTGGACGTCTTATAGCTGAGCTGATGATAAATATTAAAAAAGCTGTTATTTTCTTAAAAGAAGTCATGGGATTTATAAAAATCAACATTCAGAAAAAGGACAAGACAAAAGTTTCCACACGGCATCGCGCTGCACTCCGCGTCACTCAGCGCAGTTTCATTTTCTTTTCATCAAGGTATCTTCACGCCCGAAGGACGACATCTCGGCACACCCCCCTCCCTCCCCGCCCCGCATCACCCCACAACCCCCTCGCCTCCTTTTCATTTTGATAACGTCTCCCATTTTAGCTTTTTTTAAGCCGGTTAGTGCTCTAGACTGAAAAGCGAAACACTTTTGTAGCGAAGTTCTGTAGCGAGGGACCTTTCTGCGTTATGTAGATTTCATTCAATCTCAGCAATGGGTCGCAGTGCTGTCTAATTGCGTCGTATCTTGGGAATTTGAATTACAACAGACAAACCGCTCTTGAGATCGTGCATCCTTATTCAAGTTTTATTTTACAAACCCCGCTTATATAGACACGATAGAAATTCAATTGTTACATGTATCTCTGTAATCGTCCGTCGTCTCACAAACTGAGGTGGTTAATTTTTATTTATTTATTTTACTTTAATTAAAACGGTGTACAAAACCAATTACAATAATTAAAGATAACAATCAATTTCAAAAATACAATTCAACACTTACAAAACTAAACTCAGTAACAATAATTAAATTAATCAGATAAAATTTATAAAAATTAATTAGATAATATTAAAATAAAATTAACTATAATAGACATAAGTTACATAAAGATATACACGCACACATTCATACCTTTCTTTCACAATAACTCAGGCAGTCCGACAAAATGTTCGACCATCCATCCGCAAACAGGTCACATTCAGGATTGGTATCTAGAAGAGCATTGAGTGATGAAAGGCTGCGTGGTATAGGTGAATGGCGCCGAGCCACTGTTCGGCAGGATGGAACTGCAAACAACTTATGCCTTCTGCTACGATAGTAGTTATTGGGAACGAATAAACCAGACAAGTCAGCGTGCAGATCTGGGGCATGAATCCTACCACGAAGTATTTTGCACATTATTGTGATTTGATGCTTGTCCCGTCGGACCTCCAGCGAGTTAAACCCGAGACTCCCAAGAAGAAACTTTGTCGGGTACATGTACGGGTAATGCACTCGTAACACAAGCGCCTTAAGCTTAGTAGTTTATTGTTGGACTACCTATTAGTTATCAACATATTGTTCCCTTAATAATAACTACATCGTAAGACAACGTGTTCGGAAAGGAACATCCAGGTTAAGCGGAGCTCACGATTGCTTTCGTAATTTGGGATGCTAAGCTTTGTTATCACTATTTATGCAAAAAAAGTGATTTATGCAAAAAAAAAAACAGCAGGCCGCTACACACTTACACCGCAAGTCCGCATTGGTTCTCGTGGTGAAGTGTGACGTTGGTCCTCTCGCCTTGGAATGTGAAAGGAATCCTAAATAGGTTATATTTGGGACGTTATCACACGCTGAGATGATTAAAGTGATGAAGAATTATTCTATACAAATATCCCGTTACAACTTCCAGGCTTTGTTAAAAACATTGTAGTATTCAATTAATTTTGTATACACAACACAAATGATCTATTATTCCATTTATTCGAAACAGAAGTTCATACTTCAGTAAGAGTGTTGTACGTAAAGTACAATTATCATGCTGGTCACTATTTTTACTTCCTAATATTTAAGTCTTGTAGTCCTGTAAGTATTTCGATCCCGAAATAGCAATTTCATATCTTACAAATATACTAATGTTCGTGCTTGTGTGAGGTTGTACTCGCAATCAATCGTATTAATAGGTGATGCGACATATTTTTTATTAATTACTAGCTGACCCACCGAACTTCGTACCACCACAAAAACAATAAACATTGTGTTAAATTATTCGCTAAATCAGATTTTTATTAAGATAAAATAAATACTCAAAATAAATTATGTTTATTAAATTTAATGAATATACAAAAAAAAATGGAAATTATTTGAATTATAATAAAATTAATGTTTTATATAATTCCATTGAAATATGAACGAATTTGCCTGGAAAATCAAATACACAGTTCAAATTTACCGATCGTGTAGAAAATATTTATAAATATTGGCGGGAATCTCCAAAAATAATGCTGATGTAAAGTGGCGTATGCAACAGCTAGCTCCATAGTATGCAAAGAAAGGATCATGCTACTGAATCAACTGTCAAAATATAACACACAACGCCATCTACTTTCAACCAACCACCATGCAAATACATGTTCATTTTGGTCCAAGTTCATCCGGTCATGTATCAGAGATTGCGTTCTATACAGATTTCAGTTTCCATGGAAAATGTATTACGAAATTATATTTTTTTTATATATTGCGTATTTTCCTTTGTTCTATTAGTTATTCTGCTTTTCTAGGCGGAGACAAATCCAAATAATCTTAATCGGTGCAGCCTTTCTTGAGTTATAAATTATCGAATTTATACATTGTCTTAATATTATATTATAATGCACGTACCTAATAAATACATAAATAATAATACATAATGTCAGCATACAGAGTAAATAATTCCATTACCTACGTTCACGTCCAAATTAAAATTATTTTTACACATAACATTTTTAAAATTTACGTATAAATAAGTCAATATGAATAGTTCCATAGCTAATCAAGTGATTTTCAGGACATAACGTAAGGAGCATCCCGCTTCCCGCAGGCCGAGCGGCGAAGGCTCCGACCGGCTCAGTGTGCCCCAGTGTGCCCGCGAGCCCGGCCCGCGCCACACGCGACGCGCCGCCACACCGACCGCGAGCGGAACTTACACGCGACTGAAGTGTGGACAACTTTCTAGTGATTGTTTCCCGCGGGAGTAACAGAGGTTGTGTTTATCAATTATGGAATTTTTCTTTCACTTAGGTAAGTGGACTTGGAAAATACTTTATTTATTAGGATCTATTAATAAAATGTGTGTCAATTTATAATACACTGAATATTAAAAATATTTAGATAAATGCGATTTTAATATATTACTAAAATAAAACAATGGTTCTTCTCTTGGTATATAATATTTTTTTTAAAAAGTACAAGTCTCAAGTTTCCCCTTAACAATTTAATAACTTGTCATTCAAAATATGATCTATTTTATATGCAATAAGCCTTTATGCTATTTCTTATTAGTTTGGCAATTATTAATTAACATATTTAAAAATAAATATTATGCGATTCTTTAGAATCTTTTTTAGTAGACTACAATTTTAAAGTCACTTAATGAAAACTTTTTATTCATTGACAATAAGTAAGTTAATGTATATGTATAAACAAGTGCTGGTGTGTTTTATTACATTCATGATCATCATACGCAAAACCTGCACTGAATTGCCTTGATTTCATTTTAATTTTTCAATAATTATTTTAGAATAATTATTACAGGAATACAAACTATGTCACATTGTTACACAGTATATTGCCCTTTTCAAATTAAAGACAGAAGTTCTTTTAACAAAATAAAACTATTTAAGTCGACATGACATTCATTATCTGCGGGCAGGCGCTGCGGGGGAGGACAGTGGGGCAACAAACTAACCAAGTTCTTTCCGCCCGATATAAAACAAATAATTCTCTCACAATCCCTTATCTATTATAAGTTCCAAGATAAGTATCATTCATAACTTATTTAATGGATACTACTTTAGGAATAAAAAAACATAAACACTTATTTTAGCGATATATACGTCTAATTAAGGGTTAACATTCACAGTGAACAATAAGACCAAAACAAATATTTATGTATATATGCACACAAAGATTATTCCTGTCTGGGATATTGTCAAATGATGATTCATTGTTAAAATACCTATATTATCCCAAATATATCTTAACATTCAGTGCGTTATTTTTTAACGTATACTAATTCAAACCTCACAAAATTTTAAAAAACTAATCTAACTCGCTACGTAGACCTTGCGAAATATAGAAAGATATATAAAGAAAATAATACTCATGTAAAACTTCATATATCCCTTTATTCGCGTCGTGGGTTGTTTTCAAATAAAAAAACCTTTGAAACCGAAATACATTTCATTTGTTCTCGATCATTCTCATTTTCTGGATCTCGAATAAAATAAATTGTCCTTTGTTGCCCGTGACATTAAGCGACCATGTAATAGAGCAGAACCTTTCTACTCAAGCTTGTATTTAAACCCGAAAATAAAATGTTTTATTCCATACGTAATTATTTTATTGAATACGTAATTATTTTTGAACACTCTTACATACTCCGGTATGTCGTACCCACACACGATCGTCCATTAAATTCAAAGAGTAATTTTATACTTTTGAATTTAACTTTGTACAATTATTGTTTTTTTTTTAATTCTATAAACTTTTTTTTAACTTACATATATACATCCGCCTTTTACCCCGCAGGGGTAGGCAGAGAAATATTATACGCCCACACTTCGCCAATTATATAGTTAGTCCCACGTAATTGGGGGCGAGCCTATTGTCGCTTACCGGGCACTGTTATGTTCGCCAGAGCCTCGTCCGTTGATCGGCAGGTGCACCACTTGCAGGTGAGGTTGGCTTGGGCTCCTTAGGTCTTGGGAGGATCCCTATACACCCATTTTAAAAATGATAATAAGAATTAAACAATTGTAAGAATTAAACGCTAAGGTTACAGTTTAAACATACCAGCGATAATATCTACAGCATGGAATTTCCAGAGGTTGGTCGTTATTTTTTAAGTACAATGGAAATTAAGTCACCAGTTACTAACTAGTAAGAGTTATTTTGAAAGACGCTAGATTTAAAATTATCGTACACTTACGTAAGGCGCCCAAACTTAGTCAATAACTGAGCTATAGATGTTCGCCGTCCAGTCTCGCCAAAAAGCAACGTAGCAGAGCGTGCTCCGAGCTCGTTTGAAACACTACATTGGGGACTCAATACCGCGTTCTCCGACGAACATTACCGATGTGTTAGTATGCGTACTGCTTAAATGGCTCGGTCATGACTATCGCTTGCCTGATAGCTTATGGGCAAAGTGGCTACAGAATGGATGGCTTGTCGATTTGAAGCGATCCCTTGGCACATCAAGAAGGCTATGTCGTGATTCCTACATTGCAGAGTGGTTTGCAATAGTTATATCAGTAACATTAAAAAGGTCGTGCTATAGTCCTGGGCCTTTGAAACGGGGCTGGAATCTACATTGAAACACCTACATACCTACTACATTTATTGATGATTTTGATTGCCGTGAGTGAGCGCTTGTAACCTTGCTCAGGCCTCGGTATAAATCGCTTTAAATTTTTTTTGGACTGCATCAAATGCTTACCGTTAGGCAGGATGTAGTCATTACGACCAGTCTCATAATATTTAAAAAACACATTGCATCGGCAGATTGTCAGGATATGGTCAATATGACGAGTGACATTTAAAAAAACCCACTAAATATTGGACACCTATGGGATATCCATTTTGGGCTCCTAATAAAAACAAAAACAAAAATTAAGGTACTGAGAACATTATGTTCTAATAGATCATACAATTGTATTGCATCGCAGGATACACGAAATACCTCAATCTTGCACGGAGCTCGCCGGAGGCTGCGGCCCGGCCCGTGTTGGCTCCGCTCTAAGCTGTATTAAGCCTCATGTTCAGGGATTAATCAGATGTATTGCATCTGCGGAGCTGCAAACACGATAATGCAAATTATATTGTTTTATCGTCTTCATATAACAAGAAACCATACGGATTATACGAGAGATTTTTATATATATTTGCAATTTATTTTCAAACCCGAAGTGAACATTAGTAAAGCCCCTGGAGCTGCAAACGTCTATGGGCCGCGCTGACCACTCCCATTACGAGGGCCGCAAACTTAAGTGCCACTATGTGGTATCATTGAAAAATATGCGCTCGCCAGTTAGAAACTAAAAAATTATAGACAATACATAAATAAATATTTTCAGATACTTACACTTATATTATTTTTTTTGTTTCAAGATAATTTCATTAAGGAGTTGTGTTAAGGATATTAAATTAATACATATTTTAAATAAATAAATTATTAACATATAAAAAATACGGATAAACATACCTAAATAAGGAAAACACCCAGACCAGAACAAATATACATGTTAATGTATACCAAAATTGGCCTATATGGGAATTGAACCCACGACCTCAGAAGCAAAGTGTAGGTATACTAGCCATACGGTCTAAAATATTTATATCGGTCGAACACAACATGAAAAACATCATATACAAATTGAGCAAATTAATTTTACATGACAATTTGACAAAAAACGCTAGAACCTGTTAAAAATATGATGAACTATAATAATATTATGAATCGTGTTTTAGAGGTAAATATAGTTTTTTAAAAAACGTCCATTTCCATTGAAATATATTTGATAATAACTTCATCAAACGAATTCAAAAGTTTAAAAAAATATATATTTAATTCTTTCCGACAGGCTGGTACGCGCCGAAGTTTAATTAACTTTTATATTCATTCATTATTAGTCAAATGAGAAAAGTCTTTAATATTTATTACAATTTGAATTATTTATGACTAATTCCGAGTGAAACTCGATAGCCTTCTGAAATGAGTACAAGAATACTGTTACGTCTCACGAATTCCGACAAAAAGAAGTCCTTTGACAACTTATTAAAGTTAATTGGAAGTCCAATATCTACGAGCCTTCTTCAAAATTTCACTCTCTTTACAATCTGAATCTATGTAGTATTTATTTTTAATAAAAAGATCATACACAATACAAGTACGCCTAATGTGCTGCAATTTTTTTACCTATAATGAGAACCATATGCTTCTATCTATTACTCTTCAGACAATTGTCTTCAAAACTTTTACCCCGAAATCTAAGATGAAAACTTGGAATTCGATTTATTGATTAACAACTACATCAAAAAAAAACTTGTACTACCTTGTTATCTTATGCAAAATGCAAGTAGAAAACCTAGGCAGAAAGTTATCCCTAGTACAAACTAAAAGCTTAAATTTTCAAGAACTTCTGTAAAATAGAAATGATTGTTCTATTTCACAGAAGATACCTTTGTGCTGCTTCGATTACTGAAATAAGGAAACTGACACAGAAGCATAATAGTTCGTTATTCAAATAGTTACCTCAGAAAGGTTCAAGTCACGTTCTTGGAGTCGGCAGAGTTAAGTAGCTCGATGCAATGCTACGGCGTAGCATGTAGCGGCTACGGCGTAGCGCAGTGCTACGGGGGCCAATTACAACTTCGGTATGGGAACTTCAAGTTTTAATGCACTGTGCTATGTCAAGTGATCGGAGTAGGTAGAGGTTTATCGCTTTAGTGACCGCAAACGTTACAGGTTATTATTAACTAACATTCAATCAATTATATTAATGTTTATACCCGTGGTAAGAGATATCATCAATAGATTTCCACATTGAGCGATCCTGAGTCGCCTGCATTCATCGGCTTCCCGCAGCCTTGACCAGATCATCGGTCCATCGCGTGAGAGGCCGTCCTCTACTACATTTGCCGGTTCGCGGTCGCCATTGAAGAACCTTAACGCCCCATCGGTCGTCAGTTCTTCGAGCTATGTGCCCCGCCCATTGCCACTTCAGCCTGCAAACTCGCCTCGCTATGTCGGTCATTCCAGTCCTCCTACGGATTTCCTCATTTCTTTCATTGGATCACGTAGGGACACTCCGAGCATAGCTCTCTCCATTGCACGCTGAGCGACTTTGAGCTTTCTAATGAGGCCCATAGTCAGGCACCAAGTCTCAGTACCGTACGTCATCACTGGCAACACACACTGGTCGAAGAATTTAGTCTTAAGACACTGAGGTATTTTGACAAGAAGATATATGCGATAAGGTAAGAGATCATTGACTAAAATCATTCAAAATCGTTTTTTGATTCAGGGATTTCAACTTTTTCAAAAGTTAAGGTTACATAAAGAATATTTTCAAATGGTAATTTTTAAGATAACGGCGTCTTCATTTTTGTTTTTTAGACAAAGTATTTTAATGATAAAAAAATGGTTGCCTGTAAAGTCGTTTTTACGGGCGAAGATTTTACGTGACAACGTCTTTTTCTCGGTAGAATATTTATTGATATGAATATAATTAAATTGCACAATAGGAACAAGGAATTGAATGAAAATAAGAATTGCACAAATTTTAACTATAGAAATATATTTTGTTTACTAAAACATTGTACATGTAAACTTACGATTCAATGCGCCTAATTCTCTAGTGCTGCGCGCGCGGCAGACCGATCATAGTTGAGTGGGAGAGAGACGCAAGGCATTCGCCGGGCCTCTCTCTCGTTCGGTGACTCATCGTAACGTTACCGAGCGTTACACTTTTTCATAAGTGACTCCCAGCCGCAACCTAATTTAAGACGTTGTCACGTCAAAACTTACCGTACTACTGAAAATTGTAATAATCTCATATATACGAAAGTATAATAAAATAGCTCTACCCACTCCGATCACAAGTTATGTGCCACATGTGGCCACAATAAACATGACTTCACATAGAATCGATTCAACCATTTAGTTTGATCCATTAGGTACCATACCACGTTTGTAAATGAGCCTTATTTTTAAGAAATTACAAAATTTATACTCAAATATAATAGACATTATTATCGTTTTAAAATTTACCATAATTGTATTAATGGCCTATTGCAAAGTGACGAAAATGTATGCGAAGTCTAAACAGTGCACTGCTGACATAATCCACACCAAACTTGTTGCTGTTTTCTTTTTTATCCATAATATTATTTTTATAATCACATTAACGTGTGATAAGGTTACTAAATAACGAATACACATGCATCAATGTATTTTGTAAATACTTACTTCATATACATAGAAAACACTCAGACCGCTTTTTTTAAATGTTGATGCTCACAACCATTTGTACTGTTTGTCTTAATTACAATAATTCCCATTTGACGACCGATATGGCGCGGTGTCGTGTTAACCCGCATACGTCGTGGGTTTTATTCTCGCACAGGACAAATCTTTATGTGTTGAACATTAATATCTGTTCTGGTCTGGCTGCTTTCCTATGTATTTTTCCTATATATATATTTCTTTTTTTCTAAATTTTGTTCTAAAAGTTTTTGTTGGCCGGCAAGGAGTACGGAACCGGGCGGGAGTAAAACTAATCTTGACGATTTTCTTGCCCGTTCCGCGCGCAGTGAATTAGCGCGTTAGTTTTTAAGTTTGACATTCATAAGTCATAAGACATTTATTAAGAGATTTTTGATTTTGATTTTACGTATATGAAGTATGTTTTTACAAAAAAAAATATATTTATGTTTATCCGTTATTTATTATCCATAACCCAAGTTCTCAATGATATTAACTTGAAACTAAACAATTAGTGTGATGATCAGAAAGTATTCATTGATTTATTCCCTTAGATTATTATGTATATTGTAAGTGATTGGGTGTCAATGTCTCAAGGGCGCGAGTGGTGTATGCGTATCGAGTGCTCAGTTCGATTTGAGCGAACAAGCCTCGAAAAGTCGGTCCAGGCTGAGTGGGTTTTCGTGTCGCCGCATGCTCCGTCGGGGCCCCTCGGCCCTCGAATTATAGCGATTATTTTTATTTTCATACAACTTCTCCTTTGAGAATTTGCCACTTGGAATAAAAAAAACATTTATGAATTAAAAACTAAAATCTTTGTAATATTCTAGTAAGTTTTCAAAATTTGTCAGGCAAGACCTATGCTGAGGGATGGTACTATAATTGTACTGAACTTGGAAGACACTGTCTCCAAGAACTATATAAACAATTACAAAACTTAATAAACAAATAGATTTAACTATCAAGTAATTAAACAGCGTCCTTCCTCCTCTCTCCTACACTATGCTGTGCCCGACAGGGTCCACAATTGATACTTTTGTACCTAAACTATCATCCTGTAACACACATTGTTGGAACGCAATAAAGTATTGAGTATTGAATAATAAACAATAGGTACTTACTTCAGCCTACTCAAATTTTATTGTCTTAAAGTTTTACAAAAAATTTTGATTTTATCTTTTTAATATTATTAAATTAATGGCATTGTATCATTAAAATTTGCTCATTTGCTGCGCGTGCAGCTGACAGAAAGTCATTCTTTTTAATGTTATTGGAGATGGGATCCAAACGCGAAGGTGCTAGGGCCACATAGTGTGACAACTAGCAGCCCTCGCCTCGTCTCTGCACAGCCGCAAAACAAGTTCCTCTTCAGACTTCTCTTTAAAGATGTGTATCTTCTAGTGTATGCTCTAACTATGTGTTCTAGGAATTTCTAAAACACATAGCAGCCCTTGTTTAATAGAGCAGGATGTACGTCTGTGATAAGCCCGCCCTTCGTTTTCAATTATTCCCATGAACTTAGTCACGCAAAGATGTAAGCACGTGCCTCTTGAGTGCGTGCTTCAAGTGCGTCGTCGATGAGAGCGGGCGTCGTTGACACAACAATGCCGCCCCTCCCCGCTACGCCCCCCACCGCCCCGCTTCACACCCCGTCTTACCGCTATGTAATCCAATGCCTCACTTTACACGCAGCTCATTCTGTACAGATAGCGCATTTGTTAAATGTCAAATTTTAAATAAATTTTTGTTCTTAGGCTTTCTTTCTTTTTCGTTTTAATTAGGCTTTCTTATTTCAGCTATTGGAAAGTCGTTTTCAAAGATGGTATGGTATACACATTTATACACTCCGTGTATATATATTATGTCTTGCATTTACATACCTTCAGTTTAATTACACACATATTGTTACGCTTACGTTATGTTCGAATAATATAACCCATTTATTCTGAAAGTCGATATCTCTAATCTCCTTATGAACAATAGTGCTCGCAATTGAAGTACATTGCACTTGTATTCAATAACTCTCAATACAATACAAGACAGGAAAAGTATGTGATGAAAACACATCATCATATGTTTTAGTTATAATTCTAATAACTTTTATTTTGATTCTGATAACTTATTTACATCTCATTTAATTTTCATTTGACTTAATTTTGTATTGTTTTAATGTATGTAGAAGTGTATGTACCTAACATTGTCTGGAATTAATGAATATTATTATTATGCTGCTCGTGAATGACCAGCTCTACAGATCTGTGTGAACAAGCCGTAGAGCGCCTCCTGTGGCGCTAGTGATCCGGCTGTCTCAACATACCTGCTGTTGACAGAAGCTAATCAGCCGGCTGACAGATGTGAAGCACTCGTTTGTGAACGCGGTTAATTAGTTCGGAATTTTGGCACTACTCTAGCTGATCATGACATTCTGAATGCTGATGAAGAGGTCCTTTGCTTTAGCTAATTAATCTTTGATAGAACTGTGTTTACTATGAATATTTGCGTCTATTTCATAGTTTACCAAAATATTTTTTTTTACTGAGTAACCAGTTTATTTACTGAGTAACAAGACGAAGTTGGTTAAGAATATTATAAAAACAATTTCATTCTAAAAATTCTTTTAAATTTTTGAAAGCTATTTAAATTTGACCTGCACTCCTCCGCTTTCCAATACTGCCACTATGCACTTTGGTTCCTTTGAACTGCAAGTTCCCGCGGCTCGCAGCGCTGCTTGCCCCGGGGGCCGACTCCGAGCAGTTCGGCCCGTTTTGTCAACAAAGAAGCGGAAAGAAGAAATCAAAGTGATATACATTCAAAGGTTTTTCAGAAATTAATAAAATATTACGAAAAGTGCTTACCGAGAACGTACCCAGGACTGAACCATTCTGAGTTAATTATGTTAAGTAAATAATGAAGAAATGTAAGGAACAGTATAATTAAAAAATGGTTAAGTACCTAACTAAAAAATGATTAACTTCTCAAGCTCAATTAATAGGGATCGCTTACCAAGACCTAAGGAGCCCAAGCCAACCTCACCTGCAAGTGGTGCACCTGCCGATCAACGGACGAGGCTCTGACGTACATACATAACAGTGCCCGGCAATAGGCTCGCCACCTATTACGTGGGACCAAATATATAATTGGCGAAGCGTGGGCGTATATTATGCCTCTCCCTACCCTTTCAGGGAAACAGGCGTGAATGTATGTATGTATGTACCTACATATGTTAATTAATATATTGATAACTAAACATTCAAGAACATATGTAGTTTTATAAGTGTGATATTTTCTAATTTTGTTTAAGTGTTGTGTTACTTAGTCAATAAAAATATTAATATTCTCTACCAGTACCATGAGTACCAGACAACGGAGAACCATACCTAAATAGATATTTTGAAATAACATACATACTTATAATCAAAACCATACCTTAGGAGCAATTTCAGGCGTTAACTAAATTAATATTCAGTTATTAAATAGATTTCCACTATCAACGATCCTGACAAGCCTGCCTCCACCGGCTTCCCACGATTTTAACTTACAGTTGTATTTTGTGTGTGCGCAGGAGGACATCGTCGCGGTGCTCGCGGAGCGACATTTGAAGCCGCCATGGCCGCCATCTTGGCTTCTCTACTGTTAGCGAGTGAGTACTCAGCGCGGCCCCAAGCTGGACATCAACGTACTATTGTTCCATATGTACTGTGGTGAACAGCTTAGGGCCGCTCTTCATCGGAACCTGTATTTTATTTTATTTTAAAGGACAACCAACAAGATTATCAATTTTTCTTTAAAAATAAATGTAAACTTAAAGCCAACCATCATCATCGATGGCCATATTAATTGAAGGTTACCAGGACATGTTCATATTATAGTATTGTAATAAGTAAACTGCAGACATGTTGTAATAAAAGTTACAACGTTTAGGTCTGCTTTTTATCAAATTAAATCGAATCCCACGTTCTGAATAATCCCAAGTTAGCCAGTTCTCAATATATCACGCCTACTCAAGAAAATATAACTATATCTTGTAATTATGTAACATTTTGTAGATATTATTCTCTAGCAAACTTACCTATATGTAAAATTTCTTTTAGAAAACAATTGTCTTAATAGTATTAACTTGAAATAAATATAAAAGTCAATACAGTAGTTAAGGGAACCTCTGCGGATGCCAAATTGATTGCTATAAAGCCCGCGACGTGGTGTGCGACCAAACGCCGCCACTTGCGACGTCGTCGGCCGCAATCCACTCAGGGCCCACTCTCTCCCACTCACTTCTGTTCCTTACCAAATGTTTTCTTGTCCATTTCCCCTTCAATTCAGAAGATTGGTTCACACAATGGCCCGCGGCCGAATACAGGTGTGTATTGTCACTATTTAATGTAGACGAGCGCGGGCGAACGGCGGCGCGACAGAGCTGGCTGACGAAAATTATGATTCTAATGTACCTACTTTACCTACAAGTGTTTGATGTATTTTTTATTTTATCAGTTACCTTATTACGTGGCTTAACCACTTTGTGTATCGTCGATTCTCCCGTGCTAACAAGCGGTTTAGTCAAACGGGAGTTTTCGCATCGTATAACAAAAAAGTCCTTCAAATGATCACTCGATCCAACAAGAGTACCCAACGTTTCCCATCAGGTCAGCCATGCTCGAGCGCCATCCTATAGGTTTCAAAGAATATAAATGCATGTTCGTGTTGGTTTAGACTAATCAGTAAAAAAAATAACTTAAAATTTTCTGGGACTGAAAATAAAGGACTTCTTATCTGAAGAAATCTTTGTCAAGGTATAATATGTATAGTGACTAACAACAAGAACTGAGCTCACGAGACAGTCCCCGAGAGAAAGTGAAACAGGGTCTAGTCTGGCTCGACGAGGCCTCCCCCGGGCTTTGAGTAATCTGATGCGACGCTAAAGAAGCCATTAGGGACATCTCAAATTGTTTGCTAACACGACACCAATGAAGGTGTGCTTCATAAATAACATGTAAATTAATCATTTAAGTGAAGGCTTGCTCAAAAGACTTTATTAATAATGCCTTATTTGTGTATAATTATAGCCTAATTACTTTGCTTTAGTTTATAAGTATGACATTCATAAGAGCTCTATTGAGCCAAACTTGAATAAATAAACTTTGATTTTGATTATCTTTACATACATACATTAGGTTAGTAATGCAGTTCTAGTGTTAGCTACCTAAGCTAAGAAAACTTAATTACTTGTGTCTTAGGTATTCATAACTACGGGTAAATAAAAAAAATACGTTTACAAATTCATCACATCACTTTTTGCTATGAAAATTGTTCTATTCTGATAACTTAGTACGTAAATTAAATGTATATTAGTAATCCTCGGGGATGAAAACCTGAGCGCGTTGTAGAGTAAAATAAAAAAAAGTTAGATAAATAATACCAAAACTTTGTTATTGCTGTGGTTGGGAATTTCTTAAATTAAACCGAGAAGCGACAGTTGTGGCAAGACTCGCGACTCGGGGGACCTAATTGTGGACTAAAACAAACTGAACTCTCTCAAACAAGAAGCGGTCCGGCGCGGGAACCGGGCGGGGCGGGAACTTACCAACTCGCGCTTTTTTCAGGTCAAACGGTTTTAAAACTCCGCTTGTTTTGTTTGAATTGGATCCGCTCCGAGTTAGTTTGTTTGTGGAGAGAGCACAACACACGCAGTAAGTATATCAAGCCGCGTCGCGGGACACATCGGGAATGAGGAGCTCGCTTCATGGAACAGAACAACTTTGCTGTTGTTTGTGTATAGACTTAGCTGATGTGAGCCGCATTATACAGTAGAACAAAACCTTTGATGAAACGGAATTTCTTTAATTAAAACTCTGTTAGGGGTTTTGTATTTCTTCCGTTGGTCGCCATTTTATTCTGTTAGGTAACATAGACGTCCTCATTCAGCTAGTATATCGCATGCTTAAAGGAACATTGACCTATTAGTAGATAGGTCAGTTTTGAGTTACGTACTTATATAGTCTTTCTATTTCTTATTGAGAGCGAATAAATGTTAATCAAATGTTCAAAACACAAGCAGATTACTAATTAATAAATCAATATCAATTTAATGCGCTTACAAATAGGACAAGTATTCTTTAGAAGATCTTTTTTTGTGCTGTCCCAAAAATCGTCTTATTTGAGTTAAGTCACTATTCCATTAAGCATGCGATATGTGATACGAAGCGACATATAGAAATTAACAAAATATAAAAACTGGAGACACTTTAAAACCTATATTTCTATAGAATATGGCATATATGAGATAAATAGTTCTGAAGTTCAAATTGAAAATGTTACTAATATGCCAAAAGGAAGTACATAAATATGTATGGTGTTTACATCACAACATTCTATTATATTATATTACTAGCGACCCGCCCCAGCTTCGCACGGGTGGTATGCTAATATGAATAGTGACGTATAATACATAATTACAGAATGTCTCTATATAGGCCGCGAGTACCTACCACCGCCGCAACCATAATTTTTCGATTTAGCGTAAGTTTATTCGTTTGATATCTTGTAAAGTACTGATCGAAATTACATGATGTAAAAGACAAATTTAATCTACGTCTAATGTCCAAGCTTACTAACATGTTTTTTTAGATAAGAATGAATGTCATACATACTTAAAATGGCTTCGTTAACAAGCCATTATTTTTAGTAAAAAGTAAAAGATAAAATTGGTTATTGTGGGGTATTCTTGAGAGATAGACATATACCATCGCGGACTTTTTTTGAAGAATTTTATAAGTTGTACAATATTGTAGTACATTATTTTGACTAATCTCGTAGGGTTTGGCCAGCGTTTGCAATATAAGTGCAAAAAAGTGAGTTGAATTACGACATCACATCACAAATCTCACAAATTGACAGTGTTCCACTACTATATTATGCATGTATTATACATATAAACCTTCCTCTTGAATCACTCTATCTATTGAAAAAAACCGCATCAAAATCCGTTGCGTAGATTTAAAGATTTAAGCGCACATAGGGATATAGGGACAGAAAAGGCGACTTTGTTTTATACTATGTAGTGATGAATAACGTGAAAAAAAAGTCAAGTCTAATAAAAGTATTGCCTCCGTGACATGTTTCAGCAACCGGATATGAAAGAAAATTATATCGGCAGGACCCACTACTTGATCGGGGAACGTTATTAGATACATGATAAATGAGTTTAGGAGCATCGATAACATACAATAAAATATACTTTTTGTCTTTAAGATCAACATGATCCTTTAAATTCGTCAAACATTCAGTATCAAAATTGAAATTCGATATATTTTTATAACAAAAATGAAAGAGATATGAGCGGTACCATAATAAATAAATTTAAGCAAATAGGTTCTTTCTCAGAATTTGTCAAGGTTTGTCAGTTTATCTGTCTATTGTGGTTTTTCTCAAAATTTTGTCTGTCTGTCAGTGACTCTTATCGGGGATATCTGTCAGTATATGATAATTTATATAGAAAGCACGCCGGTGTATACGCTCGACATATTGTGATGTGTTGTAGAACTATCAGGGTGTGTCCGACAAGTAAGGAAGTCTAAAGGTAAAGCCTTGATAAAGGTATGCTGGACACTTTCGATTCTATTAGAATGAATCTTGTTGATGCCAGAAAACTGCAGCAAGTTCTAAATGATTTGGGCTAAATGCATTACACAACAATTTGTGAGTAGGCGAATTTTTATTAGGTTTATTGACGCGGAATATGAAGCCAAGCTGTTTAAAGCCATGTTTTTTCATATATTTTTTTTACGTTTAGCACATTTAGCCAGTGTCAAGTTAAAAATATTTGAATAATATTTAATCTAAACTAAACACAAAAGAGAGCCAAAAAATGGTTAATGAAATGACCTCTCCGTAACCTCTTGAGTCCTTAGAAAAGATATGGGGCTATTTTGAGATCTCACACAATTTTTGAGAGAATTTGAAAAGTGATATTGCACTGTTTTGTTTTATTTGCCAACACTCATGTATGTTCACAAACACATTTCACAACAATATGAAACTTTAGAATATGACATATGGACTAAAATAATAAATTGTGCATACTATCAGCAATATACAGCCAGCGCAGTATGCAGACAAACTCTTTGATTTGTTTAACATAATTATCACTTCACGTGTCCGCCTTTGATTTTATGAAATGTGTCGTTTGTTTATTGTATGCATCGTGTTATTTTAAGTTGCATACATTTATTTTTCATTACTGTTTTTATTGTAATGTTTCTGTTTTGCTTGTTTAGTTGTTGTATCGTGCAGTGATCTTTAAGGTTCTGCCGGAAGACCTCAGCTGCTGTAGTTCGGTGCTGCAGAAGTCACTATGTTTTGTATATTTGTTTGTTTATACCTGCTGTATTTCGGTGTGTGTCAAAAATACATTCTGTCTTACTTTCTATTTTTTTTTACAATAATATGGTTTGCCCAACCCTTCCGGTGTGATATTATGTATATATAACAATGAAAGCAAGTGATGGATTAAAAATATTTTTGTAACCATTCCAGCGCTACTATAATTTCTCTCGTCTCTCGTAAAGAACTCTCGTTTCTTCGTTGTTCTGAGGCTCCTATCTTACCTGAAGATGCCCCGTGTAAGGGCGAAACACGTGTCGTGTTGAATAGTTTCTCGATTTTTCGGAAAATTATAGTAGCGCGGGAATTGTTACAAAGATATTTTTAATCCATCACTTGCTTACAATGTATTTCCGCAAAGTAACGCCTGAATCAATAAATTATTATAAGAACAGTTAGTTGTTTAATGTATATGGTTGTAATTTTTATTGTAGTTAATGCTGTGTCTTATGTTGGTAATCCAATAAATAAATAAATAAATCCATCACTTTTTACAATGGATTTCCGCAAAGTAACGCCTGAATCAATAAATTGTATAAAATTGAACTTTGAAGTTCGTAATTTTTATATGTTATGAATGATTTAGATGCATTAGCGGCATCAGGGGCGGCGTCGGCGACAGGGCCGGCGGCAGGGCAGGCGACAGGGCCGGCGGCAGGGCCGGCGACAGGGCCGGCGGCAGGGCAGGCGGTGCGGCAGGCGCCGTCGTTCACCGTGGAGCCGCCGTCGGTAGCGCGCTACTTGGCCGCGAGCGGCGCGCGGCTGCAGTGCGCGGCCGCGGGCGACCCGCCGCCTACCGTGCGCTGGCTGCACGACGACGGCGCGCCGCTCACTGACTCGCCCGACAGGTTCGGGACAGCCATCTTATCGGTTGAGCAAATCATAAAACATGTTGCTATATCGTAGTGGAAGCGTCCGTAGCTCGGCGATATTTGGTAAACGACCACAGTGGTCAGTCCCTGAATGGGTAACTGTATTTTTTCATTTCTGGCGCATCCGTGAGGGGCTGCTTAAAAACAGTAGGGCGCTACAAATCTAGGTAGCTCGCCGCCCATTCACCTTCTATCCACGAGAGCCCCCGGGGAGCGGGCCAAGCCTGCCGGGGTTGTGTGCCTGCTCAAAAAGGTCACCGCGGCCCCGGGACATAGCAATAAGAAATGTGGTTAGTAGTCAATAAAAGTCTGACATACACATCCGCTTTAGCCACAGCGGTCATATTTTCCTTCGGAATAAAAGGACGCTACACTTCGACCTCCGCCAATCTCTACTAAATCCAAGTAAGATAAATATAATAAAATTGCCCTATTCAAAAGATTTTTCACCATATTCCTATTACCGTGGTCATTATGCTGATTTATTTATCATAAACTTCACTTTTTCTGCTGATGTCAATCTTAATGAGATTACAATGACGATACAATCCTCCGTCCGAGAAGTAAATGTTAATAGATGGATAAACTATATAGAACCTGAAAAAAATATAAGGTAATTTTTTTTATAATAATAATAATAGTCGCTTATTCTTCTCCGCCAAAACAGCAATAATTCAACGCGATCCGCCGCCACTGTCATAATTAGTTCGCTGTAATTATTTCTGCGAAAAAATGGCCATTGTCAGTTGAAGCCAATTCTTAATTACAAGCGAAAGAAATATTCTGTTATTAGACTTGAAATTAATTGTTCGCATCAACTACCAACTTTGCGCTCTGTTAGCCGTAGCAGTTATGGAGTAAGTTGGCTTCATTCTGAACTGCAAGACCGGCAATGAACAGCCAATCAAAAAACAAACAACGATTGGTTATAAGTTTACTTCTATTACGTAGAGCTGCAAAACTTGGACAGTATTTTCTATTTCACGGGAAAATATGTAAACAAACCATATCGGGCCATCATCTGAGAACAGGGCGTTGATTATGTTAACTTATAATGGGGTCTATGTACTGGCCCCGCCTCTTTTTCCACAAGCGGCGGGCGTCGTCGGAAGATTTTTAGTGGGTATTACTGCTGGCGGTCATGTCTGCCGGTGGTGAGTCCCACACACCTCTCTCGGTCCCCTTTTGGCCGGGAGACAGTGCGTAAATGCATTTTGTTACCGACGTAAATCAAAAAAAAAAAGGGGTCAATGTAATTTGAATTTATCAGACAGACTCCTTGACCGCCATCTGTCCCAGACACAATGGAAAACCAATAGTTTGTTACTCAAAGATTAAATATTTAATTGATCACCAAAGACATTACGCATTGAAGTGGTCTGTTGACATAGTAAGGTTGCCTGCAGACGAGTGTACCCGAACGGCACGCTCGACATCCCGGCGTCCGGCAGCGCGCGCGCGGCGGGCCCGCTGCGGTGCCGCGCCGACAACGCGCACGGCCGCGCGCTCTCCAGGGAGGTCGCGCTGCAGCCAGGCAAGACTCGCACTTCCACAATTAGTGCTTTCATATCTATCCCCGGTCATCTTCAGCACCTGCTGCGCTCATCGAAATCATCTTAAGACGAAGACGAATCGTCTTACCATACCTTAACCTTAGCGAAAGAGTTACATTTTTATCAACTTTATGATGTAAGCAATAACAATTATTAATATTTTTTTTAAATAGTGATTAAGCGAAATTTCGTTCATTTATTCACGAATAACAAAATATGCTTTGGAGATACTAGTAGGTTCCTATTTAAGTTCAATAATGATATCATGAATACCAAACAACAAGCAACTTGAACACGTAATAGCAATTAGCTCGAAATTGCTGAAGTCGAAAATGGCGCTCTGTTTACTCAGCATAACATTTACGTTATGAAAATGTTCTGTAATGAAATTTATTTTAATAAAGCTTTCGTTACAATATTTTTTTTATTTATTTATTAAGGCACACCAACAACATATATATATCACATTGTAAATACAAAATTAAATCTAATAACTATAATCTAATATACATGTCTCTTATAGGTGAGCACAACATTATAACCATCTTAATCTAAATTTGAGGAAAAAATAAAAAGTTTTATTTTTCGTTAAACAAATGAAGTCAATGGGTGAACATAAACTGCCGTATCCTTCTTTTAAATTTAATGTAGGTGTCGCCAAAAATGTCCAAATCTGTGACTCTTTTCTGAAGCGTATTGTAGTCATTTTGTATCCTATTTATTGGGGATTGGAGACCAAGATTAGTTCTAAAGGCGGGTGTCATAAATATTTTTTTTACTTTATATCTAGGGTAACTATATGGTACAGCTAAGGCAAGACGCTGCAGAAGGTCGCTGCTCTGAGCTTGACCATGAACGAGCTTATGTAAGAAACACATACTTAACAACAGTCTCCGGTTGCTGAGACCTAACATATTAAATTTTTTAAGGCGTTCAATATATGGGTTTCTGTGGGAGAATCCACTATAGCAAAAGGCAAGATGTCTGGTGAAAGCTCGTTGGATACTCTCAATACGTTGTGAGTGTAATATGGATTCCAAGATGTGCAGGCATATTCAAGATTGCTTCGTACTAAGGCATTGTAAAGGATAACCTTAGTGTGATGCTTAAACCCTTTGGTATTTCTTTTAATGAAACCTAGCATCTTGGCCGCTTTGGTAACTGCACGATCAATATGCGATGTAAATTTAAGTTCACTGTCGATACTAATACCAAGGTCTCGAATCTCACTAACTTCACCCAATGCAACGCCTCCAATCTTGTATGCCGAATCAATCTTTCTTCTTTTCCTCGCGTATTTTATATGATAACACTTAGACGGATTAAGGATCATGTTATTCCAATTACACCAATCTTCAATGCTATCAAGATCATTCTGCACTAGTTTCGCGTCGCTATCATTCTTTACTATTCTATAAATTTTGAGGTCGTCAGCAAACAATGATACCTTGCAGTGCCTTATTTTAGACGTTATATCATTAAGAAAAATCGAAAAAAGTACAGGACCCAAATGAGAACCTTGTGGCACGCCAGACTGAGCAACGTATGTCTCAGAATTATGACCGCCAATGACGACGCTTTGCAGTCTATTCGTAAGATAGGATTGAAACCACTTAAGCAGAGGTCCCTCTACACCCAACGCATTTAGCTTCTTAAGTAGAATTGTATGGTCTACCCTATCAAAAGCGCTGCTAAAGTCTGTGTATACAGCGTCGACCTGCATACCACTATCAATATCCCTAGAAAGATCAGATATAAATGGAATAAGATTTGTTTGTGTGGAACGACGAGGTCTAAAGCCATGTTGTTGATCTGAAATTTTGTTTTCGGTTAAGTTTGAAATGGTTGGGTATAGAAGAGACTCAAAGATTTTAGGGAAGCACGAGAGTATTGAAATGGGGCGATAGTTCTTTATGTCGTCTTGTGAACCTTTTTTGAAGACCGGAACAACTCGAGCTCTTTTCCACTCATCAGGGAATATTCCTGTCTCAAGTGATCGATTGAATATTAGAGCTAATGGTAGGGTTATTGCGGCTCCGCAACGCCTCACAAATACAGGAGGAATTGAATCCGGACCAGCGCCCTTTAGTATGTCAATTTTTTTAATTTTATCCAGTACACTTTTTTCGCTAAATTTTAGAATGGCAATGCAGTCGCTGTCAAAGTTGTTCAAACACTTGGTATGGCAGTTCGAGGTCACTGTATTGATGGAGTATACAGAACGAAAATGACTAACAAATAAATTAGCAATATCTGACCCAGTTTGCGCAATAGTGTCATTTAAATGCATCTTTGTAGGAAACTCCAAAAGACCGCCTCTTTTACCTTTAACATAACTCCAAAATGATTTGGGATTTTTGGTAATATTTGATTCTATAGCATTTTTATAATCTGCAAGACATGTATCATGAAGCTTTTGACATCGACTCCGGAGCAATTGAAACTCTAACCTATCTCGTGGGTTTCCATATTTCAAGTATTTTTTGCGTACTTTGTTCTTTTCCGCTAAGATCCTAATAAGAGAGTGGCTAAACCAGCATGGATGTCGTGATTTGAAAAGTTTTTTTTTGGGCACAAATTCATCTATAACATCGTTTAGAATATTGTAAAAATGTGTCACCATTATGTTTATATCCCCAGAGGACGGCAGTTCACTCAGCCAATTGACAGATTTGAGCTTAGCTACTATAGCTATATAATCAGCTTTGAAATAATTGTATCTAACAGTAATTTTTGGACTGAGATAATCAATATTATTACTATGATATAAGGTCAGCAATAAACTAGGATGGTAATGGTTACATTGGATCAAATTATTCAATGGTTTAGATACCGTTGCATTAAGAGATTTACACAAAATAAGGTCGAGAAAACGATTGTCACTGTTGGAAATACAGTTTAACTGATACAATGCATTAGTTGTCATAAAATCAATAAGCTTATATCCTAACATGGTGTTATAATTGGACGGAAACATTTGAGGATGTTTGTCTCTGCTGTGCCACTGAATAAACCCAAGGTTGAAGTCACCTAGTATCACGAGGTCATCGCACTGATCTGTAGATAAACTACACAGATAGAAATTTTCTTTAACAAATTATTAACTTTCACTTCCAAAGTTACCCAGAGATCCTCGGCGTCAGATTCCCAAGTACTTTCTCGCTTAGAAGGGATATCGCGTGAGATGGCTAAAAGAACCCCTCCTCCATCCTTTTTTGAATTTGTAGAGCTTGTGCGATCCCTGCGGTAGACTATATATCTGTCATCTATTATTTCGTTTGCACTAATATTCCCATTAAGCCACGTCTCTGTAAGAGCGATGACCTTGTAATTCGAGGTTAACGCATTTTTATGTAAAACATTTGTTTTTGTTCTCAAGCCTTGGACATTCTGATAATAAATATCAAGCATGTGAACAACTATTTCTACGGAACATTTATTTGTTTTTCGTTAATATAAACCATGTTAGGTCAAATGCTTAAGAGTATCGACACTTTTAATTAACACCGCCTGCTGAGTTTCACTTTTGCGAACGTATATACGTCCGTTCCTGACCCAGACAAATTTATAAGAGAGCTCTCTTGCTTTCACACGTGCAGCAGCGTGTAGGTGTTTATTTCCTGGTGTTAGATGTTCAGATACAAAAATGGCTGAGCGAGTTCCTCCTATGCCAAGATGGTGCGAGTTTAATTTGTTCTGGACATTAGATTTATTGAATTTGCTATCAGCAGCTAGCACAGCATCGCGAACGCGCGGGTTGCGCAACTTAACCACCACAGCACGCGGTCTGTCGTTGTCTTTGATCATTTTCGCGACTCTGGTTGCCTGTATCATATCTTCGGGTGTTATGGAGTTACCCACCGCCTTAGCAAGATTAATTATGGTATCTGTAAGGTTTTCTGACCGGTTCTCAGGAATGCCATTAACCTCTATGTTGCTATCGCGCATGTGAAATTCAACTGCATTTAACCGACTCGAAAGGTCATTTACTGTGGCTTTTAGAGATTCATTATCTTTTTTGAGATCTGCTATTGTGGCTGATTTCTCATTCAGACTTGTTTTCAACTCTTCAAACTTCTTGTTGAGAAAGTCCAGGGACTCGTGAAAAGTAGAACATTTTTCACTTATACTTTTGAGTTCAGTAATTGTGGCAATATTTGCTTTTGTAAATTCGTTCGAAATAATTTCACGAAGTCTTTCCTCTGTTAATGACGTCGGACTATTTAGATGGGCTTGGTTACCCCGTTTGGTCCGCATGGTTACGTTAACTCCCGCCTCTTCAGTTGCATCAGCATCATAGGGCACAGTAGTGCGCACTGGAGTTTTTAAGTTTCCTGTTTTAGGTTGATTACATTGGCAGGCTGGGCACTTCCAACTGTTTTTGTGACGCGGTTCCATTCGGAAATACCTTTCGTTTGACACATTTGCGCATTCAATATCATAAGTTAACTTACAAATAGAGCATTTCAAAATCTCTCCGTTCCCAACTACCTTGCGACATCCCGCGCATAATTTATTTGCTGTTGTTTCCATTATTACTATCTTATAATTTCAAGTAAAAACACTCCTTTATTTTATACTGTCCTTCTATGGGAATCCTTACTTGGCCAAATGACAAATATCCAAAGCCGTGATAAATTAATCAATTTGTGGGTACGCACTAACTTAAATATGTAGGGTACTTTTAAAAATAATGCTTCACGACTTGTCAAGATTTAAGGTTTTCTAGTTAGTTTCATACCTTTCACGCGCTGATTATACCAGAAAATAGCTTCATTCGTAAACAAACACAGAAAACACCAAACTGGAAACACTTTTGATGGATATTTTACACTATATTAATTTAAAATGTGATTGAGAATAGCAGTAAGTTTAGTTCTGTATGACACATTGATTGTGACTTTTCAATATAATCTTATACAACGCCATTTTTAGTAAAATACTGCGTCCTGTTTGTTCAGGTCTTTCCTTGGTGCGTTACGGTTCCTGTACCCATTATTATTCCGTTTTCTCTCACGACTGAGTCCGAGGCCCACCCTCTGTCGTTCCTCACCACCATGACATTGACTTCTTCCTTCCATTGTACAATTGTGTCAAAATTTTTATTTTATTAATTAAGTAACTCCAACAAAATATACATAGTACATGAAAATATTATACAAAGTTTTTAGAAGATTTGTGCTTCTTTAGTTACAGGAGAACACATCATTCATACATCATCTTTTAAACATAATTTTGAAATAAACAGTTAAACACGATACATTACAAATCAAAATAAACAACAGAAATATTAAGACATATAAAAAATTTCTTGTTAGTAAATATTACACAATGTCAGTATTAAATTTCCACATTCTCCAAAAGATAACAAAAGACATTTCCCCACATGGGACACACAACAAGTTGGAAACTGCATCGGCCGCATCCAAATGGTTGTTAAACACTTATCCGGCGAGTTCGGCGCCGCAGCCGGTGCACAACTTCACTACTAAATTACCGTGAGCGGTGTATCTGTTTATTCAAATTGGCAGCGCACCGAGACCGAGCGAGCTGCCGAACTCGGAGCAATAAATCGCTCGATGCCGATACTCGCTGCATTTAGACTTTCGCTTTCATGATACTTAAGGTAGTCTTCTAGGCCTGGCCACAAACTGAGCTTTTCTAATACACTTTCGACGATCAGTAATAGATATGGTTTGAGATCTGTTGTTTAATACCTATAAAAAATTGCGCGTCTTTAAATAAATAAATAAAAAAATATTTCCTGACAATTACACCAATTATTTAGTTCCAAGATAAGTATCATTAAGAACTTGTGTTATGGATACTAAACAACGGATAAACATACTTATATACTTTTTTTTTTGTAAATACATACTTAATATACATAGGATAACACCCAGACCAGAACAAATATTCATGTTCATGCACACAAAGATTTGTCCTGTGTGGGAATCGAACCCACGACCTCTGGAGTGAAGTGTAGGTATACTGACCTCCACGCCATATCGGTCGTCGTCTTTAAATCTACATATTTTCTTTACGGCCACAAAACTACATCGAAAGATAGTACGTTTATGTTAAATAGATATTAGCTTATGTAGCTTTTTCTACACCACTATATTTTATTGCCACGCGTTTGCCACCCATTGTTGCATTGCCACCCACGCGATGGACCGATGATCTGGTCAGGGCGGCGGGAAGCCGATGGATGCAGGCGACTCAGGATCGCTCAATGTGGGAATCTATTGGGGAGGTCTATGTTCAGCAGTGGACGTCGGATGGCTGAGATGATGATATTTTATTGCTAGTAAAAGTTTATTCATACACCTGATGTTATATCTCCACTTGTTGCTTAGCCAATAACTTGGCTGTAAACTTTGGTTTTGTTGAGAAACATAATTGTTAATTAGTTGAACAATGACTTCGAATGCGCAGTCTCAATCGACGTGCGAAATGTGGGTGCAAGTCACTATATAGCAACGCGGCGTACGATTATACCTGCGCAGACAACTGTGTCCAAATTCCGTGCCACCGTATTTGGTAAATTATATTGAAATATAAAATAGTAAGGCCACTACCCACACTAATGCAGCTCTATTCAGCATGTTTCCACAGATCAAGACTATTTATCAGTTTAGTTCTCCGTGTCTATATTATATGGACACACGCTGACTGGAGCTGCACAAGTGTGTGTAGCCTCTAACTGAGCGCGTGTGTGTGTGTGAGTGTGTGTGTGTGGACAGTGCTGGAGCTGGGCTGGGAGGTGGTGGTGGTGGCCCCGCGCGCGGCGCTGGGCGGCGTGGCCGTGCTCTCGTGCGAGGCGGGCGGCGGCCGGGTCGCGCTCTGGTACCGCGGGGACCACGTGCTCGACACGCACCGCCAGGCGCCAGGTGCGTGCCCATCATTTACACTTGTACTGTAGTGTTTAATTGTGAAGCAAAGTACATGCGCAGGCTGCGGGCGTTTCCCCTAATCAGTTCGGCTATCATTATAACCGGAAAAGGTTTAAATGGCCATGGGAAGGAGGTGGTTTGCTATGGTATGGTAAGTACTGTGGCTAGGGCCTTTACCTTCATCGAACCTGCAGTATTATAAACGTATGAAGACTTATTTCTTCCTTTCCTTCATTGTTCTTTTTTATTAATATTTTTCTTTATCCACTGTACACGACGATCTTAATCTAGTTCTGACGTTTATTTAATCATGAATGTCTCAGACTTATTGAGTCTGAACTCCCTTTTTTTTCGGATAAAAAATCATCTAATGACCTTTACCTGCTGTGGGTAGAGCGGGAGGGTGTGTCAGACTTTTACTGACTAAAAACCAAGTTCCTTCTAATGCCTGCTACGTCCAGAGGCCGCGGTAAACCTTTCGGATAGTCCCGCAGCCGTCCAAGTCTGAACTACCTGCTGAACTGATGCGAGCGAAAATTTAATTCATTTAGAGGAAACAATTAATTGTTAGGTAGTTTTAAACAATGAAGTGCACGGAAGCTAAAATTAAATACCATTGCATTTCGCTTCCCAGGAAATTTCCTACAAAGCGAATTAAATAGAGCCACTATCGTTCGTTCGCAACAGATCCGCTCTACGGATTATCAAGGTACATAAATTAGCTCCGCTCTCAGAGGAGAAAAACGTCGTGCGCGGGAACAAATAAATCTATCATCCGCCGCCGTCACCCTTACTTACGCTGATACTTCGCTCCCTCATTAATTAATTGGCTTAAGCGAGATCTTTCGTCGCTGCAGCATATAATTAATTTTATTAGTTGGAAAACTATATGAATTCCTTTATTTTCTTTTCGTCTCGTCACGAATATAACGTTGTAGGTTATAACTGTTGTTGTGTTAAGAAAAGTATGAAACTGAAAGTGTCAAATAACTTTTTAATGAAAATTCATAACAGGGTCAGCACAGGGCGGCTAACGAGGCCACTGTTCGCGAGCGCTGTATTACCTCCTCGTAGGCGAAGCAATATTAATTAAAGCAATATCTCATTGGCGCGCTGGGCCGCCGGCGGCCGTATTTCACGACGACGCAGACGGATGGCTCCGGATAAGAACTTCTTATAATCTCCCAAGACACACGGGATTAGCTGCCTACTGCATTCTTTGCTAGCCTTTAATTATTTATTTTCTTCTCCGGATAAACGCGAATAATATTTATTTTTCCTGTAATAAATATTGTTATGCCGGACGCTAGTAGTTGCGTTTGAAACACTAATTTCATTTTAATTTGTGTGGCAACTATTCGTGCCATTTAAAATAACGTAAGCACTATTATCGTACTTATTTAAGAAGCTAGATTTATCTAAAATACGATTAACAAGCTGTAAAAGATCTGACTCGACAGCTATCAAATGGTGAAATGGGGTTGATTCTCAATTTATGTTGACAGTTTCGAACTTGACTAAAGCCAATTCGACTAAAGTTTCAAATTTCTAGTGTCCACTGTAATTTACTCTTGGATGAACAGAGGTATGTATCGCGTCAGCTTTCGGAATAAACTTGTGATGTAATTATTTGTCAAACCAATATTCGCAAATTTTATTTAATAAGTTTGCCGACCAAATAAAGCGTTGAAACTGCAGCGGCTGGTTGACGAATTTGGTCATTTGAATGCTAGCAACAATACATTCATCACCTATAAATTACATAGGTACAGTTGAGAGGGCATGTGAACCCACCTCCAACCCATGGCACATACCAACCTGAAGGGTTATTTGGCCGAAATGCTTTGGGTTACGTCCGCAGCCACGCATTTAGCTCTGCTGCGGATCGTTGCTTGAACCCGACAAATTTTAAAAATGAAAGACCAGTCCCCATGCGAGTTCTCCCCTTTCTGGGGCCTCGTCTAGCTTCTGAAGATAATAGATAAATATATTTAATAATAAACCACAGCCAGTATTCAGTACAAGCGCCGTAAACAAGATGTTAAGGCTGTGGTGCTACTCGTCTCGCTGGTCCTTTCTCCGAAGATGCCACTGCTGCGCAAACGATCTGAAGGATCGGAAGTTCGCCTCAGACGAAACGAGGTCCCGGTAGTAGACCGGACCGAACTCCTCCGCTACGATCCCATCCATCATTTTTTCTCGCAGGTCCGCGTACAGAGGGCAGAACCACAGGACGTGATGTCTGTCTTCATCCTCCTATGGTTATTTGAACTTAGTATGTGTAATAATGTGCTAGCGATGGCCAGTAACGTGCGCGTTGCGTGCAGGGTCGCGCTACCTGGCGGCGGGCCGGGCGCTGCTGATCCGCGACGTGCGGCCCGCCGACGCCGGCCCCTACAGCTGCGTGGCGCGCCACGAGCTCACCGCTCGCACCAAGCGCTCCCCGCCCACACACCTCGCCGTCTCCGGTTAGCACTCACACGCACACACTTACACTCACACGCTGCTCTCACGCACTCACCTATAAAGAAAGAAAGTCCCTGATCAAAGCTAAGATCTTCCGCATTCCGTCTAGCATTAGAATCACTTTTTAATTGACATCTGGAAAATCAAAAGCCATAAACAAATTCTTCTAACCGTTATTTTAGATTATGTCTGTTGACATGATGTGTAGCATGCGGGGCCCTCGGCATTGATCAAGGAATAGATACAATATTCTGTATAATCTGGCAATATAATGATTGTGTAGACGACGTTAATGCTATGCCTGTGGTTCCACGCGCGGCCGCAGCGGGTCCGTGGCAGTCGCCGCCGCGGCTGAGTGCGGGCGGCTCGCTGTGGGCGCCGCCAGGGGCGCTGGTGTGCCTGCCGTGCGTGTCCACCGACTACCCTCCGCCGCATTACACGTCAGTACCACGCCGCATTACACGTCAGTACCACGCCGCATTACACGTCAGTACCACGCCGCATTACACGTCAGTACCACGCCGCATTACACGTCAGTACCACGCCGCATTACACGTCAGTACCACGCCGCATTACACGTCAGTACCACGCCGCCCATCTGACAGGTTGTCAAGGAGTAAAGTCACATCCTCCTGCGCTGCTCCCAGTTTAGCTGGGCTCGGCGCAGCATGTCCCAATGGTGCAACATTCCTCGTCCATTACCCACAAAGGCCGCGCGCTGCCTCTGCTCCAAACAGTTTTGGCAAAGAATTTTGCAGTTAAGCACCGGCCTGACATATGAGTTTAATTGTTAGTATAGCAATTGTGTGATTTTCCGGATAAACAGAAGATATGTTAAAAAAAGAAACATGACTCCCTGTGATAATTATCAAAAGAGTTATTTTCGCAAGCTAGGACAACTTACGAAATAATTTCGATAGTTACATAATCCATGTAACGGGCGAAGTGCACAATCTTCGTGGACTTGTCAAAAGCGTTCGATCGCGTGTTACAAAGCAGTTTCTGGTAAACTGTACGCATATGGCATAAGAGGCATACATATACAATCTCATGCACCGTTAGCAGTCAACTCATCATATTTACTTAAATAGGGAAAACGGTTGTGAAATGTTGCAAAGTCTGGTCTTTCACCCTTTAGTATTTACATAATCGATTTTCCATTATTTACAAATAAGGCTTACATAATTATGAGTATTCGGTGTGGACTAAATGTACAAACCCAACAGAATACTAAATAATATAAATGGCACTTTGGCCACTATAGTAGAGTGGTTTGAATCAGAGCGGCTGCCCGCCAATTGTACGATTTATTTTCTTTACAATGGGTGACGGTCCAGTACAGGTGCAGTGCTGCTGGTACTGCACCTGGACATTTTTATTTATTCACTTAAGCTGTACATAATTTTGTATAATTTGTCGAAGTTCAGTTGCAATAAGTTTACACTAATGCAGCTTGAAATGTAGTGGTTTTAAATGAGACTGATAATGTCAGATGATTTTTATTCGGTCTAGATGGTACCGAGAGGTATACGGGCGGCTGCAAGCGGTGGAGGAGGTCGAGCCGCGGGAGGGGGGCGAGCCGGGGGAGGCAGGGGAGGCGGGCGAGTCAGGCTGGTGGCGCTGGGGCGGCGGCGCGGCGCTGTGCGGGCGGGCGGGGCGGCGCGCGGCCGGCGCCTGGCTCTGCAAGGCCTCCAACCAGCTGGGCGACGCCACCGCGCAGATCGCGCTGCACGTGCCGCACGCGCTCGCCGTCGCCCTCTCGCCCGCGGTCGACTTGCTCGTGAGTACCACTCTCCGACGGCTAGGTGGACGCCCTCGTTCGTCCTAGGTAGGATGTGCCCGCTGCCAACATTTATTTTGTTTCGTTTAGGTGGTGGAGAGTGGGAGCTCGGTGCGGCTCAATTGCAGCGCGAGCGACCCCCTGGCGCGAGTTTGGTGGGTGCACGACGGCGTGGCAACGGGGGGCCCGGCGGGGGGCACGGGCGGGGCTGAAGTGGTGGTGCGCGGGGCGTCGCGCGCGCACCAGGGGCTGTACCAGTGCTTCGCGCGTCGCGGCGCCGACAACACCCACGCAGACATCGAGCTTAGACTCGGAGGTAGGATCTTTACTTATTTTAGGGATACTGAGACGTCTACAAAATGACATTGACCTACTCCCGATAACTAAACATAACTTTGATAGCAGGATCGTCATATACCTACTGAACAATGTTTATCATAGAGACTTGGTATTATTCAAGACTTAACATAAAACAAGAAGAATACACTAACCACTAGGTATCCTAATGATAATATACATATATTTTTTTAATAGAACAAGTCAACTCGTCCGCGGTAATCAAATACAATTAGCAAGTATAGACACACAATATTATGTATCAAAAATCATTTCTGTGAATATCTCGTTCCACCTAAAGTCTGCTGATATCTTTACTTAGGTGGGTAGTAGGTATTGATTCAAATGATCTTCTAAAAAGCATAAAACTGGAAGCTGCCGCGGGGCGCTAATGCACTCGCTCAGTTGAGTTTACATGTGCAGCATCCTCGCACAAGCTATGGACAAAATAGCTAACTTATTGTAGAATGTCGTTGTATCCACTCGATTAGTGAAACGCTCGAAGTCGATCCGCGTGGTAAACCATCACCTACTGAACTGTTTAGCAGTGGATTTTCAGTGGCTAAAATGATGATGAGTGATAATTCTGGGATAGATTTGTTTTGTGACTTCTTATCTTCGTTTAGGCGAGCAGTAGTCATTCAAATGTATCTTCGTGATGTTGGGGGCGAACAGTATCTGTTGTGTGTTTTAGATATTTGGTGCTTAATAACTTGATTCGTATTAAAGTCATGGATTTGTTCTTATGATGTGATGAAGCTGTCATCTCAATCACTATTTACTTTTATTTCTTTAATAGTATTAAGTTTTTGAAATAAATAAAATCTCACCAGTAATCAATTCACTACAATGCCTTTAACAAACTACTATATCTTGTAATACGCGTTTGCATCACAGTCTTTAGGCAGGGTTTGATATTGGAGTCTCTTAGGCAAAATAAATAAGCGTCCAATTAACTTCTTTTACTTTTATAACTGAGATATTCTTCGCATAAAAACATTCATGTAAAAGAACAATTCCGCTACAACAAAACTTTACGAGATCAAAGCGGAATTGCCTGAGGGTGGTGGTTCCGCTCGACTTTTTTATCGCTTCTATAGTACCAATCTTCCCACAACAAAATATGTTCCCAAAATTTTGATGATGACAACGCAATCCTGGCGAAAATGCTAATCATATCCGTTGCATCATAAATGATGCAACCACACATGGATTTATTTGGCTTGTTACCACCAAAGATGTAAAAAAACGCTCAAGTAAAATTTGCTAAGAAATCCGATCACTTTTTGCAGATTAAAAAAGACTTTTTCAAAAATGCATAAGGTTTTTTCTGTTCCATAATATTTTGGTTTTAGGAGGGAATAAAGAACTTGCTACATACTTCTTTCTACCCCGAAAGAATTAGTTGGAAAACACATTAAACTTTAACCAGATACTTATAAAGAAAATAAATAGATAATTTGATAAAAATGTGCCGTAGATATATTTAATGTAATATGAATATTCACCCACCAATCCACTGAAACTGGTCCATTTAGCTCAAATGAAGCATCTATTCAGAGCAAACTCATCGTCTTGTCATCGTCAGGGGAAAGTGTGTCCCATTAATTAAAAACAGTGGAAACTTTTCAAAAGAAGACGTACACAAAACACGGCGCGCACAAAGGAGGTATTCATCAAAGTTCTTTGAATTCTCGTAATTTGAAATTGCGACTCACTTTTAATACTGGAAACCCTGGTTGTCTTCTGTTTCAGAATTTTTTCTCTAAATTTACTAAATTAAAAATATACTTTTTAAGTTGAATTTCCGTCCTAGTTTTGATATCTTACGTATGGTTTACTGGCTTTTTCCATATAAAAAGATAATTATGTTATTATAAAAATTACTGTGTCATTGCTTGTAATAAGCGAATGTAGATACTTTGTATGTACTATGATAGTTCAAACGTGTATTAATAAAAAAAATACAAAACGGGCTCCAACTTTTCTTGCTACATAAGTGCTGTACTCACACTTTATAATCTAGTTTAAGTACAAGATTTTTTTTGGGTTGCAATACAAACAAAGTAAAATAATGTATTGAAATAAAACAGAAATATGTAGCAAGCCGGCAACACAACTACAGAACGATACTAAAAGACGGCTATAAAGTCACGACGAGGTAAAAAGCTGGATTGTGTGCAAGTAAGAATAGTGGAGACAATCTATCTCAATAGCGTCGTCCATGGCGGAGCGGGATCAATCAGCGCCAGCGGCGAGCAGCGCCCCCAGCCCGCCTCCACCAAATTGAAACCGAACACAATTGTATTGTTTACGTATACATTTATTGGATATAGATTGACTTTTTAAACAAAGGTACATGGATTTCAAGTCAAAAAAGTTTTTGCCTTAACAGTGGTCCTGTTCAGTTTGGTTTAATACATATTTTTAAAAAGAGCCATTTAACCGTGCGCAAAATGTTTTAAATAGGACCGCCGCTGGGCCGCTCTCTGAAGAGGACGTATCGCTCGTTGCTCTGCCGTAAAATGTGCTCCGTAGCGTGGTATATTATAGCGCAGCCGACACGTCTTAATACTTTGTAATATGTAATTATAATATTAACTGTAATTTCGTTTTAAGAGAACTATTTGGAAGTAGTTTTTTTTATTAAATTGATTATTTCCTTAACTTCTTGTTATGCTTGTATAAGGCGTCTTCTGCTTAGAATCTCTTATATTCCTTGTAGGGAACTAGATAAATATTATGACCTATAAGATTTAAGTATTGGCTTGAATGGCCTCAACCCGTTCAGAAAAAAATACCAAGTATAGTAAAAACCACAGACCTGTCAATAGAACTCAAAACACAATGGCGCGTTGCTACTGTTAAAACTGCCCCGATTATTGTTTCATTCACAGGCCTTATCCCAAACACTCCACACGTCAGCTTAAAGACTTTGGGTATACACCCACTAATTTATAGAATATTAAAGCTGTTATATTGAACACCTGTACAATAGTCCAAAAGTTCCTTATACTGGATATTAAAAAGCCATACACCCTTGTACACACAACACAGACACCCGATCACGCAAACATGCACACGCACAAACACATATAGGATGCAAACGAGTACATTAACACACTGCTGCACTTTCCAAAGCCAAAAGCAAAAATGTCGTGATTTCCTTGTAAGAAGGAGATTAAGGTACTATAAATAATAATATTTGTTTTTTTTAAATTATAGCCTTAATACATAAATTGGGTTAGTAATGCATGTCATTTATGTAAGGTGTATAGGGATCCTATCAAGACCCAGGGAGCCCAAGCCAACCTCACCTGCAAGTGGTGCGCCTGCCGATCAACGGACGAGGCTCTGCTAAACGTAACAGATCCCGGTAAGCGGCAATAGGCTCGCGACTTATTCCGTGGAACCATCCATGTTATTGGCGAAATGTAGGCGCTAATGTGCATGAATGTATGTTCATTTAAGTGTTAGCTACCTAAACTAAGTAAACTTAATCACTTGTATCTTAGGTCACAATCGATTTACCATAAATTTGAGTTAGTGCTAATTTAACGAATATTTTATTACTAATAACAATGAATTACTTAAGACTTATAACTTAGTAACTAATAATAATATGTAAAACAAAGTTCAATCGGATTTCGGTCTATTCAAATCAAGAAATTACATAGAACCATTTTGAAATGTGTTTAATTTAATTCTTGATTTGAATACATTGTTCTTTGTAGACAATTTATCTTTTTTACTTGAAATAATAACTTCGCGGTTGTAAAAGTATGTTACGACAAAAAATAACAAATTGTTCTCGAGCCGATCAATCCTCTGTCAGAACGGAAATCGCCTGGACATTGGCGATATTATCATGCTCTATTATAAAATTATGGATGTGGAAAACACTGGTAACGTTTGTGAGGCACTAGGTCAGGCTAGTATCATCAATAGTTGGTGGAAGGTTCCGGAGCTTTGTGGAAATGGAGCAGCCAGATCGATGGCAGCTCTGCGGCTGTGAGGTCCTAATCCAGTCCTCAGATCCAGTTATTTATCAAATACTCTACTAACTTTATAACAAGTATATTTTATGTCGATATAGTCGACAACTAATATACTCGTTACATCAAAATGATGGCCGGATACGAGTGCAAGACTATTAATGTTTGAGAAGGTTTCGGATATCAGAGTTTAATTGTTTTGAACTTCATTAGAATTTGTTATTTAGATTTGTGGGTCGACACGACTGATGACGGCACCACCACAGAAAAATTGAAGTGAGCATGACATTCTACAGCTACAGGATTAACTGTGTGTGTGTGTGTGTATGTATGTGTGTGTGTGTGTTCAGAGTCAGCGCCGGAGCTGCAGTACACGTTCATCGAGCAGGCGCTGCGCGCGGGCGGGCGCGTGTCGCTGCGCTGCGCCGCGGCCGCCGCGCCCCCCCCCCGCCTGCAGTGGCTGCTGGACGGCCGGCCGCTCGACCAGCGCGCCAACCATCGGTACTCCTTCTTCTTCTTCTTTCAAATAATGGCTTCGTGCGGTTTGCACATTTAGCCAGTGTCAAGTTAGAGATATCTTAATATCATATAAATAATAGTAAATGAGAATGAGTGGTGTGAGATCCCCTCCCCCTAAACCTCTTGAGTCCTCAGTAAAGATGTGGGACTATACTGAGATCTCACATGGACTTCTTGAGAGAATTTGAAAAGTTATGTTGCACTGTTTTATTTCATTTACCAACACTCCTGTACGTTCACAAACACTTAACGGTTAATAATCCACCTTTGTTAAACATTAATGTTAGAAATATCACAAATTTTAGAAAATAAAACAAAGCTGTATGCATGACGCTTCACTTTCCCGCCAAGAAGTCATCGGTACTCCCTACTCGTTATCGTGCGCCGTGTGCATGTTTTAAAAAGATCCTGATTCTGCCCAGAGTTGGGTGCCTGTGAAATTAAAGTGTATATAGATTCTACTTACATCTGAGGGGTCCGAGCCAACCTCACCTGCGAGTGGTGCTGATCAACAGACGAGGCTCTGGTGAACGTAACAGATCCTAGTAAGCGGCAACAGGCTCGCCACCCATTACGTAGGACCATCCATGTTATTGGCGAAATTAGGGTGTATAATATGCCTCTGCTTACCCCTTCGGGGTATCAGGCGTGAATGTATGTATTTTATAAGTTTATTTTTCTTTTCATTTACGCGCACACATAATCAAAGTCTACTGCGCGGTTACCTATTGAAACGCATAACGTTTTTAGGCATAAACTGATAATGCATAATGTTGATTATCATAATCCTCTCTTGCCATTACGCTATAAAGCATAACGCATAATATCATATCGCCGAATTTTGAAGCGCAAAATCATTTAAAGGCTTAATTTAAATAAGCATAAAAGTAAGCTGCGTTTCAAAGTATTCTTTATATAAATATGGCAAATGAAAATATAGATTTATATGATTATGGCTTTTATAATTATGCCTTTCAATATTCTGCTTTATTATGGTAATGCGTAGTAATATGTTACGAAAAAGGATATTATGCTTTTGGATCTTTATGCCAAATGATGTATGTCTTTTGAAATTATGGCAATAAATCGTATGCGTTTCGAAGTGTCACCCTACTGCGCGCGTCTTATTGCGGATAATTTTTTGCAGCTTTTTTTACTGTCTACAATTATTTTGTTCTGAATGATGAGTTTTGATCATGGTCTTTTTATATATATAAAACTCTCTACACTGCACTTTTTACTCAATACGAAGATATCTTTGATTATTCTGTTTATGTTCGTATATGCAGGATTCCTTCCGCTGAATGCAGGTTAATGAGTAGTCACGTTTGAGCTTGTGTGTGGCGGCAGGTACTCGATCAGCGAGGAGATGTCCGCGCGCGGCGACGTGGTCTCCACCCTCAACATCAGCGCGGCCGCGGCCCCCGACGGCGGCCGCTACACCTGCCGCGCGCACAACCAGCGCGGGCTGGCCGAGCACTCCGCCCGCCTCAACATATACGGTCAGCATCAACATATACGGTCAGCATCAACATATACGGTCAGCATCAACATATACGGTCAGCCTCTGGCTTACTGTGTACTTATTGTGTCCTGGCTCAAGAAATCATTCACGTAATGTGCATCCTTTGAAGACTGATGTAGCACCCAAGTGAAAAGATTACATAGGATCGATCGATCTAGTTTTGGGATTATCTACCAGCGGTTGACCTTCTCCAGGCCTTGACCATGAAACGGGATTTGTTTAAGAATCGAGCTTTTTTAGTGATGTCAGCCGATCTCACTGAATTGTGCCGTGGGTTGCATCATCTACTTAATGTCATACATGTCTAGTTATTTTTGGAAAAAAAAATTATGCAGAATGTAGTCGTAGTATTCAGACATACCATTCATGCGGCTAGTTATTTTGCACTGAGTAAGTCCTACGAAACGAGAGTTAGCAGTTCGTCAAGAGTAGCGTGTGTGTTATGTGTGTAATGTGTGTGTTGTGTGTGTAATGTGTGTTGTGTAACGTGTGTGGTCCGTGCGCAGGTCCGCCGTCGATCCGCGCGCTGGGCGCGGTGCGCGTGGTGGCGGGAGCCAACGCCACGGTGTTCTGCCCCTACGCCGGATATCCGATCAGGTCCATAGAGGTGCATTTGCTACGATTTGCTCTAACGCACTTACTTACATTAATATTTTGAATAATTGATCCATTTCAAATATGTTAATTGGCCTCTACGTATTTAAGGTGCAACCACCAACAACCAATAATTACACCATTTAATACGTCACTGTTAGCGCCCTAACTAAGCTCAGTTCAGACAAGGAGTTTTCCGAAGCAGCACAGTTATATTAAATAAAATTATATATTTATTGTTACAACAACACGTCTAAATCCTATGGGGCGTATTCAGCTAACAATTATATATTAATAACGTTCTTAACAAAAATATTTGTATGTATAATAGCAAGAGCATCATAAAAAACAACTACAGAGTATACAGTAACATCAATGATGGTCTCGTCAATTAGCCACAGATTTATACCATTTATCTGCTCTTAGAGGTAAACTCTACTAATTTTCATATTATGTGCATAGGACAAACATGCTGAGTGTAAACCGACACTGATCAGACAAATAAGCTCTGTCGAATTGTCGACATAATTCGTCACAGCGAGATGCCTCCTTTAAAACAAAAAAGTGCATTTCCGTTTATTCAATCACCGTTTTGTTCATATTTGTAAGCGTGGTTCTATCGGCACTTAATCATTTTATACCTCTTTTTCTTCGTCATTAGTAACATTATTTCATAGCAGTAGTATAAATCTGTACAATTCTACATCTCATACAATGTAATCGGCACTCGGGTGGTCAGCAGGGAGTTCCATCCCCATCCTGTTGTAGGTTGGACGATCCCCTGGTACAGCTCTTCTTCCCTGTCGGTCAATGGCCAGGACACCCCCTGGTACAGGGACTGTCAAGAGTGTAGCTCACACCCGATTGCCCCTACATCAGTGTTTCATAATGTTCAAACACGGAGATTGCTTGAGGGGAGGAAGTGATGAGTGTGTCGGTCGGTGTGTGGCAGCTCGGTGTCGTGGCAGCGCGGCGCGGCGGGGCCGGGGCCTGGGCCGGGGGGCGGCGGGGGCGGCGGGGGCGGCGGGGGCGGCGGGGGCGCCGGGCCGGGGGCGGGGCCGGGGCCGGGGGCGGGGGCGCTGGGCGCGGCGGGGCGCGTGTCGGCCGCGGACGGGGCGCTGCGGCTGCGGCCGGCGCTGCCGTCGGACGCGGGCCCCTACGCGTGCGTGGTGCGCGCGCCCGACGGGGCCGTGGCCCGACGCGACGTCGAGATACAAGTCCGGAGTGAGTATCCGAATGGTCACATCCTCCATTGAACCCATGACTACGAGAATTATACTGCAATATGTCGCCCCATCTGCCTATTTCCTGGCAAACTTAAAACATTTTCAAATTCTTTATCCCCAGATCCGCCGAAAATTTCTCCTTTTATGTTTTCGTCGGAGCTTACGGAGGGTAGTTCCGCTCAAGTGTTATGCGGGGTGTCGTCGGGCGATAAACCGATGTACTTCTCGTGGCTCAAAGATGGAGCACCGTTACCGTCAAATTTACAGGTAAAAAACAAATCAGGCATCAATCAATCAATAAATCAAAACGTTTCAGTATTAACCTTAAACACAAGTTATACAACAAAATGTAAAAAATAAAAGTGACATGTCAACAGTTAAATCAATAACTTACCTGAATATTTTTTCACAACTTTTAACAGATCGAAGAAAAAAGTTTAAACGAGTTCTCTTTGCTGATGTTTTCCGACTTGTCAGCACCTCACAGTGGTGACTATACTTGCCGCGTGTCGAACCACGCCGCCACTGTTAACTACACCGCGACACTCAGCGTCAAAGGTTAGTTCACTTTCATTTAAATTGATTTGTGTGATATTGCATAATAATTGCATTATTTAATAGGAATTAAAAAGATGTGTTTTTTTCCAGTGGCGCCGTCGTGGGACAAGGAGCCTTTAGATGTGGCTGTACTTCTGGGAGCACCGTTGCATGTTGAGTGTTCTGCTAAGGGCTACCCCATACCTACTGTAAGGTGGTTTAGAAGCATAGGTAAGTAAAGAATAATAAATATTAAAACTTCAATGCTTATTTGTAACAAATAAAATAGAAATAATGATTTCAGGAAATAGTGGACCATCGACACAAGAAGGCACAGAGCAGTGGTTGATGATGGAGAGATCGGAGTGGGAGGACGAGACGTCGAGTGGATCTCATGTGACAGCGATCAATGGAACTCTGTCTGCGGCCGCGTCTTCGAGAGCTCAACAAGGCATCTACCGATGCCACGCGGACAACGGCGTGGGCCCACCTCTAGTGAAACACATCAATCTAACTGTGCACGGTTTGTATTCTGCTAACGTTACCTTCAACCGTAGTAAACACATGCGAAATGTATAAAATTATAAAGATCATTTGCAGAACCTGCACATTTCGAAGGATCAGAAGGAAACGTATCTAGCATACGAGGTCGAAGCGCTTCGCTAACTTGCCACGCCGTCGGTGACGCTCCCCTGACCGTGTACTGGTCTCATATGGGCGCAAGACTTGACTTGAACTCTTACAGGTAATGCCTCTGATATGCGAAAGCGACACAAAATATTATGTGTGTAATGGGTGAAAACATAAACTTTGATGTTTTAATGAAGGTGGACCGTGTCTGAGGTCCGGACCGCCAACGGTTTACGCTCCGTGCTCCAGCTGCGAGCGGCCGAGCGAGTAGATTCTGGGGAATATCGATGCCACGCTCAGAACCAATTCGGAAGAAGCGAGGCTCTGATGTACTTTCACGTAGAAGGTATGCATATTATATAGATACATACATAGATACATTATATAGTTCATTTGACTCCTAGCAACTATCAGGGACTTATACAGTCAAACTTTTGTGACAATTTTTTGATTTGTAATTTGGTCCAATATAATACACACAAAAATATTAACAATATAATTCTCGATCTTGTATTGTCGAATAATGAAGTCAATGTCACTCACTGTCTAGATTCGTTGGTATCGCAGGACTTACATCATTAAGCACTTTGTATTACTGCGGACTTCGTTCGATTACACCAATTACATACGCGCACCAGAAAAGTTTATTTATATAACCAGGGGGATTACAGTAACATAATGCGTGAACTGAATGTGATTGATTGGATGTTGGAATTTAATTGTAAACCGCTAGAGGACGCAGTGAAGCATTTTTACGATAATTTATACAGGCAGCAAAATATCTATATACCGACCAAAACTATAGCTTCTAGTTGTAAATATCCTCCATGGTACAAAACACCATTAATTAAAACCCTAAAAGAAAAGTTTAAATACCATTCAAAATTAAAGAAATATGGAAACTTGTCTGACTATCAGTCATTTATACTGGTGCGTCAACGTGCGAAAGAAATGGAGAAGGATATGTTTGATGGTTACATTAGAAACATCGAATCGTGTATATCAAGTAATCCTAATGCATTCTGGCGTTATATTAAGTCTAAACAATGTTCGAACTTGTACCCCTATGTACTAAAACTTGACGAATTGTCTTCTGATAGTGGTGAGGATATAAGTAATATGTTTAGTGACTATTTCTATTCCAATTTTCAAGAACGAATAACCGTTGGCAATTGCATACATACGCCGAGGAGTCTGAGTACAGCGAGCAAAATGTATATTCTACATCTGATATCTCCTCAGTGACCGTACAGGAAGAGGAGGTGTACGGGTTACTACAGCAGGTGGACACAAATAAAACACCAGGGCCGGACAATATTCCTCCATCCTTTATTAGAAAAATTGCTAGGAGTATGTCTTTTCCGCTCACGTTATTGTTTAAGAAGTCCATTGAATTTGGTGAAGTGCCGTTAATCTGGAAGTCAGCGTATATAACACCGATTCATAAAAAAAGACCCAAGGATAGAGTTGAAAATTATTTCAAAATTGTGTGTTTTCGCGAAAATCCTTGAAAAAATATTACATTTACAACTTTCAGCATCTTTAAAATTAAATTTTGTTGAAAATCAACATGGTTTTCTTAAAGGTAGATCCACAACATCTAATCTAGTTGTTTGCACTGACTTCCTTACATATCATAATATGTCGTCTATGAAATCACAGGTCGATGTTATATACACCGACTTCAGTAAATGTTTTGATCGTATTGATCACAGTATTCTGTTAGACAAGTTATTAAGCATTGGGATCAGAGGGAACTTGTTTCGCTGGTTCACCTCATATATTCAAAATAGATGCCAAACAGTTGTCCTCAATGGTTACACTTCCCGAGCTGTAGTTATCCCTTCTGGGGTACCACCGGGATCTTTGTTGGGCCCTTTACTGTTTGATGTTTTCATAAATGACGTCACTAATTGTTTTCACCATTCTAAAGCCCTTTTATATTATAGGGGAAATTCATATATAATAAGGGCATGCCGTACATTTAACCAAGAATGTCGGGCTGTCGACTTAGATTTACACCATACGAGTATAGCTTCACTCAAAGTTATTCAAAGTAGAAACTTTTTTGAAACTTAAACTTAAAGTAGTGTTTATTTATATCAATAATTTAATTTAATAAGTTTATTTATTGTCATCGCAGTGTTTAATATTGTGTTTCGGACGTAGTATTTATTTAGTTTGCACTGGTTAATGCTTTGCAATTAGCGTGACGGGGTTAAGTCCTCCATATAAGTTCACTTTGTTATAAAATGATTATAAGTGGAAACTGGTAATTGGCCATATTATAAACGTTAATCTAAAATAATATTGTAATTAGCCGTAAGTTTTACTATTAAAATACTATTAGAAAATGGTTCGTATTTACAATATATGATTTTGGAATTAGCTTAGTCACAGGATAGAATAACTCATTCATTGTCGCGTTCGTCACTCGACAGAGCCTCCGGAAACTCCGCGATTGATGAGACTAGGAGGCGTCGGGTCGCGGTGGGTGCGCCTCGCCTGGAGGGCGCCGCCGGGGCGCGGCGTCGTCTACAGCGCCCTCTTCACAGCACTACCCGGCCACAACGCCGAGCAGATCGCGGCCAACTTGACAATAGAGCCGGCGGAGAAGACCAGGTATTTAAACAGTTTTCTCCACAGCTTCTTACTACTGATCAGTTTAAAGAAATCGTTAAGCAGCATCTTTCCCCAGACTGGAAGACGACGGGTCCGGAACGTTCGGCGCCAAGCTCGAGGGGCTGCACCCCGCCGCCGCATACTCCCTGCGGATAGCCGCAGCGAACCACGTCGGACAGTCCCCTCCCTCCGAACCCATACTCTTCACCACTCTGGAAGAACGTAAGATTCATGAATTTTCATGAGTGGGACTTAATAACAAAAACGTATCAGACGTTTCGTAAATCCACCTCAAATAAATTTATATCTGAATTGATCATTCGAAGCTCCGACGGCGGCGCCGCAGAACGTGCGCGTCCGGCCGGGGGGCGTCGGCGAGCTGCACGTCACGTGGTCGGTGAGTATTACGAGGGGGACGGCGCGGGGGGCCGGCGCGGGGGGCCGGCGCGAGCGCGGGACTAACGGGCGGGTGTGGGTCGCAGGCGCCGCCTCAGGACGGCTGGAACGGGGAGCTCCTCGGCTACTGGGTGTGGTGGCGCGAGCTGAGCCACTTCGAAGACGCGGCGGCGGCGGGGACGGTGGGGGCGGAGGGGGCGGCGGGGACGGCGGGCGCAGCGGACGAGGCGGACTCGCGGCGCGCGGGCGGCGGCGCGGCGCTGGGCTGGAGCGCGGGCGCGCTGTCGGCGGCGGGGCTGCGCGGCGGGGCGCGCTACGCCGTGTGGGTGCGGGCGGCGGGGCGCGCGGGGGGGGGACCCGCGTCGCCCGCCGTCTACGCCGCTCCTCCCGAAGGAGGTGAGTTTATATACTACTTTTCTTTCTGCTGCTCATACATATGCCGGAGATGACCCCCCCCCCTCCCCCGCAAGACCCAGCCTCCGCGTTCTACGCATATTTACGCAATTCTGTAAATAAATTATACGCTAGTTTTTAAGTTTTGACGTTCATAAGAGCTCTTTTGAGCCAAACTTGAATAAATGAATATGAATTTTTTTTTTTTTTTTGAATACTTTGTCTATTGAAACGCACGCAACAGATGTACGTTAGCAGGCGCTTAAACACATACATATGTAGGCATATAAACACTTCTATATAAGCGCGCAACCCGTGCTGACGCGGTTTTAAGAAAAAAATAAAAGAAAACGCATAAAATTTGTTTTGTCAAGTTTTAAATTTTTTATTACCAAACCTAACTTTAAAGCTTTTGATTTTTCAGATATTGCGTAGACATTAAGTGTAAAAAAATAGATTTTTATAAGTAACGTTAAAAAAACTGAATGATTGACCTCCAATAACCTTAAGGCTAAACTTTGATTTCCGAGGGAAACCTAACCATATAACCTTAGAAAAAAATAATTTTCCTATGATAAGCAAAATACGTATCTCGGCCTTGATTTTGTATTTTTACGCCAAGGGTGCAAGCATTTAGGGTATTTATAAGTGGAAACTTGTAATTGACCTTGTTATTTACGTTAATCTAAGTTAATATTGTAATTAGCCGTAAGTTTTCCCAAAATTGTAAAATAAATAAAAATAAATAAATTTTACGACTTCACTTAAATCTGTGCGATTTAATAAGCATTTTATTGACGAAGCGGTCATCGTTAGTCAGTGAAGTGTATTGTGTGTGGTGTGGTGTGTGCAGCGCCGGAGTGGGCGCCGCGCGCGGTGTCGTGCTCGGCGGCGGCGCGGGCGCTGCGCGTGCGCTGGGGGCCGCCGCGGGGCCAGGCCGCCGCCTACGACGTACAGTACGCGCCGCTGCAGCCGACCGACGGTGAGGCCTCGCACTTCACATCCCCAACACACGTTTATGACATAAGGTGACTTCTACATAATTGATCGGTGGTTGCGCAGCGTGGAGCGAGCCGGCCGCGGTGCAGACGCTGCGCGTGAATGCGGGGAGCGGAGGGGCCAGCGGGGCCAGCGGGGCCGGCGGGGCCAGCGGGGCCAGCGGGGCCAGCGGGGCCAGTGAAGCGGAGGTCCCGGGCGTGGCGGGCGGCACGCAGTTCGCGGTGTGGGTGCGCGCGCGCTCGTCTCTGGGCGCGGGTCCGCGGTCGCCGCCCGCCTACTGCACTACGCCCGCTGAAGGTTCGTCGCGCATTCATTCCTAGCACTGCACTCAATGATTTGTAATCACAACTACCGGGGACCTCCATCACTTCATAATTATTGAGAACACCGATTGATTGATTTAGACTTGGAACGCCAACTATTTAACCTGTATTGATTGACTCGAATAAATAAGTTATTTCTTTATAGATTTTTCTATTGTGTCCACTGCGTTCAAGGCATTAAACGTGGTAGACTCCCCATGCGATCGTACATCATTATATTCCAAAAATATTCCCAAAAAAAATTACTTTACTTTATTTTCCAAATGTAATGGGAAGAGTAGATCTTGTCGTTTTAATAAATCCCTTATCACAAATTATTATCAATGTGGTTCCATTACACGATTGTTTATTACAAAGTATTACGTAATATAAGTTAGAAAGTAATACGGATGTATGTGTGTGCAGCGGCGGGCGAAGTGCCGAGTGTGCGCGCCGTGGGGGCCGGCGCGGCGACGGTGCGCGTCACGTGGCGACGGGCGACGGGCCGCGTCACGCACTACACGCTGCACACTAGGGAACTCGGCAAGTGAGAAGGATACTCGAATCTTTATTCATTACTTATTTGTTGTTTTTTTTTTTTAAATATTATGTTTAATAATACCTTTTAGTCTTTAAGTTGTGTAAGTTACTAACAATTGGACCATTGTTGTCAAATAAATGAATTTAATTATTATTGTTATAATTAATTGTTCGCATTGCAGAATAAGAATTGTCATACAGTTTGCATTAATTCGTTTTAGACATTTAATTAATTATTAAAAACTTACGGGTAGGGAACTTACACAGGTCATTTTATGTACTACAACGAGTTAAGATTAAAAGATCGGTTGTGTGCGAAGAGTGGGCGGCGAGTGGTCGCAGCGCGTGGAGCTTCCCGCGGCCGAGACGAGCGGGGCGAGCGGGGACAGCGGAACGAGCGGGACGAGCGGGGCGAGCGGGGCGAGCGGGGCGAGCGAGGCGAGCGAGGTGTGGCGCGACGTGGCGGGGCTGCGGGCGCGCACCGTGTACGAGTTCTGGGTGCGCGCGCACGCGGCGGGCGGCGCGGGCCCCGCCACGCGGCCCGTGAGCGCCGCGCCCGCCGTGCCCGGTGAGTGCGGCACCTGCGGAGTGTGACTGTGTGTGTGACCGTGTGTGTGTGACTGTGTGCGCGTGTGCCCCCAGAGGCGGCGCGCATCTGGTCGGCGGGCGGCGCGGTGCGGGCGGCGCGCGGCGGGCGGGTGCGGCTGCCGTGCGCGGCGCTGGGCGCGGGCCCGCTGCGGCGCGGCTGGTCGGCCGGGCCAGGCGCACTCCCCGGCGACGGCGACCTCGTCATACACAGTGAGCGCGTCTAACTTACCTGAGCCAGAAGTTACGCTCGATCGTGTACATACTTCGAAATAATCATAACCGATTGGAGTAGCGAATCTGGTAGGAGCTTTTCTATGTAGTTCTTAAAGTGTGTCTCGCAACACCTATCGAGAATCAAAGTTTATACAGGCTGTAATAATAGGTTGGAGAAAAAGTCTTTTCGTATTTTTGTATGAAAAGTCAAGACATTTTTTTCAAAGTTTATTTACATTTATTTACAATATATATGTACCGTTTTGTTGAATAACTTTCTGCCATTTTGTGGGCAGAGACATTATCCCGTTACTGTTGAAACTTTGGGACTTCTGATCAAAAAAACGGGACAAATAGTTTTGGCAGTCCTCTCTTGAGGTCAACCTTACAGAACCTAAAGAAATTCTGCAGAGACCGAAACAGGTGAAAATCTGAAGGCGCAAGGTCAGGGCTATATGGTGGATGCACTAGGACCTCCCAGTCGAACTCTCTTAATTTTTGCTGAGTGGCTAAAGATGTGTGTGGTCTAGCGTTATCGTGATGAAAGACCACACCCTTCCTGTTGATCAATTCCGGCCGTTTTCTCTCGACTGCTTCCTTTAATCTCATCAGTTGCTGGCAGTAAAGATCAGAATCGATGGTTTTGCCGGGCGGTAAAAGCTCATAATAAACAATGCCCTTCCAATCCCACCATACACACAGCATCACCTTATTTCGTGTTAGGCCAGGTTTGGCCACAGTCTGTGAAGCCTGGCCAACTTTCGACCACGACCTTTTTCGCACGTTCTTGTCGTACGTGATCCACTTTTCATCGCCAGTTATCAATCTCTTCAAAAACGGCTCGGTTTCATTACGTCTCAATAATGAATCGCAAATGAGTACACGGTTCATTAAGTTTCTTTGAGTGAGCTCGTGTGGCACCCAAATATCGAGCTTTTTTGTATAACCAGCTTTCTTCAAATGAGTCAAAACTGTTTTGTGGTCAATTCCCAGTTCTTCAGCTACATCGTAACTACTAATATGCCGATCTTGCTCCACTCTTTCAAAAATGGCGTCCATTATATTCGTAACAGGGCGACCAGAGCGAGCTGCATCTTTAACATCAAAATTTTCGGACTGAAAACGTTTGAACCAAATTTGTGCTACTCTTACTGACACTGCATCAGGTCCATAAACATCACAAATTTTTTTCACTGCTTGAGTTGCATTTTTGCCTTTTTTATAATAAAATTTTAAAATGTATCGAATTTCTTCATTAGATTCACTCATTTTTACGGAGAGAAAAACAAATGAAAAATAGCGGGAAACAACTTTTTTTTATTTTTTTCTTTTCTTTATAATGGAACCTTTTTAATGTTACCAAAACCAGCCAGACACAAATAGTACAGTCAAAAAAATTTTATAATAAGTTTATACCTACGTTATGCGAAAAGACTTTTTCCCCGACCTAATATATCTCCCACCGAAAGCTCCACATTTTATCCACCATAGCTAGAAAAAATTGCAAAAAATATTATTGAGAAAAGTAAAAAAACCTGCATAATATTAGTAGCACACAACGACTTAATTGGTGGTGAACCAACACAAACTTAATTCCGCAGCTTATGCCATTCGCAAAATTCGCCAATGTAAGTTATGGGAAAAAATTAATGTTATGTTGGGAAATATTAAGAAACCAAAAGATACACAGATACTTTCAATTATGGATAAAAATTAATCAAATGGATTTTTTATTACGGTACTGTCAAGTGGGAAATAATTTCCCAATATTTGATTAAAGGACTTTGATACGGCAGGAATGGACTTTAGTTATTTTCATAGCCTACCTAATGTCATACGGTATTCATATGTAAGGATTTGCAGCAAATATAAAATATATTTTTATTTTACAAAAACGGGCTATAAGATTTATATATGGACTAAGCTCTCGAATAACTCTTAGAGAAAAGTTTAAAAAAATTTGGTTTAATGTTTCTGCGGTAGTGACATCATGTGTCGGGTCGTTACGTTCCCTAAAATATGGTCGAGCGAAACGATGGCTGCTTCATGCATTGATCGTTAGTTTAGATTTGATTCATATGCACACGAGTACGTTAGTTATCAATTTCTACATTTTTGTTTTTGTGTATTGCGATGAGAATTTCTGGATATATCGTAATAAATATTTAACGGACTTATAAGTATATATTTTTGATATGCTCTGGTGTATTTTCAATGCTACAAAAAATATTGAACAGCAAAGACAACACAAAGGCATAAATATCTGGAGCAACAATGTTACGAATGATATATTCGCAATTTTTATGAACCACAGCCGTCCGATATCGTCAGATAGACGCGGGTCGGGCATTAACCAGGAGGTAAGTAGATGATGACAAGTTGCGCGACGGTGGTCGTCCGCAGAGTTGGAGCGAGACGTGAACGTGACGTGCCGCGTCAGCAACGCGGCCGGCTCCGACGAGCTGCGCTACGAGCTGCGCGTCACGCCGCGCGCCGCGCCCCCCGCGCCCCCCGCGCCCGCCCTCCGCGCGGCCACAAGTTCCGAGCTGCGGCTGCACTGGGACCCGCCCCCGGACAACGGCGCGCCCATCATAGGTACCGCCGACGGAACAGAAGACCGACCGAACGACTTAGGGTTTCAATGTCCTGTGATGTTAATTTGAACCGTATTAAACTCCAAGGGTACTCGGTGTGGTGGACTCTCGCCTCGGAGCCGGAGTCCGCGGCGGCCGAGTCGCTGGCCGTGCACGTGGCGCCGGGCGAGGGGGCAGGGGACGGCGGGGGAGGCGGGGGAGGCGGCGGGGGCGGGTCGGTGCGCGCGCGCGGGCTGCAGTGCGGCGCGCTGTACGCGGTGCGCGCGCGGTCGCTGAACGCGGCGGGCGCGTCGGCCCCGTCGCGGCCGCTGCTGGCCCGCACGCGCGGGGACAGTCAGTATCTTACTTCACCTCTCTCTCAGTATTCAAATATTTAAAAAATTTCAACCCTAGGCAGAGGTGTCTTGTAAAAATTAGTATCCGAGCTCCTGGGATCATCAGGATTATAATTTCAGAACATGTATTCGGTTTTGTCCTCCTAATTCGTAGACCATTGAGCTCTAGTGATATATTTTTTTGATCTACATATATTTTTTTTCGAAAAAAGGATCATATAAAAGGGGTCATGATGATTTTTTAAATAATAAAAGGCTAAGAGCACTACCCCGATGAACACCAACTTTCATATGAAAGTATCTAGATGATCCTGCTGGACTTCTGACGCATGTCTGGCGGGTGCTAAACATGTGCACAATCATTCTAATATAGCAAGAATTATACGCTCTCGAGGACTGCTACGTTATTGTTGTAGGTCAAATGCTTTTCCTAGATCTACAAACATCATCTAACAGATTAGCTTTCAAAGTTCTCTTTTTAGCTGCAAATCCAATCAAATACTTTTTTGTAAATCTTGAATTACCTATTTATACTTTATTGTTAAAGTGATTCTACTCGGATTCCTATCACTCGAGACTGTTTTCCAAATCTATAGAGCATGCGATGTAAATTTGATACCTACCCCAAAATTTATAGAAATGCCAGGAATTGCTCTTCTCCAAAAAGCATCAACACTAGTCATGTGCGTGTGTGTGTGTGTGTGTAGAGCCGCGTCCCCCGGCGGGCCCGCAGGCCGTGTGGGCCAACAGCTCGTCGCTGCGCGTGGCGCTGCTGGGCTGGGCGCCGCGCTGCCCGCCGCGCGCCTGGCGCCTGGCGCTGCGCCGCGCCGCCTCCCCCCCCGCCTCGCCGGACGCCTGGACCGACCTCGCCACCGACGGACTATACGCCCACGTACGTACATTGCTGTCCCTATATAGGGTTTACTAGACCCTGATCGAAGCCGCGTCGGTGCCTCCCCAGGTGCCGATCGCTTCAGATGTCGCCTTCACAGTAGCAATACTATAGGCTATTACAGTAGCAAGAGTTATTTTTCTTTGTCAAAATACTGCAAGTAGTGCCACGCAATGAAACGCGCGCCGCAGTCCGCTTCTCTGCGGATGTGGATCCTGCACTAAAAATATTGTACAGAAAGATCCTTAAAAACTAACGATTCCCAATGTTCTTATAAAAAATCTAGAAAGTTTTATAAAACCCTTCAATGACTGCAATTCCATTGATTTCCCAGATATAGCGTGAAAAAATTTATCCTATTGCTGGGTAAAATACGTTGGGCACTAAATATACCAGGGACTTTTCACACTCTATATATTACTGCTATCTCTAGATTTTGAACTTATATAATTAAATAAATAAATATTTCTGACACTTACACCAATTATTTAGTTCCAAGATAAGTATCATTAAGAACTTGTGTTATATTCTCCTCTTTGTAAATCGGGTAGCACCTCGGATCCGTCAAACTTTCGTCCTATTTCAGAAATGCCCACATTTAGTAAAATTTAAAAAAAAATGCTCACCCTAATTCTAACCCACTTTGACAAAAAATAATCTATTGCACACTAAACAGTTCGGTTTTACTCGCGGCCGGTCTACTACTAATGCTGGAATAAAATTATTGCAAGGTATTTACGAATCCTGGGATGAGTCACATGATGCTTACGGTGTTCTGTGACTTATCCAAAGCATTTGATTACGTACAGCATCAGACTTTACTTATGAAGCTCCATCATTATGGAATTCGTAGCACCGCCTTGCTTTTTGTCACTTTTTACTTAAGCGATAAGGTCCAAAAAGTAGTTATTAATGGAAAGCAGTCACTCGGTTCTGCAGTAACAATGGGGGTGCCGCAGGGTTCAATCCTAGGGCCATTCCTATTTCTAGTATGAATTAATGATCTCCCCCACCTTATAAAAGACGATAACGAAATTGTTTTATTTGCAGATGATACGTCTTTAATATTTAAAGTTAAACGTGGGCAACGTGAAATTGACGACGTAAATAATGCGCTTTCTGGGATCGTCTATAAAAACATCTTTTAATTGTTATTGTTTATAAATTATCAAGAATCAGAAACCCTTCTAGACTGGTTCCTACCCGCATGCATCCCCATTAGTTTTTTATAGGTTTTATTTATAAATAAAATAAATAAATATTCTCTTACAATCACACCAATTCTTTAGTTCCAAGATAAGTATCACTAAGAACTTGTGTTATTTATTTATTTATTTATTGAGAAAACCAACAGCGTATACAGTAAAACAATTAACATAAGTACTTAAAGCTAGTATGGCCAATAACAGGTTTCCCTAATATATCAAACAATGTGAGTGGTAAGCAAAGAAACAATTACAAGTAATAAAATATAAAAGAGGCAGTTGCTGTCTAGTGCTAATAACTCCTGGTAATTCTGGCAGTTATGTGGTAATTAAAGAACATGAAACTATTATAAAACTAATATAATTACATAAATAAAATAACAATATAATAGAGGCTATGAAATAATGTTAAAGTAATGGTTATAAAATAATGTTAAAATAAAGGTTATGGATTAAATGATAAAACAATTTTAAGGAATTGCGGAAACTAAAAAGACTTAATTTTGTCCTTTAGCGTGGTCTGTACATGGTGTTTGAAGGAACTTTTAGAATTAGAAAAGATCAATGTGTCCAAATAGTTCTGGATACTAAAGAACGGATAAACATACTTAAATACTTTTCTTTTTTTGTAAATACATACTTAATATACATAGGAAAACACCCAGACCAGAACAAATATTCATGTTCATGCACACAAAGATTTGTCCTGTGTGGGAATCGAACCCACGACCTCTGGAGTGAAGTGCAGGTATACTGACCTCCACGCCAAATTGGTCGTCAAATTTATGTTTAAATAGATTATGATAGTACTTTTTTTATAATAATTTAAATCTTTCATGTTCCAAATTTATAACCTAGATGGTAAGAGTTGTGTACTGTTCTCTGGTCAGGCTGATAACTTGCATCCGGGAACTTGGTACGAAATACGAGTGACGGCGCGCTCCCCCGCCGGACACGTCACCGCCGTCTACCGGGCCGCCACGCGCACGTTGCAAGGAGGTGAGCAATCTCGGAACATACAGCTGTTCACTCTCCTCAAGACAGACAAAGTTCGGACGTGTACAGGAGAGCGCTCCCTTCTCCATGCTGTCTGTAGCAAAGACATTTGGTACATTAAAAAATTAAGTCTTCAGTGACTTAATTTTTTAATGTACCAAATTGGCGAATATTTGATATACCTGTAAGTTGTAACTCAGTTTTATTGGTGGTGTTCTGTCAGAGCGTCTCGGGGAGCCCACCGAGGTGGTGGTGGAGGCTCGCAGTCAGCTGGCGGGGGGAGAGGGCGGCGGGGAGGGGCGCGGCGCGGCGGCGGCGGGGGCGGGGGGGGCGTGGCGCGCCACACTCGCGCCGCTGCTGCTGGCCGCCGGGCTGGCCGCACTGCTCGCCGCCGTCACAGGTACCTGCTCCTCATACAACCAGACGAATGCTGACTCCCCCGGTTTGTGAACAACCTGACTAATGCGGCGTGTCGGTGTAGTGGTGGCGGTGGTGCGTCGGCGCGCGCGGGCCGCGGCGCCCCGCGCGCCCGCTGAGGGGGGCCCGTATGGCGCCGCGCCGGGGAAACTCGCGCACAAGCACGGTCAGTCAGTACACACTATACTTTGCGTAAATAGAAGAGCCTGTATACAATGTCATTCAGAATCTATGTATCATACGCCGCTTGGAAAAAAAACAATAAATAAAATATACATACATAACTAAAAATATATAACATAAAGATCAATAAATATAGAACTTTATTTTGAAAATTCAATTATAAAACGCGACGTGTCGAGTGCGTTGATGTCTTTTCCGTTTGTAATGTGTTTCTGCATTTCTTTTCCTGCTTCTAGTTAAAAAAGTCTGTACATTCTATTATAATTGTATTGTAGTTCCTAAAAGTAGAAAGGCTAACTCTCGCACTGAACCGTAACAAATGTCATTTTCAATACCTTTCATTTACAATTTTTCAAATAAAGTAGTTTAGTTTACTTTACATCTCTAACCGTAGAACCAAAATTAGGTATACAAGGTATCGATTTTAGTGGGTCACAAGTGAGTGGGGTGCTTGTGTGTCACAGATGACATGGACGAGATCAGCCCCTACGCGACGTTCAGCATGACGGGGGGTGGCGCGGGCGCCGGGGCCGCGGCCGGAGCGGGGCCTCCGGGGGGACCACTGGGGGGGGCGGGGGGGCCGGGGGGGCCGCTGGGGGGACTGGGGGCGGGAGGCGGTGGCGGGTGCGCTCTTCATCTGCCGTCGCTGGGCCGTGGCGGGCTGGGGGGACTGGGAGCTGCGGGGGGGCTGGCGGGGGGGCTGGCGGGCCTGGCGCCGCCGCCGCGAGCCAATTTGCTGCACTCTAATGGTACGAACACATCATTACATACATTTTACAAATGTAAGTATATCGACGAAAGGCTGTTAAAAAACCCAGCTCAAAGCCCAAAGCGAGACCCACTTATTCTGCCCATCCTTAGGATATTTCTTTTCTCAAAGCAATTATTTAAATAAGCAATACAGTGGAATGGGCATGAGAGCATATTTGTAACATAAAAATTTCAATTACTTAATTCATTAAAAAGTATTAATGTTGTACCATTTCAATAAATGTTACCTAAATGTGTGGTCAAGTATCAAGTGCAAAAATTCTCATCTATTTCAGTTCTACTAACACTAATAAAAAATTATTAGCTTGTATTCAAGTTATGTCCCGACTGACTTCTTGTATAATATTCCAGTATCTATTACAAAAGCTTCAAACACCTTGCCCACTTCAGTGGAGGCAATTTTTAAAGATAATGTCAATATAATTATTCAAAAATTGTAACACCTGTGTTAAGAAAGCTGCAGACCTCCGGGCAATTCCATCGTAGTTACCTACCAAGCCTACCATTGTTTCGGCGGCGCACAGTTCAGCTCTAATATTCAATAAATGTTAAGATAATAAAATCATTCCATTATATTAATCGGGCAGTACAGCAGCAGACCCAACTAATTTTAGACCTTAACTCAATACTTTAAGTGAAATGTTTCAAAAACTTGTTTACAACCAAATTTTAATATTTTTTATTAAACATGGGTTAATGCATACAAAATAATTTGGATTTACTAACGTTCGCTCTACAACCGATGTTGACCTTTTGAAACTTTGAAACTTGATGTTTGGGAATATTCTTTGGACACTTTAGGTATTTTCTGCGATCTTTCCAAGGCTTTTGATTGTATTCCTCATGAAACATTAAAGAAAATAGAATATTACGGAACTAGAAACACCGCGTTGGATCAGCATCACCATCTCAGCCCATTGACGTCCCAGTACAGAGCACGAGCCTCCTTTTCACTTGCCAAGGTGCGAGTGTAATGGCTCATACCAGTACCCAGTAGAAAAGACCAAGGTCAAACGAGAACTAATAAGAGAACAAAAATGAATAATAACTGAATAACGCATTTTAGTGTCCAAAACAAACGCACCAATCGTAAAATATATAAGATTATTACCTACAATTTTTTTACTATATATTTTCATTTGTGTACTTGTAACACATCATAAACCTAAATAAAGAAATTAATGCTACCATCATCTGAGGAGCCCCAACCAACCTCACCTGCAAGTGGTGCCTGCCGTTCAAATGGCAAAAAATATAGAAGTTCCCGGTAAGCGGCAATAGGCTCGTCTCCTAGTACGTGGGATTAACAACACAATTGGCGAAGTGTGGCATATAATATCCCTCTCTCTATCCTTTCGGGGAAGCAGGCTGATTGTATGTACTCGTATGTATTCAAAAAACATCAAAGTCAAACCATGTCGTTTTGAACTTATAGCTTGTTCGCTCCAGGAGTGTTCAGGATCGTATTAGAGTTAAATTATCTCCATATCCATTTTGAATTAACATTAAATAATAATTGCTATCAATATAACTATTATCTTCACTGCGCGTTCATAGTATAATTGATATTCACAAGCGCTAAGGAACGAAACCTAGATTGTATAAATTACATTCGAGTTATAAATTTGTATTATTTTGTATTTATTGTCGGTTTCAATTAACCATGGGTGTATAGGGATCCTGCCAAGACCTAAAAAGTCTTTTAAAAAAGTTTATCATATGTTAAATACTAAATCCTAATGGTAGAGACATTGTGGAGACATTGGGTCCAGGGGGGCCGGAAGCAAAGCAGCTCGTGGATTTTATTGAAATGTATACATAATATACATTTCAATAAAATCTAGATCAATGGTAACATAAGACGACGAGAATGAACCTCCGCATTCCGACGCATCGTATCTCGACACGACCCGTCACAACGCGACACAACGCGACAAACCGACGCAGCCGAGGCCGCTCTCCGCGCCGCGAACAGATTGCAATATCCGCAGCAGCCTTCACTTTCGAATTAGCGAATATGATTGCTTGTTTCCAGACTTGAACGATATCTTGATATTGAAAATTCGTTATTATTTTTGTCAACAGAGCTAAAATAAATAAAATTTTAAATAATATAATTTATCCTCTTTAAAATCAACATTTAGATCGCCAAATATTCACACAAAAAATGTAAATTCCATGATTTTTTCTTAGCAACAATGAAATAGATATGAGCGGTTGGTACCGCTCGATTATGGTTAATCAAGAAATAAATGCAATTGGATTCTTTGTCAGAATTTGTCAAGGTTTGTCAGTTTATCTGTCTGTTGTAGGTTTTTCCTCAATATTTGTCTGTCGGTGACTCTAATGAGGCTTCCAAAAAGACAACGAGATAGGGAAGAATGCCTCAAGAAACTCATCTCGGCTTTTTTCAAATTACGTCTTAAAATCTAATACAATTAAAGAAATAAAATAATAAGATTACCGCTGTTGTTCTTAAAACTACCAATATGTAACGATCATACCTTATCTAATGTCTTAAGAAAAAAAGGAACAATTCATGTCACTTCCAGGCAGCCTTGTCGTTCATAAAAACTTTCACACTTTAAGAAGTCTTCTGGCACAATTTACACTTTGCACACTATAATAAGCCTTCTGAAAATTTACAAGTTTCTCTTTTTGTCGTCTGTGACAATAAATATTCATATACTTGGCTCACATGGAGGGGTCTATATATTAGGGAATGTAACCAAAAAGTCTCTTGTCGGACTCCATTCGTCGTATGCCCATTGAAAACCAGTCCTTAAGAAAGAAAGGCACTATTACAACTGCAGGATATTAAAAACGCCATAAAAATTATATGAGTTCATTCGGCGGCATTATCTCTGGTTCCATTGAGCAAGTTCGCAATTTCCGCTGTTTGCCGTTCGCATTGTGCTGCTATGGACGCCCCCCCCCCCTCCCCCCACGGGCCGGCGGATTAAGAGGAGGGGCGTCGCGAACAAAATTAAATTCGGCTTCGTTGATATTACAATTTGGTAATAATGATTGAATTGGTTTTTCATGGAGTTATAATATTATATGAATAATGTGCTAGCGTATGTACCTTTCACAATTTGACTATATGAATTAGTATTTCTATTACTAGAATTGTCGATGAGCATTTAAACATTTGTGTTATTTTTTAAATTTGTCGTCTTCGTTGAACCTAAGATACTACTATGTACATATGAGTTCTCTGCGCTATTTACTTATATATTTACGATAGGTTTTAGTTTTACATTAAATAATAATAAATTATAATATAATATAATAATATAATAAATAATTTCTTACGATTACATCAATTATATAGTTTCAAGATAAATATCATTAAGCAACTTTTTTTATACATACTTACTTAATGCAGCACCCTTACGAATACGACACAGATCAGGTTTAATATTTCTATTTGCAGGACTAATATATCCACGTTTATATATGAAAAAAAAATAGTAACAGATATTAAAGCGTGTGTGTGTGTGTAGATTACGGGCGGGCGCCGGACAGCGACTCTGAGTCGAGCGGCTCGCCGTGCGCCGCCTGCGCAGCCGACATGTACCGCGCGCATCTCGCAGGTACACTCCACCACCCCTACCACCTCTACCACCCCTACCACGCATGTACTCTCCCACCCCGCAGGTACAACCCTACCACGCATATACTCTCCCACCCCGCTGGTACAACCCTACCACGCATATACTCTCCCACCCCGCTGGTACAACCCTACCACGCATATACTCTCCCACCCCGCTGGTACAACCCTACCACGCATATACTCTCCCACCCCGCTGGTACAACCCTACCACGCATATACTCTCCCACCCCGCTGGTACAACCCTACCACGCATGAGCTCTGCCACCCCACAGGTACTGTCTCCATTACGCCTCATTTACACATGCTAAAGAAGTGACAGTACGGCATTAAGCTGACTCATGTTTTTTCTCTACATACAGATACTCTGCCCGCGGTGGAGTCGAGTGCAGATGATACTTCGTACAGTGGCGGCGCGCGGGGCCAGCGGGGCGGCCCGAGGGGTGTGCAGCGGGCCTACGGGGGGGCGGGGGGAGGAGGGGGGGCGAGGGGAGGGGGAGGGGGCGGGCGGCGGCGGCGCAGGGACCACACGAGGCACGCCGCCGCACCCACGCTCAGGTAACCACCAACGGGTCACGGTATTATTAATACAATAATTTTGATCGTTTATCGGTAGAACACTTTTCATATCAATTTCACAATAAAATATTTGAAATCAGATGACAAATTAGGATGGTGTTCTCATAATAATAATAATTCTTTATTCAAGACCATTATTATAAGTTATGTATAAGTTATAAGATTTCAGTAAACGTTGCAATTAATATCCATGACCGTTACTATTGTAACTTTTTTTATACTTTGTTCATATATTTTTTTGTGTCCATATTAAAAAGTAATCCGTCTTGAGTTTTTTACTTTGAAACTTAATATATTTTATTTCTTATTAGATATATTTATTATCAAACGTGTTCTCTCTGTTTCCAACAAAGCCACCGATTTTAAGGACGTTGATAGATCCGGAAGGATCACTAGTTTCGGTAATATACACATTAGAGCGCGGCCCGGGACTAGACCCCCCCCCCCCACCACGCATGGCTTCCCGCTTCGTCCGAAGCCTTCATGGAATGTGCACAAAGTTGGCTCCACGTGACAACTGATCGTGCAGTCCTCCGCACAAACGCCGACTGACCGCCAATGACATGGAGAGTCGCAACGACATTAACGATGGACATTCATTGAAGTTTATTTAATTGGAGCCGGCCTTATGTACGTGTATTCCGTCATTAGATGCATGAGTAACGGAATTCGAAGCGCAGTGCAGCCGGTGCCGATGTTCCAGAATTCGTCCGTACCTGCCCCCCTATCGCATGCCGCCCCCGCGGAGCCTTCGCTTATCGGAACCGTTCCAGCTCCGATATCAATGACCCTATCATTAATTACCTTGTACTCGTTAATCAAATGCTTCAGGTAGATAAACGTAGTTTAAAATATAATTTGGTATATATTATAAACAAGCTGCTTCCATAGTGAGTACAGCCGCCAGATGGTCGCGCCGAGGTCGCCGCCGTTACTGTGCCACCAGCCGACGACTCGGGGTGCCAATTAAGCCGTCTCCTTCATTAAGTGCTTGTCTTTCCACCTCCAACTATTATTAAATCTTTACGCCTAAATTGAGCAGCACTAATGCCAGTGTGCGAAGGTATAATTAAAGCCGCTTTTTAAACATTCAATCTCATTTATAATGCCAACATACTTGCTCATGTTTTTAATTTTCATGGCATAGAAATGCAAAAACAATTCTTATACCTATATAGAAAGATATCATCATAATTCCAATCGTCAAGAAAAAAAATTCATAAATAATAATTATTTATATAATTAAAATGATTTACTTACATTGCGAATTTTTAAAATAATTAGGTAAACTACTTACAATAAGTTTTAAAAATACATGAAGGAATATTTGTGTAAATAAAAACGGCAATAAGCAACTCATCGTAAGTTATGTTCGACTTCGAAGCAACTCTTAAACATTTTCCGTTATCCCTAGTTGTAGAATTTAACATTTTAATTGATAAATATTAGTAATACAGCGTTGTGTCTGATAAAGCTCTTGTCGCAGGTACTTCGCGGCGCAGCAGCCGCGGCAGGAAGCTCTGTGAGCGCTGCGGGCGAGCGCGAAGCGTGGTGAGCGTCGCATTAACACTCGTTTTTGTAAATATTCACGTGTTGTAACTTTGTAAGCAATCCATTTGTTGTCCCGACCCGACTGATCTAGTCCTATTTATTAAACAAATCAGTTTTCTATTGGATGTTTTATTTTTATCTACACAAAGCGTTGAACATTGTCTCTATGTCATTCTTGTGTACAGACCGACAGCAATGGGCTTTAAAGGAGCTTCTTGTCATTTATTCAAGGACTATTTGTCTAATAGACGGCGAAGGGTAAGCTGGAGCTATTTCCATACTAGTAGAGACAGTGGTATAAGTGTCATATGACGTGCCACAAGGCTGTATTCTTGGGCCCACAAAAAAAAGCCTGGCACGTATAAGAATGTAGAATAACCTTCTTACTTTTATCTGATTTGGAATAACCATATGCTGTAGTTAATACTATACACTGCAGCTGCGTATAAGGGTTGAGCGAACGAAATACCTCATTGACTGTCTTGGTATCAGCATCTAAAACATGTTACCTCATGTAAGATCATTTGGAAAGACATGTGGTGCCACAGACGGGTGCTGGCCTGCGTAACAACAATATGAATCATCTCATCGAAATCTATGTTTCGTTAAGTCATTCTATTTTAGTATACTGCATACCTCTGGGGTGGTGCTGTTAAAATTGTTTCACAAATGTAGAACACGAACAACGTAGACTATGCAAGGAAAGAAATCAAGTGGGCGCAGCGCCGCCCTCTATCTATATTATTTTTGCAAGCAGGCAACATCACAAGTGGTCTGGACGCCTGTATAATAAAATTAATACAGACATATATTCACGCCTGTTTCCGCGAAGGGGTAGGCAGAGACATAAAATTAATAAGGAAAGCTATTTATATAACAACACAGTCCGTGCAAAATGTTCTAATTCGCGTCTATTCAGATTATTTTGTGGGAACTTAATATGATTGAATACTATACTGTAGTGTAAGAAATATATAAAGAAAATACTACATATAAATACTGATAACACATAATAAAACTTCCAGAATGTCGAATAATTGTTCGAGACAGCTCATCGCGGAGGGACAAAAGTATTTGTAGCGCGGGTGTCACTTGTCTCGACCACAATTCCTCTTTCTCAATAATAAGTGGCAACAAATTGGCACAAGGTTTGCGTCTAATGTCACATCCAATGATATCGTTGAAGGAAAACAATATTAGAAGCTCGGTCCCAGCGCCGTCGGCTCACGTCGCGTCTGAAGGCGGCTCGTGCGGCGGGAGAGGGGCGGGAGAGGGGCGCACTTTGGTACCTCCGCCGCGCTCCACTGTGTCACGACTGTCGCGCCTCATTCAATTTCCTAAACTGTCCGCTGTCGTTCAATTGGAATTCTCAATTATATTCTTTTTGGAAATTCTCAATCAAAGCTTGTTACTGTTGTGGAGGCTTTGTGTGTACATGTATCTTATTGGGTAGGTCTGTACAGCAACAGTTTTCGACCTTGACCCCTGGACACTGCGAGGTCCGAGGAAACGATTACTGAACAGAGTTCAAAGAGGCTAGTCATTTTATTGGTGAGCGTTCGTGTGGCGTTCGATATCAAGAATTTCGGCACTTCAGAAAGAACGTTAAATCGTGGGCCCCGGTTTTCACTATATGTAATATTATATTGGTATAGAATATGTTATCGTTAGTTGAAGTTAGATGTCCGGTTTGAAAACTAATAAGCGAAGGAGGCCACACCTAGCGACAGGAGGGCTTGCGACAGTACCCGGACGTGGTACAGTCTGACTTGCATCCCTGTGACCATGGTGCGTGAGAGAAGCACAGCAGTGCAGTGGTAAGTGATGCGCTCAGATGATGCTGGTAATAATAAATTTTACAACAAAAAGAGAAATATTTCGTACAAACCACGTTGGTGGCAAGCTCATTGCCGCTAACAGGGATCTGTTACGTCCGCCAGAGCCTCTTATGATGATCAGCAGGTGCACCACTTGCAGATGAGGTTGGCTTGGGCTCCTGAGATCATGGTAGGATCCCTATACACATGTGGAATGTGCATGCGGAACTCCACACGATGCTCGTTGACTATTTGACTCAACTATAGACGCTTCTTAGGGTTCCGAACCCGGAGGGTCAAAACAGGACCCTATTACTAAGACTCCGCTGTCCGTTCGTCCGTCAGTCACCAGGCTGTATCTCATGAACCGTGATAGTCAAATAATTGATTGATTTCTGTTGCCGCTTTTACAACAAATACTAAAAACAAAATGAAATCAATATTTTAGGGCGCATTATGGATTTTTTTGTTCGTTTAGACTCGATATTTAATGACGGCAACAGAAAGACGCTTGAAATATTCACAGAATATTTAGTTATACCCCTTTATGGATGCAATTTCAAATTGAGCATAAGATTTAACAACAAATAAAATTCAGTACCATTGTTAAACATAATGGTACGTAGCCCTTCGCGCGCGAGTCCGACTCGCACTTGGCCGGGTGGCGTTCGAAAGTAAACGCTCCCGAGCCTAATATTATTACTATTTCTGAGAAGATACAGAAATCATCATCATCATCATCACAGCCCATTAACGTCCTACTACTGAGCACGAGCCTCCTCACACATATCAAGGTGTGAGGGTATTGGGTCATACTCCACCACGCTGACCCAGTGCGGATTGGCGGAGGCAGGTGTATGGCGTCCTGCTGTTAGAATTTTTCAAGCCGCCCATGAGGCCTCTAACATGGCTTAACGACTACCACATTTAGTGATAACCGGGACCAACGGCTTAACGTGCCTTCGGAAGCACGGAAGCGCTCGATATCAAATGCCACACAAACGGTCACCCATCCAAGGACTGACCTCTGTAAACTCCGCTGTACTTTGGTGATCGTTTCCGATACCGAACACCGCAGAGCTACGAGCGCTTCCGATACAGAAATAAAGCTAGTCAATACTGCCAGAGAAAACATGAAGCTCGGCGTAACGGGCCCTCGAAGTGGCTGAGCCGCGATGCTGCCCGCCTCGCCTGATTAAATCCATCCATTACTCGAGCAGCAACGACTTTTTAACAGTCGCCGTGAATATAAACAAGCACTCCGCCGGAACCCCTTTGTTCCGAACAACAACGACGTAATGAAATCAGCGGAGAGCCTACGCCCCGAGGGCCTGCTGGCCGCGCGGCCTGGTTGTAGCGTACACGGGACTTACTCCTACGAACACTTGGTAGCAGTACTAGTCATTATATCTATGTGCGATACGAATATCTTTACCAAAACTTTGATATATTTTTTTATGTGACAAAGACTCGTATTGACAAAAAAAAAATTAAAATAAAACAGGTTTGAGTAGGCACTTTAAAGTTGCTACGGGCAGGAGTTGTGGAGTTGAGAGGAGATGGAACCCACTGGTAACATAGCGGTTAAGGTTTACATAAATTTAAATTCATTCATTCGTCATCGAAGGTGGATCAAATCTCAATCCTTACTATATATATATATATATATATATATATATATATATATATCTTATATATATATAAAAGAAAGTCGTGTTAGTTACACTACTTATAACTCAAGAACGGCAGACTAGATTTGGGTGAAAATTGGTAGGGAGGTAGCTTAGAGCCAGGAGAAGGACATAAGATACTTTTTATCCCATTCGACAGCGTTCCCGTGTGACTTGACATGAAAAGTCAGTCAATATAAAAAGTGGTATAACAAAAAAGAAACAGACTTAGAATAACAAAACGCAAATGACAGCTATGTAATTGACGTATAATGACAGCTATGTAATGACGTATGGGTGACAATTTGATATTTATAAGAAATCATTATTCAAACTATTTCTGACTTCTTGGCGGGAATGTGAAGCGTAATGTCTGCAGTTTTGTTTTATTTTCTAAAATTTGTGATATTTCTAACATTAATGTGTAATAACGGTGGATTATTAACCGTTAAGTGTTTGTGAACGTACGTTCACATGTACATGAGTGTTGGTAAATGAAACAGAACAGTGCAACATCACTTTTCAAATTATCTCAAGGAGTCCATGTGAGATCTCAATATAGTCCCACATCTTTACTGAGGACTCAAGGGACTCATTTACCATTTATCATCTTTATCATCAAACATTCTCATATAATACGAATTATCTCATTTACTATTGATATATCACTTACTTGACAGTGGCTGAATGTGCTGGACGCACGACGCCATTATTTAAAAGAAAGAAAGAAACTATTTCTATTAAATACATAATTAACAATTATAATGTAATGATAGTGCCATTGCCTATTCGTATAAACAGTGAAGTGAACTATAAAACTCGGTATGGTTGAAAATATGAGTTTTGAAATAATTTTTTTGGTGAATTGAAGTGAAGTGAAGTTTAATTAATAATGCCGCGAACAAGACGATCTTCCCCGACAAAGCCGTAATGCAAGAAGAATACGAAATACTGCAAATGAAATTACTGAAGAAGAACTAGAAATTGCACATGAACAGCGCCGCAATAGTATGGCTCGACTTCGTGCTTCTCTATAAATAGTAATAAAACAAAAAATGTCGTGTATCACAAGGTACTTAAGTGAAGAGCAACCTATGTACTAAAATACTGAAATAATAATGAATGATTAATGTAGGTACCTATTAATTTTTTTTGTATTTAAAAAAAAAAACAATATGCTTATTTATTGCCATTAAGGCGGAACAAAGTTCGCCGGGTCAGCTAGTATAATATTATAAATGCGAAAGTAACTCTGTCTGTCTGTCTGTATGTTACTCTTTCACGCTAAAACTACTGAACGGATTTTAATGAAATTTGGTATACAGATAGTCTAGACCCTGAGAAAGGATATAGGCTACTTTTTATTGCGAAAAGGGGGTTGTAAATGCTACCCAAAGATACTATTCCACGCGGACGAAGTCGCGGGTAACAGCTATACAAAATAAAGTTAAAGTTTCCCCGAGAGTTTTACGAGACTTCCAACGATGAGTCTTGTGACTTGGGTCATCTTTAAGTAATGCTTAGGAACTATCGTTTAACATAATTTTAACTCATAATTAAATGACATTGAACAGCAGAAAATATGTTACTTAGAGATTGAATGATAAAGAAGCACTCACTGCAGAGTCAGTACTTATCACTGTAATTGTTGTATGGTTTAAAGTATTTATTTATACATCTGTTTCATACAGTTATATTTAAATGAATGCCCGTTTAATATCTCCCTCACTACAATTAGAGTTGCCAATTGTTTTTCTTTTAAATAAGCCCACCTGCGTTATTCTTTTTCAAACATAAGACTATTTTGTTATTATTTATGTAAAATAAAAGATATACGTATTAAGTTCCAAAATTGCGTTCTAGAGCCAATTCACCGTCGGTATGAAAACTAGTTACGAGAAAATAACATATTATAATAGTTGTTTTAATTAATGTAAGGACTAATACTACTAATAAACCTTATTAACTCAGAGGGCAGGCTGAGAACAGCTCGTGGTGCAATTAGGGCACACTTTTCTAAAGTTTTATTTTGGATTGTTTAATTTGTGAACCTTTATTGTCACGCAACCTGACGACAACGATACCTGATGCGTACATTTTTAACCCGCAGATTGACCCAGAAAGGGTTCCGTATACATCTCATACATTTTTAAATCGTTAAAGGATTCCTTTGGTCACTGATTATATTCCTGTTTACGTCAGATGTGAATACAACTAAATCCCCAGTACAGCCCGACGGTTACAAAAGCAGATGCTACGATTCGAGTGAGATAGAAGCATTTGACCACCGCACGTTTCTCCACTAGATACCACTCGAAGTGACCCAAGCGTTAAGAAAAGGACTACTTATCCTTTCTGATATAATTAACGTGTTGGTCACCGGTGGGGGCGACTGGCGCCGGGTCGCTACGTCCCGAAATAGGGTTGAGGGAAGCGATGGCTGGTCCATGCGTCATAGTCGTAAACGAGTGCTGCCAGAGAACTGGTCTACTCATGTCTATAATGTTGTTTATAATTGATATTCTCGTTGTACTAAAAAGTGTAACATTTTTAATCTTCAACACAACATTCAAACAGCATACGAAAAGTAAAAAAAACTATTGTTCCTGTGGCTTACTATTAACTTGAACGCAAACTAATATGACGACCGATACGGCGTGGTGGCGAGTAAATGTGTTACGTAAATTTTAAGAATTTGTTAAAATACTATTACGATTTATATTTTATTTAATTATAAGTTACTTGTAATATATATAATAATATGTACTTGCTGTGCGCTTGCAGGGTCATATTTGTTACCTTCTATCTTTGTTAACACCTGTATATGTACAACATGAATGCAATAAAGAACTTTGAACTTTCGTGTACCTCCGAGTCCGCTCCAATGCGCTTATGTGCATACATATGAATATTTATTCTGGTCTGAGTGTTTGCCTATGTATTTTAAGTATGTATTTATAAAAAAAAAAGTCACCCGTTATTTAGTATCCATAACACAAGTTCTTAATGATACTTATCTTGGAACTAAATCATTGGCGTAACTGTTTAAAAATATTTATTTATTAAACTTCACAGCATACACTGGTGTCAGTGTGCAATAAATACTTTGGAACTAGCACGTTCATTGTTGCAGTGTATATTTCGTTCAAGAGAATTAGGACAGTAGTCCAGGGCCCCCCAACTGCTCAGTGATGCATGTCAGACGACGACGTGCCCAGGCTTGTTGACAGGGGCCTGACACCTGTCTGACCTGTCCGGGGGTCGGAGCCGCGTCATCCGGCCTCCCGCCGCCCGCCGCCCGCCCGCGGGGCACGCGCTGCATTTTTAACAGCAGCCCGCGATGGGGTGTAATTAATGAACCCTTTTATAGTGTTTACCCTTTTCACCCGTCAGGACCCAGTTCTCGAAAAGCCTGTCGCGAGAAAATGAGAAAACATTTTTACCAGTCCTAATAGTTCTGAACAAGCTTTCATTGTCTCCGCGTTACAAATACACTAACAAAATATTTATTGCTAAACTATAACGTGTACATAGATGTTATACAATTTTGGAAACTACGCAAAATCTTCTCGTCCAAAATACCTCAGTGTCTCTAGACGAAAGTCTTCGAACAGTATGTGTTGCCAGCGATGACGTATGGGACTGACACGTGGTGCCTGGCTATGGGCCTCATAAGAAAGCTCAAAGTCGCTCCGCGCGCAATGGAGAGAGCTATGCTCGGAGTGTCCCTACGTGATCGAATTAGAAATGAGGAAATCCGTAGGAGAACTAGAGTGACCGACATAGCCAAGCGCGTTTGCAAGCTGAAGTGGCAGTCATAGCTCGAAGAACCGACGACCGATGGGGCGTTAAGGTTCTTGAATGGCGACCACGAATCAGCCAGCGTAATAGAAGGCGGCCCCCAACGCGATGGATCGGTCAGGGCGGCGGGGAGCCGGTGGATGCAGGCGGCAAAGAATCAATCTACGTGGAAAGCAATTGGGGAGGCCTATGTTCAGCAGTGGATTTCAAATGGGTGAGGGCCAGCTCATGCTCGTGGAGCTATCTGCTTCGTCTCCGATTAGTTGCTACTCGTACCAGAACCCACTTTCTTCTCCTTTGACATTATTATCATGCATTGAAAGAAAGAAAGAAAAAAGAAAGAAAGAAAATAATTTATTCTGTGACACATGATACATTGGTTTACAAAAATACAAAAATAAAAATTAATAAACACATGTGGCACCGAAAAGGCTTATACTCAGCATATACCGAGGGGTCACTATGGCCCCGCGGCGCTGGTCTTCTTTGCTTTTATTGTACTATTTTGCAGCTGTTTTATGAAGCAGTCATTGAAAACGAAAAGACTAGAGGGCAATCTGGCGGACTTCTTAATCAGCAAAACCTTGATTGACCCAGGAAACCTTTGATTCTAGTGAAAACGTGGCTGACCGGTCGGATTCTTTTGTGTTTATTTATTTATATAGTCACATTGAAGTGGGTACGAAATGTCACCCGGAGGGCCACACGCGCCCCAACACAAATACCTCGGGGCTCCGGTCTGAACCGGCTTTGTTACTGTTTAGATTTGAGAACATAGAGAAAGCCATGGTAGCATAATAATACTTACTTCACGGGCCTGATGTTTTTGTACAACGCTTGTAATAAACTCCATGGTTATGATTAACCGCACTACATCTAGGAGTATTACTTCGCGTTTGCTAATAAAATTATGGGATTTTGGTTCTAACAATATTTGCGCAGTGTACTCAGCGTTTACACGGTATTATGCATGCAAAGACTTTACTAGGCTATGTACTAGACGAAGACATTTGGATGTAACCAATTACACCGTTGTGTCTTGCGTCCCTCTCGCCATCCATGTCCTAACATTATCCCGGTTGTCATAGACGTAAGCTTAGGGCCCAGGGTCTGCTCCCAGGGTTTAACCAGGTTTGGCTGAATTCAGTTTTTACGTGGAGCGACTGCAGTCTGGCCTCCGCCGACCGAGTCGATCATCTTTCTATGGTTATACTAGAAATGTTTGCGAAAGCGTTTTGCTTCCCTCCCTATATCTTTTTCTTGCCAGAAAGCTTAGTCTGTAAATAATGGAGTGAAAAGTTTTGCGGAACTTTTTCACTGCCATTTTTTAATTACGAAGCGGGAACGGGTTGCTTCTAGTAAACAAAAATTTTATCTGCTTTAAATTCTTTATTGAATAACTGAAGTACGATAATCATTGCTCGACTTCACGTTTAGGTGCATATAATTATTTACTTTTTTCTTTGTGTTTTATTTTGTTTGTCGCAGCACAGCGTAAAATGTGTATGACGACTTCAGGATCTGAAATAAAAGTGATTATAGTGAAATAAATTATAAATTTGTTATATGATCTTGTCTTTTTTTAAACAATTTTCTATTTTATGTCTTAATGTTGTTAGGCGGGAATCATCCACAGCAAGTAACGTTTTATAATTGGGGAATAGACTTTATGAGCACATGTCTCAGATCTGCAGACGTTGTAGCTTACATGGGACTGCGAAGGGCCAAAAAAATATTTAAGATAAGATAATAATTTATTTAAATCACAAACACACACATGCAGAAATATACAATAATAGTATTCTTGTGTGATTGGAATTTCGCAATTTTTGACTTTTACTATTGAATGTATTCACATTTTTCTTTGCCTTTGCATAAAAAGTTTACAAGTTAATCAACAGCGTGTCTGAAAACGGTATGTACGTTTTTTTACAGACGAAAAGTTTTCTCTTCTAGAGCTGACTTTAAGTGAATTATCCAAGGTCTGGTAGAACTCTAAATACTTTCTAAGCATATCATAAATGATTGTTAATGTGTCGGTACGTACAGTGACGAAGGTGTTGAGGGAGAGCGGGATAATGAGTCCGGCGGCGGGCCGCAGCGGGCGCTGCACGCACGTCATCGTGAGCACCAGCGAGCGCTTGAAGCGCAGCGGCGCCGGCGCCCACTCCATGGCGTAAAGCGACGTCGCCACCCGCGAGCTCTGCGACAACCACCCACGCATGTACCCGCACCAGTACCCGCACCAGTACCCGCACCAGTACCCGCACCAGTACCCGTACCAGTACCCGCACCAGTACCCGCACCAGTACCCGCACCAGTACCCGCACCAGTACCCGAATCAGTACCCGCACCCGCACCATGAGGGACATTTGTCGCATTCCACTACTTGCCAATCACATAATTTCTACACTGGCAGCAGCAGGGCTGCCCCAGTGGCGAGATCGATAACATAATTTATTCGTAGCACGTTACATGACAATACAAACAACAAAACATGAACAAGAAAAAATATATAAAAAAACGGATACCACACAGCTTATGCCGCAGCATCGAGATTCCGAGGCGCTGGTTTTAAGTGGCATTATTTTTATTTTGTTCCGAATTTTTGTAGCACAAATTTCACTATCCCAAATACAAATATAAATACAAAATATTTATTGCTAAACCATAATGTGTACATAGATGTTATACAATTTTGAACCAAGTTTACGGACCCTGTCGGAACTTAAAGACAGAAGAGGGAGGGGGTTGCAATCAATAATTATCCTAATACTTTTTTTTTGGCGGTAGGCGACAACACGCTACAGTGTTAGCTCTGATTTAAATATTCTAAAAATTTCCTAAAAGCGTTGTTATTAATATTTTTGGCTTACTAACCTTCATAAGTAATAAGTAAACACAAGTGTTTAAATCGTTTTAATTAATATCAATGTGACACTAGAAATTTGTACTTTACCAGCCGGTCACACCCATACACAGAGTCTATCTATCAATATACTATCTATACGATCTCCGAGTCACTGAAACTTTTAACGAGGCACTGAAGATTTCATTGGAAACTATCTAAAGATGGCAAGTTCACTATCCACATTCCAGGAGATGCACAGAACATTAGCTTCAACATTGCTTCAGAAGATGGTTGACTTTAAGAATCAATTGAAGAAGCCGAACCAAATGCAGGAGGACTTCAAACAATTTAATGAGCATGTTTGAAACATCCTTTCAGCTTTTCAGAAGTTTATGACCAAGATGGAGACAACTGTTGATGAGATGTACATGCGCTCTCGCAGAAAGTGTCTGTTACTCTATGGAGTTCAAATGAATATGTGTCATTGTATCCAGTCTTCTTTCTGACAAGTTAAAGAGCGATAATGTTTCATCTTCTTCGTTCAAAGCCTGCCATAGGTTGAGTGAGGGTCGGAGCCCCCCCCCCGAACAGGTCTTCACCTTGTCGTGGTGGGGGGGCTGAAAACCTTCCGGTAGGGCGCAGAGGGCACTAGGGAAAAGGTAACATCTAGAGATTGGCGACTCTGGGTGCCCTTAGTACTGATTACCGGGGGAAACAAAGAGAGACCTGTGGAGGGCGCAACGGGCGGGCCAGGAGGGCCCGTCAAGCAGCGCCAGGAGGGTCTTAGGCAGCGGGGGAAGAGGCCCCCCGCCTCTTTCTCAACAAGCGGCGGGCGTCGTCGGAAGATTTTTAGTGGGTATTACTGCTGGCGATCGTGTCTGCCGGTGGTGAGTCCCGCACACCTCTTTCGGTCCTCCTTTGGCCGGGAGACAGTGCGTAAATGCATTTTGTTACGACGTAAATCAAAAAAAAAAAAAAAGGGGTCGAGAGGGCTGAGCTCGACCTATTCTTATTCGGTTTATAGATCATTCAACAAAGTCCGATGTCTGGCGCAAGAAAACTTCACTTAAAGGTACAACTTTTGTATTAGCTGTGTTTCTGACACGGTCTAGACAGGCTCTATTCATGACAGCTCGGCAGAAGTGTGGCTTCACTAACTGTTGGACGCTTGATGGGACCATATATATCAAAGTCCCAGGATGGTGTGCGGCATAAAATTCTTTTTGTTTTTTGTGAGCCGGCTGGTTAGCACAAGAATGTATTAGTTATTTTTATATTTGTAATTTTTTAATTTCTAAAAAAATAAAATTATTTGTAGTTTAAGTTTTTATTTATATAATAATAATCCTTTCTTGCACATAAAACATAAATAGATTACAAAAGGTATTTAAAAACTATAAGTACAAAGGTGGACTTATCTCTAGAAGAGATCTCTACCAGCCAACCCTAGAAGTTGTGTATAAATTTGTAGGTACGGGATTAAATTTGGTTAAAGATCTTTGTAAAAAAAAGGAAATAAAAAATCTTATATATACCATACATACTTACATACATATACTTAAATCAATATTGTACATACATATATATTAATATTATATTTTATATTTATGGATGATTGTTCTTTTCTCTCTTGTAGTAGTGTTGATTCTTCTAAAGGGGACGACTCATTTCACTTGCAACAAGAACTTGTTGTAAGAAATATTTAAATGTGTGTCATATAAATGCACAAAGTATTCCTGCTCATTATAATGATTTACTGGAAACTTTCTCCTCTGATTATGTGAGCGCGGTGCTGGTCTCAGAGAGTTGGCTTAAACCTTGCTTAAATTCTGTTGTGTACTCTTTGCCCGGTTATGTGCTGATGCGTAATGACCGCACAGGAAAGGGTGGTGGTGATGTTGCGATCTATTTACGCAGTAATATACCCTATAAGGTTCTTAGTATGTCACCCTCACTATATTCTTCTTCAGCTGAGTATATTTTTTTGGAAATAAGCATTAAGGGTGTGAGAGTGGTTCTTGGAGTCATTTGATGCACTCCTGGTGTTAGCTATCTTAATCAATTAAGTGCTGCTATTGACCCTCTGAGTGCTGATTACGCCTACCAAATCATAATGGGGGACTTTAATACAGACTTATTAAAGACATCTTCTTGATTAAATAATCTTCTATCCCTTTTTTCGTTACAAAGTTTATTTGCCCTTCCACTCAACCCCACTCATCACAACATAAATGGTCCTGATTCCTGGCTGGACTTGATAGTTACTTCTTTCCCATCCGAAATTCTTACCCACTCACAGCACACTGCACCCGCTTTCTCTCGTCATAACCTTTTCTAACTAGCTATAGACTTCACACCAACAAGCATAAACCCTCCACAGTGCCTATGCGTAATTTCGCTCGTCTAAGTAAAGATTCTCTTCTAAAAGATGCATCAGAGGTTAATTGGCAGCCTTTGATGGAAGCCAAAACCGTTGATCTAAAAGTTGACTTGTTAAACAAATCTATCATTGACCTTTTTGATGCACATGCTCCCTTGCGGAGGGTGAAATAAAGCGCCCTCCTGCCCCCTGGATTAGTCATGGTATACGCATGGCGATGTCCAGGCGTGATCGTGCTTTTCGTGTGTTCAAGCGCGACAGGTCTGCAGATAACTGGGAGTTGTTTAGGGTAGCTAGAAATCACTACAGTTACGCGGAACCCGCAACAACGCACTCAACGCATTATTATACTGAACACGCAGAGCATTGTAGGATTTATGAGAACAGTGAAGTACAGTACGCTTTAAATAAAGTTATTTTCACTGCGTCTGTATATTAAGAGTGCGAAATCATCGCTTGCTCCGGTAGTGCGGCGCTGTTCCCGGAACGCGACCTGCGACGAGCACAGACCATTTGGCGGGCCGCACGGTCGTTGGTACTGTTGGCAAATACCACAGTGGCAATGATGACCCCTATAAATACCAGTGAGCAGACCCTGGGCAATAGGCGTAAGCCTGGGGACCAACCGGAAAAGTCTAGGATGATGATGAAATGAGAATATATTTCTGAATGTAAAGTCAGCATTTTGTATGTAAGCATTCCACCAGTACGACGCGACAAATACAAGCAGATTTGGCTTTTGTTGAGGGTCGAGTTATTTCATTGATAGATAGATAGATAATACGTTTATTTCGTTTAAATAATACAAGTTATATAAAAACATATCCCACAAAACCGTTTGACTGGTTTGTCTGTGGGTGATTAGCGGGTGATTTCATCGATTTACTCACTCGAGAGATTAGCAGATTTAGACATGTACAGCTCTAGTTGATTGAAGACACAAAAATTCAAGCCACTTACTTCGACCGTGACTTCGTTGCCGTAATAGCAGTAGAGACACAGCTCGGTCAGGATGCAGGTGATGAAGAGTGTCATCGACGCGAACTCAATGCTCAGGACGTTCAACTGAAAATTATTAAGGGGCAATAACACAATTGACAGAGTAGACTTGATCGATGACCCTTTCTTTACTACATACTCACACTGACTAGTTTGTAAGCAGCCATACATAAAATCCAACCTCCGATGCCGAATTGAATTAATATGGCAATCCCAAAAATGTCCTGCAGTTGTTTATTTGTCCTGGCAAATATCAAACGACTAGTAATTAATGAAGCGACCACCAAATAATCATTTATAACTGAATACATGCCGGAACTCACTCAGTGATTTGTTTGTAATGTTCTAAGCATTCTATGAACAACTTCATCACAACCTTGTCATACGATTCTTGGTGATTTTTGCTAGCAATTTCCTTCGCCGCATCCGTCAGGGTTTCAAATTTCATCCTAGAATATAAAAAGATTCAGCTTTACGTTCAGCAAACAATTGCTACTTTTCATTTTTCGAAATCTATTTATTCGTCAAACGAGGTCACCTCAGTATCTCCAACTGCGTTTTGCACTGGTACAGCACGGTCGCCACGAAAGCGTCCATCGTGGTGTTAGCGATGCCCACCAGAGTGGTCACGTAGTACGAGTACATCAGGAGGACGACGAAACTGAAACATTCATAGATCACGTCACGGGCTTATTCTGTTCCCGCCCGGGAATCGGCAGGGTCAGCGGGGGAGGGGAGAGACTGACATGTGAGGTTTGGAGTGATCGAGGTTTGTCCAGAAGGGGAAGTCGACCGGCTGGCCGCGCGCAAAATGTGACACGGGGAACACGAGCCACAGAGTGCAGGTGAGCACGGCCGTGCCCGAGTAGGCCCGCAGCAGGCGGCCCGCGCGCCGCGCCGTGCCGCGCAGGGCCGCCGCGCCGCCCGCACCAATCCACGACGAGTTGTACGCCGCGCCTGCAACCGACCGCTCTCGGTGACTCAACTATGATACACTTCCTACTTACTCTCTTACTTCCTACTCACCGTCGAACACCGAAATCATGTCGTCTATTCTATCAGCGTCGATGAAAAATACTATCTGCTTCGATATTGAAGTGATGTGGCACAGAAGTAGAAACATCACTCGGGCAAATTTGTCCATGTCATTACGTTCCTGAAAACGGTCCGGGCATAAATATTCAGTTTGAAGCTCTCTAGTAATATTAGTAGGAGCAAAGGCAGAATCTACTCCGGCACCTCTCTTCGCAGAATGCTACCTGGTAGGCATAAACACACTCCTGGACGAGGTAGACGGTGGTGACGGCGAGTGCGAAGCCGCAGTACATGGAATGAAGGCGCCTGTAGATGGTAGGAGGGCCGATGCTGGGAGCGAGGCGGCAAAACCCGCAGCGCCGCAGGAAAGTCAAATGCGGCGCCACGCTGCGGCCCGCCAGAGACCTGCGAACATCACTCACCACTCTATTCATAAAAAAATAACGAATGATAAAAAATCTTTAGGTAGCGGTTGTTTTTATGAAATTGTAGTAGTTGTAGATGCCACGGCTAAATTGAAGATCTTACAATTTTCTATTTGAATTCTGATGTAGAAATAACGCTGCGCAAACCAAACATTAACAACAAGCGCGGGCCTAACACGCTCCACATTCGGGTTACGAGTTTCAAATCCGATTTTTTTAAGTTGAAGATCAAATTTTAAGCCCGGCCGGCCATATTATTGTCAAAAACGACGAATTGAAAATGATCGTGAAAGCGGATCCACATTAATTGATGGCTGAGCTGGCTGCGAGCGTTGGAGTTGGTATCAATATAACATTGATGCTCACGCGCTTTTTTTGGAAACATTAAACAGTAAAATCACGACAAACCAGTCAAACGGTTTTGTGGGATATGTTTTTATGTAACTTGCATTATTTAAAGGAAATAAACGTTCTAACCTATCTATCTATAGACGAGTAAGTGCCGCACGAACTAAAGGACCACCAGATGACTTTATATATAATTTCAACAAACATTACATTTATCAAATAGGTAAATTTTAGAGACCCATAGAATTACAGTGATTCGTGCAATAACAAGTAATAATTATAGGCAATTATTACTAAAAAGGAAGAAAACCGATTTTTTAATTCATTATCCGATGGTTCTTTAAGTTTAATTTGTAAAAAACGTTATTAAGAAGAAGTTTAGAATATTTACTACGAACATTGTCGACTTTGTAAGATTCCACTCTTTTAAGATCCCCAAACAATAATAAAGTGTTGACACAACGCAATGAAGTAAATACTCGGCATTAACCCTCGCGCGCTGGCGGCCGGTCCAGCGACACACAACACTCATATTATACGGATTACATCTTTCTTTTCTTATAAATCTATCACTGACTTCTCTTGATCAATAACATTCGAAAACTTGAAAGCTTGATTGATTTAAATTGGTAAATATGATTCAGATAATTTTTAAATTTTATGAGGTTTTTTTGAGATTGTATAACACTGAAAATATTCTCCCATTTGGTTCGCGCGTCGGAGTAATCTTTTTGTGGTAGATACCTATCTATGGTACAAACATTCATATTTTTTCCTAAAATAGCTCTAAATAACAATGGCCAGCCTGGTACTTCTTTGATAATCAAACCACTAACACAAACTCTTGGGTACGCTTGGTAGCAAGCTAACGTGGAAACCTCAGGCTAATTAACATTTTAGTAAACTTAGCCAATCTGCATATGCACTTAATTCTTTGAATTTGAAAAAATTTAATCCGTACTAATATAGCATTGGTAGCCTCAACACGAAGATTAGGTGTGATATTCTGGGGAAACTGTAGTGAAAAGGAAATAATATTTAGATCTCAAAAAAGAGGCATTAGAGCAATGTGTTGTATAAAATCTATAGAAAGTTGCGTACCTGTGTTAAAGTCCCTCCGAATTTTGACATTACCTTGTCTATATATTTAAGAAATCAGTCCATTTATGAAGCTACTCTTAGGCTTCTTTTAAAAGTTATCCGATGTCAGAACAAGACTTATGCGAACCCAATATTATAACTTGTTATTAACCGGCGGTGGTTTAAATACAGCTTTAAGTAAAAAAAATCGTGATAGGTAGCCGCTAGTTTATAATAAAATATCAGATAGCATAAAGTCGTTTCCAAATCTCATTTATTAATAAGAAAGTGATGTCCATGTTAATGGATAAATGTTATTTTACCATAAATTAATACCAAGATGATACCTTCTAAAATTGTTTTTATTGTACGTTTTTAATTTTCTGATCATTTTAAACTTATGGTTATTGTGTAAGTCTTGACATTCCTATCGGTAATTGTTATTGATATTTTGTATGAATTGCTACTGAAATTCATTAACATTTTTGAAGTTGATGAATTTAAATAACTTTTTTTTGTGTATTATATTATGAGATTTATTTTTATTATTTTTAAATACTAAAGTTACTTATATATCTACGCCACTATCTGGTAAAATGTGATGAATTTATAGGAAATATGTATGTCGGCTTAACAATGTACCGTATTTGAAAAATAAATTAATTTATTCGTTTATTCAACAAAAATTTTACTATAGACATTTGTGTGTTCAAGAACTTTTAAGAAAATATATCCGTTGTACATTCTACAAAAAGGGTTAAGTTAAAATCTTAATTAAATAATTAATATAACGCCACAATATTAGTTGTGGATGTACAAATTACACGGTCCGGCCGCTAATTACTGGCTTGGCTCCGAGACTTGTAATTACGTAGGACGGTAATATTTACGAACCATGGAATTTGAAGCTTGTCGGCGTTATTACTATTTCGTTAGAAAAACAGAATAACCTCAATTTAAAAGATATTGATTTTTTTGTTGACTCTCTGCCTGCTGAAGGCCGGAAAGTGCTGCGCTGTGAGGACGTACGACAAACGATCTGCAGTCAAATGTCTGGGATTGCGTCAGTATCTATATCAAGGAGACCTGTTAAATGTACTTTTCTAAGCCTTTTACGACGGTGACAGTGTATGGTTTTCGCGCTTTTAAAATTAATCTTGCATATGCTATCTATATTTTATTATATTTAGGACAACAAACAGTTACATAATGTATAATATTAAAAAGGCTAAAACTAAATTTGGTTCATTGCGTAACCAGCGATGTTATCCACGACAGAATGTTAAACATATTTAATAATTTAATTTAATAGCTTAATTTAATAATAAGTACAATAATATTTTATCCTGGGATACAAGGGATTTATTCTAGGATATATAGAATATCCTGGGATATATATTATTTTTTAAATTATAGAAATAAATAAACAAAAATATTTTTCATCCATACAAGTTGCAGAAAATAATAACATTAAACAAGTACAAAACGCAATAAACACAAATCAAGAATACATAGAAAAGTATAAAAATGGACACCGGTGCTACACAGGAGTCAGGACACTGTTGCTTATCAACTCTTCTAGTTGGGTGAGGTCTCGTTACGAAATCCAAAACAGTAAGTGCATTGCCTTTTTACGTTAATTCATAAAGCTAATGACTATGTATGGCATTACAAGTATCGGAAATGGAATATTTCCACTGTTCCTGTCATATTAAAATCTGTTTAATTGAAAACTACTTGGATTTAAATATCAAATACCATTTACTTATTAAAAAAAAGATTTTTTATGAATGTTAATGTGCAATAAAGGATATATATAATAACAAGAGCGATGATTTATTATGACTTTCGAAGTGGTTTAACACAAAAACAGTGTAATGACCGAACGATTTCTGCATTTGGTGATGAAGCCGCATCCATAACCACAATTAATCGCTGGTTTGCTGAAATTCAACGTGGACGTGTCAAGCTCAGTGCTGATCCCCATCAAGGTCGTCCAAAAACTGTAGTCACCCAAGAACACGTTGATGCTGTGCGTAAGCTGATTGAGGAAGATCGACGTATATGTCACGACATATCGCGAAATTCAGACAACTTTAGACGTTGGCATGAGTCAAATACAAATGATCTTGCATGAACCATTAGGTGTAAAAAAGTTGTTTTGCCAAGGGATACTACATTCGCTCTGTGAAGAGCAAAAAGCGGCTCACATTACTTGGTGCGTCAGAGCTCTCGAAAGATTCGACGCAGGATCCTCAAATGCTGTATATAACATTGTATCAGGTGACGAATCCTGGATATACGCGTACGAACCCGAAACAAATAATTAGTCACGAGTTTGGGTGTTCGAAAATGAGTCAACAAAAATTGTTCGTTCACGGAGTGTGGCAAAAAATGTTGCAACTATTCTTCTTGAGGGACAAATAACGGTTAATGCAAAGAGAACTGCAATCGCCGCATCATCCTCTATCACGACAATGCGAGTTTTTACACCGCGCACACAACCAAATAATTTTTAGAGCTAGAAAACATAGAATTATTATACCATCCGCCGTACAGCCCCGACCTAATCCCTAATGATTTCTATATATTCCCTTTAATAAAGAATAAATTGCGTGGTCAGAGATTTTCATCACCTGAAGAAGCTGTGGACGTCTACAAAACGGCTATTTTGGAGCCCCCTACTTCCGAATAGAATGGTTGCTTCAACGATTGATTCCATCGTATGGAAAATGTGTCAAATTTCGCGGAGAATACTTTGAAAAGCAATAAATACATTTTAAAATAGTATTGTTGTGTCACTTACTTGATTCCCAAAATTTTCAGGGATGCCTTCGTATATTAGTATATATAGGTCTATGCATCCTCTATTAATAACAGACTTATCATGTTTAATAAAACTCAGGTTACGGATTTATATAAGGAGTTTATTCTCGAATGCTTTAGCGTGCTTCGTAACGGACTGCTAATAAGATGAGCCAAGATGATCCATTTGCATTTGCCGATTTGTCTATGTCTACAATGTTTCACATCAATCTAGATATCTAGTGAAACTGTGATCCTAGGTTTTTTGGCGTTTTGACAGACTGTTACTTATTTTGTCTGCCTTAGCATTGCATAGAAACTATACGATGACTTTAGAATCTGTAAGAAAAAATATTATATGAGTCATATAATATAATAATTGTATCGCTTCTCTTTTGCAGTTGTTTTCTTGTTTTATTTTAATTTGGTGTACAGTAAAGAATTTTCTATCTATCTATTTGTGAGTTGACGATCGATTTGGCGTCTAGTCTTTCTCGAGTCGAGGTCCTACTCACAGTAAACATTACGTACTGACCGTTACAAAGGTATCGAGAGATAGCGGGATGACGTGTCCGGCGGCGGGCCGCAGCGGGCGGTGCGCTCGCACCATCGTGAGCAGCAGCGAGCGCTTGAAGCGCAGCGGCGCCGCCACCCAGTCCATGGCGTACAGCGAAGACACCACCCGCGAGCTCTGCGACAACCACCCGACAATACAGCGCAATCCATTGCTTCAACTATTATTACTACTTTACGAAAGCATGATACCTCCACTGTGACCTCGTTGCCATAATAACAGTAGAGGAAAAGTTCCGTCAGTATGCACACGATGAACAGAGTAGTCGATGCGAACTCGAAACTTAACACATTCACCTAGAACAGAGACATTATTATCTTATATGATTATATTGATATGATGCAAGCTAATTGAAATAGTACAGTGTATTTCAATAATTATTAAATAGGGCAGTCCAAAATTAATTAGGCGTTCACTCTCCGGATATTTTGGAACCATGATATATATGCTGTTTGTTTTCCCAGTCCAATAACTTGGAACCATCCGCCAGGGCAACAGTAAACAGTTTCAGAGATATGACATCTCCCTATCTCACTCCCTTCTGCAGTAGGATAGAAAATAATTAACATGTCGGAAATCACAGGAGCGAGTCGTTAGCTTTGGCCCATGAAATTAAGGTTTTTATAAATAATAATAATAATAATAAGAGTAACTTATATTGTTGGAAGTTTGGTTTTTGTATGTTTTGCTCAACTTTCTTGCGGGATGATTCTAAAAGGGTAAACTTACTCACCAAAAAAACAATAGATTCTTGTAAAATCGGCAATTTATTCTCGTGGGTTTTTTATAGATTCAATATATTCTCCATATGAATCGCTATCAAGCTTTCGGAATAAAATGTACACTAACATAGGATCCCACATGCTGGTATCAATGCCTAGGTTCTGAATAGCGTGCACTCTCCTTTGTCGTCATGCAATCGCTTGATTTGACCCAATCAAAGACATTTAACTATTACTATAGACAGGACATTGAGATCAAAACTGTAATCCACAACTTATTACCAAGTGGTAACAAGTCGCTCAGTATGATTTTATGCGCCCTCTAGTGTAGTCGTGTTTGTGCGGGAACAGATTTGACAAATTTTATAGAAAATATACCAAATTGCGTACTGCGATATTGCAAATCCCGTTATGATAAAAAGGCTGAACGTGATTACAGTTTATTTTCGTAAGTATTTTTTATATTTACTCAATAATCAGACTATATAATAATTTTCAATAAATTGTTCTAGAACATTACTTATGCCCTTTGCCGACCTCTAGCGGTGAGAAGCAAAAGCACTACTTTTAGGATCTCGCCACAGTTGTCGATGCGGAAGTAGATGATTTAGTGATGTTCAAGTGATGTCGTTTTATTTAATGATTAATGTAATAAATAATATTTTTAAATTGTAAGTATAAGTTTGATATAAGTAGGAATATTCTGATTCAATAATAATTGCGTTGGGGGACTGTTATACACTATAATAGTAAAACTATCAAATCAATGTTTATGGCACTCCATAACGTTTCACAGAAGGTTATTTTTTATTTATTTATTTATATTTTTACATATTTTTTTTAAAATTGTCATATCACATATTTAAATAAATTTATTATAACCTTAACTTATACTTATTTTTTTATTGTCTTGTCATTGATATAGTATTTTATGTCGTAGTAGGCCTTATTTACTAATATTTCTTTGATTATGTTCACAAATGTAGCGTTACAGGTTTCTGTTTTATTAATTCAGGGAGTTTATTATAAATTTTTATTGACATAACATATTATTAGGGACTATTGGAGTGTAGAGTCATGTTAGAAGTATTAATCTGTTTTTGTGTCTTAGTAGTTTATTTATTGGTTTTTCTTCACGTTTTGTAAAAGGAGGTGATGTTATTTCTTACAAATTTACATATTTCTAAAATATAAATGCCTGGTAGAGTTAGTATGTTAAGTTTTATAAAGTAGGGCTTGCAAGTGTCAGTCTGTTCAATGTTTGCCAAAGTTTAAATTTCATTTGAAGAATAAAAAGAGAAGGTGTGTCAGTACTACTTCCCCACAAAATAATCCCTTAACTAAACCTTGCATATGCATAGGCATAGTATGTAGTTAAAGCTGTTTGCAAATCTGTTGTTCTTTTAATTTATTGAAGGGCATAGGAGAATCTGGATATTTTTTTATCGAAGGTTTTTAATGTGGGTCTTCCAGTTTAAGTTACTATCTATACTTATGCCTAATAGAGAGAATTCATTAGTATTTTCTATTGTGGAAGTTAATTATTAAGGGTGACTGATAAGGATAAAATGAAATTAATTTAGTTTAGAACATCCCTACTGCAAAGCGACGCCTACCGTGGAGTAGGTAAAACTTATTCTAATTGTTTTTAATATGCTGTTTTGCTTTTCAACGTTAGATAGCGCTACTTCCGCGCCAGCTCAAATTTTTTGTATGGAAAAGTCTCTAATAGCCGCTCTATTACTATATTAAATCTCTTTGGACCCAATAATTGTTGCTGCATAGTTCAAAGGTTTAAAAGTGTACTTAAATGGGAGGTGAAGATCATTTTGTCGTTATTGATGCGATGATTTAATATTTCCCAGCAAACCAAATAGTTATCCGAAAATATTGGCAAATGATGAATGATAAGCTCATCTTCAGCGGTAACTTTGCTTTTTAGAAACTGGATTTTCTGAGCATTAGATAACGACGGGTTATTATGAATTGAACCGTTAAAAAGATTGCTGACCCATTGCTGATAACTGCCACGAAATGAAGAAATATCCATTTGTGGGTAATTTCTTTCTATGAGAAACCGACCATAACATTATTTGATGCTGTTAAATCGATTCTCGTGCTGGCTATATTCTGGTTCGTATGCTAACTCCTTACCTTCTGCCTCTCCTGCTATTTCCCAATGAACAGTATTTATTGCTGTCCACCTGCTTTGCAACATTTTTAGCGCATCCTCGAACTCCCACGTGTTTTGAAAGGGATCTATATGGATATTATGCACGCAGCGCTTAAATGCCTTATAATTGATATTTTGCTTTTTTAACATGTCATCCAACTTGCTATATGTTCTCCGTGATGTCATATATGCAAGTAACTAGTATCACTGCTTTCTGCCGCCAGGATATAATGCTTAGATACACCTTGCTGATTTCGTTCTTCTTCTTGCCTTCTTGTTCCAGCCCTGGCTGCGTCCCTTCCATCACCTTTCCTGCTGCTTGTCGTACCTGCTCCTCTTTCTCCCTCAATTGCTTTTCTTTCTTTACCAATTCAGCATGCGTCCGCTGAAATAGCTCCTTTACAGTATTATACAGTTCTCTGATATTGTCGTACTCATTATGTTCAAAACAAGGATCGGTTGAAACGCCATACATTTCTAACTTCTGATGATTAAATTTGAAATTGATCCACAATGATTCTAGTCGCTAAAGACGCTGCTGACAGTACTCGATGGTTTTCCGCTCTGCTCCATCTTTCTTAAAGTTGGATAGAAGTTTTGATACGGTGTCATACACTTCAGGCTGCTTTACGTATAAAACTTTTATGATGATGCTGTTGATTATTGATATGCAGTAAGAGAAAAGGAAAGATCTTACTTTGATGCTGCATTTATCTCCCTATTGATGCTGGTTGGCTGCGGCTGCCGATGCTCTGATGATTGTTGCTCTCTTCACTTTGCTAAGGCGTAGCAAAATAATGATCCGATAGCACTGCACTCGTAATGTACTGGTACTATAAGTAACTGCTCAAACCTCACTGAACTCCAGGTATTAATAAGTTCCGACACACGCGAGGTCCTTGATTGCTCGACGGACCAATTTATGATCTAAATAAAAGTTGATTGATAAAATGATATAAACTTTATTGCGGAAAACTTAATATAAATAATAAATTATGTGAATGCACCCGGAAGCGACGGCAATTGATAATGCACTTACTTAATTCTAATTTGGCGGTCTATAGCGCCGTCAATCACGGTGTTCGGTTACGCACCGAACACATTTGTAAAATTAGGATCCAAAAGCGCAGTTTTAGAGTAAATTTTGTTTAATACGCTCGGGCCTACCGTATTTACATCAGTATCATCGCATGCAGCGATTCTGCGTTTGTCATTACCACTTAAGGGAAATTCAATAATTATAAGGACTTACGCTGACGATCTTGTAGGCAGCCATGCAGAGGATCCAGCCGCCCACCGTGAACTGCACCAGCACGGCCAGCCCGAACACCTGCTGCACCAGCTCCATCATGCTGCCCGGGAACCAAAGAGAACACACTCACTGACTCGGCGCTCCGAATGCGTCTTAATTCAAAATGTGGCTTTTCAAAAGAAAACTTACTCTGATATTTTCTGGAAGTGCTGAATACAATCTCGGAACAGACTCGATAGCGCCGCCTCGAATTGTTCTTTCGACTTATCGGCTGCCAACTTTTGGGCCCGTCGGGGGAGATCTTCGAAACTCATCCTGGACGAAACACGCAATTGTACCATCGATGCATTTTTAACCGAAACATGGCAAAAGTCCGCCCGACCCCCCGCTCACCGTAAAATGCGCAGCTGCGTTTTGCACTGATCCAGGATCGTCGCGATAAAAGCGTCCATGGTCGTGTTTCCGATCGCGACCAGGTTGGTCACGTAGAAGTAGTGGATCAGAACCAGCGCGAACCTGAGGAAATATAAAACGGTCAGGCGGATCGCGCTCGGTCGGCGAGCGACCGGGCAGTCGAGTCGGAGCCGCACCCGAGGGAGCCGTCGGAGTCGAGGAAGGTCCAGGCGGGGAACTCGACGCGCAGGCCGCGCAGGCGGCGCGCCACCGGGAACACGGCCCACAGCGCGCACGTGGCCGCGCCGCACGCCGCGTACAGCCGCTGCAGCCGCGCCGCGCGCCGCGCCGTGCCCGCCAGCAGCGCGCGCGCCTCCGGCTCCGGCCGCTCGTACGCCGCGTCTGCATCATCGGTTCTACATTACACCAGTGGAGCCGGTGCGTCCGAAGGGGACTGCCCGCGTTCGACTGAGGCTAAAGTGTCGATAGAATTAGTCAAACTACCCACATTGCAACTAAACTCTGCAAATTGTAGGATCGTAGAAGCGATCCGTCGTCTGAGCCTGAAGGGGGGGGGGGGTTGGCCGCAAGTAAGAAAAGAAAAAAAATAAGAGCACACTTCCATATTCGTCGAACTTTTCGAACGACTTCTTTTAGCATCTCTAAAATGTTGTCTACAATGTTACAACATTGTTTCTTTTTTTTAATGGGACACGTCATAATGACTACATCCTGCCTGATGATAAGCAGTCGATGCAGTCCAATAAGAAAATGAAAGCGCTTTATAACGTGAAATAAAATAAAAGACCCGGGATTATAGTAAACACATGAGCCGGCAGCGAATTTCAGAGCTTAGTGGTCTTGCTCAGAAACGACCTCCCAAATTTCTTGGTTCGAGTGCTGATATTCTGCACAGTATGAGGATGGTTTCGAAGACCAGCACGTGTTTTCGGGAGAAGAAAGGAGAGGGCGGGATGAGATCGAAAAGCTCCTCAGAACACTCGCCGTAGTAGTACCGGTAAAAGACACAGAGATGCAATGTCTCTAAGCAGCTGTAGATCCTCCAGTGAGGCTGTTACCTCAGCATCCCCTATAATGCGAACCGCTCGCCGTTGCAGTCTGTCAAGTGCGTCGAGGAGGTACTTAGCAGATCCGTCCCAAAGATGGGAACAATACTCTACACTCGATCGCACTTGAGTCTTGTAAAACAAACAGCGCTGCTCGGGAGTGAAAAACCGCCTCACCTTATTGAACTTACGGGAGGCAGTTAAAATAACACCCTCGATGTAGCATTTTGGATTTAGGTCCTGGCCGATGTCCATGCCGAGAATGCTGAGATCCGCCGAAATGGGCAACGGAGCGTTCTGAAGAGAGGGAGGACTAAGAAAAAGAGTAACCTTCGACGAGAATGCACAAACCTGGGTTTTGGTGGCATTAAACTCGACCAGGTTTTCAGATCCCCACTGAGTGACACGATCGAGAGTCCGGTTCACTTTGGCAACCAGGTCTTGCCTTTGCACCAGGATATCGGCTTGCTTTGCCGCAGGATGTCCCAAGTACCGCTCATCCGCATTACAATGAATATTTCCCAAGAACAACATGTCATTAACATGCAGAAGAAATAGGGTAGGCGAGAGTACCGATCCCTGCGGCACTCCGGCATTGACTTTGTAGAACTCGGAGGAACTGATTGGGTTTCCGTTGGTTCGTTGGGTGGGGAGTTGGGGACTAGGGGGGGTAGGAGGCACCGACCGTCGAGTCCGTCGATGAGGCGCTGCACGCGCGGCGCCCCCGCGTGGAACACGGCCTGCTTGGCGACGCACGACGCGTGGCACAGCAGCACGAACAGCACGCGCGACAACTTGGCCATGTCGCGCCGCTCCTGCTCGAATCAAAATGTTTATTCATAAAAAAAATGTTGCAGGGATCTTAAAACAATGTCTTAAAGTTATATTATTATCTAGCCGACGCAAGGCGTATGAATGTATTTTTTATTGAAAATGATAGTCATATTAAAATGTCAGATTAAAACGAAACCATTAGAATATTATGCTTGTTTCTAAATAATGAATTTGATTGGAGTTTGGAATGTTAGATTGATTTGTTATGTTGCAGGGTTCGTGATTGATAAATTATTGTTATGTTATGTTATGTTATGTTAATTTGTTAATATTAGGTCGGGGAAAAAGTCTTTTCGCATAACGTAGGTATAAACTTATTATAAAATTTTTTTGACTGTACTATTTGTGTCTGGCTGGTTTTGGTAACATTAAAAAGGTTCCATTATAAAGAAAAGAAAAAAATAAAAAAAAGTTGTTTCCCGCTATTTTTCATTTGTTTTTCTCTCCGTAAAAATGAGTGAATCTAATGAAGAAATTCGATACATTTTAAAATTTTAAAATTGTATTATAAAAAAGGCAAAAATGCAACTCAAGCAGTGAAAAAAATTTGTGATGTTTATGGACCTGATGCAGTGTCAGTAAGAGTAGCACAAATTTGGTTCAAACGTTTTCAGTCCGGAAATTTTGATGTTAAAGATGCACCTCGCTCTGGTCGCCCTGTTACGAATAAAATGGACGCCATTTTTGAAAGAGTGGAGCAAGATCGGCATATTAGTAGTTACGATGTAGCTGAAGAACTGGGAATTGACCACAAAACAGTTTTGACCCATTTGAAGAAAGCTGGTTATACAAAAAAGCTCGATATTTGGGTGCCACACGAGCTCACTCAAAGAAACTTAATGAACCGTGTACTCATTTGCGATTCATTATTGAGACGTAATGAAACCGAGCCGTTTTTGAAGAGATTGATAACTGGCGATGAAAAGTGGATCACGTACGACAAGAACGTGCGAAAAAGGTCGTGGTCGAAAGTTGGCCAGGCTTCACAGACTGTGGCCAAACCTGGCCTAACACGAAATAAGGTGATGCTGTGTGTATGGTGGGATTGGAAGGGCATTGTTTATTATGAGCTTTTACCGCCCGGCAAAACCATCGATTCTGATCTTTACTGCCAGCAACTGATGAGATTAAAGGAAGCAGTCGAGAGAAAACGGCCGGAATTGATCAATAGGAAGGGTGTGGTCTTTCATCACGATAACGCTAGACCACACACATCTTTAGCCACTCAGCAAAAATTAAGAGAGTTCGACTGGGAGGTCCTAGTGCATCCACCATATAGCCCTGACCTTGCGCCTTCAGATTTTCACCTGTTTCGGTCTCTGCAGAATTCTTTAGGTTCTGTAAGGTTGACCTCAAGAGAGGACTGCCAAAACTATTTGTCCCGTTTTTTTGATCAGAAGTCCCAAAGTTTCTACAGTAACGGGATAATGTCTCTGCCCACAAAATGGCAGAAAGTTATTCAACAAAACGGTACATATATATTGTAAATAAATGTAAATAAACTTTGAAAAAAATGTCTTGACTTTTCATACAAAAATACGAAAAGACTTTTTCCCCAACCTATTATATTTGTTATTTTTTCCCGTGTATTTATGGGATTTGATTAAATAAATACCATGTAATTTTACATACATTCTTGAGCGTCGAAGACTTGCCTTATTACTAAGTTTTTTCGATACCCTTTTTTTTAAATAGAACTGTATTTTTGCTATTTGTTTTATTGTGATAGTCATTTCGTTTATCTTCTTTTCTTCGTCATGTATCTTAAACTTGCGAAGGCAGTCGCGTCGTTTTGAAATCAAATTGGATTAATAAAGATACATTTGTTCTTTTTTTCATTTGGTATTGACAACCAAGATTTCTGATCGCAGCTATAATATTCAAATGTGCGAAGAGATTCCTCACTGATGGACGTCTCAAATTAGAACCATACACTACAAACTTTGTTTTGGATACTCCTAATCATTGTGGCATAATTTTATTTTCAAGCAAAGAAAAGTACATTAGACTTGATGTCAGCGTGGTCAGCAGCGATTTGACCCCGTTGCAACTTCTTTATGCAGCGTCGACACTTTACACAGACGTTACACATCTTTATACCTTTATATATGTACCCAACATGTAATTCATATATTAACGTAACAATTATTTGCAATAAATAGAATTCAACCGTCCGTGTTGGGTCTCATTCCTCTCTCAGCATCTACTGTCGGCCATACGCCGGTACAAATTTTCCCTTTCTGCTGGGGGCCAGGGTACCCCATGGTATAGCATATGCGGATTATCAACAACATGTGTAATTAAAAATATTGAACCCTATTTGTACCGAGCATTTTATTTTGATTTGAACTCATTTTGTCCTGGTAAGTTCTGGTATCTGGTTTTGAAATTCATTATTTACTAAAATTGAATCATTTCGTTATTATTATTCAGCTTTTTTATTTCTTGTTTTTGAGGACGTACCTAGTTTGCCAGGTCAGCTATTAAAATATAATTAGAATGAACCGTCGCGGGTACCTGGTACGCGTAGATGGCCTGCTGAACGACGTAGAAGGAGGTGGCGGCCAGCGCGGCGCCGCAGTACAGAGCGTGCAGCCGCGCGTGCGGAGCGTGCGGCGGCAGGCGGCAGAACCCCACCGCGCGCAACACGCGCAAATGCGGCGCCACCGAAAACGCCGCGAGCCCGGGCCGCGGGGGGCGGGACGCCGGGGACCTTCGTTGACAATCCCGTAAATTGACAAAATGAATTATCCCAATTGAGATTGCCGCATGCGAAAAACGGTAGTTTTACCGGAAAGAGCGTCAGAGTTAAAAATGCTTCTATTATTTAAATTAAACAAAAATAAGTTATCTAAATTAAACTTAGTAGGTTTATGAAACTTTACAGCTTTGATGTACAAACAATTTTTTAGTGTTATGGAATCTAACTCTAGAGAGTTATTGTCGCTCTACCGTTATACTTTTCTTCGTACAACTATCAATATTATTTTATTAAAATGGCTAACAATGTAACATTATACTATCAAAACTGTAGAGGGACGCGCACTAAACTTTAATCATTATACATGAATATCTTAGCAGCATCCTACGACATAATTATTTTGACGGAAATCTGGCTCACTCCACTTATATCCGTTGACGATTTCATAGACAGCAGATAAGTAAGTAAGGGGTGAAGTATTTAAATTGGACCGTGATTATTACATCTTAACTAACAAACGGAACGGAGGTGGTGCCTTGCTTGCAGTACGGCGGAAACTGTGCCCGGTGCTCGTGTCGCTCCCGAGACCGGTTTTCGCTGACATCGAGCACGTCATTACCGCGCTGACTGCGGCGCGTCACAATAAGTGTTACATTATTAGCGCTGCAACATACCACCGGGCACCTCTGATAACAAATACGAGCTGCATTTTAAAAACCTACGCGACATAATTACACGTCAGAACGTGTTTCAACCAAAGTGAACTTTTTATATTATTGTTGATTACAAATTATCGCAGTTAGAATGGATAAATATTGATAGTAGTGACTGTGGTTTGAGTGAGTGTTGGTACCAATGTGTCCTGTACTCATATGTCTGCCTTTTTAGCATTAACAAACTCATTTCAATATTATGTGAGCGTTGTGCGGCGTTTAAGAGAACAAATTCGAAGAAAAAGGCCAGATTTGAGAAAAGTAACTTCTTGGATTTTGCTACCACACCACACACTTTTAAACACTCAACATATACCATCGAGCAACCAGCATATTCACCAGATATGGCTCCAGTCGACTTTTTCTTTTTTCTACATTCAAATTACCACTTCGTGGCACCCGTTTTAAGTCGGTAGGAGACATAAAGGAGAGTTTGCGGCGAGAACTGAACTAAATACGGGAAAAGCGAAAAATGTTTTGCTGATCGGATTATTCGTTAGCGTAAGTGTATCGTTTCTGAAGGAGCATACTATGAAGGTGATAAAATAAATTTGAATGAATAACAATTTTTTTGTGTATTATTGATTTTTCCCGGTACTTTCTTGACAGAGTAGTATGAGTATATCTAACCTTGACTGAATTATACTGCCTTGTATGTTATACTGCCTTATTGGTTGTTGCCTCCTGATAGTTATAATAAAGTTGAATGAGGTGTGGTGTGTGAGAGGTTTATTGGTCGACGAAGCAGTACAAATATAGAATAAATAATAAAGTATATATCTTTATCTAGTCAACAATTATAACCTGTAGTTTTATGGAAAGTAGCTAGTGATATAGAACTTACATTTTGGAAAGTGGTGTATGTCAATTCACCGCGATGTGCGGGAGAGTAGTACCAAATTGAAGTTACAAATGTAGCTCGGGCCGTAGTTTTGTATGATCCAGTAATTAGTGCCAGCTCCCAGATTGAAATTGTCAACGATTGTTCGCGGCAGAGCCTACACAGAGGTTCAGTGCCTATCGGCGCTGCGAGCCGACCAGCGACCACCTTACACATCACAAGGCGATAAAATTATATCAACTAAATTCACATTAGATTTATTCAGACAAAGTAGTTTTATTTGTTAATATTGTTATCAAAACATCATCACTATTTCAACCATTTCAAATTCACTGTTGAACATTGACCTCCCCAATAGTTTATATTAGGGGTAACTGCCCATAATAACCACGCTGGTTACCAATACCAGCGTACACCACCAATCTGCGTACTGAAGCAGAATGCCGGGTGCCAAGCATCCGGTAGGATTTCTCTTCGTCGACTCTTACGACTCTCGAGAGGTGAGAGCGGGCAGCGGCACTATAATATTATAAAGAAGAAAGATTTATACGAAACTTGTAATTAGTTTATTATGCAAGAACTACTGGACTATTTTTTGTGCTATATTATCCCTAAGTTAACATACGCTACATTTATTACTGCATAAAATCAGGGATCCTACGAAAGCTCCAATAATGTGTAAAATATTTATGACATAGATACTAGTAAATAGTATTCATATTTCATTAGTTTTACAGTGTGAGTAAAAACCCATCTTTGAAAATGAATAAGCCCCAACGGTCCTCAAAGATCCTCAGGTCTAGATCACCCAGATAGTACAATTATTTCATAATGTGGAAGTTTCTAAAAATATATATTCTTTGGTCACCAGTCAGTTAGAAAGGTAATTGCTGTAGTAATTAGAGGTGACTAATGACAGTTGAAGCTAATTAACTTGTCACCCGCGTCAACCACCGCTATTTTATTAAACTGACCAGCTAATTAAACTGAAACGTTTTCATTCTAAGTCAAATTGAAAAGTTCATTCCTTTTTACCTAAATAATGCCTGTGCATTCGAAAAGAATTCATCACATCTATCTGCCAATTAACGTGCCACTATTGAGCGCCGGCATCGTCTCACGAACGTTGAGAAAACCGCGGAGCAGAGAAGAGCATATCGACGCTGGAAAGGCAACTTTGCTTATGCACCATTTGGCTACTTTACAGGAGAGCGATTCAAATATAATATAATTAAATTGGTTTTTTGTCAGAATTTCAGTCAAATGAATTGTCAAAAAGGGTCAGAATTGGCTGAAACCGAGATCTCCATATAGAAAAAAATCAGGCGATTCTAATGATATAAATAACTAATTATCGCAAATTTGGCGCATAAGCAAGGTTGCCTTTCCAGCGTTGATATATCCCACACTTAGGTATAGTAAATAATAATAAGTCTGCAAAGAGATGTCTTTCCAATGAGTCGTCTAGAATTAAAGGTGGCAATCTGCAAATTTTGTCAACATGTATATTTTTATATGGCTACACAGAAAATTCAAAATAACGTTACGTATTTCATTCATCCATCTTGAAAATCAGCTTTAGCATCAAATCCGGCAATCTTCGACAGCGTAAAAATTTAACCCGGCCTTCGTTAAGGAGTTATCCTTCCAATCACAAGCATCCGTGTGGTCACGTAATCTAATGGCGCCTGTTGGAAGTTTCTAACGGGTTTGTGTCCGTGTTTTTATTGAATTATTGCTGTTTTTGTGATTACTGTTATAGAATATTTGTATAAATTGAATCATGGATGTTCATCATAAATAAGTTTGCCCCGAAACGACAGAGAAACTCAGAAAAATGCAAACGAAACTTGGCGAAGAAACTCAGGTCAACTCGTTTATACGGCTGTCACGTCACGACTATTGCGTTTTATTTTGAACCCCAACAAAAGAGGAGTGTTATAATTTTGTTCACCTATATGTGTGTATGTGTGATAGGTATCATCATAGGTCTTAGACAGGTGAACGGATTTGCATGCGGTTTTTAAGCGAATGTTCCTGAACATAATCAGTTACACAATTTCAAGTTATAATTGTCAACGTTTTTAAAAGACGCTATAGAAATTTCATAAACTTTATACATAGTACTTGAAAACGTCATAATTAAAATCACATCAAAAAACAATCGAAATATTATTACACTAAATCACGAAGCTTAGATTCACTTGCAACCAAACAATAAAAAAAATCAAAAAATATTTAAGTGTAAGTGCCAGTTCCGAGCCACCGCTCTGTAAGAAGAACTAGCAAGAAACTCATAGGCTATTTTCTTTTAAATTATCGATTGGTTAGTTATAATCTTCATTTGTCTGTGACGCTATACAATGCAATATAATATAACATTAAATAATACTCATGTTTTAAGTCATTCATATTAGAATAGCCTGTATGAAACGACAGTTTAATCCCAAGCATTTTATCTGCCATATAGTCTGTAATAGAATATTATCCCTTTGAAGACAGTTTGCGTTTTATTGATAATTTAAATTTATTTAGGCTCTATAGCTGTATATTGCTTGGGATTTAAAGCAAAACGAAGCAAACAATACTATCTCGTGGTTTTCTTTTACAAAATATGGCAAACCATTAATATAAATCAAAATCAAAAACGGACTGAGAATCGAGCCCTGCGGAACCCCCATTATAACAATAGAATCCTGAGATCGCTTTCCATTAACCTATTACTTCCTATTACTTAAATATAAAGTGAGAAGATCCAATGCGGGGTTTCTTATTCCGTAATATTCTATTTTTTTTTTATCAAAGCTTCATGAGGAACACAGTCAAAAGCTTTGGACAGATCGCAAAAAATATCTAAAACGTCTAATGAATTTTCCTAAACATCAAATATATGTTTTAAAAGCACAACACCTGCATCGGTTGTAGAGCGATCCTTAGTAAATCCAAATTGTTTCGAATGCATCTTTGGCTTAGTCAATGAAAGTGGGCCGAACCAGTGAACCAAAAAGTGGGCGAACTATTTAAAGCTTTTGTGATTAGACACTGTAATATTAGTAAAAAAAAAATCTAGTATCTAAGAGTTTTTTTTTTTTTTTTTTTTTTTTTTATCAATTTTGAGTTTAAGCCCAGTATTATAATTATTACTTTTTCCTTTTTCACTATTAATAATATTCCAGGTCATTTTAATCTTATCATCACAATTTTTTTTTTTTTTTATTTTAGAGCTTAAATAATAAGACTTTGCCGTAAATATTTTCTAAATATTTTAGAATATTTTCTTACATAATTATAAAATTGTTCACTGTTGTTTAACGTTGTTTGACGTTCATTCCGGAACAGGGTTTTGTATCCAACGCAAGATAATGGTTACTCATTCAAGGACGAAGTTCTGACGATCCATGACATTGGTGATCGTTGCCAATTATCTAGCCCTGCGTAACAAAGGGAGCTTAGCTGATGGTAGACCTATCTCATTGTTAATAGCCCTCCTTTGACATCGTCCCAATCGACTAAAGGTAACTTCGCAATATTTTTGAGCTTAAAAAATAAGACTTTGCCGTATGACATGCTTTTCTAAATATTTTAGAATATTTTCTTACATTATTATAAAATTGTTCGCTGTTGTTTAATTTTTTCTCATCATACAGTTCTTACACCCTCTTTCTACATTAATGTAGCCCAGGAGTAGCCCATTCACTAAAGGTAGCTTTATTATTTACCTTAATCGTTCTGGGAGTAAATATTGATTTAAATGTGTTAGAAAAGCTACTACCTTAATCTATAAAAGGTAAACTATAATAATTTACTGTATAACATAATTATTTAAACCAGCGCAGCAATGACATTGTTATAGCTGCATAAAGTGAGGCAATGCCTTTTGACTGCACAATTTCAGTCTGACTGAGTGATGCCTTTTGACAATAAATTTTGTAACAATTTTATGTACCTACTTGTGGAGTTAATAAACATTTCTTTAAACCTCTCAAAACGATTAATGGTTTTTGGTATAAATGTAATAGTTTTTTAGCTGGTTGGTTGGTTGGTTGGTTGGTTGGTTGGTTGGTTGGTTGGTTGGTTGGTTGGTTGATTGGTTGGTTGGTTGGTTGGTTGGTTGGTTGGTTGGTTGGTTGGTTGGTTGGTTGGTTGGTTGGTTGGTTGGTTGGTTGGTTGGTTGGTTGGTTGGTTGGTTGGTTGGTTGGTTGGTTGGTTGGTTGGTTGGTTGGTTGGTTGGTTGGTTGGTTGGTTGGTTGGTTGGTTGGTTGGTTGGTTGGTTGGTTGGTTGGTTGGTTGGTTGGTTGGTTGGTTGGTTGGTTGGTTGGTTGGTTGGTTAGGTTAGGTTAGGTTAGGTTAGGTTAGGTTAGGTTAGGTTAGGTTAGGTTGGGGGGTTGTCGATCGTACTAAGAGGGTGTTTGTAGAGGTGTATTTTCGTGGTTTTTTGGTGTTTTGTAGTGTTTTCTGAGGGCTTTCGTTTGGTGTATCACACTTCGCAATCGGTCTTGTACTTTTTCGGCAAATAATATTTTATATTGTTTGTCGAATTTGTATGGGATTTTCGTGTTTTGTGAATACACTATAACATCGTCGACGTAGGGATTTCGACTCCCGAAATCTCTGTTTCGACTGACTTTTGCGTGTTTTTTGGATTGATTCTGCTTTGACTTGACGACATTGGCATTCTGTGGTATTTTGGACTTCGTACGATCTTGGCTTCTGTGGTTTTTGGCGGTTTTTCGTCGTATTTTCGGGACTTTGAAAATTCGGCAAAAACCCCAAATTTTTTTGTGTCTTGTGTTTTTGTTTGGTTTTGTTTGTGGTAACTGGTTGTGGTCATCTTGGGTTGTCTCTGGGTGGTCGCGGCTTTGTTTTTTGTTGTCTTCTGGACGTCTGGAGAGGGGCTTTCGCCTCTTTCCCTTGTCTTTTGAGGTTTTTCTCGATTTGAGCTAGTCTTGTCGCATGGCGCCAGACGCGGAGAGCGAGGAATGCTCCTCGTGCTCAGATCAGGAGGAGGAGGAGGAGGAGGAGGAGGAGGTTGAGGTTACGAGGGATAGGTCCAAGCACTGCAAGAAAGCGGTGAGGCTCTTGAGGCATAATCATGCGGTTTTAGAGCAGATTTTCAAGCGTCATAGTATGGACGTATATGATGCTCTGGATTCGGTGAGGGACAAGGAGTATAGGAAGGAGGCCGTACAGTCTGTCATTGAGATGGAGACTGTGGTCGAGGCCTTGGTCATGCGGTACGATGCCGACATGCTGAGAATGAGGACGAGGCTTACAACTGTTTATGAAGAGTTGAAAGAAAAGAATAGGGCTAAAACTGCGGATGCTCCGCAGGGTGATTGGGTGGAAAAACTAAAGAGGGAACTAACGGAGTCTATCGTTGATAGGATTGGCACTCGGTTGTCTGCCTTGGAGGAGCGCCTTCCGCCTGCGTCTGTCGGCCGTCTGCCTCCGGCAGCGGCCAAAAAAGGGGTTGTGGAGGGAAGTGGTGCGGGAATTGTTGGTCAGAGTGAGGAGAATCGTTCGACAGTCGAGGGAACTTCGAAAGGGAAAAAGGGGGATGACAGGAGGGTAATTCAGGCGAAGAAATCGGCTGATAAAGCAGCGGTTAAACCGGCTGTAGCTTCTCGAGCTCCTTCTGGGCCCGCTCGAAAAGCCAAGCCTAGTCTTGTTCCGCCACGTTCGGCGGCAGTGATGGTTTCTCTTAAACCGGAGGCTGTAAAGGAGGGCCTGACATATGCGGGCATGATGAAGAGGGTCAGGGCTGCTATTCCCATTGCGGATATTGGCATTTTGGAGGGGGTAGAGATGCGGCAGTCCGCGACCGGAGCCAGACTTTTAGAGCTCCCAGGTCCGGATGGTGGAAATCGCGCAGACGCTTTGGCACAGAAGCTGCGGGTTGAGCTGGCGGCGGTCGCTACGGTGTCCCGCCCCGAAAAGTTGGTTGAGGTACGAATCACCGGTTTGGATGATTCGGTGACGGAGAAGGAATTGGGAGAGGCCCTTTCCGAAAAGGCGGGTTGTTCTGTGGAGGCAATCAGGGTTGGAACTTTGCGGGCCGGCCCTGGTGGGGTTGGATCCACAGTCGTGCGGTGCCCTGTCGTGGTGGCGAAAGTGTTGGCGGATATCGGGCGGATTCTCTTGGGATGGAGCTCCGCCCGTATTGAGTTGTTGGGAGAGCGGCCTCTGCGCTGCTATAAGTGTATGGGGCTAGGACATACACGTCCTATGTGCCCGTCAGTCGTCGACCGTTCCGGTCTGTGCTTCCGCTGTGGTCTGGCGGGCCACAGGGCAGCTGAGTGTGTAGGCCAGGCTCGATGCGCTGTGTGCGCTGAGAGCGGCCGAAATGCGGGTCATGTCATGGGGGGTGATGCTTGCGTCCCCCCAGCGGTTAGGGCGGCAAGAGTTGTCGTTCCAGCGGCCACTCCAGTGGTCGCCCCAGTGGTTGAGAAAGCCAAGACGTCTCGCGGGTCTTCGCGGCGTTCTAAGGCTTCTGATGCGAAACCGATGGAGCAGTGAGGAATGCTCTGTCTTTCGGGAGGAAACTGGCGGGTAGAGCAGGAGAGGCCTGTCACTCGCTCGTCAGCATTGTTCGGAGGTCGGGAAAGTTCCCTTTTAGTGGTGTCAGCGGGGGTGAGTCGGGGGACTTGCCTCTGCATTGCACGATGCCACAGTCGGGGGCGCCTCAAAGCGCCCGAGTCTATCGGCCCAGTTCATCGGCCGGCCGCGACGGGTCTTGGTGGGCCATACAAACGTAGATACCACCTTGGCCCAGCGTTTGTGCGGTAAGACAGTCCCTTTTTAGTGGGTATTCCGCCCCATCGGTGGTCATGGTGGGGGGCGGCGAGTCCCACATAACCCCTCTGCTCCCCCGAGCGGAGGGGTATGCGTAAATGCATTTTTGGGGACTTAAAAAAAAAAAAAAAAAAAAAAAAAAAAAAAAAAAAAAAGGTTAGGTTAGGTTAGGTTAGGTTAGGTTAGGTTAGGTTAGGTTGAGGTTGATCTGGAGGTGTTAAGTGTGTTGGATTTTTGTGCGATTTGGAGGTTTTGTGGAGTTTTGCGAGGGCTTTCGATTGGCGCGTAGTTCGATTTGATCGGAGCCATACTTTTTCGAAAATTCACTTTTCGGAAATTTATGGTTTCCCATTGAAAACTGCGCGACAATCCGATCGTCAAGGTAAAAATTTCGACGGGCGAAATTTTTACAACGACTGACTTTGGCTTTTCTTTTTGGACGGATTCTGGTAGAACACGACGACTTGGCTTGTTTACCGGATTTTGGACGGTTTTTCTTGAGGTTTGGACGGTTTTTTGCGGGTTTTTCTTCGGCTTTTCGGGTTTTTTAAAATCGGATGAAAGGCTGGAAAACTTAGTGGGTTTTGTGTTTGTTGGGGGATTTTTGTGTGGCTGCTCTGGGGTTTCTTGGGGTGGCTGCGTGGGGTCTCCCCTCATCCGGAGGGTTTACCTAACCTTGTTTTCGGCGGATTTTCGGCCCATAGAAGGGTGTTTGGAGGGTTTGCAATGGAGGACGATATAGAGCGGGGGGCCCTCACTCCGAACGAATATTTGGACGGAGTCACGGTGTCCTACGATCAGGAGGTCTATGAGAGGGCGTTGTTGGAGAGGTTCCCGAATCGTTTCCCCCTTACGCTTCGGAATGAGAGGGCGATAGGAGATATGAGGTTTACGGCGGGGTCGTATCTGAGAAATGGCATGGCTCTGCCGGATCCGGCGGTCCCTGGATGCTCCGGGGAGACTTTTTGTGCTCCCCCGGTTGCCCAGAAGGAGAAGGTTACGGCTCCTCCCAAGGAGCTGAAAAGGAGGGTCGAAGTGGTGGAGATGTCCGACATGGAGCTGAAGGACAGGATTGAGGAGAGCATTGCAACTGTCGCCAGTGTGGTGCGTAGGTCTACGAACCTGCCGGGGGATGCAATGAGAGGGATTTTGAATGCAGTGGGTCGCGCCGCCGATGCGTTGTATGCAATGCTTCGCAGGCTGGAGACGGAGAGGAAAAGGGTCGAGGAGTTGGAGAACATGAGGGTAAAGGAGGATTTGGAGGGGAAGAAGAAGAGGATAGCGGAGCTGGAGGAACTGGTTTCGAAGCGGAAGTCCGCGCCAGTAGAGGCTCCCTCCGTAGACCGGAATCTGATGGAGAGGGTGGTTCTGGAGTGTCAGAGCGTGATTGAGGTTCGGTTCCAGGCGAAACTGGATGCGCTGGAGGAGCGAATAATGCCTTTTTTGGAGGCTTTCCGTGCGGAGGTGCCGGTTTGCGGCGAAGTTGTTTCCGGCGTTGTTCCGGAGCAGATGGAGGTGGCCATGACAGACATACCAGTCGTGGTGGCTCTGGAGGAGGGATGGAAAAAGGTCGATGGAGGGAAGAAGGGCAAGAAGGGCAAGAAGGCTCTTCCTGCCGCAAAGAGGGCAAAGGGTTCTGTCCCTAGGCCGGAAAAGGTTCAGGCGTCGGGGGCCGTGAGGGGTTCCCAGGCCCCTGTTCATAGGGCCGCTCCTGGACTCGGTGCGGGGTCGGGGCTTGGCCTCGCTCCGCCGCGCCCGGCGGCGGTGTTGATTTCGCTACGGCCGGAGGCCGTGGGGAGGGGAGTGACGTTCGCTGACGTCTTGACGAAGGTTAGGAATGAGAACGTCCTTGCGGATTTGGGCATAGACCCGGTTCCGATGCGTCAGTCGGCCACAGGGGCTCGGCTGATGGAGATTGAGGGGCCTAGAGGCATGGAGCAGGCGGACCATCTGGCCAGAAGGCTGGAGGAAGTGGTGGGGGAGTTTGCCACTGTCGCGCGGCCTGTGAGGCGTGCAGAGTTGAGGGTCTCCGGATTGGAGGACTCTGTCACCGCACAGGAAGTCGCTTGTGTGGTGGCAAACAAAGGGGGGTGTAGCGAGGGTATGGTGAGGGTCGGCGTTATCCGCCCGGGCCCTAGAGGTCTGGGCTCGGTGGTGGTGAGCTGCCCTGTGGCGGTGGCCAAGAGTCTTGGAGAGGAGGGGCGCCTGTGCTTCGGTCTCAGCTCGGCCCAAGTGCAGGTCTTGGCGGTTCGCCCCATGCGTTGTTTTAAATGCATGGGGCTGGGGCACACTCGTTCGATGTGCCCCTCTCCGGCGGAACGCAGTGGCGTATGTTTTAGGTGTGGTCTCGCGGGACATAGGGCAACAGACTGCCGGGCTCCTAGAGCCCGGTGTCTTATTTGTGAGGAGCTTGGGAAGGATTTCGAGCACACAATGGGAGGACCACTGTGTGCTCCCCCACGAGGTCGGGGATCTCGCGTCACGGGGCAGTGGGCTGCTGCACGGGGCGCTGAGAATTCAGTGCGGTAGAGGGGTTCTCATCCTCTCTCGCTGGTGTCGCGGGGGCAGGTCGGGGGGCCTGTCCCTGCATTTTTTCTCAGACACCGGCTGTCGTTGGCGTTCTAACGCCCATTTTGAGGCGCAGGTGCCTGGCTTCCCGCCGGGCAATAGCGATACCCGGCATGGCGGTGAAATGCGAGAGCGACCTCGCCGTGTCGGGTGCTGAGTGCGGGAAAAGACTCCCTTTTTAGTGGGTATTCCGCCCCATCGGTGGTCATGGTGGGGGGCGGCGAGTCCCACATAACCCCTTCGCTCCCCCGAGCGGAGGGGTATGCGTAAATGCATTTTTGGGGAGTATAAAAAAAAAAAAAAAAAAAAAAAAAAAAAAAAAAAAAAAAAAAAAAAAAAAAAAAAAAAAAAAAAAAAGGTTAGGTTAGGTTAGGTTTTAGGGGGTATCGCACCATCTCCCATGAGGTGGCATGCGCGCTCGCCGGGTCCCTGCCATGGGACTTCGACGCCGAGGTTCTCTCGGCGGTCTACTGGCGTGGCGCGCAATCCCGGAGCCAGGGTCTCCGCCCCACACCGGACACTGTGGTGCGGTGGCGTCGAGACGCTCAGACACAGGCTCTGGGCGCATGGCGGCGGCAGCTGCACAGGAGCGCCGAACTACGTGCCGAAGGATCGAGGCGCCGTATCCTCGAGGCGGTCGGGCCCATATTGGAGCGATGGGTCGGCCGTCGGTGGGGGTCGATGACTTTCCGGCTCACACAGGTACTTTCCGGGCACGGGTGCTTTGGGAAGTATCTGTGCGACGTCGCCGGGGGGGAGTCGACCCGGTGTTGCCACCACTGTGACTGCGCGATGGATGATGCGCAGCACACTTTGGTGGCGTGCCCTGCGTGGGCTGGGCCGCGGTCGACGTTAGCCGCGGCCCTGGGTGGAGTGGCTCTCTCGCTGCCGACTATCATGCAAAAGATGGTCGACAGCGAGACGGCGTGGGAGGCGATGGCCTCCTTCTGCGAAGTGGTGATGTCGCAGAAGGAGGCCGCGGAGCGGGAGAGGGAGCGGGATCCGCTCTCTCTCCGGCTACGCCGTTGGCGCAGCGGGCGGGCCAGGAGGGCCCGTCAGGCAGCGCCCGGGGGGTCTTAGGCGGCGGGGGCAGGGGGCCCCTTCCGTCTCGCAATAGACCCCCCCCGAAGTCGGCCAGTTACGCCATGGCCGCACAAGGAGGTAGGGGGGGCGCTGCAAATTGCGCCTTCCTGAGGAGGTCTCCCCGGTTCTGATCCGGGGGACGTTGGCCGCGGGCGGGGTTCCAGAAGCTACAATCCCGGGCACTGGTGCCTCGCCCCTTTTCAACAGCGGTGGGCGTCGTCTGAAGTTTTTTAGTGGGTAGGACTGCGGTGGTCGTGTCGGCCGCAGTGAGCCCCACACCCCCTCCCGGTCTCCCCCTTTTGGCCGGGAGACAGTGCGTAAGCAGCATTTTTTTACAGACGATAATAAAAAAAAAAAAAAAAAAAAAAAAAAGGTTAGGTTAGGTTAGGTTAGGTTAGGTTAGGTTAGGTTAGGTTAGGTTAGGTTGACCGATATGGCGCGGTGGCGAGTATACCCGCATTCCACTCCTGAGGTCGTGGGTTCGATCCCACACAGGATAAATATTTGTGTCTATAAATATGAATATTTGTTCTGGTCTGGGTGTTTTCCCGTGTGGAGTTGCCAGACTCCCATCGGGCGCGTCCCCAGGTGGCGGATAGGGGCATGCCACACATTGTGGTACCGGCTTTTAAATAATGTAAGTCCGGCGCGGACCAAAACTGGTGGGTTTTGTGGGGCGCACCCCCGGTCGCATTTCGCGGCTGGAAAGCGGCCCTGGGGTGGGGAGCCGCGTTCTGTTTCGCGGCTTTTTCGGGGTGGCGAGCCTTCCCGGCTCTGGTTTCCTGTCTCTCCTCTCTGTTTTGCCAGGGGGTGAGAGATAGGATCTCGCGCGGCGGGCTGGGTTTCATCCTCACCCGTCGGGCAAACTGTTACCCCCATTCTGGGGACCAGGGGTCTTGCCTTCAACGGCCGGACCGAGAGGAGACAACCTCAATAATAAATCCCTAATCCTAAGCTTACGCCCGGCGAGAGGATGAATGGCTGGTGGGTGACCAGTCTCAAGGGCGTCACTCGGCCAGGGGATCAGCGGCCCCTCTGGTCGATAAATTTACGCTTACCCGGGTACAGGGGGCACTGCCCGGGTGGACTTTTTATTTCCCCCATACTCGTGGGACTCATATGGATTCTTTTAATAAAAATTTCGTTTCGTCGGAGGGTGTGGCGTCGCAAGACGCGGAGGATGGTGCGCTTTCAGGCGCGGAGAGTGAGGGGGTGAGTCGCATCCCGGGCCAGATGTTGTCGAGGGCCGAGGTGGTTATTAGATACCGCGATCAAATGCGGGTTCTAGAGGCGTTAGAGAGGGAGGCAAACCGGTCTCTCTCTGATTTGAGCGAGGGGGACTCGGTGGATAGTGATGACTATTCTGGAGTTGAAGATGAGGTAGAAGCCGAAGTGTCGGCCAAAGGTCCAGCGACCGACGTGAGGAAGGGGCGCGGCAGGCCTCCTATACACGGCCAATGCATGGGCTTAGGCAAGGCGCGGAAAGATCTCCAGACGGCGAAGAGAGCGAAGGCGGATGAGCAAGCTCGCCTCGCTGCACAGAAGGAGGCTGAGGTCTTGGAGTTGGCCAACGCAGCTCGCACTCAGAGATGCGAGCGCGGCTATGTTCCCAAACCGGCGGATCGGATCCCAGTGTCGGAGCTAATGAAGGGGGTCGAAGTCGACCTGACAGTCGTCGAAGGCGTGGCGAAGAAGTCGGGAAACCTCAAGGGGACCTACGTGAAGGCCCTCAACGAAGCAGTGTTATCGATTAGGGGTGCGGTCGGCGACATGTATGACCGCTCCTTCTCTTCGGTCGAGTCCAAGCAGTTGCAGGAGGACAACGACCGCCTGCGGACCAAGGTGGCCGAACTCAGCGTCCGAATGACGCAGCTTGGGGATGAGGTGGACGTGCTGAAGGAGCAGCTGCGCAGCGAGAGGTCGTCGCGGCAGAACCAGCGGGAGAGGTCCATGCCTCCCGTTGTGGAGGATTTCGTCGCGCCGTCTTTTCCTTCACCGGGTAGAGCGAGCTCCCCGGTAGCTGCCCCAGCAGTTTCTTCTCCATTGGAGGACTTGGAGGCGTCCATTATCCGTAAAGTTACGGCCCTTTTGGACGCGCGTTTGCCGCCAGCTACAGTTACCTCTACTGTGCGGCCTGCTGCACCATCTGCGGCAAAAAAGAAGAAGGAGAAGCGGCGAGCCCAGAAGTCTGTGGCTCAGCCCGCCCAAGAAGAAGTGGTTGTTCCAACTCCAGCAGAGGCGGCCGGTGGGGGCTTCACTGTAGTTACCAAGCGGAGGTCCAGGCCCGCTGAGAGTCAGTCCGTCAGTCAGGCTACGAAGAAGGTCACGAAGCCCAAACGGAAGAAAAAGCCTCGCAAGCAGAAGATGCAAGAGCCCAAGTCTTCGGCGATTGCACTATCTCTGCCGCAGGAGGCTCTGGAGAAAGGCCTTTCCTATGCAAAGGTGCTGAAGGATGCAGTAGGAAAGGTATGTCCGGCGGATCACGGCATTAAGCCAGAAGATTTGCGAATCCGAAAGTCGCAATCTGGTGCGCGAGTCCTGGAGGTTCGGGGTGACAAAGGCGAGAAGGCGGACAGTTTTGCCGCTGCCCTGAGAGGAGTTCTGGTCTCCGATGTAGTGGTTTCCAGGCCCATAAAATGCGCTGAATTGCGCCTTATCGGCCTCGACGACAGCGTTGATAGGGATCAGGTCGTGTCGTCTGTAGCCCTGAGGGGGGAGTGCCCCGAAGGGAGTGTGAGGGTTGGAGAAATTCGCCGCGGCCCTTCTGGGCTGGGTGCCATCTGGGTGCGTTGCCCAGTGGCAGCGGCAAAAAAGTTGGTCGCTGGTAGGCGGCTGCTTTTGGGGTGGAGCGCTGTTAGCGTTAGACTGTTGGCGGCCAGGCCTCAGAAGTGCTTCAGGTGCTTCGAACCTGGACACCAGCAGTTTAACTGCAATAGCGACATCGACCGCAGCCGTCTGTGCTATCGTTGTGGTCAGTCGGGTCATAGGGCGGCGGCGTGCACATCTGAGCCGCATTGCCCTGTCTGTGAGGATGCGGGTAGACCTGCCAATCATTTGGTGGGTGCGAAGGGCTGCAAGTGCAGCCCACCCCGTCCGGCGAAGAAGAAGGTTGCCGCAGCTAAGACTTCCTCAGCTGCGGCCCCCGCTGCTCCTCTCCCCACTTCTTCGGGGTCTCAGAGTGAGCGGCGTGTGGAGATACCCCCACCGTCCAGCTAGGTGGGTGGCCGAGAGCGCGGGTGAGACTTGGGGTCTGTCCTCACCCGCTCTTCAAAGCTCTCGAGAAGGGGAGAGCCCTACCTTTTCAGGGCCTTCCTGCCGATTTTCCCGCGTTATGCGGGGCGCGCCAGAGGGGTCGCGGTGTCATGCGATTGCAATTCCCGTGTACCCCTCGAAATGCGCGTGAGGCAAATGGTCTGTTTTTTAGTGGGTATTCCGCCCCGTTGGTTGGTTGGTGGGGGGGCGGCGAGTCCCACATATCCCCGTCACGACCCCATTGTGGCGGGGAATGCGTAAATGCATTTTTTGGGACCTTAAAAAAAAAAAAAAAAAAAAAAAAAAAAAAAAAAAAAAAAAAAAAAAAAAAAAAATATGGTTGCCTGTAAAGTCGTTTTTACGGGCGAAGATTTTACGTGACAACGTCTTTTTCTCGGTAGAATATTTATTGATATGAATATAATTAAATTGCACAATAGGAACAAGGAATTGAATGAAAATAAGAATTGCACAAATTTTAACTATAGAAATATATTTTGTTTACTAAAACATTGTACACTAGTGCTGCGCGCGCGGCAGACCGATCATAGTTGAGTGGGAGAGAGACGCAAGGCATTCGCCGGGCCTCTCTCTCGTTCGGTGACTCATCGTAACGTTACCGAGCGTTACACTTTTTCATAAGTGACTCCCAGCCGCAACCTAATTTAAGACGTTGTCACGTCAAAAAAAAAAAGGTTAGGTTAGGTTAGGTTAGGTTAGGTTAGGTTCCCGTCCCGCTTGGAGCGATGGGTCGGCCGTTTGGAGCGATGGGTCGGCCGTCGGTGGGGGTCGATGACTTTCCGGCTCACACAGGTACTTTCCGGGCACGGGTGCTTTGGGAAGTATCTGTGCGACGTCGCCGGGGGGGAGTCGACCCGGTGTTGCCACCACTGTGACTGCGCGATGGATGATGCGCAGCACACTTTGGTGGCGTGCCCTGCGTGGGCGGGGCCGCGGTCGACGTTAGCCGCGGCCCTGGGTGGAGTGGCTCTCTCGCTGCCGACCATCATGCAAAAGATGGTCGACAGCGAGACGGCGTGGGAGGCGATGGCCTCCTTCTGCGAAGTGGTGATGTCGCAGAAGGAGGCCGCGGAGCGGGAGAGGGAGCGGGATCCGCTCTCTCTCCGGCTACGCCGTTGGCGCAGCGGGCGGGCCAGGAGGGCCCGTCAGGCAGCGCCCAGGGGGTCTTAGGCGGCGGGGGCAGGGGGCCCCTTCCGTCTCGCCATAGACCCCCCCCGAAGTCGGCCAGTTACGCCATGGCCGCACAAGGAGGTAGGGGGGGCGCTGCAAATTGCGCCTTCCTGAGGAGGTCTCCCCGGTTCTGATCCGGGGGACGTTGGCCGCGGGCGGGGTTCCAGAAGCTACAAACCCGGGCACTGGTGCCTCGCCCCTTTTCAACAGCGGTGGGCGTCGTCTGAAGTTTTTTAGTGGGTAGGACTGCGGTGGTCGCGTCGGCCGCAGTGAGCCCCACACCCCCTCCCGGTCTCCCCCTTTTGGCCGGGAGACAGTGCGTAAGCAGCATTTTTTTACAGACGATAATAAAAAAAAAAAAAAAAAAAAAAGGTTCCCGTCCCGTCCCGTGTGGAGTTGCCAGACTCCCATCAGGCGCGTCCCCGGGTGGCGGATAGGGGAAGCCACTCCGGCGTGGGTGGTCCCGGCTTCGGCTGGCGTGGACCAAAACTGGCGGGTTCTGGGCGCACCCCTGGCTGCGTCTCGGCGCAGCCGGAAAGCGGCCGTGTGGAGGGAGTCGCGACTCGGTCTCGCGGCTCTCGGGGAGGAGATCTCCCGGGAGGTTCCGTCTCGCCCCTCTGTTCTGACAGTCGGGTGGGATGGGGTCGCGCGGTGGGTCCGGCGGTTGCAGTTTTGTGATCGCCGGGTGGGCCTCGCCGATTGGCTAAGGTCCCCCTTCGGGCAGCCTGTTACCCCCAGGGTTGGGGCCAGGGGTCTTGCCTTAGCGGCTGGGCCGAGAGGAACGCGAACCTCAATAATAAATCTGCGAAAAAGCCCGCAGCGGCGTCGCTTGTTCGGCGCTGCAGCGGCCCCTGCCGCAGCCGGCCTCGCGGAGAGGTTCGGTGGGCGCGGCGAGAGGACGCAGCCGCCTTCATGGCGGTGGGCGTGAGAGGATGCAAACCTCTATAAAAAATGCCCCTGCCGCAGCTGTGTGCCCCTAGGGTGGGGCCCAGTGGGCGCGGCGCGTGGACGCCTCGGGGTGTGACCCCGCCCTGAGCGCGGAAAGAGGAAGCCAACCTCTCTAAAATAATGGCACGGGGACGCCGTGGCCGGGAGGGCCGGACGGCGGAAAGAGGAAGTCAACCTCTATAAAAAATGACGCCAAGTCCGCAGCGGCGTCGCTTTTAGTGATGCCGCAGCGGCCCCTGCCGCAGCTGGCCCGAGGTGTAGGGCTCAGTGGGCGCGGCGCGAGGTGGCCGCCGCCCTCTCACGAGGTGTGGTGGCTGGGAGCTGCGGGCGAATAACGGGGAAGTTTTCGCCCGCCTCGTACAGCTCCGGGACGGGGAGTGGCCCTTAACACAGGTCCCTCTGTTGCGAGTGAGCCTGCCTCACGGCGGGCTGCGCGGAGGGCGGACATGTGTGTAATCCGAAAGGTGGTCCCTTGTCCGCTCTGTCCGACCGCGCGAGTAGGTGTTCCTTTGTTTTTTAGTCGGTGCGAGTCCGACATAACCCAGTGAGCCTCCCCGTGGCCTCTGGGTATGCATAAGGCATTTTTCAAAGGTTAAAAAAAAAAAAAAAAAAAAAAAAAAAAAAAAAAAAAAAAAAAAAAAAAAAAAAAAAAAAAAGGTTAGGTTAGGTTAGGTTAGGTTAGGTTAGGTTAGGTTAGGTTAGGTTCCCGTGTGGAGTTGCCAGACTCCCATCGGGCGCGTCCCCGGGTGGCGGATAGGGGCATGCCACACATTGTGGTACCGGCTTTTAATTAATTTAATATAAGTCCGGCGCGGACCAAAACTGGTGGGTTTTGTGGGGCGCACCCCCGGTCGCACTTCGCGGCTGGAAAGCGGCCCTGGGGTGGGGAGCCGCGTTCTGTGTCGCGGCTTTTTCGGGGTGGCGAGCCTTCCCGGCTCTGGTTTCCTATCTCTCCCTTCTGTTTTGCCAGGGGGCTGAGAGATAGGATCTCGCGCGGCGGGCTGGGTTTCATCCCCACCCGTCGGGCAAACTGTTACCCCCATTCTGGGGACCAGGGGTCTTGCCTTCAACGGCCGGACCGAGAGGAGACAACCTCAATAATAAATCCCTAATCCTAAGCTTACGCCCGGCGAGAGGATGAATGGCTGGTGGGTGACCAGTCTCAAGGGCGTCACTCGGCCAGGGGTTCAGCGGCCCCTCTGGTCGATAAATTCACGCTTACCCGGGTACAGGGGGCACTGCCCGGGTGGACTTTTTATTTCCCCCATACTCGTGGGACTCTTATGGAAAATTTAAATAAATTCGTTTCGTCCGATGTTGCGGCGTCGCAAGACGCGGGGGTAGAGGCGCCTTCGAGCGCGGAGTTTGAAGTAGATCACATTCCCAGCCAAATGTTATCTCGAGCTGAGGTTGTGATTCGGTACCAGGACCAATTACGGGTACTAGAGGCGCTGGAGAGAGAGGCGGATCTCTCTGAGTTCGGCGATGATGAGTCGGTGGGATCGTCCGACTTGGACAGCGACGATACTTCGGCGTCGAAGGAGGTGGCTGAAGTGTCGGACAAAGTTTCGGCGGTATCCGCGAAGAAAGGACGTGGCAGGCCTCCCTCTCATGGAATCTACATGGGAATTGGAAAGGCCAGGACAGAGCTGCAGACTGCGAAAAGATCGCGAGAAGAGGAGAAAGCTCGTCTTAGAGCTCAGACAGAGCAGGAGATTGCGGAGGAGGCCAAGGTGGCGCGTGCCCTCAGAGCTGAGAGAGGCTACGTCCCTAAGCCAGTGGAACAGACTCCACTATCTGAGATCCTAGAAAGGGTGGACATTGATCTTTCAATGGTTCAAAAGGTGGCGAAAAAATCGAGCAACCTTAAGGGCACTTATATCAGGGTCCTTAATGATGCCGTGATTTCTCTAAAGGGAGCGTTTGTGGAAGTCTACGATCGCTCCTTCTCTTCGGTTGAGTCGCGGCATCTGCAAGAGGATAATGATCGCTTGCGGAAAGAGCTGGTCGAGGTGCGCGCGAAAATGGAGCGCCTGGAAAAGGATGTCGAGGTCATGCGGCTACAATCGCGGGAGAGGTCCATTCCTCCTGCTTCCTCACCGTCGCGGGTAGTTTCTCCTCCTGTGGTTTCTTCTTCACAGGAGTTGACGGCATCGATACTGCGCCAAGTAGAGGCCTTGTTGGACGCGCGCTTGCCTCCCATTCCTAGGACGATAGAGTCCGAAGTGTCCGAAGAAGCGCGACCCGCTGAGCCCTCAGTGGCGAAAAAGGGCAAAAAGAAGAAGGCTAAGCAGCAGGCCCCTCCTTCAGTAGTGGTCGAGGAGCCACCCGGCAATCCAGCGGGTCCTGCTGTCGATGAAGAGTTCACGACGGTGACAAGGCGGAAGTCCAGGCCCGCCAAAAGTCAGCCGCAGCCTGCCAAGAAAAAGCAGGCCAAAAAGAAGAAGGGCAAAAGGGGAGGAAATCGCCAGATGCGAGTCCCTAGATCCTCTGCCATCGTCCTGTCGGTTCCGGAGCCAGCGCTAAATCGGGGAGTCACCTATGCGGGGCTCCTCGCTAAGGCGGTGCGCAATATCGACTTGCAGGAGGTCGGCATAGGTCCTGGGGAACTGCGTATTCGTAAGGCGCAGTCGGGTGCTCGACTTTTAGAGGTGTCCGGCGATAGTGGTGCTAAGGCCGACGGGTTGGCTGAGGCGATGCGTGGGATTTTTGCGTCGGAGATAGTTGTTTCCCGTCCGGTGAAGAGCGTGGAACTTCGGCTTGTCGGTCTTGACGACTCGGTCGATCAGAGGCAAGTCGTTTCTGCCGTAGCCCTGAAGGGAGAATGCCCTGAAGGGGGCATAAAAGTTGGAGAGATCCGCCGCGGCCCGTCTGGGATGGGCGCTATCTGGGTTCGCTGCCCGGTAGCCGCGGCGAAGAAGCTTGTGGCTGCAAAGCGGCTGGTGCTGGGATGGAGTGCTGTGAGCGTTACGCTGTTGAAGCCCCGGCCTGAGAAGTGTTTCAGATGCTTCGAGCCGGGTCATCAGCAGTATAACTGCACCAGTGCTACAGACCGCAGCGGTCTGTGTTATAGGTGCGGGCAGGCTGGTCACAAAGCCGCCGCTTGTTCGGGCGATCCGCATTGCCCCGTATGCGAGGATGCAGGAAGGCCCGCCAAACATCTTCTTGGCGGGAAAGGTTGTAAACCGGTTCCAACCCGGCGTTCAGCGAAGAATTTGGCCGCAGCTAAGTCCACTCTAGCTGCGGCCCCCGCCGCTGCTAGCTCCGAATCTCCATCTCCGGGGCAGCATGAGCGGCGTGAGGAACTGCCACCGGCGTCGTAGTTGGCCGGCAGAGGGCTGCGGGTGACTGATAAGGGGTCGTCATCACCCGCCTTTTCGTTTTCGCTCTCTAGACGGGGGAGGGTCATTAGGCTTTCCCGTCGACTGCCCGCAAATAGCGGGCCGCGCGCGAGGGGTCACGGAAGATTGTTACCACGTTCCCGTGATTCCCCCTCTTTTTGTTGCGCGTGTGGCAGTAGGTCCATTTTTTAGTGGGTATTCCGCCCCCGCTTCCATCTTCCGGGGCGGCGAGTCCCACATATCCCCGTCACGACCCCAGTGTGGCGGGGAATGCGTAAAGGTCATTTTTTAGGACGGTAAAAAAAAAAAAAAAAAAAAAAAAAAAAGGTTAGGTTAGGTTAGGTTAGGTTAGGTTCCCGTCCCGTGTGGAGTTGCCAGACTCCCATCGGGCGCGTCCCCAGGTGGCGGATAGGGGCATGCCACACATTGTGGTACCGGCTTTTAAGTAATGTAAGCCCGGCGCGGACCAAAACTGGTGGGTTTTGTGGGGCGCACCCCCGGTCGCATTTCGCGGCTGGAAAGCGGCCCAGTGGTGCCGTTGTCACACGGCGTAGGGTGTCGGCTGCTCCCAGCACGCCTCAGCTCATCTGAGGTGGCAGGGGATGCAGCCCATTTTCCCGAGTGGAGGCGAGGCGTTTTGGCGCCTTTTGTTTCGCCCTTTCGAGGGCAGTGGCCGCTTTCATGCGGCGGTGGGTGGCAGGCCTGCAAGGCCTGCGGCGCGGCGAGTCCGGCAGTCACATCCCAGTGGCTGTCGGGGGGGTCTCTTGACTCCCCGTCGGGCAATCCGTAATCCGCAGTCTGCGGACCGGAGGTGCCTCTCACTGAGAGTGGTGCCGCGTGGAAGAATACCACTATAATAAATTACCCCAATCCCAAGGTGAGCGGATCGTGCCGAAGGGATGCATGGCTGGAGGGAGTCCAGTCGCTAGCGTGCAGGGGAACTCACCCCTGAAAAAAGAGATGGAGAATAGGAAAATGATCACAAGTAGTTCGGCAAAGAATCTCCGGGCAGGTCCCCGAAAGGGGGAATCCTGCACACCCGCCTCGGCGGGTGTCTGCCCCGTTGTATACGGAGGGGGCACCAACTGCTTCGGGGGTCAGCAGGCTGCTGATTCCCGCAACGACGACTATGGCTTTTGTTTATTGGATTTTTGTTCTGCTTCGCGATTTGGAGTACTGCGCCTCCGGGGTGGGGGCAAGCCGCTGCGCGATGAGCGTGGCAGGTTCCTCACCGCCCCGGTGCCGCAGGAGGTTGAGGTTGTTTCCGACAGCTCTGCGGGGACCATGGACACCGTGGGCCCGGTAGAGCTGTCTCAGATGTCGGAGGTTGACGAGGGCAGTGCTTCTGTGCGCAGCCCCCGTCAAAAAAGAAAGTGGTCACCCGGGGCCGGCTCAGCAAGTGAGGATGAGGTTCCTCCTTCCACGTCGGGTCAGGACGATTTCTCGGTGGTGAGGGCCCAAACCAAGCGCGGCCGCTCCCATGGCCGCACTCATGGCTTGACGGTCGGACTCGGCGAAGCCAGGAGGGCGCTGAGTGCCGGCCGGGTGCAACCCCGACTGGAAGCTCAGCGGGAGAAGGAGGCGAAGACGAGCCACTCTCGCGCTCCCGATTGCGCGACCGCCTTTAAGGCAATGGCGGCGACCTGGGAGCCAGCCAGCACCGTCTCCGCCTCCACTCTGGCGGAGAGGATGACGCAGGTCCTCGCCGCCGTTGAAGAGATGTCGGGTCGGTCATCGTCCCTGAAGGGGACCTTCCACGGCGGGTTCAAGACCGCCGTGGAAGTCGGTAGGGAGTGCCTCCAGGCCTGGTCGGCCCGTACTCCTGCGTCAGAGGATGGCATGCTGCGGCTGGAGCTGGAGCGCCTCAGGGCCAGCGACAAGGCCCTGAGGCAGGAGAACGCCCGCCTCCTGGCGCAGCATGCGGAGGTTTTGAGGGAGGTCTCCTCTCTCCGCGAGGAGGTGCGGAGAGTGGAGAGGCCTGCGCCTATGGACCTGGCGCAGGTGGAGGAGAGGCTCGCGCGCGAGGTCAATGCGCGCCTCATGAAGGTGCTCGATGCGCGCATTGAGGGCCTGGAGGTGTCTGGCCGCCTGCTGCCCGAGAAGTCGGTGCGTCCCCCGCTTCGGGCCGACCGGGTGGCACTTTCGCCACAGCCGGGCCCTTCTTCGGCCCCTACCGTGGCCCTAGTGCAGCTTCCTCCTCCCCCTAGCAAGAAGGGGAAGGGGAAGGGAAAGGGAAAGGGGAAGAAGCAGTCGGTGCCTGTTTCGGCGTCTGCACCGGTTGCTTCTCCTTCCTCCGAAGTTCGCCCTGTCGTCCCGGCTCCCGCTGCCGCCCCGTCCCAGTCGGGTGGCCAAGAACCTTGGACGACGGTCGTCTCGCGCCGCCCTAAAGGAAGAGCGGTGGCGCCATTGAAGATTTCTCGGAGCGCTGCTCCTGCCAGGCCGGCACCACAGCCGGGCCGATCGGCAGCCCCCGTCAAAAAGAAGGCGCTGCGCCCGCCATCATCTGCAGCAGTGGTCATGACGCTGCTGCCGGGCGCAGTGGAGCGGGGCCGCACTTATGAGGCGGTGATCGCTGAGGCCAAGGCGAAGATACGCCTTGCCGACCTCGGCATTGCCTCAGTGCGGTTCCGCAAGGCAGCGACGGGGGCCCGGGTCCTCGAGATTGCAGGAGAGGCCCGGGAGGAGAAGGCCGATAGGCTGGCGGAGCGCCTCCGCGAAATTTATTTGCCGGAGGAGGTCAGGGTCTCCAGGCCGGTGATGCGGGCAGACGTCCGCATCGCGGGTCTGGACGACTCTGTCTCCAGGGAGGAGGTTGTGGCGGCGGTGGCGGCAGTCGGCGGCTGCGCTCCCGACCTCGTGAGGCCGGGGGCGATCGGAAGGGCTACCTCTGCGGGGCTGGGGGCCATTGTGGTCTCCTGCCCCGTGGCGGTAGCGAAACGGGTGGCCAGCGGGCGATTGCTCGTTGGCTGGGTGTCGGCTGGGACGACTCTTTTGGAATCTCGTCCCAGCCGCTGCTTTAGGTGTTTCGCGCTGGGCCATCTTGGGGCCCAGTGCAAGTCTTCGGTCGACCGCAGCGATAACTGCTTCCGCTGCGCTCGACCAGGGCACCGAGCCCGAGACTGCTCTGCCCCCCCCCACTGCCCCCTCTGTGAGGAGGCTGGGAGGGTGGCCGACCATCGCCCTGGGGGTAAGGCTTGCGCCCGGTCCCCCAAGGCCAAAAAGAAGGGCCCCGGCAAAGGCGTGCTGCCATCGGGCCCTACCGCCGCCACGGATCGGCCGGAGGAGGTTGACATGGAGACCCACTAATTTATGGCTCTCCAGCTCAACCTTCTACAGGCGAACCTTAACCACTCCGCCGCGGCCCAGGATCTTCTTCTTCAGGCCATGGCGGAGTGGCAGGTCGGTCTGGCAGTGGCCGCTGAGCCCTACCGCGTCCCGGTCCGTTCCGACTGGGTCTGCGACGCGGACGGCTCAGTGGCCATCATTCAGCGTATGGCGGCGGGCACTCCCCCTCTCGTCCTCGTCGGGAGAGGGGGAGGTTTCGTAGCCGCTCGGGTCGGCGGGGTGGTGGTTGTGGGGGTCTATTTCTCCCCCAATCGCCCCCTCGTCGAGTTCGAGCGGTTTTTGGTCAGGTTGGGCGCTATAACCCAAGGCTCTTCTCTCCCCGTCATTGTGATGGGGGACCCCAACGCCAAATCCACGGCGTGGGGCTCCCGGACGACTGACGGGAGGGGGACGGCCTTGGAGGAATGGGTGACAGAGTGTGGGCTGTCCATCCTCAATCGCGGTTCGGTGGACACGTGCGTGCGCCGCAACGGGGGGTCTGTTATCGACATCTCGTTTGCGGCGCCCTCTCTCGCGCATCGTGTCCACGATTGGAGGGTGCTGGAGGATGTGGAGACATTGTCTGATCACCGTTATATCAGATTCAGTGTCTCCACATCGGTGCCAGCGCCCAGCGGAGGTGTTGGAGAGCCGCGATTGGACGGCCCACGATGGGCGATCAAGCGCCTCGACAGGTCTTTGCTGCGGGAGGCAGCCCTGGTCGAGGCGTGGCCACGGGAGCCACCGCTGGTGGACGTGGAGGGGGAGGCTGCGAGGGTGTGCGCGGCCATGGCGCGTATTTGTGACGTGGCCATGCCCCGTGTTCGCGCCCCCCCGCGCAGATCCCAGGTCTACTGGTGGTCGCCGGAGATCGCCCAGCTCCGCCGAACCTGTGCGGTGGAGCGGCGCCGCTACCAGAGGTGTCGCGGAAGGAGAATCCGCGACGACGCCGAGTTGGATCGGCTCTACGCCGCCTATAGAGAGGCGGTGAGGGCCCTTCGCGGGGCCATTAGCCGGTCCAAAGCCGCAGCGTGGGACGAGCTGCTGGAGGCCGTTGAGGCGGATCCATGGGGCAGGCCGTACAAAATAGTACGGCAAAAGCTCCGAGCGTGGACCCCTCCCGTCTCCAGCAGTCTCGAACCGGCGGTACTCGGTAGGGTGGTTGAGGCACTGTTCCCAGACAGGGGAACCGACTTCGTGCCTCCCACTATGGCGGCGCCAGATGTCACCCGTGACTCGGGCACTGAGGATGTGCCCGAGCTCACCGAGGAGGAAGTAGGAAGGGCCGTGCTACGCCTGAGGGGCAAGAGCACGGCCCCAGGTCCCGACGGCATTCCGACGAGGGCGTGGGACCTGGTTTTGAGCGGGGAGGAAGCGCCTTTTCTTTCCCGCGTGACCTCCCTCTTTGCTAGGTGTCTGCGGGATGGGGTTTTTCCGCGGCGCTGGAAGGAGGGCCGCTTGGTACTCCTTCCCAAAGAGGGACGTCCGGCCGATGACCCTTCTGGTTATCGGCCCATCGTGCTGCTCGACGAGGCGGGCAAGCTCCTGGAGCGTGTCATCGCCAACCGCCTCGTCGAGCACCTGGAGGAGGTCGGACCAGATTTGTCCGACCACCAGTTCGGGTTCCGCCGCGGCCGATCGACGATTGACGCGATCGGCCGCTTGCAGGACCTGTCGGAGAGGGCGGTTTCCCGGGGTGGGGTGTTGATTGCGGTGTCGCTCGATATCGCGAACGCCTTCAACACCCTGCCTTGGTCAACGATTATGGAGGCGCTCCGATTCCATGGGGTGCCTCCATATCTGCGGCGGTTGTTGGGGAGCTACCTGTCGGAGAGGGCGGTAGTCTTCCCAACGATGGGCGGAGGAGGCTGTCGTCGGCGTATGGTGTGCGGTGTTCCACAGGGGTCTGTCCTGGGACCACTCTTGTGGAACATCGGATATGATTACGTTCTGCGCTGTGTGAACTTGCACGGCGTGGACGTGATCTGTTACGCCGACGACACCCTCGTAACATCCCGGAGTTCTGACCCCCGGGATGCGAGAGTGTTGGCCACTGTCGGCGTCGCGGCGGTGGTCGAGAGGATACGGCGGCTGGGGCTCGAGGTGGCACTGCATAAATCCGGGGCCATTATTTTCCATGGTCCCCGGAGGCGGCCACCTCCAGGCCCCAGTATCGTGGTAGGAGGAACTCCCATCCCTGTCGAGAACACGCTGAAGTATCTCGGCGTCCTTCTCGACAGCAGATGGGACTTCGAAGCGCACCTTCGGCACCTAGGCCCGAGGTTGGTGAGCACGGCGGGAGCTCTATCTCGCCTGCTCCCCAATCTCGGAGGGAGTGGCGGCAGTTGCCGCCGCCTTTACACGGGAGTGGTGCGGTCCATAGCCCTGTATGGAGCCCCAATTTGGGCGAGCTCCATATCGGGTCGCCATCGACAGATCCTGCAGCAGTCGCAGAGGGTCATGGCGACCCGTGTCGTTAGGGGGTATCGCACCATCTCCCATGAGGTGGCATGCGCGCTCGCCGGGTCCCTGCCATGGGACCTCGACGCCGAGGTTCTCTCGGCGGTCTACTGGCGTGGCGCGCAATCCCGGAGCCAGGGTCTCCGCCCCACACCGGACACAGTGGTGCGGTGGCGTCGAGACGCTCAGACACAGGCTCTGGGCGCATGGCGGCGGCAGCTACACAGGAGCGCCGAACTACGTGCCGAAGGATCGAGGCGCCGTATCCTCGAGGCGGTCGGGCCCATCTTGGAGCGATGGGTCGGCCGTCGGTGGGGGTCGATGACTTTCCGGCTCACACAGGTACTTTCCGGGCACGGGTGCTTTGGGAAGTATCTGTGCGACGTCGCCGGGGGGGAGTCGACCCGGTGTTGCCACCACTGTGACTGCGCGATGGATGATGCGCAGCACACTTTGGTGGCGTGCCCTGCGTGGGCGGGGCCGCGGTCGACGTTAGCCGCGGCCCTGGGTGGAGTGGCTCTCTCGCTGCCGACCATCATGCAAAAGATGGTCGACAGCGAGACGGCGTGGGAGGCGATGGCCTCCTTCTGCGAAGTGGTGATGTCGCAGAAGGAGGCCGCGGAGCGGGAGAGGGAGCGGGATCCGCTCTCTCTCCGGCTACGCCGTTGGCGCAGCGGGCGGGCCAGGAGGGCCCGTCAGGCAGCGCCCGGGGGGTCTTAGGCGGCGGGGGCAGGGGGCCCCTTCCGTCTCGCCATAGACCCCCCCCGAAGTCGGCCAGTTACGCCATGGCCGCACAAGGAGGTAGGGGGGGCGCTGCAAATTGCGCCTTCCTGAGGAGGTCTCCCCGGTTCTGATCCGGGGGACGTTGGCCGCGGGCGGGGTTCCAGAAGCTACAAACCCGGGCACTGGTGCCTCGCCCCTTTTCAACAGCGGTGGGCGTCGTCTGAAGTTTTTTAGTGGGTAGGACTGCGGTGGTCGTGTCGGCCGCAGTGAGCCCCACACCCCCTCCCGGTCTCCCCCTTTTGGCCGGGAGACAGTGCGTAAGCAGCATTTTTTTACAGACGATAATAAATAAAAAAAAAAAAAAAAAAAAAAAAAGGTTAGGTTCCCGTGTGGAGTTGCCAGACTCCCATCGGGCGCGTCCCCGGGTGGCGGATAGGGGCATGCCACACATTGTGGTACCGGCTTTTATATAATGTAATGTAAGTCCGGCGCGGACCAAAACTGGCGGGTTTTGTGGGGCGCACCCCCGGTCGCACTTCGCGGCTGGAAAGCGGCCCTGGGGTGGGGAGCCGCGTTCTGCGTCGTGGCTTTTTTGGGGTGGCGAGCCTTCCCGGCTCTGGTTTTCCTGTCTCCCCCCTCTGTTCTGTCAGGGGGCTTGGAGATGGGATCGCGCGGCGGGCAGGGTTTCATTCCCACCCGTCGGGCAAACTGTTACCCCCATTCTGGGGACCAGGGGTCTTGCCTTCACCGGCCGGACCGAGAGGAGACAACCTCAATAATAAATTCCCAATCCTAAGCTTTACGCCCGGCGAGAGGATGAATGGCTGGTGGGTGACCAGTCTTTAGGGCGTCACTCGGCCAGGGGATCAGCGGCCCCTCTGGTCGATAAATTTACGCTTACCCGGGTACAGGGGGCACTGCCCGGGTGGACTTTTTATATCCCCCATACTCGTGGGACTCATATGGATTCTTTTAACAAAAATTTCGTTTCGTCGGAGGGTGTGGCGTCGCAAGACGCGGAGGAAGGTGCGCTTTCAGGCGCGGAGAGTGAGGGGGTGAGTCGCATCCCGGGCCAGATGTTGTCGAGGGCCGAGGTAGTCATTAGATACCGCGACCAAATGCGGGTCTTAGAGGCGTTGGAGAGGGAGGCAAACCGGTCTCTCTCTGATTTGAGTGAGGGAGATTCAGAGGGTGTCTTGTCTGAGGTGGAGCTAGACAGTGACGACCATTCAGAGGTCGAAGAAGAGATGGAAGCCGATGTTTCGGCTAAAGGTCCAGCGGATGCCGTGAAGAAGGGGCGCGGTAGACCCCCTACGCATGGTCTCTGTATGGGGCTAGGGAAGGCGCGTTCATTTCTCCAGACGGCGAAGAGAGCGAAGGCGGATGAGCAAGCTCGTCTCGCTGCGCAGAAAGAGGCTGAGGTTTTGGAGATGGCCAACGCAGCGCGTGCTCTGAGAAGCGAGCGTGGCCATGTGGAGAGACCGATCGAACGGGTCCCAGTTTCGGAACTGGTGAAGGGGGTGGAAGTCGACCTGACAGTGGTCGAAAACGTGGCGAAGAAGTCAGGAAACCTGAAGGGCACCTACGTCAAAGCCCTGAACGCCGCTGTCATATCGATAAGAGGAGCGGTCGGCGACATCTATGACCGTTCTTTCTCTTCGGTCGAGTCCAAGCAGCTGCAGGAGGATAATGACCGCCTGCGGACCAAGGTGGCCGAGCTAAGCGTCCAGATGATGAAGCTTGGAGATGAAGTAGATGTGCTGAAAGAGCAGCTGCGCAGCGAGAAGTCGTCACGGCAGAACCAGCGGGAGAGGTCCATGCCTCCCGTTGTTGAAGATTCCGTCGCGCCGTCTTTTCCTTCACCGGGTAGAGCGAGCTCCCCGGTAGCTGCCCCAGCAGTTCCTCCTCCATTGGAGGACTTAGAGGCGTCCATCCTCCGTAAAGTTACGGCTCTTTTGGACGCGCGTTTGCCGCCAGCAACAGTAGCTTCTACTGTGCGGCCTGCTGCACCATCTGCAGCGAAAAAGAAGAAGGAGAAGCGGCGAGCCCCAAAACCTGTGGCTCTTCCCGCTCAAGAGGTGGTTATTCCAGCGCCAGCAGAGGCAGCTGACGGCGGTTTTACCGTAGTCGCCAAGCGGAGGTCCAGGCCCGCTGCGAAACAGCCCGCTGAGAAACAGCCCGCGAAGAAGGTTGCGAAGCCCAAGCGCAAGAAAAAGCCTCGCAAGCAGAAGATGCAAGAGCCCAAATCATCGGCGATTGCTCTGTCTCTGCCGCAGGAGGCATTGGAGAAAGGCCTTACGTACGCGAATGTACTTAGAGAAGTGATAGGGAAAGTCTGTCCGGCGGATCATGGCATAGAGCCAGACAATCTGAGGATTCGTAAGACGCAATCCGGTGGGCGCGTCCTAGAAGTTCGGGGCGATAAGGGCGAGAAGGCGGATAGTTTTGCCGCTGCCTTGAGAGGGGTTCTGGTCCCCGATGTCGTAGTTTCTAGGCCGATGAAGTGCTCTGAACTGCGCCTCATCGGCCTCGACGACAGCGTCGATAGGGATCAGGTCGTGTCTTCCGTAGCCCTGAGGGGGGAGTGCCCCGAAGGGAGTGTGAGGGTAGGTGAGATTCGCCGCGGCCCGTCTGGGCTGGGTGCCGTCTGGGTGCGTTGCCCAGTGGCAGCGGCTAAAAAGTTGGTTGCTGGTAGGCGGCTGCTTTTAGGGTGGAGCGCTGTTAGCGTTAGACTGTTGGCGGCCAGGCCCCAGAAGTGCTTCAGGTGCTTCGAACCTGGACACCAGCAGTTTAACTGCAAAAGCGATATCGACCGCAGCCGTCTGTGCTATCGCTGTGGTCAATCGGGTCATAGGGCGGCGGCGTGCACATCTGAGCCGCACTGCCCTGTCTGTGGGGATGTAGGTAGACCTGCCAGTCATCTGGTGGGTGCGAAGGGCTGCAAGTGCAGCCCACCCCGTCCGGCGAAGAAGAAGGTTGCCGCAGCTAAGACTTCCTCAGCTGCGGCCCCCGCCGCTCCTCTCCCCACTGCTTCGGGGACTCAGAGTGAGCGGCGTGTGGAGATACCCCCACCGTCCAGCTAGGTGGGTGGCCGAGAGCGCGGGTGAGACTAGGGGTCTGTCCTCACCCGCTCTTCAAAGCTCTCGAGAAGGGGAGAGCCCAACGTTTTCAGGGCCTTCCTGCCGAGTTTCCTGCGTTATGCGGGGCGCGCCAGAGGGGACGCGGTGTCATGCCACCGCAATTCCCGTGTCCCCCTCGAAATGCGCGTGAGGCAAATGGTCTGTTTTTTAGTGGGTATTCCGCCCCGTTGGTTGGTTGGTGGGGGGCGGCGAGTCCCACATATCCCCGTCACGACCCCATTGTGGCGGGGAATGCGTAAATGCATTTTTTGGGACCTTAAAAAAAAAAAAAAAAAAAAAAAAAAAAAAGGTTAGGTTAGGTTCCCGTGTGGAGTTGCCAGACTCCCATCGGGCGCGTCCCCAGGTGGCGGATAGGGGCATGCCACACATTGTGGTACCGGCTTTTAAGTAATGTAAGCCCGGCGCGGACCAAAACTGGTGGGTCTTGTGGGGCGCACCCCCGGTCGCATTTCGCGGCTGGAAAGCGGCCCAGTTGTGCCGTTGTGGCACAGGGGTGGGGAGCCGCGTTCTGTGTCGTGGCTTTTACGGGGTGGCGAGCCTTCCCGGCTCTGGTTCTCCTGTCTCTCCCCTCTGTTCTGTCAGGGGGCTTAGAGATGGGATCTCGCGCGGCGGGCTGGGTTTCATCCCCACCCGTCGGGCAAACTGTTACCCCCATTCTGGGGACCAGGGGTCTTGCCTTCACCGGCCGGACCGAGAGGAGACAACCTCAATAATAAATCCCTAATCCTAAGCTTACGCCCGGCGAGAGGATGAATGGCTGGTGGGTGACCAGTCTTTAGGGCGTCACTCGGCCAGGGGATCAGCGGCCCCTCTGGTCGATAAATTCACGCTTACCCGGGTACAGGGGGCACTGCCCGGGTGGACTTTTTACTTCCCCCATACTCGTGGGATTCGCATGGATAAATCAAATAAAATCGTTTCTTTTAAAGATGTTGTGGCGTCTGGTGACGCGGAGTCGGATGCACCTTCGGGTGTTGCTGGTGTAGAGTTGGGTCAAGTTTTGACCAGGGCCGAAGTAGTGATTCGGTACGAAGAACAAATGCGCGTACTGAATGCGCTAGAGAAGGAAGCGGCCGACATGAGTCTGTCAGATAGCGACATGGGTCTGGACAGTGACGATGAATCGGCTTCAGAGGTTGACGAGGATGTGGTTTTACCCTCGGCGCAGGAAACAGCGGACACTGCAAGGAGAGGTCGCGGCAGGCCGCCCACTCATGGGCTTACTATGGGCCTCGGCAAAGCTCGGTCCGAGCTTCAGGCTGCTAGGAGAGAGAAAGCCAATGAAAAGGAGGCTCTTGAGAAAGAGGAAGAAGAGAAGATGGCAGAGTTGGCTAGGGAAGCACGTGCCCTCAGATCTGAGCGAGGCTATGTGCCTACACTAGCCCAACCCACGTCGCCCTCCGAACTTCTTAAGAGGGTGACATTGGACGTTGAAGTGGTGGAGAAGGTGGCCAAAAAATCTGGTAACCTCAAGGGCACTTACGTAAAAGCGCTCAACGAAGCGGCGAAGTCCATTAAAGATGCGATGGGGGACTTTTACGACCTCTCCTTCTCATCCCCGGACTCTAAAAGGCTGCAGGAAGAGAATGATCGCCTGCGAGAGATGATAGCAGATTTGCGTGCTGAGATGTCGCAGTTACGTACGGACATGGAAGTAATACAGCGGGAGAGGTCCAGGCCTCCCGCCCTCGAAGAAATGGCGCCGCCGAGTCCCCGTTCACCGGGCCTTGGCGTGGTGGCCGACATACCAATTTCTCCGTCGCCGCGCGGCAGCCCGCAGGAGGATTTGATCTCTTCAATAATGCGCCAAGTTAGCGCATTATTGGACGAGCGTCTTCGTCCTGCCGTGGCACCGCGCCCGCTTTCAGCACAGGCGCCGATTGTCGAGGAGGTTCCGAAAGGTAATGCGTCTTCAAAGGCGCCTAAGGGAAAGGGAAAGAAACCCAGGCGGTTGGCGGCTCCATCCACTGCGGCAGAGGTGACGCCCACAACAGCCGAGCGCACCACTTATGCGGAGGCAGCAGGGGGAGGTAGGAACCCTGAAGGGGGAAAGAAGAAGTCGAAGCCTGCCGCAAAGAAGCAGGCCAGGGAAAAAAGGAAGCGAAGACCACGCAAGATGCGCGAGCCAAAGTCTGCGGCTGTTATTTTGTCGGTGTCGCAAGAATCTCAGGACCGGGGCCTCACTTATGTGGGGCTCCTTCAGAAGGCGGTGAGGAACATCTCCGTTGACGAGATAGGAATTGGTCAAGGGGAGTTACGCATACGCAAGGCACAGTCCGGTGCGCGTATTTTGGAGGTGTCCGGCTCAGACAATGCCGTGAAGGCTGATCGCCTGGCGAATGAACTGCGGAGTATTTTTGCTTCCGAGGTCGGTGTTTCGAGGCCCATCAAGACCGCTGAACTGCGTCTCACTGGACTCGATGACTCCATAGATGGGGCGCAGGTTACCGCCGCAATAGCCCTGAAGGGGGAATGCCCTGAAGGGAGTATTAGGGTTGGAGAGATCCGCCGCGGGCGCTCTGGTTCGGGCGCTGTTTGGGTGCGCTGCCCGATTGCCGCGGCGAAGAAGCTGGTTGCCGAGAAGCGGCTCTGCTTAGGATGGAGCGCGGCGCGTGTAACGCTGCTAGAGGCGAGGAAGCCGAAGTGTTTTAGGTGCTTCGAGCCCGGCCATGTACAGATCAACTGTAAGTCGGAGGTGGACCGCAGCGGTCTCTGTTACCGCTGCGGGCAGGCCGGGCATAAAGCGGCGGCGTGCGGAAATAGCCCGCACTGCCCTCTTTGTTCTGCCGCGGGGAAGCCAGCGAGTCATGCGCTGGGAAGCAAGGGGTGCAAACCAGCCCCCTCGAGGTCGTCCAAGAGGTTGGCACAGACGCAAGTGCGTCGAGTCGCTGCAAGTGCAGCTGCCGCCTCCAGCCCCGGCACCCAAGTCGAGGGCCAGCCGGAAGAATCGCCACCGGCATCTTCATCTTCATAGCCGGCCGAGAGCCGCGGGTGAGTGACGCGGGGACGTCCTCATCCGCCTTTTCAGCTCAGCTCTCGCGATGGGGGAGGGTCTTGGCTCTCCCGTCGAGTACGCCCGAGTAGCACGGGCCGCGCGTGGGGGACGCGGAGCATCCGTCAGGAATTCCCGCTTCCCCCTCTTTCTTTAGCGCGCGAGATGGCGTTACGGTCCTTTTTTAGTGGGTATTCCGCCCAACTGGTTGGTTGGTGGGGGCGGCGAGTCCCACATATCCCCGTCACTCCCCGTGTGGCGGGGAATGCGTAAAGGCATTTTTTGGGACCTAAAAAAAAAAAAAAAAAAAAAAAAAAAAAAAAAAAAAAAAAAAAAAAAAAGGTTAGGTTAGGTTCCCGTGTGGAGTTGCCAGACTCCCATCAGGCGCGTCCCCGGGTGGCGGATAGGGGAAAGCCACACTTTGTGGTACCGGCTTGCATAAGGCCGGCGCGGACCAAAACTGGCGGGTTTCGTGGGGCGCACCCCCGGTCGCACTTCGCGGCTGGAAAGCGGCCCAGGGGTGGGGAGCCGCGTTCTGTGTCGTGGCTTTTCGGGGTGGCGAGCCTTCCCGGCTCTGGTTTCCTATCTCTTCCCTCTGTTTTGCCAGGGGGCTTGGAGATGGGATCGCGCGGCGGGCTGGGTTTCATTCCCACCCGTCGGGCAAACTGTTACCCCCATTCTGGGGACCAGGGGTCTTGCCTTCAACGGCCGGACCGAGAGGAGACAACCTCAATAATAAATCCCTAATCCTAAGCTTACGCCCGGCGAGAGGATGAATGGCTGGTGGGTGACCAGTCTCAAGGGCGTCACTCGGCCAGGGGACCAGCGGCCCCTCTGGTCGATAAATTTACGCTTACCCGGGTACAGGGGGCACTGCCCGGGTGGACTTTTTATTTCCCCCATACTCGTGGGACTCATATGGATTCTTTTAATAAAAATTTCGTTTCGTCGGAGGGTGTGGCGTCGCAAGACGCGGAGGAAGGTGCGCTTTCAGGCGCGGAGAGTGAGGGGGTGAGTCGCATCCCGGGCCAGATGTTGTCGAGGGCCGAGGTTGTAATTCAATACCGCGACCAAATGCGGGTCCTTGAGGCGTTGGAGAGGGAGGCAAATAGGTCTATCTCTGACCTGAGTGAGGGTGATTCGGAGGGCATCTTGTCTGAGGTGGAGCTAGACAGCGATGACCACTCTGAGGATGGAGAGGTTGAAGCCGAAGTGTCGGCTAAGGGTCCAGCGAACGACGTGAAGAAGGGGCGTGGCAGACCCCCTACGCACGGGCTATGCATGGGCCTTGGCAAGGCGCGTAAGGATCTTCAGACAGCGAAGAGAGCAAAGGCTGAAGAGCAAGCTCGCCTCGCTGCACAGAAGGAGGCTGAAGTTTTAGAGATAGCCAACGCTGCGCGTGCTCAGAGAAGCGATCGTGGTTACGTCCCGAGACCGGTCGAACGGGTCCCGGTGTCAGAGTTGGTGAAGGGGGTCGAAGTCGACCTGACAGTTGTCGAAAGCGTGGCGAAAAAGTCGGGGAACTTGAAGGGCACGTACGTGAAGGCCCTCAACAACGCGGCGATATCGATTAGGGGAGCGGTCGGCGATCTCTATGACCGCTCTTTCTCTTCCGTTGAGGCCAAGCAGTTGCAGGAGGACAACGACCGCCTGCGGGCCAAGGTGGCCGAGCTAAGTGTCCGAATGACAAAGCTTGGTGACGAAGTGGATGTGCTGAAGGAACAGCTGCGCAGTGAGAGGTCGCTACGAGATGAGTTGGAGGCTGAGCGTCAGAACCAGCGGGAGAGGTCCATGCCTCCCGCTGTGGAAGAACTTTGTGTCCCTCCGCCGTGTGTCGAGCCGTCAGTTCCGTCACCGGGTAGAGCATTTAACTCCCCGGTCGCTGCTCCAGCAGTTCCTGATCTACAGGAAATGGAAGCATCGATTCTCCAGAAGCTTACAGCTTTCCTGGAGTCGCGTCTGCCGCCAGTCACAGCAGCTCCTGTTGTGCGGCCTGCTGCTTCATCCGCAGCTAAAAAGAAGGAAAAGCGGCGAGCCCCAAAACCTGTGGCTCTTCCCGCTCCAGAAGTGGTTATTCCAGCGCCAGCAGAGGCAGCTGACGGCGGTTTTACCGTAGTCGCCAAGCGGAGGTCCAGGCCCGCTGCGAAACAGCCCGCTGAGAAACAGCCCGCGAAGAAGGTTGCGAAGCCCAAACGCAAGAAAAAGCCTCGCAAGCAGAAGATGCAAGAGCCCAAATCTTCGGCGATTGCTCTGTCTCTGCCGCAGGAGGCATTGGAGAAAGGCCTCACGTACGCTAAAGTACTCAAGGAAGTGGTAGGGAAAGTCTGTCCGGCGGATCATGGTATAGAGCCAGACAAGCTGAGAATTCGCAAGACGCAATCCGGTGGGCGCGTCCTAGAAGTCTGGGGCGATAAGGGCGAGAAGGCGGATAGCTTTGCCGCTGCCCTGAGAGGGGTTCTGGTCCCCGATGTCGTGGTTTCTAGGCCCATGAGGTGCTCTGAACTGCGCCTCATCGGCCTCGACGACAGCGTTGATAGGGATCAGGTCGTGTCTTCTGTAGCCCTGAGGGGGGAGTGCCCCGAAGGGAGTGTGAGGGTAGGGGAGATTCGCCGCGGCCCTTCTGGGCTGGGTGCCGTCTGGGTGCGTTGCCCAGTGGCAGCGGCTAAAAAGTTGGTTGCTGGTAGGCGGCTGCTTTTAGGGTGGAGCGCTGTTAGCGTTAGACTGTTGGCGGCCAGGCCCCAGAAGTGCTTCAGGTGCTTCGAACCTGGACACCAGCAGTTTAACTGCAAAAGCGACATCGACCGCAGCCGTCTGTGCTATCGTTGTGGTCAGTCGGGTCATAGGGCGGCGGCGTGCACATCTGAGCCGCATTGCCCTGTCTGTGAGGATGCGGGTAGACCTGCCAATCATTTGGTGGGTGCGAAGGGCTGCAAGTGCAGCCCACCCCGTCCGGCGAAGAAGAAGGTTGCCGCAGCTAAGACTTCCTCAGCTGCGGCCCCCGCTGCTCCTCTCCCCACTTCTTCGGGGACTCAGAGTGAGCGGCGTGTGGCGACGCCCCCACCGTCCAGCTAGGTGGGTGGCCGAGAGCGCGGGTGAGACTAGGGGTCTGTCCTCACCCGCTCTTCAAAGCTCTCGAGAAGGGGAGAGCCCTACCTTTTCAGGGCCTTCCTGCCGGGTTTCCCGCGTTATGCGGGGCGCGCCAGAGGGGTCGCGGTGTCATGCGATAGCAATTCCCGTGCCCCCCTCGAAATGCGCGTGAGGCAAATGGTCTGTTTTTTAGTGGGTATTCCGCTCCATTGGTTGGTTGGTGGGGGGCGGCGAGTCCCACATATCCCCGTCACGACCCCATTGTGGCGGGGAATGCGTAAATGCATTTTTTGGGACCTTAAAAAAAAAAAAAAAAAAAAAAAAAAAAGGTTAGGTTAGGTTCCCGTGTGGAGTTGCCAGACTCCCATCAGGCGCGTCCCCGGGTGGCGGATAGGGGAAAGCCACACTTTGTGGTACCGGCTTGCATAAGGCCGGCGCGGACCAAAACTGGCGGGTTTTGTGGGGCGCACCCCCGGTCGCACTTCGCGGCTGGAAAGCGGCCCAGGGGTGGGGAGCCGCGTTCTGCGTCGTGGCTTTTTCGGGGTGGCGAGCCTTCCCGGCTCTGGTTTTCTTGTCTCCCCCCTCTGTTCTGTCAGGGGGCTTGGAGATGGGATCGCGCGGCGGGCAGGGTTTCATTCCCACCCGTCGGGCAAACTGTTACCCCCATTCTGGGGACCAGGGGTCTTGCCTTCACCGGCCGGACCGAGAGGAGACAACCTCAATAATAAATTCCCAATCCTAAGCTCTACGCCCGGCGAGAGGATGAATGGCTGGTGGGTGACCAGTCTTTAGGGCGTCACTCGGCCAGGGGATCAGCGGCCCCTCTGGTCGATAAATTTACGCTTACCCGGGTACAGGGGGCACTGCCCGGGTGGACTTTTTATATCCCCCATACTCGTGGGACTCATATGGATTCTTTTAACAAAAATTTCGTTTCGTCGGAGGGTGTGGCGTCGCAAGACGCGGAGGAAGGTGCGCTTTCAGGCGCGGAGAGTGAGGGGGTGAGTCGCATCCCGGGCCAGATGTTGTCGAGGGCCGAGGTAGTCATTAGATACCGCGACCAAATGCGGGTCTTAGAGGCGTTGGAGAGGGAGGCAAACCGGTCTCTCTCTGATTTGAGTGAGGGAGATTCAGAGGGTGTCTTGTCTGAGGTGGAGCTAGACAGTGACGACCATTCAGAGGTCGAAGAAGAGATGGAAGCCGATGTTTCGGCTAAAGGTCCAGCTGATGCCGTGAAGAAGGGGCGCGGTAGACCCCCTACGCATGGTCTCTGTATGGGGCTAGGGAAGGCGCGTTCATTTCTCCAGACGGCGAAGAGAGCGAAGGCGGATGAGCAAGCTCGTCTCGCTGCGCAGAAAGAGGCTGAGGTTTTGGAGATGGCCAACGCAGCGCGTGCTCTGAGAAGCGAGCGTGGTCATGTAGAGAGACCGATCGAACGGGTCCCAGTTTCGGAACTGGTGAAGGGGGTGGAAGTCGACCTGACAGTGGTCGAAAACGTGGCGAAGAAGTCAGGAAACCTGAAGGGCACCTACGTCAAAGCCCTGAACGCCGCTGTCATATCGATAAGAGGAGCGGTCGGCGACATCTATGACCGCTCTTTCTCTTCGGTCGAGTCCAAGCAGCTGCAGGAGGACAATGACCGCCTGCGGACCAAGGTGGCCGAGCTAAGCGTCCAGATGATGAAGCTTGGAGATGAAGTAGATGTGCTGAAAGAGCAGCTGCGCAGCGAGAAGTCGTCACGGCGGAACCAGCGGGAGAGGTCCATGCCTCCCGTTGTTGAAGATTCCGTCGCGCCGTCTTTTCCTTCACCGGGTAGAGCGAGCTCCCCGGTAGCTGCCCCAGCAGTTCCTCCTTTATTGGAGGACTTAGAGGCGTCCATCCTCCGTAAAGTTACGGCTCTTTTGGACGCGCGTTTGCCGCCAGCAACAGTAGCTTCTACTGTGCGGCCTGCTGCACCATCTGCAGCGAAAAAGAAGAAGGAGAAGCGGCGAGCCCAGAAGTCTGTGGCTCCGCCCGCTCAAGAGGAGGTGGTTCCAACTCCGTCTGAACCAGCTGACGACGGATTTACCTTGGTTACCAAGCGGAAGTCCAGGCCCGCTGTGAAACAGTCCGCTGAGAAACAGCCCGCGAAGAAGGTTGCGAAGCCCAAGGGCAAGAAAAAGCCTCGCAAGCAGAAGATGCAAGAACCCAAATCTTCGGCAATTGCTCTGTCTCTGCCGCAGGAGGCATTGGAGAAAGGCCTTACGTACGCGAAGGTACTTAAAGAAGTGATAGGGAAAGTCTGTCCGGCGGATCACGGCATAGAGCCAGACAAGCTGAGGATTCGTAAGACGCAATCCGGTGGGCGCGTCCTGGAAGTTCGGGGCGATAAGGGCGAGAAGGCGGATAGCTTTGCCGCTGCCTTGAGAGGGGTTCTGGTCCCCGATGTCGTGGTTTCTAGGCCCATGAAGTGCTCTGAACTGCGCCTCATCGGCCTCGACGACAGCGTCGATAGGGATCAGGTCGTGTCTTCCGTAGCCCTGAGGGGGGAGTGTCCCGAAGGGAGTGTGAGGGTAGGTGAGATTCGCCGCGGCCCGTCTGGGCTGGGTGCCGTCTGGGTGCGTTGCCCAGTGGCAGCGGCTAAAAAGTTGGTTGCTGGTAGGCGGCTGCTTTTAGGGTGGAGCGCTGTTAGCGTTAGACTGTTGGCGGCCAGGCCCCAGAAGTGCTTCAGGTGCTTCGAACCTGGACACCAGCAGTTTAACTGCAAAAGCGATATCGACCGCAGCCGTCTGTGCTATCGCTGTGGTCAATCGGGTCATAGGGCGGCGGCGTGCACATCTGAGCCGCACTGCCCTGTCTGTGGGGATGTAGGTAGACCTGCCAGTCATCTGGTGGGTGCGAAGGGCTGCAAGTGCAGCCCACCCCGTCCGGCGAAGAAGAAGGTTGCCGCAGCTAAGACTTCCTCAGCTGCGGCCCCCGCCGCTCCTCTCCCCACTGCTTCGGGGACTCAGAGTGAGCGGCGTGTGGAGATACCCCCACCGTCCAGCTAGGTGGGTGGCCGAGAGCGCGGGTGAGACTCGGGGTCTGTCCTCACCCGCTCTTCAAAGCTCTCGAGAAGGGGAGAGCCCTACCTTTTCAGGGCCTTCCTGCCGAGTTTCCCGCGTTATGCGGGGCGCGCCAGAGGGGACGCGGTGTCATGCCACAGCAATTCCCGTGTCCCCCTCGAAATGCGCGTGAGGCAAATGGTCTGTTTTTTAGTGGGTATTCCGCCCCACTGGTTGGTTGGTGGGGGGCGGCGAGTCCCACATATCCCCGTCACGACCCCATTGTGGCGGGGAATGCGTAAATGCATTTTTTGGGACCTTAAAAAATAAAAAAAAAAAAAAAAAAAGGTTAGGTTAGGTTCCCGTGTGGAGTTGCCAGACTCCCATCAGGCGCGTCCCCGGGTGGCGGATAGGGGAAAGCCACACTTTGTGGTACCGGCTTGCATAAGGCCGGCGCGGACCAAAACTGGCGGGTTTCGTGGGGCGCACCCCCGGTCGCACTTCGCGGCTGGAAAGCGGCCCAGGGGTGGGGAGCCGCGTTCTGTTTCGCGGCTTTTTCGGGGTGGCGAGCCTTCCCGGCTCTGGTTTTCCTGTCTCCCCCCTCTGTTCTGTCGGGGGGCTTGGAGATGGGATCGCGCGGCGGGCAGGGTTTCATTCCCACCCGTCGGGCAAACTGTTACCCCCATTCTGGGGACCAGGGGTCTTGCCTTCACCGGCCGGACCGAGAGGAGACAACCTCAATAATAAATCCCCAATCCTAAGCTTCACGCCCGGCGAGAGGATGAATGGCTGGTGGGTGACCAGTCTTTAGGGCGTCACTCGGCCAGGGGATCAGCGGCCCCTCTGGTCGATAAATTTACGCTTACCCGGGTACAGGGGGCACTGCCCGGGTGGACTTTTTATTTCCCCCATACTCGTGGGACTCATATGGATTCTTTAAATAAAAATTTCGTTTCGTCGGAGGGTGTAGCGTCGCAAGACGCGGAGGAAGGTGCGCTTTCAGGCGCGGAGAGTGAGGGGGTGAGTCGCATCCCGGGCCAGATGTTGTCGAGGGCCGAGGTAGTTATCAGATACCGCGATCAAATGCGGGTTCTTGAGGCGTTGGAGAGAGAGGCAAATCGCTCTATCTCTGATTTGAGTGAGGGTGACTCTGAGGGTGTCTTGTCTGAGGTGGAGCTGGACAGTGACGACCACTCCGAGGTCGAAGAAGAGGTAGAAGCCGAAGTGTCGGCTAAAGGTCCAGCGGATGCCGTGAAGAAGGGGCGCGGTAGGCCTCCTACGCATGGTCTTTGTATGGGCCTAGGGAAGGCGCGTACTTTTCTGCAGACGGCGAAGAGAGCGCGGGCTGAAGAGCAAGTTCGCCTCGCTGCGCAGAAGGAGGCCGAGGTCTTGGAGCTGGCCAACGCAGCACGCGCTCAGAGAAGCGAGCGTGGCCATGTGGAGAGACCGATCGAACGGGTCCCAGTTTCGGAACTGGTGAAGGGGGTTGAGGTCGACCTGACAGTGGTCGAAAACGTGGCGAAGAAGTCAGGAAACCTAAAGGGCACCTACGTCAAAGCCCTAAACGCCGCTGTCATATCGATAAGAGAAGCGGTCGGCGACATGTATGACCGCTCTTTTTCTTCGATCGAGTCCAAGCACCTGCAGGAGGACAACGACCGCCTGCGGACCAAGGTGGCCGAGCTAAGCGTCCAGATGATGAAGCTTGGAGACGAAGTAGATGTGCTGAAAGAGCAACTGCGCAGTGAGAGGACGTCACGGCAGAACCAGCGGGAGAGGTCCATGCCTCCCGCTGTGGAAGATTTCGTTGCGCCGTCTTTTCCTTCACCGGGTAGAGTGAGCTCCCCGGTAGCTGCACCAGCGGTTTCTCCTCCATTGGAGGACTTAGAGGCGTCCATCCTCCGTAAACTTACGGCCCTCTTGGACGCGCGTTTGCCGCCAGCAACAGTAGCTTCTACTGTGCGGCCTGCTGCACCATCTGCAGCGAAAAAGAAGAAAGAGAAGCGGCGAGCCCAGAAGTCTGTGGCTCCGCCCGCTCAAGAAGAGGTTATTTCAGCTCCAGCAGAGGCAGCTGACGACGGTTTTACTGTTGTTACCAAGCGGAGGTCCAGGCCCGCTGCGAAACAGCCCGCTGAAAAACAGCCCGCGAAGAAGGTTGCGAAGCCCAAGCGCAAGAAAAAGCCTCGCAAGCAGAAGATGCAAGAGCCAAAATCATCGGCGATTGCTCTGTCTCTGCCGCAGGAGGCATTGGAGAAAGGCCTTACGTATGCGAATGTACTTAGAGAAGTGATAGGGAAAGTCTGTCCGGCGGACCATGGCATAGAGCCAGACAAGCTGAGGATTCGTAAGACGCAATCCGGTGGGCGCGTCCTAGAAGTTCGGGGCGATAAGGGCGAGAAGGCGGATAGTTTTGCCGCTGCCTTGAGAGGGGTTCTGGTCCCCGATGTCGTAGTTTCTAGGCCGATGAAGTGCTCTGAACTGCGCCTCATCGGCCTCGACGACAGCGTCGATAGGGATCAGGTGGTGTCTTCGGTAGCCCTGAGGGGGGAATGCCCCGAAGGGAGTGTGAGGGTAGGAGAGATTCGCCGCGGCCCTTCTGGGCTGGGTGCCGTCTGGGTGCGTTGCCCAGTGGCCGCGGCTAAAAAGTTGGTCGCTGGCAGGCGGCTGCTCTTAGGGTGGAGCGCTGTTAGCGTTAGACTGTTGGCGGCCAGGCCCCAGAAGTGCTTCAAGTGCTTCGAACCTGGACACCAGCAGTTTAACTGCAAAAGCGACATCGACCGCAGCCGTCTGTGCTATCGTTGTGGTCAGTCGGGTCATAGGGCAGCGGCGTGCACGTCTGAGCCGCATTGCCCTGTCTGTGAGGATGCGGGTAGACCTGCCAATCATTTGGTGGGTGCGAAGGGCTGCAAGTGCAGCCCACCCCGTCCGGCGAAGAAGAAGGTTGCCGCAGCTAAGACTTCCTCAGCTGCGGCCCCCGCTGCTCCTCTCCCCACTTCTTCGGGGACTCAGAGTAAGCGGCGTGTGGCGACGCCCCCACCGTCCAGCTAGGTGGGTGGCCGAGAGCGCGGGTGAGACACGGGGTCTGTCCTCACCCGTTCTTCAAAGCTCTCGAGAAGGGGAGAGCCCTACCTTTTCAGGGCCTTCCTGCCGAGTTTCCCGCGTTATGCGGGGCGCGCCAGAGGGGTCGCGGTGTCATGCGTCAGCAATTCCCGCGTCTCCGTCGAAATGCGCGTGAGGCAAACGGTCTGTTTTTTAGTGGGTATTCCGCCCCGTTGGTTGGTTGGTGGGGGGCGGCGAGTCCCACATATCCCCGTCACGACCCCATTGTGGCGGGGAATGCGTAAATGCATTTTTTGGGACCTTAAAAAAAAAAAAAAAAAAAAAAGGTTAGGTTAGGTTCCCGTGTGGAGTTGCCAGACTCCCATCAGGCGCGTCCCCGGGTGGCGGATAGGGGAAGCCACTCCGGCGTGGGTGGTCCCGGCTTCGGCTGGCGTGGACCAAAACTGGCGGGTTCTGGGCGCACCCCTGGCTGCGTCTCGGCGCAGCCGGAAAGCGGCCGTGTGGAGGGAGTCGCGACTCGGTCTCGCGGCTCTCGGGGAGGAGATCTCCCGGGAGGTTCCGTCTCGCCCCTCTGTTCTGACAGTCGGGTGGGATGGGGTCGCGCGGTGGGTCCGGCGGTTGCAGTTTTGTGATCGCCGGGTGGGCCTCGCCGATTGGCTAAGGTCCCCCTTCGGGCAGCCTGTTACCCCCAGGGTTGGGGCCAGGGGTCTTGCCTTAGCGGCTGGGCCGAGAGGAACGCGAACCTCAATAATAAATCGGCGAAAAAGCCCGCAGCGGCGTCGCTTGTTCGGCGCTGCAGCGGCCCCTGCCGCAGCTGGCCTCGCGGAGAGGTTCGGTGGGCGCGGCGAGAGGACGCAGCCGCCTTCATGGCGGTGGGCGTGCGAGGAGGCAAACCTCGGTAAAAAATGCCCCTGCCGCAGCTGTGTGCCCCTAGGGTGGGGCCCAGTGGGCGCGGCGCGTGGACGCCTCGGGGTGTGACCCCGCCCTGAGCGCGGAAAGAGGAAGCCAACCTCTCTAAAATAATGGCACGGGGACGCCGTGGCCGGGAGGGCCGGACGGCGGAAAGAGGAAGTCAACCTCTATAAAAAATGACGCCAAGTCCGCAGCGGCGTCGCTTTTAGTGATGCCGCAGCGGCCCCTGCCGCAGCTGGCCCGAGGTGTAGGGCTCAGTGGGCGCGGCGCGAGGTGGCCGCCGCCCTCTCACGAGGTGTGGTGGCTGGGAGCTGCGGGCGAATAACGGGGAAGTTTTCGCCCGCCTCGTACAGCTCCGGGACGGGGAGTGGCCCTTAACACAGGTCCCTCCGTTGCGAGTGAGCCTGCCTCACGGCGGGCTGCGCGGAGGGCGGACATGTGTGTAATCCGAAAGGTGGTCCCTTGTCCGCTCTGTCCGACCGCGCGAGTAGGTGTTCCTTTGTTTTTTAGTCGGTGCGAGTCCGACATAACCCAGTGAGCCTCCCCGTGGCCTCTGGGTATGCATAATGCATTTTTCAAAGGTTAAAAAAAAAAAAAAAAAAAAGGTTAGGTTAGGTTAGGTTCCCGTCCCGTGTGGAGTTGCCAGACTCCCATCAGGCGCGTCCCCGGGTGGCGGATAGGGGAAGCCACTCCGGCGTGGGTGGTCCCGGCTTCGGCTGGCGTGGACCAAAACTGGCGGGTTCTGGGCGCACCCCTGGCTGCGTCTCGGCGCAGCCGGAAAGCGGCCGTGTGGAGGGAGTCGCGACTCGGTCTCGCGGCTCTCGGGGAGGAGATCTCCCGGGAGGTTCCGTCTCGCCCCTCTGTTCTGACAGTCGGGTGGGATGGGGTCGCGCGGTGGGTCCGGCGGTTGCAGTTTTGTGATCGCCGGGTGGGCCTCGCCGATTGGCTAAGGTCCCCCTTCGGGCAGCCTGTTACCCCCAGGGTTGGGGCCAGGGGTCTTGCCTTAGCGGCTGGGCCGAGAGGAACGCGAACCTCAATAATAAATCGGCGAAAAAGCCCGCAGCGGCGTCGCTTGTTCGGCGCTGCAGCGGCCCCTGCCGCAGCTGGCCTCGCGGAGAGGTTCGGTGGGCGCGGCGAGAGGACGCAGCCGCCTTCATGGCGGTGGGCGTGCGAGGAGGCAAACCTCGGTAAAAAATGCCCCTGCCGCAGCTGTGTGCCCCTAGGGTGGGGCCCAGTGGGCGCGGCGCGTGGACGCCTCGGGGTGTGACCCCGCCCTGAGCGCGGAAAGAGGAAGCCAACCTCTCTAAAATAATGGCACGGGGACGCCGTGGCCGGGAGGGCCGGACGGCGGAAAGAGGAAGTCAACCTCTATAAAAAATGACGCCAAGTCCGCAGCGGCGTCGCTTTTAGTGATGCCGCAGCGGCCCCTGCCGCAGCTGGCCCGAGGTGTAGGGCTCAGTGGGCGCGGCGCGAGGTGGCCGCCGCCCTCTCACGAGGTGTGGTGGCTGGGAGCTGCGGGCGAATAACGGGGAAGTTTTCGCCCGCCTCGTACAGCTCCGGGACGGGGAGTGGCCCTTAACACAGGTCCCTCCGTTGCGAGTGAGCCTGCCTCACGGCGGGCTGCGCGGAGGGCGGACATGTGTGTAATCCGAAAGGTGGTCCCTTGTCCGCTCTGTCCGACCGCGCGAGTAGGTGTTCCTTTGTTTTTTAGTCGGTGCGAGTCCGACATAACCCAGTGAGCCTCCCCGTGGCCTCTGGGTATGCATAATGCATTTTTCAAAGGTTAAAAAAAAAAAAAAAAAAAAAAAAGGTTAGGTTAGGTTCCCGTGTGGAGTTGCCAGACTCCCATCGGGCGCGTCCCCGGGTGGCGGATAGGGGCATGCCACACATTGTGGTACCGGCTTTTAAATAATGTAAGTCCGGCGCGGACCAAAACTGGCGGGTTTTGTGGGGCGCACCCCCGGTCGCATTTCGCGGCTGGAAAGCGGCCCTGGGGTGGGGAGCCGCGTTCTGTTTCGCGGCTTTTTCGGGGTGGCGAGCCTTCCCGGCTCTGGTTTTCCTGTCTCCTCCCTCTGTTCTGTCAGGGGGCTTGGAGATGGGATCGCGCGGCGGGCTGGGTTTCATTCCCACCCGTCGGGCAGACTGTTACCCCCATTCTGGGGACCAGGGGTCTTGCCTTCACCGGCTGGACCGAGAGGAGACAACCTCAATAATAAATCCCCAATCCTAAGCTTACGCCCGGCGAGAGGATGAATGGCTGGTGGGTGACCAGTCTTTAGGGCGTCACTCGGCCAGGGGATCAGCGGCCCCTCTGGTCGATAAATTTACGCTTACCCGGGTACAGGGGGCACTGCCCGGGTGGACTTTTTATTTCCCCCATACTCGTGGGACTCATATGGATTCTTTTAATAAAAATTTCGTTTCGTCGGAGGGTGTGGCGTCGCAAGACGCGGAGGAAGGTGCGCTTTCAGGCGCGGAGAGTGAGGGGGTGAGTCGCATCCCGGGCCAGATGTTGTCGAGGGCCGAGGTGGTTATTAGATACCGCGATCAAATGCGGGTTCTAGAGGCGCTAGAGAGGGAGGCAAACCGGTCTCTCTCTGATTTGAGCGAGGGGGACTCGGTAGATAGTGATGACTATTCCGGAGTCGAGGATGAGGTAGAAGCCGAAGTGTCGGCCAAAGGTCCAGCGGACGACGTGAGGAAGGGGCGCGGCAGGCCTCCTACACACGGCCAATGCATGGGCTTAGGCAAGGCGCGGAAAGATCTCCAGACGGCGAAGAGAGCGAAGGCGGATGAGCAAGCTCGCCTCGCTGCACAGAAGGAGGCTGAGGTCTTGGAGTTGGCCAACGCAGCCCGCACTCAGAGATGCGAGCGCGGCTATGTTCCCAAACCGGCGGATCGGATCCCAGTGTCGGAGCTAATGAAGGGGGTCGAAGTCGACCTGACAGTCGTCGAAGGCGTGGCGAAGAAGTCGGGAAACCTCAAGGGGACCTACGTGAAGGCCCTCAACGAAGCGGTGTTATCGATTAGGGGAGCGGTCGGCGACATGTATGACCGCTCCTTCTCTTCGGTCGAGTCCAAGCAGTTGCAGGAGGACAACGACCGCCTGCGGACCAAGGTGGCCGAACTCAGCGTCCGAATGACGCAGCTTGGGGATGAGGTGGACGTGCTGAAGGAGCAGCTGCGCAGCGAGAGGTCGTCGCGGCAGAACCAGCGGGAGAGGTCCATGCCTCCCGTTGTGGAAGATTTCGTCGCGCCGTCTTTTTCTTCACCGGGTAGAGCGAGCTCCCCGGTAGCTGCCCCAGCAGTTTCTCCTCCATTGGAGGACTTAGAGGCGTCCATCATCCGTAAAGTTACGGCCCTGTTGGACGCGCGCTTGCCGCCAGCTACAGTTACTTCTACTGTGCGGCCTGCTGCACCATCCGCAGCGAAAAAGAAGAAGGAGAAGCGGCGTGCCCAGAAGTCTGTGGCTCAGCCCGCCCAAGAAGAAGTGGTTGTTCCAACTCCAGCAGAGGCGACCGGTGGGGGCTTCTCTGTAGTTACCAAGCGGAGGTCCAGGCCCGCTGAGAGTCAGTCCGTCGGTCAGGCTACGAAGAAGGTCGCGAAGCCCAAACGGAAGAAAAAGCCTCGCAAGCAGAAGATGCAAGTGCCCAAGTCTTCGGCGATTGCACTATCTCTGCCGCAGGAGGCTCTGGAGAAAGGCCTTTCCTACGCAAAGGTGTTGAAGGATGCTGTAGGAAAAGTATGTCCGGCGGATCACGGCATTAAGCCAGAAGATCTGCGCATCAGGAAAACGCAATCTGGTGCGCGACTTCTTGAGGTACGGGGTGACAAGGGCGAAAAGGCAGATAGTTTTGCCGCTGCCCTGAGAGGAGTTCTGGTCTCCGATGTCTCGGTTTCTAGGCCCGTGAAGTGCTCTGAACTGCGCCTCATCGGCCTCGACGACAGCGTCGATAGGGATCAGGTTGTGTCTTCGGTAGCCCTGAGGGGGGAGTGCCCCGAAGGGAGTGTGAGGGTAGGAGAAATTCGCCGCGGCCCTTCTGGGCTGGGTGCCGTCTGGGTGCGTTGCCCAGTGGCAGCGGCTAAAAAGTTGGTTGCTGGTAGGCGGCTGCTTTTAGGGTGGAGCGCTGTTAGCGTTAGACTGTTGGCGGCCAGGCCCCAGAAGTGCTTCAGGTGCTTCGAACCTGGACACCAGCAGTTTAACTGCAAAAGCGATATCGACCGCAGCCGTCTGTGCTATCGTTGTGGTCAGTCGGGTCATAGGGCGGCGGCGTGCACATCTGAGCCGCACTGCCCTGTCTGTGAGGATGCGGGTAGACCTGCCAATCATTTGGTGGGTGCGAAGGGCTGCAAGTGCAGCCCACCCCGTCCGGCGAAGAAGAAGGTTGCCGCAGCTAAGACTTCCTCAGCTGCGGCCCCCGCTGCTCCTCTCCCCACTTCTTCAGGGACTCAGAGTGAGCGGCGTGTGGCGACGCCCCCACCGTCCAGCTAGGTGGGTGGCCGAGAGCGCGGGTGAGACTAGGGGTCTGTCCTCACCCGCTCTTCAAAGCTCTCGAGAAGGGGAGAGCCCTACCTTTTCAGGGCCTTCCTGCCGAGTTTCCCGCGTTATGCGGGGCGCGCCAGAGAGGACGCGGTGTCATGCCACAGCAATTCCCGTGTCCCCCTCGAAATGCGCGTGAGGCAAATGGTCTGTTTTTTAGTGGGTATTCCGCCCCACTGGTTGGTTGGTGGGGGGCGGCGAGTCCCACATATCCCCGTCACGACCCCATTGTGGCGGGGAATGCGTAAATGCATTTTTTTGGGACCTTAAAAAAAAAAAAAAAAAAAAAAAAAAAAAAAAAAAAAAAAAAAAAAAAAGGTTAGGTTAGGTTAGGTTAGGTTCCCGTGTGGAGTTGCCAGACTCCCATCAGGCGCGTCCCCGGGTGGCGGATAGGGGAAGCCACTCCGGCGTGGGTGGTCCCGGCTTCGGCTGGCGTGGACCAAAACTGGCGGGTTCTGGGCGCACCCCTGGCTGCGTCTCGGCGCAGCCGGAAAGCGGCCGTGTGGAGGGAGTCGCGACTCGGTCTCGCGGCTCTCGGGGAGGAGATCTCCCGGGAGGTTCCGTCTCGCCCCTCTGTTCTGACAGTCGGGTGGGATGGGGTCGCGCGGTGGGTCCGGCGGTTGCAGTTTTGTGATCGCCGGGTGGGCCTCGCCGATTGGCTAAGGTCCCCCTTCGGGCAGCCTGTTACCCCCAGGGTTGGGGCCAGGGGTCTTGCCTTAGCGGCTGGGCCGAGAGGAACGCGAACCTCAATAATAAATCGGCGAAAAAGCCCGCAGCGGCGTCGCTTGTTCGGCGCTGCAGCGGCCCCTGCCGCAGCTGGCCTCGCGGAGAGGTTCGGTGGGCGCGGCGAGAGGACGCAGCCGCCTTCATGGCGGTGGGCGTGCGAGGAGGCAAACCTCGGTAAAAAATGCCCCTGCCGCAGCTGTGTGCCCCTAGGGTGGGGCCCAGTGGGCGCGGCGCGTGGACGCCTCGGGGTGTGACCCCGCCCTGAGCGCGGAAAGAGGAAGCCAACCTCTCTAAAATAATGGCACGGGGACGCCGTGGCCGGGAGGGCCGGACGGCGGAAAGAGGAAGTCAACCTCTATAAAAAATGACGCCAAGTCCGCAGCGGCGTCGCTTTTAGTGATGCCGCAGCGGCCCCTGCCGCAGCTGGCCCGAGGTGTAGGGCTCAGTGGGCGCGGCGCGAGGTGGCCGCCGCCCTCTCACGAGGTGTGGTGGCTGGGAGCTGCGGGCGAATAACGGGGAAGTTTTCGCCCGCCTCGTACAGCTCCGGGACGGGGAGTGGCCCTTAACACAGGTCCCTCCGTTGCGAGTGAGCCTGCCTCACGGCGGGCTGCGCGGAGGGCGGACATGTGTGTAATCCGAAAGGTGGTCCCTTGTCCGCTCTGTCCGACCGCGCGAGTAGGTGTTCCTTTGTTTTTTAGTCGGTGCGAGTCCGACATAACCCAGTGAGCCTCCCCGTGGCCTCTGGGTATGCATAATGCATTTTTCAAAGGTTAAAAAAAAAAAAAAAAAAAAGGTTAGGTTAGGTTAGGTTAGGTTAGGTTAGGTTAGGTTAGGTTAGGTTAGGTTAGGTTAGGTTAGGTTAGGTTAGGTTCCCGTGTGGACCCTGTGTGGAGTTGCCAGACTCCCATCAGGCGCGTCCCCAGGTGGCGGATAGGGGCATGCCACACATTGTGGTACCGGCTTTTAAATAATGTAAGTCCGGCGCGGACCAAAACTGGCGGGTTTTGTGGGGCGCACCCCCGGTCGCATTTCGCGGCTGGAAAGCGGCCCAGTGGTGCCGTTGTCACATGGCGTAGGGTGTCGGCTGCTCCCAGCACGCCTCAGCTCATCTGAGGTGGCAGGGGATGCAGCCCATTTTCCCGAGTGGAGGCGAGGCGTTTTGGCGCCTTTTGTTTCGCCCTTTCGAGGGCAGTGGCCGCTTTCATGCGGCGGTGGGTGGCAGGCCTGCAAGGCCTGCGGCGCGGCGAGTCCGGCAGTCACATCCCAGTGGCTGTCGGGGGGGTCTCTTGACTCCCCGTCGGGCAATCCGTAATCCGCAGTCTGCGGACCGGAGGTGCCGCTCACTGAGAGCGGTGCCGCGTGGAAGAATACCACTATAATAAATTACCCCAATCCCAAGGTGAGCGGATCGTGCCGAAGGGATGCATGGCTGGAGGGAGTCCAGTCGCTAGCGTGCGGGGGAGCTCACCCCCGAAAAAAGAGAGGGAGTATAAAATAATGGATACAAGCAGACTTTCAAATATTCTCCGGGCAGGTCCTCGAAAGGGGGAATCCTGCACACCCGCTTCGGCGGGTGTCTGCCCCGTGTTATACGGAGGGGGCAAAAGCTGCTTCGGGGGTCGGCATTCTGCTGATCTCCGCAACGACAACCCTGGCTTTCGTTTACTGGATTTTTGTGCTGCCAAGCGACGTGGTGGTGTGTTGCGCCTTAGGGGCGGTGGAGGGCCGGGCCCGCCGAGGGACGAGCGTGGCAGGTTCGTCTCGACGCCGGCGCCGGAGGAGATTCTCTCCGACGGTTCGGCGGGGACCATAGACACTGTGGGCCCCGCGGAAGCGTCAGAGACGTCAGACATGGAGTTTGACGAAGGCAGTTCGTCTGGGGTTCAGCCCCACTGCCTTCGCCAAAAAAGGAAGAGGTCCCCCGAGGCGAGATCGGCCAGCGAGGCCGACCTGGCCCCGGACGACGTCAGAGCGTCGACGAAGCGCGGCCGCTCCCGTGGCCGCGTTTCTTCATACGGCCTTACGGCCGGTCTCGGCGAGGCCAGGAGGGCGGTGAGTGTCGGCCGGGCGATGGCCCGTCGGGATGCTGAAGAGGAGAGGAGGACGGCGACGAGCATTCCCCGCGACCCCGACTGCGCAACCTTGTTTCGGGCTAGGGCGGAGGCCTGGGAGCCGGCCGATGCCGTCTCTTCGACCACTTTGGCGGACAGGATGTCCCAGATCCTGGCCGCCGTCGAAGAGATGGCAGTAAAGTCTTCGTCCCTAAAGGGGACCTTCCACGGCGGATTTAAGACCGCTGTGGGAGTCGGCAGGGAGTGCCTGCGAGCCTGGGCGGCCCGCAACCCTGAGTCGGAGGAAAGCATGCTGCGTCAGGAGTTGGAGCGCCTCAGAGCGAGTGACAAGTCTCTGAGGCAGGAGAACGCCCGCCTCTTGGCGCAGCATACAGACGTTATGAGGGAGGTCTCCTCTCTCCGCGAGGAGGTGCGGAGAGTAGAGAGGCCGGCGCCTATGGACCTGGCGCAGGTGGAGGAGAGGCTCGCGCGCGAGGTCAATGCGCGCCTCATGAAGGTGCTCGATGCGCGCATTGAGGGCCTGGAGGTGTCTGGCCGCCTGCTGCCCGAGAAGTCGGTGCGTCCCCCGCTTCGGGCCGACCGGGTGGCACTTTCGCCACAGCCGGGCCCTTCTTCGGCCCCTACCGTGGCCCTAGCGCAGCTTCCTCCTCCCCCTAGCAAGAAGGGGAAGGGGAAGGGAAAGGGAAAGGGGAAGAAGCAGTCGGTGCCTGTTTCGGCGTCTGCACCGGTTGCTTCTCCTTCCTCCGAAGTTCGCCCTGTCGTCCCGGCTCCCGCTGCCGCCCCGTCCCAGTCGGGTGGCCAAGAACGGGAGTCTTGGACGACGGTCGTCTCGCGCCGCCCTAAAGGAAGAGCGGTGGCGCCATTGAAGATTTCTCGGAGCGCTGCTCCTGCCAGGCCGGCACCACAGCCGGGCCGATCGGCAGCCCCCGTCAAAAAGAAGGCGCTGCGCCCGCCATCATCTGCAGCAGTGGTCATGACGCTGCTGCCGGGCGCAGTGGAGCGGGGCCGCACTTATGAGGCGGTGATCGCTGAGGCCAAGGCGAAGATACGCCTTGCCGACCTCGGCATTGCCTCAGTGCGGTTCCGCAAGGCAGCGACGGGGGCCCGGGTCCTCGAGATTGCAGGAGAGGCCCGGGAGGAGAAGGCCGATAGGCTGGCGGAGCGCCTCCGCGAAATTTATTTGCCGGAGGAGGTCAGGGTCTCCAGGCCGGTGATGCGGGCAGACGTCCGCATCGCGGGTCTGGACGACTCTGTCTCCAGGGAGGAGGTTGTGGCGGCGGTGGCGGCAGTCGGCGGCTGCGCTCCCGACCTCGTGAGGCCGGGGGCGATCGGAAGGGCTACCTCTGCGGGGCTGGGGGCCATTGTGGTCTCCTGCCCCGTGGCGGTAGCGAAACGGGTGGCCAGCGGGCGATTGCTCGTTGGCTGGGTGTCGGCTGGGACGACTCTTTTGGAATCTCGTCCCAGCCGCTGCTTTAGGTGTTTCGCGCTGGGCCATCTTGGGGCCCAGTGCAAGTCTTCGGTCGACCGCAGCGATAACTGCTTCCGCTGCGCTCGACCAGGGCACCGAGCCCGAGACTGCTCTGCCCCCCCCCACTGCCCCCTCTGTGAGGAGGCTGGGAGGGTGGCCGACCATCGCCCTGGGGGTAAGGCTTGCGCCCGGTCCCCCAAGGCCAAAAAGAAGGGCCCCGGCAAAGGCGTGCTGCCATCGGGCCCTACCGCCGCCACGGATCGGCCGGAGGAGGTTGACATGGAGACCCACTAATTTATGGCTCTCCAGCTCAACCTTCTACAGGCGAACCTTAACCACTCCGCCGCGGCCCAGGATCTTCTTCTTCAGGCCATGGCGGAGTGGCAGGTCGGTCTGGCAGTGGCCGCTGAGCCCTACCGCGTCCCGGTCCGTTCCGACTGGGTCTGCGACGCGGACGGCTCAGTGGCCATCATTCAGCGTATGGCGGCGGGCACCCCCCCTCTCGTCCTCGTCGGGAGAGGGGGAGGTTTCGTAGCCGCTCGGGTCGGCGGGGTGGTGGTCGTGGGAGTCTATTTCTCCCCCAATCGCCCCCTCGTCGAGTTCGAGCGGTTTTTGGTCAGGTTGGGCGCTATAACCCAAGGCTCTTCTCTCCCCGTCATTGTGATGGGGGACCCCAACGCCAAATCCACGGCGTGGGGCTCCCGGACGACTGACGGGAGGGGGACGGCCTTGGAGGAATGGGTGACAGAGTGTGGGCTGTCCATCCTCAATCGCGGTTCGGTGGACACGTGCGTGCGCCGCAACGGGGGGTCTGTTATCGACATCTCGTTTGCGGCGCCCTCTCTCGCGCATCGTGTCCACGATTGGAGGGTGCTGGAGGATGTGGAGACATTGTCTGATCATCGCTATATCAGATTCAGTGTCTCCACATCGGTGCCAGCGCCCAGTGGAGGTGTTGGAGAGCCGCGATTGGACGGCCCACGATGGGCGATCAAGCGCCTCGACAGGTCTTTGCTGCGGGAGGCAGCCCTGGTCGAGGCGTGGCCACGGGAGCCACCGCTGGTGGACGTGGAGGGGGAGGCTGCGAGGGTGTGCGCGGCCATGGCGCGTATTTGTGACGTGGCCATGCCCCGTGTTCGCGCCCCCCCGCGCAGATCCCAGGTCTACTGGTGGTCGCCGGAGATCGCCCAGCTCCGCCGAACCTGTGCGGTGGAGCGGCGCCGCTACCAGAGGTGTCGCGGAAGGAGAATCCGCGACGACGCCGAGTTGGATCGGCTCTACGCCGCCTATAGAGAGGCGGTGAGGGCCCTTCGCGGGGCCATTAGCCGGTCCAAAGCCGCAGCGTGGGACGAGCTGCTGGAGGCCGTTGAGGCGGATCCATGGGGCAGGCCGTACAAAATAGTACGGCAAAAGCTCCGAGCGTGGACCCCTCCCGTCTCCAGCAGTCTCGAACCGGCGGTACTCGGTAGGGTGGTTGAGGCACTGTTCCCAGACAGGGGAACCGACTTCGTGCCTCCCACTATGGCGGCGCCAGATGTCACCCATGACTCGGGCACTGAGGATGTGCCCGAGCTCACCGAGGAGGAAGTAGGAAGGGCCGTGCTACGCCTGAGGGGCAAGAGCACGGCCCCAGGTCCCGACGGCATTCCGACGAGGGCGTGGGACCTGGTTTTGAGCGGGGAGGAAGCGCCTTTTCTTTCCCGCGTGACCTCCCTCTTTGCTAGGTGTCTGCGGGATGGGGTTTTTCCGCGGCGCTGGAAGGAGGGCCGCTTGGTACTCCTTCCCAAAGAGGGACGTCCGGCCGATGACCCTTCTGGTTATCGGCCCATCGTGCTGCTCGACGAGGCGGGCAAGCTCCTGGAGCGTGTCATCGCCAACCGCCTCGTCGAGCACCTGGAGGAGGTCGGACCAGATTTGTCCGACCACCAGTTCGGGTTCCGCCGCGGCCGATCGACGATTGACGCGATCGGCCGCTTGCAGGACCTGTCGGAGAGGGCGGTTTCCCGGGGTGGGGTGTTGATTGCGGTGTCGCTCGATATCGCGAACGCCTTCAACACCCTGCCCTGGTCAACGATTATGGAGGCGCTCCGATATCACGGGGTGCCTCCATATCTGCGGCGGTTGTTGGGGAGCTACCTGTCGGAGAGGGCGGTAGTCTTCCCAACGATGGGCGGAGGAGGCTGTCGTCGGCGTATGGTGTGCGGTGTTCCACAGGGGTCTGTCCTGGGACCACTCCTGTGGAACATCGGATATGATTACGTTCTGCGCTGTGTGAACTTGCACGGCGTGGACGTGATCTGTTACGCCGACGACACCCTCGTAACATCCCGGGGTTCTGATCCCCGGGATGCGAGAGTGTTGGCCACTGTCGGCGTCGCGGCGGTGGTCGAGAGGATACGGCGGCTGGGGCTCGAGGTGGCACTGCATAAATCCGGGGCCATTATTTTCCATGGTCCCCGGAGGCGGCCGCCTCCAGGCCCCAGTATCGTGGTAGGAGGAACTCCCATCCCTGTCGAGAACACGCTGAAGTATCTCGGCGTCCTTCTCGACAGCAGATGGGACTTCGAAGCGCACCTTCGGCACCTAGGCCCGAGGTTGGTGAGCACGGCGGGAGCTCTATCTCGCCTGCTCCCCAATCTCGGAGGGAGTGGCGGCAGTTGTCGCCGCCTTTACACGGGAGTGGTGCGGTCCATAGCCCTGTATGGAGCCCCAATCTGGGCGAGCTCCATATCGGGTCGCCATCGACAGATCCTGCAGCAGTCGCAGAGGGTCATGGCGACCCGTGTCGTTAGGGGGTATCGCACCATCTCCCATGAGGTGGCATGCGCGCTCGCCGGGTCCCTGCCGTGGGACCTCGACGCCGAGGTTCTCTCGGCGGTCTACTGGCGTGGCGCGCAATCCCGGAGCCAGGGTCTCCGCCCCACACCGGACACAGTGGTGCGGTGGCGTCGAGACGCTCAGACACAGGCTCTGGGCGCATGGCGGCGGCAGCTACACAGGAGCGCCGAACTACGTGCCGAAGGATCGAGGCGCCGTATCCTCGAGGCGGTCGGGCCCATATTGGAGCGATGGGTCGGCCGTCGGTGGGGGTCGATGACTTTCCGGCTCACACAGGTACTTTCCGGGCACGGGTGCTTTGGGAAGTATCTGTGCGACGTCGCCGGGGGGGAGTCGACCCGGTGTTGCCACCACTGTGACTGCGCGATGGATGATGCGCAGCACACTTTGGTGGCGTGCCCTGCGTGGGCTGGGCCGCGGTCGACGTTAGCCGCGGCCCTGGGTGGAGTGGCTCTCTCGCTGCCGACCATCATGCAAAAGATGGTCGACAGCGAGACGGCGTGGGAGGCGATGGCCTCCTTCTGCGAAGTGGTGATGTCGCAGAAGGAGGCCGCGGAGCGGGAGAGGGAGCGGGATCCGCTCTCTCTCCGGCTACGCCGTTGGCGCAGCGGGCGGGCCAGGAGGGCCCGTCAGGCAGCGCCCGGGGGGTCTTAGGCGGCGGGGGCAGGGGGCCCCTTCCGTCTCGCCATAGACCCCCCCCGAAGTCGGCCAGTTACGCCATGGCCGCACAAGGAGGTAGGGGGGGCGCTGCAAATTGCGCCTTCCTGAGGAGGTCTCCCCGGTTCTGATCCGGGGGACGTTGGCCGCGGGCGGGGTTCCAGAAGCTACAAACCCGGGCACTGGTGCCTCGCCCCTTTTCAACAGCGGTGGGCGTCGTCTGAAGTTTTTTAGTGGGTAGGACTGTGGTGGTCGTGTCGGCCGCAGTGAGCCCCACACCCCCTCCCGGTCTCCCCCTTTTGGCCGGGAGACAGTGCGTAAGCAGCATTTTTTTACAGACGATAATAAAAAAAAAAAAAAAAAAAAGGTTCCCGTGTGGACCCGTGTGGAGTTGCCAGACTCCCATCGGGCGCGTCCCCAGGTGGCGGATAGGGGCATGCCACACATTGTGGTACCGGCTTTTAAGTAATGTAAGCCCGGCGCGGACCAAAACTGGTGGGTTTTGTGGGGCGCACCCCCGGTCGCATTTCGCGGCTGGAAAGCGGCCCAGTGGTGCCGTTGTCACACGGCGTAGGGTGTCGGCTGCTCCCAGCACGCCTCAGCTCATCTGAGGTGGCAGGGGATGCAGCCCATTTTCCCGAGTGGAGGCGAGGCGTTTTGGCGCCTTTTGTTTCGCCCTTTCGAGGGCAGTGGCCGCTTTCATGCGGCGGTGGGTGGCAGGCCTGCAAGGCCTGCGGCGCGGCGAGTCCGGCAGTCACATCCCAGTGGCTGTCGGGGGGGTCTCTTGACTCCCCGTCGGGCAATCCGTAATCCGCAGTCTGCGGACCGGAGGTGCCGCTCACTGAGAGCGGTGCCGCGTGGAAGAATACCACTATAATAAATTACCCCAATCCCAAGGTGAGCGGATCGTGCCGAAGGGATGCATGGCTGGAGGGAGTCCAGTCGCTAGCGTGCGGGGGAGCTCACCCCCGAAAAAAGAGAGGGAGAAAAATAAAATGTTCACAGCCAGTTTGGAAAAGAATCTCCGGGCAGGTCCCCGAAAGGGGGAATCCTGCACACCCGCCTCGGCGGGTGTCTGCCCCGTTGTATACGGAGGGGGCACAAACTGCATCGGGGGTCAGCAGGCTGCTGATTCCCGCTACGACGACTCTTGCTTTTGTTTAATTGTTATTGATTCTGCCGAGCGATGTGGTGGAGTGTTGCGCCTTAGGGGCGGTGGAGGGCCGGGCCCGCCGAGGGACGAGCGTGGCAGGTTTGTCTCGACGCCGGCGCCGGAGGAGATTCTCTCCGACGGTTCGGCGGGGACCATAGACACTGTGGGCCCCGCGGAAGCGTCGGAGACGTCAGACATGGAGTTTGACGAAGGCAGTTCGTCTGGGGTTCAGCCCCACTGCCTTCGCCAAAAAAGGAAGAGGTCCCCCGAGGCGAGATCGGCCAGCGAGGCCGACCTGGCCCCGGACGACGTCAGAGCCTCGACGAAGCGCGGCCGCTCCCGTGGCCGCGTTTCTTCATACGGCCTTACGGCCGGTCTCGGCGAGGCCAGGAGGGCAGTGAGTGTCGGCCGGGCGATGGCCCGTCGGGATGCTGAAGAGGAGAGGAGAACGGCGACGAGCATTCCCCGTGATCCCGACTGCGCAACCTTGTTTCGGGCCAGGGCGGAGGCCTGGGAGCCGGCCGATGCCGTCTCTTCGACCACTTTGGCGGACAGGATGTCCCAGATCCTGGCCGCCGTCGAAGAGATGGCAGTAAAGTCTTCGTCCCTAAAGGGGACCTTCCACGGCGGATTTAAGACCGCTGTGGGAGTCGGCAGGGAGTGCCTGCGAGCCTGGGCGGCCCGCACCCCTGAGTCGGAAGAGAGCATGCTGCGTCAGGAGTTGGAGCGCCTCAGAACGAGTGACAAGGCTCTGAGGCAGGAGAACGCCCGCCTCTTGGCGCAGCATGCGGAGGTTTTGAGGGAGGTCTCCTCTCTCCGCGAGGAGGTGCGGAGAGTGGAGAGGCCTGCGCCTATGGACCTGGCGCAGGTGGAGGAGAGGCTCGCGCGCGAGGTCAATGCGCGCCTCATGAAGGTGCTGGATGCGCGCATTGAGGGCCTGGAGGTGTCTGGCCGCCTGCTGCCCGAGAAGTCGGTGCGTCCCCCGCTTCGGGCCGACCGGGCGGCCCTTTCGCCGCAGCCGGGCCCTTCTTCGGCCCCTACCGTGGCCCCAGCGCAGATTCCTCCTCCCCCTACCAAGAAGGGGAAGGGAAAGGGAAAGGGGAAGAAGCAGCCGGTGCCTGTTTCGGCGTCCGCACCGGCTGTTCCTTCCTCCCCATCGGAGGTCCGTCCAGCGGCTACCGTTGCCACCCCGTCCCAGTCGGGTGGCCAGGAACGGGAGACCTGGAGCACTGTGGTCTCGCGCCGCCCCAAAGGGAGAGTGGCGGCGCAGGCCAAAGGTTCGCGGAGCGCTGCTCCTGCCAGGCCGGCACCACAGCCGGGCCGATCGGCAACAGCCCCCGCCAAAAAGAAGGCGCTGCGCCCGCCATCATCCGCAGCAGTCGTGATGACGCTGCTGCCGGGCGCAGTGGAGCGAGGCCGCACCTACGAGGCGGTGATCGCCGAGGCCAAGGCGAAGATACGCCTTGCCGACCTCGGCATTGCCTCGGTGCGGTTCCGCAAGGCGGTGACGGGGGCCCGGGTCCTAGAGTTGGCGGGAGAGGCCCGGGACGAAAAGGCCGATCGGCTCGCGGAGCGCCTCCGCGCAATTTACGAGCCGGAGGACGTCAGGGTCTCCAGGCCAGTGATGCGGGCAGACATCCGCGTCTCGGGCCTGGACGACTCCGTCTCAAAGGAGGAAGTGGTGTCGGCGGTGGCGGCAGTCGGTGGCTGCACTCCCGACCTTATCAGGCCGGGAGAAATTGGGAGGGCTACCTCTGCGGGGCTGGGGGCCATTGTGGTCTCCTGCCCCGTGGCGGTCGCGAAAAAGGTCGCCAGCGGGCGGCTGTTGGTGGGCTGGGTATCGGCCGGGACGACCCTTTTGGAATCTCGCCCCGGCCGATGCTTCAGGTGTTTTGCGCTGGGCCACATCGGGGCCCAGTGCAAGTCTTCGGTCGACCGCAGCGGAAACTGTTTCCGCTGCGCTCGACCAGGGCACAGAGCCCGTGAATGCTCTGCCCCCCCCCACTGTCCCCTCTGTGAGGAGGCTGGGAGGGTGGCCGACCATCGCCCTGGGGGTAAGGCATGCGCCCGGTCCCCCAAGGCCAAAAAGAAGGGCCCCGGCAAAGGCGTGCTGCCATCGGGCCCTACCGCCGCCACGGATCGGCCGGAGGAGGTTGACATGGAGACCCACTAATTTATGGCTCTCCAGCTCAACCTTCTACAGGCGAACCTTAACCACTCCGCCGCGGCCCAGGATCTTCTTCTTCAGGCCATGGCGGAGTGGCAGGTCGGTCTGGCAGTGGCCGCTGAGCCCTACCGCGTCCCGGTCCGTTCCGACTGGGTCTGCGACGCGGACGGCTCGGTGGCCATCATTCAGCGTATGGCGGCGGGCACCCCCCCTCTCGTCCTCGTCGGGAGAGGGGGAGGTTTCGTAGCCGCTCGGGTCGGCGGGGTGGTGGTTGTGGGGGTCTATTTCTCCCCCAATCGCCCCCTCGTCGAGTTCGAGCGGTTTTTGGTCAGGTTGGGCGCTATAACCCAAGGCTCTTCTCTCCCCGTCATTGTGATGGGGGACCCCAACGCCAAATCCACGGCGTGGGGCTCCCGGACGACTGACGGGAGGGGGACGGCCTTGGAGGAATGGGTGACAGAGTGTGGGCTGTCCATCCTCAATCGCGGTTCGGTGGACACGTGCGTGCGCCGCAACGGGGGGTCTGTTATCGACATCTCGTTTGCGGCGCCCTCTCTCGCGCATCGTGTCCACGATTGGAGGGTGCTGGAGGATGTGGAGACATTGTCTGATCATCGCTATATCAGATTCAGTGTCTCCACATCGGTGCCAGCGCCCAGCGGAGGTGTTGGAGAGCCGCGATTGGACGGCCCACGATGGGCGATCAAGCGCCTCGACAGGTCTTTGCTGCGGGAGGCAGCCCTGGTCGAGGCGTGGCCACGGGAGCCACCGCTGGTGGACGTGGAGGGGGAGGCTGCGAGGGTGTGCGCGGCCATGGCGCGTATTTGTGACGTGGCCATGCCCCGTGTTCGCGCCCCCCCGCGCAGATCCCAGGTCTACTGGTGGTCGCCGGAGATCGCCCAGCTCCGCCGAACCTGTGCGGTGGAGCGGCGCCGCTACCAGAGGTGTCGCGGAAGGAGAATCCGCGACGACGCCGAGTTGGATCGGCTCTACGCCGCCTATAGAGAGGCGGTGAGGGCCCTTCGCGGGGCCATTAGCCGGTCCAAAGCCGCAGCGTGGGACGAGCTGCTGGAGGCCGTTGAGGCGGATCCATGGGGCAGGCCGTACAAAATAGTACGGCAAAAGCTCCGAGCGTGGACCCCTCCCGTCTCCAGCAGTCTCGAACCGGCGGTACTCGGTAGGGTGGTTGAGGCACTGTTCCCAGACAGGGGAACCGACTTCGTGCCTCCCACTATGGCGGCGCCAGATGTCACCCGTGACTCGGGCACTGAGGATGTGCCCGAGCTCACCGAGGAGGAAGTAGGAAGGGCCGTGCTACGCCTGAGGGGCAAGAGCACGGCCCCAGGTCCCGACGGCATTCCGACGAGGGCGTGGGACCTGGTTTTGAGCGGGGAGGAAGCGCCTTTTCTTTCCCGCGTGACCTCCCTCTTTGCTAGGTGTCTGCGGGATGGGGTTTTTCCGCGGCGCTGGAAGGAGGGCCGCTTCGTACTCCTTCCCAAAGAGGGACGTCCGGCCGATGACCCTTCTGGTTATCGGCCCATCGTGCTGCTCGACGAGGCGGGCAAGCTCCTGGAGCGTGTCATCACCAACCGCCTCGTCGAGCACCTGGAGGAGGTCGGACCAGATCTGTCCGACCACCAGTTCGGGTTCCGCCGCGGCCGATCGACGATTGACGCGATCGGCCGCTTGCAGGACCTGTCGGAGAGGGCGGTTTCCCGGGGTGGGGTGTTGATTGCGGTGTCGCTCGATATCGCGAACGCCTTCAACACCCTGCCCTGGTCAACGATTATGGAGGCGCTCCGATTTCACGGGGTGCCTCCATATCTGCGGCGGTTGTTGGGGAGCTACCTGTCGGAGAGGGCGGTAGTCTTCCCAACGATGGGCGGAGGAGGCTGTCGTCGGCGTATGGTGTGCGGTGTTCCACAGGGGTCTGTCCTGGGACCACTCCTGTGGAACATCGGATATGATTACGTTCTGCGCTGTGTGAACTTGCACGGCGTGGACGTGATCTGTTACGCCGACGACACCCTCGTAACATCCCGGGGTTCTGACCCCCGGGATGCGAGAGTGTTGGCCACTGTCGGCGTCGCGGCGGTGGTCGAGAGGATACGGCGGCTGGGGCTCGAGGTGGCACTGCATAAATCCGGGGCCATTATTTTCCATGGTCCCCGGAGGCGGCCGCCTCCAGGCCCCAGTATCGTGGTAGGAGGAACTCCCATCCCTGTCGAGAACACGCTGAAGTATCTCGGCGTCCTTCTCGACAGCAGATGGGACTTCGAAGCGCACCTTCGGCACCTAGGCCCGAGGTTGGTGAGCACGGCGGGAGCTCTATCTCGCCTGCTCCCCAATCTCGGAGGGAGTGGCGGCAGTTGTCGCCGCCTTTACACGGGAGTGGTGCGGTCCATAGCCCTGTATGGAGCCCCAATCTGGGCGAGCTCCATATCGGGTCGCCATCGACAGATCCTGCAGCAGTCGCAGAGGGTCATGGCGACCCGTGTCGTTAGGGGGTATCGCACCATCTCCCATGAGGTGGCATGCGCGCTCGCCGGGTCCCTGCCATGGGACCTCGACGCCGAGGTTCTCTCGGCGGTCTACTGGCGTGGCGCGCAATCCCGGAGCCAGGGTCTCCGCCCCACACCGGACACTGTGGTGCGGTGGCGTCGAGACGCTCAGACACAGGCTCTGGGTGCATGGCGGCGGCAGCTACACAGGAGCGCCGAACTACGTGCCGAAGGATCGAGGCGCCGTATCCTCGAGGCGGTCGGGCCCATATTGGAGCGATGGGTCGGCCGTCGGTGGGGGTCGATGACTTTCCGGCTCGCACAGGTACTTTCCGGGCACGGGTGCTTTGGGAAGTATCTGTGCGACGTCGCCGGGGGGGAGTCGACCCGGTGTTGCCACCACTGTGACTGCGCGATGGATGATGCGCAGCACACTTTGGTGGCGTGCCCTGCGTGGGCTGGGCCGCGGTCGACGTTAGCCGCGGCCCTGGGTGGAGTGGCTCTCTCGCTGCCGACCATCATGCAAAAGATGGTCGACAGCGAGACGGCGTGGGAGGCGATGGCCTCCTTCTGCGAAGTGGTGATGTCGCAGAAGGAGGCCGCGGAGCGGGAGAGGGAGCGGGATCCGCTCTCTCTCCGGCTACGCCGTTGGCGCAGCGGGCGGGCCAGGAGGGCCCGTCAGGCAGCGCCCGGGGGGTCTTAGGCGGCGGGGGCAGGGGGCCCCTTCCGTCTCGCCATAGACCCCCCCCGAAGTCGGCCAGTTACGCCATGGCCGCACATAGAGGTAGGGGGGGCGCTGCAAATTGCGCCTTCCTGAGGAGGTCTCCCCGGTCCTGATCCGGGGGACGTTGGCCGCGGGCGGGGTTCCAGAAGCTACAAACCCGGGCACTGGTGCCTCGCCCCTTTTCAACAGCGGTGGGCGTCGTCTGAAGTTTTTTAGTGGGTAGGACTGCGGTGGTCGTGTCGGCCGCAGTGAGCCCCACACCCCCTCCCGGTCTCCCCCTTTTTGGCCGGGAGACAGTGCGTAAGCAGCATTTTTTTACAGACGATAATAAAAAAAAAAAAAAAAAAAAAAAAAAAAAAAAAAAAAAAAAAAAAAAAAAAAAAAAAAAAAAAAAAAAAAAAAAAAAAAAAAGGTTCCCGTGTGGAGTTGCCAGACTCCCATCAGGCGCGTCCCCGGGTGGCGGATAGGGGAAGCCACTCCGGCGTGGGTGGTCCCGGCTTCGGCTGGCGTGGACCAAAACTGGCGGGTTCTGGGCGCACCCCTGGCTGCGTCTCGGCGCAGCCGGAAAGCGGCCGTGTGGAGGGAGTCGCGACTCGGTCTCGCGGCTCTCGGGGAGGAGATCTCCCGGGAGGTTCCGTCTCGCCCCTCTGTTCTGACAGTCGGGTGGGATGGGGTCGCGCGGTGGGTCCGGCGGTTGCAGTTTTGTGATCGCCGGGTGGGCCTCGCCGATTGGCTAAGGTCCCCCTTCGGGCAGCCTGTTACCCCCAGGGTTGGGGCCAGGGGTCTTGCCTTAGCGGCTGGGCCGAGAGGAACGCGAACCTCAATAATAAATCTGCGAAAAAGCCCGCAGCGGCGTCGCTTGTTCGGCGCTGCAGCGGCCCCTGCCGCAGCCGGCCTCGCGGAGAGGTTCGGTGGGCGCGGCGAGAGGACGCAGCCGCCTTCATGGCGGTGGGCGTGAGAGGATGCAAACCTCTATAAAAAATGCCCCTGCCGCAGCTGTGTGCCCCTAGGGTGGGGCCCAGTGGGCGCGGCGCGTGGACGCCTCGGGGTGTGACCCCGCCCTGAGCGCGGAAAGAGGAAGCCAACCTCTCTAAAATAATGGCACGGGGACGCCGTGGCCGGGAGGGCCGGACGGCGGAAAGAGGAAGTCAACCTCTATAAAAAATGACGCCAAGTCCGCAGCGGCGTCGCTTTTAGTGATGCCGCAGCGGCCCCTGCCGCAGCTGGCCCGAGGTGTAGGGCTCAGTGGGCGCGGCGCGAGGTGGCCGCCGCCCTCTCACGAGGTGTGGTGGCTGGGAGCTGCGGGCGAATAACGGGGAAGTTTTCGCCCGCCTCGTACAGCTCCGGGACGGGGAGTGGCCCTTAACACAGGTCCCTCTGTTGCGAGTGAGCCTGCCTCACGGCGGGCTGCGCGGAGGGCGGACATGTGTGTAATCCGAAAGGTGGTCCCTTGTCCGCTCTGTCCGACCGCGCGAGTAGGTGTTCCTTTGTTTTTTAGTCGGTGCGAGTCCGACATAACCCAGTGAGCCTCCCCGTGGCCTCTGGGTATGCATAAGGCATTTTTCAAAGGTTAAAAAAAAAAAAAAAAAAAAGGTTAGGTTAGGTTAGGTTCCCGTGTGGAGTTGCCAGACTCCCATCGGGCGCGTCCCCGGGTGGCGGATAGGGGCATGCCACACATTGTGGTACCGGCTTTTAAATAATGTAATGTAAGTCCGGCGCGGACCAAAACTGGCGGGTTTTGTGGGGCGCACCCCCGGTCGCATTTCGCGGCTGGAAAGCGGCCCAGGGGTGGGGAGCCGCGTTCTGTGTCGCGGCTTTTCGGGGTGGCGAGCCTTCCCGGCTCTGGTTTCCTATCTCTCCCCTCTGTTTTGCCAGGGGGCTTAGAGATAGGATCTCGCGCGGCGGGCTGGGTTTCATTCCCACCCGTCGGGCAAACTGTTACCCCCATTCTGGGGACCAGGGGTCTTGCCTTCAACGGCCGGACCGAGAGGAGACAACCTCAATAATAAATCCCTAATCTTAAGCTTTACGCCCGGCGAGAAGATGAATGGCTGGTGGGTGACCAGTCTTTAGGGCGTCACTCGGCCAGGGGACCAGCGGCCCCTCTGGTCGATAAATTCACGCTTACCCGGGTACAGGGGGCACTGCCCGGGTGGACTTTTATTTCCCCCATACTCGTGGGACTCATATGGATTCTTTAAATAAAAATTTCGTTTCGTCGGAGGGTGTGGCGTCGCAAGACGCGGAGGAAGGTGCGCTTTCAGGCGCGGAGAGTGAGGGGGTGAGTCGCATCCCGGGCCAGATGTTGTCGAGGGCCGAGGTAGTCATTAGATACCGCGACCAAATGCGGGTCTTAGAGGCGTTGGAGAGGGAGGCAAACCGGTCTCTCTCTGATTTGAGTGAGGGAGATTCAGAGGGTGTCTTGTCTGAGGTGGAGCTAGACAGTGACGACCATTCAGAGGTCGAAGAAGAGATGGAAGCCGATGTTTCGGCTAAAGGTCCAGCGGATGCCGTGAAGAAGGGGCGCGGTAGGCCTCCTACGCATGGTCTTTGTATGGGCCTAGGGAAGGCGCGTACTTTTCTGCAGACGGCGAAGAGAGCGCGGGCTGAAGAGCAAGTTCGCCTCGCTGCGCAGAAGGAGGCCGAGGTCTTGGAGCTGGCCAACGCAGCACGCGCTCAGAGAAGCGAGCGTGGCCATGTGGAGAGACCGATCGAACGGGTCCCAGTTTCGGAACTGGTGAAGGGGGTTGAGGTCGACCTGACAGTGGTCGAAAACGTGGCGAAGAAGTCAGGAAACCTAAAGGGCACCTACGTCAAAGCCCTAAACGCCGCTGTCATATCGATAAGAGGAGCGGTCGGCGACATGTATGACCGCTCTTTTTCTTCGATCGAGTCCAAGCACCTGCAGGAGGACAACGACCGCCTGCGGACCAAGGTGGCCGAGCTAAGCGTCCAGATGATGAAGCTTGGTGACGAAGTGGATGTGCTGAAGGAGCAGCTACGTAGCGAGAAGTCGTCTCGGTTAATAGAGGAGAGGGAGGTTGAGCGTCAGAGCCAGCGGGAGAGGTCCAGTCCTCCCGCTGTGGAAGAAGCTCCTTCGTTGATTGTCGCGCCAGTGTTATCTTCACCGGGTAGAGTTCATCCCCCGGTTACCACTCCAGCGGTTCCTCCTTCATCGGAGGACTTAGAGGCGTCCATCCTCCGTAAACTTACGGCCCTCTTGGACGCGCGTTTGCCGCCAGCAACAGTTGCTTCTACTGTGCGGCCTGCTGCACCATCTGCAGCGAAAAAGAAGAAGGAGAAGCGGCGAGCTCAGAAGTCTGTGGCTCCGCCCGCTCAAGAAGAGGTTATTTCAGCTCCAGGAGAGGCAGCTGACGACGGTTTTACTGTTGTTACCAAGCGGAGGTCCAGGCCCGCTGCGAAACAGCCCGCTGAGAAACAGCCCGCAAAGAAGGTTGCGAAGCCCAAGCGCAAGAAAAAGCCTCGCAAGCAGAAAATGCAAGTGCCCAAATCTTCGGCGATTGCACTATCTCTGCCGCAGGAGGCTCTGGAGAAAGGCCTTTCCTACGCAAAGGTGCTGAAGGATGCAGTAGGAAAGGTATGTCCGGCGGATCACGGCATTAAGCCAGAAGACCTGCGTATCAGGAAGTCGCAATCTGGTGCGCGAGTCCTGGAGGTTCGGGGTGACAAGGGCGAGAAGGCGGATAGTTTTGCCGCTGCCTTGAGAGGGGTTCTGGTCCCCGATGTCGTAGTTTCTAGGCCGATGAAGTGCTCTGAACTGCGCCTCATCGGCCTCGACGACAGCGTCGATAGAGATCAGGTGGTGTCTTCGGTAGCCCTGAGGGGGGAGTGCCCCGAAGGGAGTGTGAGGGTAGGAGAGATTCGCCGCGGCCCTTCTGGGCTGGGTGCCGTCTGGGTGCGTTGCCCAGTGGCCGCGGCTAAAAAGTTGGTCGCTGGTAGGCGGCTGCTTTTGGGGTGGAGCGCTGTTAGCGTTAGACTGTTGGCGGCCAGGCCTCAGAAGTGCTTCAGGTGCTTCGAACCTGGACACCAGCAGTTTAACTGCAATAGCGATATCGACCGCAGCCGTCTCTGTTATCGTTGTGGTCAGTCGGGTCACAGGGCGGCGGCGTGCACATCTGAGCCGCATTGCCCTGTCTGTGAGGATGCGGGTAGACCTGCCAATCATTTGGTGGGTGCGAAGGGCTGCAAGTGCAGCCCACCCCGTCCGGCGAAGAAGAAGGTTGCCGCAGCTAAGACTTCCTCAGCTGCGGCCCCCGCTGCTCCTCTCCCCACTTCTTCGGGGACTCAGAGTGAGCGGCGTGTGGATATACCCCCACCGTCCAGCTAGGTGGGTGGCCGAGAGCGCGGGTGAGACTTGGGGTCTGTCCTCACCCGCTCTACAAAGCTCTCGAGAAGGGGAGAGCCCTACCTTTTCAGGGCCTTCCTGCCGAGTTTCCCGCGTTATGCGGGGCGCGCCAGAGGGGCCGCGGTGTCATGCCACAGCAATTCCCGTGTCCCCCTCGAAATGCGCGTGAGGCAAATGGTCTGTTTTTTAGTGGGTATTCCGCCCCGTTGGTTGGTTGGTGGGGGGCGGCGAGTCCCACATATCCCCGTCACGACCCCACTGTGGCGGGGAATGCGTAAATGCATTTTTTGGGACCTTAAAAAAAAAAAAAAAAAAAAAAAAAAAAAAAAAAAAAAAAAAAAAAAAAAAAAAAAAAAAAAGGTTAGGTTAGGTTAGGTTAGGTTAGGTTAGGTTAGGTTAGGTTAGGTTAGGTTAGGTTAGGTTAGGTTAGGTTAGGTTAGGTTAGGTTCCCGTGTGGAGTTGCCAGACTCCCATCAGGCGCGTCCCCGGGTGGCGGATAGGGGAAGCCACTCCGGCGTGGGTGGTCCCGGCTTCGGCTGGCGTGGACCAAAACTGGCGGGTTCTGGGCGCACCCCTGGCTGCGTCTCGGCGCAGCCGGAAAGCGGCCGTGTGGAGGGAGTCGCGACTCGGTCTCGCGGCTCTCGGGGAGGAGATCTCCCGGGAGGTTCCGTCTCGCCCCTCTGTTCTAACAGTCGGGTGGGATGGGGTCGCGCGGTGGGTCCGGCGGTTGCAGTTTTGTGATCGCCGGGTGGGCCTTGCCGATTGGCTACGGTCCCCCTTCGGGCAGCCTGTTACCCCCAGGGTTGGGGCCAGGGGTCTTGCCTTAGCGGCTGGGCCGAGAGGAACGCGAACCTCAATAATAAATCTGCGAAAAAGCCCGCAGCGGCGTCGCTTGTTCGGCGCTGCAGCGGCCCCTGCCGCAGCCGGCCTCGCGGAGAGGTTCGGTGGGCGCGGCGAGAGGACGCAGCCGCCTTCATGGCGGTGGGCGTGAGAGGATGCAAACCTCTATAAAAAATGCCCCTGCCGCAGCTGTGTGCCCCTAGGGTGGGGCCCAGTGGGCGCGGCGCGTGGACGCCTCGGGGTGTGACCCCGCCCTGAGCGCGGAAAGAGGAAGCCAACCTCTCTAAAATAATGGCACGGGGACGCCGTGGCCGGGAGGGCCGGACGGCGGTAAGAGGAAGTCAACCTCTATAAAAAATGACGCCAAGTCCGCAGCGGCGTCGCTTTTAGTGATGCCGCAGCGGCCCCTGCCGCAGCTGGCCCGAGGTGTAGGGCTCAGTGGGCGCGGCGCGAGGTGGCCGCCGCCCTCTCACGAGGTGTGGTGGCTGGGAGCTGCGGGCGAATAACGGGGAAGTTTTCGCCCGCCTTGTACAGCTCCGGGACGGGGAGTGGCCCTTAACACAGGTCCCTCCGTTGCGAGTGAGCCTGCCTCACGGCGGGCTGCGCGGAGGGCGGACATGTGTGTAATCCGAAAGGTGGTCCCTTGTCCGCTCTGTCCGACCGCGCGAGTAGGTGTTCCTTTGTTTTTTAGTCGGTGCGAGTCCGACATAACCCAGTGAGCCTCCCCGTGGCCTCTGGGTATGCATAAGGCATTTTTCAAAGGTTAAAAAAAAAAAAAAAAAAAGGTTAGGTTAGGTTAGGTTAGGTTAGGTTAGGTTAGGTTAGGTTAGGTTAGGTTAGGTTAGGTTAGGTTAGGTTAGGTTAGGTTAGGTTCCCGTGTGGAGTTGCCAGACTCCCATCGGGCGCGTCCCCGGGTGGCGGATAGGGGCATGCCACACATTGTGGTACCGGCTTTTAATTAATTTAATGTAAGTCCGGCGCGGACCAAAACTGGTGGGTTTTGTGGGGCGCACCCCCGGTCGCACTTCGCGGCTGGAAAGCGGCCCTGGGGTGGGGAGCCGCGTTCTGTGTCGCGGCTTTTTCGGGGTGGCGAGCCTTCCCGGCTCTGGTTTCCTATCTCTCCCTTCTGTTCTGCCAGGGGGCTGAGAGATAGGATCTCGCGCGGCGGGCTGGGTTTCATCCTCACCCGTCGGGCAAACTGTTACCCCCATTCTGGGGACCAGGGGTCTTGCCTTCACCGGCCGGACCGAGAGGAGACAACCTCAATAATAAATCCCTAATCCTAAGCTTACGCCCGGCGAGAGGATGAATGGCTGGTGGGTGACCAGTCTCAAGGGCGTCACTCGGCCAGGGGATCAGCGGCCCCTCTGGTCGATAAATCTACGCTTACCCGGGTACAGGGGGCACTGCCCGGGTGGACTTTTTATATCCCCCATACTCGTGGGACTCACATGGATAAATTAAATAAAATTGTTTCTAGTGTAGATGTTGTGGCGTCTGGTGACGCGGAGTTGGGTACGCCTTCGAGCGTGGTTGGTGAGGAGTCGTTGGGCCAGGTTTTGACTAGGGCAGAAGTCGTCATTCGGTACGAGGAGCAAATGCGCGTGCTGGATGCCCTGGAAAAGGAAGCGGCAGATATGAGCCTGTCTGATGATGATATGGGATTGGACAGTGACGATGAATCAGCAGGTGAAGCTGAAGAGGAGGTGGAGAAGGTGGTTCAACCGCCGGCCGAAATTACTACGGCAAGTAGGGGTCGTGGCAGGCCGCCCACTCACGGGCTTACTATGGGCCTTGGAAGAGCTCGGTCCGAGCTTCAGGCTGCGAGAAGAGAAAAAGTCAATGAAAAGGAGGCTCTTGAGAAAGAGGAAGAAGAGAAGATGGCAGAGCTGGCTAGGGAAGCGCGCGCCCTCAGATCTGAGCGAGGCTATGTGCCTACGCTAGCCCAGCCCATATCGCCCACCGAACTTCTTAAGAGGGTGACATTGGACGTTGAAATGGTGGAAAAGGTGGCCAAAAAATCTGGCAACCTTAAGGGCACGTTCGTCAAGGCGCTTAATGAAGCAGCGATGTCTATTAAAGATGCGGTAGGAGAGTTCTATAACCTCGCCTTCTCATCCCCGGACTCCAAGAGACTGCAGGAGGAGAATGACCGCCTACGGGAGATGGTCGCACAGTTACGCGCTGAAATGATGCAGCTGCGCGAGGATATTGAGGAGATGCGGCGGGAGAGGTCCAGGCCTTCCGTCCTTGAGGAAATGGCGCCGCCGAGTCCCCGTTCACCGGGTCTTGGCGTGGTGGCCGACGTTAGGGTTCCTTCGTCGCCGCGCGGCAGCCCGCAGGAGGATTTGGTCTCTTCAATAATGCGCCAAGTTAGCGCATTATTGGACGAGCGCCTTCGCCCTGTTGAGGCACCGCGCCCGCCTTCAGTACAGGCGGCAATTGTTGTTGAGGAGACTTCCAAGGGTACTGCGCCTACAAAGGCGCCCAAGGGAAAAGGGAAGAAAACCAAGCGATTGAATGCCCCTTCTATCACGGCAGAGGTGACCCCTTCAACATCTGAGGGCACCACTTATGCGGTTGTAGCGGGAGGAGACGCAAACCCCGCGAGGGCAAAGAAGAAGGCTCAGCCCGCCAAAGACAAGCGGGCCAAAGAGAAAAAGAAGACGAAACCGCGCAAAATGCGTGAACCGAAGACCGCAGCGGTTGTTCTCACGCTGCAGCAGAAGTCTATCGACAGGGGGCTCACATACGCCAGAATTCTTCAGAAGGCGGTAAGGAGCATAAACCTCGAAGATGTTGGGATTAACCAAGGGGAATTGAGGCTGCGGAAGGCGCAGTCCGGCGCCCGTATTCTCGAAGTGTCGGGTGCGGAGAATGGTGTGAAGGCCGACCGCCTTTTTGGAGAAATGAGGAAGATCTTCGCTCCTGAGGTGGAGATGTCGCGACCCGTGAAGTGCGCTGAACTGCGCCTCTCCGGGCTCGACGACAGTATAGAGAAAGAACAAGTGGTTTCTGCGATAGCCCTGAAGGGAGAGTGCCCTGAAGGGAGTGTCAGAGTTGGGGAGATCCGCCGCGGGCGCTCTGGTTCGGGCGCTGTTTGGGTGCGCTGCCCGATTGCTGCGGCGAAGAGGTTGGTTGTCGAGAAGCGGCTCTGTTTAGGATGGAGCGCGGCGCGCGTTACGCTGTTGGAGGCGAGAAGGCCAAAATGTTTTAGATGTTTTGAGTCTGGTCATTTGCAAGTCAATTGTAAGTCCGAGGTTGATCGCAGCGGTCTCTGCTACCGTTGCGGGCAGGAAGGTCATAAAGCGGCGGCGTGCGGAAATAGTCCGCACTGCCCTCTTTGTTCTGCCGCGGGGAAGCCGGCGAGTCATGCGCTGGGAGGTAAGGGGTGCAAACCAGCCCCCTCGAGGTCGTCCAAGAGGTTGGCACAGACGCAAGTGCGTCGAGTCGCTGCAAGTGCAGCTGCCGCCTCCAGTCCCGGCACTCAAGTCGAGGGCCAGCCGGAAGAATCGCCACCGGCATCTTCTTAGCCGGACGAGAGCCGCGGGTGAGTGACGCGGGGACGTCCTCATCCGCCTTTTCAGCTCAGCTCTCGCGATGGGGGAGGGTCTTGGCTCTCCCGTCGAGTACGCCCGAGTAGCACGGGCCGCGCGTGAGGGACGCGGAGCATCCGTCAGGAATTCCCGCTTCCCCCTCTTCCTTTAGCGCGCGAGATGGCGTTACGGTCCTTTTTTAGTGGGTATTCCGCCCAATTGGTTGGTTGGTGGGGGCGGCGAGTCCCACATATCCCCGTCACTCCCCGTGTGGCGGGGAATGCGTAAATGCATTTTTTGGGACCTTAAAAAAAAAAAAAAAAAAAAAGGTTAGGTTAGGTTAGGTTAGGTTAGGTTAGGTTAGGTTAGGTTAGGTTAGGTTAGGTTAGGTTAGGTTAGGTTAGGTTAGGTTCCCGTGTGGAGTTGCCAGACTCCCATCAGGCGCGTCCCCGGGTGGCGGATAGGGGAAGCCACTCCGGCGTGGGTGGTCCCGGCTTCGGCTGGCGTGGACCAAAACTGGCGGGTTCTGGGCGCACCCCTGGCTGCGTCTCGGCGCAGCCGGAAAGCGGCCGTGTGGAAGGAGTCGCGACTCGGTCTCGCGGCTCTCGGGGAGGAGATCTCCCGGGAGGTTCCGTCTCGCCCCTCTGTTCTAACAGTCGGGTGGGATGGGGTCGCGCGGTGGGTCCGGCGGTTGCAGTTTTGTGATCGCCGGGTGGGCCTTGCCGATTGGCTACGGTCCCCCTTCGGGCAGCCTGTTACCCCCAGGGTTGGGGCCAGGGGTCTTGCCTTAGCGGCTGGGCCGAGAGGAACGCGAACCTCAATAATAAATCTGCGAAAAAGCACGCAGCGGCGTCGCTTGTTCGGCGCTGCAGCGGCCCCTGCCGCAGCCGGCCTCGCGGAGAGGTTCGGTGGGCGCGGCGAGAGGACGCAGCCGCCTTCATGGCGGTGGGCGTGAGAGGATGCAAACCTCTATAAAAAATGCCCCTGCCGCAGCTGTGTGCCCCTAGGGTGGGGCCCAGTGGGCGCGGCGCGTGGACGCCTCGGGGTGTGACCCCGCCCTGAGCGCGGAAAGAGGAAGCCAACCTCTCTAAAATAATGGCACGGGGACGCCGTGGCCGGGAGGGCCGGACGGCGGTAAGAGGAAGTCAACCTCTATAAAAAATGACGCCAAGTCCGCAGCGGCGTCGCATTTAGTGATGCCGCAGCGGCCCCTGCCGCAGCTGGCCCGAGGTGTAGGGCTCAGTGGGCGCGGCGCGAGGTGGCCGCCGCCCTCTCACGAGGTGTGGTGGCTGGGAGCTGCGGGCGAATAACGGGGAAGTTTTCGCCCGCCTTGTACGGCTCCGGGACGGGGAGTGGCCCTTAACCCAGGTCCCTCCGTTGCGAGTGAGCCTGCCTCACGGCGGGCTGCGCGGAGGGCGGACATGTGTGTAATCCGAAAGGTGGTCCCTTGTCCGCTCTGTCCGACCGCGCGAGTAGGTGTTCCTTTGTTTTTTAGTCGGTGCGAGTCCGACATAACCCAGTGAGCCTCCCCGTGGCCTCTGGGTATGCATAAGGCATTTTTCAAAGGTTAAAAAAAAAAAAAAAAAAAAAAAAAAAAAAAAAAAAAAAAAAAAAAAAAAAAAAAAAAAAAAAAAGGTTAGGTTAGGTTAGGTTAGGTTAGGTTAGGTTAGGTTAGGTTAGGTTAGGTTAGGTTAGGTTAGGTTAGGTTAGGTTAGGTTAGGTTAGGTTAGGTTAGGTTAGGTTAGGTTAGGTTAGGTTAGGTTAGGTTAGGTTAGGTTAGGTTAGGTTAGGTTAGGTTAGGTTAGGTTAGGTTAGGTTAGGTTAGGTTAGGTTAGGTTAGGTTAGGTTAGGTTAGGTTAGGTTAGGTTAGGTTAGGTTAGGTTAGGTTAGGTTAGGTTAGGTTAGGTTAGGTTAGGTTAGGTTAGGTTAGGTTAGGTTAGGTTAGGTTAGGTTAGGTTAGGTTAGGTTAGGTTAGGTTAGGTTAGGTTAGGTTAGGTTAGGTTAGGTTAGGTTAGGTTAGGTTAGGTTAGGTTAGGTTAGGTTAGGTTAGGTTAGGTTAGGTTAGGTTAGGTTAGGTTAGGTTAGGTTAGGTTAGGTTAGGTTAGGTTAGGTTAGGTTAGGTTAGGTTAGGTTAGGTTAGGTTAGGTTAGGTTAGGTTAGGTTAGGTTAGGTTAGGTTAGGTTAGGTTAGGTTAGGTTAGGTTAGGTTAGGTTAGGTTAGGTTAGGTTAGGTTAGGTTAGGTTAGGTTAGGTTAGGTTAGGTTAGGTTAGGTTAGGTTAGGTTAGGTTAGGTTAGGTTAGGTTAGGTTAGGTTAGGTTAGGTTAGGTTAGGTTAGGTTAGGTTAGGTTAGGTTAGGTTAGGTTAGGTTAGGTTAGGTTAGGTTAGGTTAGGTTAGGTTAGGTTAGGTTAGGTTAGGTTAGGTTAGGTTAGGTTAGGTTAGGTTAGGTTAGGTTAGGTTAGGTTAGGTTAGGTTAGGTTAGGTTAGGTTAGGTTAGGTTAGGTTAGGTTAGGTTAGGTTAGGTTAGGTTAGGTTAGGTTAGGTTAGGTTAGGTTAGGTTAGGTTAGGTTAGGTTAGGTTAGGTTAGGTTAGGTTAGGTTAGGTTAGGTTAGGTTAGGTTAGGTTAGGTTAGGTTAGGTTAGGTTAGGTTAGGTTAGGTTAGGTTAGGTTAGGTTAGGTTAGGTTAGGTTAGGTTAGGTTAGGTTAGGTTAGGTTAGGTTAGGTTAGGTTAGGTTAGGTTAGGTTAGGTTAGGTTGGAGGTTGATCTGGAGGTGTTAAGTGTGTTGGATTTTTGTGCGATTTGGAGGTTTTTTGGAGTTTTGCGAGGGCTTTCGATTGGCGCGTAGTTCGATTTGATCGGAGCCATACTTTTTCGAAAATTCACTTTTCGGAAATTTATGGTTTCCCATTGAAAACTGCGCGACAATCCGATCGTCAAGGTAAAAATTTCGACGGGCGAAATTTTTACAACGACTGACTTTGGCTTTTCTTTTTGGACGGATTCTGGTAGAACACGACGACTTGGCTTGTTTACCGGATTTTGGACGGTTTCTCTTGTGGTTTGGACTGTTTTTTGCGGGTTTTTCCTGTGTTTTTTGGGAAATGTAAAATTTCTTGAAAGGCCGAGAAATATTTCTTTTTGGTTTTTGCTTGGGGTTTTGTCGTGGCTGTCCTGGGTCTTCCTGGGGCGGCTGCGCCTTGACTCCCTGCAAACGGAGGGGTTGTCTAACCTCACGTTTGGAGGGTCTTTTGCGTTTTTGTGGAAAATTGTGGGTTTAGTCAATGTTTGACATGTCTGACGAAGGTTGTGAGCATTACTCGTCGTCCTCCGAGGGTTGGGTCAGTGATACTCGCAAGAGGCCACACTTGCCTGGCTCTCAAAGCGGTTCAGGGTCCGATACTGAGGTAGAGGGCTCTAAAAACGAGGGGAAAACGCGTAAATCCGGCGGTAAAAAAGGAAAGAGGCGTTCGTCTGGGTCTCCCAAGGTCGCGAAGTCGCGTCCCTTGCGTGGGGATAAGTCTCTGGAGGAGTATGACGCCATGATGGAGGACATCAAGGCAAGGAGGGATGAGATGAGGTCGAGATCTCCAGGAAACTACGATTCTGGGGACGATTCTCTCACGAGGAAAGCCCCGGATACTGGTGCCCTGGAGTCTCATTCCAGCGAGGAACTTAGGGCTGTTGCGGGTAGAAGTTCTGCCTCCATCCTGGCGACGGTGCGCCAGTCTTCCGGGATGAAGGCAGAACAAAAAAAAGAGGTCGCTGATATGATCAGGCAGCTTCAGGAGGTTGTGGAGATCCTCACTCGGCGCTCTGAGCCTGGGGATTACGACAGGATTTTGGAGGAAAACGCGATGTTGAGAGCGGAGGTCACGGCGTGTCAGGATGACGTGATGGAGGTGAAGGGGGACGCCTCGCGGCAGCCTCTGGCAGAGGATGTCGTTGTGGGAGCTTCGCCGCCAGTTTGGACAGAGAGGTTTAAGAGGGAGATCGCGGAGATGGTGGAGAGTGTCGTGGATGCCCGGCTCGCTACCGTGGAGGAGCGCCTTATGTCGTCTTCTTCTGCTGCCCGCCCTGGTTTGGCGGCTGGCAAGGAAAAGAGGGCTGCAGTCGAAAGGGTTTCGCTGGAGTCGATGGCCACGGTTGTGGAGCGGTCTGTGGGCGGCAAAAGTGAGGCCTCCACTGTTGCTAGAACGGCTTGGACAGAGGTGAAAGGGGGCAAAAAGAGCAAGAAGGCTCAGCCTGCCCCTGCTAAGACTGTGGATGTGGTTGTCGGATCCGGCTTGGTGTCGGGTGATTCTTCTGGAGGGGATGTTGCTGGAGGGATTCCCAAAGTTGGGAAGAGAGTGAAGCCCAGTCTCTCTCCACCGCGTTCTGCCGCGGTGGTCATATCGTTGGACTCTGAGGCAGCGGGGAGGGGTGTGACGTACGCGAAGGTGTTGGCGGTTGCCAGGCAGGATGTCCCTCTGTCAGATATTGGCATTGCGGTTGAGGAGATTCAAATTAGGGAGACTGCGACAGGGGCTCGTGTCATGGAGATCTCTGGTCCCGAGGACACAACAAAGGCGGACCTACTGGCAGAGGTATTGGGCTTTAAGCTGAGGGGCATGGCTGTGGTCTCAAGACCTATCAAGAGGGTGGATCTAAGAGTGTCTGGGATCGATGACTCGGTCACTACTCAGGAGGTGGTTGATGCGGTATCTCGCAAGTGCCAGATACTGCAAACGGCGGTTAAGGTCGGATCGATCCGACGAGATCCGAGAGGAGGCATGGGCTCGGCGGTAATTAGCTGCCCGGTGTCGGCGGCCAAAGTCTTGTCAGAGGAAGGTCGCTTGTTGGTCGGTTGGAGCTCTGCCAGGGTTGAGCTGTTGGACGTGAGGCCCATGCGTTGTTACAAATGCATGGGCTTGGGGCACACGCGAAAGAGGTGTTTAGCCGAGGAGGACCGTGGTCTCCTCTGCTTTCGATGCGGGGCCCCTGGGCATATGGCGGGGAGCTGTCAGGCTCAGGTGAAGTGTGCGGTGTGTTCGGCGAGCGGTAGGGAAGCTTCCCATGTTATGGGGAGTGTGAGGTGTAACCCACCGCGGACAGGAGGGTCAGTGGCGGCCAGAGGGGCCGCCCAGTCTTCAATGGAACAGTGAGGCTACTCCACTGTTCCATTATGAGGTTTTTGGCGGCTAGAGGAGCCGCATTCCTGCGGTGATCGTGGGGGACATACCATCTCGTCCTCCACTCAAGGCGGTGCTGCGGAGTAGGTCGGGGGGCCTGCTCTGCATTGCACAGCACCGTCTGGCGGGGGGGCATTCTTCTTTGGCCCCTCCTGAGGCAAGTGCCTGGCTTCCCGCCGGGCAGTAGCGATACCCGGCACGGCGGTGAAATGCGACAGCGACCCCGCCGTGTCGGGTGCTAAGTGCGGGAAAAGACTCCCTTTTTAGTGGGTATTCCGCCCCATCGGAGGTCCATGGTTGGGGGGGCGGCGAGTCCCACATAACCCCTCTGCTCCCCCGAGCGGAGGGGTATGCGTAAAGGCATTTTTTGGGAGTATAAAAAAAAAAAAAAAAAAAAAAGGTTAGGTTAGGTTAGGTTAGGTTAGGTTAGGTTAGGTTAGGTTAGGTTAGGTTAGGTTAGGTTAGGTTAGGTTAGGTTAGGTTAGGTTAGGTTAGGTTAGGTTAGGTTAGGTTAGGTTAGGTTAGGTTAGGTTAGGTTAGGTTAGGTTAGGTTAGGTTAGGTTAGGTTAGGTTAGGTTAGGTTAGGTTAGGTTAGGTTAGGTTAGGTTAGGTTAGGTTAGGTTAGGTTAGGTTAGGTTAGGTTAGGTTAGGTTAGGTTAGGTTAGGTTAGGTTAGGTTAGGTTAGGTTAGGTTAGGTTAGGTTAGGTTAGGTTAGGTTAGGTTAGGTTAGGTTAGGTTAGGTTAGGTTAGGTTAGGTTAGGTTAGGTTAGGTTAGGTTAGGTTAGGTTAGGTTAGGTTAGGTTAGGTTAGGTTAGGTTAGGTTAGGTTAGGTTAGGTTAGGTTAGGTTAGGTTAGGTTAGGTTAGGTTAGGTTAGGTTAGGTTAGGTTAGGTTAGGTTAGGTTAGGTTAGGTTAGGTTAGGTTAGGTTAGGTTAGGTTAGGTTAGGTTAGGTTAGGTTAGGTTAGGTTAGGTTAGGTTAGGTTAGGTTAGGTTAGGTTAGGTTAGGTTAGGTTAGGTTAGGTTAGGTTAGGTTAGGTTAGGTTAGGTTAGGTTAGGTTAGGTTAGGTTAGGTTAGGTTAGGTTAGGTTAGGTTAGGTTAGGTTAGGTTAGGTTAGGTTAGGTTAGGTTAGGTTAGGTTAGGTTAGGTTAGGTTAGGTTAGGTTAGGTTAGGTTAGGTTAGGTTAGGTTAGGTTAGGTTAGGTTAGGTTAGGTTAGGTTAGGTTAGGTTAGGTTAGGTTAGGTTAGGTTAGGTTAGGTTAGGTTAGGTTAGGTTAGGTTAGGTTAGGTTAGGTTAGGTTAGGTTAGGTTAGGTTAGGTTAGGTTAGGTTAGGTTAGGTTAGGTTAGGTTAGGTTAGGTTAGGTTAGGTTAGGTTAGGTTAGGTTAGGTTAGGTTAGGTTAGGTTAGGTTAGGTTAGGTTAGGTTAGGTTAGGTTAGGTTAGGTTAGGTTAGGTTAGGTTAGGTTAGGTTAGGTTAGGTTAGGTTAGGTTAGGTTAGGTTAGGTTAGGTTAGGTTAGGTTAGGTTAGGTTAGGTTAGGTTAGGTTAGGTTAGGTTAGGTTAGGTTAGGTTAGGTTAGGTTAGGTTAGGTTAGGTTAGGTTAGGTTAGGTTAGGTTAGGTTAGGTTAGGTTAGGTTAGGTTAGGTTAGGTTAGGTTAGGTTAGGTTAGGTTAGGTTAGGTTAGGTTAGGTTAGGTTAGGTTAGGTTAGGTTAGGTTAGGTTAGGTTAGGTTAGGTTAGGTTAGGTTAGGTTAGGTTAGGTTAGGTTAGGTTAGGTTAGGTTAGGTTAGGTTAGGTTAGGTTAGGTTAGGTTAGGTTAGGTTAGGTTAGGTTAGGTTAGGTTAGGTTAGGTTAGGTTAGGTTAGGTTAGGTTAGGTTAGGTTAGGTTAGGTTAGGTTAGGTTAGGTTAGGTTAGGTTAGGTTAGGTTAGGTTAGGTTAGGTTAGGTTAGGTTAGGTTAGGTTAGGTTAGGTTAGGTTAGGTTAGGTTAGGTTAGGTTAGGTTAGGTTAGGTTAGGTTAGGTTAGGTTAGGTTAGGTTAGGTTAGGTTAGGTTAGGTTAGGTTAGGTTAGGTTAGGTTAGGTTAGGTTAGGTTAGGTTAGGTTAGGTTAGGTTAGGTTAGGTTAGGTTAGGTTAGGTTAGGTTAGGTTAGGTTAGGTTAGGTTAGGTTAGGTTAGGTTAGGTTAGGTTAGGTTAGGTTAGGTTAGGTTAGGTTAGGTTAGGTTAGGTTAGGTTAGGTTAGGTTAGGTTAGGTTAGGTTAGGTTAGGTTAGGTTAGGTTAGGTTAGGTTAGGTTAGGTTAGGTTAGGTTAGGTTAGGTTAGGTTAGGTTAGGTTAGGTTAGGTTAGGTTAGGTTAGGTTAGGTTAGGTTAGGTTAGGTTAGGTTAGGTTAGGTTAGGTTAGGTTAGGTTAGGTTAGGTTAGGTTAGGTTAGGTTAGGTTAGGTTAGGTTAGGTTAGGTTAGGTTAGGTTAGGTTAGGTTAGGTTAGGTTAGGTTAGGTTAGGTTAGGTTAGGTTAGGTTAGGTTAGGTTAGGTTAGGTTAGGTTAGGTTAGGTTAGGTTAGGTTAGGTTAGGTTAGGTTAGGTTAGGTTAGGTTAGGTTAGGTTAGGTTAGGTTAGGTTAGGTTAGGTTAGGTTAGGTTAGGTTAGGTTAGGTTAGGTTAGGTTAGGTTAGGTTAGGTTAGGTTAGGTTAGGTTAGGTTAGGTTAGGTTAGGTTAGGTTAGGTTAGGTTAGGTTAGGTTAGGTTAGGTTAGGTTAGGTTAGGTTAGGTTAGGTTAGGTTAGGTTAGGTTAGGTTAGGTTAGGTTAGGTTAGGTTAGGTTAGGTTAGGTTAGGTTAGGTTAGGTTAGGTTAGGTTAGGTTAGGTTAGGTTAGGTTAGGTTAGGTTAGGTTAGGTTAGGTTAGGTTAGGTTAGGTTAGGTTAGGTTAGGTTAGGTTAGGTTAGGTTAGGTTAGGTTAGGTTAGGTTAGGTTAGGTTAGGTTAGGTTAGGTTAGGTTAGGTTAGGTTAGGTTAGGTTAGGTTAGGTTAGGTTAGGTTAGGTTAGGTTAGGTTAGGTTAGGTTAGGTTAGGTTAGGTTAGGTTAGGTTAGGTTAGGTTAGGTTAGGTTAGGTTAGGTTAGGTTAGGTTAGGTTAGGTTAGGTTAGGTTAGGTTAGGTTAGGTTAGGTTAGGTTAGGTTAGGTTAGGTTAGGTTAGGTTAGGTTAGGTTAGGTTAGGTTAGGTTAGGTTAGGTTAGGTTAGGTTAGGTTAGGTTAGGTTAGGTTAGGTTAGGTTAGGTTAGGTTAGGTTAGGTTAGGTTAGGTTAGGTTAGGTTAGGTTAGGTTAGGTTAGGTTAGGTTAGGTTAGGTTAGGTTAGGTTAGGTTAGGTTAGGTTAGGTTAGGTTAGGTTAGGTTAGGTTAGGTTAGGTTAGGTTAGGTTAGGTTAGGTTAGGTTAGGTTAGGTTAGGTTAGGTTAGGTTAGGTTAGGTTAGGTTAGGTTAGGTTAGGTTAGGTTAGGTTAGGTTAGGTTAGGTTAGGTTAGGTTAGGTTAGGTTAGGTTAGGTTAGGTTAGGTTAGGTTAGGTTAGGTTAGGTTAGGTTAGGTTAGGTTAGGTTAGGTTAGGTTAGGTTAGGTTAGGTTAGGTTAGGTTAGGTTAGGTTAGGTTAGGTTAGGTTAGGTTAGGTTAGGTTAGGTTAGGTTAGGTTAGGTTAGGTTAGGTTAGGTTAGGTTAGGTTAGGTTAGGTTAGGTTAGGTTAGGTTAGGTTAGGTTAGGTTAGGTTAGGTTAGGTTAGGTTAGGTTAGGTTAGGTTAGGTTAGGTTAGGTTAGGTTAGGTTAGGTTAGGTTAGGTTAGGTTAGGTTAGGTTAGGTTAGGTTAGGTTAGGTTAGGTTAGGTTAGGTTAGGTTAGGTTAGGTTAGGTTAGGTTAGGTTAGGTTAGGTTAGGTTAGGTTAGGTTAGGTTAGGTTAGGTTAGGTTAGGTTAGGTTAGGTTAGGTTAGGTTAGGTTAGGTTAGGTTAGGTTAGGTTAGGTTAGGTTAGGTTAGGTTAGGTTAGGTTAGGTTAGGTTAGGTTAGGTTAGGTTAGGTTAGGTTAGGTTAGGTTAGGTTAGGTTAGGTTAGGTTAGGTTAGGTTAGGTTAGGTTAGGTTAGGTTAGGTTAGGTTAGGTTAGGTTAGGTTAGGTTAGGTTAGGTTAGGTTAGGTTAGGTTAGGTTAGGTTAGGTTAGGTTAGGTTAGGTTAGGTTAGGTTAGGTTAGGTTAGGTTAGGTTAGGTTAGGTTAGGTTAGGTTAGGTTAGGTTAGGTTAGGTTAGGTTAGGTTAGGTTAGGTTAGGTTAGGTTAGGTTAGGTTAGGTTAGGTTAGGTTAGGTTAGGTTAGGTTAGGTTAGGTTAGGTTAGGTTAGGTTAGGTTAGGTTAGGTTAGGTTAGGTTAGGTTAGGTTAGGTTAGGTTAGGTTAGGTTAGGTTAGGTTAGGTTAGGTTAGGTTAGGTTAGGTTAGGTTAGGTTAGGTTAGGTTAGGTTAGGTTAGGTTAGGTTAGGTTAGGTTAGGTTAGGTTAGGTTAGGTTAGGTTAGGTTAGGTTAGGTTAGGTTAGGTTAGGTTAGGTTAGGTTAGGTTAGGTTAGGTTAGGTTAGGTTAGGTTAGGTTAGGTTAGGTTAGGTTAGGTTAGGTTAGGTTAGGTTAGGTTAGGTTAGGTTAGGTTAGGTTAGGTTAGGTTAGGTTAGGTTAGGTTAGGTTAGGTTAGGTTAGGTTAGGTTAGGTTAGGTTAGGTTAGGTTAGGTTAGGTTAGGTTAGGTTAGGTTAGGTTAGGTTAGGTTAGGTTAGGTTAGGTTAGGTTAGGTTAGGTTAGGTTAGGTTAGGTTAGGTTAGGTTAGGTTAGGTTAGGTTAGGTTAGGTTAGGTTAGGTTAGGTTAGGTTAGGTTAGGTTAGGTTAGGTTAGGTTAGGTTAGGTTAGGTTAGGTTAGGTTAGGTTAGGTTAGGTTAGGTTAGGTTAGGTTAGGTTAGGTTAGGTTAGGTTAGGTTAGGTTAGGTTAGGTTAGGTTAGGTTAGGTTAGGTTAGGTTAGGTTAGGTTAGGTTAGGTTAGGTTAGGTTAGGTTAGGTTAGGTTAGGTTAGGTTAGGTTAGGTTAGGTTAGGTTAGGTTAGGTTAGGTTAGGTTAGGTTAGGTTAGGTTAGGTTAGGTTAGGTTAGGTTAGGTTAGGTTAGGTTAGGTTAGGTTAGGTTAGGTTAGGTTAGGTTAGGTTAGGTTAGGTTAGGTTAGGTTAGGTTAGGTTAGGTTAGGTTAGGTTAGGTTAGGTTAGGTTAGGTTAGGTTAGGTTAGGTTAGGTTAGGTTAGGTTAGGTTAGGTTAGGTTAGGTTAGGTTAGGTTAGGTTAGGTTAGGTTAGGTTAGGTTAGGTTAGGTTAGGTTAGGTTAGGTTAGGTTAGGTTAGGTTAGGTTAGGTTAGGTTAGGTTAGGTTAGGTTAGGTTAGGTTAGGTTAGGTTAGGTTAGGTTAGGTTAGGTTAGGTTAGGTTAGGTTAGGTTAGGTTAGGTTAGGTTAGGTTAGGTTAGGTTAGGTTAGGTTAGGTTAGGTTAGGTTAGGTTAGGTTAGGTTAGGTTAGGTTAGGTTAGGTTAGGTTAGGTTAGGTTAGGTTAGGTTAGGTTAGGTTAGGTTAGGTTAGGTTAGGTTAGGTTAGGTTAGGTTAGGTTAGGTTAGGTTAGGTTAGGTTAGGTTAGGTTAGGTTAGGTTAGGTTAGGTTAGGTTAGGTTAGGTTAGGTTAGGTTAGGTTAGGTTAGGTTAGGTTAGGTTAGGTTAGGTTAGGTTAGGTTAGGTTAGGTTAGGTTAGGTTAGGTTAGGTTAGGTTAGGTTAGGTTAGGTTAGGTTAGGTTAGGTTAGGTTAGGTTAGGTTAGGTTAGGTTAGGTTAGGTTAGGTTAGGTTAGGTTAGGTTAGGTTAGGTTAGGTTAGGTTAGGTTAGGTTAGGTTAGGTTAGGTTAGGTTAGGTTAGGTTAGGTTAGGTTAGGTTAGGTTAGGTTAGGTTAGGTTAGGTTAGGTTAGGTTAGGTTAGGTTAGGTTAGGTTAGGTTAGGTTAGGTTAGGTTAGGTTAGGTTAGGTTAGGTTAGGTTAGGTTAGGTTAGGTTAGGTTAGGTTAGGTTAGGTTAGGTTAGGTTAGGTTAGGTTAGGTTAGGTTAGGTTAGGTTAGGTTAGGTTAGGTTAGGTTAGGTTAGGTTAGGTTAGGTTAGGTTAGGTTAGGTTAGGTTAGGTTAGGTTAGGTTAGGTTAGGTTAGGTTAGGTTAGGTTAGGTTAGGTTAGGTTAGGTTAGGTTAGGTTAGGTTAGGTTAGGTTAGGTTAGGTTAGGTTAGGTTAGGTTAGGTTAGGTTAGGTTAGGTTAGGTTAGGTTAGGTTAGGTTAGGTTAGGTTAGGTTAGGTTAGGTTAGGTTAGGTTAGGTTAGGTTAGGTTAGGTTAGGTTAGGTTAGGTTAGGTTAGGTTAGGTTAGGTTAGGTTAGGTTAGGTTAGGTTAGGTTAGGTTAGGTTAGGTTAGGTTAGGTTAGGTTAGGTTAGGTTAGGTTAGGTTAGGTTAGGTTAGGTTAGGTTAGGTTAGGTTAGGTTAGGTTAGGTTAGGTTAGGTTAGGTTAGGTTAGGTTAGGTTAGGTTAGGTTAGGTTAGGTTAGGTTAGGTTAGGTTAGGTTAGGTTAGGTTAGGTTAGGTTAGGTTAGGTTAGGTTAGGTTAGGTTAGGTTAGGTTAGGTTAGGTTAGGTTAGGTTAGGTTAGGTTAGGTTAGGTTAGGTTAGGTTAGGTTAGGTTAGGTTAGGTTAGGTTAGGTTAGGTTAGGTTAGGTTAGGTTAGGTTAGGTTAGGTTAGGTTAGGTTAGGTTAGGTTAGGTTAGGTTAGGTTAGGTTAGGTTAGGTTAGGTTAGGTTAGGTTAGGTTAGGTTAGGTTAGGTTAGGTTAGGTTAGGTTAGGTTAGGTTAGGTTAGGTTAGGTTAGGTTAGGTTAGGTTAGGTTAGGTTAGGTTAGGTTAGGTTAGGTTAGGTTAGGTTAGGTTAGGTTAGGTTAGGTTAGGTTAGGTTAGGTTAGGTTAGGTTAGGTTAGGTTAGGTTAGGTTAGGTTAGGTTAGGTTAGGTTAGGTTAGGTTAGGTTAGGTTAGGTTAGGTTAGGTTAGGTTAGGTTAGGTTAGGTTAGGTTAGGTTAGGTTAGGTTAGGTTAGGTTAGGTTAGGTTAGGTTAGGTTAGGTTAGGTTAGGTTAGGTTAGGTTAGGTTAGGTTAGGTTAGGTTAGGTTAGGTTAGGTTAGGTTAGGTTAGGTTAGGTTAGGTTAGGTTAGGTTAGGTTAGGTTAGGTTAGGTTAGGTTAGGTTAGGTTAGGTTAGGTTAGGTTAGGTTAGGTTAGGTTAGGTTAGGTTAGGTTAGGTTAGGTTAGGTTAGGTTAGGTTAGGTTAGGTTAGGTTAGGTTAGGTTAGGTTAGGTTAGGTTAGGTTAGGTTAGGTTAGGTTAGGTTAGGTTAGGTTAGGTTAGGTTAGGTTAGGTTAGGTTAGGTTAGGTTAGGTTAGGTTAGGTTAGGTTAGGTTAGGTTAGGTTAGGTTAGGTTAGGTTAGGTTAGGTTAGGTTAGGTTAGGTTAGGTTAGGTTAGGTTAGGTTAGGTTAGGTTAGGTTAGGTTAGGTTAGGTTAGGTTAGGTTAGGTTAGGTTAGGTTAGGTTAGGTTAGGTTAGGTTAGGTTAGGTTAGGTTAGGTTAGGTTAGGTTAGGTTAGGTTAGGTTAGGTTAGGTTAGGTTAGGTTAGGTTAGGTTAGGTTAGGTTAGGTTAGGTTAGGTTAGGTTAGGTTAGGTTAGGTTAGGTTAGGTTAGGTTAGGTTAGGTTAGGTTAGGTTAGGTTAGGTTAGGTTAGGTTAGGTTAGGTTAGGTTAGGTTAGGTTAGGTTAGGTTAGGTTAGGTTAGGTTAGGTTAGGTTAGGTTAGGTTAGGTTAGGTTAGGTTAGGTTAGGTTAGGTTAGGTTAGGTTAGGTTAGGTTAGGTTAGGTTAGGTTAGGTTAGGTTAGGTTAGGTTAGGTTAGGTTAGGTTAGGTTAGGTTAGGTTAGGTTAGGTTAGGTTAGGTTAGGTTAGGTTAGGTTAGGTTAGGTTAGGTTAGGTTAGGTTAGGTTAGGTTAGGTTAGGTTAGGTTAGGTTAGGTTAGGTTAGGTTAGGTTAGGTTAGGTTAGGTTAGGTTAGGTTAGGTTAGGTTAGGTTAGGTTAGGTTAGGTTAGGTTAGGTTAGGTTAGGTTAGGTTAGGTTAGGTTAGGTTAGGTTAGGTTAGGTTAGGTTAGGTTAGGTTAGGTTAGGTTAGGTTAGGTTAGGTTAGGTTAGGTTAGGTTAGGTTAGGTTAGGTTAGGTTAGGTTAGGTTAGGTTAGGTTAGGTTAGGTTAGGTTAGGTTAGGTTAGGTTAGGTTAGGTTAGGTTAGGTTAGGTTAGGTTAGGTTAGGTTAGGTTAGGTTAGGTTAGGTTAGGTTAGGTTAGGTTAGGTTAGGTTAGGTTAGGTTAGGTTAGGTTAGGTTAGGTTAGGTTAGGTTAGGTTAGGTTAGGTTAGGTTAGGTTAGGTTAGGTTAGGTTAGGTTAGGTTAGGTTAGGTTAGGTTAGGTTAGGTTAGGTTAGGTTAGGTTAGGTTAGGTTAGGTTAGGTTAGGTTAGGTTAGGTTAGGTTAGGTTAGGTTAGGTTAGGTTAGGTTAGGTTAGGTTAGGTTAGGTTAGGTTAGGTTAGGTTAGGTTAGGTTAGGTTAGGTTAGGTTAGGTTAGGTTAGGTTAGGTTAGGTTAGGTTAGGTTAGGTTAGGTTAGGTTAGGTTAGGTTAGGTTAGGTTAGGTTAGGTTAGGTTAGGTTAGGTTAGGTTAGGTTAGGTTAGGTTAGGTTAGGTTAGGTTAGGTTAGGTTAGGTTAGGTTAGGTTAGGTTAGGTTAGGTTAGGTTAGGTTAGGTTAGGTTAGGTTAGGTTAGGTTAGGTTAGGTTAGGTTAGGTTAGGTTAGGTTAGGTTAGGTTAGGTTAGGTTAGGTTAGGTTAGGTTAGGTTAGGTTAGGTTAGGTTAGGTTAGGTTAGGTTAGGTTAGGTTAGGTTAGGTTAGGTTAGGTTAGGTTAGGTTAGGTTAGGTTAGGTTAGGTTAGGTTAGGTTAGGTTAGGTTAGGTTAGGTTAGGTTAGGTTAGGTTAGGTTAGGTTAGGTTAGGTTAGGTTAGGTTAGGTTAGGTTAGGTTAGGTTAGGTTAGGTTAGGTTAGGTTAGGTTAGGTTAGGTTAGGTTAGGTTAGGTTAGGTTAGGTTAGGTTAGGTTAGGTTAGGTTAGGTTAGGTTAGGTTAGGTTAGGTTAGGTTAGGTTAGGTTAGGTTAGGTTAGGTTAGGTTAGGTTAGGTTAGGTTAGGTTAGGTTAGGTTAGGTTAGGTTAGGTTAGGTTAGGTTAGGTTAGGTTAGGTTAGGTTAGGTTAGGTTAGGTTAGGTTAGGTTAGGTTAGGTTAGGTTAGGTTAGGTTAGGTTAGGTTAGGTTAGGTTAGGTTAGGTTAGGTTAGGTTAGGTTAGGTTAGGTTAGGTTAGGTTAGGTTAGGTTAGGTTAGGTTAGGTTAGGTTAGGTTAGGTTAGGTTAGGTTAGGTTAGGTTAGGTTAGGTTAGGTTAGGTTAGGTTAGGTTAGGTTAGGTTAGGTTAGGTTAGGTTAGGTTAGGTTAGGTTAGGTTAGGTTAGGTTAGGTTAGGTTAGGTTAGGTTAGGTTAGGTTAGGTTAGGTTAGGTTAGGTTAGGTTAGGTTAGGTTAGGTTAGGTTAGGTTAGGTTAGGTTAGGTTAGGTTAGGTTAGGTTAGGTTAGGTTAGGTTAGGTTAGGTTAGGTTAGGTTAGGTTAGGTTAGGTTAGGTTAGGTTAGGTTAGGTTAGGTTAGGTTAGGTTAGGTTAGGTTAGGTTAGGTTAGGTTAGGTTAGGTTAGGTTAGGTTAGGTTAGGTTAGGTTAGGTTAGGTTAGGTTAGGTTAGGTTAGGTTAGGTTAGGTTAGGTTAGGTTAGGTTAGGTTAGGTTAGGTTAGGTTAGGTTAGGTTAGGTTAGGTTAGGTTAGGTTAGGTTAGGTTAGGTTAGGTTAGGTTAGGTTAGGTTAGGTTAGGTTAGGTTAGGTTAGGTTAGGTTAGGTTAGGTTAGGTTAGGTTAGGTTAGGTTAGGTTAGGTTAGGTTAGGTTAGGTTAGGTTAGGTTAGGTTAGGTTAGGTTAGGTTAGGTTAGGTTAGGTTAGGTTAGGTTAGGTTAGGTTAGGTTAGGTTAGGTTAGGTTAGGTTAGGTTAGGTTAGGTTAGGTTAGGTTAGGTTAGGTTAGGTTAGGTTAGGTTAGGTTAGGTTAGGTTAGGTTAGGTTAGGTTAGGTTAGGTTAGGTTAGGTTAGGTTAGGTTAGGTTAGGTTAGGTTAGGTTAGGTTAGGTTAGGTTAGGTTAGGTTAGGTTAGGTTAGGTTAGGTTAGGTTAGGTTAGGTTAGGTTAGGTTAGGTTAGGTTAGGTTAGGTTAGGTTAGGTTAGGTTAGGTTAGGTTAGGTTAGGTTAGGTTAGGTTAGGTTAGGTTAGGTTAGGTTAGGTTAGGTTAGGTTAGGTTAGGTTAGGTTAGGTTAGGTTAGGTTAGGTTAGGTTAGGTTAGGTTAGGTTAGGTTAGGTTAGGTTAGGTTAGGTTAGGTTAGGTTAGGTTAGGTTAGGTTAGGTTAGGTTAGGTTAGGTTAGGTTAGGTTAGGTTAGGTTAGGTTAGGTTAGGTTAGGTTAGGTTAGGTTAGGTTAGGTTAGGTTAGGTTAGGTTAGGTTAGGTTAGGTTAGGTTAGGTTAGGTTAGGTTAGGTTAGGTTAGGTTAGGTTAGGTTAGGTTAGGTTAGGTTAGGTTAGGTTAGGTTAGGTTAGGTTAGGTTAGGTTAGGTTAGGTTAGGTTAGGTTAGGTTAGGTTAGGTTAGGTTAGGTTAGGTTAGGTTAGGTTAGGTTAGGTTAGGTTAGGTTAGGTTAGGTTAGGTTAGGTTAGGTTAGGTTAGGTTAGGTTAGGTTAGGTTAGGTTAGGTTAGGTTAGGTTAGGTTAGGTTAGGTTAGGTTAGGTTAGGTTAGGTTAGGTTAGGTTAGGTTAGGTTAGGTTAGGTTAGGTTAGGTTAGGTTAGGTTAGGTTAGGTTAGGTTAGGTTAGGTTAGGTTAGGTTAGGTTAGGTTAGGTTAGGTTAGGTTAGGTTAGGTTAGGTTAGGTTAGGTTAGGTTAGGTTAGGTTAGGTTAGGTTAGGTTAGGTTAGGTTAGGTTAGGTTAGGTTAGGTTAGGTTAGGTTAGGTTAGGTTAGGTTAGGTTAGGTTAGGTTAGGTTAGGTTAGGTTAGGTTAGGTTAGGTTAGGTTAGGTTAGGTTAGGTTAGGTTAGGTTAGGTTAGGTTAGGTTAGGTTAGGTTAGGTTAGGTTAGGTTAGGTTAGGTTAGGTTAGGTTAGGTTAGGTTAGGTTAGGTTAGGTTAGGTTAGGTTAGGTTAGGTTAGGTTAGGTTAGGTTAGGTTAGGTTAGGTTAGGTTAGGTTAGGTTAGGTTAGGTTAGGTTAGGTTAGGTTAGGTTAGGTTAGGTTAGGTTAGGTTAGGTTAGGTTAGGTTAGGTTAGGTTAGGTTAGGTTAGGTTAGGTTAGGTTAGGTTAGGTTAGGTTAGGTTAGGTTAGGTTAGGTTAGGTTAGGTTAGGTTAGGTTAGGTTAGGTTAGGTTAGGTTAGGTTAGGTTAGGTTAGGTTAGGTTAGGTTAGGTTAGGTTAGGTTAGGTTAGGTTAGGTTAGGTTAGGTTAGGTTAGGTTAGGTTAGGTTAGGTTAGGTTAGGTTAGGTTAGGTTAGGTTAGGTTAGGTTAGGTTAGGTTAGGTTAGGTTAGGTTAGGTTAGGTTAGGTTAGGTTAGGTTAGGTTAGGTTAGGTTAGGTTAGGTTAGGTTAGGTTAGGTTAGGTTAGGTTAGGTTAGGTTAGGTTAGGTTAGGTTAGGTTAGGTTAGGTTAGGTTAGGTTAGGTTAGGTTAGGTTAGGTTAGGTTAGGTTAGGTTAGGTTAGGTTAGGTTAGGTTAGGTTAGGTTAGGTTAGGTTAGGTTAGGTTAGGTTAGGTTAGGTTAGGTTAGGTTAGGTTAGGTTAGGTTAGGTTAGGTTAGGTTAGGTTAGGTTAGGTTAGGTTAGGTTAGGTTAGGTTAGGTTAGGTTAGGTTAGGTTAGGTTAGGTTAGGTTAGGTTAGGTTAGGTTAGGTTAGGTTAGGTTAGGTTAGGTTAGGTTAGGTTAGGTTAGGTTAGGTTAGGTTAGGTTAGGTTAGGTTAGGTTAGGTTAGGTTAGGTTAGGTTAGGTTAGGTTAGGTTAGGTTAGGTTAGGTTAGGTTAGGTTAGGTTAGGTTAGGTTAGGTTAGGTTAGGTTAGGTTAGGTTAGGTTAGGTTAGGTTAGGTTAGGTTAGGTTAGGTTAGGTTAGGTTAGGTTAGGTTAGGTTAGGTTAGGTTAGGTTAGGTTAGGTTAGGTTAGGTTAGGTTAGGTTAGGTTAGGTTAGGTTAGGTTAGGTTAGGTTAGGTTAGGTTAGGTTAGGTTAGGTTAGGTTAGGTTAGGTTAGGTTAGGTTAGGTTAGGTTAGGTTAGGTTAGGTTAGGTTAGGTTAGGTTAGGTTAGGTTAGGTTAGGTTAGGTTAGGTTAGGTTAGGTTAGGTTAGGTTAGGTTAGGTTAGGTTAGGTTAGGTTAGGTTAGGTTAGGTTAGGTTAGGTTAGGTTAGGTTAGGTTAGGTTAGGTTAGGTTAGGTTAGGTTAGGTTAGGTTAGGTTAGGTTAGGTTAGGTTAGGTTAGGTTAGGTTAGGTTAGGTTAGGTTAGGTTAGGTTAGGTTAGGTTAGGTTAGGTTAGGTTAGGTTAGGTTAGGTTAGGTTAGGTTAGGTTAGGTTAGGTTAGGTTAGGTTAGGTTAGGTTAGGTTAGGTTAGGTTAGGTTAGGTTAGGTTAGGTTAGGTTAGGTTAGGTTAGGTTAGGTTAGGTTAGGTTAGGTTAGGTTAGGTTAGGTTAGGTTAGGTTAGGTTAGGTTAGGTTAGGTTAGGTTAGGTTAGGTTAGGTTAGGTTAGGTTAGGTTAGGTTAGGTTAGGTTAGGTTAGGTTAGGTTAGGTTAGGTTAGGTTAGGTTAGGTTAGGTTAGGTTAGGTTAGGTTAGGTTAGGTTAGGTTAGGTTAGGTTAGGTTAGGTTAGGTTAGGTTAGGTTAGGTTAGGTTAGGTTAGGTTAGGTTAGGTTAGGTTAGGTTAGGTTAGGTTAGGTTAGGTTAGGTTAGGTTAGGTTAGGTTAGGTTAGGTTAGGTTAGGTTAGGTTAGGTTAGGTTAGGTTAGGTTAGGTTAGGTTAGGTTAGGTTAGGTTAGGTTAGGTTAGGTTAGGTTAGGTTAGGTTAGGTTAGGTTAGGTTAGGTTAGGTTAGGTTAGGTTAGGTTAGGTTAGGTTAGGTTAGGTTAGGTTAGGTTAGGTTAGGTTAGGTTAGGTTAGGTTAGGTTAGGTTAGGTTAGGTTAGGTTAGGTTAGGTTAGGTTAGGTTAGGTTAGGTTAGGTTAGGTTAGGTTAGGTTAGGTTAGGTTAGGTTAGGTTAGGTTAGGTTAGGTTAGGTTAGGTTAGGTTAGGTTAGGTTAGGTTAGGTTAGGTTAGGTTAGGTTAGGTTAGGTTAGGTTAGGTTAGGTTAGGTTAGGTTAGGTTAGGTTAGGTTAGGTTAGGTTAGGTTAGGTTAGGTTAGGTTAGGTTAGGTTAGGTTAGGTTAGGTTAGGTTAGGTTAGGTTAGGTTAGGTTAGGTTAGGTTAGGTTAGGTTAGGTTAGGTTAGGTTAGGTTAGGTTAGGTTAGGTTAGGTTAGGTTAGGTTAGGTTAGGTTAGGTTAGGTTAGGTTAGGTTAGGTTAGGTTAGGTTAGGTTAGGTTAGGTTAGGTTAGGTTAGGTTAGGTTAGGTTAGGTTAGGTTAGGTTAGGTTAGGTTAGGTTAGGTTAGGTTAGGTTAGGTTAGGTTAGGTTAGGTTAGGTTAGGTTAGGTTAGGTTAGGTTAGGTTAGGTTAGGTTAGGTTAGGTTAGGTTAGGTTAGGTTAGGTTAGGTTAGGTTAGGTTAGGTTAGGTTAGGTTAGGTTAGGTTAGGTTAGGTTAGGTTAGGTTAGGTTAGGTTAGGTTAGGTTAGGTTAGGTTAGGTTAGGTTAGGTTAGGTTAGGTTAGGTTAGGTTAGGTTAGGTTAGGTTAGGTTAGGTTAGGTTAGGTTAGGTTAGGTTAGGTTAGGTTAGGTTAGGTTAGGTTAGGTTAGGTTAGGTTAGGTTAGGTTAGGTTAGGTTAGGTTAGGTTAGGTTAGGTTAGGTTAGGTTAGGTTAGGTTAGGTTAGGTTAGGTTAGGTTAGGTTAGGTTAGGTTAGGTTAGGTTAGAGGTTAGGTTAGGTTAGGTTAGGTTAGGTTAGGTTAGGTTAGGTTAGGTTAGGTTAGGTTAGGTTAGGTTAGGTTAGGTTAGGTTAGGTTAGGTTAGGTTAGGTTAGGTTAGGTTAGGTTAGGTTAGGTTAGGTTAGGTTAGGTTAGGTTAGGTTAGGTTAGGTTAGGTTAGGTTAGGTTAGGTTAGGTTAGGTTAGGTTAGGTTAGGTTAGGTTAGGTTAGGTTAGGTTAGGTTAGGTTAGGTTAGGTTAGGTTAGGTTAGGTTAGGTTAGGTTAGGTTAGGTTAGGTTAGGTTAGGTTAGGTTAGGTTAGGTTAGGTTAGGTTAGGTTAGGTTAGGTTAGGTTAGGTTAGGTTAGGTTAGGTTAGGTTAGGTTAGGTTAGGTTAGGTTAGGTTAGGTTAGGTTAGGTTAGGTTAGGTTAGGTTAGGTTAGGTTAGGTTAGGTTAGGTTAGGTTAGGTTAGGTTAGGTTAGGTTAGGTTAGGTTAGGTTAGGTTAGGTTAGGTTAGGTTAGGTTAGGTTAGGTTAGGTTAGGTTAGGTTAGGTTAGGTTAGGT